>JAQPPZ010002170.1:7500000-10000000 GCA_028583015.1 Wollemia nobilis | reverse complement strand
GATTATGGTAAAGGTTTACTGATATCAATCATGACCAATATCTAGGCATAAATAGCTAAGACTATGTCTTTTGCAGTTTCTAAGATCTCAAGGAATTCTCCTAGAGTGTTTTTTATTGCTTTAAAAGTATCTATTTCTCAGAATTCAATAGGTAATCCATTCATCGAGAAGCAAATTGGTATTAGGGATATATTTATGTTTTCAAGTTCAAAGCTTTCAGACCAATGGATAAGGAAGAATTATGCTCTTCCCATAAATCAAGGACCCCATTTCAAGATTCTATCTCTTTCCTCCTTAGAACAAAAAAATGCTAGGAAGAAACCTTTGGGAAAAAATGATAAGACTCACTTTTAGAGACTTCCATCTCCTACCAATCCATTTTCTCAAGGCCGAACCTTGGTCAAGACCCATTAAATTTACCAATGACTACCTTATCGTTGAGTAACAAGAATTGCTGCTATGTGAGGTCCTCCCTAACCTCTACTACTAGGACGATTCCAAGGATTTAGTTGTAAATCAATTCATGGAAATGAAACTATAACTCAATATCTACTGAAATTTACAAGTATATCCTATAATATTTATATTATTTGAAAATGAAACTATAATAATCTAAATGCAAAAATTCAAAAATAATGAAAGAATAAATGAAACTTAGCTGAAAATTTTTATGCCCATATGGAATATCTTGCCAAACTGATGCCCTAGTCCTCCATTGCTCCTCCCATCATCAGAACCCTAGTTGACAAATATCTATAATTTTGTTTCTCATGACTTGAAAAATCATCACTACCTTTGTTCCAAATGGTTGAATTCATAAGGTCGTATCTCTCTCAATATTGCTTAGATTCATTTATATGATCACTCATTTTAAAGCTCTTTAAATTTCACACAAATTGATCCAAAAATAACTAAATTGACCAACCCTTCCCAAAAATATAACTTCTAAAAAATAAAATATTTTTCAAAAAAAATATTTATAAAATTACTTAAATTATGATATTTATTAAAATTTAATATATAATTTTACATTTTAAATATTTTATTTAAATAATATTATTTAATAAATAATGTTGTTATTATTTGATGTTATATCTAATCATAATATTATCTAAAATTTAAATTTAATCCTCTTGTAAAAATCAAGCATAATCTTTAAAGCTCTTCTCACAAATTTTCTCAAAATTAAGGCTACAACCCTTTATGAAATTATTCTAGCTAAATCTGGAATGTTCCCTTTAGAAGCAATTGCTATGACCAAGTTGTTATGTTACTTGAAAATGCCTAAGGCAACTAGGGACGAAGAGTTGCATAGGGGGAAGAATACATTGATGAAACAAAATAAAAAATAAATGAAACGTTGAGAAATCAACATAAACGAATGCCAGAGATCAACAAAGACAAAAAATTATGTGAATGAAAAGTTCAGAAGTGGAATGTGAAAAAATGCAAGCATGAAAAGACAATATTATATTGCAAAGTTTAACCCAACATATGACCACAAGGAAAAAACATATATAGACACTAAAATCAAGTGGAAGGAAAAAATCCTCATTGTTTAGATAAGGACTAACTCTCATAGGCTTAGATGTGAAACAGGGAGATGAACAACACCTAAAGAACAATGGGAAGAAAGGATATGTACTCTATGCAGCACAGGGGCAGTAGAGGCAAAAGAACACTTCATCTATAAATGTCCGAGTTTTTCAAATATTCTCATAGGCTTAGATGTGAAACAGGGAGATGAACAACACCTAAAGAACAATGGGAAGAAAGGATATGTACTCTATGCAGCACAGGGGCAGTAGAGGCAAATGAACACTTCATCTATAAATGTCCGAGTTTTTCAAATATTCGTAGCAAATACAAAAAAACACTTGGAAACGGGACTATAGCAGAGTTATTTGAAGACAACAAAATAAAAAAGTTGAAGAATTGCTAACCCAAATAAGCACAGAAGGAACAACGTTTTCAAAGATATTAAAGATCATATGATATGATTTGAGTAATTGTACTTCCATATTTAAAATCCCATAAACCATATTTGGGTCTTGTGGACTTAATTAAGATCTTTCATTTTATTAACCTTTCTAATCAACCATAACATTCTCTTAAATGCCATATTTGACTTTTCAAGGATCATATATTCATGTCTCTCATATGACATTAACCAATAATATTACTAAATTCTTTCATATATATATATAAAAGTAGGATTTAATTTTTTTTTTAATATTAAGAGACCGAATCCCCCAACCAACCTGTTATAACAACTTCACCAACCAACCTGTTATAACAACTTCACCGGAGACATACACTCACCCCTCACACACTCATCCACACCACGGTTTGAACCTTAAACCTCCCGAAAAATAAGATTTAATTATGGTTGGTAAAAAATAAATATTAAAATTAAAATATTGAAAAAAAAATCAAATTTTAATCAAAATAAACTTTAAAAACTTATAAAAAACTTTGTTTTAGTCAAAATATTCTGGTGTCATATAGTAATATAAATCATTTCATTTCAAAATTAAAGGTTTTGTTCCAACTTTGAAGGCATGCTCAACCTTCACCTCTGGACTTCTAGTATATAATAAGCTATAGGCTTCTATCATCATCATCTGGCACAGCCCACACACAAGAACACAGTAACTAATCAGCTCTCTAAGTGTGGATAAGGCTTTCCGTCAAGAATGTCTATGCCCATGAGCTTTGGCACAGGAGCGACCAGGGCTCAAATCCGGCACGCTCCTCATAGTGCCTACTTCAGGCCCAGAAAGAGACCGGCATTGGCGACCGCGAAAATCAGGAGGCCGGTGGAAGAGCTGTACAACATCGCCTGTGAAAGAAACGTGACAGACGACCGGCTGAACCAGCTGGGAGTACAGAGGTGGTCGAGGTGGGAGAGCGGCAAGTGTAAACTCTACTGGGAATGGCAAGTGGATCAGCAGGTTTACATTGTGAAGGGAAGCGTGAGGGTGGTTCCCAAGGGTTCCGAAAACGAGGCCTGGTTCTATGCAGGTGACCTTGTCCGATACCCCAAGTGGTTCGAGGCCTCTTTGTATTTCCAGGGCCCTTATGAGGAGCGCTATCGTTTTCTAGCATATGGGGATGAGTGATTATCTCAGGTAGTCGAACCTTAAACCCTAATCTATGAACTTTTATGGTAGTCGAACCTTGTAATTTCTGACTGATTTTATTGTGATGTTTTTTTTGGACATATTTGTATGATGAAGTTTCGTTTTTTAATACTGCTTCTAGCGTTTTAACCCTCATTTGGATTATATATATATATTTTTTTCAATGAGTTTTTTTTTTTTTTTTTGATAGTTATAAGTGTTTGTATTTATAGCGGGTTTTAACAAGGATCCCAAAACCTGATTACATAAGCAATGGGCCTAGGGCATCAATCCCTTGAAACTGAACACCAAAACAGAAATCCTGCCCAGCGGTAACAGTAAGCATGAAACAATCCCTCTTAGCGGGAAACAAACAAATAAGAAAGAAAGTAGTTTTGGAGATCCCGCCCAGCGGGGAGTAGCCAAAAACCACCATCGAGAAGATCCCACCCAGCAGGAAGCACAGAAAAACCGTTACAATAAAATCCCGCCTCGCGGGAAGCAGTCAAAACCACCACAAACAGTCCTGCCTAGCGGGAAGCAGTCAAAACCACCACAAACAGTCCCGCCTAGCGGGAAGCAACAGGGAAATCCCGCCATCCGGGAAACCAGCAGAAAAGAAAGGATCCCGCCTCGCAGGAAAACCGGCGGATTTGGCAGATCCCGCCTTGTGGAGAAACCATCCTTTTCAATGAGTTTTTATATATATATTTTAATGAGTATTTAAATGTATATTTTTGGTTTGAAGGAATTATTTTTTTAATTTTAAATTGGATTTTCAATACCCGTTTGGCCTGTGTGAGCTAAATTGATTTTGTTCAAAGGCTTCTTGGACTTCAACTTGTATAAAATGCTATTCTTTTTTCTAAGTTGTACGGAATTTTAACGTTCCCGCAGAGTCAACCGAATACATGGAAATGAACCATTTAGAACACCGTTTGACATAGTACAATTCAAGGACTTTAAACAGTAAACCCTGTAAATGCATGTATTTATTTATTTAATATCTAGAATTTTAACCTTAATCATGTTCATACTTATTTAATTGATTATATAAGATTGAAATGGGTCAAACCAAATTACAAACCCTGAAAATGCATGTATTTATTTATTTAATATCTAGAATTTTACCTTAGTTATGCTCATACTTATTTAATTGATTATATTGATTATATGAGATTGAAATGGGCCAAATCAAATTATATGGCCCACTTATCACAATTATACATATAATATTTTGTTAGATTTGAACCCAGGTCCATGCCTTTAATTTGATTAAAGTTGATATATCTAACCAATTGAGTTCCTGTAATTTGATTAAACATATACATATTTATTCTCCTTTGTTACTGGATTTCATTGCATAGCAGTACCTTGTCAATTTAATGTTTACCCTGCATTGAATTCTTTGGACACTGTTTAGCGTAAAAGTCTGCATACAAGTGAAATTAATTATTACACTTTAAACCATCCGTGGGTTAAGAGCAATAGTTTCATATGTTAAGCCAAGATTCAAATCTTATGAGTAAATCTTAACATTTAATAAAAATGATACGAGCTCAACCGGTTAAATTTTTCAACCAGATTAATCTTGCCAAGAGATACATGCCTAATTGGCAACCACCAATTTAAAAAACTTTGTTAGGCGTTAGACCCTAAGCTGTGAGCTTGAACATATTTACCCTCATTCAATCCAATGACTTTAAACCCTAAACATACACATATGTATACTCTTTTGTTATTGGATTTTATTGCAGAGCCGCGTTAGTTTTACTTTATTTGTCAATTTAATGCCTGCCTGCATTGTATCGCATGAACACAGTTTGGTGTAAAAGTCCTATATAATTGAAAATAACTTTCTGCCGTTGAACCCTAATCTGTAGGCTTGAATATATTTACCTTAAGTTATTGTTGGATTTCATCGCACACCAAGAAAATGCAATGTTTGTTTTACTTTATTTGTCAATTTTAGTACTTTTACCCTGCCTTGAATTAGATAGGGAAGTTGCATCATCAAGCTTAGATTGTTCAATTTTAACATTCACCTTACAATCAACTTAACACTAGAAAACGCATTGTCAATCTTAGAGTGCAGTTTGGCTCAGAAGCAATGTATGAACGGTTTGCATAGTTTGCTTGGAACTTGCACCCAGTCTCTTCTATTATGGCTCACGTTAATGCAGCCCTTATATCACAGAGAGAGTGGCCTGCAGGGATATGGATCTCATAAAGCACAAAGTTTTTTTTCTTTCTTTTTTTGATCTTTTTTGATATAGTAAAATTTTACTGTTGTTATGGGCAGACTCTTTTTTAGTGTGGGGGTGAACTTGGATTAGTCTCTTATGAATGTATGCCAGAACCTTGATGACTTGTAATTTGGGTTATGGGCCACCTAATTGCAATGTGCAAATTTGAACCCCGGTTACATTCTTAAAGACACACCCAACTACCCTTACATCACAACCCATTAGACTCAATAAAATGCTATGTTGATCACTGTTAGGCACCTAGGGATGGGATTGTGGGAAAATAATATTGTATATGGGTATTATAGCATGGGTCACACATAAAATTATAATAATATAGTGCCATATTATATTATTATGAACGCTGTAACTCATGGAAGGTGAACCATCACATTCTTGTATAAAGAAAGACATATCCCCAATTGTAAAAAGTCATATTAAGTATTCTTTGTAAGAGTCTTGGCTTTTGGAGCAGAGATCTTGTGGAGTGATTCCTTCTTTTAGGAGTATTCTTGGTGTTGCATTTTTAAGCAAATGGGGATTGAAGGAAAATGATAATAATATGCAAGCTAAGGAAACCACACCTTTTCTATCAAACAATGGTCAGAAGGAATTGTTTGAATCTAAAAATTCTATTTTAGAGGTTCATGGTTGCATTCAAAATAAAAAAGTTATTGTTTCCATTAACCTTAGTAGTAGATATAATTTCATTAATATTGTTTTGGTTAAGGGGTTGCAAGTTCAGGCAAAGAAAATAAAAAACATATAGTTTGAGGGTGAGAATGTTCAAAATTTTTGAAGAATTGAAGATCACCATGGATAAATATGTTTTACATTCAAATTTTTATGCTATTGAGATGGATGATGCAAATATTATTCTTGGTTATCCTTGGTTGTATTCTTTGGGTACTGTTAACATAAATGTGCAAAAGAAATTTATGAAATTATGGTATAGAAAAAAGAAGATAACTTTGCAAGATATTTCTCAGCTTAGAGAGCAAGGATCAAGGGAAAACCAGGAAACAATTGTAGGAGAACAAATTGAAGAACAAACAAAAGAACTTGAAATAGAATATAAGGAGGAGACAATGGTAGAGATCAAAGAAGAAGCTAAAGCACACTCCAAGAATGAACCAATAGAGGGGAGTAAGTGAGAAGAGCATAAAAAAGAGGCACAAAATATAGGAGCATATTGCCATTCACACCACCATGAGAGGCAACAATCATGGAAATAGGGTTTAAGGCAATAGAAGAAATATAGGGGACATAGATGAAACTAGAAGAGCAAAAACTATGAGTATTCAAATGGCACAAGGGCAGCTTGGCATCCTCATAGACTACCACCAATCAAAATTTCACTTGGATGGAGGGATAATCAAGATTGGTACCAATTGACAACATTGCTTAGAAGATCATATTATTTAGTTTCTTCCTATGTTTCGAGGACAAAACATTTTTGTAAGGGGGGTGGAATGTTAGGTACCTAGGGATAGGAATGTGGAGAAATAATATTGTATATGGGTATTATGGCATGGGTCACACATAAAATTATAATAATATATAGCATAGTGTCATATTATAATATTATGCACTTTGTAACTTATGGAAGGTGAATCACCACATGAGTGACTTTCTAACTCATGGAAGGTGAACCATCACATTCTTGTATGTGAGAGATGCACCCCTAATTGTAAAAGAAGTCATATGAAGTATTCCTTGTAAGAGTCTTGGCTCGTGGAGCAGAGATCTTGTGAAGTGATTTCTTCCTTAAGGAGTATTCTTGTTGTTGCCCTACCTCAAAGGTAATATCTATCTCTATTTTATTGTGTGGATTATTTGTGGATGCATGTTTGATATTTGTGCATAAATGGTGAATGATTTATTGTTAATGAGAATTGAGGTTGATAACAATCATTATAGTTTTTTTTTGTCTCGGGAGGGACAACACAATGGTTCGGGCTTTGGCTCTTCTTCGGGAGGTCCAAGGTTCAAACCGCGACGTGTGTGTGTGGGTGTGTTAATGCCCTATTGATAAGCTTAGCTCTTGGCATTACGAGGGGTCATGGCTGGGATGGGAATGCTCAGCCCTAAGCGTTGGTTGTAGGGGTTTCTCACACTATCCAAATAAAAAAAAACAATCATTGTAGTTTTTGGAATTGTTTTCCACAAACGAGTTCTAGTAGAGGCAAAGTCCATCATTTTTGAGTCTTGTAGTTTGGGAATGAATGGAAGTCCAATAGGTTGTGTGTTTGATCTTTAGGATGCTAAGTTTTGTGTAGAATCTAGGGTACAATCTTGTTTGTTTTATTGCTTCAACATGGCTAATGGTGTTGTCATTTGACATCATAAAGGCACCAATTCATATGTTTCTCCAATTTTTAGAAATACTTGAGTAATTGCATTGTTATCTTTACATTATAACATGTTGCCGCTAAATTCTTAACTTTCATATAGAAACAACAACTGGGCTATACTTAATCCTCTTCCCATAAGTCCACTCTAATTACTTAAGAGTAAAAGAATAACCTATCAAAAACTTTGAATGGAGGTTAGGCCCATATTGCATAATCTACACTCTTATCTTGAAAACACAATATCATTTTTTTATGATGCTTGCCCTTTTATCAGGCATTTATGAGAAATATTTCCATAACACTTGACGTGGCAGCATCCATAAGGTTACACATGACAAATTGTTGAATGGTATATTTATTGTATGAAGCAAAAAGAGAATAGAAAGAATCATTGTGGCACAATAAAAAGTTGTACAATGATCCAATTCTATTTTGAAAATGATAGCACAAATTGAAGCAAAGTGGATTCAAGCACGAGAGAAGGTGGAACAAGATATAACTTCCAAAGGGGACCTGTTGTGTAAGCTTCAAGCCCAACATGAGAAGCAAGAAAAAGAAAGTTCTTCCTCATCTAGCAAGCAATCTCTACAAATACAAGGAGAGAATAAAGAGTTGAATAAGAAGATTTGCACTTTGAAAAAGAGAATGAAGAGATTCAATTCAAATTGCCAAGCATATGTTGATTTTCTTGTTGGTTCAATGAAAGCATTGGACAAGAGTACGGTATAGTTTTCGCAAGAAGGAGAGTCCGTGTTCATGAAGATGAACCACCTTGAAAAGAAGAGCGCCCAAGTACTAGAAGATGTGCAACAATCCATGGTTGCAAAAGAAATAAAAATTTCTCTACTCAAAAAAGCATGCAAAGACATGGAGAATAAGGAAAAGGATTCCTTTTCAAGAAAGCAAGTTTCAACACAAGGAGTTAATGCCATGATGGAAGCAAGCTTGGTAAGCACTTTTGCTTATGCATATACGTCCCACAAAGCAAAAATTAATACCATTGATAGTTTTGAAAAGCATACTAATGGGATTTGCTTTAGTCTGTTTAAGAAAATGCTTTATAAACATTATTTTGTAAGCATGGCCAAAGAGTGAAGAATTATATAGAGGTAGAAGTTAGGCCTCATCTTGAATCTCTAGGATATGGGAATAGCGCTATGAAAGTTGACAAAAATTCAAGTCATCACAACCAGACAAACTTTTCAGAGAGAAAGAGACTAACAGGTCTTTGTGTCAAGGCAAAGGCAAAGAAGGTTTTTGTACATCTAAAATTGCATTTGTCATGACTCGAAAGAAGCCAAAATACACCAAAAAGAAGGCATTGCCATGAAGAAAATGGTGCATCTCCACTTCAGATAGCTAAGGAAGGTTGAGAAGGTCACACTAAAGAGAGGACATCCTTCTAACATCAAGCAAGAAGCAAAGAAAACACTACCTCACCACCAAGCAAGCATAAGCAATCAAGAAGAGGCAAGCAAAAGAATGTATAAAAGAAGCAATCAGGTGTCTATGTGCTGGAAGAAGCAGTCTTTTGTGAAAGACCTTAGTTGCTTCAAGAAGAAGGAAATTTTTCATGATTATACTTCAAGCCTACAAAAAGAGCAAAGTGAAGGAAGCAAGAAGAAATACATTGCATCTCAAAAAGGAGATGAAATACACTTCAAGGGAAAATACTAAAATTATTGCAATCATTGTGGCATTAGAGGGCATTGGTTAGCAAAATGTTGAAGGCTGTATACACAACTTCATTCCAAGTAAAAAGAGAAGTCATGTATGAAGGAAAGGACATTCAACCACCAAGGAAGACGAGTATGAAAGACACTCTCATCTTAACCACAACAACGAGTAAGAGAAGCAAAATTCACCAAGGGCAATCTATGGAAGATCCATCTCCTAAAGTTGCTTCACCACCAAAGCAAGGGAAGTAGTGATAAGAAGTCTTTTACACATTCTTTGTATGAGTATTTTCAAGAACAAATTCAGTAGAGTTTATGTGCAAAATTTTGATATCTAAAACCAAAGAAATGTTTTTATGTTGTGAAAGAATTTTTTTTAGCAGTGAGCATTCATGACACACCAACCAAAGACAGTAAGGCAAGCATAGCAGAATGTATGAGTATTTTCAAGAACAAATTCAGTAGAGTTTATGTGCAAAATTTTGATATCTAAAACCAAAGAGATGTTTTCATGTTGTGAAAGAATTTTTTTTAGCAGTGAGCATTCATGACACACCAACCAAAAGCAGTAAGGCAAGCATAGCATCATTGGTGTCCAAAGAAGAAAATATAATGTAGCAATACCACCACTTGTAAAAAACATAAGGGCAGCAAGCAAGGTTTGAAAAATATTCTCTCACTCACATCTATGGAATGTAAGAGGATCCAAGAGCATGAAGTCAAATGTAGAAGAGGTTTTGGGTACAATTTTTATACAATGCGTAACCTAAGGAGAATAAAAAACAAGGAAATATGAACACTCACTTCATATCTAAGATATGTAAGAGGTAAAGAACAAATAATATTTGAAGGATTTATCTTATCTCATACCACATCAAAGAAAGTAAGGAAAAGACGCATGGGCTTTATACTATCACAAAAACTAGTTTCAAAGCAAAAAGAACATGCATATAAATCAAGGAGGCTAAATGACACCTAAAAGTGGAAGAGCACCATTAAGGCATCTCACGAGAGGAAGGGGTCTACAACAATCAACCATAGATGAAAAGCAAGAGGCATCAATGAATGCAGCTTTTGTACAAGAGGTATGAAAGAAAGTTTTTACTTTAGCAAAAGAGAGGAAGACTGTACCAAGGAAGCAATCCAAGACAGTAGGAATTTAAAGAAGGAACGGGGCACACGAGAAGACCAAGCTTCAAAATAAGGAAAACACCTCAAGGCAGTAAGCATTTCAAGAGAAGAGGGGGCATTCTAGAAGAGTAGGCTCCAGAAGAGAGGGAAAAAAAATGGTGTGGACTGAAAGCCTTACGGTTGGGGAGGTATGATTTGGATGGATCATCTTAAATTTTTTTAATCAATTTCACTCATGGAGCAAGAAGTGGCTACTTGAATGATGTAGTCAACTAGCTTGGCAAAAACAATGGATAGCGGTGTAGAAGCTATAACTTCATTTGATTCAAATTGAGTTCAATTTTTATGAAGGTATTCTTTACTTTATCATTCTTCTATAATATAAATTCTAGATCAAAATTCTAGTGTCCGATCCTTCAAACATGCAGTGGAATTGACCAGACTTGAACATAATAACTGATCATATTTTGGTTATGGATTTGTCATACAATAAGATAGTTGAATGATTTAAAATGGAGATGAAAGAAGACTCAAGGACTATCTGTGATCCAAGATTCAAGTGGAAATCCATCCATATGCACTCTAAACTTGCGAGATATGATTTTTAGCATTGTTGCATTAAAATAGTTTGTTGAAGATGAAATGAGCAGAGATGTGAGATTGAACATCTTGACACATTCCCCTTTACTTACCAAATTTCAGGTCAAAAGTAATGCATTTGATATCTCAAACTGCCAAAATACCATCCACATCTTATTATATTTTGGGAAAATGTAAAATCAAAGGTAAATAAAGGGCCGAGAGCCAAAACCAAAACCCAAAAAGCCATTTGAAAATGACTTCGACAGGAGAGAACAAAAGAGTAGAAGAGAATTGAGGCCTGAGGTGGAAGAGCAGAACAACTTTATGCTCCCATTGGGACATTCTTTCCATGTATACCCATGCATTTGCTCCATTTTGTGCATAATAAAACATGATTCCTCTTTCCCCATAGTGATGTTTCCTGCATCGAGTTTTACACCATCTGAAATATTAGTGTTTAATGTGTTTTTGCAGCCATTTTCTTTGGTAATCTCAAATTTGTTTTATTTATATGATGAATGAAAATTGTGTCATTTTTAAAATGTATTGTGAGAGCAAATTTTTGAGCAGCTTGGATGATTTTTCTATTTTGAAAGGGATTCTACACTATTGCATTTCCCTGGCATTTGGTACAAGTGACCAGTGTGATCCTTTAATAGTTTGTCAAAAAAAACTTAATTGTCCTGATAAATTTTTAAGAGAATGAGTAGAAAATCCAATCCAAATCTAGGGTACAATAAATATATGATCCCGTTCCATGAGAAAAGCATCTCTGACATGTTTTCCTTAGTAATAAAGGCTTGGAAATATCCATAGAATCCATCTGCAGAGGAATATATTTGATAGCGTGTAACATGCAGGAGGCCTTCTTCCATGAAAGGTATACGAATAGATTCTTGCATGTTGCTTTGTTCAGCTCTGAATAATAATATAAAAGTTTCAAGCTTTTCGTTCTTCTTGTAAAATTGGTGACAATGCTTACCTATCATTCCTAGATGAATAATAATACTTACTTTTAATAATATGTCAATTTTAACTTTAGTATTGACTTTTAGGTGATAATAAATGTCTTGGTGGCAGTATTGGATCTGTTTTGCATCTATAGCTTGAATGGAATTCACATGATACCATATCATTACAATATAGTTAAAGTCTGCAATTAGAAGGCTAAGACATTTAAAATCTCACCATCTAACTCTTGGGCTCAAGCAATAGTGGTTGGGTCCTAATAGTTTCCAATCTCTACTGAAAAACCATTGTTGAGATCAAACTTTCAAGTTCTGCAAGGTTGACTATTGAATGTTGTTGTATCTCAAAGAGGATACACTACCTTGCAGTCAACGACTGCTTGTAAAGCTATCCATTCAAAAACACTCTTCATTGCAAGGAGGATCATCATCTAGAGTACAGGCTTGACTATATCTTGGCTTATTGGTAGTTGAGAATTTCATGTTGTAGAGAATTACATTGTAAGATTTGATCAAGAACAGTCTGCAACTGTTGGGGGGCATTTTTTCGAAGAAATGTTCTGCACATTGAAACCATAACATGTGCCACTCTGAAATTTGGGACTTCTTGTAAATTTTTATCAAGCAAAAGAGAGGCCATGTAGAAACTTAGGTAGGATATGCAAGTACAAAATGTGAAATATGGATCTAAGAACTTACATACCACTCTGAAATTTGGGACCTCTCCATATTCCTTTATGAAGCAAAAGAGAGGCCAGTAGTAGCTTCAGGTCAGATATGCAGATATAAAATATGAAATCTGAAACTGAGAACTCGGAATTTTGCAGGCATTACAATAAAGAACTCCTTTAATGCCATAGGAAAAGGAGGAAGCTGATCATTTTCAATCTGGTCTCTGAGATGAACCAATTTGATCTTTTGCAACTGTGGCATCTCATTGTTGTGTTGAAATTTTTGATTTTTGGTTTGTCCCATAACTGTTAATGGTGATATTAATTTCTCTGCATTGAGGACTACGTTTTTGCCTTCCAAGGGGGTGAGGAGGGTGTTATGTTTTCTGAGCCCCCAAGAGATGAGATTGTTTCATTTAAGGTTTTCCACAAATCTGTCTATTTGAGCTTGCTGTTGACATCATGCTGATTCCTGGGAGGTATATTATGCCAGGGTCTGAAATTTCAACTGTGTTTATAGGGGATTCTGCCTCCTTGTTGACTGAATGCTGGCTGATCAGTGCTAACTGGCTCTGGTTCAGATTTCCTTGTGCTCTTTTTTGGATCAACAATGTTTGCAGGCAAAATACAAAAGAGATTTTGTCTTAACTATTGTGTGAAGAACAATTCTAACAGAATATTGCAGTACATTAAGAAAGCAACGGTTAGCTGAAATGTCAACAAAGCAACTAAAACAATAGAATAAATTAACAGTGGAATTGGAAGAGAACCTTTCACACATCTAACTACTGTACAAAACAAAAAAATAACAAAACAAACTAATTTGAAAGAGAGAGAACGATAGTTGACCATTTCATTTAATAAATGTAGAGAAGACCATCCTACCGAACCTTTATATCACGTTCAACCGTTTGGCTCTCATCATGTTCAACTAAGCTGAAAACTTGTTTCTAGACCTGCTTTTCTCTTTATTTATACCATCCAAACTTAAAACGGTAATCTAGTGTGTAAAGAAAGCAAGAGACTTGCTTTTCTCTTTATTTATACCATCCAAACTTAAAACGGTAATGTAGTGTGTAAAGAAAGCAAGAAATGAACTTAAATCTTAACAAAATGGCTTAAAAACAATAGAATGATGTAACCAAGGATTTGAAGGTAAACCATTCATATATCTAACTGCTGTGGAAAGCAAAAGGATTCAAAACAAACTAATCTGAAAGAGACAGGAAAACAGTTGATATTTTCATATAAATATTGTAGAACCTTTACATCACATTCAACTAGTTGTCTCTCACCATGTTCAAGTGACCTAACAACATTTTTTTTGTTGTTGTTTTAATTGGTTATATGTGATTGAAATGGATCCCACCTGTATTATATCATGATCACATAGTGGTATTACAACAAATTGGCTATTATGCATTTTTCACTTGGTAAGATTAGAACCTGAGTCTCCTGCTTGAACATCGAGGAAATTAACCGGTTGAGCTCATACCATTTGATCTAACAACATGCTTTATACTTGCTTTTCTTTGTATTTTTCTGATCCAGACTTTTGATTATTACAAAACTTTATGAATCTTCTTTTACAAATGGTTAAAAACATATAAGCATCACTGTTATGAATCTTTTTCTACAAATGGTTTTAAAAATATAATCATCACTGTTTTGCTGGTCAATTATAATGCAAGTGATTTTCAAGACTAGTTTTTCATGATCGAAAACTTGTTCAATATTCCAACCAAAATGCAGGAATCATCCAATAGATCCTTCAAGTCATGAGTTGCATGCAGCTTACTTTCTTCCTAATTGGCAAGGTGTATTAGATGTTGAAAATGACACATTTTGCTTAAACGTTCATCTTGTAAGGCTGGCTGCGCTGGCTGGCTTTCTTGGCAGCTGATGTTTTAGAGCTGTTAGTATTCATATGAAATTACAATGTTATTTGTTTCAAACAACAATCTTTGGAAATTATCTATGTAATGTTGAGGTTCTATTCTGGTCCAACAAATTATCTCCTTTTTAACTCAATAACGCAAATTGAATTAAGGGTTTCTCCAATGAAATTTTGGAATTATGCCATTGATATATAACTATTGCTAGTTACTTGCTGCAGTCTATAAGGAAAACTGTTTTGACATGTTCCCTAGCTGCGGCTTTTTAGTTGAATGAATATGGAATTCTGATCATCAAATGGCCTGTTTAATTATTTATTTCTTTTTGCCCATGGTGGAGTTAGTACATATTTGCAAAGAAAACCAGAAAATTCATCACAAAGTAATTCTTGTCAGTGGGCATGTTTTTGCAGGATATTAAGCATGCCGCTAAATCAACATCATTGGAATCACACTTCCATTGTTTTGGATGATACAAACATGTTTGGCCAGAGGGTTTGGGCATCTACGGATTATTCAGTCTTTGAAATTTATGTTGGACACTGGGTATAAACTGTAGTTTGATATTGGTCAAACATTTTTAGTTTTGATCCTTGAGAAATATAAACATGGTACTTTCTTAAAGTTACTTCATGTTTAGTATGATACAGTTGTTCAATCATGTACAAAAGAAATTATTAAAAATGATATTATAGCGTGTCAATATTACTTAGAAAGTAGGCAGAGTATCAGTCTGTTATTTCAAGTAGATAAGTGAATTTGACTAACCAAGTTAGATTCGCACATTTTAATGGACAGGGCAACGAGTTTTTTTCCCCTTGGTATCATATATTCACAAGCATTAGCTTTCTTTGAAAAGTGCTTTGGATGATTTTTAATTAAAATAACAGCAGCAGGTCAAGTAAGGGGATGCATTGTCAAACATGAACCTTCAAGTACAAAATCATGACAGCCAGCAAGGATTTAGGCATATCTGTCTTATAGCAGGCCTTATTTGATTTTTCTTTAAAAAAAAAAAAAAAAGCTGTGGATTTTATTGTTGGCCACTCCATTAAAATAATAAAACATTTCATTATTCTCATTATATTACCACGAGATTATTATTATTTTTTTAATAAGTGATATGTGGCTTTTATAGGGGCCTATTTCCATCAAAATACCAAAATATTATCTATATATATATTTTATTTTTTGGTAAAAACTGTTGGAAATATGAACAACATTTGTTGTTATTGATGTCAAAAGTCAGTTACAGTGAGCAGTGCAAAAAGAAGGATTTCAAGAGTCAGTTTCAGAAATAAGAAGGTGATCAGATAAGGTACAAGAGAAGTTAGAAGGCCCAAGAAAAATAATATTATAATATTTTATTATAATATTAAAGGTCTAATGGAATTTAATTAACCTTATGGTTATTAAATAAAGTATAAGTTAATTATAATAATTTTATTATAATATAATTTAATTAACCCTAAAGTTAGGGTTGCAAGGCAAAAAGAAATGCGCTGACATCATAAATAAAATCCCTTCGCCGACGTTTAAAAATAATGGTGGCATAATGATAGAAATACCATATGCCTTAGTGGCAAATACCTTACCTTTGTTCGAATTCTAAAAGGACTGCGATTAATGTGATTTATGCGATTTCGTGCGAGGAAGAAGAAAGTTTTTTTTCTTGTGTGCGCCAACGAAGGAATAAATTCGGTGAGGCTCTAAGCCTCATATCCATCCGACGGGTTGGCCTGGTGGCAAACAGTTGTGACTTAGTGCTTTGGTAAGCGGGAGGACCCGCAATCGAATCTCGATGACAGTGTTTGTGAGTGTTTTGTTTGGGCGCCAAAGGAAGCAACACATTGTTGTTTAGGCGACAAGAGGGGAGGATATAGAGCACATGGTGCTCTTGCTCCCAAGGTGAGTGCCTAGCTCACGCGACGGTTGGATCGCGGCTAGGGCGCTGGTGGAAGCGCAGCGTGGGTTCGATTCCCACCAAGGGCAAAAGGTATTTAAAATTTTCCAATTTATTTTTTGTCCCAAGATTGTTTTGGCATAAGGTTTTTAGGGAGATATAAGGGTTGTGAAAGTTATTTTTTATATTGTGATTTTTAGTGATTAAAATATTGAATGAAGTCATAAGGCATTAGATGGTTTTGAATATTATTTCAAAATAAAGTTTTATTTTGTTTAATATTTGAAAGGAGTAATAAGGTTAATTGAGTTCTCATGTTGTTAATGATGAAAATAATTTGTGAGGAAATTATTGATTAAATTTTGAAAAGGTTTTTACTACCTAACCCTTAAAATTGACATAGAGAATAATTGTGATTTTTTTTTTTTAAGCAAAAGACCCCTTGCGAGGCCGCCTTGGTCTGAGAGACCACGAACAGGGGGTTCACCATCAAAGTCACCCGGGGGTCGCACCCGACCCTGCACGCACCAACATTATCAATTGGCTTTTGGATACCCAATTCAGCTTTTTGGTAGGGTGGAGATTTGAACGTGGGACCTCCCTTGGAGGATTGCCCTATCCTCTCCAACTCACCTACAACACCTGGGTTTAGGGTATGGGCACATATTCTTTGTGAGTGATTGTTGGATGTTGTGAATGCTAAGTTGGAGTGAAAATGATTGTTTGGTAAGCATTGTTGAGTTTGGTTTTGTATTAATGCTTAAAGGTTTTTTTGAGTGAAAGTTGATGACAAAAACCTTCTTTGATAAGCATTGTTGGAAACATTGAATGAACCTTCATATGCATGAATAGAGTTGTGAAAGAACATGAGTATCATTGTTATGTGAAGTTGTGAACTATCTTGAACTAGGGTTTGTGAAAGAACATGAGTATCATTGTTATGTGAGATTGGTTGATAAGCATTGTTAGAAATAATGGAGTGAGTGTTCATATGCTTGGATTAGGGTTTGTAAGAAAATAGTATTTTTATTGAGTGATTAATTGAGTGGAGTTGATTGAGCCTAGTCAAGTGGAAGTGTTGAAGTGATAGTTCTAATTATGTGAAACAAATTGTTCTATATTCTAATTTGATTTGAGAAAGATATTGAAAGTGATTGAGCATTGTGATGAGTGTGAAGCATATTGAGTCTCTAACAATTCTCTATATGTTTCTGTGAGATTGAACAAGTTTTTGTGTGAAGCTTGTTTGTGTGATTGAAGAAGATTTTGTGTTAGATTGAATTGAGTGAAGTAAGCCTTTGTGAGAGCTTACAATACAAATTTGAGGCAAGTCTTGGAAAGACTTGTTGAGCAGATTGGACGAGTTATAGTGAGGACTTGTGGAGTAGAGTTGAGGCAAGTCTTGGTGAAGACTTGTGGACAAATTAGTGTGAGCTTTTGTGGAAGCTTACAATGCAAATTTGAGACAAGTCTTTAAGAAGACTTGCGAGTAGAGTTGATTGATTGATTTGTTCAAAACCTTGGGTTAAGGTTTGGGGCAGATCTAGCAGAGTTGATTTGTGATTGAGTCAAGCTTTGTGTTAAGGCTTGAGGACAGAGATTGAGCAGATTTGTGCTAGACCGAAGGACTGTGTTTAGTGCAGATTTGAGGACAAAGATTGAGCAGATTTGTGCTAGACCGAAGGACTATGTTTAGTACAGATTTGAGGACAAAGATTGAGCAGATTTGTGCTAGACCGAAATACTGTGTTTAGTGCAGATTAGATTTGTGTTAGACCGAAGGACTGTGTTTAGTGTAGATTTGAGGACAACGATTGAGCAGATTTGTGCTAGACCAAAGGATTGTGTTTAGTACAAATTTGAGGACAGAGATTGAGCAGATTTGTGCTAGACCGAAGGACTGTGTTTAGTGCAGATTTGAGGATAGAGATTGAGCAGATTTGTGCTAGATCGAAGGACTGTGTTTAGTGCAGATTTGAGGACAGAGATTGAGCAGATTTGTGCTAGACCGAAGGACTGTGTTTAGTGTAGATTTGAAGACATAGATTGAGCATATTTGTGCCAGACCGAAGGACTGTGTTTAGTATAGATTTGTGAAGACATAGATTGAGCATATTTGTGCCAGACCGAAGGACTGTGTTTAGTATAGATTTGTGATAGAGATGAGAGCAAACTTTGGAGGTGACAAAGTATAGAGGACAATAGTCTCCAGTGGATAGAGGTCCATTAGCCAGGGCAGTGAAGACAAGTCTTTTGTGTGAGGGCAAAAATATTCAGTGGATAGAGATCCATAAGCCAGTGTAGTGGAGGCAACAGTTCTTCTAGAAGATCACCAACTAGAGCTAAGGAGAAAGAGTTCTCCTGTGGATAGAGATCCACGAACTTGATTAGGGGTTTGGTGTCTCCTTTGGACAAATGTCCTTAAACATTGTAATAGGGAAAGGATTTCCAAGAGATTTGTTGAGAAAATTTTAGTGAAAAATTTTCTCCGTGGAGTAGCCCACATTGGGTGGACCACGTTAAATTGGTGTCTCTATTGTGTGTGGTGATTTGTGCATTGCTTTGATTATTGCTGTTGATATTGCTACTGGTACATTGTATAATATTGATTTGGAAAGAAAAGTAAAAAGTGGTCTTATACTGTTCACCCCCCTCTCAGTATAAGCTTGTGTTTTTCAATCGGTATCAGAGCGGGTTCCTTCGAAAGAGTTTAACAACTTGAAGGAAAAGATTACAAGAACATAGATGGATTCTCAAAGTGGATCATCAGAAAATTCAACACCATTGTTTGATGGGAACAATTATACACTATGGATCACAAGAATGAAGTTTCATCTAATGACACTTGGAAATGAAGTATGGGAAGCAGTTGAAAATGGATACACACCACCAACAAATCCACCTACAGATAAAGATGGTAAGTTTCTACATCATTATAATTCAAGAGCAATGAATGTAATTCAAAAGGGCTTATGTGAAACAAAGTTTATAAATATTATGCATTTTAAATTAGCAAAGGATATTTGGGATAAGTTGCAAGGCATATATGAAGGAGATAAAAAGGTCAAAAGGGTAAAGTTGTAAAATTTCAAGAGAGCATTTGAAGACCTAAAAATGAAAGATGAAGAAAATATTGTGGGATGTCTACTTCGTGTGGATGAGGTTGTTAGCTCCATGCAAGGACTTGGGTTTGAAGTTTCAGAACTTGATGTGTGTGATAAGATTCTAAGGTCACTTCCAAAAAGGTTTAGTGAAAAGATTTCAGCTATAGAAGAGTCAAAAGATATTGATCATTTGATAAGAGATGAATTACATGGCATTCTCATAGCATTTGAGATAAGAATAAAAGATGAACCTATTCCCCAAAAAGAAGCAACATTTAAAGCCACTAAGAAGACTAAGGGTAAGAAGTCAGATTCAAGCAATGAGCTATCCAGTGATGAAAAATCCAATTATGGCAAAAGGAATAAGGACTCAAGAAAATATAAAGGTACAAAATCAGTTAGATGTTTTAAATGTAGAAAATATGGTCACTATACATATGATTGTCTAGAAGCTAGAAATAACAGTGGTGATGAGAAACATGATCATAAGAACAAGGATGCAGGAAGGCACATGTACCAAAAGAAAAACGGGGATGGACAAGGTACACAATGGAAGAAGTTTTTCCAAAGGCACAAGAAGAGTTTCTATGTAGATAAGACAAGTAAGTACTCAACTGATAGTGATGATAGTTCCTCAGATAATGATAGAGATGAAGTTCTATTTCTAGCAAAAGAAAAAGAAGTGGTTAGGAAAAGAACACCAATAATCCTAAAATGTTTTAGATGTGGTAACTTTGGTCACCTTGAGGATAGTTGTGCAAAGAGTGGTTTCAATTTCAATGATGATGAATATAAAGGTACATTTGAAGGACCATAAGAGAATCTTCTTATGGCACTAGAAGAAGGAGGTGATCCCAAAGAAGACAAGTCAGAAAAAAATGAAGATGTTTTCAAAGACAAACAAATAGAGGAAGAATCAGAGAAGGGAGAAGTTGATCTTGAGGGAGAGCTTATTCATGCTCTCGATGCATTAAAGAAGGTAAGAAAGCAAAACTCCCAACTTAAGCTTCAGTTTCAAGAATGTGATGAAGAGAAATGAAAGCTTATAGAGGATCTAAATAAGTCAATGGCTAAGACAAGGAAATTCAAAGATAGGTTAGAAGCAAAGGTCTTAGAATGTGAAAGGTTGGAGCATGAAGTAGCTTCACTAAGGAAGTAAAAGAGTCATGACAGGTTACACAGGTTTGGGAGAAGCTCAAAGAAATTGGATAAGATTATCAAGACACAAAAACCTACAAGAAGCAAAACAAGACTTGGTTTTGAACAAGTACAAAAGAAACAAGGAGAGGAGTCAACCTCAAGTTCTAAAGAAGAAGAAGAGAGTGTAAGAGAAAGTGAGACTTCTGAGGATGAGTTGGACAACAAAAAGTTCAACAAGGAAAGGAACAATGCACAAAAGAGGAACAAATGGAACATGAACCAACACAGGGTAAAAGAGACTAAAAGACCCATGGGGTCAAGGCAAGGCAATTTCAATGGACGATGCTTCTCATGTCACAATTTTGGGCACAAAGCTTCTCAGTGCAGGACACATAAAAGACATGAATATGGGAACTTCAGAAATAGGCAGCTATTTCAAAGGTATTGCTACTCTTGTAATCATTTTGGTCACAAGGCAATGAATTGCAGGGTTCATGACAGGAATAGATATGGCTTCACCAGGAGAAATCCCAAGACATTTACATCTCAAAGTAACAACAACATTAAGTGTTATAAGTGCAATAATTATGGACATACAAGAAAGTGGTGTAGAGCAAAAATTCCAGAGACAAGCAGAAACAAAAATAGTCAAAGGAATCCGAAGGATCAAATGAGGAAAGTGGACAAAGGAAAAGAGCAGTGCATGTTGAGAGTAGAAATACTCCCACCCCAGAATTAACCACCTCAAGAGGAGGTGGGGGAGGGGCTAAGCTAAGAGTCTCATTCTTAGCCCCGAGCCCCAAAGGTGACCCTTTGCCATTGATGACAAAGGGGGAGAGATATGAGTTAGGGGGAGAGCATTCAATCAGGGGGAGCAGAACATAAGAAAGGTAAAAGGAATGGTAAAAGGAAAATGGGTTGCCATCAATGACAAAGGGGGAGATTTTTGGAAATATGAGCAAGATTTGTTGTCATTGATGTCAAAAGTCAGTTACAGTAAGCAGTGTAAGAAGGATTTCAAGAGTCAGTTTCAGAAATTAGAAGGTGATCAGATAAGGTCTACATGAGAAGTTAGAAGGCCCAAGAAAAATAATATTATAATATTTTATTATAATATTAAAGGTCTAATGGAAAGACCCAAAACAATTAACTTAATTATAAATTAATTATAATAATTTCACTCTAAATTAATTTGTAATTTAATTTAATTAACCCTATGGTTATTAAATTAAGTATAAGTTAATTATAATAATTTTATTATTAATTAAATTATAATATAATTTAATTAACCCTAAAGTTAGGGTTGCAAGGCAAAAAGAAATGTGTCGACATCATAAATAAAATCCCTTTGTCGACGTCTAAAAACAATGGTGGCATAATGGTATAAATACCATATGTCTTAGTGGCAAATACCTTACCTTCGTTTGAATTCTAAAAGCCCAGTGATTAATGTAATTTATGCGATTTCGTGCGAGGAAGAAGACACTTTTTTTTTCTTGTGTGTGCCAGCGAAGGAATAAATTTGGCGAGGCTCTAAGCCTCATATCCATCTGTCGGGTTGGCCTTGTGGAAAATAGTTGTGACTTAGTGCTTTGGTAAGCGGGAGGACCCGCGATCAAATCTCGACGACAGTGTTCGTGAGTGTTTTGTTTGGGCGCCAAAGGAAGCATCACATTTTTGTTTAGTCGTCTGTTGGAGCCAAAATTGACTCAACATCTGAAACCCCCAATTTTAAAATTTTTGGTTTCAATAAAATTAGCAAAAGTTGCTAGCCTCTGTTGCATTTTCATCTGAGAAGTTGACTTTCATATGTTTGATTTATGAAATTAACCTTAGCCATTTTTGGATTGATTTTATGGCCGTTGTTTTATCCTATAAAAATCCATAAAGGTCAAATTATATAAGCATCCACTACAATGGTCAAATCATTAAAATACCCGACTTTTTAAAGTAAGGTTTATGATCCATGAATTTAATGTGAGCCTTCCTTTTAAAAATAATAATCATAATTCGTCACCCAGGTGTTGTAGGTGAGTTGGAGAGGAGAGGGCAATCCTCCAAGGGAGGTCCCAGGTTCGAATCTCCACCCTACCAAAAAGCTGAATTGGGTACCCAAAATCCAATTGATAATGTTGGTACGGGCAGGGCTGGGTGCAACCCTTGATGGTGTAGAATCCCCTGTTCGTGGTCTCTTAGACCAAGGCGGTCCCGCAAGGGGTTTTTCGCTTTTAAAAAAAATAAAATAATAATCATAATTCGTGGACCTAAGCCTAAGGAATAAACCCCTAAGTCCGAAGGTATCAAAAAGAAATAAATCATGGTCTAAAGTGTGAAAACCCAAGGTCTTAAGCGGAATGTTAATTGTTCAAGGGTATGCGCCCCCTTGCATTAAATATCGAGCACCTTGAAAAAATCTAAGGGCAACGCTTCATCGAGGTAGAATCGAATGGATGCACTCGATTTAATAAGTCAAATCTTTAAAGCACCATGGTCTAAAATTCGAAAGCCTAAGTATAGTGGTAATTGCTTTAATTAAACATTGAGCTATTTCAAGAGATCTGAAGGCAGCGCTTGATTACGATTCAATAGGACGACTGTGTTCTTTTGAAAATTCATAAAGTGCCCCTTGGTAACTAACCTCGCAGATTTGAAGAGATCAACAACCGTGCCAATCCTCACCAAGATCTGACAATAGCGCTTGTGTTAAAATCCGAGTAATTAAACGGTAGAAGTATCGGGTAAAATAAAGGTAAAACAAGAGTTAATCATGCATTAGCAAGGGTCCTAATACATCGCTAATTTTTCCCCTTTCTGTTAATCATGGATTAATAAAATACTTGTTTTTATAGGCTATCAAAGATCAACGGTTGCGCTTCGTCATGATAAAATCTAACGGAAGCACATTACCCAAAAAAGTCAAAGATGGTCTTAGATCCATGTCAACTAAAAGATGAACATCTCCAGTTGAATCCGACGGCTGCGCTCGAATGCACCTGATCCAACAGATGCATATATGTCACAAATTACCAAGGTTAACCAAGGCATTATTTGCACTCGTAATAAAGCATGTGTAGGACCAAGGAATATCCAACAACACCGCACGATCCAAGTTAATCCAACAACGTGCATCTCAAGACAATCGATCATTAAAAAAGAGGCTTCCATCCAAGTCAAAGTCAAATGCCTCCGCACTTAAGCAGATCTGATGGCTGTGCCCAAATATACCCTATCCAACGGTTGTGATTAGGCGAAGTCATCTAAAGCTTGACAAATCAAAGGAATGAATAAATTCTACGACCATGATAGCCCTGATCAGATCCAACGACGGTGCGATCCTCGGAGGCACTATAAGCAAAAACAAATTGACGATCATGCTTGATCCCGACCAAATCCAACGATGACGTTTTTACCTTGGTCAATTAAAAATCAAGAGGTAATCAACGATAGCACTTACTATAGATTAATTCCAACGGTCGCACTTCAAGCAAAAAGGTCTATAGGGTGATAAGGGTCAAAATGAATCAACGACGGTGCTTCCATTCGTTGAAATCTAATGGTCGTGAGTTAATCAAAATCACATAAAAGACATTAGCGCACACAAGTCAGATCCAACGATCGCGCTCGTTAAATCGCGCCTTACCTATAACACCTCGTATGAAGACAAAATAGGATCCGACGGTAGTGATCAATCAAAGAAGATCTAACGACGACAAAGCTAAGGAAAATCAATGACCGCGCTCTTTCCAAAAAAAGATCTAATGGTGGTGCTTTAGAGGAGCAAACACCCATTAAAAAGAGTACAATTATGACCTAATCTGATGACCATGCTCTATCCAATCGGATCCGACGGTGGTGCTTGGATTAAAGAAGATGAACAAGATCAAAATGGTCATTGACTGAGTAATATTTGACCAAGATCGGACGACCGCGCTTATCCTCGATTTGATTCGATGACTGCGCTTACTAATGCCCATCAAAGGGAATGAAGTCAAATAAAAGGTGGACAACTCTACAGAATCTAATGATAGCGGTGAATACTGACCAGACCCGATGGTCGCGCATGACCAATTTACCTGGACGTTAAGGGACATGGTTTATTTTGCCAACAAAAAATTAATTAAGGTTAAGAAAGGATATAACCACGTCAATAATGACCCATGCTCCTCAGTAAACGTCGATACAAGTTTGGATAATCGAACGAACGCGCAGAATCACATATTCAATCGAACGATGAGACACTAGTAAGGTAAGCAAGTCATTAAGGGGTGAGCATTAACCAAAGGTTAGTAATTTCCTAATCGCTGCGATTATCCTTTAATAAATTAATATTCAATGAAGGATGAAAGCCTTAATTCAATGATTATTAATAGAATATTAATTTAGCTAACCAATAAAAGGTTAGAATATCTTCTATACTGTGCAGGACCACCATTGACATATATCCTCCCTATTATAGAGCTAACATTCTTACAGGTCCAAAAACATCAAATACAGGCATACAATGCGAATCCCATCCAACGATCATCATGAGTTGATGGATCCGATGGGCACACACCTCGATAACCAAATCTGACGACAGATCCCCAAAATGATCACCACCTTGTTAATGGTGTAACTATTTTCGAAGCTAGATCCCTTTCAAGACCAAAAAGGCAAAATATTTTCTCAAGAAAAGCCACCACCGCCATGTTTGTATTTCCACGTCACAGGTAGGATTAGTTCGGTAACCAGTAGGGAAGCTGCGAATGATTGCAAGTACACATATCAAAGTCCTTGTGGACGTGCAAGACAAGGAAAGCCACCTACCATAACTATCTGACATTAGAAAGTGACACTTTGGAAAATCTCCATTGGCAAATTTGAAAAGGCAGTCAGTAACGCTATATTAATAACAAGTTATGCGATGACAGTGAACCCACTTCACCATCAAGTATTTATAATTGTAATTTCGAATGACCTTACCACCCTGGTAATCTCGAGCAAAGAATTGGTTCGAAAGAGCAGAAAGTGAGCAGAGACTCGAGAGTTTCGTTTCAGTGAGCTAGAACAGTTACCAAGAGTGAGATGGAGGCTTGGGGAACTGCTTTCGTACCCAAAGACACAGAAGTAGTAAAGTTCATCACAGACCAATTTGCATATGCTGAGCTCCCCAGACCAGTTGTGCCTGGGAGTACGATGTATGATTTCACCCAAAAACGTGGGTCGGATAAAAAGCTCACTCCCGCGTAGCAGTATGAAGTTGAAAATACTTGCATCCGAAGTTTTTCTCGCATGATGGAGAATGACCATAGAGCCCCTTGGTTGCCGACATATCTATTTCACAAAGCGAGGAGACTGCAACATAAGGGTTTTCCCAGGAGTACTAGGTAGACCAATAATCTGGGAAAGTTGATATGTCCAAGGGTATACTACTCCTTCGACTTACTAGCTTGGTTAACTGTGGCATACACAAGAAAAACAAGATATTTTGAGATAATAGAGATAGACCAGTGTTCAGTATTGTGGCTAGACACATCACGTAAGTCTTCAAACTGGCATCCTCTAATACTCGATTGGTTAAACAAAAAAAATGCTTTCAAACCATGGGTCTGAGATTTCTGTGATATGGCTAACATCGTTTTAGGAGTACAAGACCTCAGTGTAGTGGGTAGGAAAGTATTGCATTTAGTAGCACAGAGTAATCGGGCAATAGGCACCCCAATTTATGCCTGGGAGCAAGAATTGAGTGATCAAATGCACTCACAATTGTCAGAATTAAAGGAAGCTATTTTGAAACAAAGACAGGAGATGCCTAATTTTTCTCACTACTCCATCCTCATACACCTGCTAGCGGGACAATTAGGAGAGGAAAGCCGAAAGAGAGTTGGGGCCGTTGAGAGTCCTTACGTCCAGACTAGTTTTTGGAGGATACATGAAGGTCGTACTCACATGGGTTGGTTTTGTGATATTTTCATGATTGAAATTCACTGGATTCTAACTGGTTTCCTCCCTAAGAGACTGGGGCCTGAGGTATGAGCTTTCATAAAGAAAAAATATAGGAGATTATTTCTTCTCTAAAGGGTTCACATACATTCGGTTATATGGAGCTAAGATTCTCCCTAAAATGTTGTCTATGTATTGTCCCTTATCTTTCGTTGCCCTAGAGCAGTGCAGACAGGTGGTCGAAGAGGCTAAAATAAGACTAGTGAAGAAGCATGACAAAGTTTTATGGCTCAGTGCCCCTTGTAAATTTGGAAGTTTTATACTTATAGGATACCCAAATTTACTCAAAGGAATGTATGATTTAGATCTCATTGATTTTGAAGAGATAACTTGGAGACCTTACGATCTAGATAAGAAGTATGAGAGGTTAATGAAAAATCATGATTACACCTAGGTCAAGCACAGGAGAGATGCTTATGAAGAAGAATTATTAGATGCTATAGAAAAAGGAAAATATTTGAAGATGGTATGGGATAAGTATCCCTTTGAAAAATGGGCAATTCACAAGTGTAAAAAGCCTATGATTACCCCTCAAAATTGATTTCAGTAAAAAGAGTTTCATTGGAATCTGCGGCCTCCCTCTTACTAGAAGCCACCCAAGAAATCAAAGAAGATCCCTTATTAGAATTGATAGAATATCAGGGCATTTATCAGATGGAAGTCACTATGAGCCTTACAGATGTTGTAGAACAACAAGTTTGATCCCTTGATGATACTCGCCTCAGAATAGAGGCAACAACCAACACTTCCCAAGAATTCTCTGAAACTTTTAACACTGATGCCTGGAGAATGATTGGAAAAAATATCAGATGGTTGTAGCAGGGTAAAAAGGGAAAATAAATTAAAATATGCAGCCTACAGCTGGAAATGAGCTCACCCCCTAGAGACGAAGAACAAGATGTTCAAGAAGGGGAAACATCCAAAACAGAAAGTCAATCAGAAAGCCATGAAGAAATAGAAAAAGAAGGAACTGAAGAGGGAGACCCTTAGGGCACTGATATCATCGGGTGAAAATTTAAAACAAAAAGGGTCAAAGAAAGGTGTAAAATATGAAGAAAAGAGATAATGGGAACTATCTGTACTAGTTTTGAAGGTAAAATCAGATAATGACAAGTGTAATGCCAAGATCAAGCCAAAAATAATAGATTCAAGAACCATAAGCTATAAAAGGAAGCGTCCAGGATAAAAATCTGCATCAAACATCTAGAGATAGCAATTTTACTAAGAGGTATACTTGAGTGCCCATTTGAGTTGCGTTGTTGTATTCCCATTGTGTCTATTTTCTCTGCCATTCTTCATTCTTCCCTTTGCTGTGCAGGTTTTGGTAATGCTGCGTTCAGAGAGCTGAGAATATTTCCAGTCTTTCTGAGCTTGAAGTCTAGAGATTCTCCTTGCTAACATTTTAGAAAGAAGATTGATGAAGTCTTGTTACATCATTTGAACAAGGCTTTCTCATTGTATTAAATCTTGAAAACAAAGTTTAATGGCATTCTGCCAACTCTGCATGCAATCATTATTGTTGAAATTAATATAATTATGGGTTTCAGTTTTATCATTTCCTTGTGTTCAGTTTTGTGTATTCCCTCATAATAGGTTACGATATTCGAATATATTGTGAGCGTTTCTTTCGTCGGTTAAACCTTAGAATGATTACGATATTCGAATGAGTTTGATGGCACCGATTCTTCTTTTTCCCACTTTTTCTGTTCATATTATGATTGTTGTTAAATTGCTATAACAACCCAATTGGATAGGCACCGGTCTACATAAGGCATAATAATTAAGTTGTCTTTGCTTGGTCAATTTTATATAGATAATGTATAACTAAATATGGAGCATGTAATACTTGTAAAATCATAAGATAACCGCTGGGATTTCCTTGCCCTTACGTTTCTTTTAGCAATATTTTGTTAATTAGAATAAAGAGACAGGTTGACCAGAGCCTGTAATAGCTCGTTGGTTTCAAAAAATTTCTTGTAGCATGATAATCGAATCCTATGGATGCAAGAAATGGTTCCAACTGTTTTTTTTGGCGTCGTTGTCGAGGATAGATTCTTTACGAGTTTGGACCTGGATTTCATGACATTTTTTAAACTGACCCATCAAACTGACACCAACAATTTTTTGGCATCAGGAAAGAGTTTTCTTAGCCGTGGTTTAATAATGATTATATTTTAATCAACGAGCAGCCAATAGGAACAAAGAACCTACATTTTGATTTTGATGACTCTTTACGTTCTTTATTTTATTTTTCCCGTAGTTTTCAATTGTATTTTAAAGTGTTTTTACGTTTCTTGATTTTCTTGAATTTCCTCCAAGAACCATCCCCTGAGAGGTTGAGAGTTAAGAATCAAGCAATATTGATTATACATTATGTTCTTTCTGCACTACCTATATTGGCGACTCTGTCTAGACGATCTAGAAATCAAAAATCAAGGAAGAAAGAGCATAACCTGTTGGCGCACACCATGAGAAGCGATAAGGAGCTATTCCTAGAATTCGAGAACC
The DNA here is from genome assembly GCA_028583015.1 of Wollemia nobilis. Classification (NCBI taxonomy): domain Eukaryota; kingdom Viridiplantae; phylum Streptophyta; class Pinopsida; order Araucariales; family Araucariaceae; genus Wollemia; species Wollemia nobilis. The sequence continues at coordinate 9,970,718 of JAQPPZ010002170.1, read as the reverse complement.
TTGAGGTACTTACCTATAATCAAAGAATTCCACTTCTTAAGAATACTATGCATGAAAGTAAATCTTGTCCTACAATTAAGAGATATGTAAGAAAAAATAAAGAACAAAATATTATTGCTGTTGATATCTCTGTAGATGAAAATTTTAATTCTGTTGGAGAAGATACGTGTGATTATTCTCATTGCCCTACTAATAGTAATACTATGGTAGATAATACTTTAGATTATATGCAGGTTACCCGGACCCAAATCCCTGTAGGCATTGCTGCTTTAAATTTAAATCCCATTACACCTACAGTAACAATGGCTCAGAAAAATCAACAAAATCAAAATAATGTTCATTTGTGGAGAACCAATAGATACAGGCCGTTTTTTTACTTGCAAATTAGAATGCCTTACCTAATAAAGCCCACAAATACCTTTCCAAGTTTGTAGGAAATGATACAGTAACTAAAGAAGATCAGATCAAAATTTTTCTGTATGCAATAGATAGTCTAGAGGTAGAGCATGAAGATGTAGTCTTAAGACAATTTTTGCAAACTTTAGAAAAAGATGCTAGAGAGTGGTTCAATTCTCTCCCTAACAATGATATCCCAGATATCACTAAAATGGAAGCTATTTTTCTAAAGAAATACGATGAAAGAAAAAATGAACAATATCTGTTAACTGAGTTAGCCACTATGAAGAAAAAGGAAAATGAGGCAGTCAGTGATTTCAAAAGAAGATTTTCCAAGACCAAAAACAAAATTCCTACCAACCTTAGGCCTAATGATATTCAGTCAATTTGCTTTTATAAAAATGCTTTTCAAGGGGAGTTTAACTATGATTTAAGGCAAGAACAAGCCACCACCATTGATAGTTGTATGAAAAAGGCAATGGATATCGAAAGAAACATACTTGACTGTGGTAAAATGAAGCCTTATTCTCTGGAAGTCAATATACCTGAGAGGAAGCCCAAAAGGGTAGCATTTGATATATAGAGAAGAACTAAAATAGATCCAATGGAAAAACTGACTAATCAAATGGTTGAGATGTTCAATACCATGAACAACAGGTTAGCGAGAATTGAAAGAAACAATGGTAATAATGGTGAGACATCACAAACATAACGACCATATGTTGATAATCGCCCTCCCTTTAAAAAAATTTCAATAGAAATTGGGAAAACAACAATGACCCTGAAGAAGGAAATAGGAGTAGGAATAATGGAAACAATAATTGGAAAAATAGAGAATCTAATAGAGATAAGACCAATGTTCCTAACCCTACACCATCTGTCAATGTAGTAGAAGGTTTTCCCTATTTTTTCTCTACCTGTGATGCACCTCATAACCCTGACGCATGTGGAATTCACCTAAGTGATCAATGCAATATAAATTTACATGATGATTCAGAGGAGGATATAAGAATCAACACTTGCTGGTCTCTGGAAGATGAATTTAGAGAAATGTTGTTTTAAGAAAATATGGATAAGTATTCTTCAAATCATCATCCTCAAATTTTTGTAGTTGAAGGAACAAAGATCTTGCAAAAACCACATGAGTCAAGATATGAAAAATGAAGCAAGGGAAACTAATCCCCACTGCTAAGGAAGTGGAATAATTAGAAGCTACTAATACTCTGAGTTTAAGAAACAAAACTGTCCCTGATACAAGTGAAATAAGAAAGCAAAATATCAGTAAAGATAAAACTGATAAAACCTTTAGAAAGATTTTTCCTGAGATAGTAGAATTAAAAGAAGAAACATCCAAAGAAGAAAACAATAGACCACTGGATATAAAAAATATAGAATTTGATGTTGGGTCAGAACTCAGTAAACAAAAAGTTAACATCACATTTGGAGAGCTTATGAAAGTTCAACAATATAGATAATAAGTCTGCAGAGAATTTGGATTAGTGGAACAAAAAGAAGAACCAACTTGCCATGCTGCTAGACAAAATCAACATGATACAAAATCACCATCCTCTGTCATACCCTTCTATGTATTATTAAGGTATAATTAAGATGAAGGAGAAAGGCATGTCATTCATAATTGTATGCTAGACAGTGGAGCATCACATAATATCATACCCAAATTAATAGCTGACCAAATGGGGTTAATCTGTACAAGGGATTCTACCCTTGTTTCTATAATGGACAACAAACAAATTTCTTGTGTAGGGGTGATAACTGGATTGTTGGTTTTTTCTAGCCAAAAAGGGTATAGTAATGAATGTTGCAGTAGTGGACGTTGACCCTTTCTTCTCACTATTACTCAGCAGAAATTGGGTAAAACAACTTGGAGGTTCAATCCAATTGGATTGGTCCTATGCTACTATCCCAATGTTAGATAAGGAAAACATAATATTACGAAGGGAACCATTTAATAAACACTCCGTAGAGTTAATTCAAACAGATGAAACCATGATAAACTTAGTAAACTTTGTGGAAGAAAAAGGAATGGGGGTTTATTCCATATGGCACAACCCATTCCTGGTGGAAGTACCAGAAGCAAATAATGTAGATCCAAAAGTTATGAAAATGGTAGATGCTGAATCAAATAGAGTATTAACTCAAGAAATATGGACCATGTATTTTGATGGAGCTAAGTCCCAATTTGGAGCAGGTGTAGGAATTAATCTGACTGACATAAAAGGAAACTACCTTGGTATCCCTTACAGACTAGAATTCCCTTGCACCAATAATGTAGTTGAATACGAAGCTTTATTGCTAGGGTTAAGAAAAGCAAAAAAAATAGGCATTAACTACTTGACTGTGACAGGGGATACTAAAATAATTATACAACAAATCAAAGGTAAATATCAGACCAAGCATCCTAGGCTTAAGCAATATAAAAATGCAGTATTGGAAGAAATTGAATTTTTTTAGTTTTTAATATCTCATTTATTCCAAGGGAATAAAATCATGTTGCAAACCTTTTAGCTGTAAAATGCCTTAGGCCTAGATCATCCAGAAATAACTACAAAAAATATGGATAGGTTCCCAACTATTTTAGTTTATAAACCCTCTGTGCCAGATAACATAGTTTACTTACAGGTCTTTCAAGATGATGTGGATATAAAAGATTTAATGACTTTGCAAAATTAGTATGCAGATATAATCTGTGATGAAAAGGATGAAGACAAGCTAAAAGATCAAATAGGTGAACCAGTAGAAGTAATCCAACTGAAAACAAATAGAATACCCAAAGGATTGGTTTCTTTAGAGGGTCTATTTGATGATTTTGACAAAGCTTACAAGCATTTAAGCAAAGAAGTAATATCTGAAGACATTAACATTGGTACAATGAGAGAGCCCTGAATAGTGAATGTAGATATGGCCTTGCCAGCAAAAGAAAAGGCTGGATACATTAGTTTATTAAAGAAAAATAAGGAACATTTTGCTTAGACTTATGAAGACCTTAAAACCTTCAAAATAGATATAATGACACATATAATACCCTTGAAGGAAGATTCTAAGCCATTTAGACAAAAACAAAGGAAGTACAACCCTACTCTGCACCCAATAATGCAAAAGTAAGTACAAAAATGATTGGATTCCAAAATAATCATAAAGGTAATATTTTCTTCTTGGATATCCAATTTAGTACCAGTCATAAAAAAGAATGGTGATATTAGACTCTATGTAGATTTTAGGAATTTAAATAAGAGTTCATTAAAAGACAATTAACCATTGCCCAATATGGAACAACTGTTGCAAGCAGTAGTTGGTTCCTCCAGATTGTTCCTGTTGGATGGTTTTTCTAGATACAATCAAATTCAGATTAATATAGAAGACAGACATAAAATATCATTCACTACACCTTGGGGCACATTTGAATATCTAAGAATACCTTTTGACCTGATGAATGCAGGTGCTAATTTTCAGAGAGCAATGGACTTTGCCTTCAAAGGATTAATGTTCAAAATAGTAGTTGTGTACCTGGGTGATATCACAATATTTTCTAAGAATCCAAAAGATCACTTAGAACACATAGCTGCAGTTTTTGCTAGTTGCAAAGAATTTGGAATTTCTCTAAATCCCAATAAGTGCATATTCGGGACTACACAAGGAAAATTGTTAGGTCATATAGTTTTAGAAAAGGGAATAAGCATTGACCCAGAAAGAATAGAAGCTATTTCTAAAATTCCTCCTAGGAACTTAAAAGGAGTCAGGTCATTCTTTGGCAAAATAAATTTTGTAAGAAGATTTGTCCCAAATTTTGCAGAGATGACCAAACCCATAAATGACATGGTTAAGAAAATTGGAGAAATAAAATGGACAGTAGAAAACATGGAAGCATTCAATAGGATAAAAGAAGTCATTTCTACTACTCCAGCCCTACGCTGCCCTGATTATTCTAAAGACTTTAACATTTATTCATATGAATCTGAACACTGAATTACTACAATTTTTTCACAAAAATATGATGAAAATAATGAAATGCCAATAGCCTTCATGAGTTTAGGTCTAAAATGAGCACATCTTAAATATACCCTACTGGAAAAGCACACTTATGCAGTTATTAAATCTTTAGAGCATTTCAAAGGTATATCCGGTTCAAATAAAGTTTACTGTTGCATCCCTTTCATAAAAATAAAAGATAATTTTACCCAATCTGAGCCATTAGGAAGGCCAGCAAGATGGATGGTGAAACTTTTGAAGTATGATACTGAATTCAAAATAGTCAAAACTGTAAGAGGATAGGGTTTGGCCAAATTTTTGGCTAACAAAGAAGGAGAAGACTTTAATAATGTTCTTACAATAGATGAGAGATATGACTCTAGAAGAATTAATAATGTAGAATATAAATGGTATGATGAAATTCTAGCATATTTACAAATTTTATCTTTTCCCAAAGATATGTCAACAAATAAAATGAGATCAGTAAAGCTTCAGGCTCAAAAGTACCATGTGCAGGATGGTGTGCTTTATTGGAAGCACCCTAATGGAGTGTTATTTGTCTGTTTATATGAAAGTGAAGTCCCAAAAATAATTAATGAATTCCATGATGGTTTCTATGGAGGATATTTTTCTCCAAAAGCCACAACTAATAAAATCATGAGAGTAGGATATTATTGGCCTTCCCTTTTTAAGGATGTATATAAATATGTTAGGAATTGTCATAACTACCAGGTTTTTATAGGAAAGAAGCAGTTGACAACCATGCCCCTCAAACCAGTGATCATTGAAGCACCATTCACCCAATGGGCATTGACCTAATTGGAGAGATCAATCCTAATTCATTAGGCCAACACAAGTAGATCATAACTGCAATGGACTACTTCACAAAATGGGTAGAGGCTTCTACTTTAAGAACCTCCACAACTACCACCATTATCAAATTCTTGGAAAAAAATATTATAAACCGGTTTGGAATTCCTCAAAAACTAGTAATAGATAATGGGAAATATTTTGTTTCATATGAAATGGTAGAATTTTGTGCTATGGAATTGAAATCTCACATTCTGCTAATTATTACCCCAAGGGAATGGTCTTTTTTTTTGATAAGTAAGCTTTTTATATCAAACGGGTTTTTCATGTTGACCCAGAACCTTGTACAAAATCAGCATGTAGCTAAGCACAGAGAAAATATACTGACTAAGGATCCTTAATACTTTGTGACAACAGTCCTGAAACGTCAGACAACAAAAACACCAAGAGAGATTTCATTTCTCCCATCAAACATGCATGGAAGAAGCGAAATTAGGTCCATGAACAAAAAGACACCCTCATCGGGCCTTCAAAAATGCTTGCAACAAAAAGGAAAGGGTCTAAAAATTGCTTAATCCTCCTCATCTTCATCCTCAATCTGGTCGTCGTCCTTGTCATTTTTCGGGTCCTTGACCTTTGTGTTGACTTGAGCAGGGACATTGCTCTGGTAGCCTTCGTTGAAGAAAACCTTGGATAGGGCATCAAGGACCTCCTGCATCTGCTGGGCCATGGATGCCAGGGTGGTCAGAACAAAATGTTTGAGGACCAAAATGTTGGGTTCAGGACCCTCAGCCTGAGGGTCTAAGATGATGGTTGTGGAACTTCCTTGCCCAAGCTTGTTCCTTAGTCTTATAGAGGATTGTTTGGATCCCTCTGCTTCCTCAATATTTAGTTTTCTCCTCGCTCCTCCACCAGTGATTGACACCTCTAGCTCACGCTTCTTAGTAGAGGACCCAGAGTGGGGCTTGGGTATCTTAGGCCTAGATCTGGGGGTCTTAGTAGGGGGAAAAGTAGGGGGTTCAGGTTGGGGAGAGGTGGTGAGGGCAAATTTGTAAATCACCTTAAACAGGCTTTGGTGCATAGGCATTGTTGTGCCTTTCTTGCTACGACAAGAATTGATGGTGTAGTTCATAGAATTCAAGAGAAATTGTGGGATGCTAATGGGGTTGATGTCACGAAAGAAGTTGATGAAGGCATAGTGGAAGCTTAGAAGAACCTTGTTGGGGTCCTCTACTATAATGAATTCCATGACATTTTTCATTACAGAGTTCCATGGGGTAGGGAGGTCCATCCTTGTCAAGCCATTCTTCGCCTCCTTAGAGATCTTAAGGTTATCCTTAAACTCGCGCAATTCGACTTCCCAATTATGTTTTTTCCTATGGATGGAGCGGCCCCTCATCGTCTGCCCAATTAGGGTTGCCAAAAGGTTAATATCAACTGAAATCTCATGCCTATGGATAACCACTCTACCCTCATCCCAGGATTCCATAAACTCGGTAGTAATGCTATCGTCCGGACCAAAAAAACATGTCAAAGAATTGCATGAGCTTCCTATCAGTAAGGATGGCTTGCGCAGCCGGCTCCATGACCACCATACTTGGCTCAATGTACGTCATCGTAATCTCGCCTCTAGGATCCTCTGAAACTTGTCTAGCAGCTTGAAGGTAATGCTTGCTCTCAAAAGCAAAAAGGAGGGAAGAGTGGTGATGGCGAGAGAGAACTTTCCATATTAAATGAAAAGGATCATTAAGGCCAGTGACAGCTTTGATAGCAAGCCAACGCATACCTGCCATCTGGGTGCCATGATGTGTGGCTGATCTGGCATAGAAATTGGGAGCCTTAACATTCTCCTTTTGGGAAAGATACGAGCTGTTCTTGGTGGTCATCATGGCCATTTGAGGGATCACGTGTCTCGCTATGGTGGGTGGGCCTTCCCATGCCCCAACTCCACATGAGACACAATTAACAGATTTATCATGAGACGCAGCTCGCCAGAGAATGTCAATCCTCGAGGAACTGTCCAACGGAGGCCCGAGAAGCCACCACCGCTTTTTTCTAGTCACGTGGTTATCCGAGGAGGATGCCTTAGAAATATTGATATGTTGATACGAGCAATCCTGACGTCGTATGGCCGAATTTCTTGAAATCGTTGCTTTTGAGAGTTGATTTGGATTAGCATTCCACATCAGACTTCACGTCATCGCTCTCCCTAGAATATACCATCCACATTCATCGAGAGGTCATGCGTCCATGTGGTCAAACCAGCCACATCAACACCTATATTTGCTAGTTTCTCTGCTCTGAAGACGTGCTGAGCTACGCTGACACCTCTGTTGGTTAAGAGGTTCCTTGCTTCCTTAATGCAAGCCTCAAACTTCCATGGAGGATCCTTATCGTTTTTGAGGAGATTTATGATAACTTGGGAATCTCATTCCATAATTAACCGAAATTGGACGTCCTTAGCTAGGAGAAGATCGCACCAAATGGCTCTAGCTTCAGCATCATTATTGGTTGTGGTGCCCAGGGCCTCAACGAAAGCCAGGACAAGGTTGCCCTGATGATTCCTGACGGTCCCGCCCGCCCCTACTATGCCAGGATTGTCCTTGGAAGCACCATCAAAGTTTAACTTTAGGAATTCGGCCAGGGGGGGATCAGACCAAGGGAATGGTCTTGCTGAGTCATCAAATACAAATTTAATAACTAGAGTAAAATTATCATTGGGTAAGAACAAAAAAGGATGGGACAGTGAACTAAAATTTGCTCTTTGGGATGATAGGTTGTCTGTCAAAAGAAACACAGGAAGGACTCCCTATGAAATGGTATATGGAGAGAAAGCCTTATTACCCTCAAGAATAGAAAAATTGGCACTTTCCCTCTTGTTGCAAGATGACAAAGAATCCAAACCCTTACAAATAAGGCTAGACCAAATTATCTTGTTAGAAGAGCAAAGAAGAGAAACCTTTAATAGAATGATGGAACAAACTCAGAAAACTATGAAATTGTTTAATAAGAAAGCCAAGGGTACTCCTTTCTCTCAAGGAGATATAGTCATCTATTAGGACCCTAAAAATAATAAGCATGGTGAAAAGGGAAAACTCGAACCTAAATGGATTGGTCCATACCAGATAGCCCATGTTGTAGGTCAGAATACTTACAAATTATAGACTTTGCAGGGATAAATAATGGCTATCCCTATTAATGGCCAACATCTCAAGATGTACAATCCCTGTGGAAGGGCCTAAAAAAAAAAAAAAAAAAAAAAAAAATCCCCAAAAATAGAGTGATGTGTTTTGTTGTTGTTTTGTTTACCAGTAAGCAATTTTATTTTGTCTGTATTGTTCTAAGTTTTCTTGTTTCACATAGTATTCTTAGTATGATGAGTATCCCTTACTGTTAGTTCCTCCAAAACAAATAAGAAGAAAAAATATTTATTTTAGACTTTGATGATGTTTACAATTTTTTAAATATGAATGTTTATGCAATGGTCATTTGATATGAGATAAAAAAGAAAGAAATCAAAGTTGATTGAAACAACATGTTGAGGCCTCACATTACAAATGATACTTAAGGTGATTTCAATTTCCAAAGAACAAATTTATCTTTGAGAAGGTGGTTGAGCTAAAAATCATTACACTCATATTTTTTAGCCACAAACTAATCCTCAACTCAGGCATACTCATTGCATAATTTGCTTATATCAAAATATTTCTCAAACGATAAAGAAAATCAAAATAATGCAAGTTGAGATACTGCCTAAGATATCTTGGAAAACCTCTACCGAGGCTATAGACGCTTGAATGGTAGTAGAGTAAAACCGGATGGGATTAGAAGCAACTCCACCGAGGCTATAGACGCTTGACTGGCAGTGGAGCCTTGCAGAATGGTGAAAATATTTAAGAGTGAGATCATACATTAGGCTTAACTGTTTTTCTCAAATATGGCAAAGTTTTGGAAGACTTAGGAATTTAAATGAATGCACTAACACACACATGGGCCAAAGCATGATGGAGCAAATAAATTTGACAGATTATGTGTAATCATATCCTATGACCTTGCTAAAACAAACATAACAATATATCTAAAAAAATCATATGTTTCTAAAATTTTGACCCTAGTTTCGAAATTGAATAGAAGGAATTACATTTTTTAATGCTTTATTACTTTGATATTATGTTGTTATTATAGTTTTTTATTTTAAAAGTTGTTATGTTTTTTTTTCAAGCTTTACTCATCAGTCTTGATGATTTGAAGTTTTGTCCAAGATTGCAATAAAACCAGGAGATTTTGTAATTCTCAACTGCCTCATATTTTTAGCATATTGTCCCAGTCAGAGCCTATGTTGGAGCCAAAATTGACTCAACATATGAAACCCCCAATTTTAAATTTTTGGTTTGAATAAAATTAGCAAAAGTTGCTAGCCTATGTTGCATTTTCATCTGAGAAGTTGACTTCCATATGTTTGATTTATGAAATTAACCTTAGCCATTTTTGGGTTGATTTTATGGCCATTGTTTTATCCTATAAAAATCCATAAAGGTCAAATTATATAAGCATCCACTACAATGGTCAAATCATTAAAATACCCGACTTTTTAAAGTAAGGTTTATGATCCATGAATTTAATGTGAGCCTTCCTTTTAAAAATAATAATCATAATTCGCGGACCTAAGCCTAAGGAATAAACCCCTAAGTTCGAAGGTATCAAAAAGAAATATATCATGGTCTAAAGTGTGAAAACCTAAGGTCTTAAGCAGAATGTTAATTTTTCAAGAGTATGCACCCCCTTGCATTAAATATTGAGCACCTTGAACAAATCTAAGGACAACGCTTAATCGAGGTAGAATCGAACAGATGCGCTCTATTTAATAAGTCAAATATAAAGCACCATGGTCTAAAATTTGAAAGCCTAAGTATAGTGGTAATTGATTTAATTAAATATTGAGCTATTTCAAGATATCCGAAGGCAGCGCTTGATTACGATTCAATCTGACGACCATGCTCTTTTGAAAATTCATAAAGTACCCCTTGGTAACTAACCTTGCAGATTTGAAGAGATCAATGGCCGCGCAAATACTCACCAAGATTTGACGGCTATGCTCGAGTTAAAATCTAAGTAATTAAACGGTAGAAGTATCAGGTAAAATAAAGGTAAAACAAGGGTTAATCATGCATTACCAAGGGTCCTAATACATCGCTAATTTTCCCCTTTCTATTAATCATGGATTAATAAAATATAATGGAAGCATGTTACCCAAAAAAGTTAAAGATGGTCTTAGATCCATGTCAACTAAAAGACGAACATCTCCAGCTAAATCTGACGGTTGCACCCAAATGCACCTGATCCAACGGATGCACATTTATCACAAATCACCAAGGTTAGCCAAGGTATTATTCACACTCATAATTAAAGCATGTGCAGGACCAAGGAATATCAACAACAGTGCTCAATCCAAGTTAATCCAATGACAACGTGCATCTCAATACAATCGATCGTTAAAAAAAGGGGCTTTCATCCAAGTCAAAGTCAAATGCCTTTGCACTTAAGTAGATCTGATGACTGCACCCAAATATACCCGATCCAACGGTTGTGATTTCGTGAAGTCATCTAAAGCTTAACAAATCAAAGGAATGAATAAAGTCTATGGTCATGGTAGCCCCGATCAGATCCAATGGTGGTGTGATCCTCGGAGGCACTATAAGCAAAAATAAATCGATGATCACACTTGATCCCGACCAAATCCAATGACGATGTTTATCCCTTGATCAATTAAAAATCAAGAGGTAATCAATGATAGCACTTACTACATATTAAATCCAATGATTGCGCTTCAAGCAAAAGGGTCTATAGGGTAATGCGGGTCAAAATGAATCAACGATGGTGCTTCCATCCACCGAAATCTAATGGTTGTGAGTTAATCAAAATTGCATAAAAGACATTAGCACACACAAGTCAGATTCAATAATCATGCTCATTCCAAGTAAAGATCTGACGATCGCGCTTTACCAATAACATGTATGAAGACAAAATAGGATTCGACAGTAGTGATCAATCAAAGAAGATATAACAAGGACAAAGCTAAGGACAATCAATGATCGTGCTCTTTCCAAGAAAAGATCCAATGGTGGTGCTTTAGCGGAGCAAACGCCCGTTAAAAAATGTACAATTGTGACCTAATCGGACGATCGTGCTCTATCCAACCATATTCGACGGTGGTGCTTGGATTAAAGAAGACAAACAAGATCAAAATAGTCATTGAATGAGTAATATTTGACCAAGATTGAATGAAAATGTTTATCCTCGATTTGATCCGATGACTGCGCTTACTCATGACCATAAAAGGGAAATGAAGTCAAATAAAAGGTGTACGACTCTAAAAAATCTAATGATAGCAGTGAATCCCAACAAGATCTGATGGTCGTGCATGCCCAATTTATCTCGATGTTATGAGACATGGTTTATTTTGCTAGTAGAAAATTAATTAAGGTTAAGAAAGGATCTAACCACGTCAATAATGACCCTCGCTCCTCAATAAACGTTAGTACAGGTTTGGATAATTGGATGAACACGTAGAATCACATATTCAATCAAACAGTGAGCCACTAGCAAGGTAAGCAAGTCATTAAGGGATGAGCATTAACCAAAGGTTAGTAATTTACTAATCACTACGATTATCCTTTACTAAATTAATATTCAATGAAGGATGAAAGTCCTAATTCAATGATTATTATTAATATATTAAATTAACCAACCAATAAAAGGTTAGAATATCTTCTATACTGTGCATGACCACTATTGACATATATCCTCCCTATTACAAAGCTAACATTCTTGTAGGTCCAAAAGCATCAAATGCAGGCATACAATGTGAATCCCATCCAATGATCATCATGAGTTGATGGATATGATGGGCACACACCTCGATAACCAAATATGACTATAGATCCCAAAAATGAACGCCACCTTGTTAACAGTGTAACTATTTTCAAACCTAGATCCCTTTCAAGACCAAAAAGGCATAATATTTTCTCACAAAAAGCCACCACCACCACATTTGTATTTCCATGTCATTAGTAGGATCAGTTTGGTAACGAGTAGAGAAGCTATGAATGATTACAAATACACAAATCAAAGTCCTTGTAGACGTGCAAGACGAGGAAAGCCACCTACCATAACTATCTGATATTAAAAAGTGACACTTTGGAAAATCTCCATTAATGAATTTGAAAAGGCAATCAGTAATGCTATATTAATGACAATTTATGCGATGACAATGAACCCACTTTGCCATGAAGTATTTAAAATCATAATTTTGAATGACCTTACCACCCTGGTAATCTCGAGCAAAGAACTGGTTTGAAAGAGCATAAGTGAGCAGAGACTTGAGAGTTTTATTTTCGTGAGCTAGAATAGTTACCAAGAGCGATATGAAGGCTTGGGGAACTGCTTTCATACCCAAAGACATAGAAGAAGCGGTAAAGTTTATCACAGACCAATTTCTATATGATGAGCTCCCCGAACCAGCTGTGCCTGGGAGTATGATGTATGATTTCACCCAAAAAAGGGGGCCTGATAAAAAGCTCACTTTCATGCAACAGTATGAAATTGAAAATACTTGCATCCGAAGTTTTTCTCGCATGATGGAGAATGACCATAGGGCCCCTTGGTTGCTGGTAGATCTATTTTACAAAGTGAGGAGACTGCAACATAAGGGTTTTCCTAGGAGTACTAGGTGGACCAGTAATCTGGGAAAGTTGATATGTCCAAGGGTATACTACTCCTCCAACTTACTAGATTGGTTAGCCATGACATACGATGAGAAAACCAAGACATTTCAAGACAATAGAGATAGACCAGTGTTCAGTATCGCGACTAGACACATCACCCAAGTCTTCAAACTAGTGCCCTCTAATACTCAATCGATTAAACAGAAAAACTGATTTCAAACCATGGGTCCAAGATTTTTGTGATATGGCTAACATCATTTTAGGAGTACAAGACCTCAATGTAGTGGGTAGGCAAGTGTTGCATTTAGTAGCATAGAGTGACCAGGCACTAGGCACCCCAATTTATGCTTGGGAGTAATAATTGAGTGATCAAAAGCACTCACAATTGTCAGAATTAAAGGAAGTTGTTTTGAAAAAAATACAAGAGATACTTGTTTTTTCTCACTACTCCATCCTCATACACCTACTAGCGGGGCAATTAGGAGAGAAAAGCTGAAAAAGGATTGGGGCTGTTGAAAGTCCTTATGTCCAGACTAGTTTTTGGAGGATACACGAAGATCGTACTGACACGGGTTGGTTTTGTGATATTTTCATGATTGAAATTCACTAGATTCTAATTGGTTTCCTTCTTGAGAGACTAGGGCCTTGGGTAAGAGCTTTCATAGAGGAAAAATACATAGGAGATTATTTCTTCTTTGAAGGGTTCACATAAATTCAACTCTATGGAGCTAAGATTCCCCCTAAAATGTTGCCTATGTATTGTCCCTTATCTCTCGTTGCCCTAGAGCTATGCAGATAGGTGGTCGAAGAGGCTAAAATGAGACTGGTGAAGAAGCACGACAGGGTTCCATGGCTCAGTGTCCCTTGTAAATTTGGAAGTTATATATTTATAGGATATCCAACTTTACTCAAAGGAATGTATGATTTAGATCTCATGGATTTTTAAGAGACAACTTGGAGACCTTATGATCCATATAAGAAGTATGAGAGGTTAATGAAAAATTAAAATTACGCCTAGGTCAAGCATAAGAGAGATGCTTAAAAAGAAGAATTATTAGATTCTATAGAAAAAGGGAAATATTTGAAGATGGTATGGGATAAGTACCCCTTTGAAAAAAGGGGTAATTTGCAAGTGCAGAAAGCCTATGATTACCCCCAGAATTGATTTTAGTCAAAAGAGTTTCAGTGGAATCTATGGACCCCCTCTTACTAGAAGCCACCCAGGAATTAGAGAAGACCCCTTATTAGAATTGATAGAATATCAGGGCATTGATCATATGGAAGTCATTGTGAGCCCTGCAGATGTTGTAGAACAACAAGTCTGAGTCCCTGATGATACCTTATAATAGAGGCAACACCCAACAATTACCAAGAAGTCTTTGAAATCCTGAGTATAGCAAAAAGGAAAGAAAGTTGTTGCTATACCTACTTAGGAGTTGACTTCTCCTCGACAGGCTATAGTTCCCATTTCTAGCCAGCTATTAGCAATAACCAGTATGATGAAGTTAGCTCCTAGAGCCATTCCCAACTCTTTGAAGATAAAAGACAAGGAGATAAAAATTCCATTAGTAATATATATGAACATGAGAAGAGCAGGTGGATTTGGAGGTATCTTCAGAGATCTTAGAGTTAAGAAGAAAACAATTTTATCTACTCCAAAAACAAAGAAACCTAGGTTGTCACTGCCCTCCATGAAAGTTGTGTTGGAGAGATCTGAAGAACAAATAATTTTTAGTGCTATCGAGGAGCATGAGCTACAAGTAGTAGCAGGAATGGGAGGTAGGGGAGATGATTTTGCAACTGAAATAGAAATAGAAACTCCCAAATTAGATATGGCATAGGTACACATACCCACCCTGTAAGAACCTGTTGTTCTCAAAGTCAATGAGAAAACTGGAGGAATTTTAGTGCATGGAAAAGAAGGTGATATGGTCAGAGTAGCTAAAGTAGTACATGAGAAAACTTTGGACTAGCTACATTAGAGCAATACAAAGTTAAGAAGCCAACTAGAAATAAGCGATAAATAAAAAGTAGAGATGCAAGCATTAATAAATAAACTGAAGGAAGAGTTGGCATAGAAGAACACCACAGTAGCTCAGCCCCCATGGTGGTGAAAATCCTCAATTATACATACTATTTGAATACAATAAAAAGGGAGATGTCTCTTAAAATTTGAGACAATATCAATGGGATCACTGAGATGTTCAAACAAATTAGGGTGATTCGAGTTACTGCTCAAGAAATGGAAAGCCTGATCTGTCAGAAGAAAGAAGACTTTGAAGTCATTCGCCCTACCCTTGACTTAATGTTAGAATATTTCGAAGAGATGTATAACCAAGAAGTGCTCTTAAATGATGGGACTGAGATCAAGTGTAATATTGAATTCATGAAGGCAGCTATGTTCGGATCAAACATGGGAATATGGCTCAATAATGTTGTAGAAGTTTTTAGCTTGTTGGATGACATAAAAGAGAAATTTGCAGATATAGGGTTGTCATTGGAAGAATTTTTAGAAGCTGCCAGTATAGAGGACCTCCTTAAAGAAAACATAGAAGACTTTTATTGTGAGTTCAAAGATGAGCCAAAAATGACCAGGCAAACCACTTTCTTAGTAAATACTATGGAGATGCTGATCACCTAGTATGAATAAAGTAAAAATTATATTATCATACTGAAAAACAAGATTTTGCAAGAGATGAATATGCTAAGATTTGTTGTGACTTTTAACATTGATGCCTGGAGAATGATTGGAAAAAATATCAAATGGTTGCAGTAGGGCAAAAAGGGAAAAGAAATTAAAATATGTAGCCTACAACTGGAAATGAGCTCACCCCCTAGAGATGAAGAACAAGATGTTCAGGAAGGAGAAACATCCAAAACAGGAAGTCAATTAGAAATCCAAGAAGAAACAAAAAAAGAAGGAACTAAAGAGGGAGACCCTCAATGCACTGATATCACCGGGTGAAAATATTTAAAATAAAAAGGGTAAAAGAAAGGTGTAAAATATGAACAAAAGAGATAATGGTAATCAATTGTACCATTTTTGAAGGTAAAATTAGATAATAACAAGTGTAAGGCCAAGATCAGGCCAAAAATAACATATTCAAGAACCAAAAGCTATAAAAGGAAGCGTCCAGGGTCAGAATCTGCATCAAGCATCTAGAGATAGCAATTTTGCTAAGAGGTATACTTGAGTGCCCATTCTGTACATTTCTTTTAGCAATATTTCATTAATTAGAATAAAGAGGCAGGTTGACTAGAGCCTATAATAGCTCGTTGGTTTCAAATGATTTCTTGTAGTGTGACAATCAAATCCTATGGATGCAAGAAATGGTTACAATAGGTGCCAAGAGGGAAGGATATAGAGCACGTGGTGCTCTTTGCTCCCAAGGTGAGCGCCTAGCTCACACGGTGGTTGGATCCACGACTAGGGCGCTGGTGGAAGCACAGCATGGGTTCGATTCCCACCAAGGGCAAAAGGTATTTAAATTTTTCCAATTTAATTTTTGTCCTAAGGTTGTTTTGGCATAAGGTTTTTAGGGAGATATAAGGGCTGTGAAAGTTGATTTTTTATATTGTGATTTTTGGTGATTAGAATATTGAATGGAGTGATAAGGCATTAGATGGTTTTGAATGTTATTTCAAAATAAAGTTTTATTTTGTTTAATATTTGAAAGGAGTAATAAGGTTAATTGAGTTCTCATGTTGTGAATGGTGAAAATAATTTGTGAGGAAATTATTGATTAAATTCTGAGAAGGTTTTTACTACCTAACCCTTAAAATTGGAAAAGAGAATAATTGTGATTGAGATAGGTTTTTAAGGGCACTTCTTCATCAAACAAAAAGGTATGGGCACATCTTCCTTGTGAGTGATTGTTGGATGTTGTGAATGCTAAGTTGGAGTGAAAAGGGTTGTTTGATAAGCATTGTTGAGTTTGATTGTTAAAGGTTTTTCTGGAATAAAGGTTGAAGATAGAAACCTTGTTTGATAAGCATTGTTGGAAACATTGAATGAACCTTCATATGCATGATTAGGGTTTGTGCAAGAACATGAGTATCATTGTTATGTGAAGTTGTGAACTATCTTGAACTAGGGTTTGTGAAAGAACATGAGTATCATTTTTATGTGAGATTGGTTGATAAGCATTGTTGGAAATAATTGAGTGAGTGTTCATATGCTTGGACTAGGGTTTGTAAGCAAGGAGTATTTCATTGAGTGATTGATTGAGTGGAGTTGATTGAGCCTAGTCAAGTGGAAGTGTTGAAGTGATAGTTCTAATTATGTGAAACAAATTGTTCTATATTCTTATTTGATTTGAGAAAGAGATTGAAAGTGGTTAAGCATTGTGATGAGTGTGAAGCATATTGAGTCTCTAACAATTCTCTATATGTTTCTATGAGATTGAACAAGTTTCTGTGTGAAGCTTGTTTGTGTGATTGAAGAAGATTTTGTGTTATATTGAGTTGAGGTGAGTAAGATTTTGTGGAAGCTTACAATATAGATTTGAGGTAAGTCTTGGGAAGACTTGTTGAGCAGATTGGACAAGTTCTAGTGAGGACTTGTGGAGTAGAGTTGAGGCAAGTCTTGGTGAAGACTTGTGGACAGATTAGTGTGAGCTTTTGTGGAAGCTTACAAGGCAGATTTGAGATAAGTATTTGGGAAGACTTGAGAGCAGAGTTGATTGATTGATTTGTTCAAACCTTAAATTAAGGTTTGGGGAAGATCTAGAAGAGTTGATTTGTGATTGAGTCAAGCTTTGTGTTAAGGCTTGAGGATAGATATTGAGCAGATTTGTGCTAGATCTAAGGACTATGTTTAGTGCAGATTTAAGGATAGATATTGAGCAAATTTGTGCTAGATCGAAGGACTATGTTTAGTGTAGATTTGAGGATAGAGATTGAGCAGATTTGTGCTAGACCAAAGGACTATGTTTAGTGCATATTTGAGGATAAATATTGAGCAGATTTGTGCTAGATCGAAGGACTATGTTTAGTATAGATTTGAGGATAGATATTGAGCAGATTTGTGCTAGATCGAAGGACTATGTTTAGTGTATATTTGAGGACATAGATTGAGCAAATTTATGCTAGATCGAAGGACTATGTTTAGTACATATTTGAGGATAGAGATTGAGCAGATTTGTGCTAGACCGAAGGACTATATTTAGTATAGATTTGTGATAGAGCTAAGAGCAAGCTTTGGAGGTGATAAAGTATAGAGGACAATAGTCTCTAGTGGATAGAGATCCATTAGCCATGGCAGTGAAGATAGGTCTTCTGTGTGAGGGCAAGAGTCTTCAGTGGATAGAGATCCATAAGCCAGTGTAGTGGAGGCAACAGTTCTTCTAGAAGATCACCAGCTAGAGCTAAGGAGAAAGAGTTCTCCTGTGGATAGAGATCCATGAACTTGATTAGGGGATTGGTGTCTCCTTTGGATAGAGGTCCATAAACATTGTAATAGGGAAAGGATTCCCAAGAGATTTGTTGAGAAAATTTTAGTGAAATATTTTCTCCGTGGAGTAGCCCACATTGGGTGAACCACGTTAAATTGGTGTCTCTATTGTGTGTGGTGATTTGTGCATTGCTTTGATTACTGCTGTTGATATTGCTATTGATACATTGTATAATATTGATTTGGAAAGAAAAGTAAAAAGTGGTCTTATACTATTCACCCCCTCTCAGTATAAGCTTGTGTTCTTCAATTGGTATCAGAGCGGGTTCCTTCGGAAGAGTTTAAAAACTTGAAGGAAAATCTTACAAGAACATAGATGGATTCTCAGAGTGGATCCTCAAGAAATTCAACACCATTGTTCGATGGGAACAATTATACACTATGGAGCACAAGGATGAAGTTTCATCTAATGGCACTTGGAAATGAAGTATGGGAAGCAGTTGAAAATGGATACACACCACCAGCAACTCCACCTACAGATAAATATGGTAAGCTTCTACATCATTATAATTCAAGAGCAATGAATGCAATTCAAAAGGGCTTACGTGAAACAGAGTTTATAAATATTATGCATTGCAAATCAGCAAAGGATATTTGGGATAAGTTGCAAGGCATATATGAAGGAGATAAAAAGGTCAAAAGGGTAAAGTTGCAAAATTTCAAGAGAGCATTTGAAGACCTAAAAATGAAGGATGAAGAAAATATTGTGGGATATCTACTTCATGTGGATGAGGTTGTTAGCTCCATGCAAGGACTTGGGCTTGAAGTTTCAAAACCTGATGTGTGTGATAAGATTCTAAGGTCACTTCCAAAAATATTTAGTGAAAATATTTCAGCTATAGAAGAGTCAAAAGATATTGATCATTTGACAAGAGATGAATTACATGGCATTCTCACAGCATTTGAGATAAGAATAAAAGAGGAACCTATTCCCCAGAAAGAAGCAGCATTTAAAGCCACTAAGAAGACTAAGGGTAAGAAGTCATATTCAAGCAATGAGCTATCCAGTGATGAAGAAGCCAATTATGGTAGAAGGAACAAGGACTCAAGAAAATATAAAGGTACAAAATCAGTTAGATGTTTTAAATGTGGAAAATATGGTCACTATGCATCTGATTGTCCAGAAGCTAGAAATAGCAGTGGTGATGAGAAACAAGATCATAAGAATAGGGATACAGGAAGGCACATGTACCAAAAGAAAAATAGGGATGGACAAGGTACACAAGGAAAGAAGTTCTTCCAGAGGCATAAGAAAAGTTTCTATGTAGATAAGGCAAGTAAGTACTCAACTGATAGTGATGATAGTTCCTCAGATAATGATAGAGATGAAGTTCTATTTTTGGAAAAATAAAAAGAAGTGGTTAGGAAAAGAACACCAATAATCCTCAAATGTTTTAGATGTGGTAACTTTGGTCATCTTGAGGATAGTTGTACAAAGAGTGGTTTCAGTTTCAGTGATGATGAATATGAAGATACACTTGAAGGACCAGAAGAGAATCTTCTTATGGCACTAGAAGAAGAAGGAGGTGATCCTAAAGAAGACAAGTCAGAAAAGAATGAAGATGTTTTCAAAGGCAAAAAAATAGAGGAAGAATCAGAGAAGGGAGAAGTTGATCTTGAGGGAGAGCTTATTCATGCTCTTGATGCATTAAAGAAGGTAAGAAAGCAAAACTCCCAACTTAAGCTTCAGTTTCAAGAATGTGATGAAGAGAAAGGAAAGCTTATAGAGGATCTAAATAAGTCAATGGCTAAGACAAGGAAGTTCAAAGATAGGTTAGAAGCAAAGGTCTTAGAATGTGAAAGGTTGGAGCATGAAGTAGCTTCACTAAGGAAGGAAGTAAAAGAGTCTAAGGATAGGTTACACAGGTTTGGGAGAAGCTCAAAGAATTTGGATAAGATTATCAAGACACAAAAACCTACAACAAGAAAAATAGGACTTGGTTTTGAACAAGTACAAAAGAAACAAGGAGAGGAGTCAACCTCAAGTTCTGAAGAAGAAGAAACTTTAGAAGAAGAGAGTGTAAGAGAAAGTGAGACTTCTGAGGATGAGTTGGACAACAGAAATTTCAGCAAGGAAAGGAACAATGCACAAAAGAGGAACAGATGGAACAAGAACCAACATAGGGTAAAAGAGACTAAAAGACCCATGGGGTCAAGGCAAGGCAATTTCAATGGATGATGCTTCTCATGTCACAGGTTTGGGCACAAAGCTTCTCAATGCAGGACACATGAAAGACAAGAATATGGGAACTTCAGAAATAGGCAGCTATTTCAAGGGTATTGCTACTCTTGTAATCAGTTTGGTCACAAGGCAATGAATTGCAGGGTTCATGATAGGAATAGATATGGCTTCACCAGGAGAAATCCCAAGACATTTGCACCTCCAAGGAATAATAACATTAAGTGTTATAAGTGCAATAATGATGGACATACAACAAAGTGGTGTAGAGCAGAAATTCTAGAGACAAGCAAGAACATGAATAGTCAGAGGAATCAGAAGGATCAGATGAGGAGGAAAGTGGACAAAGGAAAAGAGCAGTGCATGCTTGAGAGTAGAAATACTCCCACCCCAGAATTAACCACCTCAAGAGGAGGTGGGGGAGGGGCTAAGCTAAGAGTCTCATTCTTAGCCTCGAGCCCCAAAGGTGACCCTTTGCCATTGATGACAAAGGGGGAGATATTTGAGTTAGGGGGAGAGCATTCAATCAAGGGGAGCAGAATAGAAAAAGGTAAAAGGAATGGTAAAAGGAAAATGGGTTGCCATCAATGACAAAGGGGGATATTGTTGGAAATATGAGCAAGATTTGTTGTCATTGATGTCAAAAGTCAGTTACAGTGAGCAGTGCAAGAAGAAGGATTTCAAGAGTCAGTTTCAGAAATAAGAAGGTGATCAGATAAGGTCTACAGGAGAAGTTAGAAGGCCCAAGAAAAATAATATTATAATATTTTATTATAATATTAAAGGTCTAATGGAAAGACCTAAGGAAATTAAATTAATTATAATAATTTCATTATAAATTAATTTGTAATTTAATTTAATTAACCCTATGGTTATTAAATTAATTATAAGTTAATTATAATAATATTATTATTAATTAAATTATAATATAATTTAATTAACCCTAAAGTTAGGGTTGCAAGGCAAAAAGAAATGCGTCGATGTCATAAATAAAATCCCTCCATCGATGTCTAAAAACAATGGTGGCATAATGGTATAAATACCATATGCCTTAGTGGCAAGATATCTTACCTTCGTTCGAATTCTAAAAGGCTTGCGATTAATGTGATTTATGCGATTTCGTGCGAGGAAGAAGACAAAATTTTTTGTCTTGTGTGCGCCAACGAAGGAATAAGTTCAGTGAGGCTTTAAGCCTCATATCCATCCGACGGGTTGGCCTGGTGGCAAACGGTTGTGACTTAGTGCTTTGGTAAGCGGGAGGACCCGCGATCGAATCTCGATGGTAGTGTTCGTGAGTGTTTTGTTTGGGTGCCAAAGGAAGCAACACATTTTTGTTTAGGCACCAAGAGGGGAGGATATAGAGCACGTGGTGCTCTTTTCTCCCAAGGTGAGCGCCTAGCTCACACGATGGTTGGAGCTGCGGCTAGGGCGCTGGTGGAAGCATAGCGTGGGTTCGATTCCCACCAAGGGCAAAAGGTATTTAAATTTTTCAAATTTAATTTTTGTCCTAAGGTTGTTTTGGCATAAGGTTTTTAGGGAGATATAAGGGCTGTGAAAGTTGATTTTTATATTGTGATTTTTGGTGATTAGAATATTGAATGGAGTGATAAGGCATTAGATGGTTTTGAATGTTATTTCAAAATAAAGTTTTATTTTGTTTAATATTTGAAAGGAGTAATAAGGTTAATTGAGTTCTCATGTTGTGAATGGTGAAAATAATTTGTGAGGAAATTATTGATTAAATTTTGAAAAGGTTTTTACTACCTAACCCTTAAAATTGGCAAAGAGAATAATTGTGATTGAGACAAGTTTTTAAGGGCACTTCTTCATCAAACAAAAAGGTATGGGCACATATTCCTTGTGAGTGATTGTTGGATGTTGTGAATGCTAAGTTGGAGTGAAAAGGGTTGTTTGATAAGCATTGTTGAGTTTGATTGTTAAAGGTTTTTCTGGAATAAAGGTTGAAGATAGAAACCTTGTTTGATAAGCATTGTTGGAAATATTGAATGAACCTTCATATGCATGATTAGGGTTTGTGCAAGAACATGAGTATCATTGTTATGTGAAGTTGTGAACTATCTTGAACTAGGGTTTGTGAAAGAACATGAGTATCATTGTTATGTGAGATTGGTTGATAAGCATTGTTGGAAATAATTGAGTGAGTGTTCATATGCTTGGACTAGGGTTTGTAAGCAAGGATTATTTCATTGAGTGATTGATTGAGTGGAGTTGATTGAGCCTAGTCAAGTGGAAGTGTTGAAGTGATAGTTCTAATTCTGTGAAACAAATTGTTCTATATTCTTATTTGATTTGAGAAAGAGATTGAAAGTGGTTAAGCATTGTGATGAGTGTGAAGCATATTGAGTCTCTAATAATTCTCTATATGTTTTTGTGAGATTGAACAAGTTTCTGTGTGAAGCTTGTTTGTGTGATTGAAGAAGATTTTGTGTTAGATTGAGTTGAGGTGAGTAAGATTTTGTGGAAGCTTACAATATATATTTGAGGTAAGTCTTGGGAAGACTTGTTGAGTAGATTGGACAAGTTCTAGTGAGGACTTGTGGAGTAGATTTGAGGCAAGTCTTGGTGAAGACTTGTGGATATATTAGTGTGAGCTTTTGTGGAAGCTTACAAGGCAGATTTGAGACAAGTCTTTGAGAAGACTTGTGAGCAGAGTTGATTGATTGATTTGTTCAAACCTTGGATTAAGGTTTGGGGAAGATCTAGCAGATTTGATTTGTGATTGAGTCAAGCTTTGTGTTAAGGCTTGAGGACAGAGATTGAGCAGATTTATGCTAGATCGAAGGACTATGTTTAGTGTAGATTTGAGGATAGATATTGAGTAGATTTGTGCTAGACCGAAGGACTATGTTTAGTGTAGATTTGAGGATAGAGATTGAGCAAATTTGTGCTAGATCGAAGGACTGTGTTTAGTGCAGATTTGAGGACAGATATTGAGCAGATTTGTGCTAGACCAAAGGACTATGTTTAGTGTATATTTGAGGATAGATATTGAGTATATTTGTGCTAGATCGAAGGACTATGTTTAGTGCAGATTTGAGGATAGATATTGAGCAGATTTGTGCTAGACCGAAGGACTATGTTTAGTGCAGATTTGAGGACAGAGATTGAGCAGATTTGTGCTAGACCAAAGGACTGTGTTTAGTACAGATTTGTGATAGAGCTAAGAGCAAGCTTTGGAGGTGACAGAGTATAGAGGACAACAGTCTCCAGTGGATAGAGGTCCATTAGCTAGGGCAGTGAAGATAGGTCTTCTGTGTGAGGGCAAGAGTCTTCAGTGGATAGAGATCCATAAGCTAGTGCAGTGGAGGCAGTAGTTCTTCTAGAAGATCACCAACCAGAGCTAAGGAGAAAGAGTTCTCCTATGGATAGAGATCCATGAACTTGATTAGGGGATTGGTGTCTCCTTTGGACAGAGGTCCATAAACATTGTAATAGGGAAAGGATTCCCAAGAGATTTGTTGAGAAAATTTTAGTGAAATATTTTCTCATGGAGTAGCCCACATTGGGTGAACCACGTTAAATTGGTGTCTCTATTGTGTGTGGTGATTTGTGCATTGCTTTGATTACTGTTGTTGATATTGCTATTGATACATTGCATAATATTGATTTGGAAAGAAAAGTAAAAAGTGGTCTTATACTGTTCACCCCCCTCTCAGTATAAGCTTGTGTTCTTCAAAAATAATGATTATATTATATTGATCATATTATCATATTATATCTTTGGCCTTTACAGGCCATCGAGCTTTTCATCCATGTGGATAAATCAAATTTATTTATCTCAACCATTGTACTAAGAACCAAAATCCCTATTAATAAAATGGTGTCACAAAAACTAAATCTCTACACATTACCAGGATTTTTATCATAAATATATTGAATACATAGAAGCTCTTCCCTTATTTATTGTGACCACCACTTAGAGGGTGCCCATATAAAATGAGGTCTCACTTGTCCAAAGCCCAGTTTGCTATACTATCAACTGCCTTATTCTACTCTCTTGGTATATGGGTGTATCACCTTTGCAAAACTACGTTGTATTTGTCTGATTTTCTCTACAATTGTTTGAATTCTCCAACTAGCAAAACTTGATTCTCAATGGGGATTTAAGGTAGTTAATCAATAATTGAGATTCCAACTCCACTATCACTCTATTCCATCCGATCTTGAGAGCCTCTTGCATCCCTATCAAAATACCATATCCCTCAATAATGTTGTTGGAAAGTGTACCTAAGTTTACTCCAAATATGAATGTTGGGATACCTTTCGGTAGTCTACCTATTCCACCTGCATTGACCTTTCCCGGGTTACCCATCGATACCCCATATGTATTTACCTTTCTAAATCCCAGTGGTGGTCGTTGCCATTTTCGGGATCTATCCATCGTTTTGTCTTGTGGTTTGAATCTTACAACTATGTTCGTCTAGGGATTGATATTGAGTCGTGCCACTATTTTCTCCCATCGTTGATGTGATTTTTGTGGTTGTTTCAACACAAATTAGATAGTCTTCATTATATTGGATATGGTCTTCACCCACATACAATGGATATCTCTAGTCTCTTGTTTTAAGATCATTCTATTCTACTCATTCAAGATGTTCCAAGGTAGGATCGTCATCCCCGTCCACACTATATTCCCCACATAACCATCTACTCCTTATTGATTCTTCCATCTCTCCAGATCTCTTCTATAGATTTATTTTTGGTCCAATGCAGACCTAGCAAATATACCAATATTTTCGAAAGCTTCATCATTATGGGGCATTCTATAAAAAAGTGGTTGTAAGTTTCATTCTCCTCCATACACAATGCACATCTGAAAGTTGCATAGACTCCCCTCTTGAATAAGCTATCCCTTGTGAGTACCCTTTTGTGGAGGAGTAATTAGTTGAAGAATCTAACATTAGGCCATAACTTCTACATCCAGAGTTGTGTGAAATAGATCGCAATTCAAATGAGTGGTGCTAGGACATAATGCTTTGTATCCTTGTGCTACTGTATACACCCCCTTAGTCCTACTACATCCAAATTGATCTTCATAGGACCATGATAATGATATCATTTGTATGATTCAGTAAATATTCTTTGCTAGTCTCTCTGGAAGTTGGATTGGCCATTCTTCTAATGGAATCCAATATCATCCGACTTTTGGTCCTCGTGTTTGGTCCCTAGAGTATTTTTCTACTTTCATCCATTATTTTCTATGTAGCTCCTCCATCATTGGGGTCCACTATAGATATTGAATCATTGACGATGGATGTCCATCCCACGAGTCTAACAAAAAATTCTATGTATTTTCCATTATTAACTATCCAAAACAATTTTTCTTTCATCATTTTCTCTCCAATTTTGAGTACCGCTAACATAGGGAAATATTTGTTAGAAAATTGATAACATACAATATTTGTTGGGGTCTTGTTCTTTGCATACATCACTCATAAATATTTGGCCCATAATGCATTGGGACTATTAATCATTCTTTAGTACAATTTTGTAGCCAACGCCTTGTTATTTTTTACTGCAGATTTAAAACCTAGTCTCCCTTCTTGTTTCGACAAACACAAATTTTATTACTTTACCAAGGTCCATTTCCTTTCCTCGGCACCCATCTAGAGGAATCCATGAATTATCTGATCAAGCTCTCGAAGCACCAACTTTGGGATATCCAGAACTTATGACACATAAATGGGGATAGATTGTACTACTTACGTGATTAAGGTAATATACCCTCTTGATGGTAGCCACTTGTTTTTCCATTTGTCAAATTTACCCTTGATTTTATTTATCAGCCATGCCCAATCATTTTGTCTGCTAGTTTTAATTGAGACCCCAAAGTAGATAACTAGGAGTGAGATTTTTCAAAAACCAAGTTTGTCTAGTACTAGGGTCTCCTGTCAAGGTGAACAATGGAAGTAGATTGCTTTGGATTGATCATTATTCACCATCTGGCCTATTGCCTTAGTAAAATAGTTTAGGATTTGCTTTATTCTAGTTGCTTATTTAACTGTTGCCTTTCCTGACAATGTGGAATCATCAAAAAATTGTAGATGGGTGATTGGGCTAACTCCATTAGCAACTAAAAATCTCTCCAGTATCTTAGTATCTCCATTCTTCAACTAGAATAATGAATAGGTACAAGGAGAGGGTATCTCCTTGTGTAATACCTCTTGATGCTAGGAATAGTTTTGTAGGACATCCATTAATGATAACTGAGTATGAGATCATTATAGGCAACCTTTGATCCAAATTTTCCGTTCAAAGAACCCAAATTTCCTTAGAACCCATATTAAGAAGTACCAATCCACTCTATCACAGGATTTAGATAGGTCTAATCAAATAAACATAGTGGAGGATTTTTGTGCTTCCATAGAATGTATTACTTCTTGGGAAAGCACTATCTCATCCACTATTTGTCTACCCTCTACGAATCCACCTTGTTTGAGGGATATTATTTTGTGTATAAGTGGTTTTAGCCTCTCAACCATGACCTTGGTGATAATCCTTGAGAAAATTTTACATAATGCTATTGGCTGGTATCCATTTTTTACTTCCCTTGCCTTTGGTATTAGTGCTATGTAAGTTTTGTTGATTTTCTTCAATATCTCTTTGGTTGTACTTGTCTCTTCTACCACCTCTTCTTTTTAGTTTTCCCCTTTTGCATTTTGAACACTACCTCCTGCAATTCTTGCATTGTTATTGGTGCACTTAATATATCATTTTATTCTCCTACAATGAGTGTGGGTATCTCCTATAGCATTTCTTGTTGGGCTGTTGGATCCAGGGTATAAATTATAAATAAATTTGCAAAATAGTTAATTTCTATTGAGTTCAAGCCCTCCCATGTTTGAATCGTCTCCCCATTTTCATTTTTCATAAAAAAGATGGCATTATATTTCCTCTAGGATAAAAGGGACTTATGGAAAAATCCCATGTTTTTGTCTCCTCTTAGCCACTTGATTTTAGATTTTTGTTTTTGCAATAACTCCTCCCTTCTTTCCCATTCCTCATTTTGGTTTGTGATATCTAGTTCTATTTTGGCCCTAGTTTCTATGATCTCCTCCTTTCTTATCTGACCATTTAGCTCTTCCAATCTTTCGATAAATTCCTTTATATTTTTTGTGACATCCCTTAATTTTATTTTTGATATATTGAGTCGTTTGGAAAAATAGAACATTTATGTGCCATTTCTTGGTTTTCCTTCTTGCCACCACTATTGCATTCATGGTCTAAATGATTTGTGGAGCCACATGAGTTAGAATTGGAAGGGTGCTTGTTTTGGATTAGTTTTCCAAACTTCTATCATTACAGGCCAATGATTCGACCATGCATTATTTAAAATTTTGACCTTTGGGATATGTCCCTATATCAAGAGATTTTCTTATACCAAGAACCTTTCAAATATTTCCAAAATGCAAGCTGGGCCTAGTCTCTTATTGGACCAAGTAATCAAACCATTATCAGGTTTGATATATATGAGGTGCAGGTGTCCCATGTACTCATTCATGATATCTATACCTCCATATAGAGCCTAGTTTCCTCCTACCTCCTCTTGTATAGAGAGAATGATGTTGAAATACCCCCAAAAATATCTATGCTTTGGAAAATTGTGAAGAGATATAGTCTATGTTCCTCCACAACTTACTCTTTTCTTCAGTGGTGCTTGGGGCATATACATTTAGATAGAGAATTTGTTGGTCATATTGTCTATTTTTTGCTATCTCACCAATCAATCCTTTGTTGCCAACTGTATATTGCACCACTAGTTCTTTAGGGTCCCACAAGCATGTAACTCCCATTGAATCTCCTTGGGAACTCAAGGATACAGATTTGCTAGGTTGCCATATGCTTCTTTTTATTATATCTATTTCCTTGAAATATACCTTCATCTCTTGGAGGAAGACCATTTGTAGTCGATTTATCTGAATCATTCTTTTTATCTCATTTTGTTTAGGACTTGATTTTAGTCCTCTAATATTCTATGTAATGACTTTCATCAGTAAAAAGGGTTAAAAATATGGGTAAGTATCGTAACCTTACCCTCCTCAATTAATTTTTGATCTCCTTTGCCATGTGATGCTGGTTGGACTTTCTTCTCATGTTCTGATTTGTGTCCACCTTCATCTTTTTACTAGGTTCCTAGTTCACCATCTAGCTTTTGATGCTTGTGTATAGGGTACCAATGCATTATTGATGGTTCCATCTAATGAAGTATTTTTTCCATTTATTTATTTTTCTTCTTTATTATTTCTTTAATATTTCATTGCCATCCGGTTTAGTTCTCCCTTTTTAATACTTTACCCAATCAATGTTTTATTTGTTGATATTTTGACTTCTTGCATATTTGTTTCTCCTCGTACTTCCTCAAATTGTGTTTCCAAAATCTTTGTTTCAGCTCCATCTTCTTCTTCATCTGGGAGGTCATCCATGGCTAGGCTTCCAAACATGTTTGTGGAAAGCACTTCCTTATCCTTAGTTACATGTTTTCTTTGTATGTTTTTTTCTTTGGTATTTGGAATCCCTCATATTCCTTATCTTCTTTCTTTTGCTCTTAAAATTTATGTGGGCAATCCTTAGCTAGATGACCATATTCATGGTAAATTTAACATCTAAAGGGAACATTCTCATAGTCCACCTGTTGTTCCCATGTATCCTCCCTAAATTGTAATGCGACATTTTTTGGGAAGGATTTGTCAAAATATATCACACAGATTTGTGCATAAAAAAATGTTTAAACTTTTGAGTGTTGTTGGCTATCATCAGGAAAGTGCCTAGGGTGTTACTAATTGTAGCTAGGACTTGCAGGTTCCAAATTTCCAGTGGGAGACTAAAATTTTTGATCCAAACAAATCCATTTGAGTGTGTTTCCTCCTCCATTATAAATTTTGCATGCTAGGGCTTCATTAAGAGCCCCGATCTGCCAAAGAACCATGGAACTCATTGAAATATATCTTCTCTATCCTATTCTATAGCAAACATGACTAGACAATACCCATTGGGATGATAAAAAATTTGAAACTCACCTTTGGTTCTCCACAGTTAGGTAGCCCATAGCTTGAACGCTAGTAGGAATGAATGAAAACCCATAAATAGACAAATTAGACCCCTTCTTTCCATGGCATCTATGCCATCCTAGATATCGTTTGGTTCCAATTTTACTATCAGGGACCCATCTATTGCTCTCATGCATCATGATTCCGTTTTCCTTGGATCTAGCTTTGGCATCCTCAATGTTCTTATTGGCATTCTTGGATTTTTAATGCCTCTTGCATGGGCTTGGCCTCCTCTAAGGGCATATTTGCAACTCATTTTTGGGGCATCTCCCCATTATCTTTCTCTTTCATAGGTGTTATTATGGTTGGTCCTTTTAGATGAGCTTGGATATCAGGTTTGGAGAGCTTTGCTTCCATTTGGATTTTTTGTACAAACTTTCTTTTCATGTGATCTACTCTTTGGATCTGGGTCCTTGGTCGCTTCAACCCTTAGGGTTGTTTCTTTGCCAATTGGGACTTTTTACCACTAGATTGTGTTGTAAACTAAAAATTATTGTGATCCTTTATGCATAAGTGGTCCTGTTGGTTTGTAATCACTTTCCTTGGATATTGATGATCTAACTGCATAAGATTGGCATTATTTCCATCCTCTTTTGTTTGTATCTAAAATTTCTTAGCGAAAAGGGTTTCTGTGCCAGTTTCTCCTACCATCATCCCACCATCATCTTGTGGTTTTCTCGTGTTTTGACTCCATGGGCCCGCAAATCCTTGTTGATTTCTCCTATTTGTTGTATGTATATCCTATGCAATCGCTTCACTTGCACTGAGCGTTTTGCATGCAATGGTAGCAACACTATGTACAAATCCTAACAAAGCTCTCTCCTCAACCTTGGACTTGTAATTGGATTTTTTAGTTACACATATTATATTTGTTGCAGCATACCTTTTATCACAAATTTCATTTCTTTTTTCTCTTAAATATATTCAACTTCCTTGAAGTGCTATGCTTCCACAATCAGCTCCTTGACTTCATTTTTATTAAGAGATAAAATCTCACTTAGCCAACCGCCTTCTAAAATTTGAATTTCACCATAATGAAGATCAAAATCACAATTGACTAATTTATTTGCTACCCAATTTTATTCTTTATAAATATGCTCACACTTCCAAGAGATTACCTGTAGTAATAGATGATGAACATAGTAAGCAATAATATTATTTTTTTATCTACTCTCCACATCGATTTTTGTTAATAGCATTGATGATAATTTGGGAGTACCCCTTAATTGAAAGATATTTCCATCCTTTTCCTACTGTAATTTTAATCTTTGTAAGAAGTACCCTAGCCTCTGCATAGTTGTTAGTTGAAGTTCCATATGATTATGAATAAGTGAGGAGAATTTTTCCTTCACTATTTTTAAAAACACTACCACCACTAGCTTTTCCTGAATTTCCTTTAGGAGCACCATCAAAATTAATTTTGATAAACCCAATTTTTGGACATTTCCATTTTACCATAGATCGAAGAAGATCCTTTGTTTTAAATTTAGTCGTAGATGGCTCTTCCATGTATGTTCAAATCCTGTAGCCAAGTTATTAGAACATTTTTTTCTGCAATTCAAATTTCCCATTATGAGCACCATATTTGTAGATATTCAACAAGAGAGGCAATAATACGGCTTCAAACTTGGGCATGATTACCATAAAATTAATTAAACCATATTAAATTTATATTTTTATTAAAGATATTCTTCATTTTCCTTTGTATCAAAGATATTTCTCGTCTTCCTCAAACTATTATGTTTATGCAATACATTTCAAAATTTCAAGAGATAAAATATCACTCATCCAATTGCCTTCTAAAATTTAAATTTTGTCAAGATGAAAATCAATATTGCAAATGGGTAAAATTTTTGCAACTTGATTTCCATTTCTATAAATATGTTGTCAATAACAACCTATCAATTCCCACCTAATACCTTTTTTTTAGGGGTCTTATTCATGCCACTAATATTTCAAGATATCATTTTTATTTGTAGTTTTGGCCCCACTTCTTGTTAACCTTGTAATATTTGTTTTTGTTTTCCCATATCAATATCCGTTTGAGTTCATTTTTCTCTTTGTTTTTTCTTCTTGGATCTTCCTCTCATTTTTTATTCCCACCAACACTTTCATATTCATTAGTCTCTTTTATTTTTTTATATTTTCTCATAATGAGACTTATAATCTATAGGTTTGTGTTGCTTTGAAGGATACGAAGCACAAGGAATAACCTCAAAAACACTTGCTTCTTTATGTTGACCTAGAAACTGTAAAGTGCAAGGATGCTCCTCTATAGTAATTACCTTCTTATGCTCCCCTAAAAACCCTAAATTGTAATGGATGTCCTCCATCCTCATTTCCTTATTATGTTGTTTTTGAAACCCTAAAGTGTGAGGGATAACCTCTACTACTTCCATTGTTGTCTTGACCATTTCATTTCTATTGCTAGAAGAGGAATCCATACTACTTGACGAAAATAAAGGTATTTTACTTAGGAATAAACTTGACCTCTTTTGTTGTCTTCTATTCAATATTTTCCTCCATATATTCCATTGCACCTTTCATTCCTTTTGAATTTTAACTTACACATCCTACTTTCTCATCCCTTGCATCCTTTGATTTCTTTCTTTGCCTCTTCGTTTGGAGTGGAATCTCCTTGATCTAGTCCAACTTCTATTACAATATGATTTTCTTGTTTCATCTTGAAGTTTGTCTCATGACCAAATTTTCTCTCTTTCTTAATTGTTTTCACTTTGCAATCTCTTGTCATGTGTCCAGTCTCATAAAAATCACAGTATTGGAATGCAATATTTTCATAATTCACTTGATCCCATTCTCTTGATTCTGATTTAGTCTTAATCGATTGTGACAAAGGATTTGAAATATCCATATCAACACATATCCAAGTATATATAGCATGTTTTTTCTCCTTAGTAGTTGGTCCCTACTTGATGAATTTCCCTAGGGTATTTCCAATATTCTTCAAAAAATTCTTATTGATAAGTTGATATGGAAGTCCAAAAAGCCTAAACCACACTAGAAGCTTTTTAATAGTTTCTTTATCAACATAAAACTTCTCACTCCATGGTCTTAAATAAAGGACATCTCTCCCCATAAACCATGGTCCACCATCCATTATTTTATCTCTAATTTTTGAACTAGAAAAGATGATGAGGTAAAAAACTTTAAGAAGAAAATTTATAGTGTAATTTAAATTCAATCCCCACTTCCAATTGATCCAATTTTGTATCTCTGAAAACTTGGGCAATATCTAGAGAACTTACATATTAAACAACTATTTTTATGAACTATTATATCATATTCAATCATATCATCCTTAATAATCACTTCTTGTGTAACATTTTTTTTCTTAATCGAACTAGGCATATATATGTTCTTCCTCTTATCTCTAACTTGGGCATCCATACTTCTAGGTAGGGCATCTTGAATTTCAATTAGGGCTTTCAATT
The DNA here is from genome assembly GCA_028583015.1 of Wollemia nobilis. Lineage (NCBI taxonomy): Eukaryota > Viridiplantae > Streptophyta > Pinopsida > Araucariales > Araucariaceae > Wollemia > Wollemia nobilis. Next base: position 9,937,650 of record JAQPPZ010002170.1, on the reverse strand, counting down.
ATGACTGCCATTGCTCACTCCGGCTCACACTCACTCCCAACCTCTTTTTTTCCCCCTAACTTGATAATATTATCTTTGTTACAAGATCAATTTTTTGTTACAAATTCTATTTTAAATTTAAGGTGCTCCCTCAACCAAGAACATAATTTATTCCACAGTCATCAAATTATAAAATTTATTAAACACTTAGATAATTTTATCTACCATAATGATAACTCCTATGCTTAAATATGATTCTGCCATGTGTAATATATTCATTCTGAATCTTTAGGGGTACACGCAATTGTATTACTATAAAACTTGAACAATGCATATCTTGAAGCATGATCCATGCCCTATGATCCAAGAAAGAATTAAAAACTTGAATTTTAAACATCCAAATGGACATGTACAATGTACAAGGAAAATATATTTGTATTACATGTACAAAAAATAGTTATAGAATATGCATACACATCCACATTAGATAGGATCAAGGGTTGGGCAACCGATTATCTCAAATCATGCTTTTCTTGACTTTGATAGGGTTTTCTTCTTTCTTTTCCTATAATTCCTTCTATATGCTCTACTTGATCCACATTTGATGTATGTTATGATTGTTCTACTTATATTGCATTTGGCTCTATATATTATGTTAGTGTTGCATGTTTGGATGTTGCTGTGTCCAACCAATTTTGCATAATCTACTATCACTTCGTATTTGATTATCGCTACACGTTTTTGAGGCACTACATATTTTGATGGGGCTAATATTTCATTCATTTTTGAGGTGCTACATGTTTAGATTTTGGCTTAGATTTTATGTTCAAGTTATTAATAACTACTTGAGAATTCCTCCACATTGTAAGTTGTTTTACTTATTTTTCTATTGCCAACTCCATTCTTTTCTTGAGGGCATAAAATTTTGTAAATTTTTTAATATTATAACCAGTCGATTGAAAGTAAAAACAAACCTCCCTATTATCTTCATTGAAAATTGTTTCCCTACCTTGGAAATGCTCGGGTTGCCTTTGGAGACCCCATCAAAATTCAGAAGGTTTATGCCCATCTTTTCTTGAGAAAGCAATTTTGGATTTTTTTTTTTAAATATTGCAAGGATAGGCTTCGATAGTAGTCCTAGATAGACATTGGATTTTGACCATGGTTATATCTATATTGGGAGTTTTTTATTTGAAAATTTTCTTGTTCCTATTGTTCCATATTCCTTAGAGAAAATATTTGGAGATGATTTTTCAAGTCTGGAGCATGGGTTTATTATTTTTAATTTCTATAGGTAGGAAGGGATTTCTAGGATAAATGAACTTAGGTATTGAAGAGAGCATGGGGGATCCACTCCAACCAAGAAGACCTTCATAAAGGTTGGCCCATACTGCTCTAGAGTAAGGGCATGACAACACTAGATGAGCTATACTTTCTTTATGATTATAGCATAAGTGGCAGATAGACGGACCATAAAATCCTCTTTTATTTAGGTTATCTTGAGTAAAATTTCAATTGTGGCAAGTAGTCCAGAGAAAGAAGACATTTGGGATTGAATAAGGAGTCCAAATCAAATTCCAAGTAATGTTACCTACATAACTGAGAATGATTAAGGACTTATATCCCTTGGTTACAGTATATCTTCCATATTTGGTAGGAGATCCCCATATGATTAAATTTATATTTTCAACATAATATGATAGTATTCCAATCAATTAAGATTTAACTATCTACCAGTGAGGCTGTAAATTTATAGGAAGGCCAAGTTATTCATTTTTCAACTTTTGATTATGCATTTTCTAAAATTGAGAGTTTTGAAATTATTGTCTTTTAGCCACTCGTATAGTGAAGACTCTATTTGCAGTCTAAAATTTCCTAGAATTTTATGAGAGAGACTTCTTTACCAGAGGTGGAATTCCATGATAATTATTCTATAGTAATGTCATTGACATATTTAATTAATTTTCATATTTTGGATGTTTTTAGAGTTTTTAGATTGACAAAGTTCTCTAGTCTAATTTTCCCATTACAATATTTGTGCACCAACACTTGCACCCACCATTTTGAGGATCGAGTAATAATTTCCCAAACCAAATTTTTATTGAATGCCAAACTTTCCTTACTTATTGATTTAATACCCAATTCTCCTTTACTCATCGATTAAGTGATGATATATCACTTGATCAGACTATATTTCCTTTTGTCATCCTATTTACCCCCTACCCATAAAAATATTCTAGTGATTTTATCCAACTTATTAAGAAAAGATTTTAATGCATGGATAATAGAGCATTGGTAAATAGGTATAGCAATGATGACAACCTTGATTAATATCATTATTCCATGGCATGTGAGATAAATATTGGACCACCCTTTAATTCTCTTTATTTTTTAATAATTTCATTCTACTGGTTAGTCTAAATTCTGTTGAATCCAACGTAGATTCCTAAATATTTGAAAGTGATACTAGTCTTGATTTGACAACCCAATATTCTCTCTATCTATTTGAATTTTCCATTATCTTTGTTAAAGAAATATATTGTAGACTTATTGTGGTTTATCTTTTTCCTATTGCTTCCTAATATGTTTTGAGAACCTTTTTTTATTCTTATGGCAACTAATTTTATGGATTTACTCAATAAGATCAGATCATATACAAACTAAACGATATTGATCCTTTAAATCTTATGATGGATTTGAAGTACTTGATATTTTTTGAACCCCTTTTTTATTCTAATAGCTGGGATAGGTCTTTTGTTGCTAGAATGAATAAATATGAGGAGAGAGGATGACCTTGTTTAACTCCTCTGAAATCTTAGAAGAAGGGTCTGGGTCTACCATTAAGCAAAGGTGCAATCTAGGGTATTCAAATATATGTTGCCATTCATTTTTTGAATTGTTCATGGAATCCCACCTTGTTTAGAATTTTCAAGATCATGTCATGATCAATTTTATAAAAATCATTTGCCATATCTACTTTGAAAGCCATGTCATTGGATTTGTTATCTCTTCTAGAGTGCATTGATTCTTGAAATAGTATGATTTCTTCATGAATCCTTTGTATTTTCATGAACCCAATTTGGTTGGAGGAGATGATTGTATCCAACAATAAAAGCATTCTATTTTTTATGATTTTGGATATTATTTTGTATGACGTGTTACAAAGCGATATTGGTTTGAATCTTTGTAGTGAATGGGCATGTTTTTTTTGGAGATCAGAGAAATGTGGAATTGATTCTGATTCTCCCATGTATTTAGTGTTTGTTACCACTTTATTCAACCATCCCTAGAATATTTGTCTTGATGATGTCCAAAATTCCTTATAAAAATTTACATTGAATCCATATGACCTTGGTCCTTTATTGTGTTGCATAGAAAATACCACTCCTTTGATCTCCTCCATGGCAACAAGTTGGGTCAATTGTTCATTTTTATCTTGCTTCAAATATCAAGGAATTAGATTTAAAAGTGCTTGCTGATTGGATGCATTGAATTCTCCATATTTGCTCAACAAATATTTGAAATAATAAAAAAATTATTTTTTATTTGTTGCATATCACTTGGTATTGTCCCATTTTCTATTTTTAGCTTCATTATGGTGTTGTACATATTCCTTTGTTGTGAATTATTGTGAAAGAATTTGATGTATTTGTCACCTTCCTTAAGCCATATCATTCTAGATATTATACACCATTTATTATTTTCTTCTCTTTTTAGTTTCAATATTTGGGTTGTGATATCTTGTTGTTCTTGTTTTAAAATCTTATCTTCTCCTCTTCCATTGTGTTTTGGAATTCATTCATTTTTAATTTTAGTATGGAATAGGGTGTGTCCTTGGATTTCTTTTTTATCTAGATTCTAATTTGCTGCTTTAATATTTGTACCTTTTTGATCCACCTTTGGGCATAACACATGCTTGTTGAACTAACTCTTTAAAACCAGCCTTCGTAGACCAAATAGAGTTATATTTGAAAGGGAGGGGGTCCCAATTGGCTTGTTGTTTGAACCCTAGAAGAATCGGTCTATGGTTAGAATGACTATTAAACAATATTTCTTGAGAGATTTTGGTTCTATGAGCTAATAGGTTGTCATAAATGAGAAATAAGTCTAATATTTCTATAAGAATTTAGACTGACTCTTATTAGTCCAAGTATATTTTTCTCTTGTTAGTTGTACATTTATTAAGTTGTGTTGTTGCATGAGATTTTATACTAGCTCTCTAATTGGGTCTCTTATGTAGACCCCCCATTTTTTGGATGGATTTCAAAACTAGATTGAGATATCCTCCAATTACCCATATTTATTGCTTGAAGTTAGAATATAGATTAAGCATCAACTTCCAACACTAGTTCTTTTTAGCTAGGCTTTAAGGAGCGTAAATATTTGTGATATTATAAACTTGACTAGTAGGGGCTTTATGCATTGTTGTTAGCCAATGCTTTGTGGCCTCTATAAAAATTAACTCTTGCTTAGATTTCCAGGTTAGTAAAACCCCCCTAGAAATTCCCTTGGCTGATATGGCTAAATGTTTGCATGAGTTCCAACAAAAGCTCTTTGTTGTACCAACTCTTTCTAGATCTATTTTGGTTTCTTGGACCAAAAGTACATTTGGATTTTCTTGGATGACCAATTTATTTATTCCTATTTTCTTATTTTCTTATCCTACCCATTTAATATTGTAGGTAATAAAGTTCATAATTGATAATATGGATAATAGAAGGGTCAAATTATTCCACCTCTTTTTGGAAATTTTCTTTGTTGTCTTCTTCAATGTGTCCTCGATTGTGGCCTGCTTCCCTTTTGCTATATTCTTTAAAGCTTCTCTCTTAGAGCTTTGTGTGTGGAACATGTCTTGCTCTAGTTTTGGTTTAGATAATTGGAGAATAGTTGTTGTCTTTATTTTCCTGAGTATGTGCTTCCTATTCTAGACTTTAATATTTCTAAGACTCTTTCTTCCTTGTATTTCCATTCTTTTGAGATAGAGTGCATTAATTCCTCTTCACCTTGATCTTCTTTTGGGACTGCCATGTTTAGTAGAGGGTCTTATTTAAAGGCTTCATCTTGATGTTCAAGAGAAACTATTATTGTTTCCTCCAAATCTTCTTCCAACAGACTAGACTTGTTTTGAACTTGTGTTTTGTCTTCAAAATTTTAATTTTTAGGGATATAGAAATTCTTTCCATTTTTCCTTTGGAATTTTATAAAGTCTTCTTGTTGCTGAATTTGAGTGGTAGACTTTATAGGGAAATCTCTCTAGAAGTACCCATATTCATGACATATAGAACACTTGAGAAATATTTATTCATAGTCTAGCTTTTGGATATGTGCAACCCCTAGAACGACAATGTGATGGCTTATGGTAGCCCCTCAGCTAGGTTTACTAACACATATTTGAGCTACCATGTAATTTTGATCTTTTATCTCCACTTTAATTTTTTAGATTTAGATTTTATTTCCAGTGGCCTTCAATGTTTCTTCCTTCCAAAAATGCAATGGGAGAAAAGGAAGACAAATTCATACTAGGAATTTGGAAGGAGTCTCTTTTAAGAGGTCAAAGTGAGGATTCCACATATTCATGTATAGACCACAAGGACCCATAAACCATGGATAGAATTTGAAAATGATATCTTTGTCCTCCTCTAAGGTGAATATGGTGGTAAAAAAACCCCTTCCACATAGTTGATTTATATTCACCCTCTTACCTTAGTTTTCCTTTTTTTGTCAATCCCACCTTCAATTCCCTAAAGACCATGAATCATTAAATCAACATATAAGAGCCAACATTGATATACCATAAATTTCTTCTTTAATAGCTTCATTTTTTATCTCTATTATGGGATATTATTTCCATATTTTGATTATTTTTAAATCATCCTTGGCCTCTAAGGGATTTTTGTGCATCCTGACTTCTATTGTTAGGGTTTCAATGTTCCAGGTGAGACTAAATTTTTTACCACATAGGTCTTTCTGAAGGAATCCATAATTTCCATGAGGAGCAGGTGAGTAGTAGCTAGGGTTTCAGGTGCTTGGCTTCAACTCATAATACAACCTCCTCCCTCACATAAGTTGGTTCAATATATTGTACAATAATTTAACATGTTGGTGAATATTTTAAATTATGGTATTGATAAAAGATTATAAATGTCCATCATTAAACCACGTGTTAGTGTGATATTTCATGTATAAAGAGCATAAAGCAAAAATACAAAGTAGTATAAGCAATTGAAAGTACATTTTTATTGCATCAAAAATATTTTAACTCAGTGCTACTAACTAAGGTTGCTGCCAATCAGTAAGGAAACCCTTGGAATCGAGCTCCTAAAAGCTATTACTTCTCTACTCATGACAATAATGGATTCATTCAAAGAATATCTATGTGGTAAAAATGTAGTCCCACCTAGAACCATCGAAGCCCTAATAGTGGAAGCCAATGTACAAAAAATGCCCTTAGAGCAAGGATGATTTAAAAATGGTCAAAAGATGGAAAGAAGTTTCCACAATAGAGATAACAAATGAAACTATTAGAGAATAAATTTATGGTCTCTCGACGTTGGCTCTTATATATTAATTTACTAGTTCATGGTCTTTAGGGAAAAACATTGAAGGCTATATTGACAAATAATAGAGAACTGAAATAAGAGGGAAAATAGTAGTCAAATTATGTAGAAGGTTTTTTTTTGTTGCCATATGCTAGAATATATTAAATCATTTGTTATATATGCCAAGTATAATTTGAGGAAGACCAAGGTTCATTTGAGGTAGACCAAAGGTCATTTTGTAAACCTATATTATGGACTTCAAGTCCTATTTTTCATTGTACAAGTTCATTAAAGAAATATGAAGTTATGTTTAGTTTCTCTTGTTTTATTTTTTCTCTTTAGCAATTATGTTTCTTGATTATATAGAATACTACAAAAAGTATCATTGGTATCAGAGCCACAAGGGGAATCTATAGAATATTTAAGAAGAAGAAGAAGGTGGCCATTGGAGGAGATTTGAGGAGAGCTCGAGATAGAAGATTGCTAGCAAGAAGAAGTTCCTGATAGAGAAGAATTTGGGATAATTATCACCATTTGACAACAAGCCCAAAATAAAGAAGGATTTGGAAAGAAGTTTGCCAAATTTTGGAGGAGATTACTGAAGAACTCAAGAAATTTAGATTATTGAGAAGAAGAGGACACCAAATTTGATATTTTTAAGGACAATCACCAAGGAGTTTAGGAGCTGATTTGGACAACAAGAAGAGCTGTAATTTTATCAAAATTGGGGCAGCAAATAGGTGATTCAAATCACCAAGAAATACATCATAAAACGAAGACCAAAAGGTATGCAACATTGGTGCAAAAGGTTCATTATTTGAACATTTAGATTTATCTTACTGTTAAGTTTTTAAAAGAACCAAACTTGAGGTTTAAAGTTGCAAGAGGAAAGATTTCAATTTTGTCTTCAAGTGTGCAAAAGATAGTATTTACAAGGAATTAAAAACCTACACAAAAGGAGAAGTTAGATATATTATCAAGAAATAAAATATCATATTCTTACTATCTATTGAAAGCTAACAAGTGGATATTGTATAGCAAAGAAGACATTATTATAAAGCAAAAATTGGATATACTAAGCTATCCAAAAAGGTAAAGTATTGACATGTTTAAGAATCTTGAAGTCACCATAAGAAATATCACCAAGCATTGAGCCAACAAGGATACAAAGTAGAAGAGTTACCAAGGAGGAGAAGGCAACATAGAAACCACCATTACCATGGATTGCAAAAAGGAAAGGTGCCACCACCACGTTCAAGAGGATAAACCACCATCTCAAAAAGCAAATGTGAATATTGATAGCATAGGGGGCAAGAATTTCATTAAGCTACATAGAATAGTGCAATTAGTGAGAAAATAAGTACAAGAACCAAGGTATTCCACCATTAAAGGTCTAATAACATAGAAAAATAAGTATAGGTGCAATGTCATATGTTATTGATCATTGAAGAAGCAAAAGAACATTGCAAAGAAGGCCTCATTAGTAAAGAATCCATGTTGAAGAGTCACAACACCTATAGAGAGCGTTACATTGCAAATGAGAGTGCTATGTAAAATATAGTGCATGAAAAAGGAGTTACAAGTCTTAGCACCACTTGGAAGAAGTGTCATAAAGAATAGCGTCACCTTTAAGAATGTTACATAGCAAGAACAATGCCACTTGGAGATAAGCTAATGCTATACCAAACACAAAGGAGTTAATACTACTTGGAAAACAAAACAGAGAAATAAAATTACAAGGAAGTGCAAGCCCTTGGAAGGTAAAAGAAGGTGAAGAGTCATTGCTACCAAGTGTTCAAGTACTAAAGAAAACTCAAAAGTAAGAGCAAACAATTATCTTGCATGAATGAAAAGTCTCACACTTACCCATGAAGACATTCTAGGAGTACATAGAACATCATAGTGAAGGATAAAGTAACCAAAAAGTGCAATTGAAGAGTACATTGAAGAGAGTCAACAATTTTGAAAGCACCACGAGGCAAGTGCAACTTGTAGGGAAGTCAAAGGGAGGAAGAATTCAAACTCAGTGCACACCAAAGTTAAAGAAGGTATTAATTTTATTTAAATCAAAGTGCTTTTTTATAAAGTAAAGGAGGAATAAGAAACTTTATTACTAAGGTCAAAACTAATTAATCTTTAATGCTTGAGATTAATTAGATAATTGGAGATATAAGGATTTTCTTTGATATAGTACAACCTTAGATACATTATTGAATATTTGAAAGCATTTGAATTTACTTTATTCAAGCACTAGGATTATTTGCAAATATCCATAGTTTCTAAATTTCCAATTAGATAGATATGAGGAGTTCAACACCAAATTTAGATATCTTGAAATTTAGAAACCATATCATTGAGAATTAAAGGATATAGGAAGCAAAACATAGAATTACTTGAAAGTTGGAAAATTATTGTTGATACTAGTCTTCTATACAAATTTATGAGACATAAGGAATCCAACTTAAAGGTCTTGAAAATAAATAACCTTATCAAAACTTGAAGGTGCATCATAAATTGTCTTATGAGACATAAGGAATCTAACTTAAAGGTCTTGAAAATAAAGAACCAGTTGCTATAGTAGATAGTAAAACTTATGAAGTAAAAGGAATAGGAAATGTTCTAGTCAATCTAACAAATGGAAAAGGTATAATTAACAATGTGTTATATATACCTGGATTGACTATCAGTCTTCCTTCAGTTTATCAACTCATGGATCAAAATATGATAGTAGAATTCAAAGTTTTCAATGGAAGAAAGCAAAAAAAGAAAATATAGCTCCAGGTTCCTATAAAAGTGGTCTATTTGTTCTGGATACTACTACATATTCAAATTTTTTAGTTAAGGACTCAGATGTATGGCACAAACATTTGGGACAGGGTAGTATATCTTCTATAAATAAAATGCTCAAATATTAGATGGCTGAAGAGGTCATGGAGGGGTTTCAATGGTGGCTTCTAGGGCTTACCCTTGGTATATTGGGGTTTCTTCATATTTTGAAGAGAATCCTGTTCCTCTAAGCTCTTTTATTTATAGCTTTTTGAGGTCTTGGAGGAGGACCCATAGCTTTCATGTTGGCTATAGAGGAGGGTTTAGGGTTTGGTTTCTTTTTTAGCTACTTGGAGAGGCTATTTGGTGGAGATGTTTGTGGTTCACTTCTTCTCAAGGTCATATTTAGTTTCAGATCCTCTTCCAACTACCTCTTTTATACTAGCTTAGTTCCTCTGGGCTAGTTGGATGGTGCAGGGTTTCCTTGGTGAAAAACCTCTCCCCTTATTTGAGTGCTGGAGTCAGTTTCCCTGAGTGAGAATTATTTCTCAATTTTCATGATAATCCTTTCAAGCAAGAAGCTTGTGATTCAAATTTGTTTGAATCTGATAAATTTTCCTTGAGAAGGAACTTTGTTTCATTTTCTATTCGAGTGGAAATATGGATGTTTGTGTTTTACATTTTAAGTCGTCTTTACTGCTCTATTTTTTTAAACTATCCTGTGTAACCCCTTGGTAGTTTGTTTCAAATTTTATGATTTGTGCATCACCTTTATGGTATTGCATCTTTCTAGAGATGGTTTCATGGAGACTGTATCTTGGGTTTTGTATCTTTCTAGAGACAATTTTAGGGAGACCGTCTCTTGGTTATTGAGATTATTTTGAGGAGATCATATCCTATTTTATTTGTCTATATCGAGATGATTTCGGGGAGACTTTATTCTTCAGTGATCACCTCCTTGTTCCTACTTTTCTTGTTTAATATTTGGGAGGCTGTATCACTTGTTTTGTTCCCCTTTGTAAAAGGTTTGGGGTTCCTTTCAAAACCCCTTCCACCTATCAAAAAAATATCAAATGGTTGAAGGAATACCAAATTTATCTTTGGAATCTACTATCTGTCCAGAATGCTTAGCAGGAAAACAACATAGAATACCTTTTGAACTTCATCAACATAGGATTCAACAACCATTAGAATTAATATATATGTATTTATGTGGTCCAATGAATGTTACTAGTATTAGAGGACATAAGTATTTTCAACTATTTGTTGATGATCATACCAAGAAGATGTGGGTGTACTTCATGAAGTACAAATCAGAAGCATTTAGTCATTTTAAAAAATTTAAACTTCAAGTAGAGAAAGAATCAGGAAAGACTATCAAAATTCTTTGTTCAGAGGGAGGAGGTGATTTTTTAAAAGAATTTGATTTATTTCTAGAGGAAAATGGAATTAAAGGATAACTCAATACAACATATTCACCACAATAAAATGGAATTTTAGAAAGAAGAAATAGGTCTATGTAGCACCCTAAAATTGGTGCAATAAAACCTTAAATAATTACAATTACTCTAGTAAATATTCAAATTCAAATTTTAACCCCCAAAACCGCTCCCAAACCGTCGTTTAACCCGTTTCCTCCTTTCCCGTGCCATTTTTAGAGTTTGTTTTGACCGTTTGACGATATCGTCGCCGATCAGACGATATCGCCTCAAATCGGACGATTTCGTCTAGACTAGGACGTCCAGACGATCTTGTCCCAAAACTAATTTTTCTCAATTAGCCTCTGTTCCAACGATGTCTCTAATCCGGGCAGAAGCGTGTCTGCACCGTTAGAGACCCTCCCCATTGGAGATCTCCCAAATTGGGATGATCTCCAACCTCCTAACCTCCCTCCTAAGCCTATTTAAACTTAGGCCCTCCCCTTAACCTACCCCTGGCTGATATTTCCTATAACTTGACTTTATACGCATTGAAACATCCCAAATTACTATCTGCACTAGTCCTATCCAAATTTTGTTGCAGGAACCTTAGTATTTTTCAGCCGGAGCAAGCTCAGTTCATCGTGGACGATCCTGTTCAATTCGAGACGATTTCGTACCAATCCGAGATGATTTCGACTACAATCATCATTGGGGGCAATCAGTGCCCAAAGTTTGCATTTTTCTCTTTTCATCTCCTATTCTATTTTGCATCTAGTTAGTTTATTTATTATTTTCTGCTATTCTGCATCTTGGAGTTCACCCATGTAGCTTTAAATGCATAATAAAGTCATGAATTGTCATTAAAACATTGTAATTTGCTTTGCACTCCTATTTAGGATTATTATCATCATTTTAATCTTATTGTCTTATTCTACATCATTGCCCTCTATTAGCATAGTTGCATTTTTTGTATTTTGTGTCTATTTCTCTGATTGCAGGTCTCTGACGAATTCGTCTGACGAATTCATCAGATCTCAGACGATCCTGTCAGATAGCGAGACGATCCTGTCAAATTCTAGACGATCCTGACTGCTTCAAGAATCGAGAACCTCCATCAGACATCCGGATCAGGTATGGCTCTGTAATCTAGCTTTTTCTCTATTTTTTGTTCTAATCTGTTTTTCTGTATTTCATTTAGCCTGCATTTTCATAATAGAACAACTTAGATTCATTTGGCCAAACCTAGGACTCGAATGTTTAAAGATAAAACTGAACACATTAAACACATTCCCAACCTAGGCGTGGAAACTGCCATTCAAACGTTTCCTGGTGAACCCACCATCCGTCAAAAAATCACCATAATACACCTCCCCCGAGAGGCGGGACCTTCGCAAGGCCTCTCAGTCCGAGGTACCGCGCCATCCTTTTCCCATCCTCCTTCCGGGCATGGATCCTATAGCCTGAAGGTAAGGATGCAAAAAATTTGGAGCGATACATTTTGGTGAACCCGACGTGAATGCATTTAAAACCTTTTGAAAACAAAACAAAAAAAAATAAAAAACACAAAAAACATAGATGCATTTAAAATCATTTAAAACTAATAAGTTGCATATCATGTTTAGATGGTAGCTCCTAAGAAAATATTAGCAGTTACTATAAATGTTGAAAACCAATTAGCAGCCATAGAAATCAATTATGTGCTTAGTGTGCCTGAAACAGATAGAAATCAACTTTTGTGGGACGAACTTGATAGAAGACTAGGTGTCATTTCATCTAGGTCAACAAAACTTAAACAAATCAAGAGGCTTGTCCTAGATAGAATCCTGGATCCTCATCAACTCGTCTTTTATCATGAACTTCAGAGAGCCTGCCATAGATGGTTAGCTTATAGGAGAGCTCTTGTGTCTTCAAAATTTTTCACCTTCGAGGAATACCTCGAGAACGCAGCCATTATACACCAGTTCCTAGGTCATGTAGAAGACCAAGAGGTCGTTCTTATGGATAGGGAAAGATGGAATAGAGTTCCTCGAGCTATGTTATATCGAGAGTATTGCCACGAGCTTTACTTCTATCAACCAGAATCTGAGACAGATAATATCACTATAGCCCTTTTCATTAAATTCTTGAAAGAAAATTTTCAATTTGAAGAAGAACACTTCATGACTCCTGAAGAACTTGAGCCCATTAATGACATTTATAAATTATTTATAGAAAACTAGATCATTGCTTTCAGTATTATTTCTTGCATTTATTGTGTTGTTTGTTATCTTTACAATATTATTACAAAAACAAGAAAAACTAAAAAAAAAACATAACAAAAACCAAAACATTTCATTTTAAATATTGTAGTAGGTATATATATATATATATATATATATATATATATATATATATATATATATATATATATATATATTTGCTGAAATCTAAGTTAAGCACAATGCCTAAACTTAGGAATGGTAAACAAACTGAAGGAGAAGAAGAAGATTGGTTAGAAGATAAAACTAGAAACCCAAATGTCCTTCCTGAGGATCCAATTCCGGAAGGAGAAACTCTAGATCAACCAGAAGATGACCTAGGTGAAGACAATGAACAAGAAGAAAATGTTAAAGAGGATGGATCCTCATCCCCTAGAGTAGCTCCAGATGGAACTATTGCTTTTGATAACTTAGATCATTTTTGGAAATTTTTCAATAATAACATTGGCGCTCTTAATATGGCAGTTCGTATTGATAAAGGGAAAATTAGTGACACTCAAGCAGCCATGGAACATATGTTTGATGTGCACACTAATCCCTTGTCTTTTATTGATCAAGAAAGTGATAAGGCTGGACCATCCAATAGAGATATGGTCACTATGATTCAAAACATGCCAAAACAACAGGTTACCCAACCTCCTAAGGAACCTGTTATTGAGCCTAAAATCATTCCCACACAAAAGAAAACTTCCTTCACTGCTTTACTTCGCCAAACTATTGATCAATATGCTTCAAGTAAACAAAAACCTAAAATGAAGCCAAACACCAATTTTCAACAATCTGGAATACAACATAATACAACTTCAAAATTTCTTCATAACACCTTTCCTACCAACAATTTACACAATAGCAATATAGCATCTAATATTCATGTCCCTCCATCATATGCTCACAAATCCCATATTAATGCCCTACCGGACCAATATGGTGGGCAAACTAGTAATCTGGAAGCCATGGTGAAGCAGTTAGCTTCGCGCATGGACCAGATAGATCCCTACCGTCCCTCGTACAATTATCGAGAGATATGTAGTCAACCTTTGGATCCCATAGTTGTAGCACAACCGTACCCTAAGCATTTTCCCATGCCCATCCTGCCTATATATAAAGGAACCGAAGATCCCATAGAGCATCTTCGCATGTTTAGGATAGCATGTCATGATATATCACATGATGACTTGCTATTACTAAAAATGTTCCCAAAAAGTTTAGGTGGAATGGCATTAGAGTGGTACTATCAACTACCCACTCATTCTTTGAGAAATTTTGAAGAAACAGTTGAATCTTTTGTCCATCAATTTAGTGCCTACATCGAGAGGCATGTAACCATTAAAGATTTATACAACTTAAAACAAGACAAAGATGAATGTTTTGCTGATTTCTTAGCTAGATGGAGGCAGTTGATAGGAAAACTGCACTTTGTGCTACCTTATAGGGAAATGTTGGACATTTTTATCAATAATTTGCAAGAACAAATATCTTATGAGTTATCAATTGCTACTTTAACTACCTTCGATCAAGCTATAGATTTAGCTCGAAGAGTAGAAGATGCCCTCATTAGGAGAGGCCAACTTAGGAAGAAGGATGATGAGAAAACATCCAGAAATCAATATAAAAACAAACAAGTCATAGGTGACAGAGTCATCGATAGCAGAAATGTTGCTAATATCAATGCAACGAAGACAACAAAAAAATTTATATTGAAACCTCCTGATAAACCTCCTCGAGAATTTACTAGATTGAATCAACCATTATCAACTATTTTACCTCAATTACTCGAAAGAGGTTTGATTCAATTACCAGCTATCCGGGAACCTGATCCAACCATACCCGGATACAGAGCTGACTTACACTTGTGATTTCCATAGAGGACCTGGACACTCTACCAACGCTTGTAAAAGGTTGAAACATAAAATACAAGATCTGATTGATAATAATGAAATGGAGGTGCAAGCCTTCCAACCTAAACAAAATGCTCCTAATAATCGCTCAAAAGAACATTCCCCAAAATCAAAATCAAAATGCTAATCAATCATTAGACATATTTCAACATCCTTTACCAAGACATGGTAAAGAGGTGGCCAATCAAATTGAGCATCATAATGTTCCCCCTCCTACCCGATATGTAGGAACTATTAGCGGACAATTACCTATTCAGGATCCTCAAATATTTGACACAACCTTATCCCTGGTCACGACCAGGCCCCTACATAATTTTCAAACTCCGGATCCTAGTGATGTAGAATCGGATCATCGAAAGTGAAATAGACATCACCTCAAACCAATCGAATAGTTCTGAAAATGAATCGGATCCTATTCAACCCATCACAGATGCTATGGTTCCAGAAGAACCATTTCCTAGAAGAGTTACTACTCGACCCTCTTCTAATAAATTCCTCCCTAATGAACAAGCCATAAACGCTCAACCGAGACCAGTTCAGCGTCTTCAATATAACATTGTAGGTACCATTGGAGTCGTTACCCGACAACAGGCTCAAAATTCTCAACAAGAACCAAACCAGAATGATGGATCAGCTCCATTTGTTTTGAAAAATCCCAATAAAGGGAATCATGCTCCTAATGTTCAACCTAAACCCCCTTACAATATTAATGAGCAATTATCCAATACTACGACCTGAATTTCCCTTTTGGATTTATTAAGATCTTCTCCTACCCATAGGGATGAGTTGATGCTTACATTAAGCCAAATGATGGTACCTCAAAATATTCAACCCGAAGCCATGGCCAATACTATCATCACTAGAGAAGTCGATTGTATTGACTTCCGGGATAAAGATATCCCACAACACAGTTTACATAAGGATAATCCCTTATATATTATTGCTCTAATTGGAGATGTAGTTGTTAAAAGAGTCCTGATTGATAATGGTTCATCTCTAAACATTTGCACTTTTGACTTCTACCAACGATTTGGCTTTAGAAGTGATGAAATGAAGAAAACTGACATGATCATAAAAGCTTTCAATGACGAAACACAAGAAACGTGTGGAGTTATTACCATCCCATTGCAAGTTGGTCCTAGAACCTTAGATACGACCATGTTTATTGTACATTGCCCCGCATCGTACAATATACTCTTGGGTGATCCTTGGATCAATGCAATGCGGGTTGTCCCATCAACTTTACACCAATGTGTTAAATTCAAATTTAAAAATCAGTTGGTCACTATCCATGGTGATCCTAGACCCTTTGATATGTGTGCTTTGGCGGAACCTGTTGGAGTGCAATTTTGCCCTGCTCTGTCATCCACACATCCTAATTCTTATTTTTCATCTAAAACTATGAAACACACACCCATAGCTTCACCTATTTCTCCTCCATTCATTTCACCCTCATATATAGATCAACAATCTTCTAAACAAACCACTCTAGAACCTCAAAAAGATCTTCAATCCACAACCAATCCTTCATGTTCTATCCCTATAATTTCAAAACCTATAGACCCATTCATTAACACTTCCACATTATCAACATCTATCATACCTTCCACATCTAAAGATATAGGGAATGATCCTTCTACATCTTATGCCCTTTTCGATGAACTTTTACCAGATTTATCCACAATCTTAATATCAAAAAAAACAAATGCTTTCATGCAAGATTCAATTCTTTTAAATAACTTGCCACCATCTCCTCGTACTTTGGGCCTCCCACAACCTATGGGAAGTACTTACCAAGTCGGGAGTTGTGCCTTCATTTATAAAGGATATGACTGGGGAAGAATACCTCGAAATATCAAAACTCATCATGATGGATATGCTCGATGTTATTTTACTAATGAGTATATTAAAGCTAAACCCATAATGCTTAAAATGGGATATAAAGGGAAAGGCTTGGGACCTTTCCAAAATGGCATGAAAGAACCTTTCGAGGTAGAACCGTGGCTTGCCCGCTGTGGTGTGGGCCTATTTCCTAGTAAGGGTCAACCCTTTCCTTTTGAAGATGATGATCAACTCATATGTTATCAAGATTATTTGGATAGGCGTGATGATTTGCCTCTAAAAAATCAGCCATTTACATGTAACATGCTATCCATAGCTTACCCTGAAATGATTGCTGAATCCGATGATGAGTTGGAAGGAGATATCTTCCACGATGTCTCCGTTGAAGAGATGTTACACAATGGATTTTATTTTGATGGTTCTATACCAACTATAGCCCAGCTTGAGGCCACTAATCCTCAAGATGAATTATCCAACTTAACCTTAAAATAATTACAAGAATTGGGCGTCTCACCCGCCCCACCTAATTTTGAAAGAGATCTACACATGGAGGTCAAAAACGTCATTAAAGTTAACATTGGAACTGAGGATAATCCTCACATAATCAATATTGGGTCAGAATTAAGTCAAGAAAAACAAGAGCAATACATTGCATTCCTTAAAGAATATGAAGATGTCTTCGCTTGGACATATGAAGATATGCCAGGTCTGGACCCTTTCGTAGTCATGCATCATCTAGTAGTCCATCCGGATGCTAAACCTGTTAAACAAAAACTTAGAAAAATGCATCCCAAAGTGGCCCTGCTGTCAAGGGGAGTTAGAAAACTCTTGAAGTGTTTTTATACAAGCTATTGATTATGCTGAATGGATCTCAAATGTAGTTCCGTCACCAAAAATAACCACCAAGTTAGGTTTGCACTTTTAGAGATATTCCTGCATGCCCTAAGATGATTTTCCTCTTCCAACTATCTCTTGCTTTTTTTTTTTTTTTTGTTAGGTTTGTTGATATGAGAAGAGAGAACGTGCTAATTATTATATTAGCTGAACCTTCATCAGTTATGAAACCCGCTACACAGCATTAGAAAAACTATGTCTAGCAGTCGTATTTTCTATGCAAAAATTATGCCATTATATGCTTAGTCAAAAACTTATGTCATTGCTAAATATGATCCCTTGAGGTATCTCATGAGTCGACCTTATTTATCGGGTCGCACAGCCAAGTGGGTTCTCGCTCTAAGCGAGTTTGACCTCACATTCATAGGACAAAAGTCTGTTAAGGGTCAAATCATAGCAGATCAATTAGCTTGCACCCTTAGAGTCTACCCATCCCCTCATCATTGAGTTTCTTGATGAATGCCTTCAATTAGAGGCAGACCATATTGAACAATGGTCCTTATACTTTGATGGAGCCCGATGCATGAGTGGGGCTGGTGCGGGTATTATTTTAATATCCCCACAAAAACATCTTATTCCTCTGTCCTTCAAATTAACATTTGCTTGCACCAATAATACTCTTGAATATGAAGCTCTAATCCTTGGATTACGAGCTGCCTTGGCGCTAAAAATTAAACATCTGTTAGTTTTTGGTGATTCTCAACTTGTCATAAACCAAATTAATGAAGTTTATCAGACCAGAGATGATAAAATGTGCCCATATAAAGCCTATGTTTTACAATTAATGTCTCTATTTGATCAAGTTACCTTGGAAGCTATTCCTCGAACTTGCAACCGTGCAGCTGATGCTATGGCCGTAGCTGCATCTCTCCTGCCCTTGGAGTTAGATGACGAATATGCCACTATCATTATTCGTCGACTCCAGGAACCCGCTTCAAATAAGTCATGCTTAGAACCTTTGGATGTGTTTCTAATCAATGAAACTACTCCTGAACCTTGGTATACGGATATATTTGATTTTCTTCAAAATGGGACTTTCCCTGCCAATTCTAATAGAAACCAGCGTCGGTTATTACGTAGACGAGCAAGTCGATTTGTAATAATTGGCAATACTTTGTATAGGAGATCTTTTGAAGGTATCCTATTAAGATGTTTGAATTTAGAAGAATCCAAATCAGCCTTGAGTGAAGCCCACGATGGATCTTGTGGAGGACACTTGAGTGGTAGTGTCATTGCTAAAAAGCTCCTTAGGATAGGATACTTTTGGCCTACCATGGAGAATGATGCACATGAGTATGTGCACCATTGCGACAAGTGCCAGAAACATGCTGACCTTGTCCATGCCCCCGCACAAGAGCTACAGGCTATTTCATCTCCTTGGCCCTTTTCAAAATGGGGCTTAGACATTATTGGCAAAATCAATCCTGTGTCATCTGATGGACACAAATTCATCATAACCGCCACCGAGTATTTCACGAAGTGGGTTGAAGCTATGCCTTTAGCTTCCTGCACTGGCACACAAGTCTCTAAATTTATTTTTAATCAAATCATTTGTAGGTTCGGAATTCCTGCAAATCTCATCTCCGATAATGGAACTTGTTTCAAAAATAAAGATGTCAAGAAATTATGCCAAAAATATAAGATTCAACATCGCTGGTCCACTCCCTATTATCCTCAGGGTAATGGTCAAGCGGAAGCATCTAACAAAACCTTAATCAAAATTCTCAAAATATTGGTCAATAAAACTGGCCACGACTGGCACATTCAATTATATCCAACCTTGTGGGCCTATCGAACTAGTGTTCGAACTCCCACTGGAACTTCACCTTTTGTTTTGGTTTATGGTGCTGAAGCCATTTTTCCCTTTGAATTAGAAGTTCCTTCTTTGGCTCTACTACTTCAAGATACCGAAGTAGGAGATGAATATCGAGCTGGCAGACTCAATCAGCTGGAACTCCTAGATGAAAAATGCATCAATGCTTTGGAGCATCTCCGTGCCTACCAAAACAAGCTTAAAAGATCATATGCTAAAAAAGTTCGTCATCGATCCTTTGAGATCGGCGACCTTGTTTTAAAAGAAAATCAAAAAAATACTAATGCAACTAAAGACCTTAAAGGTAAATTTGAGCCCAACTGGCTTGGACCATACATTATCATTGCTAAATTTGAATCAGGAGCATATAAATTATCTACCTTAGATGGTAAAGAACTTAAAGAACCCATGAACATTTTGCATCTTAAACGTTACTATGCGTAACAAAAATTAGTCATTTCATCATTTGTACATATTTTGCATGTTGTCTTATTTTAAAAATATATCAAATTGTTTACACAAAAACAAAAACAAACAAAAATAATAAAAATAAAAACAGCAATATTCTTGACTCTTTCGAAACCAAAACAAAATAAAGAAGAAAGAGAGAGTCAACATTCTCAAACTTCTCAAAAAGTATTTGTATATATTTCTTCTTACAAATGTTGCGAGTTATATATTTCAAATTATTTTGGATAAATTAGCATTTATTTGGAATCCCTCACTTTCACAAACACAAAATAAATATCTTGATTTTTATCCGGCATGATTACTAATCTCTCTTATATCAAAGTCCACAAAATTCAATTAAATAAAGTTTGAGCACAGAGAATTGATCTTGTTATTTACTTAAACCAAGCACATCCTTTCACAATAAAATGATTATATTTGTAATGTCCATGCTATGCTACATAGTAGAAGTGGTTTCTTGAGCGAAAAGTTTCCCCTGCTATCCTATCATGCACATGGTCTAGAATCTTTGAGAATTGGCAAAAGGACAAGCTCACCCCTACCCGGAATAAAAATCCCTTGCTCTACAGACTAATCCGAGCAAGTATCCCTAGCATAGGAAGAAAAGCAAAGTTCAAGAAAAAGAGAAAAAGAAAAATGTTATTTTATATCATTACAACAATGTTTCAAGCATTATCTCAAAAATCAAGCAAAAATACAAAAGAAAAGCAAAATAAAGCAAAAGAAAGCAAAAGCAAAAGCAATAAAATCCCTCTCCCTACCCTTTGAAAAGAAAAGAAGGGTTGATGAGCTTGAATCCCTGGAATTCTCAATTATTCGAAAACTGTGAGGTAAGCCCCATAACAGGTGGTTTGTGCCCAACCCGCTTGGCCTTGGGTAACTCCTAGCGTGGCGATATGTCAGTCACATTAGCGACCTTCTTTTGTACAGACCTATGTCTGCTTATGGATTAGCTAGCTCTTGATAATCCGACTTACATAGTAGTCTGGTATGGTTATATGCATCTAAATCATGGTTAATGAACACTTATTTGGTTCATTCAAATCACTTGTATCAAATTATCTTGCTCAAAACTGGTAAATGAACAATGCAATTGCACACACATTTGTATTTGAGAGATTTTGTGTATCATTATGATAAATCAAGATTGGAAATGAACTCACATATGCACATGGGATTCCTTATAAATCTAACTTTTGTCTTTAAGATACTTTGAAATATTTTTGCAAATTGTTTGGAATAAATTCATTTTCTTCTTTAAAGTACAATTGTTTAGTATAAAGACAACTACATGCATAATCAAAAATCAAAATTTCTTTCAAACCATACAATAAAAACACATATTTATATATTGTCGACTTTCGTGACGATGGTATAGTTCCAAAACTAAAATTGGAGTCTTATGCCTAGCGCAAGTCCTCCTCTTCATATTTTCTGTTTATTTTCAAAAAATTAAAAATCAACCATGCAATAAAACAATCTATTTTCTTCTTTGATTTTCGCGATGATGGTATAAGTCTATACCTAAATATTCTATGCCTAGCGCAAACCATTGTATCAATTTTTATTCCCCATTTATTTAAAAATCATAAAAACCATATGACTTAAATCATTATGTTATACAATTATGCTTTAAAACAAACAAACACCTATCACTATTTCATGTCATTATGTCAATATGCAAATTTGCAACGATGGTATAATTTCTAAGGAATTATTCAAAATTTTATCACACTTAGGAATTTATGCCTAGCAAAAATCATTTTAAAATATTTCATGCATAATATTTTCATGAAAAGTCTGAAAACAAATCATCATCATCATCATCATTTGCATCATCACACCAAAGTCTTAAGACAGTCTCTTAAGCACCCTTTTACTTTTAGCAATATTTCTATACTGGGATTAGCTTGACGACCGAGTGAGCGGCGACTCCATGAAATGGTCTATAATAGCGACAATGTCCTTTGAAATTATTGTTAAAAGTCCCTTTTATTTTTTATCAAATTATCACATCACAACAACCAATTTGTTACATCAGATTATTTCATTTAAATTTTTAAAGCATGACATTTCAACCATAATATTTCTCAATGACATAATTACATGAATCATTAAATCAATCACACTTCAAAACATTAAAGCATCATAAAAACAGTCATACCATAGACAAGTCATATGATCAAAAAATATCTCATCTATATATATATACAAATATATGTACATCATATCAAAAATAGATTGGTATGCCACAATCTACATCTTGGCATACTCAATCCTCTCAAATCATATATACATCTCTGTGTAGTGCGGTAGTCGCCTCGAGAACCCCTCGAGCTCTCAGCCTCATCTCCTCCCCCGCCCTGAGGTGGACGAGGTGGCCCCATCGTAGTATGTGTGGTGCTATGAGTCCTAGATGTCGATCGAGATGAAGTCCTCGATGACCCAATCTCGATCGGGCTCGCAATATGAGCTGGTAATGGCACCCTCTACCCTCCGGCACCATCCGTAATATAGAGCCCGAGTAGAATGTAACCTAAGCAATAGACCGTGCTAGATCCTGAGTGCTCGCTCCTCCGCCTCGAGCTCTAAGTCGTGTAGCCTCATCCTACAATGTCTGCACCTGAGCCTACAGGTGGGCAACCTCAGCTCGAAGAGTCGCCATCTCACTACTCTCCCCTGTGTCCACACCCTTGCCCTTATCGGGCGATGGTGGCCTCTCTCTCTATGGAGAAGGGGGTCTCTCCTCCCTCCTCTCCCACTGCCGCGGCCTCTACTGAGCCTGTGGCCTCCTCTGCTCTCTCCCTCTCGTGACCCTGTGCTGCCTCAATGGCTGCCTGGCACCGCCTCCCCATCCGATGCACAACTACATGAATCGGACCCTGAGCCCTCGTCATCCGAGGAGGGCGGATGCCTGTGTACCAGGCATCATAGCCGTCGGCTACCCCAGCATCGTCCCCATCCACTGGCTGAATGGGGGCATCATCTACGTCCTGACTCTAGAATCGCTGCATATCTAGAGCCCCGCTAACTGTAGTGTTATCCCAGATAGTCCAGGAAAACTCGTAGTCTCTCAGAGATGGGATCCCCTGCTATAGACCGAACTGCCTCAAAACTCGGTCATACCGATGGAGCTCCACCTCTCCCCTCTCCATCCTCAGCCAACAGACTCGCCTGATGCGAGCCAGCTCCTGTCCATCCTCGGCCCACCCTGGATGATCTCTCCAAGGCCTCCAGGTGATCTGGTCGGAGACAAGGTCATCAAGTAGTCTCCGGGACATTGGCGAGATCTATCCGCCGCTGTGCCCCTCTTCGGAGCCACCAGTAGAAAACTCGGGGCCTCTCCCCATCAATCCCTGTCAGTGGGAGCCCTACCGGCCTCCGCACCGCGATGTGCTCCCAGCACCAAACCTACAGTAGTGATGTCATAACCAGACATCGGCCGCCCTTGTATACGACCCCATGAAGGATCCTATACAACCGACAGAGTACAAAGCTCCCCCAAGAAAATCTGTATCCGTGGTCTCTCATGTCGTAGACCACATCTGTCAGTACCCATGGTACCCTGCATCCGCTCTGGTGGCACAACAAAGTCCACCTACCACCCCAGCCAAAACCCGTGTGAGTCTAGATGCCCCAGGCATCTGGCGCAGCGACTCGATGTTCACTCCGCCCTTCTCCAGGGCGAAGCTCGGATCGCCACACAGTCGCATCATCGCGTGGCCCTGATTGGCCATGGGAGTGATCAGCCATCCTTGTATGGGGATCCTCAAAATCCTCCATACATCCTCCAGTGTGGGAGTCATCTCCCTTGTCGGTAACCGAAAACATGAAGAACCCGGATACCACCTCTCTGCTAGGGCTGTCAATAGCCCCATATCTGTAGAAACTTGTGGCATCTCTGCCACATGCTGCAAGCCGACCTGAGCCAGCTGATCTCGCTCTGCCTGAGACAGGGCGGCCAAGTCATCCCTCAACCCGCCATATTTCCATTCTCTGCTCTTTAGTAATCCTCTCTGCAACATAAACAAAATCAACAATAAAAATCATTAATAAATCATTAATTAAAAATGCAAGTCAAAATAAGTTCAATTTTATAAATGATGATATCGTCCACAATTGGATGATATCGTCCCCAATTTGAGCAAATTCGTCTCCGATTTCGCCAGCCGAAATCGTCCCCTTTTTGACGAAATCGTCCCCATTTCGCCGATTTCGCCTCTGGACGAAATCGACGATATCGAGACGATTTCGATGAAATCGAGACGATTTCGTCTCGACGACGTCGACGGCCCAAAAATGGCCACGATGCTCAAAAATCAATCAAATCTAATCTAAAAAGCATGAAATTCTAAATTAAAGCATTCTAAATTCAGTTTAGACCCTTACCCGTAGCCCGCACCGGACCTCTGTTGATCTGTGCGCTGTCTCGACCATCTTGTCTCCAGAGCTCTAAAAACTAGGAAAATGAACAATAACAATGAATTAGGGTTTTACCCTATTTTTCTTAATTTTATTCAAAAACACTTAACAACATTTTTAAAATTTTTGCTTTTCCGCGTTTTTACCTCAAACGTTCGATTTGGGTAAAAACACGGAGGGGGCACCATAGTAAGCTGTCGTACGATTCGACCTAGAATCGTCGCCTAAAAATGGGAATAAATTTTTGCTTTCTCGTAGATCGAGAAGAACTCATCTTTAACGCATTTTCTTGGAAAAATTCGCTAAAGAGGGGGCAAAATGTAGCACCCTAAAATTGGCGCAGTAAAACCTTAAATAATTACAATTACTCTAGTAAATATTCAAATTCAAATTTTAACCCCCAAAACCGCTCCCAAACCGCCGTTTAACCCGTTTCCTCCTTTCCCGCGCCATTTTTAGAGTTTGTTTTGACCGTTTGATGATATCGTCGCCGATCAGACGATATCGCCTCAGATCGGACGATTTCGTCTGGACTAGGACGTCCAGACGATCTTGTCCCAAAACTGATTTTTCTCAATTAGCCTCTATTCCAACGGCGTCTCTAATCCGGGCAGAAAGCGTGTCTGCACCGTTAGAGACCCTCCCCTTGGAGATCTCCCAAATTGGGATGATCTCCAACCTCCTAACCTCCCTCCTAAGCCTATTTAAACTTAGGCCCTCCCCTTAACCTACCCCTGGCTGATATTTCCTGTAACTTGACTTTATACGCATTGAAACATCCCAAATTACTATCTGCACTTGTCCTATCCAAATTTTGTTGCAGGAACCTTAGTATTTTTCAGCCGGAGCAAGCTCAGTTCGTCGTGGACGATCTTGTTCAATTCGAGATGATTTCGTACCAATCCGAGATGATTTCGACTGCAATCAACATTGGGGGCAATCAGTGCCCAGAGTTTGCATTTTTCTCCTTTCATCTCCTATTCTATTTTGCATCTAGTCAGTTTATTTATTATTTTTTGCTATTCTGCATCTTGGAGTTCACCCATGTAGCTTTAAATGCATAATAAAGTCACCAATTATCATCAAATCATTATATTTGTGCATTCCTATTTAGCTTATTATCATCATTTTAATGTCTTTATTGTCATTTTACATCTTTATCCTCTATTAGCATTGTTGCATTTTTTGTATTTTGTGTCTATTTCTCTGTTTGCAGGTCTCTGATGAATTCGTCAAATCTCAGACGATCTTGTCTGAAGCGAGATGATCCTATCAAATCCTAGGCGATCCCGATTGCTTCAAGAATCAGAATCTCCATCGGACATCCGGATCAGGTATGGCTCTGTAATCTTGCTTACTTTCTCTGTTTTCTGTTCTAATTTGTTTTTCTGTATTTCATTTAATTTGCATTTTCATAATAGAACAACTTAGATTCATTTGGCCAAACCTAGGACTCGAATGTTTAAAGATAAAACTGAACACATTAAACACATTCCCAACCTAGGCGTGGAAAGCGCCATTCAAACGTTTCCTGGTGAACCCACCATCCATCAAAAAATCACCATAATACACCTCCCCCGAGAGGCGGGACCTTCGCAAGGCCTCTCAGTCCGAGGTACCGCGCCATCCTTTTCCCATCCTCCTTCCGGGCACGGATCCTATAGCCTGAAGGTAAGGATGCGAAAAATTTGGAGCGATACATTTAAAATGTATCGCTCCAAATTTTTTGCATCCTTACCTTTAGGCTATAGGATCAGTGCCTGAAGGAGGATGGGAAAATGATGGCGCGGTACCTCGGACTGAGAGGCCTTGCGAAGGTCCCGCCTCTCGGGGAGGTGTATTATGGTGATTTTTTGACGAATGGTGGGTTCACCAGGAAACGTTTGAATGGCAGTTTCCACGTCTAGGTGGGGAATGTGTTTAATGTGTTCAATTTTATCTTTAAACATTCGAGTCCTAGGTTTGGCCAAATGAATCTAAGTTGTTCTATTATGAAAATGTAGATTAAATAAATACATAAAAACAAATTAGAACAGAAAACAGAGAAAGCAAGCAAGATTAAAAAGCCATACCTAATCCGAATGTCTAATGAAGATTCTGATTCTTGAAGCAGTCAGGATTGCCTCTGATTTGATAGGATCGTCTGCTATCAAACAAGATCGTCTGCAATTTGACGAATTCGTCAGACTTGCAATCAGAGAAGTAGACACAAAATGCAAAAAATGCAACTATTATAATAGAGGGCAATGATGTAGAATAACAACAATAACATTAAAATGATGATAATAAGCAAAATACGAGTGCACTACAATGATTTGATGACAATTGGTGACTTTATTATGCATTTAAAGCTACATGGGTGAACTCCAAGATGCAGAATAGCAAAAAATAGTAAGTAAACTGACTAGATGCAAAATAGAATAGGAGATGAAAGGAGAAAAAAGCAAACTCTGGGCACTGATTGCCCCCAACGTTGATTGTAGTCAAATTCGTCTCGGATTGGTACGAAATCGTCTTGAATTGAACAGGATCGTCCAGGACGAACTGAGCTTGCTCCGGTTGAAAAACACTAAGGTTCCTACAACAAAATTTGGATAGGACTAGTGCAAATAGTAATTTGGGATGTTTCAATGCGTATAAAGTCAAGTTATAGGAAATATCAGCCAGGGGTAGGTTAAGGGGAGGGTCTAAGTTTAAATATGCTTAGGAGGGAGGTTAGGAGGTTGGAGATCATCCCAATTTGGGAGATCTCCAATGGGGAGGGTCTCTAACGGCGCAGACACACTTCTACCTAGATTAGAGATGCCGTTGGAACAGAGGCTAATTGAAAAAAAATAGTTTTGGGACAAGATCGTCTGGACGTCCTAGTCTAGAAGAAATCGTCTGATCAATGACGATATCGTCAAACGGTAAAAAAAAACTCTAAAAATGGCACGGGAAAGGAGGAAACTGGTTAAACGACGGTTTGGGAGCGGTTTTGGGGTTAAAATTTGAATTTGAATATTTACTAGAGTAATTATAATTATTTAAGGTTTTACTGCACCAATTTTAGGGTGCTACAGTCTATAATGGAACTGGTGAGATGTATGTTAAAAGAGGCTCATCTTGATCATCAATATTAGGTAGAAGTAGTCAAAATAATAGTATTCTTACAAAATAGATTACCAACTAGAATACTCAAGCACATTACTCTAGAAGAAGCATGGTCAAAACAAAAATAAAATATTGAAACACTAAGAATATTTGGATGCAAAGCTTATATGCATATTCCAAAACAAAAAAGGACAAAATTAGAAGATAAAACTATGGCTGGTATATTTGTTGGTTATGCTGATGAATCTGCAGGATATAGAATAATAGATCCAAGTACAAAGAAGGTATACATAAGCAGAGATGTAGTTTTTGATGAAAAAGTCAAAGTTGACACTGAAAAATAAAGTAAAGATGCATAAGTTTCTCTAAATTTCTTAGAGGAAGATATGGTAAATGAAGAGATAAAATCATAATCTCAAGATGAAGAGAGTGAATATACTGAGACATCTACAATTCCTCAAAATAAAAAACCAATATGGCTTAGGGACACACTCAGGGAGTCAAACTTGGAATAAATATATGATCTTACTACTACAAGACCTCAAACTCGTAGTCAAAGTTGAATGAACAGAGGATTACTAAGCATTTCATTAGAGCTAACATCCACACTTCAAGCCTTAAATAACTCACATTGGAAGGAAACTATGGCATCTGAATACTCATCAATACAAAATAATAAAAAATAGAATCAAGTGGAATTACCTCTAGGAAATAAAGTTGTGGGCTATAAATGGATTTACAAGATTAAGTATAAAGTTGATGAGACACTTGACAAGTACAAAGCTCGGTTAGTATCCAAAGGATATACTCAAACAAAGGGTATTGAATATGAAGAGACATTCACACCAACAACCAAAATGACCATTATCAAAACAATATGTGCTATAGTAGCTCATCAGGGTTGGAAACTTCATCAGATGGATGTAAAAAGTGCTTTTCTTAATGGTAACTTAGAAGAGGAGGTCTATATGTCAGAACCAAAATGATTTTTTGCTAAATAACACGAACATAAGGTTTTCAAATTAAATAAATAATTATATGGTTTAAAGAAATTTCCCAGAGCATGGAATATAAAAATTAATAATCACTTGTTACAACATAATTTCAAATGAAGTACATCCAATCCAAGCCTATATACAAAGAAAATTGAAAATGATATATTAATTCTTATAGTATATGTTGATGATATAGTGATCACTAGAAGATTTGGAAAACTAATAGGTGAGATAAAAAAGGATCTTGAGAAGGCATTTGAAATGATAGATTTAGGATCGATGAATTATTATCTTGGTTTAGAAATTCATCAAAATGGAGATAATATTACAATTACACAATCAAAATATGCAAAAGATTTACTTGAAAAATATAAAATTAAGGATTTTAAGACAAAATATACACCTATGGAACAAGGGATTCATTTGTCCAAAAATTATGGAACACCTTTAGTCTCATCTACAAGGTATCACTAATTAATTGGAAGTATTATGTACTTGACAAATAGATCTAGATTTTCATGTAAACTATCTCTCACGATTCATGCAAGAGCCTAGAGAGATTCATTGGAAAGCTACTAAAAGAATACTACAATATATTACGAAGACTATTGATTATGGACTAAATTATATGAAGAATATTAAATATTTTTGTTTACAGGGATAATCAGATTTTGATTATCAAGTTCTATTGATGAAATAAAGTCTACTTTAGGGTACATTTTTTTAAATTATCTTGTATTAGGACCAATATCTTGGCATAGTAAGAAACAACATACAATAGCTCAATCATCTACCAAAGTAGAATATCGTGCAACATGAGATACAAATTGTGAAGCTTTGTGGTTACAATATTAATTATCTAACATGGACATCAAACTAACTCCAACTCTTATATTTTGTGACAATCAAGGTATACTCAACCTGATCAAAAATCTTATTGTACATGAACAAAATAAGCATATTGAAGCACAATTCCATTTCATCAAATATCATTTTCAAAATCATCATATCAGTTTAAAGCAAATTTCTATAGAAGAACAACTAGCAGAAATATTTACAAAAGCTTTGGGATGAAACAAGTTCTAAATATTCAAAGATCATTTATGCAAGCCAAGAGAAGGACATCCCAAATAATGTAATACATGGGGGTGTTATAATATATTATATTATTTTTTATATATTCCAAGTGTCATTTGAGGAAGACCAATGGTCATTTGAGATAGACCAAAGGTTATTTTATAAACCTATATTATGTACTTCAAGTCCCATTTTTCATTGTACAAGTTCATTGAATAAATTTGAAGTTATGTTTAATTTCTCTTGTTTTATTTTTTCTCTTTAGAAATTATGTTTCTTGATTAGATAGAATACTATAAAAACTATCACCATCTTCACCTCTGAGGAGGACAAAAATCTGATTTTCAGATCTGGTCCATGGTTTATGGGTCCTTGTGGTCTATACATGAATATGTGGAATCCTCACTTTGACCCCTTGGAAGAGACTCCTTCCAAAGTCCTAGTATGGGTTCGTCTTCCTTTCCTCCTATTGCATTTTTGGAAGGAAGAAACATTGAAGGCCATTGGAAATAAGATCAAAATCTACAAAATGAAAGTGGAGCCAAAAGATCGAAATTACACGGTAGCTCGAATATGTGTTGAAGTAAACCTGGTAGAGGGGCTACCAGAAGCCATCACACTGTCATTCAAGGGGTTGCAACATACCCAAAAGCTAGACTATGACCAGATACCTTTCAAGTGTTCCAGATGTCATGAATATGGGCACTTCTAGAGAGATTGCCCTACAAAGCCTACGACTCAAGTTCAACAACAAGAAGACTTTACAAAAGTCCAAAGGAAAAGAGGAAAGAATGTCTATATCCCTAAAAATCAAAATTCTAAAGAGAAAACGCAAGTTCAAAATAAGTTTATTCTGTTGGAAGAATATTTGGAGGAAACAACAACAGCTGCTCTTGAACATCAAGAAGAAGCCTCCAAACAAGACCCTCTTCTAAACATGGCAGTCCTAGAAGAAGAGCAAGGTGAAGAGGAATCAATGCACTCCAACTCGAAAGAAGGGGAAGATGGGGAAGAAAGAGTCTCAAAAATCCCAAGGCCAGAACAGGAAGCACATACCCAAGAAAATGAGGACAACACCTCTTCTCCAATGGCCAAAACCAAAACCAGAGTAAGACATGTTCCACACATAGAGCTCAAAGAGAGAGAAGCTTCAAAAAATATAGTAGAAGGGAAGCAGGCCACAATCGAGGACACATTGAAGAAGACAACAAAGAAAAATCCCAAAAAGAGGTAGAATAATTTGACCCTTCTTCTATCCATATTATCAATGATGAAATTTATTACCTGGAATATTAGAGGGTTAGGACAAGAAAATAAGAAAATAGGAGTAAAGAACTTGGTCATCCAAGAAAAGCCAGATGTACTTTTGGTCTAGGAAACCAAACTAGATCTAGAAAGAGTCAATACAACAATGGGCTTTTGTTGGCCCTCATGCAAACATTTAGCCATATCAGCCAAGGGAGTTCTGGAGGGGTTTTAACAACCTAGAAAACTGAGTGGGAGTTAATTTTGGTAGAGGCCACAAAGCATTGGCTAACAATAATGCTTAAAGCCCCTACTGGTCAAGTTTACACTATCACCAACATTTATGCTCCTAACAGCTTGGCTGAAAAGAACCAGTGTTGGAAGGTGCTACTTAATGTGTATTCTAACTCCAAGTAAGAAAATTGGGTAATTGGAGGAGATCTCAATCTAGTTTTGAAATCCATCAAAAAAAAAGGGGGGGTCTATATAAGAGACCCAAATAGAGAGCTAGTAGAAGATCTCATGCAACAACACAACTTAATGGATGTACAACTGACAAGGGGCAAATATACTTGGACTAATAAAAGAGTTGGATCCAACTTTATTGCAGAAATATTAGACTAATTTCTCATTGATGACAACCTATTAGCTCATAGAAGCAAAATCTCTCAAGAAATATTGTCTAATGGTCATTCTGACCATAGACCAGTTCTTCTGGGGTTTGAACAACAAGCCAATTGGGGCCCCCTCCCTTTCAAATATAACTCTATTTGGTCTATGAAGGCTGACTTTAAAGAGTTAGTTCAGCAAGCATGGGAAGACAACAGGGAAAATGGAAGTTATGCCCAAAGGTGGGTCAAAAAGATACAAATATTAAAGCAGCAGATCAAAATTTGGGTCAAAAAGAAAGCCAAGGACACACCCTACTCCATACTGAAAGTAAAACTGAATGAAGTTCAAATCACAATGGAAAATAGAGGAGGAGAGGAGAGTTTAATACAAGAACAACAAGATCTCACAACCCAAATATTGAAACTAGAAAGAGAAGAAGAAAATAAATGGCATATAAAATCTAGAATGATATGGCTTAAGGAAGGTGACAAAAACACCAAATTCTTTCACAAGAAAGCGCAACAAAGGAATATGTACAACACCATAATGAAGCTAAAAATGGAAGATGGGACAATATCAAGTGATGTGCAACAAATGAAAAAATAGATTTTTTATTACTTCAAAGATTTGTTGAGCAAAGATGGAGAAATCAATGCAGCCAGTCAACAAGCACTTTTAAATCTAATTCCCTGCTCTTTGAAGCAAGAGGAAAATGAATAACTGACCCAACCTATCACCATGGAGGAGCTCAAAGGAGTGGTATTTTCTATGCAACACGATAAAGCACCAGGGCCTGATGGATTCAATGTAAATTTTTATCAGGACTTTTGGAACATCATCAAGATAGATCTTCTGGGGATGGTTGAAGAAAGCAAGAACAAATAACAAATACATGGGGGAATCAACTCCACCTTTTTGGCTCTGATCCCCAAAGAAAAACATGCCCATTCACTACAAATATTTAGGCCAATATCACTTTGTAACACATCGTACAAAATAATATCCAAAATCATCAAAAATAGAATGCTTCCATTGTTGGATACAATCATCTCCCCCAACCAAACTAGGTTCATGAAAGGATGAAGGATTCATGAAGGAATCATACTAGTTCAAGAAGCAATGCACTCTAGCAGGGATGACAAATCCAATGACATGGCTCTCAAAGTAGATATGGCAAATGCTTTTGATAGAATTGATCATGACATGATCTTGAAAATTCTAAGCAAGGTGGGATTCCATGAACAGTTTAGAAAATGGATAGCAACATGTATTTCAAGACCCTGGATTGCTCCTCTGCTTAATGGTAGACCCACTCCCTTCTTCTAGGCTTCCAAAGGAGTTAGACAAGGTTGTCCCCTCTCCCCATATTTATTCATTCTGGCAACAAAAGGCCTATCCTAGCTACTAGAACAACAAAGGGGCTTAAAAAAATTTCAAGACTTCCAATCCATCAGAAGGTTCAAAGAATCAATAATGCTCAGTTTGTAGATGATCTAATCTTATTGAGTAAAGCCACAAAATTGGCTACCATAAGAATAAAAAAGGTTCTCAAAACATATCAGGAAGCAATAGGAAACAAGATAAACCATAGTAAGTCTACAATATATTTCTCTAGCAAAGATAATAGAGAAGTCAAAGAGATAGAGAGAATATTGGGTTGTCAAAGCAAGACTAATGTCACTTTCAAATATTTAGGAATCCCTATCGGCTTCAGCAGGATTAAGAGTAACCAATGGAATGAAATTATTGAAAAAATAAAGAAGAGAATTGAAGGATGGTCCAATGTTTGGCTCACACACCATGGAAGAATGACCCTAATCAAGGTTGTCATTAATGCTTTACCTATCTACCAATGCTCTATTATCCATGCACCAAAGTCCTTTCTTAATGAGTTGGAGAAAATCATTAGAAGATTTTTATGGGCAGGGGGTAAACAGGATGGCAAAAGGAAATACAGCCTGATCAAGTGGGATATCATCACTCAGTCGATGAGTAAAGGAGGATTGGGTATTAAAGCAATAAGTAAGCAAAGTTTGGCATTAAAAGCAAAACTGGTTTGGGAAATGATTACTCAGCCCTCAAAATGGTGGGTGCAAGCGTTGGTGCACAAATATTGCAATGGGAAAACTGGACTAGAGACCTTTGTCAATCCAAAAACTCTAAAAACATCCAAAATCTGGAAAGGAATTCAAGAGGCCAAAGACATTATTATAGAAGAATTATCATGGAATCCCACCTCTGGTAAAGAAGTCTTTCTCTCTCATAAGATTCTAGGAAATTTTAGACTGCAAATAGAGCCTTCACTATAGGAGTGGCTAAATGACAATAATTTCAAAACTCTCAATTCCATCATGCACAATCAGAAGTTGAAAAATGAAGAACAACTTGGCCTTCCTACAAATTTACAGCCTCATTGGTAGATGGTTAAATCTCAATTGATTGGAAGACTATCATGTTATGCTGAAAATACAAATTTAATCATATGGGGATCTCTTGCTGGAGATGGAAGATATACTGTAAACAAGGGATATAAGTCCATAATCAATCTTAGTTCTGTAGGTAACATTACTTGGAATCTGATTTGGACTCCTTATTCAATCCCAAAGGTCAACTTCTTTCTCTGGACTGCTTGCCACAATCATTAGCTTACTCAGGATAACCTGAAAAAAAGAGGATTTTCTGGTCCATCTATCTACCCCTTATGCTATAATCAGGAAGAAAGTATAGCTCATCTAGTGTTGTCATGCCCTTTCTCTAGAGCAGTATGGGCCAAGCTTCATGAAGGCCTTCTTGGTTGGAGTGAAGCCCCCATGCTCTCTTCAATACCTGAGTTCATTTCTCCTAGAAATCCCTTCTTGCCTATAGAAATTAAAAATGATAAATCCATGCTCCAAACTTGGAAAATCATCCCCAAATATTTTCTTTGGGGAATATGGAATAGTAGGAACAAGAAAATTTTCAAAGAAGAAGCTCCCAATATAGATAGAACCATGGTCAAAATCCAATGTCTAGTTAGGGATACTATCAAAGCCTATCCATGCAATATTAAAAAAAACCCTCAAAACTGCTTCCTCAAGAAAAGATAGGCACAAAATACCTTCTGAAGTTTGATGGGGCCTCCAAAGGCAACCCCAACATTTCTGGCATAGGGGGAACAATCCTCAACAAAGATGGCAAGGAGGTATGGTTTTACTTTCAATCGACTGGTTATAATACTAACAATTTTGCAGAATTTCATGCCCTCAAGACAGGAATGGAGCTGGTAGTAGAAAAAGAAATCAAACAACTTACAGTGTGGGGGACTCTCAATTGGTTATTAACAACTTGAACAACAAAGCTAAGCCAAAATCTATTTGGCTTCAAAGAGTGTATCAGGAAGTGAAGGAAATCAGCCTTAATTTTGACCATATCCAATTTGAACACATCCCCAGGAATCTAAATAAAAGAGCAGATCAACTGGCCAATAAAGGAACCTAGTTAGGGGAAGGAGTACTGAAGATATGTCAACCAGGCAATCTACAGAACAGCGACTAGCAACAAGCAGAAAATGTAGCGATAGGTGAATATGTAGCACCAGAAAGATGTGCAGCATCAGCTGAACACCCAACGCTAATTGAACTTGCCGCAATAGAAGAGCACACAATACCAGTAGGGCAAGCAATGCCAACTGAATTTACAGCATCAACAATGCAGGCAACACCAACTAAATTTGCAGTGCCAAGTGAATATGCAACGATAGATAAATATGTAATGCTAGAGGTGCTAAATGAACAAGTAGCACCATCAAAACATGCAGCGCCTAAGAAACATGTAGCGATAGTCGAATACGAAGTGATAGTGGATTATGCAATGCCGATCAGACACGCAATGACATCCAAACATGCAACACTAACAGAACATATAGAGCCACACGCAATACAAGTAGAACAATCAACGCATACAACAAATGTGGATCAAGTAGAACATACAAAAGGAGGAACTATAGGAAAAGAAGGAAGAAGACCCTATCAGAGTCAAGAAAAGCATGATCTGGGATGTGTATGCATATTCAGTAATAATTTGTTCCACCTGTAATACAAATTTATTCTCCTTTTTTTAAAAAGCAATTGAAAGTTATTTTAATAGAATTAGCTCTCACAAATGCTAACTTATTTAAAAAATAGAAGGAACTTTTACCAAAATTTATCATGGGTTTTATCTAGATAGAGGTACACTTTAGGGCTTGAAAAAATAGTTTCACATATGTGAAACTTTATTTTTCTTGAATAAGATCAAAGAACCATGTGACTACAAATAAAAAGTGATAGAAGTATTGATATAACCTTTATAAGATTCACAAGGAGTATGCTAGTGTGTTTAAAATTTATTTTGGTAGTTTAATCTTGTATTTTTGAAGTTAACTATCATTGATTCCTAGTTTTCTACAGTTACCAAGGAGGAAAAATGCTAGAATGTAAAAATAAAATATCAACATATCATAAAGATCATGAGAAAAATGCGTAAGGTTGAATTTATGCTTTGAAATTTTGAAACACTCATGTGGAGGTAAACTAAGATACCTAGTAATGCTTCACTCATCCAATCAAATTTTACAAGAATATCTTGAGAATGTTATCCACTCATGCACAAAAATGCATGTTTTCTCCCAAGAACACCAATTGCTTGTTTAGTTAAAATTTTTGACTTATTTAGAGGATGAAGTGTAGAGGAGGAGAGTTGCAAACCTTGACCTAGGGTTCAAGTTACAAGAAAACAATAAGAGGATTTTTTAACACAATACAATTCAAATTCATAGATTTGGTCATTTCGATAGTTGATAGTCTATGCAAGTTAGGATTTCATGGTGGAGGAATATTTTAGGGCTTTAGAAAGGGGAATTTTTGAAGAGGGTGAATTCAAAATATCCACCACATTTCTCCTATTGTTGAAAAGAAAATCTTTGACCTATAACTCTTTCACTAAGGGATCAAGCCTCAATTTTTTTGGATCATGATCGAAGGATAAATTAGAGTTAGGGTTAAGGTTTTGGCCTAGGAGTAAATTTAGATTTTTGGTATTTTTAGAGGAGAAATACCTATGCCTCTCACAAAAAACAAAAAACCCTAGTTGTTCAACTCAGTAGAAGATAAGGCCCCAAGATTCAAACAACTAAAGAATTAAATGTGGCGTGATGTGAACACATATATATGATCTGCTCAACAAAAAATGATCCCTCACTTTGATGAGATTTTCATCCACTTTCATAACCTTATAAGCTAAAAAACTTCATAGATCTAGATGTTCAGATAAGTAACAACCTGCGAAAGTTAGGGTTTTTTTGAGATTTCAAAGGACACAACATAAATGTAGAGGAGGAGAGACATAGATGGTCTTGTGGAGTTATTTGGGCAACTTAACTCTTATTTGAGAAAAATGACAATGAAAATTTTATATGCATACTATCAAGAAAAAGAAGAAAGATTATAAGAAAAGGAAAAAGCACTAGCATCCTAAGGGTTGTCGTAGTGTTCCAATAGCCCAAGAAATCCTAGAGGGAAGAAGGAAAAGATGCAAACAAAGTTGAAGGAAAAAATAGTTGAGGAAATGAGTGGTGGAGGAAGACGGAAGGGATGTAGAAAAAGTTGAAGAAAAAAATGGCTAAGGAAATAAGGAGTGGAGGAGGAAGCAGGAAAGGTTGAAAATGAAGCTAAAGGAAAAGCCAAAAATCCTAATAATAAAAAACTATGAAGAGCAAAATTAAAGGAGTGTGTAAGGAAGAAGGAAGGGATGTAGATAGAGCTCAAGGAAAAAAATAGTAGCAAAAAATCCTAAAAAATATAGGCTTTCCCATGAAGAGTAGCATCAGGAGTGGCTAAGGAATAAGGAAGATTTGTAGACAAAGCTAGGGGAAGAAAAAATGACCAAATCATAATAGCAGACAAAAACATGCAAAGTAGGGTTGGAGGAGTGGCTAAGGAAGAAGGAAGTGTCAGAAAAAAATCCTATCAATAGATAAAAAACACAAAGTGGCATTAGAGGAGTGTCTAAGGAAGAAGAAAGGGATGCAGATAGAGTTGAAGGAAAAAATATCTAAGGAAATAAGCAATGGCTAAGGAAGAAGGAAGGGCTGTAAAAAAAGTTGAAGGAAAAGCCAAAAACCCTAACAATATATAAAAACATGAAGAGCGATGTCGGCAGAGTGGCTAAGAAAGAAGGAAATACCCTGTTGAGTGATATTTTTTCCAATCACAAAAATATACCCATAGCAAAGATTCTACCTAGGGATCCTCTCTTGCAAGAAAACACTTGTGATTTCCCCAAGGTTCTGTTTAATGTATTAATATGCTTGCAATGCTTAGTGAAAAATGTGAAATGCTAAAAGCTAACTGGATACCTCAATGCTACATATTCCTGTTAACAAGGGGACTATTTTGGGTTGATTTGATTTGCAATGATTTTGTTGTTCATGAAATTTATGAAAATATGAAATTATTGATCAACTAACAACCTATGAAATTTGATAAATATTTGATTTTAGCATTTGAAATTTTGATTTTTTAATTGATTTTATCTCAAATTGTTAATAAAATTTTATCTTCGTTTGTTAAACAGATTTTATCTTCGTTTGTTAATCAAATTTTATCTTCATTTGTTAACCAAATTTTATCTTCGATTGTTATGCCAATTTTTATCTTCGATTGTTAAGACAGTTTTTTTCTTCGATTGTTAAAATTTGCTTGAACATAAAAATGGAGTGAATCTAACTTTGTAGTGTAAAAACTTTGGAATATCATATTAATTATTCACTTTAATGAAAATTTATAATTTATTTAAATTACATTTTTCATATAATGAAAATTAATTTGATTATTTGGAAAAATGTGCAAAGTTTAAAACCTCAATTTTTTTTATTAAAAATGTGAACTTACGTAGAATGAGAATTTGAATTTGAATTTTGAAATTTATTTCTCTTTTTTGGGGTTTTAATATTTGTTTATTTTTTGTATTTGGTGAAATAAAAGAAATGTAAAAGGCTAGGGTTAGAGAAAATAAAATAAGAGAACAAATTGCCGTAGCTTTTAAAATTTCAATCTGAATCTGCATAAATAAGTATTCTGAAACTAAATCAACATTAAATCATCCAATCTTCATACAACCCAAAATTAATGTGATGAAATCTTCTAAGGGAAAAAGAACACAATATATTAAGAAAAAATAAACAAGTCTACCATCCGCACGCATAAAACTTATCAAAATTTCTAATATATTGCCAATATGAATTTTTTTTAATGAATACAATTGTAGAATACCATGTTCCAAGATTACAATGGTGAAATTTGGTGCAGTTCAGCAACAAGGGAGGAGATGTTCTTCAAGAAAATTCAATTTCCAACATGCACTTGCTCCAAAAATTCTCTGACATTAGAGTCTGGGGATGCCGAGGAGTCCTTGCCAAGTCGCAGCAAGGATCTGCCAGACAAATGGGGAGATGGACCTCGGAAGTCATATGCTTTGGCAGCAGCCTCTGAAACCCTAAGCGGACTCTTCTCCAAGGAGTTATTTCCGTCCAAGAACGAGTTGGACATCCCGACGAAAATTCTCTCAAGCTTTGTGGATTTCGAAAAATTTACCCTCATCGATAAGTTTATTGGTGGTCGTCCCGACATGGAGACCATTCGCAAGTGGGCGTCTGGAAAATGGTGGACCTCTGGTCACTTAGAGCTGGCTGCCCTAACCCGAGGTTTTTTCACGATTAGGCTGAGAAATAAGGAGGACTACTATAAAATCTTGGTTGGAGGGCCTTGGTTCTTGGGCCGTAGGAGTCTCTTTCTAAGGAAGTGGGGTTTGGACTTTAACCCCGATACCCAGAATATCAACATTGCTCCAATATGGGTTAGGCTCCTGAGTCTTCCCATTTTCTGCTGACATGAAAATGTAATCAAAGGTATTGCTCGGTCCATCGGGGAGCTGATAACTTTAGACCCTCCCACCAAAGCTCGAACTAGATTTGTCCAAGCTCGGTTCTGTGTTTTGGCGAACTTGGAAACGGACCTCCCATCCTCCATTACTTTGCGGTTTGGGGGTACTTTTCTACACAAGCAAGCTATTGTTTATGAGAACAGGCTAGCTTTCTGCCCTCAGTGTAGTTCTCAAGGGCATCTTCAGTCCAATTGTCCTCTCCAAAAGTCGAGGAAGAAGGAGCGGGATCCCTGCAACCCTCTGGAGCACGGTGAAGGTCAGACGAAGCACCCTTTTGCGAAAGGCCATGAATCTCCAGGTCCATCCAGGGACCATCTCGAATCCTCCTTACCAGAAGAGGAAATCACCACCCATCCGAACTCCGAGCAGTGTGGTGGGCGCCCCCAACTAGGACCACAGGAGGAAAAGGAACAGGCCCCACCCCTTATCACCACACAGGCAGATTCACCCAAAATTTATGACCGAAACTCTCCCGAGGCACAAAATATATTGGAAGACTACCTGCTGGGAAGAAGAGGTTACCAGCCTGGAAATATTAGCCCTCGAATTACGAGGAGTCAAAAGCGAGGGGTGGATTTTGGTAGTGAAAGGACGCAGGGCCGTCCCTCCAACAAGGAAAAGAGAGACGAAGAAACTGCGACTGATGTTGCAAATGGAACCCAACGGTTCTTTGTTTCGGGATGACTCCGATTCTCTGATGGGTGACGCGCTTATCCCAAAACCTCCCTTCCAGCAGGGAAATGGCAGTAAGAAGAACCTCAAACCGTACGGATGAAATCCTGGATGTGAGAAGACTAAACGGAGTGGCCATTTGGGCCAGGGCAAAATTTTCTAGCAGGATTTTCAACGGTTTGTTTTAGTCTGATCATTTTTCTTGGATCCTATCCAACATGTATGCTTCGAATTCTGCCTCCGGGAAAGCAGAAATGTGGAAAGTTATTTCCATGGGAGAATTTTTTGTAGTTTTCTTGGCTGTCTTCTTACGCTTCCGATGGTCCAGACTTCTCCGGCTAGTTTTTGTTTTCCCGATTATAATGGCCATGGTTTCCAGGATAATCGGGCAAAAATGCCTTACTTGTAGCCCTCGGGCAATTAGCGACTTTTTGTTTTTTTTTGCATACGAGTTTATTCTTCCGACCAAGAGGCATGAAGCACTATTTAGCAAGGCTGATTTTGTATATAAGGTTTTGGGATCCTCTATAAAAACCCACTGTTGATCTATTATAATAATTACCAAAAAAAAAAATTCTCTGACATTTTCTTCGTGTGTTTGAATGGATATTTAAAATTTCCAACCAAAACCATTTATTTTTTCTCTTCCTCTTGTTTGAATTCATAATGTTTTCTTTTCCACCCTTGGTAACCATCGCGTTCCATTTATTTAAAAAATTCTTTCGATAATGCCTTTTATCATTGCACCCAAACTCATCGATATCCATGCGCTCATGAACAATGTCATTAAATATTGCGATGTCAATATTTTCTAAATGTGTCTATCATGGCATAGATAATTTATATATTTTTGCTACACAATGATACTATACATATATCTTCCAAATAAGCATCTCCACAAAACATTGATTTTAATTTGAAAATACCCTGCTTCCATCGATTACCTTCCCGCACAACCTTGACATCTCCATATTGTTGCCAATTTATACTTAAATCAGAAAAAGGTAATCATTGGTGCTTATATTCACGCAGTTCCAACTTGTGCATTCCAGAATTCTTATAGATTGATGGTGAAGGTAGAAAAGAAGTAATCCATTATACCAATGATGTAGGAAGACGATCATGATGGGGCAAGCGACACACTTCTCTAACTTTGATGGGCATAATAGAAACTTGACAAAATGACTATTTTGTTCCAGCCTTTGCCACCAGACATCAAATATGTATTCGTGTTCAATATTAATTATCTTTGCAATGGTCACTTGATATAGTGCATCTACACACTATGGTTCTTTGTTGCCTTCCACATGCAATAAGAATAGACACCACATTCGATAATTTTATGTGAAATAAGACCAGACACAATCTTCAGTTGATAACATCAGATTCAATGAATTTACCCTAATTAACATCATGGGTATCTCCCCCATTTCTACAGCTGCAACTACCTACATCATTCATCAAAAATATTCTTGCCCATCTCATTAAGCGAATGGTGTCTATGTTCATATCCTTCACCTGCGTCAGTACCAACATCAAAAAGGATATCCATATATAGTTTCTTCGATGCTCATATGTTTTATTCTACAATGATATCCACTTGAGGTTTGTCTATCGTCACCTTAAATGAATTGCAACAAAAGTGAGTGGCCACCTCCAATGTCCATTCCCAATCTATTCGTAGCAAAAAATGGCTCAAGATTACCCAAAGAACACAGGTCTCAAAAATTATTTTGATTTAATCCCACATTCAGGATGTAAGGTAAAGTATAGTGGTATAAAATTAATAAAGTACACAATGGTATATGACCACATTACGGTGGTCAATCCCTTGCTTGATTTTCATGTTAACCCACCATGTGTCGTTGTCCTTGTTCGTCTCCTTTATTTGCCATGTGTCATCGTTACAACCCTCGCTGTGTCATACTTGGCAATCTGTCATGTCATACTTGGAGGACTCACCACATCATCCTTGGCTATCCACCATGTCATACTTGGCTATCCATAGTTCGTGATAGTCCACCATGTAGTTCACCATGTGGTTGCATTGTTGTCATATCATGGCGTGCTTGTGCTTTCGATTCTCACACCTATCAATATAACGCACTTGTTAGAATGAAAAAACAATTATATAAAGAAACAATTTTTATTCAAATTATATGAAATGTCATTTTTTATAACATCCTGCATTGAAAAAGGTCTCCAAAGGGCCCGACCATTCACTTATAATGACATATTTAACAATACAAAAATATAACTTGGATTTGAAAGGATGACATGACATTTGACCTTTTACCATAGTTCTTCATTTTATGATATTGATACTTGTGGCAAAGGAGGAATAGGAGTCACATGTAGATCATTAAATTGGAGAATTTGAACATGGTTGTCATGAAAGAAAAAAAACAATAATAACTAATTGTGGCAAGTTAGTCATGTTGTTGAGAAAAATCATTCAAGCTATTAGAATAGGGCTTTCCAATTTTCCAAGTTTTCTAACATTTGGTGTATGCTCAAAAAGGTATGTCATTCAACCATATTGATCATATTTTCCTCTTATCACATGTGGGCTTTCCTCAAAACCATGATAAATATATATGGTTTGTCAATATTTTGATACTAAAAAATAATGCCATATTGATTTTATCCATATACTCTATGATAACTTTGCATTTGCCCCTGGCATGAAAACACTCAATGCAAACAAAATTTCATATTAAAATCAAAATTTCAAGTGGGTCCCCAAATTTGGGGTAAGTTGTGCAATGGCAACAACAAATGGTGACTCTGCTGGAAAATGCTCCTGAGCATTTTGGATAAAGAACCCAATCTGAAATCAAGAAAACCAAAGATTAGCAAAATATAAATCATCTAGTAATATCCAAGAAATATGGGGTTAAATAGCTTCAATTGAAAGTAAATACTTCATTTGCTTTAGCTTAGTGTGTGTTTTGTGAATTCATTCTCTATTTTTGAATCCATCAAAATTTCCTCATCTATTTTGCAATTAGGCTATGAAAAATGTTACTCATAAAAATTTACCTCTGCATTGCTCCACTACTAGTCAAGCATCCATAGCTCCGGTGGAGATGACCTTGATCTCTTCTAGACCTTGCTCTACTACCAGTCGAGCATCTATAGCCCCGGTAGAGATTATCTGAATCACCCGAGCACTTGATTGATTTGCATTTCTTTTTTTTTTTATAAGCATTTGATTGCTTTGCAAATATCATATGCGCCCCTTGGGTTAGAGATCATCTAAGGCTTAAGATGGAGTCTATAATATTTTTGCCTAATCAACAAACCAGAATGATTTCATCCTTCAGGAGTCAAAAATATCCTTTAAATGTGATTTTACATGTGAAGCTTTAGCAACATGTCGTATTACTTCAATATCCACTATTTTAATCCATAATTCAAGAATAACTACTAAATAATCTAATTTCACTAACTTCAATTTCACCTAATTTCAAACAAGTAATTCATCTTCCATGACTAAGAAACATTTCCAACAAAGTGATAAAATTTTATTGCAACTACACAACTATACCACAATCTGGAAAACCAAAACCAAAACATGTTGTGAAAGTGAAGAAGCAAAATGTGAACATAAACCAAAACACAAAATTTGGCATGAACCTGTATTATTGAAAGACAAAAAAGGAAACAAACAAAATTTCAAAAATGAAAAACAACAAAACAAACAAACAAGTGATGATTGTATCCAAATGGTATGCACACACACAAAACTATGTACAAGCGAAAACCAAAACAAAACACCAAAGATACATACAAGCAAAACTTGCAAACCAAAAACTATGTACAAGAGATGAATATATACAAGTGATGGATGTGCTTTCTATCTCAGGGATGGAAATAGTGCTTTAAAAACTACCCATTGATAGGTAAAGGAATGTTCTCTCCACTTAAATTCTACAATCTAAAAGCATTTTCCCCAAGAATCTCAAAAATTTGGTAGGGACCTAACCAAAGATTATCAAATTTATCATGATCACCCTTCTTTTCGTGTGCCTTATCCCACAACAAAACCAAATCAGCAATCCTAAAGGCTTTGACCTTGGCTCTCTTATCAAACCACCTTTTAACAACCCCTTGATGCTTACTAAAATGTTGTAGGGCATCTTCCCTCTTTTCATCTAGACTCATTAAGTGAGTAAATCTTACCTCTGTTTTATCATCAGTTTCAAGATAATATTTCA
Source organism: Wollemia nobilis (assembly GCA_028583015.1). NCBI lineage: Eukaryota > Viridiplantae > Streptophyta > Pinopsida > Araucariales > Araucariaceae > Wollemia > Wollemia nobilis. Next base: position 9,893,474 of record JAQPPZ010002170.1, on the reverse strand, counting down.
TAAACTGAAGAGTCTGCAATTTCAAGTTAGCAGGAAAAATGGGATCTTGACCATAAACTAAATGATAAGGAGAAGTGCCAATGGACCCTTTTGATCTAGTTCTATCCACCCATAAAGCATATTTCAACTTGTTATGCCAGTCTCTAGGATTCATTTCCAACAATTTCTTAATTATGGACAATAAGTTTTTATTAGTAGATTCTGCTAAACCATTACCTTGTGGGTAATAATTTGAAGAAAACTTTATGCTTACCTTATTTTCGTAAGCCCATTCTACAAACTAAAGTGAAGTGAAAGCAGAACCATTGTCACAAATAATAGAATATGGCATACCAAATCTAGTAACAATGTGTCCTAAAAATTGAATAACTACTTCAGAAGTACAGTTCTTAGTGGGAATGGCTTCAGTCCATCTGGTACAATAATCTATGGTGGTTAAAATGTATTTGTGACCAGGTGAAGAGTTTGGGTTTATAACTCCTACGAAATCTAAACCCCATTGTGCAAATGGTCTAGCCTCAAATACGGGTTGTAAAGGCATGGAGGCATTTCGTTCTCTATTGGCAATAATCTGACATGTATGGCAAGAATGAACATGGGCATGGGCATATTTGAAAATGTGGGGCCAATAGTAACCAGATCTCAAAATATGGTGTGCTGTGGCATTAGCTGATCCATGCCCAGTCCCATACTTACCATGAAAATCCTTAAGAATTTGCATAGACTCATCCTTACTCAAACATCTAAGGAAAATTCCTTCATGATTTCTTCTGTATAACACACCAACTTTAATCATAAAATTAGAGATTTTTAATCGAAGTGCTCTTCTTTGCGTAGCATTAAAGTGATCAGGGCACTTACCATTCAAAATAAAATACACAATATCATTATACCATTCATCCATGGTGATGCTTTCTATAGTGTATTGTTGACACATGATTTGAGGATCGATTTCAGCTAGAGACTTTGTCAAACCTTGTCCTCTAACAAGCTTCATCGGATGGATCTCTAAATCAAACTCCTACAAAGTAGCCAACCATTTACCTCTCCTTTCTCCCAGTTCATTCTGCATCAACATTGTTTTGATAGTTGGGTCAGGTACTATTGCAAAAATTCTACTATGCAAAATGTAATGTCTAATCTTCTTCACAGTTTTGAAAAGAGCATATACCTGTTTATCCATAATAGTGTATTTCAACTGTGCATATTTTAGTGGTGAACTCAAGAAAGCAATAGGATTTTCTGAATTATCTTCGTTCTTTTGAGTTAATACACTAGCAAAAGAATGCTCAGAAGCAAATGAATAAATATAGAAAGGTTTCTTGTAATTAGGACTCACAAGCACATGTGCAGAAGATATTGCATTTTTAACATCCTAAAAAGCTGCTTTAGCTTCACCAGTCCAATTAATGTTAGCATCCTTTTTCAACATATCATTTAATGGTTTGACTATTTTAGCAAATCCTGAAATGAATTTCTTGACAAAGTTGATTTTCCCAAAAAATGATCGTAATTCTTTTTTGCTACCAGGAAGAGGGATTTTCTGGATGGCTTCGATTCTTTCAGGATCTATGGAAATTCCATATTTTGAGATGACATGGCCTAAAATTTTACCTTCAGTTACTCCAAAAATGTACTTTTTGGGATTTAGTGAAATGCCATGCTCTCTACACCTTTGAAGAACTTTTCTCAAATCATTAACGTGGTCAGATCTATTCTTTGAGAAAATAAGAATGTCATCAACATAAATAACTATGCATTTACCTATCAAATATCTAAATGCATAGTCCATGGCTCTCTAAAATGTGGCACCTACATTAAGCAATCCAAAAGGTATTCTTCTGTAAGCAAAGGTACCCCACTTCATGGTAAAAGTAGTTTTCATTCTATCTTTTGGGTCAATAAGAATTTGGTTATATCTAGAATAACCATCAAGAAAAGACATCATCTCAGAACCATTCACCATTTGCAAAATATGATCAATGGAAGGCAAGGGGTAGTTATATTTTTGTGAGGCCTTATTGAGATTCCTAAAATCAATACACAAATGGATTTCACCTATTTTCTTCCTAATTGGTACAATGTTTGCTACCCATGTAGAGTGTCTGATTGGAAAGATAATCTTAGCATCTAACAATTTCTTAACCTCCTTTTGTATAAGAGGCTCTAGCAATGGGTTAATTGGTCTTTGTTTTTGTCTAAATGGTTTTGAATCTAGCTTTAAAGGAATAGTATGTGTTATGATGTTTTCATTATAAGTCTTTAAATTCTCATAACTCCATGCTATTACATCAATGTAATATTTAAGAGCCTATACAATCCCTTCTTGTTCATGATGAGTGCAAGCCTTTCCTATGAGTACATTATGTGGGTCTTTACTAATCCCAAGATCAATAGAATTATAAGCATCCTATGAGAGTGAGGTTTTATTACAACTTTTGCTTTTGTAATCAATATCAAAAAGCTTTTCGAGAGAAACTATACCTTTAGGAATCACATTGATTTTCTTTGTTACCTCATGATCTTCATTTTCATCTTCTTGCAATCTCTCATCCTCATCGATCACCTGATTTTCAAAAATGCCTGAATTAGTTACAAAATAAAAAATGTGCCTATCACTTTCAAATACCTGTAAATTTTTCACATTGTTAGGTATAGAAGGATAGGGTATCAACTCAATTGAAAATTTCTTTAGCCTCCTATTATCAATAGGCTTAAGAGTACCTATTATGATAGCTAAAGAATCAATAATTCGATTGTTCTTCCTAGATATCAATGAAATATTGAAAGCATAGAATTCATCAATCAAATCCCTAACTCTATTTCTGTAATGAATTAGCCTTTTATCATGACATGTGTATTGGTATTTCACCTATTTAACAACCAATTCTGAATCTCCTAGCACTTTCAAACATTTAATGTTTTTCTTTAAGGCTAACTGCAAACCAAATATTAAAGCCTCATATTCTACAGTATTACAAGTGCAAGGAAATTGTAATCTATAAGCTGCTAGAGATGACTTACCTTTAGGACTAATCAATTCCACACTAGCTCCACTACCTTGTTTGGATTTAGATCCATCAAATTTAAGCATCCAAACAATATTTTCATCCTTAATTGGATTAATAGATGGTATTTCATTTTTAGATTCACCTACATCCAATTTTATTTCCAAAGTGTAAACACCTAACTCAGAATCATTGTATAAAATTTCATTGGTTTTGTTATATTCAGTAATCAAATCCTTGAGTCTAGGTTCTCTTTCAACTCTTATTTGGTTAGCAACACCCTTCCATGGTAGCCACATATGTGAACAATCTGTGGCCATGTATCCGTTTAAGTTCCTAGACCAATCTCTACTCAACAACATTCCATACTTATCAGGTATATCTACAACATGTATATCAATATACTATTGTATCCTAGGTTCTGAGGCTAGTTGTATGTGAACATTCTTAAGCATTCCAACCACATTAACTTCATATTTATCTAGTTGCACAACTATCCTGTTAGAAGGGATGGGTTTCAAACCCAATTTTTGACAAACAATGTGAGGCATGACATTACCGGATGCTCCTGAATCAACAAGACAATTATGCAGATTTCTTCCTACAATTCTTATGGTCAAAAGAAAGGGAGGAGCTTCTCCTTTGTCCCTTCATGAGGCAAATTGCACATCCATGGCTTTTGGGGATTCATTTTTGCTTTGATCACCAAAATCTTGCATCAAAAATTCTTGTTGATTAGTCAACTTAGCAACATCAAATAAAGATATATTCACTTTTGTTTTCTTTAAATCCTCCATAATATTATATGCAATTTTTTCATGTGGTGGTTGAGGCAGATCAACTTTAGATGGAGGTATGGGATTGTTACTAGCCTATGTGTCAGGAGGAATGATGGTGTCATTTGGGGGAGTAGAAGAAGTAAATGGAGCTTTAGTCTTACTCCTAAGCTTGTAATTATGATTTCCTTTTTTAAATTGTCTGAAAGCTTGAACTTCCTCTTCTATAGACCCATCATACCCTTCTTCATATTCTTCAATTGATTCAAATGTTTCAACTACTAGCACTGATTCTTTCCCTTTGCTAGTACTAGCCTATTGGGAAGGATCTTCATCTAAAACAATTTCCATGTTATCCATCTCTTTTTGTAGAATATCTAGCGCTATTTTGAATTCAAGGCACTCATTCTCACTATGTTGTGTCATAGAATGTACCCTACACCAATTGTTTAAAGCCAAATCTGAAATATTAACAATGGTGTTGGTTTGATTGGAACTAGTGGTAGCATTGTTCTGATTAACAATGGGACTAGGTACTCCTCCATTGTTCGGATGAGTATTCCATTGTTTTCTCTGAAAACTAAAATTTCTATTTTGATGAGAATTTTGAGGTAATTGTTTCTGCATTTGAACCATGTCACTACTGAGTTTTTGGACAACCCTTTGTAGGTCGTTTACCTAAGAATTAGGTTCATTATTTTGTCCTATAGTAGTTTGATTGGTTGTGTTACTTGTAGTGGTAGTGGGATTTAGAAAATTTGGTAAACTTTGATTTTGGACAACTTGTGGAAATGCTATGTTATTTTGATGAAATGTTGATGCATTTGGAGTGGGTGTTGTATTAAAGAATGTAGGTATGATTTGAGCATTTGTTTCAGCCATTTTATGAGTGGTGAATTGATTTTCTAAATATAGTAGAGTGGTAGGATAAGTGGGTGTGATAGGTGGATTGTATGGCAAATTGAAATTATTGAATGGCATGGCATTCAACATAGGTATTTGTTGTGACAAAGCTTGATTGATCATAGGCACTTGATTATAAGCACCTGGTTGTCCTATGGAAGGCAACTATCCTATCCCAAAACCTTGTGGTATCAACTATTGTTCTACAGTCAAAGCCTCACTGTATGCCATGGGAAGCGTAGTGATTTGAGGAGCTCTCCTTACAAACATAGATGTTAAAGGGTCCAATGCCCTAAAGTACATCTGTATGGCAGCATCTTCCTAAAGAGTATAAGGAGCAACTAACCTACTATACAACTTATGGAAATGAGTATTGAACAATCTCAAAGGTTCATTAGGCTCTCTCTTGGCTGATGCAAATTGATGATAGATTATAATAGGATCTATGGGTAGCCTAAATTGATTCATGAAAGTTATTTCCAACTGAGCCCAAGATGTAATGGAATTGGTAGGTAAACTAATGTACCAATCATATGCCATTTCATCTAAGGTGAGAGGAAACATTCTGCAAGCAACATCCTCATGTTCAACTTGCAGTCTAATCAAGGTATCCTTGTAAGCTTGAATATGCTCTTCAACAATTCTAATTCCATCATGTTTATATTTAGGTAAATACCTTTCTACATTTTTGGGAATGTCATGGGCTGCTCCAACAATGTTTAAAGGACTACTATGAGCACCTAACCAAGTTGTAACTCCTACCATTGGAATTACTAGTGGAGGAATAAATGGGATGATGGGTAGTGATGAATCACTATTGGGTGGAATAACAATCGACTGACTCTTGGACCTTATGATCCTCTTTGTAGGAGAAATGCTATGGAAAATAGTATCTTTAGAAGCCTTAGATCTTGTGATTATGATTTTTGGTTCCAGCTTTAATAATGAAAACAACAAGTGCTTAGTGCTCTTGAAATGAAATGACTTCTAATTTTCAAATGTTTAACTGATAAATCATCATGTTCATTAAAAATGCATCAATTAAACCATAACAATAAGGAACATTCTCAATTTTATAAAATGTTAGCATCAATACATCATAAATTAGAGAATTTCCAATCAATAAATGTGAACAACTTAACAAAAACTTCGTAAATCAAATCAATTACCTTCAAGTAGGCCCTCCTTCTAGCGCCAATTTTGTTGAGTGATATTTTTGTCCAATCACAAGAATATACTCACAGTCAGGATTCTACTCGGATATCCTCTCTTGCAAGGAAATATTTGTAATTTCCCCAAGGTTCTGTTTAATGTGTTAAACTGCTTGCAATGCTTAGTGAAAAATGTGAAATGCCAAAAGTTAATTGGATACCTCAGTGTTGCATATACCTATTAACAAGGGGCCTATTTTGGGTTGATTTGATTTGCAATGATTTTGTTGTTCATGGAATTTATGAAAATGTGAAATTATTGATCAACTAACAACCTTTGAAATTTGATAAATATTTGATTTTAACCTTTGAAAATTTGATTTTAATTGATTTTTTGGTAGGTAAAAAAACTTTATTTATTGATGGGGTTGTAGGGTCCCATCCCTTTTACATAGGGCATACGCAGTGTCGATAATACAAAAATGTGCCACTTTGTCAACAAAATCTGAGGGTCCAACGCTTCCAACATAGGTAATACACAAAAAGAAGAAGTCAAATCAAACAGAGCTAAACAAAAAATTAAACAAGCATCGGTATTTCACTACCTCAAACTGTCTTCCTTGGGCTACTAGGAAGCATATTTCCCATCATGATGATCAAATTATTTTTGGAAAGGGCCAAGGAGGGCCTCGATAATGTCAGGGAGATCTTGAACTTTATTTATAACATTGGCTAGACTAGTTTCGGCCTCTCTGATGATGTTGGCTGCTAACTTTAGGAGGTCCATAGATCTGTTGATGCGAGTAAGGGTTACCATACGCAATACGTCTTCAGTAGTTTTGGATGCTTCTTCATCTTTGTTAATTATGACCTCAGGGATTTGTTCTAGAGCACTCACTTTCCTCATCTGTAGTCGATGGGACTTCCTCATTTTTTTAGAAGGGTGGACTGATTTTTGCATGCTTCTCAAAGGCTTACCGAAGGAGCGATAGTTAGAAGGAGCAGAAGTCTTGGGAGTGGGAGTTGGGGGAGAAAAATTCTTGCCACTGAGATGCTTAGAGGAAGAGGATATCGAGGGGGACCTGGAGGGGAGGCCAACTTCTGATAGGAGTTTGTAGGAGTGGGGGAATGGGATGAACTATCCTTCTCCTTGGAAAGGGAAGCAGAGGACGGTTCAGGATTGGGTGATTGATCAGGGATGCCACCAGAAACCTGGTGTGCAAGTGCATGCTTGTAAAGGATAAGGAAAAGGCCATAGTTATGAGAAGGCTTGGATGACATGCTAATTATGAGATTGGCTATGGTGATGCGGATGGACCAGAGAAGGAAGTTTGGAAAGTTTATAGGTTTGACATCAGGAAGGTGGTTCATGAAAGCTAGGTGATAAGCATGCAAAGGACGGTTGGGATTATCAACAATGATGTATTGAATGATAGGGACAAAAAATTCATCCCAAGGCATGGGGAAATATGAACATTAAAAACCCCCTTCTCCCACTCCAAATATTTTCCCTTATTGAGGAAGTGCTCTAGCTCTTCTTTGAAATTGTGTCTATCTCTACGAACACTTCTACCAACCAGAGATAAACCAAAAATTTCAATGATAGAATGGATGCTTACCTCAAAATTAAGGCTACAAACCTAAAATTCACCATCATTCCAAGTACTGATGAAATCCTTGGTCACTTGCTCATCCATGCCAGTGAATAGCTTAAAGAAAGGGGTGAATTTCTTAGCTTCAAGTAAAGCTTCAACCCCTACCTCAAGTTGAATGTTAAGGGGCTCCATAATGATTTTTGTAGAGGAGGGAATATGATCAATCGAATTGTTACACTACCTTCTACAATGCCAAATGGAGTTTCTCGATTGAGTGCACAAAGAAATAATAGGGTCTAGGTTAAAAAACCTAATCCTGGCACGAGCATGACAGGCTATCAATCTAAAATAATCGATGAGAAAAAGGGAGCATAGGGCACAAAAAGTGGAGAAGTAAAACTTGAAAGGAGAGGAGAAATGAGTATAAAAGGTGGCATCAGAAGCAGGCAAGAGAGGAAAATTATGAGAGTGGCAAGAGGACACCATGAGAAGGGGAAAATTTAGGATACGGGAGCGGAGGTGAGTCTAGAGTGGAGGCGGTGAGAGGTAATTGGTCAAGGTGACATGAGTAGAGTGACCCATATGGGTGGTCATATAGGTGAACCATTAGAGAATAATGGGACTTAGTGGTTTTCCAATGTTCATGGTGTTAAGAGAACACCTGACTGGTATTGACAGAATACCCTTATGGCTGCTAAAGTTGCCATTTACAACAATCCTTCAATTTGTTCTGGTGTTGAGAAAAAAAACCTTAGGTGTTAAAGGAACACCATTTTGGTAGCTAGTGCTAATATTTGGGAATGTATCTTGCATCATGATTGGTTGTTGTGTGGAATTCCTAGGGGAAGACATATTCCCAAATGGTCAGGCTATCTTGATTGGTTGCTGAGTTGGCCAGGAGGTCTGCCACATTATTTGCTTCTCTGAAAACATGGGTGATCATGTTTTGAGGATGCTACTGAAGGGAAATATGATAGTCTTGGATGATGTTGTGAATGTTACAACCCCCATTTTTGTTGTTGTTAATATGATTAACCATGATGAGGGAGTCACCTTTGAAATGATTAGGTTATTCATGGTTTTTTGACTTGAATACACCTCTAGAGAGCTCGTGCTTTCACATAGTTGTTAGTTTGAATTCCCACATTTTTTGCAAAGGCCAAAATGATGTTGCCTTCATGGTCCTTGAAAACCCCTCCAGCCCCTGCATATCCCGAATTGCCTTTGGAAGACCCATCAAAATTGACCTTGAGCCAACTAGGAGGGGCGTCCATTTGCCATCGCTCCTAGAGCTATAGGATTCTAGGGACTAGGATATTTAGTGGAAATCCCAAAGCTTTTGATCAGAGTAGCCTCACTATCATAGGAAGGGTAACCTGTGCAGGGAGTGATGTTGGCATTTTCAATAGTGAAGGTCAAATATTTGATAGCAACAGTTTTAGGGGTCCTGGTATTATCATTGAATATGCGATTGTTTCTCTCCAACAAAATTTGCCAAAAGGCATGGTGCAATAAGGATTTCTAGAGAAACCTGAGCCTAGAGTTCTTGAAGACGTTGGGCCACTAGGTAACCAAGTTAGGGACAGACTTTGGCCAGACCCAGCTGACTTGGAACCTGCTCATCAAGGAGGAAAAGACCTCAATGGAGAAGGGAAAATGAATGAATAAATTTTGGGTGGACTCCTAGGCTTGGGTGTAAATATAGCATCTATTGGGGACTATGACTCCCCTCTTGATCAAGTTTTCTATGGTCATAATTATGTTGTGGACTCTGAGCCAATAAAAGTGAGCAATATTCAAGACCAGGTGCTTCAGCCAAATGGACTTGGCAATGATAGAGCTACTAGTGGGGCTAGATCGCTTAGGAGGGGTGACAACCATCTGATAGGCTGACTTCATAGATAACTACCCATCATTGGAACCTTTCCAAAAATATTGTCAACCATATAATTATGGGGGATGGAATTTACCCTGAGAATAGCCTAGAGGGTAGACTTGGCTCTGTCTACAACTACATTCTGGATCCTAAACTAAATCGTCTTCCACCTGCGACTGTCTTGAGTGGTAGTTATGAAATTAGAAACTCTATGGCCAAATATACTATCGGTGAAGTGTTTAATATTTGTAATGTCAGGGTATCTAATGATAGGCTCATCTCTGGCCCACAGTTCATACCAAAAGTCAATGTCCATTCCATTCCCTAGCTGCCCCCTTGTTCCCTGTTGGATGAGGTGCTTTGTTTGGGATATGGAACACCAAAAGTGGGACCCGATGCTAGGAGTCTCTTTGTCTCTAAAAGAGTGATATTGAAGGTATTTCCTATGGATGATAGAGACCCAGTACCAATTGGCCTTGGTGGCCACTTTCCATGCCTATTTGACTAGAAGAGCTTGATTCATAAGGTTGATTCTACGCAGTCCGATCCCACCTTTGGCTTTTGGAGTGTAGAATTTATCCCAGGCCATCAAGAGAAACTTACTTTGATTATATTTCCCTATCTAGAGGAAGCGTTTCTAGATTTTTTCTATGATTTCTCCCACAACATTTGGGGATTTTGAATACTGCAATAAAAAACGTCGAAATGCTGTGGAGAACAACCTTAACTAAAGTGGCTTTACCTTCTTGAGAGAGGAGAGCCCCTTTCCACCCTGCCAACTTCTTATGGATTCTCTCCATGACACTATTACACATGGTATTTTTTGGCCTTCCTTGAAATATAGGGAGCCCAAGATAGGTAGTTGGGAGATCAACGATTGTGCAACCCAAAATACCTACAATTTTAGCCTACATCCTTAGGGGGGTATTGATGAAGTACAACTTGCTTTTATAGTAATTAACCTTCTGGCCAGTCGCTTCCTCATACAGATTGAGGATAGACTTGATGACATTGGCTTCAAAGATAGAGGTTGCTGTGGCCAATAGGGTATCATCCATAAACTGTTGGTGGGTCAAGGGTTGAAGGTTGGAAGTTGCCTTGATGCCCAAAATCAATATTCTTGAACAAGCGGATTTGATAGCTCTTCCCAGGATTTCTTCCGAGATTATGAAGAGGGTGGAGGAGAGGAGGTCTCCTTGTCTCAGCCCTCTAGAGCTGGGGAAATACCCTGTAGCTCAACCATTGACCATGGTAGAGAACTAGGGGGAGGAGATGCAGTTAGAGATCAACTTAACCTACTTCTCATGGAATTTAAACTTGAGGAGGATTCTGGATAGAAACACATAGTCCACTCTATCAAAGGTCTTGTTCATGTCAAGCTTAAGGAAGAAGGCTAACTTGTTGGACATTTGGACCAAATGGATGAGCTCATGGATAGTAATGACTCCATAAATAATTTTTTAACCTTTGATAGTACTACCTTGGTAGGGGTCAATGATGGATGGGAGAATGCTTCTCAATCTATTAGCCATGGCTTTGGATAGGATTTTGTAGATGACGTTGCACAGAATGATGGGGCGATAATAAAAAATGGATTGGGAATTAGGTCCCTTGGGAATGAGATCTAGGAAGGTGTAATTAACATCCTTGGGAATGAAACTATAAGCTTACATTTCAAAAATGGCTTTGTAGAGGTCAGGCCCTATGATGTCCTAGTAGGTTTGAAAAAACCTGGGGGAGAAACCATCAAGCCCAGGAGATTTGTCTAGTTGCATAGAGAATAGGGCTTGATGAATATCTTTAGGGATAAGAGGGCTGAGAAGGTGATAATTCATGGCCTCATATATGGAACTGGAAATGTGGTATAGGAGTGAATCCATATCCTGACTAGGGGGAGAGGACGGGGAATCGAGGAGGGACTTGAAATGATTAACAAATTCATCCTGAATCTTGTAGATATAAGTGGTGCTAGAACCATATTTTTTGGTGAGGGATTTAATTATGTTGGCCCCTCTATGCTTAAGAGTGGAGATGTAGAAAAACTTGGAGTTGGAGTCTCCTTCCTTGAGCCACAACTGTCTTGATTTTTGGTGCCTAAAAATTTCTTCCATTTGCATAATATTATGGTATTCTGATAGCAGACTTCTTTCCTCTATTCTAAGATTGTCATCTCCCTGACCCTATTGGAACCTGTCCTCAATATGATTAAGTCTATTTTTGATGATGTTTTTATTTTCAAATATGTTTCCAAAAGTCTCTTTGTTCCACACTCTCAATTTGCTCTTAATAGATCGAAGTTTCTGCATTACCTGGTTTATGGTTGTCCCAGGGAATTTTTCCCCCCACCACTCAACAATATGATTCTTGAGGTCTGAGTGTTCAGTCCACATAGATTCTAATTAGAAAGGGGTTTTAAACTGAGGTCTGATAGCAATTTCAAACATCAGGGGACTGTGATCAGACATAATTTTTGAAAGAGCCTACAATTTGGCATCCCCAAAAAGAGGGAGCACTTATTGGGATAGTAAGAAATGATCTAATATATCTTGTATGAGGTTTCCTCCTATCCTCTTGTTGCTCCAGGTGAACTAGACCCCTTGCAGTTGAACATCCATAAGTTCACTTGAGTCTACAAAGTGAGCAAAGTCCTCTAATGCTCTAGAATTAATGGCATTCCCCCGTCTCTTATAGAAAGGATGCAAGGGAGTATTGAAATTCCCTACTAAGATCAAAGGAACATCATTGAATGCTTATCTCATATGGGAGAGGCTGTTCCACAGAATTGTCATGTCCTACGGGGTGTTGGGAGCATATACGTTGGTTAAGACCCATGAGAGCTGGGTGTTGAACTCATGAAAGAGGATGTTAGCCAGGTGTTCATCACCTAAAATAACTAATCCTTCAAAATTTCTTGGATTCCAAATGCAAAGGAGTCTGTCTAAAGTACCCTGGACTAGGGTATAAACAAACTCACACTTCCTCTAGATTGTTTTGGCAACTTTTGGTGACTAGTGCTCACCTAATTTGGTTTCTTGAATAAGGAAAATAGTAGGATTTGTATCCTTCCGCATGGTGGCAACCAATATTTTTTTGACTATCCCATTTAGTCCTCTCGCATTCTAGGAGATGACTTTCGTTTGGAACTTTTGGATGGTTTTCTACCCCCTTTGCCTTGTTGCATGAGGGTTTTGGATTTTTTAGTTTCTTCTTTGCTTATTATCCCTAGGTCCTATAGCAGATTTTTTTGGGTGTCGTTGTCTATATCTTCTGCTACATCTCTATTTCTCAGGTCTACCCTTGAGGGTCTTACATTATTTATTTCACCTCCCACATAAATTTGAGTCTTTCTAAAACTTTGGGTCTATTTTGGGCTCCAAGGTTCCAGGTAATCTTGGGAAGAATCGTCGTTGTCGACTTCGGCTCCGAGAGATCTGAATGGGGAGCCGGGTGACCCAATATTACTTGGGTGGGGAAGGCAAAGGTGGGGGAAATGGTAGGAATAGGGATCTGGGGGGGATGTTTACGGAATCATGATGGGTGGAGGAATGGCATCGAGGTGGGGAAGGGAGGGGTTTTTTTTTGAAATATGGACTTAGTGGATTTTTATTGAACAATAGGGTTTGAGTCAGGGTTTTCATCATCAAGGTTTTCCTCATATTGGACTTTATCAATGTGACCATAATTGCTAAGTAAATAAAATTTGTTGGAGTTGAAGAGCGGATTACTTACCTTTTATTTGTTGTCATTTGACGAAGGAAAATCCTACTGTTTGTCTTTGTAGGTCTGGTTCTAACACATTCCCTCCTTCATATCAAAATTTCCCCTTGAACTAGATGGGCCACATCCTGTGACTATGACTATGAGTTTTTACAATTTAGGCACTAGGACGAAAGGTGCCCTTGTAGCTGGCACTCATAGCAAAAAGTTAGCTTATTTTCAAACACTAACGACTGGATTCATCTGTAATTCTTATAAATTAGGTTGATCTAGATTGGGAGCTAGGTTTCAATATTGACATTGATGCAAATTCATGCTTACATCAGGCAATTTTGAGCATGAGTTGCTGGATCTATGAATACCAGTTCTCCTATTGCTTGGGCTATCACTTGGCGTGCATCTTCATAGAAGAAATGTGGTGGCAAGTTCGGAAGCCGCACCCAGATAGGAGTGTAATTTATGCTCTATAATTTAGGATCAAAGTATTCTTCCCACTTCTGAAGGAACAAACTTCTCCTCCCAAAAAACCATGGACCTACTGAAGGATCAAAGTATTCTTCCCACTTCTGATAAGATGTGATCTGCGTCTTCTTGTGTGTTGAGGTGGACCATGAAAAACCCTCAAGACATGGCTAATAACTCTAGGCATCGTCTAGTTTTCCACTTCATCACTGCCCATTACCGTAGTGAATCCATGTTCGGCCTCCCTCCAACGAATTTCCCTACTAGGGAAAACGTGTTGCGGTTGGCGTAGTCCATCATGGTTTGCTCGGGACAGAGGATGTTGCATCCTTGGGTGATGAAGGCATTCATTATCAAGAGCCTAGGTTTAGGATTTACTCAAAGTGTTTTTGCAAAAGAAGATTTATTGGTCTTCTTATCAATTGAATCATGTTTATCTAGTGGGTCTTTACCTCAGCTTCCTTCTTTCTTGTATCCTCTTCTGCTATTTCATCCTTTCCCTGGTGGGAATTGGGATCGTCATTCGATCACGAGTTGGTCCCAAAATATCTATTTTTGCTTTTTTGCTTCCTAGTCTCCACCGCAACACTCCTAGGGTAATCATTCTTTCTTAAGTCTCTCTGTCTCCATCCGTCGATGACTCGATCATCGATTTTTTGCTCGCCTCCACCTGGTTTTTGCTCACCATATTTGAACCTTCATAAATTTTTTTCCCTTCTAAAGATATTTTTACTTGATTTTATCTTAAATTGTTAATAAAATTTTATCTTCGTTTGTTAACCAAATTTTATCTTCAATTGTTATGCCAATTTTTATCTTCAATTGTTAAGCCATTTTTGATCTTCAATTGTTAAAATTTGCTTGAACATAAAAATGAAGTGATTGAATCTAACTTTGTAGTGTAAAAACTTTGGAATATCATATTAATTATTCACTTTAATGAAAAGTTGGAATTTATTGAAATTTTAATTTTCATAAAATGAAATTAATTTGATTATTTGAAAAAATGTGCAAAGTTTAAAACCTCAAATTTTCATTAAAAATGTGAACTTACGTAGAATGAGAATTTGAATTTTAATTTTGAAATTCATGTATCTCTTTTTGGGGTTTTAATTTTTTTTATTTTTATTTTTATTTTGTATTTGGTGAAATTAAAAAAATGTAAAAGGCTAGGGTTATAGAAAATAAAATAAGAGAAAAAGTTGCCATAACTTTTAAAATTTCAACCTGAATTTGCATAAACAAGTATTCTAAAACTAAATCAACATTAAATCGGTTAGTCTTCACACAACCTAGAATTAATGTGATGCAATATTCAAAGGGAAAAAGGGCACAATATATTAAGAAAAAATAAATAAGTCTACCATCCGCATGCATAAAACTTATTGAAATTTCCAATATATTGCCAACATGAAATATTTTTAATGAATACACTTGCAAAATACCTTGTTCCAATGGATTACAATGGTGAAATTTGGTGCAGTCCAACAACAAGGGAGGAGATGTTCTTCAAGAAATTATGATTTTGAACATGCACTTGCTCCAAAAATTCTTTGACCTTTTTTTCATGCATTTGAATGGATATTTAAATTTCCAACCAAAACCATTCGTTTCTCCCTTCCTCTTGTTTGACTTCATAAAATTTTCTTTTCCTCCCTTGGTAACTGTTGCGTTCCATTTATTTGAAAATTTCTTTCGATAACACCTTTTATCATTGCACCCAAACTCATCGACATCCATGCGCTCATGAACAATATCATTAAATACTTCTGCTACACAATAGTATTATACATATATCTTCCAAATAAGCATCTCCATAAAACTTTGATTTTAATTCAAAAATTCGTTGCTTCCATCGATTACCTTCTCGCACAGTCTTGACGTCTTCATATTGTTGTCAATTTAAACTTAAATAAATAAAAGGTAATCATTGGTGGCCATATTCACATGGTTCCAAATTGTACATTCTAGAATTCTTGTAGAGTGACAGTGAAGGTAGACAAGAAGTAATATGTTCTATCAATGATGTAGGAGGATGATCATGATAGGGTGAGAGACACACTTCTCTAAATTTGAAGGGCATAATAGAAACTTGACAACCTATTTTGTTCCAACGTTCGCCACTAGACATCAAATATGTATTCGTGTTCAATATTAACTCTTCTTGCAATGGTCACTTGATACAATGCATCTACATGCTATGGTCCTTTTGCTGCCTTTTGTATGCAATAAGAACAAATACAAAATTCGATAAGTTTATGTGAAATAAGACCAAACATCGACTTCAATTAATGACATCGAATTTGATGAATTTACCCCAATTAACATCATTGGTATCTCCACCATTTCTGTAGCTACAACCACCTGCATTGTTTATCAAAAATATTCTTGCCCATCTTATTAAGTGGATGGTGTCTATGTTCGTCTTCTCCTCCTGTGTCAATTTTGGCATAAAAAAGGATATCCATCTATAGTTTCTTTAGTGCTCATATGTGTTGTTCTATAGTGATATCCACTTGAGGTTTGTCTATAATCACCTTAAATGAATGGCAACAAAAGTGAGTGGCCACCTCCAATATTCATTCCCGATCTATCCATAGTAAATGGTGGCTCAGGATCACCTGAAGAACACAAGTCTCAAAATTTATTTTGCTTTTATCCCACATTCGTTATGCAAGGTAAAGTACAACAATATAAAATGAATAAAGTACACAATGGTATATGACCACCTTATAGTGGTCAATCCCTTGCTTAGTTTTTGTGTTAACCCACCATGTGTCATCATCCTTATTCGTCTCCTTTATCCATCATGTGTCATCATTACAGTCCTTGTCATGTCATACTTGGAGTCCTTGTCGCATCATACTTGGCTATCCACCATGTCATGCTTGGCTATCCATAGTCCATGATAGTCCACCACGTAGTCCACCATGTGGCTGCATTGCTGTCACGTCGTATCATGCTTTATTCTCATACCTATCAATATAACACACTTGTTAGAATGACGAAACAATTACATAAAGAAATAAATTTTATTCAAATTATATGAAATGCCATATTTTTATAACATCCTACATTGAAAAATGTCTCCAAAGGGCCCAACCATTCACTTATAATGACATCTTTAACAATACGAAAATGTGACTTGGATTTGAAAGGATGATATGACCTTTGACCTTTTATCATAGTTCTTCCTTTTATGATCTTGAAACTTGTGGTAAAGGAGGAATAGGAGTCACATGTAGATCATTAAATTAGAGAATTTGGACATGGTTGTCATGAAAGAGACAAGAAAAAAAGCAATAATAATTAATTGTTGCAAGTTAGTCATGTTGTTGAGCAAAATCATTCAAGCTATTAGAATAGGGTTTTCCAATTTTCCAAGTTTTCTAACATTTGGTGTATGCTCAAAAGGCATGTCATTCAACCATATTGATCATATGTTCCTCTTATTACGTGTGGGATTTCCTCAAAACCATGATAAATATATATATGGTTTTTCAATATTTGATATTAAAAAACAATGCCATATTAATTTTATCTATATACTCTATGATAGCTTTGCACTTGACCCTGGTATGAAAACACTCAATGTAAACAAAACTTCATATTAAACTCAAAAGTTCAAGTGGATCCCTAGATTTGGGGTAAGTTGTGCAATGGCAACAACAAACCCTAGAGAGAGCTAAGGAAAAAAATAGTGACACAGTAGACAAAAACATGCAAAGCGACATCAAAGGAGTGCCTAAGGAAGAAGGAAATGCTACAAACATAGTTGACAAAAAAAATAGCTAAGGAAATAAGGAGTCGATGAGGAAGAAAGAAGGACTACAAACAAAATTAAAGAAAAATCCAAAAACCTTAATAATGGACAAAATCACATAGAGACATTTGATGCTACAAGAGATGAAGCTATGATAGAAGCAAGAAAATCCATGCCATGCTCAAGAAAACTAAGTATGCCTTCGTTGTTAGGGTTCTCATATTTTCTACTAAATTCGACAAAGGTGCATTTGTTGCTAAATCCAACGAAGGTAATTAGGCAACATGAAGGAGGATTTAAAGCAGTATGGATGGAGGGGGAAAGGGTTCCATAAGGGAGCAATGGATGGAAGAGAGATGGGTAGAAACCAAAGGTAAATAGGGTTTTATAAGGGAATGATGATAGAGAAACTGCACGAACAAGGGAGTCAAAGGAGCTTCTAAATCCAAATTTTTCTCATCTATGTCATAACCCAAATTTTTACCCAACTCAACCATGAGTTTTTTTTTTAAATATCCTAAAACTCATGTATATACCTAAACATGGCTTGGAATTAGCTTAAGTTATTTGTGTTCTAGTCTGAGTAACTTAGCCCCTACATGAATTCGTTTCTCTTCCTTTGAAAAAATTCACAAGTATATATCATTTAATATAAGTGCATTAGGTAAGATGCATAGTCAACTATCCTTCTCGTCCTTATTTTGATGAGCTAACTTAATTCTCTTCAGTCCATTGAAGGTACACACAAATCCTTGCACCTTATATAGGTCTATCAATGTAAGAGCACTAGGCATGTAAGCAAGCTTATTAGTTCATTATCATAATAGGCTAGTATTCCCATTAATTCTTGCTTTGACCAAACTCAAAATACTAAGCCATCATAAGTTTTATCTCCTTACTATTAGGATTTATATTAGGTTCTATATCCAAAGGTTCAACCTCCATCAATGCTACTACTACATTTTGGATAACCATTTATAATAACATGTCCACTCCTTATGTGTGTCTATCACAATTATGTATTAAATAACTTCTCAAGTTAGCAATAAGTTCTACCCATTTAAAAAAAAAATTGCTCTTAAATAATTAATCATAGTTTTTATTTATACAACCCCATTTCACATGCTTTTATTATGATCAATAGAAGCCATTTACATATCCTAATCAACAATAAATATTATTACTGAAATAAAACACATCCATGATAATATAAATTCATAAATTAGAACCTCCTTCTAAAAGCAGAAAACATAGATTCCATTGATATTATAGTAATACAACAACATAAAAGATCTTACATAAATTACCATAACATATTTACCCTGGGAAAAACCCTGAAGGGAAAACCTAGCTAAGGAAATACTCATTTCTTATTTCTTTGAATACTAAATATTTACATTGGAATAAGGAAATTCTTTCTATCAATTTTACTTTATGGAGAGTCTCAAAACTCTCATGGAATCACATTATGAATACATCCTTTTAATTCACAATTACATATATTTTCATAATTCGATCAAATCATTCCATAGATATATTTTGCTGCTTTCAAGGATCTATTACTACTACGAATATTACAAAGATTTATTTTTGATCTCTAGAATTCACACTTATAGTTTCAATACAACCATCGAAACTAGATCAATGTCATATATCAAGGTATATTACCAGACATTGGAACACCGTTCAATAGTTTAATACCCACATCCTACAATTTGGTATAAGGAAACACATGCAGTTCAGGTTAGCCAAAACAATGCACCATAATATCCTATCACTGGAACCATCGATGGCCTCCCACATATTTCCCTAATGGTTTATAGTTTCACATGGTATTCCATGTACATGTAGATCACAACATAATAAATTATTCATTTAGTGCAAGTATCCTCTTTTAATTTGTTTCACTCCAAAACACTAAAACTATCGACGACCTCCCAATATATCTCATAATGATCTATATCCACACATGATAATCTATATATACACAATCACAAGATAATAGATTATACATTTAGTGTAATTATCTTACTTTACTATGTTTCGCATTCCCTTAAGTGTTTCGACATTTCATATGCTCCTGCACCAAACAAATACAAGCAACCTATAAACCAAAATCCTCTTCCTATTGGTTTCGCTATAGAGATTAATGACTGAAGATATCCTTTGTATGACTTCATCAACTATGCTTTGCTCACTATGAGCATTCAAAAGGTCAAATCTACTCTAGACATCTATGAGATTTTCTCTATACCTCAAGATAACTCGAAGTCACCCCATAACAAACCAGCTCCATAAAGAACACCTTCTAGACTCTTCTAAAGTTAAAGAGTTTCCCAGGTCCTATTACTTGACAAAAATTAATCAGTTAAGTATTTATCTTACCACAAAATAAAATCTAAAACAAAAGACATCAACACAAATCCATTATGGTAAAACCATCATTTCTCTTTTAACTCCTTCTTGACAAACACCATTGAGTCCTTAATGACACAATTAGCAAATCAAATTCTGCATCAAAGACTTTGGTGCTCCTTGCAATATTAACTATTATTATAACTAAAGTATTTCTCAGATGTAGCTCACTCAACTATATCTTAGATAGGCTCCAATATCATAGACACCATACAACTATCTCACAACCCTAAAGAGTTAAATATTGAGACAACACTCTCTAAAGGTTACATGACGAAACATTACACAAGCTAAAGTTTCACATATTTGGCATAGCCTCCCAACCAACATGTATATGTAATCTATCAAACTAAAGAGCTACACACAACTCAGATGACAAATGTACATAACAAAAAGATGTTGTCAGTCCAAACTAAAGTATTACTCAAGTATACAAAGTCTGTGGAGCATACTTAGCTAGATGAGATCTTTGGGATAAACATAAACCAATTCCCTTATGATAGAAGAAATTCCTTCAAGAATACAAAATCATAAAACATATATACACTCTAGTTCTTTTTGGAAATATTCAACCAGGGCATCATTTTTAGCTTCTTCTATATATATAAAAAATAAAACTCTTAAACTACCTGTATTCTGTTGAGAGCTCAGTGACAATCAACTTTCTCTATTCACCTCTATTTTCCTTCTTGCAAAATTTCTCCTTCCTCTTTCCATCACTCTTCCCGTATTTCCTTGATTCTACTCAGTTTCCTCTCTCTCGATGGACAAATCCTCCTCCTTTCTCCCTATCTACCCTTTCTGATCCACATTCAATACTCCACCTCACTTCCCACTCTATTTTTACCAACCATCATTGTCAAATTGTTCTATCATGACAACAAAATAAGAGGTTCATTCATTTAACTTAAACTTAAATCATAATAAAAAACAACGTATGGATTAGTCCCTCATCTAAGGAAGATGCTTCAGCCATAAATCGAATGAAATATCATCTTCACATAATTACACTTATATAAATTGTAAAAACATACAAGTGGCATCATCCCTTCATCAAGGTAACACAAGACAAAATATTACTAAATTGGAACATGCTTGGAAGGTTAATAAAAATATTTCTTTAGATACCCATTTAGTTTTAGATATCCTGCAAACAAAATCCAATTTGTCACATAATCATTCCCATAAAGCATCACTATAATTGTTTAGTAGAACCTTAACTTTAGGCTAGACTATCATTCCCACAATAAATTATATCATTTTCTTTCCATGACAAATTTGTACTTGCATAAATTAAACATGAAAGGGTTTGTCATTTCATTGATAAAAACATTGTATTTCCCATAAACACATGTCATGCATAAACTAATCATAAACTAGTCAATCTATCCATTACATGCTAACACAAAAAAACAATAATCTATTTAATCAAAGGTTTGCCAAGGGAGGGTCATGACAATCTAAATAAGGGAAGAGGTAAGAGAAAATATTGTATCAAAAAATGAAAGGAGATAGTTAAAATGGTGGGGGGGAATATTTGATGCTCAAACAAGTTTTACCATTGAAAGATAAAGCTCTGGTGGGAAGGTTCATGGGATGCTCGATGAAAACAAAAACTCTTTGTGATTGGATAAAGTCAACATGGTTGGAGTTGTTGGGATATCTCCCAATATACCATGTAATGACAAAAGGTTGGATAGCTTTTGTATTCCAAAAAGTAGAAGATGCCAAAACTATAAAAAAGGAAAGATGGAGATGGGGTCATAGTATCCTTACTCTAAAAAAATTGGACACCTGGGTTTGATCCTCGCTTAGAGAGGATAACCACCCAACCTATTTGGGTCAAGTTACCTACACTACCACTAGAATATTGGAATGAGAAGATGCTGAGGGAGATAGGAAACTCTTTGGGAGTTTTTCTTGAAGTGGACTCAAAAATTTTAAATGGCATTTAGAAATTAATAGCTTGAATCTTAGTGGAGATGGACCTAAGTCTAGGATTACCTAAGAATATGGAATTTGTAATAGGAAGTTGGTCTCACACACAAAAGTTAGATTACATTGGAGTCCCCTTTTGATGTAATTTTTACCACCAATATGGTCATCTCAAAGCAGAATGTAGAGCAAGAAGAAGTAGTAGACATAGAAAGGAGCATATAGAAGTTGAAACTCCCATTGGTACAAGTAATAGAGAGAAGATAATAGTAATAAAATTTCAAGCAGATAAGGGACAAGCAACAACCTCAGGAGCTCTAGAAGAACAATCATAGGCATCACTCAATCAACAAAAGGAAAATGACCAAGTAACTAGACAAATATTCATGGGAGCTACAGAAGAGAAGAGGGAGGCTTTGTAGTTTTTTGACAAAGAGCCTGGAGGACTAGATTCAAGTAATCCAATATTATCTCTGCATGATGATTTGAATGATACAAATAATAAATTTGTTTCCCTATACAAATCTAGCTTGAAATTGGTTTAGGAGGACCATATAGAGAATAGTCTTGAGAGAAGAAGGATAGAAGAGAGTGTTTCTCCCTTAGTAGGGGAAAGTAGGAATATAATGGAGGATAGATAGGTAGAGGGATCAAGTAAGGATTTAGTTTGGGATGGAAGAGGGTAGACTCTCTCTGAGATCATGGAGAAAATAAAGAGAGGAAAAGGAAGTAAACTAAGGAAATCCCCCATCAGTAGGATTTCCTCTCCCTCTAGTCCCTCATCTCAATGTAAAATTTTTCCTCCTATGGGAATATATGCTTTAAGATATTAAAAAAGGTAAAGGCTCAAGGTTCCTCAGTAGGTAGGATTTCCTATCTAAAAATAGCCCAAAAAAGAGTTGAGAAAGAAATTATTTCTAGTAAACAAAGATCTATTTATGGGGTACTTAGAGCAAGACAACCCCTTGAGTTAGGTAATCCATGATAATAATATCTTTGAATATTAGAGGATTGGGGGCTCCTCACAAAAATATAGCCCTAAAAAGACTTATTAAACTTTAGAAGCCTGATATTATCTTGATTCAGGAAACCATGTTAGAGGTAGGAAAGGTAACATCTATTCTTAATTCACTCCTACCAAGTTGGAAGTTTATTGGGATAGACTCAAATGGAAAATTAGGGGGAATTATCTTGGGATGGAAAGATTCTTGCCAATTGATTGAAAACTTCTTCATAGAAGTAGGAGTAGTATCAAAATTCCACTCCAAGGAGTTAGGGAAAACTATAACTATAGTAAATATGTATGGTCCATATAGAGATAGGCAGGTTTTTTAGGAGGAATTTTTTGGCCAAGATCTTCTAAAAAGGAGAATTTAGTGGTGGGAGGGGATTTAAACTTTGTTACAAAAAGAAGTGAAATATGGGGAGAAGAGGCCAAAATGGACCCACTAGCTGATTTTTTCCTTCACAAAATTTAGTGTGCTAGACTATGTGATATAGAACCAACAAAGCTTGCTCCTACATGGAGGAATAATCAATTTAGAAGTCATGGGATATCTAAAATATTGGATAGATTTCTAGTTTTAGAGAATCTCTTAGCTTTCTTTGATAATATGAGAACTTGGATAGATCAAGGGGAGGATCAGATCATTCTCCAATCCTTTTATAGCTAGAAAAGGATGAGGATAAACCACCAGGCCCTTTCAAATTCAATCCCATTTGGTTGAGGGATGAAGAATTTTAAAACTTAGTAAGAACATAATGGAGGCATTATGACCCAACCTTAGAAGAGACAACCATGTTTCAGTTCACTAGTAATCTTAGGAGAATAAAATCAATCACATTAGGTTGGGCCAAAGCAAAATATTGGGAAGCAGAGGCAAGACTTACTAAAATTGAATCTTCTCTAAATCAACTTTATAGTACTAGAGGTAATGAAGTTTTTTCAAAAAATGAAATCATGCAAGTCAAAGAATTGGAAAAAAGAAGAGAGAATTGTTAGAATGGGAGGAGGCAAAATGGAGAATGAAAAGCAGGGCTTTATGGCTAGAATAGGGGGATGAAAATACATTTTTTTTCAAAATTATGCAAAACAAAGGAAATATACAAACACAATTTGGGAAATGAAAGAGGAGAATGGAAATATTTTGAGAAGATTCCAAGAGTTGGCACCATTAGCAGTAAATTACTTCAAAGACTTGTATAAAGATCCAAATAGAGAAAATATAGCAGAGACAATCAAACTAGTTCTAAATTTTCCCAAGATGGTCAATGAGGAACAAAAAGAAGCTTTGTTCTCAGAAATCACCAAGGAGGAGTTACATTTAGTAGTCAAATCATTCCAAAAGGGAAAAGTCTAGGTCTAGATGGATGGACAATTGATTTTTATTTGGATTTTTATGAACTTTTGGAGGAGGATATTTTAAAAGTGGTAGAAGAATCAAGGATTAAGGGACAATTGCTAGGATCCATAAACTCCACTTTCTTGGCTTTGATTCCAAAAAAGGACAATCCAAAATATTTTAGGGATTATAGACCTATCTCTTTATGTAATACCCTCTACAAAATCATCTCAAATATTATAGCTAATAGAATTAAAGGGATCTTCTCAAATAATTTTTTAGAAGAATAGTTTAGGTTTTTAAGTAAAAGGTATATTCATGAAGCAATAGGGGTAGCCCAAGAAGGACTACATTCAATAAAGACAAGGAAGCAACAAGCAATGGTAATAAAATTGGATCTAGCAAAATATTTTGATAAAGTAAATTGGTTATATATCAGGTTGAGCCTAATTCAAATTGGATGTAGCATTCCCTTTGTGAATTGGGTGATGGGATGTATCAATTCAACCTCTTTTGTTGTACTTATCAATGGCTCAACTTCTAGTTTTTTCAAGGCTTCTAGAGGTTTGAGACAAGGGTGTCCTCTTTCTCCTCTCCTTTTTATTTTGGTAGTAGAAGGTTTGAGTAGACTGATCAGGGAACATAAAATATAGGAAATGATCAAGGGTATCAAAATTGGTAACTCTTTGAAGGTAACCCATTTGCTCTTTGTAGATGATGTTTTACTTTTTGGAAATGGGACATTGAAGGAAGCCTTAAAGTATAAAGAAGTGTTGGACCTATATTGTATGGCTATAGGAATAGAAATAAATCTACAAAAAATAGAAATAGCCTTCAATAGGTTTTAGCTAGGGAAAATAGAAGTAGTAATGAGAATTTTTGGTTTCAAGCAAGTAGACTTTGATAAAGGGATAAAATATTTAGGCTTTCATCTAAAACCTAATGACTATGGGTACCAGGATTGGATTTGGTTATACACCAAAATAGAGAAGAGGATCACCACTTGGTGCACTAGGTGGCTATCATTGGGGGTCACCTTACATTGGTGAAATCAATCTTGGAAGCCACCCTAGTCTATTGGCACTCCCTGGCTTACATTCCCATCATAATAGTAGAGAAAATAAGGAAGAAGTGTTTCCAATTTCTTTGGTCAGGGAACAAATAGAAGGATGCAATGGCACTAGTTAAATGGAACATAATAGCTAAACCAAAATCAGATGGAGGATGGGGCCTCAAGAATATACATAATTTTGGAAAAGCTTTAGCAACAAAAAGTTTATGGAGATTGATAATCGACAAAGGATTATGGCAGGAAGTAATTCAAGAGAAATATTTAGGCACCTTGTCCTTTGTAGATTGGATTAGACTACAAAATAAATCAGTTTCAAAAGCCACAATTATTTGGAAAGCACTAGTGAGAGCTTTTCCATTAGTTGGGAATTTCTTGGCTTGGAAAATAGGGAATGGAAAGGAAGTAAGGATAGGCAAAGATCCTTGGCTAGGAAGCAAAGGAGACTATCAACTTCCATAAAACATAATAGATCATCTCCATAGACAAGGAAATATGGTATTGGTATAGGTGGTATCAATAGAGAGTACTAATTTATGGAAACAAGGATGGCTCATAGTAGAAGAGCTAACATTGGGAGGAAATGATGCACATATTTGGCATGATTACACAAAGGAATTGGAAAGAGCAAATATAAGACTAAATCAACAAAGAGACTTTCTAATATGGTCCAAGAATCTAGCAAGTGGGTAGTACATAGTTAGAGAAGGGTATAAGGCAAGCTTTGATAACAACAATGAGGAAAAGCTTTGGTGGTGGAGTAGAATATGGAAGGTAAAAGCTCCCCTAAAAACTAGAATCTTTGCTTGGTTAGCTCTAGCCAAAAAAGCACTAACATGGGATGTTCTTCAAAGGAGGTCTTGGCAAGGACCAAGTCAATGTGTCATGTGTAGAAAGGAAGAAGAAATAATGGACCATATTTTGGTTCATTGCCCTTTTACAAGAGAAGTGTGGAATTCAATTCTACCTTTGACTTAAGGGAAAGGATAATGGCTTACTAGGAATATTTTGGATAACATGCAATAATGGTTCAAAGAAAGAGGATTAAAGGAGTATAGATGTGTCCCTTTGATAGTGGGATGGGGCTTATGGCTAGCTAGAAATGCCAAGTTGTTTGAAGGTAAGGAAATTCTAGTGATTCAGGTACAAATGCAGATTAAATCCATTTTTGAAAGTCTAAAAATCTCCCAAAACCAAAATTGAGCAGGCATATAGGAACACTAATAGTGGATCCTATGAAGCCATGGGCCTTCTTTGATGGAGCTTGCCAGGGTAGCCTAGGTAGGTGTGGGGCAAGGGAGCACTTTACTTAAATAAAAATCATAAGATCACTTTCAAGGTAGGTTTAGGGGAAGGAACAAATAATATGGCAGAATGGAAAGCATTGATCCTCTTGATGAGAATAGTAGTGGAGCAAGGAATTACAACTTTACAGATTTATGGAGATTCAAAATTAGTGATAAGTTGGGTTGCAGATCATGTTGAGATGAAAAACTTGCTCCTCAGTCCTTTCTATGAGCAAGTGAAATTATTAGAATCTTCTATAACAGAAATTTCATACAAGCACATCTATAGGGAACTAAATGTAGAAGCAGATGGTCTTTCAAAATATGGTTTGAACCTTCCAACAGGCACTTGGTAGAGGGAAGAAGTGGTTAGAGGACTTGGGGTTTCCTCATAGTCCTCCTCTTATTAAGGATCATATCAGAGATCTATTAATAGCAAAAAAGGGTTTTGAAAGGGACCCTTGCCTTTATTTTATAGAAAGACATGCTTCAGAATAGCATCAGTCTTCAGAATTGAAACCTGAGTCCTCAATTTTGGAACTCAGGCAAGAGTCATTCGAGAACTATGATTGATCAAGAAGTTACTCTTGCTTTCCACCTGTCAGTCCTATTATTAGGATTTTGTTTCTGGATTGTAAGTTGACTGTAGGTTATTACAACAAGGAGGCCAATACTCCTCTCAGTTTAGTTTAGACCAACTCCTAGATGGGATGTAACTGAAATTCTTGAGGGTACTTCATACCCGTAGCATTGTAATTTTTTTCAAACTCAAAAATGAAAATTACAAGTTTTTCGAGGAAAAAAGTTAAATTTTTTAATATTATTATTTTAGTTATGTAGATTAGTACAAGGTAAGGATAGTATAAATTAACTCTCTAAGCTCATTGCAACCAAATTGAAATCAACCTTAATCAAAATTGTTATACAATTGATTGTTTTTGTCCTTTAACACTAAAAGCTTAACTTTTTTTTTTAATTTGCATGAACTTAATTAATTTCTAAATTTTTATCCATAAGACACAACAAATTTTTTGGAGGAACAAGACATTTATGCAGCAACAAGAAATTTAAGATTACAAATAATAACTAATGTAAAATTAATTATTGTATTTATATTTATAGGTTTTGACAATTGGATGCAAAAAATCTAGCTTTAAAGTAGCAATATATATAGATCAATGTTAACAATAATTAATTAAAAAAAAATCTTTGTATGTATGGGTTTTAATAGTTAGATGTAAAAAATTTGACTTAAAATAGTATAACAATACAAACTTGAGTAATCACAGTCGCTAGCTTAATACCAAAGGAATCTAAAAATTATTTTGTAGGGTTTTACAATAATCGAATAACTATTAAATTTTATATGGTCTTGCTTCACTGATGAGGGGAAACTTTAATTGTTATAGAAGCATGGATATTATTTCTTCAATGCAATCTTTATCTCATGCATTGAACTGATATAGTGTATGGGTCATAACATATAGATGAATAAGTATTTTTATATTATAATTGTTGTTATTTTTTTTAAATCTCAAACTGTGGGTTAGATTTTTGAATATCATAAAATTATATGGATGCAATCATTATCTCATGCACTGAACTTATATAGTGTATAGATCATTACAAGTAGATGACTGGGCATTTTTATATTATAATTGTTGTTATTTTCATGTATCTCAAACTCTATGGGTTAGATTCATTTGAATGCTATAAAAATAAATGGATTATTTTTCTAATGACAGCCTTAAAGTCTGAATTAGAACTCTAGCTTGATGATCAAGTATTACTACCTATTGCTCATTTGTTAACATCTTCCCCTTGTGTCTCATGGTGTCATGGTCTATTTATTTCACTCATTTTTGCTTAATCATTCGCCTATTCTATAATATGTTATAGTCACACATTTACCCTATCACATGTCATAGTACCATTTTGTTTTTCTTTAGTTTTAGTCTTGTTTTGGTATGGTAGCCACTTTAAACTATTTTGCATAGGGTTTTTAGGATAAATGACATAGTCTCCCAAGATGTGTCCTTGGGATGATGTGGGTTTGACACAAGAATATTGAGAGAAGTCATCTATGTGTACATATATAAAACAAATTGAATCCCCAAATTAATTTTTTTTAATATGAATATGCAACACAAATAAAGTAAAAGCAAAATAACCAAATTTTTCTTCTTCAAAGTGCCAAACATCAAACTTCCATGTAAGAGGAAAGGGAAACCATAAAATTTTGGGATTTTTAATTCATTAAAGTTGAATATTTTAAACATTTTAAATTTGAAATTCTAGTTATAGTCCAAGTTCCAATTACATAGGTGAACTTCCAAGATGAAATAGAAATATCAAATACCAAACTAGGGTAGAAAAAATAAACCCAAAAACAATGAAATATGAACGATTCAATCATATTTGGGATCATTTGTAATGCTAAAATTTCCAACATCATCATTGCTATTTGAATCAAGGGACTCATGTTCAAATTTTAGTATGAGAAGCGTAGGGGATGGTGCCCCCCCCACATTTTTTTATTTTAATTTTGTAAATAAAAGTGTTGGAGGACATCCAAATTTCCAAACCATATTAAGGACAATCATTGGTCCATATTGATGTCCACCACATACCCTAGGGATGTGGCATCTTGAAAATTCCTAGATATCCTTGGGATGTTGTTGGGGACATTTTAGTGTCCTCACAATATCCCATGAGTACTTGGTTGTATCGAAGGTGTCACGGTCCCTCTTAATGAAATCTCTACTAAAATCCCCTAATTTAGGGATGTCTCAAATATATTTATCTCTCCCTCATAATAGAAACACAAGGTATGGAAAAATAAGGGCCTTGGGAGGGGGGATGAATCATTGTGGAACATTTACTTTAGGTGATAACCTTCAAAAGCTAGTCTTAAGGCATAAATTCACACAGTACACTTACAAGGGTCTTTTAATGTCATACCTATGTTTACTTCATATTGTTTTGCTATGCACACTCATTTGCATTGGTCATTGATAAATGTTGTTATCTCTTACATCATTACTATTACTTTATTGTTATATTCAATTGATAGAGCTATAAGAGCCACATCACATTGAAATTGACTTCTTGGTCTCACTACTAGCTTCATTATATTGGTCGATATTCATTCTTAATTATTCTATTTGATCAATAGAACTATAACAACCGTAAATTTTTTAAATTTCCTTCTTGGTCTCTCTACAAGATTCATATCCTGACAATGTAGATCAAGATGTTATATTGTTTTTTGTAGGGCATAATTGACAAATCACTTTATGACTCTTATCATATTTGATTTAACTAGCAATTACAAACTATGGTACAGTCATTGCTTTTAATTTTTATTTTTTATTGATGATATTTCTAGATCTTTGGAATTTTAGATTGACTAAATTTACTTTATTACATCCTTGTCACATTTCGTTTATTGCAATAATTATTATGATAATCGTTGTTTTTTTTTGTAGTGGTGAAATAAAAGGGGGTTTTGGAGGGGTCCCAACCCTGTTATAGAATTAAGTTATCCAATGTTACAAGATAAACATCAACCTCCTCCCTGGATAACATGAGAAAAGCAAAGTTGCAACAAAAATACTAGAATAAAAGCAGACAAAAAACAACACTCTGGATGATATCAAAATCTATTTCTAGCAAGGGAGCAAAGATCAACCTGATTGTTGTTTATTCCTCCCTTCCACACCAATAGTAGTAGCAATCACTCCAATTCTCAATAATAGGTAATATAAATAGTAGCAATAAAAGCAAAATCACATTACCATGGTATTTACTAGAAACATAACTACTATAATAGCAACAACATACAATCACATCAGTAGCACCAAAAAATCCCAGAAGCAACAACAATACCAACAACATCAAAATATAACACCCTATGGAATAGAATTTTCTTCTACCTCTGATGAGGTAATCCTTAAAAGAGATAAGGGAAAATTATTTTCTCATATCTTCCTTTGATCAAAATGAACTCCAATGTTTGCCAAACAATCAGTTGTAGTATTTCCTTACCAACATATGTAACATCTTCATCTCTATCATTTGTTTTAATAGGGATGAGGTTTATTTAATTAAACCTAACACCTTCCAGTTATCAAATTTTCCTTTCTTAAGATCCTTGAGAAATTCATAGACTCCCATTTTATGATGATCGACTTTACACTCTTCTATCTCAACACCATAACACCAGAGTATAGGGCTTTAGCTTCTACATTGTGATTGATTTATATCCCATAACTTTTTGCATAAGCCCATAATACTTCACATTTCTTATTTCGAATGACACCTCCTATTCTAGATCTACCTAGGTTACCTTTTGTAGCTCTATCAAAGTTTAACTTTACCCAAACCTCCTCTAGTTTTAGCCATCTAGTGTTTGCTCTTTTCAAACTGATTGGCAAAGGTGTTGCTCTAGGTTCTCCCAAGTGCCATTCACTAGTGATACTATTTTTCAAATTGTTCTCAAAGTCCACACTGTCAAGAAAAATCTCCCTCACTATAGTTTTAATTTTGTTAGAAACTAAAAGTTCATCCTTACTTTCCCCCCTAAATACTCTCTAATTTCTTTCCCACCAAACACCCCACAAAAAATGAGGTAACAAAAAATTCCAAAGTTTTGATAATATACTGCTACTAAAGGACATATCCATTGGTTGAAAAGCTACTTAAAAGTAATAGGGACCACCCAAGAGTAGAACATAGCTTCCATTAGATTATTAAGTACCTTACTTCCAAACTCACAATGAATAAAATAGTGATTAATTGATTCAACATCCTTCTGTTGGTATTTAACCACTTTTATCCACCTAAGTTGGATGACAGAGGTTGTCGACAAGTAGTCGGCAAGGCGGTTTTAGAATTTCAATTAAAATTGTTGTCTTCCCCTTAATATTCTCCAACTATAGTTTGGGGACTATATATGCATTGTAATTCAATTATTTTTCTTAATGAGCAATTATCATTCATATTTGGTATCAGAGCGAGGCAGGGGGGTCTAGGTGATCAAGGGTCCACGGAACCCAAGGTGAGACCAGTGCAGATCTCAAGGTGAGGTAACGAGACCCCTAGCATAGATTCCTAGGCAAGGCAAGGAGGCCCACACAACACGAAACTTGAGGTGAGGAGAGTAGCCCCATAGACCAGCATGGAACCCAAGGAGAGGACACGTGGAGGGTGGACCTAGGCAAACCTAGGACACGTGGTGGGTGGACAAACCAAGCTAACTAGACATAGGGTATGGCTGACAAGGTAGGTTGACTAGACACAGGGCATGACTGACGAGGTAGAGAAGTTGACTGGATAAGACACATGGCGCATCATGATTGGCATGACATGGCAACAAGGAGGACGATGCAGGCGTGACGTGGCACATCATGATTGGCATGATGTGGTAGTAAATAGGGCAATGCAGGTATGAGTGGAGGGCAACAATTGGCTTGAGAGATGGCAAAATAAGGGTAGTTGATTGCTCGAAGGCAATCGAACACTAAAGCACCCATTGAAGGTTATAAACAATTCATAGTGCTTCATCCTAGCAGATGTGGGATTAAAAATCCCTTATTTTTTTTGTAAAAACATTGAGGATATGCCTTTAAGTAGAATATGCCTCAAGATCTTTCTCATCAGGTGCTCTAGCCTGACTGGCTCAAGGAGGTAGCCTTAGGGCTTTAGCCCTCCACCTGGTCATGGGTTTGAAACCCAACGGCAACAAAGGACTTTGTTTTTATTTTTATTTTTTTATGTTTCTTTCCTGTCGCAAATGAAATAAAGCACACTAAATGCTTTCTTATGCCATAAAAAATGGTTTCCAAGGTGATAAGGAGGTGTTTTGCTTCAGTACAGGTCGCAGGTTCGAGTCCTGGCGGCTCGAAATTACTTTATTTTTATTTTTACTTTCATGCAAAGAGAACATATATTTGTCATCTGAAAATCTCTCTTACTTAGGTTATCTAGAGTTAGAATCTTATTTTGTAAGCATAACCAAAGAAAGAAAGATGATTTAAGGATTAAATCATTCTTCCAAGCCTTATTTATAGGAAAGTCCCCCTCCACACCTCTGAACTGTAAGGTATAAGTTGATTTCATAGAGAATTCCCATGAGGAAGTAGGGAACCAAATAAAAGAGTCATTTTCTTCATTATGAGGTAAGTGGTACTATCGTAACAACCTATTAATATTTAGCAGAGATTGCTGCAATTTCGAATCAGCAAAATCCAAAGTTATTTCTTTCCATATTCTCTGACCTTCCCTAAATTCTATGTAATCATTGACTAGCGGTCCATATTTTTGAACCAATGGATATTTTAGTCTTTTGAACTCTTTCATCAACTGTAAAGGACAATCTGCAATCCAAGTGTCTTTCCAAAATATATTTCCTTACCTTCTCCTACCACCCATATTAGACCACCTCTCAAAAATTTGTTGTTATATCTTTACATTGTTATTGTTTATGTTATCTTATTGTTTGTTGTGTTTTTTAAAATACTGATTACCCTAGATTTTCAAGCTTCCTTTCATTTGCACTTTTTTGAGCCTTAGTAACTTTAGGTCTCTTAGGTTACCTTATCTCTCTCACTTTTATATTTTTATAGGTTTGCATCGATAGATATTTCTCCTTAGTGTTAACAATACTTTTTTCCACTTATATTTCTATGAATCCTAGCTAAACCATTCATTTGGTTGGTTTACTTTCTTTTTTATCTTGTTAGTAATGTTAGGATTTTATATGGAAATATTACTTATACCTATTAAAGGATATAATATTTTCAATCCAAAGTAAAGTTACCAACAATAAAAGTTCATCAAAAGGTGGTTTAAACTTGAAGGAAACCAGGTCTACTAAAGAGACCCTTGTCAAACAAGATCTTAAATAAACCTTAGGTGGTATTGACCATAATTTTAAATAAGAAGAACTTGAATATGAGGATAAAAGAGGCACACATTCATATGTTACACTTAAAAAGGACCTTTAATGTCATTCATATTGATTATCAAGTATTGCACCATAACGATTGCTCTCTTGTCATTTTTAGTCATCTTATTGCATGGTTATAGCCATCATAGTTGTGTTAGGTAGCATTCTTGATCTCACTAAGATATTCACATATTGGTGGTAAATATCGAGGCATCACACAGATTATTGTTTAGAGAACATAAATGTTCAATAACTTTATCAAATTTTTTACCTTGTAATTGAGTTAGCCACTATAAAAATTGACACTATCCTTTTTTATTACTATTGTTATTTGCGGTACTTCTAGAGGTTTGGGGTCTTAAATTGACTCAATATAGTTTACTATATCATTTCTATATTTTATTTTTTATAATAGTTATGCTAATTATCTTTGTTATATTGTTACAATAACATTGGTTACACTATTTGTTGTCCTCTTTGCTTTTTATTTTTTTTTAAATGCTAGTCACCTAGGTATTTTAAGATTATTTTCTTATGCATTTCATTGAGCTCTGAGCACCCTAGGCCTCCTAAGTTGTCTTATATCTCATGGTTATTGTACTAGATTTTGGGTAATTTCTTTGTGTAGAATGTGGTGGTACTCTAAATTAAAGATTAATACAACATAGGAAAAATGAACAGAAAAATGAATTTGCATAAATCCCCATAAGAAAACTCCTTTTTCTCTTTAAATATTTATATACACATTCAATACTATGAACTATAGCTATGTACATATAATATAATATATCTTGGTTATTTCAAGATACTCTTGATGCTTCTTGTTCTCTCCAAATTTGGGTGATTTTTCTATTGAATTTTCACTTTCAACTCTAATTTTGTCTAGTTTCTTTATTTTGTTTTATTCGAATTTTGTCTTATTTTGATATTTATTATTTGGTAATATCTATATATTGGTTCTTTTACTTATATTGTTTCAATTCAAATTTTTTTATTATAAATTAAATCTCTAATGAAATAATGCCTCAACTCGATGTGCTTTGATATTGTATGAAAAACAAGATTTTGAGTCATTTCCATTGCACTCATGTTGCAACAAAAAATGGTAGTCGATATTTCTTGCTTTTCAATAATATTCTAGGATTTGACTCAATAATACTACTTGAACTTGTTTATGTAGCTGATGTATACCTTGCCTTTGTTGTTAATAGGGCAATTGTTGCCTATTTCTTCAAACTTCAACTTACCAATCCATTTCCCAATGGAAAATAGTTTCCCAATGTAGATTTTCTCATTAATTGATTCTCTCTAATTTGAATAATTGTATCCATCCAATTGAATCTAATTTATTGAAGAACAATGTATACCATAATTTAAAATTCCTTTCACATACCTTAAAATTATCTTAGATGCTTATATGAGTGGGCTTAATAGTGGAGACATTGGAACTCTAAATAGAGGTCCAAGGTTTAAATCCTATAGAGGTAGGGTTGTACAACATGCTTCAATAACACGTGTATGGTTAGATAACTATGTATTAGGTAAAAAAAAATCCTCCATGAGGATTGTAGATGCTAGTTCTAGATAAAAACATAAGTAATACTATGTGCAAAAGCGTTTGAGTGCATTAATATGCACTAAATTTTGGTGAAATTACAATGTAAATAATTGTTTTAGTCAAATGATATTGAAATGTAATTGAAATGCAATGCTATGTAAAGGTCATCATAAGTATAATACATTGCATATAATATATAGTTGGCATATGAGTCTAATGTGCACTGGAAATGAGAAGTAGTTATGTGCTTAGGTGCCTTGGAAGTCGTTGTTGGCAATGGCCAAGACTGAAGTTATAAAAAGGACCCCCACTCATTGTTCCATATTATTTGTATACTAGGCATAGATGATATGAGAGAATATGTGCAAGTCCATAAGAGAGCATCTTGTAATTTTTGTATATAAGTATTATGATCTATAATGGTTGTATAGGAAAATTATCAATGCAATCTATCCATTCTCTATTTGTGTATTGATATTGGTAGGCTAGATCATTAGACTTATGCATTTTCAAGGTGTTATAGTTGTAGGTTGGAAGATATAGTTAGGTGTTGTAGGTTGAAGGTTGTAGTCAAGAGTTGCAAAATACAACCAAATATTGTCAATGATAGTTGTTGATGGTAATCGTCATACCATAACTATTGTTGTATATAGTGCAATTGACATCTAGAGACTTGTCATCTAGAAGATAATCATCTAGAGGACATGTCATCATATGGATGTCATCATGTTGATGATCCATGCTAATGTCATCATATGGATATAGACTGAGTTCAACATATCATCTCATGTATCGCCATATAGTCAATGAGAAAGTTAATATTATTCAAGTATGCTAACTACAAACTTGTTGGTCTCTAAACCCTATCATTCAATCTTCATTGTTGGGGATCTCATCACCATGATACATTTGGTGTCATTGTCAAGGATAAAATCAAAGTTGGGTTGAAAAGAATAACCGACATATATGAGGAGGGAGCTGAATGATAGAGTTATTATCATGAGGACATGGAAGATGAGGTCACAAAAGAATTTAGATCCCTTTAAGGAGAAGTACACGAATTTTTAAGTAATGATGAGTGGATTAAACTATTTTCAACCAAGTTTTGCAGTCTCAAAGTACATAACTTAAGGATCCTATGGAAGAACATGTGTGGAGTCCTTAAAAAGAGAATAATCAAAGAGCATTACACAAAAGGTGGCATATGTTGTTATTAAAAATGAAGGATGAGGTATGAAGTGAGTTGTAGCAAAAAATGAAAGAAGATGTTTGCATAAGTCAAAATTCCAATATGGAGGATGCATGAGGTAATTATGAGTGGATGTTAATAACAGAGCAAGCATGGAGGAGTTTTCCAAAGGGTGTAGAGGATAGGAGTTAGGAACTTAAGAAACCATAAATAAGTGCTTGGATGAGTAAATCGGATCGAACGTGCATGTATTCACTAAGTGAAGGTGCACCAAAAATTGATAAAAAATTATTTGCAAGCAACAACATGAAGGGTGAATAAGCACTATGGATCAAAAGAATGGCAAGAATAGAGGTTCCAAGAATAAATTATCAAGAATGGAGGAACTAAGATATGAAGTGCCAAGAGTAGAGATACTAAGAGAATAAGTGTCATTTGAGCAATCAGCAAGTGGGGAGAAATTAGGTGAAGAGAATTGACCCCCAATGGTGAATATTACATATATGGCAAAGGAGAAAAAATGTAAACATTTTTTAGGATATGGGAAAGAATATTCTAAGTGTCACATAGGGACATGCACCACTATATGTAGAGTGAATTGTGTGGTTGACACAAATGCATGGTTGCAATTATTACCAACTACATTGAGAGGAATTCTGATTGATTGGTACCTAGAGAGGGAATAAGTGAATGCCTTCACAACATGAATAGATTTAGTGACTAAATTCAAGAAGGAATTAATATTGTTGTGATATAGTACAAAAATAATATGAGATATATATTCTACTAAGTTGAAGAAATACTAAGATATAAAGTCTTACAACAGATGAATAAAGTAACGTTTTGATAAAATATAAATGTAATAACTAAATGGATTACAAAATATATGGTTCATTGATGGACTATTATAATGTTACAAAAATAAAATAAAGATAATACCACCCATGACATATAAAGAAGCATGCGAAAGGGTGAGAAACTTGGAAATGAAGCCAAACAAACTATAATAGGAATAAGTCACTTCAAAAGTGATGACTCTAATAGTGATAAAGAAGAATTGCATGAAACAATTTAGCCCAAGAAGAAATACTTTGAGAGGATGATCAACAAAGTTAAAGGTGAAAAGAAGAAGGAGAAGCAACAAATTTTGTGTATGGATTGTAAAATAGAAGAACATATGAATGTAACTTATACAAAAATACCTACTACAATATATGTGATGTTATGGGACATATAGTTGGGGATTGTCCATTCAATCTAAGAAATATAAGAGATCAAACTATGTTAGTGAAAAAGGAATAAAAATGATCAACGAGTGATAGGTATAGGAAAAATTATCGTGGAGGAAGACAATAATTGGTAGCAAGGTAAAAAAGCTGATTATAGTATGATTCAGATGGAAGATCCATCATACAATGTAGAAGATACTAGGAATGGGGATATTTCACAAGAAACTATCCAAACCCACAAGTAGGGGAAAATAATATAAACAATAACCCACACATGTGTAGGTGGTGTGGATCGAGCAACCATAAAGAAGTAAATTTCCCAAAGCGAGTTCAAGTGGAACTCAAAATATAATTTTTTTTTTTATTGGAGAAGTTCAAAGGAACCAAAAAGATAAAGATAATGAAGTGTTGGTCATGACAAGGGCACAAGCAAGTAAAGCCAACTCATACCCTAATCGTACTAATAAGAAGGAAATATAGCAACATATGAAGGATCTGTTAGAAGAAGAAATGCAAAATATGAAGCAAGGAAGGCTCATCCAAGTGAAGCAAATGAAGAATTCAATACAGGTACAAGATGAAAGATCACCAACAAAAAAATTAGAAGCAAAAGTATTAAACACATACATGGAGTTCAAGGTGTCTATTTTACTGGATGCAATACCAGATCTTTGTGCATCAATAAAAGAGACAATTAATACAAAGAATGTTATGGAGACACCAACATATCAAGAAGTATGGACAATGATTGACCCAATTGTGTTGATGATAGAAGTAAGAAAGAAACCAACTCTAATTCACATGGAAATATTGAATCATAAGCTAACACAAGTGATCATGGATGGTGACTCAAGTGTGAATTTCATGCCTAAAAATACGTGGAAGTACATTGGAGCACCCTTTGTGGTCTCCAAATTTTTGACTATATGTTGCAGACCAATATGGGATAGAAATGAGAGGAGTGTTGACATCTCAAAAAGTAAGGATCATAGACCAAGATTTTATCATGGATTTTGTTGTAATTACTATGCAAAAGCTAGCATATGATGCATTACTTGGACAAGGGTGGTTGCACATGGTGAAAGTAAATCATAATTGGGAAAAATCATCTCACATTTAAAAAGGGACAATACAAGTACATGATAAACTTGAAAAATCAATTCATGAGTTAGGATATAGCAACCTATGATGAGTCAAGTACTTCATCATCTAATGATGATGAGGGGTAGGAGCCAAATGGAGGAGTACTTAAGTTGCAAGAATACTCAGAAGATAATGCACATTTAGGTAGTGGACTCTTCCATTGGTAGATGAAGGATTATGAAAACTTTAAACCCTAATATTTATGTGTTCATGTAGAAGATGATGAGCACTAGGATAAAGGGAAGAAAGACACATATATATTCAAAGAAACAAGCAAGATAAAATTTACACCAAAAAAGAAAAAGAAAAATGGACAGTTCTAAAAAAAATTATGGAATACATGGTTAGAGAGGCAGTGATCGATGAAAAACCAGCACATCTAATCAATGTAATTAAGGTGACAATCAAACCAAATATTGTCAAGGATGAAGGACCAAATATGGTGGAGATAAACCTTGGTGAAGGGAATGAGTCAAATATTATTCATTGTGGAGATGATTGGGATTTAGTATTCAAAGTTATTTCTTTCAAAAATTTCATGCAGTACAAAGATATTTTTGCATGGATGTACAAGGACTTGAAGGGGATTCCACTTGATTTGTGCATACACAAGATCCCATCGATCCTAGGAGCACAACTAGTACAAAAAATATCATACCGCATGAACCCAAAGCATGCAACATTGGTAAATACTAAAGCACAAAAAATGTTAGATGCAAGAATTATCTTCAAGGTCATAGTGAGAGAGTGGGTCTCTCTAATCATGATAACCTTGAAGAAAAAAGAAAACAAGATTTGAATCTATGTAGATTTTTAACATTTAAATGCGATTACAATAAAGGACCCTATAAATACCTAAAATTGGACCACATTTTTTACACCAATACTTAATACAAATATATAAAAAGATTAATTTAGCCATAGCAAATGACTCAACTTTAGAATTTGCAGTCAAAACCCAATAACAATGAATTCGTCGCCTTAGGGTGAATTTTCTAGAAAGTAAATACAATTTCTAGTTGGTGTATTTACAACCAATTCAAATTTTTTAGCTTCTTGCCAAATTTGACCTCTAATATCATCGAGATAGAAAATATGTTGGGCAGTATATTCATACAAGCAACGTATTTGCATTCGATATGAGAAAAAATTAATTATGCCTACAACAACCAGTCAAGGTGCAAATCACTCATGCCTACCCTTCTACTATCATAGGAAATCCATAGGTAGTGAGGAAGGTGGTTAACTTTCCTCCACCTTCAAATAAACCCCAATCAAGGGAGTAGTTGATTGCAGGAAATCATGGGAGTTTTATCAACAACTAGTCATCCCCAATCAACAGCTAATCAGCTCATCTACTAAGCCACCTTGCCCTCCTATTTGGGAGATCGTTAAGAGGGCCAATTTCTATAAATTGGCCCCTTAGGGTGGTATTCAACATCACAAATTTGAGCATTGAAACTCTTGAAATCAAACATAAAGCTTGTGTAATGAAGTGCTACTAAAATATTGCCATAAAATCATCAAGCAATTTAGGTTTAGAAGAAAATAAAGGGGACATCTTACACTTAGAATTTGCTGATACTTTTTTGAATTTTTGTGATTTAATTTCAATTTCCATTAACATATTTATGATATAACCCTTTTACATGCATTTCTACATTTCTTGTGCTTTGATCTAATTATTGCATTGTTAAAGTATTTTTTCTAAGTTTTCTAGGCACCTCAAGAAACTTATAGGATAGATAATCACTCTCAATATCCCTAGAATACCAACAAAAGGATATCCACAACCCTTCATAGTCTGTCATTTTTGGTTTTTTTTTTCTTTTTCTTTTTGAGCAAATTTTCCACCTATATCTAAACTAAGTGATGTATTCACTATAGGTAGCCAAACCTTGGTTTTACAATTCTATATCATTTTGTCATTTTTAGTCCTTAAAAGTGAATACACCACCTATGACTGCTATAGGTAGAGAATTCATGATCTATCTATAAAAGGTTAAATTTCTTTCTCAACCTAACTTCTAGTTTATTCAATCCTATTTATGAGTATCATATTAGCAATATTGATAGTTGTATCGCTCCAAATTTTTTGCATCCTTACCTTCAGGCTATAGGATCCATGCCCGAAAGGGGGATGCGAGAAGGATGGGACAATACCTCGGACTGAGAGGCCCTTTGAAGGTCGCGCCTCTCGGGGGAGGGGTATAAGGGTGAATTTTTGATGGATGGTGGGTTCACCAGGAAACTTTTGAGTGGCAGTTTCCACGCCTAGGTTGAGAATGGGTTTGATGTGTTCATTTTTATATTTAATCATTCAATTCCTAGGTTTGGCCAAGATGAATCTAAGCTATTCTATATGCCAATGCTGATTTATATGAATACAAAAAACATGAATAAGTGCTAAACATAGAAAGTATGCTAAATAAGATAGAATGTACCTGATTTCGGATGTCTGATGAAGATTCTGAGGTTTGTAGAAGTCCAGATCATCTCAAATATTACATAATCATCTACAATTTCATAGAATCATCTCAGATCATAGTCGATCATCTGAGATCAGACGAGATCATCATCGATCTGACGAATTCATCAAAAACCTGCAATCACAGAAACAGATACCAAAAACCAAAAATGCAACTACAAAAGCAAGGGGAAATGATAGAAATGATAGTAAATTTACCTAAATGATAGATCCAGATAACAATTAAAGGAAATGCATTAATTTAATAATTTATTTTAACTTTATCATGCATCTATGCTAAATGAGGTGAACTCCAGGATGCAAAAATAGAATAAACTAAGTTAATGCATAAAGAAATGAAGATAGAAGATAAAGAAATGCAAACTCCGGGCTCTGATTGCCCCCAATCTAGACTATAGTCAAGATCACCTCCAATCATACGAGATCATCACCGATCTATGACAGGATCATCCGAAATCATCTGGAATCGTCAGAGACGATCCGAGCTTGCTCCGACTGAAAAATAGTAAAATCCCTGCAAGAAAACTTGAAATACACAATGCAAATGAAGGTGTGAAGGTGTTCTAATGCACGAAGAGTTAAAGTTGTAGGGAAATCAGTCAGCCAGGGGGATAAACTAAGAAAATCCTAGTTTATATAGGATTAGGGAGAGGTTAGGAGGTTGGAGATCATCCCAATTTGGGAGATCTCCAATGGGGGAGACTCTAACCATGCAGACACGCTTTTTGCCCAAGTTAGAGAAGTTGTTGAATAGAAGCTAATTATGAAAATTTGGTTTTGGGATGAAATCGTCTGGACGTTCTGTTCTAGACGAATTCATCAGATCTGGGATGATTTCGTCTGATCGTCGATGATATCGTCCAACGGTCAAAACAAATCCTAAAAATGGCATGAAAAATAAGGGGAGCGGGTAATGGGCGGTTAATGGGTGGTTTTGGGTTAAAATTCAAATTTTTATCTTTTACTAAGGGTTTAACTATGCCAATTTTAGGGTGCTACATTTTGCCCCCTCTTTAGTGAATTTTTTGAAGAAAATGCGTTAAAGACGAGTTCTTCCCATTTTATGAGAAAGCAAAAATTTACTCAATTTTCTAGATGATGATTCTAGGTCGAATCGTACGACTGCTTACTATGGTGCCCCCTCCGTGTTTTTACCCAAATCGAACGTTTGAGGTAAAAG
Source organism: Wollemia nobilis (assembly GCA_028583015.1). Taxonomy (NCBI): domain Eukaryota; kingdom Viridiplantae; phylum Streptophyta; class Pinopsida; order Araucariales; family Araucariaceae; genus Wollemia; species Wollemia nobilis. Next base: position 9,851,440 of record JAQPPZ010002170.1, on the reverse strand, counting down.
TACGAAAAAGCAAAATTAAAAATATTGTTGTTTTTAAATAAAATTAAGAAAAATAGGGTAAAACCCTAATTCATTTTTACTGTTTTAGAGCTCTACAGACAAAAATGGTTGAGACAACGCACAGATCGACAGAGGTCCGACGCGGGCTACGGGTAAGGATCTAAACCTAGTGAATTATGTTTTAATTTGATTTGTGCAATTTTTGATTGAAATTTTGACTATTTTGGGGCATCACGGCCATTTTTAGGCCATCGACGACGTCGGGATGAAATCATCCCAATTTCATCGAAATCGTCCCTAGATCATCGATTTCGTCTGAGGGCGAAATCGACGGAATAGGGGCGATCCCGTCCAACAAGGGGCGATCCCCAAGTTGCGAAATCGGAGATGATTTCATCCTACAAAGGATGATTTTACCCAATTTAGGATGATATCATCCAATGGTGGACGATATCATCATTTTTATGAAATTAAGCTTGTTTAAATTGTATTTAATTGATTTTAATGATTGGTTTATTAATGAATTTTATTGTTTTATTGTTTGTTTTGTAGAGGGGATTACTAAAGAGTCAGGAGTGGAAATACGGGGGGCTGAGGGATGACATAGCCATGCTCGACCAGGCAGAGCGAGACCGACTAGCACAGGTCAGATTATAACATGTGGCAGAGATGCCACAAGTACCGATAGACATGGGGCTATTGACAGCCCTAGCAGAGAGATGGTATCCAGGGTCATCCTACTTTCGGTTATCGATAGGGGAGATGGCTCCCACACTAGAGGATGTATGGAGGATCTTGAGGATCCCCATATAGGGACGGTTGATGACTCCTACGGCCAATCAGGGCCAAGCTATGATGAGGCTGAGCGGAGACCCGAGCTTCACCCTGGAGAAGGGCGAAGTGAACATCGAGTCTCTGAGGCAGATGCCTGGGGCATCTAGGTTGACTCAGGTGTTGGCAGGGGTAGTGGGTGGCTTACTGTTGTGCCACCAGAGCGGGTGCAGATTACCCTGGCTCCTTTTAGATGTGGTCTGTGACATGAGAGACCATGGGTACAGATTTGCATGGGGCAGCTTTGTACTATGCCGCTTGTATAGGATCCTACATGGGGTCGTATACAAGGGAGGCCGATGTCTAGTTTTGACATCACTACTACAGGTTTGGTGTTGGGAGCACATCATGGTGCGGAGGCCGGTAGGACTCCCACTGATAGGGGTTGATCGAGAGAGACCCCAAGTTTTCTATTGGTGGCTACAGAGAGGGTCACAATGGTGGATAGATCTATCGATGTCACGGAGGTTGCTAGATGACCTCATCCTAGACCAGATCACCTGGAGGCCATGGAGAGAGCATCCAGGGTGGGCAGAGGATGGGCAGGAGCTGGCTCACATCAGGTGAGTCTACTGGCTGAGGATGGAGCAGGGAGAGGTAGAGCTCCATCGCTATGACCGAGTTTTGTGGTAGTTCGGTCTTCAATAGGGGATCCCTTCTCTCAGGGATTATGAGTACTCTCAGACTATTCGAGATAGTACCACATTGAGCGGGGCTCTAGATATGCAACGATTTTAGAGCCAGGATATGGATGATGCCCCCATCCAGCTAGTGGATGGTGATGATGCTAGGGTTGTTGATGGATACGATGCTTGGTATGTAGGCATCCACCCTCCTCGGATGATGAGGGCATAGGGTCCGATGCACGTCATTGTGCGATGGATGGGGAGGCGGTGCCGTGTAGCTATTGAGGTAGCGGGGGTCATGGAGGGAGAGAGCAGCGATGGTCTCCATAGGAGAGATGCCAGAGGATGGGTCAGGCTCCATAGAGGCCATAGTAGATAGGGAGGAGGGAGGAGGGATTCCCTCCTCAGTAGAGGGAGAGGCCACCATCGCTCGATAAGGGCAAGGGTGTCGAGGTAGGGGAGAGCAATGAGATGGTGGCTCTCCGGGCTGAGGATGCCCACCTCCGAGCTCAGGTGCAGACTTTACAGGATGAGGCTACATGGCTCAGGGCTCGGAGTGGAGGGGTGAGCATGCAGGAGTTGGCATGGTCTATGGCTCAGACCATGTTCTACCAGGGAGTATACTACCAGCTGGTTCTAGAGGGCCAGAGGTTGCAGCTGCCAACCGACATTGCAGAGCCTATCAGGGTGGGATCATCGAGGACATCCTCACGATCGACGATGAGGACCCGAGACACTACCCGGACCTCTATGGGACCACCTCCTCCATGCTAGGGTGGGAGAGGAGATGAGGCTGAGAGCTCGAGGGCTTCTCGAGACTAGCTGCTAGAGACTGGATTGTATATATTTTGATTATTATTTTTTTGAGAGGATTGAGTATGCCAGGATATTGATTGTGGCATACCAATCCAGTTTTGATATGATGTACATAATTTGTTGATATATATATATGGTCTTTTTGATGATATGACTTGTGTATATGTTGTATGATGCTTTAATTTTGGATTTGTTGATTGATTATTCATGTAATTATGTCATTGGAAATAAATTATAATTTTATGTCATGCCATAAAATTGTAAATGAAATAATCTGATGTGAATAAATTGGTTGTTTTGTGGTGTGATTTGATGAAAAATAAAAGGGACTTCTAACAATAATTTCAAAGGACATTGTCGTTGTTATAGACCATTTCATGGAGTCACCGCTCGCTAGGTCGTCAAGCTAATCCCAAGTATAGAAATATTGCTAAAAGTAAAAGGGTGCTTAAGAGACTGTCTTAAGACTTTGTGTTGTGATGATGAAAAATGATGATGGTGATGATTTGTTTTCAGATTTTCATAAAAATATTATGCATGAGATATTAAAAGAAATATGATTTTTGCTAGGCATAAATTCCTAAGTGTGATAAAATTTTTGAATAAGTCCCTAGGAACTATACCATCATTGCAAAATTGAATGTTGACATAATGAAATGAAATAGAAAAATTTGCGTTCTTTTTAAAGCACAATTGTGTAACATAATGATGTAAGCCATATGTTTTTATGAATTAAAATGAATGGGAAATAAAATGAGAACAATGGTTTGCGCTAGGCATAGAATTATAGGTATAGACTTATACCATCATCATGAAATCCAAAAAAAGAATTTGATATTTTAGTTTTATTGCATGATTGATTTTTTGGTTTTGAGATAAATAGAAAATAATAATATATAAACATGACTTTATTTACTAGGTTTTTGAAGATGTGAAAGAAAATTTTGGTTTTTGGAAAGAAATATATTTAATTGTTTTTATGCTAAGCAAATGTTCTTAAATAAGAAGATGAAATGATTCGAAAAGAATTGCAGAGATATTTTAAATTATCTCAAAGACAAAATGTAGATTTATAAGGAACCCTCATGTGCAAATGTGAGTTCATTACCGATCTTGATTTATCATAATGATACAAAATCTCTCAAATACAAATGTGTGTGCAATTGTATTGTTCATTCACCAATTTTGAGCAAGATAATTTGATACAAGTAATTTGAATTAACCAAATGAGTGTTCATTGACCATGATTTATATGCATGTAACCATACCAGACTACTATGTAAGTCAGGTCATCAAGAGCTAGCTAATCCATAAGCCGACATAGGTCTGTACAAAAGAAGGTCGCTAATGTGACAGACATATCACCACGCTAGGGATTACCCAAGGCCAAGCGGGTTGGGCACAAACCACTTGTTATGGGGCTTACCTCACAGTTTTTCGAATAATTGAGAATTCCAGGGATTCAAGCTCATTCACCCTTCTTTTCTTTTCAAAGGGTAGGGAAAGGGATTTTATTGCTTTTTGTTTTTTCTCTTTTGCTTCTCTTTTTTTTTTTTTTTTTGTATTTTTGCTTGGAACTGAGATAATGCTGAAATATTGCTGCGATGGTACAAAATAATATTTTTCTTTTTCTCATTTTCTTTGACTTTTTCTTTTTCTTCCTATACTAGGGATACTTGCTCGGATTGGCTATAGAGCAAGGGATTTTTATTCTGGGTAGGGGTGAGCTTGTCCTTTTGTCAATTCTCAAAGATTCTAGACCATGTGCATGATAGGATAGCAGGGGAAACTTTTCGCTCAAGAAACCATTTCTACTATGTAGCATCATATCGAATTTGCAATGAAATCATTTTAATGTGAAAAGATATACTTGGTTCAAGTAAATAACAAGATCAGTTCTCTATGCTCAAAACTTTATTTAATTCAACTGTGGACTTTGATATAAGAGAGATTAATAATCATACCAAATAAAATCAAGATATTTATGCATGTGAGTGTGAAAGTGCGGGATTCCAAATAAATGCTAATTTATCCAAAATAATTGAAAATATAATTGCAATACTTCAAGAATTGATAAGTACGAAAATAAAAGATGTTTTTGAAGATTTTGATGATTTTGAAGTTTTTATATTTTGATTTTAATTTATGAATTGAAAGAATAAATACTATTACTATTTTTGAAATTTTTATATGGATGACTAAAAGAAAACAATATGCAAAATAACAATATATACAAATGATGAAATGACCAAATGTTATGCATAATAGCGTTTAAGATGCATAATGTTCATAGGTTCTTTAAGATCTTTACCATCTAAGGTAGCTAATCGGTATGCTCCCGATCCAAATTTAGTAGTGATGATATACGGTCCAAGCCAGTTGGGCTCAAATTTACCTTTAAGGTCTTTAGTTGCATTAGTATTTTTTTGATTTTCTTTTAAGACAAGGTCACCGATCTCAAAGGATCGATGATGAACTTTCTTGAGGTATGCTCGCTTGAGCTTGTTTTGGTAGGCACGAAGATGCTCCAAAGCATTGATGCACTTCTCATCTAGGAGTTCCAACTGACTAAATCTGCCAGCATGATATTCATCTCCTACTTTAGTATCTTGAAGTAGTAGAGCCAAAGAAGGAACTTCTAATTCAAAGGGAAAAACTACTTCAGCGCCATAAACCAAAACAAAAGGTGAAGTGCCCGTGGGAGTGCGAACGCTAGTTCGATAAGCCCACAAAGCAGGATATAATTGAATGTGCCAATCTCGGCCAGATTTATTGACCAATATTTTGAGGATTTTAATTAATGTTTTATTAGATGCTTCTGCTTGGCCATTACCCTGAGGATAATAGGGAGTGGACCAACGATGTTGAATTTTATATTTTTGACATAATTTTTTGACATCTTTATTTTTGAAACAAGTTCCATTATCCCGAGATGAGATTTGCAAGAATTTCGAACCTACAAATAATTTGATTAAAAATAAATTTGGAAACTTGGGTTCCAGTGCAAGAAGCTAAGGGCATAGCTTCAACCCACTTCGTGAAATACTCGATGGTGGTTATGATGAATTTGTGTCCATCAGATGACACAGGGTTGATTTTTCCAATGATGTCTAAGCCCCATTTTGAAAAGGGCCAAGGAGATGAAATAGCCTCTAGTTCTTGTGCAGTGCATGGACAAGGTCGCATGTTTCTGGCACTTGTCGCAATGGCGCACATAATCATGTGCATCATTCTCCATGGTAGGCCAAAAATATCCTATCCTAAGGAGCTTCTTAGCAATGGCGCTACCACTAAAATGTCCCCCACAAGATCCATCGTGGGCTTCACTCAAAGCTGATCTAGATTCTTCTAGATTCAAACATCTCAGTAGGATGCCTTCAAAAGATCTCCTATACAATGTATTGCCAATAATTATGAAGCGACTTGCTCGTCTACGTAATAACCGATGCTGGTTGCTATTACAACCTTCAGGGAAGGTCCCATTTTGAAGAAAATTAAATATATCAGTGTACCAAGGTTCAGGAGTAGTTTCATTGATTAGAAACACATCCAAAGGTTCTAAGCATGATTTATTTGAAGCGGGTTCCTGGAGTCGATGAATAATGATGGTAGCATATTCGTCATCTAACTCCAAGGGCAAAAGAGATGCAACTGCAGCCATAGCGTCAACCGCACGATTGCTAGTTCGAGGAATAGCTTCCAAGGTAACTTGATCAAATAAAGATAATAATTGTAAGACATATGCTTTATATGGACGTAATTTATCATCTCTGGTCTGGTAAACATCATTGATTTGATTTATGACAAGTTGAGAATCATCGAAAACCAATAGATTTTTAATTTTTAGTGCCAAGGCAGCTCGTAATCCAAGGATTAGAGCCTCATATTCAGCAGTGTTATTAGTACAAGCAAACGTTAATTTAAAGGACAGAGGTATAAGATGTTTCTATGGAGATATTAAAATAATACCTGCACTAGCCCCACTCATGCATCGGGCTCCGTCAAAGTATAGGGACCATTGCTCTGGATGGTCTGCCTCTATTTTAAGGCATTCATCAGGAAACTCAATGATGAGGGGATGGGTAGACTCTAAGGGTGCAGCAGCTAATTGATCTGCTATGATTTGACCTTTAATAGACTTCTGTCCTATAAACATGAGTTCAAACTCGCTTAGCACAAGAACCCACTTTGTTGTGCGACCAGATAAATAAGGTCGACTCATGAGATATCGCAAAGGATCGAATTTAGCAATAACATACGTTTTCTGACTGAGCATATAATGGCATAATTTTTATGTAGAAAATATGACTGCTAGACATAGTTTCTCTAATGTTGTGTAGCGGGTTTCATAACTGATTAAGGTTCGGCTAATGTAATAATTAGCACGCTCTCTCTTCTCATCGTCAAGTTGAGCTAACATAGCTCCTAAGGCAAAATCTGAGGCAAAAATATACAAGATAAATGGGCGATCAGGTCTAGGTGGTGAAAGCACAGGTGGGTTAAGGAGATATTGTTTGAGGAGTTCAAATGCTTCTTGACATTCATCATCCCAATGAAAAGAGACATCTTTCTTAAGAAGCTTAAGAAAGGGTCCTGTTTTGTCCGCCAACTTATCGATGAAGCGACGAATAGCTTGAAGCTTACCTTGTAGACTTCGTAATTCAGATATATTTGTGGGTGCGGGCATATCAGTGATAGCCATGATCTTGAGAGGGTCAATTTCAATGCCACGTAAAGAAACTATAACCCCCAATAATTTACCGGACTTAACTCCGAATATACATTTAGCTGGATTCAATCGGATAAGATATTCCCTTAACCGATCAAATACTTTTCTCAAGTCATCTAAATGATCATCTTCTTTGATGGAACGAGCTATAATATCATCTACATAATCATGTAGAATATCATGCATCATATCATGAAAGATATAAGTCATGGCTCGTTGATAAGTTGCACCCGCATTCTTCAAACCGAATGGCATCACTTTCCAACAAAAGGTCCCCCAAGGGGTAATAAAGGTTGTTTTAGCCTGATCTTCAGGAGCTATCCTGATCTGATTATAACCAAAAAATCCATCCATTAAGGATATCATTCCACTCCCAATAGTAAAATCAATGATCTGATCCATGTTGGGAAGAGGAAAATCATCTTTAGGGCATGCAACATTAATATCTCTAAAGTCTATGCAAACCCTAACTTTGGTAGCTTCTTTCTTAGTTACTGGAACTACATTCGAGATCCATTCAGCATAATCAATGGCTTGTATAAAAATAACCTTCAAGAGTTTTTCTAATTCCCCTTTGACTAGTAAGGCCACTTTAGGATGCATTTTTCTAAGTTTCTGTTTAACAGGTTTAGCATCCGGATGGACTACTAGGTGATGCATGACTACGAAAGGGTCTAATCCTGGCATATCCTCATATGTCCAAGCAAAAACATCTTCATAGTCTTTAAGAAATGCAATGTATTTATCTTGTTTTTCTTGACTCAATTCTGATCCAATGTTGATTATGTGAGGGTTATCTTCGGTTCCAATGTTAATTTTTATGACATTTTCTACTTCCATGTGTAGATCTCTCTCAAAATTAGGTGGGGCGGGTGAAACACCCAATTCTTGTAATTCTTCCAAGGTTAGCTTGGATAATTCATCTTGAGGAGTCGTGGCCTCAAGCTGGGCTATACTAGGTATAGAGCCATCGAAATAAAATCCGTTATGTAACAATTCCTCAATGGAGACATCATGGAAGATATCTCCCTCCAACTCATCATCGGATTCAGCGATCATCTGAGGGTAAGCTATGGATAGCATATTACATGTAAATGGCTTATTCATTAAATGCAAAGCATCATGTTTATCCAAATAATCTTGGTAACATATGAGATGGTCATCATCCTCAAATGGGAAGGGCTGACCTTTACTAGGAAATAGGCCCACACCACATCGGGCAGGCCATGGTTCTACCTCAAAAGGTTCTTTCATACCATTCTGGAAAGGTCCCAAACCTTTCCCTTTATATCCCAATTTAAGCATTATAGGCTTAGCTTTAATATACTCATTAGTAAAATAACATCGAGCATATCCATCATAATGAGTCTTGATGTTTCTAGGTATTCTTCCCCAGTCATATCCCTTATAAATAAAAGCACAGCTCCCGACTTGGTAAATACTTCCCATAGGCTGTGGGAGGCCCAAGGTATGAGGAGAGGGTGGCAAATTATTTAAAATAAGGGAATCTTGCATAGCAACATTTGTTTTCTCTGATATAAGAATTTTAGATAAATCGGGTAAGAGCTCATCAGTGAGAGCGTAAGAGGTAGAAGGAACATTTCCTACATCTTCGGATGCAGAAAATATGCCTCTGGTAGGTGTAGATGTTGTAGAGATGTCTATGGATGGATCTATAGGTATGGAAGTTATAGGAGTAAAACAAGAAGCATTGGTTGTGGGTTTAGGATCTTTTTGAGGTCCTAATGTGGTTTGTTCGGAAGATGGTTGAACTATATGTAGAGGTGGAGTTGATGGAGAAAAGGTAGATGATGTTATGGGTGTGTGTTTCACACGTTTAGATGGATGATTAGAATTAGGATGTGTGGATGACAGAGCAGGGCAAAATTGAACTCCAACAGGTTCTGCCAAAGCACACATATCAAAGGGTCTAGGATCACCATGAATGGTAACCAATTGATTCTTAAATTCGAATTTAACACACTGATGTAAAGTTGAGGGAACAGCTCGCATCGCGTTGATCCAAGGGTGACCCAAGAGTATATTGTATGATGCAGGGCAATGCACAATAAACACGGTCGTGTCTAAGGTTCTTGGACCAACTTGCAATGGGATAGTAATAACTCCACACGTTTCTTGTGTTTCGTCATTGAAGGCTTTTATGATCATATCAGTTCTTTTCATTTCATCACTTCTAAACCCAAATCTTTGGTAGAAGTCAAAAGTGCAAATGTTTAAAGATGAACCATTATCAATCAAGACTCGTTTAACTGCTACATCTCCAATTAGGGCAGTAATATATAAGGGGTTATCCTTATGTAAACTATGTTGTGGTATATCTCTATCTCGGAAGTCAATACAATCGACTTCTCGAGTTATGATAGTATTGGCCATGGCTTCAGAGTTGAATATTTTGTGGTACCATCATTTGGCTTAATGTGAGCATTAATTCATCCCTATGTGTAGGAGAAGATTTTAAAAGGTCCAAAAGGGAAATTCTAGCTGTAGTATTTGATAATTGTTCATTAATATTATAAGGAGGTTTAGGTTGAACATTAGGCGCATGATTCCCTTTATTAGGAACTTTCAAAACAAATGGAGCTGATCCATCATTCTGAGTTTGATCTTGTTGAGAATTTTGAGCTTGTTGTCGAGTAACAGCTCCGATGGTACCTACAATATTATTTTGCGGATGATGAATGGGTCTTGGTCTAGCATTTATGGCTTGTTCATTAGAAAGTAATTGGTGAGAAGATGGTCTAGTAGTGACTCTTCTTGGAAATGGTTCTTCTGGAACCATAGAATTTGTGATAGGTTGAATAGCATCTGATTCATCTTCAGAACTATTCGATTGATTTGAGGTGATTTCCATGTCACTTTCAGTCTCGTATTCTGTATCACTAAGATCATGTGTCCGAATATTATATAGAGGTCTGGTCGTAACCATGGATAAAGTTGTGTCAAATATTTGCAGATCATGAGCAGGTAAATGTCCACTAATAGTCCCTACATATCGGGTAGGAGGGGGAACATTATGATGCTCAATTTGATTAGCCACCTCTTTACCATGCTTTGGTAAAGGATGTTGAAATATGTCCAATGATTGATTGGCATTCTGATTCTGATTTTGGGGGATGTTCTTTTGAGCATTATTAGGAGGATTTTGTTTAGGTTGAAAGGCTTGCACCTCCATCTCATTGTTATCAATTAAGTCTTGTATTTTATGTTTTAATATTTTACAAGAGTTGGTAGCATGTCCAGGTCCTCTATGGAAATCACAGTGTAAATCAGCTCTGTATCCGGGTATAGTTGGATCAGGTTCCCGGATATTTGGTAATTGGATCAAACCTCATTCTAATAATTGTGGGAGAATGGTTGATAGAGGTTGATTTAACCTAGTAAATTCTCGAGGTGGTTTATCAAGAGGTTTCAGTATAAACTTCTCCATTGTTTTCATAGCATTAACATTAGCAATATTTCTACTATCAGTGACTCCATCACCCACAACTTGTTTATTTTTATATTGATTTCTGGATGTTTTCTCATCATCTTTCTTTTTAAGCTGACCTCTCCTAATGAGAGCATCTTCCACTCTTCGAGCTAAATCTATAGCTTGATCGAAGGTGGTCAAGGTAGCAGTTGATAACTCATAGGATAGTTGTTCTTGTAAATTATTGATAAAGATATCCAACATTTCTCGATAAGGTAACACAAAGTGCAATTTTCCTATCAACTGTCTCCATCGAGCTAGGAAATCAGCAAAACATTCATCTTTGTCTTGTTTTAAGTTGTACAAATATTTAATGGTTACATGCCTTTCAATGTAGGCACTAAATTGATGAACAAAAGACTCGATTGTTTCTTCGAAATTCCTCAAAGAATGAGTGGGTAATTGATAATACCACTCTAATGCCATTCCTCCTAAACTTTTCGGGAACATTTTTAGTAATAACAAGTCATCATGTGATATATCATGACATGCTATCCTAAACATATGAAGATGCTCTATGGGATCTTCGGTTCCTTTGTATATAGGTAGGACAGGCATAGGAAAGTGTTTAGGATATGGTTGTGCTACAACTATAGGATCTAAAGGCTGACTACACATCTCTCGATAATTGTACGAGGGATGGTAGGGATCTATCTGGTCCATGCGGGAGACTAACTGTTTCACCATGGCTTCCAGATTACTAGTTTGTCCACCATATTGGTTCGGTGGTACATGAGTATGGGATTTGTGAGCGTATGATGGCGTGACGTAAGGATTAGATGCTATATTGCTATTATGCAAATGGTTGGTAGGGAGAGTATTATGAAGAAGATTTGTAGTAGCATTATGTTGTATCCCAGATTGTTGGAAATTGGTGTTTGGTTTTGTTTTAGGCTTTTGTTGATTTGAGGTATATTGATCAATAACTTGGCGAAATAGAGCAGTGAATGAAGGTTTCTTTTGTGTGGGAATAACTCTAGGCTTGGTAACAGGCACTCTAGGTGGTTGGGTAACCTGTTGTTGTTGCATGTTCTGGATTATAGCGGCCATATCCAAATTGGATGGTCCAGCTTGATCACTTTCTTGATCAACGAAGGACAAGGGATTAGTGCGTGTGTGATATATGTCTTCTAGGGTTGCTTGAGTGTCACTAATTTGATCCTTGTCCATATGGACTGCTCTATTAAGAGTGCCAATATTAGTATTGAGGAACTTCCAAAAATGTTCCATGTTCTCAAAAGTAACAGCTCCTCCCGGAGACATTTTAGGGGATGAGGATCCTTCCTCTCTAACAGTTTCTCTTTGTTCATTTCCTTCAACAAACTCTTCTTCTTGTTGGTCTAGGGTTCCTTCTTCCTGAATTGGGTCTTCAGGAAGGACATCTGGTTTATTTACTAGTTTTCCTAACCAATCTTCTTCTACTTCAATCTGTTTTCCATTCCTAAGTCTAGTCATTATGCTTAAACTTAGATTTTAGCAAATATATATTTATATATATATATATTTGCAATAAGTTTGGGAGGTATATATTTTAATTATATACCTACTATAATACTTAAAAGAAAATGTTTTAATTTTTGTTATATTTTTGTTTTGTTTTTGTTTTTTTTGTTTTTATAATAATATTATAAAGACAACAAACAACATACTAAATGCAAGAAATAATAATAATAAAAGAATGGCTTAGTTTTCTATAAATAGTTTATGGATATCATTGATAGGATCAAGTTCATCAGGAGTCATGAAATGCTCCTCTTCAAATTGGAAATGGTTTTTCAAGAATTTGACAAAGTGTGCTATAGTGATATTATCTATTTCTGACTCTGACTTGTAAAAATAGATTTCATGGCAATACTCTCGATATAACACAGCTCTAGGAACTCTATTCCATCTCTTTCTATCCGTAAGAATGACCTCTTGATCCTCTATACGAGATAGAAATTTATGTACTACAACTGCATTGTCGAGGTATTCCTCAAAGGTGTACAATTCGGAAGACACAAGTGCTCTTTTATCTGCTAACCACCTATGGCAAGCTCTCTGAAGTTCATGGTACAAAGTTACTTGATCAGGATCCAGGATTCTATCTAGGACAAACCTCTTAATTTGCCTAAGTTCTGTTGACCTAGATGAAATAATACTCAATCTCCTATCAAGTTCATCCCACAAAGGTTGAACTCTATTTGTTTGAGGTACTCTAAGCAAAGAAGTAATCTCTATGGCTGCTAATTGATTTTCAACATTTATGGTGACAACTCATATTTTATTATAATCTACCATCTAAATATGATATGCAATCTTACTTTGTTTGTCTGATGATTCTAAATGCATTTATTTTTATTTTTTTATTTTTGGATTGTTTTCAAAAGGTTTTTAGTTTTCACGTCGGGTTCACCAAAATGTATCGCTCCAAATTTTTTGCATCCTTACCTTCAGGCTATAGGATCCACGCCCGAAAGGGGGATGCGAGAAGGATGGGACAATACCTCGAACTGAGAGGCCCTTTGAAGGTCGCGCCTCTCGAGGGAGGGGTATAAGGGTGAATTTTTGATGGATGGTGGGTTCACCAGGAAACTTTTGAGTGGTAGTTTCCACGCCTAGGTTGAGAATAGGTTTGATGTGTTCATTTTGTATATTTAATCATTCAATTCCTAGGTTTGGCCAAGATGAATCTAAGCTATTCTATATGCCAATGCTGATTTATATGGATACAAAAAACATGAATAAGTGCTAAACATAGAAAGTATGCTAAATAAGATAGAATGTACCTGATTTCGGATGTCTGATGAAGATTCTGAGGTTTGTAGAAGTCCAGATCATCTCAAATCTTACATTATCATCTACAATTTCATAGAATCATCTCAGATCATAGTCGATCATCTGAGATCAGACGAGATCATCGTCGATCTAATGAATTCATCAGACGAATTCATCAGAAACCTACAATCACAGAAACAGATACCAAAAACCAAAAATGCAACTGCAAAAGCAAGGGGAAATGATAGAAATGATAGTAAATTTGCCTAAATGATAGATCCAGATAACAATTAAAGGAAATACATTAATTTAATAATTTATTTTAACTTTATCATGCATCTATGCTAAATGAGGTGAACTCCAGGATGCAGAAATAGAATAAACTAAGTTAATGCATAAGGAAATGAAGATAGAAGATAAAGAAATGCAAACTCCGGGCTCTGATTGCCCCCAATCTGGACTACAGTCAAGATCACCTCCAATCGTACGAGATCATCGCCGATCTACGATAGGATCATCCGAAATCATCTGGAATCGTCTGCGACGATCCGAGCTTGCTCCGACTGAAAAATAGTAAAATCCCTGCAAGAAAACTTGAAATACACAATGCAAATGAAGGTGTGAAGGTGTTCTAATGCACGAAGAGTTAAAGTTGTAGGGAAATCAGTCAACCAGGGGGATAAACTGAGAAAATCCTAGTTTATATAGGATTAGGGAGAGGTTAGGAGGTTGGAGATCATCCCAATTTGGGAGATCTCCAATGGGGGAGACTCTAACCACGTAGACACGCTTTCTGCCCAAGTTAGAGAAGTTGTTGAACATAAGCTAATTATGAAAATTTGGTTTTGGGATGAAATCGTCTGGACGTTCTATTCTAGACGAATTTGTCAGATCTGGGATGATTTCGTCTGATCGTCGATGATATCGTCCAACGGTCAAAACAAATCCTAAAAATGGCATGAAAAACAAGGGGAGCGGGTAACGGGCGGTTAACGGGCGGTTTTGGGTTAAAATTCAAATTTTTATCTTTTTACTAAGGGTTTAACTGTGCCAATTTTAGGGTGCTACAATAGCTTCTATCTTCTTTTTTATCCATTTTTAATTTTATTTCATCATCTTAATAAATTCACTAGTCCAAGGATCTCTAGGTGATGTATTTGCCATAAATATCTCAACATTAATCTCCAAGGCTTATCAATTTTGATTGTGTATAAATAGGGGGTATGGTTGTGCTAATCATAAAGTTGCATGCTTCTTGCTATTTGGGAAGGCCTCCAAATAATAATGCATATTTTTTTCTATTTATTTTGTAGGTTTCAGTGAATTGTCCAAGTACAATATTTCCAAGTGACGTGTTCGTTAGGAGGGGTATTTTCATTTAGACAATGAATTCACATCAAGCATTGAAATAGGTAGGTACCCAAAACCATCTAGTTTTTAATCATCAACATTGGTTGATTGTTGATTGGTTGTTTTCTTATCTTTTAATTTGTCTTACATAACTCTTGTAAAAATGGAAAGTCAAAAGAACTATATCATAGCAATTTGTTTTCATTTTCTTAGGAATTTAATTCAAATTGCATACAATTTTGCCCTAGGATAGGTTGTCTGTTTGCATCTTCCTTGCAACCTTACCTCTAAAAAGAAATAAATAGAAGTTCATTTCTATATTATAGATAACAATCATCAAAAATTAAAATTGCATATAACTTAGCATCTTGTATTTTACATCTTTGTTCTCATAGTGCATTGCATTAACATCTTATGCATTAGTTCCTAGGATAGACAAAACCTAGGTGTTTGCTAAATTATACACATAAAACTAGATTGGGGAAATATATAAGCCCTTGGTAAACCCGAATCTCTCCTTGTAGGCAGGAAAATCCACATCCCAAAAATAAGAAGAAATGACCATACACAATATAGAGATTTGCACAATTTTGAGTAATTGTATAATTTGAGTAAACGTACAATGCAGGGTTTGTCTAATTATACAATGTAGGGTTTTTCTAATTGTACAATGTAGGGCTTGGCTAATTGTACAATGTAGGGTTTGGCTAATTGTACAATGTAGGGTTTGGCTAAATGTACAATGTAGGGAAATAAATAATAAGTGAAATAAAATGTAAAGACGTGAATGAAATGTCATTTGATAAAAAATAAATTAAGACCGTAGTAAACATTAATAAAGTTGTTGATCTGAGAAGTTGCAGATAATAATTGTAAATGATGTGTTGTCTTAGAAACCACTTTGGAATGGCTTGGATAGGCATTATAAGCCCCCCATTCAATTTTATAGGTTTTTGATCGTAGTGCAACAGTTGTTTGTGTGGGGAAGCGATTGTTCATAGTTGGTTCAGGGTTGTTCACAAATTGAGCATAATGGTGCAATGTTGCAGTTTGTGTATTGTTGTGTGTAGTGTTGTATTATGAAATTGATGTGTAAAGTATCCATGAATGATATAAATCCCAATTAAGTTAGATATTTGTATGCATGTGTGGGAGTTGGAGTGTATTTCCCATAATTATATTATCTATGGAGTTTTATTATTATAGGTATTGTTGATTCTATATCTATGGCATAAGTACATACCCAAAAACCATACAATCAACCATGTACTATTGTATGGAATGTACAATTATGGTATAACATGATTAAATGACATCTACAATCATTGGTAATGATATTTATACAAGCAGTATGCAACTAGAAAAATTGTAAGAATAAGTTGTTTAGCATATCAAGGGTTTTACCAAATCGTATAGTTGACTTACCAAACCATACAATTGATGAATAAGGGTACGAATTTGCATGATTGAGCATTCCTAAGTTATATTGATGAATTTCCAAGAGGACAATTGCAAAGTGATTGTCAACTGAACAATTCCAACATACTTGGAGAAATCGTATAGTTTGAGTGCAAATGTACAATTGAACATTTGAAACTATGTAATTGAACATTTGTAACCATATAGTTGATTATAAAATCTTACTTTTATTGGGTTTTCATCTTCTCTACTTGTCAGAGTGATATCAGTGATTGCCAAATGAGAAATTGCAATATTTGACCCATAAAACCAAGTTATTGCCAATTGAATATTTTGACCTATTATACATTTTGGAAAATCATAAACTTAGTGTTATTGTATGGTTATAACCATACAATTAATTTTTTTGTAATCGTACAATCAACAATTGAATAGTTTTGGGAGTGGTATAGTTATAACTGTACAACTGTACAGATTAGCCTAGATTGGGTATAAATAATTGGAAATCATATAAAAATATTTCATCACACCCCCTATCAAAAATACTCTACTCGTGCTACATTTGGCATCATTGCCATTATGGAGTACACCAAGGATATAACATAGTGTTATGTTTGACACTGTTTCCATTGTTGGAAAGGCTTGCATTATCGTTGTTGAGAATAACGGGGGGTCTAGAATAGTCAATAGCATGGAAAAAAATAGGGGTGGATGATAAATAGAAGTTTGCGAAGATGTGGGAAGGCGAGATCGCAAAGAGGTAAATGACAGTGAATTTATCAAGGATGTGAAAAAGTATGTTACATTCAATTTCTACATCTTGGAGATGTTGTCTCTATGAGTTGGGGTTAAGCTTGGTGACATGGAGTTGTGAGAAGCAAGTTTCTTGGGAAGGTGCACAACAAAGACCATGGAATCCAACCAAAGCCACAAATGAAGAAGATGATTTTTTATGTTGATGATAATTTTTACAATGAGATGTGTATGGTTGATGTGCAAAAGGAAGGTGAAAGGCATATTGTAGAGGGTTTGTATAGTTGTAAAATTGATAACCATACAAATGATTACCATTTAAAAGCATTACAAGGTTGTTCAATTGGTGTGCATCGTACAAAGAGAGCCATACAATTGGAGGAAATAATTGCACAACCATATAAGAAAAAGCAAAAAGTGTATGGTATTGGTAAAATAGATTACTTTGGCAAGAATCATATGATTGTTGGAGAAAACTGTGCAGCCAAAGGATGAATCATACAATTTCTAGAGAAAAATGTATAGCTAGAGGGAAAATTGAATGATTATTGGGTAAATCATACAATTACCACTGCAATTGTATAGTTTTAAGGTAAACCATATGATTTCTAGTTAAATTGTATATGTGCATGTAACTATAAAAATAGGCTAACAGATTGTACAAGACAAATTCAGCCAAAGTTGATGGGAAATGTTGGTGACAAATTGCATGTTGAAGAAGAGTGTTTGACATCAAAGAAATTATAATTAGTGATGCACAATGGTGAGTGGGACAAGAGTTTGACATTGGTGCAAATGGAAGATGGCATATTCAGTAGTGTGCAAGATGAGAGTTTGGCACTAGGAAAGCTATAGATTGGTGTGCTCGATGGTGAGTAGGATGAGAGTCCGACATCGGAGAAACTATAGAGTGGAACGTTGTCTAATGAGAAGAAAGGAAGCATAGTGTAAGAGCAACTGTAGGGTGATGTGTTTAAGGCTATGAAAATATAATCTATCCAACTAAAGGCCAATTTGGGCATATTATGTAAATGTACATTATTTCATGGAGAATCACCAGAAGACCCGGTTAGGCATTGGAGAATTTATCGCATGCTATGGAGAGCAACTGGGAAAACCAATGAGGTAGAATGGAGATGGTTATTTCGTACAATATTTGAAGGATTTGCAATAGATTGGTATATGAAATTACCAAAGGACAAGTAATAGATATGGGAAGAATTACATGATGCATTTGTGAAAGAATTTTGATTGCACGATATGACAATGAGGTGTTACTAAAATTTATAGAATGAAACAAGGTGAGAATGAGTCTATTCATTCCTAAAATCAAAATTTAAGTGGGTTGTTCGAAAATTTGGAGAAAGACCAATCAAAGACATTGAATAGGATGTGGTTCATAAATGGACTTCCTATGTATCAAAGGAAGACGAAGATATTTCCTCCAAGATCATACCAAGAGGCTTTATATTATGCCTTGATTTGGTAAATAGATGCAAAAACATCTCCAACAAATTGGCATCATGTCAATGAGTATGAGAGTAACTCTAAGGATGAAAGTGAATTTAATATTGAAGATGACTCAAACAATGAAAATGATGATTTTGGGTAGGAAATTAGTACCTTGTTCAAGTGTTGGAGTCTAGAAGTCAGGGAAGAAAATGAATCCAAAGAAAAGAATGTTGACTTTGAGGATGAGTGTACCTTGGAGAGTGCAAGATCATCACCACAAGTATATGCAATCCAAATCCTGGTTGTATAGATGAAGGATACCACTAGTGATGTGGTTTGTGACAATCATCATAGAAATAAAAGAAGCAAAATATTGTATGATACTGAAGGTAGACACATTGTACAATGTTGGTAATGCCACTTGTGGGGACATTTTACAAATTATCGATCATGAAATCAAAATTTTCCAAGGAAGAACATGACTATACAATTGTACAAAAGAGAAAGTACAAATGTTGGGTGAAATCATACAGTTGACACAACTCGCACAAATGTTGGGTGTGATTGTCTAATTGATACAAATTATACCATGGATGGGTGTGATCGTACAGTTGGTAGAAATAATACTAGAGATTTAAATCGTACAATTGATAGATATTGTATGGTTGCAAATCAAATCATTCATAATGGAACCATACAAGAGCAAATCGTACAATGTAGAATCATACAAAGGGAAATCGTATAAGCTAAAATTATACAACATGGAATCGTACAAAGCAAATTTGAATAAGGTGCTATCATAACAGGAGAAGAATTTTCCTTAGCAGTTAAGATAGGATAGTTCAAGAGTAAGGTTTAGTCATCTAGATCCCAAGAGGAGAAAAATGGAATTGACAATGAGTTTTTTAAGTGGTTTAAACAAAGGCCACCAAATTACCAACAAAGAGAAAAAATTAGCTTTGATAGTGATATTTTTAATAGCTTCATCATTGAGGGTACGCATGAAGGGTGTTGCCCCTTGACCCAACAAGGGAAATTATCCCTTAACCCTGCAAGGGGGATCCCACCTTCTTGACCCCCGATATAGGTGATGACGGATGTTGCCCATCATGTTGATGATATTGTTCATCTTGATCATGTTTGTCATCAAGGTGATATTTGTCATGTTGATAATGTTGATGCATTTGATTGCAAAAAATCCATGGAGTAGTGAGAATACAATATGTTGTGAGATGATGCTAGTAATAGAGCACCTTTGTAATAGGAGGAAGCAAAAGGAGCATGACAAGTGATACCAGTATGTTGTTCAATATTTCTATCCCTAGTTTTCAGTTCATGTGTCATCGAGGATGCTGACCAGTTTAGAGGAGGTAATAGATGTAGGTAAGCAAATACGTATCCCAAAGAGAAGAAGAAATGACCATACACAATATAGAGATTTTCACAATTTTGACTAATTGTACAATTTTGAGTAAATGTACAATGTAGGATTTGTCTAATTGTACAATGTAGAGTTTGTCTAATTGTACAATGTAAGGTTTGGCTAATTGTACAATGTAGGGTTTGGCTAAATGTGCAATTTAGAAAAATAAATAATAAGTGAAATGAAATCAAATGAATTGTAAAGACATGTAAATGAAATGTAATTTGATAAAAATTAAATTAATACCTTAGTAAACATTAATAAAGTTGATCTGAGAAGTTGCAAAAGACAATTGTAAATGATATGTCATCTTAGGAACTACTTTGGAATGGCTTGGACAGGTATTATAAGCCCTCCATTCAATTTTGTAGGTTGTTGATCATAGTGGAGCAATTATCCATGTGTGGGGAAGCGGTTGTTCATAGTTGGTTCAAGGTTGTTCACAAACTAAACATAATGGTGCAATGTTGTTGTTTGTGTAGTGTTGTATTATACATTTTTTGTGTAAAGAAGACATGAATAATATAAATCCCAATTAAGTCAAATATTTGTATGCATGTGTGGGAATTGAAGTGTATTTTCCATAATTATATTATCTGTGAAGTTTTATTGATAATCATAAAAGGGTTACAAGAGGTGATATCCTTTTACAATTTTGCCCTGAAGGCTACAATGGGGTCTTCCCTTAGGAAGCCCTTTCAGATGTGGTACAAAGACAACAAGATCAGTCCTTTTGGGTTCCTCGATGTAGGTGGGCTTCTTGCTCGTGAGCCACCACTTGTTGGATGTTTCCTTGTGCTTTTTTGGACCTGTGAACCTACAAAATCCTATTAGTGCATTGGGGGGTCTGCCTCAGTCAAACCCCATGGTTATGAAGACAAAAGACTCATTAAAACTACTCAAAACATGAAATTTCTTGCTAAAAACAACAAAATACTAAAAATTAAGCTATTCTTACCTGTCCTGGTGATTTTGGTGCCAGTTGTAGAGGTTAGCACCCCTGGGGTGCGAACCAATTGGTTCACACGTGTGAGGTGCGAACTGGTCCCTTTCGGACCAGAATGCTCAGATAGACTCCCTAGATGCTCCGGATTGGCTCTGGATGTGTATTTTGGCCGGTTGAGCTTCTAAAACTGCAATTTTGATGTGGAAATCAACCTGTCTCACTCACAAAATGGGGTTATGAAAGGGATAAATTGATTGTGATGCTAGTATGATGGTTGTGTGATGGATGTGTGATGGATGTAATGGCAGTAGTGATTTTGGCAGAGTTTCGGTATGCAAAAGTTGTGATCCTCTAAATGGTGAAAATGGCCTTCTATTTATAGAGTGGGCCAAGGTGAGAGAAAGGGGATGAGGTGTCCCCTATGAGGTGGCAATGGTGAGGTGTCCACCAAAGAGGTGTCCCCTGAGGTGTCCTGGGTCATAAATGAGGTTGGGTGAGAGAATCCCTCACCCATCCAAAAGTAATGATGATTAGGGATAAATATCAATTTGCAATTAATATTCACCTTTATTGAAATATCTTACAATTAAAAATTGCTTTTTGTGTGCAAAAGTCTCCATCTTGCATTTATGACCCAGGGGGATGTGAGGTGGAGAAATATCTAGGTGAGAGGTGGTAGGGCTAGGATAGGCTAGACTAGGCTAGGTGAGGTGGAAGGCTAGGCTAGTCAAAGTAGACTAGGTGAGGTGGAGGCTTTAATTAAATCAAGATTAGATCTAATTAAGTATGAAATTAGCCATAAAGCATGATTTGACCAAAAGTGTTGACTTTTTGACCATAAAGTGCTTTTTGACCATGGTGAAGGTTTCAACCTTAGTTGAGTTGGCATGAGGTCACATGAGGACCTAGGGTTAAGCGTAGGAAAGGGCTTAGCTAGCCCAAAGGGGCTAATGATGATGAATAGTGATTTTTAGCCAATTTATGCAATTTTTAAGGGTTTTGCAAATTGATTGACCATGGAGATGGGGAGAGGGACAATGTGCGACTTTTTGGTGTCTACATTTTACCCCTTTTTGTACTGGATTGTGTGAAACATGGTTTAGTACAAAAATTGATGATGTGGATTGATGGGATGATTTGGAAGGAGACTTAGGATTGATTGATTGTGGGTGATTGAGTGACATTGATAAAAATAGTTTTGTGATTGGATACAACACTTTGTAGTATTGTAATGATTGCTTTTGGGGAGAAGCAATGATTGCCTTGCATTATGATCAATTTGAGATGTTCCAATTGTGGAAGGAACAAATGCCTTTGTCTATTTTTGCTTTTGATTGATTGATGAGCTCTTTTGACAATATTTGATAAATCGTTGGAGCCATAGGGGTAGAACTTTCAGGATCTTCATTCACAAGTGGTCTTACGACTACCACTATGAAGATTGGAATCCATGAGGTGTCTATAGTCAGAGGTATTTTGAGATTTTTCAAACATTGATTTGTTTTGGATTGGAGTTTTGATTGAGAAGAAAATATTTTTTTTTTGTATATGTCCTAGCATGAGGACTTGAGATAATCTTTAGCAAAAATTTTCTTAGGCATTTGTTATATCCATGATTGGATGTTTGGTTGTTTGATCATGTGCAAGGTAGATTTTGATGTGTTTGATGATTACCCCCTCAAGCGATGAATTGGCGATGGAGGAGATGAATATCGGCGATGAAACGGTTGATGAAGATTAATGAGAGAATTTGCAAAATTTTGTGTCAAAATTAGCAAAAATGGATGAATGGGATGAAATGTGTAGGATATGGAATGCAGGTGAAGCATTTTTGGGTAGGAAATATAGGTTCGCATGGGTGGGGTGTGAACTAGTTGGTTCGCATGTGTGGGGGTGAACTAGTGGTTCGCACGTGTGGGGTGCAAACTTTTTTGGTTGACCCATGTGTAGTGTTTTGGTAGTTTGGAGGACCAAATGGTGTTAGAATTGGATAAAAATTATACCGTTGGAAAGATATTTTCGAGACTGATCCAATGGTGGTAGTTTTGGGAAATTTGGAAGTGATTTGATAGGTAAAAATTTGGGTCAAATATGACCCATATTTTGAAGGTGGTGAATGCACAATTTCAAGCCTTTTGAAAAGGAAAATTGGTATGAATGGTTAGAGGGAGTGTGTGGACTGTAGAGCAATCAACAATGGAAGTAGAGTAGGTGAATTGATGGATGAAAGTATGGAGTGGGAGATTTGAACCTCAGTATGGATGGTGGATTAGAGATGGAGGGAGAGCGAAGAGGTAAGGTGGGAGGAGAGGCTAGAGATAGCCTTAGAGGAAGTGAAGTGATTAGTAGATGAGAGAAATGGACTAGCATTAGATGCTAGAATGGATGAGAGAGATAAGCACATAGGGTAGGCTTCTTATTTGCATCAGGAGGTGGATGATGTGAGGGTTGTGGGGGATCAGGCCCTGATGGCTCGAAAGGGAGTGGAGAGACTCTCGATGAGCAGCATGATTGATTGATATTTTTGTTGGTGGCCAAATGACCATCATTTTATGTATAAGGAGTATATACACACACTATGTACATGTGATGAGGTACCTAAAAGGGTATACAGTTTGTTGTATGACATTCTGATTCTACTTTTCTATATGTGTAGGAGAATGATGTGAATGTATGAATATAGCATGGATGCAGGAATTGATAGAAGTAGATGTGTGTGATATGAATGATAACATGTATGTAGATGAATATATGAGTATGAAATAAATATGGTATCATTTAGATTAGAATAATTAGAAATGATGTAATGAGGATGAGAGTGAATGATTGAGTAACATGTAAGGCATGCAAGACAAGCAAACATGTAGTGGATGATATGAATATGGAGTGTAAATGCTTATGCAATGTATGCATGTGTTGGGGCAGTATGCATCGGATGAGACATGACAATGTAAGTATGCAGAGGTGTAGAAGTATCGCTTGGAGAAAGCATTTGCATCATTGCAGTAATCAGATGATGTAATCCATTCCATTATTCCAAGGAAGTTGGATATGAAGATTGTAGTGAAGAGATTCGAACACTACAGTTTGTAAGTAATCAAACCCATTGACTAACTGAGCAAAACTTCTTGAATAAGTTCTAGGCTATCTTGGTAAACAAGACCTCTATCTTGGACTTGTGTGTGTAAAGTGATGTTCATTTCACCATTTTGGAATAGGGTGGTTTATAACTGCATGGTAACTTAGCCTGTATGCTAGCTCATTGGTAAAGACTTGAGGACTGCAGGGATTCAAGTTGATAGTACTCTTGAGGCTTTTGCTTTTGTTTTCTGCCTGTATTATGATTCTCTCTTTTTTTTGTTCTCTTTTCTCTTTTTGTTTCTTTTTTTTGCTTGTCTTTTTTGTTTTTCTTTCTCTTTTTTTTTTTTTTTTTGAGTTAGGGAGCTTGTCCTTTTGTCATCCCTCTGGTTCGAGAGAAATCATGTGAATGATGTAATGAGCAGAGTGATTTTTGCTAAGCATCAGTCGGCATGCAATGTAGTCAATCCTATTTCCAAAATGTTATTAGTGTGTAGGACGTGCAGGTAAATCTAGGAAGGAGAGCAAGGTAACCAAGGGAAGTCTGGAAATATTTTTGAAATATGCCAACTTTGGATGGTGGTTGATTATATAATTGTTTATGGGTGAAGCATTCAAAACAATTCTCTAATCCTATCTCCTGAAAATGGGTTTGGGCATCAAACTGGTATGCTAGCATGTGCATTTTTAATTCCCCAAGCATGGTATTCACAATGAGTATGTATGGATGCAATTTGGATTCATGTGGAGGATGCAATGTGGCAGTGAATGATAGCGAGTATGCAAATGTAAGGTTGCCCCAGTATTATAAACAATGGAGAGGGGTGATGGTGTAAATGAGAAAATGATGGAGAAAGAAAGAACATAAAAGAATGAGGGAAGGAAGGAGAAGAAAAAGAAGAGAAATATAAGAAGAAGAAGCCTATCAAAGGTATGTAGCCACTCGAAGCGTGACCATACAACATTGATAAGTTTCAAGAAGAAAGGGAAAGGAGAAATAAGAGAAGGATAAATCAAAGGTATGTAGCCGCTCGAAGTGTGACCATACAACATTGATCAAAGAGGAAGGAGACAAAGAATAGAAGAAGGAGAAATAAGTAGGATAAATATGAAGAATGCAATGTATACATACGCCATGAATGGATGGTTTTGTTTTTGTTGTTTTTATTATTGTTGTTATTGTTTTTGAATTTTTGTATTTTCGTAATAGTCGTGATGGTATGTACAAAGAATGGTGAGCCGTACTTGAAAATGCTTAGGCATAAAGTGCTCGGAGATGAATGATGGTGATGGGTTCAAGGTCAGCAAGATGTTTGAGATTGGCAAGGTGATATGCCCCAGAACCGAATGTGTGTGTAACAATGTAAGGGCCTAGCCAATTAGGTGCAAATTTATCATGAAGATGGCATGGTTGGCTAGTGATCTATTTGGTTCTCTGTGAGGACTAGATCTCTGACTTAAAATTCTCATGGATGTACCATGCTATGATAGGCACATCAAAGGCAATCATGGTAAATGCATGGGTGTTTAAGAATGTAAATGCAATGTTCACCCAAGAGTGTTAACTGGTCTGATTTTGCTAGATGAGCAATATCATCATTGATAAATTTTAGCATTGATATGCGCAATGATGATAAGCTCGATCTCTAGGGGTAGTAGATTTTGAAAATGTTATTGCCCCAGTTGTAGCTTAAGTGTGATGACTCTATAATGGTTTTGTATGAAGAATGGCGCATATGGTTTGATGGGTAAATTCGGTTGAATTGCTCACATAGTGCACAAACATTCTTGGTCTAGAAAAGCATACCGTTTATTAGAGATGACCATGGAAGAGATGTCAAAGTGATAGGTGATGTGTGAAGTAATGAATTTGTTGATTGTAAGACCTATCGTTTGAATGAGAATGGTGTCTTGAACCCAATTTGTAAAATACTCCACAGTATTGTTGGATGGGGTGGGGAGGATTTTATCAATAAAATGCAAACCCCATTGAGAAAAGGACCACATAAATTGAACCGACTGGAGTGCTTGAGATGATAAAAAGTGTAAGATTAGCATGGTGTTGCCATGTGATGTATGGCAAAATGTATTCACAACAACCATGCTCCAGTATAGGCCAATACTAACCCATGTGTAAGATGATTCTTAATGAAGTGTTGGGTTTGTGTGTGGTTCGAGATAACGTCGAAGGATGCCATCATGGTTGCATTGAGAAAGAATATCTCCCAGTAATGAAAAATGGATTTCCCTTTGTTTGGATGTTCATTGAGAAGTGTGGGGCAAATCCAAAAGAAAATGCCTAATGTTATAGAATCTTTGACATGGGGAAAAAGCAAAGATTTGTGAGGCTCAACCATATATGCGAGCGATATGAGGATGTGGTGAGATGTGTTGTGGAAGAAGGATGAAATCTCTTAGTCAAGAATGTGATGAGATAGAAGGAGAACTCCCTCAGTCATTGAAGTGGATTGAAAAGGGAATGAAATCCCCTAATGATGAAAGGAAGTAGATGAGGGGAGGAAAACCCCCTAGTGATGAAGAATTGATGGAAGTGGATGAGTCATAATGATGGTATTGAAGAAGTATGATGCGATATGGTCTTGCGATCATGATCAATGTAAGATGCCCCAACTTTGAAAGGGACAAATATCTTTGGAACTTTGCCTTGGATAAGCTTTGAAGCTTGGTTTGATTTGGTCAGTTAGTCAACCATAGATGGGTCCTACTCATGATAGTCGACATACATGAGCCCTCGACATCCAATGGTATGTAACTTACCACATTGTGATTATATTGGAATGATGTGGAGAAGAGACCTTTTGTTGCATGTCTGCCCCAGCAAATGAGGGCTAAAGATAGTCTTAGGCAAAGTTCTTGGACAAATGTCAGTTCCAATATTGAGTGTGTGATGATTGATCATGTGCAAGATAGCGTATATGTGTGAAATATCTATCCCTTCAAGCAAGGAATAGGTGATAGGGAAGGTGATAAATGAGGATGAGGTGATTTGAAAAGGGAAAAAAATATCCCATGATAGGAGATGGAGTGCAAGGAGGAGAAGTCCCCCAATGTTAGAAGAAGGATGGCAAGGGGAAGAGGTCCCCCAGTTGTAGCAAATGGATGGTGAGGAGGAAAGATCCTCCAATTGGAAGAAATGAGTGGTAAGGAGGAGAAATTCCCCCAAATGTGATGCTAGGCTATGGCTATGCTAGCCTAGACTGTGTGAATTGGTATACCTATGTGTTAGAATATTTTGGGGCTTGCCTTGGTCAAGCCCCATATTTATAAAAACAAAGACTTAAAAATCTAAGCTAGAATACATCCTCATGAAATCAAATCTATTCTAATGCATTGAAAGTAGGACTAAATAAAGGTACATTTTGAAATAAATCTAAGCTAGAATTTACAAATTTAATCTATTGTTGTTTCTAGTGATTGGAAATGAATGGAATGAGTTGCAGGTTGTGGAACTAGTACTTATGGTGGTAGTACTAGAACCTATTGTGGATGAATGGAATTGTGGTGGGGTGGGCATTGGTGGTTGATGCCCTAGTATCTGATGAGTGGAATGAATGGTAGGTTGTAATATGAGTGCATGTGGTGGTTGTATTGGTACATGTAGATGTTGAATGAGTGGGTGTTGGGGAACTAGCATTGGCTTTTTATGGCCCTAGTACCTATTGATTGTGGAATGATTTGGTGGACCAGTACTTGTTCTTGTTGTACTGGTGTAGGATGAATGGAATGAGTTGTAGGTTGTGGAACCAGTACTTGTGGTGGTAGTACTAGAACCTACAAATGATGAATGGGATGTAGGTGGTAGGACCAGTGTATGGATGTCACACTAGAACTAGCTGAAGTGGAATGAGGAGTGGTGGGGATGAATGGAATTATGGTGGGGTGAGAGGTGAAGGTAAGGTAAAGGATGTAACCTTGTGAAGTGCCTAGTGATGGATGTGGTGAGTGAAATGTGTTGGAAGAAGGTGATATTCTGCAAGATGTGGAGAATGATGTGGAAAGGAGTGAAAACTCCCCTAGTTTTGGAAGATGTGGTGGAAGGAGATGAACCTTCATGGATGTGGAGTGGGAGGAATGGGGTGAAAATCCTCCAATTTTGGAAGATGTGGTAGGAGAAATTAGTGAATGACTCTGTTAGATGGAAGAGGTGTGAGGAAGAGAGAACTCCCTCCAAGTATGAAGAGGAGTTGGAGGAAGAGAAACTCCCCCCAAGTGTGAAAGATGGATTGGAGAGAGATGAAACTCCTCTAGATATGTATATGAGGAAAAATATGAAAAATGAGAGGTGAAAAGATGTAGAAGATGTGAAATGTGAGCATAAATAGCAAGATCCATGCATAAAATGGTGAATTCCATGGGAAAATTAGGTTCACATAGGTGGGGTGTGAACCAGTTGGTTCGCACGTGTGGGGTGTGAACTGATGGTTCGCACGTGTGGGGTGTGAACTTTTTTTGGTTGACCTAGGTGTAGTGTTTTAGCTATTTGGATGACCAAATGATGTCAGAATTGGATAAATATTATACCATTGGAAAGCTATTTTTGAGCCTGATCCAATGGTATTAGTTTTGAGAAATTTGGAGGTGATTTTATGGGTGAAAATTTAGGTCAAATATGACCCTTCTTCTAGAAGTGATGAATGCACAATTTTAGGCCTTTTGAAAGGGAAAAAGTGGCATTATTGATGAAAAGGATGGGATGATGATAATGGAGTAGAAGAAAATATGTTGAGGTGATTTGAAAGAAGGAAAATACCCCCAGATATAGAGGATGATTGGTAAGGATGAGAAGTCTCCCAATTGTAGGAGACAAATTGGAAGGAGAGAAACTCTCCCAAGTATGAGATATGAGGTGGAAGGAGGAGAATATCCTTAATTGGAGAAGTTGAGGTGGTAGGGGAGAAGCTCCCCCAAGTGTAGCATATGGTTGATGAGGAGGAAAATTCCCCCTAGTGGAAGAATATGGGTGATGAAGAAGGAAGGAAAGAAAGAATTGAAGAAGTAAGGAAGATAGAATATGTACAAGGAAAGAAGGGGTGCTTAGTGAAACCTAAAAGAAATGCTATGTTGTTGGAGGATAGCACCTCAGAGGATGGGAAATGCTAGTCACAATATGGGGATGACTAACACTTTGGATAAGAAGTGCGGTCATGGGCACGATGAACTTGTCGAGGTGGGGGAATAGATGTGGGAGTATGAACATGTGGTAGTGGTGGTACTGGATGGGGCAATGGATTTGGAGTTGCACCCCCATTCTTATGTGAGGAAGTAGTATGATTGGTTCATTGTGTTGTATCCTCATTCCTCATGTTATGGAGCAGACGTATGAAAATATGACAAGTGTTGATATCATGCCCTTGTTGGCGATGATAAACACAAAATTGGTGCTCATTGTACCCTCTAGGTGTTGGATGATTTGGATCAAGCAATTTGACCTCAGGTAGAATTAAGCGACCTATGCGATGTAGTTGTTGGAAGGTTTGAGATAGAGTCTCAGAAGGAGTGGTGGAAGAATGAGGAGAATGTGGAGGATGTTGTGTTTGAATGGGATTTTGACTAGGCAATGATGGATTGAATGCTTGCCTAGGTTGTGGAGAGCCCATTTGTTGAGGATGAGGGGTTGGTGGAGGAGGAGGAATAGTGGGACCCACCATGATTGGATTATTGATAGATGTATGACATGGATAATGGCTCATGTGCAACTCAAGTGTATCAAGATGTGCCAAGATGTGTTGCATGTCAATGGGTGGAGGATATGGAGGTATGGAAATAGGATGAGAATGAATGCCAATTGGTGGAGGGTGATGATCGATATGAAGAAGAATATGGAGGTGGATGAGATGAAGAATGTGGGAATGGGGATCGATAAGGTTGGGAAATTCCAACCTGTTGGGTGATGTGAAATGGAATTTGGGGTGGAGGAAGAATAGGTGGAAGATGTGATCCTGAATGAGGAGGAGCATGGTAGAAAGAATGATGATGCATATATGGGAAAGGGGAAGGATCATCCATGGGAGTATGATGTCTCACAACATGATCATAGGATGAAATCCTAGAGGATGATGTAGGAGGTGGAGAGGAATTGTGTGAGGAAGTGGAAGGAGTATGAGAATGGGTAGAGGTGGCTATCTCTGAGTGCCCTGATGGAGTGGTTGGAGAAGAAGGGATAAGATGAGAATCTTGCATGATGATGTGTGCAACTGTGTGGTAACAACCAAAAGATGTGAAATTTGAACTCTAAAAAGGCCTGTGATTGATTGGGACACTGTCTGGTGATCAAAAAATAGGTTCACACCTTAGGGGTGTGAACCAATTTGGTTCGCACTCTAGGAGTGTGGACCACCCAAAATGGAAAATAGATGATAAATATGTGTTGTGGAGATGCTCTGTGAACTAGTGTGTGATTTTGAACCTCAAATATGGTTCACCCTAGGGTGCGGACCAAAAATGAATAAGGTACAAATTTGTTGTGGAGGCTTGTGTGTGTAAAATTTGGAACCTAGAAAATAGGTTCACACTCTAGGGGTGGACAAAATGGTTTACACTCTAGGGGTGTGGACCACCCAAAACTATAACAGAGGGTCAAATATGTGTTGTGGATACCCTCAATGTGTTGTGTAGATCAGTGTGAATCAGTTTTGTAGCCTGAATGCTAAGTTTTTGCATAGAATCATGTAAAATAAGTTTGAGTGTAGGATGATCATGTTGGGGAGCATAAATCACCTAAAAACAGATTGTGTAGTGTAAAGCATGGTAGTGAAACTATGGAACAATCTGTAAGTGAGTTATAGCACGTTTGATATGTTGTTGTAACCACTTTTCTTGAGACTCAACAATAAGCAAATGTTCTTTCTTTTTGGTTTTTTTGTGTGTTTTGATGAGAGTATATCTGCCCTAGGAACAAAATCAAGGTAGTGGGTGATCTTCTAATTTGAATTAGGTATGTCATAGCATAGAACCTTTTGCAATGCCCAAAGGTGCACAAAATAGAACTATGTTTCCAATGGGTGAATGGCAACCTAGATGGAATATGGTATAGTAAAATGATATCCAAAGGGGGAGACTCAAAATGCTCTAATGAGTCAAATAAACTCTCATGAAGAGAGGTCATGCTGTCAATGTGGTGCTACCGGCATACCCATGCTTTCGCTTAACCCTCACGTTTAAGGCATCCATAGTAATGATCAATTGTACCCACTAATTATTTGAAAAGCCCTATGGTAAAGGGGCTTTCTAAAACTACCCACTCTGAAGGTACCTTCTAGTGATGAATTTTGGATAACCAACACTCAAAGTGGGAAGGACCGATTGGGTATTAATGTTGAAATGATCCACCTAGGGGGATACTATGGTGACTAATCCGGAGGTGAGCTAGTGGAGAGTAAACCCAGACCTCACTAAACTCTGGTGTTGAATTGGTGATGAAATCCAATTTAGGTTGGAGATGAAACCCAGCTCCTTACACCGTTTAAATAGGACGTGAGTGTGTGGTGTTTGTTTGTGCGGTACTATTTTAGAAGCAAATCTAGTCTAAATGCCTTTTTGAAATAAACTATGCTATGATGCCTTTTCAAAGCAAATCTATTTACTTGGTTTTGTGCAAAAATAAATTTAATCTATTGATTTTTGAAAAGGAAATCTAATTAATTGGTTTTCACAAAAATAAATTTACTCTATTGATTTTCAAAAAGGAAATCTAATTAAGTGGTTTTCACAAAAATAAATTTACTCTATTGATTTTCAAAAGGAAATCTAATTAAGTGGTTTTCAAAAATAAATTTACTCTATTGATTTTCAAAAACAAATAAACTAACTATTGATTTGCTGCACAAAAATACAAGGATGCTTTAACCTTGCATACATCGTGGCAAGAGATAATTTGTGGTCTAGGTATGGGGGCATGCAATCCCCGGGAACATGAGGCTCTTAACCTCCCTTGACTTACCTTGCCATTGGTTGTGGGTGTCTGAACCAATACCTGGGTATCAAGTATCAAGTTTGAGGTAGATTGGGGAATTCACACGCCCAAGTGTGTACTCACTACTCTCTTTGTAAGCTCATCGGTGCACCAGTGAACCTTTTGTGGTTTGGCCTGAGATGTATTTCAGGGCATTTTTTGTTTGTGGTGTTCTTCAAATATGACAACTACCTGCCATACAAAATAGACCATAATTTTTGGTTAGAAGGTGATTAAGCTTATGCTTGGTGGGGGTCCCACCGGGCGTGCCAGAATGAAACTACCAAAAAGACACTATAACACTTCATTCAATATTATAGAATCTACTGCATTTGTATTGATAATCATAAAAGGGTTACAAGAGGTGATATCCTTTTACAATCTTGCCCTGAAGGCTACAATGGGGTCTTCCCATAGGAAGCCCTCTCAGATGTGGTACAAAGGCAACAAGATCATTCCTTTTGGGTTCCTCGATGTAGGTGGGCTTCTTGCTCGTGGGCCACCACTTGTTGGATGTTTCCTTGTGCTTTGCTAGACCTATGGAACTATAAAATCCTATTAGTGCGTTGGGGGGTCTGCCTCGGTCAAACCCCATGGTTATGAAGACAAAAGACTCATAAAACTACTCAAAACATGAAATTACTTGCTAAAAACAACATAATACTAAAAATTAAGCTATTCTTACCTTTCCTGGTGATTCTGGTGCTAGTTTCAGAGGTTAGCACCCTAGGGGTGCGAACCAATTGGTTCACACGTGTGAGGTGCGAACCGGTCCCTTTTAGACCAGAATGCTCAGATAGACTCCTTGGATGCTCCAGATTGGCTCTAGATGTGTATTTTGGCCGGTTGAGCTTCTAAAAATGCATATTTGATGTGGAAATCAACCTGTCTCACTCACAAAATAGGGTTATGAAAGAGACAAATTGATTGTGATGCTCGTATGATGGATGTGGGATGGATGTGTGATGGATGTAATGGCTATGGTGATTTCGAGTAGAGTTTCGGTATGCAAAAGTTGTGATCATCTAAATGGTGAAAATGGCCTTCTATTTATAGAGTGGGCCAAGGTGAGAGAAAGGGGATGAGGTGTCCCCTATGAGGTGGCAATGGTGAGGTGTCCACCAAAGAGGTGTCCCCTGAGGTGTCCTGGCTCATAAGTGAGGTTGGGTGAGAGAATCCCTCACCCATCCAAAAGTAATGATGATTAAAGATAAATATCAATTTGCAATTAATATTCACCTTTATTGAAATATCTAACAATTAAAAATTGCTTTTTGTGTGCAAAAGTCTCCATCTTGCATTTATGACCCAAGGGGATGTGAGGTGGAGAAATATCTGGGTGAGAGGTGGCAGGGCTAGGATAGGCTAGGCTAGGTGAGGTGGAAGGCTAGGCTAGTCAAAGTAGACTAGGTGAGGTGGAGGCTTTTAATTAAATCAAGATTAGATCTAATTAAGTATGTAATTAGCCATAAAGCATAATTAGACCAAAATGTTGACTTTTTGACCATAAAGTGCTTTTTGACCATGGTAAAGGTTTCAACCTTAGTTGAGTTGGCATGAGGTCACATGAGGACCTATGGTTAAGCGTAGAAAGGGTCTTAGCTAGCCCAAAGGGGCTAATGATGATGAATAGTGATTTTGATTAGCCAATTTATGCAATTTTTAAGGGTTTTGCAAATTGATTGACCATGGAGATGGGGAGAGGGACAATGTGCGACTTTTAGGTGTCTACAGTTATTGTAGGTATTGTTGATTCTATATCTATGACAAAAGTACATACCTAAAAATTGTACAATCAACCACGTAAGATTGTATGTAATGTACAATGAGGGTAGAAAATGATTAACTGACATCTACATTCATTGGCAATGATATTTATGCAAGTAGTATGCAACTAGGAAAACAGTAAAAATAAGTTGTTTAGCATATCGAGGGTTTTACCAAACCGTATAGTTGACTTACCAGACCGTATAGTTGACTTACCAAACCATACAATTGATGAATTAGAGCATGAATTTACATGATTGAGCATTCCTAAGTTAGATCGATGAATTTCCAAGAGGATAATTGTAAATTGATTGTCAATCGAACAATTGCAACATACTTGGAGAAATCATACAGCTTGAGTGCAAATGTACAATTGAACATTTGTAACCATACAATTGAACATTTGCAACTATACAATTGATCATAAACTCTTCCTTTTGTTGGGTTTTCATATTTTGTACTTTTCAAAGTGAGATTGATGATTGCCAAATGAGAAATTGCAAAATTTGACCCATAAAACCAAGTTATTTCCAATTGAATGTTTTGGTCTATTATACATTTTGGCTAATCATATATTTAGTGTCATTGTATAGTTGTAATTGTACAATTAAATATTTGGTAACCATACAGTTAAAAATTGAATAGTTTTGGGAGTTGTACAGTTGTAACCATACAACTATATGAATTGGCCCAAATTGGATATAAATCATTGGAAATCATCTAAAATATTTCATCACACTTCCTATAAAAAATAATTTACTCATGCTACATTTGGTGTTGTTTTCATTGTGGAGTACATCGAGGATCTAACATGGTGCTACATTTAGAACCATTACCATTGTTGGAAAGGCCTGCATTGTCACTGTGGAGAATGATTAAGCGTCTAGAATAGTCGATAGCATGGAAAAAATTAGGGATGGATGACAAATATAAGTCTACAAAGACATGGGAGGACGAGATCATAGAGAGGTAAATGAAAGTGAATTTGTCAAGGTTGTGGAAAATTTTGTTGCATTCAATTTCTACATCTTGGATATGTTGTCTCTATGATTTGGGGTTAAGCTTGGTAACATGGAATTATAAGAAGAAATTTTCTTTGGAAGGTGCACAATAAATACCATGGAATCTAGCCAAAGCCACAGATGAAAAAGATGTTTTTTTTATGTTGATGATAAACTATACAATGAGATGTGTATGGTTGATGTACAAAAGGGAGGTGAAAGGTAGATTGTAGAGGGTTTGTATAGTTGTACAACTGATAATCATACAAATGATTGCCATTTAAAAGCATTGCAAGGTTGTTCAATTGGTGTGCATCATACAAAGAGAGTCATACAATTGGAGGAAAGAATTGCACAATCGTATAAGAAAAAGAAAAAAGTGTATGGTTATTGGTAAAATAGACCAGTTTGGCAAGAATCATATGATTGTTGGAGGAAATCATACAGTCAAAGTATAAATTGTATAATTGCTAGAGAAAATGTATAGTCATAGGGAAAACTATATGATTACTGGGAAATCATACAATGGTAGGGAAAATCATACAATTGCCATTGCAATTATATAGTTGTAAGGTAAATTGTATGATTACCAGTCAAATTAAAGTGCATGTAATTGTACAAATGGTCTAACAGATTGTACAAGCCAATTTTAGCCAAATTTGATGGGAAATATTGGTGAGGAATTGCATGTTGAAGAAGATTGTTTGACACCAAAGCAATTGCAAGTATTGATGCATGATGGTGATCGATACAAGAGTATGATACTGGTGCAAATGGAATATGGCATGTCCAATAGTGTATGAGATGGTATTTTAACATTAGGAAAGTTGTAGATTGGTGTGCTCGATGGTGAGTGGGATGGGATTCCAACATTAGAGCAACTATAGAGTGGAACGTTGTCTAATGAGAAGAAAAGGAGTATAGTGGAAGATCAATTATAGGGTGATGTGTGTAAGGCTATGAAAATCCAATCTATCTAACTAAAGTCCAATTTGGGCATATCGTGTAAATATTTGTTGTTTCATGGAGAATCACCAGAAGATCTAGTTAGACATTAGAGAATTTGTTGCATGTTGTGCAGAGCAACTAGGCAAACCAATGAGGTAGAATGGATATGGTTATATCCTGCATCATTTCATGGATTTGCAATATATTGGTATATGAAATTACCAAAGGACAAGTACCATACATGGGAAGAATTGTGTGATGCATTTGTGAAATAATTTTGATTGTACAATAATGACAATGAGGTCATTACTAAAATTTATAGAATGAAACAAGGTGAGAATGAGTTTATTCATTCCTACAATCGAAATTTGAGTGGGTTGTTTGAACATTTGGAGAAAGACCAATCAGAGGTATTGAAGAGGATGTGGTTCATAAATGGACTTCTTCCTACATATCAAAGGAATATGAAGATATTTCCTTTAAGATTATACCAAGAGGCTTTATATTATGCCTTGATTTGGGACAATAATGCAAAAATGTCATCAATGAATTGGTATCATGTCAATGAAGATGAGAGTAACTCTGAGGATGAAAGTGAAACTAATATTGAAGATGGCTCAGACAATGAGAATGATGATTTTGAGTATGAAAGTAGTCCCTTGTTCAAGTGTTGGATTCAAGAAGTTAGGGAAGAAAATGACTCCAAAAAAAAGAATGTTGACTTTGAGGATGAGTGTGCCTTGGAGAGTGCAAGATCATTATCATAGGTATATGCAACCCAAAGCCTAGTTGTACAAAGTAAGGATACCACTAGTGATGTGGCTTGTGACAACCATCATATAAATAAAAGAAGTAAAATATTGTATGATACTAAGGGTAGACCCATTGTACAATTTTTGCAATGCTATTTGTGGGGACACTTTGCACGTGACTAGAAATGTGTTGTAAATCAGGATAAACCAATGATGCATATATAATTTGAAGCATCAGAGAAGAGTTATAGCCCTTGCTAATAAATAAGGGAGGTGGAGGTGAACTTGATGAGCATGATTAGAATTGAGGAAGTGAACTTGATTTTAATGGAGGAGGTATAAATGCCAAAGGTAGTCAAGACTATGCTAATATAAGTTATAGAAGTGGTTGATGCAGACAAGAAAGAACAACATGCTACCATACAATTGAACCAAGTAGGGAAGAAAATTATTCAATATGAGTGTGTGCGGCATATTATCATTCAAATATAGAAGTCTAATGTACAAATGGAGGGCACCAAGAAGTGTTGCTATTCAAGTTCATGTAATAAAAGTGTAGTTGTCCAAGTGGAAGATGTTCCCATGGAACAATCACTTATACAATTGGAGGATGCATTTCAAAGGGATCAATCAATTGTACAATTGGAAGATGTCCAAATAGAACAGTCGATCATGCAATCAAAATTATCCAAGGAATAATAGGGTTGTACGATTGTACAAAAGGGAATTATACAAATGTTGGGTGAAATCATACAGTTGGTACAATTTTGTACAAATATTGGGTGTGATCGCCCAATTGATACAAATCATACCATGGATGGGTTTGATTGTATATTTGATACAAAATGTACAACTAGTGAGTGAAATCATACAGTTGATAGAGATTGTACAATTGCAAGTCAAATCGTAAAAAATAGAACTGTACAAGAGCAAATTGTACAATGTGAAATAGTAGAATGTGAAATTGTACAAAGGGAAATTATACAAGCTAAAATTATACAACATGAAACCATACAAAGAAAATTTATATAAGGTGATATCATACCAATAGAAGAATATCCATCAGTGGTTAAGTCAGGATAGTTCGAGGTTAAGGTTTAGTTGTCTAGATCCCAAGAGGAACAAAATGGAGTCGATGGTGAGTTGTTTAAATGGGTTGAGCAAAGGCCACCAAAGTTTCAATGAAGAGAAAATTTTAGCTTTGACAATGATGTTTTTAATAGCTTTATCAATGAGGGTATGTGTGAAGGGCACTACCCCTTGACCCCACAAGGGACACTATCCCTTGATCCTATAAGGGAGCTCCTACTCCCTTGACCCCCAACATAGATGACAATGAGCATTCCCATCATGTTGATGATGTTGTTCATCTTGATCATGTTCATCATCAAGGTTATATTTGTCATGTTGATCCTGTTGATGCAATCGATGATGCATTTGATTGCAAAAAATCCATGGAGTAGTCAGAATACAATGTGTTGTGAGATGATGCCAGTTATAAAGGATCTTTCTGGTATGTTGTTCAGTGTTTTTATCCCCATTGTTTAGTTCATGTATCATCAAGGATGCCAACCAGTTTAGATAAGGGGATAGATGTAGATAGGAAAATACACATCCCAAAAAGAAGAAATGACCATACACAATATAGGGATTTGCACAATTTTGACTAATTGTATAATTTTGAGTAAACGTACAATGTAGGGTTTACCTAATTGTACAATATAGGGGTTTTTCTAATTGTACAATGTAAGGTTTGGATATTTGTAGCATGTAGGGTTTGGCTAAATGTACAATATAGGGAAATATATAATACATGAAATGAAATGTAAAGACATACAAATGAAATGTAATTTGATAAAAAATAAATTAAGACCTTAGTAAACATTAGTAAAGTTGTTGATCTGAGAAGTTGCGGGTAACAATTGTAAATTATACGTTGTCTCAGGAACCACTTTGGAATGTCCTAGACAATCATTATAAGCCCCCCATTCAATTTTGTAGGTTGTTGATCATAGTGGAGTAGTTTTTCATGTGTGGAGAAGCGGTTCTTCATAGTTGGTTTAGGGTTATTCATAGACTAAACATAATGGTGCAATGCTACAATTTATGTATTGTTTGTGTGTAGTGTTGTATTGTACAATTGTTGTGTAAATAAGCCATGAATAATATAAAGCCCAACTAAGTTAAATATTTGTATGCATATGTGGTAATTGAAGTGTATTTACCATAATTATATTATCTATGGAGTTTTATTGTTATTGCAGGTATTTTTGATTCTATATCTATGGCATAAGTACGTACCCAAAAATTGTACAATTAGCCATGTACTATTCTATGGAATGTAAAATGAGGGTAGAACATGATTAACTGACATCTACATTCATTGGCAATGATATTTATGCAAGTAGTATGCAACTAGGAAAATTATAAAAATAGGTTGTTTAGCATATCAAGGGTTTTACGAAACCGTACAGTTGATGAATTAGGGCATGAATTTGCATGATTGAGCATTCCTAAGTTAGATTGATGAATTTCCAAGAGGACAATTGCAAAGTGATTTTCAACTAAACAATTTCAACATACTTGGAGAAACTGTATAGTTTGAGTGCAAATGTACAATTGAACATTTGTAACCATACAATTAAACATTTGCAACCGTACAGTTGATCATAAACTCTTACTTTTGTTGGGTTTTCATATTTTGTACTTGTTAAAGTAAGATCAATGATTACCAAGTGGGAAATTGTAGGATTTGATCGATAAAACCAAGTTATTGCTAATTGAATATTTTGCCCTATTGTATATTTTGGAAAATCATACAATTAGTGTTATTTTATGGTTGTAATCATACAATTGAATGTTTTGTGACCGTAAAGTTAGCAATTGAACAATTTTGGGAGTTGTACAGTTGTAACTGTACAACTATACGGATTGGGCCAAATTGCATATAAATCACTGGGAATCATCCTAAATCTATCACACCCCCCTATCAATAATACTCTGATCATGCTATACTCCCCACCAAAGATAAAATATTGCACAAAAACGTATTCCTAACAACGAGTTAATAATAAAACTTTCCTAAGTTTGGAAAACCCTTGAGGGAACGCATCCAAGGCCAGCAATGCACCTTTTAGTGTCCCTCATCTTTGGTAAACCTGATATGAATGCATCATAGGGTCTCTATTCAAAAACCTTTGATTTAGGACCTTATCCCTAATAAAGATAAAATTTGCTACACATAATCAATCACTTTAAATACATAATATGCCTATTTTAGGCATAACAAACCTTCAACCAAACTTGTAACTATGTTTTTCCTATGCTACATGCATATACCTTATGATAAGTGATTATACAACTTAACTTATCACATGGGCTAGGATGTAATAACTCCTAACATGATTCACTTCTCAAGTCTTGATCAAATCACTTGTTAAATTTGACTTGGCTAGGTTTTACTTTTTTGAAGTAAATCATTTGTCGAATTGAGTGAATCACTTTACAGTTTTTTCTTTTCGAAAATAGACCAGATGCTTTCTATACATAATAGATGCATATTCATGGTCAAATTTGATATTTTATGATGCTTTGATGTTGTACATGTCCTCATCTTTGCAAAAATTTCAAAATTTTAGAGTTTGTATCAAAGTCACCATTTGCAATGTACCTGTAAAACTCAAGCATAAATAATGAAAATAATGAATTTTTAAGATCAAATTGAGATTGGGTTTGATAAATCACATCCAAATTGGTTAATAACTCTAGACTCAACTTATAAAAATGCAAAAAATGGGAATGAATCACTCACATAAATGGACTTAAGCAATTGTTAGGTGATTTGCTAAAAAGAAGTTAATCGTTCCAAATATAGACCAAATGACTTCTAGAAACTAAACTTAGCAAAAACTAACTCAATTTTGATACAAATGCTTCATCCATGATGAATGCAAATTTGGAAAAAAAACAAGGAATGTTAGCCAAACTAGGAAAATTTTGAGGAAAATAGGGGTTAGTCCCATTGGGCATACCCAAAGATATGTTGAACCAAGGATTTATCCTGACTTCTAATTTAGCCTTTGTACCCCAAATATATTTTTAAAAAATTCAAGAGGTAGTACTAAGGGATCTTCTCAACCTCCATACTTAGGCCATATCTCCACTATCCTTGTGAAATACTCCTATTCTAACCTATACTAATTGCATGAAAAGTAAGTGTACAAAATAAAACATGCATGG
This sequence comes from Wollemia nobilis, assembly GCA_028583015.1. Classification (NCBI taxonomy): domain Eukaryota; kingdom Viridiplantae; phylum Streptophyta; class Pinopsida; order Araucariales; family Araucariaceae; genus Wollemia; species Wollemia nobilis. The sequence goes on along the minus strand of JAQPPZ010002170.1, from coordinate 9,811,091 downwards.
AAAATTAAGGGTGTGAGTGATTCAATATAGGTTCAAAATGTAATGAGGAAAGTGTATGTGATAAATCAATACATGAGAATTTGAATAGAATCAATGTTCTCCCATTCATTACATATCAAATTGATAAGTGAATGGTAATGTGGAAAAAAGGAAAATGTCTCAATCACTGTGCACTTGGCAAACCAAGCAGGTAGAGACACTAATGGAATGCATAAGGGCTTTCCAATTTCTCAACAATATCATTAGGTCAAAGCATAATATGGGTTTATAGAGTTTAGTTTTGAATATTCCTGGCCAAAATATGAATATAATGGAGCCCTAAGATCCTATTTATAGTAATATTTTATCCCTAAGTTACCTGGGGTGAGAAATAATTACTTCTAGTAAAAGTAAATATTTGGGGGCATCTTTAGCAAAATGATGCACCAATAAATGTTACATGCCTCTAACAAGATTATAAGGATTCTAAAATGACTTAGTGAATCACTACATGCCAAAATGTTTCTCTCAAAAGGTTTACCTCAAGATCCATGCCTTCACCCCTTTGTGGCTTGTCAAGTGATTCACTCTAGTTAGTGAGTGAATCATTCGCTTTGTAAGTGAATTACTCCTAATCCAGTTAGTATATTCTACAAGCAAATTGATCCTAAGCTAATCAGTACCTATGATAGACTTAGTCAAATTTTTTATGGTTTTGTAAGACATCTACTACTTGATTCCATTGTTTCATGTTCCTTCAAAATTGTGAATCCTAAGGTAGTGTCAAGGCACTAAATTTCCTCTTAAATTTGAGCATCTATATTTTCCCTAAGCATTTTTGCAATCCCTAATGGTACCAATTGGATGCCATATTTAAAGAGCTCTATATCTAGTGGGATGTTATAGTTAAGAGCCTTGTTTAGATCCTTTAGATACAACACCAGGAAGTGTCTCCAATAATGATGGTTGAAGTGATAATAGTAGTCTTTTGTATCTTGGGATTACAAGTGACCCACATTATTGGGTAATCTGATATGTTAAGAATATTTTTTATTTTCTCCTTAATGTAGAAGGATTCCTCTTCCCACTATTGTGGTCGAATATACTTCCCTTCAAAATAATGTCTTTCAACACAAGCTTCTACTAATATAGGTAAGTTTCATAGCTAGGTCATCAGGTTCATTACCAATCCTAAGGTCCATACCTGACTTGGGCTCTAAGAATTAGTTGCAAGCCCAAAATTAAACTTTCTCAATATCTCTTTCTAGACCTCAATTGAGGAGTTATTGGACTTCTTATCCTCCACCCTTCTATAGAGTTAATCAAATATTTCCTTAAGACTTTTGTGTGGGGGAACAGGCTTCATCTTCTTGGATCTCTTCTTCCCTTTATTTTTTGATTAACTAGCCCTTGATATGGGTACCTTAATTTGAATGTGTGCTACTAGAGTATAAAATGGAGAGGCAATAATGGTGGCAATCAAGGACATAATGTTGGCTACTGGAATGGAGGGACTATCAAAGGCTATAGTTGTATCCATTGTGAATAGGTAGAACAAAAGCTACCCCCTCTTGTTCTAACTTTAGTCATGAAATAATAACAAAGGAGATTAGTTTATATAATTTGGGAGCCAACTAGACTAGAATGGGATACCATGTTGGGTTTGACCCAGCCAATTTTGAATAGATGTAAACAATAAGTGGAATGTGGTCCATTCATGATGTTCTTGAAAACCCCATAGGAGTTGTTTGAAGTGCGCAATTGAATGGTTATTTATATGGTGGTGGTATTTATGAGCAAGAAGAATGCAATGTGATAGCTTAGAAGGAGAGGTGAAAGTAAAATTATGTGAAGGCATGATTGACAAAATTTTAAACCCCCCTCTTTCACCAACCTTATCATCATTATAAATGAACTTATCAACTCTTTCACTCTTGAAACATAGTGATTTATTTCTTAAATTTTATTTTTTTCATTTTGGACCTAGGGAAACGATTCATTCAAAGTATCAAGAGATTCACTCCATTGACAAAGTGATTCACTCCATTGCCAAAGTGATTCACTCATCAAATGGAGCAATTCACTCCTAAATATTTGAAATAAAATTTTCCAAATTTTCATGATGAGCAATTCACTCCTAAATATTTGAAATAAAATTTTCCAAATTTTCATGATGAGCAATTCACTCCTAAATATTTGAAATAAAATTTTCCAAATTTTCACCTAGTAAAATTTTTGGTAATGGGAATAAAGGGAAAGTAGAAAAGAGGATGCCCACATGTCTTTTTCAAGGTTTATGCTTGGACTTAGATTTTATTCTTCTTTTTATTTTTTTGGTGCTTTTTTATTTTTCTATATTTTTGTATTTTTTGTTTAGAAAAGAGAAAATAGAAGTGGAAATACTTATCAAGAAAGAAAAATAAAGCAAAAAATAGGGATAATATCTAGGGAAAAACATAAAAATGTTATGTACATATTTATATTTTCCTTCTTTTACTTTGAGTGCCTCTTTACATGGGCCTCATGTGTTGCATGTTAACTAAAATTGGCAATGGTCTTCCATCCATTTTCATAAGCCTACAAGTGTTCAACCCTATAATTTGAAGGATTTGGTATGGCCCATTCTAGAGATAATCAAAATTTTAGTAGCTTCCTAGCTTAGCTCTATATTTATCCCACTTTAAAGTTAAATCACCTTTTTTATTGTCCATCTTGGTGGTCCTTCTATCGAACCATATTTCTATCACTATTTAATGGTGTACCATCCTTTTAAATGTTTTCCCCTTTCTTATTCCATATCCAATAGGATATTTGGATAGAATGGTGTTCCAGGTTTACTAGTAGTATTGTTTCCTTTCTAAAATTTAGCTTGCAAGGAGATGATATTATAGAATATTTAGATTTTATTCTATCCAATGATAATGCCTTTTTTAGTTTGGTATGCCAATCCCTTTGTGATTTGGATATTATCTTTTTCAATATCCTTACAATGTTATTATTGGTGTATGTTGCTAGACCATTTCCCTAGGGGTAATAATTAGAAGTTTTCAACACAAATATATTCTCCAATGCAAACTTTATTACCTTGAATCCTATGAAGGTTGTGGCATTGTTTATGATTATCGTGGATAAAGCCCCAAATCTAGTGATGATGTATTTCAAGATCTAGGTAACTAGCTCTTGGTTTGTAGATTTGACTAGCATTGCTTCAATACACTGTGAAGTAATCAGTTGTAATTAGAATCCATCCATGTCCTACACTAGATAAGGGATTAATTTTACTGATGAAATCTAGACCCCATTGTTGAAATGGTTCAATGACTATGATTGGCTTTGGGATTTTTGGCAATTTTCTTCTCTTTACCATGACCGTAAAATAGGCTTTGCATTCTTTGTCCCACTAGAAAGAATAAAAAATGATGGTAGGCCAATACTATCTTGCCCTCAAGATTTATGTATTGTGGTTTGGGTAGAATAATATCCTCTTTTTTCTTGTTATTTTTTATTATGGATTCTATCCTTTCCTTTTTGATACACTACAATAATGCTCCATCATATCCTTTCCAAAGGGTGTATATTTTCTAGGTACTCATTGTGCATTGCATTCTATTTGAATCTATCTCTTTAGGCATTAATCCTTTTAGAACTTGTTTAGATATCATATATCTCATTATGTATCTTATCTAACCTAGTTGATCATCTAGTTCTATATCCTCTACAAATGGTACTTGATCTTTGATGACTAGCACAATAATATTTTCACATAAACCCTTACCTTTGACAACTTTAGCGAGGTTTGTCTTTATGTCAAATTCTTGGATCTTGTTTATCCATTCTACTCTCTTTTCCCCTAGTTAACCATGCAACACAATAGATCTAGCATTGGGATGGGCCAAAAATATAGTGGTCTTGATTTAGGATGAATAATATCTAAATTTTCTTAGGTATTTCATCAATGCAAATATTTACTTATCAATCATCATGTACCTTTCCTCACAATTATGGATTACTTGAATCATAAATGAAATTAGATGTTCTTCATCTTTAGTCTTTCTAAATTAGAATAGAGGTGATGCTTTCATTTATCCCAAACACATAATGCCTAAAATATTTATAAATTTATAGGTTGATGATGACTGGATATTTAGATATAGTGTCCTCTATATCTTGTAAAGCCTTCCTACATTCCTTATTTTGTACTAGGGTTGCATCCTTTTTCAACATCTTGGTGATTGGCTTGACCATTTGTGCAACATTGGTTATGAACTTAGCCATGTACTATATTTGACCTAAGAAAGACCTAATTCCTTTTATAGACATAATTAAAGGTAGCTTTTGGATTCCTTTTAACCTATTAGAATCTATCACTAGGCCATCTTTAAACACTACATGACCTAATGACTTCCCTTCCTCAACCATGAAAATTGAATTTTTGGGGTTAAGTGAAATACCATACTCCCTACACCTTTTAAATATGAACTCTAAGTGTTCAATATGTTTACCTATATATTTTGAGAAAATAGTTACATCATCAAAGTATATGAGTATGATCTCGCATATCAGGCCTATGAAGGTAATGTCCATAACTCGTTAGAAAGTGGCCTCAACATTTGTTGATAAGCAAAGGTTACCTATTTTGTAGTAAAGGTCATTTTATGTTGGTCATCATCCTTGACCCATATTTGAATGTACCTCAAGAATCCATCTAGAAGTGATAACATCTAATATCTAGCCACTTTCTATAAAATTTGATCTATGACATGTAGACGGTAATGATATTTTAATGATACCCTATTTAAATTCTTGAAATTAAGACAGCCTAATATCACTATTTTTCTTTTAGATTGGCACCAATTTGGCTACCCAGCTCGAATAATTGATTGGAAAATTAATTTAGGCCTATAGAAGTTGTAGAAGCTCCTTTTTCATAGCCACGTCAATTTAGGGATTTATAGGCCTTTTTTTTTTCCAAAAGTGTTTTGCATCGAGCTCTAATTATATAGTTTTTTTAGAGGGGGAAAACATCCCACCATGTATGATTCTCAATTAATTCGCTAGGAGCTAAGGTGATCGTAGGGCTATTGTGGTTCTCTATACTTGGGGGCTTGGGGATCAAAGGGTTCACCTGGAGTGGTTTAATGACTCACTCCAATTCTTGGATGGAAGGTTTGATTTTTTTATTGAGAAAGCATCTAATTTTAGTCTTAACTAAGATCTAAATTAGAAATAATTAAATAATGATGCAGGGCAAACAATAATGCAACCAAACAAAGAACTATTCCTAGAATGATTCTTAGTTTCAATGAAGACTATCCCTAAAATTGCAAGAAATGAACTTTTATTTATTTATTTTATTCCTTTTAGTTATAAAAAATATATGGGAGACACAAAAAAATAACAACCTAAAAGAACTATCAGAACACTTACTTGATCCTAGCCAAATTCATCTCCTATAACCAAATGTCCAACAACTTCAAAATCCTTAGAAAAATTAATCAGTGTTTGGGGGGCTGCTTAGGCCACTATGTGAATAAGCTTGGAGGTGCATCAGTCAAGCCCCCTTGGTCCTTTTAGCTGACTATTCAAAAATAAAAATGAGTATTGACCTTTGGAATGAGCAAAACAAGATATAACAAACATGAAACAACGAAAACAAAATACCGATAGAATGAATGTGATAGAAATAAAGTATGCAAGAAGTAAGCTAATATTTTTGGGAGAAAAAACTTACCTCTAGTCATAGTAACCAAATTTTCTACCCGTAAATGTGGGCATGAATTTGTTTCAAAAAAAATTTCTAATCTACAAAATGCAACAATGCAATGCAAAAAAAAAACTAATGATCTAAAGAGACTAATAACACAAGAAAAAAATTGATTAGCCTATGGAGAAAGCAAGAAGCAATGAGAGTGAGGGTAGTAACCAAAATTGTAGACATATTCTATCATTAATGCTCCTCCACTTGTTCACCAAAAGTAGTTAATCACAAGAAGCACAAAAGCAAATCAATAATAGAGCATTCTAAAAGCAATAATTATTTAGAGTGTTAAGAGCACTTGCAATTTCTATGAGAGATCACTTTGAAATCCTAATATGGGATGAAAAAGAGATTCCAATCCTTCTATTTATAGGATGTTTGGAGAGGTGCTAGGCAGGAAAACAAAACATAAACTTGGGTAAGAGTTGATGTAGGACAAGGTTTTTTGAGAGAAATAACCCAAGATTACCAAATTTTTGCCCCATACATGGTGGGTGCGAATTTGGCATGCCGAATTCATGCCCCATAAGGAAGGACTATGAATTTGACATAACTACACCCATGTGCATTTTTTTTATTTTGGGGGACCAAAAAATGTCAGAATGGGACAAAATTATACTTATCGAAAAGCTCTTTTTGAGCCCAATCCAAAAATAGTGGTTTTGAGAGGAATGGAGAATATTTGATGGGGAAAAATTAGCTCAAATATTACCTTACTTTTGGAAGCAATAAATGTTCAATTTGAGGTCTTTAAAAGGTGATTTTGACTTCATTGGGTAGATGGTTGATGCATGAGGGTGAATTGATGAAAAATTTCTACATGTTCTATGATGCTTCCATCATACACCTTTAGGTCTTCATAAGACTAGGTGATATCGTAATGATATCACCATACTCCCTCTAGAGATCTTTAAAAAAGCATACCTCTTCCTTAGTGCATTCTTTGTCTAATAGCAAATTCTTCCCTTCAAAACTTTTGACAAGATGATAAGAAGGTGCTTGAACAAACTTGCTAGTGTGATTAGCCTCTTTGGCAATTGATTAGTATTCAAATGGATTACTTCATATTTTATATCATTCCCATATTTATTTTTATTCTCAAATGTTGATCTTCCCTAATGAGAAATTTGGTAATTTACTCATCTTTATTGAAAAGTTTCCAATAATCAGAGTTATCGGGGATTGTTGATAGGATAACTATTTCCAATGAAGAGGAAATCAAATGTAAATAATCTAATATGTCAAAATATTACTTTATTAGTCATGCTTACTTTACATAATGGCTTCTAACATGTAATTCAATATATTCTTATCTTGTAATTTAGATTTTGACATTATAAATGACTTCTAACATGCCTCTATTGAATATGATATTATCTTGAATATGATTGGATCATATAAGGGCCCTTTCTTTGTGTATATAAATAGGATACTATGAATATAAAACTTAGCTCTTTTGTAACCACATCAGTGGATATTAGAGTGTTCATTTTGATCACTTGGTTTAGGTCATTTGAATCTCTCTCATTAGTCATTTGAGCATGCACAACCTTGTTCCATGGGTTAAATTCCAATGTGAGTATTTTTGATTGCATGTTTCAACCTCTACCAAATATGTTTACCAGTTCGGTGCTTCTTGCAATCAAATTATTTTTTTGAGCAAGATGAGCATGACTTTGGACTTATTTAATTATTTTGGTGTATCAAGTGGAGGGTGATTTTTTTATTTTAGGCACTTTGCCATTGTTTGTTGCTTTGATGTTTAGCAAATGATAAATTTAAGAGACAATACTACTTGTGGGAGACCATCGCATACTCCACCCCATCATTTTTGTTTTGTCAATAGATAACTTTGATTGTTCCTTTGATGCTAACATTGAATCCTAAATAATTAATAGGAACATTCCACGTATACGTGAGATGCATACTCATTGTTTTCAATAGGTTGACTGATATAGGGTGATAGTTCTTATTTTCCTACCTCATTTCATGCCTAGCTATGCATCATCATTCCATGAGTTGCATATTTTCATATTTGGTTAGCTTTACTCAACCAACTACTGATGCCCTTGTATTTGTTACATAACAAGCATTTCCAGTGAACTCAAGGTGGCAGCAAGAATACATTACAAGGCATGGGCAACAATCACAAGAATGACCAAATCTTCCACAAAAAACCAAATTTTGTTATAAAATTTCCAGCATGCATGCATGTTTGTGTATGTACACTGATTATTGTCAATGATGTTAATGAGACCTTTTGCAATGTTGTTTTGATATCAAACATCAACCTTGATTGATTGCTTACCCATCAACCCATAAAGTCATTGAACAAGATCTAAACTAGGTCACAATCATTTTTATATTAACTTTTGCTTCTCGACACCATTGCCTATTTACTAGTGACATCTCTTATTGTTGAGCTCTTGCTCCTATTTTTAAATGACTTTTCTAATTACTAGTGCTCTAATTTATGGGGTTGTTTTACCTTGTTTCCCACTTCTCCAATCGATATTTGTACACTTGTGATCCAACACCACCATGAATTTTCCATCATTGACTCATTCTTTACATTTTGTAATCAGACATGTAAACTGATCTTGGATTCTTGGTTGGTGCTTTGCTCATCTAATAGGAATGGACACCATTACACAAGAGAGATTCATTTATTTTATTCAAGGTATAAATTTGGTTGAACTAATTAAAATCTCATTAAAATTGGGTAACTATTAAGGCTAACAGAATTTGTAATTATTTTGCTTGGTATTTCAATAATTTATGGAAATAGTGCTTAATTGAGCCTCACTTTGACTTTGTAAAAGTACTCTTTTTGTACCACTAGGTCAACCTAGGCATTCGATAACCCTAGCACTAACTCGTAAAGCCATGGCTACCAATTTAGTGAAAATATGGTAAATTTAGCCATTATAGTTAGTGCCTTACCTAAAATAATTAATGACATACATGTCCAACCTGATGTCAAAAGGACTTCTAACACTCACTCTCAATCCAAATGCAATGTTAAAATCCTAAATTCCTCAATATTTGGATCCTAGACATGGAAACTTGATTTCTCTATAGTCAAATTCTTAATGATAACAAAGTTATCTTTGCCAAGTTAAAAATTTTAGGAGTGTCTAAGGTCTTTATTATTAAAAAATAAGATATGAAAAATCCCATCAACACTTGGGATAAATTGGTTGTAGTCTTGAAGGTTATATTGTATCCTTATCTAGACATCGAGAAAGAGCAAGAACCAAAGCGATGGAAGGAGGAAGTGGCAGGAGTACGGACAGCAACGATAGCCTCAGCCTTGGCCAGGCAGTCGTGATAGGTAAGGACCCTGAGGCAAGCAAGGATGCGGTGGATAATCAGGCGTCAGTCCCTATTGATAAGCCTAGGGGATCGAATCCCCCTATCAAATATCCCAAAAAAGGCACCCAGTCAGGATTTGAGGGCCCCAATAAAGGTTGGTCCTTTTCTAAAACCCTTAAAGGGTTGAAGAAAGGGTTTTTTGATTCTCTCCCTCCCCTCATCCTGGACAACAACAAAATTAGGGTTCCTAGAACTACCATGGAAGAGTTCCTCTCTCTAGAAACCTTTTCTTTGGTTGGAAAGTTCTTGGGGGAAAGGCCTGACATAGAAACCATAAGGGTGTGGGCCTTTTACAAATGGCAGTTAGCAGGCAGCTTAGAGATTATTGCCCTAACTAGGGGGTTTTTCCAAATCTAGCTCAACAACAAGGATGCCAATCGCATCCTGACAGGATGTCCCTAGTTCCTGGGTAGAAGGAGCCTCTTCCTCCATCCTTAGGGGGAGGATTTTAATTCGAAGAGCCATAGTATCAACATAGCCCCCATTTGGGTGAGGCTTCCCAACCTTCCTTCTCAGTTCTTCCATGAATACTTCTTGAAAGGCATAGCCAAGACCATTGGTGATCTGGTTATTATCGACCACCCCACTCTAGCAAGATCTCGAATGACTCATGCGCATATGTGTGTGATTGCATACCTGGAGTCTGAACTCCTGATATTCATTGATCTGGAATACGAGGGCTATTCCAAAAGGTAGCTTATCAAATACGAGAATAGATCTTCCTTCTATGTCGAATGCAAAACCCAAGGTCATCTGAGGAGCCAGTGCCCAGACTTCATTGCCACCAAGGAAGCACCAAAAATACCTGACCTCAAAGATCCCAATGAAAGAAGGCCTAGAAATTAGACTCAGACTTGGGTGCCTCCCAATGCACCTATTAAGGGCAACCTCCAATAGAGTTTGCATGAATATCCTACCCCTCGAATGGAAAAAGGAAAGCAACACATCATATCCAATCAAGCAACGCAGGTTAGTCCCTCCTTTGTCGATCCTAATCTATTTGAGTTACTTGTGGAGGCTGAGGTTGAGCCCGCCAACCCTATGAGCGAAGGTCTCCTTGCAGAACTTCCTAAAACCCTTGAAACCCCATGTCTCGAGCAGGCCCATTTCTCACCCCCCCAAACTACCCTTATGATATGCCTCAAGACCTAGATGTTTTCAACAATATTTTAGTCGATGAATCCCCTGAGGTAGCACCTGTTGATGCAGGCGAAGGCATTTCCAGCCCTGTCCAAATCCAACACCTTCCCCCCAAGTTCTGTCCAAAGCAAACTTGTAGCTCAGCTAGCACCATCGACTTTGGCACCGAGAATAAAATGGGAAGAATCCTAGATGCAGAACATTATAGAATGAGAATTGAGAATGAGATTGCTAGTGGAAAGCAGAGCACACTAGTGCCACAAAGCATGTCTCTCTTCGATGACAGCAAGACTAGCAAACCCCCCCTGCTTCAAGGAAGAGGGAGAGGGAGGAACATAAAACAATCTAAATGAAGGTCCTCTCTTGGAATGTGAGAGGCCTCAATGGTCATCCTAAGCAAATGGTGGTCAAGGCTCTGAGGATAGAAACTCGACCTACAATTTTGTTACTCCAAGAAACTAAAGAAGATGAAGTTTGGTCTAAAATATTAGCTAGTAAAATTTGGAAACAAGGGGAGATGGCTTTTAAGGAAGCTCAAGGAGCGTCCAGTGGCCTCATGACTCTATGGGACCCTAATGAAGTTGATGGCAACGTCATCCAAGCTGATGCCCACGTCCTCAACTTCCTCTTCCATGACAGGTACATCAGATAGCCTTGGATCCTGTCCAATGTCTACGTGCCCATTACCTTACAAGGACATTCCAGCTTTTGGGAGCACTTGGGTCACCTTAATAAGTCTTTCCAAGATGTCCCGTGGGTGGTGGCTGGTGACTTCAACACCCCCCTCTTCCCCTCTGACAAGTGTGGTGGTGTAGGGTTGTCGACCAGAAGCATGGAAGACTTCATTGAGTTTGTGAACACGAGCGAGTTGATGGATGTAAATTTGAAAGATGCCAGATTCACATGGAGAAATAGGATGCTAGGAAACTAGCTCATCCAATAGAGGTTAGATAGGTTCCTACTATCCAAGGAAGCAATCATAGGTTTTGGAGAGGCATACCTCCACTCTCTTCTCATGATTGGGTCTAACCATAATCCTATCTTGCTAGAAGTCCCTCTGGCGTCCAGATGTAAGCATCCCTTTCATTTTGAAGCAATGTGGACCAAGCATCCAAGTTTGAAAGAAAAAATCAACCTCTGGTGGTAGCAACCCTTTCAAGGTAGCTCTTCCTACAATCTTTCCCAAAAATTGAAAACCATCAAAGAAAAGCTTAAAATATGGAACAAGGACGTGTTTGGGAATATCTTTGTCAGGAAGAAAGTAGTGTGTGAGCACTTAAAAAACATTGAGAATAGGATCCAAAATGGAGCTCTGGATGATGAAATTAGGATCGAGGAAAGAAGGCTCATATACAAATACCACAACATCCTGGCTTTTGAGGAAACCTATTGGAGGCAGAAGTCCCATGCACTTTGGCTCAGATACGGGGAAACCAATTCTAAGTTCTTCCATGTTACCATGCTTAGGAATAGGAGCAACAATCGCATCAAATATTTGATTAAAGTTGATGGTTCTGTCACCAGGGATGACCAAGACATCAAGGATGAAGTTGTCTCCCACTTCAGCTCCCTTCTTGGTGACAATGGAAACTGTCAGGAAGCCGCTCGAAACACTTTACTACAATTAATTCCCCCAAGCATTGATAACGCTGCCAACCTTAAGCTTATAGCCATCTTCTCTGATCAGGAAATTAAGGATGCCCTCTTCTCCATGAATCCTAATAAGGCACCAGGTCCTGACGGGTTCCCACCCAGATTCTTCCAGACCTACTAGGACATAGTTGGAAGGGATGTTTGTTCTACCATTCGGGAGTTCCAATCCTCTAAACACATTTTGTGAAGCTACAACTCGACCTTCCTAGCCTTGATCTCGAAAGGAATGGCCTTGAAGTCCATGAGCGATTGCAAGTCCATCAACATTTGTAATGTATTATACAAAGTACTCACAAAAACCATAGGCAATCGCATGAAAAATGTGCTGCCTCAAATCATCGACCCTTGTCAAGGGAGCACTATCCATGGAAGATCGATTTTAGATGGTATTATCAAAGTTCATGAAGCCCTCCACACTACTTCCCAAACCAAGAATACTGCATTTGCCCTCAAACTCAATATGAACAAATCCTAGGACCGCATCAACTAGGACTTAGTGAATGCCATCCTGCTCAATTTTTGCTTCCATCTAGATTGGGTCAGGCTAATCAGCAGCTGCATTCGCTCACCTTAGTTCTCTATTCTGGTTAATGGATCGCCTGCAGGGTTCTTCCAAAGCCATAAAGGACTCATACAAGGGGATCCCATTAGCCCTATGCTTTTCATCCTAGTTGCTAAAGCCTTAGGCAGAATGTTCTCTGTTGCTCGTGAGGCAAGGCTAATTTCTAGCATCAAAGCAACGTCCCTCACAACTGCCATCACGCATCAACAATTTGTGGATGATACACTGATGTTGTCCATTGCATCGATGGCAAAATCTAGAAATATTAGATGAATCCTCAAGATTTATGAGGATGCAGTTGGTCAAAAGGTCAACTTCAACAAGAGCAAAGTTTACTTCCTTAACACCCCGCTTCTACGACAAATCCAAATTGCCAGATTTTTTGATTGCTCCATTGCTTCTCTCCCCAATTCTTACCTAGGTCTGCCTTTGTTCACTGGTGCACCATCAAATCTCATGTGGAACAGTGTCCTGGAAAGGATCCAAAGTAGCTTGCCAGGTGCAAAGGCCATTTGCTCTCACAGGCAGGTAAGGCTACTCTAACCATGGCTTCCCTCCAAAGCATACCAGTATACTTTTTATCAATCTTCAAAGCCCCATCCAAATTTCATCACTTGATCGAGCAACACCAAAAGAACTTCCTCTGGTCTAGTTCCAAAAGCAAGCAGAGATGTCACTTGGTGGGCTGGGATAAGGTTTGTTTACCTAAGGAGAATGGTGGACTTGGCTTGAGGAAATTCACCCACCTCAACTCAGCCCTTCTAGCCAATCAAGCCTGGCGGTTGATCTCAGGCGAATGTCATGAGTGGCCAACGATTATCAAGTGAAAGCATCTTCAAGGATCTAAATTCTTGAGCACCACCATCCCCTCATGTGGCTCTGCCTTCTGGAAAGCCATTCTAACCACCAAATATGTCCTCCGTAAAGGAACGATATGGATTATAGGCAATGGCCGCAAGATCAATTTTTGGGAAGATAGGTGGGTAGGAGACGAAGCTCTCTCTTGCGACACTATCATGGCCTACTTAAAGGATTATACCAACCTGACCTTTGGTCCCATGGTTGTTGACTTTTTTTGGCTTGACAGGGGTAGACTCAGTTGGAAGGCCATGGCTTCCCAAGGATTTGAAGCAAAAATTAACAAACTCAACCACATTTTGTCCTTGCATTTTATCCCGTCCCTGGCTAGAGATGACTAGCTTCGATGGACAACAAAAGACAACGATAATTTTTCTATCAAATTGGCCTACGCCATGGCTCTCCACCCTGATACTCCTAGATTTCAAACTCACTTAGTCTGGATTAAGAGACTCATTCCTAAAGTATCCTTTTTTTCTTAGCTAGTTGTCCAAGGGAAAATTTTAACCATCGACAACATGATGAAAAAAGGGCTAACCATTCCCAACAGGTGTTTTTTGTGTAGAGCAGGCTGGGAGTCCATCCATCACTTTTTTATCGAGTGTCCCTTTGCCACCTCAATCCTCAGTGGCCTCTTTCAAGCATTCAATATTGCGTGGGTGAGTCCCACCTCCATCACCGAACTCTTCCAGCAATGGCCTATGCCCTTTGTTAGCTCCAATTTGAGTTTCATGTGGAAGATCAGTTTGCATCATTTCCTATGGCAAGTTTGGCTAGAGAGGAACTCCAGAATCTTCAATGAGTCTTCCCATGAGCCAGGTTTTGTCATTAGCAATATCCTAGCTTTCACTAGAGAAAACACCCTGATTAGTTCAGAGGAGACCCAACCTAATTCCCATTTTGAGAGGCTCCTAGATCAATCCTTGAGCCTTCCCCTATAGAATGGCCCCCATAAAAGGAATCCCAGGTGAGAGGTCAAGTGGCTTCCCCCCCTGATGAGCACCTCAAGATGAATTTTGACGGTGCTACTAAAAACAATCCAAGCAGAGCTAGAGTAGGAGGGATCATCCGAGATCACAGAGGTCACCTTATCTTAGCCTTTATGGAGCCCCTGGGATCCACAACCAAAAATTTTGCAGAGGCTAAGGCTGTGTGGTATGATCTAGAACTAGTCAAAAATATCCACAAGCATTTCATCGTGGAAGGAGACTCCCAGATCATTATTGATCTTCTCAATAATGATAAGGATCCTCCATGGAAGATCAAACCATACATTAGGGAATCCAGGGTCCTCTTGATCAATAAAATTAACAACATGGCCCAGCACACTTATCGGGAAGCCAACAAGGTGGCAGATAGGCTTGCCAATATCGGTGTTAATGTCGTTAACCTTCTTACGTGGGCACACGATGTCCTGGCTGACATGGAAGAGATCATCCTAAGTGACCAAATATGTGGTGCTTGAGGTGGATCACGTGCAAAGTTAGGTGGTGGTTAGCCAATGAATTGTCTTGCTCCACGTGGGGGCAGAGGCATTCTTTCCAAAATAACATTTCCAACAAGGCAGTCATTCTGGGGACTTGCAATGCATGGAGCGAGTGCAAGAACCTCAAAAATATGATGGTTAGGGTCCCTAAGGATTTCTTGCTTTGAGATACCAAATTTCATAGCTCCAATAGTGCCTCGTATAGGGGGAAGGCGTGGTAGGGCTTTCTGACACATGGTAGGCACGTGCAGCTCCGTGGGTATCCAAAAATCCCACACAACTTCCCATGCCCCACTCAGATCAAGGGCATTGGGTTTTCCAAGAACCAAGGGGTGGTTGGCACATGGTATGACCGCCAAGTGGCAGTGAGGAGGTGGCCCCATCGTCCTTTAGGAACCCTTCCTATTTACATACCACTCCTCAAGCGACTCTTTCATGAGCCCTGCCACCACCTTTTCCCTATCTACGAGCACGAGAGCACATCGTTTGCAGCTTCTTCTAAGTTTTGTAGCTATGACAACAACATGACGTATATCGAGCCTAGCATGGTGGTCATGGAGTCGGCCACTTAAGACATCCTTACGGAAAGGAAATTCACCCAATTTTTTGAAATGTTTTCTTGGGCTGACGATGGTGTCACTGTTGCTGTGATGGAAATGTGGGATGAGGGCAGAGTGGTGATAAACAGAAGGGAATTCACCATCGAAATCAACCTATTGGATACGATCATTGGTCAGACTGCTCATGGTCGCTCGATCCATAGATAGAAGAACAACTGGGAGGTTGAATTGCAAGAATTCAAAGATAACTTGAAGATTTTTAAGGAAGCAAAAAACAGGTTGACGAGGGTCGACCTCCCGACCCCCTGGAATTCGGTAATGAAGAATATCATGGAATTCATCACTGTCGAGGACCCTGGTAAGGTCCTCTTGAGCTTCCACTATGCTTTCATTAATTTCTTTTGTGATATCAATCCCATTAGCATCCCCCAGTTCCTTCTAAATTCTATGAACTACACCATTAATGCCTGTCGAAACAAGAAAGGTACGGTCATGCCCCTCCATCAAGGCCTTTTGAAGGTGATCTTTAAATTTGTTCTGGCCACTTCGCCTCAGCCTGAGATTCCTGTCGAACCCTCGACTGAAACCCCCCATTGCTGAGATCTCTCGACCCAAGGATTTACCTAAGTCCTATTCTAGATCCTTGACTAAGAAACACGCCTTAGAGGTGTCCATCAGAGTCGACGCTTCAAGGAAGAAGCTGAGGATTGACGAGCCTGCTAGCTCAAAAAGGTCCTCAACTAGGTTGAAGAACAAATAGGGACAGTCTCCAGCGAAACCTATTTCTATGGACTCCGAGGAAGAAGACTCTTACCCCAACATCATGGTCCTTAAGTGGTTCATCCTAACCACTATGGCAACTTCCCTCTGCCAGACGTAGGAAATTCTAGATGCTCTCACCAGGGTTTTCTTTAATGAGGGTTACCAGACTAACAAGCCTCCTGAGGCCACTCCCGAGATTGAGGACCAGGAGGATGATAAGGATGATGAGCAGAACGAGGAGGACGACAAAGATTAAGTTGAGATCCCTATTGCTCCATTTTTGGCTTAGGTTGGGCTTGAATGCTTTTTGGTTTTTTCCTAGCAGTCCTGGTAGCTGAATCTTCCCCCCGTGGGTTTTTTGTCATTGGTCATTTGTCCTGGTCGTTGGGCAGCCTTTCTAAGTTCTTAAGGGCCTTTCTAAAAAATTTTGGGCTCAACTATGTAGAGGATCAAGGATCCTCAGTCTTTTTTTGTTGCATCTGCACAACTTTTTACTGATATTGTTTGAAGGTTTTGGGTCAACCTAAAAAACCCCTTTGATGAATATAATTTACTTATCAAAAAAAAAAAAAAAAATTATCCTTCTCACTATGAATATGGCTTGTTTATCAAATGGCTTTTATTATGTCAAGGAATCCATATGTTTGTATAGGATTACATCTATCAATTCAATAGGATACGTATATTACTCTACGTACCTAATCTTGCAACCAATATCATCATGAAGTCCAAGTGTGGACTTTAAGAACACTTTTTTAGGGAGTTAAAATACACATCCTTTATGACACTTGATGTGTATTTCAATAAAGAACAATTAGTCAAAGAGAAACATGCTACCAAATCAAGAGTATCTCGATCCTCTTCAACAGGACCTTCCAAAACCTCGACTATGCAACCCCAACAACATTCTTCAAAATCAAAGTTCTTATCTTCTCCTTCTTATTCTCCTTCTCATCATTTGTCTTATCCGGCATATTTTGATTCTTCTAATGATAGTAATTCTACTAAGTTTTTTACTTATTGTAAAATAATGGATCATTAAAAGTTTGAATGATCTAGGTTGAAGAAAAATTTGATTGTACAATCTCCTAGTGAGAAAACTCAGAATATTCCCATAAAAAATTTTGGATAAGACATCACATATGAAGAGTTGAAAGGTAGACTAAATCAAGTCACCTTAATGACCCATCATTATTTTATAAGATAATGTAACAATTTTTTTGTCACTCGTGCTCACCTCACATGTGACTTTTTTGTAGATTGTACCATCGACAATGGCTCATAGAAAAATTTGATTACAAGGTCCCTTTTCAAAAGAATTAAAGCTATTGTTGGACCCACATCCTCATTCATATTTACTTGGATGGAAGGATAGTAGAAATACATCATACATCACACACACCTACACTTTGTAATTTGATTTTGGTCCCAAGTTTGTGGATAAGGTCACTTGTGATGTGATCTCTATAGATTTTTGTGGATTATTTCTTGGAAAATCATATTAATATTATAAGAAGGGTCAATATGATGCATATAATAACACATACACTTTGCAACATCACAACCAATATTATATTATAAAATGCACCTCAAAGACCACTAATTTGATATGTAATTATAGGCAATCAAGCAAGGCAATAAATCTTGCATAAGAGCTTAAATTTATTAAACCACACCTTGAAGAGACACAAGCATAAGTTACTCTTAGTAAATTATTGCATCCCAACTCACATTTTTTTCAGGCATCTAAAACACTTTTCTTGATTCGAGTATTCAATCCCAGTCTAGATATTATTCCTACTATATATCTTCCAAATGCTCCATTATTGCATACACTTTATGTTCCTCATAATATTTTATAGAGTATTCAATCTACGTATGTTTAGAAGACTCTATAGTTGCAGACATCGCTCTTGGATTTTCATCATGTTCCTTAAAAATTGGAGATAGTGATAAATGTGATTTTCTAGAAAATCCACATGTGCCTTCCACTATTCATCATTAGGTATCAATAAATGCTTCTTTATTTGATCCTCTAGTCAAATCGATCATTAGTCATCATATTGATTTGGTACCTGATTTTTAGATTTTGTTGGATTTTGATCTAGTTTTCGACACAGACTTATCAAACCCACTTGGGTTCTTCCACTTCCAATCTTAGTTCCAGATGAGGATAACTTCTACACCGGGTACATTAGCTATCTCACCACCAAATGTCTTATGATTTTCCTTCTCTCTTGAAAGCATTGGAGTCCAATGATTCTATTATAGGGAGGAATGATATAAAATCAAATGTAAATAATCTAGTAATATGTTAGGAGATTACTTTATTAGTCATAGGCTTACTCTCTGTAATGGCTTCTGACATGTCATTCAATATAAGCTTATTTTGTAAATTATATTTTGAATGAATTTTAACATTCTTTATGGATTTTTACATGCCTCTATTAAATATAATATTATCTTAAAGGATATAATCGAATCCTATAAGGGACCTTTTCTTGCCTGTATAAATAGAATACTATGGGAATACAAAACTCAACTCTTGTGTAGTTGTATCATACAATTTCTTTGATTTATTCCATCTCTCTAAAGTGGTGTTAAACCTCACTACCATGGATGTTAATTCATCTTCCTTGGTGTTGGGATCTTGAGGGGTTGTATTGGTTTCATAGGTTTTTAAGATTTCTAAAAAATCATAAACCCTATGTTTGTAGAACTCTAGGTGTTCATTTTTGGTGGCATTGAATGAATTAACTTGGTTTATAACTAGATCAAAGTCACCAAATACTTTGAAAATTTTCATTCCCATATTTTCAATTTTTCTTAAGCTAGTGCAAAGTGCTTCATACTCAGACACATTAATGGTGTAGGTAAATTGTAGCCTATATGCATAATATCTCTAAGTGTTTTATGGGTATATGAAATGAATACCAACATGAGCTCCATTTCTAGTTCTAGAACCACAAAAATTCATGGTCCATATCTTGTCAAACAATTGCACCTATTGACAGGTTAAGGTTGGGATGTTTGTAGGCTCTTTAGATATTAAGTAATTACCAAGCTCAATTTCTTTAAAGCTCACTTATGATTCTTCAACATCCTAAAGTATGTTGATGATCGTATCAATTTTAGACATTTGATTACCTTTTGTAACTTCATTATCTACAAATTTAGGCAACTCATTCCATTTTACCAGACCACAAATTTAAGATATTTCCCCATGGTCATGAACAAATATTTCAAAATACCTACGATATTTACCCTAGTTCCATCCATTTAAATTAGGTTCTTGGTAATTTTAGTATATAGAAAGCCCATTTTTCATAGATAGACTTAGGCATTATAGTTACAATGACCCCTAGATCTACTATGCAACTTCTTAGCACATAATTTTTTATCTTCAAAGTTACATAAAATGGTGATGGTTTTAGGGTATTAGGCTTTGGATCATGTAGGGTATTTGTTATTTGACCTATATGTCTCAAGGATCTTCTACCATCAAGTTTTGTTGTTTTATTAGACTTGGTTGAGTTGGTTTTGGCTATATATTTTTAGCAAAACTCCTTTCCTACTCCTTATAGGCCTCTTGGAATAGGTAATTCTATTTATGTAGTGATATAACCTCCAACATGCTCAATTTTTTTGGGGTTTCTTTGTTTCTTCTGCTATATTCAAGTTGAATTCAACATAGTTACTTTCACTATGAGATAAGGACTTCTTGTACTATTTGGTGCCCATCGCTCCCTAGCTAATGAGGGAAGGGTATTTGATATATTGTTTAGCCTCTTTCTATAATTTATCCCTTTCTTTCTCATTTCTCTTATCCTTAAACCTATCTATTGTTTATTTCCCTCCTTTTCCATTTTGGGTCATTTTTCCTTGTCTTATTGCTTTTCTTTTTCAACTTGCATGTTATCTTAGACAATAATGGTCAGATCTTTTCTAGAATTCTCCTTCTATTTTTCTATTGTATAGTAGTCACCAGTCCCTTATCCTTCATGTGAAGTAGTGGTTTTCCCATTATTAACACTATAGTATCCTTATTTTCTTTAGCCTCATTTCAATTTAATGCTTGCTCTTCTAGTATCTTCCTCTTATTTATGGTCTCGTCCCCTTGCTGGTTAGTGCGTACAATATAATCCTCAAATTAGGAGTCTTTTTCTTCTTTGACTACACCAAACTTGATGAAAAATATGTTAGTGTTTAGTAAGGTTTGAATTGCTTTTTGCACTGGACCTAGGGCTTGGTAAATTGGATAAATTACCATGGGTGATTGGTATATGATTGGGTTCATCACCAAGGATAAATTCATTATGGATACTAACTATTCTATAATTATGACTTGTTGGGCTTGGCCTTGTTGGTTGTATTAATTTGTTTGGGAATACCTAATAACAATAGTGCAATTTGTAGGAGTGTATCCTATGTTATATGGGAATCACCATAATGTGTTTAATTATAAATTTGTATTCACCATATTATTTTGTATTTGATTGGTATTTTGCCCAAAATTTTGGTATGGAACCTAATCCTTTATAAGGTGAGGGGTTTTCCTTGGTTGCCAATTATATTGTTGCAATCTGGTGTTTGGTCGTCACTACATTTTCTCCATGTTGTTCTAGTTTACCATTATCTTCACTAACTCCACCATTTCTTTCATACTTAGCTTGCATTCATCAAGGCTTTGAGTAATGGTCATAGTGTCAATCTAGTTTGTAGTAGGATGAATAAATTTGGTAATTAAGACCAAAAAGTAATGGTTGGTGATTTTTGACCTGGGTATGTCATGATGCATGGGGAAGGAATTGCATTGCCTGATGATAGTGTTCATAATAGAAGAAATGGTAGGATTGAACCCAATAATTTAGGGATTTTGGGTAATATGAGTGATATAAGCCATAAGATGGGTAGGTGGTAGCTTACCTACTCTAATAAATATGTCTTCTTTGTGGGTTTCTTCTCAAGTTATAGTTAAACTAACACGGTTAGCATTACAAGCCATTAGTATTAAATCAAATTATAAGCCTTTTAACACAATACGATAATGTTTGATCTTCATTTTTTTCAATTGATTATATGGGATTGAAACATATCCCACTCGTATTACATCATCACTACATAGTGATATTACAACAAAGCTTGGATATTATCCATGTATCACTTAGCAAGATTTGAACCTTAGTCTCCTTCTTAAATGTTGAGGAATCTAACTGGTTGAGCTAATACCACTTGATTAAAATTGAGTTTACATCTGTTTTTATGAGGGGTCTCGGTCCCTTCGTACCAGGGTTCAATGTTTTATCTTCATTGGATTGAACATTCAAAGGAATTAAATGCAAATCCCTCATGAATCTAGTATTATAATCATGAATATTTTCTTGAGGATACCTTTGCATAGCATTTAATTGAAATAAAATAGGCTACCCATTACCAATGTAACTAAATATTTGCATGAAAGGTTCTAAAATTGATATCCAATTAGTAATATAATTAGCTGGTAATCCCCTATACCATAAAGTAATATTATATATTTATTAATAGATAAGTATATGTAGCATTATGTCTTCTTCCTAGATGTAGTGGATTGACTTCAACATAATAAGCTCGTTTAATGTTTCATTGTTATATTAGTCCTATTTTTATCAAAAATCATCAAGCCCTTCTTGGTAGTAGTTTTTGGTAAATATTACATTATCTGATAGATGCTAATGTACCCCCATAGTACCTTTATGGTATAAATATAAATACATAATAGAATACGGTTTGAGTCTATAGTTTAGAAGAGTGATTTATATCCCCTTTATGTAAGTGCCTATGTGTATGATATGCATAAGTGTCATGTAAGTAAGAGTGCAAGTGTGTAATGAGAGAGTGCACAAGTGCCATGTAATTGTGCAAATATGTAATGTGAGGAAGTGCATAAGTGTCATGTATTAGGTGTGCATGTAAAAGAGTGCAAGTGTCATAGAGTTAAGTGTGCATGTAAGTAGAGAGTCAAAAGTCATGTATACAAGTGGCAAGATGAGAAACCAAAGGACATGAGAGTTGTCATATGGAGAGAAATAGTCAAGTACTTGAAGAGTTATCTTGTATGGCTATATGATAGAGGTAAAGCTTGATGTTTTGTACTGAGAGATCTGGATATTTAGGATATTTGAGTCCATAGTATGTGTCAAGTAGGTGTCATATTTGTAAGTGTGAGTTAGTAAAGTATCAAGTTCAAAAGTAAGGAGTTATGTGCAATCATGAGAGACTTTATCTTTATGTAATATGTGAGATTCATTATGTAAGAGAGAAATGTGAAGATTTGGATCTTCCATAAGTTTGAGGAGAGCAAATGTCAAGATTCACATGCATATGAAGAGTATCATGTATGTATATATTGAATACAAAGCTTTGTAATATGTCTTGAAGTAGTATTCCATTTATACATTGCTAAGTAGACTTTTCAATAAAGTATTATAAGTTTTATGTGATTTATCATGTGAGATTTACATTTGAGTTATTGTGAGATTCTATGAATTAATCATATGAGAATAGTGCTCATTTTCTAACAATGGTATCAAATCTAGCACCTTGTGTTAGCTTAGATGGAGCCACATTAGATGAGTAGGGTTAGAGGATAAAAGATAAGAGTGGTGGACAACAACAATTGGAGAGAAAATAATTAAGGCAAAGAGGATATGTACGTTGAAGGAGACATGTGTGTAGGTTTTGGAGAAAGAACAAGCACCTCTGGAAATATGTTATGAAAAAGTTTGAACATAAGAACAAGGAGTAGTAGCAAACAAAGTGCAACTATAAATATTAAGAGAAGATAGGTTGATTTCACCAAGAGATTGATGAGGAGGGTTGATATTACCCAAAGTTGAAGATTGCCAGATAAATAGAACACTGGAAATTGCAGATGATTGAAGAAGAATTTCCAAGGCAAGGCATAAATAATTATTTTATTGAAAGGAATATATTAAAGTGAAAGAGAAAATAATTATGGGATATATAAGAATAATTGATGGGATTTATAAGAAGAATATTTGAATAAATGTAGAATAAAAGAAAATTTAAGAAGAAGAAAGAAATGGAAATAAGAATAAATTAAAATTTGAAGAAAGAAAAAGAATATTGAAGAACAAAAGATTGAAGAATAATAAGTAAAGGGAGCTATAATAAGGGAACTGAAAGAAAATTGAAGAAATAAAATTAAAGAGAAAATTTAATTTAATTTGAATGAGTAATTGAGAAAGAAATTATTTGAAGAATAAATTATTAAAAAAAAATTGCAGCAAAAACAACAAAATCACTTAAGAAGAAAGAACATTTGAGGAGATATTGCTCGAGCGAGGTTGTAGAAAGGAGTCGAAACTAGCAACAACATAACACCAATGGGATTACATGATAATCAAGTGAGTTTCAACATATTTGATTTATCAAATCTAGGAAAGGTTAAAAGCAATTGAGTATTTTAAAAAAATATATATCCAACAAAGATTGGATATTGGACGTATAGGTGAATGAGATAACATCACATACAGAATGAATTTGAAGGAATAAAGTGTTTTAATGCTCAATGGAAATATTAGAAGTTTTTTAAAGCAATGGATGTTACAAATATTTAAAAAATAATGACATGCATCTTGACACATGTTCACAAAGTGAGGAGCTGGAGGGAAGGATTGTGAAGTTCTACAATGGTGTTGTTTAAAAAATGACCAAGAATTTCAGGATGCTCTACACGGGCATAGATATCTTTGATCACAATAATAATTTGGTGTTACAGATGGAGAATCCCCTTGGGATGGAAACCAGTAGGTTATTACATAATATAGGGCTTTGATTGAGGGCCTCATAGTCACCTCCACCCTTAGAATAAGTAGTGTCACTACTTTCAATGATTGTATGCAAATTCTAGAAAGTTATGGGGTGTTGGTGTATCAGACAAAATAAGATCTACAATTATTTATGAGATGTTAAGAATCTGCTTGGAAAATTGGATATAGTATTGATGGTCCTTCTAAAAAGTAGTAAAAATGGATTCGCATTGTCATTATCCAGGCAAGTCATTCGCACTTAGTTATGTATAAGAGTTGAATACCAAGCTAAGTAGCATTTAAGTTTTCCTATGAATCAACAAACCTTATCTAGGACAATGGTTGACAATAGTATTGAAAAAATTAGAGATGTTTCACCCGGGGATGAGCTCTTTATTATAGTGTACAAACATTCTAGAAACTTGGGATAACCTAAGTGTGATAAATATGTTGGATATGATGAAGTGGATATACAATTTTGGTATCAAATGCTTGAAATATTTTATATTCATCATATGAGTGCATTTGCAGTTATGATACAATGCAATGGAGGAGGAGGAAGATCAAATTCTTGTTCAACTCACACTCTAGTACATAGTCCTCAACAACCAAAAAAATGAATTTAAGATGATAGTGAACCTAGATCCATATAGGGTTCTTGTTCCCCCTAACTTCATAGAATTCTATCTACCTTTATCATCTTCTCTTGATGGACTACTGTATATTAAAATCAACAATACCATTTTAATTAATAGAGCTAAGATAAAGTTTGGTATAGACCCAAGCACCAATTTTATATACATTATATTGTTTGTAAAAGCTTTAACTATAATTTGGATCGAGGACAAGCAATACTGGCAGTGGACTCCCCTAAGTGACTCCAACTTCTCTAAATTAGATAAACTAAGTGGAGTTTTTTGGTTTTATATGCAAGATAAACCATAAAAAATGTGTGTTAATATCCTAAAACATATTATATTACGTAAGTACTATAATTTTCTTGATTATTTTAAAATTATCATGATGCTCTTGGATATGGGAAACATAAAGCTTGGACTAGAAATAAATTATTACTCTACTAAATATGTGAGGTAGAAATATGTGAGGTTAATTTTTCAAATGCAATAAACTATAATCCTCTTGGTCATGATGTTCACATTATCACACAAACTTTGAGAGAAAATAGAATAACATTGAGACCAAGTTTGGTGGAAATAGAAAAATGGATAAACTACAAGATTTGGGGAGTGATTGCATAGTTGATACAAATAGAGACAATAAGTGTGCATTTGAAGAGGGACAGAGTGGCTAAGGATTGAGAATACATGAAGGTAAAAGGTCTTCATACCAAATGATGTAAATTGGGGGGTTTTCAGGTATTACATTATTTTTTACCTTTATAAATAAATTATATTAGGATCTATGTTTAATATTTCATTCCATAATATGTGTCAAGTAGTTGTCATGTTTAGAAGTGAGGGGTTATGTGCAATCATGATACTTTATCTATGTTTAATATTTCATTCCACAATATGTGTCAAGTAGTTGTCGTGTTTAGAAGTTTGATTTAGTGAAGTGTCAAGTTTAGAAGTGAGGAGTTATGTGCAATCATGAGAGAATTTGTCTTTATGTAATATGTGAGATTTATTATGTAAGAGAGAAATGTGAAGAGTTGGATCTTCTGTAATTTTATGAGGATCAAAGGTCAAGAGTCATGTGCATATGAAGACTCTTATGTTTTTATATATTGAATATAGATCTCTATAATATGTATCAAAGTAGCATCGCATTTATGCATTGCTATAGTATATTTTTTAATAAAATATTTTGATTTTTATGTGCTTTATCATGTGATATTTATATTTGAGTTACTGTGAGATCCTATGAATTAATCCTATGAGAATCATATTGATTTGCTAATTTATGGAGCCTAGGTGACTGATGTGCTTAATTATTTTAGGGTGGCTAACCATATTGCATCAGATAGAGGTATACCATGTAGCCTTGAGGTAAGGTCTCATATGCATAATATGGATGTACTTTAGGGACAATTTGTTGGAGAAAACATAGAGAATATTATTGTGCATTGTAATATGATGATAAAAATGGAGGATTTGGGATAATAAAGTGATGTTCGATGGTGAGATTTTTCTCTTAGGTAAGTTCTGGCGAGAATGTATCGAGTGCGGTAGCGGTAGGGAACCTCGAACCAGGCGAGATCCTCAACTTTGCTACAAAGGAGGGAACAGATGAGTCAGATGCTGATGCTAAAACAGACCTTTCCACTGGGTGGGAGAAATACCTAGGGAAGGACCCCCTGAAAAAGATCGAGGGATATCCCAAGGTAGGTGGGACTAGCGCTAGGCCCTCCATTTTTGCATCTTCTCTTGAAAATATCATGGGTACCAAATCATAAAAATCTACCAAGGATCTAAGTCCTTTGATAGCGATCGAAGAAGACTTAGTGATTATAGAAACCCTAATGGCTAAATATCTTTCCCTATAAGAACATTCTTTGATTTGGAATTTCATGGGCGGCAGACCGGACATGGAATCCATTCGATGGTGGGCCACTACCAAGTGGAAAAGTTTAGGGAATCTTGATATTGTATCTCTCCCTAGAGGGTTCTTTCAAATATTCCTTAACAATACCAAAGATGCAACCCATATTATAACAGGGGGTCGTGGTTCTATGGGAAGAAGAGTTTGTTTATTCACAGATGGGGGAAATATTTTAACGTTAAAACTCAAAGCATAAATTTTGCTCCATTTTGGGTTCATCTTCTCGAACTCCCTAGCCAATTTTGGCATGAATACATCCTATAAGGAATAGGTAGATACATAGGGTAAATGGTGGCCATGGATTCAACCACCAAAGATCACACTAAGTTGACCCAAGACAGAATATGCATCAACGTAAATCTTGATTCCTAGCTCCCAACTCGAATCAATATAGTCTATGGTTCCTTTTGCCACTACCGGGCCATAGAGTATGAAAACAAACTAGATTTTTACATCAAATACCAAAATCAAGGACACCTCAAGTCCCACTACCCCTCACTTAGACCACAGAAGGAGGTAGATCCTGGAAACCATATCTACAGGAACCAAGGCATTCGATTCCCTAAGCCTCCAATGCAAAAGAATAGGAAAATCTATAGCAGAAACCCTCATCAGTAATCACCAGGGCAAAACCCTATGGCAAACAAAGGGAAGCAAAAAGTATAGCTAGAACTATCAGATTACCAAGCTCAGGTAAGCTCCCTATTCACTCATCCTAATAATTTTGATATTCTAGGAAATATCACCCACTCTTATTCAAAAATAAATGAATGGTTATTCACTCAGAAAGAAAATGATATGTCGGATCCAAATGTCGACCTCCAAATCCCCACCATCAAAGAAATTATGTAGTATCCCCTTACCACTAGTAGCCCTATCTTATCTCCAGTCAAGTAGCTTCCCCTGACCCCCACCCTAAAAATATTCTTTCCCAAGAGGCTAGCGAGAAAACAAAAGTAGATTTAGTCCCAAAAATACTCGAAGCTCCAAAAAAACCTGTGTCGATGTTGGCAATGACAAGAAAAGGAGAAGGCCCAATATCTAAGATCAAATAAGAAGTTAAAATATCGAGGACATAAGTAATGGAGTCCATACAACCCTTGTACCTAAAATGTTTACTCACCCAAATAAAGATCCCAATTTATCCAAACCCCCTGTGCAACAGCCAAAAGGGGGCAAGAATTCATCTAAAGTTTCCAGATTAGGATACTCTCATGGAATGTGAGGGGCCTCAATAGTGCGACCAAGCAAAGGTTGGTTAGCACTATCAGAAAGAAACCACACCAACAATCCTTATTATTCAATAGACCAAGTTAGATCATTCAAAAGCATGCAAGGTAGGCAACACCATTTGGAAAAATAGTGGAAGCATTTTCAGTCCCAACCAAGGTCCATATAGGGGTCTTTTGTGCCCTTGGGATCCAGAGAAAGTGGATGGTAGAGTAATATTGTCCTAAGATAGAGTTATAAATATCATTTTTTTTGCAAAGACAAGGATCAATGTTGGATCCTATCTAATATCTACGCCCTAAACAATCCCCTTAGTAGGAGTTCTTTTTGGGACCAACTAATTCAAATGAGGTAGGCTTTCATAAATTTTCCTTGGGTTTTGGTTGGGGATTTCAACTCCCCCCTTTACTCATCAGATAAGGCAGGATGCAATGACATCCCTACCAAAAGTATTTAGGACTTCCATGGGTTTTTCACTGAGAATAATCTAATGGATATCCATATCTGGGGAACTCAATTCACATGGAATAATAGAAGAATAGGGAACAATCTGATCTATGTTAAGCTAGATAGATTCTTTCTATCTCAAGAAGCCATACCTCTATTTGGTGATACCTCCCTCACTTCCCTGCCCAGAATTCGATCGAATCATAGTCCTATCATGTTCAAAGCTAACAAGCCTCCAGTTTTTAGGACCCCTTTCATATTTAAGGCAATGTGGGTTCTCCACATAGATTTACATAATCAAATTATAGGGTGGTGGCAACAGTAGGTGGATGGATCCCCCATCACTCAAGTTACCCAAAAACTCAAAATAATCAAATACCACATCATAATTTGGAACAAGGAAGTGTTTGGTAACATTTTTGAAAATAAGGAGCAAATCACCAACAAGCTCAAAGCCATAGAAGAGCAAATTTATAAAGTACAGATGAGCATACAAATCAGTAATGAAGAGAAAAATCTCCTTTTCGATTACCACAACATTCTAGCCAAGGAATAAATGTACTGGAGACAAAATTCTAGAGCCCTGTGGCTTAAGGACAGGGACTCAAACACAAAAAAATTCTATGCTTCCATTCTTCATCACAGAATCTCCAATAATATCAGGGAGTTAATAAATAGTGATGGCACAAGAATGAGAGACATCCACCTCATCAGAAATGAAAAATTCACCTTATTTGAAAAATACTGGGAACAAAGTCCACTATTTTCAAACAGTCCCAGGATCAGCTTCTTCAGCATATTCCAAATCTATTATCCCCTAAAATGAATGACATGCTCATCAAGGACCTTACCAATGAATAAATAAAGCAATCTCTTTTCTCCATGGCCCCTGATAAAGCTTCGGGGCCTAATGGCTTCTACCCTAGGTTTTTTAAAACTTACTGGGATATCATAGGGGTTGACATTTGCAAATCCATTATTCACATGTAGAAATCCAAAGCCATCCCTAGAAGCACCAACTCCACCTTCATCGCCTTAATCCCTAAAGGCCCTAAGTGCAAATCCATGAATGACTACAAACCCATCAGTCTATGTAATGTCATATACAAGAGTCTTGCCAAATCCCTGACAACAAGACTCAAAGAAATACTCCCACTCATTATATATCCTTGCTAGGGCAGCTCAATCAAATGAAGGTTCATTCATGATGGCATAATCACCCTGCATAAAGTCCTCCACTCAGTTTCCTAAAACAAGAAAGCAGCCCTTTTTCTCAAATTAGATATCAATAAGGCTTTTGACCGAGTAAATAAGGATTTCCTCTTTTTCACATGGAATGGATAAATGTAATCATATATTGCATATCCAACCCTCATTTCTCAGTCTTGGTTAACGGATCACTCACAGGTTATTTCCCTAGTGGCATAGGCATCAGGCAAGGAGACCCCCTGTCACCCATCCTTTTTATAATACTCATTGAATCCCTGGTAAGAGCACTTAAGAGTGTTATCAGTGAGAAAAATATCATAGGTATCAAGGCTGCCTTGATTCTAAACTCGCTATCACACCAGAAATTTATGGATGACACAATACTTGCTACCTATGCTTCAGTAGTGGAGGTCAATATGATAAAAAAAATCTTGATTTATAAGAGAAAGTGGCTAGGCAAGAAATCAACTATAACAAAAGTAAAAGTTTCTTCATCGATACCCCCATTTCTAGGTAGATTAAAATTGGGCGTATTCTTCAAAGTAGCATTGGTGAGTTCCCTACTCACTATCTGGAGCTTCCTCTCTTTTACAGTCATCCCAAAATGTTTATGTGGATTCATGTGGTGGAAAGGATAAACAAAAGGTTAGCTAGATGGAAAGGCAATTTTCTAACCCAAGCAGGTAAAATCACTCTTACCATAGCATGCCTCCAAAGCATACCAACCTATTTCGTCTCAGTATTCAAAGCTCTTGCTTCAATTTACGCCCAAATCGAGCAAATACAAAAAATATTCCTGTGGAGAGGCACAGAGGAGAAGTAACAGATTCATTTGGTTGGATGGAAAAATGTTTGTTGGCCAAAAAACCAAGGGGGTTTGGGACTTATTAGAATCAAGCATATGAACACTGCTCTGCTGGCTAAGCAAGCCTGGAAAATCTATGCAAGTTTCAATATAGAATGGGTATCAATAATACAAAGGAAATACCTTCAGCACAAATAATTCACTGATGAAGATACCCCCAAAGAGGGATCAAATTTTTGGAGGTCAATTATTCAAGTCAGAGAAGTTCTCCAAAAATGTTCAAGGTGGCAGTTGGAAACAGGTACTAGCATAAACTTTTGGATAGATAGGTGGGTCAGTGATCAGCCCCTAGTTGAAGATGATGAGATATTTATCCTAAAACCTATCCTTTATGGCACCATAGAAAGCAAAGTAGCAGACTTCATCCAAAACATCAATGGTTCTAAAATCTAGAAAGACCTCAACAATAACTCAAATTATGGGTACATAACCAAGGCAGTGAGGGCTTTGGCTCTTATGCTGAATACTACAATGATTTCAATAGATGGAAGATAAGACTTTATAATTTGGAAAGAAATGAACAGTGGATGTTTTTCTATCAAATCTGCCTACCAACTTATCCTCAATCCACAACAAGCTCCTTTCTCTCCTAGCCAAATCTGGATCAAGCACCTCATCCCTAAAGTGGAAGTGTTTTCCTAGCTGGAAATTCAAAACAAGATTCTAACCACTAATAATCTCATCAAGAGGGATATTATGGTACCCAACAGATGCCACCTATGCCATAAATCTTGGGAATCCATAAGCCATATTTTCACTAAATGTGATTTCTCTTATGTTGTGATGAGTACCTTACTATCCAATTTCCACATCAACTAGGTCCAACCCAACTCCCTGGTAGATATTTTCACTCAGTGGCCCAATCCTTTCAAAAACCCTTGATTGAAATCCTAGTGGAAAATGTGCGCTCACCATTTCTTATGGCAAGTATGGCTAGAAATGAAAAATAGGGTGTTATCTAATGCTCCCAAGGACCCTACCTCCATTGCTAGTAAAATTATTAGCTTTGCCATAGTGAAATCCTGACTCATCCCTTGCACAGAACCCCTTGATGTGGAATTTGAGATTTTTTTTGTTTAGAAGTTTTAACATCCCCAAGGAAGATAATCCTCATGTCACTCATCCCCACCCAAGGCACAACTCTTCATGGAAACCCCCCTCCCTCGGAAGGATGGCTCAAGCTCAATTTTTATGGAGATTCTAAAGGAAATCTGAGAATGGTAGGGGTAGGAGGATTGGTTAGAGATAGTAGTGATAATATTGTGGTTGCCTTTGTGGAGAACCTAGGCATTAAAACTAATCATGTAGCAGAAGCCCATGCCCTGTGGAGAGGTTTCAGCATCATCCAATAGTACAAAGGGAACTACAAAATAGAAGGGTATTCTCTAAACATCATAAATTATATCAACAACAGCTCCAATCCTTCATGGAAGGTCATGAATGCCATCATGGAAGCCAAAAATATGATCATAAGATAGGGCAGCGTGATATGCAGACATGTGTACAGGGAGGCAAATAGATCGGTTGACCTCTTAGCAAAATGGGAATCAGTCTGAATTCCTTATCTGTATGGGATAACAATCCACCCTCAAACATTGTCAATGAAGCCAACCAAGAGTGGGCAAATCATGGGTCAAACTGACCAACACAAGTTCGAATATCAGTGGGTTTGGCTCAACAATGTTCTATTTGGGGTGTTGTCCATATATTATCTACATCAATACTATTTGGGGTGTTGTCCATATATTATCTGCATTAATACTATTTTGCATGTTTGCTATTAGGCTTATTGAATTTTAATCAATATCAGTGCAAGTTCTATTTGGGGTGTTTTCCATATATTATTTGCATCAATATGGTTTTGGTTGTTTGTTATTAGGCTTATCGACTTTTAATCAATGTATGGTGAATGGTTTTTATCCATGTACGAAAACACATTTTTAAAGTTTAGTATTCTAAGCTTCTAGCCTCCCTTGAGGTTTTTGTAACTACTGGTTGTGGGATCTAGGAAAAAACCCCTTAATATAAGCTACACTATTTACCAAAAAAAAAAAGGAGGATTTGTATTTTGAATCAAGGATAGTCTAGTTGTTGATTAGGCAAGGCTCACAAATTTTGTATAGGAGGATACTGCAAGCCTTGTTGAGGAACTTATTGGTTGAGGGAAGGTGGGTACTACTATAAAAAAAAATTTCGTTAAGTAGCTATAGACGATGTTTGGTTTAGGGGGTTTCCCTGAATTTCTTGCCCCAATTTTATTAGATATAACTTGTGATTTCTGAATAATACCATAATTTTGAGTTGGGATGTAAATTTATCCATAGGTATTCTTGTTAGATGGCATGGACTATCTTGATAATGAGGTTATTGTTAAGCATTATTCTATTTTCTAGACCTAGGAAAACTTTAAGCCATAATTGTATATGATGGAGAGTTATTTTAGATATTGGAAATTGGTGGTTGACATAATCTAACCTAATTGTTAAAGGATAATAGGACTTAGTTATTTAAAGGGTTATTTACATTGATATGAGGCATTTCAAATAGAATATTAGTATGTGTTATGGTGAGTTCTATAGTGACCCAGAACTAGTTAGGGGAATTTGAAATGATAAAGGTATAATTGTATACTAGTGGAAAATTAGGAAAAATTATTTCTTGGAATGCAAAATTTTGACTCATTTGATCAGCCATTAGATATTTTATTTTGATAGAGTAAGACTTTGCATTGTATCCTTTTCAATCCAATTGTCTCGGCATATCTATACAATGACTTATTCTTTTCTTTGCCATTTTGAATTCCTTTATTGATATTATATCAATTCAACAGTTTAAGTTATTTGCCTAATTATTGCATCTTTGAGCACATATTCATGAGATTGAGCATTTCCATGAGTGTCCTTACATGGATAAAGTTTTGAGGTTAAAACTCAAAAAATATTAAAATTTTGAATAGCAAAGTGAATTACTATAAAAATATAACTTGAAAAAGTTGACAAAAGAAAGCCAAGAAAATTGCTCCATTTCTAAGGTGAATCCCTCCCTTAAGAGGTGTTAGAAAGATCTTGGATATTATTGAGTGAATCAATTCTCAGGCTTCAAGTGAATTGCTCTTTAGGTTCAATTTGGATAAATTACTCTTTGAGTTGTTTTCTTGTTATTTTGAATTAAATTGTAGTTGATGTGGAGTGAATTGCTTTATAGATTTGACTTGGTAATTTCATTTGGTTTCATAGGTGACTGGCCTTAAACAAGGCAAATCACTCAAATATTGGATTAAATCATTTCCAAGTCTTAGCAAAAAAAAGTCTAAAATTTGACAAATCACTTTTTTCCTGTAGCATATACAATTTTGGAATCAAATTTGAGGGGTTTTACCATTTGGGGTTGCCTTGCTTGCTTTACAAAAAATTCAAAATTTTAAGGTTTGTAATGGAACATCATTTGCAAAGCACCTACAAAATTGAATGCCAAAAAATAAATATATACAAAATTAGAGTTCAAATGGGACTAGTCTCACCATGGAAATCAAGACCTTGGTCCCACTGGGCATCCTAGAAACATATTGAATTACAAAAAGTCTAACTTTTTATATGCCTATAATTCTATTTCAACAAATAGGAAGAAAGAGGAGCGTGACCCTCTTGACCTTTGGATTCAGGTTGGATCCCCTTTGTCCTAAATAAATCTAACTAATCTAAGCTAATTGCAATGGTCAATCAACACATGAGAAAATCAAATAACAACAATGGATCCCATGCATATGAAATGTAATTAACAAGGAATGACAAGAGGATAAAAGAGAAATGCCTCAATTGTCACATATTCCACAATCCACAAGGGTGATGACATTGATAGAAAGCAAAAGTCTCATCAATTTGTTCTTTATCTAAGAGTAAAGAGCATTTACATGTGGGTCTCACAATGTGTAACTTTAATTCTCTCAAGGTAAAAATATATTTACAAGGAAGAGCATGGATCCTATTTATAAGAATAATTCATCCCTAAGTTAACATGGGTAAAAAAATTTTACTACCTAGTAAAATTAAATATTTGGGGGAATATTTAGCAAAATGGTGCACCTCCAAATATTACATGCCTCTAGATACATCCCTAAACTACTAAAAAAGTTTCCAAAATTCTTAATAGTGCTACTACATGCCATAATATCATTTATTGAAGATCTCTCTTGAGATTCTACACTTCCTTTTTTGCTTCTACCTATTAATAAGCAATTTTATCTAGTATGAGAGCATATCACTCCTATAATGGGTCACTTTTCTTTAGTATGCTAGCACTTTGCTCTTTGGAAAACAATCACTCCATGTCTAGTGATTCACTCCTTTAAATCCAATTGCATCATGTTGAGCAATCATACCTTTGGTCAAAAGTTTACAA
The DNA here is from genome assembly GCA_028583015.1 of Wollemia nobilis. NCBI lineage: Eukaryota > Viridiplantae > Streptophyta > Pinopsida > Araucariales > Araucariaceae > Wollemia > Wollemia nobilis. Next base: position 9,776,436 of record JAQPPZ010002170.1, on the reverse strand, counting down.
AATTAGATTTCAATATGCCTCAATTGATCAATGCATAAGGTTTTGTACATATTCAAAATGAGATGAATACCAATGTAGTAACCTATTACTACAAGTTGATATACACTTCATGTTTTTTGGGCTACTAAGGCTAAGACCATTTTATTATGTCTTGCCTTATAATGTATACATATATCTCATCCTAATATATGCCAATTTGTTGTGAATATTCCTTTTCCACTAGCCTTGCTTTATGCCTATGATTAATCCATCAATATTGTATTTGGTTGTAAACATCCACTTTTACTCCAATTACCTCATTGTTCTTTGAAAGTTTACATAACTCTCAAGTATAATTTTTTCAATTACATTCAATTATGCTTTTAATTTTGGTTGCTATATTGCTTTGGGATGTTGCTCCAAAACTATTAGGGCAATTCAATCTTGGACAATGGTTCATAATTTACCATATCATCATCATGATCCTTTTGCCTTTGTTCTTAGGCTTTTTCTTGTATTCTTATGAACCTCCTATCAAAATTTTGAGCCAGCATGTGGAATCTTGGATGTGTGTAATATTCTCTTCCATTTTATACTTGTCTTTATAGAAATAATTGTGCTTCCAATTGATGAATTGGATATACCAACATCTTTAATTATGCTTGTCTTTTCATTATTTTTTGCATGTTGTCCATGTACTCCCACTTCATTAGAAATTGTATCTCTAGATGACATGAATTGTCTAGATTTGAGGGTATAGTATCTATATGTATTTCTTTTGTTAGAATAACCAATCAAAGTACATGAATGACTCTTTGAATATAACGTATTCCTTTTCTTATCTTCAATATAAAAACAAGTCAAATAACTAAACACTCACAAGTGACTTACCAAAATATATTTCAATATCATGCCTCATTAGGAGTTATATTCTTCATCACAATATTAGGACTTCTATTGAGGATATATATTGCTATTGCAACTACTTCAACCCATAAATGTTTACCCAAACCTTTTGATTATATTATCATTCTTTCTATCTCCATAATTATGCTATTTATTCTTGTCATCACTCTGTTTTCCTAAGGTGTATGGGTTGTTGTCAGTTATCTTCTTATCCTATGCTTATCACAAGTTGATTGAATTTTTAGAACAAATATCACCACTATAATCAAATCATAATGTTTTTATTATAAATTAGATTTCATTCTTTACTATGAATTTGAAGCTCTTAAATAATTCAAAGGTACCATTTTTTATGCTTTATACAATATGCCCATTTTTTCTAGTATGATCATCAATTATCATGATAAAGTGGAAGGATTTACCAACAGTTGGTTTTTGCATTGGATCAGAAATATTTGAATTAATCAATTGCAATGTATATGATGCTCTTCCTACTCTTCTACTTGGAATGCTCTCTATTATGTTTTTCCATTGTGCAACCTTTACGTACTTTACTTTTTGATTCCATACAATGCTCTCCATGGACCATTCCTTTACCATTTAACAAATACAAGCTTTTGAAATTTAGGTGATTCTACCTTTGGTACCACATAACCAATGCTTGTCCTTGATGGTTGTATGCTGTAAATTTCTTTTCCTCGAAGCTTGAAAGAAAATATTACATTTTTTTGTCTTAGGTACAATAGCCACAACTTGGTTCCCATTTTCTTTATCATAGATGATTCTCCTCTTATTCTCAAATGCCACTTAATAGTTTTTTTTCTATAGTTTCTCTCTATAAGATTACACATACCCATTAAAGTGTGCTTTAAGCCTAGTGTGAAGAAAATATTTTAAAAATAATTCTTTCCATATTTTTTTCAATGAGTTAACACAAGTTTTTATGAGGGGTCCTGGTCCCCTCATACTGGGTGGGGTTTGAACCTTGGACCTCTCAAAGAGAGGCCAAATTCTTTACCACTACAGTAAGCTTACAACTTTCAATGAGTTTAAACAGGTTTTTATGAGGGATCCTGGTCCCCTCATACTGAGTGGGGTTTGAACATTAGACCTCTCAAAGAGAGGCCAAAGTTCTTACCACTGTAGTAAGCTTGCAACTCATTCTTTCCATATTTTATTTGAATTATAATATTTATTTTTCTTCAACCTCCAATGCGATATGGTCTCCTGATTTCACCTTGCTCTTGTATGAGTCATACACCTCCCCAAACAACTCCTTGTTACTAATCACATGATTTAAACAACTATAATATAAGCACCAAGACTCTTTAGTTGAATCTTCAACCATATTACATGACAAGGATAAATATTTTATAATATAGTATTCTTCATGTGAAAATTTACTTTTTTCCTCCTTTATTGGTTACCTTTATTCTACTCTTCAACGTGGTTATATCTTTTGCAATAACATCATTAAACATTTATATCATCCAAAATTTACCTCTACATCTTTCACTCCATTCTCCTCTTCTAAATTGGTTTTTTTATCTTGTAGAATCTTGATTTTATTTCTCCCCTCTTTGTCCTTAGGAATTAAAACTTGTCCCATTGACACTCTATCCTTAGAAGCAAAACCATACTCTAATTTTTCTCCAATTGTTTTAGCTTTTGTTTTCATAGGATAGAAATGATCACATCAATTTTTTCTCTTTTATAATCATTGGATGATTGTTACACTTTTGTGTTGATGTTCCCAATGCTATGTAGGAACTAGTTCTAGACCTCACAAGAAATGGTGCAAAATGCTCTAAGTAAATAAATTGTAATGAAATGTAAATGAAAATGTGAGTCAAATGCATATGATATGAAATGAAAATGTAAATGAAATGTCAATGTAATGCAAATTAATCATGAGTTAGATAAATTACAATAGACTATAGTATGCATTTAGGTTTCTATATGAACATCCAAATGAGGAGATGGTTGGGTGGTGAGGTATCCTGGAAGTCATTGTTGGAAATGACCATGACACAACCATAAAAATACCATCCTCCTTCATTCAAGAGTATGCTAGGATTGAGAGGTAATCATGGTATGCGTAGATAGTTTAGCATGTATGTAGATGTATATATGAGAAAACATAGAGCATATGTTAGGAGAGATATTGTGAATGCATTGTAAGAGACTCTATAATATTGTACAATTGAGTAATGCAAATGAATCATCTTCTATCCATGATGTATGTATTATTTATATACAAGAATGATTACCATTAGTATTTGGTAGTTGTGTGTTGGATTTTGTGTGTATCATTGTTGTTGTCAAAGAGTGGAATAGAGGAGTTGTAGTCTAGAACGTTGTATGAGTGGAATTTTTGAGGTTGTCACTCTAGTGGTGTGTGCATGTCATTACTATGGTTGTTCCATTGTAATTGGTCATTCAAGCACTTGTAATTCTAGTAGATTTGACCCTATCATTGCAAGTGTTATTCAAGCACTTGTCATTCCAACACACTATCGTTCTGGTGTTTGTCATCAGTGTTTGTTGTTCTAGTTGAAGTGTTTTTCAAGTCATATTGTCATACGAGTCAAGTGTTGATGTCATTCAAGAGCATAATGTTGAGTAGAACTACATTGACTGCAGTCTTGTTTGGCCTCTAATATGTCATCTTGTCCTCCATTCTTGGAATACTTACCATCATGCTACATCTGATGTCATTGTCTTTATCAAATTGAAAATGGGTCTAGTTTAATAAGAAATATGTATGAAGTGTGGGGAATTGAATGACATATTCACTACCACAAGGACATAGAATATGAGGTCATAAAGACCACTAGATTCCTCTGAGGAGGAGTACAAGGATTGCTTAGCAATGGGGTGTTGAGCAAAATATTGCCAACCAAGTACTACAGCCTAGAGAAACCAAACTTGAGAAACCAATAGTTGAATGTGTGTGGAGTCCTCGAGAGGAGGAGAATCCAAGTGAATCACATGAGAGGTGGTAAATATTATTGTTAATAATGGAAGAAGTTCAAGGTAGTACATGAGCAAATGAGGTAGAGACCATGGAGAATGTTCACACAAGTGGAAGTGTTAATGTGGAGAGAGACATGAAGATGGCATTGATTGGCTTGTAGTATTGGAATAAGAGTGAGGAAATTTACCAAGAGGCATAGATGACAAGAGTCATGTGCAAGTGAAACCATAGGAGAGTGCTTGGGTGAGTTGACTAGAACTAATGCACATATATTTATAAATGTTGTGAAGTGTTGATATTAGTTGAAGATTATTTATTGATGATAGTGCATGAGGTGAAGAAGCACCAAATAAAGAATAATGACATGAATAATAATAACCACCTATGATGAGTATGGCACAAGTTGTAGTAGTTGAAGGCAAACAAAAGTGCCCATCATTTTTGGGTGATAGGAAGAAAGGTCCAAAATAATTTTGGAACATGTGTAACCATATGGTGAGTAAATGGAGTGGAAGACAAGAATCATGGTCAAGATTATTTTTAGTGACATTACATATAATAGAAATGGATTGGCATCTAAAGAAGATGAAAGATAAACCCTTTGCAACATGGAAAGTACTGATGAAAGTATTTATCCAATATAGAAGACTCTAAGAAAATATTGAGATCATCGAAGAAATCTATACCATGAAATAGAAGGATGAGTATATCAAATCCTATAACAAAATATTAAAGGAACTCATCGATAAGATTGAAGTTATTGCAACAAATGGACTACAAAGGTAGTGGTTCCTAGATGGATTGATGTTGAAATACAAAAATGAGATGAAGGTAGCCCTACCAACCACCTACAAGGAAGCATATAAAAAAGTAGTCACATTGGAGAGTGAAGCTAAGCAAACGATAGCAAGTTAATTCACTACAAGGAATCTAATTTAGATAGTAACTATAATGATTTACAAGTGGAAATCTACCACCATAAGAATGGATGGCTCAAGATGAAAATAAGGATAAGAAAAAGTAAAGATGAGATATTTGGTGTTTAGATTGTAATATATAGGGATATACAAATATTACTTATCCAAATAATACCTACTGTAAAATTTATGAAGTGAAAGGGTATTGTAGTTCCAAAAGGCTACATAGAAAAATTTTACAAAATTTCTTAAATTTTTTAAAGTGTGGAGATGTCCTCCGAATCGTGATAGCGACTCAACACAACCTATTCTACATCATGGTCAACATGGTCAAAAAAGCTTTCCAAGAAACTCAAATCATGGCTTAGAGCATAATATGAGGTCATCGGCTCAAGATAAGGTTCTATATCATGTGATTCAGTGCATAGTTCTACATCGCAATCAACATAGTCAAAGTTATCATCTTGGCATTATGAATCATGGCCCAAAACAAGGTTCTACATCGCAGGACTTAGAGCATGGTTCCATGCTGCAATCAAAATGGATCAAAGTTCTTTAAGAGTGATTCAAATATTGGCCTAGAACATGGTTCTACATTGCATGATCCACAACAAGGTTTTTCTGATGCGACCTTGGACTAGCAAAACTTTACTCCATGTCACGGTCCAAGCAATCAAATGACCAAGTTTTGGAATTCAAAGCTAGAATAGAACAAGCTTTTATCGTAAGCGATACAAATAGCCAAAAGTGAAGTTGCACAATATTGCTCCATCCTAGAATAGGCTAGGTTGCAAAGGTGCTCTAGTCTATGGTCAGAATTGGTCAAACCTACATCTCATGACATCAAACCTCATCTTAGCACATTGCTCTACGTCATGGTTGAAATGAGTCAAACTGCATGTAGAGTAATCCCAAGTGCAGCTTAAAACAAGGTTCTGATCCACACAGCTTAGAAAAAAGTTTTATCCCATGCTAAGTTTCCCAACACAACCCTAAATTAGCACACCCTATCCTACACTACGGTCAAAATGGTCAAACGAGTAAATTTTGGGATCAAAAGGTCGAACTAGAGCATATTCTATGCCATGAGAGATTAAAAGAGCTAAAGGCAACTTCATGAAATAGTTCCTTTCTAAAACATGTTGTAGGTCATGATATGCTCTAGGCTGTGACTACTCAAATACACCAAGCTTTGTAAAGCTCTAATATTATTCATCCAAAAGTAGATCGATGATCCACGATGAATATCGTAGAAATCACATAAATATACAAGATTCAACATTGCATAAGAATGCATTTTTCTGTCTGATCTAGTTCTAATATGGAGCCGGTGAGTCAAGAAGATGAAGAAATAAAATCCAAGATCTGTGAGCTCTTTTAGTTTTAGATCTATGGCAAAGCGATGATAATAAGAACTGTTGGAAATTTTAAGTGATAAGGTTGTCATTGATGTCAAGTGTTTGGTGCAAGGCAAAGTCCATTTTGGTACAAGCAAAGTGGTTTATATTAGAAGCCAAAAAGGTTGGTTAATACAATTGAAGACAAAATATTATGTCCATGTTTTTAAAGAGAAAAGGAGATATTATATGGTAGGGTACCTAGGAATAGATATTTGGGGATATATTATTATATTGTATAAGGGTTGGCATGGGCCACACATAACCCAAGGTTGATTGTATTATAATATTATATTATATTTTAATATAATATAATATTAGTAGTAGGCTCTCCAAAGTAGAATAAGAATATGGATATATAAAGAAGAGATATTTGTCATTGTAAGGACATTCATATCATTGAAGAAGAATCTTATGTAATCGTCGTGCCCACGAAGTGGCCTCTCATCTTGGGAGATCTTGTGGAGTTATTCCTTCCTTAAGGATTATTATTGGTGTTGCCCTACCTTAAGGGTATTATCTATCTCTCTCTCATTTGTGGATTGTTATTGTGGATAATGTATTGTGGATGAATGATTTGATATTTCTGCATATTGGTGAATGGTTCATGTTTAATAATAAAAGTTATGCAACAAGTGGTATCAGAGCAACGATTTTGGCAAAGTGGGGATTTTTGTGTGAAACCCTAGAATTAGGGCAATTTTTTTTGGAAAAACATCTCATCTTTCAGGAGCCATATCTCTGCGCAAGTTTATCCGATTCAAGCGATTCTTGGATCAGATTGTGCAGAATTTGAAGAGCTTTAAAATGAGTGGTCATATGAAGGAATCCGAGTAGTATTGAGGGAGATACGACCTTTTGAAGTTAGTCATCCGAAACAAGGATAGTGACGAATTTCGCAGATTTTTTTTGGAAAAACGCCTCATCTTTCAGAAGCCATATCTTTGCGACAGCTAATCCGATTGAGGCGATTCTTGGATCAGATTGTGCAGAATTTGAAGAGCTTTAAAATGAGTGGTCATATGAAGGAATCCGAGCAGTATTGAGGGAGATACGACCTTTTGAAGTCAGCCATATGGAACAAGGAAAGTGACGAATTTTCAAGTCGCGAATTTTTCAAAAGACAATTTGTTTAGTTCGGGTAAGCAAATCAGTTGCACTTTATTTTGTTTGGAAGAAAAAATTGCAGATGTAGTTGTCTTTGGGATTTTTAGCTTCAACTTGGTGGGAAGATATATATTTTTTCCATAAAACCCTAGTTTGCATTAGGGCATGATATGATATTTATTATCAAAAAACCCTAGTTGCATTAGGGCATGCACAATGGCACTCCAAAGTTTTTCTGGAGAAGATGATATTGATGCTATGGAATGGTGGAAAAAGTTTGTCTATCGACATCATAGTAATCCTTATTGGAAATACTCCCTTAATTTCTCTCTTCAAGGGAAAGCTTTGTTGTGGTTGGTAAATTTTTGTCAAGAAACAAATAATGAATACACTTTGGAGGAAGTGAAGCATGCATTCTTGAGTAAATGGGACCCATATTATGTAGATCGCCTAAGGGATTTGATCGACGACTATGAAAAAGAAATAAAATTACTCAAGAAGAAAGAGGAAAAGGTCAGGGAAGATAAAAAAGATGTCAGTATGCAGACAGAGGAAACCATACCTTTGGTGGAAGATAAATTAGAAAATGGACAAAGGAATTTGTTTAAATCTAAAAAGTCTATTTTGCAGGTTCATGGAAGCATTCAAAAGGAACAGGTTATTATTTCCATTGACCCTGGTAGCAGATATAATTTTATTAATATTGCTTTGGCTAAGAAGTTGCAAGTTCAAGCAACAAAAATTAAGGACATACAACTAGAGGGTGAGAATGTTCAGATTTTTGAAGATTTGAAGATCACCATGGATAAATATGTTTTACATTCAGATTTCTATGCTATTGAGATGGATGATGAGGATATTGTTCTTGGTTATCCTTGGTTAGATTCTTTGGGTACTGTTAACATTAATGTGCAAAAGAAGTTTATGAAGTTATGGTACAGAAAAAAGAAGATAACATTGCAGGATATTTCTCAGCTTGAGGAGCAAGGATACAAGGAAAATCAAGAAGTGGTTGTAGAAGAACAAATTGAAGAACATGAAACAGAATCCAAGAAGGCGATAGTAGCAACAGAGTCCATGAAAGAAGTAGCAGTAACTAATTCAATGGAAATAACATTGCAGGATATTTCTCAGCTTGAGGAGCAAGGATACAAGGAAAATCAAGAAGTGGTTGTAGAAGAACAAATTGAAGAACATGAAACGAGAATCCAAGAAGGCGATAGCAAGCAACAGAGTCCAAGGAATATTTGATAGAAGAGCACAAGGACACACCAAACAAAGATAACATGAAAGAACAAGGTGTAGAAGAATTTAAAACAATGAAGCCAAAGGTTGAAAAGTCAAAGAAGGTAGAACATCAAGTAAAGGTTGCACCATATCGCCATCCACACCACCATGAGCGGAAACAATATTGGAGGCATGGTTCAAGGCAACAATATTATGGTTCTACATGTAATCAACAGGGCACCAACTATGGCAGTGTTTGGCAAAGAAAGCATAGTGATCATGGTTTTCAGCATGGTTCATCAGCATCAAGGAACAAGTGGACCCATCATTCAAGTTATCAAAATACAGCAGCAGAAGCATGGAGCCAACGAAGCAGATTTGGATACTCAAGTAACAAAATGGCGTACCAGCATCATCGAGTTTCACTTGGATGGATGGATGATCGAGATTGGTACCAATTGCTAACATTGCTTAGCAAATCATACTATCAGGTTTCTTCATATGTTTCGAGGACGAAACATTTGTAAGGAGGGTGGCATGGTAGGGTACCTAGGAATAGATATTTGGGGATATATTATTATATTGTATAAGGGTTGGCATGGGCCACACATAACCCAAGGTTGATTGTATTATAATATTATATTATATTTTAATATAATATAATATTAGTAGTAGGCTCTCCAAAGTAGAATAAGAATATGGATATATAAAGAAGAGATATTTGTCATTGTAAGGACATTCATATCATTGAAGAAGAATCTTATGTAATCGTCGTGCCCACGAAGTGGCCTCTCATCTTGGGAGATCTTGTGGAGTTATTCCTTCCTTAAGGATTATTATTGGTGTTTCCCTACCTTAAGGGTATTATCTATCTCTCTCTCATTTGTGGATTGTTATTGTGGATAATATATTGTGGATGAATGATTTGATATTTCTGCATATTGGTGAATGGTTCATGTTTAATAATAATAAGTTATGCAACATTATAATATTTTAAATATTATAATAATTAATCCATGAGGGTTTACTAAAAGGAAGAAAAAGAATTGGTGAAAATCCCATGCAAAAGTATTATTTAATACTAGATTAAATAATATAATATTGAACCAAAGGTTAAAATATTATATTAATATTATAATTAAATTTTGAATTTGGCTAAGGCACCAAAAATTCAAATTTAATATTGGAGGCATATATTCCTCCAATGTTTTAAACATCACCTTAGAGCATATAAAAGGAGGTAATAAAAATCAAAATGAAACATATTTGAAGGCTTAGGAAATAATCACATGTGAACGAATTTGAATGCTAAGCGTTGAAGTCCATGAGAACAAAATCGAATGGAGGAGAGAGGAGAAATGTGGAAAATTCTTATTTTTTGGATGAGCACAAGGAATAAAGAGAGGGCAGTGACTATTTTCATGCACCAAGGGCTAGTAGCCCAAGTCGTAGGTAGGTCCTGTGTTAAGTCATTGGCAGAAGAGAGGTACAGGGTTCAAATCCCCCCAGCACTAGTTTGAAGGTTTTATTTTTATATTTTGCAGAGGCAACAAGTATTTGATGTGGGAGGCTAATGCCTAGCCTCAACTGCTTGGCTAGCACAAGTGATCAAGGCACTGTGCTTGGTGGCTGGGGTCGGAGGGTCGATTCCCATTCGTGACAAAGCAAAGAAATTTTTTAAGGTATGCACTTTGGTTTGGTTTACAAGGTATGCGTTGCATTATTGATTGTTGGCTATAGTATATTTTACGGATGTTAATTTGACCTATGGTTTGAAAACTTAGGAGATATAAGGTAAAATATTTTTGCAATATTTTTAGGGTTTAAATATCATTTATTTAAATCTGTTAAGCTTGGAGTGATAAGTTTGTGAAGGATTTATGAATGTAATGTATTTATTTTTGATATAAAAGTGGAGTGAAAAATTGTTTTGAAAGTGTGGAGATAAAAGGTGTAAAAGATATTTTATTTGATTGTAAATTGTGCTTTATGAAAGGGAAATTATTGAGAGAATTTTGAGAGCTTTAATGTAGTGTCTTTGAGAACTAAGGAAGAGCCCTAGAGTATTATTTTCAGAGATCATTGAAGAAAATTTATGTGGACATTTTGAAATAGAAATTTGCTATCTAACTTGTGAAGTGGCACATAGAAAAGTGGTTGATTGTGAAACAGATTTTGAAGACATATCTCCATAAGAACAAGCAAAAAGGTATGGGCACATCATCTTTTGTTTGAAGTGTTTGTTGGATTGAATGTTGTGAAACATAAGGTGGAGTGAAAAGGATTGTTTGATAAGCATTGTTGGAAATATTTGAGTGAGTTCTATATGCTTCATTTTTTAATGTTTGAAGAACATTTGAGATAGATATTATGAATTATATGAGTTAGGGTTTGGGACCTTGTACTTTTTGTTGAAAGTAGTGTGAAACACTTGGTTAAGGTTTTTAAGTAAGTTATGTTTCATTGGTTAAATGATTGAGTGAAATTCTTGAGCATTGGTTTTGAGTGATATTGAAAGTGAATGTGCAAACATTAGAAATCAGATTTTTGAAAGTGATAGACTTAATGATTGAGTAGAACATATTGAGTTTTTATAGAGTACATCATTCTCTATATGTTCCAGAGGTTAAACAAATTTTGAATAGAATATGTCTAAACTGCTTCAAGTTAAAGGAATTACTTTGAAGATTAGACAAAGCATTTGATAGCATTGTGTGCAAGATTTGAGATTGATTGATCATATCTTGTGAGATGTTTTGAGCATGTGTTAGAGAATATTTGAGGAAGTATTGGTGAAGACTTGAAGGTAGATTTGAGCAAGTATTGGTAAATACTTGAAGGCAGATTTGAGCAGTCTTGGTGAAGACTTGAAGGTAGATTTGAGCAAGTCTTGTGAATACTTGAGACAACATTAAAAGTAGGTTTGATTTGTTTAATATTTGTGTTAATGCTTGGGGAATATCTAATTAGAGTTTATCAAGCTTTGTGTTAAGGCTTGGGGAAAAAAATGAGACAGATATTTATGAGCTGATTTATACTACGCTTGGGATAAATTTTGGTGCAGATCTGAGATAGAGTTGAGAGAAAGCTTTGGAGGTGATATATCAGAGGACATCAGTCTCCAATAGATAGATATCCATTATACAGGGCAGTGAGGATAGAGGTCTTCAGTGGATAGATATCTATTAGCCATAGTAGTGGGGGTAGAAATCTTTTAGAATATCATCAGCTAGAGCAGATGGGAAATAGTTCTAGATCTAAGCTAGAAAAGATAAAGGACAATGCAGAAAATAGAATAATATAGCTGAAAATAGAATGCATGCATACAAGAGCTATCCTGGAATGATTCTTTCTTTTGAATGCTCACTAACCTAGGGTTTATTTCAGAAAACCTTTAAAGCAGAGATATACACAAGATAAATGCACAAAAATTATCCCTAGATGCAAGCTAAATGCCTTTCACTTTCAGATGCCTAAGAATCAACAATGAAACCAGATTTTCAACCAATGGAATTGATAGAGCACTTATCTAGACCGGTGGTTGACTTAGCCTTTTCTGCCTCTTGTCCAATGATATCAAGAATACCTGTTTCTGCAAGATCACTCATGAAACACTGAAAAATAGAATTAGTATTAGGGGGCCTACATAGGCCGCTGTGTGACAGATCTAGCAGTAGTCAAGCCCCCTAGGTCCTTTTAGATGACCTTTTAATACAAAAGTAGAAATTGACCTTTGGAGAATTAATCATAAATCAAAAATATAATAGTAAAAAATAGAAATAAAAGTATAATAGTATGATCTAGAAATAGAATGGAATGCAATAGTGAAAGTAGAATCTAGAAATTGCCCTCGGTGTGCCCTAGGGCAAAATCATGCCTCACTTGGAGTGGGTGTGATAACACAATAGCAAAGTCGTGCCCTATCTAGATGGGGCACGATTTCACTTCTATGAATAAATTTACCCTAATTAGGGTAGGCGAAGTCATGCCTCACTAATGCCAGGTACGATTTCATTGTAGACTAAAGAAAAATAAGAAGCGAATGTAGAAGATGAAATAAATGTAGAAAATAAAGTAATCAAACCCTAATGGATATCATAGAAGTAGGTAGAAGAGATCCAAGTATCCAAATGGGCACTCTATCTCTCCGAGCTACACCATGGATCCACCAAGTCACACAACCAAATCAATCCAATCCATGCAATAGAAGATCAATCCAAAATTTGCACTTTGGGGGTTAGCTTGCAGTAGAGAAAATAAATAAGAATGAACTATAAATTTTGAGCTTAATCAATTCGCATAGAGATCGCACAAAAGTTTGCATATCACACTTGCACTTATTCTTGTTATGATTAAGCAAAAACATCTTTCCTTTTATAGATAAAATTGGAGGAAGAAAGCGGGCACAAATAAACTCACAATCGATGCCAAAACATGTGAGAGGGTTTAAACCTGGGTCTAAGCGGGCTCAAAAATAATAAAATAAAATAAATTAAAAAACTAGGTTAAACAATGAAGTCGTGCCCCATCCTGATGGGGTACGATATCGCTGGTGCGAAGTCGCGCCTCGTAAATATGGGGCACGATTTTTCTAAAAGGTAAACAAATTAAAAAAGGAGGCAAAGAGGTCTTCCCTTGCTCTTGGCAAGGGTTGAGGGCCTCTTAGGGGCACTAAGGAAGATTGCCCACTCAAAGTGGGTCAATTTTTCGTGTCTACATTTTCCCCCTCTTTGATGCATTTATGGCCTATTAAATGCATCAAAGAAAGGATGTAGGCACACACTGGAAAAGAACTACAAATGAAAATGGGGTGGTTAGGTTAGAAGAAAGGGATGGTGCAAAAATGGTGTCATTCCGGACACTTTATAATTTACATGTAAATCGAGGCATTAGGGACATTAATGCCTCTATAGGTCGAGGTGCCCCCTCGAGTGATTATGAAAATTTGATATTTCATAAGAACTCGAAAGAACTTGACATAGAAGAAATAAGAGAGAGAACGAGTGATAGTCAAGCAAAGAAAAATAGGAGAGAGAAAACCAAAAATAGGGTTAAAAAGAAAATAGGGGTAAAACCCTAATTCATTTTTACTATGAGGAGGAGAAGAAAAGGGCTCTGGAGAAACAATGATGGCACTTCCGGTTCATCGAGCGGTGACTGCGAGGGGTGAGGTCGAGGCTCGAGAATGGGTAAGAATCATCGTCGTTCCTCTTTTGCATTATTTTTTTTCTTGGTTTACGTAATTAGGTTAGGGTTTAGGGATTTTTTGGAAAATCATCGTAAAATGATGAAATTTGTGCCATGACTCGGGTGACTTTGTCCGGGGTGATTTTCTTTAGGTGAAATATGGTGAAATCATGCCTGGTAAAACTAGTGGGATTTTGTGAAGTCACTAGGAAAATAGGGGTGGACTTGCGAAAGTGAAGTCGCCCCTAAAAATGGGGTGCGACTTCACGAAAACTTAGAAAAAGAAGAGAAAGAAGAAGAAAAGAAACAAAAGAAATAAGGAAACCCAAAGTGTGAAGTATGAATTGAAATTTCTTTATGCTGAATTAGAATTTTGATTAATTAATTTGATTTTTATGATGAAACTAATTAATTTTGTGTGTTGTTTATTAAATGTAGCTAGGTATTCTTGAGACTCGAGAGTGGTGGGTAGGGATCTAGTAGAGCTAGATGCTCTAGGGTAGGTGGAGAGGGCTAGATTGGAGGTGGTTGGGCTGGACCATATGGCGAGGATGCCATGGATCGAGATAGATAGGGCTATGTTGACTACCCTAGTGGAGCGATGGTATCTAGAGTCCTCTATGTTTTGGCTACCAATAGGGGATATGACCATCACACTAGAGGATGTGTGGTGGATCCTAAGGATCCCCATCAGGTGAAGAGAGGTTTATAGGGCCTAAGGGAAGGCTACTACACTATAATAGTTTTCCATAGGTTTCACCCACTAGGTGTAGGAGGGCACCATATCAGTTGATGACCTAGTTGGCCGCTATGGAGTGGATCCTTTGATCATGGTGCTCGTAGGGGTGGTGGTAGGTCTCTTGACTTGCCACACTAGTAGATGATACTTGCCATGGGTATTGGTAGGAGTAGTGGTAGACATGCGATAGTAGGGAGTCCACTTTGCATGGGGTCCTTATGTGTTGGCCCATTTATATAGGATATTGTACAACATCGTGTATAAATGGTGTACATGACTAGTTTGTACGACATTGCTCTAGGTGTGGTGTTGGGAGCACATTGTGGTGTGGAGACCATTAGCACTACCAGGACCATTACTCGACCTAGAGTGGCCAATAGCATATAGATGGCCTCGATCCCTAGAGAGGACCATGAGGGCCTATGCAGGGAACCTACCACTAGCGAGGTGGGTGATCGATGAGTTGTGAGAGGTGCAACTCATCTGGTGACCATGGAGGCTTCACCCTAGCTGGGTAGATGATAGGATAGAGCTAGTATGGGTGAGGAGGATCATATGGCTGAGGTCAGAGTGAGGAGAGCCAGAGGTGCTCAGATTTGATCGAGTCCTATGGTAGTTTAAGATCTTACAGGGAATCTTAGACCTAGGGGACTACTGGTATCGAAGGGTGACCTAAGATCTAGTAGGGGTTGAAGGTGAGCTAGACCTCACTAGGTGGGTCGAGGAGGACTAGGATGATCCTCCTTATGTCGACCTAAGGGTAGATGATGTGGGGGTGGCCATCGGGTATAGGTGGTGGTATAGAGGGGTCACCCCTTAGAGGATCTCACCACCTATACTAGTATAGAGGTGCTAGGTGATGGGCCTGGGCATGTAGTGAGTATTTTGAGAGGTAGCTCATAGGGCCATAGAGAGGGTGCAATAGGCTCCAGCTATGCCTAGATAGAGGTTGACATGGTTTAGATCTAGGTGGTGGAGGAGACCATCCCAGGAGTAGGGATCGATGAGGGAGGGATGAGGGATGCCCCCTTATAGGTAGAGGGGCCATGGGCTAGAGACCTTGGGGAGGCATCTACATCAGTAGTGGTGGGAGGCTAGAGCTAGGGGATAGAGGAGCTGTAGGTATAACTAGCTTCTCTATAGATGTAGGTGGTCCGACTATAGATGGAGAGGGACACTACACTGGTAGAGGTTACCCGATTATAGGGAGAGGTGGTCTAATTGGATGGAGAGTACTAGTGGGCTCGAGTTGAGGGGATGGCTACTATTGGGAGTAGCTAGGTAGGGGATGCGGTGCAGCTCCTTCAAGTGGAGTTGTGGCATATCGATGATAGGTTGGAGATAGCCATTCAGAGGGCCATGTTCTTTGAGATGGCTTACTATGTAGTTATCCCTCTAGAGTGGAGGATGGAGCTTCCTCCATCCCTTTAGTCAATTAGTAGGTCATGATCTCGATCATGAGCACCTTCGACATCTCAGTAGTCGATGGCACAACTGAGACTACCTCCACCCTAAGGAGGGCCAGAGGGAGTTGGCTCTCAGAGCTAGGATAGGCTAGGCTAGGGATTGGGATGATGCACTAATTTTTGATTATGGTGTGCATCCCTAGGTTGAGTGTACCGAGTCTAGATTATGGTACACCAACCTCACACGATGTACTCTTTGTCCTACGAGTAATACATAGTTATAGATTTTATATTTATGTGTTTATGTGTAATGATTTAATGCATGTTTTTATATGTTTGTTTTATTTTAAGTATTTTTATGTATGTAAACTATCCTAATGCACACTATATGAAGGATGAAAATGAATGCAAATAGAAATAGAACAAGGGGAAGAAACTAGGAGGAGAAACAAGCAAGAAAAAAAAAGAGAAAGAAGAAAAGAAGGAGAGAAAGAAAGGAAGAAGGAAAAGGAAGAGAAAAGAGAAGAAGAGAAGGAAGAGAAGAAGAAAGAAGAGGAAGAAAAGGAAGAGAAGAAGAAAGAAGAGGAAGAAAAGGAAGAGAAGAAGAAGAAGAGGAAGAGAAAATAAGGGAGGCCCAAAGGTCAACCATCAAAAAAGGAGAAGAATGAATGACCCAAAGTATAAGGCTAGCGTAGGTTGCTATGAACCAGTGTAACCAGATACTATGGATCGGATGAATGAAGTTGCTAGACCCGCTAAGGGTACAACACTTGCATTAATGTGAACAAGTGTGTGGAGATTTGACCCACTATGGGTGGTTGCTCCCTTATTGACTGCTATGAGGTGATTACCCACTAGGATGTATGTCGAGGTCTACTGAAAATGACCAAGGAGCTTATCCTGTAATGGGGTGTTGAGCCTACTGAGTCAAAAGAGAGTATGACCCGATAGAAGATCATGAATAGTGCAATACCCACTAGGATGTATAAATATCCTATATGGGGTGTAATATATATGTAAAAATGTTATGCAAGTGCTATCCCAGAGTGGGACTATGAGGAATATTTGGGTACAACATTATGAGGAAAATGAGAAAAGAAGAATAAGCGATCATAAGAAATAAAAGGAGGAAAATAATCCCTAGGGGGGATCTTGCTAGGCATCAGAGTCCTAGTGAAAAGTGCAATGCATGTGAGCTATGACCTAACTAGGTATCATCACATGCCATTGTCGCAATATCCCCAAAATCTATATGAGCAAGCAGTCATGAACAAGCAATCATGCACTTATGACAAGCAAACATGCAAGGTGTTAAATTAGATGTCAAGCAATCATGCAAGGATGACAAGCAATAATGCAATATGAACAAGCAAGCGGATGCAATGAAAATGCAACTATATGAAAGTTTTTTTTTTTAAGGATTGAAATCAATGCAAAACCTGAATGCACCATTCATCTTATTAAAATGGATTAACGTGCCATGAGGTGTCGGATCGAAGATATCCCCAAGGAGTGCATTTTCTCGATGATGAAAAGCATGAGAAAGTTCTTCCAAGGCTCTTCTTTTAACATCCATGGCATGATAATCACTACATTTTCTAACAGTACCATTCTTCTTAGCATAAAAGATATTATACAAAGATTCCCCATTCTTTAATACAGAAGCAAAGTTATCTTTAGAATAGACAGAACCAATCATATTACAAGACATTATCTTTGAAGGAAAAGAAAAATTAACACTTTTATTATCATCTATCGACAACTTTTGATACTCCATATATTCTGCATAAGTCATAAGATGGTCATCATCCTCAAAAGGCAAAGGTTCATTTTTATTAGGTATAAAACCTATACCACATCTCCCAGGCCAAATCTCAACATCCAAGGGTTCTTGAATACCCTTCTGTTATGGTCCCAATCCTTTACCTGCATATCCCATATTGGACAGGATCTTCTTAGGAAGGGGATAGTCATTAGTGAGATAGCATTGAGCAAAAGAGCGCTCATTGAGAGATGGGTTGCTACCATGAAGCTTTTCTTTAGAAGCCATGCCCTCAAAGATAAAAGCACATGTGCCAAAGTGTACAACATCACCCTTCTTATGAGGCAAGCCCATAGTTCTAGGTGAAGGTGGTAGCTTGGCTAGATCCAAAAGAGGCTCTTGAAGAAACTGATTATCATGATCCGAGGAGAAAATATGGGTCCTATGTTCCTCACTCACTTTTAAACTTTGAAAATGCTCAAAAATTTGAGAGGAGGAACATGAGGAAGTTGTTGAAGAAATAGAAGGACATGAATAAGAATCTATTTGGGCTAACTCTATATTTGAATAGAATTCAAATGGTCGAGGGTCACCCGGAATGGTGATGACTTGATTCTTGAACTCAAACTTGAGATATTGATGAAAAGTAGAAGGGACGACCTTCATAGCATGGATCCAAGGTCACCCAAGAAGAAGATTAAAAGATGCAGGACAATGTACCACATAAAACAAAGTATCCAATATCCTTGGCCCCACTTTCAATGGGAGAGATATGACACCACAGGCCTCTTGGGACTCATTGTTGAAAGCTTTAATGATGATATCAATTTTTGTTAAATCTTCCTCTTTTAATCCAAATTTTTGAAAGAATTGATATGTACACAAATTGAGGGATGAACCATTATCAATCAACACTCGCTTGATAAGGGTATCCCCAATAAGTGTGGTGATGTAAAGTGATGAATCTCCATGTAAGTTTGAGGAAGGTTTATCATCATCTGAGAATGAGACATGATGTATCCCAAAAGAACCTACAGTGTCAACTATGGCATCAGGAGGGATGTCTGGGGAAATAGATTATTGTTGTAAAAATCTCATTAAAGCATTCCTGTGATCAGGAGAAGTCTGTAAAATTTCTAACATTGATATCTTTGTTGGAGTACTAGCTAACTACTTCTGAATATCAAATGAAACTTGTGATTATGGTCTCAATACTATAGGTGGAATCCTTGTAGCTGAATATTTTCTCTGACTTTCCTTTGAAACTGTACTGGGCTGAGATACCAAATTCTATCCTTGTTGATGTTGCTGATTCTGAGCCTATTTTCTTGTGGTTACCCCAACCATACCAACCACATTGCTATGGCATAGGGAATCATCTTGATGAGCCACCTGATTGGCTGCTTGTTGCTCATGCTTAGGTAAAGGATCCTTAAATATTCCCATATCTTGATTTGTTGTTGGAGCTTGTTGAGTAGGATTTTGACTACTCATTGATTGGAGATTTCCTAAATCAATGCATCCTACATCAATTAAATCTTGAACCACATGCTTCAATTTCTTACAAGTGTTCATCCAATGTCCTTCTACTCTATGATAAGTGTAATATTGACCTGCCTTATACCAATGAGTTGTAGTATCTGGTTGTCTTACTGGAGGTAATTCTATTGCCTTAGCATCTAATAGTTGTTTTAAAACTGCTTCCATAGGGATATTAAGTCTTGTGAAATTCCTTTGAGGAGGTTTTTGAAGCACAATATTTTGTAGGTTATTATTGACATTATTAATAGGCCTACTATCACTATTACCTCCTATATGTTTATTCTTAGGTTGAGACTTAGTTGGCTTATCTTATTTAACCTTGAGTTGACCTCTCCTGATGAGAGCTTGTTCCACTTTTCTTGCTAACTCAATTGCTTGATCTAAAGATGTGACAATAGTAGTTTCTAAAGCATAAGATAATTGTTCTTGTAAATTTCCTATAAATATATCAAGCATATCTTTCTGAGACATAGGTTGTCTTAATCGGCCAACTAAACTCCTCCAACGAGCTAAAAATTCTGAAAAACTTTCCTCTTTACTTTGCTTTAAATCATATAAATCTCTCATTGTTACTTCCTTTTCAATATAAGCACTAAACTGATGAACAAACATCTCTGCAGTTTTCTCAAAGCTTTTCAAAGAATAGTTGGGTAACCGATAATACCATTCTAATGCCACTCCAACAAGACTCTTTGGAAATGTTTTCAATAAAAGCATATCATCATAAATAAGATCATGACAAGCTATTCTGAATCCTCTCAAATGCTCTATTGGATCTTCAGTCCCTTTATAGATTGGCAATACTGGCATGGAAAAATGCTTAGGATAAGGTCTAGCAACAACAATAGGATCCAATGGCTGACTACACATTTCCTTATAGTTGTATGTAAACCCTGATGGTTGAATCATATCCATTCTTGAAACCAATTGATTCACAACACTTGTCAAATTCTGCATTTTTGGATTGCCATGTGTGTTTCCCAGACTTCCCAAAGGAGGAATGTATGCATGTTGAAACCTTGATGTTGGATTCAAACTTAGGATACCTTGGTTGTATGTGGAATTTTGAGGATAACTAACATTTGGTGGAATAGAAGCAATAGTGTTGATGTTAGAGGATACAGGAGGAAATTGAGAATAAATTTTTGGGCCACTACTAGTTAGAGGGACTTGTAGATTCCCTCCAACATTGGTGGTATTAGTATTGGCACAAGTCACTTGGTCCTTAAAATTGTTTTGATGCAAGGATTGAGATGTAGGAATATCATGATGAAGCAAAGGAGACCTATTGGGAGGGGAAGGAGTAGCATCCTCTTTTTCAATATGAGCTTCTCGTTCCACATATTCCAATAGTTTTTCCTTATGAGCTTTCATGAATTCCCAAATGTGATCAAATGATGAAAAGATATAACTCCCATTAGGTCCAACAAAAGGATCAGATTGATTAGTTCCATGTCTCTTCTTGCTCTTCAGAATCTAGATTAGGGTTTTCCCTATCAATATGATCATCTTCCAAAGGAACATAATCATATTCTAATTGTTTCCTCTAACTTCTAAGGAAAGGAGCCATTAGAAGTAGTAAAGAAAGAAGAAAATAGGGAAAAGAATAATAAAAAAATTATTAATTACTTAAATATTTTTCAAATAAAATTAATGATCTTGCTTAGTGTTTAAAAATAAAATGAGGTGTTCACGTCGGGTTCACCAAATATGTAGAGGGGGAAAACTGCCCTACCATGTACAATTCCCAAACAAAAGGTTGGATCCGCAAGGAGGGAACCTTTTGTGGGGTGAACCATGGGGGTATGTTGTGCTCTACACTCGGTGCTAGGGGGAAGGGTTCACTAGGAATGGTTTAAGGACTCGCTCCAAGTCCTCAGGATATTCAGGATTGTTTGATGTATTCAGTTTCAAGACAAACACCTAAGTTTGGCCTTTCTAGATCTAAGCTAGAAAAGATAAAGGACAATGCAAAAAATAGAATAATATAGTTGAAAATAGAATGCATGCATACAAGAGCTATCCTGGAATGATTCTTTCTTTTGAATGCTCACTAACCTAGGGTTTATTTCAGAAAACCTTTAAAGCAGAGATACACTAGATAAATGCACAAAAATTATCCCTAGATGCAAGCTAAATGCCTTTCACTTTCAGATGCCTAAGAATCAACAATGAAACCAGATTTTCAACCAATAGAATTGATAGAGCACTTATCTAGACCGATGGTTGATTTAGCCTTTTCTGCCTCTTGTCCAATGATATCAAGAATTCTTGTTTCTGCAAGATCACTCATGAAACACTAAAAAATAGAATTAGTATTAGGGGGCCTACTTAGGCCATTGTGTGACAGATCTAGCAGCAGTCAAGCCCCCTAGGTCCTTTTAGATGACCTTTTAATACAAAAGCAAAAATTGACCTTTGGAGAATTAATCATAAATCAGAAAGATAGCAGCAAAAAATAGAAAGAAAAGTACAACAGTATGATCTAGAAATAGAATGGAATGCAACAGTGAAAGCAAAATCTAGAAATTACCCCCGGTGTGCCCTAGGGAAAAATCATGCCTCGCCTAGAGTGGGCACGATAACGCAGCAAGAAGTCGCACCCTATCTGGATGGGGCACGATTTCGCTTCTGTGAATAAATTTACCCTAATTAGGGTAGGCAAAGTCATGCCTCACTAATGCCAAGCACGATTTCACTGCAGACTAAAGAAAAATAAGAAGCGAATGCAGAAGATGAAATAAATGCAGACAACAAAGTAATCAAACCCTAATGGACATCACAGAAGCAGGCAGAAGAGAGCCAAGTATCCAAATGGGCACTCTATCTCTCCGAGCTACACCACGGATCCACCAAGTCACACAACCAAATCAATCCAATCCACGCAATAGAAGATCAATCTAAAATTTGCACTTCGGGGGTTAGCTTGTAGTAGAGAAAGTAAATAAGAATGAACTATAAATTTTGAGCTTAATCAATTCGCATAGAGATCGCACAAAAGTTTGCATATCACACTTGCACTTATTCTTGTTATGATTAAGCAAAGACATCTTTCCTTTTATAGATAAAATTGGAGGAAGAAAGCGGGCACAAATAAACTCACAGTCGATGCCAAAACATGCGAGAGGGTTTAAACCTGGGTCTAAGCGGGCTCAAAAATAATAAAATAAAATAAATTTAAAAAACTAGGTTAAACAATGAAGTCGCGCCCCATCCTGACGGGGCACGATATCGTTGGCGCGAAGTCGCACCTCGTAAATATGGGGCACGATTTCGCTAAAAGGTAAACAAATTAAAAAAGGGAGGCAAAGAGGCCTTCCCTTGCTCTTGGCAAGGGTTGAGGGCCTCTTAGGGGCACTAAGGAAGATTGCCCACTCAAAGTGGGTCAATTTTCCGTGTCTACACTGTCCATAAGTTGTAAGTAGTAGTTGTGAAGAGAAACAATATCATAAGAGAAAGGAATCAAGAAAATATAGGTATGAAAAGAAAACAAGTATGGACAAAACAAGCATAAAAAGAAGTTTTTTCAAAGGCATAAGAAGATTTTTTATGCAAACAAGATAGGCAAAGTTTTGAGTGATAGTCATGAAAGATCCTTAGATAGTGAAGAAGAATAAATTCTCTTTTTGGCAATAGAATATGAAGAAAGTGATCCTGTTGAAGATAAATCTGAAAATATGAAGATGCTCTCGAAGAAAAAGAAGTAGAGAAAGAATCAAAAAATGAAGGAGTAGTAGATCTAGAAGCTGAACTTATTTCTTCTCTAAAATAATTGAAAAAGGTCAGAAAGCATAATTCAAGATTCAAGGCTCAATTTCAAGAATGTGATGAAGAGAAAGGAAAGCTTATACAAGATCTAACAAACTCAATAGCTAAGACAAGGATATTTAAAGAAAATTTAGAAGCAAAAGTCTTAGAATGTGAGAGATTAGAAAAATAAGTAGTTTCTTTAAGGAAGGAAATGGAAGAGTCTAAAGATAAGCTACACAAGTTTTGGAAAAGTTCAAAGACTATGGATAAAATTATCAATGCACAAAGACCTTCATCTAACAAAATAGGACTTGGTTTTGAATAAATACAAGAGAAATAGGAAGAAGGGTCAAGCTCAAGATCCAAAGAAGAAGAAGCTTCAGAAGAAGAGAGTAAAGGAAAAAGTGAGACTTATGTGAATAGAAGTTTCACCAAGAAAGGAAACAATGCACAAACAAGGAACAGGGAATATCACAGGGAAGAAAGGACTAAGAGATCAATGGGTCCAAGAAAATATTTCTTCAAAGGACATTATTTCTCAAGTAACAGGTTTGTTCACAAGGCTATGCATTACAGGACTCATGGAAAGGAGTATGGTATTACTAATCGGAACTTCAAATATGGATATCTTTTTAAAGGGTATTGCTACTCTTGCAATCATTTTGGTTATAAAGCAATTCATTGCAGGGTTTATGATAGGAATAGGTATGGCTTCACCAGAAGGAACTTCAAGATATTTGCACCTTCTAGGAACCACGACATTAAGTGTTATAAGTGCAACAATATTGGGCATAAGGCCAAGTGGTGCAGAAAAGAGTTTCCAGATCTTCCAGAGAAAAGCAAGAATAGGGATACTCAAAAGAATCAAAAGGGTATGTTAAGAAAGAAGGTTGACAAAGGAAAAGAGCATTATATGCTGGGAGTGGTTTTACTCCCACCCCAAAATTAATCACCTCAAGGAGAGTAGGTGGCGAGGGGGATAAGCTAAGAGTCTTATATTTAGTCCCAAAGGAGTCCCTTTGCCATTGATGACAAAGGGGGAGAGATTTGAGTTAGAGAGAGAGCATTCAATCAGGAGGAGCAGTTTTCCAAGGGGAGCAAAATTAGAAAAAGAAAAAGGAATGGTTAAAAAAAAAGATTGCCATCAATGACAAAGGGGAATATTGTTGGAAATTTTGAGTGATAAGGTTATCATTGATGTCAAGTGTTTGGTCCAAGGTAAAGTCCATTTTGGTACAAGCAAAGTGGTTTATATTATAAGCCAAAAAGGTTGGCTAACATGGTTGAAGATAAAAGATTATGTCCATGTTTTTAAAGAGAAAAGGAGATATTATAATATGTTAAATATTATAATAATTAAATCAAGAGGGCTTAGTAAAAGAAAAAAAAATTGGTAAAAATCCCATGCAAAATTATTATTTAATACTAGATTAAATAATATAATATTTAACATAAGGTTAAAATATTATATTAATATTATAATTAAATTTTGAATTTGTCTAAGGTGCCAAAAATTCAAATTTAATATTGGAGGCATATATTCCACCGACGTTTTAAACATTACCTTGGAGCATATAAAATGAGGTAATAAAATCAAAATGAAACATATTTGAAGGCTCGGCAAAAATAAGCACATGCAAACGAATTCGAATGCTAAGCGTTGAAGTCCATGCGAACGAAACCAAACGGAGGAGAGGAGAAACATGGGCATTTCTTATTTGTTGGATGAGCACAAGGAATAAAAAGAGGGCAACAACTATTTTCATGCACTAAGGGCTGGTAGCCCAAGTGGCAGGTGGGTCTTACGTTAAGTCATTGGCAGAAGAGAGGTACGGGGTTTGAATCCCCCTAGTTCTGGTTTGAAGGTTTTGTTTTGAGATTTTGCGGAGGCAACAAGTATTTGGCATAGGAGGCTAACGCTTAGTCTCAATCGCTTGGCTAGCACAAGTGGTCAAGGCACTGTGCTTGGTGGCTGAGGTTAGAGGGTTGATTCCCGTTCATGACAAAGCAAAGGAATTTTTTAAGGTATGCGCTTTGGTTTGGTTTACAAGGTATGTGCTGCATTATTGATTGTTGGCTATAGTATATTTTGCGGATGTTAATTTAAAATATGGTTTGAAAACTTAGGAGATATAAGGTAAAATATTTTTGCAATATTTTAGGATTTATGAATGTAATATATATGTTTTTGCTATAAAAGTGGAGTGAAAATTTGTTTTGAAAGTGTGGAGATAAAAGGTGTAAAAGAGATTTTATTTGATTGTAAATTGTGCTTTATGAATCGAAAATTATTGAGAGAATTTTGAGAGCTTTAATGTAATGTCTTTTAGAACTAAGGAATAGCCCTAGAGTATTGTTTTCAGAGATCATTGAAAAAAAATTATGAGGACATTTTGAAATAGAAATTTGCTATCTAACTTGTGAAGTGGCACATAGAAAAGTGGTTGATTGTGAAATAGATTTTGAAGACATACCTCCATAAGAACAAGCAAAATGGTATGGGCACATCATCTTTTGGTTGAAGTGTTTTTTGGATTGAATTTTGTGAAACATAAGGTAGAGTGAAAAGGATTGTTGAAATAAGGTAAGGGGAGATTTTCTTGACGTTTTTCACAGGACTTCCCAAACTTCCAAACTCGTTTTGACCATATCTCACTCATCCGGACTCGGATTGAGGTGAAATTTTGAGGGTAGATGCCTGAAAAACCCTAGAACGTCTCCACCAATTTTCATATCATTTGGAGCAACACAGATCCTAGCGCATCCATATGTGTGAATGACATATTTGGCAAGCGACTATGCGAGGGTTTCATCTAGGTTGAATGCAAGCAGCTCCAAAGGTTGGTTTTTAGGGCCTTCGGGGCCCTAGAGGCCAATATTTTTATGGTTTATGCTCAATATTTTAGCAGGAAATGTTGCAGGGGATACAATATGGGTTAGAAATTTGTCTTTCAACAGATGACACTATGAACTTGAGTGACAACGGCTTCCAATTTGCTGCACAAAAGAAAAGTGAAAACCATACCTTTCCACGGCGTCTAGGGCAAGGATTAAAGAGATCACAAAACAAGTTTCAAGCAATTGATCAAAAAATGGCTCATATCTCAAGTGAATCTAGTGCTAAGGTGCACCCACAAAATAATTCTACTGTGAAAACCCCTATCAAGAGTAAGAATTTCGAAGACTCGGTCCCAAAAATAAATTTTAGGGATGCCCTTCATGGTGGACGACCTCAACCCAATGCTAATATCAATATTAGGGCTTCCCATAAACCTCTAAGAATTCCTAAGATTGATCCCAGGAAAACGGATTCAAGATGTCTTAAAGCAGCTGATGGAACTCCTATTGTTAAGCTTGATATGGGTAACATTCATACTGGCATTGAAGATTTGGAAAAAATATAACTAATTTGTCGGTTCATGGGTTTTCGTCCAAGTCTATCTGCTTTCAAAGTCTGGGCTGCAAAAAGCTGGAAAACTAAAGGTGAGTTACAAATCTCTATTTATCCAAATGGTTATTTTCTTATTTTATTTTCTAATAATGAAGATAGAGAGAAAACTTTTCAAGGGGGTCCTTGGTTTTTTGGAAGGGCAGGGCTTTTCATGAAGCCCTGGCATACTAAATTTAAATTCAAAGAAGAGATGCCTTCTATAGCTCCCGTGTGGGTTAGACTCTTTGGCCTACTTATTGAATTTTGGAATCCTACTAATTTTTCTTCAATTGGAAACTCTTTAGGAACTTTTATGATGACTTCTGATCGTACTCAAAATTTTGAACATATTATTTATGCTCGGATTTGTGTTTTAATGGATTTTGACAAACCCCTACCTAAAAATATCACATTACAATTTAGGGAAGACACTTGGGAGCAAGTAGTGGACTATGAGAACATTCCTTTTCATTGTAGAATTTTCCATGAATATGGTCATTTGGCCAGTGCTTGCCCAAATAAAATTCCTAATCAAAAGAAAGAAGATATAAACTCAACAGGCTTCCAAATACCTAAGAAGAAGAACACTAAAAAAAATGTCATCTGCTAATATGTTTGAAATCCTTTCCACAAATGATGTCCCAAGTGAGGAAGAGGAAATAATGGAAACTGGAATCTTAGAAACACAATTTAAATATGAAGGGAAGAACTCAGAGACAAACCAACAAATCAAAGGTTGTCAACAGAACAAAAAAGGAGAAAATTTACACAAGAAAAACAATATTTCAAATGTCAAAACTTCAAATAATGCAGGTCCTAATATAGACTCCGTTGAACCATCTAGTAAAATTTTGGTCGTGGTACGAGCATTCTTCAAGGTTAGAAGCCATCTCAGATTCAATTGGAATAAGTCAAGAAACAGGGAAAAAAAAATTGAAGATGGATTCTAATCAAAAAGTAGGTCGCAAGACCAATCAATATCATATGGTAAAAGAAGGTGAAAAGCTTGTAGAGGAAGGTAATATTAATGTCCTTCCCAACTTTTTTAGCCCTGGTATTAATGAAGATCATCACTTGGAATATTAAAGGACTCAAAGGGAGTCTTTCAAAACAAAATGAAATTAGAAGAATGATTCAGATAAATCATCCACATCTTGTTTTCCTTCAAGAAACAAAGATGTCAATGGAGGATATGGACTTAATTGCCAATAAAATTTGGCCAACTGGAAAAGTGGTTTTCCTCAGTTCCCAAGGGACTTCAGGTGGCATTTCTTGTCTTTGGGATCCAAAAGAGGTAGTTATTCATGATATGGTTAGCAGTTGGGGTTTGTTGGCTATAGCTATTCAAAGTAGACATTCCAACCAGATTATGCTCTACATGACTGTTTATGCTCTGACTTCTTTGGAGGAAAAAAGAAGACAGTGGAAGGATATTACTCATATTATCTCCTTTTTCTCTAAATCTTGGATCTTGATTGGAGGATATTTCAATACCATCCTCTCTCTAGATGAGAAAAGAGAGGGAAATATAAATTTGGACAAAAGCACTGAATATATTGTAAACCTCCATCTTGTGGATATCCAACCAGATAATGGCCTTATGACTTGGTCTAACATAAGGCAAGGCTTAGCTTGTATAATGGAGAGATTGGATAGGTTTTTGCTCTCTAAAAATTTCTTAATCCATGGTCACATTCCTAAAGTGATGACTCTTAATAATGTTGGTTCGGATCATTGGCCAGTCATAGTGGAAATGTGTAAAACCAATGTGATTTTCTCTCCTTTTCGTTTTCAATTAATGTGGCTTAGAGACATTTCCTTCAGACCTCGTGTGCAACAATGGTGGAAGGAAGGTAAAACTAGGCATGGGACTAAGATGTTGTGTTTTGCCAAAATACTGCAATACATTAAATCCAAAATCAAGACTTGGAACTGGAAAGAGTTTGGGGATGTTCATAAAAAAAACATGAAGTTATTGCTCATATTGAAAATTTGAATAAGAAAATCTGTTTAGATGGCCTCACAGAGAAGAGAAGTGCATATGAAATTAAACTCACAACTCAGTTAGAGGAATGGGAAGAAAGAGAAGAAATCTTATGGAAGCAAAAATATAGAATTCAATGGCTCAAAGAAGGAGATCGAAATACAAATTTCTTCCACAAATCTCTTCTAAATTTGTCAAGAACAATAGACCATCGGATGCAAACAAAAATCCAAAAATTACATATAAGGAAGGTAAGATTCTACAACATTACAATTCAAAAGCAATGAATACACTTCTGAGAGGTTTGCATGGAACATAGTCCATAAAAGTTATGCATTGTCAAAATGCAAAAGAAATATGAGATAAGTTCCAAAATATATATGAAGGAGATAAAGGTGTCAAGAAAGCAAAGATACGAAATCTCAAAGGACAATTTGAAGAGTTAAGAATGAAGGATGAGGAAAACATTAGTACTTACCTACTTCGAATTGATGAGGTTGTTAATCCTATGCAAGGACTTGGAATGAAGGTTGATGAATCAGATATTTGTGATAAGGTCTTAAGATCTCTTCCCAAAATATTTAGTGAAAATATTTTAGCTATAGAAGAGTCAAATGATGGTGATTCTTTGATAAGAGATATGTTGCTTGGTATTCTTACAACTTTTGAGTTAAGAACAAAAGAACCTATTCTCCATAAGGAAGCAACCTTCAAAGCAATCAAGAAGACAAAGGATAAGAAGTCAAAATCAAGCAATGAGTCATCTAGTGATGAAGAAGCTAATTATGGTAGAAGGAATAAGGATTCAAGAATATCTAGGGATACAAAATGTGTTAGATGTTTCAATTTTGGAAAGTGTGGTCACTATGCAACTGATTATCAAGGAACAAAGAATAACAATGATGAATAAAAATAGGATCACAAGAACAAGGAATCAGAAATATACAGACACCAAAATAAAATCAAGGATGGACAAAGTAGACAAGGAAATAAGTTCTTTCAAAGACAAAAGAGGAGCTACTATGCGGATAAGGCAAGTAAGTACTCAAGTGATAGTTATGCTAGTCTTTTAGACAATGATAGAGATGAAGTCCTATTTTTGATTGAAGAAAAAGAACTAGCTAAGAACATGACCCCAATAATTCTCAAGTGTTTTAGATGTGGTAACTTTAGACATCTTGAAGATAGTTGTACAAAGAATGGTTATAGTTTCAGTGATGATGAATATAAATATGCATTTGAAGGACCAGATGAAAAACTTGTAATGGCACTAGAAGAAGGAGAAGGTGATCCTATAGAAGACAAGTCAAAAGAAAATGAATATGTGGACAAAGGCAAACAAATAGAGGAAGAATCAGATAAAGAAGGTTATGATCTCAAGGGAGAACTTATTTATGCTCTTGAAATAGTAAAGAAGGTAAGAAATCAAAACTCTAAATTAGAATCTCAGTTTCAAGAATGTGATGGAGAGATAAAAATGCTTATAGAGGATCTAGATAAATCAAAGTCTAAGACAAAGAAGTTCAAGGATAAGCTAGAAGCAAAGATCTTAGAATGTGAAAGGTTAGTACAAGAAGTAGCCCTACTAAGGGAATATTTAAAAGACTCCAAATTCAAGCTAAAAGGATTCAAAAACAACTCAAATAACTTAGATGATTTCATCAAGATACAAAAGCCCACATCAAGAAAAATAGGTCTTGGATTTGAACAGGGATAGAATAAATGGGAAGGAAAGTCAACCTCAAGTTCTGGAGGAGAAGAAACTTCAGATGAAGACACTTCAGAAGAAGGTAGTGTAAGAGAAAATGAGACATTTGAGGATGAGTTGGACAATAGAAAGTTCAACAAGAACATAAACAATGCACAAAGAAGATACAGATGGAACATCAATCAGAATAGGTCAAGAGAGACTAAGAGACCAATAAGGTCAAGACAAGGAAACTTCAATGGAAGATGTTTTTCATGTCACAGGTTTGGGCACATGGCTTCACAGTGTAGGACACATGAAATACAGGAATATGGGAATAGATAAATTTTCCATGGGTATTGCTACTCATGTAATTAGTTTGGTCACAAGGTAATGAATTGCAGGGTTCATGACAGAAAATGATATGGCTTCACTAGGAGAAATCCTAAGACATTTTCACCTCCAAGGAATAATAACATTGAGTGTTATAAGTGCATAATGATGGTCACACAACAAAGTGGTGTAGAGTAGACATTCCAAAATCAAGTATGAATAGGAACAGGAACATGAACAATAATGTAGACATGGATAGGAACATGGACATGGAAAGGAACAGTCAAAGGAATCGGAAGGATCAGATAAGAAGAATAGAGGATAAGGTAAATAACAGTGCTTGCTGGGAGTAGAAATACTCCCACCCCAGAATTAACCACCTCAAAAGGAGTTGGAGGGGCTAAGCTAAGAGGATCATTCTTAGCCATGAGCCCCAAAGGTGACACTTTGCCATTGATTTCAAAGGGGGAGAGATTTGAGTAAGGGGGATAGATTTGGTATTTGAGTAAAGAGGAGAGATTTGAAGAGAGCATTGAGCCAGGGGGAGCAATGTCCCAAGGGGAGTCGAACAAATAAAATGTTGAGTTTCTGGTAAAAAGAATTTGGGTTACCATCAATGACAAAGGGGGAGATTTTTGGACATTTTGAGTCAAAGTTGTCATTGATATCAAGGAATAAGCTCCGTTGATGTCAAAATGTCAAGAGGAACAATGCACGGGTTAAAGGCAAATAGCTTCATAATATTTTTTAATGTTATGTGGAAGCATAAGATAGAAGGATTTTTATTAAAACCACAGGTGAGCAAAAATAAAAGGTTTTTCCTTAAAACCAATGGTGGCAGAAAATAAAAGGTTTTTCATAAAAACCCAAGGAAGCTTTTTGAAAAGCTAAAGGAGGTTTTAAAATTTATTTTATAAAATATTTAAATTCAATTTGAATTTAAATTTTATAAATAAATATTACTTATACAAGGTGGTAAATTCAGAGAAGGCTTTAAGCCTTAATAAGACCCAAAGGAATTAAATATTAATTTATAAGATTTAAATTCTAAAGAATTTAAAAAATTTATAAATTAATTATTTAAAATCAAAATGCGCCGAAATCTAAGGTTAAGGTGAAAAATTGAAATGCGCCTACGTCCAAGGAAAGGGGAGGCATTGTATATTAATACATGTCTTAATGGCAATTTTGAAAGGAGTTCGAACCATGTTCTAATCGTGCAATTTCGAAATTGAAGGCAGTAGAAGGGAATAAGACAAAGTCGTTTTTAGCGCCAATGAGGAGGTTGAAGTTACCATAGGAGGAGAAAACCCATCCAACTAGGCAAAGTGGCCTAGCAGCACTTGGTTGGGAGTTAAGGCGCTTGGGCAATGTGAGACCAGCGTTTGAATCACGACAAGATCATTTTGGCATGAGGAGCACGTGATTTGTTTTTGGCACCAGTAAGGGATAAGGAGCACGTGGTGCTCGTTTGGTGTTAAACGAGCACCTAGCGCTCGTAATAGTCGAGGCCGCGGCTAGGGTGCACGAGGAGGTGGCAATCAAAGGTTCAAGTCTCACCTAAGGCGGAGGTAAACGCTTTTAATTTTTATTTTTATTTAAGCCTAAGTTTTAAATATAATTTGAAGGAGTTATAAGGGCTTAAATTTAAAGGGGCTTAATTTAAATTTTAATTGTTGATTAAAAGGAGAGATAAGAAGTAAACTTTATTTTTACATGGTTGATTTATCAAAAGGGTAAATTGAAGATTGATTATTTTTTAGAAGTGAATATTCAAACTATTGTGGTGTTGGATATTATTTTAAGAAAGGAGTAATAAGGTTTATTTGTGAGTGATTATATGATTTGTATTTTTTGTCTAACTTCTTTGAGCTTGGCAAAGAAGTTTTTGTGGTTGTGGCAGATATTTGAGGTCCCTTCATCATCAAGAAAAATGTATGAGCACATTCTTCCATAGTTGAGTTGATTGGTTGGTTTTTTGGAAAATAAGTTTGGAGTGAAAAGGACTTGATTAGGTCTTCCTTATTGAGTGTGTTGAGTTAATGCTTCAAGTTTTTTTGGAATAAAGAGTTGTTATTAAAACCTTTTTTTATAAGCATTGTTGTTGAAGTCATTGGTTATATGAAGAACTTGAAGTAGGGTTTGAAAAGAACATGAGTATCATTGTTATGTAAGAGTTGTTTTATAAGCATTGTTGTTGAAGTGAGTTTCTGAACAAAGAACTTGAAATAGGGTTTGAAAAGAACATGAGTATCATTGTTATGTGAGATTTGTTATTGAGAATTGTTGAAAACATTTTGAGTGAGTGATCATATACTTGGACTAGGATTTGTGAGCAAGGATTATTTCATTGAGTGATTGGTTGAGTAGATTTGGTTGAGCCTAGTCAAGTGGATGTGTGAAGTGATTGTTCAAGTTCCATAAAACAAACTATTCTATATTTTGAATTCAATAGAGAAAGTGGTTGAGTTGAAGCATATTAAGTCTCTAATAATTCTCTATGTTTCTAAAAGAGTGATTGAAAGTGATTGAGCATTGTGATGAGTATAGAGCATGTGAGTCTCTAACAATTCTCTTTATGTTTCTATGAGATTGGACAAGTTCTAGTGTGGACTTGTTGAGCAAATTTGAGGTAAGTCTTTGAGAAGACTTGTGGATAGATTTGAGTAAGCTTTTGTGGAAGCTTACAATACATATTGAGAGCAGATTTGTATAAGTTCTTGTGAGGACTTATCGAGAAGATTTGTATAAGTTCTTGAGAGGACTTATTGAGCAGATTGGACAAAGTTCTAGAGAGGACTTGTGGACTGATTGGTGTGAGATTTTGTGAAAGCTTACAAAGTAAATTTGAGATAAGTATTTGAGAAGGCTTGAGAGCAGATTTGATTTATTGATTTGTTCAAACCTTGAGTTAAGGTTTGGGATAGATCCAATAAATTTGATTTGAGATCAAGTCAAACTATGAGTTAAGGCTTGAGGACAGAGATTGAGGAAAGATTTATGCTAGATCGAAGGACTATGTTTAGTACATATTCAAGGATATAGTTTGGTGAAGATATGAGGATAGGTTTGTGCCAGACCAGAGATAGATATTGAAGACAGATTTGTGCTAGATCAAAGGACTATGTTTAGTACAGATTCAAGGACAAAGTTTGGTGTAGATTTAAGGAGAGATTTGTGCCAGATCAAAGATAGAGATTGAGGATAGATTTGTGCTAGACTGATGGACTGTGTTTAGTATAGATTTCAAATAGAGATTTAGAGGTGACAGAGTTGAGGACAGATATCTCCAGCAAGAGTAGGGAAGACAAGTGTCTTCTTTGGATAGAGTTCCATTTGCTAAGGGCAGTGGAGGTAGAGGTCTTCTAGAGGATCACCAGCCATAGCAGGGTGAGGAGATTGGTGTCTCATGTGGATAGAGATCCACGGACTTTATTTATGGTATTGGTGTCTCCTTTGGATATAGGTCCATAAACATCGTAATAGGGAAAGGATTCCCAAGAGATTGATTGAGAAA
The DNA here is from genome assembly GCA_028583015.1 of Wollemia nobilis. Classification (NCBI taxonomy): domain Eukaryota; kingdom Viridiplantae; phylum Streptophyta; class Pinopsida; order Araucariales; family Araucariaceae; genus Wollemia; species Wollemia nobilis. The sequence continues at coordinate 9,742,589 of JAQPPZ010002170.1, read as the reverse complement.
ATTTTAGTGAAAGTTTTTCTCCATGAAGCAGCCCACATTGGGTGAACCATGTAAATTATGGTGTCTCTATTGTGTGTGGTGATTTATGCATTGATTTGATTACTGCTATTGATATTGCTATCTTTACATTGCATAATATTGATTGGTAAAGAAAAGTAAAAAAGTGGTTTTATACTGTTCACCCCCCTTTAGTATAAGCTTGTGTTCTTCACACTAGCAAGACCATTATTTCCTACAACAACAACCAAGACAAATTTGCCTAGAAATCAAGGTAGAAATATCATTTTAGATTAAGGTAAAATGCTAAAGTTGATGGTAGAAGAAATGTGTGCTAGAGAAGTAACGCCCAAGTCAACTTAGAAGCAGTGCCCAAGCCAACTAAGGAGAAATATCTATGTTTGTATTGCTCTAAAATAAGTCATCTAAATATTGTAGAGAATTTTTTGTTAATGATGTTAAGTTTAAAGGAGCAAAGAAACTATGAGGTTGAAGCAACAAACATCAAACGCAAAGGAACGCCTAAAACTACACCTAAAAAGGAGACATAAATTAATGGTCAATGTGATATAGTATTTTAAAAGAATAAGAAAGTTCATTGCATCCATTCCAATTAGAAGGAATGTGTAGGCAAGTGAAGTGTCAACTGATAGTGAGCAAGGAAGCACCAAAGTGATAACAAGTAAGTGAAGAGTCATGTCCAAGTATGCATACAAGATAGTGTCATATGTATGCAAGTGTCAAGTATATAAGCCAAGAGTCATGAGACTTGGCATAAATAAAGGAAGAGTAAAGTAACCCAAGAGTCATCCTACAATGGCTATATATTACTCCATGGAGAGGTATAGAGAGATATCATCTATATCATCTACATCACTGACATAGCCTACATAGTCTACATTGTCTATATTGTGAGTATTGTTATTGTATGAGAGTTTTATGATACATTTGTAAGAGAAAGAGGAGTAATAAATATTACATACATTTGAGCAACTAATATTGTAAGTTGTACTACATGCTTTGTACATGTATGATTCTGGCTATTACATTCATATATTTTTGCTTATTAATGATATTTGATATATTATTAGTCCTGATTTACATATTAGTTGGCTCATATTATTTTGGTTACATTAATATTTGATCTTATTATATTGTGGTTATCATATATTTGATCATGTGAATATTTTTCCTGTGATTTTACATTAATATTAAGCCTTCAAAAGCCATAAATCACCTTCTTCTTTATGATGATTCAATTTAAGACATGTATTATTCTTTATTTCTTCCTTCCAAGTGGGCCTCCATGACTTAGGATTACATATTCCTCCATCCAAGTTGTTTGACATCCATTCACTCTCCTTTGATTCCTCAACTATCTATTGTAGTATTTTCACTTTGGACATGAACCAAGAGAGGGTCTTGATTGACTAGCTTGTTGGTTACATCATATCTAGTTATTTTATACATGAATAGAGAAAGGTCCTTGCAGGCCTTTCTACTAATCACATGGACTAGGGGTAGCGAAAGGGAAGATCCTTCCTCATGAACAACCAGGAGGGAGGCAAAACAAATTCCTCCCTTGGCTAGGCAATTGTAGACAATTGAGAAGACTTGATGACCTTACCAAATTGCCTACATTCCCTATTTTTGGTACCGGTATGATAACATCTAGTAGTTATTGAAAACTACTTGAGATTTCTACTTCAACAACATTTATTATCATATCATTTACTTCCCTTCTTGTTTGTATTTCTTCCTTGGAGTAAGTATGTCAATTATCATCTTTTGGCTTAGGAACTAGTTAAAATTTGGACAAAAGCACTGACCTCATGAGCGAATATATTGCAAACCTCCATCTTGTGGATATCCAACTAGATAATGGCCTTATGACTTGGTCTAACATAAGGCAAGGCTTAGCTTGTATAATGGAGATATTGGATAGGTTTTTGCTCTCTAAAAATTTCTTAATCCATGGTCACATTCCTAAAGTGATGACTCTTAATAATGCTGGTTCGGATCATTGTCCAGTCATGGTGGAAATGTGTAAAACCAATGTGATTTTCTCTCCTTTTCGTTTTCAATTAATGTGGCTTAGAGACATTTCCTTTAGACCTCGTGTGCAACAATGCATTTTTATTAGTATTATCTTTTTTATTTTTTTATTTCACCACTTACAAGGCAATCTAAAAGAAATGCGTCAAGATAGCAACTAGTTCCTAAGCCAAAAGATGATAATTGACATACTTACTCCATGGAAGAAATACAAACAAGAAGGGAAGTAAATGATATGATAATAAATGTTGTTGAAGTAGAAATCTCAAGTAGTTTTCAATAACTACTAGATGTTATCATACTGGTACCAAAAATAGGGAATGTAGGCAATTTGGTAAGGTCATAAAGTCTTCTCAATTGTCTACAAAAGCCTAGCCAAGGGACGAATTTGTTTGGCCTCCCTCCTGGTTGTTCATGGGGAAGGATATTCCTTTTGGATACCCCTATGCCATGTGATTAGTAGAAAGGCCTGCAAGGACCTTTCTCTATTCATGTATAAAATAACTAGATATGATGTAACCAACAAGCTAGTCAATCAGGACCCTCTCTTGGTTCATGTCCAAAGTGAAAATACTACAATAGATAGTTGAGGAATCAAAGGAGAGTGAATGGATGTCGAACAACTTGGATGGAGGAATATGTAATCCTAAGTCATGGAGGCCCACTTGGAAGGAAGAAATAAAGAATAATACATGTCTTAAATTGAATCATCATAAAGAAGAAGGTGATTGATGGCTTTTGAAGGCTTAATATTAATGTAAACTCACAGGAAAAATATTCACATGATCAAATATATGATAACCACAATATAATAAGATCAAATATTAATGTAACCAAAATAATATGAGCCAACTAATATGTAAATTAGGACTAATAATATATCAAATATCATTAATAAGAAAAAATATATGAATGTAATAGCCGGAATCATACATGTACAAAGTATGTAGCACAACTTACAATATTAGTTGCTTAAATGTATGTAATATTTATTACTCCTCTTTCTCTTAAAAATGTATCATAAAACTCTCATACAATAACAATACTCACAATATAGACAATGTAGACTATGTAGGCTATGTCAGTGATGTAGATGATATAGGTGATATCTCTCTATACCTCTCCATGGAGTAATATATAGCCATTGTAGGATGACTCTTGGGTTACTTGACTCTTCCTTTATTTATTGTTAGAGTTAATGTAATGTGCACTATGCCAGTTTGACACTTGTCAGTTTCATTGACAAGTGTCATGTTCATCATATAGGCCTTTTGCCTATATATGTAACACATTTTTATCAATAATATATCCCCTTCAGTTTTCCCTCCTAACATTTGGTATCAGAGCGGGCTTTCCCTGCCCTGTGAAACCCCTTGAGGGGGGATTTCCCTCATGGAAATCCTCCCTCCCCCCTCATTTTTTTTTTTTCCTATTTTTTTTTTAATTTTTACCGAGGGAGTATGCTCTCCATCATTTGATGGATCAGAAACCAGATGGTAAAATTTTTTAAAAGTTTGGGAAATTTTTTCAATTTTTTTTAGATGGTGTTGAAATACATATTGCTTGCATAAGGGTTTGGTCAGAATTTTTTTTAGTTTTTTTAGGGCAGCGGGTGTTGATTCTGCTGCTGCTGGAGATGAAACCGGTGATTCAGTCTTTTCGAGCAATGGCGATGTGGTGGTGAACTTCTGTGAGGATGAGCCGCAGAAATGGATTTCAACAGTATGGAGGAGCTGAAGTTTTTTTATTCGGATGACAAGTCACGGACGCAGCCTGTGGATGTTCGCGTTCATAGTTATTTTTTTTACTGTTGAAAGGTCGTGGTGTTTTACGAACAATGTGCTGCTTATGCTGGCTGGAGCTATTTTTTTTTTGTGGCTGTGTGTGTGACTGTGGCAGCTATTGCTGCTGCTGCTGAAGAGTAGCAATCGACAAATGCTGCTGTTGTTGCTGCAAACTAGAAGGAACCTGCTGCAGTGCAGCGGTGATATGTGGCTGCACTTGAGGCTGTCTCGATGCAGCAGGAAAGACTACCATTCTGTATAAGTTGAAACTGGGAGAGTTCTGTCATAAAGAAGCGAGATGCCATGAAGACCAGAATGGAGGGGTGATGATTTTTTTTGGCAAGCCAGCTTAGCACTTGCACAGTGGGAGGGGACCTGAACAAACAAAATAATCTGCAAGTCATATATCAACACAGTTATTGAACAAATGGAAAAGGACAGGGCATGGTATTTTTCTTCGAGGACTGTTTTAAGGTGGCATGCAGCTCACACAAATCTCTGCACACAGAGGTGAAACCACCAGTACTTAGAGCGGATAGTCCAGAGGAGCAGATATCTGCAGCACTAAGTAGAGGTTGGTTATATTGCTTGAAAAAGGCCAGGCTCGGAGTCCATGATTTCCATATTTTGATTGGACAGGGCCATTGAGACCTTACCTACTGGATAATTAGCAAGTCCAAATGGCTGAGGCGGCAAAAGCTAAAGGAAATGCTGCATTTTCAGCTAGAAATTTTGATGAACCTATAAAACATTTCTCGAAAGCCATAGCTCTAGCTCCTAGCAATCATGTTTTGTATTCAAATCGGTCTGTAGCTTATGCTTCATTGCATAAGTATGTTCAAGCTCTTGAGGATGAAAAAAATACTGTTGAGATAAAACCAGATTGGTCCAAGGGTTACAGTAGACTTGGTGCTGCATATGTTGGTCTTGGCAAATATGATGATGCAATTTTTGCTTACACAAAAGGACTGGAGTTTGATCCTTCCAATGAAGCATTGAAATCTGGCCTTGCCGATGCACATCTTCCTCATGACTTCTTGACTGAGGCTGTAATCTACACTTTGTAAATTGTTTTCCACTGACGGAGATGGACGGGACAAAGCTGGTGTATTTGTTCGGGACTAATGAGAACGAGGCATGGGATCCAATGATGGAACAGATGCCCTCCGCCAACAGACGCCAATATTTTCGTTGAACGCTTGCACATCCATTGGGAGCCTTGGATCCGGGCGGCACTGGAAAATCCATAACCCCCCCAAATGATTCGTGTCTCCTCTTCTAACAAAATCATCCTCAGCGCGCTTGGATCCAGTTGAAGACGATCAGACGAGCCGGAGTAGGGCTGGTTGAAGGTGCCGTCACTGGAACTGGAGCCGAAGCAGGGTAGATGCGGCTCCTTGCAGAGGATACCCACAGAGGGGAGAACCGGCGGTAGGGGCGAAAGGCGGTGAAGTGCAGCGCTGTGATCTTGAATGCTGCAGAATGCGGCTGAGCAGACACTGCTCGTAAGCCGCCTCGCCTCCTCCATTGCTCCCCATTTTCACCATACGGCGCTCCTGTGCTCTTCCAGACCCTGGCATTCAAAAACGATGCTTCACTCTACTCTACGCCCAGATGTTTAGATCGCGACATAAATGGAGGCGTCGATGCACAGCGAGAGGAGGCACGGTGAGCGACGTCGCTACTTCCGAGAGCGGCGGTGCTAGTGACGATTGTAGGGAGGCATGGAGTCTGTTGAAATTTTTCTATGGAGTCTATTGATTTTGGTGACTGTTTGTTTGAGATAATTGCGGGATGAATGCTGGATACGATATTCCCATCTTTCGGTTGTTAATGGCATGTGACGATTACTGCAGTGACGTGCTGTGTGCTGGGGGAGGACGAAGCTCGGGTCGAGGGCTGAGCCGCCGCCTCATTCTTTGCTAATGCTCCTTGATATTTTTTTTTTTATGGCTAACGGTGATTTTTCTAATTTTTCTGGGAAACCCGATGGAGTGGTGCATATAAGTGTTTTTTTAACACTTACTTTATTTTGCGATGGAGATTTTATTTTGAAAATAATGGGGAGGGCATTATGTTCAAATGTATGGCCATTTTATTAGGTGGAAGGTTCCATGACTATTATCCCCCTGTGCACGTGGGAGGACCATTTAAATGTCGGAGCGAATATTTTGTTCTTTTGAAAGTTTTGTATTGGACGATAGTGTTTTCAATGGCTTTTATTTTTTTTATGTCATGGAGAATGAAAGGCCTAGATGGCCCATGTAATTCCCCTGCGTGGGAAATTTTAATGCTATTTATTTCGCCAGAGAGCGATGTCGCCACAGTGCGAGGTTTACTGTTTTATCAGCAAGTTGAAGGCCCCTTTGATAATGGAATATAGGGGTATTTATAGTCGTTGGAAACGTTTTTCCGCGACGGACACAATGGTGGTGTCAAATTGTAATTCTGAGGCTGTTTCAATTTAGTTTTTTAGCCTCAAAGTTTTATACCTTGGAGTGCACTCTCGGTTGTACCCGACACTCCCAAGGTAATTTTATTTGTGATCCTTGTACCTAGTGACCTTTTCTATACACTTGGCGAATGCAGTGGCTGGTTACCCATGCATTTCGATGGGATCACATGGTCACCATAAGGACACTTATACTAGGGACTACAGACAAAGACACCCTAGACTCTATCCGAGGTTGATTCCGGATCTACTTCTGAAGACTACAGACGAAGACACTTCAGAAGATTCTCTTCTTTTCTTCTTCTCTCCTCCTATTTGGATCTATGGCTCATTTTATTGTATTGAGTGCATTTTCGACAAAGACCGACACTCTTATATGGCTCGTTTTTCCTTTCATTAGGTGCATTTTCGGCAGATACCGACACCTTCTAGATTGAGTTCACCATGAGGAGGGATTTCATACTCATGGTGAATCTAGTCAGTGACCTACGAGAGGCGACATCCTCTGAGGATGACTCGCGAGTGGCAACAGACCCAGAAGTGGGCGACCCTGAGGCACCCATGATGACCCCGAGGCACTTAGACGGCTAACCCAGTGGCAATAGACCCGTGGAAGTGGCTGACCCTGAGGCAACAGACCAAGATGTATACACAGTGAATCTAGCATTATTCACAGTTGGAGAGCCAAGCACAAAGAGCAAGAGCCTAAGACCAAATCAGCAATAAAGGAGGATGTAGATTTTTGTTAGAGAAGTCAACATTAAGGGGGAATGTTACCTAATGTTGACTTGTTTTTTTCTTTAGTTAGGATAGTGCACATTAATGGGGAATGTTAGAGTTAATGTAATGTGCACTATGCCAGTTTGACACTTGTCAGTTTCATTGACAAGTGTCATGTTCATCATATAGGCCTTCTGCCTATATATGTAACACATTTTTATCAATAATATATCCCCTTCAGTTTTCCCTCCTAACATTTATGCCAAGTCTCATGACTCTTGGCTTATCTACTTGACACTTGCATACATATGACACTATCTTGTATGCATACTTGGACATGACTCTTCACATAACACTTCTTAATCCAAGAACTCATGTGTGCACGCTTACATATGAGACACTTATGCACATTTACACACATTACACTTGCACACTCATTTACATGACACTTGTGTATTTCTTGCACATTATTACATTACATAAAATATTTACTCACACTCTAATCTAGGACACAACCCTAATCTAATATTTACAAGGTTGTACCAAGGAGGTACATTAGCATGTACCAAATAATGTAATATTATCCAACACCCCATGTATTACATTATTTGGTTATTGAAGACTTTAGTCTTCAATCAAGGTCTTCATCCTTCAATTGACTTTACAATGTATGTGACCTTCATCTTGATTAGGTTCTTCTTCTCCTTGCTTGGTGTTGTCTTTAGATTCAGTTTCATGTTCTCGATTCTTTGTAGCTTCAAGATTGCACTTCTCTTGTACTTTCTCATTGACTTCAGATTCTTTCACAAGAATATTTTCTTTGCCTTTGTCCTTAGAATCATATGACTCTTTCTTTTCTTGTATAGAGACTTCTAAACATTCACTTAAAGCATCATAATAGGATCCTGAGTTAGATGAACTTGGAATATCAATATTGCATGAAGAATGAAATAACTTTTCCAAAAATGATTTGTCTACTTTTGCTTTCTTCTTAAGAGATTCAATCAACTCATTTTGTTTCATGTTCTCTTCTTTGTGAAACTTGAGTGTAAGCAATGCCATATACATTATGCTACCAATATCTAAAGGAATTGTAATACCATATTTTCCATTATCAATTGCTTCAACAATCCTTGCATGTAAATAGTATTCAAATGTTTTAAAGTTTTCATCTATGGCTTCACTATAGATCAATTTTGAGACTAGATCTATCTTTCCTTTAGATTTTTCAATCAAATTCTTGATTCCAAATTTTATGACATTTACTTTTTCTTTTTGAATCATGAACTCCATATCCATTGAATTCATTGATTCTTTTGAAGTAAACAACCTTGTAACTCCCTAGGTTTAAGGAATTTAAAGTTTCTAAATTTATAAACCTATGAAGCAAAATTATTTGTCTTCCTAATATTTAGAAACAATGAAAGTAAGAATTTTACAAAATTAATTTCCTAAATTTGAAGTTGAATATATTTTGACTCCCAAACTAATAAATTTGCAAACCATGAATAAAATAATTAAATTCCAAATTTAATAAATAACTAATAACAATAAACTAAACCTTATTACTCCAACTTTATAAGAAATCAAATATTAAACCAAACTATTACTCCAAACTAAAGAAAATTAATCATTATTGTTCCTTAAACTTAATAATTAACCTTCATAAAAAGAAATATTAAATTCACTAACTATTACTCCTTATAAATCCTAAAATTAAAAAATTACCTCCTTTCAAACTCGTGCAAGCACTCGTTCTTTCTATGCCTTCTCTACTTCGTTGGATTGTTGCAACCAAGACATTTTTACAAGCTTATTTACCACATGTTCATTTTTAAACTACATGCTTCTCAAATGTTTCAAATTGCACTCTCAAACTACACTCGAATGGTATTGATATTCCACCTTTCCACTCGTGTGAATGATTTTTGTAGGAGTTCTAAGCTAGCATCTTGAATCATTTCATTTCAAATTATGCGTTAATTTTTTCACCTTTGACCGAACACTTGGCATTCTACCCCAGAGGTGTTATATGAACATTATATTACCTTTTGCCATTGACATATTTGTTGCTCAAGCTAGCTTTTTTACATTTGGCTAAAATATTATTGTTGGCTTCTATTTGTTAGATGAGGGTGAAATATGTTTCTGTATTTGCTTGTTCAATTTAACGCTTCTCCTCTCCTTAATTTCCCTTTGGTTCTTAACTTACTTGTTGTTCCTTTGGCACTTACTTTCTTCTGGAACTTGTTGATGCTTCACCTACTTGCTTCCATTTTGGTTCTTGCTTCTTTTTGGCACTTATTTGCTTGCTGACTCTTCACTTACTTGTTATCACTTTGGTGCTTCCTTGCTCACTATCATTTGACACTTCACTTGCCTACACATTCCTTCTAATTGGAATGGATGCAATGGACTTTCTTATTCTTTTAAATACTATATCACATTGACCATTAATTTATGTCTCTTTTATAGGTGTAGGTTAAGGCGTTCCTTTGCGTTTGATGTTTGTTGCTTCAACCTCATAGTTTCTTTGCTCCTTTAAACTTAACAGCATTAACAAACAACTCTCTACAATATTTAGATGACTTATTTTAGAGCAATACAAACATAGATATTTCTCCTTATTTGGCTTGGGCACTGCTTCTAAGTTGACTTGGGCGTTACTTCTCTAGCACACACGTCTTCTACCTTAAACTTTAGCATTTTACCTTAATCTAAAATGATATTTCTACCTTGATTTCCAGGTAAATTTGTCTTCATTTTTGTTGTAGGAAATAATGGTCTTGCTAGTGTGAAGAACACAAGCTTATACTGAGAGGGGGGGTGAATAGTATAAGACCACTTTTTACTTTTCTTTCCCAATCAATATTATGCAATGTAAAGATAGCAATATCAATAGCAGTAATCAAAGCAATGCACAAATCACCACACACAATAGAGACACCACAATTTACGTGGTTCACCCAATGTGGGCTACTCCACGGAGAAAATATTTCACTAAAATTTTCTCAATCAATCTCTTGGGAATCCTTTCCCTATTACAATATTTATGGACCTCTATCCAAAGGAGACACCAATCCCCTAAATCAAGTTCGTGGATCTCTATCCATAGGAGACACCAATCTCCTAATCTCTACTCTGGTTGGTGATCCTCTAGAAGACCTCTACCTCCACTACCCTTAGCAAATGGAACTCTATCCATAGAAGACACCTGTCTTCCCTGCTCTAGATGGAGATCTCTATCCTCAACTCTGTCACCTCCAAAGCTTTATCTGAAATCTGTACTAAACATAGTCCTTCGATCTAGCACAAATCTATCCTCAATATCTATTTCTGCTCACACAAACTATCCTCAAATCTGCACCAAACTTTATTCCTCTAATCTGTACTAAACATAGTCCTTCGGTCTAGCACAAATCTATCCTCAATATCTATCCTCAAGCCTTAACTCAAATCTTGACTCAATCTCAAATCAACTCTGTTGGATCTACCCCAAACCTTAACTCAAGGTTTGAACAAATCAATCAATCAACTCTGCTCTCAAGCCTTCTCAAAGACTTATCTCAAATCTACCTTGTAAGCTTCCACAAAATCTCACACCAATCTATCCACAAGTCCTCTCTAGAACTTGTCCAATCTTCTCAATAAGTCCTCTCAAGAACTTATCCAAATTCTCAATAAGTCCTCACAAGAACTTATTCAAATCTGCTCTTAATATGTATTGTAAGCTTCCACAAAAGCTTACCCAAATCTATCCACAAGTCTTCTCAAAGACTTACCTCAAATCTTCTCAACAAGTCCACTCTAGAACTTGTCCAATCTCATAGAAACATAAAGAGAATTGTTAGAGACTCAATATGCTCTATACTCATCACAATGCTCAATCACTTTCAATCACTCTTTTAGAAACATACAGAGAATTGTTAGAGACTCAATATGCTTCAACTCAATCACTTTCTCAATTCAATTCAGAATATAGAATAGTTTGTTTTATGGAACTTGAACAATCACTTCACACATCCACTTGACTAGGCTCAACCAACTCTACTCAACCAATCACTCAATGAAATAATCCTTGCTCACAAACCCTAGTCCAAGCATATGATCACTCACTCAAAATATTTCCAACAATGCTCAACAACAAATCTCACATAACAATGATACTCATGTTCTTTTCAAACCCTAGTTCAAGTTCTTTTCTCAACAACTCACTTCAACAACAATGCTTATAAAACAACTCTCACATAACAATGATACTCATGTTCTTTTCAAACCCTAGTTCAAGTTCTTCACACAACCAATGGCTTCAACAACAATGCTTATAAAACAAGGTTTTAATAACAACTCTTTATTCCAGAAAACCTTGAAGCATTAACTCAACACACTCAATAAGGAAGCCCTAATCAAATCCTTTTCACTCCAAACTTATTTTCCAGAAAACCAACCAATCAACTTAATTATGGAAGAATGTGCTCATACCTTTTTCTTGATGATGAAGGAACCTCAAATATCTGCCACAACCACAAACACTTCTTTTCCAAGCTCAAAGAAGTTATAATATGATCAAACTCTCAAAAGATACAATGTAAATAATCAAATACACATATACACCTTATCACTCCATTTATTAAAATAATATCCTAACACTTGTTAACAACAATATCACCTTCAACAAAAAGGTTCTCTCAAAATAATCAATCTTCAATTTACCCTTTTGATAAATCAACCATGTAAAAATAACTTTATGTAAAAATAAATTTTACCCCTTATCTCTCCTTTTAATCAACAATTAAAATTTAAATTAAGCCCCTTTAACTTTAACCCCTTATAACTCCTTTAAACTATATTTAAAACTTAGGCTTGATAAAAATTAAAATTAAAATGTTTACCTCCACCTTGGGTGAGACTTGAACCTTCGATTGCCACCTCCTCGTGTGCTCTAGCCATAGCCTCGACTATTATGAGTGCTAGGTACTCATTTAACACCAAATGAGCACCACGTGCTCCTTAACCCTTGTTGGCACCAAGTAAAAATAAATCATGTGCTTCCCATGCCAAAATGATCCTATCATGATTCGAACGTGGGTCTCACACTACCCAAGTGCCTTAACTCCCATCCAAGTGCCACTAGGCCATGCCACCTAGTTGGATGGGGGTTCTCCTCCTATGGAAACTTCAACCTCCTCGTTGGTGCTAAAACCAATTTTGTCTTCTTCCCTTCTACTGCCTTCGATTACAAATTGCACGATTTAGAATATATTTCGAACACCTTTGAAACTGCCATTAAGGCATGTATTAATATACAATGCCTCCCCTTTCCTTGGATGTCGACGCATTTCAATTTTTCACTTTAACCTTAGACGTCGACACATTTTGATTTTTAAATAATTAATTTATAAATTATTTAAATTCTTTAGAATTTAAATCTTATAAATTAATATTTAATTCCTTTGGGTTTTATTAAGGCTTAAAGCCTTCTCTGAATATACCACCTTGTATAAGTAATATTTATTTATAAAATTTAAATTCAAATTGAATTTAAATATTTTATAAAATAAATATTAAAACCTCTTTTAGCTTTTCAAAAAGCTTCCTTGGGTTTTTATGAAAAACCTTTTATTTTGCTCATCCATGGTTTTAATAAAAACCCACCTTCATATGCTTCCACATAATATTAAAAATATTATGAAGTTCTTTTGCCATTAACCTTTGCATTGTTCCTTGACATATTCCTTGACATCAATGATGACTTCATTCCTTGACATCAATGACAACTTGACTCAAAATGTCCAACAATCTCCCCCTTTGTCATTGATGGCAACCCAAATTATTTTTACCAAAAACTTGACCTTTCCTTTGTTCTGCTCCCCTTGGGACATTGCTCCCCCTGGCTCAATGCTCTCTCCTCTTTTACTCAAATACCAAATCTCTCCCCCTTACTCAAATATCTCCCCCTTTGACATCAATGGCAAAGGGTCACCTTTGGGGCTCGGGGCTAAGAATGAGCCTCTTAGCTTAGCCCCTCCCCCACCTCCTCTTGAGGTGGTTAATTCTAGGGGTGGGAGTATTTCTACTCCCAAAAAGCATTGTTCTTTACCTTTATCCTCTTTTCTTCTTATCTGAATCCTTCTGATTCCTCTGACTATTCCTTTCCATGTCCATGTTCTTGTCCATGTCATACATTTTCTTGTTCATGTTCCCTGTTCTTGTTCATACTTGATTCTGGAATGTCTGCTCTACACCACTTTGTTGTGTGACCATCATTATTGCACTTATAACACTTAATGTTATTATTCCTTGGAGGTGCAAATGTCTTAGGATTTCTCCTAGTGAAGCCATATCCTCTTCTATCATGAACCCTGCAATTCATTGCCTTGTGACCAAACTGATTACATGAGTAGCAATACCCATTGAAAAGTTGTCTGTTCCCATATTCCTGTCTTTCATGTGTCCTGCATTGTGAAGCCATGTGCCCAAACCTGTGACATGAAAAACATCTTCCATTGAAGTTTCCTTGTCTTGACCTCATTGGTCTCTTAGTCTCTCTTGACCTATTCTGATTGTTGTTCCATCTGTATCTTCTTTGTGCATTGTTCCTGTTCTTGTTGAACTTTCTATTGTCCAACTCATCCTCGGATGTCTCACTTTCTTTTACACTATCTTCTTCTGAAGTGTCTTCATCTGAAGTTTCTTCTCCTCCAGAACTTGAGGTTGACTTTCCTTCCCATTTCTTCTGTCCTTGTTCAAATCCAAGACCTGTTTTGCTTGATGTAGGCTTTTGTATCTTGATGAACTTATCCAAGTTCTTTGAGCTATTTTTGAACCCTTTTAGCTTGACTTTGGAGTCTTCTAAATCTTCCCTTAGTAGTGCCACTTCTTGTGCTAACTTTTCACATTCTAAGATCTTTGCTTCTAACTTATCCTTGAACTTCTTTGTCTTAGCCTTTGATTTTTCTAGATCCTCTATAAGCATCCTTCTCTCTTCATCACATTCTTGAAACTGAATTTCAAGTTTAGAGTTTTGCTTTCTTACCTTCTTCACTGTGTCAAGGGCATAGATAAGTTCTCCCTTGAGATCATATCCATATTTATCTGAATATTCCTCTATTTGTTTACCTTTGTCCACATCTTCATTTTATTTTGACTTGTCTTCTATAGGATCACCTTCTCCTTCTTCTAGTGCCATTAGAATATTCTCTTCTGGTCCTTCAAGTGTATCTTCATATTCATCATCACTAAAACTAAATCCATTTCTTGTACAACTATCTTCAAGATGTCCAAAGTTACCACATCTAAAACACTTGAGAATTATTGGAGTCCTTTTCTTAACTTGTTCTTTTTCTTCAATCATAAATAGGACTTCATCTCTATCATTGTCTAAAAAACTAGCATCACTATCACTTGAGTACTTACTTGCCTTATCCGCATAGTAGCTCCTCTTTTGTCTTTGAAAGAACTTCTTTCCTTGTCTGCTTTGTCCATCCTTGCTTTTCTTTTGGTGCCTGTATCTTTCTGATTCTTTGTTTCTGTGATCCTATTTTTCTTCACCATTGTTATTCTTAGCTTCTTGATAATATGTTGCATAATGACCATACTTTCCATAATTGAAACATTTAATATATTTTAGATCTCTAGATCTTCTAGAATCCTTATCCCTTCTACCATAATTAGCTTCTTCATCATTGGATGACTCATTGCTTGATTTTGACTTCTTACCCTTTGTCTTCTTGATTGCTTTGAAGGTTGCTTCCTTATGGGGAATAGGTTCTTTTGTTCTTAACTCAAAAGTTGTAAGAATACCAAGCAACATATCTCTTGTCAAAGAATCACCATCCTTTGACTCTTCTATAGCAGAAATATTTTCACTGAATCTTTTTGGAAGAGATCTTAAGACCTTATCACAAACATCTGATTCATCAACCTTCATTCCAAGTCCTTGCATAGCATTAACAACCTCATCAATTCAAAGTAGATAAGTACTAATGTTTTCCTCATCCTTCATTCTTAACTCTTCAAATTGTCCTTTGAGATTTTGTATCTTTGCTTTCTTGACACCTTTATCTCCTTCATATATATTTTGCAACTTATCCCACATTTCTTTTGCATTTTGACAATGCATAACTTTTATGGACTCTGTTCTATGCAAACCTCTCAAAAGTGCATTCATTGCTTTTGAATTGTAATGTTGTAGAAGCTTACCTTCCTTACCCGTAGGTGGATCAACTGAGGGGTCGTATCCATTTTCACCCGCTTTTCA
Source organism: Wollemia nobilis (assembly GCA_028583015.1). Classification (NCBI taxonomy): domain Eukaryota; kingdom Viridiplantae; phylum Streptophyta; class Pinopsida; order Araucariales; family Araucariaceae; genus Wollemia; species Wollemia nobilis. The sequence continues at coordinate 9,727,321 of JAQPPZ010002170.1, read as the reverse complement.
ATTGCCAGTGCCTTCATGTAGATCTTCATTCTCAAACTCCAATATACATAATCACTTCCATCAAATATTGGTGTTGAATTATCTGATGATCCATTCTTAGAATCCATTGTGTTCTTGTAAGCTTTTCCTTCAAGCTGTTAAACTCTTCCGAAGGAACCCACTCTGATACCAATTGAAGAACACAAGCTTATACTGAGAGGGGGTGAACAGTATAAGACCACTTTTTACTTTTCTTTCCCAATCAATATTATGCAATGTAAAGATAGCAATATCAATAGCAATAATCAAAGCAATGCACAAATCACCACACACAATAGAGACACCACAATTTACGTGGTTCACCCAATGTGGGCTACTCCACGGAGAAAATATTTCACTAAAATTTTCTCAATCAATCTCTTGGGAATCCTTTCCCTATTACAATGTTTATGGACCTCTATCCAAAGGAGACACCAATCCCCTAAATCAAGTTCATGGATCTCTATCCATAGGAGACACCAATCTCCTAATATCTACTCTAGTTGGTGATCCTCTAGAAGACCTCTACCTCCACTACCCTTAGCAAATGGAACTCTATCCATAGAAGACACCTATCTTCCCTACTCTGGCTGGAGATCTCTATCCTCAACTCTTTCACCTCCAAAGCTCTATCTCAAATCTATACTAAACATAGTCCATCGGTCTAGCACAAATCTATCCTCAATATCTATCTCTGTCTAAAATATCCTCAAATTAAATCTATCTCAAATTGTACTAAAATAGTCCTTGTCTAGAAAATTTGTCCTCAATCTCTATCTCTGCACAAACCTATCCTCAAATCTACACCAAACTCTATCCTCGAATCTGTACTAAACATAGTCCTTCGATCTAGCACAAATCTATCCTCAATCTCTATCCTCAAGCCTTAACTCAAAGCTTGACTCAATCTCAAATCAACTCTTTTGGATCTGCCCCAAACCTTAACTCAAGGTTTGAACAAATCAATCAATCAACTCTGCTCTCAAGCCTTCTCAAAGACTTATCTCAAATCTGCCTTGTAAGCTTCCACAAAATCTCACACTAATCTATCCACAAGTCCTCTCTAGAACTTGTCCAATCTTCTCAATAAGTCCTCTCAAGAACTTATCCAAATCTGCTCTCAATCTGTATTGTAAGCTTCCACAAAAGCTTACTCAAATCTATCCACAAGTCTTCTCAAAGACTTACCTCAAATCTTCTCAACAAGTCCACACTAGAACTTGTCCAATCTCATAGAAACATAAAGAGAATTGTTAGAGACTCAATATGCTCTATACTCATCACAATGCTCAATCACTTTCAATCACTCTTTTAGAAACATACAGAGAATTGTTAGAGACTCAATATGCTTCAATCCACCTCAATCACTTTCTCAATTCAATTCAGAATATAGAATAGTTTGTTTTATGGAACTTGAACAATCACTTCACACATCCACTTGACTAGGCTCAACCAACTCTACTCAACCAATCACTCAATGAAATAATCCTTGCTCACAAACCCTAGTCCAAGTATATGATCACTCACTCAAAATATTTCCAACAATGCTCAACAACAAATCTCACATAACAATGATACTCATGTTCTTTTCAAACCCTAGTTCAAGTTCTTTGCTCAACAACTCACTTCAACAACAATGCTTATAAAACAACTCTCACATAACAATGATACTCATGTTCTTTTCAAACCCTAGTTCAAGTTCTTCATACAACCAATGGCTTCAACAACAATGCTTATAAAACAAGGTTTTAATAACAACTCTTTATTCCAGAAAACCTTGAAGCATTAACTCAACACACTCAATAAGGAAGCCCTAATCAAATCCTTTTCACTCCAAACTTATTTTCTAGAAAACCAACCAATCAACTCAATTATGGAAGAATGTGCTCATACCTTTTTCTTGATGATGAAGGAACCTCAAATATCTGCCACAACCACAAACACTTCTTTGCCAAGCTCAAGGAAGTTAGACAAACAATACAAATCATATAATCAACTCACAAATACACCTTATTACTCCTTTATTAAAATAATATCCAACACAAAAATAGTTTGAATATTCACAAAGTTCTCAAAAATAATCAATCTTCAATTTACCCTTTTGATAAATCAACCATGTAAAAATAACTTTATGTAAAAATAAATTTTACCCCTTATCTCTCCTTTTAATCAACAATTAAAATTTAAATTAAGCCCCTTTAACTTTAACCCCTTATAACTCCTTTAAATTATATTTAAAACTTAGGCTTGATAAAAATTAAAATTAAAAATGTTTACCTCCGCCTTAGGTGAGACTTGAACCTTCGATTGCCACCTCCTCGTGTGCCCTAGCCATGGCCTCAGCTACCACGAGTGCTAGGCGCTCGTTTAACACCAAATGAGCACCACGTGCTCCTTAACCCTTGCTGGCACCAAGTAAAAATAAATCGTGTGCTTCTCATGCCAAAATGATCCCATCATGATTCGAATGTGGGTCTCACACTACCCAAGCACCTTAACTCCCAACCAAGTGCCTCTAGGCCACTCCGCCTAGTTGGATGGGGTTTCTCCTCCTATGGTAACTTCAACCTCCTCGTTGGTGCTAAAAGCAACTTTGTCTTCTTCCCTTCTACTGCCTTCGATTTCAAAATTGCACGATTAGAACATGATACGAACACCTTTCAAAACTACCATTAAGGCATGTATTAATATACAATGCCTCCCCTTTCCTTGGATGTCGGCGCATTTCAATTTTTCACTTTAACCTTAGATGTCGACGCATTTTGATTTTAAATAATTAATTTATAAATTATTTAAATTCTTTAGAATTTAAATCTTATAAATTAATATTTAATTCCTTTGGGTCTTATTAAGGCTTAAAGCCTTCTCTGAATTTACCACCTTGTATAAGTAATATTTATTTATAAAATTTAAATTCAAATTGAATTTAAATATTTTATAAAATAAATATTAAAACCTCCTTTAGCTTTTCAAAAAGCTTCCTTGGGTTTTTATGAAAAACCTTTTATTTTGCTCATCCATGGTTTTAATAAAAACCACTTCATATGCTTCCACATAATATTAAAAATATTATGAAGCTCTTTGCCATTAACCTTTGCATTGTTCCTTGACATATTCCTTGACATCAATGATGACTTCGTTCCTTGACATCAATGACAACTTGACTCAAAATGTCCAACAATCTCCCCCTTTGTCATTGATGGCAACCCAAATTATTTTTACCAAAAACTTAACCTTTTCTTTGTTCTGCTCCCCCTGGCTCAATGCTCTCTTCAAATCTCTCCTCTTTACTCAAATACCAAATCTCTCCCCCTTACTCAAATCTCTCCCCCTTTGACATCAATGGCAAAGGGTCACCTTTGGGGCTCGGGGCTAAGAATGAGCCTCTTAGCTTAGCCCCTCCCCACCTCCTTTTGAGGTGGTTAATTCTGGGGTGGGAGTATTTCTACTCCCATAAAGCATTGTTCTTTACCTTTATCCTCTTTTCTTCTTATCTGATCCTTCTGATTCCTCTGACTATTCCTTTCCATGTCCATGTTCCTGTCCATGTCTACATTCTTGTTCTTGTTCCTATTCCTGTTCATACTTGATTCTGGAATGTCTGCTCTACACCACTTTGTTGTGTGACCATCATTATTGCACTTATAACACTTAATGTTATTATTCCTTGGAGGTGCAAATGTCTTAGGATTTCTCCTAGTGAAGCCATATCCTCTTCTGTCATGAACCCTGCAATTCATTGCCTTGTGACCAAACTGATTACATGAGTAGCAATACCCATGGAAAAGTTGTCTGTTCCCATATTCCTATCTTTCATGTGTCCTACATTGTGAAGCCATGTGCCCAAACCTGTGACATGAAAAACATCTTCCATTGAAGTTTCCTTGTCTTGACCTCATTGGTCTCTTAGTCTCTCTTGACCTATTCTGATTGTTGTTCCATCTGTATCTTCTTTGTGCATTGTTCCTGTCCTTGTTGAACTTTCTATTGTCCAACTCATCCTCAGATGTCTCACTTTCTCTTACACTGTCTTCTTCTGAAGTGTCTTCATCTAAAGTTTCTTCTCCTCCAGAACTTGAGGTTGACTTTCCTTCCCATTTCTTTTGTTCCTATTCAAATCCAAGACCTATTTTGCTTGATGTAGGCTTTTGTATCTTGATGAACTTATCTAAGTTCTTTGAGCTATTTTTGAACCCTTTTAGCTTGACTTTGGAGTCTTCTAAATCTTCCCTTAGTAGGGCTACTTCTTGTACTAACCTTTCACATTCTAAGACCTTTGCTTCTAACTTATCCTTGAACTTCTTTGTCTTAGCCTTTGATTTTTCTAGATCCTCTATAAGCATTCTTCTCTCTTCATCACATTCTTGAAACTGAGATTCTAATTTAGAGTTTTGCTTTCTTACCTTCTTTACTATTTCAAGAGCATAGATAAGTTCTCCCTTGAGATCATATCCTTATTTATCTGATTCTTCCTCTATTTGTTTACCTTTTTCCACATCTTCATTTTCTTTTGACTTGTCTTCTATAGGATCACCTTCTCCTTCTTCTAGTGCCATTAGAATATTTTCTTCTGGTCCTTCAAGTGCATCTTCATATTCATCATCACTAAAACTATAACCATTCCTTGTACAACTATCTTCAAGATGTCCAAAGTTACCACATCTAAAACACTTGAGAATTATTGGAGTCCTTTTCTTAACTTGTTCTTTTTCTTCAATCATAAATAGGACTTCATCTCTATCATTATCTGAAAAACTAGCATCACTATCACTTGAGTACTTACTTGCCTTATCCGCATAGTAGCTCCTCTTTTGCCTTTGAAAGAACTTCTTTCCTTGTCTGCTTTGTCCATCCTTGCTTTTCTTTTGGTGCCTGTATCTTTTTGATTCCCTGTTCCTGTGATCCTATTTTTCTTCATCATTGTTATTCTTAGCTTCTTGACAATCTATTGCATAATGACCATACTTTCCACAATTGAAACATTTAACATATTTTGTATCTCTAGATCTTCTTGAATCCTTATTCCTTCTACCATAATTAGCTTCTTCATCACTGGATGACTCATTGCTTGATTCTGACTTCTTACCCTTTGTCTTCTTGATTGCTTTGAAGGTTGCTTCCTTCTGGGGAATAGGCTCTTTTGTTCTTAACTCAAAAGCTGTAAGAATACCAAGCAACATATCTCTTGTCAAAGAATCACCATCCTTTGACTCTTCTATAGCAAAAATATTTTCACTGAATCTTTTTGGAAGAGATCTTAAGACCTTATCACAAACATCTGATTCATCAACCTTCATTCCAAGTCCTTGCATAGCATTAACAACCTCATCAATTCAAAGTAGATAAGTACTAATGTTTTCCTCATCCTTCATTCTTAACTCTTCAAATTGTCCTTTGAGATTTTGTATCTTTGCTTTCTTGACACCTTTATCTCCTTCATATATATTTTGCAACTTATCCCACATTTCTTTTGCATTTTGACAATGCATAACTTTTATGGACTCTGTTCTATGCAAACCTCTCAAAAGTGCATTCATTGCTTTTGAATTGTAATGTTGTAGAAGCTTACCTTCCTTATCTGTAGGTGGATCAACTGAGGGATCGTATCCATTTTCAACTACTTCCCAAATTTCATTGCCAAGTGCCTTCAGGTAGATCTTCATTCTCAAACTCCAATATACATAATCACTTCCATCAAATACTGGTGTTGAATTATCTGAAGGTCCATTCTTAGAATCCATTGTGTTCTTGTTAGATTTTCCTTCAAGTTGTTAAACTCTTTCGAAGGAACCCACTCCGATACCAATTGAAGAACACAAGCTTATACTTGAGAGGGGGGTGAACAGTATAAGACCACTTTTTACTTTTCTTTCCCAATCAATATTATGCAATGTAAATATAGCAATATCAATAGCAGTAATCAAAGCAATGCATAAATCACCACACACAATAGAGACACCACAATTTACATGGTTCACCCAATGTGGGCTACTCCACGGAGAAAATATTTCACTAAAATTTTCTCAATCAATCTCTTGGGAATCCTTTCCCTATTACAATGTTTATGGACCTCTGTCCAAAGGAGACACCAATCCCCTAAATCAAGTTCATGGATCTCTATCCATAGGAGACACCAATCTCCTAATCTCTGCTCTAGTTGGTGATCCTCTAGAAGACCTCTGCCTCCACTACCCTTAGAAAATGGAACTCTATCCATATAAGACACCTGTCTTCCATGCTCTGGCTGGAGATCTCTATCCTCAACTCTGTCACCTCCAAATCTCTATCTCAAATCTATACTAAACATAGTCCTTTGGTCTAGCACAAATTTATCCTCAATATTTATCTAATTCTACCTAGAATATTAGCACAAACTATCCTCAAATATGCACCAAAATCTATCCTCAAATCTATACTAAACATAGTCCTTCGATCTAGCACAAATATATCCTCAATATTTGTCCTCAAGCCTTAACTCAAAGCTTGACTCAATCTCAAATCAACTCTATTGGATCTGCCCCAAACCTTAACTCAAGGTTTGAACAAATCAATCAATCAACTCTGCTCTCAAGCCTTCTCAAATACTTGTCTCAAATCTACCTTGTAAGCTTCCACAAAATCTCACACTAATCTATCCACAAGTCCTCTCTAGAACTTGTCCAATCTGCTCAATAAGTCCTCTCAAGAACTTATCCAAATTTTATTTTAATCTGTATTGTAAGCTTCCACAAAAGCTTACTCAAATCTATCCACAAGTCTTCTCAAAGACTTACCTCAAATCTGCTCAACAAGTCCACACTAGAACTTGTCCAATCTCATAGAAACATAAAGAGAATTGTTAGAGACTCAATATGCTCTATACTCATCACAATGCTCAATCACTTTCAATCACTCTTTTAGAAACATACAGAGAATTGTTAGAGACTCAATATGCTTCAACTCAATCACTTTCTCAAATCAATTCAGAATATAGAATAGTTTGTTTTATGGAACTTGAACAATCACTTCACACATCCACTTGACTAGGCTCAACCAACTCTACTCAACCAATCACTCAATGAAATAATCCTTGCTCACAAACCCTAGTCCAAGTATATGATCACTCACTCAAAATATTTCCAACAATGCTCAACAACAAATCTCACATAACAATGATACTCATGTTCTTTTCAAACCCTAGTTCAAGTTCTTTGCTCAACAACTCACTTCAACAACAATGCTTATAAAACAACTCTCACATAACAATGATACTCATGTTCTTTTCAAACCCTAGTTCAAGTTCTTCATACAACCAATGGCTTCAACAACAATGCTTATAAAACAAGGTTTTAATAACAACTCTTTATTCTAGAAAACCTTGAAGCATTAACTCAACACACTCAATAAGGAAACCCTAATCAAATCCTTTTCACTCCAAACTTATTTTCTAGAAAACCAACCAATCAACTCAATTATGGAAGAATGTGCTCATACCTTTTTCTTGATGATGAAGGAACCTCAAATATCTGCCACAACCACAAACACTTCTTTGCCAATCTCAAAGAAGTTAGAAAAACAATACAAATCATATAATCACTCACAAATACACCTTATTACTCCTTTCTTAAAATAATATCCAACACCACAATAGTTTGAATATTCACTTCTCAAAAATAATCAATCTTCAATTTACCCTTTTGATAAATCAACCATGTAAAAATAACTTCATGTAAAAATAAAGTTTACCCCTTATCTCTCCTTTTAATCAACAATTAAAATTTAAATTAAGCCCCTTTAACTTTAACCCCTTATAACTCCTTTAAATTATATTTAAAACTTAGGCTTAATAAAAATTAAAATTAAAAACGTTTACCTCCGCCTTAGGTGAGACTTGAACCTTCGATTGCCACCTCCTCGTGCGCCCTAGCCATAGCCTCGACTACCACGAGTGCTAGGCACTCGTTTAACACCAAACGAGCACCACGTGCTCCTTATCCCTTGCTGGCGCCAAAACAAATCGCATGCTCCTCACGCCAAAATGATCCCGTCATGATTCAAACGCGGGTCTCACACTTCCCAAGCACCTTAACTCCCAGCCAAGTGCCGCTAGGCCACTCCGCCTAGTTGGATGGGGTTTCTCCTCCTATGGTAACTTCAACCTCCTCGTTGGCGCTAAAAACAACTTTGTCTTCTTCCCTTCTGCTGCCTTCGATTTCGAAATTGCACGATTAGAACATTGTTCGAACACCTTTCAAAACTGCCATTAAGGCATGTATTAATATACAATGCCTCCCCTTTCCTTGGACGTCGACGCATTTCGATTTTTCACCTTAACCTTAGATGTCGATGCATTTTGATTTTAAATAATTAATTTATAAATTATTTAAATTCTTTAGAATTTAAATCTTATAAATTAATATTTAATTCCTTTGGGTCTTATTAAGGCTTAAAGCCTTCTCTGAATTTACCACCTTGTATAAGTAATATTTATTTATAAAATTTAAATTCAAATTGAATTTAAATATTTTATAAAATAAATATTAAAACCTCCTTTAGCTTTTCAAAAAGCTTCCTTGGGTTTTTATGAAAAACCTTTTATTTTTTTTGCTCATCCATGGTTTTAATAAAAACCACCTTCATATGCTTCCACATAATATTAAAAATATTATGAAGCTCTTTTGCCATTAACCTTTGCATTGTTCCTTGACATATTCCTTGACATCAATGATGACTTCGTTCCTTGACATCAATGACAACTTGACTCAAAATGTCCAACATAGTGTTCCTTTTCAATATGTAGAGTTTTTACTTCAATGCTCTTAGCTCTATATTCTCCTTTTTAGAGGAGATTACCTTTGTCTTGTGTGCTTGTAGTAAAATATCTTTTATCCTAACTGCTTGCAACCTTTTGTATAAGTTATCCTTCTTACATAGATAAGAAACCTCGACCTCTCTTTCTTTCTTTGTAGTTGGTCGTGTATCTATTCCTATCCATTGGCTGAATATCTTTCCCTATTCGCTATCCAAATAGAGGTATCTTTCCTTTGTAGCAAATTAGATAGAGCTTTCACCTTTCACAATACAAGCTTCTTATATGAGCCTTTCTTCAATGACTATTTTTCCTTATAAACTTCTTTTATTCTACTATTCAATGTACTTTCTTTAGGTGATGGCCACCATATATTCTACCATTTATTTTTTGAATATTACCCAACTTTGATGACTAATTTGCTGACTGCTATGAATCTTGGGCTTCTTTTCTAGAGCCTTCCTTTATATTGCTATTCTTCTTTGGACCCTCTTTCTTTGATTCTATGATCCTTCTTTTCTCTAGTTTTATGGACCTTTTGCCTTTTCCCTTATATGGCTTCAATGTTGCTTGTTGCAATATATATCAGGCTCTTTATTTCTTGAGCCTTCTTCCTCTAATATTTCTATCCTTTATGTTGTCCTCTATAACTCAACCTCTTTTCCTTGAAGGGTCTCTTTCTTTAATATTGGCTTCTAACCTGTTTATCTAGAATCTACATCTCTTATATTCAAGTCTCTTTCATGTAATAAGGAGCTTGTATATTATAAATGGCCTCTTCTCTTTTCTCTAATAAGGGGCACAAATTTCCACTATAGATCTCTTTCTCTAAAGGATATTCATTATCTAATATTGGCTTCTTCTCTTGGACCAATTGTCAAGGTCTCTAAATGACCAGCAATCTTCCTTGTCAAGGTTTGTCTTCAAGACCTAAATCTATAATATTTTACAACTTAAATTAATATTTGCTTAATGAAATCTTACCGCCTTCTTCTTGCACGTGAAGATGAAAGTCTTCTCTATCTATTGTAAGAATATTCTCACTTCTCTAAAGATCAATATTTGTTGTAGTAGTATCTTAGGTTGATCCTAAGAACTCCAATAACATTTCTCCTCCTTAATAGAGAAGCCAATAAATTCAAGGTGACTATAAACTTCCCTGATACTCCAAACAAGATAGCTTGATTGTACCAACTTCTCTCAATTTTATTTTGAGTGTTGATAGAAATCAGTTGTCAAGAATTTATCTATGTCCCTAAAATCCTTTATCAATGTCAGGATGGCTCTTTCCTAGATGACCAACTTTCTCCTGAGTTGGTTTTGCCTCTATCAATCAATACTTATTATCCTTCTTTTAGAGAATATCAATGTCAAGGGATTTTTATCCCTAAAATTTTCCTATCAATGTTAGGGTTGGATATTTCCCTGAATAATCAATTATCTTCAAGTTGATTCACCCAAATATAGGTCCTAGTCTTCACTGGTTATCCTTCAACCTAGTGGAAAGACCCTAGTTGAACTATTCTGCAATTATGGAAAGATCCTAGCTTATTTTGTCACTCTAGACAAAACTTGATTTTGCAGCAAAACAATTCATGTGCAAGAAACTTCTTGTTGTAGCTCTGATACCACTGATGGATTTTGAAGCCTTAATATTAATGTAAACTCATAGGATAAATATTCACAGGATCAAATATATGATAGTGGTAATATAATAAGATCAAATTTTAATGTAACCAAAATAATATGAGCTAACTAATATGGAAATCAAGGCTAATAATATATCAAATAACATTCATTAATAAGAAGAAATATATGAATATAATAGCCTAAATTATACATGTACAAAGCATGTAGCACAACTTACAATATTAGTTGCTCAAATGTATGCAATCTTTATTACTCTTATTTCTCTTATAAATGTATCATAAAACTCTCATACAATAACAATACTAACAATGTAGACTATGTAGGCTATATCAGTGATGTATATGATATAGGTGATATCTCTCTATGCCTCTCCATGGAGTAATATATAGCCATTGTAGGATGAATCTTGGGTTACTTGACTCTTCCTTTCCTTATGCCAAGTCTCATGACTCTTGGCTTCTCTACTTGACACTTGCATACACATGACACTATCTTGTATGCACACTTGGACATGACTCTTCACATAACACTTCCTAATCTAAGAATACATGTGCACACTTACATATGAGACACTTGTACACATTTACACATATTACACTTGCACACTCATTTACATGACACTTGTGCATTTTCTACACATTATTACATTACATAAAATATTTACTCACACTCTAATCTAGGACACAACCCTAATCTAATATTTACAAGGTTGTACCAAGGAGGTACATTAGCATGTACCAAATAATGTAATATTCTTCAATAGTGATGACTTAGAAAAATATAATAATGAGTTAATGAAGTACCTAAGAGGATGAGACACATACCAAGATGATCACATAACACTAGATAAAGCAACAAGATGTCTATATGTACAAGGTAGGAAGAGTCTTTTGTAGCATATTATCATACAAGTCCTAACCATACAAGTGCATAAATATGTCATATAAATGGGGAGGTCAATAAGACACATTGTTGTACAAGCTTAGGTCATACAAGTGAGTGTTGTATGAATGGTACAGGTCATTCAAATGAGGACCGAGATGATAGTCATATAGATGCAGGTGTTGGTATAGTAGAGGGATAAGATCGCCATATAGATGCAATAGGTCAAATGATAGATTGGGCAAAAGGTCATCGATGGTAGGAAGAGACAGGTTCATCAATATATTTTATGATTAAAGTAGTAGTTGGAATGGTCATACAAATTTTATGATACGAGTTCAAACAAAAAATTTCATTTTTGAAAAAAAAAAGTGAAAACTAGAAAAATATAAAAAGAGGTTGTTGCATACAAGGTAGCGAGGTGGTGGCCATAGAACGATATGCATGGGCGGCAACCACCCTACCAATATTATAAATAGGGACAATGAAGGAGGCCTAAGTATCTCATTTACACTCAACATATGATAGAGAGGGAGGATGAAGGTTGCATCAAGGAGTAGTAGTTAGGAAAATGCTTTTTGATGGAGAAGTGCATAGGGCATTGTCAAAGGAGGACCCATGCCAAAGTGCACAGAGCATTGTCTAAGTAGAATTTGTGTCAACATAGAAGTTGTTGATAGATGGAGGAAGGAAACAACTATTGTTGGCAAAAATTTACAAAGGAAAGATGGTACCATAGAAGAAGTTTTGCATAGGCGAAGAGCTGAGAAAGCATAAAAGGATTTTTTTTGAAGAGTAACTATAGGTGTACAAAATCTTGTATAACCATATGGATAGAAGAAGGATGAGATTTTTTAATTGTAGATATGGAAAGACTAATAAGTTGCAAACAATGTGAAAGTAGAAAGGTGGAAGTGATACAAACTACATAGAAGACATACAGGGGAGGTCATCATGCAAGTGATTCACAAAAGTTATCAAATGAGTTGTGCTATACAATCTTTATTTTGAATATATATTGTATAAGTCAAAAGGTGTCGTACAAGTGTAAGCCTATATTGTGTCATTCAGGAAAAATAAATCAGAAGACTAGTGTATGAGTCAGTAGCAGATGGTTGTCATACAAGCCAATAGCAAAAGGCCATCATAAAAATCAATTTTCTATCGTACAAATACAAAATGCAAATGAAAAATATAAAAAGGAAATAGTTGGAGTCTGAAGAAGCAATTACAGTAAAAGAAAATGCAGAGGTCAAGTATTTGAGAAAGGATAAAGTGGGTATAACAAGAGCATAGAAGGAATCTACTTGGCTCTAGGATATGTCTAGAACCTCAAAGTCATGAAGAAGGAATCAAAAGTAGTACAAGAAGAAGTCTCATTGAGTGCATCCAAGAAAGAGGTTATATAGAAACAATCAAAGATACTATGGAACCAAAAAAGGAACATAGTTTTAGCATGGAATGAGGTCAAAAAAGGCAACTTAGTGGACACTTATAGGAACAACCTCAAGTCAACACTCCTAAGGAGTAGAGAGTAGAGTTTTCATCTTAAAAGAATAATGAAAGGATGTTGATACCAGTATAGCACATTACATGGCAATAGCCAATGGAATAATTTTATCACTAGTGGACGGCAAGCGGAATAGATCACCTGCTAAGAGCTACGTTCAAGAATGCAGGTGTAAGTTGTATACTAGATCTCAAATTTTGAGAACGAGTTCTTCAAGATTTATTTGTTGTAGATGTTTCAAAGATATAATCTACAATAAAATTCCAACAAAGTGAGGATTGGTGACAAGTGGGTATAGTTGGTATTTTCACCTAGCAATTTTCAAAGAACATTTAGATTATAAAATCATGGATTACTGATAAAAAATGAAATAGTAGATCAAAATCGATGGAATGAGATAATTTGTGAGGTCACCAGTATAAATATAGAGGAATTTATGAAGCTGATGAAACATGGGAGCCCTGGAATAAGGCAAAAAGAGATGAAGATAGTGGAATTATAGTGTTCCATGAACATAATAATGTCCAAGTTGTCAAGAAAGCAATGATGTTTAGATATGCCCACTTGGATCATACCACACGTGAAAGGAATATAGAGGATGTTGCATATGACTAGGCATCATATCTATCACAACACATTAATAATTTTTTGATGCGGTGTTCTAAGAACTTTTTAATGGCATTTCATGCTATTGCACTATTAAAGAATGTTGTGGCAGAGGAAAAGTTATAGTTTCCTAGACTAAATCTTCTAAGGGACAAAGTGGAGTAGGATCCAATGATCTTCATATGATACCACTTACAAAGGCAAATACTCCATTGAGAACAAAGAAAATATTGAAGAGGAAGGACTTATAAGATGATGAAGCAAGTGAGGATTCAAATGATGACAAATAACTAGTACAACAAGAAAGAGGTGCAGGAGGTTAGTCAATTGGAGACCCAAGAATAATTTGCAATAAAAGAACAACAATTTATGGAAAATATTGCACAATAAGAATAGGGAGGAACCGCATAGTAGGTGTAAATATTGACAAAAATTGTGGATATGGATTAAAAGGTACAAGATGCTATTTATGTGGAAGTAGTTAGAGAAATGTGAATGGAGTTACCTAATATTTTTGTAGATTTTTAGCAATAAATAAATCCATGTACATCACCTCTATTATGATAGGAGTTACCATTTGATATCACATCCACAAAAAATGAGTTGACAAGGGAAGATATAGTGCTAGAAAAAAAATATGGAAAAAGGAAAGTAGCTCACATGAAAGTTCAAAGTTATAAGGAAAGGAGATAACAACCAGAGAATGGAAAAGTTGGTTGAACAAAGAACTAATACTATGGATCAACAAATAATGGAAGGCAAGGTAGTGAAGATGAACTTCAATATAAGAAGTGACAATGAAGGAGATAAATACAAGACTCTCACCAAGAAAGATACTAAGGTCAAAATACCAAAAGATATAAGTGAAAATTTCATGATTAAAGTGCCAAATCTCAAACAATCACTAGACTTAGGAGATCATGTGGAGGAACAAATTGTTGTACTATTTAAAAAGATGACAAAATTTATGGATAGAACAAGATTAAAATTTAGGATGGGTTGTATTGGACATTTGAAGAAATGACAGTTGATGGCATATGAAGAGAGATAAATTAACATAGTGGGTTCAATATGAATAAAGGATGAAGAAGCTCTCTAAAATTCATTAGATGTAGCCATGGGGAATGGAGGTTAGTGATGTACAAAACATGGTTGGAATAAAAGAATTTCCAGCAGGAATGATGATTATATATAGACAACCAACCAAAATATATATGGATATAGCAAACTTGATGCCTTGTCTAGAATATGGAGTAGGTATAGAGTATAGGAAGATCACACCTGAGTTAGTGAAGATTTATGCAAGAATTAATTTATTGGTATACTAGATTGAGTGGTCAGCTATAGGATTAGAGATCCACCAGTCATAGGAAGGACAAGCTAACTATTACGAGGAGATGAAGAAAGTAAATAGGAGATTGAGGTAAAATTCATTACTTTAAAGCAAGAGGTTGAGGAGAAGAATATGATTGAGGAGGAGAAAAGTGTGCTAATTGCACAATTGAAATCCAAGTATTCAATCAGAGAATGTATTGTGGAAACAAAGAATAAATAATTGAAGCACAAAGAGAAACTGATTGGAGAAAGAGATGAGTAGCTTGTAGAAGTAGCTAAGAAAGCGATGAAAGAAGTGGAAGATACCTTTGTAAGGAGGGAGAAGGAACTCTTGATGAAATTGGTTGAGATGGAACAAAGAGCCAACTATTATGGTACAAAAGGAGCTAGATACTAGAATTACATCAAGATACTGAAGGATGAGAAAGAGGCACTAAAGCTACAAATCATGGAGATGGGAGGAGTACCTATTTCAATACCTCAACAATATTTTTCGAATCCTAAAGAACTAAAACAAATGTTAACAAGAACATTGACCAAACTAAATGGGAACGAACATGTAGGCACTTGTTCTAGACCTCACAAGAAGAAATAGTGTAATATGCACTAAGTGTAAATCGATTGTAATAAAATGTAAATGTATATGTGTCAAATGCATATGAAATGAAATGATATTTAATCATGAGTTTGATAAATTGCAATAGACTATATTATGCATCGAGGGTGCTATGTGAACATCCAAATGGGGAGATGATTGGATGATAATGTGTATTAGAAGCCATTGTTGGTAATGGTCAAGACACAAGCATAAACACACCCCTTCCTTCATTTGATACTATGATAGGATTGAGAGGTAATAATGGTATGTGCAAACAATGTAGCATGTATGTAAATGTGTGTATGAGTAAACATAGAGCATGTGCTAGGAGAAATATTGTGTATGCATTGTATAAGACCTTGTAATATTATATAACTAAGAAATGCAAATGGACCATCTTCTATCCATGATGTGTGTATGATCTATGTACAAGTATGATTACCATTGGTAATTGGTAGTTGTGTGTTGTATTTTGTGTGCAGGTATCATTGTTGCAATCAGAGCATGGAACAGGGGAGTTATAGTCTAGAACATTGTACGAGTGGAACTGTTGAGTTTGCCATTCCAGTGGTGTGAGCATGTTCTTCTAATAGATTGGCTATGGTTGTTCAAGCACTTTTTGTTCTAGTAGACTTGACCCTATAATTCCAACACACTATCATCCTAGTGTTTGCCATTCTAGTGTTTGCCATTCTAGTATTTGTTGTTCTAGTGGAAGTGACATTCAAGTCATATTATCATATGAGTCAAGTGTTGATGTCATTCAAAAGTATAATGTGGTGTAGAACTACATTGAATACAATATTTTTTGACCTATAATATCTTATTTTATCCTTCATTCTTGAAATACTTACCATTATGCTACGTCAAATTTAGTCTTACTTTCTAGAAATGAATGAAATAAACTCATTACCTAAAAATAAAGAATTTAGCATATAAAGTAAGCAATATGGAATATGTCCATAGACACCAAAATAATATCACTAATAGAAAAAGATTGTTGGAATTCACACCTATTTCCAAAAATAAACAAAAGCAATCCACCCACTCAAAAATTTTACAGAGAGCATTAAAAATTATGAAAGAGAGAAAGATATAGTGTGCATCCATAGACACCATAAATAATCACTATGTTATATATAGATAAGAATTACAATACTTCAATGATTAAATGATAGAGTAATGGGGGTAATTGTACTGTTGAGTGAATATTTTGCCCTATAGCAAAATGATCATCACAACTAGAGTCTCAAACAGGAAACTCTCGCTTGCAAAGAAATTAAGTAGCATTATTCATTTCTCCAAGGTTCTTGTGAAAAAACATTCATATTGCATATAATCACTCAAGACTAAAGCAAATAAATGAATGTATACCAGAATAACTTAAACCATGCAAGTAATAGTTAACAAGGGACCTTTAATGATTCAAAAAAGTACTTTGCAACCATAATCCATTAAACCAACCAAATGCGAAGATAGCTTCTTTTAATGTTCTTGAGATTAAAGTAATCTACCCGAAACCCAGTTAGTAACCTCTTTTATCTTCAGCTTAAAAATATTCCAAATGAGAAAGTGTGTGGTATGAGCCACTTCATTTTAAGCTTCGTGCCTTTAACATGAGGTTCATTTAGAGTTAGCGGGTTCGTTTTATCTTCATTTAAAAGTGTTCCACTATCCCTATGTTAGCATTTGGTGTTAGTAAAGTTAGCAATGTTAGCAAAAATTAGTAAATTAGCAAGCTAGGATTCATTCACTTGATCTGATTTAGTGTGCATTTGGAATTAGTAGCCCTCCTAAACCCATATTTTATCTAAAAATTAGATGGTGTTTGGAGATGCAAGAATGAAAATCTAAATTAAAGAAGTGGATCTAGAAGCGGCTTTCTCTTCTCTTTTGGTCGTGACAATGCAACATGTCGCGATATCGCGACACTTTTCTTTCTTCTCTTTTTGGCCGCAAAATGCAACATGTCGCGATATCGCGACACTTTTTCTTGTTTGTTCTTCCTCTATTTGGTTTTCTTCACTTTTCGTTTGATTTCGAAATAACGTTTCCTTTTCTCCACATGGGCTTGCGTCCATTTCCTTTAGTGTGTAACGACCATATTAAATGATTTTAAATCATTAAAGATTCCTTATGTAACGTTTTGTCTTATTCATTGGATTTTGTCCTTATGTCCATGTCACTATGTAGTCTTCAGTTTCACTATCATGTTGTTCATCACTAGTATCAGACGCACTGTCAACTACTTTGTTCCCTTGGCAAAAATCGGACATGTCACGAAATCGTGACACTTCTTGTTTATCTGCTTGCCTGCCTCTTTTGAGTCGCAAAAATGCAACATGTCGCGATATCACGACACTTTTGCCTCCTTGCTCTCTTTTGTTGCTTTGGACCACGAAAATGCAACATGTCGTGATATCGTGACACTTTTTCCTCTTTGTGGTGTTTTGCTTGTTCTTTGATTTTTAGCATATGGGCCACTTCGGTCTTCTTGGAAACATGCAAAAAAGGTGGGTCCCTAATTTTAGGGTACGTTGTGGAGCAACCACAACAAATGGTGACTCTACTGGGAAATGCTCTTGAGCATTTCGATGAGAACCCAACCTGAAAACCTACAACTCAACTGCAAGCGTTAGAAAATATCCAAAGAATGTAAATAGACCAAAAATACATGAAACATTAGAATCATTCAGCATCAGCTCAATGTGTGCATAGTGATTCATTCTTTATCATTTTAAATAGTTCCACATTCTATTGCCAATTTCACATGAATGCATATAATGAATCATGGAGGGTCTATGCAAGATCGAATGTATTGTCGAAGATAATAAACTATGGCCGACTCGCTTTGCAAGGACTCATAAACTTTTAGTAGCATGAGCACAAACATTAAAACTATCAAACCCTCTCAGGACCAATCATGCATGAATTGAGTTCATATACCCAATCTCAAGGTTGGTTATGCGCCACTACCATATTGAATCAATGTGCATGTGTAAGTGAAATCGGAGCTTTGGGGAATCGATTCTCAACCTAAGCATGATGAGAATTTAACCCTATCCTTACTACTCTGATTTGAGTTCATTACCTCATCTTAAGCAAAATTATTAAACCTATTATGGATAACTGCCAGGCTAGCCTGTCCATGTGAGTGGTTAGAGGTCTTGCTTTTAAATGAGACATGTCGCCATGCATGAGCCTACTCCATTGCCATTCAGGCATCTATAGCCCCGATGGAGATCAACCCCATAGTCCAGGATTTGGCTTTGGCTTTCTTGAATTTTAGGGATGACTACCCATCCTTGTGAGGGACACGTAGTACGATCCTTCCAACTCAAATGATGTGATGGAGGTGGATTAATAATGGATTCCTTGAATCTTAGGGATGACTACCCATCCTTGCAAGGGACATGTAGTACGATCCTTCCAATCCAAATGATGTTATGGAGGTGGAGTAGTAATGGCTTCCTTGAATCTTAGGGATGACTACCCATCCTTATGAGGGACATGTAGTATGATCCTTCCAATCCAAATGATGTTATGGAGGTGGGAGTGGTGAAAACCATTGTTTCATGGACTATGTTTTGCATGATGGGACAGACAAGAAAAATTCTTTTCACCTCACTTTTCTTCCAAGTATGGTTTCAACCATTTTGCCCAAGATGTTCTTTATATGTGTAGAACGTGTCTAATTCAAGACAATGTGGCATCAGTTTCCAACCCCAAGACCTTACTTAATGTTTATTGTGCAATGATCCTAAGAGGGTCTAACATGCTTTTGGTGGTTGTCTTTGAAATATGGAATGGAATGAGACTCGAAGCTATTATGCAATGCATCCTGAAAACAAATGGGTAAGATGGATTATACAAAATGCTTCACCCTATCTTGCAAAATTGACAACTTTCATGTATCCCAAATTTCAAACGATATTCTTTAATGTGTTTGTAGTGCTCGTGGAGCTTTCTGTAATACAATTTTGTTGTTTCATATACTTCTAGTTTTAGAACATTGATAAGGATACAAATATAACCACTTTGCTATCCCCTTTTTTTTTTCCTTTTTTTTTTTTTTTATCAAGCCCAAAACTGGTCCCATGACCAACACACTAAGCTAAGAAAAGAACAATGCAATCAAAATGCCTCCAAAACCTCATTCAGAACAATCTCATCATGCTAAAATAAAGGTTGAAGGCAAAAAAACTAACACACACCTAAGAAAATCAAATCTACACACGTAGAAACAAAGCATGACATATTTACATATAATACAAGGCCTTGCCATTTCAGGCCTAGAAATAGTGCTTTAAATGCAGCCCATTGACGGGTAAAGCCAAATATTTTTCATCCAAGGTTTTTAATCTAAAGTTGTTTTCACCTAGGACTTCTGAAATTTGGTAAGGACCCAACCATAAGTAATCAAATTTATCATGATCTCCTTTCCTCTCATGTCTCTTATCCCACAACAACACTAAATCTGAAACTTTAAATGTTTTGACTCTAGAATTTTTATCAAACCACCTTTTTACTACATCTTGGTGTTTACTAAAGTGAAGCATAGCCTCATCCCTCTTTTCATCCAGATGCATCAATTGTGTTAGTCTAGTTTCAAGTTTATTATCAGTTCCAAGGTAATCTTTCATGAAATGTAATGTTTGTAACTTAAGATTTGTGGGAAAAATAGGATCTTGTCCATAAACTAAGTGGTAAGGAGATGTTCCTAATGATTCCTTGATTCCGATTCTATCAGCCCAAAGAGCCAACTTAAGTTTGTTATGCCAATCTCTAGGATTTCTTTCAAGCAACTTTTTAATGACACATAACAAATTCTTATTAGAAGACTCAGCCAATCCATTACCTTGTGGATAATAATTTGAAGAAAACTTCAAACTCACCATGTTGTCGAATGCCCAATTTGCAAATTCTAGAGAGGAGAAAGCGGAACCATTGTCACTTACAATGGAGTTAGGCATTCCGAATCGAGTGACAATGTTATCCTCTAAGAATTTAATAACAACTTTTGAAGTGGCATTTTTAGTGGGGATAGCTTCCGTCCACCTTGTGCAATAATCTCTAGCCATGAGAATGTATTTATGGGAATCGAATGAATTGGGATTGATGATCCCAACAAAATCCAAACCCCATTGTGTAAAAAGGTCTAGACTCAATTACAGATTGTAATGGCATAGAAGCACCCCTTTCTCTATTTGTCGCGATTTGACAAGTATGACATGACCTCACATGAGCATGAGCATCTTTGAACACTTGAGGCCAATAGTAACCAGCTCTAAGGATTTGATGGGTTGTGGCATTAGTAGACCCATGTCTTATCCCATACTTATCGTGGAATTCCTCGAGTACTTGTGCTGCCTCTTTTCGATCAACGCAACGAAGGTAAATTCCTTCATGGTTTTTCTTGTATAATGCATCGGATCTGATTAGAAAATTAGCAGATTTTAAATGCAAGGCTCTTCGTTGAGTAGAATTCAAATGTGGTGGACACTTACCATTCAGTAAAAAATACACAACATCTACGTACCACTCATCTTCAGTTATATCTCGCTATTTCATAATGTTGACATGAAACTAAGGGATCATTTTTTGCTATGGCCTTAACCAACCCTTGTCCCCGCACTATCTTCATAGGTTGAATTTCAAGATCAAATTCTTGAAGAGTTGAGATCCACTTACCTCACCTTTCACCCAGTTCATTCTGTATAAACATGGCTTTAACTACAGGATCTGGGACTATAGCAAACACCCTACTGTGGACTATATAATGTCTAAAATTTTTTACAGTCTTAAATAGGGCATACATTTGCTTGTCCAAGATGGAATATCTCAATTTCGCATCTTTGAGAGGAGTACTAAGGAAGGCAATAGGATTTTCAATGTTGCGTTCACTCTTCTGAGTTAGAACACTCACAAAGGAATGGTCTGAAGCAAATGTGTAAATGTAGAAAGGCTTTGCATAGTCAGGACTCACTAAAACCGGGGCTCTAGAAATCGCATCCTTGATTCTTTGGAAAGCATCCCTGTTTTCATTTGTCCATTTGATTTGGGCCTCTTTCTTCAACATATCGTTCAAGGGTTTTGCAATTTCTGAAAAACCTGAAATAAATTTTCTAACAAAATTAATCTTCCCAAAAAATGATCTCAATGCTTTTTTGCTATTGGGAAAAGGAATCTGTTGTATGGCATCTATTCTTTCAGGATCAATGGAAATTCCATCTTTGGATATTACATGTCCCAATAATTTTCCTTTCGTTACCCCGAAAATGCACTTCTTTGGGTTGAGTGAAATGCCATGTTCCCTACACCTTTGGAGAACTTTCCTTAGATCCTTGACATGGTTCTCCCTGTTCTTAGAAAAGACAGGAATATCATCTACATAGACAATAATGCACTTACCGATGAGTCCCTTAAAGGCAAAGTCCATGGCTCGTTGGAATGTGGCACCTGCATTCAATAATCCAAAAGGCATTCTCCTATATGCAAAAGTGCCCCATTTTGTGGTGAAGGCGGTTTTCATCCTATCATTAGGATGGATGAGGACTTGATTGTATCCTGAATAGCCATCTAGGAATGACATCATTTTTGACCCATTTACCTTTTGAAGGATTTCATCAATGGTAGGTAAAGGGTAATTGTCCTTTTGTGAGGCCTTATTCAGATTTCTAAAATCAATACATAGCCTTATCTCTCCACTCTTTTTCCTCACAGGGACCAAGTTAGCAACCCATGTGGAATGCCTAACAGGAAAGATGATTTTAGCTTCTAATAGTCGCTTTACCTCCTTTTCTATCAAGGGCTCTAGTAACGGATTGATTGGCCTCTATCTTTGCCTAAAGGGTTTGGAGTCTGGTTTCAAAGGGATTGTATGCATTATAACATTCTGATCATAAGTTCTCAACTCCTTATAGCTCCAAGCTATGCAATCTATGTATTCCTTCAATGCATTGGCAATGGAATTCTTTTCATGTTTGGTACATGCCTTTGCAATGAGTATTTCACGAGGGTTTTCTGCACTTCCAATATTGATTGAGTCACAAGCCTCTTTGGGAGGTGGAACTTTTCTCCCTCCTTTCGGTTGGTATCCAATATCAAACATTTTCTCTAATGAGGCCATCCCATTTGGCATCTCATTCCATTTTCCAGTAGCTTCCATTTTCAAACTTGCCTCTTCTTGCCCCCTCTCGTCTTCATCAATAACCTGATTTTCAAAGATACCAGAATTAGTGACAAAATTGAATATATGTTTGTCACTATCAAAGACTTGGAAATTCATGATGTTATCAGGTATCGAGGGGCAAGGGACTAATTCTATGGAAAATTTCTTGCACTTCTTGTGATCCGCTGGTTTAAGCATGCTAGCAGCTACGACTAAAGAATCTGCCAAACGATTGCCTTTTCTAGATATTAGAGATATGTTAAAAGCATCAAATTCATTTATTAAATCTCTAACTCTGGTTCGGTAAATGCTGAGCCGCTTGTTCTTACATGCATATTGTCCTTTAACTTGTTTTACCACCAATTCATAATCACCTAAGACCTTGATACATTTGATTTTCTTTCGAAGGGCCAATTGAAGTCCGAAAATCAAGGCCTCATATTCTGCCACATTGTTGGTGCGTGGGAACTGTAATCTATATGCAGCCAACATAGGTTTTATGTCTAGACATGAAATTTCAATACCAGCTCCCACCCCTTGTCTGGACTTGGATCCATCAAATCTTAGAGTCCAAACCTTATGGTGTTCTTTAGAATCATTGCATCCAATACTTCCATTTTGAGAATTCTCAAGAATTTCTACGTCCAAGCAATAGGCTCCTAATTCAGTTTCAATGTATTGAATCTCATTAGGTTTGTTGTATTCTGTTATCATTTCCTTGAGCCTAGGTTCACTATCAATTCGAATTTGGTTGGCCACTCCTCTCCAAGGCAACCACATATGTGAAGAGTTTGTTACAATGTATCCATTTAAGTTCTTGCTCCAATATCTTCCCAACACCATGCCATATTTGATAGGAATGTTAAGTACCAATATATCTATGTGATGTTGAACCCTAGGTTTTGATTTTACCTGAATAAGAATATCCCTTAATTCTCCCACTGCCTCCATGGTTGATCTATCCAGTTGCACCACCTTGCTTTTAGAAGGTTTTGGTGTAAGTCCCAATTTTTGACAGATTTCTAGGGGCATAATGCTAGTAGAGGCCCCTGAATCTATTAGACAATTGTGTAGATTTCTACCAGCAATTCTAATGGTTATAAGAAATGGGGGCACGTCTCGCTTTTCCCTTTTCAAAACCAATTGGGAGTCAACACCCTTAGCTTCATGAACTTGGGTAGGTGGATTCAAACCTTTTGGTGGATTTACTTCTTGGCCTAAAATTTGGGACATATCATACATTAAGACATTGGCCTTAGTTTTCTTCATGTCTTCTATCAAGTCATAAGTGGGTTTTTCCAAATTTGACATGTTTTGCACCAACTTAGACTTCTCCGCCATTGATGGAGGAGGTGGATTAACATCTCCTTTGAAATCGGGAGGAAGTAATGGGTTGTTTGGAGGGGTAGAGGAAGTTTTGGGATCCTTAGAACTCCTTGTGTAATACTTGTGATTTCCTTTCCCAAAATGTTTATTGGAATGAACTTCCAATGTTTCTTCATCTTATTTTCCAAAAAACTCCACATCCTCCTCTTCTTCACTTTCTTGGGAATGTATAACTTCAGTCAATATAGACTCCTACTTTCCATGGCAATAGTGCAGGCAATCATTATCACAAGATCCTAACTCTCCAAAATATTTCGAGACATCTCGCTGATTGGCTACGGGATTGGGTACTCGTCCATTATTAGGATGTGTGTTGTATGTTCCTTTTCCTCTATGGTTATGAGGTCGGTTATGACCCATGACTTGGTCAACTTTTTTATTAACATTTCCCACAGTAACCAAAACTTTGGCCAATGTTTCCTTCATGTCTTCTATCACGGATTCAGGCCCATGTGGTTGGGGCACTGTAATTCCAGGCCCAGCTGTATTTGTTGCATTAGCCACCTCTGGAACAGGTACAATGGCTTGGGTCTAGGCACTTTGATTCCATCCTGGATTCACACTTTGAATAGGAGTGATTGTTGGATAAGTCATTGGGATTGGCGTACTAATCGGAGTGAACCTAGGTATGGTCAACAAGTTATTGCTCATACTTAACCCAGGCAAGGTCATCGGGTTATTTGGAATCAATGCCTGTGTTGAAATAGAGGCATTAGGATAAGTGGGAAATGATGCGACTTGAGATGGTTGTTGGAAATTGTTCATTGTTGGAACTTGTGGTGCCATTAATTGATTCATCATGGTGAATTGACTGTATGGACCATATTGTCCCATCCCAACCAATTGAGACAACCCTACTCTGGTAAATTCATTTGTTGTTCAAGGGTCATTGTCTTCGCATAAGCTAACAAAAGAGTCGTAACCTGAGGATTCCTTCTAGTCAACAAGGATGTTAATGGATCTAAAGCTCCAAAGTATAGTTGCAGGGCCACCGCAGGATCTACTGCAAAGTGGCGAGTTAAATTTATATATATTTTTTGGAACCTCTGATTGAATGTTCTTATGGGCTCATTGGGTAACCTTTTGCATGATACGAATAAATTATAAATTATGGAAGGATCCAACAACATTCGAAATTGGCTAATAAAGGCAGCTTCTAATTGGTCCCATGAAGTAATGGACCCTGCGGGAAGATTCCTATACCATTCATTGGTCGTACTGTCTAGACTAGTAGGGAAAATTCGACAAGCAATATCTTCATGGGTAACTCCTTGTCTAAACATGTAATCCTTGTAAATTTGGACATGTTCTTCGGTTGTTATGGGACCATCATGCACGAATTTAGGCAATCCCCTTTCAATATTTCTAGGCAAGTCATGGACTACCCTAGGGATATCCAAGGGAGAACTTTGCGCACCATACCAAAGGGTAGGTGGTTGTTGTTGTTGTTGTTGGGCCATGTTATTCAAAGGTATCAACCCTATAGGAACAATGGCGACACTTGTAATGATGGGGACAGACGCACTTGGTGTAGCTATCACGTTTGAAATTGTGGGCTCAGGCCCACTAGACGTACTTGAGTCTAAAGAAGCTCCTAACTCAAGTACACTGGGTGGTATTTTGATCTCTAATGTTTTGTTTCTCGGCTTCCTAGCAGTGGGAGAAAGGCTTTGGAAAATAGTTTCCCCTATGGTTTTGGACCTAGTAGCTATGTACTCAGGTTGGGCTAGCTTGAAAACTCTAGAATTCCAAAAGACTTATCTCAACTTACTTGCAAAAGAAAACAAATAAATGTTGTACCTGCAAGCACAATAGGTGGAAACAAAACTACCCACGTTAATCATTAGAACATATCATAATCATAAAGCAATAAAGAAGGCCCTCCTTCTAGTGCCAAAATGTTGAGTGAATATTTTGCCCTATAGCAAAATGATCATCACAACTAGAGTCTCAAACAGAAAACTCTCGCTTGCAAAGAAATTAAGTAGCATTATTCATTTCTCCAAGGTTCTTGTGAACAAACATTCATATTGCATATAATCACTCAAGACTAAAGCAAATAAATGAATGTATACCAAAATAACTTAAACCATGCAAGTAACAATTAACAAGGGGCCTTTAATGATTTGAACAAGTACTTTGCAACCATAATCCATTAAACCAACCAAATGCGAAGATAACTTCTTTTAATGTTCTTGAGATTAAAGTCATCTACCCGAAACCCAGTTAGTAACCTCTTTTATCTTCAGCTTAAAAAGATTCCAAATGAGAAAGTGTGTGGTATGAGCCACTTCATTTTAAGCTTCGTGCCTTTAACATGAGGTTCATTTAGAGTTAGCGGGTTTGTTTCATCTTCATTTAAAAGTGTTCCACTATCCCTATGTTAGCATTTGGTGTTAGTAAAGTTAGCAATGTTAGCATTAAATGTTAGCAAAAATTAGTAAATTAGTAAGCTAGGATTCATTCACTTGATTTGATTTAGTGTGTATTTGGAATTAGTAGCCCTCCTAAACCCATATTTTATCTAAAAATTAGATGAAGGTGTTTGGAGATGCAAGAATGAAAATATAAAGTAAATAAGTGGATCTAGAAGCGGCTTTCTCTTCTCTTTTGGCCGCGACAATGCAACATGTCGCGATATCGCAACACTTATTTTTCTTCTCTTTTTGGTCGCAAAAATGCAACATGTCACGATATCGCGACACTTTTTCTTGTTTGTTCTTCCTCTATTTGGTTTTTTTCACTTTTCGTTTGATTTTGAAAGAACGTTTCCTTTTCTCCATATGGGCTTGCGTCTGTTTCCTTTTGTGTGTAACGACCATCTTAAATGATTTCAAATCATTAAAGATTCCTTATGTAACATTTTGTCTTATTCATTGGATTTTGTCCTTATGTCCACGTCACTATGCAGTCTTCAGTTTCACTATCCTACTATTTATCACTAGTATCAGACGCACTGTCAACTACTCTGTTCCATTGGCAAAAATTGGACATGTCACGAAATCGTGACACTTCTTATTTATCTACTTGCCTGCCCCTTTTGAGTCACAAAAATGCAACATGTCGCGATATCACGAAACTTTTGCCTCCTTTCTCTCTTTTGTTACTTTGGACTGCGAAAATACAACATGTCGCGATATCACGACACTTTTTCCTCCTTGCGGTGTTTTGCTTTTTCTTTGATCTTTATCATATGGGCCACTTCGGTCTTCTTGGAAACATGCAAAAAAGGTGGGTCCCCAATTTTGGGGTATGTTGTGGAGCAGTCACAATAGTACCAATACAAAAATCCCAATTACATAAATAAACTTATCTGAAGCCAACATATAAAAAGCAAGACTTTAAGGTTAATTACAAGTTTATAAGGTGGTTTAACCATAACAAGGTTAACCATGGCCATACAATTTTTTACAATAAATTAGATACATTATACAATGAATGCCCTTAGGCCTTTTCAAGATTACATCATACAATGTTGGCCTTGGCCATGAATTAGATTGCACTTTCAACACCCCCTCATAATCTAAACTAAGGGGCCAAGGAGATAAAACATTAGTGATAATAATATATCTTCCCCATAATGGATGCTCTAGTGGGCCTCCACACTTGTGGTAGACTCATATACATCCCCCTTATCATTTTAAATCTGATGTAAAAATATTTCTTATATAAAAGTCTCCTCAAGATCATAGTCATCACAACCACTATTAGAGACTCTTGCACACATCCAAAAAACACTTTCACTAAGGCTTCAAAGGAGAAAGAGAAGTCAATATTATTAGATTTTGATGAGTATATGATATAGGAAATGCAACCACAATATGCAAGATAAGCAAGCTATGATATCTATATGATAATGGAACTATAATATGTAGGAAAATAAAGAGATAAACTTTTGCAATAACTTAGAAATATGCCATTAATGAAAGCTCACAAAAATAGTACAATGCAGAATAATGAAGGACATGAACACTCCATAAATTATTTTTAAAGGAACTACATTGTACCATACTACCAATCTACACTATGCAAACTCTATATTCTCTCCTCTCTATTTCACCATTATATAGGAAGATAGGTTCCTTGGCCCTTACTCTACCTTTGACTCTATCCTATGACTTATGTACATGTGGACTGCATGCATATTTACATCATTGCACATTCTGACACTTGTGCATTTATTAAATGTTGAAGTAACTACTTAACTTTACTCTAAAGTAAACTCCTACTCTAGTAATGTACCAAGGGTGGTACATTGATATGTACCCAATAATGTAATATATTCTCTAACAAAGATCACCACCACCTCTAAATATAATGTGCTTCAATCTTCTATAGTTTCATAAGGCATGACTTGAAAGCACAACTTTTCACTCTATAACATACATTCTTGTTTGAAAACTTCCACTTACCCTTGGACCACCTAATTTTTATCACCAAAAAAGGCTTTGGATGAACCTATTTAAAATAAGATCTATTACAAACTTCCGAGAGTACCTAGACAATATATAGAGGAAGAAGGAGATCATGAATGATTGAATTACTATAAATAAGATAAATTAATAGCCCAAATAAGGAAGAGGGATTGACTAAAGCACATCCTAAATTATTTTACTATACATCTCCAAAAGAATCAAAATCTACTATAACTATCACAAATCCAACTACATATCCACAAAAAATAGACCAAATATTCGAATTGCAGAGAATATAGTTCAATTTGCTCTTTCAAAATAATGCAATAGGGCTCGAGATAAATTCCACATAATTTAGCCCCTAACGATGGAAGAGGTCTATCAACTAATGTCATCAATACGTATAGCTTAAAAAATCATGCGATTTAAAAAAAAAATCTCAAAATGCTTCTATATGCAAAATTTATGGCCTCCAAAACATTTGCCTAAATAGCCCCTAAAATGCAAAATTAAAGCCTCAAACCTTAGAAGAGAAACAACAAATGCCAATCTTCTATTTGGTTCTCTCTCATTCATTGGTGATAAACACTCATTTTGTGCCACCTATTTGCCTCTGATTTACTATAATCTTACCATTTGCTACATTGTGATTGACTAAGGATGAATAAATAGATAAAAGGTTTGATTTTTAGTCCATTTGGATGTCACATCTACAATTATTTGAGCAAAAGGAGATAAAATTATAAAATAACAAGGAGGAAATTTTTGAACTACTATCCTATATGTGGAAAACAACCTAAGCAAATTGGACTAGCCACCCTTCCATGCCTTGGATTTGGAAGAAAAATGGTTTGCTTGCCCTTCGACTTGAAATCATTATGGGTGCACACAAAAAGTCAAATTCAAACTATCAATCTCACCTCTAGAATTCTTTGTGAATGCTCATCTACCACTATCCCAACACCTATGGATGTGATAATGTATCAGATGCCTCCTTGAATGTGTTCATTGAGCACTCCAAATACTTCATATAATGTCTAAAAATAGAAGGGAGTGCAACTCAAACCCCTATCTTCTATAAGAAACAACCTACAAGATCATTTGTAGTTTATCTTACTTGCCAACATGGTTGGATTAGGAAGGTAATTCATTGGCTCATGAATTCTATATTTTCTAACAAGACAACCAACAATAAAAATGCATGTCATTCCTAAGATGATAAACTAGATCTAGAAGCACACTCATAGAATGTTCTCTTGATGGTAGTTTAGGATTTTAGGCTTCTTGAAATCCATGGGATCAAGGGCCTCTAAAAATGACGATTAACATTTTATACGTTCGATCAAATATGTTGTAAAGCAAAAAACATAAAGGGAAATGGGGTTATGGTACCTTTTTCCAAAAAAATTAATTTGAATTTTTTCCTCCACATGTATTCCCTCTAGTGAAGCACTCATACACGAAGTAACCAAGGGGATACAAAAAAAGGAAATTGTTATGCTAATGTCTTTTATGCCATACCTAGTTTATAAAAATTTGGAGGATAATTCATCCAAGATATCAGTAGAAGAATCAAAGGCCCCAAATATACTTCCTACATGACCAAGTGATGAAGCTCCATACTAGATTTGATACCATGTCAAAATTCACACTCATTTCTAGAAACAAACAAAATCAATTCATCCACTCAAATATTATACAAAAAGTGTAAAAAATATGAAAGAGAGAAAGATATATTGAGCACCCGTAGGCACCATAAATAATCACTATATTATCTATATATAAGAACCACAACACTTTATATGATAAAGTGTTGGAGTGGTAGGGGTATCTATACTAATACCAAAACCTCAATTACATAAATGAACTTAACCTATGCCAACATAACAAGAGTTCTTTAAGGGTACTCACAAGTTTATAAGGTGGGTTTAACCATAACAAGGTCAATCATGACCCATAGGGCTTACATATAAAAAATCACAATAAATTAAATACATTGTATAATGAATACTCTTAGGCCTCTCCAATTTTATATCATATAATGTTGGCCTTGGCCATGAATCTTATTACACTTTCAACAAGAACTAAAATCGCATTGGTCACCAAATGAATGCTCTTATGGGGTATAAATACCAAAATTACAAGTGACCTTAGGTTAAATTTTATAAACCAACCTTAAGGTTTACTAATAAAATATTACATTAAGGTAAATTTTACAAGGTGAAGAGGACCCATACAACTATACAAATTATTATAATTCATTATGTTACAAAAAGGTTATTCATAGTCTCAAGTGAAGATTAAATCATAACACACACATATTTCAACACCCCCGCTTAAGCTAAATGAAAATATGAAGATAGAACCTTATTGGTCATCCCCCTTAAGGGGCACTCTCCTGATCCATCAAGTACTAGCATGTGATGAAGATGTTTTTTGAGCATTGATGATCGTAGTCATAATAGCTATTGTTTGACACCTCCCTTCCATATTTGTTGTACTTAAGCATGAAAAATATAACTTTCATGGCTATGATTTTGATTCTGGAAGCTTTTGGCTACCCTCACAATTCTTTTAAACTTACATAGGCTGGATCAAGTACTCTAAGATCAATATTTTATTACCCCTTTTTGAATAAAAGATATCAAACCCCTTATGAAGAAGGGACCATCAATGCATAAGGTAAAATCGATACCCTATCCATCAACTTCATAATTGGATGGCCACCATAAGTAAGTCTTCTCTTATGGTTCCTCATGAGGAAGTGCATGCTACACATGACTCTAAAAAAGATCCCACCCATAAGAAGCAATAATAGAGGAGAAACAATGGACCAAAACCATCCAATTAATATTTATCAAGGAATAATAGTGGAAGCATCCATACCAAAGTCTTCGAATTTCATCAGTATTAACCTTTAGACCAATAGAACCATTCTCCTTGAAAAAAGAATCAAATGAGAGAGGTGTACTAAGCCTGAATATTTGATCAAAATTCTCACAAAAACAAAAGTAAGAACTTTGAAGTTATCATTAATATCCTTAACCACCTATGTGTTTGGCTAAAACTCATCCTTTTTGTTAGTATGAGTAATGTAGGAAATATTATTGGATTCAAAACCTAGTACATGAAGAACATTTTTGAGTGATGAAAATGCTAGTGGAAGCTCTCCACTCTCTGAAATTGTCAAAGATCTATCACCGGTCATAACTAGATCAACATAGTGCATTTTGCTATAGTTAGTCAAGAGATAACTATTTTTATCATATGTCAAGTAGATCTTGATTCTACAGTCTACTTTGTTGAGTCAAGAGAAGACCTAGTGATATAGGCATGTGAGGTATCCCCATTATCTTTATTCATATTTATCATTTGCATGGCTTGTGGCAAGTTATGCTTCTTCTCCCATATTGTAATATTTCTTGTAATTGAATGAATATTTATTTGAATATATATATATATATATATATATATATATATATATATAAAACCCAAGAAAAAGGTTTTCCTCCTTTAAGTTGTCAAACGAATAAGTATTATGTAGGATCAATCTATTAGATGAAGGCATAAAGCAATTTTTTCTAATCATTCTGATGAGAAAGATACCCCTTGTATTTGGTGTTAATAGGGAGAGCAATCACATAAACAACTTTTTTCTTTTCCTTATATAGTACCTTCTTTTTTGTTGGATTTGTATCTTCCATTTCTTCATTAACATATTTTAGTCAGTCCTTGTTGCATAGTAAATTTTATATCTTCTCTTACCAAATATCATAGTTTGATCCATCCAATAAATGTGCATGTTGGTCTATTATGATTATGCTAAAAATCTAAATTTTGCACGTTGAATTAACTAATAGTAACATCTTCACAACAAAGATCCTAAGAAATTGTGCAATTTGAAAAAAAATCTCAAAATGCTTATGTATGCAAAAGTTATGGTCCTTAGATTTTGAGATGGTGGGAGCAGGAGCAGGCGCAGGAGCAGGAGCAGGAGCAGGTGCAGGGCTAGGGGTAGGTTCAGTGCTCGATGCAGGTCCCTGGTCAAGATCGGGCTCGGGGTCGGGGACAAGCACGTCGGGGCCCGATCTCGGGCCTGCAGGACCCCCAATGGGCCCAGAGGATGGGTCTGCGCTTGATCCATTTGGGGGCCAGGGTGTCTTGGGCCCTGGCCCATAGGCCAACCTCGATGTGAGCGCAGGGCTGGGGAAAAATTCCCCTACTCCTGAGTGGGGCTTTGTCCCGGGCGGGCCCAAACCCTCCTATCAGCAGATCTTGGCGGGCACCAGGCCCCTTCTCGGGCCCCGGGGCTAGGTCTTTCCCTCGAGGGCACTCACATTTCTATCCACGAGGAGGTCTACTCCTCCTTGGTAGCTGGTTCTTCTGCCTCCTTGGTAGGGAAATTCTTGGGAGGGCGTCTTGACATGGAAACCATCCACAGGTGGGCAGCTACCAAGTGGAAGGTTTTCGGGCACATCCAGCTGGTTGCCCTGACCAAGGGCTTCTTCATCATCAAATTAAACAACAGTGAGGACGCCGAAAAGATCCTATCGGGTGGGCCCTAGTTTTTGGGGCGCAAGAGCCTCTTCCTCAGGCGATGTGGAGCTGACTTCCACCCCAACACCCAAAGCATCAACTTCGCCCCGATCTGGGTTTGGCTCCCAGACCTTCCCTTCCATCTATGGCATGAAGACGTCCTCAGACTCATTGCTCAGTCGGTCGGGGACCTGGTGGCCTTTGACCCCGCTACCAAGGCAGGATCCCGGATGGTGCATGCCCGATTTTGTGTTAACACCAATCTCGAATCCGTTCTCCCCTCCTCGATGACCATCTCTTATAGGTCCTACTTCTGGAGCCAGCCCCTGATCTACGAAAACAAACCCACCTTCTGCCCCACCTGCAACACTCAGGGCCACCTCTCCCACCAATGCCTGATTTCCAGAAAGGTGGAAGGCCCTCCCCCAAACCCCCTTCTCAATCAGGTCGGGCCCCGTCTCGCGGGCCCCCTCGTGACGGCCCCAGATCCCAGGCCTGGACCACCAAGGGGGCCCCCCCGACCCCAAAGGATTCTCATATGGACCTCGGTCTGGAGGGCGATCTCCCCCAGGTTTCCCCTTCTGCTGCTCCCTCCCCTGGGTCATCTTTCGTGGCCCTGATCCCAGGCTCTCCCGCCCAGCCCGCTTTGAACCCCTCCCCATAGGGCCCTGCTTGCACCTAGGCAAGCGAGCCAACCAGGCTCTCTTCCCCGTCGGCTCCCTCGATCGGGGCCCCCTTTCCCCTCCCCATCCTCGCTCCTCCCTTGACCCCCTCCCGGCCCTCCCGATGATCCCTGCTGGGCTTCCTCCCTTGGAGTGTGGATCTGAGAAGTCCGATGAAGAGATCGAAGCTAGTTCTTCGTTCGGGCCCGACGAAGTCAGTCCTAAGATGACCCGAAGTAGGTCTTTTGCCATAGACTTTGGCAGCAAACTCAAAAGAGGGCACCCCACCTTGGGCAATCAACGGACTAGGATCACTAAAGATGACATAGCCAATGGCTCCCAGGCAACTCTATCTGACATGGGGGCAAGCTTCTCCAAGGCGGACGCCAATCGACCCAAACCCCCCGCTCATTCCGAGAAGGGGGGCAAGCGACCCCTCAAGGGTGTCAAATGAAGCTCATCACCTAGAATATCAGGGGCCTCAATGGGGCCCCCAAGAAAAGGATCCTCGACCAACTCCACAGGGA
Organism: Wollemia nobilis; assembly: GCA_028583015.1. Lineage (NCBI taxonomy): Eukaryota > Viridiplantae > Streptophyta > Pinopsida > Araucariales > Araucariaceae > Wollemia > Wollemia nobilis. The sequence goes on along the minus strand of JAQPPZ010002170.1, from coordinate 9,693,237 downwards.
TCACCGTCCATCCTTCCTCCTCCTTCAGGAGACCAAAATAGATGAGGTTGCTGCCCGGCGTGTCGCCCAAGCTACTTGGCACAACTGCGAGTCCCTGTCTACCCCTATGGCTGGCTCAAACGGGGTCTGTTGTGCATGTGGGACCCTCGGTGCTTTGAAGGAAGACTCATATCTTCGTCCCCCAGAATCATCAACATGCTGGTCCATTGCGTAAATTCAAGGCGCTCATGGATTCTGTCCAACGTCTATGCTCCTAACAGTCCCGTCGAGAAAGTGGCCTTATGGAAGGAAATTAGCTCGATGAGAGAAGCCTTCGCCCCCTGCCCTGGATCCTGGTCGGGGACTTCAACAGCCCCTTGTTCCTCTCTGATAAAAGCGGGGGCTCAATGGCTCAGGGCAAGAGCATGGAGGACTTTGGTGCCTTTACTACCCTCAACGAGCTCATGGACGTCAGCCTAAAAGGAGCCAGGTTCACTTGGACCAACAGAAGAGTAGGAGAAAATCATATCCAGGTCAGACTAGATAGAGTTTTCTTGTCTAAGGAAGCCCTGCCTATGTTTTTTGATGCCACCTGTGGCCCTCCCAAAATGGGTCGATCAGGCCCTTTGAAACCGACCACGGGCCCTCCCCCAAGAGGCCTTTCCGGTTTGAGTCCATGTGGCTGCATCACCCTGACTTTCGGGCCCAGGTTGGGCGTTGGTGGGCTCCCCCAGTCCCTGGATGCCCCGTTGAGCAAATCTTCCATAAGCTGAGATGCCTTAAGGACCAACTCAAGGCATGGAACAAGGAGGTGTTCGAAAATATCTTCGAAAATAAAGTAATTCTCAAAGAAAAACTCGAAGCCCTCGAGGCCAGATTTCAAGCAAGCTCCCAAGACTCGGGGCTCAGGGATGAGGAGCGCCTTGTTCTAAGCAAGTATCATAACATCCTGGCCCGGGAGGAAATATTTTGGAGACAAAAGTCGAGAGCCCTGTGGCTCCTAGATGGTGATGCTAACACCAAGTTCTTCCACACGTCGACTCTCAAGAACAGGGGCACCAACAAAATTTTTGAGTTGGTGGGCAGCGATGGCAGAAGCATCAAGGAAGAAGAGGACATCCGGGCTGAAACCACTCACTTCTTCCAGGAGCTCCTGGGTGACAGCCCCCCCATGTCCCTAGATGCGGTTGACTCCCTTCTGGAGCATATCCCATATTTTATCTCGGCCATGGCTAATAAGATGTTGCAGCCTATGTCTAACTCCAAAATCCATGCTGCCACCTTTTCCATGAGGGCTGAGGTGACCCCGAGCCAGGACGGATTCCCCCCCTGATTCTTTCAATCATTCTGGGACATCGTTGGGCCGGAAGTGTGTGCTGCCATCCGGGACCTGCAGACTGCCCGATCCATCCCCAGAGGTATCAACTCCACCTTCATAGCTCTGATCCCCAAGACCCAGGCAGCCCGATCCCTCTTGAATTTTTGCCCCATTAGCTTGTGCAACGTCCTGTACAAAATCTTGACTAAATCCATGGCTTCCCATCTCAAGGATATCCTCCCCCTGATTATTGCCCCCTGTCAGGGTAGCTTGGTCAAAGGCAGATTGATCACTAACGGGGTCATTATCATGCATGAGGCCATTCACTCGACTGTCCTATCCAAAAAGGCCTCCTTTCTACTCAAGCTAGATATGAACAAGGCCTTTGACAGAGTTAACTGGGATTTCCTGTCCAAGGTTCTCCTCAAGTTTGGGTTCCACCCTTCCTGGGTCAGGCTCATTAGTAACTGTGTGTCCTCCCCGTGGTTCTCTATCCTCGTCAACGGGTCCCCTGCCGGATTTTTCCCCAGCTCCAGAGGCCTCCGCCAAGGTGACCCCCTGTCCCCGATCCTCTTCATCATCCTGGTTGAGGCCCTGGGGCGTACCATCTCGGGTGTTGTGACCCACGGTCTCATTTCAGGCATCAGGCCTGCATCGGGCCTACCCCTTGTGTCCCACCAGCAGTTCGTGGATGATACCATCCTTGCCACCTCTGCCTCAATTCCCCAAGCCAAAACTCTCAAGCATATTTTGACCCTGTATGAGGAGGCGACGACCAGAAAATCAACCTCCAAAAAAGCATGATTTTCTTCATCCACACCCCCTTGGCTAGACAAATCAAAATCGGGCAGATTTTGGGCTGCACCCCCGATTCCCTCCCCTCCTCGTATCTCGGGCTCCCCCTATTCATAGGTGCATCCTCTAGGGCCCTATGGGGCGGGGTGATTGAGCAGATTCAGAGGAAGCTGGCTCCCTGGAAAGGTCTCCTCCTTTCGCAGGCTGGCAGAGCCACCCTCTTGATGGTAGTCTTGCAAAGCATCCCGATATACTTCATGTCAGTCTTCAGAATCTCGGCCTCCATTACAGCTCACATCAAACAAATTCAGAAATGCTTTCTCTGGTTGAGAAGTGAAGACAAGAAGAGGATTCCCCTCGTCTCCTGGCCCCTGGTCTGTCGCCCCAAAGCTGAGGGAGGGATCGGGCTCAGGAGGGTGGTTCCCATGAACAAGGCTCTCATGGCCAAGCATGCCTGGAAGGTGCACACCAACACCCCTGATGAGTGGGTTAGCATTGTGCACAAAAAATACTGCCATAGCCACCCCTTCCTCAATGATTCTCAGCCTAAAGATGGATCAGCCTTTTGGAAGTCCCTGATCTCCACCAAAGTCATAATCCGAAAAGGGAGCAGATGGATCCTCGGGGATGGAGCCAAGATCAATTTTTGGGATGACAGATGGATTCAGGATGAGGCCCTATCTTTTGATAGAGAGCTCCTCGTTCTCAAACCAGGACTGGCGGTCAGAGGTCCCAGGGTTGCGGCCTATCTCTCTCAGAACCTGGGGCGCGCTACTTGGAAGCCCATCCTAGACCCCAGGCACCCGCTTCAAGCGGCCAGACTCTAGGGCCTCCTCAATGTGACTATCATCCCATCCTCTAGAGGAAATGACAGATGCGTTTGGCATGGGACTCCCAGTGGAGTCTTTTCTGTCAAATCTGCCTACAATTTTTAGAGAGTCCCTGATGAGGCTCCCTTCCCAACCCGATAGGTGTGGGCCAAGAAGTTGATCCCCAAAATCAGTCACTTCGTCTGGGCGACCATCCAAAATAAGATTCTGAAGATCGAGAATCTAATCAAGAGGGGCTTCCAGATCCTGAATAGATGCTACCTCTATTGTGATGCCTGGGAATCCACCAACCACCTCTTTATCAACTGTCCCTTTTCATCTGAAGTCTTGGGCCTCATCCTCTCCCAATTCTCCATCCAGTGGGCGGGCCCCAAATCCATATCTGACCTCCTGTTGCAATGGCCCAACCCCTTTGCCCATCCCTTCACCCGCTTCCTCTAGAGTTCTTGCCTTCCCCATATGCTTTGGCAACTCTGGCTAGAGCGCAATAGTAGAGCCTTTTCCTCCTCGGCCCATTCCCCCTAGTGGATTGTGACCAAGGCTGTGTCCTTTGCCCTTGAGAATTCTCGATCCATCCCCTTGATCGAGGCACCCCAACGGCTGGGCGAAGCCTCTCTCCTTTCCTCTCTCGGCATTTAGCTCCCCCCCGGACCCCCCCGCCCCCTCCTATCGATCTTTGACCAGGTGGACTGCCCCCCCCGGATGGGTCAAGCTCAACTTCGATGGCACGTCTAAAGGCAATCCCGAGCCCTCTGGGGTGGGTGGGGTCATCCGCGATTGCCACGGGGCCCTAATCATGGCGTTTGCTGCTCCGCTCGGCTTCCAGACTAACAACTTTACCGAAGCAGCAACTCTGCTAAGCGGGTTGATCGCCCTCAGGGAGTCTCCCTCATGAGTCATCATTGAGGGCGACTCCCAAGTCATCATCAAAGCTGCCCGTAGCCCGGGCAATTGCTTCTGGCGCATCCACAACTTCATCCGGGAAGCCCTCTCCGTCCTCCAGGGATTCCCCGATCATAGCTTTTGGCACGTGTACAGGGAAGGCAATAGGGCAACCGATTTCATGGCAAACCAAGCCATCTCTGCTGATGCCTTCACTACCTAGACCACGAACTTTCTCGAAGCTCTGGTCCACATTACCACACAAGAATAGCCCAACAATGTGGAGGACCTTGGTGTCTAACTTGCCTCGTGTCGAGGCCCCAACTGTCCACTGGCGCAATTTCCAGAGGATAGAGGACTTCCTCCCCTGTGGCGCCACGTCGCTTGTTCCAGGTCTGTCTCCTACCTGCCTATTGGTCTCCTAGATCTCCCTCATAGTGGTAGGTGTGCTCAGCCATGCTAGAAGTTTGGTTGTTCTTGACGTGGACCTGCATTGCTCTATTGGCGCCTCTGGCAGTTCCAAGACTATCTCCTCGTCGACCCTCGATTTTTTTGCCTTGATCACTTTGCAGACGGATCCCCATGTCGTGTCAGTTCGCCTGCGACATTATCCTGTGTTGTACCCTCAAGTCGCTCCCTTGATCAATTTGCACCACCTGGCACACTGGTAGTGGCCCCTCCCCCTTGCCCCGCGTGGCAACCTGCAGTCGCACCCCCTCAGCCCCTCCCCCCTCGTGCCGCACCCGACCTCGAGCACCCATTCCCGATGTCGGCGGCTCCCTTCTTCGGCCCCCTACATGGTTTTAAATCCGTCATGCGCTGAGTCTCCCCGCTGTGTCTGTTTCCCCCGCTCCCTGCCCCCGTGCTTTTGGTCAGATTTCCCCTCCCTCCCCTGCCCCATGGCTGCCAAAAGTGTTTTCATCGAGCCTTCCACGCTCACTCTGAGCGAGTCGGCCAAGATGTTTTCCAATGCCAAACATTTCACTCCTTTCTTCAGTAAATTCGCTGGAGCTGATGACGAGATCACCCAATGCTTCCTGGACTCGTGGAACGACGATGAGGTTACGGTCAAGGGGCTTCATTTCAAAGTTAACAAAGAATTTTTAATAGAGGTTACAGGCCTCCACCATGAGGAAAAGGGGCGAGTAGTCAGGCGGGACAAGCATAATTGGGAGGAGGAGCTATCCCGCTTCTCGGAGCAACAATGGGACAAGGCTAACCTGTTCTGCTCCAACCTCCCGGCCCCTTTTAATGAGGCCATCGTCCCGATAATGCAGTACATTACCTACGATGACCCGGACCAGAGGCTTTTCAGCTTCCACCTGAGCTACTTCAACCACCTCCGAGGGGCCACGATGGTCAGCACTCCCCATTTTCTGTTGTATTCCCTGGGTCTTTCCATTGACCGTGCCTACAAAAGCCATTCTCGGCCCTCCCACCAAGGCCTCATGGTTGTGCTGTATAGGCACGCTCTGGCCAACCAGCCGTAGCTCCATCGCATTCCTCCCTTGTCTACTATCCCCCCCTCGATGCGGCTAATTCCCCTACTGGCTCCCCTGTTGCTTCCATTTCTAAGGAGTCCCCCTCGCTTGAAGGCTCCCCTGCCCCAAAGCACCGCAGACCCACTCGAAAGTGCAGGACTCCAGACCTAGGGCATAGGTGGGGCCCCAAATCCTGGGGGCACCCGCAAAGGCCCCTTCCCTGGCAGCAACAGGGCTATAGACAGTGCCAAGAGGACCAAACAGGAAGCCTCAGAGCCCGTCGATGTTAGTTTCGAGACAGGCAGTAGAATGCAGAATCTGGCTATCAGAGCCCTCCTTGACATGGCTATCGGCTCTCTGAATGCGGCTGCCCAAGCAGCCTCCTCCGCTGCCACTGCCCTGGCTGAGCTCCGGTGCAGGCTGGGAGACGGCCCCGATAGGGAGTAGTATTGACCGGCGTGGGGCCCCGTCCTGGCCAGGATCGACCGTTGGGTCCATCGGTTTACTGGCGTCCAGCTTCTGCGCGTTTGGCGGAGGCATTTTTTGGTTTTTGTGGCTTCTAGCCAAGGTTTTGTTGCTATTTGTCCTAGTTGTCTTTGTAGGCACCAGGGCCCCGGGCCCCGGATCACTGCCTTTGGGCGCAACCCCGAATTTTTGTTCGTTTTTTCAGCCTAGGCTTATGATGTAACTAAGGTTTTGGGATCCTGTTCAAAAAACCCGCTGTAAATATTCTGTTACTTACCAAAAAAAAAAAGTTATGGTTCTTGGAAGCTCCAAATTTAAAATGCACTAAAAGCTAATACAACCTTTGAAATTTTTCAAAAAATAAAAATACCTTGAAGAAAATATCCTACTGTCAAGTGCCAATGATTGAAAATTCAAGCAAAAACCACCTATTTGCTAACTAGATATGCATTGATCAACAAATCAACTAATCACATATTGTCATGTATGTTTAAATTTGTAATAATTTTTTGACACTTTCTAAAATATGCATTCACCACAATCGTATGCTAAAAAGAAGAAAAAGTGACTAAAATATAACAATAGTAAACAAAATAGAGAAACTAAGGGAGACAACAAGAAGTATAAGGTGGGTATCCATGGTAACCCTAGTATATCACATTTTATTCACACTTATGATACAAATGGATCCTCATTGATGGACATTTATATAGTAATACCAAAACCCTGATAAGAGGTTAACCTCAGGTCGACATTAACTTAACCTTGAGGTTAACCTTATAATAAAATAATAATAAATTACCCTTTTAAACAAGGTTGTCCATAAAGGTGGATTAACCAATACCACTAAGGGTGAACTATGAAAGGGGTTCTTAGGCTTACATGAACATGATCATAGGCTTACATAAATGAATGCCCATAGGCTTACATAATCAAATGCTTGTAGGCTACATTAATAGTGCTCATAATCACTTCTTCACACATTTGGCCTTGACCTAAAAAATATCAAATCACACAAATTTCAATACCCCCCATAATATAAGCTGAAAGGGCCAAGGAGAGAAGGAATTATAGGTAACACCTCCCCCCATAGTGGATGCTTTAGCGAGCCTCTGTTGTTCCTCCTTTGCCCTCATCTTCATCATCAGAAAGCTTGTGTCTATTCCTCAAGAATTTTGTCAAACTTCTTCACTCATGTAATGTAATTCTTGATGAAGTGTTATTTCCTTTTACAATACTTGTAAGTGTTTGACTTCTTTGAAACCTTAGAATTTCCCTTAGGCACCTAAGCCTTATATTCCATTGACTTGAAATATTTTGGATGATCTTGTGTATGAGAAAAAGCTCCACAATTCTTCATTGCCACTTCATAATGGATAAGAAACTTGAAAAGTACTTTAAGAGAGATGAGTTGTGGCTCCTTTATAGTCATAACATTTACATAAAGAACCAAGGTAATTGTATGGAAAGGAGAAGAAAGATTTTAATTAATAGATTTGACATACTCTTCATCACTCTTTACCTTACCTCTATCATAGTTAGATCAACTTTTAGAGCTTTGAATTGAGATATATAGTCTTAAAATTTATTAAAATTTGAAATTTTGAGATTAGAGAGCTCTATATCTATCCTATTAACTTCACGAACACTTACTTTTTCATACATATTTTTCAAAATATACCGTACCTCGATAGGATCAATTTTCTCTTTGATGTGGAAAAGTACATATGGTTTCACTGACATGAAAAAGAGTCCAAGAGATTCCTCCTTTCTCTTACTCAGTTCATGAGCACTAAGACTTTCTTCTAATTCATTATTAAATATGAACCAAATATTTTTACTCCTAAGTAATCCTACCATTTGAACTGACCAAGTGCTATAAGCCCATTGAGACAAGTAACATATCCTAAGGAATCCATTTTGCACAAAAACCATAAATAGATCTATAACAGGTTTGTAAATTGATAGTGCTACTGCATAGAGCTCAAAAAGTTATACAATTTAGAAAAAAATGGCTCCAAATGTTTCCATATGCAAAATTTATGGCCTCTGTAATATTTGGTATAATAACACTCAAATAAAAAAAATTAAATGTTAAACATTATAAAGTTTCTTTACAAGTATATAATTTCCACTTGGCACCACTAGATTGGATGTTGCATCATCAACCATTGAATACAAGTTTTCCAGTTGGCTTGATATGATTGACTAGATTTCTCGTGCTTATATATATACAAATTTAATTTTTAACAGGTTAGATTCAAGGGGGCATAATCCCCAAATCCCATGCCTGCAAATGAAAAGGTGCACTAATTGAGTTACATGCACTTCTTGATAATAAAAATAAAGTATTGCATTTTGACATATGTGCAATAATGAGTCTTCCTTGGAGCCTTACAAAAAATATGCTAGTAGCGAGTTTTGAACTCGACACCTTCCAACAAGCCACACTCCAACCACTATGCTATACTATTGGATGCAAATATTTAACTACTGGAAACTTTCTTTATGCCCTTATTTTTCTAAAAGATCCATAAAATGGTTGTTGAGTCTCTAACCAAAGACCTCTTCTACGCAAGCAAGAGGTCAATCCACTATGCCAAACCACCATGATTGAAGCAAATTTGCAATCACATTCACTTAACATGTATATCCATTGGATCAAAAAATGCATCTATGGTATTTGAAGCTCAGGGATACCATACCTTCAATCCAAAAAATGTTGGCTCTATCATTGCATTAATTCCATTTGAAACAACGTAAATGGAGAGGATCCTTTAAAGCCTAGAAATAACAGTAAAAAATGAAGTCAATGGTACAACTTTCGAACTTAATACCTCTCATATATGAACATGCATAACTACTATCATGTCCACCATGATGGCGTAGGCACTTCTTCAGCACCAAGATCATGTAGACTTCATAGGGGATGCAAATAGATAGGTCATGTGTAAAACAAAGAAACCAGTCCATTGAGTAGGAAAAGAATGACAACAAAACATATTTAAAAATTTTGAAAATTCAAAAGGTAATAACATGAATGCAAAGCTAATAATCACCAACAAATGAATCTCTTCTACTAAATGAGTGATGCAACTCCAAAATCCACTATGATACCATGTTTAAACTTATAATATTTTTCATAAATTTTCAAAAATATGCATTCACCACAATTGTATGTCAAAAAGAAGAAAATATGATTAAAATATAGTAATGGTAAACAAAATAGAAAAATGAAGGGATAACATCAATGAATTCTTGAATCGGTTAAACTTTCGCAAAGATATGGCTCCTAAAATATGAGATTTTTTTCCAAAAAATATGTCCTAATTTTGCAATTCCATAAAAAAATCCACACTTTTCCAGAATCATTCTCTGATACCACTTGTTATAAAACTTTATTATCATTAATAGAAATCATTAATCCTTATGCAAAAATATCAAATCATTCATCCACAAATAATATCCACAATAACAATCCATACATGAGATAGAGAGATAATAACCTTAAGGTAGGGAAACACCAATAATACTCAAGGAAGAAATAACTCCACAAGATCTCCCAAGATGAGAGTGCCACTCAAGGAAGGCTAAGTCCCATAAGCCACTTTATGGGTAAAGATGATTACATATGATTGATCTCCATGATGATTACAATGACAAATATCTCTTCTTTATATACCCATCTTCTTATTCTACTTTGGGGAGCCTACTACTAATATAATATAATATTATAATACAATCAACCTTGGGTTATGTGTGGCCCATGCTAAACCTTATACAATATACTAATATATCCCCAAATATCTATTCCTAGGTACCCTAAAACTTGTCTTCTTGTTGTATTTCCTTCTTATGTATTTTCATTTTGTCATCTTTTTTTCCTCCCATTTCTATGCAGGTCTTGATAGGGAAGTATTCAGGAACTGAGATCATTTCAAGCTACTGAGTCGACAATGAATTCGACAATGTTTATCCTTGGTCCATTTCTGCCATCTAGGCCTATATCTTAAAAATATAGATATTTTAATGAATTCAACAGCACAAAAAAGGAAGGTACCATCTTCTAATGTTACTTGCCCAACACTTATTTGGTCATAGTACTCTTCAAATTGTTGGAATGTAGAATATATAGTGTTCACTCTTTTGCCTATTCTAGAAGATGTTGTAGGTTATCTGCAGATTCTTTGATCATATGAAAGTTACAGAATATCTCCTTCAAGTACTCTAACTTGTCCTATAGTTTATTCCTCATTTCTCTTTTGCATTTAGGTAGGAAGTCAGAGCAATCAATGTGTTTTATTATGACCTGTGGTTCTATTTTTAAGACTGTTGTATAAGAACTTGACATCTAGTATCTAAGGTTATCCACTTTTGCTCATAATTTTTCATTTTATGTCTACAATTGACTTGTTTTGGTTGTTAAGGCTTGATTACCTTTGTAGAGACTTTCTATTGTAGCCACATGTGATTGAGCCTATGCTTTTGCAAGAACTAGAGGATTCTCTTGGTATTGAACTATTGCCTCTCTTGTTGACATATTCATCTAAAGGGTTGTAATTTGAGCCATTGGTATTGTGGTTTCTACCATTATAAGAGGATCAACTAAGATTTGAGTTCCCTGACTATCTAGCTCTTCTATTGTGTATTGAGTATCTTTTGAATCTCTTCCCTCTTCTATGGCCTGTATTTGCTTATCTTCCTTAGGATTAAAATGCATAGCCTCTTCTTCTTCCCATGTTAGGGTGAGACTTGCATAATATGTTGAAGAAGGAAGGGTCTCCAATCTTGGATTTTTGTAGTTTGGAAAACTTGAAGGGGAGGTGATTTTGAATTGAAGCCCTTTGAGTAGATTGGATAGTTCTCCTACCTGTTATATTCTTTCGAGCACTTTTGAGGAGATCTTATGCTCCTACCTGTATATTACAATGCTAATGGGATCACTTGTAGTCCCAAGCCTTTGCTTGGAGGTCATTAATGCTTTAGCAAGCTCATGAGGAGTGATTTGCTTTTGTGTTGAGGAGGCAACAACTATCTCTTTTCCTTTTATTATGACAAAGGCGGTGCTGTGGAAGGATTGGATAGTTGAGGGGTCTTCTCTCTTTGCTTCTACTAGATCAGTAACCTCCATCGTCACCTCTATTTGATCTGGTTTCATTTTGATAATCTCCAATATAGGGTCTTGGTATTTTTCTAGGTGTGTTACTAGAATCAAGGGGCAACTAGTTCAATTGTTGCCATCCTTAGCATGTTTAATTTTGTAGAGTAGTTCCCAACCATTTCTATATGAGTGTGTACCATTTTATTTAAATCTTGCCATAATTGTGTTAGAGATTCCCCTCTTTTAAAAGCAACCTACATTCTATTCTCAAATAGGTCCCCTCTATGGGTCACTACCCAATTTGGAAACTTCTTTATAACAATATCATTAAAGTAATTATAAGGGTCATACGGTCTCCAAGTAATTTCAACAAAACCATATGAATCCATTTTTTGCAATGATGAAAATAGACTATGATATCCCTTATGCACATAATGCCTCATTCTGCAAGGGATGTTCAACCAAGGAGTTTTGGCTTCCTTTTAGCTACCCTGGTTTTGGTCTCTTTTGCAACCTGTCTGATGATCTCTAATGTTGTAATCAACCTAGGGCAAAATCCAGGCAAGGCCTTTGGGGGGATTTTTGACCCGTATAATCTTATGTAGGTGATATCCTCAGTGAAAAATTAATCTCCTACATTTTTCTCATGTAGAAACCTGGCTATCCTTGAGCCAATTCTATGAGGATTTTTGCCAGAGATTAAGATAAATAATTGAAAGAAATTTAACAAAGAACTTTGTATAACTAGACTCACCCTCTTATATAAATGGAAGTCTTTCTTGAATAATTGTTTTGTACACTCCTTATTCTACAACTGCCTTTTCATCCATATGGCCCACTATTAAATGTATGAGGAAAGAAAGGTGAAAAATGTGGCATCACCTCTTTCTGTCTAAAACGTCTTTCTATAATTGCTAAATTTCCTTTTCTAGGGTGTCACAAATCATGTTTTCCCACTTATACATGGTTGGCTAGTCTTTTCTATTGCATTGTACTATCAAATACATGACTTTCTTTTCTACCCAAAGTAAATCTCAGTTTCCCATTAGTATGTTAATCATATCGGCATAATATTTCATCCAGGGATGAAGTGCAGACTTATGTACAAGAAATTGAGATGATACCCCTTCATTGTAATAAAAAATCTTGGTGTAGAAAGTAGTACCTATCATATATTGGGCTTGTGAGATAAGTACATTTTTATCCAAATTCCTTGTGGCTTCTCTAAGCTAGAACACTTTGCTAATTTTCTCTTGGAGTGATTCTGAATACAACTTGATTCACGTAGTATTTTATGGCTTTCATCTTTGGGTCATATGTCAGTGCCAACCAAGACAATAGGACTGAAGAGTAATAAACTTTGGGGTATATGAGCTTTGCAAAATGACTTGTCCATATGTTACTATATGGGCTAGGATTATTTTGGGATTGGTATGCCCTTCTAAGAAGTCCTTTGAGCAGGGCAGGGTGGCATTGATACTCTTCGTTAGTCTAGTGGTAGTTGAAAATCATAATTTGTTCTACTTCACATTTTTGTTTAGTCGTGTATTGTTGATCTTGCCCTGACAGACGAGAGAACTACTTGGTCTCTTTGTTAGAGGCTATGCCACATAATTGCTGGTGTGGCAACACTTAAATGAAGTCATCAAGATTTATCATGGCATAGGGGACTTAGGTAAATTAAATGGAAGAAGCCATTGCACAACACTAGGCTTTTTATAATTAGAACTGTCTTTGCAACAACAACAATTCTTACAGCTCTATATGTTGGCAGTGTGATTGAAAACGATAAGCAAAATGAGAATTTATAGCTTTTTCAGGGTTGTTTGCATGCTTTGTAATTAAGCCTTCAACCACTGCCTTTTGTTTTCTACCACCCAAAAACTACCACCTTACTTGTTATAGCAAATTTTATTGTATTGAGAGTGTCTTTTTATGATTGTTTGTTGTAATTAGTAATTGATTTGTACATTTGTCTGAATTTTATCTCCTTGTGACATCCTAATCATTTTAACAACATATGCCTAATAAGATACATACTCAATCTTGTACTTTGGCCTGCATGCTTTCAATTCTTATTCACCAGCCTTATCTGATCAATCACCATTTATTTTAAACCATGTACTAGTTAGCTAACTTCTCAACTTCATCGCTTGATTTGGAGGCCCCTTCTTAAATTTGATGCTAGCTGTAACTATCAAATTTTAACTTTTTTGGAGCCATAATTTCTTTACCTACATCTGTAAGTGTTTTTCATAGGATTATTTTTTGGCTCCATGGTACGTGTTTGTCTGTACCTCAAGTAAAAACAGGAGTATGTTAGTCAAAATAAATTAAAAAATATGAACTTACAATGCTTCAATGGGGTACAAGTCATTCATCATTTTCCTTCTGCTAATCATGAGCCAACGCCTGAGATTCGATAACCCAATCAGAGTCATCCACCTTTGTGCTGATAGGTGAATGAGATTCATCCTTCTTTGAGCCAATCACCATCCAACGCCTAAATTTTGGTAGGTTAATCAGATCCATCTACCCTTTTTTGGTGACGTAATCTAGGCCAAATATCTCTAGCCAATTGCCTTTCGACGTCGAGAGTATGGCACTTGAATCTAGATTGTCCACCTTCTTTTGGAGATGTAATACGGGTCACTCATTTCTGGTCAATTGCTTGGAGGCACCTTAGTTCGGGCGATCAAATCCCATGATGCCATGTGGAAAAACATTTCTTTTCAAGACTTTAGGCATGTATTGGCCAAGGGGTTCAATTTATAATGAAGAGGGGATGTACCGCTAAGGGGAAATATAAACCTTAGGGAAATGTAATTATTTTTCAAGGCAGACTTAACATTTAAAATGGGTGGAAAAGTGGAGTTAAGAATGCACGTCTTTGATCCTTAATGAATTTTTTATAAACCTAAGGTGTATGACCATGGGGGAACTCATATAAGTAAACAACGTTATGAGGATAGATTATTGGAATAGCATAAGACATATGTTTATAAAAAACTAAGGTTTAGGGGGATTGAAACTTAGAACCTGGAAAGTGACATTTTATGTAGATAATTTTTCGATTTAGATCGAGATCCTATAAATATTAGTGGTACACGTTGTTTATCATTTTCCTTCAACCAATCACCATTCAGTGCTTGATTTTTGGTGGGCCAATCAAGACTGTCCATCCTCTTGTGGCGTTGTGCTATAGGTCATCCATTTATAAGCCAATCACCATTTATTTCTTCGTTTTTGGCGGTCAATAAGAAGCATTCGCCCTCTTTTGGTGATGAATCATAATCACCCTTATTAAATGAAACCTTTGGAAGAGATTTATTTATTTTTGGTTGCACATATATTTTTGTGAGAGCAATGACTTTAGGCCTTAGTATTTGAGGGAAAATGATATTTTGAGTACCTTTCTTTCAGACTTAGGGACTAAGGTAAAAAGAAGAATTTAGGCATGGAATTTTTATGGCAATGTGGAATGCGCTAATGGGGAAAATGATGAGGGGATGATCTAAGGCTTAGGGAATAGAAATAATATTTGATGAACCTTAGACCTTGGAAAAAATGGATGGAGGGTGATGTGAAATTTTTCAAAGTGACATTAGGGAATATGGGATAAAATGGATGGATGATGATATTTGGGGATCTTTAAGCAATGACCTTAGGGACTAAATTTTTTTTATTGAAGGACTAAGACTCGTGAAGGAATGACCTTGTAAAATAATAAAACCTTGAGGACCCTTTTGAGAACATACATACTTTGACTAAGACAAAGAAATTCAAAGGACTTCTAGACATGACCATAACAAAGGAACACCTTGAAGTGTTTTTTACTAGCCTTATTTCAAAAACCTAATGGTCATTTTATTTTGACTCAATAAAAACAACCTAAACCTAGGACTTACAAGACCCTTCAAATTTTGACATTAGGGGTCTTTCTTAAGTTGGATTTTGAGGATCCAATAAGGACCTTTAAGAGAATCAAACTTGTGATCCTTGGAGCACAAGGTCTTCACATCTATCCTCATAGGCACAAGGATTATGAGCTAAATGTGACTACCAAGAGCGTTCCAAAGGTAAGCTCACAGAGAATAATTTTGCATTCCATCAAACTACCTCCTTTAAAATCCTTAAAAATAAATGCCAAAATATGAACTTGTAACCAACGCCCTCCCAACTACTTATGCCAAATACTATAGCCATCAAGCCAAAGCCATTATCATGGCCCAGGTGACCATATACAAAATAGATTTTATGTATCAACTATAAGTTAGGATCACTTAGCCAATTAAGTATATTCCCCTTGATAAACTATAAATAAGAAATGGTAATTGAATGTCATGTTGGATGGCCAATTTGTTGTCGTGGAAAATCAAACTTCGCGAGTATCTCATCAGCTTTTTACAATAATTGTCTTATAAGAATTAAACCTATGACCTATGGAACTAAACAACTCAACCTTCGCCAACTTAGCCACTACATCCTTCTTATGGATATGATGAAAAGTAGTTGGGTCGTACAAGTAGTCCTTGTTATCCATCATGAAGATAATGTGTGCATCCTTAGTAAGAAACACAACCAACATTATCCTTGTGTTATATGCCCACTAAGAAGAAACCAAATGACAAAAGTCATAGGGGTCAAACTAGTGACCTCACAACTTCCCTTTAAAAGGAAATGTCATTAGGTCACATTGCTTTACAAAGGCTTGAATCCACCATCACAATATTTCCTACAAGCATACCCATTAAACAGAGCATTCATCCTCCTTTTTTCCACCCTTAGAATATACTATATTTCAAATCTATTTATTTTTGAAAAATAAAGGTAAAAAAAATTATTATTTTTGGAGCAAAAAACATGTACTTGGTGAAAAATTAAGCAAAGTGTCAAACTAGGACCCCCTCAAAATTTCATAAATAATTTAGAAATGCTAACAATTTATTCACGCCTATGATGGTTTACCTATATGACCATTTTTTATTAGAATCTGATCAGACATCCTTTCTCACCAATGTAGCATAAAAGTTAGACCATTTTTACAACTTTGTCAAGTGAACTAGCGATCTATGTGATACCCTAAAGCATCCTCATAACTTCCTTGGCATTTGGGGATGACAAGATTCATCTATTTTAGTGATTCATAAACTATATAGTTTGTCCTATCGTTATTGGTGTAAAGATACCAAAAATGTATAAATAGAAAAATAAGCTAAAAATAATATATGCAAGTTCTATACCCGAGAATTGAGATCAACATTGGTTGATGAATACCCAAGGATAAGTGTGGGTAGATTAGAAAAGTAAGTCTTAAGGGTCGAACACTAGATTACTTCCTATGATATCCTACCCACAGACCATGCCATAGGATTAGGACCATTTGCATTGCTTAGTAAGCTTATAGGATCCCTACATTGCCTTTGACAACCCTGTCTATCTTTAACACCCCTCATTTTATATTTTTCTTATTAATGAGAGCATTATTATAATTGTTAGAGAATTGCATATCATAAGTTGATACTCTTACCATGGATTGAGGCTTTTATCAAATTGAGAATGTATCGATGTCCTAGAGTATCCGAGAATCCATTCTCATCATCAATTTTACCTTATTGAGTTTGGTCGACAAGGGCATTGCCTATCGATCGACACTCTAGCCTAAGAGACCTAAGATACTTAATTACCATAAATAGGGTGTTCTAACCTTATTAATAGATAATTTCCAATACATTTCTTTGCAAGTTTTGAGGAATGCTTGATGAATTCATCTATTCTTATGAAACAAGTAGAAGACATGTAGGTTTTTTCTCTAACTACTTCATATTCTAGAACAAGGTGTTAGGACCTATTGAAGGATTTCTAAGACTATACACCAACCTTTTTTATTTCTCTATTTCTCTAGGAATAACATTATGCCACTTGACTTATAATAATGATTTCGGCCTTCTTCTTCCCTAGTTAGTATGTCATTTCCTAGCAAGAATGCCGCTTTAGTCAAGCTTATTCATCAATTGATTTTGTGAGTAAGGATTGTAAACTTCCAAGGACATTACAAAGCAAATTAAGTATGCAAGCTAAGGCTATTCTTCCTTCTATTTTTTTTACTTTTTGTATTTTATTATTGATCCTTGCATATTGGGTTTCTAACACTTTCCTACTTGTTATTGTTTTACTTTACATTACATACTTGGATCAATTGCACTCTCCTACTTCTTTCTCTCTATTTATTCTACTTAACCTCTTGTCCCTCATATTTTCCCTCTTATGACTAGGAATTATTTTCTCCCAAATTTAACTAGATCATCTCTATTATTTCCATTTATTTGTGTACCTTATTGTGACTACACCTTTTTGGAGTTTTATTGAGTTTTGGCTCATCCAAATCTCAATAAAATATCCTGATGTGAAATGTTCCTTGTGAGTGTGGATTATTTCTCCCCTATAAGAATTTTTATCTAGCATTCCTTTATGGACCCCAACATAGGCTTCTCTTGCCAACCCTCATATAGATAACATTAAGTGTCTCTTATTAATGACTAAGTCTTTAATAGTCTCTATCATGAGATCTAATTGGGCCAAGAATAACCATACTAGACATAATGATGAGCCTAGGGGCAACAAACCATAATAACTACTCATTGTGCTCAACCCTCCCTAATGACCATTGATGAACTAGTTGAGAGGAAGCCCAACTTGAGTGATGCCACGTTGAAATACATTATTCAATAAAGAATTTATGCATAAAATATTCACAATGAAGAATATGCACAAAGGATTCAACTAGAATAACTCTAAAAGGATCCTAATGACATGACCATGACCTATGGGAATGAGCAAAGCTATCATACTAGTCATGACCAGTGATGTCAATAATATCAATATGAAGAAGAAGGGGACAAGGTGGATCCTTAACTTCAACTTCAAGTGGAAAGACCATCATTTTCCCATAACCCCCTCCTTGCAACATTGACGAGTTACTTCTTAGGCAACTTGAGCTCAATGATCTATCAAAACATGTCTCAAAGCTCATCGTAGAGTAACAATGTAAGACATACCATCTTGATTGCAAGATATATAAGCAACAACATGCACAAAAAAGAGAAAGCCAAGCTAGTGGCTCTGCTCACAAGATTCAATCAAATACTTGATAAACTAAGCAATCAATAATTCCCAACACATAGGAATAAATGCTTAAAGAGAATCTTCCACTTGGAAAATTTTCCAATATTGAACAAGAAAGATGCTTCCAATAGCTAGAAATACAACATGTTAAGATGCAATAAATTGCTAATCAACCAATGACATCTCAACAAAAATGCCTAACAAAATACTCAAAAAAGAGTGGTTCAACAAAATTACAATGCAATTCAACAAAGGAAATCCTAAAAATGTGCAACCAACAAGAAATGACAAGGAAGGAGTTACTAAAATTATTCCAAACAACCATCTTGGAAGAGGGCTCATTCAAATGCAACACAAGCTAAGAATGACAGACTTAAAAAGCAATTGGAGGATCTCAACGACAATATATAATTGATATTAGTCCAACAAGCACAACTACAAGCTCAACAAAAAACAAAACAAGAAACCATGGTACAAATATAACCAAGGGCACATTTGTACTCTCTAAAGCAGATTTTGGTAGCTATACCTCCACCACCCATGACAAGACAACTAACTAATGTGGTTTTATTGCAAAAATCTAATCTTAGCAAGTAGTTAATTAACCTCTTGTATACCATATTCCTTCAACACTTCCCTTATCCTATGATGGAAACAAGGTAACAAAAGAATTCCTTATAGGATTCTTCAATGTATATAAAGAATGGATAAGAGTTATTTCTGATGCAACCACAAAGTTACTTGCCAAATTGTTTAAGGGAGCCATGTTCGAGTGGTGTACCAACTTACGTAGGGGTTACATTAAAAACTTTGGGCAACTGGTGGAGTTACTCACAAATACATTTGAAGATAAGACAACTCCTCATGTTGTCATTTGCCAATTTGTCATGGCAAAGTAAGTGATACCTTCATTAGAAGATGAAGAGACATAAGCTATTAATCAAAGCACAACATTGATAATGTCACTCTCAAAAGAGATGCTCATAGAAGTGGTATTACCTTAAATAAGAACATAAATCAAGACACAATTTTTCTCAAAAAATTGAGTGATACATTGCTAAGAGTCTAATAGAAAATAATTTTTGCCAAAACCAATTCCAACTTGTTTATGAAAATTTACAAGATAAAAACATGTGATTGTTAGATTCCTTTGCTTGGAAGCACATTTTACACCTAGATGCTACCTTATAGTCCATCCAACGAAGACGCTCTATGTTAGAGGCTTATCCTTTGCTACCAACCATATGAATGTTGTTGTTTTAGCAATGTGGATGGTTGACAAATAAAGTTTTGGAAAAAGTAGGGTTATTCACTAGAAAAACATATGTTTATAACTAGCCTTTGTTGAATAGATACCTTCAAATGATATTGTCCGATAGAGAGAATTAACAACAAAGAAAACAAGAAAATGAATCTTGCATATTTCTGACCATAATGCTTTAGCAACAACCATATCCATATCTAAGATTGTGCTAGGATCTTTCCAATGGGGAAGGCCCTAGGATTTTTCCTATTATGCTTTGTAGTCTACTACTCTAGATCCCCAAAGTACACATAGGAGTTCCTTCAAGTAATTACATATTGATAATATTCTTAATTCAATTTACAAATTATTTGTAATGGTATCAAGAAAATGGATGTGGAGATTAGAAAAAATAACATTATTTGTGATGTTTATAAACTATTATTAAAGGCATTATCTTAGAAATGTCAACATATCTATAAGATTGAAAGTAGTATAACATATAATTTAACCAACCAAAGTGTTGATCTTTGTTTTAACAAAATTCAAATTTTAGAAGACAATTGATATTAACATGATACATAAGAAAATATTAAAAAAACATAATAATTTTAAAAAGATAAAATATATCATTGATAAAAAGACCAACTCAATATAACTTTAAGAAATGATTAAAAAAACATGGTAATTTGAAAACAATAAAATCTATTATTGATAAAAAGACCAATATGGAACCAATTTTATCAACCTATCAATCAAATCATATTCAACATTAATTTTAGAAGACAATCAAATCATATAAACATTAATTTTAGAAGACAATTGATATTGACGTGAAACGAAGGAAATGATTAGAAAAACATAGTAATTTGAAAAAGATAAAATATATCATAGATAAAAATACCAACTCAATATGACTTCTATGGAACCAATTTTATCAACATATTAATTTTTTTTTTGGTAATTATTATAATAGATTAACAGTGGGTTTTTATAGAGGATCCCAAAACCTTATATACAAAATCAGCCTTGCTAAATAGTGCTTCATGCCTCTTGGCTGGAAGAATAAACCTGTATACAAAAAAAAAACAAAAAGCTGATAATTGCCCGAGGGCTACAAGTAAGGCATTTTTGCCTGATTATCCTGGAAACCATGGTCATTATAACTGGGAAAACAAAAACTAGCCGGAGAAGCTGGACCATCGAAAATCAGAAGAAGACAACCAGGAAAACTACAAAAAATTCTCCCATACCTGGGAAATGACTTTCCACATTTCTGCTTTCCCGGAGGCAGAATTCGAAGCATACATGTTGGATAGGATCCAAGAAAAATGACTGGATTGAAACAAACCATTGAAAATCCTGCTGGAAAATTTTGCCCTGGCCCAAATGGCCACTCGTTTAGTCTTCTCACATCCAAGATTTCATCCGTATGGTTTGAGGTTCTTCTTACTTCCCTTTCCCTGCTGGAAGGGAGGTTTTGGGATAAGCGCGTCACCCATCAGAGAATCGGAGTCATCCTGAAACAGCAACCGTTGGGTTCCATTTGCAACATCAGCCAGCTTTCTTTGTCTCTCTTTTCCTTGTTGGGGGCACGGCCCTCGCTTCCTTTCACTACCAAAATCCACCCTCGCTTTTGACTCCTTGTAATTCGAGGGCTAATATTACCAGGCTGGTAACCTCTTCTTCCCAGCAGGTAGTCTTCCAATATATTTTGTGCCTCGGGAGAGTTTCGGTCATAAATTTTGGGTGAATTTGCCTGTGTGGTGATAAGGGGGGGCATGTTCCTTTTCCTCATGTGGTCCTAGTTGGGGGCGCCCACCACACTGCTCGGAGTCCGGATGGGTGGTGATTTCCTCTTCTGGTAAGGAGGATTCGAGATGGTCCCTGGATGGACTTGGAGATTCATGGCCTTTCGCAAAAGGGTGCTTCATCTGACCTTCACCGTGCTCCACAGGGTTGCAGGGATCCCGCTCCTTCTTCCTCGGCTTTTGGAGAGGACAATTGGACTGAAGATGCCCTTGAGAACTACACTGAGGGCAGAAAGTCGGCTCTGTTCTCATAAACAATAGCTTGCTTGTGTAGAAAAGTACCCCCAGACCGCAGAGTAATGGAGGATGGGAGGTCCGTCTCCAAGTCCGCCAAAACATAGAACCGGGCTTGGACAAATCTAGTTCGAGCTCTGGTGGGAGGGTCTAAAGTGATCATCTCCCCGATGGACCGAGCAATACCTCTGATTACATTTTCATGCCAGCAGAAAAGGGAAGACTCGGGAGCCTAACCCATATTGGAGCAATGTTGATATTCTGGGTATCGAGGTTAAAGTCCAAACCCCACTTCCTTAGAAAGAGACTCCTACGGCCCAAGAACCAAGGCCCTCCAGCCAGGATTTTACAGTAGTCCTCCTTGTTGCTCAGCCTAATCGCGAAAAAACCTCGGGTTAGGGCAGCCAGCTCTAAGTGACCAGAGGTCCGCCATTTTCCAGACGCCCACTTGCGAATGGTCTCCATGTCGGGACGACCACCAATAAACTTACCGATAAGGGTAAATTTTTCGAAATCCACAAAGCTTGAGAGAATTTTCGTCGGGATGTCCAACTCGTCCCCGGACGAAAATAACTCCTTGGAGAAGAGCCCGCTTAAGGTTTCAGAGGCCACTGCCAAAGCATATGACTTCCGAGGTCCATCTCCCCGTTTGTCTGGCGGATCCTTGCCGCGACTTGGCAAGGACTCCTCGGCGTCCCCAGACTCTGTTTGCCCTCCCTCCACTCTGCCGAGCCCCTGGTTCGACCTGTCGACGCTTCCGTGCTCTCCCATAACAGCCTTCCCGCCCACTGTCATCCCCACCCTCCCAAGAAACCCTAATTTCATCGCTCCCTATCATCAACATATTAATTAAGTCATATCCAACTTTTTTAAAATTAAAAATATTATTCATCCATTTTTTATTGAGGTTAGTGTGAGAAATCCCTACGACCTGGGCATCCCCATCCCAACCATGACCTCTTGATAAGGGTGAAAGTCGAGCTTAGTAATAGGGTCAAACACACAACCATACACACACCCCCTCACACACTCGCTTACACCGAGGTTTGAACCTTGGACCTCCCAAAGAAGAGCCAAAGCCCAAACCCCATCCCAACCATGACCTCTTGACAAGGGTGAGAGTTGAGCTTAACAATAGGGCTAAACACACAACCATACACACACCCCATCACACACTCGCTCACTTCGAGGTTTGAATTTTGGATATTCCAAAGAAGAGCCAAAGCTCGAACCGTTGCGTTGTCCCCTACGAGTCATTGTTCATCCATTACTAATGCTATGTTTTCCTTGTTAAATCTTTTTACATCATTTTTATCAAAAAAATAAAAAATAAAATCCTTTTTTCCATTTTTTTTAATGAATTATATAGGATTTAAACGGGTCCCACCCGTATTACATCATTACCACATAGTGGTATTATAACAAAACATGGATATTATCCATGTATTGTTTGGCAAGATTTCAACCTAGATCTCCTCGAAATATTGAGGAATTTAACCACTTGAGTTAATGCCACTTAATCTCCTTCCTATTTTTATATGACTTCTATAAGACCAATTGTATCTTTGTTTTAAAAAAATTCAAATTTTAAAAGATAATTGATATTGATATGATAGAGAAAAAATGATTAAAAAACATGATAATTTAAAAAGATAAAATATATCATTAATAAAAAGACCAACTCAATATGACTTTTATGGAACCAATTTTATCAACATATTAATCAAATCATATCCATTATTTTTTAATTAAAAATATTATTCATTCATTCTTATTGCTATATTTTCTCCGTGAAGTCTTTTTACATCATTTTTTCCAAGAAATAAAATCCTCCTTTCTATTTTTATATGATTTCTATGGAACCGATTTTATTTATTTTTTTCAATCGATTATATGAGATTGAAATAGGTCCCTCTTTGGCAAGATTTGAACCTTGGTCTCCTCTTTAATATTGAGGAGTCTAATCAATTAAACTAATACCACTTGATAATTTTATTCATATATATATATAGATAGAGGAAAGTTGGTTACAATCACACTATTTTTATATTTTTAGTAGCTCGCAAACGTAGGTTCAAACCATAGGGGCATCAACCTATTCCACCTTGTTCTTTAATAGCCCGACGTGAAATGGACCACCATGTGCTCGACATTCGTATCGTTATCGTCAGTCTGGTGTGCACCTTGTTTTTTATAGTCCAACGTGAAATGGACTACCAGGTGCTTGACATTGGTATCGTCATCGTCAGTCTGGTGTGCACCTTGTTTTTTTATAGCCCAACATGAAATGGACCACCGGATGCTCCAGATTCGTATCGTCATTGTCAAACGCATGGTTCAAGCCACATGGGCATCTACCAAACCTACTCCACCTTATTCTTTAATAGCCCAACATGAAATGGACCCTCGGGTGCTCAGGATTCATATCATCATTGTCAGTCTAGCGTGCACACCTTTTTTTTTTTATAGCCCAACATGAAATGGACCATCGGGTGCTCAAGATTCGTATCGTCATCGTCAGTCTAAGAGGATTCAGATCAGATTGCTACCTTTACAATAGGCTTTGGTAAGGTTTGAACCATCCTCTCGTAAATCAAATCAAACTTAGAACTTCATTAAAAACCCAAATGTCTAAAAATTTAACTTAATAACTTAATACTATTCAACAAGGCCTTCTTTCCATTTAGCAGAAGGCAATTGCCCTGGTGGCTAAGACGATGGTTGTTTCTTAAGTGATCTTGTGTTCAAAACCCCTTGATGATGGTTGTTAATGTTATTTATAAACATTCTCCTAAAAAATCCTTCTTTCCATTTAATTTCTAAAATTAAATTAAACTTTTATATTTTTTAACCTCTAACAAAAGAAAATATCTAAAGCCTGTTCGTACTTTCCCCAACCCCTAAACCTTCTAGAGGTTTCGACTGCAATATTCAAACCATTTTATTTTCCCCAGTCCGACTTATTAATGTCTAACTGTTTACAATCCCTTTGTTTGTATCATCCTATGATCTGTTTTTTTTCAACCTAACAGGTGCAGACATTCATTGCAAAAACCCTAAGTGAAATGCGTGTAAGAAGACGAGCAGACGGAGTTCAAATATAGAGAAACCTGTATGTAAGTGAATTTTTAATTTTTTTGGTTTATTAGTTGGTGCCTTACGAGCTTACAGATTGGGTTTGTTGATTATTTGACTTATTTATTTATTTATTAATTTCTTATAGCTATACATTTGTTCTGTTCTGCAGAGAGTGCGGTGCACATAGATACTCCATTTGTTCTGTTCTGCAGAGAGTGCTGTGCACATACATACTCCGCGCGGACTTGTGGTAAGTTGAAAAGAAAGAAAAACTTATTTTGCAGGGAAAATGGCTAATATGTTTATTGTGGATTCTTCTTCAACATTTAATATGAATTGGAATGGAGAAAGTACCTAAGGGCATTTCTTTTTGGATGAGTTATATAGGATTGAAATGAGTTTATTTATATATTAAATCATGATTACATAGTGGTATCACAAAAGTTTGATAAGTTTGACAATTATGGGTTTGGCAAAATTCAAACTTTGGTCTCTAATACTATTCGATGAGTACCCCAATGCATTTTGCAAATTTGATTTGTTGATAAGTACCCAACTACATTTTGCTAAGGAAAAGATTGTGATTTTTTTTCCCTGTAAATTGGTTATATGGGATTAAAACAACCCCTCCATATTGCGTCACAACCACATTTTGGTACTGCAATAAAAATTTGTTTGGTAAGATTTGAACAACATTTTGGTGCTGAGCAAGATTTGAACAACATTTTGGTATTGGGCAAGATTTGAACTTGATCTCTACCTTTAAAGTCCATGAATTTAATCAGCTCTTATGATTTATAGAATTTTTTTTTTTATATAGAAAATGTTGTTTTAAAAAAAAAAAAAAAATTATGTGTGATTTCTATTGAGGGCTACTTCCATTAAAATAATAAATCATTATATTGCTCTTCTTAGACTACTATCAGGTTAGTTTTTTTTATTTGGCTATATGGGATTGGAACGAGCCCCACCTGTATTACATCATCACCACATAGATGTATCACAACAACTTAGGTATTATGCATGTATTGCTTGGAAAGATTCAAACCTCGGTTTCCTCCTTGAATCATAAAGAATCTAACCGGTTGAGTTATCCATTTGATACTACTACCAGGATAATTAATCCATGTTAGAAATAGATTATATTCCATCATTTAAATCATGTAAATGTATCTTCCAAGGTACATACTTAGGACATTAGATTACTTTAGGGGGAAGTTATCTAGTTACTTCATGCAATGTAATAAATGCACAAGTTTTAATGTGCAAGCTGTATATGTGCAAGTTGTCCCTTGCACAACTAGGTAGAGTGTTGGCCAAGGAACCTATCTTCCTATATAAGAAGGGCCTCATTGTAATAGAGAGATATATAGTCAGATAGAGAAGCTTAGAGCATACTCGTAGGTAGTAGCACAGTTTTGTGTAGATCACCATATAATGGTGATGGGTGCAATGTAGTTCAATAGCTTTATTAATGGAGTGTTCATTTCCTCCATAGCTACATTGTATTCTTTTATGTCATTTCTATTTACAGCATATTTCAGTCATCTAGCAGATTTACTTTCTTTCATATTATTCTGCATCTTGTGATTGCTATCTCCCATTGCACATTACATCAAAAGCTAACAAACCATATTTAACTTGTCTTTTTTAATAAAAATATTCTTTAGTTGCCTTTCTATCAAAGATATTTATAATCTTCCTCAAGCTGCTACTTGCCTTTTATAAATCAAATATATTATTCTTTTGCCTTCTATCAAAGATATTCATGATCTTCCTCAAACAGTTACATTTTCACAATTGACTCCTTGATACAGTTTCATTGAGTTCGCTTCTAAAATTTGAATTTTTCCAAGATGAAAATCAACACTGGTAAGGACTAAAATATTTGCTACTTGGTTTCCATATCTATAAATATGTTGGCTATAACAACCAGTCAATTCCCTAATACCTCTTTTTTAGGGGTTTTATTCATGCCCCTAATATTTTAAGATATCATTGTGATCATCACTTTTTGTTTTATTTGTGGGCTTAGCCCTGCTTCTTGTTAACACTTTGCGATATTTGCTTTTGTTTTCCCATATCAATATCTCTTCGAGTTTCCTTTTCTCTTTATTTTGTGTCTTGGGTCTTTCCTTTCTTTTTAATAATTCTCACCAACACTTTTATCTTTATCAATCTCTTCAATTTTTTCACACTATTAATAGTGAAACTTATCATATATTAGTTTGTCTTGCTTTGAAGGATCTGAAGTGCCAAGAATAACCTTAAAAGCATTTTCTCGAAAACTCTAAAGTGCAAGGATACTCCTCCATAACAATTACCTTCATATGCTTCCTAAAGAACCCTAAATTGCTATGGATTTCCTCTGTCCTCATTTCTCTATTATGCTGTTTTTGAAACTTTAAAGAGCAAGGGATAACCTCTACACTACTTTCATTTCTTTTTACATGAGACGACTTTATACTACTTGAGAAATGAAGGCGGTTTACCTGGAATAAACTTGACCTGCTTTTCCTTCTTTTTTAAAAAAAATATCCTCCACATCTTTCTTTGCAGCTTTAATTCCTTCTGAATATGAACTTGCACATAGTACTTTTTCATCCCTTCTATCCTTCTTTGTTTCTGCTAACAGTTGATTTGAATGAACTATGGTGGCCTTTGCCATTTGATGTTGTAGATAGGCTTTCTTTGTCTCTTCTTTTGGAGTGGAATATCCTTGATCTAATCCAGCTTCTACTATAGTATGATTTCCTTGCTTCATCTTGAAGTTTGTCTCATGATCAAAATTTTCTCTCTTTCTTCAATGTTTTGATTTTGCAATCTCTTGCCATGTACTGAGTCTCATAACAATCCACTTGTTGATCCCATTCTCTTAATTCATAATTAATCTTAAAGGATTGTGGCAAAGGTTTTGGAATAGCCATAGCAACACATATCTAAGTATACATAGCATGCTTTTGCTTCTTAGTAGTTGGTCCTTCCTTGATGAACTCTTCTAGGGTATTTCCAATATTCTTCAAAACATCCTTATTGATAAGTTGATATGGAAGTCCAAAAAACCTAACCCACACCAAAAACTTTTTAATAATTTTTGTCTCGATAGATAAATTCTCACTCCATGGTCTTAAATAAAGGGCATTTCTCGCCCTAAACCATGGGCCACCACCCATTATTTTATCCCTGATTTCCGTAATGGAAAAGATGTCGAGGGAAAAAACCTTTAGGAAGAAAAGTCATATAGTAATTTGAATTCAATTTCCACTTCCACTTGATCCAATTTTGAATCTCTGAAAATCCTAGCTAGTATCCATGGAACTTACATATTAACCCCTTGCTTTTAAGAACCATTAGATCATGCTCAATTATCTCATCTTTGATAAACACTTCTGGTGTAACATCTGCTTCCTATATCGAACTTGCCATATATTTGCTCTTCCTCTTATCTCCAACTTGGGCATCCATATTTTCAGCTAGGTCATCCTGACTTCCAATTAGGCCTTTCAAATATGGTTTTCCTTCCATGCCAGCCGGCTCACATTCGCTCCAAACTCACACTCAATATTAATAGAAAATATTATATTTAATATAAATGCTGAATTTTAAATAAATAATCTTTGTTGTTTGTTTTTCTTGATCTAAGATTTCTGTACTAGACTGTAAATTTAAATCATCATCTTCATAATTGTTGCCTATTATCACTGAGTTTTACAGACTATTATTATTATTATTAAATCGGTTATGCGGTATTGAAGTATGCCTCACCTGTATTACATCATGACCACATAGTGGTATTACAACAGCTTGAGCATTTTTTAAAATAGGTCTATGGGATTGAAATGGGTCCCACCCGTATTACATCATGACCGCATAGTGAATTATAACAACTTGACATTTATGCATGTATCACTTGGCATGATGCGAACCTTGGTCTCCTCCTTCAAAGTTGAGGAATTTAACCAGTTGAGCTAATGCCATTTGATACTCAAATATTAAGGTTTACCCATGCGATTGGAACCTTGGTTGATGGAATGAAACTTTTCACCCCCAACCAATTGCTCTAAAACCCATGGGCAACAGACTATTCTTTATTGTTACTATCATATTTAGGTTTAATTAGTGAAGCGAAATGGAATGTTACTGAGAGCATTGGACTTAATATCCAGGCTATTTATGAACGTTTTGAAACTTTTTCCATCAACCTGAAACTCCAAATTGGCCGTATCAAATTCAACCATCTTACATACCACAACTGGCATCAAAAGAGGGGAATTTATCCCTCAATTATGCTGCCTTATAAAAGATAACATCTTATATTTTCATACATTATATCACAGCTGCTGGAACATGGATTTAGTAGATGTAAACCTAAACAGACAATCCAAGACTTGTCATGTAATGCACACAAATGACACAAAAATCAAATGACACAAAAATCAAACATTTCAGACATCAATTTTGATCAGCATGACAAAGGTTTCAGTGAATGCTGTGTGCACAACAACAAAGATTCTTTGTTACCATCATTGTGCAGATGGGTCAAGTGCTGCTGGAGCTGTCCACTAATGCTCTTGCACTACTGTCCTAGTTGAGTCTCTGCCCTGAATAGTTCCTCCATGAAGTATTCCGAAGTTCATCCATTGCAAGCTCAAATTTTGGGCCCAACCCATGAAACTTATCCATCACTAAGTTGTTGTAGTTCCATGATATTAGCAAGAATCTAGTAAAAAGATGTAATCTTCTTTAGGATTTGCAAAAGAAAGTAAAAATATCACCGGACAAGATTGTGCAAGTTGACAACTTCGGCATTCATTTTGGATGGTGTCTTATTCTAATTCCTTGTTAGTTAAACAAACATTTGTAGAGGTCAATTTGTCTATTGTTCCATCAAAATGTTTGTGATGCGTCTGCTTCTTTGTTTCAAGCAAATCCTCAAAAGATCTAATGTTCTTATCTCTCTAATGAGCAGTCCGAGGCTAATTTTATATTCTTGCATTATCCTACATAGGAACACAGTGTCTTCACCGAAACAAAGATGCAAGGAACAATAGCCATAAAAATATTTGATTGATCAAGAGGCAAATAGGTGTCCTTCACTTTGTAGAGTTCACTTCCTGCTCACCGTTGGAGGTGGCCATGAGGTTAAACACATATTTTTGCTTGTATGTTAGAAGCCTTGATATTCAGTAACTTCAATCACCATTCAATATGGGGAAGTGACAAATAAATCATTCACCATATAATAGATCAACATGAGACAAATATAGAGAATACCCTTAAGGCAGGGCAACACCAATGAATACTCTTAAAGAAAGAATAACTTTACAAAATTTCTTGCTATATGGGAGCACCAGTTTGAGGGTGACTATGATTACAATGCAATTTTTGATATACCAGAACTCTATGATTCATTTCTTTATATATTCTAATTTCTCACTTTATAAGCCCAGGGAAGGGTATAGCCGTTGGTTGAATGACCGTTACCAATATAATATCCCAATACAATAAACTTTGGTTTATGTGTGCCATGCCAATTATTCCGTAATATTGATATACGATATAATATCATATCCCTAGAAACCTAACATTCCATCCCCTTAACATGTTTTATTCTTATAACATGAGAGGAAACCAAATGATATCATATTCTAATCATTGTTGACAACAAGCATCAAGCTTGATCATCTATCCATCCATATAAAATCTTTATTGGTGATGGACTTCTGCAGTTTCGTGCTTCTGCTGTGTCACTGTGATACTCATTATTATTGCTTCTTTTGTTCTGTGTTTTCATTGCATCACTCTAATATTCATAATTAGATATGCTATTTCTTGATCCAAATTTATATTCTACCATTTATACATATTTAAACATCAATTGCCAGTCAATATTAAAGTAGTAGAAACAAAGTAACTTTATTTAATTTTTGCTATTCAATACTACCTTGAATTTTACTAAAATGCAATTTAGATGACCTTATAAATATAAATGGTTAGTATCTAATCTCTATATATGTCAAATCAATTTAATCATAATAAGAGGATGGAATAACTTCAACCAAGAGTATTAAGTCCATGTAGGTCCATGGTAGTTGCTTCTTTGGCTCCAAGTAGGTCCATAGTAGATTCTCCTTTGGCTCTAACAGATTTCATGGTAGATGCTTCTTTGATTTTTTATTTTTTTTTAAATTGGTTATATGGGATTGAAACGGGCCCCACCCGTATTACATCATCAACACATAGTGGTATTACAACAAAGCTTGGATATTATCCATGTATAGCTTGACAAGATTTGAACCTTGGTCTCCTCCTTAAATGTTGAGGAATCTAACCGGTTGAGCTAATGCCACTTGATGCTTCTTTGATTTTTATTATGACTACAATTGTTGGTTTTTTTTGTTAAAAAATAAATAAAAAAACAAGCAAGCATAAACAACAATAAACAGTACACGAGATTTTACGTGGAAACCCTGCAGTGTGCAGGTAAAACCACGGGGCAATGGCAACTTTTCTTCTTTTATTATTCTCAGCTGATTTCATACATTCGCACTCTGTCATAATGCAAGGGGCATTCCCCTTTTTATAGAAATACAAAGGAAGATTCCAAAAAAGTTGTGGCACATTCCAGATAAAAGCGCTTTATTAAAAAAAACTGCTTTTATCAACTGCTTTCTATAACAAAAGTTGCTTTAAAGACAAAAGCAGCTTTAAAAGCAAAAACAACTTTTAAAGCAAAAAGCAGCTTTAAAAGCAAAAACAGCTTTAAAGCAAAAAACAGCTTTAAAGCAAAAGCATTTTTAAAGCTCCACCAAGCACCACTCTGCTGAAGAACATCGGAGATCTGGATATTGACTTCACCTCCTAACATTCTCCCACTTGAAGTCGATATACAAGAATTCTTTGCCTTTGTTTTCCATCCAAGTGCCAATTGCCCAATGCTGCCCTTATCACGTTTTCAGCAAGCCCAGAGAAGTTTTGCACCACTCAAACTTCTCTCTCTTGACCGGCTTTGTAAGCATATCTGCAGGATTCACTTCAGTATCAATCTTCTCCAACAGGATCCTACCTTCTTCCACCACATTTCTTATAAAATGGTACTTAACATCAATGTGTTTGGTGCGATCATGGAATGTTGGGTTCTTCACTAATTGAATAGCACTTTGACTATCACAATGCAACGTAATCTTCCCTTGCATTATCTTGAAGTCACCCAACAGTCGCTCTAGCCAAATTGCCTCTTTGCTGGCTTCAGTTGCTGCAACATATTCTGCTTCAGTGGTTGATAAAGCCACCACAGATTGCAACTTAGAAGTCCAACTCACAACTCCACCAGCAAGAGTGAAAGCATATCCTGTAGTGGACTTTCGCCCATCTCTATCTCCACCATAATCAGAATCCACAAAACCTTTAACTTGCAAATCTGCCGATCCAAAGTAAATGGCAACATCTGAAGTGCCTCTTAAATATCTAAATATCCACTTCACTGCATTCCAATGCTCCTTACCAGGATTTGCCATGTACCGGCTGACTACTCCCATTGCTTGGGCAATATCCGGTCTGGTGCTCACCATGGCGTACATGAGGCTTCCTACTGCTGATGAATACGGTACACGAGACATGCTTGTCTTCTCTGCTTCTGTTCTAGGACACTGTTCGGAAGACAATTTGAAGTGTGGAGGAAGTGGGGTACTGACTGGTTTTGCATTCTGCATATTGAAGCGCTGCAGAATCTTTTCTATATATGTCTTTTGACATAACCAGATCTTCCTTCCTGTTCTGTCCCTATGTATTTTCATCCCTAAAATTTGGTTTGCTGCTCCTAAATCCTTCATATCAAACGTCCTAGCCATCTGAGCCTTAAGATCACTTATTTTCTTCATGCTAGGGCTTGCAACTAGCATATCATCAACATACAACAACAAGATAATAAAACTGCCATCATTAAACCTCTTATAGTATGCACAATGGTCAGCTTCACTCCTGTTGAAACCTTGGCTCTTCATGAAGGTGTCAAATTTTCTGTACCACATCCTTGGCGCCTGTTTCAATCCATACAAGAGATTTCTTAAGTCTGCAAACCAAATGCTCTTTGCCTCTTTCTTCATAGCCCCCAGGCTGATCCATATAAATCTCCTCCTCGAGATCACCATGCAAGAAAGCAGTTTTTACATCAAGTTGCTCCAGCTCTAAATCCTGTGCTGCCACAAGTGCAAGTAAAACTCTAACAGTAGTCAGCTTCACAACTGGAGAAAAGATTTCATTGAAGTCTATACCTGACTTCTGCACATAACCTTTTGCCACCAAACGAGCTTTATATCGTTCCAACAACCCATCACTGTTCTTCTTTACTTTGTACACCCACTTGTTACCAACAACCTTTCTTCCAGGTGGAAGATCCACAAGTTCCCATGTTTCATTCTTCCATAGTGATTCCATCTCCTCATCCATGGCTTTCCTCCACTTATCTGCATTCTCAGATTCTCCAGCTTCCTGAAACGAGCTAGGCTCACCATCATCAGTTAACAAAGCAAAAGAGGACTGAAAATCAGGAGAATACCTATCCGGACATTTTTGTGAACGTGTAGATCTTCTAACCCAATGTTCTGTTGGTTGTGGCTCTTGGTCTTGTGCCTGTTCAGGCTGCTGAACTTGTTGATCTACATGCTGATCAAAAACTTCAACAACCTTATCTTCATTTTCAGCTTTGTTCATATCTACTTCAACAGGTACAACTTCAGGTGTTTGCTGTACCTCCTTCCTTTGCATGGATTTTTCATTAAAAATAACATCTCGGCTAATAATTACCTTGTGGGTAGTAGGATCCCACAGTCTATACCCCTTCATTGTATCTCCATAGCCGAGAAAAACACATTTCCTTGACTTTGGGTCAAGTTTGGACCTGTTTTCTTTTGGCACATGGGCAAAAGCATCACAACCAAAGGTACGCAAATGAGAGTAATTAACAGGTTTACCACACCAAACCTCCTCCGGAATTTGTCCATCCAACGCAGTTGTAGGTGACCTGTTAATAAGGTAAGCAACTGTATTAACAGCCTCTGCCCAAAACCTTTTCTCCAACCCAGATGTGCTGAGCATGCTTCTTGCACGTTCCATGATTGTGCGATTCATCCGCTCAGCCACACCATTTTGTTGTGGAGTATATGGCACAGTCTTCTGGTGCTTAATCCCTTCCTGCGTACAAAATTGATCAAACTCCTTGGAGCAATATTCTCCCCCATTATCTGACCTGAGGCATAAAATAGGCTTGCCCAAACTTTTCTCTACTCTTGCCTTGAACTCTTTGAATTTTTCCAAGGCTTCTGACTTCTTTGTTAGAAAATAAACCCACACTCTTCTAGAATAATCATCTATAAATGTCAAGAAATATCTAGTACCTTTTAAGGATTGAGTGGGGACTGGTCCAAATATATCAGAATGTATAAGCTGCAAAAAATCAGAACTCTTACCAGGACTTGCAGTAAATCGAACCCTCTTTTGTTTGCCAAAAATACAGTGCTCACAAAAGTCTAAATTGCAAGACTTAATCCCAGACAACATACCTCGGTCATGCAGAATTTTCAATCCTTTTTCACTCATATGCCCTAGGCGTTGATGCCATAGCATTACTCCATCTTGAGCATTGCCTGAAGTTGCTGTTGCTGCATGGTTTGTCACCGTATCACCACACAAACGATATAGGGTCCCATAAGGTTCTCCTTTTGCTACTACTAGGGATCCTTTGGTAATTTTGCAATAATTGTTACCAAAAGTAGTACAATACCCAAGCTTGTCCATCATCTTGATTGAAAGCAAATTCTTCCGCAAAGCAGGCACATGTCGTACATCACATAACATCCTTTCTCTACCATCATCCAACTTGATCCTTATATCCCCTCTTCCCACAATTTCTAAAGGATGATCATCACCCAAATAGACCATCCCTCCATTATAGGATTGATATTTGACAAACCAGTCTCTATGTGGAGACATGTGGAAAGATGCACCTGAGTCCAAAACCCAAGTATATAAAATAGATCTGCTGCTACTGGTACAGAAGGCCTCACATGCTGCCATCTCTATTGCATCTCCAATATTGGCCTCAGCTGATGGTTGATTTTGCTTTTCACCATTCTTCTCCTTTTTTAGATGCCAACAATCCTTCGAGTGCCCTGGCTTCCCACAATGCCAGCACCTCCCTTTCAGCTTGCGTCCTTTTGACTTAGACCTGGACTGTGATCTACCTTGTTGACTCCTTTCGTTAGATCGACCTCTCACAACTAGGGCTTCATTGGTTGAGGGTTCTAGAGACGATTTTCGCCTCAACTCTTCTGCCAACAAAGCGGCTACAACATCATCAACTCTTAGAGCTCCTGATGATGCATTGCTGATGGTCATCACCAAATGATCCCGGGTGTCCGGGAGAGAACAAAGTAGGGTGATTGCTTTATCTTCATCCTCCATATTCACATCAACAGAGACTGGCTTACCGATTAGAGTATTAAACTCATTCAGATGATCTGCCAGAGATGAACCCTCCTTCATCCTCAGGCTATAAAGTTGCTTTTTCAAGAAGACCTTATTTGTTGCTGATTTAGTCTCATACAACTTCTCAAGCTTTTCCTAGAGGGCTCCCGCGGTCGTTTGATCAGCAACATTGAACAAGACAGAGTCTGCTAGGCAGAGACGAATTGTAGACATCGCCTTCCTGTCTAGCTTTATCCACTCCTCATCTGTCATGCTGTCAGGTTTACCCGCGAGCCCTTCCAAGGCTAGGGCTTGGTCGTTCTGAACCAACAAATCCTCCACCTTCATCTTCCATAGGGTGAAGTTCTTGCCATCAAACTTCTCAATCTCGAACTTGGTTACACCTCCTGTCATTGTTGCAGCTCCCACTCGCACAAAACCCTGACCAACGAGTTTTCAAAGAACCTCGCTCTGATACCAGATGTTAGAAAATTAAAAAAAAACAAGCAAGCATAAACAACAATAAACAGTACACGAGATTTTACGTGGAAACCCTGCAGTGTGCAGGTAAAACCACGGGGCAATGGCAACTTTTCTTCTTTTATTATTCTCAGCTGATTTCATACATTCACACTCTATCATAATGCAAGGGGCATTCCCCTTTTTATAGAAATACAAAGGAAGATTCCAAAAAAGTTGTGGCACATTCCAGATAAAAGTGCTTTATTAAAAAAAACTGCTTTTATCAACTGCTTTCTATAACAAAAGTTGCTTTAAAGACAAAAGCAGCTTTAAAAGCAAAAACAGCTTTTAAAGCAAAAAGCAGCTTTAAAGCAAAAAACAGCTTTAAAGCAAAAAGCATTTTTAAAGCTCCACCAAGCACCACTCTGCTGAAGAACATCGGAGATCTGGATATTGACTTCACCTCCTAACATTTTTTTATGCTCTACACTACTGCTCCATGATGGTTGCCTTTCATGGTGTTGTAGGAGTCGATATGCTGCAACGTTAGATATTTTTTCTTTTTCCTTTATCTCTTCAACTTTTTGTTCTTTCTGTTTATTTTATTTTAAATGGTTGTCCTTATATTCTTTCTCATAATTTTTCCTTTTATACCCTTCTTTAGCTTCTTCATTGTACTTTTGCCGTGGTTCTTCCTTGGACTCTTCTTTTGATTATTTTGTGAACTTTTCTTTCGATTTTTCTACGAGTTCTTTTTGTGGTTCCTCTACAACACTTTCTTGTTGCTTCTTCTTTGATCTTTGCTTGATTCTAAGCAATATTCTGCAATCTCATCTTCTTTGTCATGTAGCAAAGTTTCATGATTTTTTTTTTGTTGCACATCAACATTAACGCTACCTAATGAACCCAACCAACGACATTCAAGAACAATATCCAAATCATCCATAAGTTTACCATAAAAATTTGAATGTAAAACATATTTTATTCATAGCAATATCCAAATCCTCAAAAAATCTGAACATTCTCACTCTCAATCTATATATTTTTTGATATTCTTTATTTGAACTTGTAACATTTTAGCCAACCAATATTGATGAAAGTATAGTTACCAGGTTTGGTTGAACCTTGTCTAGGTTTGGTCCAAACTAGACATTTTTAGCTATTTGAACCAGTTCAATTCAGTTTGGCCTAATTTTTTAATAAGCTGAAGTTGCCCATTTTATAGTAAAAAAAAATTGCAATAATGTAAGAAACAAGTATTAAAAATTTAAGAAGCATAAGCGATTAAAGAAAACCATTGAAGTTCCTTTGTTAAGATTGAGGTAAGATACACTCAAGGTGGGACCTGCAAGCTTCAAATGCCATTGAGTCAAGCCACTTTTGTGTATATTTTTCATGTTCTGAACTTGTCTTTGCATATTTTTATATATTCATATATGCTTTTATGTGTTTATATTTTTTTTTTTTGGTAGGTAAAGTAAAATTTATTTACTTACGGGTTGAAGGGACCTGCCCCTATTTACAAGAAGATCATATGCATTCGAAATGCAGGCCAAAAACACCAATTTACAATAGTTCATCTGCATTCGTAATGCAGGGCAAAAACACCAGCACCACAGTCGGAAACCAACAAAAACTAACAGCCGAGCTAAACCAAAACAAACTGACCGATGGTGTCGAAGAGACACCTTTTAGGTGGTTAGAACCACCGGTAAAATTTGGCCATTGATGATTGGCCTTTGCAAACATTCTAACAGCGTTAGAGAAGAGGCACCCTCCTGCTTCGGCAGAGCTAAGTGTTTGATCTTTTGTCATTATCCAGGTTGACTTTCTCGATGACTTCCGTGGGAAAGTTGTCTTCCCAAATGGTGAGGGAGCTCTCTTTGATTGCTCTGTTTGCCAAGGTGTCGGCCACTTGATTGGCCTCCCTGAACACATGCTTGATCTGGGATTGCTCGTTGTTGCAAAGGCCTAGTTGGCATTCCTGGATAATGTTCTCTATATTTTTCCCACCCTTGCTATTTCTTTGGATGAGTTTGACAATGATCTCTGAGTCCCCTTCGTAGATGACGGGGGCTGCCGAGGTTTTGGAAATGTCAATACATCTCCGAGAGGGCCACTGGCTTCCACGAAGTTGTTGGTGCGGGACCCCAGATTTTCAACAAAGGCCTTAAGGATTTTGCCACTATGATCTCTGAAGACCCCTCCTGCTCCCGCTTTGCCTGGGTTCCCTTTGGAGGCACCATCGAAGTTAGCCTTGAGCCAACCTTGGGGGGGAGGGACCCAAGTGACCTGAGATCTGTCTTTTATGGGTTTTTGAGACTTACTGCGATCCTGGGGAATCTTGAGGGTGGAACAGAGCAATTCTTCAATCCTCGGAGCAGGGTTGGCCTGACAAGGGATGAGTCCAGAATTTTCGGTGGCGTAAGCAAGGGCTCTGGCAGCTACGGCTTTGCGGGTTCTGGGGCCTTTGTTGAAAACTCGCTTGTTGCGCTCCAACTAGAGCTGCCAGAAGATGTGATGGATGAGGACTTCCCACAAAAAGCTTAGCTTGGGATGCTTGAAGGGCTTAGGCCATTGGCAAATGAACTCTTTGACAAAGTTTGGCCAGGTCCAGCTAACCTGAAAGCTTTGGGTGGCTAGGGAGAAAACACTTATGGAGTAGGGGCAATCCATCAAGATGTGGTGAACAGATTCCCAGGCCTGGAGGCATAGGAAACATCTATTCGGCACCATGATCCCTCGCCGCATGAGATTGTCCCCAGTAAGGATTTTGTTGTGGATGGCCGTCCAGCAGAAGTGCGCGATTTTGGGAATGAGGGATTTGATCCACACCACACCTTGTTAGCGACCACCTTCTCGCAGTTGGGGGTGCCTTGGGAACCCATCTTCTCAATAAGCTGGGCCGCGGTCTTGACAAAGAAATTCCCGTCATTGGTGCCTTTCCAACATCGCTCATCTCTCCTGTTGACATGGGGGAGGAAAGTTGATCGTTGGATCTCTTGAATCCCTTTCACGGCTTCCTTGATGGGTTCATTTCTTATTATGAAATTGATCTTCTTCCACTCCTGGGCTTCTAGGTTGGAGGAAATGAAGTCTGCAACCCTGAGCCCGAATCTGTTGTCAGTCAAATGCCTGGCGGGGATCAAAACCGGATTGCTGATGAGGGGGGAATTCCCGACCCAGGTATCTTCCCAGAAGTTGATGTTGGCCCCATTCCCCAGCTTCCGAGGAAGACCCTTCGAGGATGATGTTTTGGGTATGAGTGATGGATTTCCAGAAATGTGAACCGTTGTGCGGGGGAGGCGCTTGGAGGAAGGCTTGGTGTTGAAGGTACTTTCTTTTCACAATGTTTACCCATTCAATATTGGCCTTAGTCACTACTCTCCAAGCTCAGCTTAGCTAGGAGAGCTAGGTTGGCAATCGAGATTCGGCGCGAGACCAAGACCTCCCTGATCTTTGGGGGAGCAAACTTTATCCCAAGCTACTAGGTGGAGCTTTCTTGAGGCCTCCGATCCAGACCAAAGGAACTGCTTTTGAATTTTTTCAATGGCTTCTCCCACCGAGGCCGAGATTTTGAACACAAACATGAAATATGTGGGGATGCTCTGCAAGACGGATTTGACCAAAGTTGCCTTCCCTGCATTGGTGAGCAGGGCCCCTTTCCACCCAGCTAACTTGTTACGGATCTTGTCCACCATGTTTGCCCACATGGTTGGTCGGGCCCTGCCATGGAACATGGGGAGCCCGAGGTAAGTGGTCGGGAACTCAGAAATGGAACATCCCAGGATTACGGCGATCTTGTCGTTGTCTTTTGGGCGGGGTATGGATGAAGAACAACTTGCTTTTAGTGTAATTGATTTTCTGGCCAGCAGCTTCCTCGAAGCGGTTGAGAATATCCTTGATCACCTTGGCATCTGCTACCGAAGCCTTAGTAGCCATCAACGTGTCATCTACAAACTGCTGGTGAGTGGTGGGAAGAAGCCCGGACGCTGCCCTGATCCCGGAAAGTTGACTGCAGGAGCATGCCTCCTTGATAGTTCTCCCCAAACTCTTTGCCAGGATGATGAACAGAATGGGGGACAGAGGGTCACCTTGCCTCAGGCCTCGAGAACTCGGGAAGTAACCCGCAGCAGAACCATTTACCATGATAGAGAACCAAGAAGAGGAAATGTAGTTGTAGATCAGGTTTACCCAGGACTCATGGAACCCAAACTTGAGAAGGATTTGGGTGAGGAATTCCTGTTGACTCTGTCAAAGGCCTTGTTCATGTCCGACTTGAGGAAGAAGGCAGCCGTGTCTGAAACCTGGGCTGAATGGATCAATTCATGGATGGTGATGACCCCATCGAGAATATTGCGTCCTTTGATTGTGCTCCCCTGACACGGGTCAATGATGGACGGAAGAATGTTGGATAGCCCGGACGCAAGGGCTTTGGTGAGGATTTTGTAAATGACATTGCACAGGCTGATGGGCCGGTAATCAGAGAGGGATCGGGAATTGGCCCCTTTGGGGATGAGAGCCAAGAAGGTGGAATTCACATCTCTAGGAATGGACTTGGAGATTTGCATTTCCCTAATGGCGTTAGAAAGATCTTGCCCCACGATGTCCCAGAAGGTCTGGAAAAACCTGGGCGAGAACCCGTCCGGCCCGGGGGCTTTGTCGGGCTTCATGGAAAAGAGGGCCTGGTGAACTTCATCTTGGGAGATGGAGGCTGAGGAGAAAATCATTTGATTCTTGGGAGATGATGGTGGGGATGATGGCCAGGAGGGATTCCATGGCCTCGGGGGCTTGGGGCGGGCTGGAACCTAGGAGGCTTTTGAAATGATTGATGGCTTCTTCTCTGATTGCATGGATATCCGAAATGGCTGCCCCATCCTGCAAGACAAGGCTTTTGATCTTATTGGCACTCCTATGCCTCAAGGTTGAGATGTGGAAGAACTTGGTATTGGCATCACCTTCCTTGAGCCAAAGCTGTCTTGACTTCTGGCGCCAGAAAGTTTCCTCCTTGGTGAGGATGTTGTGGTACTCAGACAACAAGGCGCTCTCCTCATCCCTAAGACTATCACTGCCTTCGCCTTTTTGAAAGGACTCCTCAATATGGCTGATTCGGGATTTGACCTGCTGTTTGTCTTCGAAGATGTTCCCGAAGGTTTCCTTATTCCACTTTTTCAAGTTCCCTTTGATGAACCCGAGTTTCTGGGTTACCTGGTTAATAGCAGACCCCGGGAATTTCTGACTCCACCATGACTGTATCAAGCCCTTGAGATCCTTGTGGTGAATCCACATTGCTTCAAACCTGAAAGGGGTCTTGAACTGCGGTCTAGAATCTGATTCCAGGATGAGGGGACTATGATTAGAGCCTATCTTTGGGAGGGCTCGCAAACTGGCATCCCCAAAGCAGGGGAGGGCTTCCTGGGAAAGCAGAAATCTGTCTAGGCGCTCTTGGATCAGATTGGTGCCCTTCCTTCTGTTGCTCCAAGTGAAGAGGGACCCTTGAAGCTGGACATCCATGAGAGCGTTGGAATTAATGAAGTTTCTTAGGTCTGCAGTATCTCTGTGAGTGATGATGTTCCCTCCTTTTTTGTCCTTGAGGTGCAAAGGAGAATTGAAGTCCCCTGCCAGGATCCAAGGAGTTCCTTCGAAGACCTGCCTCATTGAAGTGAGCATTTTCCATAGAGCTTCTCTGCCCACAGAGGTGTTCAGGGCATAGACATTTGACATCACCCAAGAATTCTGGGATTCAGTATCCTGGAACAAGATGTTGCTTACCCTATCGTGGCCCGAAATAAGGTTTCCCTGGAGCTTGGTAGGATTCCAGAGACACAGGAGCCCTCCCGACGTCCCAGAAGCCGGGGAATGAATGAAATCGCAGTTTCGCCAAATCTTTCTAGCAATGTTAGGGGACCATTGATCACCCAATTTTGTTTCTTGAATGAGAAAAATGGTTGGATTATGTTCTCTCCTCATGGCTGCAGCCAGTCTCTGTTTGGCTGCCCCATTTAGACATCTCGCATTCGAGGAGAGGACTTTCATTTCAAACTCTTGGAAATTCTCTTGCCCCCTTTTCCTTGTTGAGCAGGGGTTTGGATCTTCGACTTTCGTCTTTGGAATTGTTTGTTGTTTCCTGAAATAGCGTTCTCTGGGTTCCATTGGCTATATCTTCAGCTGCATTTTTGTTCCTTATGTCCGAATCAGAGGGTCTTCCTCTCTTTTTTTCCCCTCCTACATCCATCATGGATTTTCGGGAGCTCCGAGTTATCCTGGGACTACTTTGCTCAGGGGATGACTTGTCCTCGCCTTCGTCATTAGCAGAGATAGAGTCTGAGTACACAGGAGAGGCTGGGTCTTTAGGACCCGGGCGGGGGGACGAAGGAGGAGAGAGGGGAGGCGGGCCTTGAGGGATTCTCGGGGAAGTGGGGGCACTGAGGACGGGGGGAGGATTATGGATGGGGGCGGTAGGGGGGCAAACCAGGGGAGGTCGAGGGGGCGAGAGGATGGCCGTTGGTTCAGAGGTGGCCGGGATCTCGCCTTCCTCACAATCCTCACTGATAACAGAACTATGCAAAGGATTGAATTTATTGATTAGAGGAACAAAGGTACTTGCCTTACGATTGAGCGGGCTCGGAGGGGGCCTGGAAATAGCTTTGCTGGCTGCTTGCAAGACAGGCGGGGGTTGATGCTGCATCTTCTTTGACTGGTCCCTAGCGGGTTTTGATTGTGGCGGGATCCGGAGTTTGGGGCACTGCGACTGAAGATGGCCCTGGGATTGGCACTCAGGGCAAAAAGCTGGCTTGTTTTCATAGAAGAGTGGTTGCTTCCAGTTGAAGTCGCCATAGATGAGGTTCAGGTGGTCTGGAAGCTGACTTTCCAGGTTCACATTCACGCAAATGCGGGCCTGGGTTAGCCGGGTTCTTGCCCGGGTGGCCGGGTCGATAGCCACGAGCTCGTCGATCGCCTTAGAAAGACCAAGCAAGGCATCTTCATAGAAGAAGTGGGCTGGGAGATCTGGAAGTCTAACCCAGATGGGGGCGAAATTGATGTTCTGGGAGCTGGGGTTGAAGTTTGGTTGCCATTTTTTGAGGAACAGACTTCGCCTTCCATAGAACCAGGGCCCTCCGGATAAGATGCGCTCTATGTCTTCATGGGAATTGAGTTGAATCATGAAAAAACCCCTTGTCATTGCTGAGATCTCCAAGTTGCCTAGGGTTTTCCATTTTGAAGCCACCCATCTGCGAGTAGCATCTAAGTCAGGTCACCCGCCGATGATTTTGCCTACCAAGGAGTTGGTATCCCGGGATTCATAGTTTTCCATGAGGGATTTAGGGCATAGAACATTATTCCCTTGTGTGATGAATTCGTTGGCCGTAGACGACATAGGAATTCATTTTTTTGGAGCAAGTCAGCAAAGGATGGCTTGTCACTGCTGTTGGAACCTCGCCTAGGATATGGGGCCCTTGCTTGGCCATGGTGCCAGGCCTGACGGAGCCCTCGACGTCTCTGCTGCAACGATCAGGATCTAAGTGCGTCGCCATGGGGAGTGCCTGCGAGAATCATTTCGCTGGCGCGACCCGGTTTTGGGAGTCGGGGAAGGCGCCCGACTAGCCCTAGGAAGCGACGGGAGGATGGGCGGAGGGCAGGAAACAATCCGCCAAGGAAAAACGCGGAATCGAAAACCGGAAAAGGAGCGTTTAAAGCCCTTTTTGAGAATGGGAGTGAATGCATAATCATAATATCTATATCTTATGTGTTTATATTTAAATATACATAGATATACATATATTTATGTTTTTTTCAGACTGAACCAGACCTTTTCTAAAAACTGAATCCCTGAACTTTTAACCCTTCTGTTTGGATTGAACTTTTTGTACTTGGTAACTATGGATGAACTCATGAAAGTATACCTGCTACTAGGGCTTATGGAAATAATGACCTCCTTTTGAATGTGTCCATGAAATTGTAAACCAAAATATTTAGATGGATACAAATCTTGATAACACTTTTCTTTCTTTTCTTAATCCAAAAGTGTAGATCCTTTTTTCTCCTCCTTAGGCATTCTTATCTTTTTCAATCTTTGATGGTATCCTTTAAACTAGATTTTTTTGTCCATGCTCATTGGTTCTCAAAATTCTTTTCAAGTGTAAAAGCCATTGTATTTAAATCTTGTCCACTAGTGATAAGCTTCTCCTTCTAGCTAACCCTAAAGATCAATTCACTAAAGCAAATTACCAAAATATAAAGATGTAGATTCTTTTTATCACTTTCTAGCATCAATATCATCCTCCAATTATTTTTGTTGTTGGAGAATATTATATTATTTGGTACATGCTAATGTACCACCTTGGGTACATTTCTAGATTAGGAGTGTCTTAGATTAGAGTGTGAGTATTTACTTTATGCAATGTAATAAATGCACAAGTATTATTAGAATGTGCAAAGTATTTAATATTGTAAATGTGCATAATAGTCCA
This sequence comes from Wollemia nobilis, assembly GCA_028583015.1. Classification (NCBI taxonomy): domain Eukaryota; kingdom Viridiplantae; phylum Streptophyta; class Pinopsida; order Araucariales; family Araucariaceae; genus Wollemia; species Wollemia nobilis. The sequence goes on along the minus strand of JAQPPZ010002170.1, from coordinate 9,649,498 downwards.
TGTGCACATGTGTCCTTAGAATAGGAAGTGAAGAGTCTCAAGAAGAGAGAAGGCCAAGAGTGCTCCATATGAAGAGTCACATTCCATTATATATGTGTCTCTATGTATGTGTGCAAGCAACACAATGTAGAGGGAGAGTGTGTGGAAGTATGATGTACTTGAGATCTTTATTCTATATCAAATTACTATTTTCGTGAGTATTTGTTAATGACAATTTTATGAGTTGTTGCAGAAGTTATTTATGAGTTTTATATGTTTAGAATATTGCCATTATCTTATATTTGATATAGTTTTTTCTTTTTTAGGTCTTGAGGTTATTTTGCTTTAAGTATTTAGCATCAAAAGCTAACATTTGTCAACTTCATGATCTCTCAAGAAAAATAACAATGGAAACTAGGGTTTCATGAAAAACATTTCATAGAAAATATGGCTCTCTCATATTGGGGGATGTTGTGGAGTTTTTCATTTCTTAAGGGTATATTAGAATCTATATATTTGTCTCTTGTATTGATTCATTGCATTGTGGAAGATTTATTTGTTAGTTCAACATATTGGATGGTGATTTATGTTGAGTATCAAGGTTTGCATACCACAAAAGAGGTATTAATGTGGAATGAAATTCCGCGATAGGAATATTCCACATGCGTTGATACCACTTGTAACTAAACGAATAATAAAATTAAGTAAATTCAATCCACAACAATCCACAATTTGCAAGAACGACAATGAAAAGAGAGATTGGCAAGATGAACAACGAAAAATTCAATATATGATGAAGAAATCAAATATCGAGATCCAAATTACAAATGCAAGTCGATGCCACTTAGAGAGGGCAGAATATCCTGATGCATACAAATGACAATTAATAAGGAATATATTGTTTGATTATCAAGGTTCATAACATGATATTTAGCATGATAAACTGATAGTGAGAAAATGTTATAATTTTATGACCATCAAGAGTGTTGTTTAAATAAACCAATGCCTTGCATTTGCTATGACATCCCTTGTGGAGAGTTACTATTGGTCTATCTAAGACAGGCGTGTGGAGCATTGCAAGCAAGTTTGAAGAGGACATTCCCTGCTTGAAATTTAATTTCCCATGCTCATGATGATAGTATTTGTATAAGAGTTGCATTGATCTGTGTCCTTTACCAGAATCCCAACTTCGTCCAGCCGTGTCTTTGGATGTGCCTTTTCCAGACCCTTATTTTGTGCAGGAAACAAAGACAGTCCTCTCCTGCAAAAACAAACACAGAAAACAAAGAGAACAAGGCTATAAGAAATAGCAAAACAAAGCATAAAAACTAGAAAATGATTTTTTGGATTTGAAACCTCCAATTTCTCTTCATCGGATATTCTATATATTTAAAAGTTTACTTTTATATGGTAACAGGAAGCCGAAACATCATTAGATTATTTGTGGGAATATTATCCATTTCAATTTTCCCGCCTGGTATTTGTAAGTAACATATCAGGCCTCCTATATTTTGTAGTTTTTGGTCACCAAGAACTTTTTTTTGTCTTCTTCCTTTGATCAGTTCTTGGCTTCCAAGGAATGTCTAGTTCTTGACTTATGTCTTGTAGCAAATCTGGTGCCAACTCCCTTTCTACTAGAAGTATGGTGTCAAGTCAGGTGCATCATCTAGCATGGATGGTTCAAACAACTTGATGCAGTTGGTATTGATGATGGAATATATCTTCATGTAGTGGGGCAGATTTAGTTTAAGGCATTCTCCCCAATTTTTTTTTGAATGATTTTGAATGGTACATATTGGATGGGCTTGAGCTTGAGCTTTTTGCCAACTCCTTTCAGTCGCTCCTTGCTCAGATAGAGCCATACCATGTCACCCACTTCAAACTTGAGGGGTATCCGATGGCAATGATGATGTTGTTTTGCTTAAGCTTGGGCTTGATGAAAATGCTTTTGTACCTGCATATGGTCCTTCAAATTTTTGTTATAAACTTGATTGCTTGGATTTGTTCATCCCCCATTCTCCAATTCTCCATAACCATGAACTTTACCAAAGGATATGTTGATGGGTGTTTGGGGAAGGAATCCCAAACATTTCTCAAATTGTGATTAATTTGTTGAGCTATGATTAGGCCGATTATAACAATGCTGCAAGTATGGTAGGCTTTCATCTCAAGTCCTGAGATGTTTGTAATTGTATCTTCTAAGCATGTGAACAAGTGGCTGATTCACGACTTCTGTTTGCCCATATGTTTGTGGATGGAAGGTAGTACTATGCCTCAATTTTGTGTTCATTAAACTCCATAATGTTATCCAAAACCTGCTTAAAAATTGTTTGTCTTGGTGTGATATATTAATGTAGGCAGTCCAAAATGCACCCAATTTTTTTTCAAAGAATAATATAGCTGCTTCTCGATTTGTGATTGTCTTTTTACAAGGGATTAAGATTGTCATTTTACTGAATCTATCTAGCTCCACAAATAGGTAGTTATGACCCTGTTTTGTTTCAGGCAATCCCTCCCAAAAAGTCCATTGAGATACTTTCCTATGCACAAGAGAGCACTGGAAGTGGGGTGTAAAGTCCCACTTTTCTATTGGAAGGCTTACATATGTTTCACAACATGTATTCCCTAACAACCTTCACCATGCTTGCTTGCATTTTTGGCCGGTATACATATCTCTGCAAATTTGGAGATTTTTTGCCCACCCCAAAGTGTCCAGCCACTTTGGAAGTATGAGATTATCACATGAAATGTAATCCACCACCTTCTCGAGGTATGCAAAGTTTATCATATCGATAGAGCAATCCATCTTCCGCTTTCAAATTTGTCATGGATTCCTTTTCATCCACATGGTCTCTATGTTGCAATGCAATGTAAAGGGTGCTAAAATCTTTATCAACTGCATATTGTTGCTTGAATTCTTCATTTGGAAATGACTGCAATTTCATTACAACTCCCAATATCAAAACTTTTGGTGTCCCTGATAACAAATTAGCCAACCTATTATTGAAACTCTTCTTGTATTGGATAACCAAATTGAATTGCTGCAGGAATGCCATCCATTAAATGATGATTTGCGTTTTTAAGAATCACAATGGCTTATGGTCAGTATGAATGATGGTTTCTTTTCCTAGCAAATAATACCTCCAGTGCTTCACCACTTGGACCATTGCATATAACTCTTTATCATTAATAGGATAATTAAGCACTGCACTAGAAAACGTTTCAGAATAGTATGCTATTGGTTTGCCATATTGCATCAATATATGGCCCCTAATGCATAACCACAAGCATCAACCTCAATTTCAAAAGGCATTTGCAAGTTTGATGGCCCCAACATAGGTGCCTCACTAATCTTCTTTTTAAAAATATTTAATTCAATTTCTTGATCTTTTTCCCATTGGAATCTCTCTCCTCTCATGGACAATACATGTAAAAGTGCTGTAATTTTTGAAAAGTGAGGAATAATTTCCTCAAGAGCTGGGCTGCTCCAACAAAGCTTTGCATCTCTGTCAATGTAGTTGGTGTGGGATAATCCAATATGATTTGCACCTTTGTAGGATCAATATTTAACTCATTACCTCCAACCATGAATCCCAAGTAAGATAGTAATTGTTTGCCAAATTCATGCTTTGTCAAGTTGAGATGCAACTTCTGAGTTTTCAAGGCCTGAAAAAACTTGCTTCAAATGCTAGAAGTGTCAATGTATCATCAAGATATACAATAGCAAAATAATCTAGGAAAGGCTGGAATACCTCATTCGTTAGTGGCATGGAGGTCGTTGGTGCATTGCACAACCCAAAGGGCATGACCAACCCATTCATAAAGCCACTATTTTGTCTTGAAAGCTATTTTTGAGACATCTTGTTCCTTTATCCAGACTCGATGGTACCCAAATTTTAAGTCTAGCTTTGTAAAATATCTTATCCCTTGTAACTGATCCAAAAGATCGTCAATTCTGAGTAAAAGGTGTTGGTTTTTCACGGTGATCTTGTTCAAGGCTCAAAAGTCTATGCACATGAGCCATGTCCTATATTTTTTGGGAACTAGTACTACTGAAGATCCACAATGCGATGTACATGGTCTGATAGCTCCTTGCTCCAATAATGCCTTAGCTTGCTTCTTAATCTCCTCACTTTCAAGTATTGAAGTTCAATACAACCCCAAGTTGGGCAATGGCATCTGGAAGTAGTTTAAGTTCATTTTCAATTGATCCTTTTGTAGGTAGTCCCTAAGGCTGCATGAACACTTTACTCAAAATGCAGCAACATATTGTCCATCTATTTATTTTGGTCAGGATTGCATGCTTGCCTAGAGGTTTTTGCTTCGTCTCTTGGCTTGAATTGTAGAGGCCAATAAAATCTTCTCCTTGCCTTTATATGCATAGGTCAAGAAGGGCTTCCAATCTTTTATCAACTTATATTTATTGGTTGTCCTTAAGAATAAAGCATGCTTGTCCCACAAGAATGGAGTTTCAAAAACAACTTCACATACATCCAATGGCAGTACATCACACTCAATTTCATCTATAAACTTATACGAAATTGCAAAATTGAATCTGCATTGTCGAGTAACTTGTGTCTCTGCATCTTTATGCAATGAACGTAAGGGGTATGGGTGTGGATGCTTGCTAGACTGTAATCCCAACTTGTGAAGCAGTGCCTCAGAAAGCAAATTCTTTTGACTACTGGAATAAAAAATCGCTGTCAGTAATGTCTTCTTGATTTGGATTTTGGCATAAAATAATTTTAATTATTCGACATTTATCTTTTCTTTCTATCCTAACTCATCGCCTTTAAGTAGTAACCTTGAGTATGCCATCTGTATCAATTTATCATCTGCCTCCTCCATACTTTCAACCATAGTAGAGAAAATCGGTATCGGGTAGTAATCGGCTGGGGAAAAAGACGGGAATAAATTGGAATCGGGGAAAAAATCGGCAAAAAAAAAAAACCGAAGAAAACATTTTTTTTTTTTCATGCATATTACAATGAATTAACATTATGCAAATTAGATATTGCAATAAAAACAACAATTCAAGTCAAGACATCATACAAGGCTCAAGCTTTAAGTACACATGAAAGTGACAAAACACATCCTGTATTGCTTATAATATGAAAAGGTACAAATTTACAAGTAAAAACAAGGAAAAAAGGGTTTCATTTTTTATATGCCTGCACATGGAAACAAGTAAGAACAAAGTTACAATCACTTGAAAAAAGGAAAAAATTTAAAAAACCTAAACTCTAAACCAAAAGGCTAGGGTTTAGGTTTAAAATTGAAACATTGACAGCTGAAAAATGGGCTTGCATACATAGTTATCAGGCAGCAATATTTACTTAAAAAAGAGGAGGAAAAAAAACCCTAAACCCTAAACCATAGGGCCTAGACTAGGGTTTAAACTTCAAGTTCAAAGTTCAAAGTTTCAAATTCAAACACTAACAGCTGAAAAATGGGCTTGCATACATAGTTACCAGGCAGCAATATTTATTTTAAAAGAGGAGGGAAAAAAAACCCTAAGGCCTAGCTTAGGGTTTAGGGTTTAAAATTCACAGTTTCAAACATAAACAGTTGAAAAATGGGCTTGCATACATAGTTATCAGGCAGCAATATTTACTTAAAAAAAGAAAAAAAACCCAAAACCCTAAACTAGGGTTTCAGATTTAGGGTTTAAACTTTAAACTTCGAAGTTCAAACATTAACAGCTGAAAAATGGGCTTGCATAAAAAAACCCTAAATTGGCCACAGCTTGAAAAAAAAAATTATTAAAAAAAAATTGCAGATTTTTTGCCAATTTTTTGAAAAAATTGGCAAAAAGTCGCCGATCCCGTTTTTTCGAAAAAATTGGAAAAAAATCGGCAATGAATCGCCTGCATCTCGATAAGATGCCGATTTGTTTGGCCCGGCATTGAGACCTGATTTTATTGCGATTTTTCCAATTTTTTGGCGATTTTCTCAACTATGCTTTCAACCTCTAGATCTTCAGTCTTGTTCCCTTCCACTACAATATGGATGGAGATCATAGACTTTTTCTTTGCCCTGTTTTGGTTTATTAACTCTGGACTTACTTCCAATATTGCCTCTTAGTGTGCCACATTCTACGACAATGCTTACATTGCCATTTGTGAGAAGTTCCTTCTTTTTTTTTGTTCCATTTTATAAGACCATCCAATTCATTGTTTTTTTCCCCGATTATTTCTTAATTCATCTCGTAAGACCTTGGAATTCCGAATAGAAGGTTCAAGGTTTGAGTCGAGTGGGGGGTAGAGTTGTACTTTGGTAACCGAAGTTTGGTCGGATAAACATATATCTGGGAAATAACATCCTCTATAAGAGTTGTCTCATATGGCCTATGGTCTCATGGACGTTAAAAACTACATTACCTTGTTACCTTTTGCTGACCATGACTTCTCAGCCCGAATTTTCATTTTCGTTTTAACTTCAATGTAGAGAGAGCCTTCTTAACAGCCTCAATTGGTTTAATGTCAAAAAGTGATAGTTCTTCCCGAATGTAGTTATGTAGCCCACCTTCATACTTCATTAGCACACTAGTATCCTCCAAAAGGATGTCTAGTAGTGTGGCCTTATTTTGAAATTTAAAGTGTTGCTAGAGGTATTGCCACTTGATTTGTTGTTCATTCTCATATCCGATGGGATAAAATTGATTCATCAACAAGGACTTGAACTCATCCAAATTGGATACTAATGCTTCATTTTGCTGATGCATTCTTATGCGCGAAATCCTGGTGTAGAATGGGAGATCCTCGTTGTAGCTCTCCCACCATACCAATGCATGTTTTGTCATCCTTAATTGGTCAAACTGATTTTTTTTGCACATCTTTGAATCCATGGGAACCAAAGTAAACTTCCAACCGTCTCAACCAGTTGAGCTTTTCTGCATCCATTTGACCATTATAAGGTGGAATTTCAAGTTTAACTTCCACTTTAGGGTGGTGGAGGTACTTGATACTTCCATTCCCAAGAAAAACTTAGACCTAGTCCCTCTTGGAGATTGTGGATAATCAAGGCTTTTCCCCTTTTATCCTCCTTGCTACATCATGTTGGCCAGAAACTCAGTGAACATCTGCTATAGAGTCTCTATGTTACTTTCCAACTTAGCAAGTTTGGCATCATGGTCACTTCCCTCTACTCTTCTGGGCTCCATTTGTGCTAGTCTCTTTCGCTTTACTGGGCTGCATAGCATTGGTGCTTCACTAGCTTTATATTCACTCTTGATATGCACCATGCACAGATCTATTGCTGAGGAATGATACCAAACCGATCTGTTTCCTTGACCAGAATCTGAGTTTCTTCCAGCCCCATCTTTGGATTGGCCTTTTCCAGACCCTTCTTCCCTGGAGGAGACAGAGAGTCCTTTCCTGCAATAACAAAACACAGAAACAAACAGAGCAACGCTGTAGAAAACATAGAAACAAAGCATAAAAACTAAAAATTGATTCGTGGCTTCAAAGCTTCCAAGTCGTCTTGATTGGATATTTGATTTATCTAGAAGTTTATTTTACATGGAAATAGGAAGCTGAACCATCATTAGATTTTCTTGGGGATATTATTCATTCCAATTTTTCCTGGTGGGCATTTGTAAAGTACGGATCATGCATACGTCTCTTCAGTCACTTCATAATGTAATGAACCCTGAATGCAGTTGTGTAATCTGTATCGCTGATGCCAGCTGTTAGATGGGGCATTCTTGTTAGAGGTGAAGGGATTGGTGCTGTCATTTCAAGGGGGTGGTTATTTGCTACTGTTTCCAATATGACCCAACACAGTTGTTAGTTTCATCCCTTATAATGCATGTGCTTGGTACAGATGTTGAGGTCCTAAGGGCCAGGGGAAAAGGCTTGAACCGATCTTATTCTTGATTCACATTAAGGGGTGCTCTTGATTGACTAGATTTATCATGGGTTTCCGTTCTTCAGAATATGGGTATGTGGTGACAAGAAGTGGTTGGAGATCTTGGTCTATTCTGCCACTTCTGTGTCTTCATCTTTGTTGCATTCCTTGTAGACATGTTTGATGGAGAAGTGGTTAAAGGAGGCAATAGTATTAAGATGTTTTCTAAAAGACCTTCAGATGCCAAGCTTCCAATTGTTTTCTCTGTAGCATCTGAAACACCACCCTTGAGTTTCGTTCACTCCAATTTTCTGATGGCACCTACTACCAGGAGTTTGCAGCTTTTTATAAAGGGTCATTAGCTTGGCCCTATTGTCAGTGGACTGCCCTTTGTCTGTAGTGTACACAAAGCAGATGTCTTTTGAAGGGTTTTCTTGCAAACCACCAAACCTGGTCTTCCCTGGTTAGGCTTTAAATGGCTATGATAGGGAGATTACCAATCTAAGCCTCATGTACTTGTGCTGGTTTCTTTTGTCTTTGTTCTCGAATTAGGGTCTGCAGTGTTTTATGATTTCCTTCTGCAGGGACATTATGAACATCAAACTTTAATCTGTAAACTTGCTTATGTCACAGAAGTGCATAAGTTCTGTTCATTCCAGATCACCTAAGGGATTTGGATGCTTAAAAAAATGCAGTGGTTTTGGCTAAGATTTTCCTATGAAAGCAATAAGTTTGTAGCAGAATTGCCATGCACAATTGCACCTCATAAGAAGAAGTTGTGTATTTGTTACATCTTAAGCCACAAAAGGAACTGCAATGGCCCTGAGAAACTGCGCTAAGGTTATCAATGGTGAGAATGTGGTTGTTTATAATGGGTTAAATAAAGACTGGATTTTGGAAGCAGCTTATTCCAAATAGTATACCACATCAGATAGATAGGGAAAGGGAGTGGTGGGGCAGATCAAGGTGATGTAGCCTTTCTTCACTCAGTAGGTACTTGATTTTGATCCTTTTCAAATTAAATTGTCTTCTTCATTCCTAGACAATATAGCACTGTTTGATATGATTCTATTGACATGCTCCTATTCCTTCTGATGGTTCTCTTCAAAAAGATGGATGTTCATTCATTTTATTATTTGAATGCTGTATCCACACTTGAGATAAGGTCCACTGGTTTTGAGTAACATTGTCAAATTCTTGCTTGAAGTGTTTTCTGATGCATGCCTTCCTTCAATCTCCTCTAGCAGGTATCCTTTAAGACTTGGGTCTTCTTTTCTTGTCTCACATCCATTCAAGGTGAGTGCTATTCTATATTATAGGTCCCTTGGGGCTAGCTGGACTGCTGACGCTTCTCTTGGGTTTCATGCAGTCAAGGTACTTTGAATAAAGCACTTTGCTCGATAGCTGGTGTTTCTTCTTTTTAATACTCCATACCACCTTTTTAAAAAGTTCCAGATTTCTAATTGCGGAACCACTACTTACTTTGGGAATGTAGATCTTCTTGCAGGCTGTGAGGGGAATGTTGTTTCTTTCTTTTGTCTCTTGCCACATGAATCGTCTCTGAATAGAGTTAGTGGTACTGTTGAGCTTATTTGGCACTTCAAGACAGATGCCATCTGTGCTAAGAGTGCGTGGGAGTAACTTTAACTTACCAGATGCAGTTAACTATTTTTGTCTAAAGTCTCTCGGATTTTTCCTGAAGTGATCTATCAAGGGATCCTTTAGATTTTTCTTTACACACCCTTCAAATAGAGGGATGCCTAGGTGTTTGCATTAATGTTCTCTGAAGAAAAACAGCTATCTGCAAGTTTTGATTTCTTTCAGAAAGTTGTGTCATCAATTAACTACTGATGGACAAAGTTATTCTGTAAGTTGACAGGGAGACATGATTTCTTACCCTGAGCCTTAAGTCCTTATCCAAGAGCTTCAACCATTAGGACAAAAGGTTTGATGAGATAGGATAGCCCTGGAGCAGGCCTCACTGACCAAGGAAAAAAGCTTGCTGGGATATAAAGTGGGACTGAAGTGTTTAGAGTGGACACTTTTCTGAATCTAATCAAACCGATTGGACTGATCAAGGAAGTCTCAAGTATAATTTATGTTCAATTTATTTTGTTGAAAAGTGAGATGAGCAACTATAATGTTGTTTGTGTTAAATTGATATGTAGTTACTTGTTTGAAGATTGATTTTAGGGTGTCCAATTTTAATATAAATTATCTTTGTTTATGTATTTAAATTTTTATGTACAAATAAAAAACATTTCTAATGTTGGTAATATTATTTTCTTTTAATTGGTTATATGGCATGAGAAACGGGTCCCACCTGTATTTTATCAACAGTTTGGCAATTAGCATGTATCTCTTGTCAAGATTCAAACTTTGGTCTCCTCCTTGAAAGTTAAGGAATTAACCTCATGAGCTCATGCCATTTGATAAAATCTAAGTCCTGATGTTAGGAATATACTTATATTGTAAGGAAATTTCCTTTTTTATGTATTAATGTGCGAAAATATACTATTAGTTATTTATATTTATTAGCCCTTCTTTCCATACCAGAAAGCAATATGTATATTATAGGTTAACATACATTTTTTTTTTTTAATAAGCAATGTGTGGCTTCTATTGGGGTCCACTCCCATTACAAAAACAAAACATTACATTGCTCTCATTACATTCTATCAACTTGCCTTTCCAAAAATATTCTTCATCTTCCTTTCTTATCAAAGGGATTTGCCATCTTCCTCTCTGCTAAGTTTCCACAATCAACTCCTTTATATCATTTCATACAAAAGCCTTTCAAAATTAAAATTTTGTCAAGATAAAATTCAACACCATGAATGGCTTAAATATTTGCTGCCCAGTTTCCATATTTATAAATATAAATACATTGTCCATAACAACCTGAAAGTTTCATAATACCTTTTTTTAGGGTTCTTATTCATGCCCTTAATATTCCAAGATATTATTTTCATTGTTATTTTTTGTTTTTATTTGTGGGTTTAGCTCCATTTATTGTTAACACCTGCACTATTTGCTTTTGTTTTCCCATATCTTTTTTCAATGAGTTTACGTAGGTTTTTATGAGGGGTCCTGGTCCCTCATACTGAGGTGGGTTTGAACTTTGGACCTCTCAAATTACCACTACAATAAGCTTGCAGCTAAATGTTAGGGTAAAGCATGGGTTTTTATGAGGGGTCTCGGTCCCCTCGTACTGAGTAGGGTTTGAACCCTGGACCTCCCCAAAGAGAGGTAAGCTTGCAGCTTAAGCTTTTGTTTTCCCATCTCAATATCCCTTTGGGTTTCCAGTGGCATATTCCTATGTTGGAATTCCGTTCCACTTTAATACCTCTTCTTTGTTTTTGCTTCTTGGGTCTTCCTCAGTTTTTTTCGTTCCCACCAATACTTTAATTTTCATCAATCTCTTCAATCTTCTCACAATGCTCAAAGTAAGACTTATTATCTATAGGTTTGTCTTGCTGTGAAGGATCTATAGAGCAGGGAATGACCTCAAAATACATTCTTCTTTATATTGCCCTAGAACCCTAAAATGTAAGGACGCTTTTCTAAAGCAATTACCTTCTTATTTTGCCCTAATAAACCTAAATTGTTACATGCTTCCTCCATCCTCATTTCTTTATTATGCTGCTCTTGAAACCCTAAAGTGCAAGGGATAACCTGTATTCCACTTTCACTTTTATTACCAGGAGAGGATTCTATATATATATATATATTTTTGTGGAAAACACCCCAAATGGGATGCCACTTTTGGGTAAGTCCCAAGGAGGTAGGGGTATCTATTCCGCCAAAAATGCCCAGGGCTTGCATCTGGCCTGCCCCCTTTGGCACACTCAATGAGCATGCCTAAAACAACAAAAACAAGAATAAACAAACACAAAAAACACAACAACAACAAAAACTAAAGACAAACAACAAACAAAAAAAAAAAAAAACAAACAAAAACAACAAAAAAATTAAAAAACAAAAAGCAACAACAAAACACAAAACACCAAAAAAAAAACTATAAAAACATCAAAACAACACAAACACACAAAAAAAAAAACTTAAAAAAAAAAGATACCAAAAACATAAAAAACAAAAAACACAAAAAACAAAAAACACAAAACACAAAAAAAACAACACAAAAAAAACAAAAACAAAACAGAACAAAAAAACACACCTCAAAAAACTTAAAAAAGAATAGAAAAAAACAGAACATAACAACGACCTTTCTAGGCCAAAAGACTTTTAAGGCAAGATTTAACAGAGGAAACAAAAGAAAGATCTATTTGAGCTAGGGAACTAAATACCCTTATTGAATTAAAGAGAAGCAGAAACAAAGCAAAAAGGAACTAGGTACCTCCAGTACTGGAGCCATCCAAAGAAATGATAGAAAGAAGAGTTTCCCTTATTTGCGAAGCCCACCAGGTGGGAGGGTGGTCGTAGCAAGTAAGATCACCTTTGTCCAATACCCAATTAGCTAAAGCATCAACACACTTGTTCTGATCTTTGACCATATGATTGTAATCAACTTTCAAAAAGCCCATATGGATTAACTGAATCTTCTCAATAATTCTTTTTATTCTCCAATCAACCTTTTATGATTCTTAGAAGGAGTCTTGAGTAGATTAATCATGAGTTGAGAGTCAGACTCAACCAACACCTTTTCCCATCCAACCTTAGTAGCCTCTTTAAGGCCTCTGAGGATACCATACCCCTCAGCAAGGTTATTGGAAAGAATACCCAAATTCTCAACAAAAGTAAAAACCAGGGAGCCATTTGAAAGTCTACCAATTCCTCCCGCACTAGCTTTTCCAGGGTTCCCCCTAGAGGCTCCATCAGTATTGACTTTTCCAAAATCCTTAGGAGGAGGCTGCCAATTCCTTGTTCTATCCATCTTGCAATTACTCACATTCCCTTTAAGCTAGTTGCCCTTAGAAGAGTTAATCTTCAATCTTTGCATCACTTGATCCCATCTTTGGTGGGAGTTTTGGGGGTGATTAAGGAGTTATTGGACTGATTAAACTCTGTCGGCAACGGTCTTTTGCCAGATATAGTGAATATCCTTCCTTTCTTGATTGAAAATTCGGTTGTTCCTTTCATTCTAGATATTACAAAGCAAAGTGGTAGAACTCATCCAAACTAATTGCCTAATAAAATGTCAACACCCTCTTGTTTAGGCCAATCCCTCCAAAGCTGTTCAAAAGTAAAAAAATTGGACCATTATAAGCCAAGCAAAGTGGCCATTCTCCTCCATTGCTCAGAGGCTAAAGTACACTCAATGAAAATATGGCTGAGAGTTTCCACATTCTCTCCGCACATTTCACATCTAAAAGGGCCATGAAAACCATGCTTCATAAGTTGCTCACCAGTTAGCACCCTGCGATGCAATAAAAGCCAAGTAAAGAACCTCACCTTAGGCCAGAGCTTTTGAGCCCACAACCAAGAAAAAATGTCATATGATTGGTTGGGATTATTATGGCATAAGGCCAAATAACCTTGAGCAACTGAATACTCACCCTTAGTAGTGTTGTTCCATCCAAAACAATCTTTATCATGGGACCAAGAGAGAGATCTCATATGAAGGATGCATTGGATGTCTTGTCTTTGCCTTTCTGGGATTTGAATAGGCCAGTCCTCAATAGGGATCCAATATCTACCAACCTTTGAATTACCAGTATGGTACCAACAATAATTAGCCACCTTTATCCAGTTAGCTTGGTGAAGCTCCTCCATCCAAGGCCTCCAATCGGGAAACTGAGTTATCAAAGGCTGGTGACCATCCCAAGAATCTGTCCAAAAATTTTCCTGTTGACCATTATGAATGATCCAATCCTCACCAGTCTTAAGAACTGCTAAAATGGGAGAACCTTTGGTAGGCAATTGATAGCGAAAAAGGTCTTCAGGACTTTTGTTTTCAGCATATTTAGCATGGAGATTTTTGGCCCAAAGAGCATTGGGGTTATGCAAAATCCTCCAATACAATTTAGCAGCTAAAGCTTTGTTGTTATTAATAGTAGACCGGAATCCTAACCCCCCTTCATTCTTAGGAAGACATAAAGTGTCCCTTTTCACCAAGGCCCATTTTCTTTTCTCCTTAGTACCACTCCAGGGGAACCGATGACTGATTTGATCCAATTCTTGAAGAACAGCCTTTGGGATATTCAACACAGTAGAAACATAAATAGGAATAATTTGAAGGACTGATTTTACCAAGGTGATTCTACCTCCAAAAGAAGGCCACCTGGTGGCCACTTTCCAATTTTCTTCTTAACTCTGTCCAACAACCAATTCCAATTTTTTTTTTTTTTCTATATTTGAATATTGATAGGAATACCTAAATAAGTGATTGGAAGGGAGGTCTTCTTATATCTTAATTTGTCCAAGACCATGGATTCCTTTATGCAGAGCAGTGAAAGAAAATGACTTTAGATTTGTCTTCATTGATCACTTGCCCAGTAGCCTTAGAAAAACAGCTAATGATTTGCTTAATTTTAGAAGCTTCTTTAATTGTAGCTTTACCTAATAGAGTAGAGTCATCAAATAATTGAATATGAGAGATAGGTCTAGCTCCATGAGCAATGGTAACACGCTCAAGGGTTTTGTTTTCTCTCTTTTTGGTTATAGTCCTACCCAAGCATTCAACAAGAATGATGAATAAATAAGGGGAGAGGGGGTCACCTTGCCTAATACCTCTGGAAGCTGGGAACAATTGAGAAGGCCTGCCATTGATAAGAACTAAGTAGGAAATTGAAGAGATACATCCCATAATCCAATCCATCCAATCCTGAGAGAAACCAAATTGCCTTAAAACTTTGATAAGGAAGTGCCAATCCACTCTGTCATAAGCTTTGGATAAGTCTAACCGAATGAACATAGAAGGAGATTTTTGCATTTCCATGGAATGGATGGCTTCCTGAGCAAGAACTATCTCATCCACTGTTTGACACCCTTCCACATAACCCCCTTGTTCAGGGGAAATAATCTTATGCAAAAGAGGCTTCAACCTTTCTGCCATGATCTTAGTAATGATTTTGAGAAGAACATTACATAAAGCAATAGGTCTAAAAGTTGAGATATGTTCAGCCTCTTGAGATTTTGGAACAAGAGTAATATAAGTTTTATTGATAACCTTCAAAATTTCTTTGGCTTTCTTGGCTTCTTCCACCACCTCTAATAAATCAGCATGAAGGATATCCCAGAACTCTTGGTAGAACTCAATGGGAAAACCATCAGGTTCTGGGGTTTTCCCTTTTTGCATTTTAAAAACTACCTGTTGAAGCTCATTGATAGTAACAAGAGCAGTCAAAATAGAGTTCTCCTTAGAAGTTATAAGAGAAGGGATTGCTTGAAAAACATTATGTTGAGAAGGCGAGTCAAGAGGAGTAGCAGCAAAAATATTGGAAAAGTAATTAACAACAATAGAGTTCATGCCATCCCAAGTGTAGACAACATCTCCAGAATCTGATTTCAAGGAAGAAATAAAGTTGTGAGATCTTCGAGCTAGAAGAGATTTGTGGAAGAAATTTGTGTTTTGATCTCCTTCTTTGAGCCATTGAATTTCAGATTTTTTCTTCCATAAGAGTTCTTCTCTTTTTCCCATTTCCTTTTAACTGAGCTGTGCGTCTACTTTCATCTGTACTTCAACTCTCCGTGAGGCCATCTAAACGGATTTTCTTTTTCAAATTGTCAACCTGAACAATAAATTCATGTTTTTTTTGATGAACATCCTCAAACTCCTTCCAGTTCCAAGTCTTGATTTTGGATTTAATGTATTGCAATCTTTTGGCAAAACAGAACATCTTAGTCCCATACCTAGGTTTACCTTCCTTCCACCATTGTTGCACTTGAGGTCTAAAGGAACTGTCTTTAAGCCACATTAATTGAAATCTAAAAGGAGAGAAACTCACATTGGTTTTCCACATTTCCACCATGACTGGCCAGTGATCCGAACCAACATTGTTAAGAGTCTTCACTTTAGGAATGTGACCATGGATTAAGAAATTATCAGAGAGCAAGAACCTATCCAATCTCTCCATTATACAAGATAAGCCTTGCCTTCTGTTAGACCAAGTCATAAGGCCATTATCTGGCTGGATGTCCACAAGATGGAGGTTTGCAATATATTCGCTCATGAGGTTAGTGCTCCTGTCCAAATTTTTATTTCCCCCATTTTATCATCAAGAGAGAGGATGGTATTGAAATCTCCTTCGATCAAGATCCAAGCTTTAGGAAAATGAGAGATAATATAAGTTATATCCTTCCACTGTCTTCTTTTTTCCTTCAAATTAGTCGAAGCATAAAAAGTAATGCAGAGCATAATTTGGTTGGAATGTCTACTTTGAATAGCTATAGCCTTAATTATCAAATTCGTCGAATTTTATGGATAAAATTTGAAATTCGTCGAATTCAAAACTGTAACGAATAAATTTGACGAATAAGCCCTAAATTCGATAGAAAAGAGGTATAAAAAACCCTAAAATAAATGGGTATAAAAAACCCTAAAATAAAGGGGTTGCAGGAAAAGAGGGTCGCAAGGACGGGCGGTGAAAACGTGGATTTCGGATGAGGTGAAGGGTCTGGGCATGGCATTCCAAGCCTCCGGCCTTGTCCTTTTTTGAATAGCATCAATGATGGAAATGCTTGATCCCCGTAACTAGCAGTACGTCGATTGATAAGCAGTTTTACTTTTTGAGATTGTTTTTTTTTTTCCCCTTAAATGAAAAACGGGGAAACCCTTCACATTTCAGGTGTATTATTATATGAATAGAATGCATGACGTTCATTTTGAAGGCTTTTCCTGGTGTTAGTCGTATTTTACAGTCGTTAATTATCGTCTCGATCATCTTTGACGTTTTGTGTTATCGTCTTGGGCGTTTTTGGGTTGTCCCCTGACGGGTGGGATTATACAAGCAGCAACACTACACAGCTGGTTTATGTTTTTCTCATTACAAACTATTTATTATTTATTTCTAATGATATACCTCTATTGAAATTTCATTTCACCTTTCTTCCAGACAAAGTACTTTTTTCTTTTCCGTAAGCAAAATCCATATCTGTGGTGGGCCCGCATAGTTTGCAAGCACACAATCCTCACAAACAAACGACGTTGGAAATGTGCCACCGCCCATACTATTACACCGAAACCATCTGTGCGTAAGTCCGCCTTTTACAGAATTCATATTGGTCACGCTTTTTCGCAACCAGTCACCCCACATGCCCTAATATTTTTATTTTAATGCAGAAGTCAGATTTTTAATTTTGCATTGTTGTTATTTAAACATCAACTATATAAAAATAATAATAAAAAAATTATTTCAAAAAAATATGTGCATTTATAATAATCGAATTTTATGTCGAATTTTATTTCAAATTTTTAAACATGTCGAATTTTTTTCGAACTTCAAGAGTGTCGAACTCAAATACGAACTCGAACTTGATAACTAAGGCTATAGCCAAAAGACCCCAATTGCCAACCATATGGTGAATAACTACCTCTTTTGGGTCCCAAAGGCAAGCAATGCCACCAGAAGTCTCTGGGAATTGAGGGAAACTACTTTTCTAGCTGGCCAAAGTTTACTAGCAATTGATTCCATTTCCTCTATTGACATTTTTGTTTCTTGAAGAAAAACAAGATGTGGATAATTTATCTGAATCATTCTTCTAATTTCATTTTGTTTTGAAAGACTTCCTTTGAGTCCTCTAATATTCCAAGTGATGACCTTCATTAATACCAGGGCTAAAAAAGTTGAGAAGGGCATTAATCTTACCTTCCTCTAAGCTTTTCACCTTCATTTACCATATGATGTTGATTGGTCTTTCGACTTGCCTTTTGATTAGAATCCATCTTCAGTTTTTTTTCCCTGTTTCTTGACTTACTCCAATTGAATTTGGGATGACTTCTAACCTTGAAGAATGCATGTACAAAGTCAAAGTGTTGCCGGAAGGTTCTACAGAGTCTATCTTGGGACCTGTATTATTTGAAGTTTAAATATTTAAAAGATTGTTTTCTTGTGTATATTTTCTTCCTTTTTTTTCTATTGAAAAACTTTGATTTGTTGGTTTGTCTTTGAGTTCTTCCTTTCATCTTTAAATTGTGTTTCCATTATTTCCTCTTCCTCACTTGGGACATCATCTGTGGAAAGAATTTCAAACATATTAGTAGATAACTTTGATTGATCCTTCATAACTAGTTTTTTCGAGTGTTCTTCTTCTTAGGTATTTGGAAACCTGCTGTGTTTATATCTTTCTTTCTTTTGATCTGGAATTTTATTTGGGCAAACACTAGCCAAATGACCATATTCATGGCAAATTCTACAACGAAAAGGAATGTTCTTATAGTCCACTACTTGCTCCCAAGTGTCCTCCCCAAATTGTAATGAGATTTTTTTAGGAAGGAGTTTGTCAAAATCCATTAAAACACAAATCCGAACATAAATATTATGTTCAAGTTTTTGAGTACAATCAGCAATCATCATAAAATTTCCGAAAGAGTTTCCAATTGAAGAAAAAACAACCGGATTCCAGAATTCAATTGGGAGGCCAAAGAGTCTAACCCACACGGGACCTGTAGAAGGCATCTCTTCTTTGGCTTTAAATTTAGTATGCCAAGGCTTCATGAAAAGCCTTGCCCTTCCAAAGAACCAAGGACCCCCTTGAAATGTTTTCTCTCTATCTTCATTATTAGCAAATAAAACAAGAAAATAACCATTTGGATAAATAGAGATTTGTAACTCACCTTTAGTTTTCCAGTTTTTTGCAGCCCAGAATTTGAAAGCAGATAGGCTCGGACGGAAACCCAAGAAACGACAAATTAGTCCTATTTTTTCCAGATCTTCAATGCCAGTCTGAATGTCGCCCATATCCAACTTAACAATAGGAGTTCCATTAGCTGCCCTAAGACATCTTGACTCAGTTTTCCTAGGATCAATCTTAGGCATTCTTAGAGGTTTATGGGAAACCCTAAGATTAATATTAGCATTAGGCTGAGGCTGTCCACCACGGAGGGCATCCCTAAAATTCATTTGTGGGGCGGAGTTTTGGAAATCCTTGCCCTTGAAAGGGGTTTCCACAGTGGATTTATTTTGTGGATGCACCTTAGCGCCGGATTCACTTGAGATCTGAGCCATTTTTTGATTAGTTTCTTGAAACTTGTTTTGCGATCTCTTTAATCCATGCCCTGGACGCCGAGGAAAGGTATGATTTTCACTTTTCTTTTGTGCAGCAAAGTGGAAGCCGTTGTCAATCAAGTTCACAGCATGAAGATCTGTTGAAAGACAGATTTCTAACCCATCTTGGATCCCCTGCAACATATCCTGCTAGAATCTTGAGCAGAAACCACAAAAATGTTGGCCGCTAGGGCCCAAAGGCCCCGAAAAACAACCTCTGGAGCTACTTGCACTCAACCCAGATGAAATCCTCGCAAAGTCGCTTCAATCACCATCAGGATTCTATATTACTTGAGGAAAATGAAGATGATTTACTTGGAAAGATCTTGACCTCTTATGTCGTCTTTGTGTTTGGATTTTCCTCCACATCTTCTTGTGCACCTTTAATTCCTTCTGAACATGAACTTACATATTGTACTTTCTCATCCATTATATCCTTCCATAGGTTAATATAATTAAATATATTATAGTTATGCAAATTTTGTGAGTATAGTATTCTTATGTAAATTTTATATAAAATGTAAGTGTTTAATTTTTTTTTTTAATGTAGTGATGAATTTAGTTTTTGAATTTTTTGTGAAAAAATAGTTAATTTGCCAAAGAAAATCCTGGCTAGATATAGTTAATTTTTTTTAAGTGAATCAATTTCACATTTAGGTAATAGGAAGGGTGTGCTTTGTTCTTTTGTAGTTGTGTGAAAATTAAGTCAAATATTTTCAGACATCAAATTCAGATTTTTTATTACATAAACTGCTTCTTCAAGTAGATTGACAGGTGCTTTGAGAAAAGTGCAACATGTGAATTTCTTTCAGTAAGTTGAGCAGGAGTTAGAATTAACAGATTGCTTTGGGAAGTACCAGTTTTATGGTGAAATTTAGTTCAAGTCCTGTTAACCAGGACTGTTTTTCTCAACAAGAACAGCATCTGTTTGTCATTCTGGTTTTAGGTTTAAAATTTTCATTCCTTTTTCCTATTTTTGGTTTTTGTTTTGAACACAGAATAAAATTTAATTGTCATAGGAAAATTTTGTTATTTGAGGTAGTCACCAAAGATTTCTTTTGAAGTGCAAGGTCCAATTGCAAGTTTCCAGCAGGCTTTGGATCTGTGGTCTGACTGTGCCAATGGCTACACTTCGCAACCGTGCACTTCAGATGCTTCGCAATTCATCCTCGTTGAGGACATTTACAACACAGTCTAAAAGAGAGTCAGCATTTCCTTTCTCGGCTAGCAATAATCCTTTGAGAGCCATTGTTGGTCATGAAATGCACTCGCCTCTATCAGTTTTTAAGTGTATTTCAGTTCGATGGAGAGTTTCAAACTCAAATGCTGGATCAAACTATTCACCCTTGGGCAATGGAAATAACAACTGGAGTGACAGGCCTCCCACAGAGCTGGGACCCTTGTTCCCAGGCTGTGATTATGAGCACTGGCTCATTGTGATGGATCCTCCTGGGGAGGGTAAAGCTACTAAACAGGAAATGATAGACTGCTTTGTCAAAACCCTTGCTACTGTGTTGGGAAGGTATACATTGTTGTGCTACTTTTATGCTCTCTTTACCTGTATTGTTTTCTTTCCAGTAACAAAATTATATGTTTACCAAGTCATGTGAATGATGACAGTGAAGAGGCAGCTACTAAGGCTATTTATAATATATCTACGGAAGGATACTATGGATTTGGTTGCCAAATTTCGGAGGAGACTTCTCAAAAACTCGAAGGTTTTTTTTTTTTTTTCATTTCAACCATGTAGAAGTTTTGGTTTCCGTATTTCTACAGTACTTGTTACAATGGACCAGAAATTCTAAAGACACTTAGCCAGACATAAGTGGACCTCACAGTGATTGTTACTAATGTTTTTTTGTCATTCAGGCATATTGATATCAATTGCAAATGAAATAAATTTTTCCTAAAATGTTATTCTACAGCTCCTCTGGTATCTATTGATTACTAAAAGTGTATCTGCAAGTGTTAGGCTCTCACTTTGAAAAGCATAAGCTTGGCTCTTCTGGACTTGATGTTGGAAGTTAATTGGATTTTACATCTTGTTCACCCCTGCTATACTTTCTTTTTGGGAAACAAATTTTTTCCTTTTTGTTGACTGGCTGGAATAAGCCTAAAGACTTAGTTACCGTGTTTTGATAAGAACCTCTTAGGGCATTCTCTTGGAGTCAAACAATTCTAAAATAGATGATGATGCGTGGAAAGTAGGAAACATATCAATAAATGGTGCTGGACTCCTTAATAAAATTGACCTCTTCTTAAATGTTAAATTTATTGATGACCAAGGGCCGTACAACATTGTACAAGTCTCAGGTGCTCCTCTGTTCTGGAAAACAATCTTTTCTGGCAACATGTTATTTGAGTGATAAACTTTAGGGCTTGCCTCATTTGGAACCTTATCAATAGGGTGCTATGAACATGTTTGGGACCTATTTTTGGTCAAAACCGGAATCACCAATTGCAAAGCTTAGGCACTCTGCACTAATTTCCAGCACAAAATTTCTGTCATTTAAGAGAAGAATTTATATGCATTCAAAGTTATGGTGTTCATTCCCCTTCTTTTTTAATTTTGGGAGCATTTTTTGTTCCTCCAACTACTAGCTTAAAACATGATCTTTGTAAAGAAGGGACTTTTTTTTTTTTTTTGGTATAAGGTAGAGGTGGTTATAAGGTCCACAAACCTTTTACATAGTCAAAATGGGCTGGTTCTAGCATCAAGCCCGTATAATCAAAATACAAAATGGATCTATCTAAGACCCACATTAAGCCATACTTAGAGTCCACAGTCCTATACTTGTCGCTTGACTATTCAGGATAAAACAAAAACCAAACAACACCTAGCACTTACTAATACCACTAGGCTGTTGTACTGTACACTTGTCACCTCCCAGGCCCCAGCAAATGGGATGCCTTTTGTACCTCTGCCTAATTCCATCTGTCGGATTACTCATCATCAACCCCTCTGATCTCCTGATGCTCTAACATGTTTGATCTTAGCTCTTCTCTAGAAGCCAACACCAATAGTTCTTGAGGGAAGTTATCCTTCCAAATTTGCATCTCCCCAACAGAAACTGCAATATTTGCCATTAGATCCGCCGCCTGGTTCCCTTCTCTGAAGGTGTGTTGGATTCGGGCATTAACCAAATGAGATTTATGAATCTTTGCTTCTAGGATAAGCTCCAAGATGGTCCAGTTGGGGTCTTTATCCTCCTTAATTGCCTTGATTATATTAAGCGAATCCCCTTCAAAGATAACTTCCTTATAACCCTCAAATCTGGCAATTCTCATTGCCTGCATGCAGGCTCGGGCTTCTGCAAAATGATTTGTTTGAGTTCCCAAAGGCTCTGCAAAGGCAAGGACCACTTTTCCTTCCTCATTTCTCAGAACTCCTCCTGCTCCTGCAGCCCCCGGATTTCCTTTGGCTGCCCCGTCAAAATTAAACTTAACCCACTTTTGTGTGGGGGGTATCCACTTGACACCATCCCGTGGGTTGGTTGTAATGTCTAGGTCTGGAAGTTCCTCTCCCCAGTTCCGCAAAATCCTCCTTTCCCTTAGAGACATGGTCTCATTTTTGAAGTAGAAAGTTTTCCAGTTTTCTTTCAAAGCTATGATTATTTTATTACCACATAAACTGGGATCTTTCTTACGTCCTTTAAATACTCTCTTATTTCTCTCATTCCATATCCCCCATAAAAAATGGGGTAAGCTGAGCTTCCAGAGCCAAGTCAAAAGTTTCGCCCGGAAGGGGGAAGCCCACTGTATGCAGAAGTCAGACATGCTATTTGGGCAGACCCAATCTATATGAAATTTGGACAGGATCATTTGGAAGACTGTACAAGAAAATTCACAAGTAAGAAATATATGACTTACAGATTCTATCGCTTTCTCACACAAGATACATCGATTGATGAATTGGAAACCTCTCCTTTGCAGATTATCTGTTGTCAGAATCTTATTTTGAACTGCCAACCAAAAGAAGAAAGCAATTTTTGGGGTTAAATTATTTAACCAAATAATAGAAGTCGGAGTCCAGCCATTGAATCCTGAGTGGATTAACTTATAGGCAGTTTTTATTGAATAGATCCCACTTGTAGTTTTGCCCCAAATCGCCTTGTCTCTTCCTTCCCCCGGGAATGATCGGGAACACCCTTAAAGCATCATTGAGTTTGGTTAGGGCCACCTTCTCTTGCTCTGACAGATTATGAACTGTGATTTTCTTCCAAGAGGAAGTTTTCTGTGCTACAACAATAAAATCCCCTACTTTTCCTCCCATTTCCTCCGAAAGTTTATGTTGGAGGACCTGAAGGTCTAAGTTATCTTTCAGAGGGGCCTCTTCCAACCACGGGTCTTGCCAAAAGTCCACTTGTCTTCCATTACCAATTCTCCATCTGATGCCTTTCCTGACTACCTCCCGACATTCGAGCAAACAATTCCAGAAATAGGATCCTCTAGGGAGATTATCAGCTTTCAGGAAGTCCTGATTATTTCTGATATATTTTGCCTTAAGAAGTTTTACCCATCCCAATTGATCATTATTGATAAATCTCCATACCTGTTTGCCAATCAGAGCTTGATTCATTTCTTTCATTCTCTTTAGCCCCAGGCCCCCCTGATCTTTGCTTGCACACACCTGATTCCATGCTACCAACGGAATTCTCTTTCTCTCCTCTGAACCTGACCACAAGAAGTTGCGTTGAATTTGCTCCAAAGTAGCTCGGACCTTTGCAGGCATTCTAAATAGAGACATGCAGTAAATTGGAATGCTCTGTAAAGTAGTTTGAACTAATAAGGCTTTTCCTGCGGAGCTGAGAAGGCTGCCCTTCCACCCTGCTAACTTTTTGGAGATCTTGTCAATGGCTGAGTTCCACAATGTAGCCTTCATTCTTCCTTCGAACATAGGCATGCCTAGATAAGTCGTTGGTAGAAGCTCCTTTCCACAACCGAAGAGGTTAGCAATTCTTTCCTCCCTCCCACCAGGCGTGTTAAAGAAATAGATGCTACTCTTCTTATAGTTTATGTACTGTCCTGCTTCTGTATCATACTTGGTTAGAATTCTCTTCAACTTCCTAGCCTGAGGCACCGAGGCTTTGGACACAATGATCGTATCATCCACAAACTGTTGGTGAGACACTGGCTCTGCTGTTGAGGCAGGTTTGAAACCTTCCAATCGACCATCTGCCACCGCTGCTGAAATGTTCCTACCCAATGCTTCCGCTAAAATAATAAACAAGTAAGGAGACAAAGGATCTCCTTGTCGCAACCCCCTTTCACTCTTAAAGTAACCGGAGGGTGACCCATTCACCATGACAGAAAATCTTGTAGTAGAGATACAACTAAAAATCAACTTAATCCATTGGGGAGAAAAACCAAACTTACCCAAAATCTTGGTGAGGAACCGCCATGAGACCCGGTCGTAGGCTTTATTCATATCAAGCTTTAGTAACATACATGCTTCCTTACTAGCCACCATTGAATGAATAACCTCATGAATTGTGATGATACCATCCAGTATTTGTCGCCCTTTCACAAAGCCTCCTTGGTTCATATCAATGATGAAAGGAAGGATAACCTTCAGCCTATTGGCGATTGTTTTTGTGAGAATCTTCATCAGAGTGTTACATAAACTGATAGGGCGAAAACTGGAAAATTCCATTGCTCCCACTAGTTTAGGGATGAGGACTAAAAATGTAGCATTAACTCCTTCTGGGATTTCCATGTCCTTTTGAGCCTCAATTATAGCTTCCACTACATCATTGCCTAGGATATCCCAAAACTTCTGAAAGAAAGCTGCGGGGAAGCCATCCGGTCCTGGGGAGCTGTTACCATCCATGTCAAAAACCACCTTCTTGATTTCCTCCTTTGTGAAAGGACTAAGTAAGAATCCATTAAGATTCTCAGTTACGAGGGGTGGAATGGCCGCCAACAGAGAGTCCTCTTCTTCAATAGTTGGATTTACATCTTCTAGCAACGATTTAAAGTACTCAACCGCTTCCCTCCTTATGTCTTCCATATCTTTGGTGTTAGACCCATCGGCCATCTTGATCTCCTTAATTTTGTTAGAACTCCTGTGGCGAAGAGTAGAGACATGGAAGAACTTTGTATTTCTGTCACCCTCCTTTAACCAACGCAGTCTGGATTTCTGCCTCCAAAAGGTTTCTTCAAATCCTAGCATCGTGTGGTATTCGGCTAACAGCTCCCTCTCCTGGTTTCTCAGATCCTCTGTAAGCTGCTCTGACTTCAGCTTCTCCTGTAGTTCATTGATCTTGTCTTTTAGTTCTGCCTTTTTAACAAAAATATTGCCAAAGGAAGTTTTGTTCCACTCTCTAATGTTAGCCTTCACATTCCTTAGTTTACATGCCACTTGGGCCAGTTTCGAACCATTATACTTTTTGTCCCACCATTGGGCAACCAGATCCTTGAGATCCTGATGTTGGAACCACATAAGTTCGAATCGAAAGGGTCTGATGTATCTTTTCTTAGAGTCCTCCCCTGTTTCCCACAGAATTGGGTTGTGATCAGACCCGATTCTTGGGAGTGCCGTTAATGAAGAGTCCCCAAACCTCTCCAGGCATTCTTGAGAAAGAAGAAACCTATCTAATCTGATCTGAATTTGGTTTTCCTTCGGTCTTTTGTTAGACCATGTATAGGAGAATCTACGCAGGTCCACATCCATCGGCTCATGTTGCTCAACAAAATCTCTAAACTCATAGATATCAGCAGTTATTCTTTGAGAGCCCCCCAATTTATCTGCAGGATTAAGATAGCAATTGAAATCCCCCGCCACAATCCAAGGGTAGTTGGGGACCGTCTCCCTCAATTCAGCTAGCTGACTCCAAAGAACCCTTCTCAGTCCCTGTCTAACTGGAGCATATACATTCGTTAAGATCCACTCTTCCTGCGTGGTTTTATCCACACATAAGAGACAAATAAACCAACTAGACATCAGAATCACTCTACTATCAATCACATTCTTGTTCCACATAACCAAGCAACCCTCCTGCTGTTCCGGTGGCCTCTTGGCCTACTACTTCAGCTTCTCGCCAAGTCCTATTCTTAAAAGGAATAACTCTACTCTCCTCCATTTTAGTTTCTTGCAGTAAAATCATATCCGGTTTGTGTTCTTGTCTAAGAGCATACAAAGCTCTTATTTTTGCAGGATTACTCCCGCGTATATTCCATGAAAGAATCTTCATTTATGGGCTTTGGATCCTCGAGCCTTCGCCCCAAAGAGCAATACTGCTTGAGTGCCATCAGCCACTCCTCGCTCTGCTTCTTTCTGCCTTAAGGCAGCATTGCTAGGTTTCCCTCTTCCTACCGAACCATATCCCCATACATCCGCTCTAGGGTGGGGTTCCTTGGGATTCACTTGGCTTCTAGTAACCATCTTGGATAGGTTGGTCTTGGTCTTTGGGGTAACAATCCGGCTTTCCGGGTTAAGCTGGTCTTTCCGACGGTGGAGATGATTCCGTGCTCTTAGCTTCTTGATTAGTAGATTCTTTTTCCCCTGCTTTGGGGTTACACTGATCTTGGTGGTTCACCTCTTCCTCCTGAGTATCCTTGCCCGTATTATTAGTTTCCTGCTCCTTCCTCTGATTTTGCTCCTCTAAATCCTTCTCTTGAGTCTCCTCTACCTCAGATTCCACTTCTTGGCTATCCATCTGATCTCCCTTCAGATGATTTAATGCATCAAAACTGTTCTCCACTGGGATGTTGATCTCCTTGGAATTTCTTCCCATAAATTCCTCTGTAGTACATGGGACCACTTCCACCGAGCCTCCATAGGTCTCCCGTATTACCCAATCAAACTTACTTGCCCCAGGGCGTTGATCTATGGGGTTCTTTCCTTTGTGATTTGGCTCTGAGGCTTGCTGTATCATCTTAGGAGCAGGTTGAGCTTGAGGGTTCCCATCAAAGGGACCAGCTCCCCTGTGAGAGGGTTTCGGGGCATAGGTATTTTTTGGAGGAGGGTTATAACGTTGCCTCTTGCTTACAATAGGGCGAACAGGGTCTCTGATATTCGGATTTCGAGCTCCACGTCCTTGAGGCCCATGTTGGGTAGGAATGGAGATCTGCGGGGGAGGGATATTATTCTGGGTTTGAGGAGCAGTATTTTGGAGTGGGGGCTGGTTCTTGGAAATGCAGTGGATACCCTGGTGCCCTACCTTCCCGCAAACACTACACTTAAAAGACATATTTTCATATTCAAAGACCTGAGTGTGAAGGCCAAACATAGACGACAATATAATGGATTTAGGGAGCTCTTTACTCAGGTCCGCCAACACACACATGCGAGCAGAAAGGAGTCTTGTTTTGCTCAAGGTTGCAGGATCAATAGCTATTAGTTCCCCAATCTCTGTAGCTATCCCAGCCAAGATTTGTTCATTCCAGAAAAGCAGAGGTAATCCCGGCATCTTAACCCAAATCGGAGCCAAATCCAGCACCTGAGTCTGGGGGTTGAAATCGGGGGACCAACGCTTCAGATACAAGCCCCTTTTCCCAAAAAACCAAGGACCTCCTTGAAGAGTCCTTTCCATGTCCTGTTCACATTGAAATGTCACCAAAAGAAAACTCTTGGGTAAAGCCTTAATCATCATACCGGCCCTTGGCTGCCATTTTTGGACGGCCCATCTCCTTATGACTTCCAAGTCCGGCCTCACCCCCATAAATTTTGCCACCAGAGATGTTCTGCCCTCCATAGCCACATGCTGAGCTAAGGTATCCGGGACGTGCAACCTACCATTGACAGATTTTAGATTAAAACAAGAGTCGGATAATTTTTGCTTCCCGCGAAGAGCATTAAGATATGAAGGTCTCCAGTTGCCAGATTTCTCTTTGTCTCCTTCCTGGGTCTTCCTTTGATCCTGACGCACAGAGTCCTGGTCCCCCTCAGAGATATCTTCAACCGCATCCGCCCAACGCCCTTGGACCGGTTCCAATAGAACTTCCTTGTCCACATCCTCCGCCTGGGGGCCTGCTATCTCACCAGATCCCCCACCTGCCGCGTCTGCTGATCTGCCCTCCGAAGCCCCACACCTAGGGTTTGTCGCCCCTAGACCTCCCGCTCCTCCTCCTTGCTGCTCCATCCGTCACAACTTGCTGCCTCCAAAATCTGCCATTTTTTTTTTTTTATTATTAGGGCCAAAATTTCTGCGGCCGCTACAGTGCACGGGCTGCTACAGTGGCGGCTGCTACAGATCGCAGGCTTCTACAGTGGCGGGTGCTACAGTCCACCGATGAAATATTTTTATTTTCTCCTTCGAATTCAAGAAGGGACTTTTTTGACTATACAGGGTCCATTTGAAATTCAAATGAAGTGTAAGTTTACCTTTTTCTGTGTTATAGCGGGTATAATCATTCAGGACGTTTTTTTTCTTGTTAGGGTAAAATTTGGGTTCCTAGACTGGTCTGTCCAATCTTACCAACCAAAATGCCTCGTCTCCAAAGGCTACAGGACATTCGAAATATTGTACTACCTTGTTTCAAAACTCTACAAATTTACATTCATTTCTAGTCTATTTACATTCTTTAAATGCCTCTTTGGCATTTCTTCAAAGCTTCAATAGTGACCTAAAAATCAGGTTGCTTATACATCATAGCTAGCTATCTCCAACAGACTAAGTTCTAAGTTCTTACATCAATTCTCCTGCTGCAAACCACCACCCAAAAGAAAATCTCCTCACAACAGCTCGGATGGGGTGCCAAAATTCAATACTTCCCAAAAAACTGTCATTAAGTTTAATGCTCTATGAGCTCCCAAACCCTCAAAGCTTCCAAAGGGTTTTTAAATTTCTCTTTAGTCTCATCTGCAGATTCTCACAAGGAAACTAATGCTTGGCCTCTTGTTTTAGCTCCTGATCTAGAATAAAAAATCCACAACAAAGATTCTCCTCACCTGCTTGCTCACACCCACTCTTGCTCTGCCTTGGAAAATCCACAACACCAGCAGTAATGACCTGAAATCTGCACCTCTCTGCCTTTCTCTTGTTAAATGTTTAAAGGAAAAAAGTAATGACTAGAAAACTGCGACTCTCTGCCCTTCTATGCCAGGCCTCTTGTTTTAGCTCCTCATCTAGAATGCTCATGCCTACTTCTGCTCAGCCTAGGAAAATCCACAGCACTGGCAGCAATGGCCAGAAATTTTCAACAGTGTATGAAGGCTTTAAGGGCTAAACATAAACTATTCAATCTTCAGGACAAGATCTTCCTTGATGAGGACCTTACGCGACTCCAGGTTGATGAATTGAGGAAAGCCAGAGAACAGGTAGCCGCAGCCAAAAAAGCCAACAAATGGGTAGTAATGTAATTTGCGTGCAGTCATCAGGGACTCCCCTCCACCAGGGTGGTCCAAACCCTTACCTACCAAATGACTCCTTCGGCACGCGAAGGGGGGGACTGAGGAGCTGGCTATAGCCTGCTAGAATTGTAATGGTATGACTTGGTCTGCCCCTGGGTCCCTTGTAGATGTGATCAGCGGACACGATATCATTCTCATTTGCGAGACACACGAGAGCCCCGAGCGGGCCCTACCAACCATCACTGGTTACTTCTGGTGGTCCAATTGTCGGCAAATTACTCGCCGTTCTAGGGGGGTTAGAGGGTCAGGAGGTGTCGTTGCTCTTATCAGGGATAGACTCCAGGGTTTTGTGACCCTGGTTTCCTCAGATCCCCACTCCAGGTTCCTATGGATTAAATTTCGTCGTCACCCACCTCTTTGGGATATTTTCATTGCCATTTTTTACTTCCCCCTGACCACGTCCAACTTTGCTATACACACTGATGGGGACCCTTTTCAGGACCTTTATGAGGACATCACTAGGTACTCGGCTTCAAGGGAGGTGCTTTTGTTGGGAGACTTCAATGCCCGGACTGGACCTATGCAGGTTTCTCTCCACGACCTCACAACAGACGAGATGCAGACTCGTGAATTAGATCTCGATGACCTTGGTTTTGCTAGAACCTCCATCGACACACAAGTTACTGCTTACGGGAAGCATCTTCTTGAGTTGGGAGAATCCAACAAGCTCGTTATTCTCAACGACCTATCTTGTTTCCCAGATTCTAGTGGGCTCACTTGTTTTCCTCACAGCGGTGGTGCCAGTGTCGTGGACTATGCTCTTTCTTCCACCACCCTCATCCCGTTCATTTCTCGGTTCAACGTCTCTGATCACCCTCCCCCCTTACTGATCACTCCGTACTCTCCCTCACTTTCTCCACTGTCACACTCCCTATTAATCCACCACCCCCTTCCTCCACTCCCACCCCTCGGGTTTCTATAGACTTTGACTACTACTATTCCTTTACTTACATGGACCGTTTATGTCAGGTTCTTCCAAGGTTGTCTTCTCTCCCCACTGCTACCGATCGTTCTGCTTTCTTAGTCCAAGCAATTTGGAGGGCAGCGATGGACTCTTACCCCCACACCATCCGCCCCCTCCCCTCGCCCCCTTGGTCATTGTCCCATGAACATCTGGTACAACGAGGATTGTAAATCTGCCCACCGAAGGTTGAAACATACCATTCGGTACTCTCCCCAACTCATAGCCACCTCCCACAAAGACTACAGGTCGCTCCTTCGGAAGAAGAAACGTCTCTTCCTCTCTCAACGTAGATTGGATCTCATTCATTCCCTCCACCATTCTCCTAAATCCTTCTGGCGCCTTATCCTCCCCCAAGACCAGGTCAATCATGGGATCAATCTTTCCTCTTGGACCACTCACGCCTCATCCCTCTATACCATCCCAAATCAACCTCCTATTAGGGTTCCTTCCCCCCCTACTTCCTGCCACCTCTTCTCTACTGGACTTATTAAGCAAGCTATTCGAAAGCTTTGCACGGGCAAAGCAACAGATTTAGATGGGTTACAGGCGGAATTTCTGAAGCATGGCATCGACTCTCTTGTTAGGCCCCTCATCGATCTCTTCAACCTCACTGTCTGCTCGGGTTTCCCTAACTCTTGGACTCAGCATATCATCCACCCCATCCATAAGGTGGGAGATCCCCACGAAACCAACAATTACAGGACCATCATGATTGGGCATGTCTTTGCCAAGCTTTATGCCACAGCATTAGACGTGCTTCTTTCTCACAGGTTGGAGGAGGAGGGACACAGGGCCATGGGCCAAGCTGGTTTTCGGCAAGACCACCAGACCACAAATCATATCCTAGTCCTCAGGGCTATTATTGAGGAGGCGCGTTCCAGGTCCTCGAGAGTCTATTGCTGCTTTGTCGACTTCAGGAAAGCTTTTGACACAATGCCTCGGCATTTACTACTTGAGAGACTTCGGTTGGTTGGCATCTCTGGACAACTTTTGACAACAGTTTCGTGGTTGTATGAGACAGTGATAGGACGGTTTTGCTCTCCACAGGGGCTTTCAGACAACATTCTCAACACCATAGGAGTGAAACAAGGTTGCCCCCTTTCTCCGACACTCTTTGGGATCTTCATAGACGAGCTTGAGTCATTTATCCGAGAGAACACACAGGCAGAGGATGGTTGCCTTCTCCACCATGTGCTGATTTCTATCCTCCTCTTCGCCGATGACGTTGTCCTTCTAGCTTCGACCCTTGAGGGGCTTCAACGTCATCTGGATACTTTAGCCGCTTTTTGTACCTTGAGACAGTTGACAGTGAACCTCTCTAAGACCAAGGTTATGGTGTTCAATACTACCAAAGAGGCTCTATCCCATCTCCACTTCTATCTTCAAGGGCGGGAGGTTGAGATCACCACCTCCTACGTGTACTTGGGGGTTCTCTTCATTGGACCCACCTTTGGGTTGAAACCTGCCGCCTAGGCCCGAGTTTGTAAGGGGTATGCAGCTCTTTCTTTGCTCGAGAGGAGTTGTTTCAGAGCACATTTCCAAGATATTCCAGTAAAGATGATTATCTTTAATGCCTTGGTCAAACCAACTGTAACCTATGGGTCAGTGATATGGGGTCCTAGTCTTGGCCCGACTGAATGGTCTCGTGTTGAACGAGTGCAAACACTTTTTCTTCGAAGATTCATTTGTTGCAAGGGCACGGTCCCCCGTTCTATTATCCTGGCAGAGTTTGGGGCCTCTCCTCTTCGGCTCGAGATCATCTTCTTGATTATCACCTATCTTCACAGGGTCCGTACTTTGGGAGATACCCCCTCGGGTTGTAGACGGTACCCTTACCTTGCCCTTCGCTCCTCGATGGACCTCTCTTCGAGCCCTCGGGGGGGTCGGAGGAGTTGGTATTTTCAGGTCTCTACACTTTTGGCCAGCATTCAGATACAGATTGATAGACTTCCCCCTTATTCCTTGGGTGCTCTCCCCCCTTCTCGGAATAATAAGGAGAAGATACTACACGAGATCCGGAAGGACATTAGCCTCCAGTATACCAGTTGCACATGGATCTCTCCCGCTGCCCCTCTTTCCCCCAAGTTGTCTTTCTACCACGAGCACTTCCTTCAAATACAAGACGGTTGGATAGTCCCCCCACTACCTCCAGCAACATACGATGCATAACATACGGATCCCGATTGGACAGCTCAGAGTGTGCTCCCACCAACTTTGGGTTGAGTCAGATCACCATCTTTCGAGGGAGGAGCGGGTTTGCCTATTTTGCTCCTTGGGAGAAGTAGAAACCTTGCATCACTTTATTTTTCGATGTCCCATCTACTATGAGATCTGAGGCAGATTTCATTGCCTTTTCAGGGATAACTCACGATCTCTATCCACCTTCTTCAGATACCCGGACCAGCGATGTCTCGCACTCTACTTTAGGGAGGCGACTCAGTTTCGTCGACAGAGGAGCTCTCCTCCAGGTGGCTCTCGCCCCCCACACTCTCGACCCATCACAACCTACTTCACCAGCTCAAATGGACCGAGGGAGGATATCGGATGGAAACGTCACATATCGGACCGTTCAGACAGAGGCAAGGCCACTAGACAACGCACCCATGGTTTGTTGGGGCTCCAGATTAGTGATGGGCAGAGACAGATCATCGATTTCTTCAGCAGAGATTCTTCGGCCTCGACTGTTAGGAGAGACTAGTGTCCGGGGCCGTTGGAGAGCGCCCTTTAGGGCAGCTCCCCCCCCTCTCTCTCTCCGTTCTTCTTGGCGAACACTCCACACAGTTTGTTTCTTATGGATTGCAGCCCACTTCTCTCCTCTCTTCTCTCTTCCCATTCCCTTTGGCCCGCTTTTTGGGTCGTGTCATTGTATTTATCTTTGTTTCTTTCTTTGTTGGGCGCTTTGGCCCGTTCGCTGGTAGTTATTGTTGTCCTTTTTATAGTCCCTTGGGTCATTTTTGGCCCACCGTGGACATTAATAATATTTCATTTCATTTCATTTTCATTTCTGCTTTTCTATTATTGCCTTTTTCTTTGCTTTAAACCCCCTTGGAAAATCCACAGCACCAACAACAACTGCCAAAAATATGCAACATTCTGTTCATCTATTGTTGCCTTTCTCTTTGCTCTGAACCCCCTTTGGAATATCCACAGCATCGGCAGAAATGGCTTGAAATTTGCAACTCTGCCCTTATATTGTTTCCCTTCTCTGTGTACTAAACCCCCCTTAGGAAATCCATAGCACTGGCAACAACGGTCAGAGATCTGCAACTCTCTGTCCTCTTATTGAATGTTTAAAGGAAAAAAGTAATGGCCAGAAATTTGCAACTCTCTGCCCTTCTCTGCTAGGCCTCTCGTTTTAGCTCTTGATCTGAAATAAAATTTCCACAGCAAAGATTCTCCTTGCCTGCATGCTCACGCCCATTTATTCAGAACATGTTATGTAACTACTTTCAGGGTGCTTACTTTTCAGACAAATGTGCTAGGTTTGAATCCCAAGGCATCTGTTACACATCCAAAATGACCAGTTTGTCATCTGTGGTTGAAGAAGTTTATTATCATGTAGTTAAACAAAAGGAACACTTGTTTCTTTCTGGTAGAAGTCCTGTTTTTATGTGTGGAATTTTAAAACATTTAATAACCAAGCCATTATCATTAAAATAGAAAGACTTGTACAGTACTTGACCTTTTCCAAATGGCATTTCATTTGAAGGCATGTCTTTCATAGCATCCTTGTGACATGTATAACTGCATCTGAATGATATTATTGATCTGTATATACCTATGAATGGAGAAGCTTTTTTTCTACAAAAGATTTTTCTCTTGTAGCAGTTCTTACTCTTTAGGCTGTGTACCTCTTATTTATTTTTTTGTTTGATTCTATGGGATTGAAATGGGCCTTGCCTGTATTGTATCATGATTACATTATTGTGGTATTTCAACAAACCATGTGATGGTATTGCAACTAACAATTATGCATATATCGCTTGGTAAATTTTGAATGTGAATCTCCACATTGGGAGCCCATGCTTTTAGCCACTTGAGCGCTCATGCCATTTGGTTGTACATTGTTTATATCTTAACATGAGATTTTTTTTTTTTTAAATTTTGTTTTTGGGTTGGTTATCTTTTGCAGGTTTGCCTGGAGTCTGTTTTGTGCTGCCAGATTCGTATGTTGATGCTACTCACCAGGATTATGGAGGTTGGAACTTGTGTATTATTTTTACTTTTGTTTTTGCAAGGAAGTTGTTTCTTACAGAATTACCATGTAAGGGAGCCTGGGATTATTTACATGAACATGTACAACTTTCTGATAAACATCTGGATATAATAAAAAGTTTTCTTCTCATATAGGGGAATTATTTGTCGATGGAAAAGTAGTACCAAGGTCTCCTGAGAGGCAACGCCTCATTGATGCTGCCATGCATAAAGGGAATGAGAGGTCTAGGTACAATGATAGATCTCGTGCTAGAAGAAGAGAGAATCGAGGTAAGATGTATATGCTAATATCAGCTAGAGGGGTTCTTTTGGAGGTCCTTTGAGGGAGTCACAACTGTACCATTTTTTAATTTTAATTTAATTTTAAATAATTCTGTTTGCCTTTTTAACAACTATAATGTTGATGCAGGCCGATGAGAACTGTCATTCTCACCCAACATTTGAAGTCAAGCACTGTTCACAAATCTTTACACGTGATGGTAATTGCACGTGATATTCTTAGTGTACTACGTCTTCGATAAGTTGGTTTGTAGATTTTGAAAAGAATATTTGGGTTTGTCGATCATGGCCATGTACAACAATTCGGCAGTTGAACATTTTGTCCTTTGTAAGCACATCTGAGTGAGAACATGAATGATTCATGGCTGAGAACACACTCAATTCATGGCTATTCTATTTATAATTTTTAATACGATGGGGACTTTCTATCAGATGTGCTCTTCAGATTAGGAAAAATACCTTGCAGAGTCTTTTTTTTTAATTTTCTTTTTGTTGTGTTTGCCTGTTGCTTTTATATTGATCAATATGCAATTCTTTTCAGTTGGGGATTATATTGAATCTAAAA
Source organism: Wollemia nobilis (assembly GCA_028583015.1). Classification (NCBI taxonomy): domain Eukaryota; kingdom Viridiplantae; phylum Streptophyta; class Pinopsida; order Araucariales; family Araucariaceae; genus Wollemia; species Wollemia nobilis. Next base: position 9,614,129 of record JAQPPZ010002170.1, on the reverse strand, counting down.
TTTGATTCTCTGCAGTCAAAGGATGCACAAATCTTTAGTCTTTTTAGATGTTTCTGCATCAGTTAGGTTGTAATGATTGATAAATGGTGGTATTGGTTCTATTTCATGTCAGAAATTCTAGTCTAATATCTGTGTAAAATTACCAAAGTGTGTTGTGCAGCTGTGTATATTAGTCATAGGAACTTTCTTGTATGCTGACAACACAGTACTTATCTATCATGATGTACCTTTAATCACACCTTTTTGCCTGTTGAAGTGCTTTTCTGAACTTGAATAAATTATAGTTCCAAGGGAACTATTAGCTGACATTGAAAGAACCATCCATAGTATTGATGCTCAAAGGAAGCCAAAAGAGGAAACAATAGTGTTACATGTATTGAGATGCAGTTATGCAGCTACAAATGCAAGGATAAAAAAACTTATCATATGAAGGAAAAGGGATGTTGCACACAAACAATCTTACTTCAACTTTAGCATGTCCATCTCTAGGACTATGGAATAATTCATTAGAGGATGGGATTCATCATTGAGTAGGATTATAACAGCCTTAAATTTTGCCCAAATTGCTTTCAAGACTTTGGAAACATTTATTTAGCATAAGGTGCATATGCATTGACAAAATTAATATTTTTCAAGTGCTTCATAACGTCTATGAAACATATTCAACTCTTTCATCTCATATTCAATTCTTAACGTCTTTTATTATCAAAGGAAGATGAAAGCTATGCAACATATTCAATTCTTTCATCTCATAGATTTCAAGTGTTCTTATTGGTGTGCAGGCCAGTTGTGGAGCACATAGTGCTACCATCACCACTTGCAAAAAGCTAAGTTGTGAGATGAATGGTTTGTTTAAAGGTAATGTTTGTTGACCTTGTTTTTGTAGTGGCCAATGAATAAAACGGTTGTCTTTAAAGTGGAGGACATAATGGCATTAAACTACAATTGACAGTTACTTATAATCCTCAATAAAATGTGTTGGGGTGAGGCATATCGTACCATTGAAAAGATGGTGCAAAGCATGCTGATTGATTCACATTTGGAGCCAACATTTTGGGCAAAAGTTGTACACAAAATTTATCTATTGAACTACACACCCATAGAGGGATTGTATGGTGTTAGTCCAGAAGCATGGACAAGTTTAAGCCCTTAATTTCACACGTTCAAATGTTTGGTTGCACAACATTCATGCATATATTGAAGGAGAAATTGATGAAATTGGAAGAGGTTGTCCAAGAAATGCATCTTACTTGGATACAGTGACGAGTCAAAAGCCTATTGACTCATAGATCCTGACACCAAAAATTTGCACATTAGTAGAGATGTTTGATGAGAAGAATGAATCTAACTTATCTTCTAACAAGTCACATGGTTTAGATAGAATTCATTCCTGTTCTCTTTCTTGATAATGATACTGTACACGAGGTGGGTGATTTTGATGGAGCTGGTGATCTTGACGAGGAGATGATTGTGTTGATGACCATGTTGATAATCTAGGTCCATATGAATCACCTTCTTCAAGTACCACATGATGACCTAAGTGGTACCTTACAGTTTGAGAATCTGAAGTTGAATGGACTCCCAGTAACGTCAACTTCAGGGCTAAGGATTTGCAACAGTCCATAGTGATGTGAAACTCGCTCTTATGAGCATAATGGTGCAAAATTTTGAACCCTCGATGGTTCAAGAGGCCCTTGCATCTTAACTGTGGAAAGATGGCACGGATGTCAAGTATCAGGCTTTTATAGAACAAGATATGACAGTTTGTTGATCTTCCACCAGGTAAGAAGGCCATTGGTTGGAAACGGATTTTCAAAATCAATTATAAAGCAGATGACAATATTGACAAAATACAAAGACAAACTAGTTGCAAAAGGATATACACATTGACGAATAAGTTATTATTTGTACTCGATGAAAATTACAGATTGATGTAATTGGGATGGTTTTCAGTTTGATTAGTTTGCTTTATTGTATAAATCAATCATTACATCAATGCCAATGATATTAGAACCTCATATGTTCTTTTCATAGACTTATAATAGGGAAAGTAGTTTTTAGTAGCGTCCCTGAAGCCATAGTCCATATGAGACAACCCTCATGGAGAATGTTGTTTGCCCAATATATGGCCATACTTCAGTTACTAAAGCATGGTGTACAACCCTACCCTCTAGGATTCGAACCTTGGGCCTCTATTCAGATTTCTAAGGTCTCCACTGTTTAGATTTAACATAGGAGGAATAAAGAGAAAAAGATAGAAAAACATGAAAAAGGTGCTCATGGGCACACATCACACATCACTAATAAAAAACAAATGATCACATATTGATCCCATGGATTGACAAGGGTAGAGCATAAATATTCCCTTAATTACATTTGCACATATCTTAGTAAATGTCAAATTGCATATTGTTGGTTAATCACAATATCATATGAATCGCCTTACAATATGAACTATAGGCTTGTGGATATATACAATTTATTGCATTATACATAATGCCATATAGTGTTGGCTCGATTATGCAATATACATCATGCAATATTGTTGTTGGTCAAATAATTGAAAGATCACACATTTCAACATCCTCTGTAATTTGAACTGAAGGGGCCAAGGAGAGAAGACATTATTGAACTTTCCCTTTATTGAAGCCTCATTGCTTTTGACAATGTATCATACTCTACCATCTTGAGGATAGCAAGCTCTATCTCATAAACAACATACTTTTGTGCTGTACCCTTCCTAAATATTTTCATGCTTAGTCTACACTTTGACCAAATTCATTTCATCTCAAATGTGGAAAAGTAAATTTGACACAAAAAACAAGAAAAATAAACTGAGAGCATCAAGGGATATTGTCATTGCTAGTTTAAAGATGCTCTATAGATTCTTGCTTAGTAATAACCCGATCATCTGAGTTTACTATGCACTATAGTTTAGTCCATTCAGACAAACAAGGTAAGCCTTGGAGTCTTCATGCTTCATTTCATCTTTTCACTTGAACCTAAGCCCAAAATAAAATTTCTCATTTCAAAGACATGGAAAATTTATGCATTGTGCAAAGAGGTTCAAATTGCTTCTATATAAAAGTTAATGTCCTCCAAAAGGTTTGCCTTAATAACCACCTCCAAAATTAAAAACAATTTAAATTGCAAAACTTATACTTCCTTCAAAATCCCAAGCTTGCTACTTGGTACGACTGAAAATACAAAAAATATTTACATTATTGTTGCTTTGGCACGAGAGTATTCATCATTAGTGAATTATATTTAAGATACACTCATACAATTTGAATCCTATTTATTGTTTTTTCCATGATACCTTGGACTTGTCAAGAGTCCTTAAGATAAATCCTATAGGTGGATAATATAATGATTATGCTTACTCATAATTTTCCCAATATTTTATTATTAATCAATCATATTTCATTTATTAAGTTAAAAATGAATAAATTTACTATTATAAAAATATTAATAATAAAAAAAGTGAATTGAATATTTTAATCCACGAACCATGTTGATCCATATGAGTCCTAATTAAGCCTTGGTAAGGGTTGTGATTTAATTATTATAAGGTAAGGAATCATGATCCTCTTTGGCCAAATTCTTATAAGGTATTTATGCCTGCACATAGTTTTCCCAATATTTTATTATAAATCAATCATATTTCATTTATTAAGTTAAAAATATAATATATATATTTTTTATTTGGTTAGTGTGAGAACCCCTACTACCAACGCACAGAGTTGAGCAGTCTCCTCTCAACCATAACCCCTCGTAAAGCCGAGAGCAATGCATATCAATAGAGAATTTGCCACACAACCACCCCCTCACACACGCCTAAAAAAAGTAATAAATATATTATTTTGAAAATGTCAATAATAAAAAAGGTGAGTTGAATATTTTGAACCCATAATCCATGTTGATCCATAACAGTCCTAATTAATTAAACCTTGGTAAGGGTTGTGATTTAATTATTATAAACATAAGGAATCAAAACTTTTATAAGGAATGTACATTATTATTATTATTATTAATGTTAGAACATTAATGGTAAATATTATTATTTAAACACAGCTAAAACAAATTTATAATTGTTGAAGGTATTATTTAGCTTTTTATTTAAATTGAAAACTATGTTTGAAAAAAATTAAAATAATTTTTTTTATTATAAGTTCAATTTTATATTATGATTGGGAAATTAGCTTTTTATTTAAATTGAAAATTATGTTTGAAAAAAAATTAAAATAATTTTTTTTATTATAAGTTCAATTTTATATTATGATTGGGAAATAATATGACATATGAAAAATAATTGACATAAACAATTATTATATGATAATAATTACTTATATATATATATATATATATATATATATATATATATATATTTATATATATATGGTTATTGTGAGAAACCTCTGTGACTGCATAGGGCCGAGCAGTCTCCTCCCATGAGAAACCTCTGTGACCGCACATGGCTGAGCAGTCTCCTCCCAATATGGTAATAAACATATTAATAGTAAGTTAAATTGAAATATTTTTATGAAATAAATTATTTTTAATAGTTTTGGTTTTTTTGTGTGATGTAAATATATGGACAAATATTTGTCATTATTTTTATAATAGATAACCCCTCAAAATAAAACTCAAATATTAGAATTTTCTTAAAATTGAATCAAACTAAAATTTGATGTCATTTAATGTCATTTAAAGGTAAACCTTGGTATGACCAAAGCCAATAGAGTTTTCAAAAATGACAAATTTTCCATGACATAGCAAAACAATATGGAAACAAATATACTAATTGTGTAAAATAATGACAATGTCCTTTGAAATGGATGTTTATATTTTGACTTGCAATGCACATCATAGGCACTACTAGTAATTTTAGAAAAATTCTATACAAATAATAAAGTATAGTAGTTTTGGTTTAAAATTTGGAATTTCATGGTAGATTGGAATAAAATGCCTACAATTGGTGGAGCCAAGGCTAGGGCTTAAGATCCCAAATATTCTAGGGCATGTGTTGTTAGGAATGGTTGAATCAAGTAACGACAAACCCACAACACAAAGGAGACAGTGAAAATAGGTGAGATTAACTTGAATGTAATAGTTGATACCATGACTAGCCCATATCATGAGACTAATAGTTTTAGAACTTATAAGGTCCTTGTAACATGAGATGTTAGAACTAACTGTAGTCATGAGGGAACAACAATCTCATCATGGAACAACAAAAAATGATTTCACAAGTTGTTCAAATCAATTTGTTGGAGACATAATTGGTGGAACTGAAATCCTCTACCATGGGCTTGTGCAATAGTAATGATTCTATAAATGGATCTCATCATCAAAATGAGTTGCATATCAGTAAAGAAAAAGAAAATTAAAAAAAAAAAAATCTAATTACGAATAAAAAAATTCAAGCAACAATTGCAAACATAATGACAAAAGAACAAGAACTGTGCAACAAATTAAAGGAGACTAGATCATGGGCACATAATAAGAGATCCAACAATCAAGCCAAAGATTTAATAAAGAAATGAATCAGAATGCAACTGTTAGAAGAAATTAAAAAGATAAAATAAAAATAGGTCAATAAACATCATCATTAAGGGAGTAAATGAGCATGGAGAACAAAAAAACACAACCAACTTAACAAGGGATTTTCTTTTTGATAAAATCCATTAAAGCAAATGGTCTCAAAAAGTGATTTGTAAATAACAAGTGTTATGAGGAAAGGACGTCTCTTCTAGGGTTTGCACACATTGTTGTCGCCATTGCATGCAAAAGCCTCAGTAAGGTGGAATGACTATGGAATGCAGGGCTTAGGTTTGGCTTTCTTCGTATCGAATATTGTTCGAAAAAACTACAGGTAATTTTTATTCTTTTTTGTTATTGTTTTTCGAAGTGGATTAGGGTTTTGGATACTTTGCAACTATATCATGGTGACAATAGTGGGGGGATCCCTCTCCCTCTAAACCTTCCTTATGGAATGTAGTATGATCAGAGGTGGAGGGAACTCAGGTAGTGCTACAACCAAGTTTCCTTGCAGGCCTCTAAGAATACTGCACATTCATGGGTTTTAGACCCTAACTATCAACCTTTAGGGACTAGGCATCTAGAAGCTGGTGAACTAAGGGAGAATTTTAGATCACACTCTATCCAAATGGCTATTTCCTAGTACTTTTTGAGTGTGAAGAGGATTGAGAACATGTTTTCCAAGGAGGGTTGTGGTTTCTTGGTAGAGCAGACTTGTTCATGAAACCTTGGTATATGAATTTCCAAGCGAAATATAAAATACCTTCTGTGGACCCTATATGAGTTAGGTTATTTGGGTTACTAGTTGAAGACTAGAACCCCATCTCTTTTGCAGCCATTGGCAACACTCTGGAAACTTACGTGATGACGATTGAAAATACTTAAAGTTTTAAACAAATGATATATTACCAAAATATATGTACTAATGGAACTCATTAAACCTCTTCCAATAAAGATCACATTACAAATAGAGGATGAAGCCTAAGAGCAAAAAGTTGATTATGAAAATATCCCATTCAAATGTTGGATATGCCATGAGTATGGGTATATGGCGAGAGACTATAAATGCAGATAAAGATCAACTTTCAAGAACCTAAAAAGAAAGCTCACTCAAAGAAAAAAGATGTTGAAAGCAATGTGACACCAAACAAATTTGCTATTTTGATTGATGAAGAACCAATTGTGAGAGCATTAAATGGAGATAAAATCGATGGTGGAGCATATTCTTCACGTAACTGCTCAATCCAAATCAAGGGAAAAGACATTACCAAAAATAATTGATAACTAGATCAACATGCAAATGGACATAAATTTTAAACTCAAAGGTTAGCAAAGGGAAAATAAGCAAGGACGAATAAAAAAGAAGAGAATTATATTGGTGAAACACATAGAATCACTTAGCCTGAAGTAGGATCGTTAAGGACTTGCCCAAGATCCATATGGTATATAATAGAAAAAACTTCATGGTGTAAACTCAGCTACAAGAGACAAACAAAATAGACTCCAATCACATAACACAAATGAAATATAATGGAAGAAACCTGCAAATCGATATTCTTCTCAATCCTGAATTCACACCCCTTATCCAAAAGATTACAATCCATCATATAGTAACCAAAAACCAAAGAAACCTTAAAAATGTCTATTTTCTAAAAACTGCTAAAAATAATTTTTTTTTTTTCTAAAAACTGCTAAAAATAGAAATGAGTCGGATTGCACCCAAATTCGGTGCACACATCCCTCTTACAATAACAAACCTTGCTTTAAAATATTAGGTCTCAACTTAAGGTATAACAAAAGATAATAAAACTCTAACATGTAAAAAAACCCAAAAAACCCGGGAACCTATTCTAAAAGCTAATTTTGGGACACTAGATGTCGGAGTTAGGTCCCGAAAACATGTTTTTTGGAGGGTCAGGCACATCAAAGATGAGCCTGATGCAAAACATGCACGCAGAACCACTTGTTAAATTTCAAGGCAAACGGGCGTATGGTTCACAAGTTATGGCTCCGACAAGGTGCATCACTTCAGAGAATGAATATTGAAACCAATCAAAATGTGGGATGCAAGACCAATCAAAACCACCTAGCAAAAGAAGGGGAAACTCTTATCTTTGAGGGTAAGGTAACTCCTATCAACAAACTCTTAACCCACCCATCCTCATGGGACTCTTTTCATAGAACATAAGGGGGACAAGAGGCAGTCCCTTCAAACACAATGAAATTAGAAGGTTGATTAAGAGAAACAAGCCAAACCTACTCTTTCTTTAGGAGACTAAGTTATTATTAGAGGAGATGAAGACAATGGCTAAAAATTGTGGCCCATGGGTTGGGTGGAATCTCCCAAATCTCAAGGTGTGTTGGGTGCACTCTCTTGTTTATGGGATCTAAAGGAATTTGTAATGCATGCAATTGTGGGAAGCTGGGGCATTTTGTACTTCAAGGGCAATGGAGGTAAAAAGACCAACAAATCCTATGTATTAACATATATGTAGCCACTTCTATAAAGGACAAACAAAGGTAGTGGGACTATATTCAACACCTCAATATCCAATACCCCAATAATCAGATTGTCCTAGGCAGAGATTTTAATACCATCCTCTCCTTAGATGAAAAGATGAGAGGGATGATAACACTGGACACTGTGACCATGCTAATGCATGAGCACTTGAGGCATATCCACTTGATTGATGTGAAGCCTGATAATGAACTAATAACATGGGTGAATAGACGATAAGGGTCTACATGCATCCTAGAGTGCTTGGACATGTTTGTAATCTCAGATGACCTTCTCTCTCTAAAAGTAGTTAAAAATATCTTATTCTTAATAATGTGCGACCAGATACCCGATCTATTTTGCTAGATCTATAACAATCTTCCAAGAATTACTCATCCTTTAAATTTCAACTTATGTGGTTTAGAGATATTTTATTTAGTCCATTAGTTCTTTAGTGGTGGAGGGAAGGAAAACCAAGATATGATAACCAAATGTATTGTTTTTTCAAGAGATTACAATTCATAAAAATCATAATTAAGGAATGAAATTGGCATGAGTTTGGGGATGTGAGGGCTAAAAATGCATGTTTGGATTTCCAGTTAAAGAAAGTGAACATTCAAATCCATTCCTTGGGACTTACATAGGAGCTCAACAAACAAGAAATCCAAGTCTATGTTGAGTTAGCAGAATGGGAAAGAAGGGAGGAGCTCTTATGGAAAAAAAAATCTAGGATCTAGTGGTTGAAGAAAGGGGATACAAACTCTACTTTCTTTCGTAAATCTCTCATGGCTAGACAAGTCTCAAACTTTGTGCCTTTCTTGAAGATCGACATGGATGATCTAGTTTACTCTTGGGATGGGATGAAGAAAATTTTCACTAACTACTTTGAGGAACTTTTATCTACAATTCCATAGGACCCTAGGGATAAAGAGGAAATTCTACAGGGAATCCCTTCCTTATTAAGGAAGAGGATAATGAGGTATTGATATAAATTATTTCTATGGCAGAAGTAAAGGAACTGGTTTTTAAGATGAAAAAATAAAAAATCTTGGATTGAATGGATTTCCCATCGAGTTCTACCAAGAATTTTGGGACTTGCTCAAGGATGATCTACTTGTAGTGGTAGAGGAAGCACGAGTGGAAAAGTCAGTTTTGAAAGAAATAAAAAAAACCTACATTGCGCTCATACCTAAGTCCCAAGAGGTAAATCAAAATTTTGACTTTAGACAGATAGCCCTATGTAATGTTCTCAAAAATATTACAACGATGATAGCTCAAAGGTTGGGACCTTTTCTCCCTGTGATAATCTAGAGCAAGGAGGATTTATAGGAAGGAGACAAATTATAGATGAAACAGTGCTTATCGAGGAGGTCGTTCACTCTATGCAGGTACAAGGATTTCTCTCCGTGTTTGTTTGTTTGGACCTCTCCAAGGCTTATGATAAGGTAGACTAGGATTTTCTCCTACAGGTCTTGAGGAATTTTGACTTCTCCTAGGATTGGGTGGATTGGATTAGAGGCACTATTTCCTCAATCTCTTATGTTGTGATAATAAATGGTAATCCATATCCTTTATTTCCTGCTTCCAAGGGACTACATCAAAGGGATCTTCTTCCCCCTATATGTTCATCATTTTGATAGAGTGCATAGGCCATCTTATCTTTAAGGAAAGGAATAGTAGATCCATTCAAGGAATCATATGTGCATAAAAAATCCCTTCGATATATCATTTACAATTTGTAGATGACTCAACCTTGATGGGTCATGCTACTGCATTGGAAGCATCCAGATTCAAAAGAATTCTAAACCTCTTTTCAACAACCATAAGATAAATTTTTAATGAGAAGTTTAAGATCGTATTCTTTCATTATATTGCTAGAGTGGAGATCATGATTCTAAATATTTTGAATTGCATATGAGCATATCTTCCAATCTCTTATCTAGGAGTCCCATTAAAGGTGGTCAAAAAAGAGAGGAATGTGGGTGGTTGATAGGGAAGATACAGAGTAGGCTGAATAATTGAACTAATTGGTGGCTTTCTCTTGTAGGGATGTTCACTTTGGTTAAAATAATTTTACAATATATTCCCATCTATGTCTCCTTGGTTTTAAGTATTCCTAAGGATGTTCTGAGAAAGTTGGAAAAGATTAATCAAAGATTTTTATGGAGTGGGACAAAAGCATTATTGGAGAATATTACATTATTTGATACATGCAAATGTACTCCCATGGTACCTTTATGGTACAAATGTAAATATGTAATAGATTAAGGTTTGTGTCTATGTGCAGGATATGCACAAGTGTCTATGTGCAGGATATGCACAAGTTTTATGTAAGTGTGTAATGTGTAGGATATGCACAAGTGTCATGTAAGTGTGTAATGTGCAGGATATGCACAAGTGTCATGCATGTTAGTGAGCAAGTGTGTAATGAGAAGAAATGCACAAGTGTCATGTATGTAAGTGTGAAAATAAGTAATGTGAGGATGTGCACAAGTGTCATGTATTATGAGTGCATGTAGAAGTGTGTAAGTGTCATAGAATTAAGTATGCATGTAAGTAGAGAATTAAGAGTCTTGTATACAAGTGGTAAGATGAGAAGCCAAAGGACAAGAATAGGAAAAGTTATGTTGGAGAATATTACATTATTTGGTACATGCTAATGTACCACCTTGGGTACATATCTAGATTAGGAGTGCATCTTAGATTAGAGTGTGAGTATTTACTTTATGCAATGTAATAAATGCACAAGTATTATTAGAATGTGCAAAGTATTTAAATAATGTAAATGTGCATAATAGTCCATATGTACATGTGTTTTTATAATAGGAAGTGAAGAGTCTCAAGAAGAGAGAAGTCCAAGAGTGCTCCATATGAAAAGTCACATTCCATAATATATGTGTCTCTATGTATATGTGCAAGTAACATAATGTAGAGGAAGAATGTGTGGAATTATGATGTACTTGAGATCTTTATTCTATATCAATTTACTATTTTCATGAGCATTTGTTAATGGTAATTTTATGAGTTGTTGCAGAAGTTATTTATGATTTTTATATGTTTAGAATATTGACATTATCTTATATTTGATATAGTATCTTTATTTTAGATCTTGAGGTTATTTTGCTTTAAGTATTTAGCATCAAAAGCTAACAGTGGTATCAGAGCTACAATAAGGTTTTATCTTGTGTAGGTTTTTAAAAGTTGCAAAGGATATTTCCACTGGTTAAGGAGAAACAAATGAAGTTGAAGAAATTACCTCTAGAAAAGGAAAACTAGAGAAGATAACTAGTGATGTTTATTGATTTTAGAATTTTGAAGATTTGGTTGATTGTTGTTGTCTAAGTTTTTTTTGTAGAAAAATAGTTATTAGAAGTTGAGAAGCTTCCTACAACATATAGAGAAGAATTTCATATTCGATTGCCTGAAAGTCTATGTTCTTTCCTCGTATAGGGATGAGTTTTTGAGTTGCAGAAAAAGAGTAGACATTGAAGATGAAGGAGGTACAAGAAAGATATCCCATTGGGGATTGATAATTGAAGATTGAGGAGACCCAAGGAAAAAGGTCCCCATTGAATATTGAAGACTGTTGATTGAAGATTGAGGAGACTCAAGAAAGAGGTCTCCATAGAAGATTGGAGGAAGAAGAGAGAAAGAGGCCAAAAAAGCCCTATTAAATATTGGAGAAAGAGGAGACCTTAGAGAAGAGGTCCCAATTGCATATTTGAGAAAGGAGATAGGATATTTGAGAAAGAATATTGAATAAAGATGAGACCCGAGAGGAGAGGTCCCCATTGCAGATTTGAGAAAGGAGATAGAAGATTGAAGAATTTGGAAACCCAATAAAAGAGGTTTCAAAATTTTTTGGAAGGATAAATAAGAAGAATAAAGAATCCATATTGAAGACGTGGCCATTGGAGAATATTTGAAAAATGTTTGAGATAAAATATTGCTAGCCCAAAAGGAAGAAGGATTTGGCAAGAAGTTTACTAAATTTTGGAAAGTATTTTTGAAGACCTCAAGACATTCAAATTCTTGAGGAAGAGGTCAAATTTGAAGACAAAATTCAGTGAAATCTAAGGAGGAGAAAGAGGAAAGAAGAGGCCACCAAATTGATATTTTTGGATATAACCACTAAATTTTTGAAGGCTAATTTGTGGAGGAGAAGATTGCTAATTTTTGTGACAGAAATTGAAGGGTCACATAACATAAAATTGAAGGTGACATAGAGATGCAAATTGAAGAAGATTTGGGTAAATTTTGAAGTGCACTTGAACAACCAATTGAATGAAGGCTTGACATCAAATTAAGGCAATGGATTGGAGGAGTTAGAGACTATTTTAGGACAACAAGATAAAGGAGAAGTCAGAATTTTGAAGCAGATTTTGAAGAGTTTTGGACTATGAAGTTGGGCAATATTGGAAGGAGATAGAAGAGTTGCGAATTGGAGACGGTTTTGGTAGATTTGAAAGTGATTTTGGATAGCAATTTGAAGAAGGAGTTGACAAAAATTAAGAAATAATTTGTAAATAACAAAAGAAAGCAATTTGAGGGAAATTTTAAAGAAGAAATTAGCTACAATATAAGGTAGCAAGTTGAAGGAGATAAAGCTATATTTTGGACAACATTTGAAGAAGTATTTGAGCTGCAAATTTTAGAGTTTCTTAGCAGATTTTTGGATGGAGAAAGGAGAAGTTTTGAGATAGCATTTTGGGCAGCATTGAAAGTTGTAAATTTCATAAAGTTTGTACAACAAGCAAGATGATATTTGGGCAACATTAGAGCTGCAAAATTGATGTTTTTGGTGCAGCAAAATAAAAGAAAGTGAAGCTGCAAAATTTTTAAATTTGAGACAACAAAAATGTGAATCAAGTCACCAAGGAGATTAGCTACAAAAGGAGGCCAAAATGTGTGTAACATTGGTGCTATAAAATGTTATTGTTTAAGTATTAAAACTAGTCTACTTTAAGCATTTTGAGAGCACCATATTAGAGCTATTGAATTTAGAAAAATATAGTTTAAGCTTAAGAGTCTTCAAACCAAGGAATGAGGTAGCACTTTCATATTAGAATTTGCAAAATAAAACAACAAAGATTGAAGTTAAATTTTGCTTGAAAATGAGAAATAAGGAGAAGGTAATAATAGTAAAGAATGTTGTTTTTACAAGCTTACAAAATGCAAGTTTATTGAAGCAAAAGAAACCAAATAAGGGCTCAAAATAGAGCAATATTCAAAGTGTCTAAAGACACCAAGGAGCGCAACAAATTACAAATATTTGACAATGAAAAGGCACCACCAAGTTGGGAGAAGTTGAGCCACTATTGAGAGGTGGAACCACCAAAGCCAAGGAGGTAGAGCAAGCACCACCAAAGAAGCCACCATGCATAAAGCTGAGGAGAAGCATTTGTTCTATGGTAAAACAATGTTAGAAGAGGTGAAGAGCACCACCAAGGTTGGAAGAGCCACCAAAGCTCAAGGAGGAGCCACTGGAAAAATAGAAATAAGCCACTAAGTCAAATTTTCAACGTCATTCAAGGAGTCCAAACGCAAGGAGATGAGAAAACGTCAAAAATACATGCATTGAGAAGTCGAAGCATTGAAGAGGATGAGCTAGGGTAAAGTGAAAGCTAAGCATTAGTCAATATAGACGAGTCCAAGGAGAACATAGGAGAGAAGACCAAGCACCAAGAAGATATGTTGGAAGCAATAATGATCGAGAGTTTTGTAACTACCATAAGGAAAGAGTGTTGGTTGAACAAATGTTGGAGAAGAGCTAAAGTGCCATCATCATTGATTAAAATTGAGCACCAAAAATTACAAGGGTTATACGAAGCATTAAGGAGAAAATGAACTGATTTTGTAACATCTTACATGCAAAATACTGAGTGCCACTTGTTAAAATATAAGGAGGATCACCAACCATATTGAGGAGATGGTTGAAATGTCTTAGGCCCTCATAAATGCAAAGGATTTAACTCCATTTGCATTAATCAACATTGAGCATCAAGCATGGTGCAAAAAATTTATTCATTAGTGTAGTAGAGTGGATAGAAGTGCCATACGTACAACAAAGGAGTAACAATGCCATTCAAGGGAAGGTCAAATATTATTGACTAATTATTTTTCTCCTAAAGTTGGAGTTAAAGCACTCTATTTGAAATTTAACTATTTACCCAAGCTAGGAGTTATAAGGATAAAGGGTAATATTATTTTTTCTAAGGTTGAAGAAGAATTAATTTTATTATTGGATGATGAGCAAGGTGCAACCAAAGTATTGTCATTGTTGTCAACATAGTCAAGTTGATCAGTTGATGTAATGGACATGAGTTCATTGATGAGCAAGGTGCAGCCAAAGTATAATGGACAGGAGTTCATTGATGAGCAAGGTGCAGCCAAAGTGCAATGGACAGGAGTTCATTGATGAGCAAGGTGCAACCAAAGTATAATGGACAGGAGTTCATTAATGAGCAAGGTGCAGCCAAAGTATTGTCATTGTTGTCAACACAGACAAAGTGTCGGTTGATGCAATGGATAGGAGTGCAGAGGTCATTAGAGAGATCGGTTGATGCAGTGGACAGGAGTTCAGAGGTCAGTCAGAGCATGTACAGTGAATTTCCAAGAAGACAAAAGTGGCCTAGTTTCAAAATATCAAAGAAAAAGGCAAGTAAGAAAACTATCACGATATCGCGACAAGAAAAAAGGCAAGTAAGAAAACTGTCGCGATATCACGACAAGAAAAAAGGCAAGTAAGAAAACTATCGCGATATCACGACATAACGGAGGAAAAGAAGCCAAGTAGAAAAACTGTCGTGATATCGTGACATGTTGAGCAAGAAGGAAAAACTGTCGCGATTTCGCGACATGTTCGAAGAGAGAGAAAGCTCAAGGAAAACTGTCACGATATCGCGACATGTTGGAAGAGAGAGAAAGCGTAAGAAAAATTGTCACGATTTCGCAACATGTTGGAAGCAAAGAAGGCAAGTAGAAAAACTGTCACGATTTCGTGACATGTTCGAAGAAGAAGCGCATGCAGGAAAAATTGTCATGATTTCACGACATGTTCGATGAGAAGGCACATGCAAGAAAACTGTCACGATTTCGTGACAAGTTCAAGGAGAAGGAGCTCGCAAAGAAAAGTGTCACGATTTTGCGACAATTTGCAAGAAATATTGTACGGATGAAAAAGTGTCACGATTTCGTGATAGGTTCGAGAGAAAGAGCTCGCAAAGAAAAGTGTCGCGATTTCACAACAATTTGCAAGAAGGATTGTACGGATGAAAAAGTGTCACGATTTTGCGATAGGTTCGAGAGAAAGAGCTCGCAGAGAAAAAGTGTCGCGATATCACGACATGTCGGGTTTTCGTGACCCGAAGAGAAGAGAGTAAGGAAGCGAGAGTGTCGTGATTTCGTGACATGTTCTATTTTCGCGGGGTCAAGGCAAGAAAAGAGACAAGGCAACGAGAGTGTCGCGATTTCGTGACATATTGTGTTTTCGCGGGCCAAAGACAGAAAAGGCACAAGGCAGCGAAAATGTCACGATTTCGTGACATGTTGTGTTTTCGCGGGCCAAAGACAGAAAAGGCACAAGGCAGCGAAAGTGTCGCGATTTCGTGACATGTTATGTTTTCACGGGTATAAGCCAAGAAGAGAAGCAAGAAGGAAAAAGTGTCGCGATATCGTGACATGTTATGTTTTCACGGGTGCAAGCCGAGAAGAGGACAAGAAGGCGAAAAGTGTCACAATTTTGTGACATGTTCCGTTTTCGCGGGCGAAAGGCAGAGAAAGGCATAAGGCAACAAAAGTGTCACGATTTCACGACATGTCATGTTTTCACGGTCAACAGCCAAGAAAAAGTCAAAGGGGTAGAAATGTCGCGATATCGCGACATATTGTTTTTGCGTGACGAAAAGCAAAAATGAAGAACCCAGCCGAAGTTAAGTTAACTAGAGTAGAACGACAGTTACAGGGGCAGTTACAGAAAGAAAACATGCAGCTAAAATAAGAATAGTAAACTGAAGTCCGTTCGACTATTACAGAGGCAGTTACAGAATAAATTCATGCAACTAAAATAAGAACAGAGAACTAAAGTCAGAACGGTAGTTACAGGGCCCGTTACGAAGTAAATTCGTCGAGCGGTGGCCATACTGAGAGTCCCAAATAAAGAGACAAACCTATTAATAGGTTGCGTGTAAGAATATTGTGTCAGAAATGAGTTACTTACAGGAGTAGCTATGAATAGGCTGCATGCGGGATAATGGAAGATATAGAAGACTTAGGGTTTCAAAATGAAAATATTGTTTTAAAATGGCAGTTGCATGCAGAAGAAAAAGGGCCGCTCAGAACTGAATAGTGTGCCATCATAAAGAGGGAAAGTGCCACTGATAAAATAATATATGTGCTGAGAAAAGGTTGTTGAAGAGAGCCGTAAGAATGTGTATGTTTCATATACGGTAAGTTAAGAATTAGGGTTAGGGTTGAGCTCTGAACTGTGTAAGAGAGCAGATAAGAATGTCAGAGCATTGAAATGAGTAGAGAAGGCTGTCAAAGAGCCGTAAATGAGTAGATAAGGCTGTCAGAGCCATAAGCGAGCAGAGAAGGCTGTTAGAGCACAGAGAAGGCTGTTAGAGCATAGAGAAGATTGTCAGAGCGCAGTAAGCAGAGTGGTAAGAGTGATCCGTTAGGTTGAGCTCTGTGCGGGTAGAGAAAAATGTGTGTAGCCAAAGAGAAAAATTGTGTGGAGATAGAGCACTATTGAGAGAAGAGCGGTGGAGAAAGAGCGTAGCTGATAGAGTGTGACTGAGAGAGTGTGGCTAAAAGTGCGTAGAAGGAATATGTGTTTCTTGAATTGAAAGAGAGGTTGGATGAGCAATAGACCAGTGAGGGTCTTGTAAAAGTGAAGGCATATTTATGTCAATCTAAGATTCAAAATAGAAATCCAAGTTGGTGCTTGGAATCAGGGGTTGGTGCTCCTTTTTGGTGGTGCAGATAAATTAGGGGTTGGTGCTCCTTCCAGGTGTGTGTTGGTAAACTGTTTGTAAAGTTGGTGCTTTGCAAAGGCTGGATTTGGATGGGAGTCCAAGCAGTCTATTTTTGAGGAGTAGCCAAAACTGGTGAACCTCGTTAAATCTTGTGTTGTGGGATGCTCTCTTGTTATACTTGCTTTATCTATTTTAAGTTCTCCTTACTTCAGATTTAAGAGTTATAGATTTGAATTTAAATAGCTACACCGATTCACCCCCCCTCTCAGTGCCATTGTAAGACTAACAATTGGTATCAGAGCCAAGTTCCTGAATAGGCTAAATCAATCAAGGTTGATCTTGGATTAGTACGCAATGGGTAAGAAGAATAGATCCTCCTCCAATAAGGCATCTCAGTCAGTTTCAGTTCCTGTGGAAGAGAAAATTGAACCAGAAAAGGCAGAAGGAGTGAACTCTAAAGTATGTGATGAAATCTATGAGGCTGAAGTAGATCTTGAAGGAGAGTTGATCTCTGCACTTGAAGAGTTGAGTATAGAACAGAAAAAGAACAAAAGACTGTCCAAGAAGCTGGAAGAATATGGGAATGAGATTGAAGATCTTTTCTTACAATTTCAAAAGGCCAAGAAAATAGAAGAAGCCTTGAAGACACAACTGGATGATAAGGTCGATGCATATAGCAAACGTGAAGAAGAATCTAACAAAGTTGTTAGTAATCTAAAGCTGCAAGTAGAAGAGTCCAAAAGGGTTGAAGAAATCCTTAGGTCTCAGATCAATGAGAAAGAGACTGTTTGCTGCAAACAAGAAGAAGAGATTGTTTTATTGAAGAAACAACTAGAAAAATCCAATACAAATCTCAAATTTGAGAATAGCACAGAGTTGCTAGAAAAAATGATAAGCCAACAAAGAAGTTCCATGGATAAGCGTGGTCTTGGATATGAAGCTGAACAACCTTCATCCTCCAAATATGTAGAGAAGAAGAAGTTCACAGTTAAAGGATCGAAGCAAGAAAAGGTGGAAGCAGAACAACCTTCATCTTCCAAATGTGCAGAAAAGAAGAAGCTCACTGTTGAAAAATCAAAGCAAGAAAAGTTTGAAGCTGAATCCTCAAAAGAAAGAAAATATCAAAGGAGATCTACAGCAAAGCAACCAGAACAAAAGAGGTTTTATCACTCCCATTCTATTCATAATAATGCTTTTAACGACTATTGTTTTAGATGCAATCATTATGGTCACAAGGCAATTTATTGTGGATTGAATAATAGATCAAAGAGTTATGCTGATAGAAATACATCTGCTTCTCTGAGTGAACACCATGTGCAATGTTTTAATTGTAATGGCCATGGGCACATAGCAAGGTTTTGTCCAAGCACGTCTGTATCTAATCTAAGGCAAGACCGTAGATTTCATTAGACACAAAGAATGCAACACAGGAAGAGAACATATCATGTGCATAAAATAAAGGAAAATAATCAACCATCAAGGATGCATAAGAAACAACTGCGCAAGAAGAATGTTCAAGTTCATGAAAAGGTGCAAAACGGGGATGTAGTTGAAAAACTCAAGCCCAAGTTCAAGAAAGTCTGGAGAAAGACAGAAGAAAGGGAATCATGTCTCCTTGGACTGAAGGAGACTACTCCGCTATTGCACTAAGCCACTCCAGGTGGCACATCCTCAGGGGGAGCAATC
Source organism: Wollemia nobilis (assembly GCA_028583015.1). Taxonomy (NCBI): domain Eukaryota; kingdom Viridiplantae; phylum Streptophyta; class Pinopsida; order Araucariales; family Araucariaceae; genus Wollemia; species Wollemia nobilis. The sequence goes on along the minus strand of JAQPPZ010002170.1, from coordinate 9,595,430 downwards.
TTAAAGTCTTATTTTAATTCTCCTATGTATGTGTTTGGTTATCTGAGGATGAAAGGAAAGCAGTCGGGTTATTGTTGTATAGTTGTCAAGTGTGTTGTCAGTTCATGTAGTTGTGTGTGGAAGTGTCGTGAAGGGTGATGATTAAATTGAGAATTGTCACCATTGGTAGTATTGCTATATGTCATTGTTGTTCTATTGATAGTTCTTACTGCCACTGTTCAAAGCATCGGATTATAACAGACAGTTTCGTTTTAACTGTTGATAAAATGCTAATATGATATTACAAAGTATGAGGTTGAGTAAGGTGCACCATGGTTGGCCGTGAAGTGTTTGACTAAATGTCTTCTCCTGATTTGCTCAATTGAAAGTAAAGTGTGACCAGCGGTGACTGTAGAAAACATAGATCAGGTTGTAAATATAAAAAGGGATTTGGTTGTGCTGAGATACAGTGTTTGGTGCTTGCACAAAGTTAATAGTGGATTCACAGTGTCAGTACTGTGTTGGACAAAAGTCGGTACAAGTGATGTCTGTTTGCAGGAATAAATCTAAGCAATCCAGAAAGAGCTGAGATTTTGTTGAGCGGATTTGAGGCAAATCTTTGAGAAGGCTTGTGGATTGATTTTTAACAATAGGCACAGATTGGGCAGGATGTGTAGATGACAGAAAAAGTACCAGTGGAGGTGCATACTATCTTGGAGACAGGTTGGTCACGTGGCACAGTAAGAAACAAGAGTCAGTTTCTTTATCGACAACAGAAGCAGAATATATGGCAACGACAACATGATGCATGTAGAATCCGGTTATGCATTCTCGCACAAAACATATTGCTATCCGGTATCACTTTTTGAAGGAGGAGCTTGCTTGATTGTACAAGAAGAAGAAAATTGGTTGTGGCTGGGTGGATTGAGGTAGTCTGCTGGATTCTCACTGAAGAGAGAGACAAACAACTGACTTTAGGTTCAAGCTTGTTGAGAATATCCAAGATGTATTTGTAGATGCTGCCAACATTGCAGAAAAAATAGTTGGATATATACAATCAATGTATGCCTTCACTAATAGTGGACAAGTTTGAGATTGCAGAGCAATAGAGGGTTGGTACTCAGAAGACAGTAGTCCAGCCATGTTCTTACACATATTATATTGGTGAAGTTGACAATGATGATGTCATTCACTGGTTATTGCTGCTACTCACATTATTGATATTGTTGATGCCTATTATGCTTATCATGATGTTGTCAAACAGTGAAATGAAGTGGTCACATATTCCCAAGAATAGACTAAGAATTGACTAAGCCATTAGGATCAAATTCTCAGGGGGATCATTTATGCATCTGTTTATCATATTGCTCATGTTTTTGCTTTTTGCTAACTGTAATAATTTTTGCCTGAGAATGTTGTGCATGGACTCAGGGGAGTTTTGCGATCACCCTTTGGTATTATTGTCAAAGGGGGAGAAGAATTACAGGTAATTGCACACAATTACATGTGTTGCCAACAATTCCAAAGGGGGAGATTGATGAGCAAGGTGCAACCAAAGTATTGTCATTGTTGTCAACACAGTCAGGTTGATCAGTTGATGCAATGGATAGGAGTTCATTGATGAGCAAGGTGCAGCCAAAGTATAATGGACAGGAGTTCATTGATGAGCAAGGTGCAGCCAAAGTGCAATGGACAGGAGTTCATTGATGAGCAAGGTGTAGCCAAAGTATAATGGACAGGAGTTCATTGATGAGCAAGGTGCAGCCAAAGTATTGTCATTATTGTCAACACAGACAAAGGATCGGTTGATGCAATGGACATGAGTGTAGAGGTTATTAGAGAGATCGGTTGATGCAATGGAAAGGAGTTCAGAGGTCATACAGAGCATGTACAATGAATTTCCAAGAAGACAAAAGTGGACCAGTTTCAAAAGATCAAAGAAAAAGGCAAGTAAAAAAACTGTCATGATATCGCGACAAGAAAAAAGGCAAGTAAGAAAACTGTCGTGATATCGCGACAAGAAAAAAGGCAAGTAAGAAAACTGTCGCGATATCGCGACAAGAAAAAAAGGCAAGTAAGAAAACTGTCGCGATATCGCGACAAGAAAACTGTCGTGATATCGCGACATAACGGAGGAAAAGAAGCCAAGTAGAAAAATTGTCATGATATCGCAACATGTTTGGTTGAAAAGAAAAACTATCGCGATATCGCGACATGTTGAGCAAGAAGGAAAAACTATTGTGATTTCGTGACATGTTCGAAGAGAGAGAAAGTGCAAGGAAAATTGTCGCGATATCGCGACATGTTGGAAGAGAGAGAAAGCACAAGAAAAACTGTCACGATTTCGCGACATGTTGGAAGCAAAGAAGCCAAGTAGAAAAACTGTCACGATTTCGTGACATGTTCGAAGAAGAAGCGCATGCAAGAAAAACTATCGTGATTTCGCGACATGTTCGATGAGAAGGCACATGCAAGAAAATTGTCACGATTTCGCGACAAGTTCGAGGAGAAGGAGCTCGCAAAGAAAAGTGTCACGATTTCACGACAATTTGCAAGAAAGATTGTACAGATGAAAAAGTGTCGCGATTTTGCTATAGGTTCGAGAGAAAGAGCTCGCAAAGAAAAGTGTCACAATTTTGTGACAATTTGCAAGAAGGATTGTACGGACGGAAAAGTGTCACGATTTTGCGACAAGTTCGAGAGAAAGAGCTCGCAGAGAAAAAGTGTCACGATATCACGACATGTCGAGTTTCGCAACCCGAAGAGAAGAGAGTAAGGAAGCAAAAGTGTCGCGATTTCGTGACATGTTCTATTTTTGTGGGGTCAAGGCAAGAAAAGAGATAAGGCAACGAGAGTGTCATGATTTCGTGACATGTTGTGTTTTCACGGGCCAAAGATAGAAAAGGCATAAGGCAGCGAAAGTGTCATGATTTCGCGACATGTTGTGTTTTCGCAGGCCAAAGACAGAAAAGGCACAAAGCAGCGAAAGTGTCACGATTTCATGACATGTTATGTTTTCACGGGTATAAGCCAAGAAGAGAAGCAAGAAGGCGAAAGTGTCGTGATATCGTGACATGTTATGTTTTCGTGGGTGCAAGCCGAGAAGAGGACAAGAAGGCGAAAAGTGTCACGATTTCGTGACATGTTCCTTTTTTGTTGGCGAAAGGCAGAGAAAGGCACAAGGCAGCAAAAGTGTCACGATTTTGCGACATGTCATGTTTTCGTGGTCAACAGCCAAGAAAAAGTCAAAGGGGCAGAAATGTCACGATATCGCGACATATTGTTTTTGCATGACGAAAAGCAAAAATGAAGAACCCAACCGAAGTTAAGTTAACTGGAGTAGAACGACAGTTACAGGGGCAGTTACAGAAAGAAAACATGCAGCTAAAATAAGAACAGTAAACTGAAGTCCGTTCGACTATTACAGAGGCAGTTACAGAATAAATTCATGCAGCTAAAATAAGAACAGAGAACTAAAGTCAGAACGGTAGTTACAGGGCCCGTTACAGAGTAAATTCATCGAGCGGTGGCCATACTGAGAGTCCCAAATAAAGAGACAAACCTATTAATAGGTTGCATGTAAGAATATTGTGTCAAAAAGGAGTTACTTACAGGAGTAGCTATGAATAGGCTGCATGCGGGATAATGGAAGATATAGAAGACTTAGGGTTTCAAAATGAAAATATTGTTTTAAAATGGCAGTTGCGTGCAGAAGAAAAAGGGCCGCTCAGAACTGAATAGTGTGCCGCCATAAAGAGGGAAAGTGTCACTGATAAAATAATATATGTGTTGAGAAAAGGTTGTTGAAGAGAGTCGCAAGAATGTGTATGTTTCATATACGGTAAGTTAAGAATTAGGGTTAGGGTTGAGCTCTAAACTGTGTAAGAGAGCAAATAAGAATTTTAGAGCATTGAAATGAGCAGAGAAGGCTGTCAGAGAGCCGTAAATGAGTAGATAAGGCTGTCAGAGCCGTAAGCGAGCAGAGAAGGTTGTCAGAGCATAGAGAAGGCTATCAGAGAGCAGAGAAGACTATCAGAGCGCAGTAAGTAGAGTGGTAAGAGTGATCCGTTAGGTTGAGCTCTGTGCGGGTAGAGAAAAAGGTGTGTAGCCAAAGAGAAAAATTGTGTGGAGATAGAGCACTGTTGAGAGAAGAGCGATGGAGAAAGAGCACAGCTGATAGAGTGTGACTGAGAGAGTGTGGCTGAAAGTGCGCAGAAGGAATATGTGTTTCCTGAATTGAAAGAGAGGTTGGATGAGCTACAGACCAGTAAGGGTCTTGTAAAAGTGAAGGCATATTTATGTCAATCTAAGATTCAAAATAAAAATCCAAGTTGGTGCTTGGAATCAGGGGTTGGTGCTCCTTTCTGTTGGTGCAGATAAATTAGGGGTTGGTGCTCCTTCCAGTGTGTGCTGGTAAACTATTTGTAAAGTTGGTGCTTTGCAAAGGCTGGATTTGGATGGGAGTCCAAGCAGTCTATTTTTGAGGAGTAGCCAAAACTGGTGAACCTCGTTAAATCTTGTGTTGTGGAATGCTCTCTTGTTATATTTGCTTTATCTGTTTTAAGTTCTCCTTGCTTCAGCTTTAAGAGTTGTAGATTTGAATTTAAATAGCTACACTGATTCAACCCCCCCCCTCTCAGTGCCATTGTAAGACTAACATTGGAGAGAAATGGTTTAGAAGTGAAATTTGAAACCTTATAAGCATCATTAATTATAATCAATTTCAAGTTTTGAGAAGATTTGGTAAAATTTTATAATTGAGTTATTGAAATTTGTGAAGCATTTTAATATTTGCAAATATTTTAAATTTTGGATAAATAAGGTTTCCTACATCAAATTAGGAATATAATATTTGCAAATATCCTTTTACTAGATTTCTAAATTTCTAATTTTGGAGTTATAAGGAATTCAACACCAACATAGGATTGTGAAATTTAGAATTGAGGAATTATATTTTTTGAAATTTGGGAGATAAAAGGAATTCAACCTAGAGTTTTTGAAGAATTGAAATTGTATCAAAATTGTTGTTTGATAAAACAAACTAGGGAGACATAAGGTAGTCAACCTCAAAGATTTTTGAAAGATAAAATATTCTATCAAAACTATTCTCAATATTTAATATTAAGGAGCAAAAAAAGGATGTCTACTCTAAAGAGTTCATTGAATAATGAAATGGAAAATGAAATTAGAAAAGGAAGAGTAAAATTTATAAAATTTGGAATCAAAAATTTGATTGCAAAGTCTAAAGGGAAGTTAGACTTAGTTTCAAGTTTCATCTATAAGGAGGCATTAGAAGAAAATTTTGAAACATTAGAATACTACCTGCATGTGAGAATGTTTGAAGCAATTGACAATGACAAAGATAGTGTTATGATTCCTTTGAATGTTTCTAGTATAATATACATGACATTACTTGCACTTAAGCATTAAAAAGAGAAGAACTTGAAATAAAAAGAGTTGATTGAATCCCTTATGAAGAAAGAAAAAGTGGATGAATTATTTTTAAAAAATGTATTTCATTATTCATGCAATATTGATGCTTCAAGTTCGTCTAATTCAGAGTCTTATCATGATACCATAAGTGAATGCACAAAAGGTTCTATACTAAAGAAGACTTGTGATATGAAGGACAAAGGCAAAGATAAAATGTTTTTTGCAGGAATTTAATGATGACATGGTGTCACCTGAAAGCATAAAGACTAACATCAATGATGAAGATAAGCAAGAGGAGAAAGGACCTGATCAAGAAGGGATACAATGCAAAGTGAGTTAAAAGACAAAGACCATATTGAAGACTAAAGTCTTCAATAACCAACTAATGTAATACAGGGGTGTTGAAGAATATTACATTATTTGGTACATGCTAATGTATCACCTTGGGTACATATCTAGATTAGTGTGTCTTAGATTAGAGTTTGAGTATTTAATTTATGCAACGTAATAAATGCACAAGTATTATTATAATGTGCATAATAGTCCATGTGCACATGTGTTATTAGAATAGGAAGTGAAGAGTCTCAAGAAGAGAGAAGGCCAAGAGTGCTCCATATGAAGAGTCACATTCCATTATATATGTGTCTCTATGTATGTATGCAAGTAACACAATGTAGAGGGAGAGTGTGTGGAAGTATGATGTACTTGAGATCTTTATTCTATATCAAATTACTATTTTCGTGATCATTTATTAATGGTAATTTTATGATTTGTTGCAGAATTTATTTATGAGTTTTATATGTTTAGAATATTACCATTATCTTATATTTGATATAGTATATTTATTTTAGATCTTGAGGTTATTTTTCTTTATGTTAGGAGTGCAATAGTAAAGTATTGAAGAGTCACCTTTCTATGTCTATATTATGGAGACAAAGCTCCATACAATATATTGGAAAAATGGTCTATAATGATCACCATAGCAAGCATTTATAATATTGAAGCTTGTATATAGATTTTGAGCAATATTATTGTAAGTATATTTCATGCTTGTACATGAATGATTTTATCCATTTACATTCATATTTGATATTATTTTGAATGTTATTATAATTTATATTGGCTAGTATATACTTTTATTGCTCTTATATTTAATTCTACTCTTGATTAATTATATTTAGACTTGAGATATTATGGCTTAATTATACTAGGACTTGAGATAGTTTGGCTTCACAGTGAAGTGGGACCAACTTTGTATTCCAAAAAAATAAGGAGTTATGGACCTCCAGTCAATAGTTAAAAACAACTTAGCCTTGGTGGAAAAATTAAATTGATGGTTAATTATTTTCCCTAATGAGTTATAGGTGTAGATCCTAATATCCAAGTATGCATAATATTGAGCTCCATAAGTTTTCACTAGATATCAACTTCCTCGATGAGAATCTCTAGGTCCTGAGGTTCTAAGAATAGGGAAGACAATTATCAAACCACAACTATTTTGGAGTGGGAAATGACCAAGCAATTTTGTGGATAAATGCTTGGGATGGTTTACCTCTATTGTCTCAATAATTTCTAGAATGGTAAGACATCATAGAACAAATCCATATCCGAGGATGGATAAAGATATCACAATATTACAAAAACCATGGGAAAATAAATTTGGAGGATAGATTATGGATTCCAATACGGGACTATCCAATCTTGGCAATGAATGTATTCGAGGAGTCTATTCATCAAGTTCTTATAAGTTGGTCACTATCTTCGTCAAAAGATAAATACAGGCTAGATTAGGTCTCACATTCTAACAATGTGTATACTATAGCTTTAGGATACTCTTCCCTCACTCACCATGGGTAAAATCCACTTAATGACGTCTTCAACCAAATTTGGCAAATTTTGACTTGGCCAAAAGTGAGACTATCTATCTAGCTTCTACTCCACAAGAGGGTTTTTATAGGAGACCAATTTATGGGTTTTTTGGTCTGTTCATATGTGAGCTATGGTGTATAGATAATGAGACTTGGGACCATGTTTTTTATTTTGTACCTTGTCCATTCAATTATGAAAAAGGTTGACAATATTTTTAGATCTAAGATTCCTTCAATTCATCTTCCTCAAAAATACTTGGAGGACTTAGCCCAAGGTAAATGCATTGGACAACTTGATGAAGCAGATGGTCTTGGTTAGCATTTATTTGATACTATGGGATTTATGGAAAGAAAGGAACAAAGTAAATTTTAAAGTGACACCATAATGTCTAACATATTTGGGAAAATATTATAGCCAATATTAGATAAACTACCCTATATACTTTCAAGCTCTCCTCCATAGTATCTCAATAGCGGCATAGTTTACTCTCCAGGATTCAACTCCTTGTTGATAAATGGATATGTAGGAACCTACAAGACCCTCTACCTATAATTTAGAGGGGTGGACTATGGCAAAACCCTCCCAAAGGTATGGAAATATCAATACTGATGGTGCACCAAGAGGTAATCCAGGAAGGGCAAGCATGAGAGGCATATAAATACTCTCGAATGGTAGTCATGCTTTTCTTTTTGTAGAGATTCTTGACATCCTCCTTAAAAATCTAGAGAAAGCATGTGCTATCCTTCATTGCCTTAAAAAAATTGCTAAGATTGGTAGGTCTTTAGTACAGGTAGAATCAGAATCACAAGTAACCATTAATTGATTGAAGGCACCCACCCGAACCTCCTCATAGGATTGGAAGTTACAAAGGGTTATTGATAATATACATGCGCTTTAGTCTAGATAAAAAATAGTAGAGTTTCTTTATCGTCCCTCAAAGCTAAATAAGATCGCTAATGATATAGAAAATTGGGATTTAGACCATGGAGAACTAACTTGTTATGGATATCCTCCATGATGGTAGACACAAAAAACCAGGGAAGATCTCTACCATATACTCCATATTGATGTCAATAAATTTAATTACTGTATGTAATACTTAGAAGAAATTCATAGATTCTTATTTCCTTGTATTAGCAATACATGCTTAAGACACAATTATTATTTTGTTATAAAATTTTGGGAGAAAGCCTTGTTTGCTTGGAAGGGTCGACGATGTAGCTTTCTTACTTGTTTATAATTAATACAAATAATTTTTTAACAAAAAAAATTAGAGTGAAAAAATTCATCAAGAATGTAGACTAGGAAAAGTAAGGGAAGACATGAGATCTAGAACAATACGAGTCACAATGTTTTGTGTAAGAAATAAAAGACAGTTATTCAAAATAGAGGATTACTATAGGGTTATATTTTTTCCTGAATGATGATCTTACTCCTATGCAACAAAAATAGAAGATGATACAATGGGAAAATGTAAAGATAGAATAGAGGATTAAAATGCATGGTTAAAAATGGAAAAACATACATTATAAATGGATCACACCAAAATAAATAATAAATTGGGTCTTGCTAGGAACACTTAATATTGACGAGTTAGAATTATCGTGGATATACATGGAGAAGAGGTCTTGGTCTAGGGCCCATAAATAAAGTAAATGATGTAATTGCATTAATAGAAATACATGAACTAATAGAAATACATGAACATGATGGATGCAAGTTTCTAGATTATGAAGGATACAAAAATATATTAGGATGGAATGAACTAGCAAAAAAATATAAAAGGGACATGGAGGAAAAATACTAATAAATGTTTTTTGGGTAGACTCATACAATTTGAGAAATAAATCCCAAATAAATAATATATATGGATTAAAATCACAAATAATGACATTGATTAGCATTACAAATTGTTATTTTTCTCTACAACAATCAAAGTTTCATAAGAAACATGGCTTGAATCATAAGGAACCATATATAACATTGGTAATAAATATCACAAAGTATAACAAGCTTGAAGAGGTTGTTTTAATGGGTGAATTTAATGCTAAGACAACAAATAGACAAGCAAGATATTTAAAGATCAATGAAGTCACATATGATAATCTACTATGGCAAGAAGAAGAGGTGGATTAAATAACAATCAAGGACTCATCACACATTATGGAAAAATTCTTAAAATATGTAGCATAAAGGGATTGATCATCTGCAATGGCATAAACATGTGGTAAAAATCTAGAAAATATACTTGTCGAACACGTAATGGACACAATACAATTGATTATGCTATTTTCTAATCAACTTCATTTCAAGGATAAAAGATCTAAAAATTGAAGCAGTTCCCATGGAGCTAAAATATGATCACCAATTCAGTGTATATAAATATCTAAATGCAAGGAAGTGGGCAAGAAGAACATAATTAAGTAACTTAAGGAAAGACAATAGGAAATGTCTCTATGACAAAGAAAAATAAATAAATGGTTAAATCATCATTCAAGCAGATTATTCAAATAGAGGAAAGAAAGAGGATAGATATTTTTCAAAGTTATACTTTTGACAACAATAAACTAAAGGATATAATTAGACAAGCATTAGAATCATGCAAAAAAATAAAATTTAGGAAAATAATATTGAAAGCTTCCTTGTAAATTCATTATATGATGAAGAATGCAAAGCAGTAAGGAGAACCTTGAAAAGATCAAACAAAGAGAAAACAAATAACAAGATATATAAATAGCTAGTGAAAAAAAAAGGAAGAATACATAAGAGCAAGGTTTAAAATGTTGATATATTGCAAAGAATAGCCCAAACTAATTTTGAAAAGAGCTACAACAAAGCAAAAGATACAAAAACAATATCACAAGTGAACAATGGTTGTAGTACACTAAGCAATCATATGAGAGAAACTAAGAAAAATATCCCCTCCTATAATTAACACAACTAAAGAAATTTTTTCTTTAAAATATGTTAAGGGATGGCATTAAGAAAATAACAATAGTTAAAGCTCAATATATATATGGTTTGTAAACTGAACATCTCAAGTGTAGATTTGACATTTTTTTTTTGAATTAAGGGGTAAAAAATTATTGATAAGAAGACAAGATTACAGAGCATAGTGAATCCCCCAACTAGGGCTCAAGTAAGCACCAAAACAGGCTAAAGCCATCAGACAAGATCAAAACCCAAATAAGACAACAAGAAAAAACCGCATTAAGTCTGAATATCCTTGCGGATCAACTCCTAGAGACATTGAGAGTTCCTAGATGGGAGACTCTCCTAGTTATCCATAATCCATAGACCCAAAATCTCAGAAGCCCTTTTGGCAAAATAATTAGCAACCCCATTCCATTCCCTTATAATGTGCACAAAGGAGATGAATTCAAACTCTTCACTAATTCTGATAATCTGAAAAACCACAGACACCAACTGCCAATTAAAATACTTCAACCTTTTACTATTTAGAGAATTAACCAAAATTTGAGAGTCGAACTCGTAGATACTCCTGCGTCAGCCAAGAGAAAACCCCCTCTGCAAGACCTTGAGAATCATAAGAGATTCCATAAAATTGTTGAAGTGAACACATTTTTAAATAGAAAATAAAAATTTGACCACAATTCTAGCATGTCCAGGATTACCCTGGACAACCCATCAGTATTAATTTTTAAAACTCCTCCAGGGGGCGACCTCCACCTACCATATTTCCTAACTTTTTTGTTGAGATGAGAAGCCCTTCTAGGGCAAGAAGAGTTTGTTCCAACCCTAAAGATACCAATGGCCTACCATACCTTATCCTCCCTAGAGTCCAAAAGAGGATCGCATCATATTTTCTATGGATAGTTTCTTGAACCATACCCAGGATCCTTTGCTAGATCTTTTGAACAACCAAATGACTACCCTAAAAGATGTGATGGTTTTGTTTGATCCAAATCTGCCAAATGATGCAAGAAGGGCCTAAATTCCAAGCCACCTAGAGGAAGGGGACATTGGTCGGAGGTCTGCCCAAACTTCTCCAAAACTCCACCAGGGAGAGCACATGAAAACAAGGATGGTTCTAGGAACTCCACCAATGGTGCCAAATGTCTCTGGCAAGGGAGCATTGGAAAAATAAATGAGAAGAGATATTCTCATTATTACCACAAAGGACACAAATAAAGGGACCCTGAAATACCCTCTTCCTCAAGTTCTACCAAGTGAGGCATTTATTATGAGCTATCATCTAGAGAAAGAAGTTACATTTAGGCCAAAAAATTTGTTCCACACATTTTTCCACCATGTGATAGGGAGGCTCCCAAACTTTTGCATATCAAGAACCTGGTAACCATAGGCTACAAAGTAGGTTCCATTAGGATTAGGGTGCCAAGCCAAATTGTCTTTACCCCTCAACGAAGAAGAGGGCCTCCCCGTAAGAATAAAAGTAAGCACATATTTATCCTTGGTCAATCTTCCCTCGGGCCATTCTTGCAGATATTTCCACTTATACATCTCCAGATTACCAATAGACTGGATTGTTTTAAAGTCCTCCACAGGAGACCAACCCGCTTTCAAAAAATAAACACTTAGGGAATGTAGCGTGGGATATTGAGTCAAGATAGGAGGGTGGCAATCCCAAGAATTATCCTAGAAAAGAGCATCTAATTTTTTATTGTAAATCCATAATAAACCCTGATTAATTACATTAGCCCCTCTTTTCAAAGTGTCCCATATAACCGAACCTTTCTCAACCAAGCTAAATCTAGGGATATCAGCCTCATAAATACCTCTCAAGTACTTACAAGATAATATTTTAACCCAAATTTGATCTTGAGAAGTACACCATATCCAATATAGTTTTGCAGCCAGAGCCTGCCTAGAAAGAGCCACTTATAGCAACTTAAGGCCTCCCTCTTGAACCGACATACAAATAGAATCCCACCTAACCAAAATCCATTTAGAATGAACAAGTTTTCAAGACCACAAAAACTATCTTGACAAAGCATCCATGTCCTTGATGAAACGAGAGGGAGTTGTTTGCACAAAATATCTGTAAATAGGTAAAGCTTGAACAACATATTTTAAAAGCAACACTCTATCCACAAAGGAGAGCCATCTGACGATCCAATGATTCATCTTCCTTCTAAACTTATCCAACATAGACTACCAAGAAGATCTAGGTAAAGTATGAGACGAAATTTGAATACCAAGATAAATGAAGGGGGGAGTCCCGAACTAAAATCTTAGAGTTCGAGCAATCCTGGATTGAATAAGAGGAGGGTTATTGAAGAAGAAAATAGAAGACTTGTCCTCATTAATCAACTATCCAAAAGCACCAATATATGTGTCAAGAGACCATCTAATTTTTCCAGCTTCCCTAATAGTGGCATCTCCCAGCAAAGCAGTGTCATCAAAAAATTGAAAGTGGGAAAGAGGTGGCAAACTACTATCCCATTTCCAACCCTAAATGAAACCATGCATAACTTGAGACTTGAGAAATATTCCCAACCCTTCTGCCATAATGATAAAAAAATAATGAGAGAGAGGATCTCCTTGCCTCAATCCCCATGAGGTCTCAAACAGCTCTAACGAGTCATTATTAACAAGAACAGAGAATGAGGAAGAAGAAACACAACTCATCACCCATTTAATCCAATCTTCCTTAAAGCCAAAATTAGCAAGAACTTTATAAATAAAGGATCATTTGACCCAGTCATAGGCTTTGGCCATGTCCAACTTAAATGAACATAGATTTCTCCTTAGAAGTTTCCATCGAGTGAATAACTTTCGTAGCAATAACAACCTCATCTAGGATTTTTTGACCAACAACAAACCCACCTTGCTTCTCAGATATGATTTTGCTCAACCATATCTTCAGCCTCTCAGCAATAATTTTTGTAATGATCTTATACAAAAAATTACAAAGAGAGATAGGCCTACACATGTCCAAGAAATTCGCTCCCTCTTTGTTGGGAATAAGCACCACAAAGGTAGCATTTAGGGCCCTTAGCATCTGTTTATTCTTTTGGGACTCATGGACCACCTCCAAAAGATCAAATTTTATTAACTCCCAAAACTCTTGATAAAACTCAATCGAGAATCCATCCGGGCCTGGGGCTTTCCCTTTTTTCATCTTGAAGATAATATTTTCCAACTCCTCAAGGGAAATTGGACCCATCAAATGCTCATTCATCTCTCTAGAAACAATCAAGGGAATACAATTTAGAATAAGCTTTTCAACCTCTTCATCTGAGAGGGAGTCCTCCTTAAAGAGAGAGGAAAAATACCTCCTAGTCTCTTCTAAAATATCCTTGAAAGAAGAAATAAGGGCACCCTGAGAATTCACAAGAGAGAAAATTAGGTTACTATTATGATGAGCCTTAACTGAGTTAAAAAATAAAGTCGTGTTCATGTCCCCTTCCTGAAGCCAATCCACTCGATCTTTTTTTTTCCAAAAAAATTTCTTCCCTTAGCTCCTATTCAAAGTCTTTCGCAGCCTCAGATTCCTCAATGAGAAGCTCCTTCATGAGTCCATGATCTCTAATCTTCCTTGAAGCTTCTTCCACCCTCCTAAGAGCCACAAAATTATCCAAGGAAAGGTTCCCAAAATTTAGACTATTCCACCTCTTCAATTTATGCTTAACGAATTACAACCACTTCATAAAAGAATACATGGCAGTGCCATCAGAAGGTTTACCATTGGTCTACCAGCCTTGCATGAAATCATGAATCTTAGGATCCCAAAGCCACATAAGTTGAAACTTAAAGGAAATATTCTTCTTTAGCCCAAACTCAAGAGCAGAGAGTTTTATAGGCCAATTATCAGATACCCTACCCTCTAGAATCACAAAACTAGCACTTATGTTATTACCAATCCAAAAATTGGAGATCAGAAACCTATCCAGTCTCTCTGAGATGGAATCTTCTCTACATCTTCTATTATGCTAGGTAAAGATCCCATTATCCATCTTTATGTCAACCAAGTTCAGGGCCCAGATATGAGCATTGAAGATAGAAGAAAAAGGCTCAAGATGATCAACCCCACCACATTTCTCCTCCAGACAAGTGATAGAGTTGAAATGTCCAGCCAAAATCCATGGGATTAGGGGAGCCAAAATTCTCACAAAGTCAATGTGCTCCTAAAAATTCACTTTACCATTGTAATCAATAGGAGCATACACATTTGTACATAGGATGGTTTCACGAGATTCATTATTATGCCCAATAATCGAAATAGACCATCTGCTGGTCCAAGTAAGAGGAGAGATCTTAACTGGATCCCATAAACAAGCAATGCCAACAACATATCCACATGCACCAATACACTGGCATTGACCCCTTCTCCACAACTTGGGAGAAATATTGAATTTACTATCAGTAGCCAATTTAGTCTCCTAAATAAACACCACATCTAGAGAATGAACACGAACCAAATCACGAACAACTTTTTATCTAGGGATGTTGTTCAACCCCCTTACATTCCATGAAAGGATAATAATTTTTGGGGGTTAGAAAAATGGGAGTCCAATGTTCTCACCAAGCTTGACTCCACCAAAGTCTTCCCCATTAACTTAATTTTATCCTGGTCTTTCTTTCGACCCACCTTCATATTCTTATCCGAAGCACCTTTTTTAATTTTTTTTTGCTACAATCCCAACATCGTAGGATTTTTGCAGTCCAAGGATGACTGCATCAATGTTTGAGTAGGAGGACATAATTAAATCTATGCCACTTTCTAAAATAGTTTCCCCTTTAGGGCTAGAGCCATCCATATCACCTGCACTCGAAACCAAAACCCTTTGTTCTTCATTTAAACCCCCTAGATCTGATTCCTTAGTTTCCACATCAAGAAGAGACATATGATTTGGCCCTATTATATTTGCATTAGGTAGTGACGTTTTAGGTATCTCCATGCACTGATCAAGATCATATAGTATCTCAAAACGATTGAACAGAGCATCTGGCTGGCTATCCTTAAGGTCTCTTTTTTCCCTTCTTCCTCTGTTTCAAGGTTTTACAGGAATAAAGCCTTCCTTATCTCGATCTCCTTCCTTTATTGGGGCTTTTCCTTTGTCCAAATTTTATGCAGATTAAGAGGGCCTAGGATTTGAAGCCACGGGTAGGACAAACTTAGGACATTTTCTTTATAGGAGGTCATATTCATGATAGATCTAGCAATGAAATGGAAGAGCTTTGTAGTCAAGTTGTTAAACCCATGTAGTTGATCCAAACCATATTTCAACATAATCTAGAATAGGATTGTTTAAATCAATTTCAACATAGTTACGAGCAACAAAGATTACCTTTTATCCATTGTCTATTGTGAAGGTCCAACTGGCTTCCCAAGAAGAAGCGTAATCATATGCAAGATGTCATTTCTCCAAAATTCCAATGGGAGCCATAGGAGTTGAACCCACACTGGAACCCTCAACGATCACTCCTCTCATGGGTTGAAACCCACATGTCAGGGTTTAAGAAAGAGTCCCGCTTGGTTACAGAAATAGGGGCCCCATTCAAATTCTTTGTTATGATTCGCAAGATAAAATAAAACCACCATAAAATAGCTATTTACACTTAGCATCACCTTCACATCACCTTCAGGGTTCCAAATATTCCTAACCTAAGACTCCACAAAGGGAAGAGAAATTTGGATACCCATAAATTGGATAATAAGTGCATGATTGGTTAAATATTCCACATCTGCCATCGAGTCTAGTTGAACCACTAGAACTGACCTAGCTTCACATTGTTCAAAACATTCATTGTTATTTAACAAGCGATTCCCGACATGCAATGGGAAATCCTGTTCCTTCTAATCATTTTTAGATGAAAAATGTCACTAGAATGCATGCTTTGTGATGGGCCCGACGCCATCACAACATTCCTCCAATTGTTCATACCTCCTCTAGAAACTTCTACCATATCCTTCAATTTTTTTCCCTAGCTCTGCTAGAGTTACTTAGGCTTCTTTTTAGAGTCTCCCTGTTCCCACCACCATTGTCATTTGACATCTTAGGACCACACATCTAACATATTTGTAATGGCATCATTAAAGGAGCCTTTCCACTGGAATGGATAACCAACCTAGTCATACCATTGCATAAGAATGGAGATACTAACAATCCCTCATATTACAACATCATCATAAGTAATCCTCTTTTTGCAAAATTGTTTAGCAACATTGTAGAAATAAAATTTAGTTAGTGGGTAGAAAATAAAGGAAAGAGAGCAATAGTGCAAGCAAGGTTTAGACCAAACTACTCAACAATAGATCACTTGTTTAATTTAAGGCACCTAATAGAGAGGATATGGAATGAAAAATAAGTTTATTGTTGTTTTGTGGATTTTAAATATGCTTTTAACAAAATTATGGAAAAGAATGGAAGAAATTGGTGTACTAACTAACTATAGAGCAATTGTACACAAACTTTATGAGCAGGTGGTGGAAAAAATTAGAACTCCAAAAGGACTATCAGAGTGTTTTGGGAGTGATATTGGGGTGAAACAAGGTTTTCCATTGTCACCTACTTTATTTGACCTTTACATTGACAAATTGGAGGAATGGGTAGAAAGGATGGAAGGAGAGGGAATACAATTGACTAATTATGTAGTGAAACTTCTTCTCTATGCCAATGACCTCATCTTGATTGGCAAGATACTTAAAAGTTTAAAAGAACATTTAAAAGCTTTAGAGTATTTTGTAAAAATGTTGGGATGCAAGTAAACATTAACAAGACTAAAATTATGGTCTTCTCTACTCAAAGGGAGCAAAGGTAGCCATATACTCTATTTGAAAAAAATCCTTTAGATATAGTAACAAAATACAAATACCTTGGGTTAGATTTTCAAATTAATACAACCAGGATGGAGGGCACTCTATGCATTGTTAAATAGCAACAAAAAAGTAGAGTTGTGGGATTGGGGAATTATTAGGGTCCTTTTTGGGTTATTAGTTTTTCTAGTGGTACTATATGGGTGTGAGGTGTGGGCTAGTAATACATCAAATTTTAAATGGAGATAGAATGAATGAATTCAAAAAAACTAATTACAAATAGTTTTAGAATTAAAGCATCAATCATATATGAGATTTTACTTTCTAAAATAAGGAATTTTACACTAGAACTAGAAGGTATGTAAGGCTATTGGGGTACCTAAATAAAAAAGAAAGAATGGAAGATAACAGGTTGTCAAAACAAGTAATCAAAGAAACACTGAATAGAAGAAAAGACACATGGATGAAAGAAAACAAAAAATAGATGGAACACTAGAACATTAAATTTCATGAGACCTCAAACTCCAATAAATAACTTTAACAGTATGTGAGGAAAAAAATTCAGACTTGTCATGTGGACTAAAAATTTAGGATGGAAAAAGCAGTTGTACATCGAGTTCAATCCAAATTGTGAACACATCTAAAATAAGTACATAGAAACATAAATAAAATGAAAGGAAAAAATGCTTATAGCCCAACTAAGATCCAATTCACACCATTTGGGATGTGAAACTAGGATATGGACAATTCCTTAAGAGGCATGACCAAAACGAATGTGTCTATTGAACAAGAGTACTAGAGATAGAAAAACATTTTGTCATGGAATGTGAAGCCTACAAGGACATCAAGATTGCATATGAGGATGCTCTAAAGGTAAAATCACTAATAAAACTATTTGAAATTTTGAGAATAGAAAAAAATTAAAACTCCTCATTAAATTTAATAAAATAAATACACTCCAAAAAATGATCAGAGGATGTTGAATTTTTTGACTTTTTTGAACATTTTTTTTCTTGGATGTTGTTAAACTTTGGAACTTTGAATAGAAGGTACAATTTTTGAATTTGATGTGGTATCATCTGTATGGGTATTGGAAGGGTAACCATAACCTACCTCTCACATGTATAAAGTACACATTACCTCCCTAGAACTGGATGGTGTGCTTGGAAGAATGAGTGAGAGGGAACAAAGAGGAAGAGAAAAGAACAACAAGAAAGGAAGAAAAAGGAGATAAAAATATGTTAGAAGGAAAAATAAGAGGAAGGGATAACATCAAGTCCAAGAGGAGAAGTGAAAGATATGCCAAGATGAATGTGATAAAAAATAAAAGCAAACAAAAAAATTAAAGGCCAGATTGGATAAGGCTTGGGGGAGAAGAAATGTGGAGAGAGAGTTATGTGACAGCTTGGAAGAAAGATAATGGAAGATAAAAATAGCCATGGTAGAGTGTATGTCCAAGTTGTGAATGAGTGCAGGTTATTTTGAAGAGCCATTGAGGAAGTGCAACGATGCTATTGTACTATGTAGTCTGCAAACAATTGATAAAAAAATGATATTCTATTTTCCCCTTTGTTATTGAATGATGAATGCTTTAGACTATTAGAATCATGTATGACCAATCCTTCCATTTTATAGGATTGTAGGTGACGAGTAACTATAGTTCAACAAATCTCAACCAAAATCCCATTCAAGTAAGGATCTTGTTAAAGTGGACTTTGGAGAATGTTTGATTGGAAATTGAATGTCTTAGTGTTGTATTTGTGATTATATATATGCACTTGTCAAAGAGGATGCTTATCATACAACTGTGAAGAGAGTGTCATACAAAAAAGGATTTGTTCGATCTGAATGATGTGCAAGTGAATGGTGTCATACCATTTGAGTGAAGGGTAATGAAACATTTGAAGAGAAAACTTGTTATCATTCAACTGAGACCAACCACCGTTCAAATGTAAATCAATGTGTCATTCAAAATAAGAGTTGTTCAAGTAAAAGAAAATATTATTTGATAGAAATCATTCATATAGTTTTTCAAAAGAAAAATATGGAAAGCATTCAATCAAACAATACATTTAAAAATAAATATTGTTGTACATTAAAACCATAGAATGATTGCCTTTTCATACAATCATTGACATCGTACAATTGAGAGAGAAATATCGTACAAAGTAGAAGACTATCGTTGTGCTTGCACAACTCGCCCCAATTTGGATTGGGGATCCACATTTTGATTTTTGGTAGGCTTTTTATTTTTTCTGGTATGTGTTTTTCAATTTTGTCAAGTTAAAGTTTTATAGTTGAAAGCTTTTATGTCTTTAAATTTTTATTGCGCCTTGAGATTATTGTGATTTTTGTTGCCATCATTGTTATTGTTATCTTTTGTTATCTAGTTTTAATTCCACTTAGTTGATATTTGTTTGAATATCAACATAGTGGAATTATTTTTAGACAGTCAAGTGTCTATTCTTAAAGCTTTGTGTCCAAGAAATTTTATTCTTAGTTAGAACTAGCAAAGGCCCCTTAAAGGAACAATTATCAACGACATTTGAGTCTATCTGCACTGGCCAAGACCTGGCATACCCAAACCTTGGGAAAATATATTTTCATTTCAAGAGGGAACAAATCTTTGTTCTAAGTATGTTGATATACCCATGACAATGTGTCATTTGCACGCTCAACAGGACTAGTGCTAGAAGGTGGGCGGTGAATTGATAATTTTATAAGTCCTCTAGGCCCTTAACACTCAATAGGACTAGTTCTAGAAGGAGGGCAAGCTAAGACTATACTTTTTCTTGGTTCATTGTTTATATTACACATCTTGACTATTAAAGCTGAAGCCTAAGGTCATCATCACTAGATATAAGTAATTTGTTAGAGGTGTTGAGTTTCTGAGTCTTTCTCCATATAGAAAAACCAAAGCTGATAAATGTAAATCGAGTAGTCCTTTGACTTATAATAGTTCTCTAGAGGTCATTATCCTTTGTGTTGATCCTTTTACCACTCCCCAAGGTCCACCAATGGCAGGTATTGCTCCTTGGTTAGTGGGAACCAACCCTTTGAGAATCCCATGACTTACACATGATATACCTAAAAATGTTGAAAGATATCTCCCTCATTATAGGTATGATGGAACTATATTAGCTAAAGAGCATATTCAAGCATACAAAGATGCTTTGATTCATTTACAAATTAAGCATGAAGATTTTTCCTGTAGGATATTTGCACATACTCTAGATGAGTTTGCTTATGATTGGTACATCAAATTACCTTTAGACTCCATCACTTCTTGGTATCAGTTAGAGGTAGCTTTTATTAACCATTTCATATTACTTGTTGATCCAACTGTGATCTATCATCAAGTTGTCTCTGCTTGTAGAGAACCCAATGAATTCCTGAGACTATTCAACATTGGGTTCCATAAATTATACACTAGGTTGATGGTACCTTACACCCTCACAACTGAAGCAACCATCCAAATGTATCTTAGAGCTTTGGATCCATTAACTTCTATGTTTGTGAGGAGAGACCCACATATCACAACCTTACCCATGGTGTATAGTGAAGCTTTAAATGTTGACCAATAGTTAATACCTCAAGGTTTTATTTTGGGTCAATTTCTTTCTATTGGACAAATAGGAGCTTATAATCAGATACCATTAATAAATCAAGCCCTTACACAACACCTTCCTATGCTAAATCTATTTCTAGGAGCTATATATCCAAACTAGAACCAACCATTCAATATGACTCCCTTGAATCAAATGATGCCTAATGTGAGTATCAACATACCATTCCAACATATATGAACAATCAAATGACCATATCCTCAATAATACGCCTCCTGCAAATAATAAATAAAATTTACCTTCATTTTTAATACATTTGTGCTTGTAAATAATGTAATAGGTCAGCCAAGACCAAGTTAATCCAATAATTCAAATCCTTAGTTAGACAATATACAAAGGATGGTTCAAAAATTGAGCAATAATAAGCTTCAACTGCAAAGGCAAGTTTCTCAACACCTAGTTGTAAATAACAACATTCAAAATAGAAAATTTAGCTTTCAGAGGACCAATATTTCGTGGAATACTCGTCCAAATAACAAAGGAGTTCTAAATTCTGTTGGAAACCAAAACCAACCAAATAACAACCCAAATAATTCAGTGAATTTTGTAGATCTTGTTTTTACCCGATTGGGGTAGGGTCCATTCCATAGTTCAAAATGAATAAATCGACTATCCAGAGTTTAAGACTTCTTTGTATATTGTCCCAAAGGAGATGGAGAGTTTGGAATTAGTGCTCACTAGTGAGAATATTTGAAATCAATTTGATCAGAATGTAAGGATAGCTCTAGTTTTAGAGACATGAATTCCTAAGAAGTGGATGAAGATGAATCAAATGAATACTTAGAAGAATAGGTGCAAGCTTACCGATAGTTTTAAAGAGGCAACAATTATATGCTTCAGAGTAAAGGAAAAACCCAGTGACTTCTTCCACACCTCCTAAAAAAATCTTCATCCCACCTGATGAATAAGCCAACAAAATCCAGTCCCATCTAAAGGTCCTACAATACCTACTCCACCAAAAATCAATATGTCATTACTGCAAGTAGAGAAAAATCTAGAGCAAAACAAGTCTAGAAATAATATCATTGAAGATATTAAGAAAACAAAGGTAAATATTTCTCTGTTTGAGGTAGCTCAATTAACTGACCAAAAGGATTTATTGATCAAAACGCTCTCTGGTCAAAATGAAAAAGAATTAAAAAAGACTAAATATTCTCAGGTGATAGTATACAAAGAGAATGTAGAATCCCATCCTTTTCTTTTGACCATTAGAATTGATGGCAAAAACTTACATAATTATCTTGTGGATTCAGGTGCTTCTGCAAACGTAATGCCATATGTAGTTAGCTAAAGATTAGGACTAACCCCTGCTTCCTCAAACAAGAAACTTGTTCAGCTAGATAATATAAAAGTGAATGTGGTTGGGGTGTTGAACCAAATCCATACACAATTAGCTTTGGATATCCCAGATGCATATGGGATGTTGCTTAGTCATGATTGGTCAAGAACCATGAATGGTTACATGGAAACTGATTTCTCATATATGTAGCTTCCATGGCATGGCATAGCCAATCAGATACGGGTAGAAAGAGAGCCAAGGCTAAAAGAGCTAATTATAGAGTACAACAATGTTAATAAGATTTTGTACACTGAGCTAGAATTGGGAATCTACACTATAGCAGTGGAAACCAAATCCAAAGAGAATAATCTTGTAGTAGAGACCCTCTCAAGTAAACAAAAAATAACTGAAGATCATTTGTGGACTCTCAAGTTTGATGGGTCAAAATGTAAACATGGCAATGGAAAAAATTGAATTGGTCAATCCCAAAGGTAAATCACAACTTGTGGCTTATCGAATTCAATTCCCTTGTACCTACAATATTATAGAATATGAGGCATTGATTCATGGACTATAGTTTACCATCAAGAAGAGAGTTAAATATGTACAGGTCTTTGGAGATTCTAAATTGATGATCAAGGAAGTGCGAAATCAATATGCCTACCATGATAAACATCTCTCGAATTATCGTAGTCGTGTATGGGATTTAAACAAGGAATTTGATGTCTTCAATATCTATACTATTCCACAAAAAAAGAATCACACTACAAATCATTGGCAATAGCAATGAGTACCTTGGAACCAATTGCCCATTCTAAGATAAAGCAGTTATCGATAGATTTGGTTGTCACTCCCTCCACACCAGAAAACATCCAAAATTTCTAGGTATTTGAGGATGATAAACATATAATTGATTTTATCACTAGATCTAGCATATTTGAAGCTCAAATCATAAATGAGGAATATGGAAATTGTGCAGAGCTAGAGGAAGGTGAATTGAATTTAAAAACAAATACCATTCCTAAAGGCATGGTTTCTTTGGAAATACTATTTGAAATGGATTACCATGCTCGAAAGCAACATAACACTCCATCGAAGAATGGATCATATGAAGCTTATAATTTAGGAAGTTTTGAGAACCCTCAAGATATTTTCTTAGGAAAATCTTGTACCGAAGAAGAAAAATAAATAATAATCCAAGCATTAAAATACTATCAAGATGTTATAGCATGGATCTATGAATATTTTAATACATATGACACATCCATAATTATCGATACCATTATCCTTAAGCTATGAACAAAACCTTTTTGTCAAAAACAAAGATCAGTGAATCCTTTGCTAGAATCCCTCATTCTCAAATAAATACAAAAATTATTGGTAGCTCGTATTATTTTTCCAATAAGACATTCTAGTTGGTTTGCAAATTTAGTTCCCGTTCATAAGAAGAATGGGGAAATACACCTATGTGTAGATTTTAGAAATCTTAACAAGGCATCTGAGAAGGATAATTATCCTCTCCCTTCCTTAGATGAAATACTCCAAATGGTGAATGGCTCTCAGATGATATATTTCTATATGACTTGGGGTATAATCAAGTAATGGTAGACCCCCAAGATAGGATTAAAACTATGTTTACTACCAAGTGGGGAACATTTGCATATAAGAGGATTTTGTTTTGCCTAATCAATGCAAGAGCAACTTTCTAAAGGGCTATGGATATTGCTTTCAAGGATCTCATTAGGAAATGCATTGTGATCTATATGGATTACCTCCATGTATTTTCTAAGAAACATATAAATCATGTGGAAGACTTAAGGAAGGTACTATAGAGGTGAAGAGAACATGGAATTTCATTAAATAAAAATATACATTTTTGGAGTTATAGACGGAAATTTGCTAGGGTATGTCATTTTTGAAGCTGGCATTTCTATCGACCTAGATAGATTTGAATCAATTAAAAAAACTCTCTTTCCTAGAAGTAAAAAGGAACTAAAGTCTTTTTTGGCAAGATTAATTTTGTGAGAAAGTTTATTTTTGGTTTTGCAGAAATAGTTCAGCCTCTAAATGCAATGTTAAAGAAGGATGCCAAAATAGTATGGACTAGAGAGGCACAAACTTCCTTGTAGGAAATTAAAAGGATAATCATGAATGTTTCGGTATTAATTAGTCCTAATTACACTCAATAATTTTATATTTATTCATTTGCATCTGAAAATTCAACTGTTGGTGTTTTAACTCAGAAGAAAGAGGTTGGTGATGAGAGATCAATAGCTTTTATAAGCTCACCTCTGAAAGATGCTCGACTCAAATATTCAACTATTGATAAACATGTCTTTACTTTGATCAATGCTATGAAGAAATTTCAACATGACATCCTACATAGCAAGGTGTTTGCAATAGTGCTAGATCTAGAATTGAGGATGATGTTGATGCAAAGTAAATTAGGTGAACACAGGGGAAAGTGGATGTCTATCTTGCAAGAGTTTGATCTGTAAATTCAACCTATGAGAATTGTTGGAGGACATGGACTAAGCAAAGTGCTAGAAAAAAGTTGACCCCAATATTTCATGCCAACAATATTTTATGAGGGAGATTACAAATTATGAGTGGTACAGAGACATTTTTTATTATTTGTTGAATGGAGTATGCCCTGGTCACTTGAATTCCACTTGAAGTAGAGCACTCTTTCTTAAAAATGAAAATTTCACGATTAAAGCATGCATTTTATATAAAAAATAATGAGGAAATCTACTTGAGGTCTTGTTGGCATTTTTGCCACATTGATTCTCATTGATTAATGCATTAGTGTATTGTTGAAAATCTGACCTTTGATATCAGCTTTGATGCAGCTTTGGCGAAAAAAGGAGAAAAAATGAGCAAAAAATGACTAAGTCTAAAAACTGCAGACGATTCGCTGACATGTCGCGAAATCGCGGTCAACGCAGTCAGGTTGGGCGGAACCGTCGCGATATCGCGACGTGTTCCAAAATCGCGGGTCGGTCGGCTTCGAAGGCTCAAGTTGAAAAGTTGCGGCGCGTCGCTGACATGTTCTCAAATCGCGACGCTGGCGGCTTCGAAGGGGCAAGTGCCAAAACTTGCAGCGATTCGCTGCATGTTCGAGCAGAGAAGAGTCCAAGGCAAAGTTGCAGCGCATCGCTGCACTTTTTTAGGAAGGGTTCCTGCAAGGCAAAGATGCAGCGCATCGCGACGGAAAATGGCAAATGGTACGGAGAAAGAAATGCGTAGCGATATCGCTACCCGTAGCGAAATCGCGGGGTTTTGACCAGAAAGACAAAGTGCCCGAAACATGTAGCGATATCGCTACATGTTCCGTTTTCGCGGGGCAGAGCGCAAGGAAGAACCAAGAACCAAAAGACGTAGCGAAATCGCTACATGTTCCGTTTTCGCGGAACAAGCTAGCGATGGAGACATTGAAGCCAAGACGTAGCGATATCGCTACAGGTGCCATTTTCGCGGGTCTTCAGCAGCGAAGCGTACGACATTAGAATATGTCACGATTTCGTGACCCGTCGCATTTTCGCGACCCGTCGCGTTTTCGCGACCTGCGCATTTTCCCGCCAAGTGCAGTATGAACGGCCGAGGGGTTTTTCTTGATTTTCGATGATTTAATGCTGACCCGAATTTAATGATTTGTGGATTTCCAAGGCATTCAAAGTAAAAGACGCGCCCAGGCCACCAAGATTGAAGATTTAATGCATTCGAGGCTGCTGTTCGTGGATTGTCGTAACGGTTTCATGCATATTTTAAAAAATGAATTTAATGAAGAAGACCGCTAGCGTCTAATTGTATTTAATTTTTGCTGCAACTAAGGGGATCGTGTGCATAATTTCCGTTGCATGGTTGTAGATCACGAGGAAGTTGGTTTTAAATATTTAATGCTGCAAAGAGGACGGACCTCTATAAAAACCAATGTAATTTTCATTTACAAAGGTTGGAAAAACTTGCTGCTAGAGACTGGAATTGTATTTGCGGGAATACAAGGATCGACTTCTAATTTTTCAAGCGTCGCATGGATGAATTTGCTTTCTGTTTTTCTGCATTTCTAATAGCATTCATACTCCTGCATTGCTGTTACATTTAAATTCTGTTTCTGGATTTAAATATTGCGGTCAGGGTACGATTTCTGGAATGTGGGTTTGGAGGGATTTGTTGCATGTGATTGTGCGAGGATTAGGCTAATTCCTTATGTTACTTGTTGTTGTTACGTTTGTAGTTTCCTGCTGTTGTTTTTCTGATCCCATCACTTCGGCCTGTGGCCATATTTCCCATTTCTTTCTGCAATTTTTTAAATCTCTTTCCAGCAACCCTTATCTTACACCAAGTTTAGAATAGTGAAGGGAACCAGCCCACTCTGGAGATTGGTCTGGGAGCCATTTCTTGCTTCCAGCCTTTCAATGTTGGCCGGGTCTAGGGCGCACTTGTAAAATCCTTTCCTGTGGCAGATTCGTGACCAACAGTTTTTGGCACGCCCGGTGGGACAGATTTTATTTGTCTCTAAAAGATCCCATAGGGTCGAAGGTTTAATGTTCGCCTTCAGACTGTAAATTAGAGCATTTGGTGACTCTGTTGTTTTTGGTGACTCTGCTGGACCCAGAAATACTTCATGATCACAAGATCACAGTCAAAGAAATTTGGCGATCTTGTTCAGTTTTTTGAGCTCGATAGTTCGAGAAGTGGTGAGCATTCTAGATTAGTTTCCTCATCCCTTCCATCTTCTGCTATACAAATACCCAGTATTGTTGCTAGTGTTGCACCCCTACAAGTTCCACCAATGGCACAATTTCCTCCACCCAAAAAATTCTTGGCATGGAATAGCACTGGAGCCTTGAATCTGCAGGCTCAGAATCCAGTACCTCAGGCTGCACTGAAGGCTTTGCCCACTTACGACGGTACTGGTAA
The DNA here is from genome assembly GCA_028583015.1 of Wollemia nobilis. Taxonomy (NCBI): domain Eukaryota; kingdom Viridiplantae; phylum Streptophyta; class Pinopsida; order Araucariales; family Araucariaceae; genus Wollemia; species Wollemia nobilis. Next base: position 9,568,579 of record JAQPPZ010002170.1, on the reverse strand, counting down.
AATAGCCTATGAGCACATAAATGATGTGGCTTCCCTGGCTGCTATCCATGACATTACCGATGAAGATGTGATGATCAAATTGTTAGTATGTTCTTTGAGAGGTAAACTGCTATTTTGGTACAGAACTCTGCCTCCCGGTACCATAACATCATGGGATCAGTTTGGTGATTTGCTGGTGAAACATTTTCATGAACAGGCTGACCCTTTCTCATTGTTAAATCAGTTTACTGTCATACAGAGACATCCACAAGAAGAGATACCTGATTTTAATGTCCGGTTTACCAGAACTTGGCAAAGGATTCCTGATGGTATTCGGCCTGTTGATGAATTAGCTACGATGTACTACCTCAGAGCGTTTCACTCAGATATCGACTGGGCGGTTCGGCAATCTAATGTGATAACGTTTCCAGAAATATTTGAACAAGCAATTAAAGCAGAAGCTGATCTGGTTGCTGTAGGAAGACTGCCTCCAAAGGTAACTATGCCTCTTATTCCAGATTTGCCTCAATATTTATATGGTTCACAACCACACCCCATGCCAGCTATGTATCCTACACCATCATGGAGCTCTAAAGCACCTCAGGTTGCACCTGTTCCAGCTCCTCAGTTGCCTGCTTTAACTCCTTTACCGCTCCCTGCACCCAGCATTCAACCATCTCCCGTTTCCACTGCATTTCTAGCTTTGCCAGCACCACCAGCTCCTTTGCCCTTGCCAGCACCTCCTGCACCTGCAAATCCTGATCCATATACAACATTATTGCAAGAGGTGAAGTCCGCAAATTCTGCCATTAGAGCCATGGGAAATAAGATCACACTCATTGAGAGGAAGCAGGCTGAGAGAGATTTCCAGCCAAGGAGATTTCAACCTCCTCAAATTACTAGAGATCAAGCTGCCTCCACAAGCAAAACACCTGAAAAGGGCTTAGCTGTTCTAGCAAATGAAGATGCAGCCCATGCAGATGGAGTATATTGGTGTTCCACTTGTAATGATCCTCATGGAGAAGATACATGTATGGTTCACTTAAATTATGTGCAGACCTTGGCGGCCAGCTCTTCAGGTGACCATGTTAATATGATCTCGTAAGCTGGTCATAGTTTGATATCTCCAGTGGAAGAACAAGTTTCAGTTCTAACAAGAACTGGAAAGAAGCCTATGAATGTTGATCCTACTGACTTAGAGCCGTTAAGAGTACCGGCTGAAGTGAAGAGGCCAGTGAAAGCTCCTGTGCCAGTTCCAAAGTCCCTCTTTGCCCAAAGATCCAGACTTTTAACGAGTTCAAGAAAAGGCAGCAATTGCACCGAGAAGATCGAAGTAGAGGAGCGAGCACGTGAAAAATTGAAATATCCATCACCGACCAAGAGGTTAAGAGTAGAAGCTACACAAGTAAGATGCAACCGCATTTGAGCAACCTGCTGAGAAGAAAAATTCTGCTGCAGTTTCATACAATATTGTTGATGATCTTAAGAAGACCCCTGCTAAGGTAAGCCTTTATGACGCTTTGCAATTACCTGGTCAAGTAGATTTATTACAAGAGTCATTGAAATCTGTGAAGGAGAGTGAAAAAGGGCCTACCCAGACCATCTATGCCCAAACTTTAACCACCTCTATTACTGGTAAGAACAGACCTCCTCCTTTTTACTTGTCATTGCAAATAGAAGGTTGGGTTGTACACAATTGTATGATTGATTCTGGAGCTGCAACCACTGTCATGCCCAAGGGAGTCTCGTGAAGCTATGGGAATGGAGTATACCCGGAGTAGTCCCGGAGTCCCGCAATTAGATGGTACTCCTGTGAAAATAGTAGGTGTCATTAAAGATGTACCCATTGTCCCGCATACAATGCCCCGGATCACCGTTATTCAGGAAATTGTTGTAGTAGATTTAGAGCCCTATTTTAGCATGTGTTTATCCAGGGAATTTACTGCAAAATTAGGGGGTTATCTCGGCATTAGATTATTCCCATCTGGAAATTCCTTTTAAGAATAGACGTCTCAGAATACAGAATGAAAAGCCTTCCCCTTTTCACATCGAGAAGTTGGAAGATGTTGGAAAAGACATGCAGTCGGTCCATATGCTCACCGAAGAGTCTGAAGATGCTGTTTTAATGAGTGAAGTTTTAAACAATCTTCGGTTGGAAGACCAGTTTTCAATGCTTAACTTCAATGCCATGATGGAGACAGAGATTGGTCGCTATGCCATTCAAAAACCTGAGACTGAGACAAAGCAGGAATTGTCTAACCCAGTTGATCAGACTGAGGTTACAGATCAGTTATGGCAACCGTATTTCGATGGAGCTAGATGCAGGAATGGTGCCGGAGCAGGTATTGTGTTAGTTTCTCCTTCTGGTGTACAAAGGACTTATTCTTATCGACTTACATGGAGTTGCACAAATAACGTTGCTGAATACGAAGCATTGTGCTTGGGTCTAAAGAAAGCAAAGAAGTTAGGAATAGAACAGCTCAATATTTTTGGTGATTCCGAGCTTATTGTAAATCAGGTCACAAATAGATGCATCTCAAAGTAGCATTATCCGAAAGCATATCGAAATCGGGTTTGGGATTTGTTTGAATTTTTCATCGCTTTAATATTCAAGTTGTTTCCAGAGAGATGAATAAACATGCTGACTTATTAGCATCTCTTGGAGCTAACTTTTCTCCTGCTGATCAAGTTGTGAACAAGCCCAAGACAGTGAGAATGGTATACAGACCCAGTGTGCCAGACAAGGAAACTTTCTGGCAGGTCTTTGAAACCGATGAGCAGATTGTTAATTTCTTGATACATGAAGCTGCAGCTGTTGAAGGCAGAACTTTGGGAGATGAGGAAGCCGAAGGTCTTATTCAATTAAGGAATAACCATATTCCAAAGGGTCTAATAACTCTGGAGATCTTTTTTGACCAACATGATCGTTCCGAAAGCCTCGAATGGAGATTGATAGAAAGGAATACATGGAGTTAGAGCTTCAACTGACAAAGTGATTAAGGTTGGCACCGACTCAACCCCGAAGAACTGCAGAAAATCGAGCAACTCCGTAAAGAGTTTTCCGATATTATAGCTTGGATCTATGAAGACTTGAAAGGCTACAACAAGCAGATTATACAACATACAATTGAACTGGAAGAAGGAGTTAGGCCTTTTCGGCAAAAATAGAGACCGGTAAATCCAAAGATTGAGGCGTTGATGAAGGTCGAGCTTGTTAAAATGTTGCAAGCTAAGATCATCTATCCGGTCAAGCACTCCACATGGGTCGCCAATCTGGTCCCAGTCCGTAAGAAGAATGGAGATATTAGATTGTGCGTTGATTTCAGGAATTTGAACCGTGCTTCATTAAAGGATCATTATCCTTTGCCGAGAATAGATCAAATATTGCATGTTGTGGCTGGGGCACAGCGTTTTTCTTTGTTGGATGGATTTTCTGGGTATAACCAGATCTGGGTAAAAGATGAAGATCAGTTTAAGACAGCATTCACCACGAAGTGGGGTACTTTTGCATATCAGCGAATGCCCTTTGGACTGTCAAATGCTGGAGCTACCTTCCAAAGAGCAATGGATATTGCTTTCAAGGATTTATTGAATAGGATCATTGTAATATACCTTGACGACATGACAGTCTTTTCACATAGAAGGGAAGACCATTGTTCTCACCTGAGGCTGATTTTTGAGAAATGCAGAGAATTCGGAATCTCCATTAATCCAAAGAAGTCTGTGTTTGCTGTAAAAGAAGGTAAGCTTCTGGGTCATGTGATTTCTGAAGATGGATTAGCAATTGATCCAGCCCGTGTTGAAGCTTTGAAGAAATTGACACTCCCTGCAAACAAGAAGGAACTTCAATCTTTCTTTGGACAGATAAATTTCATTAGAAAGTTCATTGCTGATTTTGCTCAGGTTGTTAAACCAATGACCGAATTGTTGAAGAAAGATGCAGTTTTCCAATGGACAACTCAAAGAAAGGAAGCATTTCAGGAGATCAAGGAAAGAATAGTGCAGGCCCTCGTCCTGATTAATCCTGACTACTCCAAGGATTTCATCTTATATGCAGTTGGAGAAGATGACAGTTATGTTGCAGTTCTGACGCAAAAGGGAGATGATGGGAATGAAAGGCCCATTGCTTTTCTGAGCCAAGTCATTTTACCTCATGAAGCAAAGTACAATTTTATTGAGAAACAGGTATATGCTGTGATGAAATCCCTGAAGAAATTCAAACATTTTATTTCCCAGAGCAGGACATTTGTTTATGTTATTCACCCAGATGTGAGAAATTTCATTCTTCAAGGAGAGTTGGGTGATAAACGTGTTGGCTGGGTCACCAAGATCCAAGAATTTGATGTAGAAATTCACCCAACTAAATTAGTGCGTGGTAAAGCTCTGTGCCAGCAGTTAGCAAAGATGGCAGCATTTGATGTATGCGAAGATCAGGAAGAAGCTCTTGCTGGTAATGACAATTTAATGAATTTCTTAATTCTGGAAAAAGATTGGACAGAGGACCTGATTGATTACTTCACAACTGGAAGATGTCCATCACAATTGAATGCTTCTCAGAGGAGGAGATTTCGGTTGCAAGCTCTGCGGTATGTTTTGTTTTCAGATGGTTTATTTTTTAAAAATATTGATGGTGTTCTTTTGAAGTGTGTTAAAGAAGCAGACAAGGATAGGATCTTGGAAGAGTTTCATTCAGGTCTCTCAGGAGGTCACTATGCAGGAAGACCGATGGCCTTGAAAATCATTCGAGCTGGTTATTACTGGCCGACTCTGTTCTCAGACTCTTTCAAGATTGCACAAGCTTGTGATAAATGCCAAAGATATTCAGGAAGAGTAAGGAATGCAGCTCTGCCTTTGCATCCAGTTCAGGTTGAAGCACCCTTTCAGCAATGGGGGTTGGATTTTATTGGAATAATTGATCCTAATTCCTCAGCTGGTCACAGATACATCTTAACAGCTACAGATTATTTCACAAGGTGGTCTGAAGCCATACCTACAAAGATGGCCAATCAATCTGTAGTGATTTCTTTCGTTGAGAGTTTGATTACACGTTTTGGTGTTCCAGACGCCATCATTACAGATAATGGGACTCCATTCATTGGAGCTGAACTGGATGAGTTTGCTAACAAGTTTGGCATTTTCCTTAAGACATCTTCCAATTACTATCCACAGGGAAATGGCTTGGCAGAGTCAACGAACAAAAATTTGCTCAGAATTTTGAAGCGGTCATTGGGAGAGAACAAAAGGTCATGGCACTTGTTATTAAATCAGGCATTATGGGCAGACAGGATTTCCGTCAAGAAGTCCATTAAAACCTCACCATATGCCCTAGTCTATGGCAAAGAAGCAAGGTTGCCGGTTCATCTTGAGTTGCCAGATATTACAACGATTGCAGTCTTTTCAAGATGATGAGACAGACTCGAGTTCCTTGGATCTCGCGAATAGCACAGTTGTTGGAATTAGAGGAGCAGCGTTCCAAAGCATATAATGAATTTGACAAGCACACGCAAGGGATTTCGAAGTGGTTTTATAAGCATTCTGCAGCCCGTCCATTCAAGACAGGAGATTTGGTGCTGAAATGGAATGAGAATAAAGCTAAACCTGGCAATCATAAGAAGTTTGATGCATTCTGGGAGGGTCCCTTCCGCATTTCCAGCACAGGTGCAGCTAATTCTTTCTATTTGGAAGACATGGATGGTAGCCCACTTCCAATTTCAGTTAATGGCTTTCATTTGAAAGCCTACTTTTCATGACTTCGCAAGTTCAATTTGAGTTTGTATATAATATAACAAAAAATATATATATATATATATACAAAAAAAAAAAAGGAAGTAGAGAAGAAGAAAAGAGTATGTATATATGTTTTGCCTTTTGTTGTCACCTTGGCTCTTGTTGCTTGTGGGTCGTAGGTGTTTGTTTCCCTTTTGTCCTTCCTTTCCCGATAGTTTGTGGCTTCCAAAGAATTCTTCTTTTCCCTCCCCTGCTTTCTATTTCCTTTCTTCATCTTCCTCTTCCTTCTTTTGTTTCTTTCTTCCTGCAATATAAAAAAACAAAAAGAATAAGCCACAGCCGTTGTTTCTTCTCCCCTTTTCTATTTTCCCCATTTCTTCTTATCCCTTTCTTCTCAGTTTGTTTTTGTTTTAAAAAGCATTTATTTTCCAGCTTAGTTCATTTTCATTTCACGCTTCAAAACTTCCATTTCTGTTCCATCCATTCGTTCATTCCATCTATTGCCGCTGGTAGTGTATCAACATGCTGTTGTTATGTCTACTACGTCACTTTTGCTCCCTCATTTTATTATTCACACCACTCCATTGCAGTCACCGCCTGCGCAATCGCAGGAGCTCACTCCACCATCACATTCCATTTCTTCAGTTTATAACCGCTTCTATGCAGGTTCTTTCCAGTTTCAATTTTTCAGCAGAGACATGTTTTGCAGCAGCCAACCTTCCTGTTCTGATATGACTCTGTGCCCAATGGACTAAGGCCTGGATTCTTGCATACAGCGAGCTGTATACCCCGCGAGCCGCCAAGAATGTTGGCATTTTTGCCACATTGATTCTCATTGATTAATGCATTAGTGTATTGTTGAAAATCTGACCTTTGATATCAGCTTTGATGCAGCTTTGGCGAAAAAGAGAAAAATGAGCAAAAAATGACTAAGTCTAAAAACTGCAGCGATTCGCTGACATGTCGCGAAATCGCGGTCAACGCAGTCAACGCAGGCAGGTTGGGCGGAACCGTCGCGATATCGCGACGTGTTCCAGAATCGCGGGTCGGTCGGCTTCAAAGACTCAAGTTGAAAAGTTGCGGCGCGTCGCTAACATGTTCCAGAATCGCGACGCTGGCGGCTTCGAAGGGGCAAGTGCCAAAACTTGCAGCGATTCGCTGCATGTTCGAGCAGAGAAGAGTCCAAGGCAAAGTTGCAGCGCATCGCTGCACTTTTTTAGGAAGGGTTCCTGCAAGGCAAAGATGCAGCGCATCGCGACGGAAAATGGCAAATGGTACGGAGAAAGAAATGCGTAGCGATATCGCTACCCGTAGCGAAATCGCGGGGTTTTGACCAGAAAGACGAAGTGCCCGAAACATGTAGCGATATCGCTACATGTTCCGTTTTTGCGGGGCAGAGCGCAAGGAAGAACCAAGGACCAAAAGACGTAGCGAAATCGCTACATGTTCCGTTTTCGCGGAACAAGCTAGCGATGGAGACATTGAAGCCGAAGATGTAGCGATATCGCGACAGGGAGGATTTTCGCGGGTCTTCAGCAGCGAAGCGTACGACATTAGAATATGTCACGATTTCGTGACCCGTCGCGTTTCGCGACCCGTCGCATTTTCGCGACCTGCGCATTTTCCCGCCAAGTGCAGTATGAACGGCCGAGGGGTTTTTTTGGTTTCCGATGATTTAATGCTGACCCGAATTTAATGATTTGTGGATTTCCAAGGCATTCAAAGTAAAAGACGCGCCCAGGCCACCAAGATTGAAGATTTAATGCATTCGAGGCTGCTGTTCGTGGATTGTCGTAACGGTTTCATGCATATTTTAAAAAAATGAATTTAATGAAGGAGACCGCGATTATCTTATTGTATTTAATTTTTGCTTCGAGCGACTAAGGGGATCGTGTGCATAATTTCCGTTGCATGGTTGTAGATCACGAGGAGGTTGGTTTTAAATATTTAATGCTGCAAAGAGGACGGACCTCTATAAAAACCAATGTAATTTTCATTTACAAAGGTTGGAAAAACTTGCTGCTAGAGACTGGAATTGTATTTGCGGGAATACAAGGATCGACTTCTAATTTTTCAAGCGTCGCATGGATGAATTTGCTTTCTATTTTTCTGCATTTCTAATAGCATTCATACTCCTGCATTGCTGTTACATTTAAATTCTGTTTCTGGATTTAAATATTGCGGTCAGGGTACGATTTCTGGAATGTGGGTTTGGAGGGATTTGTTGCATGTGATTGTGCGAGGATTAGGCTAATTCCTTATGTTACTTGTTGTTGTTACGTTTGTAGTTTCCTGCTGTTGTTTTTTTGATCCCATCACTTCGGCCTGTGGCCATATTTCCCATTTCTTTCTGCAACCTTTTAAATCTCTTTCCAGCAACCCTTATCTTAACCAAGTTTAGAATAGTGAAGGGAACCAGCCCACTCTGGAGATTGGTCTGGGAGCCATTTCTTGCTTCCAACCTTTCAATGTTGGCCGGGTCTAGGGCGCACTTGTAAAATCCTTTCCTGTGGCAGATTCGTGACCAACAGGTGCTCAAACAAGCAAGAAGCTGTTGAGGTTCTCAAAGATTTTCATGGCAAGTATGGAACCGAATATAACTCTGGGAATGCACAACACACCAAATACTAAGATCTAGTTATTATTGGCCCTACATATTCAAAGACACATGCACATATTCGATCATGTCATGTTTATCAGATTGTAGCTCATCAAAAAAGGAATTCTCCTATGCCATTGCAACCAATAATTGAAACCCATACATTTGCACAATGGGGATTGGAATTTATTGGTATAATTAATCCCCACTCATCAGCTAGCCATAAGTTCATATTGACCGCCACTGACTATTGTACACGTTGGACAGAGGCTCAAGCATTCAAAAATTTCACAATAGAGGTCATGATCTAATTCATTGAAGATAACATCATGACCAGGTTTGGGATGCCATACACTCTAGTATGTGATAATGACCCTGCTTTCTCTTCTTTATGATTTTTTGAATGGGCTTATGATAATAAGGTAACTCTAAAATTTTCTTCTAATTACTATCCTCAAAGAAATGGAGTAGAAGAATCAATTAATAAAAACTTATTGGGAATAAAAAAGAAAATTTTAGACAAAAATCCTAGGGATTGACATAATAAACTAAAATATGCATCGTGGTCAGAAAGAACAAGAATTAAGTCTTCATTAGGCACATCTCCCAATCATCTAGTTTATGATTAGGATCCTATTTTTTCCACCCAACTCAAGATCCTTACCTTGCAATTCATGAAATACCACTTAGAAACAAATGACAAGGTAGAATCCAGGCTATTGAATTTGATGAGTTTTGATGAAAAAGATAAGAAGCAATGCAACATTTTAGTAAGCACCAGGAAATGGTAAAATTATGGTTTGATAAGAAGACCAAAGCCTTTAGGATTGCTGATCTAGTGTTATTATGGGATAAGGCCCACGAAAAGAAAGAAGACCATGGAAAATTTGACACCCTATGGTTAGGTCCCTTTCAAATATCTAAGATTCTAGGAGAGAATACTTTCAGGTTAAAAAGCCTCACTGGATAATATGTCCCATTACCAGTGAATGGGTAATTTCTCAAACATTACTTTAGTACCTAATAATATTCTAGTCCTACCTTGTAAATAGTTTTGTTGGTTTCTCTTTGTTGTTGTTTTTAGTTTTGGTTTATTTTTTGCTTCTTTTTGGTTTGGCCTAAATCATCTAAGTGCAACCTACTTTTGTTTGCTCTAATATGGAAGGGTTTCTATGCAATTTGGAGGTGAAAATTCCCACACTGAGCTCAATGAAGCTAAAATTACTTTGATCAACTATTTGACGTTTATCCATTTTTTGGGATAAAGTAGATGAATTTAAAAGTACTACCAAAATGATGTAGATTCACAATTGAAAACACTTTAAAGAAGTTCTAGGTCAGTAGGAATTAAGCCATTATGGTTTATATTTAGATGAAAGCCATTCAATTGTTTGACCTATTATTTTCCATAGTGATCCCGAACCCAAAGCAGAACCCAATGCTTACAAAATTTTTAGTATTAAAAAAATATATATGTTCAAACAATAAAAAAGGAAAATAAAAAGGGTTCAGGTGCTTGGGTGATTCATACAACCTCTATCAGGACTATGAACACCTAGCTCGCAGTAGAGCAAGGTCTAGAGTGGGATCAGAGATAACTCTATCGAGGCTATAAACACTCGGTTGATAATGAAGTAATATCCGAAAATTGGTGACTGTTGGTAATTTTGACATTATGCCACATTGGGGTTTTTTGATGAAATTTTATTGATTGTAAAAGCGAAAAAATATATTAATACTATGATTGCAGTATTTCGATCGATATAATATATTGCAGATTCTTTTTATGTGTTAACTTCTTTGTTTTTCATGCATTTCTTACTTGTAAATAATGGGTGTTGCAAGGTAAAATATTTGTGGATAAAGGTGTGAAAAATAATCAATAAAAGTCACCTGATGGTAGCAAGACAAACGTGGATTTAAGAGTTCAAAATTTAAAGGGGACTATGGCAATATTTTAGCTTGAACGAAGAATGACAACTCGACGCCCTTCCTCGGGGTGAAAATTTTTCTTTTTATTCAAAAATTAGGTCATTTAGGAAAATGAATGGCAAAGGCACGTTCACCCCTAATTTGGGAGGACTGACGCATTTGCCCCATTTCAGGGTGAACGTGATGTTTTTTTAACAAGAAAGACAAAGAAAATGGGTTTAAGTTCGAGCAAGGATGCTTTCATCCCAAATGAGGGGCGAAAGTCCCTTTCGGCCCAATTTGGGGTGAAAAGGCATTTAAGTAATGAAGTTGAGACTACGCCCAAAGTTGAAGTGCAAAGTCAAAATAATAAGAGTGCATTCGCACCAAAGTTGGGTGAAAGCATCGTTCACCCCACTTTGGGGCAAACGTAATTTAAAATAAATTCGTTGACAATTCAAAGATACATTCACCCCAGGTGAGGGGCAAAAGTCTCATTCACCCTTCCTTGGGGTGAAAACTCATCAAAAGATGGATTCGAGCGAACCCAAAAGAAAATAGCAAGCGCTATGGTGACGTTGAAAATTCAACTATGCATTCACCCCAGGTGAGGGATGAAAGTATCATTCGCCCCTCCTTGGGAAAAGTTACAAGAGTACGGCTCTGTTAATGCATAAAAGTTTTATTTTTGCTTCAAACAGATAATAAAGGGATAGCAATGAAAATTCAAAGCTACGTTCGCTCAAGGTGAAGGGCGACGGTGCCTTTTGCATATTTTAGGGGTGAATATACGTTTTAATAAGTAAGGCATCTTATGTGAAGTGATTCCACGCTGGAAGAAATGCGAAGCTCTCAATCGCCCCTTTCAGGGGCTAAAAAATACGAAATGGTTTGAAGCATCGAATGTGAAATTGAAGGGATACAATGAACTATTTTTTCTCAAATTTTCTCTAAGTTGACAGCTTTCATGACAAGAAGGTGAATGCAAAATTTAAATTAGGGGGTTTGTCCATGGAGCGCAATGGCATGAGTGTTTTAAGAGGAAGCATGGATAAGAAGGAAGTAATAATATTTAAGGGAAGCGCTTTTGCTCATGGCTATGTTTTGAGTGAACTCAATTTTAAGCATCATTAGAGACTTTTCAAAGGCGCTTGTATCAAATGTAGGATGAGAATTTAATGGTTGGGGTGAAAGTAACTAAAGTTGTTTATTTTATGTTGGATTTAATATCACAGAGCAATTTTCATGAGTTCCAAAACATTCGAAATAGGAGAAAATTTTTGAGGCATAGCGAATGTACCAAGTCAACGACCAAGCTTTGCATTTTTCCATGCATCGACACCCAAATACGTTGATTTCCAAGAGATTTCATCTTAGAAACTAGATTGTTGTCTCAAGAGGCAGATTCTTAAGGACTTCGAAGAGGAATTTCTTCATAGAGGTTCCTGATTTGTAAACATTTTGTCATATGTGCATTAAATGATAGAGGTAAAATTCCTCTATAAATACTACTCAATTTCCATTGTAAAAGGAGGATAGACATTCTACAGAAAAACTATTCAAGTTTTCTACATAATAGAAGAGACTTGACTTCTAATTTTACAAGCAATTTTATGTGTGATTTCTTTCTATTTTAAGTATTTCTATTATATATTCATGTATGTTATCTGCTGCTAAATTTGAATTCTGCATCTGGATTTGAATACTACCAGTGAGGGAGTGAGTACTAGAATGCAATCCTGGAAGTTATCTCTGTGGAACTGTAAGTAAATTCTTTGCATTCTCTCCATCTTATGCTGCTACCATGCTTGGTTGGAATTCCTGCTGCTAGTCTATCCCCGATCCTATATCTTTGGCCTATGGCCATATTTCCCATTTATTTCCATTATTTTTATTTTTTTTTCCTACAACTCTCGTCTTAAACTGGTGTAGTATTAGTAAGGGAGCCAACCCTCTCTGGATATTAGCACAAGGGACATTTATTTCCTTCGGCCTTTCAATGTTGGTCATGTTTAGGGCACACAAATGCATGTTTGTATTTTAGGCAGATATTTGACCAATAATTTTTGGCATGCCCGATGGGACATTCAAAAGTTCCACTTTTAATAGTATTGAGGTTTGGTGTTCGCCTTCATGCTGTATAGTTAGAACACTTGGCGACTCAACTACACCTAGAAGTCTCTGAATGTGAAGATAGCAAAAGTTGTACTTCATGATCACAAGATCGAAGACCAAAAACTTGAAGACCTTGTTGAGTTCTACGAACTTGACATTGACAGATTATGAGAACATCCCCAATTTGTTACTTTTCCTTGTACATCATCATTATCCCATATGTCATCCGTAAAATCTTCATAAATAGCTGGTGTGTTCTCCATTCCTTCAAGTTTGTCTAGCATCACTACTAGCATTTTGCCTCCTCAAACTCATACACCAGTTCAAATGGCTCAGAACCCATCATCATAGCAACCACGATCGCCAAGGCAGTTCCCAGTATGGAATAGCTCAGGAGCTTTAAACTTACAAGTGCAAAATCCAGTTCCTTAAGCAGCTTTGAAGGCTTTGCCTTCCTATGATGGTGCTAGTAAAACTGCTTATGAACATATCTAGGATATGGCTTCTTTAGCGATAATCCATGGTATTACAGATGAAGATATTATGATAAGGTTGTTGGTGTTGTCCCTTAGATGGAAGTTGTTATATGGGTATCGATCCTTGTTGTCCACTACTATCACCATATGGTATCAGTTGGCGGAACTACTAATCAAGAACTTCCATGAACAAGTTGATCCTTTCTCCTTGTTGCATCAATTTATAACTATTCAAAGACATTCGCAGGACGAGATAGTGGACTTCAACGTTAAGTTCACTCAAAGATGGCAGAGAGTTTTTGATGGTCTTCACCCCATGTATGAGTAAGCTATGTTTTATTATCTTTGGATCTTTAACTCTGATATTGGTATGGCAGTCTAACAAGCCAACATCAACACATTTCTTAAATTGTACACACATGTATAGAAGGCCGAAGCATATTTGATTGCCATAGGTAAGCTTTCTCCAAAAGTAACCATGCCCATCCTTCTCAATCTTCCACAATATTTGTATTCTAGTGCATTTTTATAGCCTATGCCTTCTATGTACCTAGTTCTCTCATGGAGCTCAAGTCCGCCTCAAATTGCTCCAGTTTTGATTCCACATCTCCTCGCTTCAAATATTTTACAATTACCCATGCCAGTTGTGCAGCAGTTACCAGCACCAGTTCCTTTCTCGATGCTACCAGCACCGCCTGTTCCACAGCCCTTGCATCAACACATTTACCTTTACTAGCACCTCATACACCCTCAAATCCTTATCCTTACATGAAATTGTTACAAGAAATGCAATTTTTTAATTTGGTCGTAAGGACAATGTCGAACGAAATCATTGTAGTTAAGAAAAAACAAGCTGAAGTTGATTTTCGATCAAGGAGGTTTCAAACACCGCTAATCACAAGGGAGCAACCAACCACTAGCAAGGGCCCTGATAGGAACACAACCATGTTGGCAAACGAAGAAACTAGTACATTAGATAAAGCATACTAGTGCTCCACCTACAATGATCCTCTTGCAAAATACACGTGCATGGTTCATCTGAACTATGTACAGACATTAGCAAAAAGTTCTACCGATGGACAAGTTAACATGATAATGGAATTTGATCATAACTTTATGGTCCCATATTTGGAGCAAGTTTCAGTTCTTACAAGGGTTGGAAAGAAGCCAGTGACTATAGATCCAATGAAATTGGAGCCTCTGAAGGTTCTTTTGAATAGAAGGTACAAAATGAAGCAACTACAAGCGAAAGCGCCTAGTGTGACAATGAAGCATTAGGACTCTGTCCTATTGAAATATTTATTGTCCAAGCAAGCTCAAGAGAAGTTGCAAATAAAGGCATCAACTTCATATACTGTAGTTGGTCAAGTGCAAATGGAGGTGAAAGAGCAAGCTAAAGAACGTCTCAAGTACCCATCATTGACTTAGTAGGAAAGGGTGGAAGCTACTCAACAGTATCAAAACAAGTATGAGCAGGTTGTAGAATAAAAGATTCCTGGTAATTCTAATTATAATATTATGGAAAAAATGAAGAATATTTTGGCAAATATGAGTTTATACGATGCATTACAGTTACCTGGGCAAGTTGACCTATTGCAATAATCTCTCAAATCTGCTAAAGATCAAAAGAAGAGTCATTCCCAAATAGTGTTAGCATAGACGTTGTCAACTTCTACCACTAAAAAGAACATGCCACCTCCATTTTATTTTTCTCTTAGAATGGAAGGATGGATAATGCATAACTGTATGATTGACTCCGGTGCTGCAACTACTGTCATGCCAAAGGCAGTATATGAAGTCATGGGAATGGAGTACACAAGAAGCAGTCTAGAGGTATTATAGTTGGATGGAACTCCCATCAAAATAGTGGGAGTTATCCCTATTTTTCTATATAACATACCTCAAATTACGATCATCCAAGAAGTAGTAGCGGTTGACCTAGAATTGTACTTTAGCATGTGTCTTTAGAGGGATTTCACAGCAAAGTTAGGAGGATATCTTTTCTTAGACTATTCACATTTAAAGATCCCATTCAAAGGAAGGAGAATCCGCATCTATAATGAAAAGTCATCTACTTTTCATATAGAAAAATTGGAAGAGGAAGAAAATTCCACTAGTGCAGTCAACATGATGATGGAGGAGTTACAAGAGGTGGATTTTATGGAAGAGGTTATTAGTGAGCTTCACCTTGAATATGAGTTCTCATTGATGTATTTCAATGCAATGGTCAAAACTGACATCAGTTGTTATACCATAACTAAACCTGAGCAGATTAAAGAAGAAATCTCTAATTCCCTAGCCCCCATCTCTGATCAGCTATGGAAGTTGTATTTTGATGGTGCAAGGTGTAAGAATGGTGCAGGGGTTGGTATTGTCCTTGTTTCTCCTTTAGGGATGTAGAAAACTTATTCATATTGGTTAACCTAGAGCTGCACAAATAATGCTATCGAATATGAAGCATTATGCCTTGGTTTAAAGAAAGAAAAAAATGTTGGGCATAAAATAGTTGTAAATATTTGGAGATTTTGAACTCATCATCAACCAGACTACAAACAAGTGTGTGTCAAAGAAACACTATTTGAAGACCTACCGTAACAAGGTATGGGATTTTTTTGAGTCCTTTACAACATTGAATATTCAGACAATTTTGTGGGAGAAGAAAAAACATGCAGATATCTTAACTTCTCTTGGCACCAATTTCTCTCCTATAGAGCAAGTGGTCAAGAAATCCAAGATTGTGAGGGTAATTTATAGACCCTCGATCCCTGATAAAAATCTTTATTGGTAAGTGTTTGACAACGATGAACAAATAATCAATTTTTTGATTAAGGAAGTTGTAAGTGCAGATAACAAAATACTCCCCAAGGAAGAAATGGAAGGAATGATTCAATTGAAGAACAATCACATTCCTAGGGGGCTGATTTCGCTTGAAAGCCTGTTTGATAAAAATGATAGGGTAGAGAAACATAAGATCAAAGTGGATGCGAAGGAATACAAAGAAATGCATTTGGAGTCTGAGAAGATTATCAAAGTCGAAATAGACTGTACATCAGAAGAACTTGAAGATATTAAAAATTTGTGTTATGAGTTCTGGATATCGTTGTATGGAGCTATCATGATCTCAAGGGATATGAACATGATCCAACACACCATTGAGCTGCAAGAGGGATTCAAGCCTTTTTTATAGAAAGAGCAGCATGTTAATCCCAAAATTGAGGTGCTCATGAAAGCAGAGCTATTAAAAATGCTAGAGGCAAAAATAATTTATCCGATTAAGCACTCAACATGGGTGGGAAACTTGGTTCCAGTTCTAAATAAATATGGAGATATTTGTTTGTGCGTGTATTTTAAAAATCTAAACCAGGCGTCATTAAAATATCACTACCCCTTGCCATAGATTGTTCAAATTCTTCATGTAGTCATCGGAGAGCAGAGGTTTTCATTGTTGGATGGTTTTTCGAGCTACAATCAAATTTGGGTGAAGGATGAAGACCAACACAAAACATCATTTACTACAAAGTGGGGCACTTTTTCCTATCAGATAATGTCATTTGGTCTTTCAAATACTGACACTACTTTTCAAAAGGCTATGGACATTGCTTTCGATGAGTTTTTGAATAGATTTATTGTGATTTACCTTGATGACATGACTATTTTCTCACACCGTAGGGAAGTATACATCTCTCATTTGAGGTAAGTGTTCAAAAACTATCGGGAATTTGGAATTTCCATTAACCCGAAGAAATCCATTTTTGTTTTCAAAGAAGAGAAACTCTTAGAACATGTGATTTCATAGGAATTACTGGCGATTGATCCTGCAAGAGTCGAGGCTCTCTTGAAGTTGCCACTGCAAGTTAACAATAAGGATCTGCAGTCATTTTTTGGCTAGATAAATTTCATTCAGAAGTTCATTGCTTATTTTGCTCAGGTGCTGAAGCCAATGACCGAATTTATGAAGAAGAATGTAGACTTTAAAAGGATAGAAGTATGAAGATAGGCATTTCAAGAGATTAAGGAAAGAATCGCTCAAGCACCTATACTAATTAATCCAAATTATTTAAAATACTTCATCCTTTATGCAATAGGCAAGCAGGAGAGTTACACTGATGTTCTCACCCAGAAGTAAGAAGATGGAGATGAAAAGTTGATTGCCTTCTTGAGCCAAGTGATTTCACCGCACCAAGAAAAGTATAATTTCATTGAAAAATAGGTGTATGCAGTTATGAAATCCTTAAATAATTTTTGACATTTTATTTTGTAGAGCAAGATAGTAGTCTATTTTATTCACCAAAATGTCAGAAACTTCATTCTTTAAGGAGAATTAGGCGAAAAAATAGCCGTTTGGGTCTCAAATATTCAAGAATATGATGTGGAGATCCGACTGACTAAGTTGGTTTGTGGATGAGCTCTCTACCAAGAACTTGCCAAAAGCGTAACCTCTAGATCATTTACTTCAGTAGAGGATGAGGCAATCAGCGAAAGTATTTGTTCAAATTGAGCTACTATTGATCATGATTGGACAAAGTACCTTGTCGAATTCTTTACCTCTGGGAAATATCCATCACATCTTGATGCTTCACAACATCAAATATTTAGACTACAAGCAGTCAATTATGTCCTATTGCCAAGCGGACTGTTCCACAAGAATATAGATGGAGTACTCCTCAAGTGTGTAAAGGATTCGAAAAAGGATTTTTTTTGGAGGAATTTCACTCTGGCTTATCCAATGTACATTATGCGGGAAGGCCTATGGCCTTGAAGATCATCCGAGCGAGGTATTTTTGGCCTACTCTTTTCATGGATGCACATCAGGTAAGCCAAAGTTGAGACAATTATCAATGGTATGTTGGAAATAATAAGAAAGCATTTTTGCCCTTACACCCGATTCAAGTGGAAGCATCATTCCAGAAGTGGGGTGGATTTCATAGGAGTCATTGATCCTCATTCGTCGGTTGAGAACAAATATATCTTGACAACGACTGATTATTTCAGCAGGTGGGCAAAGGCTATTTTGACCAAAAAATAGATCAGACTATAGTTATCTCCTTCCTGGAGGGACTAATTACTCGTTTTGATGTTCCTGATGCAATTTTTATAGATAATGAGACTCCATTCATTGGGGTCAGATCATCGAATTTACAACCAAGTATAGGATTTATCTCAATACATCCTCCAATTATTACCCGCAAGGAAACGACTTGGCTAAATCTACAAACAAAAACTTACTTCAAAACTTAAAAAGGACATTTAGAAATAATAAAAGAAGTTGATACTTATTGCTAAATTGGGATTTATGGGCAGATAGTATATCAGTGAATAAATCTATCAAAGTCTCTCCTTACTCTTTAGTATATGGGAAAGAAGTAGTGTTACCCACTCACATCGAGCTTCCTGTTCTCCAAATATTATAGTTGTTCAAAGATGAAGATGAGAGTTTGATCCAATGAGCACGAGATTGGCTCAGTTGTTATAACTTGAGGAGGAGAGAGAAAAGGTATATCAAGCTTTCATCGAACACACTAAAGTGAGACAGAAGTGGTTTGAAAAGAAGACAATAGAGCGCAAGATTTAGGTGGGCGATCTAATCCTCATAGAATGAGAACAAGGCCAACCCAGGGAAGCACCACAAGTTCAACGTAATTTGGGAAGGTCCATTTTAGGTTTTTGTAGTAAATTTGGTGAATGCATATTATCTTCGAGATATGGATGGTTGGGATTTTTTGATTCCAGTTAACGATTTTCATCTGAAGGCCTATTTTCAATGAGATGATCAAAAGGTACAATTGTATAAATATGTACATATTTCTATCTAGAAGTGTTTTTATTGTTTCTCTGATATTGTTTTATAAAATAAAATATAAAAAAAGGGAAGTACAAAACCAACTATATTGAAAGGTATCGGGCTTTCCTTGAAGAAAAATTTGCTTTAAATTTATTCACTTAGAGAAAATCAATTTCGCCCTGAGGACATGTTATGATTTTAGGTATAATTAATGGTTGTGCTAGAAAGTTTTAGCAGATATAAAAGCTTCAAAATTTAAAAGTTTGTTTTTCTTTAAAAATTTTCAAATTCGAAAAGAAAAATGTTCCAAAGAAGGCATTCGGAGACCCCTAGCAAATTTTTTTGTGTTGACAAGCAAAGTGCCTTAGTTAAAAAATCAAAGCATGGGGCTTAATTTCGTAAATGCAAAATGCAACGAACTGAAAGTGCTTTCGCACTAAGGAAAGGGTGAAAGATCCATTTGCCTCCTAGTGGGGCGAACGTGTTCAAAGAAAAGAGAAGTTATATGAAAAGCATTGAAGTTCGTAATTAAAAAATCAAAAGTGCTTTCGTCGAAAAAGGAGGGCAAAAGCCCCCATTCGTCTCCTAGTGAGGCGAACGTAGGTACATCCCAAGGCCGATTGGGGTCCCGAATGCAGTCATAAAGTCAAAAGCAGTCAATGGCATTTTCGCCCCATGAGAGTGGTGAATCTCTCGTTTGCCTCTCATAGGGGCGAAGTAGTATATGAGGATTTTTAAGGTGTGGAGGGCATGCTTTAGCTTTTGGACGACTACATCTACAAATAATCCCATCAAATATTTTAATTGGTGCGAAAGCATATCAAGTCAAGTGATATAAAGGTGTTTAAAGAGTATGGGAGAGCACTTTGGTATTTTTGACGAATTCATTAAAAGTGGAATAAAAAAGAAAAGAGAAAAAGCAATGTTTTATTTAAAGCTTCTGGTTAAAAAAACAAGGATTATATTTCTAAAATTTAATTTTTTTTCTATGGCAAAAATAAAGAGAAAAGAAAAAATAGAAAAAGCTCTAAAATCAGGGGACTTTTTTTATAGAAAATCCATGCTTTTTCAAAATAAGGGGCGAAAGGAAAAGTTGAAATTGTTTTAAAAGGATATATTCACCATGGGATTCAACCAAGAAGATTAAAGCACTTAAGGAGCGAAGGAGAAGAAAGAAAGTACATCCCATAAGTGTTTTCACCCTTCCTTTGATTTTTTGGGCGAGTGACGTTTTAAATTGCAAATAAAAATTTTAGAGTGCCCCCCAAGTGGCTTCGCCTTGGCATGTGGCAGATTTTAGGAGTATATTTCAAGGCATTTAATTTAAAGCGTGTGCCCAGTTTGCACCGGGAGATATTTTTGCCATCTCGAGAGCCGAAATTTCATCACATCGAAAGTAGAAGCGCTCATTGGTCCTCAGGTGGCGAATTTATTTTTTTGAGGCAATTTTAACAGCTAGGGCACATTTTTCAACAAAAGTAATTTTACAGCGAATTACATTCAGTTATCGTTTAACATTGGGATCAATGCCAGTTGAGGGAAACAAGGTGCGCACCTTCCAGAATTCACCAGGAAATTTTACTACATTTACTCCGATGGTTGGCATGTGTTCTATAAATAGAGCACAGGTAAATTCGCTCAAAAGTTGAAATTTTTAAAGAATTTTCTTACCGGTACATTTTTAGGTTTCTTACTTGTAGAAGTTGCAGAACGTCTTTGGAATTATCAAGTTGCCTGAATTGATAGAATGAGGAAGAAAAGCAAAGAAGTTAAAGAGGTTGTAGAGCCCAAACAATCTAAGAAGCAGGCAGAAGGTGGGTCAAAGTCCAAGAAGGCCCGCAAAAATTAAAATGTAGATTTGGACTCGTACTCTAACACAATGGTAGAGATCGAAGATTATGTGATCACGAACAAGGGCATGGTGAAGCTCTGGCAAGATGTGGAGTTTGCTGTAAATCAAGGATTGACTGTAGAAAGCCCTATGACTATGTCATTTTATGCACAATTATTTTGGTATCTGTGTACGCCCGTACTCCCTTTCCCTGAGCTAGTAAAATTAATTGCCATATTTTATAACCTAGTTGCCAATTCGGTTCGGAGAGTGAATGGGGAGGTGTTTTTTTCCATCTTTTTCACTAAAGTGAGGGAAGCGTTTATTTGTGGATTGAAACCACCCTTCGATATGATTTTTAAGAAGTTTTATATTAATGAGCAAGAGGAAATATTTGTGTCAACGGTGACAATGTGCCAATTCATGGAAATATAGTTGATTAAGGAGCCACAGTTGGGGCAGTTGCCAAATCTATCGAAACCTTTATCAGAAATCAAGAGCCCTGACTTGTTTTCGATGTTGGAATGGGTTGTTGGTCTTTCGATAGATTCTACAATTCACAAGTGGCAGGCGGTACTGGTGCAATGCATATCACAAGTGGAGTTTTATGCTCCAACAACCATGAGGAGAAACATAAATCCAATTTATTTTGATTGGGTTGATTTCATTTATCAAAAAATGTATATTTAGCTAGAGAAGTTGAATATCGAAGAGGATACGTCTTTGAAACATACCTCCTTCCTTGTTTGGTATTTCTTCTTTCACTTACACTAGCATTTTGTATTTATAGCAGTAAAACAAGCTGATGAAATAGATGAATTGTTGCCTATTTATATGTGGACTCCTGCTCTATTAAGAAGGGAGTCATACTATAGTTTTAACAACCTGTATTTGAGGCCTACAATTGAATTACTTTGTGGCAAAAGTGAAAGAGTGTCACGAGCAATGAAGGAAGGAAGTTGTCATAGTTGAAAAGGTTGATATTTTTCTATTGACTCAAGGCATGGTTGTAAGCATTTATGGCTTCATAGATAATTCATTCCTACTCCCATACTTTGCCATCGGGCATGTTTTTACCATGGAGGTGGTGTGCCAGACCGACTACACGAATGATGTGTATGGAGCAGGGCACAACAAAAGAACAACTTGCACCATGTCATTCAAGTTCGGTAGTATAGAGGTGAACAAGGTCGGGAAAAATAGCTTACTCATAGAAGCACTTCAATATCTGGGTTAGATAGAACTACCACAATGGTGGAGATATGACCCGTTGGGTAAATTTTTGGAAATAATCAAGGCTAATATGTTTCATTGTTGTCCACGACCTGATATCCAAGCAAATTGTAACAATTTTGATGGACACGATTTAGAGTGGCACATTGAAGACATGATGTCGCTTCTGTCATGGTGCGACTTTTACGAGAAGGAGGTTGAATACAACCCGAGAGTGCATAGAGATCATATTCCTCCATCAAGACTTTTTGGCCAAATAAAGGGCCAATTGCCCACGTGGATCAAAGAAAAAATTGTAAATTGGTGGATTATGCGAGTCCACAGAGGAAAAATTGGATCGCCCTATGGGTTGAATATGGATCGAGCATTTTCAGAGGTGTATGAAAAATTTGTAAACATCTATCAACCCATCGCTTTTGCCAAGGTCATACATCAAATTTTTCAATATTCTAACAATGGAGAAAGCGTGGCGAAAGCAGAGCATCTAGCGGTTGAGGAAGAGACACCTGGGGAAGAAGAGCAGCAATATGTGTTTCAACGAAGGTCGTAGTGGGTAAATAAAAAATAGATGAGGCACCTTTGTTAGAGAAGCAAAATATTTGAGAGGTGCTCCCATTCTCGAAGGTTGCAAAAAAGCCAAGAACTGGGACTACTTCTTCATCTATTGTTGTAGTTTTGGCTATTGTAGTTCCTACAGTTGTAGTTGTTGCAGTAACTTTTAATCTTCCTTCGTTGGTGTTGGATGCTCCGATGAGCATTGCCCAAATATTCCCATTGATTCACGAGCAGTCGGTAGACCAATATGTTGAAATTGTTAACCTGGAAGTGGAAGCAGTGGAGGAGCAACGAGAGGAAATTATTACGTACCTAGTTCCATCACCAAAACACATGGTGCCCACACCCAAAGGTAAGTCTTTCTTCCCCTCTTCTTCTAGTTTGGAGCATGTAGTGATTGTTAGTTCATTCTATCAGTTTCTACATCAGTTGCTCCCCCTTTTGGTATACCCTTGTATCCATTTCACTCCCCTCTTCTAACCCACAAGTCACTACTGATCCTTCTCTTCCCTCTCTTCAGCCTTCCTTTCTTTTAGTTCATTTGCATCAAGGTTGAATCTATTTTTGTATCCTTCCCCTTCCATTGCTTCCACCACTTCCACTAAGGCTGTAAGTATGCAAGCTCCTTCAAGAGTGAGCATAACTGCAGCTAAACCAAGTTTTTCCATCCACTCTACTATTTCGGTCCCCCTCTCATAGTTATCTCCTCTTCTTCCTTTGAGCTCACACATTTTGATTCTTTGCATGCCATTTTTTTAGTTGCAAGTACTGCCCAAAGCCGAGGTGGCGCCTAAGAAGCCAGATGCAAAGAAAATCAATCGAGTGCACCTCAGTTTGTTATAGTGGATGAAGAGTCGTAGGCAAATAGAAGCACTTGCTCCAGCCCAACCTGTCAAAAAAGTTGTCTTTGATCCAGTTGCTATGGAGGCTCACACCACTAAGATAATTTCCCTAGTCTAGAAGCCACAAGGAGAGATGTCACTGGGCGATTACGCTTATGAGACCGTAACAAAGGACTTGATGAGGATTGATCCAACTGAAAAATGTGAAATATACAGGTTGATATGAGTTTGGTTTATCTACACGATGAGTATTATAAGCAAAGATATTATGACGTCAAAACTAAAATTGCCGAACTTGATGATGCCTTAGCAGCAAGTAAGGCACAGTAGGAAAATATGGCAACGGAGAATGAACACTTGCGTCAATAAGTAGTAATGCATCAAAAGGAAAAGGGTGCATTGGAGCAGCAAGTGCAAGCATTGAAGGCACAAATTGAGTCCATACAAAACTAGTTGGTGGAGAAGGCCACACAGGCTACAAGCTTCTCTCCAAAAATGATTAAGGAGGCTCACCTTTGCTCGGCTCAGAGTTGCAAGAAGTTAGCAATGAAAGCAGATCAGGTTTTGCAGTATCTCTACACAGCTCAGATATAGATTCAGCTGGGACAATAGTTGTGTTGTAGGTGCTCCACAACTAGCCCCAAAACTTGGGGACCCACTTTTAAAATTTTGGATTTTTTGGATTTTGGTTGTCCTTGAGAAATCATCGTTGATAAGACTCCAGTCGTTAGTTCACCGTGCAGGCTCTGAGGTCCTTAGTTTGAAAGTTCGCTTGTTTTTTTGTAAAAGCCTATGCTTTTGCTTTGATTGAAGTTTTGGGTTGACTGATTACTGTCTTGGGTAAGTTTGTTGGATTTTGTTTTTGTTTTAGATTTTGGTGTTAGAGTTTTATGTCTCTTTTGCTTAGGTGTTTTAATAAGGCCTTTAGGGTTAATTGATGTAAAAGTTTATTTAACTCAATAAGGGATGTGGGTTCATAAATAATAATAAAATTTAATCTATATATCTATATATATATAGATTTAACAAAAAATATATATAATAATTAAAATAAAAATATATACATCCATATATGTCATATATGTAGATATGTCAAACTAAAAAAACAAAAAGAAAGATTTTGTTATTATTATATATACTTGGTATATAATAACATGAAAATATTAAAAAAGTAAAAGATAAAAATTAATAAAGTATATATGCTTTTATATAATATATATCTATATATTATACATATAATTAAATAGAATTTAATATATATATATGAAAATATAATAAAAACAACTAAATATTTAGATTATATTATATTCTACAATATAATATAATATAATGTAATCTAAAGTATTTTAGTGTAATGAAAAGATTAAAATTTAGAATGTAAATTGTTTTGCGAACGTCTGGTTTATGCCTTTTTGAATGTAAGTGCTAATCGGTTTCAATGTTGTTTGCAGGTGGTGCCTAGCAGGAACGAAGTGGCCCGCCACGGTGGAAGACATAGCGTCGTGGGGGTGCCACATTGGCCTATACACGGCAGGACTTGACGGAGACAACAAGCAATAAGATTGGCTGGCGTATGAGATTGAACGACAAGTAGACTTGGTTCGAGCAGCGAGTAATCGATTTGGATGCCAGCATTAATACCGCGGTAATGGTGAGGGGTCTTTTTAATCCTCCACGGCAAAGAGGTACCGTCGAAAATATCCGGTGACTCGGCATGGTAAAGGTCTCACGATGACTTGGCATCGGTGGATGATGCGACCAGATATAGACATAGACCAGCAGCGGCACAGGCGTCGAGCAGCATGATGGGGTGATTTCATTTTCAAATTTAAAGCGATAGCGAAGAAACACTCTCCAACGAGGATGATCTTGTGCACGTGGAAACCAATTGCGGTAATGGACGGCATCGCTTCATCGGTATTGTTGACAGATAAAACTACACAAGTGGGCACAGTTTCCAAAGATACAATTGACGCAAAAGCATGGACCAACGACATTTTGTTTTGGGCATCTGACGCGAAATAGTGCAACGTCAACGGGATTCGATAGTCGGAGAACATTCAACGTGACGATGGGGTGGACCCGCCAGCGTAGTAGACTCGACGAGGGAGGAATCTGACACAGCGGATTACAGGGCGAACATCGTGGATTTGACACCATTCGAGCAAAGGGAAACTTAAACAGTGGCTGCGACATTTTGTTTTGGTTTCAAAGACCGGGATCAATAGCAGCGTTGGTCGAGCCGAGGACAGCACTAGGGTTCGAACGCAGGCTAGGCCGTGGATGAAAACTCTGGGCGCACAGACGTTAAGCCATCCAGAAATGACATGGATTTCCAGATTCGAGATGGACACACTCCCAATGACATGTTTGAATACGATCCAGCGACGGACAGAACACAGAATAGTTATTGGAGGCATATTAGTTCAACTTGCTTTCGCGATGATGTAGTGTGTCGAGTGAGAGGGATGCAGTCCACGTGGATGGAGCGTAGAAGCTTCGAAATGCAGTGGATATAGTTACCCGACGTAGGTTGAAAGACATTAAAATATGGTGTACAGGTTGAACATAATGGACGACAGCCCCATTACACAACTTATACAAACGAGCGTATAGGTAGCATCTGATAGTGTGGTTTATATCTGGCATTAGAAACTGTGGAATAGTGTCGAGATTAGAAAGTGGAGCCCAAAACAGTGGCAGAGAAATCATGGCCGAGAAGATACAGGCGATAGGGTTATTGTTTGGAAAGACAAAACTTGCATGGCACACGTTACAGCAATCAGTTGAAAGATGTGGACATCGTATAGCAGCAACGCAACTTGCGGTATCTTACTTGGACGCATCTTTACCAAACACACAGAGCGTAGAAGAGGTCATTTTGGGCACATCAAAGAATATGATGTGGAGGCCCAAGTAGGTGGGACGCCGGCGAGATTCGTGGAAACCGATGACCATAGTAGTAAGTAATAGATACATCACCCATACGCGGCTTATTCCACGCGCGACCCCCACACGATAGCGAATGTTTCAAAGTAAGAAATACATCTAGACAATGTCATAATAGCGATATACATATAAATTGGGCAGTAGCTAGAGATTGACGTAGTGGGTTATCGGCCATATTCGATAGTTTTAGTGACATAAGAATATACGAGACACCTACAAGGCAGTTCGACAGCAGTTTGGGGCGCAGTGCTCATGTTACAGGTCTTCGGAAGCACGTAGGGTGGATGTGACATAGCCAACACAAATTAGTTTGGTGCTACTAATGGACGCATGTGTGGTTACAGCGACGACGAAAATACGGCAAGGCATCAGATGAGTTCCAACGATGGATAGACTTGCGAGGCGAAGCAGGTCAAGGGAAAAGTTACGTTCATTAATGGTGCCGAAGACAATAAATTCGAACTTATCATGAGCGCTCGTAAATAGTCGATGAGGACGATATGTTATATTGGTTGTCAGAGGGTGTAACGACCCATCGACGCTCGGCATTGCACATTCCGGTGAAAATCTAAAGAAAGGGCCTACATTTTAATTAAATTAAAGCATGACAAATGCTATATGATAAAGACGAAGTTTTATAAGCCGAGTGGCATTATGCTGAGTGAGCGACCGCGAAGGTGTTGAAAATGAATGTGAAACAGTTTCTCTAATAGGAGAGATGCCATGACGAAAAGGTGTCGAGTGGCACCAGGCCATTACATGCACAAAATAAAGCACCGCCATCATGTTTTTGGCTATTACGTAGCAAAAGAAAAGGAAATACTTTGGAAAACCAACCAAAAAAAGAGAAAAAGGACAGTCGGAGAAAAATGAAAATGAAAAAAAATGAAACGAAACAAAGGAAAATGAAGCGATGTAGGTTTCAAACGAAGACTTTTAAATACAGAAGAAAAGTATTGAAAGGGGGCTAGACTTTTTGGAAGCGCTCCCAAAATGATTATGTAAAAACGATGGATTTTTTTAATGCAAAAGCCTTTTCAAAAATTTGGATTTCGTTTGTCAAGATAGGAGGAGAAAATTTTCTGCATGCTGAATTTTCATGTCTTATTTTTCTGTTTTCAGATTTTGAATTTATAGATAATGTTAATGCCATTGTTTTTGGGTTACATTAGGCGAATATTTGGAATCTGAAATTTATTTATGTACCTTAGGAGCTAGCACCTAGTTTGTTTTGATTGTGCTTATTTTGCAGGTCTAATAGGTTAGGTTGCATTTATGAGTTTCTCACATCTTCGGTTTTGTAGGACGGGGTGTCATCAAACTGGAAAGCTTCTTTGCATGTAGTTTTTAGCATTTAATTTGTTGCAGATTTTTATTTTTCAGTTTTCAAACTTTTATTTTTAGAATTTTTTTTTAATTTTCAGGCATTAAAATAAACATTAAAAAAATTTCAAAATTAAAAAAAAAAATTGCATGGTTGCCTAGAATGATCATCAATATTCAATACACAACAGATTCAGGCTCATTCCGATGTCATTTCGATTTTATATTAATTTTTGAAAACTACTATTTTTCAAGGTTTTTATAATTTCGAAAATTCATTTTTTTTCAGTTTTGAAGGGGTTATGTTTTATGACATTTCACAAATTACCATTTTTGGAGCAATAAATGCACCCTTTCTTCATGAAAATTATGATTTCATTGAAGGGGGTAATTTTACAGGTTATATTAAAAGGTTGTTATTCCAAAGCATTAAATTACCTTTCTTTATGAAAAATCATTTCATAAAAGAGGGATAATTAAATGACATTTTAAAGCCTTTATTTTAAGGTCATAGATTATTGTCTCTTTGTGAAAATCAATTTCACCAAAGAGGGATAATTTATTAACCACATTGAAAGCTATCTTTATCTTCATGATAAGAAGCCATATTCAAGGAGCCTATTCATCATTTCGGATTTATATTCATAGATAGATTTGATCTTTATTTTCACATTTAAAGTAGGTTTTAATGCAAGATAAAACTTGATTAAAATCCACTTAATAAATGAAGACAAAATCTATCTTAAAACCCTCAAAATGAAAGGAATTAAGGTTACATCATGGTCATATAAGGGCCAATTCAGATTTACTTTTTATTTGGTTTCATGAACAATCATTAAAGTAGCATGGTAAAATAAACCACCACATGCCCCTTGTTTACAGTTACTTGCAATCACTAAAGTGTTCCAAGCATTTAAATTGATACATTTTATGAGATTACTAATACACATATGCAAATGCTAATATAACGAAGACCTTGGAGAAGTTGTTTTTCTTTAACTTCTTTGCAAGAGGGGATTTGGAATACAAATCCTAAGGGAGAGTGTAATTTCGCAATTGGGTAAAATTAACACTCAACATTTTGGCGCTAGAAGGAGGGCATGATGTGGTTTATTTTATTGTGATTTTAAATGCTATAGGGATTTAAATTGTGGAATATTTCATGCCCTATTATCTATTATCGTTAGGCCTCCTTTAGCACTCAACATTTTGGTGCTAGAAGGAGGGCCTGAATTGGTTTAATTTATTTTATTTATGCTAAGCAATTCATGAATTGGTTTTCATTGATCTAATGCTTTTGATTGTTCATACAGGAATAATGTGATTTGGTTTAATTTTAAAAGTTTTGAATTGTTAAATAGTTCAAGTTCATTTGATTAGCATCTTTGGTTTCCTCTAACACTCACACTTTGTGAGCTAGGAGGATTTGAATTGATTTATTCTATTGCTATTTAGATGCTAAATTGTTCATGTTACTTGAAAGATTTATCCAAAGAGACATTGGTCTTGACTAATGAAGTTTTGTTGATCATTTTCATTGATTCTAACATTCTTTATTTGATGATGTGTTAATGCTAACCTTTTGGCAAATTTGAGAATGTTCTTTCATGTCATGTTTTATATTTTGGATGATGTTAATGTGATGATATTTATGATTTACTCATTCAAATTTTGTTATTCATTTCATGCTTAGTTGCAAGATATTTTGTATTTGACTAACAAATTTGGTTCTGAAGTTATTCTTTGAGTTTCACTAATGGCAACAATTGAGGAGCAAGTGGTATCCATAAGAGAAGAAATGGTGTCTACGTTAGGAAAGTATTATGAGTGTTTTCCCATGTTTGGAACACCCCATCAGATTCTTGAAATATTTTTGGGGTTTCTACGACTCTTTAATCAAGAGGTGACATCAGGATATCTACAGAAGATGACTTATCTAGAGAAGTTGCATGAGTACAAGAACGTTTTATTTCAATTCCAAATTTTTTATGAGGCGATTGCTTGTAGGTTCTTCTCATACATTTTGGATAATAGATCATTCTTTTGGTATGGCCAATTACCCATGGAGGTTAGGACTTATTGGATCCGACTAGAAGCAGCCTATCTTTATCATTTTGGTAATTAGGTTGACTTAGATATGTTACGAAATCAATTTACCTCTATTCGTAAAGAGCCTAATGAACCCATGAGTCAATTCAATGAGAGGTTCCGTGAATCATGATCTCAAATGTGGGAAATTTTTGACATATCAAAAGAGGAAGCTATTGAAGTATACATGGGAGCCATACACCCTACACTTGCTATACTTTTAAGGACAATTTTGGATAACCCATCTTTAGAGACAATCTATGAGATCCTAGAAAAGGTAGAACAATGATGTATTTTGGAAGAGGAAGAAGAGGCACAACATGTTCCCATGAGAGATTGTCCTTCTGGAGTTAGTGATGCCAACCTACACCAACCATATAATATAACACCCTCCACTTCAATGATACCTAAGGTGAATGATCAAGGGGATGAATTTGAGTGTCCAAATATTACAACCACCTTAGATATTACCCAAGAGGAGGTGCAAGTTACCAAGCCAACATCCACTAATGAAGAGTATGTAGAGATGGGTTCATTTCTAGAAATGCACGAGTATTCAGATAATGGTGTCCTAAATTCAACTATATTTGAGATATGTGATAGGACAGAACCTACCATAGAATTGAATGAAGTGGTAGAAAGTGAAATTGGAAGAAAATCAATAAATGAATTTGAAGACATGATAGAATTTCACCACTTGTTCTTGGAAGATACTTTGGACGAGATTCTTGAAAATAATGATCAAGAAATTCTTCACCCTCCAAATTGTGATAAAATGGAATCATGGGTTACAATTTTGGACTATGATAGCCTTACAAATTTAAATTCAAGAAATAACCCACTTTTGGAAATAAAGCCATTCATATTATAGCATCTAGTTTGGCATAAATCATACCTAGCATATCATATGCCTAAATACATAAACACCCATGTGAAACTGACGATGGAAGGATGAATGGTTTCAAACAATAAGGAATGAATCACGTTGCACACACTGGGCTAATGATGAATGACTCCGATGGTTCATGTCTTCTTGGTCTATTATCATTCTCGAGATATTTGTTGATTCTCGTAACTCTAATGTTTGGGTTGTGTGTTTTCATATTGGGTTCTTCACCCGAAATGCTCAAGAGTGTTTCCCAGCAGAGTCATCATTTGTTGTAGCTGCTCCACAACTAGCCTCAAAACTTGGGTACCCACTTTTAAAATTTTGGATTTGTTGGATTTTGGTTGTCCTTGAGAAATCATCGTTGATAAGACTCCAGTCGTTAGTTCACCGTGCAGGCTCCGAGGTCCTTAGTTTAAAAGTTTACCTATTTTTTTGTAAAAGCCTGTGCTTTTGTTTTGATTGAAGTTTTGGGTTGACTGATTAGTGTCTTGGGTGAGTTTGTTGGATTTAGTTTTTGTTTTAGATTTTGGTGTTAGAGTTTTATATCTCTTTTGCGTAGGTGTTTTAATAGGGCCTTTAGGATTAATTGATGTAAAATTTGATTTAACTCAATAAGGGATATGGGTTCATAAATAATAATAAAATTTAATCTATATATCTATATATATAGATTTAACCAAAAAAATTATATAATAATTAAAATAAAAATATATACATCTATATATGTCATATATGTAGATATATCAAACTAAAAAAAAAAAGCAAAAAGAAAGATTTTGTTATTATTATATATACTTGGTATATAATAACATGAAAATATAAAAAAAAAATGTAAAAGGATACAAATTAATAAAGTATATATGCTTATATCTATATTATATATAAGTAAATAGTATTTAAAAAATAAAAAATAAATATAATAAAAACAACTAAATATTTAGATTATATTATATTATATTATATGATATAATATAATATAATCTAAAGTATTTTAGTGTAATGAAAAGTTTAAAATTTAGAATGTAAATTGTTTTGCGAACGTTTGGTTTATGCCTTTTTGAATGTAAGTCCTAATCGGTTTCAATGTTGTTTGCAGGTAGTGCCTAGCGGGAACGATGTGTCCCGCCACGGTGGAAGACATAGCGTCGTGGGCGCGCCACGGTGGCCTATACATGGTAGGACTTGACGGAGACAACAAGCAATAATATTGGCTGGCGTATGAGATTGAACAACAAGTAGACGTGGTTCGAGCAGTGAGTAATCGATTTGGATGCCAGCATGGATACCGCGGCAATGGTGGGTTTTTTTTAATCATCCACGGAAAAGAGGTGCCATCGAAAATACCCGGTGACTCGGTATGGTGAAGTTCTCATGATGACTTGGCATCGGTGGATGACCTGACCAGATATAGACGTAGACCAGCAGCGGCACATGCGTCGAGCAGCATGATGGGGTGATTTCGTTTTCAAATTTAAAGCGATAGCGAAGAAACACTCTCCAACGAGGATGATCCTGTACACGTGGAACCCAACTGTGGTAATGGACGACATCGCTTCGTCGGCATTGTTGACGGACGAAGCTACATAAGCGGGCACAGTTTCCAAAGATACCATTGCTGCAAAAGCATGGACCAATGACGTTTCGTTTTGGGCATCTAACGCAAAACAATGCGACGTCAACGAGATTTGGCAGCCGTAGAATGTTCAACACGGCGATGGGGTGGACCCGCCAGAGTAGTAGACTCGGCAAGGGAGGAATCTGACGCAGCGGATTACACGAAAAACGTTGTGGATTTGACACCATTCGAGCAGAGAGAAACGTAAATAGTGGCTGCAACATTTTGTTTCGATTTCAAAGACCGGGATCAATAGCAACGTTGGTCGAGTCGCGGACAACACCAGGGTTCGAACGCAGGCTAGGCGACGGATGAAAACTTTGGGCGCACGGACGTTAAGCCATCCAGCAATGACATGGATTGCCAGATTAGCGATGGACACAGTCCGAACGACATGTTTGAAGACGATCTAGCGACGGATAGAACACAGAATAGTTATTGGAGGTATATTAGTGCAACTTTCTTTCGTGATGATGCAGTGTGTCGAGCGAGAGGGATGCAGTCCACGTGGATGGAGCGTAGAAGCTTCGAAATGCAGTGGATATAGTTACCCAACGTAGGTTTAAAGACATTAAAATACGATGTATAGGTTGAACATAATGGATGACAACCCCATTACACAGCTTATACAAGCGAGTGTATAGGTAGCATGTGACAGTGTGGTTTATATCTGGCATTAGACACTATGGAATAATGTCGAGATTAGAAAGTGGAGCCCAAAACAGTGGTAGATAAATCATGGACGAGAAGATACAGGCGATAGGGTTATTGTTTGGAAAGACAAAACTTGCGTGGCACATGTTACAGCAATCAGTCGGAAGATGCGGACGTCGTATAGCAGCAACGCAACTCGCGGTATCTTACTTGGACGCATCTTTACCAAACACACAGAGCGCAAAAGAGGTCATTTTGGGCATGTCGAAGAATATGACGTGGAGGCCCAAGTAGGTGGGACGCTGATGAGATTCGTGGAAATCGGTGGCCATAGTAGTAAGTAATAGAAACGTCACCCATACGCGGCTTATTCTACGTGCGACCTCCAGACGATAGTGAATGTTTCAAAGTAATAAATACAGCTAGACAATGTCATAACAACGATATGCATATAAACCGGGCAGTAGCTAGAGATTGACGTAGTGGGTTATCGGCCATATTCGACAGTTTTAGTGACATAAGAATAGACGAGACACCTACAAGGCAGTTCGACAGCAGTTTGGGGTGCAGCACTCATGTTACAGGTCTTCGAAAGCACGCAGGGTGGATGTGACATAGCCAACACAAATTAGTTTGGTGCTACTGATGGACGCATGTGTACTTATAGCGACGACGAAAATATCGCAGGGCATCGGATGAGTTCCAACGATGGATAGACTTGCGAGGCGAAGCAGGTCAAGAAAAATGAAACGAAACAAAGGAAAATGAAGTGATGTGGGTTTCAAACGAAGACTTTTAAATACAGCAGAAAAGTATTGAAAGGGGGTTGGACTTTTTGGCAAGGTCAAGCGCTGTCAAAATGATTATGTAAAAACGATGGATTTTTTTTTAATGCAAAAGCCTTTTCAGAAATTTGGATTTTGTTTGTCAAGATAGGAGGAGAAAATTTTCTGCATGCTGGATTTTCATGTCTTATTTTTTTTTGTTTTCAGATTTCGAATTTATAGATAATGTTAATGCCATTGTTTTTGGGTTATATTAGGCGAATATTTGGAATCTGAAATTTATTTTTGTACCTTAGGAGCTAGCACCTAACTTGTTTTGATTGTGCTTATTTTGCAGGTCTAATAGGTTAGGTTGCATGTATGAGTTTCTCACATATTTGGTTTTGCAGGATGGGGTGCCATCAAACTGGAAAAGCTTTGCATGTTGTAGTTTTCAGCATTTAATTTGTTGCAGATTTTTATTTTTCAGTTTTCAAACTTTTATTTTCAGAATTTTTTTTAATTTTCAGGCATTAAAATAAACATTAAAAAAAAAACAAAATTTAAAAATAATTGCATGGCTGCCTAGAACGATCATCAATATTCAATACGCAATAGATTCAGGATCATTCCGATGTCATTTCGATTTTATATTAATTTTTGAAAACTGCTATTTTTCAAGGCTTTTATAATTTCGAAAATTCATTTTTTTTCAGTTTTGGAGGCGAATCAGATTTTTAAATTCTGCATGTTTATGCGTAAGCCTATGATGACATTACCTTCATGAAAACTTCAATTTCATTGAATGGGTTATGTTTTATGACATTTCACAAATTACCATTTTTGGAGCAATAAATGCACCCTTTCTTCATGAACATTCTGATTTCATTGAAGGGGGTAATTTTACAGGTTATATTAAAAGGTCGTTTTTCCAAAGCATTAAATTACCTTTCTTTATGAAAAATCATTTCATAAAAGAGGGATAGTTAAATGATATTTTAAAACATTTATTTTAAGGTCATAGATTATTGTCTCTTTTTGAAAACCAATTTCACTAAAGAGAGATAATTTATTAACCACATTGAAAGATATATTTATCTTCATAATAAGAAGCCATATTCAAGGAGCCTATTCATCATTTCGGATTTATATTCATAGATAGATTTGATCTTTATTTTCACATTTAAAGTAGGTTTTAATGCAAGATAAAACTTGATTAAAATCCACTTAATAAGGGAAGACAAAATCTATCTTAAAACCCTCAAGATAAAAGGAATTAAGGTTACATCGTGGTCATATGAGGGCCAATTCACATTTACTTTTTGTTTGGTTTCATGAACAATCATTAAAGTAGCATGGTAAAATAAACCAACACATGCCCCTTGTTTATAGTTACTTGCAATCACTAAGGTGTTCCAAGCATTTAAATTGATATATTTTATGAGATTACTAATACACATATGTGAATGCTAATATAGAGGAGACCTTGGAGAAGTGTTTTTTCTTTAACTTCTTTGCAAGAGAGGATTTGGAATACAAATCCTAAGGGAGAGTGTAATTTCACAATTGGGTAAAATTAACACTCAACAAGTTGATAGATACTATTGAGGAAATGTTGGAGCCTTATCTAGAAATGGTTGTAAAAATCCAATCCCTGGCTCAGTCCAACATGCACATTCACCGTCTAAGTGAAATGGACCACGCTTGGTCCATCGCCAAGGTCACATTGCATAGTTACTTTCAGAGGATGGACCTGTTGAGAGAAGACAAAAATATCCTTAACACCATAGAGCGAGAGCATACTATTTTTATGATCCATTTTGATGTTCTCGTCGATATGGGCTTTCTAGGTTTTACTGATGAATGGGGCGAACCTTTGCCAAAGGAACAATTGGAAGCGACTTGGAAGAATTTTGTGGAGGACACCTCGAAGATTGACAAGTGGTAAGAGCCCATCATGGAACAGCAAGTGTTGTTGCTTATGAAGAAGTTTACCTACATGGAGTTGTCATTGTTTAAATTAGCTCAACGAGCTAAGCACCTTAGCCTATAGGACATCCAAAACCTATGATATGTTTACGAGTCACTAAGTGTTCCTTGTTTGTCCACCACACATGCTTGGGATGAGGTAGTTGCAGTCTACGAAGTCACCTACAAAAGTTTGAAGGAGCAGGAGGAGTGGGCCTTAGCAGAGCAAGCAGTAGTGGAGCAAAGAGCAGTAGACACAAAACGAGCAGAAGTACTATGGGTAGTAGCGGAGGCAGAGGCGACCAAAAATATAGCATAATAGTAGGCACAAAAAAAGGCATCTAAATCAGAAGCGCCAGCCAAAGCAACCAGTAAAAGGACCCACTAAGGAGCCCAATGGATAAAGGCCTGGGATCGCTTGCATCCATGCGAGATGGATACCCCATGAACTGCCTAAAATGTTGGTAATTATGACATTATGCCACATTGGGGTTTTTTGATGAAATTTTATTGATTGTAAAAGCGGTAAAATATATTAATACTATGATTTCAGTATTTTGGCTGATATAATACGTTGCAGTTTCTTTTTATGTGTTAACTTCTTTGTTTTTCACTCATTTCTTACTTGGAAATAATGGGTGTTGTAAGACAAAATATTTGTGGATAAAGATGTGAAAAAGAATCAGTAAAAGTCACCTGATGGCGGTAAGACAAACAATGCTTTAAAAGTTTAAAATTTAAAGTGGACTATGGCAGTCTTTTTACTTGAGTGAACAACGACAACCTGACGCCCTTCCTTGGGGTGAAAATGTTTATTTTTATTTAAAAATTAGGTCGTTGAGCAAAAGGAATTGCAAAGGCACGTTTGCCCCTAATTTTGGGTGACTGACACATTCACCCCATTTCGGGGTGAACGTGATGTTTTTTTAACAAGAAAGACAAAGAAAACAGGTTAAAGTTTGAGCAAGGATGCTTTCATCCCAAATGAGGGGCGAAAGTCCCTTTCACCCCACTTTGGGGTGAAAAGGCATTTAAGTAATTAAGTTGAGAGTGCGCCCAAAGTTGAAGTGCAAAGCCAAAATAACAAGAGTGTGTTCACCCCAAAGTTGGGACGAAAGCATCATTCACCCCACTTTGGGGTGAACGTCATTTAAAATGAAGGCGTTGAA
This sequence comes from Wollemia nobilis, assembly GCA_028583015.1. NCBI lineage: Eukaryota > Viridiplantae > Streptophyta > Pinopsida > Araucariales > Araucariaceae > Wollemia > Wollemia nobilis. The sequence continues at coordinate 9,532,110 of JAQPPZ010002170.1, read as the reverse complement.
AAGTCAAAGATGCAATCCTTGGGGTGAAAGTCTCTTTCGCCCTTTCTTGGGGTGAAAGCTCGTCAAAAGATGGATTCGGATGAACCCAAAAGAAAATAACAAGCGTTATGGTGACATTGAAAAGTCAAATATGCATTTGCCCCAGGTGAGGGACGAAAGTCCCATTCACCCCTCCTTGGGTCGAAGCTACAGGAAGACGACTTCGTCAATACGTCAAAATTTTATTTTTGCTTCACACAGATAATAAAGGGGTAGCATTGAAAAGTCAAAGTTATGTTCGTTCAAGGTGAAGGCGACGGTGTCTTTCACCTCTTTTAGGGGTGAACATATGTTTTAAGAAGTAAGACATCTTATGTGAAGCATTTCCACCCTTGGAGAAATGTGAAGCTCTCAATTGCCCCTTTCAGGGGATAAATAATGTGAAATGGTTCAAAGCATCAAATATGAAATCAAAGGAATACAATGAACTATTTTTGCCCTAATTTTCTTCAAGTTGATGGTTGCCACGACAAGAAGGCAAATGCAACATTAAAGTCAGGGGGCTATCCATGGAGCGCAATGGTGTGAGCATTGCAAGAGGAAGCGTGGATAAGAAGGAAGTAATAAGAGTTAAAGGAAGCACTTTCGCTCATGGCTCTGTTTTGAGCGAACTCAAGTTTAAGCATCATCGGAGACTTTTCAAAGGCATTTAGATCATATGCAAGACAAAAATTTAATGGTTAGGGAAAAAGTAACTAAATTTTCTAATTTTATGCTAAAAAGGCTACGGATTTAATATCACAGAGCAGTTTTTATGTGTTCCAAAACATTTGAAACAGGAGAAAATTTTCGAGGTGTAGTGAATGTACCAAGTCAAAGACCAATATTTACAGTTTTCCATGAACTGACATCCAAATGCATAAATTTCCTAGAGATTCCATCTTAGAAACTGGATTGTTGTCTCAGGAGGCATATTCTCAAGGACTTTGAGGAGGAATTTCTCCACAGAGGTTCTTGATCTGTAAACATTTTGTCATATGTGCATTAAATGATTGAGGCAAAATTCCTCTATAAATACTACTCAATTTCCATTGTAAAAGAAGGATAGACATTCTACAGAAAAACTATTCAAGTTTTCTACATAATAGAAGAGACTTGGCTTCTAATTTTGCAAGCAGTTTTATGTGTGATTTCTTTATATTTTAAGCATTTCTATTATATATTCATGTATGTTATCTGTTGTTAAATTCAAATTTTACATTTGGATTTGAATACTGCCAATGAGGGAGTGAATACTGGAATGCAATATTAGAAGTTATCTCCATGGAACTATAAGTAAATTCTTGGTTTTCTCTATCTTATGCTGCTATCATGCTTGGTTGGAATTCTTGTTGCTAGTCTATCCTCGATCCTACATCTTCGGCCTGTGGCCATATTTCCCATTTCTTTCCGTTATTTCCAAATTTCTTTCTTGCAACTCTAATCTTAAACCAGTGTAGGATTAGTAAGGGAGCTAGCCCTCTCTGGAGATTGGCACGGGGGACATTTATTTCCTTTGGTATTTCAATGTTGATCATGTCTAGGGCGCACAAATGCATGTTTGTATTTTAGGCATATATTTGACCAACAGTGACATGTCTACCTGTGAAGAAAAATCCATCATTAGTAGACCAATGTTCGCTCAAGAGTGAACTATACTAATTTTCAAACTGTAGTGGCAAATTTTAACTAATTCTAGAACAAAATGAATTCACACGCACACAAGTTTGCTAAAAAAATGAGGTATTGCTTTCAGATAATTTGCCTAACCCCAGCCTTGGGTGGATTCCAAATTTTTGGTTTTTTTTATTTTGTTGTTTCATTGTTTTTAGAGGGGGTTCTTTCTATTCCCAAAATGCTCGGGAGCATTTTCCAACATAGTCATCATTTGTTGTTGTGCTTACACAACTTGCCCTAGTCTGGATTGGGGACCCACCTTTTGCTTTTTGTTAGGATTTTTATTTTTTTCGGCATGAGTTTTTCAATTCTGTCAAGCTTAGGTTTTATAGTTGAAAGCTTTTATATATTTAAACTATTGTTGCGCCTTGAGCTTATTGTGATTCTTGTTGCCATGATTGTTATTATTTTTCCTTCTGCTTGGTGTTGTTTGAATTTAGCTCTTCGAATATTTTGTTTCTGTGTGGGCTCTAGGGTGAATTAATGTCTGATTTTATTTACCTTTAGCTTTTATTTAAGATGTCGCAATGAAGGTCACCTGGGAAGTTATTAAAAAATTTATTGTCTACCCATATTTGAAGTGCATGGTTTCCCGATCATATGAATGGCCATGTAAAGGGGAGTTAAAATACATGCAAGTTTAAATTCGTTGGCAACTCAAAAAATCCTTATACATTTCTTGAAACCCTAGTGCTCAAATGGATGAAATTTTCTCTTCTGGGCATTTGGTTTTCATTTTCAAGCAATCAAGAATTAATTTTGAGCTTTTGAAATTCATTTCCAAGCGATTGAAAATCATGGAGTTCACTTCCGACTTGTTGAAGTTTAATTTCGAATACTTGGATTTTATTTCAGGTAGTTGAAAATCATTTCTGAGCAGCATGAATTGATTTCCAAGCATTAAAAATTTATTGTCAAGCTCTTGAAAAATTATCTTTGGGCAATTAAATTTCATCTTCGAACATTTAAAAATCATTTGTGCAATTGGAATTTATTAGTAGACGATCAAGAATTAATTCCTAAGTATTGAAAATCAATTTCGGACAGTCGAAATTCATTCCTTGTTATACGATGATCATTTTCGGACTTACAAAAATTATTCCTCGACAATAAAATTATTTTCGAGCAATCAAATGTTTATTAAATTTTTTTAAGGCAATAGAGATGATTTCACAGGCCATTAAAATGGAAAGTATAAATCGGAGTCTATGAAGCCAATACACAACACAAAATCAACAACTGGAAAAGTGTGAAAGTTGTTAGAAAAATGGGATGCCACCAGACCCCGAACGGGTCCTAAAAACCCGTCATAAAAATGTGCAAAGATAGGTTGTGTTGTGCTTGGTGGAAAAGTGGGTTGCTAGCGCACTTCGTATTGGTCCCAAAAGTTTGTCAACTTTGTCAAAGATCTTGATCCATGTCGAAGCTTGGTAGAATCCCAAAATTCCATCATCCGATAACCTTGAGGAAAATAAAAAATTGCCTAAGTATGGACTTTGTTGGACATCAGGGACATTGGCGAAAAGAAGTGTGTCCCAAAATCCCGTCACCCGACAACTTTGAGAAGTTGAAAAATTGGCTAGGTATGGGCCTTTTCGAAGATCTTGAACCCGTCCGAAGCCCAATGGTCTCCCAAAATCCTGTCACCCGACAACCTTGAGGAAAATGAAAAATTGGCTAAGTATGGACATTGCTAGACATCAATGACATTGGCAGAAAGAAGTGAGGTCCCGAAATCCTATCCCCTGGTAGTTTTCGAATGGATTTGCTAAGTATTAAAAGTGTCAGACTTTAGGGGGGATTTCATCTACGAAGAAACCTAAAAGCTCAACAATTAAAAAAAATGAAGTCTAGCAATAAAAAAAAGAAGCCCGATAATCAAAAAATGAAGTCCGACAATGGAAATGAAACTCGGCAATTGGTAATAATCTAGCACTTAGAAGTTGAGCTCGACAATTGAAGACCATCCAAATTAATGATCTAGCAACGATTGATGATGTAATGCCGAAAAAGAGTGGTCTAAAACCTAGAAAATGTTTTGTTGCAATACCAAATTAAAAAATTAAAAATTAAAAAATTAACAATCAAATTTAAAACCTTACAAAAAAAAAACAAAATTAATTTAATAATAATATTAATGTTCTAACCTTTATTTTTTTATTTTTGTAGAAATTTTTCTCATGGCTGTATTAAATATGGTGGACATAATGGGAGGCACGAATTTTCAATGCGAGCTAGGCAAGTACAATCATGCAAAGATGGAAGATGCGAGAAATCAATGATCCACCTAGATTTTGCAGAATGAAGAATTAATGAGGCATGGTGGTTCCAGAGTTTCTAAGCGTCGTGCGGATTGAAATTTAATGAAGTGGCCATTGCAGGGCTCACTACAGATGAAGACTTTATAAGGCATGGCCAAAGTAGTTCACATTCAATGAGGTATGGTTGTAGTGTGGTGGGAAAATTAATTTCAAGAGGCACATCCTAGAAGTAGATGGAAATTAATTGTAAAATGTAATGCTAGGTGAAGGCTAATAAAATGTATAGATATTGGCTCACTAGCCAGTTACAAAGGTCGAAAACCATCTGTTAGCTAACCACTTTTAGCTTTCTTCTTTTTCTCTTTGTAGTCAGATGACATTTCTGAACTAAGTTTCTACTATTTTTTTGAGCTCTCCTTTTGTAATCCACCAAAGTGGACACATATGAAACAATGATTTTAATGACTATCTTTTAATATAAAGGCTTTTGGAATTTTCTTTGTTCAATATGCACATGTTGATGGTGGTTGCACTCAGCCCATTTCATAGTTTGTTGTTCCTCTGAAGATTGAACCATCTCAAACCTTAGGTTGTGTGAATAATGGTCGGGTTGGGATTGGTTTAATTTGGGTTTGTTGCTTTACCGGATTGGAGTTGGAGTTCAAAGTAATATCAACTTGTTTTCTTTTATTTTGTCTCACCCTTCAACCTTTGACTTTTGTTTGAAGCTTATTTAGATTAGTAGATTAGTTTTCGTTCAAAGCATTGAAGCTATTTTTCTATAGTGCATTTTAAAATTTTAGATAGCTTCAATAGAATCATTGTCATTATATATGTGATATATTTTAATTGCAATGAACAATATAGATTGGGCAATCATAGTTTACAATGCTTTAACACTATCTTTTGTTATCCAAATTTAATTCCACTTAGATCATATTTGTTTGAGTATCAACATAGTGGAATTAGTTTTAGATAGTCAAGTGCTTGTTCTTAAAGCTTTGTGTCCAAGAAATCTCATTCTTAGTTAGAACCAGCAAAGGCCCCTTAAAGGAATAGTTATCAGTGACCTCTAAGTCTATCCGCACTGGCCAAGACTTGGCATACCGAACCTTGGGGGAAAGAGATTTCCCTTTCAAGAGAGAACATATCTCTGTTCCAAGTATGTTTACATGCCCTAGATATTGTGTCATTTTCACACTCAACAAAGACCATATAATAAAAAAGGATATATGATGATTGTGATCATATACTTATTGGAGTCATACCATAAGAAAAAATATCATTGTACGATAAGGAGGATTGTAGTTTGTCATCTGCATTATTTTGGTATCAAAGCGAGTAGATCTCTAAGGGTTGATACATGCCAAAGAAAATGGTATAGTGAGGAAGAGGAAGAGCATGAGGTCCTCAAGCCACAACTATAGCTGACATGATGAGAGGAATCATATCTTGAGTAGATGTTTAATTTCCCAAAGGAGGGGTGTTCAATTAGAATATGTAAGTGATAATGAAGAGGGGGGAGTGGGTAAACCATAAGCTTGCAATGACAAACAAGGACATCTAGAAGAATGACTAATATAGGAAATTTATAATATAGATAGGAAGCCAAAGATAGAAACCCCTTCATATAATGGAAGTTTGATGCCTAAGGAACTAATTCATTGGATCATAGAGATGGAGAAATTATTTGATTTTGAATCAATAGAAGACCCTAAGAAGGTGAAGTTCACCTATAAAAATTTGAATGGGCATGTGTCCTTATGGTGGGATCATGTCCAAACAGAGAGGTAGTGAAAAGTTAAATATATAATCCAAACATGGGATAAGTTTGTATCCAAATTGAAGTCTAAAATTTTACTTGTTGATTATCATATTGGATTGTTTAAAATACTCTAAAACCTCAAGCAAAAGGAGTTGGAAGTAAAATAGTATACATAGGAGTTTTAAAAATTCACCATAAGAGTTGGTCATATTGAAGATGATGAGGAGAAGGTGGCAATATATAGAAATGGACTAAAGTTATCCATAGAAGATAAAATTGGTATGGTTAAAATTAGAATAATTAAGGAGGCATATTAATAAGCAATCAAGGTGAAATAGAAGTTGGCTCGTAAGCAACAAAACAATTCCAGAGGAAGAAGAAAATTCTATAGAGGAAGAGAATAATCAAATAGTGGTAGAGGGAAATATATGCAAGGAGAATCTAGTACTGCTCAAAGTGATTTCAGCCAAAGTACCCAATAAAATGGTGAATTATTTAGAGGCCAAGGTGGAGTTAGAAGATGTAGAGGACATGGTTTTACTGGTAAGTGTTATAGGTTCTTGGAATAAGGAAATAGGGCATTTGAGTATCCTAAAGCACAAAAAATTAGCGGGTATAGAAATGAAGCTTGTAATCAAATTGTATAAGAAAATGAAGATAATATGGCTTCACTAAAGCACATGGAGGAACCAAAACAAGGAAAATATCTCATTATAGGGATTATTTTTGAAACCAGCCAAAGGATGTTAATGAACCTAAGAAAAGAAGGAGCTTGTCAGGATAATATGTAAATCAGGAGAAAAATATTGTAAGGTGATTATGGATAGTGGGAGTATGGATATTTTAGTGTTTACAGATATGGTAGAGAAGCTTGGATTGAAGATAATTGAACATCCAAATATGTACAAATTCTTATGGTTGTAAAGTAGACATCAAATTTTGGTAACTAAATAATGTATGGTAGACTTCCAAATTTGTTCTTACATAAATGAGATACTATGTGATGTTATGCATATGGATGCTTGCCCTGTCTTGTTGGGTAGATAGTGGTAATTTGATATGAATACAGTGTATGATGCTAGAGTGAACACCTACATTATTGATAAGGATGACAATAGGTACACATTAAGTCCATTGAAGGACAAAGGAGAAAAGTTGGACAACAGTCCTACGTGTGCTTGGGTACAAAAAAAATCCTTGAAGGGAATGAAGAATGAAGCATGTTTTGCTTTCATAACCAAACCCACAAAAGAAGGGATAGCGGTCAAGATGGAAAAACTCCCACATGAAGTGAAGGATTTTTTGGAACAATATGTAGATATTATTTCAAAATATGGGTTGCCATCCATAAGGAGCTTTGATCATCATATAGATTCCAGTCCTGGATCAAGCTTACATAATAAGCCAACTTATAGGATGACACCAATGGGGAATGAGGAGGAGAAGGTAGAAACAAGCAAGAGAATAAACACAAGGAAGAGATAGATAACTGAGGTCACCACTACTAGTGATGATAAAGATGATGGTGCATTAAGTTTTATTGCACATAAGAAGAAATATAAAGAGAAAAGAAACGGTAAAGAAATGATAGGTGAAGATGATCATCATCAGGTCATTGATGGTTGTGACAAAGACCATATTGTTGAATAATCAAGTGGGGATGAAGAAATTGGGTGTTTTGAAAGGTACACCAAAGGGAATTGGATCCAAATTAACAAGAATAATGATGTACAATGGTGATGGATTGGGAATATATGGGCAAGGTGTGAAAATTTCCATAATGCAAAAATTAAGGCCAAAGAATGAAGGTCTTGGATATATAGGTCAAGCAGGAAGTAGTAAGACTAAATTCATGAAAAGAGAGATTAGTAAAATGGATAAAGGTCCCAAAATAGATTGTATTCAATGTGGAAGATTTCGACACATTGAAACTAGGTGTTGGAACCAACATCCTTGTGAGACTTGTGGAGGACATAATCATTCCAAAAGAAGGTGTTGACACCAAGAGGAAGTTGCCAACAAAGTGCATTTTGATTGTATTTGTATGGATGTAACACAATGGGACAAGGTGAAATGAATATCGAGTACATTTTTTAAGAGGAGGTTTAGTTCTCAGAGGAAAATCAAGACAAGACAATAGAGTTAGCCTTGTGGATATAGCCAAACTGAAATGGTAATAGCCTGAAGAATAATTCATGTTCTTGAGTTGGAGCTCATGGAATATTTTTCTCTTACTAATGAGTATGATGTGAGAGCATCTAGATGGTTACTAGGATGATAATTGTCACCTGCCTCCCACGTGTATAAAGTATACATCACCTCCCTATAAATGATTGGAATGCCTGGAATAAGAAGATAAAACAAGTGAGAGGAAAGGAGGAGGAAGAGAAAATAATTATGAGCAAAGAATATGGAGAGGATAATGTATTAGAAGAGAAGAGAAGAGGAAGGGATAACATCAAGGATGAGAGGAGAAGTGGAAGATATGCCAAAACTGACACAATGAAAATAAATGCAAATAAAAAATTAAAGGTTAGACTGGAGAAGGCCTAGAGGAGAAGAAAGGTGGAGAGGGAGGTTTGTGATAGCCTAGAAGAAAGACCATGGAAGATAAAGAAATAGCCATGGTAGAGTATATATCTAGGTTTTGAATGAGTGTGGATTATTCTTAAGAGCCATTATGGAAGAGAGTGGTGATGTTATTGTACTATCTAGCCTATGGGTAAATTGGCAATAAAAATGATATTCTATTTTTCCCTTTGTTCTTGAATGATGAATGTTTTAGACTGCTAGAATCATGCATGGATTATTCTTGTGTGTTATAGGATTTCAGGTGAAGAGTAATTGTAGTTCAATAGGTCCCAACCAAACCATTGTTCAAGAGAGGGTCTTGTTCAAGTGGAGAACATTTGATTGTAAACTGAGTGTCCAAGTGTTGTATGTGTGATTCCATACATGCATTGGCCAAAGAGGATACTTATTGTACAACCATGAAGAGGGTATCATTTGAACAAGGAGCTATTCGATTTGAATGTCATACAAGTTAATTTTTTTATGCCATTCGAGTGAAGGCTAATGATCCATTTGAAGAGAAAACTTGTTATCATTCAACTAAGGCCAAGCCTCATTCAAATGTAAATCAATTTGTCATTCAGACTAGAAGTTGTTGAAGTAAGATAAAATATTATAGGAGTCATTTATTTCATCATTCAAAGGAAAAATATGGAAATCATTCAATCAAATGATGCATTCCAAGATTAAGATCACTATACATAAAAACCATAGAACGGTTGCCTTGTCGTAGAATTGTTGGCATTGTACAATTGAGAGAAAAGGTTGTACAAAGTAGAATACCATACAATGAAAAATTATTGTATGATGACTGAGATCATATAGTGATTGGAGTCATACCATAAGGAAAAAAGCATTACACGATAGGGGTATTGCAATCTATGTTGTTTACATCAAAATCTAAAAAAAAGTAGGGTTGTACACTATACCTCATCTTGTATTAAATCTCTTGGTCATAATTAAAACCATTTTATTTCATTTCATTAATTTCAAGGGGTGGTTACCTTATCAAAATATGAAAATTTGTATTTTTTATTTATTTTAAAAATAAAATTCTTGAAAACAAAAAATTCAAAAGAACTTTGAAAGGGAAATTTTGAATTGAGCATAATATATTGGAAACTATGGAGAGTAAACAAAGATCACCACCTTGTTTCTTTTATATGAAGATATAAAATATAATACAAAGGAAAACATCAAAACTATATTCGACATGCAAGATATTTACTAGGGACCTTGTAAGAACCCATCAATATTAGACCTCACAAGAATCCATTGAATTCAACAAGAGAACAATATTGGAATTCAAAAAAAATGTTATATAGACTTCAATTTAAATGTGAATTTTTTCTATTGTCATCATCATATGTTATTCATATTTGATAATACTTTCCAAAAACATTCAAGAGCATACCATTCACCACAAAACATATGCAAAAGAAAAAAGGAGTGAAATAATAGAGCAATATATGAAAGAATAATAAAATAGAAGAGGTGGGTGTCCATGTGCATTTAATGACATATCACATAGATGCAATAGTTTAGTATTTGGGGATATTTAAAGCATATACATAATACAAAATAATAATTAACCCAACCCGATATAACATAATGAATTAAATATTAAATTATAACCTTCCAAGGTTAACCATATTAATGGTTTAATTGATGCCTTTATGGATAAATACATAAAATAATGCTTGAATGATTACATCATTTTTTATGACTTTAGACAATAAGGTTAGATTACTGATATTTAGAAACTCTCCCATAATCTAAGTTGGGGTCCAAGGAGAGAGGATATTAGACACGGTAACATCTTCTCTTCCATATTGAATGCTTAAATGGCAAAAATAATAATTATCATGAATTCTACAATCTGCTCTGCTAAAGATACAGACTAAATTAACTTATCTATGAATATGAAGTAGTGAATTTGTCTCCTAGATCAAAATGTTGAGATTATTTTGAGAAGATCATTAACAAATAATGTATTGATCACAATCTTTCCACCAATATCATAAGTGTATAATTGTTGAATCTAGACCTCCTTGTGTCAATCATATAATATATACTCCTTGCAACCAATAATATTCTACAACACTATAATAGGTCCTTGAATTAATGTCACCAATGCATGGGTCTCAAAAATCTACATGATCTAAACAATGGGTCTTAAACGATTTTGTATACAAAAATTATGGCCTTAGGAAGATTAAGCTTGTTAACAATGAAAATAATAAAAGATTAAAATCTTCAAACCTTAGAAATTAAATCAGCCAATTAGGGTCTACACCATGTAACATGCTCATAGAAAGATCTCTACCACTTGTCTTATTACATATGTATTAGGTTAATTGAGGAGTGATACTTGGATTTTTCTAGATTGGTTGTATATACATTTTTTATAGATATCACATCATCCAATAGATAGGAAAATAATTTTTTTGATAGTACCAAGTTCAAATTGACGATCTCATAATGAGGGTGCACTAATCTAGTTGTACTAGTTGGCCATCCCCATATGGGCATTAAAAAAAATGGGCGTGCCTACCCCTTGGGGTGAGCAAAAGTCTAAGAACACATGAACTTTACTTCCAAGACCAAAAATGGTACATGAATTGAACCTTTAACCTCCTTGATGTATTTCTTATATGCTCATGGATTGTGCAAAATGTTGCCATCCATTCTTGGATGAGATAGTATCTTGTAGACACCCAATTTTGACACACCAACAAAGCAAAAGACATCAAACAAGTCACCAACATCATAAAACATCAATCCAACCCAAACCTAGTAATTTGGGCACCTTTTTTAGCCTCTACCAAATTTTCCACCTTGACCAAAAATGCCACTAGCAAATTTGGTAAGCCAAATGGCAAATTTTGTAAGCTTCACAAAATCAAATCTTGTCAGTTAGATTTGATCTCTGATCAAAACCACCAGTCATAACCAAAATCACCACTGGTGAATTTGGTCACAAGTGATAAATTTGGCTAACAACCAAAATATTTTAGAGCAAGCTATGGGCACATGGATTCCATCCTTCCACTCCCTGCTCTAACCTTGCATGCTCCAACAACGGACCAGACTTGCAAAATTCAAATTAGTCCTAACTAATTTTCCCCTAATCCTTCCTTCAAACTCTATTTAAAAAACCCTTGGGATAAGGCATAGGAAGTATTCAAGAGCTAATTATACTCTGTTAATATTCTTCTAGCCACTTTTCTTCTTCAACATTCTTCATTTGCAAGTATTTTTGGAGGTAAGTCAAGCAAGGCAAAGAGAGCTTGGAGGCAAGGAGACCTTCTTGAGGCAAGGGAGAGACTATTTCTAGGTGATATCACTCCTAGTGCATCTCTCCTCTCCATTATTTTGCTACCCATTTTGCATTTAGTTCTCTTAGCATTAGCCTTGCTAACTTGAATACTTCATTTACTTGCAACTTTCTTTCATTTTCATGCTCTTAATATTCTTGTGTAGGGCTTATCTTTGTTTGTAGGCCTTAAAATATTCATTGCAGGTCTTGGTTGAGCATCTACACTCTCATTTCAAGCATCTAACATCTCTTTGTAGGCTTAGTGGAGCTATTCTACTTGCCATCTTCATTTTTGTTCACTAATCTCTCCATTTTGTAGGGTCATTTTCATACATTTCCTTTCATAGCACTTAACTACTTGTTATTTTCATTCACATTCTTATTTACCTTCATTATAAGTATTCTAATATTCTCTTTTCATGTCCATGCTCATACATTCTTAATCCATTTTCATTTACCAAGCACTTAGCATTGATATTTCTCTTTTTCAAGCACATTTGACTTGATTTTGTTGAAGTTTCAAGCATACAAGCACTCCTTTCATTCCTAAACTACTATAGTGGTGGATACAAGGTTATCATTACCTTTTTTTCCCACTAATAGTCCCCTTGTAATCATCATTACATGCCATTGTTTTACTTATTGCTATAGATTCCATTTTGTAGCAACACTCATTTGTTTACTACACTTGCACTCACTTCTCATTGCTCTCACAAATTTTGTTTAAGTTAGGATTTAATCAAGTAATATTATTATATTCCTAACCCTTTCATAGTTATTTCATCCCCTTTTACATTCCCTAATCTATTCAAAACAACTATTAAAAAATATCTCCCCTTGTCTTTTACACTTGCATTCATTTTAATCAAAAATTTATGAAGATTTGTGGTATATTCCATTGAATTCTTGCATCACAACCCTAGAAAATCCTTTCAAAATTTAATCCCATAGCTACATCACAAAACCAATCAAAAAACCCTCCAAAATCATCCTCGTAATAACTTCGGACATGTTTCAGACCAAAATCGCCAACCACCATAGTGACTAGTGATTTTGTCTCTCGGGAATACATAGACCAAAAATGCCACTTGGACCAAAAATACCACAGATATATTTGGTAAACCAACTGGTATTTTTGGAACAACCTTATTTCCATCCAAGGAGGTAAGCATACTTAAATTTTCCAAAAAAATAGGGTCTGATCAACTGCTTATATAACAAATTCACCTTCTCCAGCTATTAAACAGACCCCCAAAACAAAAAACCTAATTTTTTGGTCTTTTTATGCAAGTATCAAATTTGCTAGTGGCATTTTTGGTAGCAGTGGTATTTCTAGTCAAACATCAATAGAGGTAATTTGGCCACTTGGCATCACTTTAAACTCCGTTTTTCAACAATTTTGTGTATTCTACTCTCTTTTTGTCACTGTTTTGCATCAAAAATTACATTTCAGTTTGGAAAGTTAAATAACCCTAATCTAGTTTTAATTTTCTTTACAAAACACATCTACATTGGGCAAAATCAAGGATTCTTAGGTCAAAATCTTAGTTTATTTTTCATTTTTACAAGTACCTAGGCAAGGAATCAAAATCACATAGTTGCATCATAGGCTAATTTATCTTTTGCATCATCTCTTGTTTGCCTTGGAAATCAAATCTCTCCTTAGTTAGCCTATCATCAAAACAAAAATCATATAGGTTAGCTCTTGTTTACTTACATTTGTGTGATATAAGCTTAGCATGCATTTTATATGATCTTAGCCTTAATATTTAAATAACCATTTTAAGGCTCGAAAAATAGTCAAGATATAGTGATCCAAAACTTTAGGTGTTTTTTGTTGAATAAACCCATATAAGCACTGACATACAAGCATTTATATATACTTTTACACCTTGAAATATTGCATTGAGTAGGGGTCTAATCACATAGAGAATATTTTATCCTTGAGGTATCCTTTGGAAAGAGACCCTTAAGTGGGGAAGCAGATATTCTAGTGAATCTCACCCATGCATGCAATGAAAAAATTGAACATGGCATTGATACTAAATGAAGAGAGCTAAATATAAGAAGAAGCAAAAACATCAAGATCCAAACACAAAAATATTTTTAGAACAAGAGAATAACAAGGTAAAATCCCCCCTTGGGGGATATCTATACATTCCATTTTTTTCATTAGAAATCTCAAATAAATACTACATTTCATATTCTACAAGACAAACCCTAACATCTATCATTGCCAACTCACATGTGCATACAAGGTGACACCTTATCCATAAATACACATTGACACCTCATCCTTGGACTCTGACCCATATTAAAAATATGTGATTACATAGGCATTTAATGCCAACATTCCTCCCTTAATGATATATTTATAATTTTGTAGTACAAACAATTATTTTTGACACAACCCTTCATGGGCACAAGCTAAAACTAGTCCTTCCAAGGACAAGTAGCCTTAACCTAGTTACTACCAAACTCTAGACCTATAACTTCCACTAGCTATATCCACTCGTTCCAAGACCTAGACACCCTACAAGCTACCTCCATCCTTCTAAACACATTAGCTTCACCTGTTATCCTCAGCCTATATACCTTAAACACATAGTACATAATATTTCACCTGGAAAAACCCTTTCGGGTAAAAACCTAGTACAATAACTTTATTATTTCATAAACTCAATCCTCTCCATTACAATAATATAGTTCTTTGTAAACCCTAATGCATATTTGATAAACTTAATCATCTCCAATATAATAATGTAATTCTCTCTTTGTTTTTATGTTCAAACCCTAATGCAAGTGCAAAATAAATAACAAAGGCACATGCACGGATTTTATAAAAATATGGGCACAATACCATGGGTTTAAAAATAACCCAAAAATAGCCCATCCAAAAAATAAAAAACACATTAGCTTCACCTGTTACCCTCAACCATATACCGATGAAAATTCTAAAAATATCGTACACCTATGCAATGAAATAAAGAATAAACTAGATAGCAAACTATGTAACCATAATGATAAAACAAGATATGAAATAATGGTGCCCCTTTTATTAATATCAATTATGTCCTTCAAGAGGGTTACAATGGGATCCCATTGAGGGATTTGCTACCAATATGATACAAATATTTACAATAAGAAAAGTAATTCAGGTGTATCTCCCAGAATCTTTCTTACATCTCACAAACTGATTTGGGGAGGGTTTCTCGTGACCTCCGCAATGTATGATGATGATGGATGAATCTTTATGTCATTTCTTCCTTGTAAAGACCTGTAATCTGCACACAAGAAAATATAAAGAGCATCAAAAGTATATGAAGAGCATTTCAATATAAGGCCCATAGTGATGACAAAGGAAAGTGATAAATAAAGTGAAATATGACAAATATATGCATGAAAATGAAATTAAACTATGCTAAAAATTAATTAAAATGTTGTTAAATCTAATGATAGAAATAAATAGAAAAATGATCTCAACCTGGGAGGTCGTCTCTGTGCAGGACGGTCCTGCCTGTTAGCCATCTCTCAGAGGGACGGTTGTACCTATAGGTCATCTCTGAGAGAGACAACTAGTGAGTAATTTACTTGTGGTCGATGCGAGGTGACACCGGGTTTGATTCATATAATGATTGACACTCTTGGTGCGCTCGTGAAGAATGACTTAAGGGACCTAATTTGACATAGAATCAGGTGTTGGATGGTGCAAGAAGAACGAATTCAATGTTCAACCTTCGAGATGAGTCATTGACATGCTTGGAAACTTCATGTTGAATTTTTATATCACTTTGTTGCTTTGAGAGTGAGAGCTCTTTGATTCTTCAGTTTGACAATACTTCATTGCATGAAAAACTCCAAAATTTTAATGAAGGCTAGGTGCCTTTTTATAGACTTCCAAATGGGAGTCCAAAGCTTGTAGTGAAAGCCAAGAAGCGGTTAGGATAAATAAATGTAACTGCTTCTTGATAACCATTGTGCAACTAACTCCATTATGTCGTTGCTCTAAGCTGGCATGTGCAACTTTTTGAACCATGGCATGGTATTTTGAGTCCTATTGCTTCTGGCATGACTGTCTCAGGGTGAGACGATCGTTATTGCTAACCATATCGGGGTGATACATTCATGATTTCTAACCATCTCAATATGAGACGGCCTCTAGAGGCCATCCCTTGGTGGGATCGTCCAAGTTGTAAAGGGAAATTCCTCTCTATATGATTTTTAAAAACCATTGTTGAGCCCTAGGGCTGCCCAAGGTGGGTCATATGGCCTGAAAAGGGTCCATATGGGTAGTCTCCTCAATATGACATGTTTTAGGTATCTACAAATCCCCTTTTTGGGATGTGTTATGTGAAAGCACAATGCAAAGCAAAAATAGATAACCTGTTAGTCAAATTGAAGTTTGGTGATGTTCATTGATCTTATCAATGTTTTGATGCCCCAATCATAGAAAGAGCATACATTTTTTAATCATTGCTTCCAACACTTTGGTGGACTTAATTTTAGATAAAATTTTCAACCATGGTTATATTTTCTAAAAGCGACAGCTTTGGGCATACTTGGTCTTGGCACTCTGAAAATGATCTAGGTAGGTGATTCTACAAGGTCGAGGTTTTCAACCATACCAAGTATATGTTGACATTTTTGCTTTTGCCCTAGCAAATAGGTAACTGTATGATAGTTATTGGTAATGCTTATTGAATAAATGCAATTTGCATTGATTAAGTGTTTGATTATTGATTTGATTATGAATTTTGTGATTATATGACTACCCCCTCAAGCGATAAGTCGATGAGGATATGGAAAGTGATGAAAGTGATGAGTTGCTTGACCAAGATGACTTGTTTTAGGTTTTGTAGGACTTTTACAAATGTGGAAGGGGGAAAATCCTGTTACAACTATGATTTTGACCATTATTGGTAATTGTACACCTTTATCCCTTGGAGCAGTCCAACAACATGGCTTTCTTAGGGAATTGAGATGACAACAATTCAACTTGTTTGAGAGGTAAATTACTGTATAGAGGATCACTTGATGCTGAGTGGAGGAAAGAAATATAAATCTCTATCCCATGGAGCAGTCCAACTGCATGGAATTCTTAAGGAATTAAGATAGCATTTCGATTATTTTGAGAGCCTTTTGACCAAAGAAATTGGGGCACCTTTTGAGCTTTTTGAACTGTGTTTATAATGAGTGTCCTTATTGTGATATACTCCTACCATATTGTATGGATAACCAATTGCTACAACCTCTAGGGGACTAGGGTAAATCACTAGATACAAGGTTCACCCAAGATTTTTGACTTGATATGACCAAAGGGGTTAGGTGCCTTTGGAGCCTTTTGAAATGAATTTGACCAAAGATATTGAGGTACCTTTGGAACTTGTTGAAATTGACCAAAGGTATTAGGCATCTTTGGAGCCTTTTGTATTGAATTGACCAAAGGTGTAGGTGCCTTTGGAACTTTTTGAAATTGACCAAAGGGATTAGGCATCTTTGGAGCCTTTTGGATTGGATTGACCAAAGGTGTAGGTGCCTTTGGAACTTTTTGAAATTGACCAAAGGGATTAGGCATATTTGGAGCCTTTTGGATTAAATTTGACCAAATATATAGGTGTCTTTAGATATTTTTGAGACATTTTGATCATGAGTGTCCTTATGGTGATCTACTCCTCCTACCGAATTGTATGGATAACCATTTGCTACAACTACCAAGGAACTAGGGTATATCACTAGATACAAGGTTCACCCAAGATTTTTTACTTGATATGACCAAAGGGGTTAGGTATCTTTGGAGCCTTTTGAAATGAATTTGTGACCAAAGGAAGTTAGATTCCTTTGGGATCTTTTGAATTGATGTGACAAAATGTGTTAGGTGCCTTTGGGACCTTTTGAATTGATGTGACCAAATATGTTAGGTGCCTTTGGACCTTTTGGATTGATGTGACCAAAGGTGTTAGGTACCTTTTGGATCTTTTGAATTGATGTGACCAAAGGTGTTAGGTGCCTTTGGGACCTTTTGGATTGATGTGACCAAAGGTGTTAGGTACCTTTGGGACCTTTTAGATTGATGTGACCAAAGGTGTTAGGTGCCTTTGGGACCTTTTGAATTGATGTTACCAAAGGTGTTAGGTGTCTTTGGGATCTTTTAGATTAATGGTGAATGAGAGGCAAAGGGAAAAACCTTTTATAAAAGAACACAAACTTTTGAACCTGGAAATTGATGTGTTGATTGTTGTTTGCAAGGCAAAGGAGATAACCTTTGACAAAAGGATGCAACCTTTTGAGCCAAGCCATTAATTGATGATTATGCAATTGATTGGGGGAAGGTGTTATACTTTGAACACCCCTAAGGATATTAATTATTTTTCTTGATTGATGGCTTGGGGAAGGTGTGATACCTTGATTATCCCAAGTTGTTTTATTGTTTGATTTATTATTGGGGGAAGGTGCGATATCTTGAACCCCCTAGTTGGTGTTGATGAATATTTTTTTTGATAGAGCTATTATGTATGCATTGAGCTAGGTATGTATGTGATGTACTAATGACATGCAATGATGGATGCTAGATGTATGCCTAGACATTGTAGTATGTATGCATAGATGTATGCATGTAAATGATGTTATAATGTCACGATGATGTTGATTTTTAATTTTTATGTTTATATATTAAAACATAATAAATGAATCTAATATGCAAAACAACATATATGTAAGCACCACAAAATGTACAAAAGTCATTAATCATAATGTTTTAACCTTTTCTCAAAAATCACACATTTTTGGGATGAATTGATGGATGTGAAACTATTAGGTGCTATGAGGAATGATAAAGGTTTTTCATGAGACTCAAACATCCTAGTTGACCAATCAAATATTGTATACTAGCTATACATGACTCTGTAAGATAAAAATGTGCTAGGAAGACCTAAATATTCAATATCTCTATGTGTGCATGTGTTGTTTATTTATGACGCATAAGACTGCCTCATTTCTAGGAAGGTTTCATTTAACCCATTGTTGTAATGAGTATCACCTTATGGTCATCCTATCCTGATTCTGGATGTAATTGGACTAGACTATTAAGCAATACAAGCCACCAAAAGCTAGCTCATTCGTAAGTTGACATTGGTCTGTAAAAAAGGTCGCTAATGTGACAAACATATTGTCACACATAAGGCTACTCCATTTCCAAATAGCTTTCATTCAACCCATTGTTGTTATGGATTACCCCATGACTTTTGAACATTAAGAATTCCACGGATTCAAGCTCATTTCCCCCTTATTTTCTTTTGATTTCTTTGTGATACTTGCTCACTCTTAATGGTGAAAACACCTTTTTTTTTTTGGCAAGGGAAGTTTATTTGCTTAGTGGTGAAAACCACTATTTTTTTGGGAGGTTTACTTGCTCATTTTTGTGGAGCAAGGGATTTTCTTAGGTAGGGGGGAGCTTGTCCTTTTGTCAATTCTCAGCATCCTAGACCATACACATAATAGAATGAGTAAGGGAAACCTTTCTCTTAAGGTGGCAAGGATTATGTTAAAGCATCATCCTTCCTTGTTCAAAACTCGTATTTTAATGTGTGAATGTGTTTGGGATTTTGAAATATTCAAGGTGCTATCAAAACAAGACATCCTTCTAAAATTCAATATAGCTTTCTATAAAATTTGAAAAGCTAGGAATGGTTGAATGATCGGAAACCCTAGTGAACCCCTCATAGTAACTTAGTGGTTGTGTTGGCAGAGGACATAGTGAAAGGAGGGAGTGAAAGAATTTTTCACGATGGCTGAGGCGACGACAGGAGTGAAAGAATTACAATGTTGTAGAGATCCACAAACAGATTTTTAGGGTTTATTTTTTTGTGGTGGATCAAGCAGTGAAGGGAGTGAAGAATTGTAGAGATCCATAGATGGGTTTTTAGGGTTTAATTTTCATAGTGAGAATTTCTCAAGATGGTGAATGTTTCTCCTTGAATAGGATAGTCAAATAAATAAAGTTGAGCAAGAATTCCTATGATGAGAGTTGAAGAATTTGAATCAAGTAATGGTGGGAGGGATCAAATAGGGCTCAGTGATGGGTATAAGGGTGAGGTTAGTAGAAGTCTATAGGTGGTGGTAGATTAGGGAGCGAATGTTGATTTGTAGGATTTAGACAATCAAGTAGTTGTTAGCAGGTAGGAGAATGGTGAGAAGGTGGTTGTTCCTAGGGAGGTGATTTTACCTAACAAGTCAGGATCTGAGGGCCTAAATTTTGAGATAACTATTACTGATGGCGAGTCTCCCAACTCAGTGGTTCATGAGACTCTGTTTGCCAGCAATACAGGTGGGTCCCCAAGTTTTGGTACCTTCCTCAAGCCAGGTAAGTTGTCCTTTACCAAGATCATAACTAAGAATTTTGGGTCTCAAAACTCTTGTTCTCTTTTTGACCTCTCTCATGATGGAGATAATTTGATCATTTCAAATAATCTTATGGTAGTCACCATGGAGGAGGGTTTGTGGAACCTTGTCAACAAATTCCATGGTGGTAGACCTGATATTGATGCCATAAGGAGATGGGTGATGATCAAATAGAAATTGAAAGGTTCTTTGGACATTATTGCAGTTCATAATGCATTCTTCTTTATTAAACTCAACTACAAAGAGAACTCAAAGTAGATCCTTGGAGGGGATCCCTGGTTCTTTGGAAGAAAATGGTTGTTTCTATGCAAGTAGGGGTCAGATTTTAATCCACGAACCTATAAGATCAATCTGGATCCTTTATGGGTACGTCTTCCTAATTTGCCCTTCCATATCTGGTATGAAGACATCCTAAGGGGTATATCTAAGGTGGTTGGTGAGTTAGTGTTAATAGACTTGGCCACCAAATCAAAATCTAGAATAATTTTTGCTTGGATGTGCGTAATGGTAGACCCAGAGGCGGAGTTGTCAGGTCATATCGATATTATTTCCAAACATGGTGTATGGACTCAAATGATAGTCTATGAAAATATGTTTCTTACGTGTTCAGTTTGTAGGAGGCTGGGCCACTCGGCTAGTTTGTGTCTAGCCAGAAAGGAGGTTCCCAAGGAGAACTGGGTTAGAAAGCAGGGACATTTTTAAGACTTAGGGCCATCCTTAGTCAGGACCATCTGAGGCCTCAGGTCCCTACCAGTTTGCTTTAGAGAACTTAGGATCCAACCAAATTGAGAATGATTCTAGGGTGATAAATTTAACAACCCAGAGTCGATTGCTATCAATCAATCCAGTGTTTATTTTGGCCTCCCACAGGTGGATAGAGCAGAACTGGTGATTGAAATAGGTATCCTATCAATTTTTATTCATAATTCCTTTGAATTCTTAAATCCTAAAGATTCTAACCCTGAGGAGGAGAAAGGAAATTAGGATGAGCCAGAGGCATTTGTCTCACCTCAAAAGATGGTGAAAGACTCTAGCTCTTTTCCCAAGCCTAATATGGCTAAGTCATCAGAGTGGGGATAAGGTTCGTTAGGGGTGAAATATTCTTCTCCAAAAATAAGAAGTTCCTAAAAGGTATTGACTGATGTTGGAGTGCCTAGGAAGGTGGGTAAGACCTCAAAAAAAAATGTAAGAAATAGAGAGGCAGAAGTAGATATTCAAAATGGCTTGCAAAGCCAGTTGAAATTTGAGAAAGAGACTAAAGAGAAATAACTTATGTTAGCTTTTGAGGTAGATTGCAATTGGAGATGGCAATCACAATATGCAAAAATATATGAGAAAGTAAATTTACGAGATTGTAGAAATATGCTATAAATAGAAATAACAAATGAAATTTAAAATCAGGGGGAAATAAGAAGATTATGAAATTAAAAATTTGATATTAGAAAGTGAAAGATTTTTTTTGAAATTGAAATTGAATTGAAGAAATGAAGAATTAATTGAAGAATAAGAAGAAGCAAAAAATAAAATAATTGAAATTTAAGAGTAAAAATTGAAAATTGACATTGAAGGAAGAAATATTGAAATTGAAATTGAGTTGAATGAAGAAAATTGAATTGAGAGATAATAAAGATTAGAAATTGAAGAAAGAGAAGAAATTTGAAAAATTAAAGAGAAATTGATTTGTGGAAAAATTACCATGGAAGGAAACTTTTAGAAAACATCACTAGAAGATAGTGAGGAAATGTTGAAAAATATAAAACATTGCACACAACACATGATAGAGAATGTTGAAGAACAAAAAAATATATCAATAAAATTAAAGAGGGTCTTACAAATAATTTTTAGAGAAGCCAAAGATGAACATTTTGTAACATTTAAAGATTATCTAAGCATAAAATTTGCTAAAGCAAGTGAAGACTCTAAAAGTACTCTTACAATACCTATTGATATAGGAAAACTAGCTTATATGGTTTTACTCTCTCTCAAAGTTCATAAAAGGAAGAAAGCACTCTTGAACATCAAATGTTATGACCATGAAATTGATTAAACATATGACAAAAAGACATGAACATTGAAGGAAAATATACAAAAGGCATAGATCATGTTAGCAAATATTTAAAGTCTACAAATAGTAACAACAATCATGATAAACTTGAAAATTGCACAACATCAATTGAGATTAAACATGGATATAATAACACAAATAATGAATTGTTATATTCTACATCTAATAACAAGTCTGAAAACACCAAATATAATAATGATGAGAATCATGAATTATATTATCATGATGACTTACTGAGAAATATAATAGAAACATGCAATAAGTCAAAGGGAAAAATATAGAATAAGAACTCAAGACAGAGTAAAGAACAAGACCAGGAAAAAGAAGCGAAAGGCAAAATGTCGTCATACCTAATAATGTAATATGGGGGTTCTGAAGGTATTACATTGTTTGATCCCTTTGTAAATATTTAGATTACAATGTGTGTTTATTACTTGAGTCCATTGTATGTGTCAAGTTGTTAAGTGTGAGTGTGTGTCATGTAGTCATGAGTGTGAGGTGTCATGTGCATAAGTGTGTCTTGTGTGTAAGTGAGAGTTATGTGAGTGATGTGTCAAGTTTAGAAGTAGGGAGTTATGTGCAATCATGAGAGACTTTATCATTATGTAATATGTGAGATTTATTATGTAAAGAGGAAAATATGAAGAGTTGGTTCTCCCATGAGTTTGAGGAGAGTAAAGGTCAAGAGTTAGGTGCATATGAAGAGTCTTATGTAAGTTTATATTGAAGACAAAGCTTTATATTATGTAATTGAAGAAGCATTGCATTTATGCATGCTTTTAGTAGATGTATTTTCAATAAATGTTTCATTTTTTTATTGTGCAATATTGTTATTGAATGGCCTAAAGAGTTTATGTGAGAGATTATTAGATCTTGAGAATTATTAACCTACGATAATAGGGCTCATTGCTAACAATCTAGCTCATTATATTTGTGTTGTATTTGATTTAAGCTTAGATTAGCCTGATTTTTATCATTTTTATCAATGAAAGTTTAAAATTATGCATGCAATAGTGTAGGATTATCTTTTTGACATACTTGCATAGTTTTTTATATTTTCTTAGAACTAATTTTGTTATAGGATCAACTTGAAATCCTTGTTGTAGTAGTCAATAATGTTGATGTGTAACATGCTCATGTTAGTTGGACTATGCATTTGATAGCATCAATAAGAGCCAATGCTTATTTGTATAAATTTACCAAACATTTTATTTTTATTTTTTTTAATAAGCTATGTGTGGCTTCTATTAGGGGTCACTCCCATTACAAAAACAAAATATTACATTGCTCTCATTACATTTTTAATAAGTTAATTACAACATACCCAACTTTACCTTTCTATCAAAGATATTCTTCATTTGCCTTTCTATCAAAGATATTTTCCATCTTCCTCAAACTGCTAAGTTTCCATAATCAACTTATTTTATTATTATTTTCTTCTATATAATAGGTTCTTCCTCTTTAGAGTGGCAAGATCTAAGAATGCATTCTTGCACTTTAAGATCCTAAGGTAATACCTATTTGTAACACATCTTTTATGATCTTCATTTTTTAAAAATTAACTATCATCAATTGTTTCATAATTAGCTTCAAGAATACTATTTGAGATGCTAATCTTTTTCATGGAACTAACTGGATGGTCTTTAGTAACCATTTGTATTTTATTAATGATCTAATTCAAATTCTTCTTTTGGGGTTGAGTTTTATGTTGCTCACTTGATTCTTGTTGGATAATTGGTGTAGTTGGAGGATTAACATCTTCCTTGTGAACTGGAACGTTTGAAGGTTCAAGATAATTCACGTGCAGGGCCTTCTCCTCCACCAAGTAAGAATCAGAGCATGATTGGATGATCGATCATCTCTTCTTCAGGTGGCCATATTGTTGACAACCATAATATCTCAAGGAAAAGTTTTAATATTCAATATTTTAGATCCATTTCCCTTTGGTTGAGGAGATAGTAAGGAATTAAGGCCAAGGAACTAAAACATCCATTTAAATAACCAATCTTGCTTTACTCATGTTAATTTTATTGGACAAATTTTTCTTTTTTTGGGAATCCATATATTGGAATGCACCAATGGCGTTACAAATTTTGTAAAATATCTTCTCCCCCCAAAACTCCATAGGCAGAGCATATAAATTCACCCAGACCGGGAAGCCATCAACTTCTTCTATAAGGGGGTTAAAACTGGAAGTCCAAGGTTGTATATATTCTTTCTATTTTAACAATTTTAAATAAGTTAGGGTTTGCTTTTTTATTGCTAAGATATTAGGTTAAGTTATATTATATAGCCTTTTTTACACTATTTTTCAAAATTTAACCTTTTAAGCGATCAAATTATAATTTGATTCCAAATTGTATAATAGAAATATTTTGCATACAACTAGTTTAGGTAATATAGCTATTTTTACAAGGTTAGTAGTCCTACTTGCAAGTATGTTTGTCCAACTTTGTAAAACTTAGGGTATCTACCATAGCAATGATTAGTTTTTCTTTGAGGTAATTATTCTATCAGTAGGATCACCCTAATAATATCATTGACTATCTCTAATATTTTTTACGATATCAACGTATATATTTAATAGTTTCTATAAATTAAATTTATGGTTTATTTAAATCTATGTTTGTAGGTATCTTTCAGATATTAAATCATCACCATCAACATCAACTTCAACAATAGCATCATCCATCAATATTATTATCTTTATCACCAAACATGTAAGGAGGTCAAGTATAGCCTCTAATCTTGCTCCATATTCAATTATTTTTTGAAACTTGAAAGAATCGTGGGCATGAATAGGGTAGGCCCCTAAATAACAATTCATTATGTCGAGTCTTGTGTGTAGGTTATACAAAAATATAGATTAAGTAATCTAATACTTCCTCGACTATCATAATTGTTATCAAACACCCAAGATCAAGTGTATTCTATCATATATATTTTTTTTCAATATTTGAAACATTCAACTAATTGTTACATTATATCTTGCACCCTCCCTTCACTCACAATGTAGGGATCTAAAAATTAGCATAGCTTTGTAACAACACTTCTATTAGCTTTGATAGTGCTTTTGCTAGCATTGCCATACTTCTATAAGCATGATAGATCTTTGATGTTTTTGTTAGAGATCAATATACTTAGCATTTTTATTAATCATTATTCAATTCTACATGCTTTGTTAGTCTACATGTCCAAGTAATCCAAAAATTATTTTAGACTACATTCGAATTAGTTACAAGAGCTTTAATTTATCTTAAAATCAAAAAATAATATTCTCTACTTATTTCCATCATCTTGGTTTAGAATTAGAATATATTTGTTTGTTTATAAAACACAACCTAGTTTAGTCTTTAATTTAGATTCACGTTCCTACATTAAGGACTTACTCATGTTCTAAATAGGTATACAAGTAGAAATCCCATCTAATTGAATTATGATACCATGCCAATGAAAATAATATTTGATCGGATCCATTAACTTGTCTATGATTGTTTATCCAAAACTACATCTACTAGTAATCTTGAAAATAACATCATATGTTTTGGGATAGATTGCAATGTAGCCTTTATGAGTTGATGTTCTATAGCCACGGTTAAGACCTTCACTTTCCAACCATCAAGATAAGATTTAATTATGTTCAATATTAGTGTCAAGATCCTTTTTCTTTTTGTTATCAAATAAGGGATTACCTAAATATCTTGATGGTAGTTTTCTAACACTAAACACTAAAATCTCCACATTAATTTGTTGTACATCAAGGGTAGTGTTGATCATATAGTTTTGGGTGAATGGTTGGGCAAGGAATTTCACAACATAGACCAAGGCTCTAATCCCATGGGTGACCCTTGACATTTGTATCAAATGGCATGAGCTTAACTAACTAAATTCCTCAACCTTAAAGGAGAAGGCTTAGGTTCAAACCTTGCCAAGTTTGTCTAATACCATTATGTTGTTAATAATGTAATATGATGGGATCCATTTTAATCCCAACAAAATTATTTAAAAAAATGAAAGGCAATGTTTATAAAAAAATCCTTGAATTTGTTGTTTTTACCAATTGTCCAACTTCCTTTCTCATAGAATGACAAGAAATTAAGTTCCATGGCCTAATCAATTGAAATGTGATCTTAAGAAGAATGTCATTAAGAAATTGGATATCAAATTTAATGGGGTCATTTGTCATAACTTGAATATCTTTGACTTTGCCTTCCATTGTTTACTGTAAAAGAGTTATGCTTGATGCCTTTGTAATAATAATGAAGATATTAGAAAATAGTGGATGACCCTAACGAAGTTTGTTATATGATTCAAAGAATCTAAATGGAGATCCCTTAATCCAATTAGAATAGTTTAAATTCTTGTACTAACATCTTATCTTTTCAACCAACCTTCATCAAAAATATATTTTCTAATAATATCATTGAAATACTTCAACAAAATTTATCAAATGTCTTCCTCGTATATAGTTTTACAAGGATACTAGTTTTTTTCAAAAACTAAATACAATGTATGACCTCTTGTGTAATGATTATACCATAAAGGATTTTTTTACCATGAAGGAAGCCACTTTATTTCTCCAATATAACAAATCTTAGAACAATTTTCAATCGATTTGTCATTATTTTTTAAATTATTTTGTAAAACATATTATAAAGGCTTAATAGATGAAGACTAAAAAATTATTTTGCTTCACTTTTCTTTGGAACCAATAATAAAGGTGGCATCGATCACACTTATCATAGCCATATTTTTCCTAACCTCTTATATTTCAACCAACACAACACTCTTCTACATATCCCCTTTTTTACAAAAAAAATACAAGAAAATCATTAGGACCAGGTGCCTTGTATGACCATAAATATAAAACTTCCTCCAATAACTCCTTGAAATTTTCCTTATGTATCCTTATTTTGGTATATTAAAAGTGGGCTTTTGTCAAGGATCCCAAAACCTGATTACAAAGGATCAGAATACAACACAATACATCAGAATGAAAAAAGGAATTTGTCCAAGGATGGACAAAAGGACAGGTAAGGACAGCCCAAAGGAACAAAATAAGGAACACGCTTTCCTTTGCGCCAGAGGAAGACATCTTCCTTTGCACCAAAGAAAAAACGGGCAGGAAGGGAAAGCTCGCCAAAAACCCAAATTTGAATCAAAAGGTGCCTAACAAGATTTTGAAGCAAACAAAGGGTGGGAGAAAGCGCCAAACCACCCCAACCACTAAAAATCCTTTTGAAACTTTCCCATAGGCGGGAAAAGGAAACAAAGCCAAATTTTTAAAATTTGAAACAACCCAAGGGCGGGAAAACCAGAAACCACCTTTGGGAAATAAATATCTGAAGAAAAACCAGCATCCCACACAGGGGAGCCCGAAAAGAAGAAAAATGGAACAATAGCCTGAAGATGGTACTACAGTGGTTCAATAGCAAAAGGAACACCCCAGGCCATAGGGTCCTTATGCATAAAAGGAAGCCTTCAAAAACACCTACCTAACAAAGGAAGCAGCAGCAGTAGAACAACACTTCTGAAGGAAAGGACGGGAAAGTGCCACAAGAATTCACCAAGAAGGAAACACGAGGATGCATGACTGTAGACGTTAGAGCACAAACCAAAATACAGCAGCCATACATCCCATACAACCTTCAACAACAACTTCAGGGTCAAAGAAGAGGAAGTCCTTATGTATCTTCCATATAAATATTCCTTGTTGATATTTTCTTTTGCCTTCTCATGACATTTTATGGAATGTTTTACAAAAACTCACTTTAAGGTTCCTTATCTACCTAACTTCTAATATAATCTATTTGAAATTATTTATTGCTTCCTTCTTTAAATATTATTCTTCCTTAATATTCCTTCCTCGAACTCCTTTTTTTTGTCAATATTCCTTCCATCAAGAGTTGAAATACTTTTTATCTGATGAAAGAATATAATTATTCTTACAATAATACATAATTTTTTGGCATTTATTGTAAGCTTTTGATGCTTAATACTTAATGCAAATAATCATAGGATCTCAAATAAAAGTTGCAATATAAAATATACAATAATGGCAATATTCTAATCACATAAAACTCGCTAATAACTTCAAAAACAACTCATAAAATGGACACTAATAAATTCTCATGAAAATAGTAAAAGGACGTAGAATAAAGGTCTACTAATGCATGTTATGTGCAATGCATTTTCAATGCTCATTACAATACTTAGTCACATATATATAATGGAATGTGACTCTTTATATGGAGTACTCTTGACCTTCACTCTTCTTTGAGACTCTTCACTTTCCTATTCTAAGGACACATGTGCACTCTTACATAATGGACACTTGTGCACATTTACACTCATCACACTTGCCATATTAACTGCATGCACTTGTGTATTTCCTGCACATTATTACATTACATAAAATATTTTCTCACTCTCTAATCTAGGACAGACATCCTAATATAATGATGTACCCAAGGTGGTACATTAGCATGTACCAAATAATGTAATTCACTCCAAAAATTTATATCACTTGAGCCATATCTTTAGAGACTTTTGGGCCAACATGATTCTTTTTAATATGTTATGATAATTATAAATAATTATTTCTCTACACATAATTATGTTGATCATTTTTTTTTATTTCCATTATAGCTTGCACATCCTTTGTCTTGTATTTAATTTTCTCCTTTCTTTTAAATATGTTACAAAAATATCTTGATATTTTATATCTTCACCTACCCCTTTCGATATTTTAGCTTTTAGTCAAACATGTACATACATGATACTTCAAATATTACTTCATCCCATCATAACATTATCATTTAAAAGTAATAAGGGTTTTGGGCCCACATAGATTGAAAACAAAATGAATTTACATAACCATTTTTGAGAAAATAACATATCAAGAGAATTGTTTTGTGATTAAATCCTTCTCATAATATAATATCTAAAGAGAATGTGTACTTTGTTATACCTAATTATTTCATAATAAGAACTTGTCTAATCTTTCCACCATAGGAGATATCCTAATATGCCCATAATTCAATGTGTAAGGACTATTTAGATTGAAAAAGGAAGAATTTTTTACATTGATCTTAGAATGGTGATGATCACCACCCTTATTTTTTAAAATATATAGGGTTGTGTTCAAGTTACCCCTATAATTGACATAATTGTGAAGATCATCATTGAACTTGACATGAGTACATTGTGATTCTTCTAGGATCTATCTCAAAAAGTAACTATGTCTGGAAATATACATCAATGACTCCATTTTCACATTTATTTTATAGTATACCAAGGGCTATTTACATTGAAAAAGGAAGTAAAGTTTCCCACTCATATAGACTAGATCAAATTACCACCCTTTTTTGAAAGAGATAGATCTATATTGAAGCATCCCTCCCTTGAAGGAATTTTTTTTAAATAGCAAATTTGCAAAGATCATTATTAAATTTGACATGAGCACATTAAGATCCTTCTAACATCAATATGACAGAGTAACTATGTTTGGAGCATATACGCTTATGACTCCATTTTTCATATCTATATTTGTTTGTAAAAGAGATAAAAAACCCTACTACTTACTTCTAGTAATTGTCCATCCCAATTGTGATTATCCTAGGTAGTTGAAATAATTCTTAAATATCTTGTTGGAGATTGATGCTAACTAAGAAAAATATAAAACCAAAAGTTCTCCCATGAATTTGAAGAAACCCAAAAGTTTCCATAAGCCTTGAAGAGTCACTATGATTTTTGGATTTCCTAGAATGTGAAATGAAGTGTTGTAACATCATTTTTTCTCTTGTAAATGTAAAATAGAGTATTATAGTTGTATAAGAGTGTGGAATATTTTTTTAATACTTATGAGTTTGTTTGGAATGCAAAACAATATTCTATTCTATTCATTTTGTGAAAAATATGCTTGTTGTCCCTATTCTTGTCCCTATTCTTTTGAAACCTACAATGAACTTTCAAAGCTCATAACTTTTATTTTATAGCTCTATTTTTTGTGTGTGATACACCGTTGGAAATTTCTTTTTATGTAGAATCCACTCCCATAATTTCATCAAATTCTAGGTTGTTTTGGTCGCTCAAATTTAGACTATCATGTGTTGTAAAAATTGTTGCGTTTTTGTTGCTGCAATTTTTGTGCTCTTCATTTTTGAGTCAAATACTTTATTTGGTATTACAGCTTGGTTGGTTTTTGGGTTTTAGTGCACTTGGATTCATGGTCATTCTAACATTTTATCAAGTTCTTGGACAAATTCATTGAACAAAAACTTCATTTGTTGTTGCTTGAGTCTAATGGTTAACTTCAACAATTCATTACCCATTCTATAATTTAACGGGTAAGATTATGATTATTGGAGCATAAATATGATAACATTGTTAATTGAAAAAGATATTTGGGAGGTACTAGAGAGTGTGTTAGAGTATATTACATTATTTGGTACATGCCAATGTACCACCTTGGGTACATAACTAGAGTAGGAGTTTACTTTAGAGTAAGGTTTGAGTAGTTACTTCAAGCAAGTAATAAATGTACAAGTGTTAGAATGTGCAATGATGTAAATGTGCATATAGTCCATATGTACATGATTAATAGGATAGGTAGATAAATATTCATGGGTAGAGTAAAGGCCAAGGCACATATCTTCCTATACATAGGCCTTTAAGGTAAAGAGTGAAAGAGAGACAATGTTACTATAGAGAGTTAGATTATAGTAGTGAGTAGGTACAACGTACTTCATTGAAAATTATGGAGTGTTCAAGTCCTCCATTATATTGCATTGTACTATTTTCATGATCTTGCATTAATGTCATATTATCGAGTTATTGTAGAAGTCTATCTCATTATTTTCCTGCATATTATAATACCATTATCATATAGTTATTATAGCTTACTTATTTCACATCTTGTGGTTGCATTTCCTTCAATATACATCCTCAAAAGCCAGAGCACATAGTAGATCAATAGGAAATAGAAAGAGAGCCATAATATATATTGAGAGGAGATTAGAAATCTCATTTTTAGAATTTCTAAAAATATATATGGTTGGAGTCTTTCCACAAAGTTACAGAAAACTTGTGAAGACTGGGAATCAACATTGATTCCACTAAATTGATAAATCAACTAGTGAAGATTAATTATCTCTAAATTTAAAAATTTCTCTATTGTAGATTCCAATATTAGTTGCAGGAAAAGAAGATTCAAAGAAAGTTGGGAAGCTTCCTACAAGAGATCTAGGGAGAACATCTTCTTTAGAATCAATCCAATACCTGAATCAACAAGTTGAAGATTGAATTATTTGAGACCTAATAAAAAAAAAATGTCCCATTGCAAGATTTGTAGACCTGTAGATTATAGAAGAGATAAAAAATGCCAGAGGATCCTTATTGTATATTGAAGAAGAAGAGACTCAAGAAAGAGTCCAAGAGAATATTGGAGGTTGGTGATCTCCATTGAATATTAAAGACTACAAATCAAGGAGGAGGTCCTAGAAAGAAGACCCCATTGAAGGAAGAAGGGACTCAAGGAAAAGATTCATGAAGAAGATTGGAGATTGGAGATCTCCATTAAAGGTTGAAGAGAAGACCCATAGAATATCTCATTGAAGAATTTCAGTTTTGGAAGATTGAAGATAGAGAAGGACTAGCAAAGGTCCTATTCCAGTTTCCAAAAGCAACATATTTTAGATATCCAAGAAAAGAGATCTCATTGCAAAACTTCTAGAGGTGAAGATTGAAGAGATCAAGGAAGGTCTCATTAAAGTCTTGACAATAAGACTTAAGAAGTTGTAGAGATTGAAGACCCTAGAGAAGAGGTCTCAAGGAAGGAGAAATAAGGAGGATGCTAGAGACAACCATTGAAGAAGATTTGAGGAGAACTCAATAAGTTCTTGATAAAGGAAAATTTGGGACAATTATCGCCATCCGGTAACAAGCCCAAGGAAGAAGGATTTGGCAAGGAGTTTGCAAAATTTTGAAGGATAATAGTGAAGACCTCAAGATAGTTATAATCTTGAGAAGAAGGCCACTAGATAGACCAAGTTTGAAGTCAGAACTCAACAAGGAGGTAGAAGGAGAAAGGAGTTAGAAAAAATATCAAATTTGAGAGATTTGGGGATTGCCATTAAAGGCTATTTTGGAGAAAGGGGATTGTTGGTTTTATAGCGTAAAAGTGAAGGTTTATTGAAGGAAAATCTCAGTTGTGATTTGGAGGAGTTTCCTACCAAATTTATGAGATTCAAGGATAGCATTTAGAAGGAGAAATTGACTGTGAAAGGGCAATTTGGGCAGTATTACTAGATGCTAATTTATAAAACTCAAGGAAGCATCTTGAAGGAGATTTAAAGTCACCAAACTACATTTTCAGACAACAAGTTAGAAGAGTTTCAAGGCTGCAAATTGGTGAGTTAAAGAGTTATTTTTGACAACATTAAAGGGTTGCAATTTCATCAAACATAGGGTAACATTTAGGTGAATCTAATCACCAATATTTCCATCATCTACATAGTCATAAAGGTAAGCAAATTTGGTGCAAAAGGTTCATTAATTGAGCTTTAGTTATTTGGTTATTTATTGAGTTTCATTAAGCACCATATTAGAGATTAAAAGTTGCAAGGAGAAGGTAGCATATTAAAGTCTTCAAGGAAGCGTAGAAGATAGTTTCTTATAAGGTTAAAACCTGCACATCAAACATAGAAGTTAGATATATTTCAAGAGAAAGAAAATTATCAATTTTTTATTATCTATTTAGAAGCAAAAGAAGACAATACTCTTAAGTGAAATTTGCATAGATTATAGTGCATGATTTAAGGTATTGTAAAGAGTTCATTCAAAAGGAGCAATAAGGTGAAATTAATAGTGCTTCATACTAATTATTCTTGAAGATTATTAAAAGTGCATTTAGTAGTAAGTTAAGGAAGAAATATTAGTGCACAAAAGGGATTAAGTTGAAGTGTCAAGAGACACTATTGAGCGTAGGAAATACAACAACAAATCTTAGTGAAGAGAAGCCATTATAGGGTGAATTATAACCACTAAGGAATAAGGAAAAAGCCTCCATATCAAAGTATCAAAACCCAGGTACAACTAAGGTATTTTATCTTAGTCTGTTACAGATTTAATGGTTTATAGCTACATATTTGTCTTCTACACAACAATAAAAGGAAGACAAATTTGAGTGTCTTTAAGACACAACATAGCCTATATTACAGTCACCAAGCGATAAGATTACAAAGCTTAAAGAAGGAGCTTCGACACAAATAATATAGAGCCATATAATGGCTCAATATTTGTCCATTTAGAGGTATCTAAAACCACTCATTACAGTGCCATAGTCTCATCAAAATAGTGCCTGCAACAAAGCAATATAAAATGAACCATCAATAAGAAAGAGATTAGCAAGACAATAATAGTATTGGAAACAACTAGCAAATATAAGGTACAAAGAAGAACAAAGCCAACAGTTACCCAAGAAGAAACTTGGATGAAGTGCCACCATAGTTGAAACTGTGTATGTTAGAGAAAAGAATCACACACCTTTCTATTACAAAGAAGCCAAGAAAACATGTGAAGGAAGTTAGAAAGAATAGGCATTGGAGAAAGGATAAGCACCAAGATTAAAAGGTACATTGAGTTGTTTGATTCCATGCAAGGGAGGAGCTTCCACTTGCCATAGCAACATAAGGGATTTAGTGCCACTTGGCACAAGGGAAGAATGAGTGTTTGCATTTCTTCATAATGCTCATGCTCAGGTAGAAGAGCACCTAGGCTAGTGAGACGTTTCAAAAGAATCATCAATCATTATTCAATGCCCAAAGGATAGCGTCACCTAACTAATGTCTCCAAAGAATGTAACTGCAACATACATTATAAGCAAGAACGTGCCACTTGGTATCCACTTTGAAGGGAGACATAAGGTATTAATAGCTAAGGATGAGATAGAGTGTGTATATCTCTAGAATAAATAGGTTAGAGTGCACTAAAGGAAGGAGGAAGATAGTCATAAAAGGTGCACAATGAACGTTGAGCATTAACTGCTCACTTTTATACATAGGAGACCATTGAATTCAGCACCCAAGCTTGGATAAATAATCGAATCAAGAGCCAATCATATTGCAGCATACAACATTCGAAGGAAGATATAATTCTACATAATTTCATATTTGCTTTCTTTAAGTATAAGGAGCTATAAGGTGTTTTATTATAAGGTTGAAGTTAATTATTATTTGCATTGGAGATATAAGCAAATATCAACCTTAGTGAATTAGAAAGTAAACATAAATAAGGAGTTTATTTCCTTAAGTGACATTTCAAAAGTGCACTAGTTGAGATACAAACATCATAATATTTACAATTAATTAAATAGGAGTGATAAGGTTTTATACTTTGGAAAAATTAAAGTATTACTCTTTTGCAAATATTATTATTTCTAAATTTCCAAAGTAGGGAGATATAAGGAGTACTAAATCAAACCTTAGATTATTGGAATTTAGAAAATTGAATTATTGAAAGTTAAGAAGCAAGATCATTGATTGTTTAAAAATTTAGAATTTATTGCTTATCTCATATCACATTAAAGGGACAAAAGGAATCCAACCATAAATAACTTCATCAAATTGAAAATTTTATATATTAATAGGGAGAAATAAGGAAAATAGGAGTTGAACATTAGGGAGACAAAAGGGATTCAACTCAAACTAGGAAAGCTAAGTCTACTATCAAAGCACTTAATCTTGGGAGATATAAGGGATTCTACAAAACTTGATAGTAATAGGATTTTATCAAGTTAGTTCACATATTCTTAACTAGGGAGTCATAAGGTAGACTACTTCAAAGGTTCTATCAAAAATATTCTCAAAATACTAAAGAGCTAAAAGAATTTTATTGTTGAAGTCAAACATTTGGAACAACGACAGTGACAATTTTTCTAATCGTGAAAAACAAAATTGCAAAGTGCAAAAGATTAGGGTTTTTTCCTAAAAATGTCTCATTTTTAGGAGCCATAACTTCACGAAGATTTATCCGATTCAGTCGATTCTTGGACCAACTTGTGCATAATTTGAATATCTTTGAAATGAGTGGTCATATGCAAAAATCCAAGCAATATCGAGGAGATACAACCCTGTGAAATAAACCAATATGGGTTAGGATGTTTGGATTGCCCATTGAATTTTTGGAAATAGATACCTTCAAGGCAATAGGCAACACTCTAGGAGAATTCCTTGAGATTTCAGATACACAAAAGATGGATTTTAGGCTATTTATGCTCGAATATTAATCATGATTGATATAAGTAAAGCTTTACTAGAATCAATCATTCTTAAGTATGGGGATAAGATGTGAACCCAAACTATAGATTATGGAAACATATCTTTTAGATGTAGAAGATGTCATGAGGTGGGGCATATTGAGAGATCATGCCCTAAGAAGAGCCCACCAAAATAATTTGTAGAAAATCATAAGAGAAAATTACAAATGGTTATGGATAAATATGGTTGTCAACTTCCAAAAATAGATCTAGAAATATATGTAGATAGGTAAATTGAAAGATCCTTATTTGCTAAACTAGTTTTGATATTATGTGTTATTTTATAAATGTACGCAAAGTGTTTGACAAAATGTGTGTGCATATATTTAATTATGTTGTAAAGTGTAATTTAATATTGTACGTAAGAATAAATTCATGTAATTCAATTATGTCGGCTAAATTAGAATTATAAACTATTTCATCATATAGTGGTAAATGTCATGTAATGCAAAATCAAATGCATACGAAATGTAATTTGAGGGAAGTTATGGGTAGTTGGAGAACATAACTACTTTGTGGGTGATGGGGAGCCAAATAAACCACAAATAAAATGACGCAATTTTATTTGAAAGACGCAGTTTTATTAATTCGAAGCATGGAAGCTTTTACAGTCAAAGACCATGAAAATAAATACACAGTGCTTTAAATGCAAAATACAACCGCAGCCTTCCTTTCTTCCCTCAGCCTCCCGAATCCCTCAAATAAATCCCTTTTATGCTCTATGCTTCGTGCTGCACCGTCGTTCGTAACCGCCTTAACGGTTTCTGGAACGGTCATATGGAACGGCCTTAACGGCCCTTGAAACTGTCGCTTGGAACGGCCTTAACGATCTCAGGCACTGCCACTCGGAACTGTCGTTCGTAACCGCCTTAACGGCTTCTGGAATGGTCATATGGAATGGCCTTAACGGCCCTTGAAACTGCCTCTTGGAACGGCCTTAACGATCTCAGGCACTGCCACTCGAAACTGCCACTTGGAACTGCCACCTGGAACTGCCACCTGGAACTGCCACTTTGGCTTTTTTTGCTAAGGTGTCGCAATATCGCGACCCTTCTTTATGTTTTGGCTTGGCTGCCAAAGTGTCGCGATATCGTGACACTTCTTTGTGTTTTGGCTTTGGCGGCCAAGGTGTCGCGATATCGCGACACTTCTTTGTGTTTTGGCTTTGGCGGCCAAGGTGTCGCGATATCGCGACACTTCTTTGTGTTTTGGCTTTGGCGGCCAAAGTGTCGCGATATCGCGACAACTTTGGTGTCGCGATATCGCGACCATTAGTTGCATTTGCCATGGTGCTCGAAATACGTCGCGATATCGCGATGACATTTGCGTCGCGATATCACGACCATTAGTTGCTTTTGCCACGGTGCTCGAAATACGTCGCGATATCGCGACGACATTTGCGTCGCGATATCGCGACCATTGGTTGCTTTTGCCACGGCGCTCGAAATACGTCGCGATATCGCGACGACATTTGCGTCGCGATATCGCGACCATAATACGTCGCGATATCGCGACGATATTTGCGTCACGATATCGCGACCAATTTTATACTTAGTCAATTTTGCAAATTTTGAACTTTTTCAAACTTTGAACTTTTTTTTTTTTTTTGGTGATGCAAGATTGCTGTGTTGCCCGAGATGCTCCTGCATCAGACACCCGGGGTAGATGTTTTTAGAAGTGATCCTCACTTCTGGATGGTCAGAGGAAAACCCAAACGATCAACCTCTGATTTGGACAACCATGTGGCATCTTCGACAGGTCTGTTCTTCCACTTGACCAAATACTCCGAATATTGCTTGTTTCGGGTACTTCTGCCTGCACGAGTGTCGAGTATGTCTTCAATTTCTTCTTTGTCTGGAGTGGATGCAGGAATGTTCCACAGATCCGGACTGGGTGGTTCACTACAACTTCCTGCATGATATTCAACCAAGTCTAAAATATTGAAGATAGGTGAAATATTCATCTCACTTGGGAGATCAACTTCATAGGCATTTCCTGAATCTCGTTTGCCTATGATCCGGCATGGTCCAAACTTCTTCATCTTCAACTTATTGTAAGTTTTTCTAGGAAAACATTCCTTACGCAAGTGAACCATGACTTCATCCCCTACTTGGAATTCTTTGAAACGCCGCTTCTGATCTGCTCTGGATTTGTAAGTAGCATTCATTTGACTAATATGTTGTTGTACCTCTTCATGTAAAGTCTTCATGTGTGCTGCAAAGTCTTCAGTTTCAACATCGCACTTGTCTGCTTTATCCATCGGTCTTAACTCGGAAGCGTTTCTAGGGTCTGTACCCATGCACAATCTGGAATGGTGATTTACCGATGACTGCGATTGATAGAATTGTTGTAAGCAAACTCTGCCTGGGGTAAAATCAGATCTCATCCCTTCGGTTTATCTCCTACCAAACATCGTAGAAGATTACCCAAACTTCTGTTGACTACCTCGGTCTGTCCATCAGTCTGCGAATGGTACGCAGAACTGAATTTCAAGTCTATTTTTAGCTTCTTTCAGAGAGTTCTCCAGAAATAACCCATAAATTTGGTATCTCTGTCCGAAACAATGCTTTGGGGTAGACCATGAAGTCGGACTACCTCCTTGAAGAACAATCCGGCAATGTGAACCGCATCACTTGTCTTCTGACATGGAATAAAATGGGCCATTTTCGAAAACCTGTCAACAACAACAAAAATGGCATCATTTCCACGTTGTGTTCTTGGCAGACCAAGAACAAAATCCATGCTGATATCCTCCCAAGGTCTTCCTGGTACAGGAAATGGCTGGTACATTCCTATATTCTGGCTAACTCCTTTTGCCATCTGGCACACTCTGCAACCCTGCACAAATCTGGTCACATCCGGTTGCAACTGTGGCCAATGGTAATTTTCACTAACAAGAGCAATGGTCTTATCACGGCCAAAATGCCCTGCTAGTCCTCCACTATGCTTCTCTTTGATCAAATTTTCCCTCATGGAACTTCGAGGAATGCACAACTGATTCTGCCAAAACAACATCCCATCTTGGATCATGAAATCTAACCACTTAGTGCGATCCACGGTAGTAGGAGACACACATGCGATCCATGCCTCTGCAAAATCTGGATATGCTGGGTATAAAATCTTGAGTTCATCAAACCCAACAACCTACACTCTCATTTCCATCAACAAATTATGCCTTCTACTCAAGGCATCTGCAACTCTATTAGATTTGCCACTTCTATGCTTTAGTACAAAGGTATAACTCTGCAGGAATTCAACCCACTTCAAATGTCGTTGGTTAAGTTTACCTTGACTATTGATATACCGCAAAGCTTGATGGTCGAGTATATAAAACAAACTCTTTGGTTAGCAAATAATGTCTCCATTTCTTAAGAGCCCGAATTATAGCATAGAATTCTTGATCATAAACAGAGTATTTCTTTCTAGCATCATTCAATTTTTCACTAAAATATGCAACGAGTTTACCTTCTTGACTCAACACAACGCCAATGGCACTGCCATCGGCATCACAGTCAACCTGAAACACTTTATTAAAATCTGGAAGTGCCAGAATGGGCTGTTCTGTCACTTTCTTCTTCAATATATTCATGCTGGTGTCTACTTTGGCAGTCCACTTAAATTCTCTCTTATCCCCTCTCATAGTTTATGTTAGGGGTGCACAAATACTGCTAAAGTCTCTAATAAAATTTCTATAGAAACTTGCAAGACCATGAAATGATCTTACCTCTGTCACATTCCTTGGAGCAGGCCATTCAAGGATAGCCTTCACTTTCTCAGGATCCATTTTTAGACCCTCCTCTGAGATGACAAATCCCAGGTATATCAACTCTTTCTGTACAAAACTGCACTTCTGTATATTTATCAATAACTGCTCCTCACGCAGTTTTTCAAAAACTGTCCGAACATGCAACAAATGTTCATCCAATGTTTTACTAAAAATCAGAATATCATCTAGATACACTATCACGAACTTTTCCAGGAAGTCATGCAATACTTCATTCATCAACCTCATAAATGTACTGGGTGCATTAGTCAATCCAAATGGCATAACTAACCACTCATACAAACCTTCTCTGGTTTTAAAGGTTGTCTTCCATTCATCACCCTCTCTAACACGTATCTGATGATATCCGCTCTTCAAATCAATCTTAGTGAAGTATTTAGCTCCACTCAAGCAATCCATTATATCGTCCATTATGGGTAATGGAAAGTGATATTTAATAGTAATTTTATTAATGGCTCGGGAATCAGTGCACATTCGCCATTCGCCATTCTTCTTTGGTGCAAGTACTGCTGGCACTGCATAAGGGCTCAAACTTGCCCGAATCAAACCCTTCCTCAACAATTCCTGAACTTGTCGGTTCAATTCTTCATTCTCAACAGAGACATTCTATGAGTCGCCTTGTTGGGTAAGCTAGATCCTGGCATTA
Organism: Wollemia nobilis; assembly: GCA_028583015.1. NCBI lineage: Eukaryota > Viridiplantae > Streptophyta > Pinopsida > Araucariales > Araucariaceae > Wollemia > Wollemia nobilis. The sequence continues at coordinate 9,492,292 of JAQPPZ010002170.1, read as the reverse complement.
AGTCAATCCGATGACTAATATTCCGCATTGGCGACAAACCCTCAGGCACATTGTCTGATATAATATCAAGAAATTCTGCTAACAGATGTTCAACTTCTCTTGGAATGTTAGTAGTATCTTCTCTTTTTACATTAGGAATTAATGCATAACACATTGAATCCCTCTTTATACCATCCAAATTTTTTTTGCCATCTACTAAACAAATTCTAGCATTATTGCATACCTTTTCCTCAACCTCCTTTAATGGCTTCAATTTGTGGCGTACTCCATCTTTTGTCAGGGAATAGGTATTTGCATGTCCATCATGCGCTGCACGTCTATCAAATTGCCATGGTCTTCCAAGCAACAAATGGCAAGCATCCATCGGCAAAATATCACACAGGACCTGTTGGCATTTTTGCCACATTGATTCTCATTGATTAATGCATTAGTGTATTGTTGAAAATCTGACCTTTGATATCATCTTTGATGCAGCTTTGGCGAAAAAAAGAGAAAAAATGAGCAAAAAATGACTAAGTCTAAAAGCTGCGACGATTCGGCTGACATGTCGCAGAATCGCGGTCAACGCGGTCAACGCAGGCAGGTTGGGCGGAACCGTCGCGATATCGCGACGTGTTCCAGAATCGCGGGTCGGTCGGCTTCAAAGACTCAAGTTGAAAACTTGTAGCGCATCGCTGACAGGTTCCAGAATCGCGACGTCGGGAGCTTCGAGGACTAAGGTGCAAAAATTGCAGCGATGCGCTGACGTCTTATTTTCGCGATGCAGTTGTTTCAAAAGGCTAAGGTGCAAAAAGTGTAGCGATTCGCTGACGTTCCAAAATCGCGCGGTGATTGGCATGCAAAGGGCAAGAAGTGTTCCATTTTCGCGGACCGTCAGCAAGGCTGTACAAGGTGCCCGAAACATGTATCGAAATCGCTACATGTTTCGTTTTCGTGGAACAAGCTAGCGATGGAGACATTGAAGCCGAAGACGTAGCGATATCGCTACAGGTGCCATTTTTGCGGGTCTTCAACGAAGCGTACGACATAAAAATATGTCACGATTTCGCGACCCGTCGCGTTTTCGCGACCTGCGACAGTTTCCCGCCAAAGTGCAGTATGAACGGCCAAGAAGGGTTTTGCGGATTTTCGAGGCATTCAAAGTAAAAGACGCGCCCAGGCCACCAAGATTGAAGATTTAATGCATTCGAGGTTGCGGTTCGTGGATTGTCGTAACGGTTTCATGCATATTTTAAAAAATGAATTTAATGAAGAAGACCGCTAGCGTCTAATTGTATTTAATTTTTGCTGCAATTAAGGGGATCGTGTGCATAATTTCCGTTGCATGGTTGTAGATCACGAGGAAGTTGGTTTTAAATTTTTAATGCTGCAAAGAGGACGGACCTCTATAAAAACAAATGTAATTTTCATTTACGGGGTTGGGAAAAATTCTCTGCTAGAGACTGGAGATGCATTTGCAGGAATAACAGAGTTGGCTTCTAATTTGTCAAGCGGTTGTATGGGTGATTTCCTTTCTGTTCTATTGCATTTCTAATAGCTTTGTATTTCTTCATGGCTGTTGCATTAAAATTCTGCATATTGGATTTATGTACCGCCGTGAGAGTATGATTTCTGGAATGTAGTTTTGGAGGGTCTTCCTGCATACATCGTGCGAAGGTTTAAGTTAATAATTTTTATTACTTGCTGTTGTTGCATTTCTAAGTTTCCTGCTGTTATTTTCTCGATCCCATAACTTCGGCCTGCGGCCATATTTCCCATTTCTTTCTGCAACTTTTAAATTTCTTTCCCGCAACCCTTATCTTAAACCAAGTCTAGAATAGTGAAGGGAACCGACCCACTCGGAGATTGGTCCAGGAGCCATTTCTTGCTTCCGACATTTCAATGTTGGCCGGGTCTAGGGCGCACTTGTAAAATCCTTTCCTGTGGCAGATTCGTGACCAACAGTTTTTGGCACGCCCGGTGGGACAGACAAGTTTTGTCTCCAAGAATTCATAATCGGTGGGATACGCATAATTTTCCAAAGTGATAACCCCACCGGTGCCAACAGTTTTTGGCACGTTTTAACACCCGGAGGTCTCAAGATTTGATGAGCTGTCTTGGCCTCATAGCGGAGATTTGTAAGTTCATCTGGCAACTTTGCTGAGTTGAAGATCTGTTCGTGGACGCCTGTTGTTTTTTTTAAATTCAAAGAATGTTCGTCTGGCGACTCTGACTTAATGGCGATGGCCGTGATTCCGCAGACCACTGCCACAAAAGCGAGGGTTTTTTCTAGATGGGATGATCCTGGCCCTCTGAATCTCCAAGTTCGGCATGAAATTCCCGAAGGTGCCCTGAAGAACCTGGCAAAATATGATGGTACCGTAGGCATGGCTCTGGCACATGTTAAAGACATTGCTACTCTGTCCATGATCCATGTCATAGAACACGAAGATGTCATGATCCGACTTCCGGTTCGGTCTTTGGAAGGAAGAGCATTGCGGTGGTACAGATTGCTCAAACGTCAAAGCATCAGCTCATGGGAAGATCTAGCGGGGGCACTGATCAAAAGATTTGATGAAGATCCTTTCTACAGTTCTTTGGATCTCTACCAATTTTTCATGTACATCAAGAGAGCACCTCAAGAAAGCATCACGGACTTCAATGTCCGATTCTTGATAAGTTGGAAGAGAATTCCAGAGAAGATCCGTCCATCACCCACCCAAGCCCACCTCTTTTATGTTTGAGCTTTTAATTCTGACATAGGTCTCTTTTCTTTGCGATCGGGTGAACAACGGTTCCCACAAATCTTTGAGGAAGCGGTGCGAGCGGAACAGCTTTTGCTCTTATCGAGAAAGCTATCGTGGGGAGAAACTCCATTACCTTCTTCGGTGGTTCGTTGCTCTCGTCTACCCTGCACAGTACTTTTCATGCCGGATCCCTTATACTGAGCAGAAACCTGAGATGCAGTCATGTGGAATTCAAGGGACAGATCTTGTCCAAAGTCAAGGATTGGAACATGCAAGCACTTTTCCGAGCAATGAACAATATGGTTGCTTGCAGTTTTCATCACGGGATGGGCCAAGTAGAAGAACAAGTTCAAATTCCAGAACCTGAGGAGATCCCAGAATCGGATTTCTCACTGGAAGAGCCTTGTGATCACATCAAGGGGTTAGAGGAGCCTGTACTTCGACCCATAGTCAGTGAAGTCTGCAAAGTGGTGGTGTTGGTTCCAGCCATTACATCCGATACCTGAAGAAGTCCTCCATGTGGGTAATAGTAAGAAGGATAATCTGCCGCATGGCATCTTATTCGCACCATGGAGAGCTTCGGGAAGGAGCCAGCCCAATTTCAAGAACCGACTCAAGTATGATTGGATCTGGTCGGGACATTGCAGATTTACCGGATAACATTTTGAGATTGGATGTCTGGTGGCGACATGCCAATCATGTCGTGAATTATTGTATATAGTATTTTGAAAAAACAAAAAAAAAAAAAGAGAGAAAAAAAAAAAAGGAGGTATGGTTAGTACTGTTCATCTCAGCTCTTTTGTTGTCTGCGAGCTGTAGGTGCTTGTTTTTTTTTCTCTTTCTTTTGTCTCTTCCTTTCCCGGCAGTTGGTGGCTTTCAGAAAATTCCTCTTTTCCCTACCCCGTTTCCTCTCTTTCCTTTCTTCATCTTCTTCCTTCTTTTTCTTCTGCATTAAAATAAAAATAAGCCATGGCTGTTGTTTCTTTTCCCTTTTTCTGTTTTTCCCCGTCCCTTCTTATCCCTTTCCTCTAAGTTCAGTTTTTTATGCATTTATTTCGTAGTTTAGTTCATTTCATTTCATAGCCTTCATAATTTTATTCCCATTCCATAACTTCGTTCATTTTCATTTCATCATTCCATTGCAGTCACCGCTTGCGCAATCGCAAGAGCTCACTCCATCATCGCGTTCCATTAGTCGTTTCATAATCAGTTTTATGCAGGTTTTTTCCAGTTTCAATTTTTTAGCAGAACATGTATTGCAGCGACTGGCTTCTCGTTCGGATATGACTCCGTGCCCAATGGACTAAGGCCTGGATTCTTGCATACAGCGAGCTGTATACCCCGTGAGCCGCCAAGAATGTTGGCATTTTTGCCACATTGATTCTCATTGATTAATGCATTAGTGTATTGTTGAAAATCTGACCTTTGATATCAGCTTTGATGTAGCTTTGGCAAAAAAAGGAGAAAAAATGAGCAAAAAATGACTAAGTCTAAAAACTGCAACGATTCGCTGACATGTCGCAGAATCACGGTCAACGCTGTCAACGCAGGCAGGTTGGGCGGAACCGTCGCGATATCGCGACGTGTTCCAGAATCGCGGGTCGGTCGGCTTCAAAGACTCAAGTTGAAAACTTGCAGCGCATCGCTGACATGTTCCAGAATCGCGACGTCGGGAGCTTCGAGGACTAAGGTGCAAAAATTGCAGCGACGCGTTGACGTCTTATTTTCGCGATGCAATTGTTTCAAAAGGCTAAGGTGCAAAAGTGCGGCGATTCGCTGACGTTCGAAATCGCGCGGTGATTGGCATGCAAAGGGCAAGAAGTGTTCCATTTTCGCGGACCGTCAGCAAGGCCGTACAAGGTGCCCGAAACATGTAGCGAAATCGCTACATGTTTCGTTTTCGCGGAACAAGCTAGCGATGGAGACATTGAAGCCGAAGACGTAGCGATATCGCTACAGGTGCCATTTTCGTGGGTCTTCAGCAGCGAAGCGTACGGCATAAAAATATGTCGCGATTTCGCGACCCGTCGCGATTTCGTGACCCGTCGCGATTTCGCGACCTGCGACTGTTTCTCGCCAAAGTGCAGTATGAACGGTCGAGAAGGGTTTTGCGGATTTCCGAGGCATTCAAAGTAAAAGACGCGCCTAGGCCACCAAGATTGAAGATTTAATGCATTCGAGGCTGCTGTTCGTGGATTGTCGTAACGGTTTCATGCATATTTTAAAAAACAAATTTAATGAAGAAGACCGCTAGCATCTAATTGTATTTAATTTTTGCTGCAATTAAGGGGATCGTGTGCATAATTTCTGTTGCATGGTTGTAGATCACGAGGAAGTTGGTTTTAAATTTTTAATGCTGCAAAGAGGACGAACCTCTATAAAAACAAATGTAATTTTCATTTACGGGGGTTGGGAAAAATTCTCTGCTAGAGACTGGAGATGCATTTGCAGGAATAACAGAGTTGGCTTCTAATTTGTCAAGCGGTTGTATGGGTGATTTCTTTTCTGTTCTATTGCATTTCTAATAGCTTTGTATTTCTTCATGGCTGTTGCATTAAAATTCTGCATATTGGATTTATGTACCGCCGTGAGAGTATGATTTCTGGAATGTAGTTTTGGAGGGTCTTCCTGCATACATCGTGCGAAGGTTTAAGTTAATAATTTTTATTACTTGCTGTTGTTGCATTTCTAAGTTTCCTGCTGCTATTTTCCCGGTCTTATAACTTCGGCCTGTGGCCATATTTCCCATTTCTTTCCGCAGTTTTTAAATCTCTTTCCTGCAACCCTTATCTTAAACCAAGTTTAGAATAGTGAAGGGAACCAGCCCACTCTGGAGATTGGTCTAGGAGCCATTTCTTGCTTCCAGCCTTTCAATGTTGGCCGGGTCTAGGGCGCATTTGTAAAATCCTTTCCTGTGGCAGATTCGTGACCAACAGGACCTCATCCTGGTATCTTCCAATTTTGAACTTGACCAAGCATTGTTCACTGACCAATGCTCTATGATCCTTCTGCAACCATGCAATCCGGTATGGATGCGGGTCTTGTTTTCTTTCCAGCTTTAATTTAGCTACCATTTCCTCAGAAACCAAATTATCTGTACTACCATTATCAATAATAATATTACAGATTTTACCTGAAAATTTGCACCTCGTGCGAAATAGGCTTTTTCGCTGATCTAGTTCCTTCTCTTCATTCAACAAAGTTCTTCTTGTGATCATCACTTCTCCGTGCTCTGCTTCTTCAGAGTGCTCGAATTCAACACCATCCTCAGCAACTGCAGCTCTGGCATTTCCTTCAGGCCTTCTGTTTGGTTCTTCTTGGTGTTTGGGACACTCATATGATCGATGCCTTTCTTCTCCGCAATTAAAACAGGTTCCACAAAATCAGCCTCTGCCATATCCGCATCCACCTCTACCTCTGCCCCTTTGATAATCATTGTTCTGATTAAGGAGTCGGTAAGCATTCTCCTCCTTCTGTTCCTGGCGATTGCTGGTTTCACCATTCTATTTTTGATCATCATATTTAATTCCACTGGTTCTTCCACCAGTTCTTCCACCACGACCTCTTCCTCTTTGCTTGCTGTCAAATCTGCGATTCAGTTTCTCTTCTACTTTCAAAGCAAACTGATAAGCATCTTCAATGTTGTTCATTCGAACCAGACTCAATTCCTCTTGCACGCTGGTTCTCAACCCATTAATGTAACGGGCTACTCTTTCCTTATTTGCTTCCGTATGACCGGTTCTAATTGAAATTTTAAAAAATTCCTCAGTATACTCTTTAACAGTTTTGCTGGACTGTCGCAAACTCTGCATTTTTCTCAGCAGATCTAATTCGTAATCTGCTGGAATAAACTGCCATTTCAATTTTTCCACCATTCGATCCCACCTGGAGATCTTTTCTTTGCCTCTCCGATTTCTTTCCAACTGCACTCCTTTCCACCATATGCCAGCATGGCCTTTTAATTTTGTTCTGGCAAATTTTATTCGATTTGGATCTTCAACGTCCTCATAATCGAAATATTCTTCCATGTCATTAATCCAGTCAATTAATTCTTTTGGATTTAAATTTCTAGAATAAGTAGAAACATCAATCTTTGGCCTTTTCCCAATCTACGAAATGGCTTTTATCATTCGTGACTCTGCGGCACTCATTTCTTCTTCTACCTCTTCAGACGGGTCTTCAACTCCGTCATCATCGCTGCGATCTTCTCCTCTTGGCTCTATTCCCCTACGCAATTCTTCCTGCAATGCCAACACTTGTCTCTGTAATGCACGAAAATCTCCTTCAGGAACCACGTTCCTTCCAGCACCACGATTTCTTCGCGACGGCATTCTGTCTCACAGTTTCTCAGAAACCCGTAACCCCAGATCCTGGTGTGAGCTGCCTCACGTTCGGCGCTCTGCTCAACACACTCAGAATCTTACAGCTCTGATACCACTTGATGGGGAGCCAAATAAACCACAAATAAAATGATGCAATTTTATTTGAAAGACGTAGTTTTATTAATTTGAAGCATGGAAGCTTTTACAGTCAAAGACCATGAAAATAAATACATAGTGCTTTAAATGCAAAATACAGTCGCAGCCTTCCTTTCTTCCCTCCACCTCCCGAATCCTTCAAATAAATCCCTTTTATGCTCTATGCTTCGTGTTGCACCGCCGTTCGTAACCGCCTTAACGGTTTTTGGAACGGTCATATGGAACGGCCTTAACGACCCTTGAAACTGCCGCTTGGAACGGCCTTAACGATCTCAGGCACTGCCACTCGGAACTGCCGTTCGTAACCGCCTTAACGGCTTCTGAACGGTCATATGGAACGGCCTTAACGACCCTTGAAACTGCCGCTTGGAACGGCCTTAACGATCTCAAGCATCGCCACTCGAAACTGCCACTTGGAACTGCCACCTGGAATTGCCACCTGGAACGCCACTTTGGCTTTGTCTGCTAAGGTGTCGCGATATCGCGACCCTTCTTTGTGTTTTGGCTTGGCTGCCAAAGTGTCGCGATATCGCGACACTTCTTTGTGTTTTGGCTTTGGCGGCCAAGGTGTCGCGATATCGCGACACTTCTTTGTGTTTTGGCTTTGGCGGCCAAGGTGTCGCGATATCGCGACACTTCTTTGTGTTTTGGCTTTGGCGGCCAAAGTGTCGCGATATCGCGACAACTTTGGTGTCACGATATCGCGACCATTAGTTGCATTTGCCATGGTGCTCGAAATACGTCGCGATATCGCGACGACATTTGCGTCGTGATATCGCGACCATTAGTTGCTTTTGCCACGGTGCTCGCAATACGTCGCGATATCGCGACGACATTTGCGTCGCGATATTGCGACCATTGGTTGCTTTTGCCACGGCACTCGAAATACGTTGCGATATCGCAACGACATTTGCGTCGTGATATCGCGACCAGTAATACGTCGCGATATCGCGATGATATTTGCGTCGCGATATCGCGACCAATTTTATACTTAGTCAATTTTGCAAATTTTGAACTTTTTCAAACTTTGAACTTTTTTTTTTTTTTTTGGTGATGCAAGATTGTTGTGCTGCCCGAGATGCTCCTGCATCAGTGGGTGTATAAATAAACTCCCCCCTCATTCATTCAGAATGTTCATGGACTGAAGGGTTCAGGAGGTTCAGTCATACAGGTTGGAGAGCATGGTACGTAAGAATGTTGGTGCATATGTGTATGGCAGAATGCAGTTCAGTCTTGTATGCAGCCATGGAGGTCATGTTGTCTAGGGTTTGCAGAATATAATGCCAAACTGTAATGCTTTATTGATGTATATGCCATTGTTAATATAAAACCTGTGCATTTATGTATCATATGTTATTGATGTTTCTATTGTTGTTATTGTCATTACTGTTGTTGTATTATTGTTGTTGTTGTTTCTTGCATACTATACTACAATAACTACAAATATTTAAAACCATTTAAGTAGAAATGGAAGTGTGTGTAAGCATGTAAAAATTCATTTCACCATTCTGGAACCATTGTCTGTACGAAGTTGGATCCACTTTGGTGACATGGAGTTCCAAGAAGCAAAACCCGTGGGCAGATGAGCAACGAGAAATCTGGAATGCAGCCAAAGACGTAGGAGAAGACGCACCTGATTTGTTTGTTGATGCAGATGAAGGGCCATCCAATGAAACGTGTGTAACAGACGTGCAGACAAGATGCAAAAATGAAGATGAAGATTTTGCAGATCGAGTAGTTGCAAACATAGAAACTACAATCAAGAACGTACCAATTTCAATTAGAGATGCACAAACCCATCTGGAAGATGTCGATAGAACTAGTCCAGACATCTGTAGTAGTAAATATGTTTGTAGCAGTCCAAACATCTATAAAACCCATCTAAATGTCTATAAAACTAGCTTAGATGTCTACAGAATTGCTGAAACCAATCTAGATGTCTACAAGACCGGTGGAACTAGTTTGGATGTTAATAATATGAATGGTAAAAGAGTGATTAGATGTCTGAGTGATGGTAGAAGCCCAATCAACAATCCGACTGACAGCACCATAGGTAGACCAGTCAGTCATTTGGAAGATGACGGAACAAAACGAGTAGTCAGTAAGACGTTACATGTTGATGTAGATTGTTTAGTGTTGAAGCAATTGCACATTGTGTTGCACAATACGAGTTTGACATTGGTGCAAAAGAACAATGACATGGCCAATAGTGTGTGAGATAGGAGTTTGACACTAGGGAAACTACAGGTTAGTATGCTTGATGGGAAGCAGGACGAGAATCTGACATCAAAGCAACTTTAGGTTGGAAAATTTCAAGGTACACATGAGAGTACAACAAAGGAGCAATTGCAAGGTGAGGCATGTCAAGCTTCGCATAAGGGAGCAATATGCCAAGAATCACCATCGAGATTAAGTCAACCTATGAAACCAAAGACCAATTTGGGCATACCATGTAAGTGTCCACTATTTCATGGTGAATCAAGAGAAGACCCAGTAAGGCATTGGAGAATTTGTTGCATGATGTGGACATCGGTTGGCCAAATGAAGGTAGCAGATTGGAGGAGGTGGTTTCCTACGATGTTTCATGGATTTGCAATGGATTGGTACATGAAATTCCCTACAGACAAGTACAAGATATGGGAGGAGTTGCGAGATGCTTGTGTGCAAGAATTTTGGTTGTTTGATAATGATGATGAAGTCATTATTGAAATCTATAGCCTAAAATAGGGTGAGAATGAGTCTGTTCGTTCTCATAATAGAAATACAAGTGGGTTATTTGACCATTTTGAAAATGACCAATCAGACGCATTAAAGAGAAGATGGTTCATAGATGGACTTCTTCCTACATACCGGGAGAAGATGACAAGTTTCCCTCCAACATCATACGAAGAGGCTTTGAAATATGCCTTGATTTGGGAAAGTGATGCAAAAATAGTGAAGTATTGGCCTTATCCCACTAAGAGTGATACTGAGGATGGCAGTGATTCTGATTCAGACATTGTGAGTGATGATTTTGCAGAGGAGAGTAGTTCATCGCTACAATACTGGGGTCGAGATGTCGAGGAAGGAAGTGACTCCCAGGAGATGACTGATGACTGAAAGGATGAGTATGACTTAGAGATTACAATATCATCACCACAAGTGTATGCAACACCAAGGGAGGTGGTACAGTGAAGAGCAACCACTCATGAACTAGTCTATGACAATCATCAGGGAATTCGCAGAAAAAGAATTCAGTATGATAGTAATGGAAGACCTATTGTACAATGCTAGAAATACCAATTATGGGGGCATTTTGCACATGATTTTCAAAGAATTATAGAGCAATATGAACCAGTTATTCCTCAAGAATTTGAAATTTTAAAGGAAAATTATAGCCCTTGCCAGGAAGTAGAGATGGTTAACTTGATGAGTTGGATTCAAATTAAACACGTGAATCTAATTTCCATTGATGATGACTTTCTACAAGAAGACCAGAAGACATAGTGCAATTAGGAAGGAAGCCAGATGATAGGATGTTGTCAGGAGGATGGTAATATGGAGGAGGCTAGGCTAGTTAGAGAATGCAATTAGAGAGCAGAGGAGGATCCATTTGAGGAGTCGTCATTCCTAGACCCATCTGAGTAGGAGCTGTCTGAGGAGAAGTCATCCAAGGCAAAGTTGTTTGAGGTGAAGTTATCTTAAACTAAGTTTTTTGAAGCTTACCCATATGGAGGTCACACGTCTAGATGTCTACCCATATATCTCAAATGTCTGCCCTATCTTAGACATCTGATATGTCCCAGACGTCTACCCTATTCTAGATGTTTGATTTGTCCTAGATGTTTGATTTATCCTAGACATATACCCTGTCTTAGATTTCTAACATATTCCAGACGTCTACCATCTACCCTATCCTAGATGTCTAATCTATCCCAAACACCTACCCTATCCTAGACATCTGAATTATCCTAGGTGTCTGACATATTCTAGACATCTGCCCTATCCCATATGTCTACCCTGTCCTAAACATCTAATCTATCCCAGACGTCTGCCTATCCTAGACATTTACTCGTCTATCTTAGATGTCTAATATGTCCTAGATGTCTGCCCTGTATTAGACATCTACCTGTTTATCTTAGACGTCTAACCTGCCCCATATTAGACGTCTATCTATCTGTATTAGATGTCTAACCTGCCTGAGACGTATGCCCTATTCTATACATCTACTCATCTGTCTTAGATTTCTAACCTATCCCAGACATTTACCCTATCTTAAACATCTACCCTTCTATCTTAGACATCTAACCTATCCTATATGTTTGATTTATCCTAGACGTCTGCCCTATCCTAAATGTCTGATTTATATCAAACATATGATTTGTCCCAGACGTCTAATTTATCCCAACTGTCTAACCCAAACATCTGGTTGTGGAAGCAGTGAATTAGAGCTAAGAGGAAGTAGTTTCAAAATATTGAGTGAAGGATTTTAAAATGTTTTTGAAGAGAAAAATAAATTTTGGACATTGATGCTTTCAATGGTTTTATCATTGAGGTTTTGGGGCTTTGCCCTAAACCCCATGAGGGCATTGCCCCTCGACCCCGCAAGAGATGTCCCTTGACCCTGCAAGGGGTCTCCCACCCCCTTGACCCCCATCACAGATAGTGGTAGGTATTTCCAGTCATGTTCATTATGTTGATGATATTTCTCATGTTGATGATATCGCTTACTGCAAAAAGTGAAGTGCCTAGTCAAAAAATGTTGATCATGTTGATGTTACAAATGCTTGTAGCAAGGGGAGTGCACAATCAGAGAATTAGATGTTGTGAGCAGTCTCAAGTAAAGTCTATTGCCAAAGATGTATGGAACAGGAGCAAGGGGAAGGAGAGTGATAAGAGATCATGTTACATTGCTCAGTACTTCTATTCCCAGTGTTTAGCTCGTATCATTGAGGACAATGACCAGTTTAGAGGAGGGGATAGATGTAGATAGGTAAACTAAAATATCCTTAACTACTAAACCAGTTTTGATATTATCTGTTATTTTGTAAATGTATGCAAAGTGTTTGAAAAAATGCACGTGCATATATTTAATAATGTTGTAAAGTGCAATTTAATATTGTACATAAGAATAAAATCATGTAATTCAATTATGTCAGCTAAATTAGAATTATAAGCTATTTCATCCTGTGGTGGGAAATATCATGTAATGCAAACGAAATGTAATTTGAGGGAAGTTATGAGTAGTTGGAGAACATAACTACTTTGTGGGTGTATAAATAATCCCCCCCCATTGATTTAGAATGTTAATGGACTGAAGGGTTCAGGAGGTTCAGTCATACAGGTTGGAGAGCATGATACTTAAGAATGCTGGTGCATATGTGTATTGTAGAAGGCAGTTCAATATTGTATGCAGCCATGGAGGTAATGTTGTCTAGGGTTTGCAGAATATAATGCCAAACTGTAATCCTTTATTGTTGTATATGCCATTGTTAATATAAAATCTATGCATTTATGTATCATATGTTATTGATGTTTTCGTTGTTATTATTGCCATTACTGTTGTTGCATTATTGTTGTTGTTGTTGTTTCCTATATACTATACTACAATGATTGCAGATATGTAAAACCATTTAAGTAGCAATAAAATTGTGTGTAAGCATATCAAAATTCCTTTCTACAATATGAAAGAAAATGAACAATGGAGACCAATAAGAAAGGATACTGGAAGAAATTCCAATTCTTTTGAGGCTTTAGTCTATGAAGAAAAAGTAGATCAAAACTTAGAGGACACAGGACAACAATTGCAATATACTAGCAAGGAACCATCTATTCAATATGATCCTAATTTAAGGAAGAACATGCTCAATGAGCCCAAGGAATGTGTTTCATACAATTTTGAAGACTCTCTTGAAGTACCATGCACCATTTATGAGGAAATAATTGGTAAAGAAAATGCAGTTTTAGAAGGTAATACCTCTGCTATTAATAAGGAAATACCAGAAAATGAGCATGAAATGTCAAAAGCTTCTATAATAGAGTCAGGAGAGGATAAATATGTTGAAAACAAAATGGTGAACGAATATTGAGGAATAGACTAATAAGACCTACTCATGATATAGGCAAGGCAAAAAGAGGAAAACCTTCAAATTATCAAGCAAGATCCAATGAAGCAAGAGCTAACATAGAGAAAGGAATACAAACTAAGTTGGTTGAACTTATCTTTACCAAACAACAAAATGATATTGTTAATACGCAAGAGAGGACAAAAGCCCCTAATGAGACATGATTATCATCTCATGGAATACAAGGGGTGTTAATACCCCCTCAAAGCATATGTGTGTTAGGGACCTATGTTTAAGTAGTAAACCTGATATTCTTTGTATCCATGAAACTAAAATTATAAAAGAAGAAGTTTCAAAAACTATGAAAGTAGTTTGGGCAATATGTGAATGGGATGCTATGGATTTTGAAGGACCAGCAGGGGGAATTCTAACTTGTTAGAATCCTTCTAGAACCTCTTGTGTAACCATTCATAAAACTAGGCATTGGATAGCCTCTTTAGTCACTTGCTACTTTACTGATATTTGCTCATCCTTATCGATGTGTATTTCCTACAACTCAGTCAGGTAGATTAGAAGTTTAGAGTGGGATTGAGACCTTTATGAGAATTAAGACCAAGAAACCCATTTCACGATCATTGGAGATTTTAATGCCATTACCAAGCTAAATGAAAAATTTGGGGAATTAGGAAATTGAACCAAAGTATGAAAGATTTCTCATCTTTTATTCAAAACAAAAATCTATGGGAAGTTGAGTTTGAAGAAGATAACTATACTTGGACCAACAATAGGAGAGGCCAAAACCTAAAAGCAAAAAAAATAGATAGATGTATTCTCTTAGAACATTGGCTAGATGAAGGAACTTATGCTAAAATTAATACCTTAACAATGATTGGTTTAGATCATTGGCCAATAAGAGTTAAAATGGTGGTAAGTGAATTAAAAAAATATCATATTTTAAATATGAGCAGATGTGGGAAGACCATTCTCAAATTGTTAATATGATATCTCAAACATGGAATTCTTTAGGTAATGGTGGGTTGTATGCTCTTCCAAACCAAATTAAAGCTATGATATCTAGATTAAAAGAATGGAACAAGAACACCTTTGGAAATATTTTTGAGAAGAAAGACAAACTAAAATATATACTTTCAAAATTCAAAAATGGTGATGAAAATAATACAAGCTCAGAGGAAAGGGAGTTGCTTAGTGAATATCATAATATTTTGAGTAAGAAAGAGAAATTATGGAGATTAAAATCAAGAAAAACTTGGTTAAAAGGAGATAAAAATATAAATTTTTTTCATAGGATGGCTATAGTACATATATCTTCTTCTAGAATTGGTAGAACTAAATCAATAGAAGGGGTTTGGATTGAAGATCAATGTGAAATTAGAAAAAAATATTAAGTTACTTTATCAGAATATTCTAGGTTCATAGGAAACTAAAGTTCTTAATGATAAATTTTTTCAAGATGTTCCTTCAGTTATAACAAATGAAGAGAATAGGAAAGTGATGGAGCCTATTACTCTAGAAGAAGTTCATTTAGCTCTTTTATATTTTAATAAGGATAAATCCCTTGGTCTAGATGGGCTCTCTACAACTTTTTACCAACATAATTGGGATATAGTGAAGGATTCTTTATTGGTGGTAGTGGAACAGTCTAGGGTAAAACAATACATTATAAAATAAATGCAACTTATCTTACCCTAATTCCAAAAAAGAAGGATGTTGAATTGTTTGATTCTTTTAGACCCATAAGACTATGTAATATGTCTTATAAGATTATTTCCAAATTGATGGTGAATAGATTAAGGCCATAGTTAGACAAAATCATTTCAAAAGAGCAAGGAGGTTTTGTGAGAGGGAGACAAATTTTGTATGGGATCATAGTAGCTCATGGAGTTATACATTTAGTAGCTTCAATAAAAGACAAAGCTATGATCTTAAAACTTGATATGAGTAAAGCCTATGATAGGGATAAATATAATTTTCTTTTTGCAGATTTAGATAAGTTTAGTTTTGGGAAGAAAAGGGTTAGATGGATTAAAGCTTGTGTCTCTACAGTTTTTTATTCAGTGTTGGTCAATGGGTTAGTGATAGAATATTTTAAAGCCAAGAGAGGCCTTAGACAAGGAGATCCTCTATCTCCTTATTTGTTCATTATTATGGCAGAAGTTTTGAGTAGGAAGTTAAAAAAAGCTTACAAAGATGGTTTTATAAGTGGACTTAAGGTTAGTAATAACATCGATAACATCACCCATCAATATTTTGTAGATGATATAACCCTTTTTGGAAGGGCAAGGATAAATGAGGCTAGAATAACTTTTTAAAAGAGTACAAAAGAGCTTCTAGAAAAAAATTAATAGGACTAAATCCAAAATTTACTTTCTTAACACTCCTACTAATATCAAAGCAAGAATTTATAGGTTGCTTCAAATGGAGGAGGTAAATTTACCAACAACTTATCTAGAGATGCCTTTATTTGAGGGGAAAATAAGGATAGATTTATGGAATCCAGTTATTAGTAAAGTTCAAAATAAACTTCCAACTTGGAAAGGTAGATGGTTATCATTAGCAAGAAGAGTGTAGTTAATTAAGTCAGTCTTACAATCCATTCCAACATATTATATGTCTTTGTATTCTATGCCAAAATCAGTTGAAAAAAGTTTTATCCTTATTATGCGATCCTTTTTATGGTTAGGTTTACATGATAAAAGGAAATTTTCTTTGGTGATATGGAGCAAGTTGTGTGAAGACAAAACTAGGGGAGGTCTTGGTTTAAGAGCTCTTACAGATGCAAACTTAGCTCTTAGGGGAAAATTTATCTGGAGATTGTACAAAGAGATTCAACGACAATGGGCAAGAATTCTTCTAAGTATGTTGAGCCCAATGACCCAAGTTCAATATTTACTGCATTCTCTCTTCCAAATGGTTCTTCTAAGTATGTTGATCCCAATGACCCAAGTTCAATATTTACTGCATTCTCTCTTCCAAATGGTTCTGCTCTTTGGAATGGTTTAAAAAAATCTACTGATCTTATGATTAAAGGTTTAATATGGGTGGTGGGAATTGGAGAAAAAATTTCTATTTGGATGGATACTTGGTATGATAAAAAAACCACTGAATTTATATCTAGTTTTGAAACCTTGGATGAGATTGCTTCAAGACAAATACGATGAGAGGGTTTCAAACATTTTGTACAAGGATCAAGAAGGAAGATGCAAAGGGAAAGAAGATTTTTACAAGTATACAATACATTGATGCTAGGAGGTAAGTGAGTAGAAAGATAACAACTGTAATTATTCTGAGGGGTGCCAAGGATAAATTGATTTGGGAGTTGAATAGCTCAGGAGAATACACAAAAAGAAGTGGATACAATGTTCAACACCAACATAATAATAATATCACTATAATTTGGAGAGATATTTGGGATAGCCCAAGCATTCCTAAAGTCAAAATGTTTGTTTGGCTAGTAGGTCATAGAAGAATTTTATCCTGGGATAACCTTATGAAAAGGGGTTTTCATGGCCCCTCTAAATGTGTTTTATGTAATAAGGAGGAGGAGAGTATTGACCATCTCTTGGGACATTGCTCAATTGTTTGGAATCTATGGCAATGGATTTTTAATATGTTTGGTAAATGCATGGTGATGAATAGAAAAATTGAAGATTAGTTAAAGCAATGGTAGAGCACTTATAAAATTCAGGCTTTATAGACAGTATAATATATATCAAAAAATACAATACTTTGGACTATATAGCTAGAAAGAAATAGAAGAATATTTCAAGGAAAGGAAAGCAATTCAGAGGTAATAAAAAAGAATATATGTTTAGTCATAGAGGAGTCTAAAACAACCCTATCAACTCAACCAATCTCTAATTTGGAAGCAAAGAGTCTTGATAGATGGAGTAAAGTCGTTAAATGGAATTATGACGTTGTATACAAGAGAAGAAAAAATAATGTAAAGAATATAAAGTGGAAACCACCAGATGTGGAGTGGGTTAAGTTGAATTTTTATGGAGTATCTAAAGGAAACATAGGACCATCAGGAGGAGGAGGAATAATTAGAAATAATAGAGGAGATATTTTGTCTCATTATGTTTTTATTGTGGATTTAAGACAAATAATGAAGTTGAAGCTTGGGCAGCTTTAGAAGGGTTAAAAATATGTACAAAAGTAAAATAGAATAGAGTTTGGATGGAAGGTGATTCTCGCATAGTAATAAATGTAATTTTGAGGAAAGCAAAGGCTCCATGGAATGTACAAGAGATAATTGTGGAAATTTAAGATCTTGCTAAAGAGTTTGAAGAAATAAGGTTTACACTATATTAAGGGAAGGAAACAAATGTGCTGATAAGCTAGCCAATGGAGGGGTTTTGGTTGAGGATCGTGAAGTTAACATCTCCTTTCCATGGTTAAAGGAAGTAGAAAGTTTAGTTGAAGCTGACAAAAATTGTTGATTGCCTAAATCAATTGAATATTAAGATTTACTTTAATGTTTTCTATTGGTAATATCTATTTTATTTTGTAACAATAATGTGTGTTCATTTAGACTTATTTATTATTATTTTTGTGGGTGCACTTGTGTTTCAGGAAGGAAACTAGCAATCTAGATTTGGTAAAGCGAACTATGTTAGTGCGATGTTTTGGAAATATTACTTTACTAAGATGCAAGACATAGATAGTAGAGGTGAAGTTTTGGTATTGTGAAGGCTACTATAGGAAAATGTCAACAAAGATGCTAAATTTTGGAGTAATTGTATTCATACAAAATTTTTAAAAGATCTAGAAAATGAAAATCAAGAATTCAGACATTTTATGTAAAATGATGTAGATTTCTAACTATAGCATCTCAATTGAGATGAGAAGTGTATCTATTTGTAAACTCTCAAGCTTTAAAGAAGATAGATGTAATTTATTAAGGGTGGGGGACTCGAGTACAACCCCTTTTTAAAGCAAAAAACAAAATTCTTTTGAGTAATCATACACTACAAGATTTGATTCAACCTAGAATTCAGAAAAATAGATACAAGGTTTACAAGTCTATTAAAACTAAAGAGGAAGAAATATGTCAACCTCAAAGAATACAATGAATAATGATATGAACAACACCATTAGAAAGGAAAAAACAAGTGTTATAAAAATTGAAATCAAGATGTTACTTACAAAGTCTGAAGGAAACTTAGACCTTACTTCAAAAGTGATTCATAGTGAAGTTATAGACGAAAACTTTGAAACCTTGGAATATTATCTACATGCTCAACTCACTGAATCAATTGATAATGAAAAGAGCAATATTGAAATTTCTTTAGATATCAGTAGCATATTATACATGGCATTACTTACATTCAAATGCTACAAAGATGTGAATGTAGAACAAAAAGGATTTATTGAATTACTTAAAGAGAAAACAACAATGCATGAATCCCTCTTAAAAAAGATATTTCAATCCTCATGAAATATTGATACTTCAAGTTCTACTAACTCAAGATCTTATCATGATACCTTTAGTGTTTGTTCAGAAGCCTCTACACACAACAAGAATAGTAATAAGAAGGACAAAGACAAAGAAGAAATACTTTTGCAGGAATCAGGTGATTGTACGACCACTTATGAAAGTGAAAAAACTGGTTTCAAAAGAAAAAAATAAAGAAGAAGAAGAAGAGGAACCATATCAAGGAGGGATACAATGCAAGGTAAACTAAAGATAATACAAAGGACGAGATCAAGATGAAGAACATCAAAAAGATGAATACCCATATTGAGGACTAAAGTCTTCAATACCCAAATAATGTAATACATGGGGGTGTTAGAGTATATTACATTATTTGGTATATGCCAATGTACCACCTTGGGTACATAACCAGAGTAGGAGTTTACTTTAAGGTAAGGTTTGAGTAGTTACTTCAAGCAAGTAATAAATGCACAAGTGTTAGAATGTGCAATGATGTAAATGTGCATATAGTCCACATGTACATGAGTCGTAGGATAGGTAGATGAAAAGTCATGGGTAGAGTAAAGGCCAAGACACATATCTTCTTATATATAGGCCTTTAAGGTAGAGAGTGAGAGACAATGTTACTATGGAGACTTAGATTATAGTACTGAGTAGGTACAATATAGTTATTCATTGGAAATTATGGAGTGTTCAAGTCCTTCATTATATTGCATTGTACTATTTTTGTGAGCTTTCATTAATGGCATATTACTGAATTATTGCAGAAGTCTATCTCATTATTTTTTTGCATATTATAGTGCCATTATCATATAGTTATCATATCTTAGTTATTTAAAATCTTGTGGTTGCATTTCCTTCAATATACAACCTCAAAAGCTAATAGAGTGGTTATGAAGAACCACTCGATTGGAACACATTACAAGAAAATGATAGGACAACAAAAGGGAAACAAAGAAGAATAATCCGTTAGCCCTCTACCATATTCAGTCTACTTTTAACAAGAGTTTATTTCCACGTATTGTTGTTGCTACATCAACCAAGGAGGCTTGGAAGTTTCTTCAAGAGGCTTACCAAGGAAGTGACCAAGTGAGAATGATAAAGTTGTAGACCATGAAGAAAGAGTTTGAGAATTTGCATATGAAAGAGGCTAAAAGTGTGGGTGATTATTGTGTTAGAGTGAATGATGTGGTGAACAACATGGCCACCCTTGGAGAGATCTTGAAGAAAGAGGTAATTGTGAAGAAGGTATTGAGATATCTTACCCCTAAATGGAATCATATTGCAATAAGTTTTTAGGAGAGTAAAGATTTTTCTACACTTGAATTTGATTGTCTAGTTGGTTCTCTTATGTCACATAAGGAAAGACTAAGAGAAACCAGTGAAGAAAATGATGAGAATGTTTTAATTCTAAATTGATTTTTTTTTATAATGGTGAAGTTGGTATAAGTGCAAGTAAACAAGCACATGGAAGAGGAAGAAATCATAATTACTCAAGAGGTAGAGGAGGAAGAGGAAGAGGAGTTGTTGCTACTAGAAGAGGACATGGAAGGGCTGATAAAAAAAGTTGAATGCTACAATTGTCATAAAATGAGACACATTGCATGATATTGTAGAGTGAAGACCATAAATGAAGATAAAAGAGCTCGTTATATATGTGAGGATGAAGCTGCACAAGGTCATTTATTTTTTAGTAGTGACATGGCTGAAAAAACTAGTCAAGAAGTTTGGTATCTAGATTCTAGTTGTTCTAACCACATGACTGGAAAGAAAGAGATGTTTGATGATGTGAATGATAATTTCAAGACCAAGATCATTCTTGGGAACAATAATGCTTTGTATGTGGCTGTAAAAGGCACCATGGAGGTTGGCAGTAAAGAAGATATAAAGAAAATTCATGATATCTACTATGCTCCCAATTTGAAGAATAATTTATTGAATATTGGACAACTTATAGAAAAAATATAAAGTTGTGTTTCATAACAATGAATGTATCATTTATGATAAGAATAATAGGAATCGTATGATCACCATTGTGCAAATAATAAAGAACTGGATGTTTCCTTTGAAGTTTGGAGGAAAAAGGAGTATGAACATGGCACATATGGCACTTGAAGATAAGAATTGGCTTTGGTATCTCATATTTTGAAACTTGAATTTTAAAAGTTTATAATTTTTATCTTCAAAAGATATGGTAAATGGACAACCTGAGGTTGGAGAGCACAAGGGTGTGTGTGAAGAATATGTGATTGGAAATCATGCAAGGAAGCAGTTTCCAAAAGGAAAAGCATGGTATACCCACTCCAACTTGTACATTTTGATATTTGTGGATCTATGCAAACACAAAGCGTGGGTAAGTCTTCATATTTTCTCACATTCATTGATGACTTTTCAAGGAAGTGTTGGGTGTATTTTTTGAAACATAAGGATGAAGATTTTGGTATGTTGAATATTTTCAAAGCATTGGTTGATAATAAAAGTGGATATAAAATAAAGTGTTTGAGAACTGACTATGGAGGAGAATTTTGTTCAAATAAGTTCAATGATTTTTGCAAACAATATGGCATCAAGAGGCAACTCACTACCGCCTATACACCACAATAAAATGGGGTAGCTAAGAGAAAATAGAACCATTGTAGAAATGTCAAGAAGCATGTTAAAGATAAAATGTTTGAGCAATTCTTATTGGTCTTATGCAATCGATACAACAATGTACATTCTCAATAGATTCTCCACAAGAGCACTACACAAGAAGACTCCACATGAAGCATGGTATGGCACAAAACCCATTGTAATTCATTTGAGAGTTTTTGGTTGTCTTGCATATGTGCATGTGAATGATGAAGTGAGAAAGAAGTTGGACCCCAAGAGTGAGCCATTCATTATTATGGTATATTCTGAAACAAGTAAGGCATATATACTGTATAATCCAAAACTCACAATTTTGTGGTCTTTAGAGATGTAATTTCTGATGAAGAGAAAGTGTACAGTCATAAAAAATTAGTAGAAAAAATATATGATGTTGAAGAAGATAATAAAATTGGGGGACAACCTTCAAATGTTCTCTCTACTCCTCTAAGCCCACCTAGCAACCCATCAACAAGTTCAAAGGAGACTACATCAAGTTCAAGCACAAGCAACTCATCTACAAGTCCCACCAAGAATACAAATAAAAGAAAGAGAATACTCAAAGCACATCTAGCCAACCAAATGATGGACAGGAACTTTCAAATGAGATTAACAAGAATCCAATTGCAAGAGTTGGACCAAGTTGTTTCAAGATTGGAAAAGCTCCAAATGTATGGTGATGATGAAGAAGAACCAAAAGGTGAGTTGGTGAATTATGCTCTGTTTTTTGAAGCTGATTTGGAACCTTATGTTTTTTGTGTTTCACTTTTTGTGCTCTTTGTTTATGGGTCAAATACTTCATCTCTCATAGCAAAGAAAACTATACAACCCCCATCTATCAATTTTTTTTAATAATTTGTTATGTTCATCACCATTTTTTTTTGTTTCCTATGGGTAAAGAAGTGCAAGATTAAACTTATTATTTTCATCATAACTATTTTTAGGCTTTATTCGTACCTGAATATTCCATCTGAATTGACATTTTATATTCTTAGTTATAGGCTTGGCCCCACTTATTATACTATGTTGTTTATTTTTTTTGCTTACCATGTCAATTTCTCTATGATTTTTCTTTTCTCTTTATTTATGATTTGGGATCTTCCTTTGTTTTTTCATTCCCACCAATGTTTTTCATTCTCTTTAATATCTTTTAATTTTATTTTTATATTATTTTCAATTTGATGTTCTACCTATAGGTTTATCCTCCTAAAGAACCTAAATTGCAAGGATAAGACTCCAAACTATTCCTTTAGCATAGGTATGAAAACTCTAAAACGTAATAAACAACCTCCATTTTGCATTATTTATTATGTTACTTTGAAAATCAGAATGTGTAACAAAAAACTCCACACCACAATTATTTTTAAATGATATTTTAAGTATTTGAAAAATGGGAATGATATACATAGATCAAACTTAACATCTTCCACCTTTTTTTATTTGAAAATCAACTTTGAATCTTCCTTCATAGCTTTGATCTCTTTTTAATTTGAACTTTGATATTATAATTGCTCATCTTATGCATCCTTCTTGTTTTATTTTAATGTTTGCTTTGAATGAAATATGATTGGCCTTTTCAATATGATGAGATAAATATATTTTCGTTACCACTTTTTAGGAGTGGGGAAAAATTGATCTAAGCCATCTTCTACTATAAGATGACCCTCTTCCTTCAACTTTAAGATTGTTATTGACTATTTTTATTTTGCATTCTAATTCAATTTCATGAAATATGCAACATTGAAATATAATGTTTTCATAGTCCACATGTTGAACCCATTTTCCATTCAAATTTAATCATAACAGATTTTGAAAAAAGTTTTGAAACATCCATGATAATACAAATTTAAGTATATATAGCTTTATTTCTCTAGAAGTTAATGTCTCTTAGATGAACTCCCCTAAAGTGTTGCCAATATTTTTCACAACTTCCTTTTGGATAAGATGCCACAAAATTCCAAAAAGCTAACACATTCAAACTTCTTCAAGAGTTTCCTATCTTTACCTAAAATAATTATACTCCATGTTCTTATTTATTTATCAACACTTTCACAACTTCCTTTTTGGATAAGATACCACAAAATTCTCCCCCCAAAAAAACTAACACATTCAAAATTTTTCAAGAGTTTCCTATATTTACCTAAAATAATTATACTCCATATCCTTATTTATTTATTTATTTATCAATAATTCTTATACACGCCATGGGGGTTGAACTTGGGTCTCATGACCAATAATGCAAGTGGTGTCCTTGTTGATAGACCACACAAGTCGATGTACTCCATGTTTTTAAATACAACCCTACCCATAAACGATTGGTTGTCACTCATTACTTTATCCCTATCTTTTAACTAGAGAATATTAAAAAAAAAATCGATTAAATGATGTAAATTTAACCTTCACTTTCACTAAATTCACATTTAATTATCTAAAAAAACACAACTAAAATTCATTGAACTTATATATTAACACTTTATTTTAAGAACCAATATAACATGCTTGATCATGTCATCTTTGATAATCACTTTTGATGAGTTATTTATAACCTCAATGGAAGTTGCGAGGGATTCATTCTTCCTTTTGTTTTTTATTATATATATATATATATATATATATATATATATATATATATATATATATATATATATATATATATATATATATATATATATATATATATTTATTTCATTTAAATAAAAGTAATTTTTTAAAATATATGAATATTATAAATATTAGACCACCCATACTCTCATGGATCCACTATATGTGTGATTAGGCATTTATGTTGTGCTACCACTTAAGGGGTGTACACACCCTACCTTCACTTAGATTCAAAGCTTAGACCTATATATATATAGAGTACCCAAACCTTCACCGTTAAGCCTACTTAAGTTGTACTTCAATTAAAACATTCTAAATAATTTTTATTTAAATTACTCATTGTTCTTAAATATAACCCCCACTTTATGTATTCCATGTTCTTAAATACAACCCTCCCCATAAACCATTGGTTGTCACTCATTACTTTGTCCATGTATTTTGAACTAGAAAATATTATTAAATTTTATAAAAAAAATCATTAAATGATGTAAATTTAGCCTCCACTTTCACTCAATTCACATTTAAATATCTGCAAACAACTAAAATATTAACATCTTATTTATTTTTATTTTTTCTTAATTAGGTTATTGTGAGAAACCCTTACTATCGACGATGCTCAGGGTTGGGCATTCCCATCCCACCATGACCTCTCATAAGGGGGAGATATGAGCTTATCAATAGGGGCCAAACACACAACTATACACACACCCCCTCACACACTCACCCACGTCCATGTCCTGGTTTGAATCTTGGACTTCTTGAATACACACACCCACCCCCTCACACACTCACCCATGTCCTGGTTTGAATCTTGGACTTCTTGAATACACACCCCCCTCCTCACACACTCGCCCACGTCCTGGTTTGAATCTTGGACTTCCTGAAGAAGATCTCCTAAAAAAGAGTCAAAGCTTGAACCGTTGTGTTGTCCTCCTAAGACTCAATTTTTAGGTGAAATGAAAACCTCAAGAACCTAGCTCAGTGGTCAGTTGTAGCTGTCCCATCCGAGTATACCACATGATATTATTTGAGTATCCACAAGATGGAACATAGGAAAAATGAAGCTCATGTCGGCCTCTACCAATACACAGGATATTAACCAACTGCACTACGCATCCACAAGGTGGAGGCTAGGGAATGGAGCCTGAGTCAACCTCTACCAGCACCCAGGACATTCACCAACTATGCTACACAATCATATTAGATGATTCGATTAGTGTGAAAAATCCCAACGATCAATGCTTAAGACTAGGCATCCTCATCCCACTATGACCTCTCATAAGGGGGAGAGTTGAGCTTATCAATAGGGGCCAAGCACACAATCATACACACACCCACCCCCTCACATGCTCGCCCACCTTGGTTAGTGTGAACCCTATGACCGATGCTCAATGCTGGACATCCCCATCTCACCATAACATTTCATAAGGAGGAGAGTTGAGCTTATCTATAGGTACCAAACACATAACCATATACACACCCACCCCCTCACACACTCATCCACGTCGTGGTTTGAACCTTGGACCTTTTGAAGAAGAGCCAAAACCCGAACTGTTGCACTGTCCCCCAAACCAATATAATATGCTTGGTCATGTCATCTTTGATAAATTATCTATTACCTTAATAAAAATTACCATAAACTCTATTTTTAATTGACAAAAAAATATCTTTCATTTAAATAAAATAACTTTTTAAAATTGATACATATTAAAAATATCAAAACCGCCCATACACTCATGGGTCCACTATATATGGGAGGAGACATTTACATCGTACTAGCACTTAAGGATGTGCATACCCTACCTTCACTCAAACCTTAAACCTATATTTAGAATATTCAAATCTTCACCACTAGACGTAATTTCAATTAATATATTTTAAATTGTCATTTTTTAATGTTATAACTACCTTACTTATAAGAATCCAATGTTATAACTACCTTATTTATAAGAATCTAATTCTTTAACACACAACGAATTAGATTCTTATAAGTTGTTTTTTATGTTTCAGTAAGGTGAAAATGTCTGTTTGAAAATATTAGTGTGTTTGTGACTAAGATTTGTTTTAAATTTATTTTTCTATATTTTCAAAGAGATTCAAAGAATTAGATTTTTTTAGTAATAAAATCTATTAATATCATTGGGTTGAAGGGTTCCAATCCCTATTTACATAAGGCTATTATCTAGTAGCGAAAGAAACAAAAATAGAACAACCTCCATAAACAAAAATAAGAGTTGGGCTAGTTTCATGGGAACACAAAAAAATAAAACAAAAGATTCCAATAACCTCCATAGATATAGGGAAGAGTTGTGCTAGTTTCATGAGAACACAAAAAAACAAAACAAAAGATTCCAATAATGATAAGAAATTTTCTATTTTGTTTTTTTGTGTTCTCATAGAACTAACACAACTCTTCCTTATGTCTATGAGGGTTGTTCTCTTTTTGTTTTTTCGGCGCTAGATAATAGCCTTATGTAAATAGGGATTGGACCCTTCAACCCAACGATATTAATAGATTTTATTACCTACAAAAAAAAAATCTAATTCTTTGAAAATATAGAAAAATAAATTTAAAACAAATCTTAGTCACAAACAGAGTAATGTTTTCAAACAGTCATTTTCACCTTACAACTTATTGAAACATCAACAAAAACAACTTATCATTTCAATAGCTAAAACAAAAAAATCTTGGAAACTAGGTGTGATCATACCAGGATTAGTGCACCAAATTCTTTCAGAACTTTGTAGTTAAGTATGTTTGGGTTGGAGTAGTATTGGGATGTGTGATATTTTGGGAAGTTTTAGTGTTGCACCCTTAAAAAAGTTTTAGGGGACAACACAACGATTTGGGCTTTAGCTCTTCTTTGGGAAGTTTAAGGTTTAAACCGTAGCGTGAGCGAGTGTGTGAGGGGGTAGGTGTGTGGTAGATTCTCTATTGATAAGCATAGATTCCCTATTGATAAACATAGCTCTCAAATTTACAAAGAATCATAATTGAAAGGAGACTACTCAACTCTATACTTGGTCATAAAAATTTCTCAAATTAACCAAATAAAAAAAATCTTAAACAAAACTAGCATCAACTTCACTTCAGAGCAACCATCCAAGAACTATTAAATGTGCATGTAAACCAATGTTATTTGGGTATGTATTCGTAATTTTGGGCTCACAGAGCAACCATTCAAGAACTATTAAATGTGAATGTAAACCAATGTTAGTTGGGTGTGTTTTTGAAATTTTGGGCTCACATCGGGAATGCATATTAGAGTTTTTACAATTATTACATGTTGCATTTATCACATATCAAATATATCAACAAGACATGAAAATAATATATTTCATTGTAATCATATTTTTAAATCCTCACATCCTTTGTATACTCATATTTTCATATCCTTATATTTTTGTATCCGTATAGAAGTCTACACTTGATATTCTATAATTACACCTTGAATATTCATTCATACATATACAACTTAATATAAATATTACTTAAAAAAATATAAAAAAACAATAGTAACTTCATTAAAAAACAATTAAACATAGAAATAGATAATTAAATGAATGAAGAATTGTATGATTAAGCACTTCATTATACCTATATTCTTACACTTTTATGTTTTTGAAAAAAACAACAAAGTGGAATAGATTTAGTGGATGCAACCCATGTGGTTTGAACTTTATGCTTGCCAGCTATTAAAAATAATGTGGTTGTAACTAATTCTCCTATCAAGTAAAAAAATAAAAAATAAAAAAATGTTGGAGCAACTTCACTAAAAAACAATTAAACATTAAAATAAACAATTAAATTAAAAAGAAAAGATAATTACCAATTCTTCTATGTAAAGAAAAACTGTACAATTATACACTCCATTGTGTCCATATCCTTACACTCTTACATCTTTGCAACATCATACTCATATACTCTTACATCTGTTGTATCATCATACTCATATACTCTTAATATTTTGTATCATCATATTCATATACCCTTACATCCTTTGTGAAATGAAATGAAAGATTTTAATTGCGTCCGCGAGACCCAAATATGGTCTATGGGACCTCAAATATGGAAGTACAATTACTCAAATCATATTATATGATCTTTAATATCTTTGAGAAGGTTGTTCCTTCTCCTGCTGATTTGTGTTAGCAATTCCCCAACTTTTTTTATTTTACTATCTTCAAATAAATTTGTCATAAACTCGTTTCCAAGTGTTTCTTTGTATTTGTCACGGATATCTGAAAAACTTGGGCATTTATAGATGAAGTGTTCCTCTGTCTCTACTGCCCCTGTGCTGCATAGAGTATATATCCTTTCTTCCCATTGTTCTTTGGACGTTGTCCATCTCCCTATTTCACATCTAAGCCTATGAAAACTAATCCTTATCTAAGCGTTGTGTCCTTACACCTTAAACCCTTACATACTTTATATCTTGTATGTATAAACAAACAATTAAATGAATGAAGAGTTGCACAATTATACACTCCATTATGCCCATATCCTTACATTCTTACATCTTTGTATGGTCATATTCATATACTTTACTCTTACATTTTTGGTGTCATCGTATTCATGCACCCTTACATCTTTGTATCATCATATTCATATACTTTTATATTTTTTTATCATTATATTCATGTACCCTTACATACTTTATATCCTTATCACTTTAAATTTAAAGGTTTACACACACCTATACTTTGTACTCAATATTTTTTATTTATACTTTATAATCCATTTATATATATACAACTTAATATAAATATTAAAAAACTTAAAAAGATAGGTTTATTGATAGCAAGTGATTGTCCATTGTTTTTTATTTAAATTTTTTAAATAGTTATAATCCTATTAATTTTATCTTTATTAAAAAAATTAAAATTTATAATTTTTTTAAAATATATATGTAATATGAAAAATTAAGAGCGAACTCCACTCAAAGAGCAGCTAAACATTAAAATAAACAATTGAGCGAAGAGTTGTACAACTAAACATGGAAATAAACAATTGAACGAAGAGTTTTACAACTAAACATGGAAATAAACAATAGAACCAAGAGTTGCACGATTCCACTTATGTAAATAAGTAACTAAACGAATAAATCGATGGCTGATTACTAGAGGCGATCCCTAATCGCAAACCGCCCAATGAAAATCTTTCAATCAACCCCTTCAACTCCACGGATGATAAAAAAAAATATATTCAAATCTCGTTAGAAATGAAGAAAATTGGGTGGAAAATATCTGTGTGGACTGAATGTCCGCTCTTCCTACATCCATATCATCTAATCCCTTGCCTCCTACCCCGCTTCGACTTTTCTCTGTATGCACAACCACAATTAAAATTTCAATTTTTTTTTTATTCTCCCATGCATGCCCTAGGGTTCGAACACGAGACCTCCCCACTCAATCATTTCGGGCCCCGTATAGCCCTCAAAAGGGTTTAAGCTGTGAATTGGTCGAATTTCCGTCAAATTGGCGGAATTTCCGCTTAGTTTGCTGAATTAGGAAGATTTTGCGGAGTAATTTGGGGTTTTGGTAGGTTCAAATTGGGAGGCGATGCAGGAAATAATGATATATCGTGGAAATTCTGAGTACAGGGAGAATTTTGAGTATGTAATAATATATGCGGCTATAGCTGCGACTAGCCTTGCGGTCGTGAATTCATTTCTTTATTACGGTGGCGGATGGTGCCCTGCAACTTAATTTCATAAATAAAATAAGGGAATAAGTAAATAATAAGGAGGCTGTGCATTTCGAGCTTTATCTTTGTCCGGGTTAAGCATTTTTCAGCAGCTGGAAGCAACAAAGGTAGGCGTATATGCGTGAGTGTATATTTATTGTGTATATGCTTTTTGCATTATCGATTTGTTGATCAAGCGTGCTACTTGTTGGTTGGCCAGGCGTGCTAAATTGCTGCACAGTGAAGGAATAATTGTCTGTGTGGATTATGGCTTGTACGTCGTTCTTATCAGGTAAGCAACGAAGAATTTAGAATTTAACAGCTAATTTTACTTGAGGATTGAAGCGTTTAGCCTTTAAACAACCAATTTCACACGAGCACTGAAGAATTCAGCGTTCAGCGTTCAGTATAGGAGAGATGAAGAATTTAGTCCTTAACAACAAATTCGGTCTATGAGATGAAAAATTTAGCATTCAAAATCTAATGTTGCAAGTGCAATGAGGATTTTAGGCGTCAAGAGCTAATTTGTCAGACGAAATATGAAGAATTTAGACTTTCATAGCAAAATTTGACTGAGAAATGAAGAATTTAGGCTTCAATAGCTGATTTCCAACGAGCAGTGAAGATTTTAGATTTTGGCCAGGTTATTTTGAGTTGAAAAAGATGTAGCCTCGAACAACTAATTTTGAAAGAGCAATGAAGAATTCACTTATCAATAACCAGTTTTGAATTGGAGATTAATATGAGTTGTGAGGAATTTATCCTGAACATCTAATATCATACAAGAGATGACGAATTAAGACTTCAACAGCTAATTTCATATGAACAGTGAAGAATATCGATTTCAATAGCTAATTTCCTACGAACAATGAAGAATATAGACATTAATAGTTAATTTCATATGAACAATGAAAAACTTAACCTTTAACAGTAATGACAAATTCAGATTTTAGTATAGATTTTTATTTCAGGAACTACAAATTACCCTTCAACAGCTAATTGCATATGAACACTGAAGATTTAATCAGGCTTCAACAACTATTCTCATACGATTATCTAAGAGTTTAACCTTTAACAACTAATTGCAAATGAGCAATGAAGAAATTTGTTTTCATTTAATTTAATAAGAACAACCAAGAGTTTTGCCTTAAAAATTTAATCTCTGGTGCTCAAAAAGAATTAAGCTTTCAATTGCTAATCTTAGATGAGCAATTTAAAAAAATTAAGGGTCCTGAACACCTAATTTCAAATTAGCAACAAAGAATTCAACCTTTAAGAGCCATATTCATCTGAGCAAGGAAGGATTTAGCCTTTAACAGAATTTAATATGAGAATGAAGAAATTCGCCTTTAAGGTTTTAACAGATATGAAAATTGAATAATTTATAAGTTAACAGATAACTTAAATGAGATATGAAGAATTTAGCATTTAACATACAATTTAATATGAGAAATTAGGAATCTAGCCTCAAATAGTTAACTTAATACAAGCAACTAAGAATTTAGCTTTGAACAGCTCATTTCATTTGAGAAACTAAGAATTAGCTTCAACATCTAATTCCATATTTAAATCTAAGAATCTAGCCTTTAACAGCTAGTCCCATGTGAGAAATGAAAAAGTTGACTTTAACCAGCTAATTTCATACAATCAATGTAGAATTCTATAGCCTTCAACAGCTAATTTCATATGGCGCCTCTTATCCGGATGCAAGACTTTTTTTTTAAGGAACTTCAGCTCTGGCGATTTGGCGGGAAAATTTCTGTGACGGCGTCTGGTGTTGCTCGAGGGATTCTGGCCCGAAGATCTTGCCTGGGGCATTGGGGGGTTGATTTTGAATTCGTCTGAAGGTTCATTCGTGATCCCGGGAGGGACCGATGGGGTCTCCTCCAGTTTCTCCTGTTGGGAGAAAGACTTCATATGCAGAGAAGTTGAAAGATAATCCCTCGCCTTCCACTGATGGAGCTCAGCGGAATGCTTTTCAAACGATACTCAAGAATGTTGGCAATGGCCCAAATGCTCACCGCGTTAATGGATGCCTCCCGCAATCCACTTCCAGGCCTAAGATTGTAATAGAACCAATGCTGGTCGAAGATACAATCGTCTACCGAGCTAATCACGACTTGATCTGCAAATTCATGGGCATCCGGCCCACACTGAATTTTTTGCATACAGGGTTCGCCAGAACTGGGAGCCACACGGTGAGTACTCTTTATGGCCTATAAGCAATGGGTATTTCATCATAAGTTTCTCTTCTTTAGCAGATAGAAACAGAGCATTTGAATCAGAAAAGAGAAACCACGGACCAGCAGGGTTATTTGTCCAACCCTGGAGAGTGGGTTTCGACCCCCGCATCGAACCCACGGCTGTCCCGGTCTGGATTCGGCTGTACGCTCTCCCGATGGAGTTTTGGGGTGAGCAGGTGTTGGAACTAATAGGTAATTCCCTAGGCAGATTTTTGGGAGTCTCCAAAGATACCATAGAGGGAAATACTGCTGTCTTTGCTAGAATATGTGTAGAGATGGACATTAGTCAGCCTCTACCAGCTGAGGTGGAACTCGAGCTAGCAGGAGTACCCTGGATCCAGCAGCTAGACTATGAGGCCCTACCTTTCGGGTGCCGAGTATGCCATAAGCATGGACATTTGGCAAGGTTACTGCCCAAACATATTGAGCACAAAAACGGAGGCTCCGAGCGGAATGTCAAACCGCCCTAGAGAGGGTAAGTCCAGTCCGGTCAATGAACCTTCTAGCAATTCTCCGAGTCCTGATGCTCGAGCGGGATGGCTTTGAACAGGTGAAACGAAAGAGAAACAAAAAGAAAAATGGCAAGGAGCGGGTGCAGCTCAAGCCAAACAATCGGTATGAAATTTTTAAGTCATTAGTGGATCGGGAGGACCAATCTATGGAGGGAGTGGATGGGAATGGTGTGAATGACAACACTCCACCTCTTGTTTCTCCTTCCTTCACTCCTGTAGTAGAACAGGTGACTGTGCCAGTGAGAACCTGCAGTCAGAGAATCCAGGGGCATTGGTTATACACTCCCCAGCACAGTCGGCTATCAAAGATGTCACCATGGGAAATGCAGATAAAAATAGAGAAAGGCCTGCTTTAGGGATTACCCAGGTGGAGAAGAGATCTAGAAACAATAACTCTCAAGGAGCGGGAAGAAAATCCAATAAGGATCTACTAACAGCGCAAGGAGATAAGCTAATCAATGGAGGATTGGTGAGGACCATTGATTCTTACTGCTCTCAAGGTTTTCAATGATTATTCAATCTTGGAATGTTAGGGGTTTAAACGAGTAGAACCCATCAATCTGCTGTTCAAAGACTCTTAGAAAACCGTAAAACAGACTTTTTGCTTCTTCGGGAGACCAAAATGTCTTTAGATATTATGAGTAAAACTGCTACTAAAATCTGGCGGGGAGCTGGGCATATGGTCGTGGCTGCCCAAGGGGCTTCAGGTGGAATTGTTACCCTTTGGAACCCTCTGGTCTGGACTGCTTTAGAACATATAGCTTGCAGGGGTGTTCTTACTTCTCTCTTCAGAAATAACTTCAATTATGAGCAGGTCCTAATCACCAACTTTTATGGGGCCCAAGACCTTGATGGCCAGAGGCTCCAATGGGACGCTGTTCACAACATGAGAGCTTACAGGGAGTGTTATGACTGGATTATTGCGGGGGATTTTAATGCAAAATTATCTGTTCGTGACCGGGAAGGTGGCACCCCTGTTTTGGATCCGGGGGACCGGCTACGGTTGCCCAAGTTCGGGCCTTTCATTTAGTGGACGTTCAAGGCCCTAGTGTTTTTTTCACTTGGACAAACAAGAGAAAGGAGCCACATAGCGGGGAAGGTCAAGTTAGATCGCTTTTTGGTCTCGGAGGAGGCTTTTGTTAAATGGACTTTTAAGTTCCAGATTTTGGAGGGCCCTATTTCGGATCATTTTCCCATTTTGCTAGAGGGAGGGACTTCGAGAGGGCAGCACCATAGGCCTTTTAAATTTGAGAATTTTTGGTTACAAAAGGAGGACCTTCGACGAGAAAATTACTCAATGGTGGACGGAAGGCCGTCCACCTTTTGGGACAGCAATGTTCAAATTTCATAAACAGCTTCAATTTGTCAAAATTCAATTGAAGCAGATGGAGGAAAGGAAACAAGTCGGATTTCCAGGTCCCAAAGGGCCCCCTTGGTGGCTAGATGGGAGGAGGTTCGGAAACTTTTTAGGGAAGGATCAATTCTTGAGCAACTCAAATTTGAAGATGATGAAGCTGCGTAAAGCGGTTGAGGACATTGACAACCAAGAGGAGATATCCTTGGAAACTAGAGGGCTAGAAATACTTGGTTATTAGAGGGGGACAGAAATACCAAATTTTTTCATCGGTCAGCTTGTGCTAGGAGACAGATGAACAATATGGAAGTTTTCAAAGATGAACATGGAAATGTCTTCGATACTCTTCCCGGCATGCATTCCCATGCTATCGATTACTTTTCTAAACTTTTTAAGGAAAGTATGCAGCAAGATGTTGAGGCTCGGAACGAAGTTCTTAATGTTATTCCTTCTATTATCTCTCGAAGAAGACAATCGAGGCCACTGCTTAGACCCATTGAAAGGGATGAGCGAGAAATGTGGTCTTTGGTATGAGATCTTGGAAAATCTCCTGGTCCGAGATGGATTTCCTATTGAATTTTTCGGGCTTTACGGGACACCTTGGGGGAGGATGTTACGGTCGTTCTTTGAGGAATCCAGATCCAATCGAAGAATGCTCAGGGCGATCAATCACACCTTCATAGCTTTAATTCCAAAAGGGGAAGCGGGGACTCATATCTCTGATTTCGGGCCTATTGCTTTATGCAATGTGATTTACAAAATCATCACTAAGATAATGGCTGAGAGGCTTAAACCCCTTCTTCACAACATCATTTCTCCTGAACAAGGGGGCTTTGTTGAGGGAAGACAAATCTTGGATGGGGTGGTTTTGGCCCAGGAGGCCATCCATTCAATGCAAACTTCGGGCAACAAAGGAATGTTCATCAAACTGGATATGTCCAAGGCTTATGACCGGGTGGAGTGGTGCTTCCTGTCGAAAATGATGGCTGCCTTTGGCTTTTCTCAGGATTGGATTGATTGGGTTATGAGTTGTGTTTCTTCTCCCTCTTTTTTTGTTCTCATCAAGGGCCTTCCCTCGCATCCTTTCGGCGCCACACGTGGTCTCCGCCAGGGAGACCCTTGTTCTCCCTATCTCTTCCTTCTCTTGGCTGAAGGTTTGGGCAGACTGTTTCTGAGGAGAAGGCAACAAGGTCTGCTTTCTGGTATCAAGGTTGGGGAGGAAACTCTGACTCACTTGCAATTTGTGGACGATACTGGCCTGGTTGGTGCGGCCACTCTTCGGGAAGCTAGAGGAATCAGAGATACTTTGAATTTATACCTAAGGGCTTCAAATCAGGTTCTAAATGACAGGAAGTCCAAAGTGGTCTTTTTCAATCTTGACCAACGGCTACAGGAGCGTGTTATTGAGATCCTGGGCTTCACAAGGACTTCTCTTCCTATTGTTTACCTGGGCGTTCCCCTTCATTTCAAAAAGTTAAAAATTGACATCTGGAAGAATATGTTGGCAGGCATCAAAGACAGAATGAATCATTGGGCCCATAAATGGCTAAGCTACGGGGGTAGATTAACCTTCTTGAAGTCAGTTATACAGGCTTTGCCG
Organism: Wollemia nobilis; assembly: GCA_028583015.1. Classification (NCBI taxonomy): domain Eukaryota; kingdom Viridiplantae; phylum Streptophyta; class Pinopsida; order Araucariales; family Araucariaceae; genus Wollemia; species Wollemia nobilis. The sequence goes on along the minus strand of JAQPPZ010002170.1, from coordinate 9,456,965 downwards.
ATCTATAAATTCTCAATATTGGCTGCCCCTCATACCATCTGGAAAGAGCTGGACAAAATGGCTAGAAGATTTTTATGGGAAGGCGCAAAAGGGAAGAAAAAATGGGCCTTGGTTGGGTGGGACAAAGTTACCCAGCCTAAGGACAAAGGAGAGGCTGGGCTTGAGAAGTTCTATGCTTAATAACGAGCTTTGGCTGGAAAAGCTGTATTGGAGGTGGATTTCTCGGCCAACCTCCCTCTTGACGAGAATTCTTTCCGAGTAAATATTTGGGGCATGTTCTTCCCAATGAGGTGGGTCGCTTTCCCTTGGAAGGTCCTTGGATCCTTAGTGTGGCGGACTCTCAAGCTTGGGTCCCAGTTATCAAAGATCAATTATTCTGGAAAGTGGGGAGAGGAGACAAGGCTCGTTTACGGGTGACTCTTGGGACCAACATCCGCCCATTATTGTCATGTTCCCTGAGCTACAACCAATCATGACCGCCTTAGAAGCCCAGGGCTGGATCCATATTGATAATTATCTTCTTACCAATCAATTGGGGGGGTATAAATTTAAAAAGTTTAAGCGGTGGGAGGAGTGGCCAATTATTGTCTCTCCGGAGTTGGCGCCCATCCGCAAAAAATCTTGTCAGAAAGGTTCCTCACGGGGAAGGATGAGGAAGATGAATTAGCCCGGGGCTATGGAAGCCTTGGGGTCTACTCAGTTAAGGTTGGATATGAAGAGATCCTCCCTGAGCCTCCCCCACACTCTTTTCCGGTTCAGCATTGGAGAAGGATTTGGCATTCAAAGGGTTGGCCGAAAGTGAATTTCTTTGCTTGGCAACTTATGCATAATGGTCTTCTCACCTTTGACAATCTCAGACGTAGGGGTTTCAATGGCCCTTCTCAATGTGCTTTATGCCTCCAACATGAGGAAGCTGCAGATCATTTGTTTTTTGAGTGCCCTTTTACTCATCAGATTTGGGAACGTTGGTTCTCTCAATTTAAACTCCGAGGCTAATGGTGTTTTCAATCGTACCAATATTTGGGAAAAATGGAAAAGGGGCGAGGTTCAATTCCATAGCTCTCCGAACTGGCTGGCAGTTAGGCTTTCTCTTCATTTGGTGGCAAGTTTGGTTGGAGAGAAACGCCGGATCTTTAGAAACACTTTCTCCTCGATTGACGGCGTTTGGCAGGTCATCTGGAGCAAAGTCACAGAAACTGTTGCTATTTTTGTTGATGAAGAGAATCAGGCTGCTCTTGGGCATCCTGAAGAGGGGGTTGAGGGACATGAGAGGCAAGGCAGAGCATGCTGGAAACCTCCCCCTGTTGGCTGGATCAAGATCAATACTGATGGGGCTGCAAAAGGCAACCCGGGCAGCGCAGGAATTGGTGTTGTTTGTCGGGATCACTCGAGTGCGGTTCTTTACTGGGAATTGCAGGGATTGGGCAGAGCCACGAACAATGAAGCCGAAGCCTTTGCCATTAAGTCTGCGTCTATCTGGGCTGTTAAGCAGGGTTACCGGAGGATAATTCTTGAATCAGATTCTCAAGTCCTGATCGGCGCTCTAGATTGCTTGCGGAATTTCTCATTAAAAGCCTGGAGACTGCGGATTTTGATATCCCAAATCAAGGAGTTGTGGAGGGAGTTAGATGATGTTATCCCTGTGTATGTGAGTAGAAATTTGAACACGGTAGCCGACTTCCTTGCGAAGATGGGTCTTGAGAAAGAGGTAGGTGTTCGGCTACACGGTGATATGCCTATGATAGATGAAGAGATTCGGAGTGGTGCAGAGCGATCCCTGCATCCATGAGCTCAAAAATGACTAAGGTTAGTTTACGTCGCGATATCGCGACATATTGCGCCGTCGCGACCTTGTTTGGAAATGCTGTCGCGATTTCGCGACATGTTGCTCTGTCGCGACCTATCTGGACAACTGTAGCGATTTCGCTACCCTTTTTGTTGCCGCGGCCTTGGGAGGAAAATTGTAGCGATTTCGCGACTTGTTGCGTCGTCGCGGTCTTTGATGAGAAGGTGTCGCGATGTCGCGACCTTTTTGGTTGGTTTTGCTGTTGGAGGAAAAGTGTCGCGATATCGCGACGCTTTGAGAAAAATTGCGTGAAGGGGAAAAACCGTCGCGATATCGCGACAATTTTTGTGAAAAGCTACTCTAAGGAAAATTTGTCGCGATTTCGTGCCTTTTTTGAGGAAAGGACGCAAAGGGGCATTTCTGTAGCGATTTCGCGACGTTTTGAGCAAAATTACGTTAAGTGGAAAAACCGTCGCGATATCGCGACATTTTTTGTGAAAAGCTTCTCAAAGGATAACTTGTCGCGATTTCGCGACATTTTTAAGGAAGTGAAGCAAAGGGGCAAACTTGTAGCGATTTCGCGACAGTTTTGGAGAATAAACTGCATGAAGGATAAACGTCGCGATTTCGCGACTAGTTTAAGAAAAGGGCACCATGGGGGAGAACATGTCGCGATTTCGCGACACTTTTGCGGAAGGAGCGCCCATTGGAATTCTTGTCGCGATTTCGCTACACTTTCGGCCAACTGGGGCTTCAAGGAAAAGTCGTCGCGATATCGCGACACTTTCTCAAAGTTGCTGTTTAAAGGTGAACTCGTCGCGATTTCGCGACAATTTTGGGGAGCTGGTGCCTTCTGGCTTTCTCGTCGCGATTTCGCGACGTTTTTGGCGTTTGGGTGCCTTGGTGCTGTGCTGTCGCGATTTCGCGACATTTTTTGAGTGTTGTGGCCTCGGCGCTTTTTTGTCGCGATGTCGCGACATGTCGCGATTTCGCGACATGTCGCGTTTTCGCGACTGGTTGTTGTGGCGCGGCGGTTGTTAGGTTTGGTGTCGCGATTTCGCGACTTGTCGCGTTTTCGCGCCCTTTGTTCTTCTGGTCTCTTTGCTCTTGGTTGGGATGCCCTTTCTCCCTCTTGTAACTGTAATTTGTTTTAATGCAAGCTTTTTTCAATTTTTTCAAAAAAAAACAGCTAATTTCATATGAGCACTGGAGACTTTAGCCTTCGAGAGTTAATTTGACATAAGCAATAAAGAATTCAGCCTTCAACGGCTAATGCCATATGAATAATGAAGAATGTGAATCTTGGGAAAAAGAACACAAATTCCAACCTCGATTAAAAACTAATACCTATGACTAATGAAGAATTTAGCTGTTGATAGTTAATTTGATATAAGCAACTAAGGATTTACCTTCAATTGCTAATTTCACATGAGAAATTAAGAATTTAGTCTTTAACATCTAGTTTCATATGAGCAATGAAGAAATTAGCCTTTAATAGCAAGTTTGAAGCAATCAGTATTAATCAATATTAATTTGGTGACACCAATTTAACTTGAAAGCTTACAACATAATATAAACAACAAAATTGTGATAATTGTGCATAGCGGTACTATTAAAAACCATAACGTTCTCTTTTTGAGAAAAGACTGTAGTAGGGAACCTCTTTTTGTTATCATATAGCAGAGTGATCTTATGGAGGGGACTTCTTGAATGTTTTCAACAGGTGCTGCTGGATAAGTTTAGGAGCTTTTTTTCTGGTAAATGTTTCCATGGGACCTCAAATTTTTCAAATGTTTATGACCTTTTAGGAGATTTTGTCCAAAGTTAGCAGAAAATATTTTTGCAAGAAATTATCTCAAAGTTTAGATCAAATAGAGGCTTCCATTTGGTAGTGATATATTAAAAGGGTGCTATAAACTTTAAGCCCCCTTCTCTAGCGTCTGAATGTCTACCTCTTTTTTTGAGTTTTCTTGAAAAGATCCTAATTTTTGCAGTTTCTAATAAATTCATGTCTGTTAAGGTTTCCTGCAGTGTGAAACTTGGATGACTAGCTACCCCCATGGAATTTCTCCTCTAGAATGCCTCAAGTTTCATTTAACATACTGAGTTTTTTTACTAGTTTTTGGTGTCCTACTCTTTTTAGTTGATTTTTTGCCTTGCTTATTTCTAGACATTAACTGATATTTGATTGATTTATTCTTAAAATCCTTTTTGTCATTGGTTGAACAGGTATCTTTTCAAGATTTTTTGTTTGTGAAGATAATCGATATTGATTAGTGGACTTATTGACTTCATTTTCTTTTTCAATTGATTGCAGTATCCTTTGAATCCATGAATGTTTATAATGTAATAAAAGTTGATGGAGGCGGCAGATCTGAGTGTAGTGTTTTATCATGTGCTTGGAGGGCACCGAGGGTATTAAGTGGATCTCTTGCCAGTACCATACAACCTCGCTCTACTTTAGGGGATGTCGAGAGGTTACGGAGAATAAAAGGGAGAAACATTACTTGTCCGTATGCTGGATATGTAAGTATTGGTCCTTAAAAATATTTAGCCCTGATTTGGCAAGTTTAATTTTTTTGGTAGATAAAAATACCTCTATTAAATCATGGAGGGTCAGCCCCCAGCTATATACATCAAATCAGCCAAATAGATAAATTCCCCATACCAAAAATTAGACACATGACTGACCGAATTTGGAATAAATCCAGGAAGGAATGATTACTGGTGGCCAACGAGTCCTCTTTTATCTATCAGTGTAAAGACAATATAAACTAAAAACAAGGCATACTCAGACATATCCTCTTATATATATAGTAAGCAACATAAGTTCACAAATTATCTATCGGTATAAAGACAACATGAACTAAAAAAAGGCGGACTCATGCATATCCTCTTATATATATAGTAAGCAATAAAAGTTCACAAATTACCTCCTTCAGATTCTCCAATCCTTCAGCCACATGGTGAAATTTATGGTACATGTATTCAAGCAATTTATATGCATGCCATTGAGATCTCTGTTTCATATTATATTTAGATTGCGGATAACAGTTGGTGCTTTTACTTAGGAATAACAGAAACAAATAATGTTATTTAATGTGCATTTTTATCCAAATTTCCACCAACAAAATTTCTATCAAAAAACTTTCTTTGATAGGATAATGATTATTTGTGCCCTATGTTGAAATTGTGATTGTATTGGTTTTGAATAATTCAATCTGAAAATATGGTTTTATTTGTATGCTTCTTCAGTCCATTGTTATTGAAAATATGATTGCAAGTGTGCCTAGCATTGGGTAGAGAGAATTGTTTGGTGGAGTTATTTCACACTTCGTAAAGAAATTGAGCTTGGAGTAGGTTGGAAATGGTCACTTATTTCTTGCATATAACTGGAACGAATTGAATTTCAAATCAAATTTGGTAATTGTTTTGCATATAGGTAGGTTTGTTTTCAAAGGTAATTGTTTTGTGTATTTTTTGTGATGTGTATTCTATTTTAGGGATTTCTTTCTTGATAATGGAAAAAACATTCAGGGGACAGTAGAGATTAACCGTGTGTGTGATGGTATTTTTTTTAATAAAAGTAGGCAATAAAACTTTTCATCAACCATGAAATGTCTGAGGAAGGGTCCAAGTACAGGTTCAAAAAGCCCAATCAAGGCTATCACCTAGGGGTTCTCTAGAGTTTATAAGGCGATGGGATATTTTAGATACCAGGTCAAACTAAAATTCAGCTGTGCAAGAAAAGTCACTGCTGACATTGTGTCATTTGATTTTGCGAGGCAGTATTGGCAGTATTCTGTAACTCCTTACAAGCATCATGGACAATAAGAAAGAAGCCTTGCTTCTTTAGGTATTGGAATGTGTACATCAAATTGCATGAATTTTTAATGCTTTAAAGAGAATATGAATTGAAATAACCCATGCTTAGCTGGATTTGCTGTAGTGTTTGTATGACTTTCTTGTTATTGTTACAAAAATCATGTAATCAGTTGCGGGAGTTACGGGGATTGTTATAAGTTGGTTGTAACCAAAGACCTCTCATACTTGATTCTTGATTATATATACACAAATATCACATCAATGCAAAGTTTATAACGGGCAATCTGCATTCATTTCATTTGGTATCTAAGCTTCGGACGTTTTGAAGGTGAGACCAATGTTGCAGAGTGGGAGACACTATTTGAAGTTTGTCTTTGTCCTGACCAATCCAAGAGGTGAATTTAGCGATCGTGTTTGTGCGAGGAGAAAGGAATTTTGCTATTTTGATTGTAGAAGAGAACATTTTCGTTCTTCTTGTTTGTTGTCATTTACTTTATAGGTTTGAAGTAGAAAGACAAAACATTTGAGTGGAACTCAATGTTCGAGGCCGTCTAGTTGTTGAAACGTTGAGAGTTTGATTGAATCCATGGAGTAATTGCATGTTTGAAAGCCATTTGGAGAAGTTGTCCGTAGTGCATACAAAGAAATCTTCTAATGTGAAGGGAGACATCTACTGTCCCAGTTGAAGAAAAAAGGAGGTGTTGAAGATGTGCATTTGGGCCATCTTGTTTGTTTTGTATTGTATAACTGAATGTGCCGTCTAGTTGTAAGTATGCATTGTTTAAAAAATGTTTGACATGGCTAAGTGGGACATTTGAAAGAAATTGCAATGTTACCAAAGTGTTTTGTGCCATCTACGAAATTGTCGTCTAAAGTGCACGTGGGCAGTTAGTAAAAATGTGCCAAGCATTGAAGGAGATGTTGAAGTTGGAAGAAAGACATCATTTTGTCAAAAAGAAGAAGAATACATGCAAGATTGTGGGATGCATGTTGTCTAGCTGATAATGTGAAGGTGCAGGGGTTGTTTAATGAGCAAGGGCCATCCGAAGGTGTACTGACTGTTACAAATTATTGCTTAAGTTGTGTTGCATGCATGAGCTGTCCGCTAAGTTTAATGGGCCATCTAAAATGACTGCATGAACGTTGTGCCATTAAAGTCAAGGGAAATGTGAGGTGGAGTGTCGTCTAAGGGTGAGAGCATGAAATCTTTTAAAGAAATAGTTATGTTGATGAGGGTTGTCTATTGACTGTAGACCCTCAAGAGGAGGGCAGACTTATTTGTGAACGCTGTCTGAAAGTATAATTGCTGTTCATGCAGACTGAGTCAAAACAATGCCATTTAGTGCATGCAAACGATTCGATGTTCCAGTTGAAGATTTGCGTTGCACTGAAAAAATGGTGTTCAAAGGAAGAGAGTGTCATGAAGCTCTTTGCAATCAAACATCCATGCTTTGGTTTGAACCAGTTTGAAGACACCATCAAGACATGACCTGAGACATTTTATGTGCTGGAAAAGATTTGCTGAGACTTGGGAGCCTTGCTGAAGATGTCTTATTTTGAAGGGCACCGTCATTGAATTCAAAAGCGTCATTTAAATGTGCTGGAAAGCATTATTTTGAAGATGTATTGGCTGAGATGTTTTATTCTGTCCAAGCTGAAGCAATTCAAAAGTGTCGTTGAAATCTTTGATTGTTGAAAATATTCTAGAGAAGGAGAACGTGGAGGCAAATATTGTTTTGAAATTGTTCACTAGAGTTGGAATGTTGTTTGTTGGAATAGATTGAAGTGTTAGAAAACAAATATTACGAGCAAGCAAAACAATAACGCAGAAAAAACAGTAACACAGATTTTTATGTGGAAAACCTGCAGTGTGCAGGAAAAACCACAGGGCAATGGAAGCTTCGTTCTTTTATTGATTTCGGCAAACTTTTACATTCACTAAACTATTACATGCAAGGGGTCATTCCCCTTTTATAGAAAAACAAAGGAAGACTCCAAAAACTGCTCGTTTCCTCTCCGAAAGGAAGACTCCAAAAAACTGTTCGCTTCCTCTCCCAAAGGAAGACTCCAAAAAATTGTTCGCTTCCTCTCCCAAAGTTCGATTGTACGGATGGCCAAAGTCTCATAGAATAGGTGAAAAGAAATTTTGTCTCATTTGAGACAAATCTAGAGGTTCGATAGTTGTTGCCTATGCTACAGGCATAGGCAAGATGTTTCAGCATGCGGTTGTATTGTGAGACAACCAAGCTTTGGTAGCAAAGGAGGATGAGACTACCACACTTTGGCATAGGCAATTTGGACATCTTAGTTTTGGCTACCTGAAAGCACTCTACAATTATGCCATGTTGAAAGGTCTTCCCTCATTGACGAAGATTTGTGATATTTATACGAGTTGCTTGCTAGGAAAGCAACGTCAAGCCCCATTTGGCTCAAGCAATTGTAGAGCGACTAGTCCACTTGACTTGGTGCACATCGATCTGTGCGGGCACATGGATCTAAGTTTCAGTGGTTGTTGATATTTCAATTGTTTGTTAATGATCTTACATGACAAATATGGGCGTAATGTCTAAAGACAAAGGATGAAGCCTTTCATTTTTTTCAAGACTTTAAAGCTCGTGTGGAAAAGTTTATTGGTTGTCATTATCAAATCCTCTGCTCAGATCGAAGGGGGTATACTAGTAATAAATTTTTTGCCTTCCTTAAGTAGAATAACATTCGTCGACAATTGACAACTGCCTATATGTCTCAATAGAATGGCGTTGCCAAGATGCGTAATCATACCATTCGAGAGATGGTACGAAGCATGCTAATCGATTGAAACTTGGAGCCAACATTTTGGGTAGAATTTGTTTGTATGCTGGTTTGTTTGTTGAATGGTTGCATTAAATGGTGTCACAATAGAATCATCAATAGGTATTAAGCCCATTGTGTCACATATTTGAGTGTTTGGATGCACAACATTCATGCACATTTTGAAGAAGTGTTGGTGCAAAAAATGTCACCAGGTGAGCCGGGGGGGGGGGGGGCGCAAGGTGGTTCCTGACCAACATTGAACGGCCACTTGGCCGTGGAGGGGCGGAGGCGGTCGTTCTCCGGAGGAGGCCAGCTTTTGAGGTTCCAGCTAACTACGTCGCAAAGGAAAAAGGGGGGAAAGGGAGCGAGAGAGAAAGCAAATGAGGTCATAGCCGAAACTGACAAGGACGGAATACGGCCGCATCAAGACATACTCCTCCACTATTGCCGGCGTAGACAACAACGAACCACCTAACAGATCAGCCCACCCCGCATGTCACTCCTCCTTCGGCTCGACGCACAAGGGCGAATTCCAGAATTAGCGGGAAAGGTGCACGAAATCCAAATAGCAGAATTAAACGCTCCCCTCGACCCCCCGAGTGGCTTTAGCAGAATTAAACCCTGACGTCTAATGGCAAACGCGAATTCCAGAACCACCCAGTCAAACCCACGAAATCCAGATAGCAGAATTAAGCGGACCGACTTAGACAACCATAGCAGAAATAAACGCTCACGCAAAGGCAAAAAGAGAAAGAGACAGACAGATTGAGAGACCAAACAGTAGCTCCTTACTATCTACAAGTGACAGTAGATTACATATGAATTCTAAAGGCCACAGAGCCATCCTTTGGAATGGAAAACATTCCACTATTTATAGAATATTTTACAATGAATTCAAAATTAAGCATTAATGGCTTTAGGTGGGAAAGATCAATCTGGAGCGGCTGGAAGATCTGTTGACGCTTTGTTTTAGGGGGATGGCGGTCGTCTGGAAGAAAGCAGGTACCTCTGCATAGATCTGGACCTTCGATCATTCTGATAGCCTCTTAAATTTTGATCAACTCTGCCCCTTCAAATTGCGGATGAGCCAGGGATTAATTACCTCTGAAGCTGTGCATTTTTGAACCTTGTCTTTCCGCTCATTGGCAATCCGCGTTAGGCAGATGAAGTCATTAATGCTCACTCCTGAGGCTTCCAAAAGCTTCCTCCCTTTTGCGCAATGATCCCATCTTTGGACGGAACTTTGGGTGTACTTCTCTTGCATCAGCCTTCTAGTTCTTTTGCTCGCCACATTCTGATGTGGACGGGAGATCGGGCTTTGGACCCTTAGTGTCATCTTCCCAAAGTTCCGCCCAGCTACACAGACAGGAACTTGGGATTGAGAGACCAAACAATAGCTCCTTACTATTTACAAGTGACGATAGATTACATATGAATTGTAAAGGCCATAGAGCCATCCTTTGGAATGGAAAGCATTCCACTATTTATAGAAGATTTTACAATGATTTCAAAATTAAGCATTAATGGCTTTAGGTGGGAAAGATCAATCTGGAGCAGTTGGAAGATCTGTTGAAGCTTTGTTTTAGGGGGATGGCGGTCGTCTGGAAGAAAGCAGGTACCTCTGCATAGATCTGGACCTTCGATCATTCTGACAGCCTCTTAAATTTTGATCAACTCTGCCCCTTCAAATTGCGGATGAGCCAGGGATTAATTACCTCTGAAGCTGTGTATTTTTGAACCTTGTCTTCCCGCTCATTGGCAATCCACGTTAGGCAGATGAAGTCATTAATGCTCACTCCTGAGGCTTCCAGAAGCTTCCACCCTTTTGCGCAATGATCCCATCTTTGGACGGAACTTTGGGCGTACTTCTCTTGCATCAACCTTCTAGTTCTTTCGCTCGCCACATTCTGATGTGGATGGGAGATCGGGATTTGGACCCTTAGTGTCATCTTCTCAAAGTTCCGCCCGGCTACACGGACAGGAACTTGGGATTTTTAGTTTCCTTGCCTTGGTCTGATCTTTCCGTCCAAGAGTTTGTAGTTCCCAATCCTCAGTCCAAGCGGGACGAGGTTTTGGGATCTTCCTTTTTCATCCTTCTGCCCAATCTTCCGTCTGGTTCTAGAATTAGCCGCTTTCCGAAAATCCTACTCTTCCATCCGTCTACTTGATCCTTGGCATCAACCTCAACCATCAATGCCTCAAAATTGACCGGCTCTTTCACGCCATCATCCCCAAAAAGAAAACTGGGTGAAGATATGCAAAATCTTACCCACAAGAAGCAAATGAAGTTGGATAAAAAAATCCAAGAAATGCATTTGCATTGGATATAGTGACATGAGTCGAAGGCATGTCAACTCATGGACCTTGACACCAAGAAGCTATATATTAGTTGTGATGTCGTGTTTGATGAGAAGAATGAGTGTAGCTCTTCTTCTAAGCCACGTGCTTTAGATGAAACATCTGTTATATTGTTTGATGATGATGATGCCTTTGAGAGAGAGGACGAAGAGTTTGATGATGATGGACATGATCTTGATGGAGTTGAAGAACCAACACCATTTGAACTATCTTCTTCGAGTACCACTTGCAGGCCCAAGTGGTATCTCATTATAGTTCATGATGTGAACTTATATGGTGTCGTAGACACATCAACAACGGGGCCGGGATCTTATGGCAGAGTTGGTGATGAGGTCAACCAAGCCCTTGTTAGCATAGATGTGCAAAAATTTGAACCATCCAAGAAGCTCTTGCGTCAAAATTGTGGAAAAATGCCATGGATGTTGAATACCAGGTGTTGATGAAAAACAAGATGTAGCAAATTGTTGATCTTCCACCTAAAAAGAAACCCATTGATTGTAAGTGGGTATTTAAAATGAAATACAAAGCTAATGGGACTATTGATGAATACAAGGAAAGGCTTGTTGTGAAGGGCTATACATAGAAGGAAAGAATTGATTATGATGAGACCTTTGCGCCAACAACAAATATCAAGACCATTCAAATGGTATCTGCAATGGCAACTCAATTTAGATGGAAATTGCATCAAATGGATGTAAAGAGTGCATTCCTTAATGGTGACCTTACTAAAGAAGTGTACTTGATGCAACCAGAGGGATTTGTCATACTTGGATAGGAGAGGAAGGTATGCAAGCTCATCAAGTTTCTCTTTGGGTTGAAGCAAGCTCCCAAAGCTTGGTATGTCAAGATTGATGAACATCTTGTGCAACATGGATTTCGTCTTAGTCCTTATGATCCAAACCTATACTTCAAATGACGAGGAGGAAAGGTAGTGATGATAATTGTGTATGTCAACGACTTGGTCATCACTAGATGTTCAGAGAAGCTAATTGAAAGGGAGAGTTGAAAACATTGTTCGAAATGATAGATCTTGGGCTTATTCGTTATTGTCTTGGCTTGGAGGTGTGGCAAACAAAGAATCATGTTTTCATGTCATAGATGAAGTATGCCAAGACATTGCTCGAGAAGTTTCGGATGATAGATTGCAAGCCTATGCCTACCCCGATGGAGATAGGGTTGCAAGTATCTTGAAACGATTCATCTCTGTAGGTAAATGTAACTTTCTTTTGTTTGTTGATTGGGAGTCTCATTTATTTGACCTATGCAAGACTAGATATCAACAATGTTGTCAACTATATTTCATAGTTCATGGAAGAACCAAGGGTGTGTCATTAGCGACAAAGTGGGTACTTAAGTATATTTGTCGTACAACTGAGGATGATCTGGAGTACAAGAAAAATGATCAATTCTTCTTGATAGGATTCACGAACGTGGACAATGCAGGATCCATTGATGATAGGAGATCCGCATCTAGATATGTATTCATTTTGGGATCCGCTCAGATTTATTGGGGAAGTAAAAAGCAACATGTTATTGCTGAATATTCTATCGAGGCAAAATATTGTGCTGCAAGAGGAGCTGTTTGTGAGGCGATATGGTTATGTCGCATTTTGTCAGGATTGGGCATTCCATAGAAACAACCAATGATCTTGAACTACAACAATTAAGGAGTTGTAAAACTTGTTCGCAATCCAATTTTTCTTGAGTGCATAAAGCACATTGAAGTTCAGTGCCACTTCATTCGCGAACATGTTCAAGAACATAACATACAACTTCAATTTTGTCCTATTGTAGATCAACGTGCAAACATTTTCACAAAGTCTCTTGCATGTGTTAAGCTTGAATATTCTTGAAATTTTCTTGTATGTACTTTGATTGAGCATTGATGTAATACAGGGGTGAACGTTATGAAAATCATGTAATCAGTTTTGGGAGTTATGGTGTAGTCATAAGTTGGTTGTAACTAGAGACCTTTCTCTACTTGATTCTTGATTGTATATACTCAACTATCACATCAATACAAATTTTATTGCAGCCAATCTGTGTTCATAACAACTATTATTGGGAAATTTGTAGATAATTGCATTGGGGTTAGCTTAATGGCAAATTAAACTGATAAATTTAAACTAAGAGTTTCTCCGCATGTGGTAACTAACCAACTTTGAGCTGAAGAAGTGGCATATCTCCTTCATGGACAATTGAAACTCTTTCCAACTTATTTTGCTGAACTAATTAAACAATTTTAATTCCATAAGATGTTGAGGAGTTTTGTAGGCGGCCTTCTTTTTCTCCCTATTGCTTGTAGACAGGGGTGAGTACATTCCCGAGATGAGGGAATGATGATGATCTGGAAGGACTAACAGTTAAGCATAAATAGTTCGCTCTACAATATTCTGAGTTTAGACGTCAGGAGGAGCAGATGTCTGAGTGCACAGTTAGACGTCAAGGGCTAGACATCTGGTTTACATGTCTGGGACTTAGACGTCCAGGACGTTCAGGGTAGACGTCTAGGGTCAACTTCGTCCACACGTAAATCGGCTAGGTTAGACGTCAAGCTTCAGAGGTTAGACGTCTGAGATGCAGGGCTAGACGGCTTAGGGGTCAAACATCTGGTCAAAGGGTCTAGATGTCTGGGTAGTTGGCTCATCGGCTAGATGGATAGATTGGTCATCTGACGGATAGGTCAGATGGCAAGGCTAGACGTCTAAGGGTTTCGTCCTCCAGTCTTCTGCACCTGCAATCACGAAAATAACACGTCTCGTCTTCCAATGTTGATCACAACCTGCAACACAACCTGTCAAACATTCCTGCAACACACTCGTCAAGATAATCCTGCAATACAATCTGCAATCTTCACCAAATCACACACAGAACAAGTACTTCGCACAACAGTTTTGGCATTATGAACAAGTAGATACAGATATCCATACAAAATGAATGGGGGGTATATATAGGAGGGCAAAGTAGTTATTGCAACTACTTGCTCCAACCGTCCAACTGTTTTCCCCTTAACTACTTGCTTTAGACGTCTAATTACAGCCTGTTAGACGTCTAACTAACCAGATGTCTAATCCAGACGTCTGACTAATCAACCTCTTAACAACATGACGACTGTTTTGTCTTCTAGTGCATTTCTACGAAATCAAGCCATATTCATTGATTGGCTGATATTACAACTTTCAACATAGCAAAATAACATTCCAAAATTGTTATATACAATCAAAATTGTAGGACATTATCATCAGTTAGTTCTTATGATCTGTTTTGCTTAGAACTGTTGTCTACATTGCTTAATCAACCAAAGTTGCGGTACTTGCACTTGAAGTACACTTCTTGAAGCAGGGGACTAGGCATACTCAACTTGTCCATGAATATTAAAAATCTCTTTTTCCATGCTCAAATAACTACAAAATGCATAAAAAAATGCTAAATATCATAGGAAATCATAGTTTCCACATTTTTGGGTCTACGAAAACTCACATTCATTGATTTATAAGGCCTACAAAGCATATTGTGTTGGCAATTATATACTGATTGACAAAGGGCAATTCAAAGATTAACATTAAAATTTGAATATAACATGTTTGGATTATCTGCATAAAGGCATCTAGATATCAATCTTATATAATTCATAAGTGATACTGATTGGTATGTCAGGCTTACATGGATTGACAAGGTCCAATTTACCATAAGCTTTAGCAAAAGGTTAGAACCTAAGAGGCACAAAAATTGAAACAGTATATATATACATATATATGTGGATGGTAATGTGATTCTTTCATTGTTAGAACAAGAGGGTCTCATATCTCAATTAAATGTGTTGGCTAGGTTGGGATCTAAAAAATTACCTTTTACTTTTCACCTTTATAAAGCACACATGGCACTACTGTAGTTTTGATGCTTGTGTACAATATTTATATCATGATTCATCGATGAACATTGAAACAAGTACAAAACATAGTATCAAATACACAACCCACTACTAAATGCCTTGGTGCCTCCCTTGATAAGAGTATCTAATTTGAAAATCTAGTGGAACATGCATCAATGGGATGCTTATTGGTTGCTTTACCATGTGCACTCGTAGCACCACACCACAAGAGGTTGGCACCATGGGTATTTTTGTTGTCGTCATCAAGTAACCTGTTCTTGTTTGGCTTGTTATTTTTGAAGTGTATGTGCTAAAATACATTCCAACTGCATCCAAAACCAAAAGTACAAATTTGTTTTAACATCTGTTTTGTGAATCTTCACAGGTCAGGTGTTTGCTTGCAGTTATTCTGACCACATACCCACATTGCAATGCCTGTAATAAATATGTAAAAATTCTTCTTCTTATCACCATAATTCTCCAGCTGACAACATAAAGTTATTATTTTGTAAAAGCTGTCCTGTTGTGATTTTTATAGACTTTTAATATGATGTTATCTTTTTTGACTATCAAAATAATAATAGTAGATTTGTCAAAATATGTTTCATGATAAAATCGACTATTTGCCCTTTAGAGTTTATTTTATGGGTCATTGTCTTAATCCAATTGAATGTGGCCCATGGAATACCGATTTTATAATATCTTGGGATCTTTGATTCCATTATTTGGGGTGTGTATATACTCTAGCATGCCTCCATCCATGACGTTAAGCTTTTTATTCTCCTCTATCAAGACTTGTGTCCATATCTTTATGGTATCTATTGACACTGCCTTATATTTGTTGTCCCTTTCTTACTTTGCTTTAGCATTCACTTTCATTCCTTGCTTGCTTTGCTTTAACATCCACTTTCAATCATACTGGAATTCGACAAGATCAAGATGAGAAACTTATGAACATCCAAAGTTCAAACATTGTACTTGACAAAAGGTGGCTTTTAGCCCACACTACAATGTCCTAACCAAAAATGCCTGTTACACTCCTATGTTTCTTGAGCAAATGCTATATCGAATCTTGCTCTTGCTTGTCAGGAATACTCCTTTGAATGCACTCTCTAAAGCCCCGTTTGATCTCATGAAACTGTTGATGTATTAGAGGGAGGGCATGTTTTCTTCATGAAAACTTGAACCTAAGGAACTTCACTCTAGAGAGGACTTGGATGGCTCCAAATGGCATTCTTATCATTGTGCTCGGTTTATTTAAGGATGCTTGAGAGCCTTGAAAGATAAAAGGAAGCTATTCTTCCTTCCCAACAAGATTTTTTTTGGATCAAAATTTCCCATGGCTCAGAATGGAGGAGCTTCTAGCTAGATCGGGAGATCTGCTTCTAACAAAACACACATAGGCAATGTCAACTAGACTTGATAAACACGACTGAGACAAACAGATAGATCTGGTTGATGAAGGCAACCAGGCAGGCATCATGGATCAATGAAAAGGGCACATGGTAGAATGACATGTAGCAGTGTTTTGGGCTCAAGATAACTTCAACTTTGGGATCTAAAATTTTGCTCACATCCTTTCCAAAGAAAATCTCTTTGAATTTTATCAATTTTTGATGCTTTACCTACTAACAATCTTGGAAATGATGTCATATAAATAGGGATGGATTGCAAGGGTCTTTATGAGTTGCAGCCTTCTGGCCATGGTTTAGAACTTACCTTTCCAACCTGCCAAACAAGATTTCATTCTATCCAAACATGAGTCCCAAAGCTCTTTTTTCTTTCTTTTATGAGACAAAGGAATACCCAAGTAGGTTGATGGAAAATTTTCAATTATAAACCCTAAAATGTCTACAATAATTTGTTGTAAATATGTGGTAGTGCTAATGAAAAAATCCGGGATTTTGTAGTATTAACCAATTGTCTAGGAGCCTTCTCATAGCATGATAATATTGACTAAACTCCATGGCCTCATTGATTGAGGGATGACCCAAAATAAAAGTTTCGTTAACAAATTTGAGATGAGATTTGAAGGGACTATTTATTACAACCTGAATATGTTTGATTTTGCCTTCCATTTTGCCTTTTAGAAAGGTCTCCCTAATGCCTGTGCAAGAATAAGAATTAGGTAAGGTGATAGTGGATTGCCTTGGCGGAGTCCAAAGGATGACTTAAAGTATCTAGCAGGGGATCCATTGATCAAAATAAAATATTTTTGGAGTGTTATAACAACATCTTATCCATTCGCACCATCCTTGATCAGAACCAAGCTTTTTGAGAATGTCATGTAGAAAACTCCGACAAACCCTTTCATATGAGCCTAACGGTGGAGACTTTGGAACTCTAAATGAATAGAGGTCCAAGTTTGAATCCTGCAGGGGTTAGGGTTTTACACCATTCTTTGGTAACCAGAGTATGGTTGGGGATAACCATATATTGGGGTAAACAATATCCGTCTCATATGGCCATGGCCTTGTAGACATTAAAAATTACTTTATCCCTTTTTTCATTACATAAGCATACCTTGTTTTTCATGGAATGAAGAGAATGTATGGCCTCTTATGCAATGATCACACCATCAACAATTTGTTTACCATGAACAAAACCACCTTGTTCCCCCATGATAACACAAGCTAGAATGCTTTTTAACCTATTTGCCACAATTTTTGAAATGATCTTATTGCTAAGGCTTTTTGGACAAGGATTTTTAAAATATGTTGTCTTGCCTTTCTTGGGAACCAATGTAATAAATGTGGCATTGATCTCACTTATTGTGACCTTCCTTTTCCGGGTCTCTTCAAGTGCAGCCAACATATCACTCTTCAATAAATCCCAAAATTTTTGAAATTTTGTGTAGGAAATCCATTGGGGACAGGTGCCTTGTTAGGATGGAAAGAGAAAACTGCCTCATGTAGCTCCTCCTTAGATATCTTCTTCACCAAGATTTGATTTTGCCCTAGTGTGATATTTGATGGAATATTTTGCGAAAGGTTACCTTGTGCCGTCTTATGTTGCCCAACATATGACAAAATATTTTTGTAATAATTATTTACTTTCTTCTTGATATCTTCTTCTTCCTCAATATTTCTTCTATGTAGAGATAAAATATTTTTGATGCGGCGAAAAGAAAAAATTGTTTTTGCTATAGCATGAAAATATTTGTTATTTCTATCTCCTTCCTTAAACCATTTCTCCCTAGATTTTTGGAACCAATATGGCTCAATACATTATTATAACCAGAAAGTAATTGTTTTTCCTTCACATAAGAATCCTAGTCCATTCCATTGATTTCTACTATCTCTTGTAAATTTTGAGCTTGAATTTAATTTTTCGAAATCTTCATTTGCCACTTAAGGTGTGTAAATACATAATTCTTCAAAGTACATATCCTTCAAAATTTGCTTCATCCCACCATAACATAACCATCTGGAAAAAAGTAGGGTCTTGGAGCCATTTAGCCTAGAAGTGAAATGGATTTGAATGACCAGTATTGGGTAAATCACAAGACAAGAGAATGGGTTTGTGATCTGATCCTGCTCACAATAAAATATCTAAAGAGATCGTATACTCTGTTTTCAACCATGTGTTGGATAACAAAAATCTATCCAATCTATCTGCCTTATGAGTTTGCCCAATGTGTCTGTTATCCCATGTATATTGAAGACTTGAAGGAACGACATCCCAAGGGCCATTTGAATTGATAAATAAAGCAAAATCTTGCATAAATTTAGACGATCCTGGAGTACCACCCTTCTTTTCTGAAGGAGATATAACTTGTTGAAGTCACCCCCAAGAATCCATAGATCACAATTAAGAATCATCATTGTATTTGACAAAACAATGCTAAGGTCTTTTCCACATCTTTCCCTAAGACTAACTATAGTTGGAGTATATACATGTATAACCCCAACTTTAATGTTTTCCTCTTTCTTGTAAAATAGTCCAGCAACCCAATTACTTTTTGCTTCTAGCAATTGTCCATCCCATTTGTGCTTGTTTCATATTGTCGCAATACCCATGGAAGCTCCTGTAGAAGAAATTGCGAGACAATACCCCATCTTCCAAATCTTTTTGAAAGCATCCTTACATTCCTCACTACTAAATTTTGTTTCTTGTATTAAAATAAAATCAAGCCTATAACAACCTAGTAATTCGTTAATAACTCTTTTTTTAGGGGTCTTATTCATACTGTTAGTTAAAAACTTCAGATTTTATACCTGCAAGCAGAAAACACAATAACAGAGAACAAAACAGCAACACAAGTAACACAGAGATTTTACGTGGAAACCTGCAATGTGCAGGAAAACCACGGGGCAATGGCAACTTCTTTCTTTTATTGATTTCAGCAAACTTTACATTCACACAACATCATGTACATGCAAGGGGTCATTCCCCTTTTATAGATAAGAAAGGGAAGACACCGAAAACTGTTCGTTTCCTCTCCCAAAGGAAGCCTCCGAAAAACTGTTCGTTTCCACTCCCAAGGGAAAGCATCCGAAAACTGTTCGTCTTCCGCAGCTACACGTCTGGCACATTCTGCTGCCTAGACGTCTAGCAGCTGCCTAGACGTCGGCCTAGACGTCTGCCCTAGACGTCTGGCCCAGACGTCTAGCAGCCCGGACGTCTGGCCTAGACGTCTAGCAGCCTAGACGTCTAGCAACAGCCTCTGCTGCCTAGCTTTTGCTGACTAAAACTCTGGATAGTGACTTCACCTCCTAACATTCTCCCACTTGAAGTCAGTATACAGGAATTCTTTTACCAATGTTTTTCATCCAGTGCCAATTGCCCAATGCTGCCCTTGTTACATTTTCAGCAAGCCCAGAGAAGTTCTGCACCACTCAAACTTCTCTGTCTTGACCGGCTTTGTAAGCATATCTGCAGGATTCACTTCAGTATCGATTTTCTGCAACAGGATCCTACCTTCTTCCACCACATTTCTTATAAAGTGGTACTTGACATCAATGTGTTTCGTGCGATCATGGAATGTTGGGTTCTTCACTAGCTGAATAGCACTTTGGCTATCACAATGCAACGTAATTTTCTCCTGCATTACCTTGAAGTCACCCAACAGTCGCTCTAGCCAAATTGCCTCTTTGCTGGCATGAGTCGCTGCAATATATTCTGCTTCAGTGGTTGATAAAGCCACCACAGACTGCAACTTAGAAGCCCAACTCACAGCTCCACCAACAAGAGTGAAAGTATATCCTGTAGTGGACTTTCTCCCATCTCTATCTCCACCATAATCAGAATCCACAAAACCTTTAACTTGCAAACTTTCCGATCCATAGTAAATAGCAGCATCTGAAGTGCCTCTTAAATATCTAAATATCCACTTCACCGCATTCCAATGCTCCTTACCAAGATTTGCCATGTACCGGCTGACTACTCCCACTGCTTGGGCAATATCCGGTCTGGTGCTCACCATGGCATACATGAGGCTTCCTACTGCTGATGAATACGGTACACGAGACATGCTTGTCTTCTCTGCTTCTGTTCTAGGACATTGTTTGGAAGACAATTTTAAGTGTGAAAGAAGTGGGGTACTAACTGGTTTTGCATTCTGCATATTGAAGCGCTGCAAAATCTTTTCTATATATGACTTTTGACTTAACCAGATCTTTCTTCCTTTTCTGTCCCTGTGTATCTTCATCCCTAAAATTTGGTTTGCTGCTCCTAAATCCTTCATTTCAAATGTCCTAGCCAACTGAGCCTTAAGATCAATGATTTTCTTCATGTTGGGGCCTGCAACCAACATATCATCAACATACAACAACAAAATAATAAAACTGCCATCATCAAACCTCTTATAGTATCCACAATGGTCAGCTTCACTCCTGCTGAAACCTTGGCTCTTCATGAAGGTGTCAAATTTTCTGTACCACATCCTTGGCGCTTGTTTCAACCCATACAAAGATTTCTTCAGTCTGCAAACCAAATGCTCTTTGCCTCTTTCTTCATAGCCCTCAGGCTGATCCATATAAATCTCCTCCTCGAGATCACCATGCAGGAAAGCAGTCTTTACATCAAGCTGCTCCAGTTCTAAATCCTGTGCTGCTACAAGTGCAAGTAAAACTCTAACAGTAGTCATCTTCACAACTGGAGAGAAAATTTCATTAAAGTCTATACCTGACTTTTGCACATAGCCTTTTGCCACCAAGCGAGCTTTATAGCGTTCCAACAACCCATCGTTGTTCTTCTTTACTTTGTAAACCCACTTGTTTCCAACAACCTTTCTTCCAGGTGGGAGATCCACAAGTTCCCACGTTTTATTCTTGCGAAGTGCCTCGATTTCCTCCTCCATGGCTTTCCTCCACTTTTCTGCATTCTCAGACTCTCTAGCTTCCTGAAATGAACTAGGTTCACCATCATCAGTTAACAAAGCAAAAGAGGACTGATAAACATGAGAATACCTTTCCGGACACTTTTGTGGACGTGTAGATCTTCTAACCCAATGATCTGTTGATTGTGGCTCTTGGTCTTGTGACCGTTGTGGCTGCTCTACTTGCTGTTCTTCTTGCTGTTCTACTTGCTGTTCTGCATGCTGATCAAAAACTTCAGCATGCTGATTTTCATATTCATCTTCATTCATATCTACTTCAACTGGTACAACATTAGGAGTTTGCTGTACCTCCTTCCTTTGCATGGATTTTTCATCAAAAATAACATCCCGACTAATAATTACCTTGTGGGCAGTAGGATCCCACAGTCTATACCCCTTCATTGTATCTCCATAGCCGAGAAAAACACATTTGCTTGACTTTGGGTCAAGTTTGGACCTTTTTTCTTTAGGCACATGGGCAAACGCATCACAGCCAAAGGTACGCAAATGAGAGTAATCAATTGGCTTACAACACCAAACCTCCTCCGGAATCTGTCCATCCAACGCAGTTGTAGGTGACCTGTTAATAAGATAAACAATTGTATTAACAGCCTCTGCCTAGAACTTTTTATCCAACATGGATGCGCTGAGCATGCTTCTTGCACGTTCCATGATTGTGCGATTCATCCGCTCAACCACACCATTTTGTTGTGGAGTATATGGTACAGTCTTCTGGTGCTTAATTCCTTCCTGCGTACAAAATTTATCAAATTCCTTGGAGCAATATTCACCCCCATTATCTGACTTGAGACATAAAATCGACTTGCCCAAACTCTTCTCTACTCGTGCTTTGAACTCTTTAAATTTCTGCAAAGCTTCCGACTTCTTCAGAAAATAAACCCACACTCTCCTAGAATAATCATCTATAAAAGTCAGAAAATAGATAGCACCATTTAAGGATTGAGTGGGGACTGGTCCAAATATATCCGAATGTATAAGTTGTAGAAAATCAGAACTCTTACCAGGGCTTGCAGTAAACCGAACCCTCTTTTGTTTACCAAAAATACAGTGCTCACACAAGTCTAAATTACAAGACTTAATCCCAGAAAGCATACCTCTGTCATGCAGAATTTTCAGACCTTTTTCACTCATATGGCCTAGGCGTTGATGCCATAGCATTACTGCATCCTGAACGAAAGTTGTTGCTGCTGCATGGTTTGTCACCGTATCACCGCATAAACGATATAGGGTCCCATAAGATTCTCCCTTTGCTACTACAAGAGCTCCTCTGGTAATTTTGCAGTAGTTGTTACCGAAAGTGACAGAATACCCTAGCTTATCCATCATCTTGATTGAGAGCAAATTCTTCCGCAAATCGGGCACATGTCGCACATCACATAACATCCTTTCTCTACCATCGTCCAGCCTGATCCTTATGTCCCCTCTTCCCACAATTTCTAAAGGATGATCATCACCCAAGTAGACCATTCCACCACAGTATGGCTGATATTTGTCAAACCAGTCTCTGTGGGGAGACATGTGGAAAGATGCACCTGAGTCCAAAACCCAGGTATATAATAAAACAGATCTCTTGTTATTGATACAGAAAGCTTCACATGTTGTCGTCTCTCCTGAATCTGTTGTACTGGCCTCAGCTGATGGCTGAATTTGCTTTTCACCATTCTTTTCATTTTTTAATTGCCAACAATCCTTCTTTGAGTGCCCTGGCTTCCCACAATGCCAACACTTCCCTTTCTGCTTACGTCCTTTAGACTTAGATCTGGATTGTGATCTACCTTGTTTACTCCTCTCGAAAGATCGACCTCTCACAGATAGGGCTTCATTGGTTGAGGGTTCCAGAGACGTTTTTCGCCTCAACTCTTCTGCCAACAAAGCGGCTACCACATCATCAAATTTTAGAGTTCCTGATGATGCATTACTGATGGTCATCACCATATGATCCCAGGTGTCCGGGAGGGAACAAAGTAGGGTGATAGCTCTGTCCTCATCCTCCATCTTCACATTGACTGAAACCAGTTTACTGATAAGGGTATTAAACTCATTCAAATGATCTGCCACGGATGAACTTTCCTTCATCCTCAAGCTATAAAGCTGTTTTTTCAGAAAAACCTTGTTTGTTGCTGATTTTGTCTCATACAACTTTTCAAGCTTTTGCCAAAGGGCTTCCGCGGTCTTCTCTTCAGCTACATTGAACAAGACAAAGTCTGCTAGGCAGAGACGGATTGTAGAGACCGCCTTCCTGTCCAGCGTTGCCCACTCCTCATCTTTCATGCTGCTTGGTTTACTCGCGACCCCTTTCAAGGCTAGAGCTTGGTCATTCTGAACCAGCAAATCCTCCACCTTCATCTTCCATAGAGCGAAGTTCCCGCCATCAAATTTCTCAATCTCGAACTTGGTTACACCTCCTGTCATTGTTTCAGCTCCCACTCGCACAAAACCTTAGGCTCTGGTACCAGATGTTAGTTAAAAACTTCAGATTTTACCTGCAAGCAGAAAACACAATAACAGAGAACAAAACAGCAACACAAGTAACACAGAGATTTTACGTGGAAACCTGCAATGTGCAGGAAAACCACGGGGCAATGGCAACTTCTTTCTTTTATTGATTTCAGCAAACTTTACATTCACGCAACATCATGTACATGCAAGGGGTCATTCCCCTTTTATAGATAAGAAAGGGAAGACACCGAAAACTGTTCGTTTCCTCTCCCAAAGGAAGCCTTCGAAAAACTGTTCGTTTCCACTCCCAAGGGAAAGCATCCGAAAACTGTTCGTCTTCCGCAGCTACACGTCTGGCACATTCTGCTGCCTAGACGTCTAGCAGCCTGCTGCCTAGACGTCTAGCAGCTGCCTAGACGTCTGCTGCCTAGACGTCTAGCAACAACCTAGACGTCTGCTGCCTAGACGTCTAGCAAGCCTCTGCTGCCTAGCATTTGCTGACTAAAACTCTGGATAGTGACTTCACCTCCTAACACATACCCCTAATATTTGATGATATAATTTTGATCATCACTTTTTATTTTTAGTAGTGGGCTTAGCCCCACCCGTTGTTAACACCTGCGATATTTGATTTTGGTTTTCCTTATTGATATTCCTTTGAGTTTCCTTTTCTCTTTGTTCTTGCTTTGACAACCTTCTTCTCCTTTTTCCATTCTCATCAACACTTTTATCTTCATCAATCTCTCTATGTTTTCATCTGTTCATAATTGGACTTGTCTTCTAAAGATTTATGCTGCCCTAGAGAATCTGAAATGCAAGGAATAGCCTCATAAACACTTTCTTCTTTATGTTGCCCCAAAAACCCTAAAATACAAGGATGATCCTCCATAGTAATTACTTTCTTATGCTGCCTTGGAAACACTAAAATTCCATGGATATCCTCTATATGCATTTCTTTATTATGTTGCTCTTGAAACCCTAAAGTGCAATGGATACACTTTGTACTACTTCCATTTTTATTGCAAGGAGAGGATTTTATGCTACTTGAGGAAAATGAAGCTGATTTACTTGGATTAACCTCGACCTCTTTTGTCTCATCTGCTTTCAAATTTGCTTCTCCATATTCTTTCGCACCTTTAATTCTTGAATTTGAACTTGTGCATTGTACTTCTCATTTTGTGTTAATATTTTCTTCTAATGATTGATTCGAGTAAACTGTAATGTTCTTCATCATTTGATGATGTAGATATGAAATGAAATGTAATATTATAAATGTCTGCGGTGGGCCAAAATAATACCCAAGGGGCTATAAGAAGGACAATAATGATTGCCAGCTAGTAGGCTAAAAAGCCCAACAAAGAAAAGGACTAAGATAATTCTTGATATAATTATGATTTGACTCAGCTTCTTGATAAGGGGCTTTTTTTGCCACTTTCTTGAGAGTGGAAATTTTTTGATTTGACTCAGCTTCTACTATGATATAATCTCCTTGCATCATATCGAAGTTTGTATCATGCCCAAAATTTTCCATCTCTCTCTCCATCATTTTCACTTTGAAATCTTTTGCCATGTGTCCAGTATCATAACATTTGCGACATCATAGTTGATCCCATTCTCTTGATTCATATCTAACCCTAATGGATTGTGGTAAAAGTTTTGAAACATCCATGGCAACACATATTCGACTTAATACAACATGCCTTCTTTGCTTAGTAGTTGGTCCGTCTTGGATGAACTCCCCTAGAGTATTGATGATATTCTTCCAAACCTCCTTATTGATAAGCTGATGAGGAAATGCAAAAAGCCTAATCCACACCGAAAGTCTTTTAATAGTCTTTGTCTCCACATAAAAAAAATCTCACTTCATGGTCTTAAATACTATGCATCTATACCTCTAAACCAAGGGCCACCATCCATTATTTTATTCATTTTTGAACTGGAGAAGGTGACGAGGAAAAATCCTTTTGGAATAAAACAAGGTTCCATGAGCCTGGGGGACGGGGGGATGAGGGGATGGGTTTCGTGGGACGACGAGGGATGGCAGGCCGATTTTAGGGGACGGCTCGGGGACGGCTGGTATAATACTATGAAATTTGAATTTTTTTAGAAATTTAGAATAATCTACACATACAAAATTCTACACAACAAAAATGATATTAGGATATTCATATTGATATTCATTATCAAGTGCAGCCATTTAATTGTTTCAACTTTCAACAAATATAACTTGAAGGTTCAGCCAAGGATATCAAGTGCAATCTGCCAATCTCTAACAATTAACCAAATTAGTTGCTATTGCTCAAGTAATGAATGCCACATTGTTCAGCTTTTAAGTTTTAACATTCAAACAATAAGTATAACTTAAATAGCCCAAGTCATCTCTATGGATAAACTGAGTATTGTAGACATGGAATTTTACATGCTTACACACAATTCCATCTCTACTTAAATAATTCTACAGATTTGCAATCATTGTAGTACAGCAATAATAATGCACAGAACCTGCAACAACAATAATAACAGCAGCAATAACAGCAATAGAAGCAGCAATGGCAATAGCAGCAGCAATGGTAGATAACAGTAAATACAGGTAGTTTTATATTAACAATGGCATTTACAGTTCAGCATTACAGTTTCAGCATTGCAATCTGCAGCCTGCAAACCCTAGGCAGAATATCCTTCATGGCTGCATACAAGACTGGATTGCATCATGCCCTAATGCACATATGCATCAACTCTCACACTTACCAATGTTGTTCCGTTAATCCACCAACTTGCATGACTCTCCTCAATGCCCTGGCTGAATGAATGAATGAACCCTTCAATCCATGAACCCCTTCAATGGATTGAATGAGGGGAGGGCTTATTTATACACCAAAAAGTAGTTATGCCCTCCAACTACCTCATAACTTCCCCAAATTACATTTCATATGCATTTGACCCATTAATATGATCAACAGGATCAGTAGTCTCTGATTGTTCACTGCACTTTTTGGAATCAGTAGTCTCTGATTTGACCCTTACCTTTTTATTTTATTAAATTTTCATTATTAATTTTTGTTTTTTATTTTGGCTGAGGATGCCCAGCCGTGAGGACGCCCAGTCGTGGGGGACGGCTGGTCGTCCCCAAGGATGCCGCAAAACAGGGGACGTCCCGGGGACGGGAGGCCATAGGCCTCAGGCATCCCAGGACGTTTCCTAGCCGGGGGACGAAAGGAAACGTCCCCCCGTGACACTGGAAAAAAGTCATGGAGTAATTTGAATTCAGTCCCCACTCCCACTTGATCCATTTTTGAATCTCCAAATAACTTGGCCAATATTTGTGGAACTTACATATTTTTTTTTTGAAAAAATTGAAAAAAGCTTGCATTAAAACAAATTACAGTTACAAGAGGGAGAATGGGCATCCCAACCAAGAGCAAAGAGACCAGAAGAACAAAGGGAAAGGACGACAAGTCGCGAAATCGCGACACCAAACCTAACAACCGCCGCGCCACGACAACCGGTCGCGAAATCGCGACATGTCGCGACATCGCGACAAAACTGCGCCGAGGCCACACAACTCAAAAAATGTCGCGAAATCGCGACAGCACAGCTCCAAAGCACCCAAACGCCAAAAACGTCGCGAAATCGCGACGAGAAAGCCAGAAGGCACCTGCTCACCAAAATTGTCGCGAAATCGCGACGAGTTCTCCCTTAGACAGCAACCTTGAGAAAGTGTCGCGATATCGCGACGGCTTTTCCTTAAAGCCCCAGTTGGCCGGAAGTGTCGCGAAATCGCGACAAGAATTCCATTGGGCGCCCCTTCCGCAAAAGTGTCGCGAAATCGCGACATGTTCTCCCCCATGGTGCCCTTTTCTTAAACTAGTCGCGAAATCGCGACGTTTATCCTTCATGCAGTTTGTTCTCCAAAACTGTCGCGAAATCGCTACAAGTTTGCCCCTTTGCTTCCTTTCCTCAAAAATGACGCGAAATCGCGACAAATTATCCTTTGAGAAGCTTTTCACAAAAAATGTCGCGATATCGCGACGGTTTTTCCCCTTAACGCAATTTTGCTCAAAGCGTCGCGAAATCGCGACGACTTTCCTCCAGCGACGGAACCGACAAAAAGGTCGCGAAATCGCGACATGTTCTCCCCGTGGTGCCCTTTTCTCAAACTAGTCGCGAAATCGCGACGTTTATCCTTCATGAAGTTTGTTCTCCAGAATTTTCGCGAAATCGCTACGGGTTTGCCCCTTTGCGTCCTTTCCTCAAAAATGGCACGAAATCGCGACAAATTTTCCTTTGAGTAGCTTTTCACAAAAAATGTCGCGATATCGCGACGGTTTTTCCCCTTCACGCAATTTTTCTCAAAGCGTCGCGAAATCGCGACGACTTTCCTCCAGCAACAGAACCAACAAAAAAGGTCGCGAAATCGCGACACCTTCTCATCAAAGACCGCGACGACGCAACAAGTCGCGAAATCGCGACAATTTTCCTCCCAAGGCCGCGGCAACAAAATAGGTAGCGAAATCGCGACAATTGTCCGGGAAAGGTCGCGACAGAGCAGCATGTCGCGAAATCGCGACAGCTTTCCAAACAAGGTCGCGACGGCGCAATATGTCGCGATATCGCGACAAAAACTAACCTTAGCCATTTTTGAGCTCATGGATGCAGGGATCGTTCCAGACCACTCCGAATCTCTTCATCTATCATAGGCATATCATCTGTGCGGTGAACACCTACCTCTTTCTCGGCACCCATCTTCGCAAGGAAGTCGGCTACCGTGTTCAAATTTCTACTCACATACACGGGGATAACATCATCTAACTCCCTCCATAACTCCTTGATTTGGGATATCAAAATCCGCGGTCTCCGGGCTTTTAATGAGAAATTCTGCAAGCAATCAAGAGCGCCGATCGGGACTTGAGAATCGATTCAAGAATTATCCTCCGGTAACCACAGCTAATGACCCGGATAGACGCCGACTTAATGGCAAAGGCTTCGGCTTCATTGTTCGTGGCTCTGCCCAATCCCTGCAATTCCCGGTAAAGAACCGCACTCGAGTGATCCCGACGGACAACACCAATTCTGCGCTGCCGGGTTGCCTTTTGCGGCCCCATCAGTATTGATCTTTATCCAGCCAACTGGGGGAGGTTTCCAGCATGCTCTGCCTTGCCCCTCATGTCCCTCAACCCCCTCTTCAAGATGCCCAAGAGCTGCTGATTCTCTTCATCAACATAAATAGCAACGGTTTCTGTGACTTTGCTCCAGATGACCCGCCAAACGCCGTCAATCGAGGAGAAAGTGTCTCTAAATATCCGGGCGTTTCTCTCCAACCAAACTTGCCACCAAATGAAGAGAAAGCCTAGCGCCGGCCAGTTCGGAGAGCTATGGATTTGAACCTGCCCCTTTTCCATTTTTCCCAAATATTGGTACGATTGAAAACACCATTAGCCTGGAGTTTAAATTGAGAGAACCAGCGTTCCCAAATCTGATGAGTAAAAGGGCACTCAAAAAACAAGTGATCTGCAGTTTCCTCATGTTGGAGGCATAAAGCACATTGAGAGGGGCCATTGAAACCCCTACGTCTGAGATTGTCAAAGGTGAGAAGTCCATTATGCATAAGTTGCCAAGCAAAGAAATTCACTTTCGGCCAGCCCTTTGAATGCCAAATCCTTCTCCAATGTTGAACCGGAAAAGAGTGTGGGGGAGGCTCAGGGAGGATCTCTTCATATCCAGCCTTAACTGAGTAGACCCCAAGGCTTCCATAGCCCCGAGGCTAATTCATCTTCCTCATCCCTCCCCGTGAGGAACCTTTACGACAAGATTTTATGCGGGATGGGCGCCAACTCCGGAGAGACGATGATTGGCCACTCCTCCCACCGCTTAAACTTTTTAAATTTATACCCCCCCAATTGATTGGTGTGTAGATAATTATCAATATGGATCCAGCCACAGGCTTCTAAGGCGGTCATGATAGGTTGTAGCTCGGGGAACATGACAATAATGGGCGGATGTTGGTCCCAAGAGTCGAGTCCCAGAAGCGAGCCTTGTCTCCTCTCCCCACTTTCCAGAATAATTGATCTTTGATAATCTGGGACCCAAGCTTGAGAGTCTGCCACACTAAGGATCCAGTACCTTCCAAGGGAAAGCGACCCACCTCATTGGGATGAACATGCCCCAAATATTTACTGGAAAGAATTCTGCTGAAGAGGGAGGTTGGCTGAGAAATCCACCTCCAATACAGTTTTCCAGCCAAGGCTCTGTTATTAAGCTTAGAACTTCTCAGGCCCAGCCCTCCTTTGTCCTTAGGCTGGGTAACTTTGTCCCCACCCAACCAAAGCCCATCTTTTCTTCCCTTTTGCGCCTTCCCATAAAAATCTTCTAGCCATTTTGTCCAGCTCTTTCCAGATGGTATGAGGGGCAGCCAGTATTGAGAATTTATAGATCGGCAAAGCCTGTATAACTGACTGTAGGAAGGTTAATCTACCCCTGTAGCTTAACCATTTATGAGCCCAATGATTCATTCTGTCTTTGATGCCTGCCAGCAGATTCTTCCAGATGTCAATTTTTAACTTTTTGAAATGAAGGGGAACGCCCAGGTAAACAATTGGAAGAGAAGTCCTTGTGAAGCCCGGGATCTCAATAACACGCTCCTGTGGCCGTTGGTCAAGATTGAAAAAGACCACTTTGGACTTCCTGTCATTTAGAACCTGATTTGAAGCCCTTAGGTAGATATTCAGAGTATCTCTGATTCCTCTAGCTTCCCGAAGAGTGGCCACACCAACCGGGGCCGGTATCGTCCACAAATTGCAAGTGAGTCAGAGTTTCCTCCCCAACCTTGATACCGGATAGCGAGACCTTGTTGCCTTCTCCTCGAAGCAGATCTGCCCAAACCTTCGACCAAGAGAAGGAAGAGATAGGGAGAACAAGGGTCTCCCTGGCGAAGACCACGAGTGGCACCGAAAGGATGCGAGGGAAGGCCCTTGATGAGAACAAAATAAGAGGGAGTAGAAACACAACTCATAACCCAATAAATCCATTCTGAGAAAAGCCAAAGGCAGCCATCATTTTCGACAAGAAGCACCACTCCACCCGGTCATAAGCCTTGGACATATCCGAGTTTAATGAACATTCCTTTGTTGCCCGAAGTTTGCATTGAATGGATGGCCTCCTGGGCCAAAACCACCCCATCCAAGATTTGTCTTCCCTCAACAAAGCCCCCTTGTTCAGGAGAAATGATGTTATGAAGTAGGGGTTTAAGCCTCTCAGCCATTATCTTAGTGATGATTTTGTAAATCACATTGCATAAAGCAATAGGCCTGAAATCAGAGATATGAGTCCCCGCTTCCCCTTTTGGAATTAAAGCTATGAAGGTGTGATTGATCGCCCTGAGCATTCTTCGATTGGATCTGGATTCCTCGATGTGACCAAAACATCCTCCCCCAAGGTGTCCCGAGAAAGCCTGAAAAAATTCAATAGGAAAGCCATCCGGACCGGGAGATTTTCCAGTACTCATACCAAAGACCACATTTCTCAATTCATCCCTTTCAATGGGTCTAAGCGGGGGCACGATTGTCTTCTTCGAGAGATAATAGAAGGAATAACATTAAGAACTTCGTTACGAGCCTCAACATCTTGCTCCATACTTTCCTTAAAAAGTTTAGAAAAGTAATCGATTGCATGGGAATGCATACCAGGAAGAGTATCGAAGACATTTCCATGTTCATCTTTAAGAGCTTCCATATTGTTCATCTGTCTCCTAGCACAAGCTGACCGATGAAAAAATTTGGTATTTCTGTCCCCCTCTAATAACCAAGTATTTCTAGCCCTCTGTTTCCAGTATATCTCCTCTTGGTTGTCAATGTCCTCAACCGCTTTACGCAGTTCATCATCTTCAAATTTGAGTTGCTCAGTAATTGATCCTTCCCTAAAAAGTTTCTGAACCTCCTCCCATCTAGCCACCAAGGGGGCCCTTTGGGACTGGAAATCCGACTTGTTTTCTTTCCTCCATTGTTTCAATTGAATTTTGACAAATTGAAGCTGTTTATGAAATTTGAACATTGCTGTCCCAAAAGGTGGACGGCCTTCTGTCCACCATTGAGTAATTTTCTGTCGAAGGTCCTCCTTTTGTAACCAAAAATTCTCAAATTTAAAAGGCCTATGGTGCTGCCCTCTCGAAGTCCCTCCCTCTAGCAAAATGGGAAAATGATCCGAAATAGGGCCCTCCAAAATCTGGAACTTAAAAGTCCATTTAACAAAAGCCTCCTCCGAGACCAAAAAGCGATCTAACTTGACCTTCCTGCTATGTGGCTCCTTTCTCTTGTTTGTCCAAGTGAAAAAAACACCAGGGCCTTGAACGTCCACTAAATGAAAGGCCTGAACTTGGGCAATCAGAAGCCGGTCCCCTGGATCCAAAACAGGGGTGCCACCTTCCTGGTCACGAACAGATAATTTTGCATTAAAATCCCCTGCAATAATCCGGTCATAACACTCCTGTATGCCCTCATGTTGTGAACAGACTTCCCATTGGAGCCTCTGGCCATCTAGGTCTTGGGCCCCGTAAAAGTTGGTGATTAGGACATGCTCGAAGTGAAGTTATTTCTGAAGAGAGAAGTAAGAACACCCCTCCAAGCTATATGTTCTAAAGCGGTCCAATCCGAGAGGGTTCCAAAGGGTAACAATTCCAACTGAAGCTCCTTGGGCAGCCACATCCATATGACCGGCTCCCGCATGATTTTAGTAGCGGTTTTACTCATAATATCTAAAGACATTTTGGTCTTCTGAAGAAGCAAAAAGTCTGTTTTACGGTTTTCTAAGAGTCTTTGAACAGCAGATTGATGGGTTCTCTTGTTTAAACCCCTAACATTCCAAGATTGAATAATCATTGAAAACCTTGAGAGGAGTAAGAATCAATGGTCCTCACCAATCCTCCATTGATTAGCTTATCTCCTTGCGTTGTTAGTAGTTCCTTATTGGATTTTCTTCCCGCTCCTTGAGAGTTATTGTTTCTAGATCTCTTCTCCACCTGGGTAATCCCTAAAGCAGGCCTTTCTCTGTTTTTATCTGCATTTCCCATGGTGACATCTTTGATAGCCGGCTGTGCTGGGGAGTGTATAACCAATGCCCCTGGATTCTCTGACTGCAGATTCTCAGTTGGCACAGTCACCTGTTCTACTACAGGAGTAAAAGAAGGAGAAACAAGAGGTGGAGTGTTGTCATTCACACCATTCCCATCCACTCCCTCCATAGTTTGGTCCTCCTGATCCACTAATGACTTAAAAATTTCATACCGATTGTTTGGCTTGAGCTGCACCTGCTCCTTGCCATTTTTCTTTTTGTTTCTCTTTCGTTTCACCTGTTCAAAGCCATCCTGCTGAGCATCAGGACTTGGAGAATTGCTAGAAGGTTCATTGACAGGACTGGACTTACCCTCTCTAGGGCGGTTTGACATTCCGCTCGGAACCTCCGTTTTTGTGCTCAAGATGTTTGGGCAAAACCTTGCCAAATGTCCATGCTTATGGCATACTCGGCACCTGAAAGGTAGGGCCTCATAGTCTAGCTGTTGGATCCAGGGTACTCCTGCTAGCTCAAGTTCCGCCTCAGCTGGTAGAGGCTGACTAATGTCCATCTCTACACATATTCTGGCAAAGACAGTTGTATTTCCCTCTATGGTATCTTTGGAGACTCCCAAAAATCTGCCTAGGGAATTACCTATTAGTTCCAACACCTGCTCACCCCAAAACTCCATCGGGAGAGCGTACGGCCGAATCCAGGACCGGGACAGCCATGGGTTCGATGCGGGGGTCGAAACCCACTCTCCAGGGGTTGGACAAATAACCCTGCTGGTCCGTGGTTTCTCTTTTCTGATTCAAATGCTCTGTTTCTATCTGCTAAAGAAGAGAAACTAATGATGAAATACCCATTGCTTATAGGCCATAAAGAGTACTCACCGTGTGGCTCCCAGTTCTGGCGAACCCGGGTATGCGAGAAAATTCGGTGTGGGTCGGATGCCCATGAATTTGGAGATCAAGTCGTGATTAGCTCGGTAGACGATTGTATCTTCGACCAGCATTGGTTCTATAACAATCTTAGGCACGGAAGTGGATTGCGGGAGGCATCCATTAACGCGGTGAGCATTTGGGCCATTGCCAACATTCTTGAGTATCGTTTGAAAAGCATTCCGTTGAGCTCCATCAGTGGAAGGCGAGGGGTTATCTTTCAACTTCTCAGCATATGAAGTCTTTCTCCCAGCAGGAGAAACTGGAGGAGACCCCATCGGGCCCTCCGGGACCACGAATGTACCTTCAGATGAATTCAAAATCAACCCCCCAAAGCCCCTGGCAAGATCTTCGGGCCAGAATCCCTCGAGCAACACCAGACGCCTTCTCAGAAATTTTCCCGCCAAATCGCCAGAGCTATAGCTTGATAATGTTGATTTAAACTCTATCGGAAGGAGATGTTTGTTCGTGGAACTTACATATTAACCCTCTGCTTTTAAGAACCATTGTATCATGCTCGATAATCTCATCCTTGATAATCACTTCTGGTGTACTATCTACTATTAGATAGGGTTTTCCATAGATTTGCTCTTCCTCTTATCCCTAACTAGGGCATCCATGCTTTCAACTGCGGCATCCTCACTTCCAGTAAGGACTTTCAAAAATGTCTTCCTTGTCATTCCACCTATATTTTCTTTACAAGAATCCTTTAATTTTGGAACTTCTCCTAAGATCTGGAACAAATGTGCTCACTTGTTGCTCGCTCTTTACTTCTTGCTTGCATTTGCGATGCTTGCTTTCTAAAACAAGAAAAAGGTGAGGCTCTCTAAAAGTTAGATTTAAAATAGCTTCACAAGATTTTTGTTTTAATTTTTTTTAAAAAAAGAAAAGGAGTTATATATTATATATCGATATTCAAATTTGCAAAGAACAATTATCCAACAAGCAGCTTGGAGGTCACGAGATTGCTTTCCAAAACGAGGAACAAACAACAAAGCACATTAAAAAACTCCAAAAAGTGCAGTGGTATACCAAGGGTCCCATCGATGCAAAGGGTATCATAATCACCAAGAAAACTTGAAACACCAAAAGCTCCCATCACGCAATGTTCTAGAGTTGCCCAGAGGCATCAAAATCTCCAGGGGCGCCGAAATCTTCAAAGGCTCCAAAATCTCCAAAGGCTCCAAAATTGCCATATGCTTCCTATCATCTGTGCCACTCATGTTGTCTACTTTTATTTTTTCTTATTACGCTGAGATGCAAATAGGCTATGTTTATGGCCTCGTTTGCAAGGCGATCAGCCACCATATTATGCCTCCTTCCAATGTGGGAGTATTGTATATATTCAAACTTCTGCTTCAATTCTCTTAGTCTTCTCTTAACTATTTGTGGTTGGACTAATGAGAAATTTTTCCCCTTATATAGGGCAGAGATCACAAGTCTCGAATTTCCATACACATGGAGTTGCTTAATGCCTTGTTCTTGAGCCAATTTTTGTCCCATTTCATAGCCTATCAATTCTGCAACATTATTGGTTGTTTTCCCCAAATTGATTTTGAACTGAAGCATTTCATAGTGTGGTGCCACTAGTATCACACTACCAGTCGCTGCACGGCCTGGGTTTGATTTAGAGGTTCCATCAAAGAAAAGTGCAGGGAACTTTATCTTTGGAGGTTTGATTGTTCTAACCTGTGGCCCAAAATTCAGGAGATTTTGAAGATCCATTTGGTGTAATAGTTGTATCTTCTTTTTTCTTAATCTCCTAATGTCTTGTTGTTTATGATATATAACTTTTGCGTTCAAGACTATCTCCCTTAACACTCTATTGGTTAACACTCGAAAATTGGTTCTTTTGTGATAAAAAAATATCCTATTTCTGTCCTTCCATATGTGCCAAATGATGAATATTGGCACTGAATATCATATCTGCCTGATAAGGTGCTTGCCCTTTAGTCCCCATTTGTACATTTGGCCCCAATTGGTTAGGCAATTCTCTGAGTTTAAGGTTCTTGATAGTGCTAATCCTATCTGCTGAGTTATTTCAATCCAGATTTTAACTGCTTCTGTACACTGAAAGAATAGATGTGATAATGTTTCATTGTTCTTAAGACACCTATGGCAAATATGAAGCCCTATGATATTCCTCTTAATGAGGTTGTCTCCAGTAAGAATCTTGTTTTGGAGCACCAACCAAAGAAAGGATTGAAGTTTGGGGCGAACCTTGTAATTCCATACCTTAGCTATGGTTGAGTTCTTCTGACCCTGTTGCTGTAATAACACCCCTTGTCTAACTGTGTAAACACCTGACCCACTAATAGAGCCCCATAGAAGCTGATTTGGAAATTGGGGAGAAAGTTTAATCCCTTCAGTTTGAATGTGCAGTTGTCTCCATGAGTCTTGGTCAAGATGTGGTACGGGTGGATCTTTCACCCATTCAATGAAGCTTGCAAGAGAGTTAACACCCAACTGTTGCAGGTCTGCTTTTATTTATAGGAAACAATTGTTAATGATTGGAGATCCTCCCAAGACTGGATCATCCCATATATTGATTTGTTTACCATCCCCTGGAATCCAAGAGGTATGATTTAATATAATATCTTTAGCTTCCACAATATGTTTCCAAATTGAGGAGGAGCTTGCTATGCTTTTCACACTTTTTATGATCTGGATCCCATTAGAGTTGTTCAGATATTTGCATTTTAAGATTTGCTTCCATGGAGAGTCTGGTGGAGTGAGCAGATTCCAAAGCAGCTTAGCACTTAGTGCCTTGCTAACATTTGCTGTTTTTCTGATTCGTAGGCCTCCCTGCCCCTTTGGCTTGGTAACAGTCTCCCAATTGACCAAATGGAACTTTTTCCTATTTGATTGCCTTCCCCCTTGCCACAGGAAAGTTCTTAACATTGCATCTAACTTCTGCAAGATATATAAGGGTGCATGATACACCAACAATTGATATATGGGAAGACTTGCTAATACTGATTTGATTAAAATAACTCTTCTAGCCAAACTGAACCAACTGGCAACTTTGTTTTAATTTTATTTCTTAAATAAAACTTTATTATTTGATTAGTACTCTGTAGAACTTTATTGAAAAAAAAATGTATAGAAGCAAAACATCTTATAGATATATATGTTATTATATATAGATATATTTTGTTGATTATTTGTGGGGAAATAATATTTTTTTTTATTTGAACCTAACTACGGATTTTATAACCTATTTTTTTCAGAGATGTTTTTTTTTTAATGTTTATCTGGTAGAATTCGAATATGACTTTGAACAAGGAAACTATGCCTGAAGGCTGCAACTATGCCAGATGTGTTTCAGTAGGAGGCATACTTTTAGGTGATGTAGTTGCATCCTGTGTGGTATAGTTTCTATCTTATGAGTAGCCAACCAAGTCAAAAGGTCAGACTCCAAGCCAGCACCCAGAATGGAGTAACAAACAAAACAACTATGCTGCATGCTGAAGTGTAGGTGGGCTACTTGCATATAAAGGAGTAATGGCCATGGGATCCTTCCTACATGACATTGGCCTTCTGTGGACATCCTGTTCAAAGAAATTGTTGATACATGTCTATTTAGAGCCTTGAGAGTCACTGGACAGTCTATAAACATACCATCTTTTGAGGACCAACATTTCTTTTGGCAAGAAAACTAGGGGAGAGTGGATTTTGGGCAGAGCATAGGCTGTTCAAGTTTTGTGGCAGAAATTAAGAGAAAGTTCTCAAAGTGTTTGAACTTGTAAAGCCATATATAGTTGCCAAGCATGATGTATGCCATAAAGAAAACAATCTTCTTTTTTCCTGGAGTCTTTCTATCCCGAGAATTTTCTTTTTATTATTTCTCTTTTTCTTTTAAAAATTTGTTTTTCTTGCTCCATGTTGAATTGATGTATTACATTTGTGTGAAGGGTTTTCTTTATGTTCTTTGCTGTTGTTTCAGTGTTTGCTATGTTTTAGCTTGTTTACTTTAGTTGGAGCATTGAAATTGCATGGTAAAATTGTAATCTCATGGGATCAAAAGCATAAACATAAAAATTTCAGTTGTAAGACAACTTGAAGGTTCATGTTATGAATTCCACTCAGCTGTAGAGTTCTTGAATTTTGGATCAACAATTCACAAATGTGAAACAGTTATTTGTGATTCCTAATTTCCCTGCATTGGGTGGTCATGTTCTTGGCTGATTTAATGATAGTGCTTACGGGTTCTAGTAGGTCGAGGTATTCCTCTTATCATTAGCTGGAATTGTAATATTATAGTATGGTTCTCTTTGTGTATTTATTGGGAAGTTGTCTTCTCATGGGATGTTATCTTCCTCTATGACTTACGAGAGTTTTTGTTTCTGGTTAATGTTTTTTTGACATTTAAACATTTGACTCAAATATTGATTAGTGCTTGTGGATTCACTGAGGTGATCTGCTTCATTCATGAGTGCCTTTGGAGCAAGGATTAATTTATATACTACTAACTTTGGAATGAAACAGACAGCAAACCCCAAATGAAACAGTTCCAACAGTGCTACCGAATAGCAGCCAGATGATGAGACTACGAGAAACTTTCAGTCAATATCTTCAAATGGGCTGCCTGGGTATATGAGCTTGGAGTCCAAGGGCCTTATCACCCCTTCAAGATATTTGTTTGTACCTTGTCCCCAACTTCATTGTCTTTTCTTGTTGACATTGATTGTGACTTTAATTGTGATCTTTATAGGGATAATTCTCATTACTGTCTTCTTTTGATGATGTCATTTTTCTAGCCAATTTTAATGCCCTCGGTAGGGCTTGCCAAAATCCTTTTTGTGATTCTATAGATGATGAGCTTTATATTCATGAGTTAGATTCAGAGGATTTTGTATTGCAAATAGCCTCAACCAATGGGAAGGATACAATGAGGTTACAAGAGGAAACTTCTTTAGTTGAATGAGTCTCATTATCTTTCAGCATTGCTGACTCTAGTAGACTTATGCTTTACTTCGGTGCAACTGTGGTTGATAACTTGATCATGCCCCTACCAATAAGTCTCTGATTCTTACATTTGGAACTTTCATGATGTTTACCGGCTCCTCCTTGCTGACAATGTTGTTTTGACTTTTACTTTGTCTATTTTTCCCCATCCTCTTCCATTCCTCAGGTGTCTTTGTTTATTGATCACACAACAGTTATTTTAGATGTTTAAAACGTTGATGCTTATGCTGCCTGTTGTTTTCAGCTTATGGATGACTGTTGTTCCCTTTAAACATTCACCAGAAGAAAGGATTTGTTATCCCATATCTTATGAGAGTCATCCCTTGACTCCTTACTCGTGTGATTGATCAATCAAAATTGACTAATTTCAATGTACTTGTCCTACACAGCTTGATATGACGAGGAATATAAAACCATGCACAGAAGACTCCATTTTGTCCTATTCTCTAAGCATTTTTCCATGTCCTCCATGTATAGAGTGTGTTGTTTCACTTCAACGAAAGTAGTGTTTCACTGTACTGGTCCTATGAACCATTTGTATGATGAGGAATGTAAAACCATTCACAGAAGACTCCGTTTTGTTTCATTCTCTCAGTCTTCTTCCGTGTTCTCCAGATATAGAGAGTGTGTTGTCTATCAATGAAAGTAATGCTTCTTGCATCTAGGTGACATGAGCTCATTTATGCCCTTCACAATTCCTTGAAGGCATTTTTGTGTACTGTCATTCCATTGGGAGCCTCTTCTCTAAGAAAATTTACTTCAAAACTTTGGTGCCTTATGCCAGTCCTCTTTATGACATCATTGGTCAGCCCCTTTTTCAAGTCTTACTTATATATTTTGCCAAGTCTCTCAAATATAATATGGACGAGCTTGTTTTTCATGTTACAGCCTTATTTATGAAATTGTCTGTTAAGGCTTGTTTTGCTCTTGGTTGCAGCACGATATTATTCACCCTGTTAACAGATCAGGGAGGTGTGGGCCATGCCCTAGTTATGGACATAAACTTTGTAAGGAGTTGGACATCATAAGTTGAGAGTGAGGGGACAGGCAGGCAGGCATTGCTTTTATTTTTCCTCTTCAAGCTATGATTGAGAATACTAGTCAGCGGCCTTTTAAAGGTTTCTTGATCTTTGTAGGCTTCTGAAAGGCTTTGTACTCTGTACGCAAGGACTATTCTAGACATTACGTGTTAGTTATTTTATCTGACTATAACTTATAGCAACATTAACGCTTGAATGTTATAGTATAATGAAATCATTAAATCGTGCTGTGCCATAATATATTCACAAACACAAAATCACCTAGAAAAGGTTCCAGTGACAGTTTGACTTTTCATAAGTGTCTTTCCCCGATTTTTCAAATCTGGAACTGTTAGAGTTTATTTATTGAGCTATTTTGTTCCTAGGTTATTCTGCGTAAACACTTTTTGGATTCATTTGGTGCTTGTCACAGCTTTCTGTTTCCCAGCAAAAAGGGCACTGCACATGATTTTCCATCAAGATACCAGGACCAGAGCATCTTTTCCTTTATTGGCAAGAATGATCCCAACCTATAATTATTTTCAGGTTATCATCAATTTTGTTCCCCTTTTGGTATTTCATTAAATTGGGTCATGTGTATCCCATGTGGCCCTTATGCAATACCTATAAAACCTCTAAAAACCTCAACTTGGGATCATTGAAGCCAGAGAATCTTTTCCATTAACTGGCTTCAATGATCCTAACCTATAATTTATGCAATACCAGAGCATCTTTTCCTTTTTATTTTTTAACGGAATGGTGCCATGCCACATATACAATGCAAATTGCTGCCATGTGTTCATTCTCTTATCAAAATTACAGACAATTTTGTACTAAATAATTCCTCTTTATAAGCCATCTAATATTTTTCCATCCATAATGTCTTCTTCATTAGTTTACAGCCATAACAACAATAAAAGTTAAAAATCAGGGAATGTGCCTAAGCACAATATGTTCTTAATCATTCAGCGTCATCTTACATTTAGTCATTTCAAAATCATGATATAGATAATCAATGGTACAAACAAGAATCATCCCATAATACACTTCACACAATTTTCGTACTTTCTGCAAACTCAGCCATTACATGGTACAATTAGTAATACAAGACTCAGTTTCTTTTAATTGGTTATTTGGGATTGAAACGGGCCCCATCCATATTACATCATTGACCACATAGTGGTATTTCAACAGTTTGACAATTATGCATGTCTCGCTAGGTGAGATTCAAACCTAGGTCTCCTCCTTAAAAGCTGAGGAATATAATCATTTGAGCTAATGCCATTTGATGTAATACAAGACTCAGTTATCAAACTGAAGGATCAGCAGATGGGGCCATGATCATTATAGCAGTTACAACATGTTCAAAGTTTACAGCCATGTTAAGGACACTTGTATACACATATTGTTCCAGTCTTCAAAAGTCGATCCATGATCATTATAGCAGTTACAACATGTTCAAAGTTTACAGCCATGTTAAGGACACTTGTATACACATATTGTTCAAGTCTTCAAAAGTCTTTTTGGAAATTTGTTCAGCCTGCATTGGTATAACTCTAGCATTATTACCAACCATCCAACCACCAAGAGAGAGCGCTTGTACTTCCCATCCACCAACCCAAGTCCTTCCTAATATTTTTCATCACAGAGGCATATACAGAGGAGCACAATCACACAACACAACATTGGAATACCAAACAACATACACACTTAACAGAAAACAACTTTGGGGTTCCTTGGTCCCACACTAGAGCCATAGCTAGTCGTGGAGGAGCCTACTCAACCCCACACTTATCCAGAGCAGCTCCAACTGAACTTTGATTTTGAAGCAGCTACAACTGACCTCCGGAACGTATAATCACCCCCAATCATCCATCAATAAATCATCACCTCGAGGAGGGCCTGCTCGATCCTCGGAATAATGGTATCAGGGAAGCGACAACTTAACCCTGAACCGTTCTAGTGGGGATGTTCATACATGCCCACACTATGGCTCTCTTCCCTGGAACCTTATGGAGATTCCACAGGCAGACAGACAAACGATATACATGCAACTTTTCCTATCATATCCTCTGACATCCAAACATGACACTTACAAACTGGACACAAAGGAAGTTTTCGATATAGCTGTTTCAGAGGATTAGAATGATCAAATTCTTATCTTCTTTCCAATTTAGATGTGCCTTATTGTTTTTTCAATGATTTTACACAGGTTTTTATGAGGGATCCCATTTCCCTCATACTGAGTGGGGTTTGAACCTTGGTGATGTGCCTTATTGTTACTGTTATGCCTAATAATTTATTTTGCAAATTAACAAATTAACAATTTAAGCTATATTACCACTCTTAAGAGGGTAGCTTCCCCTTGATCCCTTTCTCCATACTTCGCTTGTGCACAACAATCTTCTTCTTCTACTCTGCTTCCGTCTCTGTGCAAGGCTCTGCATGCTTTCCCTTCTCTTGTCCTTTTTCCTTTCGCCTCCACTTCCATCTACCTAATTTCTTTGCCACCTATCTCCTCACCCCCTACCCTCACTATGACCTAATTCCTACCTTGGTTCCACCAATCCCTCATGTTTTTATCAACTTCAATTCTCCTCCTTTCCCCCTAATCAGCCAACCTAACAGTTAGATTATTTCTGTTAGTCTAGATTATTTATGTTAGTCCCTTTTTTTTCGTTAGACTTATTAGATTATTGCTTTAATCCTTTTATTACCTTAGCCCTTTTGATTTTTTTATTTCTTTAGGCTGGTTAGATTGTTGCTTTAGCCTTTCTTTAGGTTGGTCATTCTTTAAATTTCATTTTTATTAATTATTGATTGTGGTTATGGGCAAGATATAAACATAGACATGTCTGTACACACACGTAACTCTTACACGGTTTGGACCACATGATATGTCTTGTGTAAGACATTTTGTGTTCTTCCCCTTGGTTGGCCTTCCACACTTGCACACACAACACAAACATACATGCCTTTCCTTTTCTTCGTTTTTTTCAACATTAGCAAAACACCACAATATAATTCATAAAATAAATCACCTTAAGGAATCAGATGACACATAAATAACTATGTAACTTCTGCATTCATATATATTAAATTCACACATGATCAAACCAAAAATCCTAAGAACTCGTAATTACATGTCAAATCATATTGATGTCGAATTATATATATCTGAAGTTGCTAAAGGGGTGGGCATCATGTATTGTCACATTCTTGTTTAAGATTCTTTAATGGACCGATATTACTATGCTTATATGAAACGTTTTTGGCAGAATTAGCAACACCAAAGGAAAGTTAACGCGTTTTAACTGAGAGTGGGTAGGGGTTATAGTGGCAGCAGCTAGAATCAAACACCAGACTAGTGGGAGATAATGATGGAAAGTTATTGATTCCCGTATGTAACCCAAAAACATAAATGATAGCATTAAAACCAGGAAGGCTACTATCAACAATAATGTTGGTGCGTTTAACTACTAGTGGATAGGGGTTATAGTGGCAGCAAGTAGAATCGAACACCAAACTAGTGGGAGATAATGATGGAAAGTTATTGATTCCCTATGTAACCCAAAAAAATAAATGATAGCAATAAAATCAGGAAGGCTACTATCAATAATAATATTGGTGTAAAACAAGGTTGCCCTCTCACACCTCCATTATTTGGTTTATTTATAGATAATTTAGAAGTGGAACAAACAAGATGTGACTTGCACCATGGGGCCTAGGATGTGGTGGCGTGGAGGACAACTCCTAGAACTAGCTTGTGGCACTTGAAAGTTTTACTTCAGAGTTGTGTAGCAAGAGGTAGGGCAAAATGATGTCTCCCTTTGAGAACAATGAAGAAATGTACCCCAAACAAAATAATAAACACAATTATAGATGATGTTGCAAATACGAAAATATG
Source organism: Wollemia nobilis (assembly GCA_028583015.1). Classification (NCBI taxonomy): domain Eukaryota; kingdom Viridiplantae; phylum Streptophyta; class Pinopsida; order Araucariales; family Araucariaceae; genus Wollemia; species Wollemia nobilis. Next base: position 9,413,676 of record JAQPPZ010002170.1, on the reverse strand, counting down.
TTGCAGAATATAAGGCCCATGTTTGAAGTAAATCAAATGTACAAATGTTTAGTACAAGCGGTATGGCACTGCAAGGTATAGGGCACTCTATTTTTCTATGGCAACAGGAACAACCTATGTCTACAAAAGAGGAAATTTTGGAAATGAAATACACAATTTCATTACCACTTAAACGAAGAAACTATACAATGTGAATAACTTACAATTACAATGCATATATTGTGCACACAACATATATTAGATGGCTTGGCACAACATTACATTGCGCATACAACATCTATTAAACGACCCAACATAGCAGTTCAGACAACTTGGAATAACATTCAGACGGCCCAGCACAACACTGAGATGGCTCGACATAGCGCTTAGATGGCTCGACACAACAGTTGATACAACTCGATACAAAAGTTCAAACGGCGTGGTACAACAATTCAAATGGCCCGATATAGGTATCTCACAAATACATGCCTGGCTATAGCCAACTTCACGTGCAATGCCAATGTACAACACCAACCTCGATACCAACCCTCAATACCATGCCAACCTTTGATACCCACATACCATGCCAACCTTTGATACCCACATACCATGCCAACAACACGAATGAATGAGGGAAGGGTCTTATTTATACAACTAACAACGTAGTTGCATCCTTCAAATTACTAACTACCCGACACCTTATCATTTTTTTAAATTACATTTGACATGCGACTTACATTTACATTTCATTTCATGACTCACTTTATGACTTTATTAATTATACATGCATAACTAATACTTCACTTAACATTACACATTGTCACATACAATATTACATCACGATTTTATAACATCAAATAAATCAAAACTGTATCAAAACTCTTAATGTGCGCATACTTGACTTCCAACGCACTTATTCATTGATCATGTAGACATGTCAAATTGCGTGCCTACATATGCCCCCTCCTCTAGACTTGTTGGCTTCCTTAATGACACATGAGCTGAATATTGGGGATAGAAGCATTAAACACCGTATTGGAATCTCGTCATTCATTCTTTTGTTCCAGACATCTTCTGCAATTGGCATCACTTCAAATGTTGTCAACAATACATTATTTTTCGATTGCTCACTCCATTTCCTGATATTGGTTGTATCGCCAACATGACAACATGACCAGTAGGGGTAGCATCCTCGTAGTGTTTGGGGCAATGCCTCGAAAGCTCAATGGCAAAACCATTGAATCCCGCACTTTGTGAACTGAATTTTTCTCTTCGTCTGCATTTTGGTAGCCTTCAATTGACCCTCTCAAATAACTTTCCCTCAACTGCAAATAACTTCTCTCTAGCTTCAGATGACTTCTTCTTGGCTTCAGACGACCAACCTCTTGGCCTAGACTACCCACTTTCTGCGTTAGACGGTTCGACTCTGGATGGCCTTGGCTTGGACCATCCATCTTCGAACGGCCTTGCCTCAGACGACCTAGCTCCAGGCGACCTTCTTCCAAATGGCCTTGCTTTGGATAGTCTGGCTCCTCTGCAAACAAACAATCCGCACGACATACTCTCTCACTCAAACGACCCATATGGACTTTCATACAATCTTCTTCTCTCGTTAGACGGTTCGTACCATGTGCTCTTCCAATCAGACGAATTCCTCCTTGCCTCAAACTTTGTGCCATTTCATCCTCTTCCTCGGATGGTTTTACATGATCTCCAGATGGCTCAACACCAACTTCCTCCCAAATTTGGGTTGTAGATGGCCTTGCATGACAACCAAACAATCGTGATCTGTCTTTGGATGGCTTAGGGTGTTTGTTTGACGACTTGGGGTAGTCTGAGACTTAGACGACTTCCTTAGACGGCCTAGGGAGGGTCCAAATGATCCTCCCCTTGGGATAGACGACCCAAGGACCGCTCGGAGATCTATTGTCCTTGCCAGACGGCTAGGGTTGCAACTTAGATGGCCTAGGATCAGACGGTCTAAGCCCTGACAATCAAGGCTTGGGTCTAGATGGCTAGATGGCCCTAGCAGGCCAGACATCGAACAATCTCTCTCTTCACCATGTGCATCTCTCACTTCATCGTTTGCATCAACCACTTGTGCAACTTCCTCTTTTTGTGCAGCTTAAACTATTTGCTCAATCTTTGCCTCTTCAATTATAATCAAGTTCACCTCCTTTGCTTCTCGACTAGGGTTGTGGCTCTTCTCCGGCGCTTAGAACTTTCTACACATCACTGGTTTGTCTCGATTCGCAACACTATGACATTCACGTGTGAAATGCCCTCACAAATGGCACTGCTAACATTACACAATGGGTTTGCCCTCGGTATCATACTCAATTTGACGTCTTCTAGTTCTATGGCGGTTGTCATAGATTGCATCACCAGTGGCATCCCCCCTTGGTACAATATCCCTTTGTGTTGCATATACCTGTAGCAATGATCTTGCGTTCTTCGACTCACACTCATCCTCAGAGTTATTGTTCTTCTCTTTAGAGCCGCTTTCGTCACTAACTTGGACAATGAACTACCCTGATTCTCAAAATTATCTTTCTCACTGTTAAAGTCACTTTCAACATCAAAATCACTTTCATCTTTAGGGTCGCTCTCATCCGTATTAACATGACCCCAACACATTAATGATATCTTTGCATCACTTTCCAAGTTCAAGGCCCGCTCCAAGGCCTATTGATATGATGTTGGGGGGACTACCCTTATCTTCTTCCTGTATGTAGGAAGAAGTCCTTCCACGAACCACCTCTTCTTCAATGCATTTGATGGATCTTCCTCCAGATGGGTAAACAACCCACTCAACCTCCGGTTGTATGAATGAACAGGCTCTTTCTCACCTTGTTCCATTCTATAAATTTCAGCCATGACCTCATTGCCATTGTAGAATAATCGAGATTCCTCATGAATGCCTCGCGCAACTCATCCCAAGTATGGTACTTGTCCTTTGGCAATCTCATGTACTAGTAACCAGTCCATTGTGATTCCATTAAATGTGGCAAGGAATAACCTCCTCCAATCTGCGTCATTATTTTGCCCATTCACTTTCCACATCATGAGGCAGATTTTCCAATGCCTAACTAGGTCCTCTGTTTCCCCTCCATGAAACATTGGACACTTACACAATATGCCAAAATTGGTCTTTGATGTGATAGGTTGACTTGACATTGGCATTGGTTGTTCGCATGTCTCAACTTCACCCACATTATTAGGTGCACCCCAGCGCAATTTTTCTCATGTCGGACTCTTGCCTCGTGCACCATGAAATGTGCCAACCTATAGTTGCTCCGATGTCAGACTCTCATCTTTCTCACCATTGAACACATCAACTTGCAATTGCTTTAGTGCTGGACTCTCATCTCACGCACTATCACACATGTCATGTTGCATTTGCATCGATGTCAGACTCCTGTCCTACTCACCATCAAACACATCAACTTGCAATTGTTCTTGCGCCATATATACTTTGTTGTCATGCAATTCCTCACCGATATGTAACTCATTGTTGCATGATTCTTCGTTGCTATCATGTAACTCTTCATCGTCATCACATAATTCGCTATGACCGACATGCAACTCTTTGTTGTTGTCAAGTAACTCTTTGTCGTCAACATGCAACTCTTAGCTAACATGCATCTCTTCACCATCGTCACACAACTTTTCGCCACTAACATGCAAGTCTCCACCATCGTCACACAACTTTTCGCCACTAACATGCAAGTCTCCACCATCGTCATGCAACTCTTTGTTGCCTACATGTAACTCTCTACCGTTGACATGCAACTCATTGTCGCCTTCACGCAAATCTTTGCCGCTATCACTAAATCTTTGTCGTTGTCATGCAACTCTCTGTGCACAAACCCTTGTGCATCTCCTCTATGCATTCACGCTTGTGTGTCTGGTTGCACATCTGCTTCATTCGTCGGCCATTCATCAACATTAACAAACAAGTTTGCAACTTCATTTGTTTCATCGATTGCATTGTAATCATTCCATTGTTGTTGTTGTGCACCTTCTTGAGTGATTTGCTTGTCACAACTCAATTTCACCAAGCTTGACCCAACTTCGAATAGGCAACGATGCCAGAATGTAGAAATGGATGCAACTTTGAATAGGCAATGGCGCCAAAATGTAGATATGGAAGGCCCATCTTTGAATAGGCAACGACACTAGAATGTAGAAATGAACGACCCAACTTTGAACAGGCAACAACGCCAGAATGTGGAAATGGATGACCCAACTTCGAACAAGCAACTGCGTTAGAATGTTGAAATGGATGATCCAACTTTGAACAGGCAACAATGCCAGGATGTAAAAATGAAATGCAACATACCGCAATAAAATTCCATTACCACTTAAATGAGAAAACTATATAATGCAAATAACTTACAATTACAGTGCATACATTGCGCACACAACATTTATCAGACAGCTTGGCAGAGCAGTACATTGCACACACAACATATATCAGACAACTTGACATAGCAGTTTAGATGACGCGACACAACACTCAGGCGGTGTGGATAGCATTCATAGATGGCCCGACTCAAGAGTTTAGACGACCCAACACATCAGTTCGGACGACCTGGCACAAGTATCTCACAAATAGATGCCTGGTTATAGGCAACTTCACACATAATGCTAAAGTACAACACCAACCTTGATACTAACCCGCAATACCTTGCCGACCTCTAATACCCACGTACCATGCTGACAATATAATGAATGAGGGAAGGGTCTTATTTATACAACTAAGGAGGTAGTTGCATCCTCCAACTTACTAACTACTCGACACCTCATCATTTTCTTAAATTACATTTGACATGCATGTGACTTACATTTACATTTCATTTCATGACTCACTTTATAAATTTATTAATTATACGTACATAACTAATACTTCACTTAACATTACATATTGTCACATACAATATTACATCACGACTTTATAACATCAAATATATCAAAACTCTTAATGTGTGTGTACTTGACTTCCATCACACTTATTCAATGATTATGCAGATGTGTGTTCCAACACACTTATTCATTGATTATGCAGATGTGTGAATTTGCCTGCCTACAGAAATGGGGCTGGAAAGGAACCAAAAATAAAGCAGGAATAGAAAAAGACCAAGAGGACAGAAAGGTCTTCCTACACTTGCTTTATACAAGATATGTACAATAATTAAAAAGTAGTTGGAAGGTGAAATGCTTTAGCTTCCAACTGATCAAGAAGCAATTTTAAAAATAATTCATGAATTGCCTATGGAGTTTTTTTTGCATATGCTACCAGCCTTTGGATGAATCGTGTTTGGCATCTCACACTACAAGGTCCTCTGTAAGTTTGATGTTGAATGATGAAATGTGGAGTTGATGCCTGAGATTTGTTAGCTACTGTGCATTGGTGCCATTTGGGGTTTGTGCCAAAGAAGTCATAATGCCATAAGTTGGCTTGGCGCTAGCTCGTTTGACAAAAACAATCTAGATAGGCGCCAAGGTTTGCAAGCTGTAAAGGCTCTGGGTCATCCTCCTTGGGACTCTGAGCAACCCTTGCTTTGCTCAGATCAAGATGGATGGGGAGGTGTATGAATTGCAGGGTATGCTTTATTATCTTTTATTTATGTGGATGATGTTGTGCTATTGAAAAAATATAAAGATAGCATACAAAAACAACTAATGACTTTAGACAAATTTTGCAACAACTCTGATATGAGAGTTAATGTAAGCAAAACAAAGGTAATGGATACTGAAAGAGTCTAGATAGGCGCCAAGATTTGCAAGCTGTAAAGGCTCTGGGGTCATCCTCCTTGAGACTCTTATCAACCCTTGTTTTGCTCAGATTAAGATGGATGGGGAGGTGTGTGCATTGCAGGGTATGCTTTATTATTTTTTATTTATGTTGATGATGTTGTGCTATTGAAAAAATATAAAGATAGTGTACAAAATATCCAACGACTTTAGACAAATTTGGCAACAACTCTAATATGAGAGTTAATGTAAGCAAAACAAAGGTAATGGTTATTGGTTCTCGAGATAAAAATGTATCACATTTAAGGATGAGAAATTGGAGGTGACTACCTCATATGAGTACTTGGGACTTGAATTTGATTCTAGCTACAATTGGAATGCTTGTGTAGAGAAACACATAACAAGAGGTATAAAAGCTCTTTATGCCATGCTAAATAAATGCATACGAATTCAATTATGAAATTGGAAATTAAGAAAATTCCTTTTTAAAAATTGATAGAAAGAGTAGTTTTAGATTGTTGTCTTGTTTGGGATCATATCCTATCAAAAGAAGTTGGGAATAAAAAAAGGTTGGGAGTGTGTCCAAAAACACTATTTGCTACAAGAATTAGGGATTAAGTTTCAAACTCCTTGCTCCATGATATGGTAAAAACAGGAATGCTACCATTAGAAGGAGAAGCTTTTTGTGTATATATATATATATATTTATATCAAAATAAAGCACATGGATAAAAGCAGCTTACCACATCATGTTTGCAACTCAATAGAAGGGTTGGTACCAAGATGTCATAGAATTGATGAAACCATTTTATCAAAAGACTTGTCAGGAATTCAAGACTTCGTACAAAAAAGTAATAGATATTCTTTGGCAAGATGCTAGTGAGAAAATGAAATTTTACAAATGTGAAATCAGTCTAGTGTCGCCTACAAAGAGCAAGATCAGCTCCAGGAGAAGATCTGAATAGGAATAAGATACATTATTTAGCCAATTTAGATTAAGTTCTCATCATCTTGCAATTGAAACGAGGAGTTGGAAAAATATTAATCAAGAAGAGAGCCTTTGTTTATCTTGCAAGCAAAGAGAAGTTGATGATGAGAAGCATGTGATGTTACACTATCCTGCATACCAACATCTACGACAAAAGCATATGTTGTAACATGATGACTTGAGGAGCTATATATATGTCCCATAGATCCTCAGGGTCTCCTATGGATGGAATTAAAAATGTTTCATTTATTATTTCATTCAAAATACAGATTAGGAGATATCGAATGGCATGAGCTTAAGTGGTTAAATGAGTGGAATTTCAAGGCAAAGACCCATGTTTAAGTCTCGCTAGGCAACATATGCATAATTGCCAAAATACCACTATGTGGTTTGTTGAAATATCTTGGTAACATGGTCATGAGGTAATACAGGTGGGGCTTGGTTTGATCTCCTATAACTAGTTATATCTACGTATCTATGTGTGTGTGTGTGGAGATTTTAAACGAACAGATTAGCTAGTCATAAGGACATACTGGAAAATTAGGGAAGGAGATTTGTGATAGTATTCGGTGGGATCAGAAGTCATTGTCTTTCTAAAACATTTTCATCTCCAAGGACATTTTGACTCTCTGGGATTGAGAATAGTTTATTAGGCCAATAGAATTCCAATTGGAGGTATTACTATTGACAGTAGCATATTTTACCTAGATTTAGTTCATTTTATAAATGGTTTCCTTTCCCACTTTGCATATATGATTTGGAAATTTAAACATTTATTTTTGTTTCACTCAACTCGTAAAATAATAATTGAATGTAAATTAGCAGATTCTGATAGATTTGTTAGTGTTTTAAGGGGTAGTCAAAAGGCTTGGTAGATGTTTTGTGATTTCAATTTGTATTTATACTAACAGTGGAATTCGTTTTTCATCCCAAGAAGGTTGCGTTTAGTGATGAAGTCCCATCTATGGGAGAATCTTATCACAAAGATGTTGGTGTAGAAGATTTCCAAATGCATGTAAGGATAAGGAAAAGAGCTCGCACAAGATGGAGATTATGTTGTTCACCTCATTCCGGTCCACAGCAATCTGATACAATTAGTATCAAAACATTGTGGGAGGTGAGATAGTTCTCCTTTGCTAGAATTTTAAAATTGCATAAGAGGAATTACTCAAAATTTCTTTTCTAATTGCCATGAGATATATGAGTTTCTTGTGCAACCATTTCCCATCCTTGTTTTTTTTGGAAAATGATGCCTTATGCCAGAGATGATTTCATGCAGCACATCTTACCAATGATAAAAAAATTATAAAATTTAGTTATAATTAATATTAGTATATTATCTTTATGGAGTAAAGAATGTGTTAAGGGTGCAGTTGGCTAGAATTAGAAATCTTTGCTCTTGCCTTTATCTGTCTTTATGTTGTTCATGGTTACTTTATTCATCTTTTCCCTCTTACTGCTCTCCCTTTTCTTTTCCCTTTCTCTTTGGCCTGGTTGTCAGGTTTCTTCTTGTATTTATCTTAGTTCTTTTCTTTGTTGGGATTTTTAGCCTGCTAGCTGGCAGTCATTATTGTCCTTATTATAGTCCCTTGGGTCTTATTTTGGCCCACCGCGGACATTAATAATATTTCATTTCATTTCCTCTTACAAAAAAACACAAATGTTAAGTGTTTTATATGATGTTAACTTCTGAGCTTCTATTCTAAATTCATATATTTTTTCTTCAAATATTTATCTGAACTCCTGCATCACAAATAATGGTGTCAGAATATTTATCCTGTGGAGGTGCATGGATGTAATCAAATTAATGGATTTGTTCCTGGAAAATTTAAGAGAAGGTTGAATTGTACTTTATGTTATAATGGCTGATTATGTTATTTTATATGTAATTCATGTGCACAATGTTATAATTCATGGTTAATTTTTTTTTAACCTTGGGCTTAGATGGATTGACAAGGCCCAATTTACCATGAGCCTTGGCGATGGCTTGGAACCTAAGGAGGTATACAATTTGAACCAAGGCATATAATGTAAAATGAAAAAGTTCCTTTCTTACCACAAGGGGCTCTCATATGTCAACTTGGCACGTTGAATTGGCTGGGACTTCAAAAAAAATTTCTAGTACCTTTTAATATTCCTGTTTATTTGCATACATAGTGGTTGCAACGGTACATTCAGGTTGGTTGTTCACATGGACCCAGTATCCAGGGTGACCATATTTGAAGGAGTTATGACCATTGAGTGGCCTTCGAAGTTCCTGGGCTCAGCTTGTGTTCCTTGTTCTTGCAAGGGCTGTGCTTCAATCAATTCAGATGCTCCCTGTAGCCGCTCTAATATTTCCTCATACTCTGTGGCCATTTCGAGAGTGGTTGCATAATCTGGTGCAGTCTCTGGCACCCTACCTTCTTCCGGTTTTTCATGTTGCAGGAGATGCCTGGACACTTTTAGCATGCCTCACATGTTTCTTTAGGCATAATCTGGCCACAAATGATTGACGTACATTTTTGGATATTCTTTTGGGTGGCATGTTGCAATGGAACGTGCTTTTTTATATTCACATTGGAAGCACTATCTTTTATGTTGTAAATTATTTTCTTCTATATTCATTTTGGATAATAACCGTCCCTCAATTATTCAGAACCTGTTAGGTAGAGAGGGTAACAAGAACAATGTATTTTCTTAGTAATATTTTGTACTTTTGACAGAACGTTCCTTTCTTTGCATTATGTTTTCTTCGTGAAACTGTTAGGCTAGAGGAAGTAATGAGAACCTGTATTCTGGAACTGCTGGCAAAGTTGACTTTATAAGCTGGATTATCCTGGCTAGAAACAACCAACTTGCTCCAATCACCTAGTTTTGCTTTTTTTATTTTGTCTGTTGAATATTTTTAATTGCTGATTTTCTGCGGTATAGTGGTTAATGAAAAACCCAGATGCTTTTTAACCTTAAATCCTAATAATTGCTGTATGGCACATTTCCTTTGATTGAGATTGTTTTAAAGAATAGTTGTGATTTCTCTGGATTGTTATTAGAGTGAAGCTTGGTAGCATAGGCTTAGCATTAGATTTAATATTAACTTTCTAAAGAATTCTTTTAGCAGCAGAAGTGTATAATTTGCGAACTGCAGATTTGCTCAATTTTCTTTTCTTTGACCAGGCTACAACCTGCAAATCTTGTGTCTTTCCTTGAATTTTGAAGAACATGTGTTAAGATAGCATGCATGACAATGAATCAGGGGGCAATGGGTTACCCTGTCTTAATCCTTTTGATGAATGGAAATGTTCTTCAGGATTTCCATTGATCAAGTATCAAATGCTGTTAACATGTCTAATTGTTGGGTGGGCCTTGGGATTGTGTTTAGTGAAGGGGCTTCTTGGTCTAGTATTATGCTATGAAAGATCTGTGTACCTCTGAAAATTCCTATTGTATTTGGGGATATAATCATATAATCTTTGACAGCAGAGTTTGAATCGTGTGTTGTTGATTCTGGATATTATCTCATACACGCTATTCAAAATAAAATTGGTGTTGATGCTTTAATAAAATTGGCTTCAGCCTATTTTAGTACCAGAACCTGTTCTGTTATATTATAACATTAGGGCATTTTCCTGTTTGTACTAGACTCTTCCTGTAACTGTTGAAAGAGTTGTGCTAGGGATTCATCTAGATAAAGAGCCTCATCCTTTTCTAAGGGGAAAATTACATTGTTGAGTTCTTTTTCTGTTATTCGACTATGAGCTTGGCATTTTGTTCCTCAGTTATCAGACTTATCTTTTTAATTATTAAGGTTTGTGCCTATTTTCTGTCGCAGTGTGTTTCTGATGGTAAATTCTTGTATAATTTGTTGTCACCTGCTATATTTATTCTGTGTCTGCTATGAGCTTTTCTTCTAGGTTTTTAAGCATGTCAATTCTATTTATGGGCTACCTTCTAAGAACAGGTTAATGAATTGAATTTAGATTTTTATCTGCTTCTGTTTATCCATATTGCTTTGCGTTTTCTATCTCCAATAGAGATCTCTTCTTTCTTTTGCAATTTTCTGAGTTACTGCAAAAGTTATTGCTTCTGATTCTCCAGGTTGTGATTGAGTTTTTCATCATGAATTTGGCCAAAGTGATATGAACTTACCCTTTGAACAATGCTGCCAAAAAATTATCAATTCCTTGTTTTCAACCTGCTTTTTGTGAGTTTAAATTTCTTACAAGCTTGTATATCATAGATTCTGAAAAATTAATTCTTTCTTACTATTTTCCATAGTAGCAAAACTCGGACTCGACTCGGACTCGGAAAGTTCGACTCGGGGGTCAGAGTCGGGAATTGGCAAAAAAACTTGGCAAGACTTGGTAAAAACTAGAAAAAAAGAAAAAAATGAAAAAAAAAATACAAATTTTATTGAAAAAATAAGATTTTTCATGCATATTACTTATTAGTATATTCTAACACACTTACTCAACATTCAACATTATACAAATAAGAAATTAACAAGAGGAAGGAGCATATTCTAATAGCAAGCTAATAATTTTGTTTTATAATTTTTTTTTTGGATACATAGGGAGTTGGTTACATCCACAGTATATTTAGTAACTGCCAAGTGCAAGGTTCAAACTACAAGGACTGCCCCCAACAAGCCTCTACCACCTCAATATTTTATAACCCGACATGAAGAGGACCACCTGTCACTCGAGATTCATACCATCGTTGTCGGTCTGGCGTGCACTCAGAGGATTCAAAACAGACTATGACCTTTGCAGGCATGATCACTTTGGTTTATAAAATTATAAATAAATAATATAATGATAAAATAAACTTAATATATAAAGTTCAAAAACATTATTAACATTTTACAAAACATTAAATAATAATAAAAACATTAAATAATAATAAACTTTACTATATGACAAAATCACCCTAACTTAGTCCACCATGTTTAATAAATAAAAATTTCAAATACCATGTTTAATAGAGAAACCATGGGACAGAATCACCCTAACTTAGTCCACCATGTTTAATAAATAAAATATTCAAATACCATGGTTAAAATCGGTGGGTTGTCTAGATTAGATTTCCTAGATGGTTGGTTGGGATCTATTAACTTTACTTTTATAAAAAGGTTCTTGAGAAAATAAAATTGAAAATAAAATTCTTCATATATTAATAAAGCTAATATTTAATCATAGCCATTTTTCCGGTTTTAGAATGGGAAGCTGTTTTTTAAAACTGCTTACCAAAATTCAAGGTAGAAGCGACATTCATTATTCTGGGGGAGCTTGGTGCGTAGCAATTGTTTTGTTGGCAGTCGAGGGTTTCAGAGCGAAATAAATTATCGTTTTAAATTTTTTTCCATTGTCGCATGGTGGTGTGTATTGGCGGCAATGACGACGGTGGCAGTGACGGCAATGGGAGAGGGTGCATTGAAGGAGAGAAATGAATGGAAGAAAATGAAGGTGCAAGGACTGCGCGACGAAATTTCTAGAAGAGGTCTCAGCACTGGCGGCCTCAAGCCTTCCTTGATTGAATGCCTCCAAAACTCATGCCATTCTCTGCCCGAACCGCCACACCCCACAGGACATGCATACGTGCATTCTGAAGTGGTTCTCATTCCCAAACAAGACGCGGATGATGTATCCATCGGAGAAAGATATATTTGTATTAAAATAAATTATAATTGAGGGATAAGCATTACGAAGGTTTGAGAAGCAAAATTGCACATTCTCTCGTTAATATAATAAACAAAGATTTCAGTGTCTTGTTCGTGATTGCGCACTGGCCAACGTGGATGCTTAAGTCGTGGAGCATCATCCCTAGACGTAATTTTTCTTTTTTTTTAAACTTCCATTTTTTTTGGGCCAGCTGAGTTCCAACATCGGGACTCGGGAGTCCGAGTCGGACTCGGACTCGACCCAGGACTCGGCCGGACTCGGAGGAGTCCAGAAAAAAAAGGAGTAAGAGTGGGCTTGGCTCGGCTGAGCCCACTCGGACTCGGACTCGGACTCGGCCGAGTACTCGGGAGTCCAAAAGAGTCTGACTACTATGCTATTTTCTAAATGTTATTGGGAATTTTTGGGGTTTGTAGCTGTGATTTCTTAAACCTTAACTGACTTTTCCTTATTTGGTGTGGATTGCTTATCTCCAATTGTATTGTCAAATTACCAAAAATAGTCAAATTATGCACAAAGTCTGATAGTTGTTATTTCCTGTTGATTTATTCTATTGAAATGAGAATTTCGTCGAGTTTTCAGCTATGAATGATATCCCTTTTATCATCTTTCAGAAAATATATTGACCTGGAGAAATTTCCAAGTCCACTTTCCCTCTATTCTCTATGACGTCGTTGTTTAGTTTGTGTTATCTTTTTTCTCTTCAAATATTTTGTGTTAAAGTCTCCTCTCTGAATTATTACTTCACCCTTTTAGGAGGGCATCCAAAGGCCCTTGGCTTTGTGTCCATGCTTTCTGCTACCTTACATATATTATTTCAATCCTCCACTTCACTTTTAAAATTTCTTGTTTTTTGGAAGGAAGTTTAGCTTGCTGTTCTCTATCTTTACCTTCAGATATGTCCTCTTGTTTTTATTTTATTTTATTTGGTGTCTCAGCGCATATTTTCATAGAGCAGCAATTTGAGCGAGTTCAATGTGTTATGTCTTTTAACTTGGGTCCTGGCGGGGTAAAAGTATTGCCTCTTTGCCTCTTTCCAACTCTTAGGCTTTTTCTTAAGTAGTTTTTCCTGCAAGTCCCTCGATTCTCTCAGCAGACGCTAGACTGTATTGTATTCGCTTTAATTTGCATTTCCATTTCTCCTGAGATTGGTGTAGCTTCTTCTTTTACTAATGTTTTTCCCCCTCTGCAGTTGTTTAGAGTAGGAGCTGAGTGGTTAAGCATACTAACTCTTCCATCTGACTTTTTACATGGTTACAAGGTTCCTCTTATTCTGAGACACAGTTTGAGGTTTCTAGTAGTACCTTGTTGAGTTGGTCATGTTTTCTCTTCTATAAGCTGTTTCAAGGGGTCTTGCCTTTTGTTTCTCTGAATTTCCTTATCAGGATCTTATTAGCTCATGGTATTAATAACCTTGGGTTTTCATGCCAATTTTCTTGATATTTATGTTTTCTTTTAATGCTTGCGGGTGTAGAACAGGGCAGACTTGGGCAAGATGCCCATATTGGTGACAATGTCTACCCTGTTGAGAAATGTAGCTCGAACAGGAACTTCTTGCACAGGCTTCAGTATGAACGTGCTAGAAGTGGTTCGAGACATTTCGAATTCTATTTTGAAATTCACTTTAAGTGATTTTCTGTTTTTAAGTTCACTTAAGTGATTCTATTTTGAAATTCACTTAAGTGATTTTCTATTTTTAAGTTCATTTAAGTTATTCTATTTTGTAATTCATTTAAGTGATTCTATTTTGAAATTCACTTAAGGGATTTTCTATTTTTAACCATACATCCAAGATGAGATCTAATCTTTAGGGTTAGAGAGATTAGGGTTACCTTTTTCAAGGATAAAAGGAGAAGGTCAAGAGTGTTTTATACACAGAAAGAAGAGAAGGAGAACAGATTGCTGAAGGAAAACTGCAAGCTTAGGAGGAGAAGAACAGTGAAATTGCTGGCCAAAAAGGCAGCAAGAGAGCAAGGTGTCCTGCTGTAGCTGTAGCCTCCTTTATTTGTAATATTTCAGGTTCAAAAATATATTTGATTTCCGCTGTTCACGCTGTTTATTTTTCCATCCGTGTGACTGTTGCATGTTTGAATAAATTCTTTTCAGATCTGATTTATTCTAAAATAAAATAGGACAGCAGTTATCTAGGGTTGGAAAATTTACATGCCCCTGAAAGGGATATTTTTAGAATTTTATGGCTGCTATTTTCCCTGCTAGTTACAAGATGATTATGTCTAGCAGGGTTAACCCCATACCAATATTTACATGGATGCTGGCATATTTTAGCAATGATTATTGAAGCATGACTTTTGAGGCCACTATGTTTCCGATTGTGGAGTTGTACCCTATTCTTCTTGGGATGACTTCACTGCAAGTGCCAAAAAGAATTTACAATCATACCCAAATCAGAACTAGGCTTGACAATTCTTTGGGCAGATAGGAGGCTCAAGTCCAACAATCTGGATTTGTTCATACACCATGGTTCCTCGTTATAAAGTGCACTTAATTTCTTTTCATGGTAAAGATTGCCATGAAGATTCCTCTTGGCATCATCAAGATGTCAAGCATTGTGCCTGTTAAGTTTATGTAGATCTGATTGAGGGCTTTTGGCCCTGAGTATTCACTGATAAATCTGAAGATTAATTCTTTTGCTCTGACGATTTATCCAATGTAAAGAGAAAAATTCTACAATGTATCATCCAGGATGAGTTTGACATCGGTAGAAATTGAATACAACATACTGCAACATAATTCCTTTACCACTTAAATAAACAAAATATACAACGTAAATAATTTACAATTACAATGCATAGATTGTGCACAATATATATCAGACGGACTGCAGCAGCACCTAGATGGACTGCAGCAGCATTCAGGTAACTCAGTCTGCAAATAGGAAAGTCTATCCTGCTCCAGACTGCTATCTTTCAACATACAGACTTATATCTCTACATTGTAGCAATCTTAGTACAGGAATGTCCGTACAACAATTACATGTATGACACTCCACATGTATGGCACTTCACATGCACGACACTTCACTTGCATGACAGTCCACATGTACGACACTCCTTATATGAGACACACATGTACGACAGTCACATGTATTGTAACTTGAATGTATAATAACTCCGCTGTACGACAACTCTCGTATTGCGCCTTCAACCTTGCATACAAAACTTGGAAGAAACAATAACAAATCTTATCTACTGCAGCAATAAACCATATCAACACATATAGGAAGCATACAATAGCAATAGAGGAAGAATGGAAATGAGTAGATATTGCATTAACAGTGGCTTGTACGGTGGAACATGTACAACATTCTCCTTACATACAATACCCAATGTACCCAGCCAACCCACCCTTCCATGCCAACCACTTCAATCACTATTGATGTCAACAACCACACACTTCGAGCAACCATAACCACACTAATGAATGAGGGAAGGGTCTTATTTATACAATTAAGGAGGTAGTAGCATCCTCCACCTTACTAACTACCTAACACCTCATCATTAACATTTGACATGCATTTATCTTACATTTACATTTCACTTTATGACTTGTCCGTACATAACTAATAATTCACTAAACATTACACATTATCGCATGAAATATTACGTCAACTCTTTATAACTATTAATTATACGTACGCACATTTCATCATATACTTCGCATACAAAGTACAAAATAACACAAAATGACAAGTTATTCACTAATTACGTAGACCTGTCAATTTGCCTACCTACATCTATCCCCTCCTCTAGGCTTGCTGGCATTCTGGACGACACATGAGCTGAACATTGGGGATAGAATCATTGAACACTGTACTTGGAGCTCTTGTTGCGCTTCTTCTGCTTTCTTCTATTCTAGACATCTTTTGCAACTAGTATCACTTCAAACTGCAACCTGCAACATATTGTGCTCCGATCGCTCACTCCACTATCTGCAATCAGCCATATCATCATGTCCAACATGATCATTATGATGGGCAATGCTTGCTGACACCTTGGTCGGGGGTCAAGGGGGTGAGCGCCTCCTTGTAGGGTCGAGGGGCAGCGCTCTTCGCGCATACCTCTCAATTCATTGTCTGAACTGAAATTTTCTCCTCGTTTGCACTTTGGTAGCCTTCACTCGACCCACTTAAACAACTTCCTCTCAGTTCCAAATGACTTTTCTTTGACTCTAGATGACTGCTTCTTGGCCTTTGACAATCCTTATCCTCTGATAGACATCCCTTGGTCGCAGATGACTAACTTCATGGCCTAGACAGCCCACCTTGGCGCTATATGCCCTCTTGCTATACGACCTTTTGTTTTATGACGTCTTGTAGTACGCACTTTGCTTGTACGGTTTCCTTCCATACATAGTTTTGCTTATATAACGATTTCCTATTGTATGCACTCTACTTGAATGGCAGTTTCTTGCCATATAGTATATTGCCTCCAAATTGTCTTGGAAGGCCTACTGCCAGACGATCCTGCTTCGTATGGCCTGCTTCTGGATGACCTGACTTTGTATGGTCTCCTGTTGGACGCTCTATCAAATGTCATACGACCTTGGTAGGTCGTTGTATGGCCTTGGCAGCTCACTGTATGTGTGGGCAACTTGCCATACAACCTCAGCAACTTATCATACGGTGTTGTCAACTCGCCATATGGTATTGGCAACTCACCGTATGGCATTGAAACTTTCGGATGACCCTGCTCTATATGGCCCACTTTATTGTCCTACGCTAGACGATTAGATGCCAAACAATCTCTCTTCATCGTATCTATCATTTACTCCGTCGTCTGCATCAATCACTTCCCTGTCTGCATCAACCACTTCTGCAACTTCTTCCTTTGTATTTTCAACTATTTGCTGGGTTTTTGCCTTTTCAATTGAAATCAATTTCACTTCCTCTATTGCAATTAGGTTCATCAAATTCACTACCTCTATTGATATTAGGTTCATCAAATTCACCTCCTCTGCTTCCTAACTAGGGCTGTGACTCTTCTCTGGTGCTTTGAACTCTATCATTGGTTCATCTTGACTTGCAACACATTCATGTGCGAAATGCCCCCACAAATGGCATCTCCAACATTGTACAATAGACTACCTCAATATTGTATTCAATTTTGTGTCTTCTAGTTCTTTGGCGGTTGTCACAGATTGCATCACCAGTGGCATCCCCCCTTGGTACAATCTCCCTTTGTGTTGCATATACTTGTAGCAATGATCTTGCGTTCTCCGAGTCACACTCATCATCAGAGTTATTGTTCTTCTCTTCAGAGCCGCTTCCTTCACTAACTTATCGACCTCAACACTTGGACAATGAACTACTTTGATTCTCAAAATCAACATTCTCACTGTCAAAGTCGCTTTCAACATCAAAATCACTTTCATCTTTAGGGTCACTCTAGTTTGTATTAACATGACCCCAACACTTTAATGATGTCTTTGCATCACTTTCTAAGTTCAAGGCTCGCTTCAAGGCCTCTTGATATGATGTTGGAGGGACCACCCTGATCTTCTTCCAATATGTAGGAAGAAGTCCCTCCATGAACCACCTCTTCTTCAATGCATTTGATGGATCTTCCTCTAGATGGGTAAACAACCCACTCAACCTCTGGTTGTACAAACAAACAAACTCGTTCTCACCCTGTTCCATTTTATAAATTTCAGTGATGACTTCATCGTCATTGTGGAACAATCAAATTCCTTCACAAATGCTTTGCGCAACTCATCCCAAGTCTAGTACTCGCCCTTTGGCAATCTCATGTACCAGTCTATTGTGATTCCATGAAATGTCGTAGGGAATAACCTCCAATCTGCGTCATTATTTTGCCCATTCGCTTTCCACATCGTGAGGCAAATTTTCCAATGCTTGATTGGGTCTTCTGTTTCCCCTCCATGAAACATTGGACACTTACACGATATGCCAAAATTGGTCTTTGTTTTGATCAGTTGACTTGAAATGCTAGGCTATTTGAAGGTAAGGAAATTCTAGTGATTTAGGTGGAAATGCGTATTAAATCCATTTTTGAAAGTCTAAAAATCTCCCCAAAACCAAAACTGAGCAGGCATATAGGAACACTAATAGTGGATCCTATGAAGCCATGGGCCTTCTTTGATGGAGCTTGCCAGGGCAGCCTAGGTAGGTGTGGGGCAGGGGGGGCACCTAACTTAAATAAAAATCATAAGATCACTTTCAAGGCAGGTTTAGGGGAAGGCACAAATAATATGGTAGAATGGAAAGCATTGATCCTCTTGATGAGAATAGCAGTGGAGCAAGGAATTACAACTTTACAGATTTATGGAGATTCAAAATTAGTGATAAGTTGGGTTGCAGATCATGTTGAGATGAAAAACTTGCTCCTCAGTCCTTTCTATGAGCAAGTGAAATTATTAGAATCTTCTATAACAGAAATTTCATACAAGCACATCTATGGAACTAAATGTAGAAGTAGATGGTCTTTCAAAATATGGTTTGAACCTTCTAGCAGGCACTTGGCAGAGGGAAGAAGTGGTTAGAGGACTTGGGGTTTCCTCACAGTCCTCTTATTAATGATCATATTAGATATCTATTAATAGCAAAAAGAGGTTTTGAAAGGGATCCTTGCCATTATTCTATAGAAAGACAGGCTTCAGAATAGCGTCAGTCTTCAGAATTGAAACCTGAGTCCTTAGTTTTGGAACTCAAGCAAGAGTCATTCGAGAACTGTGATTGATCAAGAAGTTACTCTTGCTTTCCACCTGTCAGTCCTATTATTAGGATTCTGTTTTTGGATTGTAAGCTGACGGTAGGTTATTACAGCAGGGAGGCTAGTACTCCTCTTAGTTCAGTTTAGACCAGCTCCTAGATGGGATGTAATTGAAATTCTTGAGGGTACTTCATAACTGTAGCATTGTATATTTTTTTCAAACTCAGAAATAAAAATTACAGATTTTTTTCCAAGGGAAAAAAGAAGTGTTACTCCAAACCACCAGGTGCATGATGAAACAAGGGGTGGGCAACATTGGCTCACTTAAGTACGAAGCAACAAGGGATGCTAATCATTTTTTAAAGCAGTGGATAATAACATATCTCCTTATACTCACCAATTGGGTGCTATTCTCGGCTCTATGAGTGGCTACATGTAAACCCTTTGATTCATATGATGCAGTCTCAAATAGTTTTTGCAACTTTCTGGTATACTCCATCAAACCCTACCACTGCGTCTGTTTCAGTCTAATTTCTTCTCACCATGTCATGTTGTGTGGTTAGCATTTTCAATAAGTCATGTATCTCAGCTACTTTCAACCTTATGTCTATATGTATGGTCTTCTAGTCTAGAGAAAAGGAAAGGAAAGTGGCTTTTAATGTCCACGAGGTAATAGGCCATACAGGATTGATGCCTTTTGGTGCAGAACCCATTGCTGCAGGTTTTGGATTTTTGTTCATAGCACATGGGAGCATGGTGTACAATCCTACCCCCCATGGGATTCGAACCTTGGACCTCCTATGTGGAGTCTTCTAATCTTTGTTAAAAAAGAAGCAAAACTTCTGGTGGATTACATAGAAAGGCAAGTTTTGAATTTATCTTTTTCCATCTAACTGTAGAGAAGCATCACAAAGTGTTGATGCTTGTTTCACAGCACCTCTAAGTTATATAATAGGTTTTTAGCATACTGCTTCTTTGTTCATTTTTTGTAGTTTTCTCAGCCAAGCCAGTATGGCAGAACTTTTGCAAGTTTGTATCTTTTTATGAATATAAAACTAGGAATATAAGTTTTCAGATATGGTGTCTCAATGCTTGTGCTTTTCTTGCATCGTTGCAACTTTATTTCTTTTATGAATAGAAAACTAGAAAAATGTGTTTTCAGATATTGTGTCTCAATGCTTGTGCTTATATGAATTATGTTCCTGAAAATTGACCAAGTTTTTGGATTGTGCTTTTTAATTTAGAGTTGAAATTACCTTAATTATATTGATGATATGTTTTATGGCCTTTATATTTACCTTTTTATGTTCTAAACTCTTTTCCCAGGGGCTCAAACCAACTATTTCATATTTGCCATCTGAACAGCTTCGGAGAGTCAAAGATGCTTTGAAGGTATATTACTTTGGTTTGTAATCATGGCAAAAGAAAATTGTGCGTTGACTGAGTAGCCTTCAACTTTCTTTTATGAGAAAATATATTATTTTATAAATATTTTCTGTTTTTACATGTCTATTCTTTACTTTTCCTTGTTCCTGTTTTATTTTACAAACACTCATAGAGGGGTGGGTTTTTATTAAATGAGCAACACCGCTCAATTGAATGATTTGATTTTTGCTAATGTAGTTAGCCTTTGAAGCTCATTCTGGACAGAAGAGGAGGAGTGGGGAGCCCTTCATCATACACCCAGTCGAAGTTGCTCGTATCCTTGGCGAGCTTGTAAGATACTGCTTTTTACTGCCTGTATTTAGTAAATTACTGGCAAATCACTTGATGAAGATTGCAAACAACTGCCTTTGAAATTAACAAAAATTAGATAATTATTTGATTGTTTATAGCCTGGCAAAGCAATAGATAATTATTTTATTCTTTTAATAGCTTCTGTTGCCATAATTTTAGATTTGCTCACAGTCAAAGTGACTGGTAGCATCTGTTCAAAGTTAAAGATCTGTGAAACTCTTCTACCTACATAATATTTTAGAATTGGGCTAAAACACATTAACAATAGGAAATTGATGCAATACTTAAAGCTGTGGGACAGTTGTAGGATTCCAATGCTGTACGACTGTGATAAATAGGGTAGGGCATGAGATCAACCATTGTGTATGTTATCCAAAGTGATGGAATTGCCATGACATTCTGAAGGGTGTCTTTTGTTGCACAATTATAAAAGGCATGTCACAGATAAAGAGATCATTTGGTGTCTGGAATTGGATACAACTTCAGAGGCATGACACCCCTGCTCCATGGTTATGTTTTTATTTGTACATCTTGGGTTTTTGCTGACTACTGGTTTATTATGGGGGTACCCTATTTCATAGTTATTTGTACTGATGTTTACACAGGATGTTCTAGGATTTGTATGTTGTGGACTAGGTAGCTCACCTTTTCCAACTTATGCCCGATTACTATTCTCTCTCTACTGCCATGGCCAAGTATGATTTCTTATTGCATGTCTCTTGGGGGTAGCTTTGGACTTTCTTCCCCCACACAGTTTATCACTTTGCACCATCTCTTCTTCTTCCTACCTTGTGAACTAGTGGTATGATTATGAACACAAGTCTATGCATTTGGCTTTTTTTCGTTCTTAACTATGGGTCCTCCTTTGTAATTGCCACATAGAGAGAATATCAATGTTTGTTTTGATGAAGGAAATAAGAGTCTCTCACATGTGGACAACATGGGTTTCTCAATTCTCTGTCATTCTAATGACTTTTTGATGTACATGCTTCGTGCCGAAAAACTTCCCTTTTAGACATTGATCTCTAGGCATGGCCATAATATGCAAGCTTCCTTTATAATATTTTCAATCAGCCTACCATCAATGTTCCTTTCCTTGTCCATCTTGTTACTTATTCTCCTCTAGTGACATTCAGAGGGCTATTCAGAAGTTGTGTACTAGCAGGGTTGCTGATTGCAAGGGGTGCCAGTCTAAGTTTCTAGATTATGGTGTGGATTCACTTCCTTTCTTGTTAACCGAACTGTTTACTTCACATTATCCATCCTACCGACAAATCAGGGCACAACTCAAATCCCAGCAACAACAAGACTATTGTGTTTTTGAATACACTAGTCAAACCTTATGCCTTGTATTTGGACAAGAAACTTTTCAAGTGTTTGAAGTAGAGGAATCTCAAACCACAAGGTGAGGGTTGACAGGCTGACCATCAACCATAACCTTACTATTTGAGTTATTCAATGAGGAGGCTTGTCATTGTCTTCAAAAGTTGTCTGTTTTTTTGTGTATTTTAAGAATTTCTTTGACTTCATACCGATTTACACTTTTCCAAAAGTTAGATAAGATAAGATAGTTCTAATAATGTCCATAGATGGCCAAGTTAGGCGAATGGGACTCATTGAAAAGAGCTGTTACAAATTACAATGCAGTGTAGTAACCAAAAAGTGCTGCGAAAATAAGCTAAACTAAAGAAGCTAGTACAAAATTCTCTAAAGTGGAACATCTATATAGCATAGAATTACATCCTCAAGGGTTACCCAAAATGGATAAACCCTAACGTGCTAAAAGTAATCCAAATGCCAACATTGATCTATAGTAGGATGTAAAGTAGAAGCACAGTCGTCATCATCACCAAATTTCCCAAAAGGGCCAACACAGGATCTAATGATGCTCCCAGTCAAATGGCTTGGACTAAGAGGGCTTGGTTGGATAATCTTGGGAGGACATGCAGTTCGGCTCCTCAAGAATCTTCTAGCATTCGTGGCTGTGGAACCAATAGATGAGGACAAGAAATTGGTAAGCTGCATTTGTCTACAACTCCTTGTTATGCGAGGGGTGGTCGAAACTCGACACTAAAGAACTGCAGTCCAGTCCTATCGCAAGCAAGAAGAAAGCATTGAATCCCTAGTAGCTACTCTCGTATGCAAATAAGGGCGCATAGATCTGTCATTAACATTTTGGCTAGTTGTAGATTAACATTTTGGCTAGTTGTAGCTTCAAATGAGCACTTATTACTCTTGACTGTAAAGATAGAGTGAAAAAATGAGTTAAAGGCATTGACATCTTAGGTTCTTTTATTATTGCCATCATGGAGCTTTATGCGATTGTAGTTTATTTGGAGGTTTATGCGATCGTAGTTGATTGTTCTTGCACTCTTCATGGCTTATTACTAATCAATGGTACCATCGGGGTCAAGCAAGGGCGTCCTCTATCAGTGATTCTCCCCATAGTTTGTATTGATAGAACACTCATATTAGTGATGGTTGCACTTTACGCAATATTTTGATTCCTATGTTGCTTTTTAATAATTAGATGTTATTTTCTTGTACTATTGTGATAGCTCAGAGACAATTTAATGCCCTCACTTGTTTTTGCAAGCTTAGATAACTTGTGGTTAACTTTAGAAATATTAAGGTTATGGTTGTTAATGCTTCTAAGGATGCCCTTTCTAGGTTTTAATTCACCTCCAAAGGCAGCTTGCAGAGATTATGACTACCTACACTTATTTGTTATTCTAGTCAACCATCTCGTCGTTTAGCTTAAAGTGAGCCACCTAGTCTTGATTTTGCAAGGGATATGCTTCACTATCTATTCTTGAAAATCGGTATTTTCAAAAGCAATTTGAGGATATTTCGTCAAAGTTGGGCTTCTTTGACACAATCATTAAACCCATGGTTCTTTATGGTTTAGAGGCTTGGGGCTTCAATTTGGGATTTTAGGATGGGCTCATGTTGAGAGGGTTCAAAATCTCATGCTTTAGAGTATGCTTCATTTCAAACAAATAGTCCCACAAAGTTTTGTAGCCTAAGTTTGCACTCATCCATTTTAGCCTAAGACTCAAACTAACCTTTTATATCTTTAGATTCCTGAACATGTCAAACTCGACATTTAGTTGTGAGAAGTATTGTTTCTTGGCATTTTGTTGTTTGGAGAGAAGTGCTTCCTTGGTATTTATTATAGCTATTCTAAGATAGGTGCACTCCTTTGATCTCATTGTAGCTATTCTAAGACAGGTGTACTCCTTTGATCTCATTGTAGCTATTCTAAGACAGGTGTACTCCTTTGATCTCATTGTAGCTATTCTAAGACAGGTGTACTCCTTTGATCTCATTGTAGCTATTCTAAGACAGGTGCACTCCTTTGATCTATTAAAATCTATATTAACAGACTCCCCTTTAATTACTTCTTGGATTTCTCCCTAAGCATTTTTAGGTGGACAAGTTGGACTAACTCATGAGCTGCCCCATGATGTCTTATGCATGAGTCCCATTGTGCATGGTTTGTTTTGTATTCATTTTATATTTTAATGTAATAAAATAGCATGTGATGTACTATGGGGTGCTTTTAATGTTTTTTGTGTCTTCAAACAATTAGGTGGTTGAACGGGTATGACGTTTTACCATCCACCGACCTTCCTTTGTGATACCTAAGTGCACCTCATCTACCTTGGTTGGAGCAGGTAGTTGGCAGATGGTCATGGAGGTCAAGCATGTATTCTCAACTAAGTTACTCAGATGTATTTTAGGTTGTTAGGTGTAATAATACTTGGCAATGTTGTTGCTCTTATTTACTTGTGGTTATGAGTTGATTCTATTGTTGCATAGGATATATTATTATTGTAGTTTACCTTCTATTACATCATTTTGCATTGTATTTGTTGTGTGTGATTGGAATACTTGTTGATACTACATTGTGGTGCTATTGCTGATGCGAAGTTGTAGTGACACAAGTTCATAAGTGGGAAATGAAATCTTGCTCACGGATGGAGAGAATGATGATAGTGGGGTGAGCCCACTTGTGGATTAGAGGGCATTGTGTATGAGCATGCAATGTGGTTGATGAAAAAGAACTTGGGATTGAAGGTGGAGCGCATGTGGAGGAATTGTGAAGAAGTGAGTCTCCCATGGGAATCGTCCCTTGATAGGAAGTGTAGAAGGTGAAACTTCTAAAGTACCCCATCACAATGAGGGAAGAGAGGGTGTTCAAACACCTTTTCCCATTAAGAGTGAATGAATATGTGATCACCCAAGTGATAAAGTTGTCATGAGTGTCAATCAAAGTAGCGATTTTTGTTATCAATTATTGAATGCATGTGGGCCCCTTAAGACAAGCGAAGTCCTCATTTGGATGAACATGTTTTCTTTGACAAGGAACAAAGATGTACCACTTAAACCTATCACAGTGAGTGAAAGACAATTTGTGCAAACACCTCAACCCATTAAGAATGAATTGAGATGTGACAACCCAAGTGACAAAATTGTCTTGAGTCGATTTGGTGGGAATTTCATTGCCAATGATTATATGTCTGCTTGCCCCTGGAGACAAGGGAAGTCTTTATTTAGATGAACATGTTTTCTCCATTAAGAAACAAAGGATGTAACACTTGAACTTGGTTTGGATTGAGATGTCTTTGATGATGAAGAAACAAGAGGAGCATCTGGAGTGAATGACAAGCACAGGAATCCAACATTGTCAATGTAATTGGAGTTGTAGGAGGCACAAGTGGTGGGCTAGAGATAGTGCATAGAAGTCTTAAGTTTAGCAAGAAAATGAAGATTGTGCCCCTGACTTTGTAACAAGAAGTGTGGGACAACGCATTGAACTTGGAAAGTGAATATAAGACATCAAATGGCAAATGGAGTTGATCAATAAGCAATTTCAGCAACAATGAGGGAGACAGCATCAATTGATGCTCTTTGAAAAGGTATGACGCGAATGTTTTTTGAAGTCAAGGAAGATACAAAGAAGGATAAGAAAGAGGTATCTTGTACAAAAGGCGAATTGGAGGGACACATCAATGCAACATGTCCCAAGAAAGCTCATTACAACATATGCTAGGTAAATGGACATTCCCTCGTGAAGAATATAAAATATAATGCTTTGATGGTTAATGCTGAGAATATAAAGATCACAAGCACCTTGAAATGGGTGCCATAAGCGATGACTATCACAATCACTGCCAAGGAAGTTGAAATTAATATAAACCAAGGTGATGGTGGCAGTGGCAGTGGCAGTGGAATCCAAACTAATGACAAGCCAACCGTGCAATGTTGTAAGTGCCAACAATGGGCCCACTTTAGCATAATGTGTAGATCTTGTAAAGAACAACAATGATGCAATTTCTACCAAATAGATACAAGGAGGCAGTTCAAATGCCATAAGTCTAGTCGATTTTGACAAGGAAAGGACAAGACATCTTGGCTATTACACAAACACAAGCAAAAAAGACAAAGTACTGCAACCTGATTGGCTAGGAGGAATAGGAGGTTTGGGGAAATGTTTCATGCGCCAAGATGGGTGAAAGAGAGACAAACAAGGAGAATGTAGATGTTGACAGAGTTTGAAGCATCCATATCGCAGATGGAGCTTGCATGCTATGTTCTCTATTCATGGATACATGTGAAGATGAAGACCCTATTGTAGAATATCCGCAACTTGCATATGGTTGTTGAGGAATTGGTTCGATTGTCCATGCATGATGTTGACGACCAAAGGTTGGCACCCAAGGAATAGTTATAAGTGAAGAGTATACCACATGTGGAGGACCTATATATGAACCCAATAGTATTGATGGTTGATCCCAGGAAGCAACTAGTCCAAATATACATTGATTTGCTTGGCCATAAATTGACGAATGTGATCATGGATGGGGGATTGAGTGTGAGTGTCCTGAATATTTGGATGGAGCTAAGATCTTTGACATTGTGGTCATGTAACTTTAGATTGTCGGGAATAAATCAATATGATATCAATGTTAAAGGCATACTGCTAACACCAAATTTGAGCATATTTGATTAGTCATTTGTTTTTACATTCAAAGTTATCCCTTGCAAAAGGTAGACCTATGGCGTATTGTTGGGCATGGTTGGTTGAGGATAGCTAAAGTGGATCACAATTGGGAGAAAAATCGTCTAAACTTCAAGGCTGGGCGTCACAAGTATGTCAACAATTTGAAGATAGTTTATTGATGAGGATGTGGCATCTTCTGTTGAGTCAGATTTGTTTTGCTCTAAGCGGAGCAGATAACAAGGTTCTTATGGATTCAAGAGAAGATAGTGACCTTGAGTTGGAGGAGTGCTTGGAGGTTGAACATAACTTTGACAATGGTCTTCTTCATCAATGGATGGAGGATTATGAGTTGTTCCATATTGAATGCCTTTGTCTTGAGATCGAGGGAGATGACAAAGAAAACCGCTACAAGGACAAGGTAAAGAGCTCGAAACTTTTGAAGTGTGAGAAGGGTAAACCAAGCAATTGGGTCTTGCAAACTAAAGACAATGAATGACTTTGCTTTCCCCATTTTTCGAATTACATTGTTAGTGAGGCACAATTGGACACAAGGCCGATGCATGATTATGAGAAACAAAATGTAGGAAAAGGGTAAACCAAGCAATTGGGTCTTGCAAGCTAATATAAAAATGAACGATTGAGCTTTCCCTATTTTTCAAGGGACACAATATTTTAGAAGGCTATACCGCATGATCTGATATGCAAAGTTAGTAAATGTAGAGATTTTAAAGGTCACAATGAGTGAATGTGTTTCCACGATCATGATAATCCTCAGGAGGGGGCTGCTATGATTTAGATGTGTCAACTTACAGAGTCCAAGTGTGGTTATAATTAAGGATCACTTCCCTATTTTATTCACAAATTCCATCTTGAAAGAGGTAGTGAGACAAGATATTTATTCGTTTTTGGATGGATTTTTAGGGCATAACTATGTCAATATAAGTTGGAGAGGATAGTTGAAGATAACAACATTTGTTGTGGAGAACAACATCTATGCATAGGATTGAATGCCATTTGGTTTGTGTAACATGTTGACCATATCGTAAAAAATTATCATGTACAAGTCTTTGTATATGTGGAAGGGGCACCTAAAGAAATTGCAAGAATGTAGTTGTGCATTAATGCTTGCCTTTTGCTCAACCCAAAAAAATTGTAAGTTTTTGGTCCTATATGGGAAGTTGTTGGGACATGTAGTTTGCTAGATTGGGCTAAAGATGGTTCCCAACAAGGTTTGAGTGATGGTTAGGATAGAGAAGTTTAAGATAATTCTATTAATGTCCACAGATGGCCATAGATGGCCAAAGTAGGTCAATGAGACTCATTGAAAAGAGTTGTTACAAATTACAGTGCATTGTCGTAAGCACAAAGTACTACGAAAATAAGCTCAACTAGAGTAAAGAATCTAGTGTAAACTACTTTTAAAGTGGAACAACTATATGGCACAAAATTACAGCCACAAGGGTTACCCAAAATGGATAAAACAAAACATGCTAAATGTAATGATTAAGAGAGATCTAGAAGTTGAGGTACAATAGAGATAGAAAGGAGCATCATTGGATCTAAGGGCCAACATTAATCTATAGTGGTATTGAAAGTAGAAGCACAGTCGTTGTCAACAACTATCCTAAAAGCACCAACATAGGATCTAATGATGCTTCTAGGAGAAAGGCCAGGACTAAGAGGGCCTGGTTGGATAATCCTGGGAGGACATGGATGCATGTGGAACCAATAGAAGAGGATAAGAAACTAGTAAGTTGTGCTTGTCTACAACTCCTTGGTATGTGATGGGTGGACAAAACCCGACACTGAAGAACTACAAACTTGTCCTATCGCAAGCAAGAAGAAATAACTGAAGCCCTAGTAGCCACTCTTGTATGTAGACAAGCGCACATAGATTTGTCATTAATATTTTGGATAGTTGTAGCTTCCAATGAGCACTTAACTTTAGAGATAGGGTGAAAGAATAAGGTGCTTAGTCGAGTAGTAGTCTGTCTTCTTTGTAATAACCGACGTCGAAGAGTCATAGTTTCCTTGAGGTAAAGAGCCAAGCATCTTTGGTTAGGATAGCTGAAAAAAGTGGTAAGCGATCCACTTGAGTCTCTATACAAGCAAGAATGCCTTCCATGAATCTCATAGTAAATAGGACACCTGAAGATGAAATGTTCTTTAGTCTCCACCTCTCGAATAGAGCAAAGACGTCGTATCCTATCTTCTTGAGGAATATGGTGATCCGTATCCACTCGCAACTGATGTGAGCATACTTTGAGTTGACCAAGAGGAATCCTAAGGCTGTGTCCAATGTCGCTCAACATAATTAAGACGAGTAATAATGCCATTCTTAATCCTCTTGAAGTGCTTAGTGTAGAAGGCCAACTTAGAACTAAGAGGTTGAGATGGAGTGACCCAAGTGATCTGAATATATTGTCAATAAACATCATCTCTGACTACTTGATTAATTACCCTCTTATTAGGAGGAAGGAAGGGAGGTGCATTTAAGAAGTATTTGAAAGGAGGTAATTGATCTATGGAAATGCTAATTGATTGAAGAAGAGAAAAATTATAAGTACCATCCACGATGGGGACTGAAAGAACCCCTAGAGGTAATGCATTCTGAGGAGTAAAACATCAAATATGGGTCTCTCTTAGCCTGAGGTGCAATAACCCATGGATGTTAGGCAATGAAGCTAAAAAATAATTTTGAAGATGCTCTTAAGACGAAGAGGATGAACTCCTAACTCAGCTTGAACAATACATTGGTGAATTGTTTTTGTACATTGGATAAATTGCGGAAACAAAATAGTCTAGACCCTCTCAATGCGAGCCCAATCAACACACCCTAGACTTGGACCCCAAATATTAGATCCATAAAGAATTGTGGGTTTGATGATGCAATGAAAGAGGTGCATCTTTGTAGGTATGTCTTGAAAGTGTTGTTGGAAGCTTTGGCGTTCCAAGACTGAGAGAGATGCATATCCCTTGCAATGATGTGACTATGAAGCTGGTCGAAGATTAAGGGAAGGGCTTGTAAACTAAACCCCCAAGAAGTTGTAAACAATGGTGATCTCAATGGACTCACCCTTATAGAAGAATTGAAACTCAGATAGGGTACTCTTTGATGCGTTAAAGATCATCGCCTTGGCCTTGCTAAGATTGATTGCTAGCTGTTTTAAGTGACAAAAATGAGCAAGAGCATCCAATTGTCTTTGTAGGCCCTTAGGAGTATGAAGAAGAACAACATCATTTCCAAAACACATTATAGCTATTAAGACATGATGTAGAAGGCAACCATCGTCAACATGTGTATTGACAAATAAATTCTTGAAGGTCATCAATGTAGATCTGAAAGAGTGAAAGAGAGAGAAGACATCCTCTGAGAAACCAAAAGTTGTTTGAAAACAACTAACAACTATCTCATATAGTCTCTTGATGGTAGTGATAAAGAGCTCTGAGATGGCGATGTCATGTAGTTGTAGGGAGGTAAATAGAATAAGTGCGTTGGATGTCAAATACATACACATTAAGAGTTTTGATATATTTGATGTTATAAAGTCGTGATGTAATATTGTAAGTGACAATGTGTAATGTTAAGTATTAGTTATGTATCAACAAGTCATAAAGTGAGTCATGAAATGAAATGTAAATGTAAGTCATGCATTTCAAATGTAATTTAATAAAATGATGAGGTGTTGAGTAGTTAGTAAGTTGGAGGATGCAACTACCTCCTTAGTTGTATAAATAAGACCCCTCCCTCATTCATTCATGTTGTTGGCATGGAAGGAGAGGTTGGCATGGTATTGAGGGTTTGTATTGAAGGTGGGTGTTGTACGTTGGCATTGCATGTGGTAGTAGAAGTTGGGTGTAACCAAACATGTGTTCGTGAGATACTTGTGCCGGGCTGTTTGAACTGATTTGTTGGGCTGTTTGAAATGCTGTGTCGGGCAGTCTGATATATGTTGTGTGTAGTGTATGGATTGTAATTGTAAGTCATTCATATTGTATATCTTATTCTTTTAATTGGTAATGGAATTGTGTTGCAGTATGTTGTATTCCATTTCTACAATAGTCTTTGAAATAAAAGATGCCTAGGAACAGTGTCAAAGGCCTTTCTAAAGTCCAAAAAACAACAAAAAACTTTAGAGGACCGTTGGCGAGCCTTCTTTATAATAGTTATGTTAGTAAAAACATGATCTATAGTCTAATGATCCCTTCTAAAACCAGTCTACCCTCTTGCTCTAAGCATACCTTGATCCAACAAGTGTAAGAGGTTCATGTTCAAAACTATTGCATAGAGCCTAGAAAATGTGTGCCAAATCATGATAGTTATATAGTTATTCTGATCTGAATACTCCCCAGATTTGTGGATGGGGTGGATAATATGCGGTGACCAGGAGGAAGGGAACCTAGAACAAACAACCTCATTCAATAATTCTGCAATGGGATAGCCAAGAGCTTCAACACCATACTTAAAGAACCATACTTGATAGTGCTTAATTTATGTGTAGCTCTTTTGATGTCCCTTGAATAGGAGGTGACATGATGTTGGGGCGGGGGGGAAGAGATACGGATGGTGGGCTGCCTTAGGGTATCATAATTTATGTGTAGCTCTTTTGATGTCCCTTGAATAGGAGGTGACATGATGTTGGGGCGGGGGGGGAAGAGATATGGATGGTGGGCTGCCTTAGGGTATCATATAAAGAATTAACATGGGAGTCCCGGGATTTGTCATTGATGCATATGGGATGGGGCTTCCTAGGAAGAAGAGTGCGCCAAAAGGCTTTGGGAGAGTGATGAAGAGTGTCTAGAAGCTCACAATGCGTAGCGACAAGAAACTTTCGCTTCTTATGTCAAATGAGGCATTTATATCTCTTTTGAGTGGAAGATATAGTTGTATACTTATGGATAAGAGCAAAACGAAGCTTTTGATGCATGGACTTACATTCCTCATTATACCAACAATTCATGGGGCAAGCACTCATGTGACGAATAGGCTTAGGAAAAGTATGAGGGAAAGGAGTCAAATTGAGAAAACCTTGGCCCTAGTTCATGTGGAGAAGCTCACCCAGAAAACCTTGGTTCTTGTTGGAGAAGCAATCCCCAAAAACCCTACTTGGTTCCCTTCGATGAAGCAAATCCTACTCGATTCTTGCTGGAGAAGGAAACCCAAAAACCCCTAGCTCCACTTCTGGTTGGTGAAGCAATTTGAGAAAACATTGGCTTCGGTTCCCGTTGAAGAAGCAAACCAAGAAAACCCTACTGAGTTCTAACCTAGAAAATATTGCCTCCGATTCCATTTGGAGAAGCAAACCAATAAACCTTGGCTTTGGTTTCGATTGGAGAAGCAAATGCAACAAACCTTGGCATTGATTCCCATTGGAGAAGCAAACCTAGAATACCCTACCTTGTGCCAGTCGGAGAAGCAAACATGGAAAACCCTGGCTCTGGTTTCGGTTGAAGAAGCCAACTCAAAACCTTGGCTCCGGTTCTCTTTGGAGAATCAAACCTAGAAAACCCTACTTGGTTCCCGCCTGAGAAACAAACTTGGGAAACTCTAGCTTCGGTTCCGAATCGAGAAGCAAACCCAAAAACCTTGTCTTTGGTTCTCATCGGGGAAGCAAACCCAAAAAACCCGTTTTAAAACTCATAACTTTGATAGAGAATATATATCTTGAAATAAGTTAGGCGAGTTTAACAAACCTCTTCCAATGCATTGTAGTAACCTCAGAATCGATAAAAACTCAGCAAAAACTTAGAATTGACAAAAAGTCAGCAAAAACTTGGCCTCAAAAACCTCAAAAACACAAATTGTTACAAAAATATTTAAACGACATAAATTACATATAAAAAACATTAAAAACAAAACTGGAGAGGCTAAAATTCATTTTGCTATTAGATTACCTAGCAGATTTTCATTAAAAAATACAAATTATCTAAGATAGTATTAGTTTATAAATGTATAAGACATTAAAAAAGGGTAAAGTAGAATTTATAGTCCATGAGGCGATAGGCCATATGAGACAACCCTCATGGAAGATTTTGTTTACCCAGTATATGGTTGTCCAACCATAATCCAGTTACTGAAGCATGGTGTACAACTCTACCCCGCAGGATTTGAACCTTGGACCTCTATTCAGAGTTCTCAAGTTTCCACCGTCCAACTATATATGTACCAAAACTTTGTCAATCTTTATAAACATTGGTCTAAAGAAAATGTGTTTATAAAAGTTCAAAACACTATACATGTATACAAACTTTTTACTCTTTGGACCATGAAAATTAGATATTCATTTCTATTTTATCCTATGTATTCAACCATGTGTTATTAATGATATAATGCCTGTAGAAATGAAATTTAACATGCTTAAACACAATTCCATTTCTACTTAAATAATCCTACAAATCTGCAGTCATAGCAATAACAATGCACAAAACCTGCAATAGTAATAGCAACAGCAGCAACGATGGCAATAATTTTCCCGGTATGTAGGAAGAAGTCCATCTATGAACCATCTTCTCTTCAATGCGTCTGATTGGTCTTCCTCAAAATGGTCAAATAGCCCACTCATCTTCCTGTTATAGGAACGAACAGACTCATTCTCACCCTGTTTTAGGCTATAGATTTCAGTAATGACTGCATCATCATTGTCAAACAACCGAAATTCTTGCACAAAGGCATCACGCAACTCTTCCCATGTCTGGTACTTGTCTGCAGGGAATTTCATGTACCAATCCATTGCGAATTCATGAAATGTCATAGGAAACCACCTTCTCCAATCTGCTTCATTATTTTGTCCAATCGCTGTCCACATCATGCGACAGATTCTCCAATGCCTTACTAGGTCTTCTCTTGATTCACCATGAAATAGTGGACACTTACATGGTATGCCCAAATTGGCCTTTGGTTTGATAGGTTGGCATAACCTCGATAGTGGTTCGTGGCATATTGCTCTCTTATGCGAAGCTTGACACACATCACCTTGCAATTGCTCGTCCGTTGTACTCTCGTGTGTACCATGAAACATTTCAACCTGCAGTTGCTTCGATGTCGGACTCCCGTCCTGCTCCCCATCGAGCATACTTTCCTGCAGTTTCCCTAGTGCTAGACTCCTGTATCGCGCACTGTTGGACATGTCATCTGTATTTTGCACCAATATGACTCGTGTCCCGCTCACCATCGTGCACCACAACTTGCAATTGCTTCAACACCAAACATTTTGCGTCAGTATGCAACTTCGCATTGACTGCTCCTCTTTTTGTTCTGTCGTCTTCCTGACAACTTACTCCTCTACCTATTCTGTTGTCATTCTAACGGTTGACTGTGCTTTTGCCCTTAGTCTTGTTGACGTTCAGGCTGGTTCTCTCGATGTTCAGACTGGTTCCATCAAACCTGCCAACGTCCAGACTGGTTCTGTCGACGTCCAGACTGGTTCCACCAGTCTTGCTAGCCTTTAGACTAGTTCTGCCGATATCGAGACTGGTTCTGTTGACGTCCAGATTGGTTCCACTAGTCCTGCCAACATCTAGATTGGTTCTGTCGACGTCCAGACTGGTTCCATCTGTCCTTTTGACGTCCAGATTGGTTTTGTCGACATCTAGACTGGTTCCATCAGTCCTGTTGACGTCCATGTTGGTTTTGTCGACATCCAAACAAGTTTTGTCGACATCCAAACTAGCTGTGTCAACGTCAGGTTAGGTCACTTCTGGGTAACCATCATCCAGACTGTTAGTTAAAACTTCAGAATTTTATACATGCAAGCAGAAAAACACAATAACAGAGAACAAAACAACAACACAAGTAACACAAAGATTTTACATGGAAACCTGCAATGTGCAGGAAAAACCACAGGGCAATGACAACTTCTTTCTTTTATTGATTTTAGCAAAATTTACATTCACGCAACATCCTCATGTACATGCAAGGGGTCAATCCCCTTTTATAGATAAGAAAGGGAAGACACTGAAAACTGTTCGTTTCCTCTCCCAAAGGAAGACTTCGAAAAACTGTCGTTTCCACTACCAAGGGAAAGCATCCGAAAAGTGTTCGTCTTCCGCAGCTACACGTCTGCCACATTCTGCTGCCTAGACGTCTAGCAGCCTGCTGCCTAGATTTTGCTGACTAAAAAACTCTCGATAGTGACTTCACATCCTAATATTCTCCCACTTGAAGTCAGTATACAGGAATTCTTTTACCAAAGTTTTTCATCCAGTGCCAATTGCCCAATGCTGCCCTTGTTACATTTTCAGCAAGCCTAGAGAAGTTATGCACCACTCAAACTTCTCTGTCTTGACCGACTTTGTAAGCATATTTGCAGGATTCACTTCAGTATCGATTTTCTGCAACAGGATTCTACCTTCTTCCACCACATTTCTTATAAATTGGTACTTGACATCAATGTGTTTCGTGCGATCATGGAATGTTGGGTTCTTAACTAGCTGAATAGCACTTTGGCTATCACAATGCAACGTAATTTTCTCCTGCATTACCTTGAAGTCACCAGCAGTCACTCTAGCCACATATTGCCTCTTTGCTGGCATGAGTCGCTGCAATATATTCTGCTTCAGTGGTTGATAAAGCCACCACAGACTGCAACTTAGAAGCCTAACTCAGCTCCACCAGCAAGAGTGAAAGTATATCCTGTAGTGGACTTTCTCCCATCTCTATCTCCACCATAATCAAAATCCACAAAGCCTTACTTGCAAACTTTCTGATCCATAGTAAATAGCAACATCTGAAGTGCCTCTTAAATATCTAAATATCCACTTCACCGCATTCCAATGCTCCTTACCAAGATTTGCCATGTACCGGCTGACTACTCCCACTGCTTAAGCAATATCCGGTCTAGTGCTCACCATGTCATACATGAGGCTTCCTACTGCTGATGAATACGATACACGAGACATGCTTGTCTTCTCTCCTTCTGTTCTAGGACACTGGTTGGAAGACAATTTTAAGTGTGAAAGAAATGGGGTACTAACTGGTTTTGCATTTTGCATATTGAAGCGCTGCAGAATCTTTTCTATATATGAATTTTGACCGAACTAGATCTTTCTTCCTTTTCTGTCCCTGTGTATCTTCATCCCTAAAATTTGGTTTGCTGCTCCTAAATCCTTCATTTCAAATGTCCTAGCCAACTGAGCCTTAAGATCAATGAATTTCTTCATGCTTGGGGCCTGCAACCAGCATATCATCAACATACAATAGCAAAATAATAAAACTGCCATCATCAAACCTCTTATAGTATCCACAATGGTCAGCTTCACTCCTGCTAAAACCTTGGCTCTTCATGAAGGTGTCAAATTTTCTGTACCACATCCTTGGCGCCTGTTTCAACCCATACAAAGATTTCTTCAGTCTGCAAACCAAATGCTCTTTGCCTCTTTCTTCATAGCCCTCAGGATGATCCATATAAATATCCTCCTCGAGATCACCATGTAGGAAAGCAGTCTTTACATCAAGCTGCTCTAGTTCTAAATCTTGTGTTGCTACAAGTGCAAGTAAAACTCTAACAGTAGTCATCTTCACAACTGGAGAGAAAATTTCATTAAAGTCTATACCTGAATTTTGCACATAGCCTTTTGCCACCAAGCGAGCTTTATAGCGTTCCAACAACCCATCGTTGTTCTTCTTTACTTTGTACACCCACTTGTTTCCAACATTCTTTCTTCTAGGTGGGAGATCCACAAGTTCCCACGTTTTATTCTTGTGAAGTGTCTCGATTTCCTCCTTCATGGCTTTCCTCCACTTTTTTGCATTCTCAGACTCTCTAGCTTCCTGAAATGAACTAGGTTCACCATCATCAATTAACAAAGCAAAAGAGGACTGATAAACATGAGAATACCTTTCTGGACACTTTTGTGGACGTGTAGATCTTCTGACCCAATGATTTGTTGATTGTGGCTCTTGGTCTTGTGACCGTTGTGGCTGCTCTACTTGCTGTTCTTCTTGCTGTTCTACTTGCTGTTTTGCATGCTGATCAAAAACTTAAGCATGCTGATTTTCATATTCATCTTCGTTCATATCTATTTCAACTGGTACAACATTAGGAGTTTTCTGTACCTCTTTCCTTTGAATGGATTTTTCATCAAAAATATTATCCCGGCTAATAATTACCTTGTGGGCATTAGGATCCCACAGTCTATACCCCTTCACTGTTCTCCATAGCCGATAAAAATACATTTTCTTGACTTTGGGTCAAGTTTGGACCTTTTTTCTTTAGGCACATGGGCAAACACATCACAGCGAAAGGTACGCAGATTAGAGTAATCAAATGGCTTACAACATGGGTGGGTTTTCTTTTGGCTTTTTGTGTTTTGTCGGTTGTTGCTGCTTGTGCCTGGGTGGGGGTCTGGTGTGTCCGTGTCGTCTTATCCCTCCCTTTTGTTGGGGGTGGGTCGGGTTTTTTCTTTCCTCCCGGCTTGCTCGGGGTCCTGCCGTGGCGCCTGGCTTGTGTGGGGTCACGCCGCTGGGGTTCCTGGGGGGGCCTCTCTTTCCCGGTTTGTTCCCTCGAACCTTGGGCGTTTCTTTTTTACGGTCTCTGGCCCTTCTCGTTGTTTTTTTGTGCCTTTTAGGCTGCCTTTGGCCCTTTTTTCAACACCAAACCTCGTCCGAAATCTGTCCATCCAATGCAGCTGTAGGTGACCTGTTAATAAGATAAACAACTGTTTCAACAGCCTTTGCCCATAACTTTTTATCCAACATTGATGCGTTGAGCATGCTTCTTGCACGTTCCATGATTGTGCGATTCATCCGCTCAGCCACACCATTTTGCTATGGAGTATATGGTACAGTCTTCTGGTGCTTAATTCCTTTCTACGTACAAAATTTATCAAAATCCTTAGAGCAATATTCACCCCCATTATCTGACCTGAGACGTGAAATCGACTTGCCCAAACTCTTCTCTACTCATGCTTTGAATTTTTTAAATTTCTGCAAAACTTCCGACTTCTTCTTCAGAAAATAAACCCACACTCCCCTAGAATAATCATCTATAAAAGTCAGAAAATAGATAGCACCATTTAAGGACTGAGTGGGGACTAGTCCAAATATATCCGAATGTATAAGTTGTGGAAAATCATAACTCTTACCAGGGCTTGCAGTAAACTGAACCCTGTTTTGTTTACCAAAAATACAGTTCTCACACAAGTCTAAATTACAAGACTTAATCCTAGAAAGCATACCTTTGTCATGCAGAATTTTCAGACCTTTTTCACTCATGTGGCCTAGACGTTGATGCCATAGCATTACTGCATCCGGAACAGAAGTTGCTGCTGTTGCATGGTTTGTCACCGTATCACCGCATAAACGATATAGGGTCCCATAAGATTCTCCTTTTGCTACTACAATAACACCTCTGGTAATTTTGCAATAGTTGTTATCGGAAGTGACAGAATACCCTAGCTTATCCATCATCTTGATTGAGAGCAAATTCTTTTGCAAATCTGGCACATGTCGTACATCACATAACATCCTTTCTCTACCATCGTCCAACTTGATTCTTATGTCCCCTCTTCCCACAATTTCTAAAGGGTGATCATCACCCTAGTAGATCTGTCCACCACTATATGGTTAATGTTTGTCAAACCAATCTCTGTGAGGAGACATGTGGAAAGATGCACCCGAGTCCAAAACCCAGGTATATAAAATAGATCTGCTGTTGCTGATACAGAAAGCCTCACATGTTGCCGTCTCTCCAAAATTTACTGTACTGGCCTCAAATGATGGTTGAATTTGCTTTTCACCATTCTTTTCATTTTTTAATTGCCAAGAGTCCTTTGAGTGCCCTAGCTTCCCACAATGCCAACACTTCTTTTTTTGCTTACGTCCTTTAGACTTAGATCTAGACTGTGATATACCTTGTTTACTCCTCTCGTAAGATTGACCTCTCATAGAAAGGGCTTCATTGGTTGAGGGTTCCAGAGACTTTTTTCGCCTCAACTCTTTTGCCAACAAAGCGGCTACCACATCATCAAATTTTAGAGTTCGTGATGATGCATTACTGATGGTCATCACCGTATTATGTATTATCCCATGTGTTTGGGAGGGAACAAAGTAGGGTGATATCTCTGTCCTCATTCTCCATGTTCACATTAACTGAAACCAGTTTACTGATAAGAGTATTAAACTCATTCAAATGATCTGCCACGGATGAACTTTCATTCATCTTCAAGCTATAAAGCTTTTTTTTCAGAAAAACCTTGTTTGTTGCTGATTTTGTGTCAAACAACTTTTCAAGCTTTTGCCAAAGGGCTTCCACGGTCTTCTCTTCAACTACATTGAACAAGACAAAGTCTGCTAGGCAGAGACGGATTGTAGAGACCGCCTTCCTGTCCAGCGTTGCCCACTCCTCATATTTCATGCTGCTTGGTTTACTCGTGACCCCTTTCAAGGCTAGAGCTTGGTCATTCTTAACCAACAAATCCTCCACCTTCATCTTTCGTAGAGTGAGGTTCCTGCCATCAAATTTCTCAATCTCGAACTTGGTTATACCTCGTCATTGTTTCTGCTCCCACTCGCACAAAATCTTAGGCTCTGATACTAGATGTTAGTTAAAACTTCAGAAATTTAGACCTGCAAGCAGAAAAACACAATAACAGAGAACAAAACAGCAACGCAAGTAACACAAAAATTTTACGTGGAAACCTGCAATGTGCAGGAAAAATCACGGGGCAATGTCAACTTCATTCTTTTATTGATTTCAACAAAATTTACATTCACACAACATCCTGATGTACATGCAAGGGGTCATTCCCCTTTTATAGATAAGAAAGGGAAGACACTGAAAACTGTTCATTTCCTCTCCCAAAGGAAGCCTCCGAAAAACTGTTCGTCTTCCGCAGCTACACGTTTGGCACATTTTGCTGCCTAGACGTCTGCTGCATAGATGTCTAGCAACCTAGACGTCTGCAGTCTAGCAGCCTAGACGTTTGTTGCCTAGATATCTAGCAACCTAGACGTCTTTTGCCTAGACCTAGACATCTAGCAGCCTAGACATCTGCTGCCTAGACGTCTGGCAACAGCCTAGACGTCTGGCAAAGACGGATTGTAGAGACTGCCTTCTTGTCCAGCGTTGCCCA
The DNA here is from genome assembly GCA_028583015.1 of Wollemia nobilis. NCBI lineage: Eukaryota > Viridiplantae > Streptophyta > Pinopsida > Araucariales > Araucariaceae > Wollemia > Wollemia nobilis. The sequence continues at coordinate 9,373,791 of JAQPPZ010002170.1, read as the reverse complement.
CTCCTCATATTTCATGTTGCTTGGTTTACTCGTGACCCCTTTCAAGGCTAGAGCTTGGTCATTCTTAACCAACAAATCCTCCACCTTCATCTTCCGTAGAGTGAGGTTCCTACCATCAAATTTCTAAATATCGAACTTGGTTACACCTCTTGTCATTGTTTATGCTCCCACTCGCACAAAATCTTAGGCTCTGATACCAGATGTTAGTTAAAACTTCAGAAATTTATACCTGCAAGCAGAAAAACACAATAACAGAGAACAAAACTGCAACGCAAGTAACACAAAAATTTTACGTGGAAACCTGCAATGTGCAGGAAAAACCACGAGGCAATGGCAACTCCATTCTTTTATTGATTTCAGTAAACTTTACATTCACGCAACATCCTCGTGTACATGCAAGGGGTCATTCCCCTTTTATAGATAAGAAAGGGAAGACACCGAAAATTGTTCATTTCCTCTCCCAAAGGAAGCCTCCGAAAAACTGTTCGTCTTCCGCAGCTACACGTTTGGCACATTATTCTGCCTAGACATCTAGCAGCATCCTAGACGTCTAGCAGCAGCCTAGACGTTTGCTGCCTAGATGTCTAGCAGCCTAGACGTCTGCAGTCTAGCAGCCTAGACGTTTCCTGCCTAGATGTCTAGCAACCTAGACGTCTGCTGCCTAGACCTAGACATCTAACAACCTAGACATCTGTTGCCTAGACGTCTAGCAACAACCTAGATGTCTAGGTAGAGACGGATTGTAGAGATCGCCTTCTTGTCCAGCGTTGCCCATTCCTCATATTTCATGCTGCTTGGTTTACTCGTGACCCCTTTCAAGGCTAGAGCTTGGTCATTCTTAACCAACAAATCCTCCACCTTCATCTTCCGTAGAGTGAGGTATTTCTCAATCTCGAACTTGGTTACACCTATTGTCATTGTTTCTGCTCCCACTCGCACAAAATATTAGGCTTTGATACCAGATGTTAGTTAAAACTTCAGAAATTTATACCTGCAAGCAGAATAACAGAATAACAGAGAACAAAACAGCAACGCAAGTAACACAAAAATTTTACGTGGAAACCTGCAATGTGCAGGAAAAACCACAGGGCAATGGCAACTTCATTCTTTTATTGATTTTAGCAAACTTTACATTCACGCAACATCCTCATGTACATTGAAAGGGTCATTCCCCTTTTATAGATAAGAAAGTGAAGACACCGAAAACTGTTCATTTCCTCTCCCAAAGGAAGCCTCCGAAAAACTGTTTGTCTTCCGCAGCTACACATTTGGCACATTCTGCTGCCTAGACGTCTAGCAATAGCCTAGCTGCCTAGATGTCTAGCAGCCTAGACGTCTACAGTCTAGCAGCCTAGACTTTTGCTGCCTATATGTCTAGCAGCCTAGACATATGCTGCCTAGACCTAGACATCTAGCAGCCTAGACATCTGCTGCCTAGACGTCTAGTAACCTGCTGCCTAGATTTTGCTGCCTAAAAAACTCTGGATAGTGACTTCACCTCCTAACACAAACGGATTCTGCCTTCTGCAGGACGGATCAGTCTAGGGTAGATGTCTTCCAGACGGATTCTGCCGTCTACAGGACGGATCAGTCGAGGGTAGATGTCTTCCAGACGGATTCTGCCATCTACAGGACGGATCAGTCTAGGGTAGATGTCTTCCAGACGGATTCTGCCGTCTGCAGGACGGATCAGTGTAGGGTAGACGTCTGCCAGACGGATTCTGCCGTCTGTAGGATTGATCTGTCTTGGGCAGACATCTTTTGGACGGATTTTCTCGTCTGTGATTGAAATTTCTGCATCCATGACTAAAGCTTTTGCATCTGCAAATCCTTGATGTGCAAAGTCTTCATCTGCATTTTTGCATCCTGTCTGCACATCTGCTATGCACGTTTCATTAGATGGCCCTTCGTTTGCATCAAAAAACAAATCTGCAGCATCTTCACCTACTGCAATCCAATGCTCTCGTTGTGCATCTTACCAAGGGTTTTGCTTCTCAGAACTCCATGTCACCAGATTAGACCCAACTTCGTACAAGCAATGATGCCAGAATGTAGAAATGAAATTTAACATGCTTACACACAATTTCATTTCTACTAAAATAATTCTACAGATATGCAGTCATAGCAATAACAATGCACAGAACCTGCAATAGTAATAGCAACAACAGCAGCAATGGCAATAACAGCAGCAATAGAAGATGACAATGAATACAAGCAGTTTTATATTAACAATGGCATATACGGTTACAACAATACAGTTTCAGCATTACAATCTGCAATCTGCAAACCCTATGCAGAATCCTCTTCATGGCTGCATACAAGACTCGATTGCATCATGCCCTACACATATGTATCAACCCTCACACGTATGATTGCTCTTTATCAATCCATCAACCTGCATGACTGCAACCTCCTTGAATGAATGAGGGGAGGGCTTATTTATACACCCAAAAAGTAGTTACACCCTCCAACTACCTGACACCTCATCATTTCCCCAAATTACATTTCATATGCATTTAATCTTTGCATTTACATGACATTTCCCACTACAGGACAAACTAACTTATGACTTATGATTTTATCGACATAAATGACTTAACATCACTTTATTATTACATACAATATTATATTGCCACTTTATAACATTATTAAATATATGTACGCACATTTCGTCAAACACTTTGCGTACAATTACAAAATAACACAGAATACCCAAAACTGATTCACCAAATACAGACTAATCAATTTGCCTGTCTACAATGTCCTTACTTGCCACAATTATCCAAAACGAGTTTGTTGTCACAAATGTAATTTAATGGCATGCTTATCTATTCAGCCATTCGTTAATATAGAATATGTAGTCTTTTGAATGAGGTTAACATTTTATTATATATGATCATAGAAGAGATAACCCATTACGTAGCTCAAGTTTGCTTCATATCTATCAAAAGGCTAACATACTTGTGTTGATCACTATCCAGAGCATGATGTAGGTCCCAAAAGTCGTTTGTCCTATAGTGGAAGCTTGTCGACTTCAAAATGCCGTCCAAGACATTTGAGTTGCTATTCCTTGCTAAGCCAAAGCTGTCCAAGGCTGAGTAGAAGTCGTTTGGGAGTGGGGGACACTTGCAAATTCAATCATTTGTATTATAAACATCATCACGAGGTTTGGCTGTCCCATGATGGGAGGAGAAAGGTTGATTGAAGTCTGATTTCATTGTGATGCACTCTTGAATGTGGATTTTTTTTGGTTAATTTAAAGGGCCTTCTATTGAGGGCCTTGCCCATGAAAGATAGAATAAAATATGTACATTGCTGACACCCATTGGTAGAAGTACAAACAAAAATAGGATAATACTTAAATCCCGTTGTGCTAAGCTGTCTAATTATTAAACAAGGCAAAGCAAAGGCCCGATATGATTCGACAATCTAAAGGTATCAAAACACAATGTGAAATGAAATGAAATATAAATAATGTCCATAGTGGGCCAAAAAAGACCCAAGCGAGTATAAGAAGGACAACAATAATTGCTAGCAAGCGGACTAAAACGCCCAACAAGGAAAGAAACTAAGATAAATACAAAGATGCCACCCGAAAATCGGGCCAAAGTGAATGGGAAAAGAGGAGGAAAAGGGGGTGGGCTGCAGTCCAAATGAGCGGGGTGCATGCCAAGAAGAACAATGAGAGAGAGAGAGAGAGAGAGAGAGAGAGAGAGAGAGAGAGAGAGAAGGGGGAGGGAGCAACCTTAGAGGGGCAAAGCTCCAACGCCCCCAGAAACTAATCTCTCATAACAGTTGAGGGCGAAGTATCTTTGCTGAAGAAGTCCATGATTTTTCTCTGTCCATCACTAGTCCGGGGCCCCAATAAATTGTTGGTGCGCAGTCTAGTGACCTTGCTTCTGTCCGAACGGACTAATATGGGAAGTTTCCGTTTGGTGTCACTTGGTTTGTCAGAGCTGGTGAAGTAGGTTGTGATGAGTTAATAGTAAGGGGGGCAAGATCCATTTGGGGGAGAGCTTCTCTGATGATGAAACTGAGTTGTATCCCTAAAAACGAGTGCGAGACATCGCTGGTCTAGGTACTTTGATGAAGGTGGATAGAGATCGAGAGTTGTCCTTGAAAAGACAATGGAATCTGCCTCGGATCTCATAGTAGATGGGACAACAAAAAATAAAGTGATGCAGGGTTTCAACTTCTCCCAAAAAAACAAAAGAAGCAAACCCGCTCCTCCGTCGGAATATGGTGATCTGACTCAACTTGGAGTTGGTGGGAGCACACCTTGAGTTGTCCAAGCAGGTTTCGAAGACTATGCATTGTGTGCTGCTGAAGGTATTGTGGAGGAACTATTCTGCCATATTGAATCTAGAGGAAGTGCTCGTGGTAGAAAGACAACTTGGGGGGAAGAGGGGCAGCAGGAGAGATCCATGTGCAGTTGGTATACTAGAGACTAACATCCTTCCGGATCTCATGGAGCACCTTCTCCTTATTATTCCGAGAGGGGGGGAGAGCACCCAAGGAGTAAGGGGGAAGCCTATCGATCTGTATCTGAATGCTGGCTAGGAGTGTAGAGACCTGAAAATACCAGCTCCTCCGGCTTCCCCGAGAACTCGGAGAGAGTTTCATCGAGGAGCAAAGGGTGAGGTAAGAGTACCACCTACAACTCGCAAGGGTATCTCCTAAAGTGTGAATCCTTTGGAGATAGGCGATTATCAAGAAGATGATCTCAAGTTGAAGAGGAGAGGCCCCAAACTTTGCTAGAATAATAGAACGAGGGACGATTCAGTCGGGCCAAGACTGGGACCCCAAACCACTGACCCATATGTAATAGCTGGCTTGACCAAGGCATCAAAGATCGTCATCTTCACAGGAATATCTTGGAAATGTGCTCTGAAGCAATTCTTCTCGAGCAAAGACAGAGCTACATATCGCTTACACACTTGGGCTTGGGCGGCGGGATTCATACCAAAGGTGGGTCTAGTGAAGAGAACCCCCAAGTACACATATGAGGTGGTGTTCTCAACCTCCTGCCCTTGAAGAAAGAAGTGGAGATGGGATAGAGCCTCTTTAGTAGTATTGAACACCATAAAATTGGTCTTAGAAAGGTTTACTGTTAACTATCTCAAATTACAAAAGGCGGCCAGAGTGTCTAGATGATGCTGAAGTCCCTGAGGGGAAGAAACTAAAAGGACAACGTCATCAGCGAAGAGGAGGATAAAAATCATCACATGGTGGAGAAGGCAACCATCCCCTGCATGTGCATTCTCTTGGATAAAAGACTCAAGCTCATCAATGAAGATCCCAAAATGTGTAGGAGAAAAGGGTCAACCTTGTTTCACTCATATGGTGCTAAGAATGCTGGCTGAAAGCCCCTATGGTGAGTGAAACCGACCTTCACAGTTTCATACAACTGCGAAACTGTTGTCAAAAGCTGCCCAAAGATGCCAACTGACCGAAGTCTCTCAAGAAGTAAATGTCGAGGCACTGTGTCAAAAGCTTTCCTGAAGTCTACAAAGCAACAATAGGCCTTCGAGGACTTGGAATGGGCCTCCTCAATAATAGCTTTGAGGACTAGGATATGATTCATGGTTTGGTGGTCTTGCCGAAAACCAGTTTGGCCCATGGCCTTGTGACCCTCCTCCAACCTTTTGGAAAGAAGCACACCCAATGCTGTGGCATAGAGCTTTGCAAAGACATGCCCAATCATGATAGTCCTGTAATTGTTGGGTTAGTGGGGATCACTTGCCTTATGGATGGGGTGGATGATATGTTGAGTCCAAGAGTTAGGGAAACTTGAGCAAACAGAAAGGTTGAAGAGATCAGTGAGAGGTTCGAATAGCCTGCTTAATAAGCCCAATAGAGAAGAGGTGGCAAGACGAAGGAGGGGAAGGAACCGTAATAGGAGGCTGATTTGGGATGGTGTATTGGGATGAGGCGTGAGTGGTCTAAGAGGAAATATTGATCCCATGATTGACCTGATCATGGGGGAGGATAAGGCGCCATAAGGATTTAGGAGAATGGTGAAGGGAGTGAATAAGAGCCAGTCAACACTGGGAGAGGAAGAGACGTTTCTTCCTCCGAAGGAGCAGCTTGTAGTCTTTGTGGGAGATGGCATTGATCTGGGGAGAGTACCAAATGGCATGTTTCAACCTTCGGTGGGCAGATTTACAGTCCTCATCGTACCAGATGTTCACGGGGCAATGACCAGAGGGATGAGGGCGAGGAGGGGGGCGAATGGTGTGGGGTTAAGAGTCGAAATCTGCCTTCCATATAGCTTGGACCAAGAAAGCAGAATGATTTGTAGCATCGGGGAGAGAAGACAGCCTGGGGAGAACCTGACGTAAACGGTCCATGTAGGTAAAGGAATAGTAATAGTCAAAGTCTATAGAGATTTGAGGGGAGGAAGTGGAGGGAGGTGGTGGAGGAATAGTAGGAAGGGAAACAGTGGAGAAAGTAAGAGAAAGAACAGAGTGATCAGTAAGGGGGGGGAGGGTTATCATAATCGTTGAACTGAGAAATGAACGGGATGAGGGCGGTAGAGGAAAGAGCATAGTCCACGACACTGGTACCACTGTTGTGAGGAAAACAAGTAAACCCACTAGAATCCAGAAAACGAGATAGATTGTTGAGAATAACGAGCCTGTTGGATTCACCTAGCTCAAGAAGATGTTTTCCGTAAGCAGTAACCTGTGTGTTGATGGAGGTTAGAGCAAAACCAAGGTCATCGGGATCCAATTCCCGAGTCTTCATCTCGTCTGTTGTGAGTTTGTGAAGAGAAACCTTCATAGGTCTGGTCTGAGCATTGAAGTATCCTAGCAAAAGCACCTCCCCTGAAGTCGAGTACCTAGTGATGTCCTCATAGACGTCCTGGATAGGGTCCCCATTTGTGTAAATAGCAAAATTGGATGTGGTGGGGGGGAAGTAACAAGTGGCAATGAAGATATCCCGAAGAGGTGGGTGACGATGAATTTTAATCCATAGAAATCTGGAGTGAGGATCAGTGGAAACCAGGGTCACAAAACCCTGAAGTCTATCCTTGATGAGAGCAACAACACCTCCTGGTCCTCGAAGTCCCCAGAACGTTGAGTAAGTTGTCGATAACTGGACCACCAAAAGTAACCAACGATAGTTGGTAGGGCCCACTTGGGACTCTCATGTGTCTCACAAATGAAAATAATGTTGTGTCCCCTAATCACATCAACAAGGGACCCTGGGGCAGACCATGTCATACCATTACAGTTCTAGCAAGCTATAGCTAGCTTATCTGTTCCCTCCCTTCTATGTCGAATGAATCATTTAGTAGGTAAGGTTTTGGAACTTTGGACCACCCTGGTGGGGGGGAGTTCCTGATCACTGCACGTAGATTACGAATAACTGCCCATTTGTTGGCTTTCTTGGCTGTGGCTACCTCGACTTTGGATTTATTCAAGTCATCAACTTGGAGACGTGTAAGGTTCTCATCAAGAAAGATCTTGTATTGGAGATCAAATAATTTCCGTTTGGCCCTCAAAGCCTTCATACACTCTTCCGCATTCTTGAAGTGTATGACCAATGTGGAATCGGGAGTGATCTATGCTTTCTCAAGACTGATGTCTGTTAACTCAAGAGTGTTATGAATGAAGGCATTACCGACTTGAAGAGGATCTGTAGATTTGGGCATCCCACGGACCCTGAGATTGAGGGCTTTAGCATTGCGAATCCTTTCTTCTTCAAATTTAGCCTGGACAACAAGCTCAACTATAAGAGGGGTGTTCTTTTTCTCGGCTACAACCTGAACCTAGGATTGTTGGTCAGCTAAGTTTTGGCTCTGTTCAGTTGATGCTTCCTTGAGACGTTCTTGTTCAGCCAAAAGGACAACTTGCTCATCTCGGATTTTTGAAATTTCAAAGTGAAAATTTGCAGAGTCTTGAGGATACTGTTCAGTGTGTATAGTCTGTAATTGAATAATAATGGCTTGCTGATCCTGAAGCTTACTTTGGAGATCCATGATAATGCAGCTGCCATCTTTCACTTGGTCTTGCAAAGAGTATGATGCTAGCCTGTGTATCCAACTGTTTTTGGAGAGAAGTTATCTGTTTAGAGAGACGTTGGTATGAGGCTGTTGCATGAAAGCGTTGGACAGTTTTATGAGAAGCTCATGTCTCCTCAATCCCTCCATCCTCAAGAATCCCCATAACGCCAGGAGCGGGGCACGGGGGCACTGAGCAAGCTCCACGGGATCGCGCAGGGGCACGGGAATATTGAGCGAGGCTGTGTAGGGGCACAGACAGGGCCATGCAAGGGCAACAACCGTGTAGGGGCGTGGGAACGCTGAGTGAGGCCGTGTAGGAGTGCAGTCAGGGCTGCGTTAGGGGACGACCGCGGGAACGTTGAGTGGAGCCGCGTAGGGGTGCAGTCAGGGCCGCATTAGGGCATGACTGTGGGAACGTTGAGCGGGGCCACGTAGGGGCGCAAACAGGGATAGTTGTAGCTTCTAGTGAGTGCTTATTACTCTCAATTGCAAAGATAAGATGAAAGAATGAGGTGATTAGTCGTGTAGTAGTCTATCTTTCTTGTGATAACTGATGCCAAAGAGTCATAGCTTCTTTGAGGTAAAGAGCCAAGCATCTTTGGTTAGGATAACTGAAAAATGTGGCAGGTGACCCACCTGAGTCTCTATGAAAGAAATAATACCTCCCTCAAATCTCATAATAGAGAGGACACTTGAAGATGAAATGTTCTTCAGTCTCCATCTCCCAAATAGAGCAAAGAAGACATATCCTATCCTCTCGAGGAATATGGTGGTTCGTTTGCAACTGATGTGAACATTCTCTGAGTTGACCAAGAGGAATCCTAAGGCTGTGTGTCCAATGCCGTTGGACATAATTAGGACAAGTAATAATGCCATTCTTAGTCCTCACAAAATGCTTATTGTAGAAGGCCAACTTAGGACTAAGAGGTTGAGATGGAGCGACCCAAGTGATCTGAATATATTGTCAATAAATATCATATTTGACTGCTTGATTAATTACCGTCTTATTATTAGGAAGGCGGGGAGGTGCATTTAAGGAGTATTTGAAAGGAGATAATTGATCTATGGAGATGCCAATTGATTGAAGAAGAGAAATAAATTTTGAGTACAATCTACGATGAGGACCAAAAGAGCCCCTAGAGGTAATACATTCAGAGGAACAAAGGGCCATATATGGGTATCTCTCTTGGCCTGAGGTGCAGTCACCCATGGATCTAAGGTGATGAAGCTGAAAATTAATTTAGAAGATGCTCTCAAGACGAAGAGGATGAACTCCAAACTCGGGCTAAACAATACATTTGTGAATTGTTTTTTTACATTGGATAAATCACTGAAGCATAATAGTTTGGACCCTCTCAATGCAAGCCCAATCAACACACCCTAGATTTGGACCCCAAATCTCAGATCTATAAAGGACTGTGGGTTTGATGATGCAATCAAAGAGGTGCATCTTTGTAGGTATATCTTGAAAGTGCTATTGGAAGCATTGGTGTTCCAAGACTGAGAAAGATGCATATCCCTTGCAAAGACGTGACTGTGAAGCTGGACGAAGATTAATAATATCATGGTAGATGCCACTGCAGGTGAGCTATTTTTGTCTGTTTCTAATTCAATTTCATCTAATTCTATAAGGAGAATCCAACTTTAAACCATTTAAGCTAAGTTCTGTCCTTTTTATCTCCCACAAACGGTAATTCATTTCTAGCAGTCCATGATTGATTGATATGTGTGGTGATCCAAATTTTTTCAAGTGATCTTGTGAACAAGGCATTTCCGCAATATTCTTCTGGTCCAAGCAGTGATCACTGAGTTGCCATTACCAATGGACACTGCACTATGAGCTTCCTTTAATTGAAAATACTTTTGAAGTTATTGTTAGACAGTAATTCCAGTTACCATGAATCATACTTGTCCTGTGTTTTGGCCTATCTTGCTAAAATGTGTTTCAAATTCAAATATTTAGTATCTGCTCATACTTGCTTGCATAAACCTTAAGGTCTCTTGCATATGCTACTAAATCTCCAGTGTTTGCATCATAGTCTACCCATTTTTTTTTTTTTTTTGCAATACCTTGGAGATCAAGTGAAAAATTGATCAACTCATTGGACATGGATTAACAAGCCTCAAACTGGCAACCTTGATCTTGATAGGGTGGTACTCTAACCAATTGAATTACAATTCTAATAGGGACAAAGTCCACCAACTAATCAGTAATAGCATGTTATTTCCGATTCAATAAAACATTTGATCTCTCACTTTCCTCTATGTTGAACTAACTCTAATGCCTTTTGATTGATCTCTCACTTTCCTCTATGTTGAACTAACTCTAATGCCTTTTGATTGATCTCTCACTTTCCTCTATGTTGAACTAACTCTAATGCCTTTTGATTGATCTCTCACTTTCCTCTACAGGTAATAGATAGATTTGGGGTTCCCTAACTAATTACCTTTTGATTGATCTTAGAAATTGACATAAATATTGCCAATAGATCATTCTGATAATAGATTGAGTGGGATTTACGCCAGCATTGACTTGACATAAATTTATAAAAAATTTAAAATGATTAATGATTAGGGTTCTTTTAGATTTTGATCATGTTGATATTGGATTGAGCTGGATTTATGTTAGCATGGACTTGACATAAAATTAGAATTTTTAAAATAAATAACTTAAGGTTCTTTTAGAAAGATTATACTATCCCTCTTTCCCTTTTCTTTTATCTTGTACCATGATGGTACGGATAAAGGTAATTTTATTACCTCTATGTTATAGAGGAGGTTCCAATAATGCAACATAGTTACCAGGTTTGGAAAATTCGATTATGCTTGGAAGGTCCAAAAAATCCGAAAATTTGGAATCTTTAAAAAGTTTTAAAAACCCGAATTAGAATAGTTATATATTCAATTAAAATATTAACTATTAAGAACATTATGTACAGATTAACTATTTGATTTCTTTTCAAGGTCAAAAGGGTAAATGGTAAAGTAGTTTTTAATGTCCGCGAGGCCATAGGCCATACGAGGCGACCCTCATGGAGGATGTTATTTACCCAATACAGGGTTATCCAACCATACTCTGGTTACTGAAGCATGGTGTACAACCCTACCTCTGCAAGATTTGACCCTTGGGCCTCTATTCAGAGTTCCAATGTCTCCAACATTAGGCCACTAAAGAAAAGTCTTAATATCAAGATTTGAAACTTTGGATTCATTTGGGAGGCTAAAAAATTGAAAATTTGGAATTTCCAAGAATGTTTGGAAAGTCCGGATGCAGTTGAGAAAAATAGGAACAAAAATCAAATGTATGTATGTTAGACCTTATTACATCATTTGGAGTTATGTAATCATTTGATGTTTGTAATTATTGGGAGATAAATTACTATTTCTCCAATATGAGAAATTTGAAGAGTTACATCTACCGTGACAAAATATGAGGAGATGAAAAGTAAGCAGATAATTAAGAAAATTTTATTAATGTCCATAGCTGGCTAAAGTAGTCCAATGGGACTCTTTGAAAAGATCTGTGACAATGCACTGTAGTAACCAACTTGCAGAGGCCATCAATGTTTATGCAAAGATGCAAAACTGTTTCAATATTCAAAATAGTTTGAACTTGTGTAATTGTGAATATGATTAATTATCCTTTGATTTATAAATATGTATATAAAAATAATTGGTTCGAGCTAAATATGAAACTGAAATTTGGAACTGCAAGTATATATAGACTAGTAGAAACTTATTAATGAAAATACTACAGAAGATGGGAGTTGAAAGAAATGTGTTTAGTTCAGTTTGGCACAATGACTATGAAATACTGCTCTAAGCAAAAATAACATGGCATAGTATGTAAATATTTGTCCCAGTACATGTGTTTCTGTGTTTGAGTATCAAATTTATGTTGTGCATTCTGTTGAACCTGTGTAACAAAAGTCTTTTGCCTGTCTAACAAAAGTCACATTCAAGAGAATTAGGTGGTTCATCTAGATGGTTGAACTTTTTCATGTTTAAACGATATAGTTAGCATGGTTACGGATAGCTAATTGGTAGCTTTTTTTTGATATTGCCTTTTTTAGTCATGTATTATTTTTTCTATGTATGACAGGAATTAGATTGGGAATCAATTGCAGCAGGTCTCTTGCATGACACTGTGGAAGACAGTAACGTTGTTAGTTTTGAAAGAATAGAAGAAGAGTTTGGTCCAGTTGTCCGCCGAATTGTGGAAGGAGAGACAAAGGTTCTTAATCAAGATTACAATTTAAATATAAAAATTAAATCATATACTGATTTTGGTTTTCCATATTTAAAACTACCATTCTCTGCATCTTAAATCTTTGCAGGTCTCTAAGCTTGGCAAACTGCAGTGTGCAAATTTGAGAAATTCTGTGCAAGATGTCAAGGCAAATGACTTGCGGCAGATGTTTCTTGCTATGACGGAAGAAGTACTATTCTAAAAGCAGAGTACAGTTTATATTCATAATATATTTTGGCATCATGTAACATTTGCAATTTGGATTGCAGGTCCGTGTTATTATTGTAAAACTTGCAGACAGGTTACATAACATGCGAACTCTGTCACACATGCCGCCACATAAACAGGTAACATTGTAATATGTAGGTGATTCTTTGACCATTAAGCCTTCCATGGAAATAGTACTTTTTGTTTTAGGTGCTTATACACTTTTGTAAATTGTCACTCCTGCAGCGTAGCATTGCTTCGGAAACATTGAAGATTTTTGCACCTTTGGCTAAGTTACTAGGATTGTATCAAATCAAGGTACTGAACTAGGCTTCTTTGATATTTTTGCTTTTTTGCAATATGAAATGAGCAGCAGGTGCTTAGAAAATTTGCATGGATGGAATTGAAAGTAGTGCCTTTTAAGAGTTAAAACTTGTGTTTAGTGGGTGGAAAGTAAAGAACAACATATTCAGTGGGTAGAAAGTAAAAACATTGAAAACAAGTTCTAAGTATCTTGCTTAGAGCACCACATTCATTTTCTCCATTTGAGATCTACAAGGGACCAAAGTGGCAGGGCTTCAGCTTCTCAATCATTGTCAAGTTATTGTAGGGTTGCTTTTTGGGATACCAAGAGGTGAATGAAGAAAGGATTTGAAGCCTCTGTCTAAACAAAACACTCTTCTAAGTAGTTGAATGTCAGAACTTTGAAGAATAGAAATGAATGGCTGTTGCCATAAAACAAAGCCCCGACAATGGACATATGAGTAGAAGAGATTCATTCATGTCAAAAATCAAATGTAAGTGGATTGACTTGCAGATTTATGGGACTTTGTCTCCAAAGTATACTAAAGCTAATGGACTACTAAAAAAATGGGGGTATGTCAAAGAAAGGATAAAATCAGTGATTTGCCTTAGATTATATAATTTTCATAGTAGTTTGCTTATCATGAATACATATAACTACTATTTTGAGGTCCTTGATTGATGAGTAGAGCTGTGCTATTTATGAATGTTTAAATTCTTGGCCTTGATTTGACAGGAGATGCCAACAATATATTCACTTTGGAAAAAAAGTGAAAAAAAGGCAATTTTCCGTTCTTATAGAATTTTATTATGAGTCCTTCCTCTGATATATAGGCAATGCAATAGGAGAAGAATTTTCTGCCTCTCACCATGTGATGCATTGGTATTTATTACTTATGCAAGGATATGTGAGTGGTGATCTGGAGAAGCCAGGGATACAAGTTGAATCTCAGAATATGGGGGCAAGTTTGTGAGCTGTCCATGGACTATTAGAGTATTGTTTTTATATGCCACTGCTGCCATGAATATGGTCACTTGCAAAGAATCTACCCTGCAGTCACAGCAAAGCCATTAGAAAGTTGCCTGATTGAGTAATGGTCAGAAAACCATTTGAAGCTGTGCTGAGGAGATTGTATCAAATCAATAGCCTTTCAAACACTACTGATCCATTTGAGAAATAAACAAAAACAGTGCAGACCTATCATGTAGGAACTCTCAAGGGAAAATAATGTAGAACACTCCCCTTGTTGACAAAATGGGCCTCCCCTTAGTGCTTTTCGTAGCATCCACGGTTGAGAAGCGTAGGGTGGCATAGAGGAAATTGGTTATGCACGACTTCCCTCAAAAAGGTTGAAGTTGTTGACATCGGTAGGAATCATTATCATGCCATTTGGTATGGGAGTGAGAACGAGGGGGGGCCTTTGTGGTGATCTGCAAATGAGAATATCATCACATTGATTTGTCTTCCTTGGTTATACATGAATCAAGAGGGTACTTAACTTTCCCAAATTCTAAAACAGGTTGAAAGAAATAGATGATCAATCTGGTGTGCTTAAATGCCTCCTATAGGGCATGACATTGGAATATGACAAGCTCTCAAAGAAAGACAGCAGGCCACCTTTCATTCAGATAGTATAAGGAGTGTGATCCTCCAGAGTACTTGTACAAACAATCGTATTTACCTTGAATTTCATTGTAGATGCTTCTTATTCTCTGTTTAATGCAAAGAGCAAAGATGACAGATCTTGTCATTGCAAGGGAGATGGTGGTCTCTCTCAAGAAGGAGATGGTGAGAGTAAACCCTCAACTAACCAAATGGGATGTGCAGGATATGTGACCTGTAATATGAAAGAAAATTTGGTAAAGAGATGATGCCAGTGACAATGTGTGAGAAATGTAATATGGAAAACTGATTTAGGGGTGAGAGGTTTTGAGGGGGAGGTCCAGCTAACCTAGACATCTGTTGGTAGATAACAACTCAAATTGCGTTACTGATCATGTTTTTGAAGGAAGGTGGTAGGTAGAGGCACCCAAAAAGTAGTGGAAAGGAGGAAGTCCATGAATAGAATTACCGATGGAGAGAACAAAGCAATTCTCGTTAGAGAGCAAAATGCTAGATATGGATATCTTGCATGTTTGGAAACCAAATCACTCATAGATTAGAGTCTATGTATATAGAGGACGAGCTTGAAGTTAGTCTAAAGTTGAAGGGGCCGAGCAACAAACTTGGCATGAATGACATTTTAGAGGAACTGTTTGTTTGCAATAGGTCATATGCTAAAGCATGAGATTTGTGACCCTTTCAATATGAGCCTAGTCAATAGGTCACCAAATGGGGCCCCAAACCTCTGAATCATAAAGAATTGTAGACTTATTGATTTTGGTGAAGAGTCATATATCATAGAAATGTATGTGGAAACATTGGCACTCCAAAACTTAAAGGGATGCATACCCGTTTGAATGGTGTGATTGAGGGGCCCATTTTAGACTTAAAGGTGGCCTAGTAAATTTGAACGAAGGAAATTGCCATCTCAACTCCCACCTCTATATCCGAGAACTAAAGGATGTCACGGATATGTATTTGGAAACGTTTATGCTCCACCATTGAAAGGTGGGTATACGTCTTGCAAAGTTGTGATTGAGTAGCCTATTTCAGACTAAGAGATTGTTCAATAAATTGAATTGAAATTTTTTGTATAGGCAGTTGTGATCTCCACCAATTCTTCTTTATGGGAGGTCTAAAATTTGGAAAGGTTGTTCTTCAAGGTATTAAAGATCATCGCCTTAGATTTTCTAAAGCTTAAGACAAGCTATCAAAGCTCTGAAATATGGGCAAAATTGTCAAGCTGTTTGTGTAAGCCCTCAAGAGTATGAGAGGGGAAATACTATAATATTAACAAAGAGCGGTATGACAATTAGGATTTGCTATAGTTTGCAACCATCATAGACATGAGTATGCTATCAATGAAAGTCTAGTAGCTAATTAATGTAGATGTCTATGAGAGAGGACACCTTTGTTTGATCCAAGTAGTGCTCTTGAAAACGATGGATAGACATATGGAATCAGCTGACAATGTCATAATGGCAACTATTTAAGAATCTGAAGTATGATAGCCCACAAATTTTGGAAAAGTGGATGTCTTGGAGTAAAGTTAACCCTTCTTGAATTTAACAAAGGGATTCGGAAGATGACCGTAAAGCCTTCTTAATGATAATAGAGAGTCAAGGATATGGTCAATAGTTTGGAAGAATCTGTTGATGTCAGTTTCTTCCCTTTCCTTCAGATTTGTTTTGTTTCATATGTTTAGAAAGTTTCATGTCCAGCGTTGTGGCATATAGTTTGGTGAATGTATGAATGATCATAATAGTTCTTTGTCCATTTGGGCTTGCTGTGCCCCCATAATATATGAAAAGCATGGATGATATTTTGTGATCAGGGTGATGGAAATTCCTGACCATTTGCCTCATTATAATGGTTTACTAATTAGAAAAGATAGCGAATAAGCTCCATATTTGAGGAACTTTATTTGAAGCCCCTCAAGATCAATTACCTTGCAAGGAGTAGTAGAAGATACACAAATATCTGGTTGCTTTGGTATACCTTAGATAAAAATAGTCTAAGAGACCCTGGATAGGGAGTTGATGTTCAAGTGGGTGGTCTTCTAGATAAGATAAGATAATTCTATTAATGTCCACAAATGGCCAAAGTAGGCCAATGGGACTCATTGAAAAGAGCTATTACAAATTACATTGCATTGTAGTAACCACAAAGTACTTCGAAAATAAGATCAACTTGAGTAAAGAATCTAGAGTAAACTACTCTAAGGTGGAACAATTGTATGGCATAAAATTATAACCTCGAGGGTTACCCAAAATGGATAATCCAAAACATGCTAAAAGGAATGATTAAGAAAGATCTAGAAGTTGAGGTCCAATAGAGATAGAAAGGAGCTCCAGTGGATCCAATCGCCAATGTTAATCTGTAGTGTGATGTAAAGTAGAAGCACAGTCGTCGTCGTACAGACTATCCCAAAAGAACCAACACAAGATCTAATGATTCTCCCAGGAGAATGGCTAGGACTAAGACGGCCTAGGAGGACATTGAGTTCGATCCCGTAAGACTCTTTTAGCATCCATGGTTGTGAAACAATAGAAGAGGACAAGAAACTAGTAAGCCGCACCTGCCTACAACTCCTTGTTATGTGAGAGGTGGTCGAGACCCGATGCCAAAGAACTACATTCTTGTCCTGTTGTAAAAAAGAGGCGATGCGGGAAACAATATGGATGTTGAAGGACACAGAGCACACACACCATTAGGGATGAATTTTTTGAGCCTCGATATCTAAGAATCATGGTTACATGGGTTTCAGTTCTTCATGGTATTAGTTCATAACAGTCACAGGGAAAGAAAAGAGCATGCTAATGACAAAGAGATGGGAATCAAATTTGTTGCTTTGTTGATTTTCTCATCTCGTTTAACAATTTAATGATATAGATGTGGAGGAGGGTTTTTAAACCTGTCATATGGTTAGATGACAATCTGCAGGTATCTTCAAAACATACTTCAGAAATATGCCCACCAAGGTTGGTCTAGTGGTAAGGAAAGGTCCTTGCCATAATGATGTTCAAGGCTCAGATTTTGGTGGTCTTGCCTCCTACAAGGCATTGGAATGTAAGTTGGTGCAACAGTTTTGTCACAATAATGTTGTCATGCTTAAAAGCTATATGGTTGTGTGAGTGGGCTCTCAGATTTAGAGACATAGCACTTTAGAAATGAAATGAATGAAATGAAATATTAGTAATGTCTGCAGTGGGCCAAAATAAGACCCAAGGGACTATAAGAAGGACAATAATGATTGTCAGGTAGTAGGCTAAAAATCCCAACAAAGAAAAGAACTAAGATAAATACAAGACAAAATCCGACAACCGGGCCAAAGAGAAAGGGAAAAGAAAAGGGAGAGCAGAGGGAGGGAGGGCTGTAATCCAAAAGAGAGGAGTGCACACCAAGAAGAATGGAGAGAGAGGAGGGGGGAGGGAGCAGCCCAGGAGGGGCAAGCTCCAAGGACCCTCCGAAACTAAACTCTCCTAACAATCGAGGCCGAAGTACTGGAGCTAAAGAAGTCCTTGATATGTCTTTGACTAGTGCTAGTTCAGAACCCTAACAAACTGTGTGTGTGCTGTCTAGTGACCTTGCTTTTGTCCGAAATGGATGATGTGGGGCGTTTCCGTCGGAGTCACTTGGTCCATCGGAGCTAGTGAAGTATGTTGTGATGAGCCGATGTTGAGGAGGGTGAGATCCATCTGGAGGAGAACTTTTATGTCGTCGAAGCTGAGTTATCTCCTTAAGAAAGAGTGCGAGACACCACTGGTTCAGGTATCTAAAGAAGGTAGAAACAGATTGAGAGTTGTCCCTGAAAAGGCAATGGAGTCTACCCCGGATCTCATTATAAATGGGACAACAAAAAATAAAGTGATGAAGGGTTTCAACTTCACCCAAGGGGCAAAACAAGCAAATCTGCTCCTCCCTCGGAAGATGGTGATCTGACTCAATTCGGAGTTGGTGAGAACACACCCTGAGTTGCCCAATAGTGATCTGAAGACTATGCATTGTGTGCTGCTGAAGATATTGTGGAGGAACTATTTTGCCCTCTTGTATTTGTAAGAAGTGCTCATGGTAGAAAGACAACTTGGGGGAAAGAGGGGCAACAGGAGAGATCCAAGTGCATATGGTGTACTAGAGACTAACATCCTTCCGGATCTCATGGAGCATCCTCTCCTTACTAAGCCGAGAGGGGGGGAGAACACCCAAAGAATAAGGGGGGAGCCTGTCTATCTGTATCTGAATGCTGGCCAAGAGGGCAGAAACCTGAAAATACCAGCTCCTCCGGCCTCCCCGAGAACTCGGAGAGAGTTCCATCGAGGAGCAAATATATATTTAGAAGTAAATATATCTGTAATTTGTTAGTTTATATGTGTTCTATTGGAATTTTTGTAATGGGGGCCTCCCAGTTTAAGGCCTACCAAGGGACGGATTTTTAAATATTATCAATTACGTGTCCTTCCATAATTGCCTTTTTATGATGGGTCTTGGAGATTTGGACCTACAGCACAGTGAAAATGTGAAGTTAGAAGTGCTTGAGGACTAGTGGACATAACTTTGACATGAAGCTGTCCGTTAAAATTGATGAGAATCTGAAAGGTGGCATCTACATTACTTGTCTTGGTTATCAAGTCAAAAGGGAACTCCACAACATAGCTTAACGATGGGACTCAGTTATCAGTCATTCTAGTTCTGATTTTTCCTTGTTCTTGGCTTCATCTACGTACTCTACATTGCAATATTTTTATGGCTGTTTCTGTTCCTTTACTTTCCATTTCATTAGTTTCAGTTCAATTTTATATGTTTTTTAAAAATCTTGATGCCATGGCCAGCTTCTTGGCCTTTTTAATTGAGTTGTTCTTATTACTTTCTCATTCCTGAACATTTAATATCATATTTTTTTCAATTGTACAGTCAGAGCTCGAAACTCTATCTTTCATGTATACAAATCCAGATGATTTTGCTGTCCTAAAAGAAAAGGTTGAACAGCTTCAGAAAGAACAGGAACAAGGATTATCAGAGGTGATTCTTTATGAGTTTTTGTGAACAGTTTGTGAAGCTTTCATAGAACTGGGGCTTTTGGTGTTGTTTAATAACCAAATTATATGGATTGTAAAAATTTTCTTGATGGAACTTGTATGTGCAGGCAAAACAAAAATTGATGAAGAGAATAGAAGATGATCAGTTTCTAATCGTCATGACCATGGATGTTGAAGTAATTTCAGTATGTAAGGAGCTCTACAGGTATATTCTGTATCCTTTAATATATATCTGCTTGGTTTATATTACATAAAGTCTGCTTGCTGATCCAAGATTCTGTTGGATCAATCAGACTCTGTACTTAATGGTTTTCTAGTTTCTTGAACTTTGATTAGTTGACTGCCATTGGATATTTATTTAATATTTCATTAGAGTTCCAAGTATCATTAGATGTCCGGATGTGATTTCCTGGATGGTTTGCCTTTTGCTTGTTTTGGGCTTTCAGAACCGTGATGCATAGTGTATTACCAAAAATGACACCTTTCCTCAACACATCCTGGCTTCCATTGCTGTTTGCATTCCTTCATCCGTTTACTTGTGATCATCTCTTCTTGGTCTCAGAGACCTGGATCGACTTTCCATTGACCATTTATTTACTGTTCGGCTCTTCCTCACGGATGCTTATCACCATTTTCTACTATGCATGATCAATTGCCTGCTTTGCTTAACCTTCATCCTTTGTGGACTTCCATCGATCTGCTGTGTTTAACCTTCATCCTTCGTGGAATTCCATTACACACACTGCCATTTGCAACCTTACACTTGTCTTTGTTTTGTTTGTGGTTTTGTTTCTTCTTCACTGTATACCATGGCCATTATCAATGTGTTATTCTCCCCTTATGTGCCCACTCCCAACTCATCTTTTACATAATTGATGTCTAATAATCTTCCTTCTCGTGAGCCAAAGTTAAAGCTTAGAAGCACGTTATATTTAGGACTGCAGAATGAAGGCTTTACCTTCCAGATTATATTTTTATTTTGCAGTTTCTTTGATTTGGTCACGTAATTATACATCCAACCTTTATTGAGGTCCATTGGGATCCTTCTGTATAAATTGCTCACTCTTGCTTTACCTTCCAGATAATGTTTTCATTGGGCAGTTTCTTTGATATGGTCATGTAATTATATATCCAACCTTTATTGAGGTCCATTGGGATCCTTCTGTATAAATTGCTCACTCTTGTAGCTGGTGTTTTCAGGTGGTTCTTTCGTATTTTGCCTTTCTTCATTTCTATATTTGAATAATGTCTCCTATGCACATGCTTCTTTTGCCTACTTTTATTTTCGTATTGAATGGCGTTCTGCTATGCCCTTTTGAATAATTGTAAAATGTAAAACATTTTCCAAATGTTACTGATCTCTTTGATATGCTTCCAAACCCATAGATATCAATATATTTCAATTCAGCCTATGATGCTTCTGCTTGATTTTGTGGCATGTGGTTTATGGAACCTGGCTCCTGGCTTGTTTGGATATTTTTCTTATGTGGAGATGTTATGGCTGTATGGGAATGTATTCTTATATTTACTTCTTTTCGTCTTTTGACTCACTGTCCAACTCAACTTGTAATAGTTCTACTTGATCTTGTTGACTGTGTCATGGATCCTGGCTTTTGGCTTGTTGGGATATTCTTCTGTTGTCGTCTGATATTTACTTTTGATTCTTTGACTTACTAAAATATGTTCTTCTTCGTTTTAACACTATCCTTCCCAATTTTGTCATTTTCTTGCAGCATTTACAGCCTTCATTTTCAAGATATAATCATGAATCTGTTTCTTTCTTATGTTATTTTTGTACTTGTTATGGATATATGATTCTAGAGTGTACTAGATGAAAAGTAACTCTTTTCTTTTTTAAAATAAATTGGTTATATGGGATAGAAACTGGTCCCATCTGTTTTACATCATGATCGTATCACCATGGCATTTCAATGAACCTGGTATTACAACAAATCTTGTTATCACGACACCCATGGGAATTGAACCCTGGTGGGCTCTTTGTGAGCCAAACATTGTGACCAGTCAGACTTCAACCCCTTGGGCAAGTGAAATTTAAATTGTATTTGTATTAGAGATGTATTTAAATTTCTGAGTGATAAGATGAGAGGATTAATGTGTGATCGTGATGTCATAGAAGTTACAAAGAATCTTGTCACAGAGCTTATAATGGGATCACAAGGGATCCTTTTGTAGGGGTTACAAGAAAATGAGGAGGAAAGGGTCTTAGGGAGTTACAAAGAATAACAAAGGAGTCACAAAGCATTTAGTCGTAGTGAGGGATTAACAAAACATTTTATCACATCTGGGGACTCATAAGTGTAGTATAGATTATTTATTCCCAAGCAATCAGAGGGAACATATCAAAAGAACATGCAACAAGGAATGAACAACAACTGTATAAACAGAACCATTTCATTATGTGCAATTGATATACATTACTTATAGCAGCATGATCTTTGTGTCACAACACTACTTGATGATTTCTCTTCTTCACTATTAATACCAGCAACACAACGACACACAATGATGATTTAATGATACCGTTTGACTAGTCTCATGTGGAATATATATAAAATGAATGGGGGGGCAGATGTTTACAAGTCACAATTGTCACCCTCGTACCTAACTATAAACTGAATTGCAAACTAAGCACACAAGACACAACACAATGTCTTATTACATTCTCAACACCTGTAATGTGTACAAAAGGACAACTGGTTACAACTCTTGGTCAACACTTGTTATAGCTCTTTGATCAACACTTGTAACAACACCTTGATCAATATAACAAAACTTATGTACAACAAAATGATTAACATGAACTCACTCATATGGCGCCTGTGATGGCGCCACATCTGCTTGGTGAGTCTGTTTGGATTGGCTGCATACGCCTATCCCCTTCTTTAAATTGGTCGACGTCCTCGTGATTGTGCTACTAGATTCTCCGTACAAGCAGTTTATCTTTCGCATATGCCTATCCCCTTCTTTAAATGTCTATCAACCTTTCTACCAGTAGGTGTTGACTGCTACTATATCTTGTTTCACTTTATTATATGATTCAAGACTGATTGTCCTCCTGTCATCCTTGTGTTGATTAGTTAATTCCTTACCTACATTTCTTTGGCAAATGTGATTGTGGAATGGGCACAAATGTTTGTAGAAAAGCAGGAAATATAGGACAGATCTATTCCGTTGCTTATATGCTCAAATCAAAAGTAAATAAAAAATATAAACAAGCCATTAATATTTTAAGAAGCAACTAAGGAGATAAGAATAGGTGGTTTGATTATGTGGTAGAGTTCCTACATATTCAAAGCAAAAAAGGCGTGTTTAAGGCAATTTTGACTTGTAACCTATGTTATGTGGGGTCACGTCCCCGGGGTTGTATACAAATGAGGCTTGTCCCCTAGGGAACGGGGATGGTGAAACGCAGTGGGTATGTCCCCCATCTGTCTCTTCCTAAAGGGGGTGGGTGGGGGATGTCCCCACTATGTTCCCCCTAACCCTCACTTATGTGGGGATGTGTTGGACATCCCACTCAAGCTGAAGGAATTTTTTAATTGTAATGGCCTTGTATTTGCAGGTTAATATTTGCTGTACATATTAATTATTATATGGTCTGCAATAATCCGCTTTCCACCATTTTTCAGGATTTCCTTTCCTCCTCTATCTTTATGTCAGACCAGGTTTTGAATAGAATCTAAAACAAATATCAACATTGGACCTTTATCCTTAAATGTTTTTAGTCAGTTTTTCAATTTGGTGGCAACACTAGGCACAATCATTGCCTTTCTTTTCCCCCATTTGTTGTTGTCCAACCTCCCTGCTTGGTTCATCTTCCTTTTCCTGAAACTGTTCTACATTCATAGCCGCACCATCCTCCATAGGACTAGTACCCTCACCGGTGATCCTTTACTAGGAACTTTCTCTTTTGCTATACACAGACTATGTGTTACTACTTCTTTATGGTTTGTTTTTACTGCTCAGTACCCATTATATGGAGGACTAATAACGTCATTGGTGATTCTCTGTTAGGAACTTCCTCTTATGCTATACACAGACTATCTGTTACTACTTCACAGTTTGTTTTCACTGCTCAGTACTTACTATATCTGTAGGAACTGTTTCCTTTTAAGATTTATCAAATACTGTAACCCAGTGATGAAACCATGGGTCTTTCAAACAAAGCCAAATTTGTTGGTCTTTTGTCATCATTTATGAGGGACTTATTGATCGGGTGGGTAGAGCTTTAGGAGAACTCATAAACACACTCATTGCATAATCTTCAAACACAACTTCGTTTGGCCTTCTATTTATTCTTTTTCTCAAAAATTAGTAACTAGATCACCTGAATCACCTTCTTTGTCAAGATCAGGTTATGCTTTTAGTCTCCCTTCTATCATATGATATTTTTGATTGTTTGTGATCACATTGTAAACTAATTATAAGGTTCATAAAAGGTATATTCTGCGCAATCATCTGATATCTTGGCAGTAATTTCGTTAAATTGCTTTGTAGAAGATGCAATTAAACTCAATTTTGTCCTTTATTTGAATGTTTTGCATTTCTTTTGTCATCTTCTGCACAATGGAACTTTCCCAAGCAAACTAGGTTATCTTCATTACCTCCATTACACAGTTTATTACCCAAAAGTGGAACTTCTTATTGCTCTCATTGCAAAATAATCTAGAAAGAACAAATTTTGCCACTGCTTTCAAATCAATATTTGTAATTAAGTGGACCTAAGTAGTGTAATCTTTGAATTGTGTAGTGCACTATTTAAGTTTTAAGGAAACAAAGGTTTGAAAATAATAGGGAAAAAAAAAGAAAAAAAGAAAAAAAAGGAGGAGCTTGGCTACAAATGTACACTACTTTTCACTAGGAGGTGAACTAAGTCTTATGCCACAAGTTGGTCACTAAGATCTACCTTTGTTGATTGGCAATCATCTCTCAAGTTCTAGCATTTATTCTATTTCAACATAATTAAGTTCAATCTCAATCCTAATTGATTATTTTTAAAGTTTTATGCATTTATGAAATTATAAGAAGAGTGCCATCTAAATTCTGTAACTGGACAAACCCATTATCAAAATTTCATGGACATAGCATGGTCCACTTCTCAGCATTTTTAATTTTTTCTACTTTTGATATAAGTTGGAGGACAAGTGTACTAGGTTTTTGCTTTGATTGGCTCAAACATTTATCATGCCAACGTTTTTCATGGTGTTTCAATTTTATAGACATTGCACCAACATGTCTTCAGTCAGGAGCATCCAATTTCATGACTCTGTCTTTCAAATATGTGGTATCCCCCAAGTGATTTTTAATTTCAAGTCGCTAATTTGGGATCTGGAATTCCATGGGCATGCTTCTTGCCCATACATAAGGTGAAATTGAAAATATTCTGTTACAGTTTTGCAAGTTGTTCTATATGTCATTGTTGGAAGTAAGTTTTCTATCCAATATTGATTCTCACTAACATAGGTCTTATGAATAATAGCAATTATTAATAGACAAGTTTTTTCGAATTGACCCATGTAAAAGTAATTTAAGCAGTTTAATGTTTTGAGACATTCACCTGGTTTCATTGTCAGGAAATACTGGTGAGAGAGAAATACAACTATGGGCTTCTTATAGAGATAACCCAACAGGATGTGTTGATACCAGTGAGAAACTACCACCAGTCAAATGCCTTTTGTGCTAACCAACCACACCCTTTAATATCTTTGGAAATTCACCAATATTTGATACAAAAGTTATGGTACAAGCGTTTACCCAAAACCACACTAGACCTGAATTAAATATTATTATTGTTGTTATTGACAATCAAAGGCCTCCAAATACACCTTATCCCATTCGTACCATCCCTAGTAGGTTTTCCGGATGCTTCATAATTTCAATAGTTTTTCTCAATTTCTAATCATCCAGTTATCATTAGCAAAGCCAAATAATTTTACCGTAATATGCTGATGGGTTGCATTTGATTTTCCATCAAAGCAGACCTATTAGGCTTATCATGTCTCACAGTTTAGCAGTGCTCCTTGATTTCAGTTCTTATTGACTTGCATCTTTCACTGATGTAAACTTTGTTAAAACCCTAGATTCAGTGAGATGAACTCCACTTTATATTTTTGGGATCTGCCTCGTCCTTACATGTTCTCAAGAAGTTTGTAACCTTCTTGTGAGGAAGCAAGACCGTGCCAACATTGTGTCTGCTCAACATGCTTGCAATACTATTGGACATATTTTCTAAATATAGTAGGTATGCACATGGAAGGATCTCACTTTCTTCCCTTCGTCTATTGTTACCTCTTCTTGCCTTTACCAATGCATTTGATATCTGCCTCCATCTTCAACCATCAAGTTTGAACACCTTCTTTAGATGCTTTAGCTCTTCATCAAGGTGTTCATTGTTTGCTATTCTCATACATTTGCCAGTCAACATGGTCAAGACACTCTATGCCATTGGTGGTGATGCAAGCTGGCAAGCATGTACCTTTTTGTATGCGTTTTTTTTTTTTTTGGGTTAAGCCTTTCTCCTTATGGAACCATCTGCCTTTTTAATAATGAGCACATTAAAGGAAGGAAGACAACCATCCTGTTCTCTCTCTATTGCAAATTTTATGTTTTCCCATCTTGTGTTAAGGTGGGACAAAAACCCATGTAACTTGTCTTCATGCTGCTGCCAACATACATTAGTGTAAATGACATACCTCTTCCACCACCCAGGCATAAACTCATACAAATTCAACACAGACTGCTTAAAACTCTTCCATATAAAGATTCACCACTAAAGGTGAAGATTGTAATCCTATGCCTGCTCCTTATATTTTTTCATAAAATGCTCTCTGAAAGATGAAGAAATTGATCTTAGGTAGGGCTCCACTAGTGCTGCTGTTTCTATGTTAGTTATACTCCACACTACTTGCATGGCACCTTCTACAGGTATCCTTGTAAACAATGAAATTACATCAAAACTGACCAACATGTTTCCTTGGTTGATATGTTGATTCTTAATAAACTCCATACTCTATGCTGAGCCTTTGATAAAAGTAGTAGAGTTACTTGCCGAATGCCCTAGTTTCCTGTAAGGAAGTTATCTAAACCATAAGGAGAAGAACCTTTAGTATCCATGGTGGATCTAATTGTCAGTCCTTGTGTCTTTTGGCAGCTCATATATTCTTTGTGCAACCTCCTCCTTACCATGATAACACGGAACACATAAACGAAACCAAGATTACGTGTGAGAGTTCTCTATCTTACATATCATAACAAAACGTGAGGAACGAAAGCTTCTTTATAAAGGATTACTATAAGTCGAGTCAATCCACTTTATGAATGTGGGATAGACTGAGATACATACTAAAGTAGTGTTACCGGTTCGGTCCCCCTATCGGTTCGATTCGACTGTGGGTCCGTCCAGGGTTCCGCCCAGGAGTCCCGGATACGGTCGGGTCTGTCGTTCGACGGACCTAGCCGTATCCGGGTCTCCCGGGCGGAACCCTGGACGGACCCACAAGGAACCGAAATAAAATAATATTATAAAAATTAATAAATATTACTGAATAAAATAATATTATAAAAAATTAAATACTGAATGCGAATATAAAAAATTAAAGACCCCAATCCCACGTACTCCACCTACTCCACCTACTTCCCTTTACTCCCGTTGCAAGTGGCATCGCGAAGTAAAACAAAACATGACCTTCTAAGCTAAGCTGCTAATTCAACCATTCTTGATGTTTGTGAAAGTGAAACCCTAGCTCGCGGCGCAAAGAACTCCTCGCACTCCTCCATAGCTCACGATGTGCTTCGAATTGTAAAGAACTCCTCCAAAGCTTGCTGAACTCCTCCAAATCCTAGCTTGCTGGTCAGGTATGTTAGCTCTTCCTCTACAATGTTTTAGATTAATATTAGAAAGTAAGATAAATTTTATAAAAATGTAGAAATTCAATTGTAATTCGAAACATTAAACAAGTTCAAAAAAATTTAAGAACAGAATGAAAGACGAGTTAAGGCGACCCTTCTCCTCTGCGAATGCCCTTCTCCTCTCCTCTGCGAATGCCCTTCTCTGCGAATGCCCTTCTCTGATTTAAATTTTTGTATGTATATTTAGTAACCACTATTTTATAATCCAGGAGATTCTCTGCGAATGCCCTTCTCTGATTCTCCTATATGATTTAACACTCCACCGACTAGCGCCAACACCTGTCTTCAATTACCCAAATGACGAATCCCTCTCCGTACGCCTTCCGTGCAAATTTCACTTTCATTCACTTTCAGACAAGAAGACTCTAGTTGCGCATGCGCGCTCTCTCTCTTCTACTCGTCGAACCTTGGGAACAAAATGTCTCTGAACCAAAGCAACCGCACAAGTCTCGCGTTCGAAACGCGTCGAGGACGCCCTTGACCGGTTACGTTGTCGCTCACGCCGACGGCTTTTCAATTAAAAATGACCTGGTAATAATCCACCTGGTTTATAATCCAGGAGATTCACCTGGTTTGAAGACATGTAGACACCTAGACACTAGACACATAGTTTATGTCCTCGGTATTACTGTTATGTCATATTAAAGTATATTATATTACATTATATGTTAGGGTGGTCACCAATACACGCAAGCTAGTCAACATTAGTTAAGCCTACCCAAACTAACTCACGAACTTGCACCTTTTCATGGGTAGTTCAAAATGATAATTGCATATATTTAATTTAGTTAAACGTTGAATGCCTGTCAATTGGTTGAAAAGAATAGGTGCTTGCCACTTCGATTCCTTAATAAAAAAAACTTCATATTCAATCATTTCCAAATAAAACATATGAGGTATCTTTATTTTTATTTTAAAAAGCATTTCATGTTGAAAGGACCTGGAAATTAAGGCTATAAAATTATAAATGATACTTTTACCTTGCATACCCAATATATATTTCATAGACTTTTATACTTTCACACTATACTCAAACTAAAGTAACCCTAAGTCTTTCTATTTATTCTTTCACCACTTGTAAACGACACCATGAGCAATGAGACTTCAAAAGGTTTGGCAAGACAGTTGCCTTGAAATAATTTAATAAAGTGACGTTATAAAACACAAGAGGTTATAACTTATAAGCCACAAGAGGTTATAAATTTTAATCTACAAAGACTTAGGTATATTTATAAATTAATAAAATTATATATAATAGATGGATAAATAACATTTTTATATAACTTATAATTAAATATTTAAAAATAATTTTTTAATATTTATATTGCGGTGTCCCGAGTGGGGACAATGCAATGGTTTGAGCTTTGGCTCTTCTTCGGGAGGTCCAAGGTTCAAACCGTGGCGTGGGTGAGTGTGTGAGGGGGTGGGTGTGTGTTCATAAAAAAAAATTTAAATTATATTAATTACATTTTATTTATAATAATCATATTTAATTAATTTTATATTTCATTAATTAATAATTTATCCATTTTGAATTTGTCCTTGGTAATAAATTTATAATTTGAATTTAATATTTAATAATTTATATATATGGTTTATAAGAAGATAGTAATATTAGTTTTTTTTTTTTGAGTAATACTTCTTATAAACATCCACCATGGGGATTGAACCCGGGTCACATCACCGATAATGCAAGTGGCCACACTCAATAATATTAGTTATTACAAATTTTAAAACTTTATATAAATTAAAATAATTTAATTAACAATATTTAAAAAATAAATTTATAATTGAATCTAAATTATATTTAATTTTTTTATTTCTTGTCTTAATTCTTTTCATGCTTTAATTTTGTTCTTGAACTAAAAGTCTAAATCACAAACCTAAACTTAAAAGTTAAACCTTATAAGTTATAACTTAGTCTCAATATTATATTTTAATTTTTATGGTACTTGTTAAATTTTAAATTTTAAATTTATAAATCATTTACCAAGCGAAAAAAATATATATTTTTCCTCACAACTTGCTGACATTTTAATTTTTTAGCTACCATTCCTTATTTCAGGTTCAAAGTTCATCAAGTAAAGGACAGATTTTTAGACATTTAGTTTTCACTTGCAGAGTATAAATTAGAATGGCAACAAGTGCAAGCTCAGTAGGCAAGTCCCGATTTAGAATTGATCCAAAAGCCCCACTATGGAAATATGTCACTATGTTAGAGCAAATTCCAGGGGGTGGGGGCTACATATGGGTTTGTAATACCTGCAATGTTCGGTATAGCAGCTCATACAGCCGAGTGAAAGCTCATTTGTGTGCTCTACCTGGCCAAGGCATCAGAGCTTGCCCAGGGTCAAAAGATGCACCAGTGCCAACATCTGTGATATTGCAATACATAAAAGAACAAGAAGACACAGATGCTTTAGCTACTTTACAATCAGGTCATCCTTTGGCAAAGAAAGGATCTCGATTGAAGAAGCCACCTACTGCCCCACCTCATGCTGGCAGCCCATTTGTGGTTGCACCCCATCCATTTTCAGCCACACCTTCCACGCATGAAGAGGATTCTTCTCTTTCACGGAAAAGAACAAAGGGACCATTGGAGAAGGCATTCCAAAACGAGTCTAGGGACATTGCAGATCAGACGATTGCATGTTGCGTGTATGCTAATGGCTTGTCTTTCAATGTGGTTAGATCACCATATTGGCAAGATATGGTGAAAGCCATTAATGATGCTCCAAAAGGGTACCAAGGCCCAGGTTATGAGAAGGTGCGCACCACTTTGTTGACAAAGGAAATTTTTTTTGTAGAAGATTCATTGCAGCCCATCAGAGATTCATGGGTTGAAACAGGGTTGTCCATCGTTTTTGATGGATGGAAAGATGCACAAAATCGCCCTTTGATAAATGTCATTGCAATAAGCCCCAAGGGGGCAATGTTTTTGAAAGCAGTTGATTGTGAAGGGCAAGTGAAAGATGCCCAATTCATTGCTAACATTTTGATTGAAGCAATAGAATCGGTGGGCTCTCAAAACATTGTCCAAGTCATAAAGGACAATGCCAAAAACTGTAGAGCAGCGGGGATGTTGGTGGAGGCAAGGTACGAGCATATATTTTGGACACCTTGTGCTGCCCATTCACTCAACTTAATACTGCAAAAGTTGGGGAAACAAATTGAATGGATAAAATAAATTTATGTCGAGGCCGAAGACATTCAAATGTTTGTGACAAACCATCACATGTCGCAAGCTATCTTCAGGCAATTCTCAAAATTGGAGGTGTTAAAGGTAAGAATTTTGTATAATGATGTTTAGTTTGTTTTAAATTTTGAAAACATTTTTGTTTTGTTGTCTAATTTTTTTTTTATTTTACTAGGTTATTGAGACTCGATTTGCCTCGCACACAATCGTCTTGAGGCGACTTGTGAAAGTGCAAGAGGCATTGCAAAGTATGGTTATTAGTAACCTTTGGAGTGTATGGCGGCAGTCAAGCACTGAGAGGGCACAAAAAATAAAGATGTTGATCCTTAATGATGATTGGTGGGGTCGTGTTGATTACTTGCTCAAAATAACTGAGCCTATCATAAGCATGATCCGATTTGTAGACATGGATCAGCCATGTTTAGGAGAGGTATATGATGGGATCGACTCAATGATCGAGAAGATCAAAGCCATCATCAATGCAAAAGAGCAAGATCCCCATGAGCAAACAAGTGCAGTCATTTGTAATTGAGCGGTGGAACAAAATGACGACTCCCTTGCATCTCCTTGCCTTCACATTGAGTCCCCGATTTTATAGTAGTGAAATCCTTTCTTTGCCCGATAGAGTTGCACCATATAGAGATATTGAAGTTAGTGAAGGGTACAAGGCAGCATTCAGAAGGCTCTATCCCGATCCTAAGATTGAGGACATAGTTTCAGCTAAGTTTGCAGACTTCATTTCCTCTGCAGGACATAGCCTTAGCGCTTGCCGTGACAAATACAAAAAGGATGCTCATATGTGGTGGTATTTGCATGGGCAAACAACCCCAACCTTGCAATCTCTTGCAATCAAAATATTATCACAGGTTTATAAATTTTGAACTCTATTTTTATAGGTATAATTTCAATTTTTTATTTTGCATTGGTTTTGAAAAAATTTCACTTGTGATTTTCTTAATAGGTTGCAAGTTCGTCTTCATCCGAGCGGAATTGGAGAACATACTCCTTTATCCACTTGCAGAAGCGCAACAAGCTGGCAACAAAGAAGGCTGAGGAGTTGGTCTATGTGCATTCCAACTTGCGCCTTTTATCGCATATGCAATCAAACTATAGGGAAGGGCCAACAAAGCATTGGGAGGTCAGGGCAGAAGATGTTGATTTAGATGCTTCCCACTCCCATGATTTATTACTTGACATAGAGGCTTTGGCTTCGCCAAGCCAACCAAGTGGTGCTGGTGCTGGTGCTAGTGCCAGTGGGAGTGGGAGTGCTAGTGCTAGTGCTAGTGCAAGTGCTAGTGTACTGCTACTGCTTGTGGTTCTAATGAATCACATGTTGATGTTGATGCTTCTGATGAAGACATTGAAGATGAATATTAAAATATTTGATATTTCAATATGTGATAGTGTTGATGTGGTTCATTAAAAATGCAAGTAGCCCAATTGTGATAGTGTTTGTACAATGTGAAATGCTTAGCAAATGTTGATTTAGTAAATTAATATATGATGTTGATTTAGTAAATTAATATATGATTTTTATTAATTTTTGTACGGCTGAACCCAAAACGAACCCAAGACAAAAAAAAAATTTGCCGTATCGGCGAATTGGGTTCTTCGAACCCGAAACCGAACCCAAAACGAACCGGTAACATTGTACTAAAGTGAAATACAACTTAAAAGCATAAAATAACCTAAAGTCACAATGAATTTATTAATGCCTAAGTTTAAAAGCTAATTGACCATTATTAATCTGAAATTAATATAACACCCTCCCTTAATGGTCAATCTACTAACCACACCAAGCTTATCCTGAAATTTTACATGTTTGTCAGGACCCAAAGACTTGGTAAAGATGTCTGCAATTTGGTCCTCTGTTGGACAATACTGCAACTTAATAGTTCCATCCTCTACAAGTTGTCGGATGAAGTGACAATGTATTTCAACATGTTTGGTCCGCTTGTGGAAGACTGGATTCTTGGCTAGTTTGAGCACCCCCTGATTGTCACAGAACAAGGGTGTCGACTTTGTATGATGTATCTTCATGTCTGAAAGCATCTTCCTGAGCCAAACTGCCTCACGCTCTCCTTTCACTGCTCCTCGATATTCTGCTTTAGTCGATGAAAGGGAAATTGCGTGCTGCTTCTTCCTGGCCCATGTGACTGCACCCGTGCCAAGGCTGAAAACATACCTAGAAGTGGATTTTCTGTCATCCACAGACCTGCCGAATCTGAATTTGTATACCTACACAACCTGGTGTCTTTACTTCTGCTGTACAGAATGCCAAAATCAAGTGTCCCTTTCACATATCTCAACACTCTCTTCGTTGCAGTACAATGTTCCACTTTAGGTGCTGTCATGAATCTGGAAATGAAGCTCACGACATAACTCAAATCAGGTCTAGTGGCTGTAAGATATATCAAGCTCCCCACTAGTTGCTTGTATACTGACTCATTAACTGCCTTAGAGTCAGTTTTGACTGAAAGTTTCAGCCATTTTCTCCATAGGTGTAGACGAGATTTTGCAATTTGTCATTCTGAACTTGTCAAGCAACCTCCTGGCATATTTTGTGCGAGAGACAAAAATGCTGCTACCTATTTGCGAGACTTCTACACGTAGGCAGTAATGTAGGAGGCCAAGATCGGACATTTCAAAAGCTTTACTCAAATTAGATTTGATCTGTTCTATAGCACCTACCTCACTACCTGTAATGATAATGTCATCCACATATATAACCAGAAGGATGATCTCATTAACTATGATTTTGATGTACAAATTTGAATTTGAAGGACTTCGCTAGAACCCTTGCTCACCCAAATACTTAACAATTTCAATGAACCATGCCCTGGGTGCCTGTTTCAGGCCATATAGAGCTTTCTACAGTCTGCAAACAAAGTGCTCCTTCCCTGGGACTTGAAAACCCTGTGGTTGGCACATGTAGACTTCTTCCTTCAAATCTCCATTGAGGAAGGCACTCTTCATGTCCATCTGATGGACCTTCCACCCATTTTGAACTACCATGGCTAGGACTAATTGGATGGTGCTCATATTTGTTGTAGGAGCAAAGGTCTCCTCATAGTCGATGCCCTCTCGCTAAGAGAACCCTTTTGCAAATAACCGTGCTTTATACTTGTCAAGTGTGCCATCTGCCTTGTACTTGACCTTGTACACCCATTTGCAGCCAATGAGTTTCTTCCTTGGTGGGAGAGTTGTGAGGTCCTAGGTTTGATTTTTCATTAGATTCTCATGTTCGGTTGCCATGACCTTCTCCTATTCAGGTCTCCCTTTTTCCTTCTCGAACACCTGTGGTTCATAAACTGTCTGAACATTGGCCATTAGAGAAAAGTTGACCGTACTAGGTTTCTTGCTCTTGCTCCTCGATGATTGTCCCTCGATCATTTCAACCATCCGAACATCTCCAATGGTTCTATGCCACCACTTTGGTCTCTTCTTAGTATCCTTCTCATCCAATTCAGTGTTGTCAACATGACCTGGGCTACCTGTATCTATGTCATCCGAATGCTGATTCGGGCTATTTGGATCAAAATCCGAGCTTGGAAACTCCTCATACTTAGAATCCTCCCCTCTTTCAGGTGGAGCTGCCCAAAGCTTGATACCTGACTCCTTAGCCACAACGGGCTGCTCTTCCGCTATTTTGATCTTGAAAGAAGTCTTGAAAGGCCCAACTTCTTCATCAACTACGACATCTCTGTTGAAGCGCAATTGGTTGGTGTCAACATCAACCAACCGATAAGCTTTATGATTGTCATCATACCCTATGATCATCAGTTTCTTGTTCTCAGGGTCTAACTTGGTTTGCTTCTCTTATGGAATCCATGCATATGCAATGGAACCAAAGACCTTAAGATGACTGATGTTGGGCTTCCTCCCAGACCATGTTTCCTCTGGGATCTTCTGCTTCACTGCCGTCGTTGGTGATCTACTTAGCAGATATACTGCCTCAGCCCAAAACCTGTTTGGATCACCCCTGTTCTCCATCATGCATTGGGCCATCTCTGTGATAGTGCGGTTCCGCCTTTCAACCACTCCATTTTGCTGTGGAGTGTAGGGTGTAGTAAACTGTCTTTTGATACCATGTTTAGCACAAAAGTTTTGGAATTCTTTTGAACATAGTTCTCCACCATTATCAGATCTAAGAGTGGTAATGTAATACCCTAACTCTTTCTCTACTAATGCTTTGAACTTTTGAATTCATTAAACACATCAGATTTCAGTTTCAAAAAATACATCCACATTTTCCTACTGTAGTCATCAACAAAAAGAAGGAAATACCTGGCATCTATGATGGATGCCGTGTTCATTGGTCCACAAATGTTTGCATGAACCAACTGAAGGACTCTGTTTGCTCTCCAAGCTTGTCCTTCATCAAATGGCGTTTTGTGCTGCTTCCTTGCCTGACAAGCTCCACAAACACCCTGTATCTACTGCTTGATGTCTGGAAGTCCATCTACCAATTTCTCTCGTGCCAACTGAGAGAGGTAGGTCAGATTTAGGTCCCCATACCACTGATGCCAGAGTGTACTGATGTCTGATGCACTCTTGGCTGCTAATGCATGCTTCTCTACTTATCCGATGTAAACCAGTCTGACCAGTCCATGATCCTCCACACCAAGAGCAATAGTCTTCTTGGTCTCTTTGTCAACTATGTAGCATTTGTGATTGCTAAAGATGACATCAAGATGGGGGCAGTGCCTCATAATCTGACAAATTGAGAGTAGATTAAGCTCCATTCCTGGAACATAATACACATTTAGGAAAATTAACATTTTCCCTCCAAAGGAAATCTACACATTCTCTTTGCCTACTATTGTGAAATCTTCCCCACCTCCGAAGGTCATTGAATCCTTGGAGAATTCACAAACGGTGTACTCCGAGAACCAATCCTTCCTGTTGGTGAAGTGTTGTGATGCACCTGAATCTTTGTACCAAGTAGATGATCTGGGTTGATCTGCTTGTTTCTTGGCCATGAATACGTAGAAGGCTGATTCCTTCTCCTCTGTATGCTCTTTGACATGAGCCTTTTGTTGAGACCCTCCTCCCTGTTTGGTTTTCTGATCTACCAACCTCTTTCTGCAGTGCTTCTTCATATGGCCCACCTTGCCACAGTAATGACATGTGATGGTCTTTAGACTCTTGGTTGCATCCTCATTGCTGCCTTGTCTTTTCTTCTTTGCCTGTTCTGAACTCTCTGTCTCATTGTTGCTACCGAACTGTTTCTTCCATCTGCCATGCTGTAAGAACTTATTGCACAACTCTTCAAACTTCATGTCAACATTCGTAGTGGTGATGTTCAGGGTTTCAATGAAGTGCTCATAAGCACGTGGTAAGCTTTTCAGCGTTATTACCACCATGTCCTTTTCTTCCATTTTCCAACCAATGGCTGACAACTGGTCTCTAATATCCTTGATCTTGAGTAAATACTCCTGCAATAATGCATGCTCATCCATCGTGATTGAAAACAACATATTCTTCAGGAAGAAGGCTCTACCCTTGTCTGAAGTCTCATGCAACTCTCTCAAATGCTTCCAAATCGCTGCTGATGTCTTCCCTGTCTGAACTTTAGGAAGCATCTCATTTGTTACGGACAACTTAAGCAGCATTAATACTTCTTTGTCTCGTTCAGTAAACTTGTCCTGGTCTTTACCCGCACTTGTGGGTCGGGTGTCTTTGCCTAGGTTGATATTATCCAAGCATCTATACTCAAATATATCCAACATACACTGCTTCCACATATTGTAGTACTTCCCAGAGAATCTCTGGCTGCCTTCCAAAATGATATTGGGTAAAGAGGCCATAGCTACAGGTCAAATGTGCAGAAATATATACTGAAACAGAGGAAAATGCTGGAAATACCTGTTCTTCCCTTCCTCAATCCGCATCACTGGAGTAAGAACACCTGGATACTGGCTTTGAACACCTGTGGAAGCCATTTGTCACTGAAAAACACAAAGATTTTAAATAAATCTGCTCAAAAACAGCTCCAAATAACACAACACATTCAAAAATCTGTCCAAAATCAGCAGCAAAACACTCAGAACACTGTCAACTTCTCCTTGGATCTGATGGAAATCACCAAATCAGCAACCAATTCTTCTAGATCTGCAAATCTTGGCAGGAATACAGGCAGGAACAACTTCAATTTAATTCCAACTCTTTTGTACTGTCAATAAAACTCAAAAATTCTTCTGATTGGCTGTCTAAACAAGCCGTACAAACCAAATTTTGTGGAACGACTCAATTCCTAGCATTGTATGGTCCCGTACATCAGTACGGATGTCCTTGGTGGCTCACGTGCAGGCTAAAAACTCTTTGGCAGCGGCTGATTTAGTGGCTGGTGGGTCGATTTGAGCTATGGCAGCTTGATGGGGGCTATATGGTTTAAAAAAAAATACTGGCTTTAAAACCGAAAACCTAAAAATCAAATCAAAGGAGGAGGCCAAGAAAAGGAATTCTTTGGCGTTGTACCACATTCAGTCAGCTCTAAACAAGAGCTTGTTTCGAAGGATTGCAGATGCAAAGTCAGCCAAGGATGCTTGGAAGGCTCTACAAGAGGCTTACCAAGGCAGTGACCAAGTGAAAGTGGTCAAGTTGCAGACCTTGAAGAGAGAGTTTGAGAATTTGAGGATGCAAGAGGCTGAAAGTGTAAGTGAATATTGTGTTAGAGTGAAAGATGTGGTTAATAAAATGGCCACTCTTGGATAAACAATGGATATGGAAGTTGTTGTCAAGTTGGTGTTAAGAACTCTTAACACCAAGATGGAACCATGTTGTCATCATCATTGAAGAGAGCAAAGGTTTGACAACATTGGAGTTTGATCATTTTGTTGCTTCTCTTAGGGCACATGAAGAAAGACTAAGAGACAGCTTTAGTGAAGGTGAAGAGAAGGCTTTTGCCTCAAAGGTAGAAGTCTCAAAGAATGATGGTGCTTGTACAAGCAACCAAGGACAAGGCAGAGGGCAAAATCACAATTTTTCAAAATTTAAGAGGAGCAAAAAAAAGACTTGACAAGAGAAATGTCCAATGCTACTACTGCAAAAGGTATGGACATTTTGAAAAAGAATGTAGAGTAAAATCTACAATAGAAAGAAAGAGTAAATTATGCAAAAGAGAATGAGGATGCTTCAAGCAACTTGTTCTTATCCTATGACAAGGCTGAAAAGACTCTTCAAGAGACTTGGTATCTTGATTCTGGCTGTTCCAACCACATGATGGGCAACAAGGAGTTGTTTGTTACTATGGATGAGAAATTCAAGACCAAGATCAAGCTTGGTGATAACAAGTTTTTGGAGGTGGCAGCAAAAGGCATAATGGACGTAAATACTAAGGAAGGTAAAAAGCAAATTCATGATATTTATTACACTCCTGATATTAAGCATAATTTGTTGAGTGTTGGGAAGCTTTGTGAAAATAATTATAGAGTAGTTTTTGATGATAAACAATGTATCATATATGATAAGAACCATGGGAACAAAGTTGTCACTATTGTTCCCATGACAAGCAATTGAATTTTTCCTTTGAAGTTTGGAGGTAATGGCAGTAGCTTGTCAAATGTTGTTATTGAAGATAAGAGCTGGTTGTGGCATTTGAGGTATGGCCACTTAAACTTTCAAAGTTTGAAGTTGTTGACTTCTCAAGAGCTGGTTTTTGGTTTGCCCAAAGTTGAAGATCACAAAGAAGTTTGTGAGGGATGTGCCAAAGGCAAGCATGCTAGAGAAAGGTTTCCAAGAGGAAAAGCGTGGAGGGCCCAACATCCACTCCAGTTAGTTCATTCTGATTTTGTGGTCCAATGCAAACCAAAAGCTTGGGTAAGTCCCAATGCAAACCAAAAGCTTGGAGTCCTCTTATTTTATTACTTTTATTGACTAGAAAGTGTTGGGTACATTTTTTGAAGAAGATAAGGCTTTAGATGTTTTCAAGAGCTTTAAAGCCTTTGTGGAAAATGAAAGTGGATATAGAATTAAATGTTTAAGGACTGACCATGGTGGTGAGTATTGTACAAGGCAGTTTATAGAGTTTTGTGGTAAGAATGGGATCAAGAGGCAGCTTACAACTGCCTACACTTAACAAAATGGGGTGGTTGAAAGAAAGAACCAGATTGTAGTCGAGATG
Source organism: Wollemia nobilis (assembly GCA_028583015.1). Lineage (NCBI taxonomy): Eukaryota > Viridiplantae > Streptophyta > Pinopsida > Araucariales > Araucariaceae > Wollemia > Wollemia nobilis. The sequence continues at coordinate 9,335,135 of JAQPPZ010002170.1, read as the reverse complement.
GTACGAAGCATGCTTCAAACTAAGGGATTGAGCAATTCTTTTTGGGCTGATGTGGTTTCTACAACAGTATACATTCTTAATAGGAGTCACACAAGTGCTCTTGATAAGATGACTCCTTATGAAGCATGGTATGCGAAGAAACCCAATGTTAATCATTTTAGAGTTTTTGGTTGTTTAGCCTAAGCTCACGTTGCTGATGAAAAAAGGAAGAAGCTTGATCCAAAAATGAGCCTTGCATTTTTGTTGGATATTGTGAAAATAGCAAAGCTTATAGACTCTACAATCCAAAGACTAACAAAATGGTGGTTTCTAGCGATGTGATTTTTGATGCAAGGGGAGTATATGGTCATCAAAGAGGCTAAGCTGGTATGACCATCAATGTTGGTAATGGTAGTGTTGGAGGTGAACAACCCACTAGTGTGCCTACTCCAACATAGTCTACCGAGTAGTTCTTCAAGCAGTCCTAAGGAGAGTTCAAGTTCTTTAAGTAATTCATCACCCATTATTGATCTCATAAAGATTAAGAAGGGGAAGAGAACTCTTCAAGCTCACCTACCAAGTCAAATGCTTGATAGCAATTTTGAAAGGAGGCTTACAAGAGACCAAGCTCAAGAAGTTGATCAAATTGTTTCAAGATTGGAAAGGATGCACATATATGGAGATGATCTAAATGTGAGTCGGTTAATTATGTGCTGATGTCTCAAGCTGAGTTTGAACCTTATTTTTTTGAAGATGCTTGTACTAATGATGTGTGGGTGCAAGCAATGCAAGAAGAGATCAATTCCATTCAAAGAATGATACTTGGGAACTTGTGAGACTTCCCAGTGGTAAGAAATGTGTGGCTTCCAAGTGGGTCTACAAGACCAAGTACAACTGTGATGGCAGTATTGAAATACATAACGCTAGACTTGTTGCTAAAGGATTCGCACAAAGGTATGCAATTGATTATGAAGAAAGGTTTGCACCTGTAGCAAGGCAAGAAACAATCAGAATGGTTATTGCTTTGGCAGCCCAAAGGAGATGGAGTGTGCATCACTTGGATGTGAAAAGTGCCTTCTTGAATGGGTACTTAGAAGAAGAAGTGTATGTACAACAACCACAAGGTTTTAAGGTTAAAGGTAAAGAAGACTTTGTATACAAGTTGAAAAAGGCCTTGTATGGCCTCAAGCAAGCACCAAGGGCATGGTATGCCCGGATAGATGGATACTTACAACAAAGTGGCTTTAAAAGGAGCAAGAGTGAGCCTACCCTCTACTCTAAGAAAGAAAGTAATGATATTCTTCTTGTATGTTTGTATGTAGATGATCTGATTTATATAGGCATCAGCTCAAAAATGAAAGATGAATTAAAAAATGCTATGATGAATGAGTTTGTATTGAAAGATTTGGAGTTGATGCATTACTTCCTTGGAATGGAGGTTCATCAACGTGAAGATGAAATTTTTATTTGCCAAAGAAGATTTGCTAAAAATATGTTGAAGAACTTTTGTATGAACAAAAGTAAACCAGTTCTCACTCCCATTTCTGATGAAGTAGTGTTGTGCAAGGAGGATGGAGCTGAGAAAGTAAATGTGATAAGATATAGGAATAGTGTGGGAAGTTTGATGTTTCTCACTAATACTAGACTAGACATTGCTTATACTGTTTCTCTTGTTCCAAGGTACACGAATGAACCATCTCAAATTCATTTGAAGGCTACCAAGAGAATCTTGAGGTATGTGAAAGGTACTCTTGATTTTGGCATTCATTATTATGCAACTAAGAAGATGGAGCTTGTTGGTTTTAGTGATTCTGATTGGGGCGCCAGCTTGGATGACCGGAAGTCTACTTCTGGCAATTGTTTTGCTCTTGGTTTTGGAGTGATTACATGGAGCTCAAAGAAGCAAGGATCAGTTGCTTTTTCCTCCTCAGAAGCCAAGTATATTGTAGTCACTTCAGCTAGTGCACAAGCCTTGTGGCTTAGAAAGGTATTGGAGGAGATTGGTGAGAAGCAATATCATCCTATAGTCATTTTTTTGTGATAATATGGGTAGAATTCAATTGGCAAAGAATCCCATCCACCATCGTACGTCTAAAAACTTTGATTTGAATTATCATTTTATCAGGGATATGGTACAAAAGAAAAGAGTACAGTTGAAGTACTGTAGTCCTCAAGAGCAGCTTGCTGATGTGTTCACAAAAGGAGTTGCCAAAGCTTAGTTCTTAAAACTTAGAGACAGTCTTGTGAGACCTCTCAGCATCAAGGGGGAGAATGTTGGAAATTTGATGCTGAGCAAAAACTGAAGTGTGCATATTCTCTGTCATGTCAGTTTTCCACAGTTAGGTAGCTAAGCAGAGTCTCTGTCATGTCAGTTTTCTACAGTTAGATAGTTGAGCAGAGTCTCTGTCATGGTAGTTTTCTACAGTTAGGTCGCTGAGCATACTCTCTGTCATGTCAGTTTTCTACAGTTAGGTAGCTGAGCATATTCTGTCACGTCGGTTTTCTATTGTTAGGTAGCTGTGCATATTCTCTTTCATGTCTGATGTCAGTAAGGTATGATCAGATTGTTATTGCTTTTGTAATGACTGTTTTGTAAGTGGGTAATATGACCAAAAAAAATTCAGTGTAAAATTTTTGTGTATAATCAATTCCGCTCCTTTCTATGTAAAATTTGTTTGAGCAGATTTCACAATTGCACAAGCCAAACTATAGTCAAACTATGGTAGTGCATGCCCCATGTTTCAAAATGATTCTAGTATTCAAATTATTTTGCTTTGCAATGCTTATTAGATTATGGTAGAGCAGTCATCTAAAGAGGAATACAAGTCACTGCTGGCCACCTATTCTAAAACAATATCCATAAGTGGAATTGAAAAGGTGTCTCTCGTTGTTACTACATTTGATTTCAGAAAGCTCGCATGTCTTTTAAGTTACTGGAGTCTTTTTTTCCTTTTTAATTTTTTGCGTGGTCACTGATAGGGACACCTAATTACTTATTTCCACTTTATATGTTACTACTAGCATCAAACATTTTCTCTCTTTAATGATAAACTTGGGAAACATAGCTAGGATTCATTCTCTATTGTCTACTTCTCATAGGTATTACTCTTGGGATAAAATATTGTGTGGATGTATAATTCTGGTTGCACTTCTTTAAGATCTGTATGTCTATTGAAGTTATTTACCTTATTTACCCAATGAAAATGCTAGTTGCTGCTTGTGGTTTGCACTAATGCTGTGTACAAATGTGCTTCTATTTCCTTTCTTGGATCCTCTGCTGTCTCCAAATTAATTTCGTCAGTTGGAGGTCCCTACTTCTTACTTTGTTTCTATGAAAGTGGTATACTGGTTGCATGTTCCATTCTGCATCCCTTGTTTTATATATTGAAATGTATGGAGGATAGTTCTATTGGCTTGGATATTTCTTTTGAGTAATAGCTAGAATTAGTTCAAGTTGAAGTTGGTACAGCGACTCCACACAGAGATGAACCACATACAGGCTATTCTCAACTTGCATTTGTTAAGCATGCAGTTCATTCTGAACGAGGACCTCTATTTGTTCTACTTCAATGAAGTACGAAGGCTGGCTTGTTTTTCTTCTCCTAAGGGCTGCATTTCATTTGCAAATAAGGACTATGCTTGATGACCGTATAAGTTGAATGAAATATTTCATATTTACCTATTTGGCAATGCAGTAATTCTCCTCTATTAGAGTAATGGCTATTCTTAGAACAATCAAGCAAAAGCAAAATTCCGTCAGCAGTTTCATGACCTTTTTCTAGTTACTATGGGCTTGAAATGGGTTGTATCCATATGACACCATGACCATGTTACTATGGTATTTCAATGAACCACATTGATGTATTACATTGAATTGTAATATGGCGGTACTCATAGGAATTGAACACTGGTGGGCTTTTTGTAAGCCAAACATTTTCACCACTTGGACTTCAATCCCATGGGCTCGTCAGGTTCATAACTTGATCCAGAATTGAAACTAGACTCGTACGTGATAGTTCAACTCCAATTATCTCCATTGTTATAGTGCTCACTAGCATTTTTTGCTTGTTCATTGTTGACGGCAATAGTTCTATGCTTCAAATTATGTTGGGCCTTAGCTTGCTTTAGTGAAGGTGTGCACAAAATAGCATCATAGTACTACGATGCATTCCGTGTTGATTACCGCAAAATCCACATATGATTTCCCTATCTTAGAATTTGTTGGGCTGGTAAAACACCAGAAGGTTCAATCTGAACCTAGGTCAAAGTAACTGTGGTTCCACCATTTTCTTCCATATGTATTCCAGTAGCATATTGTCTTCTAATCCTTAATTGACGAAGGCTTATTTAAATTAAATCATTAATTTTAATGATAATTTTAGGTATGCTATCTTTCCCAGCATCAATATGTTGCTATCATCTTCTGGCATCCACTGCTTGTGTTTGTGCTTATGCTTGTGCCAATTACAGAATACAATCTATTAGTAATTTTGTGGTCCTGCTACCATTATATATTGTATAAAAGTCGCTATTTACTGTGGTATATCCTCCTCTTCACTTGTTACTTGTGTTATGATTCTAGATCTTCTCATTCTAGTCTCTTCTAATTGACTGGGTGAGTTATTTCTTGCATCCACCATATAACGTGGGGCTGGTTATGTCTTATTTTGGATGGGCTGGACAGAGTCAGGTCCTTATCCATTGTTGATCCTTTTCTTTTGTAATCGCCATCAAAAAGCATCCTCATCTTTGTTAATTTCAATCATGTTAGTTTTTTTGATTTTGGGACAGCCATCATCCTCATGATCCCTGGGACCGCATTTAGTGCACATATTTTCTGCATGGTTTTATTGTAAGGGTATTCTTGTGAAAAATGTACCTGTTTCTGTTTTATTTTTAGGAATGATCAGCCTTGTGCTTGCCCTACTATCGTTGATATTGCTATTGAAATGTTGATTTGGTGTATTTTCCTATTTATGACTAACAGGTGTCTTCTGGGCTAGCGATTACCCCTTTTGATTCTATTTTCAAATTGAATGGACAATTATTAATATCATGTATCTCATGTCACATATGATGCACAACTTCAAAAGCGATTTGTGCTTTTGATGCATCTCTGAGTGGCATTTTGCTTCTCCATCATTTTGTTGAACAAAGTTTTAGGCCCAGAGGCCCCCTCACTGTCATCTACCAAACCTTCAAAGTCTAAGAACTGATTCTGTACTATGTCCAACATAGGGTTAAAGGTATCCTTGTAAGTTTGATGTTGGACTTGGTATCATATGTGAACTTGAAGCGTTCCGTAGGCTGTCTACAAAATATTGTCTTTCAAATTCAATGTTCAAATGCTTTTCTAGCATTTGGTCCAGATCTCTCATCCTTCATTTGTAATTGTTGATGGACTCATCTTTACCTTGTTTAAAGTTTGCAGCTCATTATATATTTGTACATCTGTATGTCATTTCTTAAATTGTTTGATGACACATTCTTTACATCTTTCCTGGTCTTCTTTTGGTCTCTTAGTTCACAGAACCATTTAGGAGCATGTTCTTGTACTTGCAAGCAAATTAATCTTTATATTATCCTCTAACGCCATTGACTTTCCAAAAATTATCTCAATTATGCAAATGGTTGTTGGGTCTTCCTTATCCTTACAGTTTCTTGTTGGTTTTGGGACCAAGGGATGTTTTGCCTTTATTTGCTGCCTTCTTAAAGGTCTTTCACCAAGTTTTTAAATTTTTTTAATTTGGGGGTGAAGGGGTTAAGTTGCCTTTCTGAGTGAAGTGTCCCTTCACCTCGTAGAGACAATGTCTTTGAATTTTTAATAACCAGCAAAGCAATCTTAATCCTTATTGACCAATGTTTAGCTGGTTCAGTTTTTTGCTTCCACCATTTTCAGAAAATGAGATTTGAGTTATCTCAATATCCACAAGGTGATTCGTTTTGCATGGAAGGCTGATTTTGCAACATTTTACATTATTTCTTGTTTTGTTTTTTGCTTTTCATTTGCCTGTGTAATCAAATGCTTGAAATTCAAAATTGCTGCATACATATATGGACATGAACCAGGTCTGAAATTATGCTGCCGCTTTGGGTTCACCAATGTAGACATGGATCGCATGCAAGTATTCATAACAAAGCAAGTAGAAATAGCAGACAACCAAATCATAAGCCAAAGAAACAATTGAATGCAATTAGAATCAATGAACTTCATATACATATGAAGCAAAAGGCATACCAAAGGCAACTCTTGACTTATACCTTGGATAGAAATATTTCAAATTAATAATTATATATCCGTTCTCAAGTTCTCAATAGCCAAACTTCTATTACATTTTCTATTCAAAAATCTATGAAGCTTGCACTCAAATATAACAAGTACAGTTCTACTGCCCACAAGAAATTTGATGACAAGTAAAATAGCTTTAATGTTTTCCAAACCTTTTCAATAGTCTTAATTTTTCTATTGTGGAATAATTTCATCACGTATGAGCAAGTTGATGATCATCAAGTCCTCTAAATTCCTTCTTTTACATCCTGTATAGAAATTTCTTCATCCTTTTGCTATGGTTCTGAACTACAATAGTCTAAACATTCCTCAACTTTCTATATATCAATATCATTCTCATTTTATGCTTCCAAATTTTACAATTTCTGTCATTAAACTTGTGAATCTGTCAGGAACACTTTTGAAGACTTGGCCTGGATACAAAAGAAACCACTCTGATGATATATATATATTATATAACTATGAGAAACACAAGATTTACATTTATAACAGTCTACTTCTCATGTCTCTTTGCTAGGACTCTCAGGCCTTTGTTGAAGAGCTGCTTAAAGCTGGGAATGTTTTCGTAGGTGCTACTTCCGGCTTTGTGTGTGTATATACATATATATTCAGTACATGGAGGAAGAACTGTTGGTTACGAATCTGCCATGAGGAAAGGATTTGGTATAATGCGCCCCAGATTCGCCCACCAGATTGAAAGGCCGGAAGGAAGGAATGCCTTCCGTGCCAATCTCCGGAGAAGGCCGGCTTCCTATGGGTTTTTTCAGTGTTTAAGCTAAGAGTACAGGAAAGAGATAAAAATGCGAAAAGAGATTGAAATAGGATTGGTGTTGGGTGGGGGGGATGAGCAGCACGACAACGATCAATCACCACTACTAACAACAATCCAAAACAGAACACACAATAGAAACTACCGCTGTCATATATCCTATGTATCCTCTATCTATGCATTCCAGGAATACTTAATCACCAAATACCGGAATCCAGAATTCAGAATAACAGTAAGCAATGAAATAAGAAACATGAGGCAGAAATGACAAGTACAGGCAGCATAAAAGAATGACAACAGCAAAATAGAGCCAAGTGTGTGTCTTGCATTCAAAGGCAAACGTATAGCTACAATGGTTCCCTAGCAGGATATCCCCCTTCCACCCTTTTACAATGAAATGGTGTGGCTATTTATAGCCCAAGTTCCCCCCGATTACAATTACGGGCACAAAGTCCCGCACCGGACAATAGCTGACAAAAGCGGCAGAAGAGCTGCTGATGCCGACTCCCGTCGGCGAGGACTCGTACTTGCAAGCAAGGTCTCCCCGAAAGTTGTACAGCTACGTGGCAATGCGTCGGGTGAAACTTCTAGTCAGCAGGAATGCGGGTAGCTATGGTAGATGGAACTTTGCATCAGCTTAAATGGAGGCAGCTGGCGTAGGTAGTTCGGCCCATGCTTGTCCTTTTTCCCGTCACATCTCGGCTCGAATCCCGAGGCTGGACACTTGTCGAATTCTGATGAGTGACACATGTCTGCCTTGAAAGGCAGTTTGTCCAACTTCGCCTGGGATCAGAGCGCCATCGGGTAGCGCAGGTGGGGAACAACGCAGTTGGGGAGGCCTCCGTGCCTTAGCCAATTTCTGGGCTGCTTGATGGATCTTGCCCAACTGCGCACCGGTCAGAGGAGCGCAGCCCGACTTCGCTGCGAAGTCGGGTTGCGCACTTCAGCACTTGGTTGTTTCGGCCGCTGTTCGGACTGCGCACAAAAGGGGGAGCGCACCCCGACTTCGCTGCGAAGTCGGGTTGCGCTCCGACACTTAGCTGAATTTCGCAAACACTGCTTCCCAACTGCGCACCGAAAGAGGAGCGCACCCCGACTTCGCTACGAAGTCGGGTTGCGCTCCCATACTTAGTCAAATTTTGCTCATTTCTAGCCTGTTTTCGCACTTCGCATCCCCTAGTGCGCTCCAACTTGAGGGCGCACCCCGACTTCGCTGCGAAGTCGGGTTGCGCCTTGACACTTAGAATTTTTCAGGGAATGCTTGCTCTGTTCTGGGGGGGTGCGCCTTGACACTTAGAATTTTTCAGGGAATGCTTGCTCTGTTCTGGGGTTTTGACTGGGGGAAGTACAAGGGGAAAAGGGAGGAATGAAACTGAAGGAAAGGGAAGAAGGGAAAAGTGGAGAAAGGGAAGAAGGATGGAAGGAAGGGAGAGCAACATACTTACAAAATTTTGAAAACATGGCACCCCGTGCAAAATGTGGCAACATTCCTGGCGGCTCGCGGGGTGTCGAGCTCGCCTCGACGCAAAGAACCAGGCCTTCATCTTTTGGGCGCAGAGGAACTCCCTTCCCCTGCCTTCTGCCGCTCTTACGACCTCTTCCTTGGCAACCGCTCCTCTTCAAATCCGCTTTCGGCAGTTGCCTCTTCTGTTTCTCCTCCTTCTGAACCTGAATGGTTGCCGCTGTCACCTTCTTGCTCGGCCGGCTGTTCCCGCTCAAGGACAAGATTGTATGCGGTCCTGGCCTGGTCCCAGGCTGCTGCCTGAAATGGCCCTAAGTCGCTGACATCTTTCAGCGCTGCTCTGAATGCTGCGACCGCATGCATGTCGATGGTGTGGTATCTTTCTCCCAACTCCTTGAGGGAGGTGTTGATCTTGCAGTACCTAGATACCATCTGGGTGACCTGAGCTTCCTGAACTGGCTCAGCCCAACTGTCAATTTCTGCTGTGTCTGCCTCAAAAGACAACCAATTCAGTTTCACCTGCTCGAGGGTCAGAAATTCTCCATCCTTGATGAAGCTAGGGCAACCGTGCTCAGAAAGAGCGTTGAAGGGGGCCAGGCAAATGTTCATCTCGTGGTCTAATGCATCCAACATTTTCCTGGCGGCCCTTATTTTCTCTACTTTTTCAAAATAATTATGCAAGGTTACCCTTGCATCTGCCCATTCTAGGGTAATTCGGGACATAGGGGGAAATCGGAGGCCCTTGCGCTCATACTCCTCAAGTTTCATTGCCAAGTCCAGCCACTGCTTCGCTTGGCGTTCGGCCTCCTCTACCACAGGCTTTCCCTGGGCAGATACTTCTTGGATCCTGGACGTGAAATCCAGGACTGATATGGACCTGACCACATTGGCCCTACAACCCTGCAGCAAACCAGCCCGCATTACCTTGATCTTGTTCTTCGAAAAGGCCGCTGTCTGGGAGGCTTTCTCCTCGAGCTGAGACTTAGCCTGCCTTAACGAATCTTGGAGCTGGGAGACCTGCTCCTGCGCTGCCCTTTTCTCCTCCTCGACGCCTGTTCGACCGTCTGTTTTTGCGCTGCGGCCTCCTCGCCGAGAGGCGGCGAGCTGGGCTTTCGGTTCATCGATCTCTCGTCGTGCGGACTCCAACCGCGCGGTGGCCCTAGCCGGATCTTCCTCCAGCTGCCTTGAAGTATTCTGCAGCTGAAACAGCGCCTCCTGATTCTCGAGTCGCTTGACAAGGAGATTATGTGTTCTACGACGAATACCGTTGATTTCGTATTCCTCGTTGATGTCATCAAAGCTCTTCTCCTTGACTTGATGCTCATAGTCCGCCTCGGTCATCTCCCGGAGAGGCTTCTTCACTTTTGGAACCAACTTTTCGCTTCGAGCACTCTTCCGTCCAAATCGTACTTGGTGCGCTTCACCGGGGCAGCTATTTCCTCGGCCCTTCTGCGTTTGACGCCCTGAAGGAAAGAGGCGGAACACCCTGCGGCTCTTGCTGCCAGAGGCTGGTCATCTGCGATCTGCATGAAGTCGAGGTCTTCCAGCATCTGATCCTGCTGCGGCATCTTTCCTGCAAACAGCGAAGCAGGAGGTATTCCAGAGGCCGTGGTCGCTTTTGAGGGCGACCGGGTCCTAGGGGAAGTGAGCGGCTGAGTGGAAGGCGTTGGCGGGGTTTTAAACAATGGAGGTGAACGGCGCGGCGATGTATGCACAGCTTCGGCACTGGCCGCGGGCGAGGGTTCTAGGGTTTGGCTGAGAGACTGGAAAGCGTTCGGGTCTTGGGCGAACTGGTCAAAGGAATGCGGGCTGTGCGAGGGTTGAGTGGTCTGAGATGAAGAAGATGGGACTACGGCTTGCCCTGATAAAATTGGGGACGGCGTTACGGTAGGGCCGACTGGGATTTGGGGGAGCGGGGAAGTGGACGTACCCGCGGGCTCCGCCTAAGCCGCTTTTTGGAGGACGTCTGCAGCCCAAGTTTTTGCTTCTGCTGTGGCTGTCCAAAGAGACGATTTCCGGCGCGGCTGCTCCTGTCCGTGCCGCGGCCGGTTGTTGTGCAGACTCCCTAGGCCGCTTGGCCTTTTCGCTCCTCTTCCTCTTCTTTTCTTCCGGTGCTGCAGCTGGTTCAAAGGAGGGAGAGGAGGTTGGGGCGGCAGGCTGCGATGTGCCCACGGTAAACTTGTACCGGGGTCTAGACGGGAGGATGTTCGCCGCGGCCGCTCCACTAGCTGGCTGTTCTGGCGCTTTCTCCACTTGGGGGGCCACCTCTGGAGTTGACTTTTCTGGCTGCTGCGCCCTTTCGGGTAATGCTGCAGGAGCTGGAGGCAACATTGGGCCCACTTGACTGCTCGTTGGCGTTGCACTGGAAGTTCCGGGAGTTGACAATTGCTGGGACGGGGACCTCCTTGTATACCTTTTCCTAGCGCCTCGGGGAACGCAATCTCGAAATGCGAAAGGCCGCCACGTGTCAGCGTATTGATCATATAGGGCCGAAAACTCATCATCAACGACCAACGTTTTCCGGTTGGATTTATCGTGCTGCGTGCGGCATCTCATCTTCCAACATTCAACGATTTTGTCCTTTTGCCAGTTGAGGGGCGCCACCTTGGCGAGGAATTTTTTGAAGCCCGCCGAATCTAACCGGTGATCCGGGTTTCGCTCTGGATCATACGCCACCTCTTTGCAGTAAAAATCATGCCATGGAGGCCATGATTGCATCTGCTCAATGTGCCATTCCAGGTCTGCGCCTGTTCTGTTGCCCCTTTCCTACATGATCTCTGCTCGGGGGCAGATATGCGCAAACTTTCTCCTGACCCCAATTGGGTCATACTTCCAGTGCTGGGGAAGCTGTATCAGGCCCATGTCGATGAGTTCTTGCTCGAGGTAGACATGTTGTCCGATCTCGTGCACTCGGATATTCGCCCAGGTAATAGGATATTGGAAAATATGGCCCTTTTTCTTTCCCTGGCCGAACTCTTCCTCGACATAATCCATCTGGCGCGAAATCTCCATTCCGTACTGATGGTCAGTGCAGAAATAGGGCAGCAGGAACGACTTCCCCTTGAATCCGTAGATTCTGACCACAATTCCCTGCGTCAGCCGGAAGGTGTCCCCGTACTTGTGCTTCCTCAGATAGCTTGTCATGACCTCTGGCGGGCGGGATGCCTCACCATTGAACAGCCCCAGGACCATGCACAGAAATTTAAAATTAAACTCATAGAATGACCCTTTTCTGTACAGGATCTCGGTCCATTCATACACAGGCAGCGACTCTCCTTTTTCATTTACCTTCTTCAAGTTAGGAACTCTGATCCGGTAGTGCATGTGGTACAGGCACAACCATGTGAGGAAGGAGCAAAACCGGAATTCCGTTGTCTGCTTCTGCTGCAGCCTGACTAGGTTTGAATGAATGGCGTACGCCAGCCAGTCTGCCCAGTCGAAGAAAATAGGGCGCTTCCCACTCTTTTGCGCCGTGGAGTCATAAAATTCCCCATGCAGGATACATTCTGCCAGCGCCAGCTGGTACGGGCGTACCACTTTGTCAGAATCGCAGCCGAGTACCCATGCCAGGATGATGTATATGTATTTGTTCTCGAACCTGTCCAGGGGTATGGGGCCTGTCGGCCACTGTCCGGCTGCCAGCGGAGTCTTCAGCTCTGAGTTGAGGAATTCTCTCATCCGCTTGGTCTGCGTGAATCTGCCCGTCTGTTCATCCAGATTAATCCTTCTGACAATCGCGCCGGGTTCGTACTGAAGCCCTGGGGCGAACGCTGGCTGGACGCTCTCCCTGAAGAGTGTGAACAACACTCTTCCCTTGTTGTCGCAGACTTGCCGGGCAGCTGGTTTGTAATATGCTACGATTGATTCAATCAGCTCCGGGCACTGGTGAGCAGGAGGGCATAAGAACCAGTATAGGTTCGATTTATACGCAGCCCCGACATGGTGTGAGGGCGAAACCTTGTCAGCCCACTTTGCTATGTTCGGCCGCAGCTTGGTGAGGCTGATAGAGAACGAGCCGTCTCTATACCCGGCCAGGTGATTAACGGGCGGCGGCGGAATTTGCCCTCGACTTCTCTTCGCCCGGGTTTTCCTTTTCTGCTCTTGCGGCGCTTCGCTCTCAGGAGCGCTGGATTCTGTCTACTCCTCGGCTTCAGGCTCTGCGTCACTGGACTGCACCGGCATTGGCGCTTTCCCCTTGTCCATCGTTTCTTTTCTGCTGGAATTGGCAGAGACAGAGATTCTGGCTATTGATTGCTCAATTCTGGACTTTGCAGCTCAGAGTCGGTTAGACAATTTGGATTTTCTGAGTACGCCAGGGCCCTTTTTCTAGGCAAGGATTTCAGCATTAATGGCGCCAGGGCAGGGGTTAAGGTGATTTGCCGGAAGTTGGTGGGAGCGTTATAATATTTTGGCGGTTGTGCGTGGGTTTAATCTTGAAAAGCGTACCCTGGTTGCAGTTGGTCCTAATGCGCCTTGCTTTCTTAATGACATCCCTTTTGAAAGTCGCGCAATCATTATTAAACATTTTTTCGGACCTCGTGCTAATGACGTCATCGCCGCCACCTGGGCACACATTTCGAGGGAGAACTTTGGGCCCAGGGTTTTAAGGAACGCAACCCAACTTCGCACTATGCCAAACTGCGCTGTCCGGGCCCACACTTAGAAACATTTTATCATTTTTTCTTGTTTCCCGCGACAGGTCACCCACGGTGCGCCCGAAATTGAGGGCGCACTCGGACTTCGCCCAAAAACGGGCGCACTCCGACTTCGGCCAGATTTTGTGCGCATTCGCCGCTCGCTTCGGCCAGATTTTGCTGCGATCGGACTTCGCCCAAAAACGGGCGCACTCCGACTTCGGCCAGATTTGTTTGCGCAGTCTGTTTTGACACTTAGCCGTTTTAGCTCTGCTTTCCCAAACTGCGCTCTCAAGACAGTGCGCAGCCCGACTTCGCTGCGAAGTCGGGTTGCGCACCCAACACTTAGTCAAAATTTTGCCCATTTTGTCAGCTGCTTTCTTCTCTCAAATTCCCGTTGTCGCACTGTTCCGGGAGCGATGCCCGACTTCGCTGCGAAGTCGGGGTTCGCTCTAGGCTTCACTTAGGCTCTTGGAAATAGAAAACTGAATGCTGAAATAAATATATACAAACTGATAAAAAATGCAGAAAAGGAATATTTACAAGGAAGGACCCGCCTGGGGTGCCTTCAGCGGTGGTAAATCTTCAGGTGGAACCCGTTGACGGGAATGGGGAGAAGCTGTCCCTCCATGTCCCGGAGCACGAATGCATTAAATTGGTTCACCCGGGCAATCTGATAGGGACCCTCCCAGAGGGCATCAAATTTACCATGGTTGCCCGGCTTTGCCTTCAGTGAGTCCCACTTCAGCACTAGGTCCCCGATTTTGAAAACTCGGGTGGTGGTGCCTTTTGCAAACCAGCCTTGGGTTGCTTCAACATGCTTGGTGAAGGCCTGGTATGCTTTTTCTCTTTCTTCTTCTAACCGCAGCAGTTGGCACAGTCTGGCATCCACTGGATCCCCGTTGCCTCTTTCTTCATCCAGCATCCAGAGTGCGGGTATCTCCACATGGGTAGGCAGAACTGCCTCCTTGCCGTACACGAGCGCGTAGGGGGATGTCTTGATAGACTTCTTGAATGATATACGATCCGCCCACAGCGCCCGGTTCAGGAGTAGGTGCCATGTCCTCTTGTTTCTCTCTATTGTCCTTCTGACAATTTTCAGTAGATTCTTGTTGGTGGACTCGGCCAGGCCATTCCCCTGCGGGTAGTAGTTAGAAGACATCTTGTGATAGATGCCGTATTTGCTGGTGTACTCCGTGAGTACAGCGCCTGCGAACCCCGGACCATTGTCTGTCACTATTGATTCCGGGACCCCGAAACGGGTGATGAGGCTCTCGAGGAACCTAATGACCGTCTCCTGGTCCGCATTCTTAGTGGGGATCGCCTCTGCCCACCGGGTGAAGTAATCGGTGGCGGTAAGAATAAACTTGTGCCCCGCTGCAGAGTTAGGTGTGATGACTCCGATGAAGTCCAGACCCCACTGCTGAAACGGAGTCTCAGCTTGGATTGGCTGGAGGGGCAGGGGTGCTTTTCTGTTTCTGCCAGCAAACCTCTGGCATTTGTCACATTTTACACAGACCGCATGTGCGTCTGTGAAGAGAGTGGGCCAGTAGTACCCAACTCTAATTATTTTCAAGGCCGTAGGCCTTCCAGAATGATGTCCCCCAGGCATCCCGGAGTGAAACTCTCCGAGGACCCTGGGTTTGTCAGTATCTCTGACGCACCGCAACAGGATGCCGTCAATGTTCTTGAAGTAAAGCCCCTCGGGGCGAAGAGTGTATCTCAAGGCATTTAGCCGAAACCTCCTTCTTTGTGAGGCATTGAAGTGATCTGGACATCTCCCGGTGCAGAAATACCTCACCAGGTCATCTGTCCAGTCACTTTCCTCTGATAAGGAGTTGGCTAGGTTGGTGGTTGCTGTCGGATCTTCCCACTTACAGGCAGATATCTCGGCTGCAGCGCTTCGGGCCAGCTCCTGGCACAAGGCTCGGCCTCTGATCAGCTTTGTTGGCCGTACCTCGATGTCGAACTCCTGGATTTTGGCAATCCATCCTGCTCTCTTGTGACCCGGCTCCCCTTGTATGATGAAGTTCCGGACGTCCGGGTGTATCACGAAGACAGTGATCCGGATCTGGGAGACGAAGTGCCTAAAATTTTAGAGAGACTTCATGAGTGCGTGAACTCGCCGCTCAATAAAATTGTACTTTTCCTCGTGCGGCTGAATCACCTGGCTTAAGAACGCTATGGGGCGCTCTTCGCCATCGTCTCCCTTCTGAGTCAGGACTGCGACGTAACTCTCGGGTTCTCCCACCGCGTACAGGATGAAGTCCTTGGAATAATCCGGGTTTATCAACACCGGAGCTTGTGCAATTCTGGCCTTGATCTCCTCGAAGGCCTGCCTCCTCTCGTCAGTCCACAGGAATTCGGCATTCTTTTTCAGCAGTTCGGCCATGGGTTTGATCACTTGTGCGAAGTCCGGTATGAACTTCCTTACGAAGTTGATCTGTCCGAAGGAGGAATTTAGCCCCTTCTTGTCGACTGGGGCGGGCAAGTGGAGGAGGTCTTCGGCTCTGTCAGGTGCTTTGTCAGGATCCACTGCAAGGCCTTTCTCGGAGATGACATGTCCCAACAGCTTACCCTCTCTTACCGCGAAGACTGATTTCTTCGGGTTAATGGAAATGCCGAATTCACGACATCTCTCAAATATTTGCCGCAGGTGGGAAGCATGGTCCTCTCTTCTGTGAGAGAATACAATCATGTCATCCAAGTAGATGACAATGATCTTGTTAAGCAGCTCTAGGAAGGCCAGGTCCATGGCTCTTTGGAATGTGGCGCCGACATTGGACAAGCCGAAGGGCATGCGCTGATAGGCGAACGTTCCCCATTTGGTGGTGAACGTTGTCTTATGCTGGTCCTCATCTTTGACCCAGATCTGGTTGTACCCAGAAAATCCGTCTAAGAGGGAGAATCTTTGCGCTCCAAAGAATTATGTGGAGGATCTGATCGATTTGGGGAAGCGGGTAATGGTCCTTTAGTGAGGACTGATTTAGATTTCTGAAATCTACGCAGAGACTTTCTAGTGTAATCAGTCCTTTCGGGACATGATTATTCTTTAACTGTATCAACCCCTCATATTGCTCGTCATCAGGGTCTCTACCTTCGATTGTACATGCTTCGGTAACCAAAAAAGTGACGATCTCCTCGTCACAGTCAAACACCTGCCAGTGGGTGTCTTTATCGTGCACGAAGGCTCGTAGATGGTACGAACCGGCTTCGGCTTCTGGACGATGTCATCACCGGAACGTACTCGGCTCCAACAGACGCCGTAATGTCAACGTGCTTGTTTTTCTCACGTGATATGGCTTTGACATTCAATGAGTCGAATGACTCCATCAGGTCCCAAATCCGATTACAATATGCCTTGAGATAATGCTTCTTGGAGGCGCATTTGTTCGTAATTTGGTTGCACACCAGCTCTGAGTCGCCAAAGATCTGCAGATGCTTTATCCCCAGCCTCTCCGCTTTTCTCAAACCCAAGCACAGGGCTTCGTACTCTATCGCGTTGTTGGTACAACTCCAAGCTAGTCTGGAGGTGTAGTCCTTCTGGATCCCAGTCGGGGAAACCAAGAGTACGCCTGCACCGGCGCCATTTTTGCATCGGGCGCCATCAAAGAAGAGCCGCCATAGCTTTTCTGGTGCAGGTCCTACTTCTTTCTTGGCTGATTGGTCAAGCCTCTCGGGCTGAATGACGGTGTAGCAGCCTTGCTCAGTCTCGATCATGGCGTTGAAATCCAAGCAAGGAGAACTCATCCTCCACTTGCAACAACTCAAGAGCTTGCTCTGTCATGTCTACCACCACCAGTTCTTCTGCATCGCGCTGAACCATGCAGTCCTGCGACTCTTCTCCGGGTATCTTCTCCACTAGAAATGTGGAAGGCTTCTCGTTGTAGATCTTCAGTCTCCTTCCTTTGAAGGGCACTTCCATATGCGAGTAATCCAGAGGCAGATACCCACCCAGCTTCGTAGTGAACTCCCTGGAGAGACACATGCCGAAGTAGGGTTCCAAGTCGACAACCACGACTTCTTGAATGACCACTATGTCAAGAGCTTTGTGCAGCCGGATCGGGATATCTTTAATGACACCGACTGTCTTGACAGGGGTGCCGTCCAGTTGCAGCACACTTTGGCTACTCTTTGTATATTCCATCCCAATTTCGTCGCAGACGGCTCTTGGCATAACAGTCATGGAGGCACCAGAATCCACCATACAGTTGTGTACGATATACCCTTGCATCCGTAATGACAGATAGAAGGGAGGTGGTCTGTTCTTCCCAGTGGCGGAGACTGTCAGGGGTTGAATCAGAACAACAGGCTGTATCTGCTTGCCGTATTTCATGCTCTTCAAATATTCCTGCAGCGAGATCAACCTCGCCCGGGAGCAGAAGAGCGTCATACATGCTTATCCTTGCGGGAGTCCTCTTTAGCTCATCCACTATGCTGTAGCCTGAAGTGCTGGCTCCCTCCGTTTCTTTCGCAGGCTCATACTTGGTGCGGTATTGCTGCGTGGCCTCGACTCTCTCTCTTTGTCAGAGACGGGTATCTCAGCTTCTCCTGAGCTTGTTCTTTGGTCTCAGCTGGCGGCTGAGCAGCGGGAGGCTTGGCTGCAGGCAATTTTTCCTTGGCCGTGTGAGGCCACAGCCTCTTGTCAGGTGGCAGCCCAACAGGTTGCGCCTTTTCTCTCCTGGCGTATACCTTCAATGGCTTTGCAGCAGCTTCAACAGGCTTTCTGTCTTCTTTGGCAGGGGGCAACGCCAGATCTTCCTCTGGGACGGCAAAGTTGCCTTCATCGTCCAGGATCATGTAAAGTTCTTCATCTTCTATGGCGCTGCCCGCCAGAGTCTGGAGGTAATGTTGGTGCAGTGTGCAATCTTCTTCTGAATGCGGGTCGTTGCACGTGGAGCACCAGTTAACCTGGTCAGAAGTGCCAGGTTGGTCCTCGATGGCAGCATTTCTTGCAGGAGGGCGCCTCTGAACTTGCCGTTCTGCGGCTTGATCTTTTGTCAGTGCTGGAGGAGGATATGGCCTCCTTGGAACAGATTCCATCTGGGCCTGCTTCTTCTTCAGTATAGTCATGTCATTTGACATGGTATGATATCCAGATGCCAGAGCCCATACCTCTTGGAGGATTTTGTTCTGAATATCATTGTCTGGAGGCGGCAACTGAGCTGGCGGAGGTAATGCAGCCAATGGAGGAGGTGCAGAATACTGCGCATACTGAGGGGGAGCTGGGAGTGCTGGATAATGCGGAGGAGGCGGCGGGTTAGGATAATGAATTTGTGGCGGGCCGTAGGGATTTACGACCGGCGCCGGATTCCATTGCTGTTGGGGGTGCTGTCCTGAAGATGACGACATCACACCAGAGGCCGATGGGTACTGGGATTGAGGAAAGTCAGGGTAAATGGGTGGTTGTACCCTATGCGGGAGTCTGCCTATGGAGATTATGTCCATTTCAGCTTGTTGGGCAGCTTCGTACAGGGCAGGGAATGAGTCGACTCGGGCTATCTTCAGCAGCAGGCAGATGTCTGAGTTGAAAGACCTCAGGTAGTAGTGCGCAGCCTGACCCGCTGAAGGCCGTAGTTCGCGAGGTACTCGTTTCCAAGACCTCGCAAACCTGATATTGAAGTCCGACACCTCCTCTTGGGGGTGTCGCTGGATGCTTTGGAACTGATGCAACAAAGAAGAGGGATCAACAGACTCGTTGCATCCTTTTACGAGCCTGCCAGCCAGCTGGCGCCACCCCGTGATAGATCCCTCTCGCGCGAGATCTCCACCGAGAGAGGAGCTTTCCCCTTAGGGAAAGGGCCGATGAGACGGGTCTTGACACTCTCGTCTGTAATGGAATGTAGCGCAGCCAGGGCCATAATGTCCTAGATGTGTTCGTACGCCGTCTTGCCGTAGCCATCATAGGTAGGGATGGACTTTAAGGCAACGGGGGGCACAGCTTGCTGTCCGACTAGGGCCAAGGGCCCCGTGGAGTCTACCGCCGGGAAGAGATCATCGTCATTCTACTGAGCAGCCATTTCTTCTTCTCCTCCGGTAGTGTACTCGGTATCGGTACCGTCCGAGGATGTAGATTGCTCTTCAGCCTCGGCCTCTTCGATTTCAGGCTCGGATTCGTCTATGCGGGCTTGGCGGTCAGCCAACCTGACGCGCTCTCCTGGAGTGGCAATGTCAATTTCGTAAAGATCAGGTTGGTTTCCCGGATTCCTTGCTCTCCACCTTCTCGTTTGCATGAAGGCATTCGGACCGGTCTTCACGAACTCAGAGAGTATTCGGGAACTTGCAGAGTCGCCAGGTGTTCAAATTCTAAAAGCAATGAAGCGAACACCAGTGCTTCGATTCTGTTTTGGGGTGGGAAACTTCCATGTCCCACCGGGCGTGCCAGAGAAACTGTTGGTTACGAATCTGCCATTAGGAAAGGATTTGGTATAATGCGCCCCAGATTCGCCCACTAGATTGAAAGGCCGGAAGGAAGGAATGCCTTCCGTGCCAATCTCCGGAGAAGGCCGGCTTCCTATGGGTTTTTTCAAGTGTTTAAGCTAAGAGTACAGGAAAGAGATAAAAATGCGAAAAGAGATTGAAATAGGATTGGTGTTGGGTGGGGGGGATGAGCAGCACGACAACGATCAATCACCACTACTAATAGCAATCCAATACAAAACACACAATAGAAACTACCACTGTCATATATCCTATGTATCCTCTATCTATGCATTCCAGGAATACTTAATCACCAAATACCGGAATCCAGAATTCAGAATAACAGTAAGCAATGAAATAAGAAACATGAGGCAGAAATGACAAGTACAGGCAGCATAAAAGAATGACAACAGCAAAATAGAGCCAAGTGTGTGTCTTGCATTCAGAGGCAAACGTATAGCTACAATGGTTCCCTAGCAGGATATCCCCCTTCCACCCTTTTACAATGAAATGGTGTGGCTATTTATAGCCCAAGTTCCCCCCGATTACAATTACGGGCACAAAGTCCCAGACCAGACAATAGTTGACAAAAGCGGCAGAAGAGCTGCTGATGCTGACTCCTGTCGGCGAGGACTGTACTTGCAGCAAGGTCTCCCTGAAAGCTGTACAACTACGTGGCAATGCGTCGGGTGAAACTTCTAGTCAGCAGGAATGCGGGTAGTCATGGTAGATGGAACTTTGCATCAGCTTAAATGGAGGCAGCTGGCGTAGGTAGTTCGACCCATGCTTGTCCTTTTTCCCGTCACATCTCGGCTCGAATACCGAGGCTGGACACTTGTCGAATTCTGATGAGTGACACATGTCTGCCTTGAAAGGCAGTTTGTCCAACTTTGCCTGGGATCAGAGCGCCATCGGGTAGCGCAGGTGGGGAACAACGCAGTCGGGGAGGCCTCCGTGCCTTAGCCAATTTCTGGGCTGCTTGATGGATCTTGCCCAACTGCGCACCGGTCAGAGGAGCGCAGCCCGACTTCGCTACGAAGTCGGGTTGCGCACTTCAGCACTTGGTTGTTTCGGCCGCTGTTTGGACTGCGCACAAAAGGAAGAGCGCACCCCGACTTCGCTGCGAAGTCGGGTTGCGCTCCGACACTCAGCTGAATTTCGCAAACATTGCTTCCCAAGTGCGCACAGAAGAAGAGCGCACCCCGACTTCGCTGCGAAGTCGGGTTGCGCTCCCACACTTAGCCAAATTCTGCTCCTTCTAGCCTGTTTCCGCACTTCGCATTCCCTAGTGCGCTCCAACCTGAGGGCGCACCCCGACTTCGCTGCGAAGTCGGGTTGCGCCCTGACACTTAGAATTTTTCAGGGAATGCTTGCTCTGTTCTGGGGTTTTGACTGGGGGAAGTACAAGGGGAAAAGGGAGGAATGAAACTGAAGGAAAGGGAAGAAGGGAAAAGTGGAGAAAGGGAAGAAGGATGGAAGGAAGGGAGAGCAGCATACTTACAAAATTTTGAAAACATGGCACCCCGTGCAAAATGTGGCAACAAGAACCATAGTATAGCTAATTCAAAAACTGGGAATAGTGTTCAACTTTTTCTCAGGTTCTCATGATTAATTTACAGTCTTTAATGTCTCCTCTGGTTGTCCTTCCATTATAATGTTATAAAGTTAGGATATGAAACAAGTTGCAGTTAAAATCGACTTAGTTCTAATGTCAGAAAATTCATAACTGAAGTGTTTAGATTAGTATTACCTTCATGCAGTATAGTGTACTTCTAATTCTCAGGTGCTGCCACAATTGTTAATGCACATTTATTGTTGGTTCTATTCCTTGGCATGGCTGCTTCCATTTGAATTACTAATATAAATGATATTATCTGTTTATTCCATAAATATGAACGGTGAACCTATTAGAGCCTCTTTTGAGCCAAGATGTGCCTGCCCATAATAATTGGATTGACATTTCCCTTCATAAGATTTTGAAATATCGATTGCTCTCTGGTTCCAAAACTTCCTTGCTTAATGAACTATATGATCATCTGATTCTTGTGCTATATTTGAATTTTGAATCAATTCCTATCCTTATGTTTGTTGCATACTAAAATGTCTTCCTTTTGTTTCTAATAATGATAGCAGCTGGTGTTTTATAATTCCTGGTCCATGTATCAAACACCAATGATTCCCATCCAGTGTGGTTTTGCATTCAAACATTCTTTGCTTTTGTGAGCTAGGCAGTTGTTTTCTAGGAAGCATTCTATTTGTTCATCAGCCTTTACAGTTAGTTTGAAATTTATGTGGTAGATCACTACATTTGTTTGTTGGTGCAGCATATACAAAATGCTTTTGGAAACAAAAGGTGCAGCATATACAAAAGATTCAATTGAAGAAGTAAATGAAATAGCTCAGGTATGTGTGGGAGTTCATATGCAGCAGTTTGTTTTTGCACAAGTAAATCATTTAGTTGCTAATTTCATAATTTTAGAGTTATTTCAATAAACTTTCTTTTCCATGTCTGTTGATTCAGCTTCGGATTATATTGAAACCAAGACCATGTGTTCGGGTTGCACCAGTATTATGCAGTGCACATCAGGTATGTTTACTTTGTTTCGTTACTAACATAAGATGCACATGTAGAGGTGTAATTTTTTTTTCTTACTCAACATATTTCTGCAGATATGCTACCATGTCCTTGGCCTTGTACATGAGATCTGGACACCCATTCCTCGAGCAGTAAGTAGTGTTCAAATATGCACTTTGTACTACTATGATATGTGTTATTTTTCATTAACATATTGCTAGAATTCTGCTTATTTAATGACTCTATTTAACAGATGAAAGATTATATTGCAACTCCGAAGCCTAATGGTTATCAAAGCCTTCAAACAAAGGTTATACCTTTTTTGCATGAGAGTATGTTTCGGGTTGAAGTACAGGTAATCTATAATCATTATTCATGCTTTCTGACAAATTTGTCTTCTGTTTGTTTTTTTTTTTTGGCTGCTAAATTGGATTTGAATTAAAGAATGGTTTTTCAATTGCTATCAGCTCAAGCTGTGAGAAGCACCAATGCTTTAGCCACTTACCTTAATAGTGAACATGGATCTGATGCCCTGCACGATTTTGCCATGTAAAAGAGAGTTTTCTTTAGAATGGTTGGATGAAATGCTTGACAACTTGGAACTTCCTTTATCAAGCACATGGTTCCTTCTTTGGTTTTTTACGGCGAGATTTGTTGCAATATGCTATCTACTGCATGACATAGATAGTTCTCTTTAACAAGTCTCTTTCTCATCGTTGAGTTTAATGACTCTAATGTTCAAAACTTTCGGGATTAGCCACTATATCACTGTCATAAAGTTTGATAGTTTAAATATTAGAAAACCTTCCTGAGCCAACTTCAGTGGTTTCTTTAAATATTTTAGTGATCCCTTTGGCTATCATCTCTCCTTTCTCTTAGCAAGACTAAGGTGATGGTCTCAACACAGCAAAGAGTGCCCTTTCAAAGATCCAGTTCTTCTATGAGGGGAAGCAGATTGAAATCATCGCTGAGTACACCTACCTGGGGGTTAGTTTATAGGTCCCTCCCTTAATCTTCAGCCTACATCCCAGTCACAACCATTCAAGGAATACACATTCCTTGCAGTCATGGGGCGCTAATGTTTTCAAATGCACTATCAGAAGATATCTACAAACATGTGCTTCTTTGACTACATTAGCAAACCCACAGTCTTCTATGGATCTGAGAGTTGGGGCCCAAGTCTAGGGTGTCCTGAGTGGGCTCGTGTTGGAATAAGCCGGATTATATTTGCTCCAATGACTCATTCGATGTAAGAGAAAAATTCTGCAGTGTATTGTTCAGGCTGCATTTGGCGCTCAGTAAAAATTAAAGTAAAAAAGTAAAAATTTTACAAATTCCTATGAGACTATACTTCTTGGGTGCAAGCACTGCAATCAATATAGCCCATTTGATTTGGGCTTGTCCAGAGTTGCAGTCCTTAAGACTCTCTACCTGCATCAACTGAAACCCTGCTTCCTCTTCACAGCCTAAAGATCTCTATTCACCAAAGTCTTGGGACAAGATAAGGCTACAGAGCAATATAGCAGGAAAAGCAAGAATATACAACCAAATTTCAACCCTGTACAAATAGAAAATCCTCTTTAGTTGTTGGAAGTTGGAACAACAGGAGCTTCCATCTACAAGCAATCCTGTCATAGATGATCATTTCTTGTCTTTAGATTATTTGCAGAAATCTCCTTGTTGATCTTTCAGTAGTCAATTTGTGTAGGCTCAGGCAAAGCAATAGGAAATTGACAAAAGTACTTTGCCATTTGATTCTCTTGTAAGCTTTTCATTGCAAAAGCATAGAGACATGAGCTTAGATTGGGATTGTATGCATATTAAGTCCAAAAATAGGTGTCTTGCAAGCTTAGCACTACTTCAATAGCAGATACATCAATAACAAGGGAAAAAAATAATGAATTTGCATAATTTTGGTATTGTGTGACTTATGGAAACACATAACTTCCAGCTTTTTCGTTAAACATCTGTAGAAATGGATGGAGAGTTCATTTTCAGTTGGCTCTTGATCCATATTGCACTAACAAAAGATATAAAAATCTAATCTTGGTATATTAAATGGCTTGGACCTTATCCAAATGGTCGTTTTGAAAATTGGAACCCTAAAGTCCTAGTAACTTGTCATCTAAACTACCTACAATTTGGACAATTTTTGTTGCGTTTCCTGTTATTTTAAATAGAAATCAGTTTTGGTTTTAGTTTTTTTGAAGTTTTGTGTGGATCTTGGACAGGTTTCACATGGGGACCGAACAAGCTACTTCAATAAAAGACAATTTATACAAAAATCTTGTCTAACATGAGGTGGAAAAAATGAGAGCAAATGATATTATCCACGAACAAGACAGTCAATGTCCAGAAGGAGAAGGGGCATGCTAGAATTGAACCTGCTGAACCAAGTATATTAAACATGTATTAACAACTAGCACATATGAATTCGACAACGCATTCTTATTCTGTACGGCATAATGATCTGTGTTGGATCACTTGCGATATTCCTGTTTTTTCCTTTTCCAACAAGATGATATTATTGGTTCAAAATATGAGGCTTGGTCCAAACAACCAGGCAATTAAAAGGCCAACCTTCTTGTAAGTGAAAGTTGAACCATCTCCACTCAGAAATTTGTAACTATATCCTGTACACTGTATATAAGCTAGTTTTCAGTATACAAGACATATTCTGCATCAAACAAGCACGAAGATTGGAGTCTGTTGTCAAGATTAGGAAAACTAAGTAGGAATTAGTGCTTCAACATTTACATCTCAGAATACCCCTTTGCAGCCAGCATCTACAACCTATAGCCTAGGATCTGGTATTGTTATCAAATGGGCCACATGGCATTCATTTAAATTTGAACTATTTTTAAATAAAACTTCTCATTTATTTACACAGTTTTTTATTTTCTTGCATTTTCTGATCAACATCTCTCCTTTGTTATTTCTCTTTTCTATCTAACATCATGATTTAGGAGGAAGCATTGGTTGTGCCCTATTTTGCTGGACAACTTTGAAACATTACTTATCAAGTCTCACTGGCTGATCCAGGGAATTGTCGTCTGCACCATGCCTGTGGGCCTATGCAACACGGATCATTGGTATGAGAGTCATATTTGCAACCAACCCTTGTCACATGTCAAATATTCTATACAAGTGAGAGTCTTGTAGTAAACTCCTTCAATGAATGTCCACTCACACACGCTCATGGTACAAGAAGGCATCATGCCAAGTTTCATGTACAAGTGCCCATAAGAACATCACTTGCATGCAAAGGTGGCCGAATATGCAAAGTCCTCCTTAGACTTCAAGGCCTCAAATTTCTAGGAGCTCATCACGAATGTGTTGGATGAATATAGAGCCACTGTCTTTGGGTAATTTTGTGCCCTCATGCTTTAGATGGGTTTGGCAATTGCTGCACTCCTATCCCTCTCTAGTGCCATAATTTGTTTGGGTGTATATGAATATCGACATCTTACTCTTCCAAGGCAAGTTTAATGTTGAGGAGCTGGATGCCTTGCTCCAACAACTAGAATCATTTTACGCAGCCAATCAGTTTATTGAGGCCAAGAAGATTTCTCTTTAGCACTTGAAATGTCCAAGTAAGTCCTATGTTAGTGGGAAGCCACCAATGCTCAACATGAGTCAGCTTGATTCACTTGATGCTAGGAAGAAGTTCATTGAAGTTGTGTGCACTCATTTCTACCCCTCGAAGAATTATGAGGGCAAGTACATGTGTTTCTAATAGTTTTGCCAACAACACAAGCAATCTATCGAGTAGTACAATGACAAATTTTATGAACTTGCCTGCTTGTACGTCAACGATGGAAGGAAGCTTCAGTTTATCAAGTACATTGGTGGTCTTCACTATTACATTTGTTCTAAGATGGGGTTACTTCTTGTGGACACCTTAGCACAAGCTCACAAATTTGTGACTAAGTTGGAAGAGAAGTCTTGCGGAAGCAAAAGGGTTGTGCATTGCTTCAACGTACAACTTTGTAGGCACCAAAGGTATAAGCTGCTTGTGCCAAAGCCACCACAATGGAGAGGTTCCTTTGTGCAACTAAAGCTGTCTGATGGCACTAGTTAAAGAAAATAGAAAGTGATGTAATCATGATGAGACACATACAATGACTTTGATAGCAGAGTAGGATAGAATTCTTTGGTGGTTTAGCCCAACGTCTCTGATTACATTCAGATGATAGAAAGTGATGAGAATACAAACACCTCTTGCCTGAGTGCACGTGCCCAAAGGTTCGAAAATGCATTAACATAAAATGCCTCTCAAAAGTGCAAGTGCCTATTCCACACTTGTTGGGTTAATGGCAAGCTGCTCCACACCATTATTGATTGTGGAAGCCAAAGGGACATCATTGCTCAAGACACTATCAAGCGCTTGAGTTTCTAGGTTGAAACACATTCTCAACCTTAATCCCTTGAATATTTGTCTCGGAAAAGCAAATGAGGTGAAATGGTAATGCACCTTTTATTTGAGGATCAAGCTCATGCGCGATATTGCCACTTTTGACATAGGCCCTGTGGAGATCTATTGCATCATAGTTAGGAGACCTTATCTCTTTGATTGCAAAGCGACATACTAGGCTTTCCCTAGCAACTATTTGTGCGGGTCGAAGACATGAATTTCCACATTCTAGAGTGTCTGCCTCAAAAGGCACCTATTCCAAAGCCACCATAATTGAATGGTCCCTTTGTGCAATAGAAGCTAAAGCCTTTGACTGTGCTAGACAAAGAAGAACAAAAAGTGGGAGGTAAGTGGTATTATCATCATAAGATACATACTCAAAATGAATCTTATTGCAAAGCATAAAAGAAGTCATTTGCAATCAAAATCAATGCATTTGATTCCTTTTGGATGCTAGAGAGCAATGAGGAGACAACTGGCACTTGCGCAAGTGTCATTGCCCAAAGGTCCAACAATGCCTCAACCTTAGACATCTTTGAAGAATGTTAACTCTAGTTCCATACTTGTTGTTGGGTTAATGTCAAGCCACTCTATGTCCTCATTAAATTTTGAAGCTAGAAGAACCTTGTTGGCCATGACACTATTCTAGACCGAAGCTTATTCCCTCATATGGAGGCAATTGGGAAAAACAGTTGAGGTTAAGTGCTAATACACCTTTAAACTTGGGATTGAGCTCATGCACGATACTATCGCTTGTGATGTAGTGCCATTGGAGATTTGTGATATCTTGTTCTAAATAACTTATCTCTTAGATTGCAACACAACATGCTAGTCTTGCCTTTACGAATGGTTCATGCACGTTAAAGATGTGACTTTCCACATTCCAATGTGTGCCTCATACCAAGGTAATGCTTGTTTTCACAAAGTGGTGTAAGAAGCTCATTTCTCATGTAAGAAGTTCGTACTTCTCATTGTTTGACTAGAGGCTACTCACGTCCAAAACCTTTCCCTTGCAGTTCAAGGTTTAGTCACTTGCACATAGTCCCATCAAATGGACATTGCTTCAATCCTACTTTAATGTTTTCCATGAACGTCATGGAATTTCTTTTCATTCTGTTGTGAAACATCAGATTTTGTTCTTGTTTCCTCTCTGTTGAACAATCTTCTCTACCACCTATCCATTTTGGAGACTGATGAGATAATGCATTAGTTACAAGAGCTCATTCACCAATGGAAGATTGGTCTAGCTCTTCCCCTTGTGGCAATTGAATTGTGTTAGTGACAAATAAGGGTGGTACTTGGTGCCTCCACATTGAATTTTGCACTCTCAACAAGATCACTATGAAGAACAAGTATTCGATACCTTACATTGATGATCTCTTTGACTAGTTCTAGGGTGCTAGATACTTAACCAAGGTTGATCTCAAGTTAGCTTACTATCATGTTCCATTCATCCTTGAAGACATTTGGAAGACACTTTTAATTTAGAGGGGTTGGTTGAGTGTTTGGTTATTGGTTTGACCAATGCACCAACTACATTTGTGCCTGATGAATGACATTCTGAGACCCTTCATGGGTTTCCTCGTCATTGTCTACTTAGATGACATCCTCATCTAGAACAAGACTTGGGAGGAGCATGTTGAGCATTTAAAGCAAGTTGTGGAAACATTGCGACAATACAAGTTGGAAGCCAACATGGGCGAGTGTAGCCTATGCATCTTAGATATTCGATACTTCAGCTACATCGTTGACCACGACGACCTTTATGTAGATCTAGAGAAGATCAGATTCATCAAATAATGGCTTGGTCCAACCAACTTGATCGAGCTTGGAAGTTTTGTGGCTTAGCCAACTTCTACCACTAGTTTATCCTTAGATTCTGCATGCATCTTGGCATCTCAACAGGATCAAATGCAATAGAGCATCCTTCAAGTAAACCAATGTCCAATAGTAAATATTTGAAGACTTGAAAAAGTACCTTTGTACAATGCCAATGTTACCCATACCAAACCTTAATCTTTTGAGATTGAGACTGATGCATCCAATTATGCACTCGATTCCCATACTATGAAATCATGGCCATCCTTGTGGGATCACTTAGAGGCCTTCATCAAAATAATACAACAAGACTCCACCTATGAGAAAAAAGTTTATGCCATCCTGCAACTTGTCTACTAATGGTGTCACTACATAATGGGTAACAAGACCAACATCCATTTTGCTAAGCCTCTTCAATTTTTGCATACTCGAAACAAGTTAGAGAATGCACGCCACATGAAATGGCTGATTGGATTGTAGCAATTCCATATTATGATCAAGCATGGCAAGGGCAAGGAGAATCAAGTGGTTGATGGTTTCAAACTTTCAACTGCTTGCTAGTCTAGACACTTATCACAATAATGGACTATCGTGGCCATAGCTTCAATGATGGGATTCACTTTCTCCAAACGACTACTAATTCACTCAAATGTGCCACTAGCTTGTGCAGGGCAATCTAGTTGCTAGTCACTATCTTGGCAATGGACCACTCTTTCGCCTAGGTCATCTTTATGTTCCATCAAGACGCCTTACCAACCTTTGATTTGGGAGGTATATTATCTAAATTAACCAAATACTTTAGTGTTAATAAGACCCTTGCAATGCTACAATATCATTTCTAATGGCCACACATGCACTAGGATGTGGAACTCCGTATCAAGTCCTATGTTTCATGCAACATCACCAAGCGAGTTATCAGGAAGCTAGGTCTCTATTTACTGCTACCAGTTCCTTCTAGGACCTAGGAGTTCATCAACATGGCTTCTCTTTCAAGTCTTCCTTTAGCTAAGCGACATATGACAATGTTTTTGTCATGTTTGACAAGTTCTCAAAGATCCCCATTAGGGTGCTATATAAAAAAGGTGTCAACACAACTCAGACCACCCAAATGTTTTTCCAACGTATATGGGTTCACTTTGGCAACCCCGAAATCTATTGTATTTAACAAAGGCCCCAGGTTTGTTAGCTTGTTTTGGTAGCACTTGTGGGCTCTGCTTGACATTTTCCCAGTTTGCTCGATTGCCTTCCATCCATGGATAGGTTGATAAGGCTGAGTTGTTTAACAAACGATGATACATTTACTCCAAATGTACAATCACCATCATTCTCACAATTGGAATAACAACTACCCTACAGAAAACATTCATACATTTAGGCTTTACACATTTCTATCATGTATATATTTTAATATGTGGCTTCCATATGGGGGACCTTTCACTTAAAAAGACATTTTGTTTGCTCTGAGGTCAAGTAGACCATATTCAAGCATAATTTCCATGAATCGTTTCTTGCTTGCCTTTATATAGAAGATTTTCTCTTGTGGAAAGACAACTTGTATATAGAAGGTTTTGGGAACTGGAGCTAGGATTTTCTAGGTTTGCTTCTCCAACCAAAACTAGAGCCAGGGTTTTTTGGGTTTGCTTCTCTAGCAGGAACCAAGTATGTTTTCTAGGTTTGATTCTCCAATGGGAACCAGAGCTAGGGTTTTCTAGGTTTCCTTCTCCAGTAGGAACCGGGGCCAAGGTTTTGTGGGTTTACTTCTCTAGCAGGAATTGAAGCCAGGGTTTTTTGAGTTTGCTTCTCCAGAGGGAACCGGATAGAGTTTTCTAGGTTTACTTCTCCAGAGGAAACCGGGTAGAGTTTTCTAGGTTTGCTTCTCTAAAACCGAAGCCAGGGTTTTTTGGTTTTGCTTCTCCAAAGAGAACCAAAGCCAAGATTTTTTAGGTTTGCTTCTCTAGTTGGAATAGGACCCAAGGTTTTATAGGTTTTCTTCTCGAGTGGGAACTGGGTAGGGTTTTTTGGGTTTGCTTCTCTATCTGGAATCGAAGCCAAGGTTTTCTAGGTTTGCTTCTACAAAGGAACCAGAGCCAAGGTTTTCTAGTTTCTCCAATGGGAAGCAGAGCTAGGGTTTTTTGGGTTTACTTCTCCAATGCGAACCGAAACCAAGGGTTTTTTAGTTTGCTTCTCTAGCAGAAAATTGACCCAAGGTTTTATGGGTTTGCTTCTTTAGAGGAAACCAAAGCTAAGGTTTCTTGGGTTTGCTGCTCTAGCAAAAACTTGAGCCAAGGTTTTTTGGGTTAGCTTCTCTAGTGGAAACTAGAGCTAGGATTTTCTAGGTTTGCTTCAACGAAGTTGGAGCTAGGGTTTAACTAGAGTTGGGGTTTTTGATCTAACATGGAAACTCCACCTTTGCATGCTCTCCAAACAGTGTTAACTCCCAAACTCAAGTACAATCGCCTCACCAAATGGATTGCAGAAGTCGAGCATTTTGGCATTGAGCTTCAACGACAAATATCACAACTCCAAAACCAACTTTGTGTGAAGGAGGCTACCATTGAGGCCCTACAACGTCAAGTCCAAGAACAAGGTGAAAATATTGTCAAAATGGAAAAATATGAACGAACTCATGCATCTCCAACTGATGATCTTCACCATCTTCAAGAGGTTGTTCGTGATATACAACATAAGCAAACAAAGATCCTTGTCCAACATGAGAATCTCAAAAACAAGACAAATGCTCATCAATAGTCTCTTCAAAAACAAGTTGAAGAACATAATTCATGGGTTCAAGTGGTTCATGGGTTCGAGTGGTTAAGGGGAAAAAGACTTCTCCCATTATGGAGTTAGCAGAGCAAGCACATTAAACAAAAGAACTCAATCTTCGATTTCAAGGTCTTGGAAAGCCTACTAATCCCTTAAAGGTAGACCAAGATCTTTTGCATAACACATTGGATATGAAGGATGTTATCCTTGATTTGGCTTGGGTAGTCCTTGATGGCACTCTTCTAATTCGATTTTGCTCATTTGAGGAACGTTTGAGGGCTTTAAGAGCCAAGAAGAAACATTTTATTTTGTCCACAAAAAATTACTTGGATGAGGACCTCACACATCTTCAAAAGGAAGAACTACAAAAAGCATGTCAGCAAGTGATAGTTGCATGAAAGGACAAGTGGGCAGATATTTGTGATCGAAAAGCTAATTTATGACTCCCCTCCTTTATGCTGGTTGTGTCCTTGGCCTGTAAAATGAAGGTGTTCTCGGGTCCCAGTAGGTAATCTGTTGCTTGTTGGAGCTGTAATGGAGTGATATTGTCTTCCCCGAGTACATTTCAAGATGTTATTTCTTCATAAGATCTTGTTTTTATCGTAGAGACCCATGAGAGCCTTAAATGATCCCTTCCACTGGTTAGTGGTTACTTTTGTGTTTCTGCTTTCAAGCATGTGACATGTCGATCAAGTAGCGTTCATAGTTCAAGTGGTGTCCCATACCTTATTTAGGACTACCTTCATCAACATGTTCCATTGGTCATGTTAGGTGAGCACTCCAGATATATGTGGTTTCAAATCAAGAGGGGCCCACCCCCTCTTAGAGACATCTTCATAGCAGTATGTTATTTTCCTCCAGCGTCATCAACTTTTGCCATCCACTTTGATGGTGACCCATACTTGGATCTCTACTTGGAGATTTCTACATATTCATTAATGGGTGATGTCATTATTTTAGGTGACTTCAATGCCCGCACTGGGACCCACCAAGCACCTTTTCATGATCTTACAAAGGACGAGTTTGTCTCTTCAAACTCAACCCCAAGGATCTTGCATTCACTAGGACCTCTGTAGATGAGAAGCATCTTGTTATAACTTATGGAAAACACTTGATTTAGTTGTGCGAGTCACATGGCCTCTTGGTTCTCAATGGGATTCCTTGGTTTCCTAACTCCTAGGTTCACTTGTTTTCCACACTTAAGAGGTTCGAGTGTGGTTCACTATGTCATCACCAACATGACTTTACTTTCTGATATTCACGGCTTTCAGGTATCTAGTCAACCTCCCTTGGCGGATCATGCAATGTTGACTTTCTCCCTGAGTTCCTCCTCTTTCACCTCTCCATATTTTCCTTCTTCATCGCCCAATCCTACCAACCATCCCATGATTCATTTTGATCCATGTTTGGCCGATGATTATGCTGCTCATCTCTCCCAATTGATGTCCCAATACTACTCTCTTAATTCCACCACAACAACAACCAAATATTAATTTTTGTCTCATATGTTATGGGATGCATCCCTTGACTCCTTTCCCCACACTTTTCCTTAGCCAAAGCCTTTTTGTCGCATTGGTGATTGCCTCATGAATCATTGGTATGATGAGGAATGTAAGTCCATGCATTGAAAGCTTCATTTTGCTCTTATCCATGAGCCTACAACTATATCTTCCACTCGAAGGAAATATAAATGCCTCATTTAACATAAGAAGCGAAAGTTTCTTGTCGCTACATGTTGTGAGCTTCTAAATGCTCTTCATCACTCTCCCAAAGCCTTTGGCGCACTCTTCTTTCAAGGAAACCCCATCCCATATGCATCAATGACAAGTCTAGGGTATCCCATGCTAATTCTTTGTATAATATCCCAAGGCAGCCCACCATTCATATCTCTCACCCCCCTGCAACATCATGTCAAATCTTCTCTTCAAGGGACATTAAAAGAGCTATATGTATAAATTAAGCACTAGCAAGGTTGTTGATTTTGAGGGATTTCAGGCTAAGTTCTTGAAGTATGGTGTTGAAGCTCTTGGCTATCCCATTGCATAATTATTCAATGAGGTTGTTTGTTTTGGGTTCCCTACCTCTTGGTCACAACATATTATCCACCCCATCCACAAATTTGGGGACTATTCAGATCTGAATAACTACAAAACTATCATGATTGGGCACACATTTGCTAAGCTTTATGCAATAATTTTGAATATGAAACTCTCAAAATTGTTCAATCAAGGCAAGCTTAGAGCGAGAGGGCAAGCAAACCCATAGTCCCTTATGGATCTGAGATTTGGGGTCCAACTCTAACGTGCATTCCTCGGGCTCGCATTTACAGTGTTCAGAATGTTTTGCTTCAACGATTTATCCAATGTAAAAGAATAACTCTCCAATGTATTGTTCAAGCTGAGTTTTGCGTTTGTTCTCTTCGTCTTGAGAGCATCTTCAGAATTATTTTTCAGCTTCATCGCCTTAGATCAATGGGTGACTGCACCTTAGGCTAAGAGAGATGCCCATATTTGGCACTTTACTCCTCAGAATGCATTACCTCTAGGAGCTCTTTTGGTTGTCATTGTGGATGGTTACTTAAAAGTTATTTCTCTTCTTCAATCAGTTGGCATCTCCAAAGATCAATCACCTCCTTTCAAATACTCCTTAAATGCTCCTTTGTGCCTTCTTCATAATGAGAGGGTAATTAATCAAGTCTTCAAAGATGATGTTTATGGACAATATATTCAAATCACTTGGGTCGCTCCATCTCAACCTCTTAGTTCTAAGTTGGCCTTCTACACTAAGCATTTTGTGAGGATTAAGAATGGCATTATTACTCGTCCTAATTATGTCGAGCGACTTTGGACACACAGCCTCAGGATTCCTCTCGGTCAACTTAGAGTATGCTCACATCAGTTGCGTGTGGAGATGGACCACCATATTTCTCGAGAGGATAGGGTATGTCGTCTTTGCTCTATTTGGAAGGTGGAGACTAAAGAACATTTCATCTTCAGGTGTCCTGTTTATTATGAGATTTGAGGGAGGGACTATTTCTTCTACAGAGACTTAGGTGGATCGCTTGCCACATTTTTCAGCTATCTTGACCAAAGATGCTTGGCTCTTTATCTCAGGGAATCTGTGACTCTTCAGCATCAGTTATAGGGCAGATGGACTACTACTCGACTAATCACCTCATTCTTTCACCCTATCTTTGTAGTTGAGAGTAATAAGCGCTCATTGGAAGCTACAACTTTCCCAAATATGAATGACAGATCTGTGCACCCTCGTCTGCATACAAGAGTGGCCACTAGGGCTTCAGTTTTATCTTCTTGCTTGCGACGGGACAAGACTATAGTTCTTTGGAGTCAGGTTTCGGCCACCTCACACATACCGAGGAGTTGTAGACAGGTGCAGCTTACTAGTTTCTTGTCCTCTTCTATTGGTTCCACATCCATGGAAGCTTGAAGAGTCTCGAGGGATCGAACTTCATGTCCTCCCAATATTATCCAACTAGGCACTCTTAGTCCTGGCCATTCTTCTGGGAGCATCATTAGATCCCTTGTTGGCCCTTTTGGGATGGCTAGTGAAGACAACGACTGTGCTTCAAATTTACATTCCACTATAGATTAATGTTGGCCTTTGGATCCATTGGAGCTCCTTTCAATCTCTTCTGTACCTCAACTTATAGATCTCTTTTAATAATTTGTTTTAGCATGTTTTGGTTTATCCATTTTGGATAACCCTATAGGCTGTAATTTTATGCCATACAGTTGTTGCACTTTAGAGTAGTTTACACTAGATTCTTTACTTTATTTTTGCTTATTTTCGTACTACTTTGTGATTACTACAATGCATTGTAATTTGTAACAGTTCTTTTCAATTAGTCCCATTGCCCTACTTTGGCCATTTGTGGACATTAATAAAATTATCTTATCTACAGGTTATAGTCCTTTCCAAGCATGCCTTGCATTTTAAGCTAGTGCTCCCCTACACATCGCCTTTCAAGCACCTGTTAGCACATAGATTTCAGATCAGACCAAGTGAGTGAACAAAGTTGAGCACTTGTTGCAACACATCCAAGATGCGCATCATCAATGTCAACAAATACTTGGGCGTTAACAACAAAAGTGCAAAAAGTGCCATGATTAGCATCATGCCCCTCACAATTTTTAAGTTGAAGATCGGGTCTATTTTCACAAAGAACGTTTCTTGGACCGACACTGAAAGATCAAACCTTTGTGCCATGGTCCTTACAGCATTGTGTACACAGTAGGTGTTCTTGCCTTGCCACCTTACTTGGGAATGCATCCAGTCTTCAATGCAGCTTCTCAATCCATGTACCCACTTTGCTTCAAACAAGGGTTGTGCAACATCCCTCAGAATTGGATCCAAAATCAATTGAATCTAATATTGAAGGATCAACTAAATGACTTCATCACCAAGCGCATCTACCAGTGAACTCAATCTTTTCAGGGTTGTGAAATCTGGTCAGCTTGCCACTCAGGTAAGGTGGTACATACTTGACTATGTTAAGCACAATTTCCTCAGATGGAGTTAGACATAATGAAGACCATCATTCCTTAAAAAGGGGGGAGGGGGGGAATGATATGAGTGGAGTGGAAAATTCTCGAGTCCCTGTCACTAGTGGTGCCAAGATTCAGCAAAAGTTAGTGTAAAGACGGGCCTTTTCACCCTGGCACCACCTTGCAATTCTACAGCATAGCCTCACATTGGGTAGTGCCAAACACCTTCTTCCAGTACTTTGGCACTAACTTAGCACCAAGCGCTAAGGCCACTTTTGTGCGAGGCACAATATGCCAGGCGCTAGTGCCAGTACTTCCTGGTGCCAAGCTCCAACTCAGACACTAGCATTCCAACAGAATCATCTTCATGCATTTAGCACCAAAAGGCTCACTGCTGGTGGCTCACATTGTCGACCCACTTAGCCACCAAACGTCACAAGAAGACATGCAACAGCCTATAGCATGATTCATTATAACTGTGTTCTTGTAATTGCTGAAAGCGGAACTATCTCAGCTTCTGTAGTTATTTGTAACTGTATGCTGTACACTTTGTATACAAGCTGGTTTTCATTGTACATGGCTTCTTTTTCATCAACCAAGGATGAAGATTTTAGGCTGGAGTCAGTATTAGTAAAATTAAGTAGGAACTAGTGGTTGAGCACTTTCAGCATCTCGGAACATCACATTGCAGCCCATCATCTACTTCCTGTAGCCTATGTCTCGTATTGCTTCCAAGTAGGCCAGATGAGTGTATTGCTTCCAAGTAGGCCAGATGAGTGCCTTTTATTCTGCTGTGCATTTGCACTATCTGTAAATAGAGCTTCTCATTTATGTACATGGTTCAGATTTTCTTGCATCTTTCCTTTGTAATTTCCCTTTTCCATCTAATGCCATAATGTACTAAGAAGCATTGTTTGTGCTGTGTTCTGCTGTGCAACTCTGAAACATAATTCATCTAGTCTCACCAGTTGAGCTAGGGAGTTGCCCTCCGTGCCATGCCTCTGTAACCCCATGATGCAGATCAATATGGGTTTTTGCAGCTATCTGCATATGTTAATGATCTTACAATGATTGTTGGTGTATTCAATAGTGACCCTGATTCGTTGTGACAGTGTAACTTAATGGGTCTCTTTCTGTAAATTCATCCATTCTCCATCTAGAAGTGGTTATTTTCTTGATTTATTCTAGATATCACTGTATCTTTGACATTTGTCTTATATATAACTGTATAAACATATATTATAATTTCTTGTATCTTTACATTCCTAGTACAGGTAGTATCAAAGCAAAGAATTCAAGGACCTTTGTTTTCCAGCATTCAGTACGTCAGAGTCATTTTATAGAACAACGAAGCAGTGTCAAGGAGGCTGGTAGAAGGCTTGGGGCCCTAAAGTTTTCTTTATTAATTCTAACTGTTGTACGAATTCCCCACCAGCCGTTGTGAGCAAGAATACTGTCTTTCAAGGTCTTAGCTCCTGCTAAGGCTAACAAGAACCATAACTGGCCTGCCATGAAAATGCTGCTTCTATACCTTTTGGATGGCCCAGTGATTTGCCCTTGTTTTCATCGTTGCTTGCCATGAAATAAAAAGCAAAAGAAAAGACAAATTAATTTATATAATGCATTCTGCATTTTTTTAATTCCTGTTGGAATTGTTCTTAATAACTTGAATAATTAAGAATTAGGCTATTGTTTCAGCAAATTATTTTTCTTATTGCCAATTTCAATTCTATTTGCTGTTTCATTTCTGTTCATTGTTTCTTAGAAGACATTCTTTCCATCCCAGTACGCAAAATGTGATTAAAGTCTGTATGTTTTTCTGGTATATAATAATATATACCCTTTGGGTATATTTGCAATAGGCTCTATTGATATTCTGCTTTTGGTCATATTCTTGACTTTTGTGAATAGTGTTTCCCAATATCTAGCATGTGTGTGCGTGTGTATTTAGATAAGATAAGATAATTCTATTAATGTCTACAGATGGCCAAAGTAGGCCAATGGGATTCATTGAAAAGAGCTGCCACAAATTACAATGCATTGTAGAAACCACGTACTACAAAAATAAGCTAAACTAGAGTAAAGAATCTAGTGTAAACTTCTATGTGGAACAACTGTATGGGATAAAATTACAGCCTTGAGGATTACCCAAAATGGATAAACCCTAACATGCTAAAAGTAATGATTAAGATAGATGTAGAAGTTGAGGTACAACAGAGATAGAAAGGAATTCAAATGGATCCAAGTGCCAACATTAATCTATAGTGGTATCTAATGTAGAAGCACAGATGTTGTCACCAACTATCCCAAAAGGGCCAACATAGGATCTAATGATGCTCCTAGGAGAATGACCAGGACTAAGAGGGCCTGGTTGGATAATCCTGGGAGGACATGGAGTTCAACCCCTCAAGACTCTTCTAGCAATCATGGCTGTGGAACCAATAGAAGAGGACAAGAAACTAGTAAGTTGCACCTGTCTACAACTCCTCAGTATGTGAGGGGTGGCCGAAACCCGACGCCGAAGAACTGCAGTCTTGTCCTATCGCAAGCAAGAAGAAAGAACTGAAGCCCTAGTAGCCACTCTTGTATGCAGACAAAGGTGCACAGATCTGTCATTAATATTTTGGATAGTTATAGCTTCCAATGAACACTTGTTGCTCTTGACAGCAGAGATAGGGTGAAAGAATGAGTTGATTAGTTGAGTCATACTGAAGGCAGATTTGTGCTCAAGTGATCATTGGTTCACGTTCTGTAGGCAGACGTGGTGAGGAGGTGTCGTGTGACATGCCAACACAGCCATGAGTCACATTGAGCTAGTGTCTTATGCCTAGAGTTTGTCGTATGTGTTATTGTTGGTCACATAATGTTTATTGTATAGTCATACTCATGAGACATGGTTGTAATAATTGGGATATGGGCCATTTTAAATTATTTTTCATGTAGACGGGTATCAGGTAGTGAGGTGGGCAGTTGCCACTGCCTACCACAATCCATTGTCCTATATAATTGCCTCATCCAATCTGTTCAGGTATGATCATCATGTATCATCTTGAAGTCGTGTATTCTGTGATGTGTGGATGCTGTCATATTGTCTGTGTGTATGAGAGACTGAATCGATTGTGGATGTAACTTTCTTTCACAGATAAAGACATACTATTTTGGGATTTAAGTTATTCTGTGGTTGCTGAACTATTTACTTTATGTTGCATGCTCTGTTCTGTTATATTATTCTCTGAATTGCATGGTTTGAATGCATCAAAACCTATAATACAGGTCCCAGGTGTTTGAGGTTAACACTGAATTTTGACCTTGAGAGGTGATATCATGGATATGAATTCTGATGAAAGTTATACATTTCCTTAAAGCTTAATATATTGCTCAGTGGGATTCCAAGATCAACAAAATTGTTGACGACTTCAATCATATTCTTTCTTGATATATTTGTCTGTGGAATTTGTAGTTCTCTATGCCATAACGACTGATTAATGTTCTTTCCAAGAAATATTTCTATTGATGAATATTCATGCAAAGGACTGTTGTTGGGTTTCTTAGAGGAACTTCTATTTCAAATTAGTAATACTGTCATACTAATGGATATGGTTTTCTTTCTTTTAAAATCTACTCATGTTTTTACCTAATTTGAATGACAGATAAGAACAGAAGAGATGAATCAAATAGCAGAGAGGGGCATTGCTTTACATTATAGTGGGAAAGGGATGATTTCTGGTTCAAATGGCAGTGCACGGTCAAATGGAAGGAAATTAAGAGGCAAAAACATCCGTCTGAATAACATCGACATTGCTCGCAGGGTATTCAAATGATTGTGCCAACTTTTTGCTGGTAGTGCAGGCGTTTTTCAAGATCTCTGGATGTAGTTCTAACTGTAAGGCCAGAAAGATTGATGATTATTGATTAGGATGAACTTGATCTTATTTAAACATTTGGAGGCATCTTTACTGTGGCAGGTAAGCTGGCTTAATGCCATTAGAGACTGGCAAGAGGAATTTGTTGGCAACATGAGTCCTAGGGAATTTGTTGATACGGTTACTGTTGATCTCCTAGGCAGTCGTGTTTTTGTATTTACCCCAAAAGGAGAGGTACATACTAGAAATCCTTTTTATTCAATTATCTTTTCCATATTTTGACATAACGTTCATGTAGTTGCATGGTTAAATTGCTTCATTTTTGCAGATAAAGAATCTTCCAAAGGGTGCAACTGTTATTGATTATGCTTATCAGATACACACAGAGATTGGCAACAAAATGGTAGCTGCCAAAGTATGTTCTCAGTGCATATTGGTACTCCTGTTTTAGTATATTCTTGTTTTGCCCTTGATAGTTAATTACGTGTGATCTCTTGTTATTCTCAAATTTTAGTGGGCTATTCATAACCTGGGGTCATATTTTGTGCAGGTTAATGGAAATGTTGTGCCTCTAAGACATACACTCGCAAATGCTGAAGTTGTGGAGATAGTCACTTATGATGTTAGTATTGATGATATAGACTCGTTGAGCCAATTCCAAAAACCATAGATTATTTTACTTTTAAGGTCTTTATACACTGTGAGTGTTAACTTGAGCTAGGGATGGGTTTCATAGTATATAACCCTATGCATTTTTAAACCATGAAATTTCTTCTAGTCACTTTTTGCATTTTATTGAGATGAAATTACTACATTTCTACATTCAAATGGCTATAGAAAATGATTAACCATTACAGATGAAAGGAATTGAAATAGATATTATGGTGAGTGATGTCTGAGAGAATCAAGGTGAAAACATAATTTGCTTTTGAAATAGTAGAAAAGCAATAGGTGGAAAAAGAGCAGAGAGCTAAATGAGAGAATGGAACGGTACTTTAGAAACATATCTATAGGTGAGAAAATAGAGCAACAAAATGATAAACCTGGGTGATTAATCCATTTTCTTTCCAAAGACAACATTATGCATAATTCAATGCTATCGATTCCATCTTTCTTGACTTATTTGAACATTCTTGTTTGTCTTGTCCTCTGCTACGAGGTCATGTTTATAAAATAGAGGCTTGACCACATCATGCTTCAAGAGGTTGCAACTTAAAATTGAACCAAGGCTTGACCACCTCATGCTTCAAGAGGTTGCAACTTAAAATTGAACCACTGTTAGTCAGTGCTGTAGCTCATGGTAGGCAAAACTACCTTAGATTTGACAGATGCGATATTTAGTAAATAACATTTGCTATCATACCGTTGCACATGTTATCTAGTGTACATTCAGACAGTCTAAAGCCAAAGTCAGTTTAATGGTATGAAGGCACATTCTTAAATGCTTTTGTGTTTGTTGATATGTGCAAAGGGCTTAAGATGTCTAACACTTGTAAAAATGGGGTTGGAGGCGGGGGAGGGGAATTGAACTATAATGTTGGGCTTATGGATATTGGTCCTTAAGCAAAATCCCAAGTTGGTGGCATCAGTGTTAAGGAATGCACATTCAAAGATGCACTCAATGAAGATTTAGGATTGTTTGAAACAATGAGTTGAGGATAAATTTATGCATACTGAAGATGGTAAATGACCATTGGTTGAAGCATAATTGTTCATAAATGACAGTTTCATTTGTTTGTTTTTCTTTTAGAATTGTGCTCTCCTGACGGGCTCAGTAGTTTGATATATAATTAGCATATTCCAGTGTCTGCTTTAACGGGTTGGTTGTCTGAGGAAGGTGTAATTACTTTGCGTATATACTGCTAGACTACCTCATTCTTCTATCCACACTAGCTTAGACTTCTACGGCCTTTGTGAGTTAATTACATTGGTTAATTGATGCAAATGAATAACGTGTCCACAAACTGTAGTTGCATTATAAATCTAGACAGATGGTGGCAGTATGAGATTTTTATGATATGATAGAGGCAGTATAAGATTTAAAAAAAAAAAAATTATAATGTTAAATGATATGACATAGGATTTCTTTCTAGGAAATGACATGCAATTGTCAAGAAGTGATACTCAAAGTACTTCAAGACCATGGAACTCATTTTTCTGGATTTGATTTGTTAGCAGATATCATGAAACCACTGCTAAAAAAAAAAAAATGGAAAATCTGATGCAACTGACTGGCATTAGAATGCATTGAGGGAAAGTTAATTCCCTGAAATATGGGAACATACCAAAAGCTGTAACACAGGGGTCTAATATTTAGGGAATGATATCCTTTTCCATCTCCTGATAAGAACAAGACTCTACTCTTGAGTTTAGAGTACTGATTCCTTATCTTTTGCAGTTAGTCTGAGTTTCTTCTATTATTTCATAGAGCGATTTAAAAAATTTCTTTGATTACAGGGTTTGTCAAGCAAAACAAATTTTCAGAATCACCAACAATGGCTGCAATATGCAAAGACTCGAAGTGCCCGACATAAGATAATGAAAGTAAGTTTAGTTCTTTATTTCTGGCTTTTGCTTTGTTATGTTTATTTAGTTTGTGTCTCGATTGAGAAATAATTGTTTTATTCGCAGTTTTTGAAAGAGCAAGCTGCACTATCTGCCAATGAAATAACAGCAGATACTGTGAATGATTTTGTTGCTGACTTGGAAGATACAGACCAAGAAGATAAGGATGATCTTAGTAATGCCATTAGGCAATCCTCTATGATACCCACAACAAGTGATCTTTTGAAGAACAAAGAAACTTTTTTGGGTGGCAGAGGATCCCCAATGAGGAAGTCAATGTATGATCATATACAACCAATTAAAAACCTATTGGTTCCTATTCCAAAAGTGAATGGAAAGCATAATAAATTAGTTGAAGAGATTGGAATAAAGCTAAATGGTGACTCTGGTTTTCTGAGGAAAAAGACGACAAGATTCCAGTTGAATGTACCTTCAATGAATGATGAGGTTTTGGCTTGCTTGGAAGCATGGAAAGATGTTAAAGTGGCAAATTGGCATGGCCTGGAAAGGAAGTCAATTCAGTGGTTACATGTATGTTGTGTTGATCGAAAAGGTGAGCTCTCACAAGAACTCAAACGTATTCTGACACAATGCAGTTTATGTTAATTTGGTTTATTTTTTGGGGGAAAAGTTACATTGATTATCCTGTAATTGTTTTCTCTATGAATTTTGAGGGCATTTTATTTGGTAAGTTATAATTTTTCATGGTATAGAAAACTTGATTCTTATGATCTCTTCAATCCAAGTAACTATTACATTTCCCTAAAGAAACAAAAGTCTGATGTCATTATTTGGGTCCCAGCAAGGATCTAGGTTATAAAATACAAAATCAAGGACCCAAAAAAACAAAAAAAAATGAAGTACTGAAATTTAACTAGCTGCAACAGCACTTAAGATGAGTAAAAAACTGAACATGGCTGGTTAGGTTCTTATGGGCAAAGTGATCTGAATGCAAACAGGCTAGACTGACCTTGACACCAAGGTGCCAATGCCAGACGTCACTAGGGTACCAACCACCAAGTGCCATTATACTGAAATTCAATTGGCTGCAACAGTGCTTAAGGTGAGTTAAAAACTGAACATTGTTGGTTAGGTTCTTATGGGCAGAGTGATCTGAGCACTAACAGGCTAGACTGACCTTGACACCAAGAGGCACCAATGCCTGATGCCACTAGGGTACCAACCACCAATTGCCATGGGATGCCTCATTTATAGTGCTAGTCCTTAGA
This sequence comes from Wollemia nobilis, assembly GCA_028583015.1. Classification (NCBI taxonomy): domain Eukaryota; kingdom Viridiplantae; phylum Streptophyta; class Pinopsida; order Araucariales; family Araucariaceae; genus Wollemia; species Wollemia nobilis. Next base: position 9,291,850 of record JAQPPZ010002170.1, on the reverse strand, counting down.
CATCATCATCATCATCAGTATCCATCCACTTTGTGGCTGCAAGGGTTTGGGTACTTATCATCAGTGGTGGTGCCACCAACCGCTGCTGCCATCAGCATACAGCTGCTACCGCTATCTACTGTCAGCTACCATTGGGCAAAAGTGAAAGCCGCCAGCCACCTACAATGGAACAGCATAGGTTCCACCCTTAAGTCACCACTGGGACATTGCATCAGCATTGGCTGCCATTAGAGCATCAACTACCAGCTGCAGTGAACCTTAGTTTCAGCAGCCAGTGGTGGTGCCATTAGCCAAATTGCCTCACCCATCACAGCAAGTATCATCAGGCGTCAGTGCCCATCTCAGATATCAGCACCCATTGTCAACACTTAACATCAAAAGCATGTACACAAACACAAGGCATGTGCACGCCTCTAGCAAGCATACACACTCTTCTACTCACTTTCACTTTATGTGCACACAACAAACACACATGCACACGGTGTGGATCCAGCACCTAGATGGTACACAACGTCTGAAGTCTTGCGTCTCCCATGGCCCAGGCGTATAGAAGACCAAGCATTACTAGTCATTAGAATCTCGCATCAATATCAAGATCGGAATGCGAAGTTTGACGCCCAGCCAAACATAACAAAACAACTACTTATCAGCATTTGTTAACTTATTACCACCTTGCCCTGACAGGTTGGTGGATAACGCCATAGATCATGTAACGATCAAAAGCTGAATCACTAAACTTCCTGACACTGTCTCTTCACATTCTTGACGATGATTCTTCATTTTATAATATTATATTGCATCCACATGCATAAAGAAACATTGTTTTGAACCTTAGCATGGTGGAAACTAGGTTGACAAGCAGTGGAAGACAAGTGGAGACAAACAAAGTCCAGAGCATAGACATCTAGTTGTCGCAGCTGTTCACATCTCTCCTTAGAGATCAGTGGTTGCATCAGACCACCGTTTTCCACAGATATCCAGCTTTGATTACTCAATCTATACAAAGGGATATGGCCTTTGTCATATTACACCTCTTCTTGGTGACTTGGCGAACACCACCCACATTCCTTCTAATAGATATGGCCCATGCCTTGGTTATGTCTCTCTTTCTCTCTGCAAGAGTCCATTGCAAAGATTCTGTATGTAATATAGCCTGTATTTCATTGATAATCACTGTTATCCTGCTTTGTGGGATTGGATTCAAAGGTTACAGTACAGTGTAGCTCAATATTTTGTGCCATTAGGAACGTCCCACCAATGATATGGTTTTGTAACATCATGTTAACTATGCTGCATACATACACATACTTGCCTTAGTTCTGTGAGGTGTTTGTCATAGGCACCTAGTGTTTCAGTACCAGCTTTGTGGTTTGAGTCACTAGTAGGTGTTGACCACTTCTTTTCCCAGCCTGTAAGTTACAGCTCCACCGTTCCTGTCACTTAGTCACTTCATCGAAAGTATCAGTATCCTTCCTTGTCACTCTTAGCGGTTAACTCCGGTATGGCCATCCATAATCGGATCAGAAGGTAGCTAGTACACCTTATCCTGGATATCAATAATGCTGGCTTTCAGCATTGGCAACCATATTGTGTAGAATTATTATTCCACATTTTTGGGTCTGATACTTTTTCATTTGACTCCATGATGAAGCTTGCATCTGACACTCTTCTTACCATTCTTATAATTGTGTCATGTACTACTTTTTTCTATTTCCAGAAGCTTTTAGTACCATGTCATCTCCTTTCATGAGGCGTTCTATATGCTCAGTGTTCGGCTTCGTTACTTTGAGATTGTGCCTTTCGAAAATTACTTTCCATGATGAGGTTTCTGTTAGAAGTAATATCATTAAAATTTTAGATCAAAATTTTTATAATATATCAGTAAAAGAAAGGTGCCAATGCTGTTCTGCCATTTTTTTGTCAGGCTATTAACATATTTTCTTTCATATTCTTTAGGTATGCTTGGAGAAATCACAACGGTGCTTGCTGCAGCTGGAATAATGATACGCACCTGTGTGGTAAGAAAATTAGTTTCTGTTGTGAGCTGCAGGCATGTATTAGTTGTTGTTTATTATAGGTTTGGTATTGAATGCATGTTCTTTTTGTGCTGTTGTAGGCTGAAGCTGATCAGAACCGGGGCTTAGGGGTGATGCTCTTTCATATTGATGGGAATGTGGAAAGTATGGTAAGATATTCTGAATTCTGAACTGTCATGTTTTTGGTGTCCTGTCTTTTCAGATAAGGCTTGATACTAGTGTTTCCGCTATATAAACATTTCTCAATTGTCTTGAACCAAACAGTTGGATTTGGATTGTTCAGGTCAAGGCTTGCTCGAATGTTGATTCAGTTCAGGACGTTCTTGTTTGGTCTGTGGGTTGTACTTGGCAGATGCCTCAGTTGTCAACTAGAAACATGTTTGAGTGTTGATATTTTAGAAATATGATTATAACTTGCTCTCTATGCCAATCGACAAATTCCTTTGTACAATAGAAATCGACACGCTGAATCTCATAGAAGTAGATCCAGCTCTTCATTATTTTGTATTATAGAACAGCTACCAGTGGCTATATTCTAGGCCACTAGATGTTTTAGCTGCAACCTACCAGTGTACAATGTCAGAGAAACCGTAACAGAACTGTTATGGGCTGTGATTTATGCATGATGTGTCAGAGATCTAGAACTTGGAAGTTTTCTTCACAAGATTAAGTTGTCCTTTAATAGCTTTTAAAGATGGGGACGTTACTGTATAATAGTTTTTTGTCTTTTGAGCTTATAAAAGCAGGTGCACAATAGTAGGAAAAGTGCACTTGGAGGCGGGAATTGAGCATGTGTTCTCCTCAAAGTGTTTGGTTGGTTTTTGCACTCAAATTCAGGTGGGTGGATTTGAATGGCTGGGATGTCAAGTGCCTTAATGAGCTAATTTTAGCTGTCAAAATCCAAACAATAAATTCAATGTTGTAACAATTTTTTCATTGAAGCAAAGGCCTGCTTGTTCAATACAAATAAAATACAAGATTTCGTTAAAGGAAAAATATTAAGGGCACATCTCCAAAATTTGTAAGGTGTCAGCTGATTGTTAACCAGGACTAATTTGTGACCACCATACAGATTTATAATGTCGTCTTCCAAATATTGTTTGTTAATTTTCTATGTACCAAAGCAGTGGCAATCTCTGTATACATGACAACGGTTTTTGGAGGGAGGCTTATACCAAAGCAAATCTAATGTGCAATTTTTGACAAAATTTTCAGTGATCAGATTTGCTAAATAAACAATCTTCCAAAAGACATTAGTCAGACTTTATGGAAAGTGTAAAGTTTAGTTGTCCAAAATTAAAAAATGTAAATGATAAATTCAACAGTCTATTTTTTATTACATCATCACCACATAGTGGTATTACAACAAAGCTTGGATATTATCCATGTATCGCCTGGCAAGATTTGAACCTAGGTCTCCTCCTTGAATTTTGAAGGATCTAACCAGTTGAGTTAATGTCATTTGATAGTAATATATTCAAATATTAGTTTTATCTTTTTTATATTTTTGATGGAATCTAGCAACTGATTTATCCTTATAAAGAACACAAAATTTTCCCTGCCCAACCCCAACCCCAACCCCAACCCCAACCCCAACCCAACCATCTTTTTCTTCCACGCATAAACACATGTTGTTCTCTATACTACTATACCCAACCATCTTTTTCTTCCACGCATAAACACATGTTCTCTATACTACTATAACTTGTATATATGATGTTCTCTATATATAACTAAAGTATCATTATACTCGAGGCCTTTTTGTTCAGTATATAGACAATATTTCATATGTGCTTTCATAAGCCCTATGTGGAATTTAGTTTAAATAAAAAAACAGGTAAACAAAGCCAAATGTTAGTTTAGCTACTAAACAACGTAGAAAATTTCCTCGAGACGGCTTTAATTCATTCAGAATGGAAGACATGGACTTGCTATTACTGGCAATTGACATGTATGTAATTTGAACAACATATGGAAGACATGGACTTGCTATTACTGACAAATTGACATTTATGTATTTTGAACAATATATGGGAGATCAGCTAGTGTGTCACTTAATCACATCAATGGTGCATCAATGGAAGTATCCAAGATTTCAAGTTGCTAAATGGTAATGCTCGAGCTAGATTTGTAAATATTATATAATGGATACTAATATGCATGTAATGCATATGATAAAAGTAAATAATGTTAAAGTATCTCATTAAAATATTGCTAGCAATGGTACCGAAAGTTCCCATGGAACATTGATGCTAAGAAGAATATACGAAGATACAAGGAGATGATGTTTTTGTCTTTGGTGTCTAGGAAGCAAAAAGTACAATGTTTTTTAGAGCAATGAGTCTTATTCTTCTCTAATGGTGACATCAAGATTGTTTTACATCCTTGACAAATGCTCAATTTGAAGGTACGAGAAATGTGCAAATCCTTCAAAGCCATCACTCGATATCGTTGTGAATGTTAGTCCATGTTGATCATTGTCAATGTCTAATGTGGCCTAATTAAATGTCAAAACCTTGACTTTTTTATTGTCAAAGCCCATGACATCTTCAAGGGAAGTTGAAGACGTCAACCTCATGTTATAGGTGTTATAGGAACAGGTAGGGTTGTTTGTATCCCTTACAAGACCATTGTAGCTAGTGAAGTCAACAATCATAAACAAGGGCAACAATGTTGGCTTTGATCCAAAGTATGTAGATTATTGTGAGGACGTGTACAAGAGCTCCATTGACTAAGCCATGTAAAACCTAATGGTTGTTTGTAAGCATAACACACTCACCAATAGATAAAAAAAGTTTAAAGCAATAACAAAACATACAAATAATAAACATATTCATAGGTTTCTACATCTTAAAAACATACAAGCAAGCTAGAAATTTGCAAACAATAAAAATCAACTAACAAAAATCTTAGTTGAAACATAATTGTGCTGACTTGGGTGCTTTGATTTGAGCGAAAATTTGTCTTGTTCTTTGTGTTCTTTTTGGAGTGGTTGAGGCTTAAAAATACGAAGGAATAGGTAATATTTTTTTTTTAAAGCGAAAAACCCCTTGTGGGGCTGCCTTGGTCTGAGAGACCACGAACAGAGGGTTCTACACCGTCAAAGTCACTCGGGAGTCGCACCCAGCCCTGTCCGTACCAACATTATCAATTGGATTATGGGTACCCAATTTAGCTTTTTGGTAGGGTGGAGATTCGAACTTGGGACCTCCCTTGGAGGATTGCCCTCTCCTCTCCAACTCACCTACAACACCTGGGTAAAACTAATTTATAGTGGAAAACACCCCTTTCGAGGTGCCACTTTCAACAGGTTGGGCATAGGAGGAATGGAGCCTTGTCGGCCTCAACTAGCACATTGGACATTCCTAACTATACCATATATCTGCAGGATGGAGACAAGGGGAATGGAACCTGGGTTGGCCTCTACTAGCACCCAAGGCATTTACCACTGCACCACAACAAGCAGATGGAACAGGTAATATTTTCAGTACATGTAATTGTTTAGGATTTTTTTTTTAATCATAGTTTAATATTTACTAATGAAAATTTAATAATGCATGCAACTATTTGGGCTTGTGGAATCAAATGACATTAGCTCAGCTGATTAAATTCCTCAACTTTAAAGGAGGAGACCAAGATTCAACATTCCCCAAGGGATGCATGCATAATTGCAAAGTGGGTGTGAAATGAAATGAAATTATTTTAATTACATCCACAAGACCAAAATAGACTAGGGGACCAAAAGGTTTAATTCGAGATGGAGTAGGGTGTGTACAACCCTACTACCTTTTCGATTCAAAGCTTGGACCTTGTATTCGGAGTTTCAAAGTCCTAACATCTAAGGAAAAAAAATGTTCAACAAAGTTCAAAATATTACTATGGTTTACAATTTTTATATAAAAAAATTGTTCAACAAAATCAAAAGCTCAACATTCTCTTATCATCTTTTGGAGTGTTTCTTCTGTTGTTGATTTTGATGAGAAGTTCCTCTATTTTTTCTATTCTTGATTCTTCAAAAATTTACATCAATGAGTTCACTTTTAAAGTGTCCTCATATGCATTCATATTCCCTTGTAGGCTTGACATTCTATGATTAATGTTTTTTTGGTCAGCACTGTCACTATGCAAAAGAAAACCATTTTGACTATGCCTCTTAAAGTGTTGCGTATCTCCCAATTTTGTATCTTAGTTGGTTTGAATTGGATGTTATTTGGGCTTGAAGAAACACACACTTATATTGAGAGGGGGGTGAATAGTATAAGATAAAACTTTCCTTTCCAAAACAATAACTGCAATAATATGAATGCAATAATGAATCAATGCACAAAAATCACACATAAGAAAATGATTTTACATGGAAACACCCTTTCAAGAGAAAACCATGGCAAAATATTGCTTTTATTTCTTCAAAAAAGTTTGTAGGCACCAACCCACAGGAGACACCAATCCCTTATACAAAACGTAGGCACCAACCTACGGGAGACACCAATATCCTTTTACAAAATGTAGGAACCAACCTACGGGAGACACCAATCTCCTTTTACAAAATGTAGGCACCAACCTACGGGAGACACCAATCTCCTTGAGGCACCAACCTCATATCTGAAGGCACTAATATTTGAATTAAGATATGCAAAACAAGATTGCTCCACAAATCCCGTATAAAGCTTGCTCAAGTCTACTCCAAAAATCTGATCATTAATGGCATACAAGACTACACATAATTCTATCACAAGGTCTTCTTGGATCTGCACTATAATCTCTGCTCATCAAGATATTATAATCCCTATTGTACCTTACTCTTTAAATTCTTCCATTTTCTTGAGTTTGCTTTCTTATTGTTTAGATCCTTAACTGCAGCTACTCGCTCATGCATTCAACACAATCTATGATTTGTTGCCGTAGCTAATGTCTTTCTTAACAACAAGGAAACTACAACTTTGCTAAAGTAACCAGAAGCAATAAATGGAAACCTAAAACATCGTTTGCTTTCTGCATCCTCTAGAGGCTTTAAATAATATATTCTTCATTAAAAAGGCCTTCGAGTCTACAAGATTCTTTGTTCAACAGTGAATCCACCCCACACTAGCACACACATCTTGTAAGGTTTTCGACTTTACCTCCTGCACAATCTCCACGCGAATTCGGGTTGGATGACGTGGGGTACAATCTGCCACTTGTCTCCCTTAAACTGCTTCACAAATTTCCTACAAATTGAATAGAGCATTTGATAGGTGCTTTGTCTTATGCTCGACCTAGTAACGTCTCCTTCAGAGGTTGTGACCATTTCATGAGTCTATACGCCCTGGTTTACATTTCCTTCGCGCGTGAATTAGCGATCAAAAGACTTGGAATGGCTCCCTGTGTTTGCACTTTCCAACTGGTAGCTCTCACTACGTGCGTCAATGGCTAACGTGCTTGCTCCTCAGCTATGTGGACCCCCAATTTGCTTCATGTGCCCGAGGCTATGGGCTGGTTACTCCTTGTTGTCTGAAGCATCCAGTCGTCGTACATGCGAAGAAATCCAAAGCTTAGTTCGTCTCGTCCAATGAGCTATGCGATCTCCACATAAACTGTATCCTTGCTATCGACGAATCTTCCTACGTTGTGATAATATTTGTCCTCTGCACTGTTACCCCAATGATTATGTGTGATTTTTCTCTATGGGTGCTTTCAACGAGCATAGATGGCTCCTCTCTTGGCTCGAAAAAAAACTAACGTTGTTCCACAATAACCTTCACTATTTTGGCAATGTCTATCCAAAATCGATCTCGTTTAGCACTGTTGAAAACTTTGATATGTTGTACGACTCATTTGAAAGCTTTTTCTAGTGGTCTCAACTGCTAGCTATCGCTAGTCACTATTGTGGGTCCTCGCCTCTTGAATATCTTTTGTTATCCTTCAGCTGAGCGTTCTGTGAGCTCCAACAGCTGGTGCAGTGTGTGAATGAGTAGTAATCTTGTATGTGCTCCTCCAAGTGCTCAATATTTGCTAAAAAATGATGCTTTCCTCCTTTGTCTGCACCATCCCTTCTTCGTTGATCCGTTTCAGAACTTTGCGCACCGTTTCCTAAATCAAAGCCATCCTCTTTTTAAAAATTCATTCATCGAAATGGACGTTGGCCTCGTATATTATATGCAAACCTTTACCTTCTTGCTTTTGGTGCCCAAAAGGCCAACCCACATAATAAAAATTAGATTTTTATTTCAAATTTTAAACCTCACTTTTAGTCACTTATAAAGGGGTCGACCTCTTCCAATATTTAAACCTTTAATTTAAATATTTCAAACTTGATCGCCCAAACTCATAAGCAAACCTATAATTAAATCACCCTTAAAAATATATTTGCCTTGAATAATTCGCCCATCGTTTGCTAGCAACCAAGTCGGTCTTTGACATCAATGACAACTCAATAATTCTAATAATCTCCCCCTTTGTCATTGATGGCAACCCTGCAAAGAAATTGTCCTTTACTTGCAACAGGATCACAAGTTGCTCCCCTTGACAAGCTACTCCCCCTTACTGAAATTCTCCCCTTTGACATCAATGGCAAAGGCTTCTCGAGGCTAAATGATAAGGCACTGGACAACTCCCCCTTACTAATTGCTCTAACTGAGACGTTCAATGATGAGATGAGAGTAAAACTACTCCCAAATCAGATGTCTCCTTTTCTTGTTCCATTTTCTTTTTCCAAACTTTGGAGGACATATCCTTTTGAACAATTTGACCATCTTCCTTACTTGATTCCGGAAGTTCAGTTAACATCGTTCTACACCATTTAGCTCTATGCCCAAAGTTATTACATTTGTAACAAATGATATTGTAGTCCATGAGAGGTGCAAATGAATTGAAATTTCTCTTGGTGAAGCCAAAATCATTTTTAGCACGGACCTTGCAATTTACAACTTTATGACCAAATTGGTGACATGAAAAGCAATAACCACGGAAGAAATATTGAAACCTGTCTGATTGCCTTGGAGGATGTGGCCTCATGGTTCTCTCATTGTTGTTTTCGTGATGGACCTTGGTCCATGATGATGCTTTGTTTTCTTCCTTCTTGATGCTTCCACTTCTCAACATATCCGCATAAGTCTTAGGCTCTTCTTTAACTATTTTCTTTGATGCCTCTGTTCCTTTTGAGCTTGACTTTAGTTTTTGTTGCTTTTGACTTTCTTCAAAACCAAGTCCAATCTTTATAACCGAAGATCTCTGTGCTTTGATAATATACCCCAAGATTTCTATGCTTTTATCAAACCTAATATTTATGTAGCTTATCATTAGATTTTTCCACTTCCTTCCTCAGAGAGACAATCTCATGTTCTAGTTTTTCACATTCCAATACTTTTGTCTTTCACTGCTCAGTCATAACTTCTTCAATTCGCTTTGCCTCTTCAATTTTAACTTTTAAGTCGACGAGTTCTTGCGAAAACTTTGTGTTTGTCTTCTCATCTTATTGTACTTGAGTCTTCAATCTTGAGTTCTTCTTTCTAAGCCTCTTCACCTCTTCAAGAGCAAAAACAAGTTCCTCTTCTATGTCAACTATGGCTTCCTCTTCATTTTTTGGATCTTTCTCGTTTTCTTGGTTTTCGACAATAGGAGCATCTTCTTTCACCTCCATAGCCATAAATATGATTTCTTCTCTTTCACTATCGGAGAGGCTTTCGTCATTGTTGTTGGAAGAACTGTTTGCTTCTTCAATATAAATACTCTTCTTGTGCCTTCGATAGATCTTCTCATGCTTGCTTTGACCGTGCCTCTTTTTCTTTTCATGATGATATTTTCTTTCCTTCTTTTTCTTGTATTCTTCTTCTTCACTGCTATAACTTCCTGCATGTGGGCACTAGTTGCATAGTGACCAATGTTACCACAATTGAAACATTTCAAAGTATACTTACCTTTGTGTTTACTTGATCCCTTCTTATTTTTTCGTACGAAGTTGGCTTCTTCTCTGCTGCAAGATCCTTCACTTGACTTTGGTTCCTTATTATTTATCTTCTTTGAAACATTAAACGCGACCTCCCATTTGGATGTTTGATTTTTTCAGTCCTCATCTCATAGGCTGTAAGAATTTTGTGTAACGCATCCATGCTTAAAGTGTATAGATCCTTCATTTCTTCAATTGTCGAGATCTTTGCATCAAACCTCATGGGGAGTGACCTTTAAGATTTTTTGAAAAATCTTAGGGTCATCAATACTTTCTCCAAGTCTACGAATGGTGTTGACAATCTCATCAACACGAAGCAGATATTTGGTAATATTTTCCTCATTCTTCATCTTTAAGTCTTCAAACTCCCTACTGTGGGTTTGAAGTTTTGTCTTTTTAACCTTGTCGTCTCCTTCATATATTCTTTGTAACTTGTCCCATATTTCTTTTGCAGAGGTGTAGTGCATGAATTTTACAAACTCTAATTCACATATCCCACTTAATATTGCATATATTGCCTTGGCATTATTTTCAAATGATTTCTTCCCATCTCGGTCCGTGGTAGGGGTTTTAGGTGGTGTGAAAGCATCCACAACGGGTTTCCATATATCGTAGCCATGTGCCATCAAATAGGTTCACATCCTCACACTCCAGAAGGCATAGTTACTCCCATCGAATAATGGAGCCCTACATGATGAATATCCTTCTTAGTAAGCCATGTGTGTTCTTGTAAGATCTTTCTTCAAATGGTTAGACTTTCACGAAGGAACTTGCTCTGATACCAATTGAAGAAACACACGCTTATACTGAGAGGGGGGTGAACAGCATAAGATAAAACTTTCCATTCCAAAATAATAACTGCAATAATATGAATGCAATAATCAATCAATGCACAAAAATCACATACATAAGAGACAAGGATTTTACGTGGAAACACCATTTCGAGAGAAAACCATGAAAAATATTGCTTTTATTTCTTCAAAAGAGTTTGTAGGCACCAACCCACAGGAGACACCAATCCACGTACACAAAACGTAGGCACCAACCTACGGGAGACACCAATATCCTTTTACAAAATGTAGGCACCAACCTACGGGAGACACCAATCTCCTTTTACAAAATGTAGGCACCAACCTACGGGAGGCACCGATCTCCTTGAAGGCACCAACCTACGGGAGGCACTGATCTCCTTGAAGGCACCAACCTCATATCTGAAGGCACCAACCTTCAAATTAAGATATGCAAAACAAGACTGCTCCACAAATCTCGTATACAGCTTGTTCAGGTTTGCTCCAAAAATCTGATCATTAATGGCATACAGGACTGCACATAATTCTGTCACAAGGTCTTCTTGGATCTGCACTCTAATATCTGCTCATCAAGATATTATAATTCCTGTGTACTCTACTTTTACTCTTTAAATTCTTTTCTTTCCTTGAGTTTGCTTTCTTGTTGTTTAGATCCTTAACTGCGGCCACCCGCTCATGCATTCAACACAATCTATGATTTGTTGTCGTAGCTAAGGTATTTCTTAATGGCAAGGAAACTACAACTTTACTAAAGTAACCATAAGCAATCAATGGAAACCTGAAACATCGTTTGCTTTTTGCATCCTCTAGAGGCTCTGAATAATATCTTCTTCATCAAAAAGTTATTCGAGTCTGCAAGATTCTTTGTTCAATAGTGAATCCACCCCTCACACCAGCATGCACATCTTGTAACATTTTTGACTGTACCTCCTACACAATCTCCACACAGATTTGGGTTGGATGACGTTGGATACAATCTACCACTTGTCTCCCTTAAACTGCTTCACAATTTTCCTACGAATTGGACAAAGATTTTGACAGGCGCTTTGTCTTATGCTCGACCTGGTAACGTCTCCTTCAGAGGTTGTGACCATTTCATGAGACTACAGGTCCTGGTTTACATTTCCTTCACGCGTGAATTAGCGATCAAAAGACTTGTAATGGCTCCCTGTGTTTGCACTTTCCAATTGGCAGCTCTCATTATGTACTTCAAAGGCTAACGTGCTTGCTCCTCAGCTACGTGGACCCCCAATTTACTTTCTGTACCCGAGGCTATGGGATGGTTACTCCTTGCTGTTGTCCGAGACATCCAAATGTTATACATACGAAGTAATCCAAAGCTTAGTTCGGCTTGTCCAATGATCTATGCGATCTCCACATAAATTGTATCCTTGCTATCAGCGAATCTTCCTACGTTGTGATAATTTTTGTCCTCTGCATTGTTACCCCAATGACTGTGTGTGATTCTTCTCTACGGGTTCAACGAGCGTAGATGGCTCTTCTCTTGGCTCAAAAAAAAACTTACGTTGTTCCACAATAATCTTTACTATTATGGCAATGTCTATTCTCAATCGATCTCGTTTAGCACTATTGAAAACTCTGATATGTTGTACGACTCGTTTGAAAGCTTTTTCTAGCGGTCTCAAATGCTAGTCGCTAGTCACTCTTTGATGGGGAGCCAAAATCGCTCACACCAAATTCTCAATTCTCATTCATTACACTTGGAACAATTTACAATAATGGCAGCAGTCTGCCAAATAAACTCCTTCCTCTTTTCTATTACAGCATCTTCCGCCCAGGAAGAAAAACAACCTAAACAGGTCCAAAATGGCCCTCTTGCCTTCACGTCTGCAACTATGTCTCAGCAGTTTTCCGACCATTGTGCATGCCTTCGCTTCCCCTTTTAAAATATTTGGCGTGACTCTCTGTTTCCCTTTTCTGACCCTTTGTTTCATTTCATGTGCCTCTTCGTTGTCTTGGCTTTCGAAACGTCTTTCTTTCTGACTCCTGATCTTCGTCTGCTTTCACTGCACCTTGGTGCCACGTGTTGTTCAGTGCTGCCACTGTAGACTCTGTCCGCTTGTCAACCAATGATGACGTTCGGTATACCATCGCTCGGTAATTTCCTCTATAACGGCCCCTGTAATCGCCTGCCCTTTCTTTTCTTTTGTTTGGTCGCGAAAATGCGACATGTCGCGATATCGCGACACTTTTCTCTTCTTTGCCAACATGTCGCGATATCGCGACACTTTTTCCTTCTTCCTCTTTCTCTTCTCTTGTAGTCGCGATAATGCGACATGTCGCGATATCGCGACATTTTTTCTCTCCTACGCCTTCTCTCGTCCTTGGGTCACGAAAATGTGACATGTCACGATATCGCGACACATTTTCTCCTTTGCGCCTTCTCTCGTCCTTTGGTCGCAAAAATGCAATATGTCACGATATTGCGACACTTTTTCTCCTTTGCGCCTTCTCTCGCCCTTTGGTCGCGAAAATGCAACATGTCGCGATATCGCGACACTTTTTCTCTGTTGCGCTTTCTCTCGTCCTTTGGTTGCGATATCGCGACATCTTTCCTTTCCGGCTCTTCTTTCTCCTTTTCGGTTGCGAAATCACGACATGTTGCGATATCGCGACATCTTTCCTTTTTGCCTCCTCCTCGCTTCTCGGGTCGCGAAATCGCGATATCGCGACAGCTTTGCTATCTATTTCGAATTGCGAAATCGTGACATGTCGCGATATCGTGACAGTTTCCTTCCTTGCTTTCTTTCTGCTCCTTTGGTCGCGATTTCGCGACATCACGATATTTTCTTCTCTGGCCTTTCCTGTCTTCTTTCGGTGACGATTTTGCGACATGTCGTGAAATCGCGACATTTTTACTCCGTGCCTTCTCTCTCCTTGAGTCGCGAAAACGTGACATGTCGCGATATCGCGACACTTTTCTCTGTCGCGATATCGCGACATCAAGGCAAACACTTAGAAATTTTTTTGTTGATGCAAGATTGCTCTACTGCCACCAGATGCTCCTGCATTAGACACTCGGGGTGGGTTGAGAAGTGTCCTTCACTTCATATCTGTTAGAGGAAGACCCAAGCGGTCGACCTCTATTTTTGACAACCAAGTTGCATCTTCGATAGGCCTGCCCTTCCACTTGACCAAATATTCAGAATATTGCCTCGTTCTCGGTACTTCGCCTGCTCGAGTGTCTAGTATTTTCTCGATCTCATCTGTTGCTGGAGTAGATGTTGGAATACTCCACAATTCTGTACTTGGTGTCTCGCTACTACCTCCTTCATGATATTCTACCAAATCTGCAATGTTAAAAACATGTGATATGTTAAGGCCACTTGGCAATTCCACTTCATACGCATTGCCTGAATCCCATTTTCCTATAATTCGGCATGGTCCAAACTTCTTCATCTTCAGTTTGTTATAGGTTTTAGCAGGAAATCTTTATTTTCTCAAATGGACCATGACTTCATCTCCCACTACGAATTTCTTGAACCGTCGCTTCTGGTCTGCCCTTGTCTTATATTGGTTATTCATGTTAGTAATGTGCTTCTTCACTTCTTCATGCACACTCTTTAGATGCTCTGCAAAGTCCTCAGCCTTGGCACTGCACTTTTCGCCTGTATCTATCTTTCTCAACTCAGAACTGAATTTCAAATCTGTCTTCAATTTCTTCCACAAGGTCCTCCAGAAATGCCCAACAAACTTGGTATCTCTGTCAGAAACGATACTCTTTGGTAGACCATGAAGTCGTACCACCTCTTTGAAAAATAAACCTACAACGTGAACTGCGTCACTAGTTTTCTGACAGGGGATAAAATGTGCCATCTTTGAAAACCTGTCAACCACCACAAATATGGAATCATTTCCCCGCTCCGTCCTTGGTAGACCAAGAACGAAATCCATACTGACGTCCTCCCATGGTCTCTCTTGTTAAGATCCTGCTATAAAATAAACTCAAATAACACACTCTCACACAATTTCTTGGAAATAACTCACATAAACATCACATTAATATAACAAAAATTTGCATAAAGAACAATCTCACAATAGAACTGAATCGCAGGCCTCTTCGAGGGGGCAACCTCCTTCAATACTTCATTAATTTTGCAAAAGATGGTTACATTGGTGCCCTTTCGGGTATTTAAGGAGTTTCCTTCCAAGGTTGGCTTACATGCAAAATGCCACCTGGATTACATGCATAATGCTATCCGAATTACATGCATAGTGCCACTTTGAATTACATGCACAATGCCACCCGAATTACATGCACAATGCCACCCGAATTACATGCACAATGCCACCTATCTACCATGTGTTACATAAAAAAGGGTGCCATTTGTCATAGGCACTACCTAAGCTAAAACTTAGAACATTACAAAATATTAATCATGGGTACTACCCACGTTCACTAGGAATTATTACATCAAGGAAGTTATTACATTAAGGGTTAGGATGAGATCCTAACATCTCTGGTACAGGTAATGGATGATATAATCCAGTGTTATGGCTCACACCTTTAGCCATCTGGCATACTCTACAGCTTTGCACAAACCTCTTCACATCTTGTCATAGCTTGCAGCTAATAGTAGTTCTCACTAACCAGGGCAATGGTCTTATCCCGACCAAAATGTCCGACCAGACCCTCCATCGTGTTTCTCCTTGACCCGATTTTCCCTCATTGAACTCCTTGGAATGCATAATTGAATTCCTCTAAACAACATTCCATATTGGATCAGAAAATCCAACCACTTGGTCCTGTCCAAAGTGACAGGTGCTAAGCAAGCCTTCCAGGCTTCTGCAAAATTAGGATCTTTAGGGTACAAACCCTTCAGTTCATCAAATCCTACCACTTCCAACTTCATTTTTGTCAACAAACACTGCCTTTTACTTAAGGCATTTGCAACTCTGTTTAGCTTCCCTTGGCTATTAATATACTGTAAGGCCCGATGATCAGTATATAGAACAAACTCTTTTGGCAACAAGTAATGTCGCCACTTCTTTAGAACCTGAACTATAGCATAAAATTCTTGATCTTAAATTGAATACTTCTTCATAGCATCATTGAGTTTCTCACTAAAGTAAGCAACAAGTTTACCTTCTTGACTCAAAACAACTCCTATGGCACTACCACTAGCATCACAATCTACCTGAAATACCTTATTCAAATTTGGAAGTGCCAAAACAGGTTGCTCTGTAACCTTCTTCATCATATCAAAGCTCTTATTTGCTCCTAAGGTCCACTTAAATTCTTTCTTATCCCCTCTCATTGTTTCTGTAAGGGGTGCACAAATACTGCTAAAATTCCTAATGAATTTCCTGTAAAAACTTGCTAGACCATGAAATGATCTTACCTCAGTCGTGCTTCTTGGAGTAGGCCATTCAATGATAGCTCTCACTTTTTCTGGGTCCATTTTTAGACCTTCGACTGAGATGACAAATCCCAGGTACACTAACTCCTTCACGAAATTACACTTCTTTCGATTAATTAACAACTGCTCCTCCCGCGACTTCTCAAAAACCCTTCCGACATGCATCAGATGCTCTTCCAGGGTTCTGCTAAATATTAAAATATCATCCAAATAGACAATGACGAATTTGCCTAAAAATTCTTTCAATACCTCATTCATCAGCCGCATGAATGTGCTTGGTGCATTGGTTAGCCCAAATGGCATGACCAACCATTCATACAAACCCTCTCTGGTCCATCTTCCTCTTTGCTTACCCTCAAACCGTCTATTTAGCTTCTCTTCGACTTTGAGGGCAAACTGGTAAGCATCCTCAATGGTGCTCATCCTAACTAGACTCAACTCTTCTTGAATATTGGTTCTCAACCCATTGATGTAACGGGCCACCTTCTCCCTGTTAGCCTCTGAATGGCCGCTTCGATTGAGATCCGGTAAAACTCCTCTCGTATATTCTTTGACAGATTTGTTTGACTGTCTCAAACTCTGCATTTTTCTTAACAGGTCCAATTCGTAATCTATAGGAATAAACTCTCTTCAACTTCTCTACCATTCGATCCCATCTGGTTATCTTTTCCTTTCCTCCTTTATTTCTTTCTAGATGCACTTCTTTCCACCATATGCAAGCATGGCCTTTCAACTTCGTTTTTGCAAACTTGATCCGATCTGGATCTACAACCTCCTCATACTCAAAAAATTCCTCCATATCATTGATCCAATCAATCAACTCCTCTGGATTGAGACTCCTAGAATACGTGGAGACATCAAACTTTGACTTCTTCCCGATCCGAGATATGGCCTTAATTAATCTGGCTTCTGCAGGATCCGTTGCTTCTTCTTCAACCGATGGATCATCAACCTCCCAAGCTTCATCTTCACTACGGTCTTCTCTCCTTGGTTCAACCCCTCTTCGCAACTCCTCTTGTAGGGCTTGCACTTGCCTCTACAAAGCTCTGAAATCTTCTTCAGGTACCACATTTCTCCCACCACCACGGTTTCTTCGTGGAGGCATTCTTCCTCGCTCTCTTCTCACAACCCTTCCACAGATCCTAATGCAAACTGCCTCACTTTCGACGATCTGCTCACACACTCAGGAACTCCTGCTCTGATAACACTTGATGGGGAGCCAAAATCGCTCACACCAAATTCTCAATTCTCATTCATTACACTTGGAACAATTTACAATAATGGCAACAGTCTGCCAAATAAACTCCTTCCTCCCGAAAGATAGTTTATTTTTTTTCTCTTTTTTATTACAGCATCTTCCGCCCAAGAAGAAAAACAGCCTAAACAGGTCCAGAATGGCCCTCTTGCCTTCACGTCTGCAACTATGTCTCAATAGTTTTTCGACCATTGTGCATGCCTTCGCTTCCCCTTTTAAAATATCTGGCGTGACTCTCCGTTTCCCTTTTTTGACCCTTCGTTTCATTTCCCATGCCTCTTCGTTGTCTTGGATTTCGAAACATCTTTCTTTTCGACTCTTGATCTTCGTCTGCTTTTACTGCACCTTGGTGCCACGTGCTGTTCAGTGCTGACACTGTACACTCTGTCCGCCTGTCAACCAATGATGACGTTCGGTAAACCACCGCTAGGGTAATTTCCTCTGTAACGGCCCCTGTAACCGCCTACCCTTTCTTTTCTTTTGTTTGGTCGCGAAAATGCGACATGTCGCGATATCGCGACACTTTTCTCTTCTTTGCCAACATGTCGCGATATCGCGACACTTTTTCCTTCTTCCTCTTTCTCTTCTCTTGTAGTCGCGATAATGCGACATGTCGCGATATTGCGACACTTTTTCTCTCCTGCGCCTTCTCTCGTCCTTGGGTCGCAAAAATGCGACATGTCGCGATATCGCGACACTTTTTCTCCTTTGCGCCTTCTCTCGTCCTTGGGTCGCGAAAATGCGACATGTCACGATATCGCAACACTTTTTCTCCTTTGCGCCTTCTCTCGTCCTTTGGTCGTGAAAATGCGACATGTCGTGATATCGCAACACTTTTTCTCCGTTCCGCTTTCTCTCGTCCTTTGGTCGCGATAATGCGACATGTCGCGATATCACGACATCTTTCCTTTTCGACTCTTCTTTCTCCTTTTCGGTCACGATATCGCGACATCTTTCCTTTCTGCCTCCTCCTCGCTTCTCGGGTCGCGAAATTGCGACAGCTTTGCTCTCTGCTTTCTCTCTCTGTTTTGGGTCGTGAAATCGTGACATGTCGCGATATCGCGACAGTTTCCTTCCTTGCTTTCTTTCTTCTCCTTTGGTCGCGATTTTGCAACATGTCGCGAAATCGCGACATTTTCTTCTCTGGCCTTTCCTGTCTTCTTTCGATCGCGATTTCGCGACATGTCATAAAATCACCACATTTTTGCTCCGTGCCTTCTCTCTCCTTCTTGAGTCACGAAAACGCGACATGTCGCGATATCGTGACACTTTTCTCTGTCGCGATATCGCGACATCAAGGCAAACACTTAGAAATTTTTTTGTTGATGCAAGATTGCTCTGGTGCCACTAGATTCTCCTGCATCACTCTTGTGGGTCCTCGTATCCTGAAGATCTTTTGTTATCCTTCAGTTGAGCGTTTTGTGAGCTCCAACAACTGGTGTAATGTGTGAATGAATAGTAATCCTGTATGTACTGCTCCAAGTGCTCAATATTTGCTAAAAAATGATGCTTTGCTCCTTTGTCTGCACCATCTCTTATTTGCTGACAAGTTTCAAAACTTTGAGCACCATTTCCTAAATTGAAGCCATCCTCTTTTTAAAAATTCATTCATCGAAATGGATGTTGGCCTTGTATATTATATCCAAACCTTTATCTTCTTGATTTTGGCGCCCAAAAGGTCGAACCACATAAAATAATTATATTTTTATTTCAAATTTCAAACCTCACTTATATTCGCTTATAAACTGGTCGGCCCCTTCCAATATTTAAATCTTTAATTTAAATATTTCAAACTTGATCGCCCAAACTCATAAGCAAACCTATAATTAAATCACCCTTAAAAATATATTTTTCTTGAATAATTCATCCACATTTTTCTAGCAACCAAGTCAGCCTTTGACATCAATGACAACTCAATAATTCTAACAATATCCCCCTTTGTCATTGATGGCAACCCTGCAAAGAAACTATCCTTTATTGCAACAGGATCACAAGCTGCTCCCCCTGACAAGTTGCTCCCCCTTACTGAAATTACAAGCTGCTCCTCCTTACGAAAATTACAAGCTGCTCCCCTTTAACATCAATGACAAAGGCTTCTTGGGGCTAAATGATTAGGCACTGGACAACTCCCCTTTACTAACTGCTCTAATTGAGATGTTCAATGATGAGATGAGAGTAAAACTACTCCCAACTCAGATGTCTTCTTTTCTTGTTCCATTTTCTTTTTCCAAACTTTGGAGGACATATCCTTTTGAATAGTTTGATCATCCTCCTTCTTACTTGATTTCGAAAGTTAAGGGAACACCGTTCTATACCATTTAACTCTATGCCCAAAGTTATTACATTTCTAACAAATGATATTGTAGTCCATGAGAGGTGCAAATGAATTGAAACTTCTCTTGGTGAACTATTAGAGTAATATTCCATTATTTGGGATATTTACCATATTTCTACATTAGGTAGATTTTATTTACCTCATAGTAAAAAGTACTTTTTTACTTTTTACTATTAGTATTTACCATTAGGTTATTTCATTTTTACCTACTAGGTTAGATTGATTTATTTTACATTAACCATGAAGATATTCATGTCGAATATCTTATAGTTATCTCACACTATTGTTTAGACGTGATATTGTTAGTGATTAATTAGTTGTTAGTTGTTAGCACATTATTCTAAGCAGGTAGCTACCTTTCAGGGGGGCAACCTATTAGGCTATGAATAGCCTATTCCTAATGTTATATAAACAACTTGCATATCAATAATATTTTTCTATGGTTTATGCATATTTTATCACATTGGTATCAGAGCTACGGGGCATCCTCGACACTAGACAAGGCGATTATTTAGTCGCTCTAGGAGGTGTGGTTTTGTTGGAGCTCAACACGAAAATCGAGACAGTTTATTTGCACTCAATTTTCTATCGTTTATTACAAAAATTGATATTGTTGCGATAATTATTTGGTGTGATTATTCCTTGTTTGTGCTCTCTAGGTTTAATTGTCCCGCAAACCTGCAGATCTGACAAAAACTTTTAGACTTGTCAGGCCTGACAGGTCACGTGGGTAGGCGGCCGATCCGTAGTCAAACTGGAGGCAGACTACCCGCCCATCGGACCGACGACAAGATAATATCTGTTGATCGTCCCACCTCAAGCGCAACACGAGCATCGAATCGAATGGCGATCGACACCATTTTTTGGTAGTCGTGATCCATAACTTGCTCGATCGGGTCGGGCCACCACAACAACGAACGAACCCGATCCTCGATGCACCTCCATGTAGCAGCATCAGAAACCCAACCAGCCTGAAGCACGATGAATGGAGGATCTGATCCCTCCTGAAGATTGCAGTTGCTGACATCATCTAGATGGATCTGTCTACTAACGACACGGTAATCGAGGATCGAGGTCGACTGACGAGGATTGAGGCTACTTGACCAGCATGAGATTCGAACCACTGAATCTCACGGTGAAATCCAACAATAATGCGACTGACGTCATCCTAATGTGTCCTGAGGCTCAATCATCTTTTGAACACGTGGTACATGCACAAGATTCGAGGTACATGTGGTAGATCATGGATAGATGACGTGGCAGATCGAGGTAGGCTAATATGGCAAGGACACTTGGCACATCGTAATTGGCTGACCACCTACTAACGTGGCACGTCGTGATAGCTCTGCTTTGGTGATGTGTCAAGTTTCAGTTGGATGGCATACGCGGCAAAAAGACAGTTGAAATATCTCGATTGCCCATAGGCAATCAAATGATTGTGCGTGTGTTACAGTTTTTAAGCTGTGTAAAAGCATCCGCACAGCGGATGTGGGACTAAGAAGTCCCAATTTTTAATTTTTCTTTGCCAACCGACGGAGGAAGGTAATAAAGCGCATCTATTGTGCTTCTCTTCCCAAGCGAGATGCTAGCTCGAACAGTGGCCCGAGCTAGCCTAAGACTCTTGGCGCAGGATCGCAATTTCAAACCCTTGTGCGGACATAATTACATTATTTTGTTCCAAATTACGACGACCCAAGGTATGATTTTTTCTTTTAAGTTTATTTTTTTAATTAATTTAGTTTTAATTTATTAATAATTTAATATTATTTTATATATCTAAATTATTCATGAATTATACTTAAATTAATTAGAAAATTGCTATAAACTTAAAAATTAAAAGACATCTTTTTAACAAAATTTTCAATCAAAAAGAGCTTTTGTTTTCTCCCAAAAAGGGAATATAAGACATATAAGAGCACCATTTTTTCTTGCAAAATTAGGGAACCTTAATTCTTCTCAAAACCTTGTTAATTTAGCAAACAATAAAGGATCAAACTTGAATTCTTTTTTGCCAAATTGTAACACAAGGAGACATAAAATTTTGTAAATTTCAAAGATAAAGTGTGCATTTGTTTTCTCCAAAATACATGACATTGCACATTCTATTTTTTGCAAAATTGAGAAGCCATTGAATACCTTGGGTCCATAAAAACCAAGTCGTATGTCGACTGGTTCTGGAAGCCTTTCAAACGCGGGTCGTGTGTCGACTTGACTTGAAAGGTGTGCTATTTTGTTAATTTTGCAAAACAAAGAGGGGAAGATAAGAAATTGTATTTCTTTGCAAAATTGTAACACAAAGTGAGGAGCACTTAAAAAAAAATCAAAACTTGTTAATTTTGCAAAATAATTAGAGAAGACAATTGTTTTATGTCACATTCTTTGCAAAATTGAAAAACAAGAGGAGACATAAAATATCAAATTTTTGCACAACACAAATCAAAATTTTGTTGCAAAAGTTGGTGATAAAAGTGCATTTTCGATATTACTCGACACCTTTATTACAAATTGGCAAATTAGGTGCATTTTCGGTTGCATCCGACACCTAAGTGATAATAATTTTGTGGGCACTCTTTGATTGATTATTGCATTTAATTTCTTGTTCTTTGCAATTATAAGTCATCAAAATCAAGAGCACTCAAAACCCCAAAATTTCACAAATAATTGTGTAATTCATTTGCACAAGTATAAGCCATTTGTAAAATTGATATTCTCTCCTTACAAACCCTAAAATTCACTCTTATTTGATTGGCTCAATATCCTCAAACTGATTATTCCTCTTCAAGGGGATTTTCAAGCATGTGCCATTAAATATCTTTTTGAGTGAATTCTCTTTCACTTCTTATTTGTTTGGCTTAAATATCCTCAAACTCATCATCTTTCTTCAAAGAGAGTTTTCAGGCAAGTGCCATTAAATACCACTTAAGAGTGAAAGAAATATCTTCTTAGTGCAAATTTTAGAACCTTTATCATGGCAACTATCAAGAAATACCTAAAGGATACACAATTGCTTAAAGGTCCTAACTATTTAGCATGGAAAACTAAGATAAAAGCCATCCTGACTATAAAGGAAATGTGGGAATTAGTAGATGGCACTGAAACAAGACCCACATCAGTAGGAGCAGATCAGAAAGCATGGGATAAAAAGAACAATCATTTTCTCATGTTGATTCTCCTAGAAACTACTGATGAGATCCGACCTCACATAAGTGAAGCTAAAAATGGTAAAGATGCATGGGATGCACTTTGTACCATTTTTGAAGGTAAGAATCAATCGACTTTTCTAAACCTTCAAACACAACTTTATACACTCCATATGAAGTCAAGAAAATTAGTAGAACTATTCCTCTACAGAGTGGTATAATTGAAGTCAAAGCTAAATGCTTTAGGAGCCAAAGTAGAAGATACTATTCTAACTTCAGGAATATTGAGGGCTCTTCCCGAATCCTACAAGATGTTAATAACATCCCTTAATGTATCTCAAGGAACAGTCACCTTTGTGGAGTTAGTCAATTTGCTTCCAACGAAAGAAGCAAATCAACTCCAAAGCGATGAAGTGACAAACAATGCACTTTACTCGATTAATCAGGGTGAAAAGAAGATAGGAAACTTTCAAAAGGGAGGATCATCTTCAAAAGGTAAGGGAAAGAAACCTCAAAAAGAATTTTTGCTTGCATTGTAAAAAGGACAACCATGACACCAATCGGTGTTGGTTTAAAAATAAACAAAACAAAAATGGCAAAGGCACATAACAGAAGCAAAACAAAGGTAATGTTGCTAGTGAAGTGTTTGATTCCAATTCTGATTTTGGTTCAGAAAGAGCACACAAAGTGCTCATGGCTAAGACAATATTGTAAAGGGAAACAAATTTGTCACCCTAGGCAAGCACCTTTCCAACCCTCTTTTTAGACTTCATAAATAACATAAGTTTTTGTTTGAAGTACTTGCAATAAAGGGGTGATTATACCTCTTTTTAGGCTTCATAAATAGCAAACTCTTTTCGTTTGAAAGTACTTGTAATAAAAGGGGGGATTTTTTGGTGTAAATTTGCCTAAGAGGCAATCTTTGTAAAAGCCTTAAACAAGCTTCATGAGTTGCACATATTTTGCAAATTAAGGGGGGATAAACATTTCTTTTCCTACTTCACACAATTTTTTGTAAAAAGGGAATAAGACTTATAAGGGTGCATTTTTGGCAACAACCAACACCTTAGTCACACCTCTTTTAGAAATTTCATTACAACATGTTTTGCAACAAGGGGGAAAAATTATAAGGATGCATTTTCAATAGTGACCGACACCTTAGCTACCTTATCAAAACTTTTGCAAAATCATATTGTAACCAAATTAACATCGTATGAAGTAATCTACTCTACTACACCTAGCAATTGCAGCGACTGCTTACCCATGCAATCCGGTTGGATGACAAGATTACAATAAGGACATTCGTTGTTGTGAAGACAAAGTGAGGAATGATCCACTTTTTGCTTAGAAATAGCTGGAGCCCAAGCACTGTGATAGAGCAAGAGCCAATAGATCAACATATTTTTCACTGTATTGGGACAGTTATATACATTACCCAAATAATGTAATAAGAGGGGATGTTAGAGTAATATTCCATTATTTGGGATATTTACCATATTCCTACATTAGGTAGATTTTATTTACCTCATAGTAAAAAGTAGTTTGTTACTTTTTACTATTAGTATTTACCATTAGGTTATTTCATTTTTACCTACTAGGTTAGATTGATTTATTTTACATTAAACATGAAGATATTCATTTCGAATATCTTATGGTTATCTCACGCTATTTTTTAGACGTGATATTGTTAGTGATTAATTAGTTGTTAGTTATTAGCACATTATCCTAAGCAGGTAACTACATTTCATGAGGGTAACCTATTAGGCTATGAATAACCTATTCCTAATGTTATATAAACAACTTGCATATCAATAATATACTCTCTATGGTTTATTCATATTTTATCTTAATTTTGCATTTACCAACATGAAGCCAAAATATTTTTTAGTACAGACCCTGCAATTTACAGCTTTATGACCAAATTGGTGACATGAAAAACAATAATCTCAGAAGAAATATTGAAACTTGTCCGATTGCCTTGGAGTATGTGGTCACATTGTTTTCTCATTGCTATTTCTATGATGGACTTTAGTCCATGATGATGCTTTGTTTTCTTCCTTCTTGATGCTTCCACTTCTCAACATATCCACATAGGTCTTAGGCTCTTCTTTAATTTTTATTTTTATGCCTTTGTTCCTTTTGAGCTTGACTCCCTTTTTTGTTTCTTTTGACTTTCTTCAAAATCAAGTCTAGTATTTATAACCGAAGATCTCTATGCTTTGATAATATCATCCAATATTTCTATGCTTTTCTCAAACCTAATATTTTACTATAGCTTATCATTAGATTTTTCCACTTCCTTCCTCAGAGAGACAATCTCATGTTCTAGTTTTTCACATTCTAATACTTTTGCCTTTAACTGCTCAGTCATAACTTCTTCAATTCACTTTACCTCTTCAATTTTAACTTTTAAGTCGATGAGTTCTTGCGAAAACTTTGCCTTTGTCTTCTCATCCTCTTGTACTTGATTCTTCAATATTGAGTTCTTCTTTCTAAGCCTCTTCACCTCTTCAAGAGCAAAAACAAGTTTCTTTTCTATGTCAACTATGGATTCCTCTTCATTTTTTGGATCTTTCTCGTTTTCTTGATTTTTGATAGCAGGAGCATCTTCTTTCACCTCCATAGCCATAAATAGGATTTCTTCTATTTCACTACCAAAGAGACTTTCGTCACTGTTGTTGGAAGAAATATTTGCTTCTTTAATAATTAGACTCTTCTTGTGCCTTCGATAGATCTTCTTCTCATGCTTGCTTTGACCGTACCTATTTTTCTTTTCATGATGATATTTTATTTCCTTCTTTTCCTTATATTCCTCTTCTTCTTCACCGCTACAACTTCCTGCTTGTGAGCACTTAGCATCATAGTGACCAATGCTATCACAATTGAAACATTTCAAAGTATACTTACCTTTGTGTTTGCTTGATCCCTTCTTATTTCTTCGTATGAAGTTGGCTTCTTCTTCGTTGCTCGATATTTCACTTGACTCCAGTTCCTTATTCTTTGTCTTCTTTGAAACTTTAAACACGACCTCCCATTTGGATATTTGATTTTTTCAATCCTCATCTCATAGGCTATAAAAATTATGTTTAGCTCATCCATGCTTAGTGTGTTAAGATCCTTCATTTCTTCAATCTTCGAGACCTTCACATCAAACCTCATGGAGAGTGACCTTAAGACTTTATGAACAATATTAGGGTCATCAATACTTTGTAACTTGTCCCATATTTCTTTTGTAGAGGTGTAGTGCATAAATTTTACAAGCTTTAATTCACATAATCCACTTAATATTGCATTCATTGCCTTGGCATTATTTACAAATGGTTTTTTGTCATCTCAATCTGTGGGAGGGGTTTAAGGTGGTGTGAAACCATCCACAATGGATTTCCATATATCGTAGCCATGTGCCATCAAATAGGTTTGCATCCTCACGCTCCAGAAGACATAGTTACTCTTATCGAACAATAGAGCCTTACTTGACAAAAATCCTTCTGGGTAAGCCACGTGTGTTCTTGTAAGATCTTCCTTTAAGCAATTAGGCTTTCACAAAGGAACCTGCTCTGATACCAATTGAAGAAACACACACTTATACTAAGAGAGGGGTGAACAATATAAGATACAAATTTCCTTTCCAAAACAATAACTGCATGTTAGAGTAATATTTCATTATTTGCGATATTAACCATATTTCCTACATTAGGGTATATGTTTTTACCACTAGGTTATTCCATTATTTACTATGATTTACCATTGTAAATATCATTAACTATTTACCTATGGTTAATGATATATAATCAAGTTGATTATTCACATTGTAACATGAATAATGACTTGTTAGTAGTTAGCATCAATTGTTGAGTTGTTAGCTGACTTTGGGGGGGACTTCCTACTTCACGTTGTTTACTACCTAAGGGGGAAACAATTACCATTTGGCTATTTCAAGCCTATGGCCAATGTTATTTAAACCATTGCACTTAATATATTTTGTAATATTTTTTGGCTAATTATTTGCACTCTATTTACCATCATTGGTATCAGAGCCATGAAGCTTACCTAGGCACTCGAAGCATTTGGACAAGGTAGGCAACGACCCATTCCATCTGGACTAGGGGCTCAAATATCGATACACAAGACCCCTTGGATAGGCTTGCATATCGAGGCAGCATCACTGACAAGCATGGGCACATGAAAAATAATTTTTATTTCATTTGGCTCAAAAAATTTCGTTGAGCAGTGATATTCACTTTCATTGACACTCTCAGATCATTGATAGCCAGTAGCAACTATCACTTGATAGTCTATCGATCTGTTAGATCATTGATAGCCTATGTGTTGTCCAGTAGATCCTGGTGCCTCCCATACATAGTCTTGTCATGGATTCCCTGACACGGCCTACCTCCAACTATAGGTAGGGGGTAAACCACTGACATCTTGCATGACCTAACAGTGGCTATCCCCTCCTATGACGGGTGAGTTGACACCACCAAGAAACTAGATTTCAAGGGCATGAAAACCCACAATCCCTGGTGGCTCACTACACGAAGTCTGATGGATCTAACAACAGTGGATTGGCACACATCTCAAACCTGATGGATCGAACAACAAGCATCGATCTCGAGGTGATCCCATGTGGTAGAGCAGAAGTGCAAATCTCGAGATCTAACGTGGTGCGTAGACGTTGCATTGATGGCCAAACTGACTACTAATGTGATGAGCGATAATTGGTCCTTGCGAAGCTGACATGGACCTCCGATGAAGCTGACGTCGACCTCAGGTAGTTGACATGGCGGGTGGGAGAATCAAGGCAACTGACGTAGAATGCGAAGCTGATGTGGTGTTTATGCTAACGTGTCATTTACGGACTCGTGCACATGTGGCATGTTCTTATTGGCTAGAGACTACGAAAAAAGGTGTGATTGGTTGGTGATTGCCCGCAGGTAATCAAGAAGCAAGTAGCAAGTTTTTGTTTTTATACAACTAATAATCCCATGTCAGGATCAATGTGGGATAAAAGTTTTTTTTAGCTTTTTAAAAATAAAAAAACTTTGCACAGTGTTGGTTTAAAGAAAATGTGGTGTGCCTTCATTCCCAAGGGCTAGCCTATCCCGGTAGCTCGTAATAAATGCCTCACTTGGGATAACTTGAGGAAGAGGGGATTTCAGGGTCCCTCTTTATGTGTCCTTTGTGGTAAGAATGAGGATGACTCTTCTCATTTATTTTTCCAATGCTCCCTTGCCGGAGACATTTGGCATCGTTGGTGGAGTGCCTGGAACCATATTTGTTTTCATGTGCTCTCCCTAGTGGAGTTTTGGAGTAGTCCAGGCAGACCTCCGACCAAGGCCCCCTTCCTCCAAGTGGCTTGGAATTTGGGCCCTTCTTGCATCATCTGGCGATTTGGCTCGAACAAAACCAACGCATTTTTGAGGGAAGTCATTTGGTCGTTCAACAGATCTGGGAAAGGATCCCGTGTATGGTTCAAGAAACTATCCATAGTAAATGTGATGTGGACCCTCATTTGGACTCTAAGGAGGAGAAGGTGCGACGAGCCCTTGGTTTGTTTGGGGTTGGTGTGAATTCTTCTAGCCCTAGTAGGATTCCTCAACTTAGCAAGAAGGTTAGGAGAGAGGGTAGATGGAGACTGCCCCCTAGAGGAGTTTTAAAAATTAATATCGATGGGTTGTCCAGGGGCAATCTTGGACATGTTGGAATTGGTGGTGTTGGGAGAGATTCTGCTGGCGTGGTCAGTTTTTTCTTTTCCATTTATAAAGGTGTTCACTCCAACAATCTTATGGAAGATCTGGCGATACTTGAGGCCTTGCAAAGGGGGTTTTCTCTTGGTCGGTGCAGGATTCTTTGTGAGTCTGACTCTCAAATTTTGGTTAATATTTTAAACAGCAAAAGAGTGGAGGATGTTAATTGGCAGTTGGCCTCTGTGACCATTCAGATTCTCAGAATGAGTGAAGAGTTCGAATTTATATCCTTTGTGCACATTCCAAGGGAATGGAATGGGGTTGTTGATTACCTGGCCAAAAGGGCTTTTGAGCTATTGGATACTCAGAGTATTGATAACTGGGAGAGTCTCCCGTCTAGGGATTCTCAACACCTATGGGAGTTGATCCATAAGGATGTTCAGACTTAATGTGGTTTGTTTTTTTTTGGTTTTCTTTGGGAGTTGACCTTGTCTGGTGATTTAGCCTGTCTTGTTGCTTATTTGAGTCCTGGGTGGGGGCTCAGCTGTACTGTGTAATCCAGACTTTTTATCAATAAATTTTTACCCCTTTATTTAAAAAAAAAAGGGGCTAGCCTAGCCCGATCGATTGATCGGGCTGGGATAAGGCCGCCGAAACCTTGGGGTCGCGGTTTCGAACCCCGTTGGTGCTCAAAAACCATATTTTTGCTGGAAAAAATTTTTGGGCTAAGGTAAATATTTTTTTTAAGTTTATTTTGTATTTTTTAAATTATTTTTCATTTTTAATTTATTAATAATTTAATATTATTTTATATAAAAATATTTTTTTTAATAAAAATTAATTTTAAAAATAAAATAGTTTTTATTATTCATAAATTATACTTAAATTAATTAGAAAATTGCTATAAACTTAAAAATTAAAAGACTTTTTTTTTTCCAAATTTTCAATCAAAGAGAGTTTTTGTTTTCTCCCAAAAAGGGGATATAAGACATATAAGAGCACCATTTTTTGCAAATTAGGGAACTCGAAAATCTTCTCAACCTTGTTAATTTTGCACAATCAAAAGGGGATAAAATCAAGACATTTGATTCTTTCTTGCAAAATTGGAACACAAGGAGACACAAAATTTTTGTAAAATACGAAGGCAAAATGTGCCTTTGTTTTCTCCAAGGGGGGATATAATACATGTAATTGCACATTCTATTTTTACAAAATTGAGAAAAAATAGAAGACCTTGGGTCCATAAAAACCAAGTCATGTGTCGACTAGTTTTGGAATCCTTTCAAACGTGGGTCATGTATCGACTTGAATTGCAAAAAGTGCTATTTTGTTAATTTTGCAAAACAAATGGGGGAAGACAAGAAATTGTACTTCTTTGCAAAATTGTAACACAAAGTGAGGAGCACTTAAAACAAAATCAATTTTTGCAAAACAAAAAGAAAAGGCAATTGTTTTATGCCACATTCTTTGCAAATTTGAAAAACAAGAGGAGACATAAAATATCAAAATTTTTTCACAACACAAATCCAAATTTTGTTGCAAAATTTGGTAATAAGGTGCATTTTCAATTTTACTCGACACCTTTATTACAAATTGGTAAATTAGGTGCATTTTCGGTAGTGATCGACACCTAAGTGATAATAATTTGTGGGCACTCTTTGATTGATTATTGCATTTACTTTCTTGTTTTATGCAATTATAAGTCACAAAATCAAGAGCACTCAAAAACCTCAAATTTCATAAATAATTGTGTAAATCATTTGCACAAGTATAAGCCATTTGTAAAATTGATATTTTCTCCTTACAAACCCTAAAAATTCACTCTTATTTGTTTGGCTCAATATCCTCAAACTGATTATTCCTCTTCAAGAGGATTTTCAGGCAGGTGTCATTAAATATATTTTTGAGTGAATTCTATTTCACTTCTTATTTGTTTGGCCTAAATATCCTCAAACTCATCATCTTTCTTCAAAGATATTTTTTAGGTAGGTGCCATTAAATGCCACTTAAGAGTGAAAGAAAGATCATCTTAGTGCAAATTCTAGGACCTTCATAATGACAACTATCAACAAATACCTAAATGATACACAATTGCTTAAAGGTCCTAACTATTCAACATGGAAAACTAAGATGAAAGCCATTTTGACTGTAGATGAAATGTGGAATTTAGTAGATGGCACTGAAACAATAACCACATCAACAGGAGAAGATCAAAAAGCATGGGATAAAAAGAACAATCATCTTCTCATGTTGATCCTCCTAGCAACTACTGATGAGATCCAGCCTCACATAAGTGAATCTAAAAATGGTAAAGATGCATGGGATGCACTTTGTACCATTTTTGAAGGCAAGAATCAATCAACTGTTCTAAACCTTCAAACACAACTTCATACACTCCATATGAAGTCAGGATAACCAGTAGAACTATTCCTCTGTAGAGTGGCAGAACTAAAGTTAAAGCTAAATGCTTTAGGATCCAAAGTAGAAAATATTATTATGACTTCAGTAATATTGAGGGTTCTTCCTGAATCCTACAAGATATTAATAACATCCCTTAATGTATCTCAAAGAACAGTCACCTTTGTGGAGTTAGTCAATTTGCTTCAAACAGAGGAAGAAAATCAACTCCAAAGCAATGAAGTGACAAACAATGCACTTTACTTGAATAATCAGGGTGAAAAGAAGAAAGGAAACTTTCAAAAGGGAGGATCATATTCAAAAGGTAAGGGAAAGAAACCTCAAAATATTTTTTTCTTGCATTGTAAAAAGGACAACCATGACACCAATCCGTGTTGGTTTAAAAACAAGAAAAATAGAAATGGCAAAGGCACATCACAGAAGCAAAACAAAGGCAATGTTGCTAGTGAAGTGTCTGACTCCGATTCTGATTCTGGTTCAAAAAGAGTACATAAAGTGCTCATGTCTAAGACAATAATGTAAAGGAAAACAAATTTGTCACCCTAGGAAAGCACCTTTCCAAAACCTCTTTTTAGGCTTCATAAATAGCATAAGTTTTTGTTTGAAGTACTTGTAATAAAGGGGTGATTGTACCTCTTTTTAGGCTTCATAAATAGCAAACTCTCTTTGTTTGAAGTACTTGTAACAAAAGGGGGGGATTTTCTGGTGTAAAATTTGCCTAGGATGCAATATTTGTAAAAAGACTTAACAAGCTTCATGAGTTGCATGTATTTTGCAATTTAGGGGGATAAACATTTTTTTCTACTTCACACAATTTTTTGTAAAAAGGGAATAAGACTTATAAGGGTGCATTACCTTAGTCACACTTCTTTCAAAAATTTCATTACAATATGTTTTGCAACAAGGGGGAAAAACTTATAAGAGTGCATTTTTGATAGCGACCAACACCTTAGCTACCTTATCAAAACTTTTACAAAATCATATTGTAACTCGAATGAACCTCGTATGTAGTGATCTACTCTAGTACACCTAGCGGTTGTAGTGGATGGTTACCCATGCAATCTAGTTGGATGACAAGATTACAATAATGACATTCATTGATGTGAAGACAAAGTGAGGAATGACCCACTTTTTTGCTTAGATCAGCCAGAGCACCGTGACAGAGCAAGAACCAACAGATCAACATATTTTTCACTATATTGGGGTAGTTATATACATTACCCAAATAAAGTAATAAGGGGGGATGTCAGAGTAATATTCCATTATTTGGTATATTAACCATATTTCCTACATTAGGGTAGATGTATTTTACCACTAGGTTATTCCATTATATACTATGATTTACCATTGTAAATATCATTAACTATTTACCTATGATTTGCACATAATTCTATCACAAGGTCTTCTTGGATCTGCACTCTAATCTATGCTCATCAAGATATTATAATCCCTATTGTACCTTACTTTTACTCTTTAAATTATTCCCTTTTCTTGAGTTTGCTTTCTTGCTATTTAGATCTGTTTAGATCCTTAACTACGGCCACCTGCTCATGCATTCAACACAATCTATGATTTGCTACTATAGCTAATGTCTTTCTTAACAACAAGGAAACTACAACTTTACTAAAGTAACCAAAAACAATAAATGGAAATCTGAAACATCATTTGATTTTTGCATCCTCTATAGGCTCTGAATAATATCTTCTTCATCAACAATATCTTTGAGTATGCAAGATTCTTTGTTCAATAGTGAATCCACCCCTCACACCAGCATGCACATCTTGTAATATTTTTGACTGTACCTCCTGCACAATATCCATGCGGATTCAGGCTGGATGATGTTGGGTATAATATTCCAATTGTCTCCCTTAAACTACTTCACAAATTTCCTATGAATTGAACAAACATTTTCACAGGCGCTTCATCTTATGCTCGACCTGGTAACATTTCCTTCAAAGGTTGTGACCCTTTCATGAGACTACATACCCTGGTTTACATTTCCTTCACACATGAATTAGCAGTCAAAAGACTTGTAATGGCTCCCTATGTCTGCACTTTCCAACTGGAGGTTCTCACTACGTACTTCAATGGCTAACGTGCTTGCTCCTCAACTACATGGACCCCTAATTTGCTTCCTGTGCCCAAGGCTATGCGCTGGTTACTCCTTGTTGTTGTTTGAGGCATCCAATCTTCATACATGCGAAGAAATCCAAAGCTTAGTTTGGATCATCTAGTGAGCTATGTGATCTCCACATAAATTGTATCCTTGCTATCGACAAATATTCCTATGTTGTGATAATATTTGTCATCTGCATTGTTACCCCAATAACTGTGTGATTTTTCTCTACGGGTGCTTTCAACGAGCGTAGATGGCTCCTCTCTTGGCTTGAAAAAAAACTTACATTGTTCCATAGTAACCTTCACTATTCTGGCAATGTCTATCCTCAATCGATCTCGTTTAACACTGTTGAAAACTTTGATATGTTGTGCGACTCATTTGAAAGCCTTTTCTAATGGTCTTCAACTGCTAGCTATCGCTAGTCACTCTTGTGGGTCCTCACCTCTTGAATATCTTTTGTTATCCTTCAGTTGAGCATTGTGTGAGCTGCAACAAGTGCTCAATCTTTGCTAAAAAATGATGCTTTCCTCCTTTGTTTGCACCATCTCTTCTTCGCTGACCCGTTTCAGAACTTTGCGCATCATTTCCTAAATCGAAGCCATCCTCATTTTAAAAATTCATTCATCAAAATGGATGTTGGCCTTGTATATTATATGCAAACCTTTACCTTATTGATTTTGGCACCCAAAAGGTCAGCCCACATAATAAAAATTATATTTTTATTTCAAATTTTAAACCTCACTTCTATTCACTTATAAAGGGGTCGACCTCTTCCAATATTTAAATCTTTAATTTAAATATTTCAAAGTTGATCGCCAAAACTCATAACCAAACCTATAATTAAATCACCCTTAAAAATATATTTTCCTTGAATAATTCACCCATCGTTTGCTAGAAACCAAGTCGGCCTTTGACATCAATGATAACTCAATAATTATAACAATCTCCCCCTTTGTCATTGATGGCAACCTTGCAAAGGAATTGTCCTTTACTGCAATAGGATCACAAGTTGCTCCCCTTGACAAGCTGCTCCCCCTTACTAAAATTATAAGCTGCTCCCCCTTACTAAAATTATAAGTTGCTCCCCCTTACTAAAATTATAAGGTACTCCCCCTTATTGAAATTCTCCCCCTTTAACATCAATGACAAAGGCTTCTCGGGACTAAATGATAAGGCACTGGACAACTCCCCCTTACTAACTGCTCTAACTGTGACATTCAATGATGAGATGAGAGTAAAACTACTCCCAACTCAGATGTCTCATTTTATTATTCCATTTTATTTTTTCAAAATTTAGAGGATATATCCTTTTGAACAGTTTGACCATCCTCCTCAATTGATTTCGTAAGTTTAGGTAACATCGTTCTACATCATTTAGATCTATGCCCAAAGTTATTACATTTGTAACAAATGATATTGTAGTCCATGAGAGGTGCAAATGAATTGAAATTTCTCTTGGTGAAGCCAAAATCATTTTTAGCATGGACCCTGCAATTTATAACTTTATGACCAGATTGGTGACATGAAAAGTAATAACCATGAAATAAATATTGAAACCTATCTAATTGCCTTGGAGGATGTGGCCGCATGGTTCTCTCATTGATTTTTCTATGATGGAACTTGGTCCATGATGATGCTTTGTTTTCTTCCTTCTTGATGCTTCCACTTCTCAACATATCCGCATAGATCTTAGGCTCTTCTTTAATTATTTTTTTGATACCTCTGTTCCTTTTGAGCTTGACTCACTTTTTTGTTTCTTTTGACTTTCTTCAAAACCAAGTCTAGTCTTTATAACCGAAGATCTCTGTGCTTTGATAATATCATCCAAGATTTCTATGCTTTTATCAAACCTAATATTTTGTTGTAGCTTATCATTAGATTTTTCCACTTCCTTCCTCATAGAGATAATCTCATGTTCCAGTTTTTCACATTCCAATACTTTTGCCTTTAACTGCTCAGTCATAACTTCTTCAATTCACTTTGCCTTTTCAATTTTAACTTTTAAGTCAATGAGTTATTGTGAAAAATTTGCCTTTGTTTTCTCATCCTCTTGTACTTGAGTCTTCAATATTGAATTCTTTCTAAGCCTCTTCACCTCTTCAAGAGAAAAAACAAGTTCCTCTTCTATGTCAACTATGGCTTCCTCTTCATTTTCTAGATCGTTCTCATTTTCTGGTTTTCGACAATAGGAGCATCTTCTTTCACCTCCATAGCCATAAATATGATTTCTTCTCTTTCACTATCAAAGAGGCTTTCATCACTGCTGTTGGAAGAACTATTTGCTTCTTCAATATAAATACTCTTCTTGTGCCTTCGATAGATCTTCTTCTCATGCTTGCTTTGACCGTATCTCTTTTTCTTTTCATGATGATATTTTCTTTCCTTCTTTTTCTTGTATTCCTCTTCTTCACTGCTACAACTTCCTGCTTGTGGGCACTTAGCTGCATAGTAACCAATGTTACAACAATTGAAACATTTCAAAATATACTTACTTGTGTTTAATTGATCCCTTATTTCTTCGCACGAAGTTGGCTTCTACTCTGTTGCTCGATCCTTCACTTGACTTTGGTTCCTTATTTTTGCCTTTTTTGAAACATTAAACACGACCTCCTGTTTGGATGTTTGATTTTTTTCAGTCCTTATCTCATAGGTTGTAAGAATTCTATGTAACTCACTCATCCATGCTTAATGTGTTAAGATCCTTCATTTCTTCAATAGTCGAGACCTTTGCATCAAACCTCATGGGGAGTGACCTTAAAGTTTTTTATAACAATATTAGGATCATCAATACCTTCTCCAAGTCTACGAATGGTGTTGAAAATATCATCAACACGGAGCAGATATTTGGTAATATTTTCCTCATTCTTCATCTTTAAGTCTTCAAACTCCCTCCTGTGGGTTTGAAGTTTTTCTTTTTTAACCTCATCATATCCTTCACATATTCTTTGTAACTTGTCCCACATTTCTTTTGTAGAGGTGTAGTGCATGACTTTTACAAACTCTAATTCACATAACCCACTTAATATTGCATTCATTGCCTTGACATTATTTTCAAATGATTTATTGCCATCTTGATTCGTGGAAGGGGTTTTAGGTGGTGTGAAACCATCCACAATGGATTGCCATATATCATAGCCATGTGCCATAAAATAGGTTTACATCCTCACGGTGTAGAAGGTATGGTTATTCCCATCGAACAATGGAGCCCTACTTGACAAAAATCCTTCTTGGTAATCCATGTGTGTTCTTGTAATATCTTCCTTCAAATGGTTAGAATTTCACGAAGGAACCTGCTCTGATACCATTTGAAGAAACACACACTTATTGAGAAGGTGTGAACAGTATAAGATACAAATTTCCATTCCAAAACAATAACACACATAAGAGACAAGGATTTTACATGGAAACACCCTTTCAGGAGAAAACCACAACAAAATATTGCTTTTATTTCTTCAAAAGAGTTTGTAGGCACCAACCCATAGGAGACACCAATCCCCTTATACAAAATGTAGGCACCAACCTATGGGAGACACCAATCTTCTTTTACAAAATGTAGGCACCAACCTACGGGAGACAACAATATCCTTTTACAAAATGTAGCCACCATCCTACGAGAGGCACCAATATCCTTAAGGCACCAACCTCAGATCTGAAAGCACCAACCTTTGAATTAATATATACAAAACAAGACTGATCCACAAATCCTATATAAAGCTTGCTCAGGTTTCCTCCAAAAATCTGATCATTAATGGCATATAGGATTGCACATAATTCTGTCACAAGGTCTTCTTGGATCTACACTCTAATCTTTGCTCATCAAGATATAATTCTTGTGTACTCTACTTTTACTCTTTAAATTCTTCCTTTTTCTTGAGTTTGCTTTCTTGTTATTTAGATCCTTAATTGTGGCCACCTTCTCATGCATTCAACACAATATATGATTTGTTTTCGTAGCTAATGTCTTTCTTAATAGCAAGGAAACTACAACTTTACTAAAGTAATCAAAAGCAATAAATGGAAACCTGAAACATCGTTTTCTTTCTGCATCCTTTGGAGGATCTGAATAATATCTTCTTCATCAAAAAGGTCTTTGAGTCAGCAAGATTCTTTGTTCAACAATGAATCCACCCCTCACACCAACACACACATATTGTAACATTTTTGAATGTACCTCCTACACAATCTCCACGTAGATTTAGGTTGAATGACGTTGGATCTATCTTGCCACTTGTCTCCCTTAAACGTCTTCATAATTTTCCTACAAATGGAACAAAGCTTTTGACAAGTGCTTCATCTTATGCTCGACCTGGTAACGTCTCCTTCAAAGGTTGTGACTGTCTCATGAGACTACACGCCCTGGTTTAGTGGTCAAAAGACTTGTAATGGCTCCCTGTGTCTGCACTTTCCAACTGGCAGCTCTCACTAAGTACTTCAAAGGCTAACGTGCTTGCTTCTCAGCTACGTGGACCCTCAATTTACTTTATGTGCCTAAGGCTATGGGCTGGTTACTCCTTGTTGTTGTTCGAGACATCCAATAATTATACATGCGAAGCAATCCAAAGCTTAGTTTGGTTCGTCCAATGAGCTATGCGATCTCCACATAAATTGTATCCTTGCTATTGGTGAATCTTCGTATGTTGTAATAATGTTTGTCCTTTGCACTATTACCCCAATGACTATGTGTGATTCTTCTCTATAGGTTAAACGAGCGTAGATGGCTCCTCTCTTGGCTAAAAAAAAAACTTACATTGTTCCATAGTAACCTTCACTATTATGGAAATTTCTATCCTCAATCGATCTCGTTTAGCACTACTGAAAACTCTGATATATTGTACGACTCATTTGAAAGATTTTTCTAGTGGTCTCA
The DNA here is from genome assembly GCA_028583015.1 of Wollemia nobilis. Taxonomy (NCBI): domain Eukaryota; kingdom Viridiplantae; phylum Streptophyta; class Pinopsida; order Araucariales; family Araucariaceae; genus Wollemia; species Wollemia nobilis. The sequence goes on along the minus strand of JAQPPZ010002170.1, from coordinate 9,253,879 downwards.
ACTACTAGCTATCTCTAGTCACTCTTGTGGGTCCTTGTTTCTTAAAGATATTTTATTATTCTTTAGCTGAGCTTTGTGTGAGCTCCAAAAACTGGTGCAATGTGTGAATGAATAGTAATCATGTATGTGCTACTCCAAGTGCTCAATATTTGCTAAAAAATCATGCTTTCCTCATTTGTCTGCACCATCCCTTCTTCGATGACAAGTTTCAGAACTTTACGCACCATTTCCTAAATTGAAGCCATCCTCTTTTTAAAAATTCATTCATCGAAATGGATGTTGGCCTTGTATATTATATGCAATGCTTTACCTTCTTGAGTTTGGTGCCCAAAAGGTCAGCCCACAAAAAAAATTATATTTTTATTTCAAATTTTAAACCTCATTTCTATTCACTTATAAAGGGGTCGACCCCTTCCAATATTTAAATATTCAATTTAAATATTTCAAACTTGATCGCCCAAACTCATAAGCAAACCTATAATTAAATCACCCTTAAAAATATATTTTCCTGGAATAACTCATCCACCATTTTATAGCAACCATGTCGACCTTTGACATCAATGACAACTGAATAACTCTAACAATCTCTCCCTTTGTCTTTGATGGTAACCCTACAAAGAAACTATCCTTTACTGCAACAGGATCACAAGTTGCTCCCCCTTATTGAAATTACAAGTTGCTCCCCCTTCCTAAAATTCTTCCCCTTTAACATCAATGGCAAAGGCTTCTCGGGACTAAATGATAAGGCACTGGACAACTCCCCCTTACTAACTTCTCTAACAGAGATGTTCAATGATGATATGAGAGTAAAACTACTCCCAACTCAGATGTCTTCTTTTCTTGTTCCATTTTCTTTTTCCAAACTTTGGAGGATATATCCTTTTGAGCAGTTTGATGATCCTCCTTCTTACTTGATTTTGGAAGTTTAGGGAACACCGTTCTAAACCATTTAGCTCTATGCCCAAAGTTACTACATTTGTAACAAATGATATTGTAGTCCATGAGAGGTGCAAATGAATTGAAGTTTCTCTTGGTGAAGCCAATATCATTTTTAGCACAGACCCTTCAATTTACATCTTTATAACCAAATTGGTGACATGAAAAACAATAACCCCAAAAGAAATATTGAAACATGTTTGATTGCCTTGGAGGATGTGGCTGCATTGTTCTCTCATTGCTATTTTTGTGATGGAACTTGGTCAATGATGATGCTTTGTTTTCTTCCTTCTTGATGCTTCCAATTCTCAACATATCCGCATAGGTCTTAGGCTATTCTTTAATTATTTTCTTTGATGCCTTTGTTCCTTTTGAGCTTGACTCCCTTTTTTGTTTGTTTTGAATTTCTTCAAAATCAAGTCTAGTATTTATAACCGAAGATATTTGTGCTTTGATAATATCATCCAATATTTCTGTGATTTTCTCAAACCTAATATTTTTCTATAGCTTATCATTAGATTTTTCTACTTTCTTCCTCAAAGAGACAATCTCATGTTCTAGTTTTTTGCATTCCAATACTTTTGCCTTTAACTGCTCAGTCATAACTTCTTCAATTCACTTTACCTCTTCAATTTTAACTTTTAAGTCGATGAGTTCTTGCAAAAAAATTTCTTGTATTCTCATCCTCTTGTACTTGAGTCTTCAATCTTGAGTTCTTCTTTCTAAGCCTCTTCACCTCTTCAAGAGCAAAAACAAGTTCCTCTTCTATGTCAACTGTGGCTTCCTCTTCATTTTATAGATATTTCTTGTTTTCTTGGTTTTCGATAGCAGGAGCATCTTATTTCATATCCATAGCCATAAATAAGATTTCTTCTCTTTCACTATCAAAGAGGCTTTCATCACTGCTTCTGGAAGAACTGTTTGCTTCTTCAATATAAACACTCTTCTTGTGCCTTTGATAGATCTTCTCATCCTTGCTTTGATCGTGCCTCTTTTTCTTTTCATGATATTTTTTGCCTTATTTTTCTTGTATTCCTCTTCTTTGTCACTGCTACAACTTCCTACTTGTGAGCACTTAGCATCATAGTGACCAATGCTACCACAATTGAAACATTTCAAAGTATACTTACCTTTGTGTTTACTTGATCCCTTCTTATTTCTTCGCATGAAGTTGGCTTCTTCTTTGTTGCTCGATCCTTCACTTGAATTTGGTTGCTTATTCTTTGTCTTACTGGAAACTTTAAACATGGCCTCCCGTTTGGATATTTGATTTTTTTCAGTCCTCATCTTATAGGTTGAAAGAATTTCGTGTAGCTCATCCATGCTTAAATTGTTAATATCCTTCATTTCTTCAATGGTCGAGACCTTTGCATCAAACCTCATGGAGAGTGACCTTAAGACCTAAATAATCTTAGGGTCATCAATACTTTCTCCAAGTCTATGAATGGTGTTGATAATCTCATCAACACGGAGCAGATATTTGGTAATATTTTCCTCATCCTTCATATTTAAGTCTTCAAACTCCCTCCTATGGGTTTGAAGTTTTACCTTTTTAACCTCGTCGTCTCCTTCATATATTCTTTGTAACTTGTCCCATATTTATTTTGCATAGGTGTAGTGCATGACTTTTACAAACTCTAATTCACATAACCCACTTAATATAGCATTCATTGCCTTGACATTATTTACAAATGGATTTTTGCCATATCAATTTGTGGGAGGGGTTTCAGGTGGTGTGAAACCATCCACAACGGATTGCCATATATCATAGCCACGTGCCATCAAATAGGTTTGCATCCTCATGCTCCAGAAGGTATTGTTACTCCCATGGAATAGTGGAGCCCTAATTGATAAAAATCCTTCTTGGTAAGCCATGTGTGTTCTTGTAAGATCTTCCTTTAAGCGGTTAGGATTTCACAAAGGAACCCGATCTAATACCAATTGAAAAACACATGCTTATACTAAGAGGGGGGTGAAGAGTATAAGATACAACTTTCCTTTCCAAAACAATAACTGCAATAATATGAATGCAATAATGATTCAATGCACAAAAATTACACACATAAGAGACAAGGATTTTACGTGGAAACACCCTTTTGGAAGAAAACCATGGCAAAATATTACTTTTATTTCTTCAAAAGAGTTTGTAGGCACCAACCCATAGGAGACACCAATCTCCTTATACAAAATGTAGGCACCAACCTACGGGAGACACCAATATCTTTTTACAAAATATAAGCACCAACCTATGGGAGACAACAATCTCCTTTTACAAAATGTAGGCACCAACCTACGGGAGACACCAATATCCTTGAGGCACCAACATCATATCTAAAGGCACCAACCTTCAAATAAATATATGCAAAACAAGACTGCTCCACAAATTCCATATAAAGCTTACTCAGGTCTACTCCAAAAATCTGATCATTAATGGCATACAAGACTGCACATAATTCTGTCACAAGGTCTTCTTGGATCTGCACTCTAATCTCATAAAGATATTATAATCATTGTTGTACCTTAATTTTACTTTAAATTCTTCCATTTTCTTGATTTTGCTTTCTTGTTGTTTAGATTTGTTTAGATCCTTAACTGCGGCCATCTGCTCATGCATTCAATGCAATCTATGATTTGCTACCATAGCTAATGTATTTATTATCAACAAGGAAACTATAACTTTACTAAAGTAACCAAAAGCAATAAATGGAAACCTAAAACATCGTTTGCTTTCTGCATCCTCTAGAGGTTTTGAATAATATCTTCTTCATAAAAAAGGTCTTCGATTCTGCAAGATTCTTTGTTCAACAGTGAATTCACCCCTCACATCAACACGCACATCTTCCAATATTTTTGACTGTACCTCCTACACAATATCCACGTGGATTCAAGATGGATGATGCTGGGTACAATATGCCACTTGTCTCCCTTAAATTGCTTCACAATTTTCCTACGAATTGAATAGAGCTTTTGACAGGTGCTTTATCTTATACTCGACCTGGTAACGTCTCCTTCAGAGGTTGTGATTGTTTCATGAGACTACACACCCTGGTTTACATTTCCTTCGCGCATGAATTAGTAGTCCAAAGACTTGTAATGGCTCCTTGTGTTTGCACTTTCGAACTGTCAGTTATCACTACGTACTTCAATGGCTAACATACTTTCTCCTCAACTACATGGACCCCCAATTTGCTTCCTGTGCTTGAGGCTATGGGTTGGTTACTCCTGACTGTTGTTCGAGGCATCCAATCGTTATACATGCAAAGAAATCCAAAGCTTAGTTTGGCTCATCCAATGAGCTATGTAATCTCCACATAAAATGTATCCTTGCTATCGATGAATCTTCCTACATTATATTAATATTTATCCTCTACACTGTTACCCCAATTACTATGTGTGATTTTTCTCTATGGGTGTTTTTAACGAGCGTAGATGGCTCCTCTCTTGGCTCAAAAAGAAAACTTACGTTGTTCCACAGTAACCTTCACTATTTTGGCAACGTCTATCCTCAATCGATCTTGTTTAGCATTGTTGAAAACTTTTATATGTTGTACAACTCATTTGAAAGCTTTTTCTAGCGGTCTCAACTACTAGCTATCTCTAGTCACTCTTGTGGGTCCTTGCTTCTTAAAGATATTTTATTATATTTCAACTGAGCTTTGTGTGAGCTCCAATAGCTGGTGCAGTGTGTGAATGAATAGTAATTCTGTATGTGCTACTCCAGGTGCTCAATAATTGCTAAAAAATGATGTTTTCCTCATTTTTATGCACCATCCCTTCTTCGTTGACCCATTTCAGAACTTTGCGTACCGTTTTCTAAATTGAAGCCATCCTCTTTTTAAAAAATCATTCATTGAAATGGACGTTGGCCTTGTATATTATATGCAAAACTTTACCTTCTTGCTTTTGGCGCCCAAAAGGTCAACCCACATAAAATAATTATATTTTTATTTCAAATTTTAAACCTCACTTCTATTCACTTATAAAGGGGTTGGCCCCTTCCAATATTTAAATATTTAATTTAAATATTTCAAACTTGATCACCCAAACTCATAAGCAAACCTATAATTAAATCACCCTTAAAAATATATTTTCCTTGAATAATTTGCCCACCGTTTACTAGCACCAAGTCGGCCTTTGACATCAATGACAAATCAATGATTCTAATAGGGCTATAAGCATTTTTTTCTTCCATATGTTTTTTTTCATCTATGTACATTTGACTGTGTTCATAGTTTGGGTAGAACTTTTGATTTAATATTTGTTTTTTCTTTCCTAAATTTTTTGTCCATATGAAAAATTTTATTTTTTCCTTGCATATTGTTTATTTTCTTTGTAGGAATTTGAGACCTCATGAAATTTATTGCTCTATTTTTTTTTTTTTGTGTGGTGGCCACAAGGGGTAAATAGACTGTGACCACGAGGGAACCATTACATAACATATCTGCAACATGTGAGGCGAGAGATTTGAACCTGGGCCTCTCAGCAACTAGAGAGGTTTAACTACCCACTTGCTCTCCAACTCCTCTACATGGGCGGATAATTTATTGCTCTATTTTTCTATCCATCTATTGTTTTGTTTTATTTGTCTTTTTTTCTATTAAATGTTTCATTGATTACCTATTCTGGAAACTTGCTATCTTCCATTCTTTCTATTTTTTTTAGGTACACCAATAGTCTTACCATATATTTTACTTCTAGTGGAAAAGTCCTTGTTTTAGCAAGTAAAATCTCATATGGGACCAATGCTTTAATTCTAAAATTATTTGTATTTAACCGCTTTTGAATTCTTTCTATTTGTCTCCATTTGACTTTTGATGTATTGCTAACCTACTCCTCACACCCATATATCATCATTGAATAACTAATAACTCAAAAAGGACCCTATTGGTTTTCCAGACCCACAATTTTACCTTTTTACCACTATTTCATAATGAGTAGAGTGCCCTCCATCTTGCCTATACTTATTTCATCCTCCATATTCCTCAATTAAGTTTCTTTTGAAACTCTAACCCAAGGTATTTGTATGTTGTTACTATCTTTAAAGAATTTCTTTCAAACAAAAGATATGATTGTTCTTTCAAGGTTTTCCTTATTGCTTTCCGCTCTTCATCATATCATGGATTTTCAAAGAAGAATATTTTCATGGGTTTTTGATGTGGACATCATTAGATCTAGGCTAATATTTATTAGGCTTAGTTTATTTTATTATTTACTAAAGCCTAAAGTCCTAAGTCTAAGTTAGAATGTGTGTTCTAGACTAGGTGTTAGCTTTACTTATTTAATTAAGTATTAAGTCCTAAGTCTAGGTGTATTTGAATAATATCTTATTCCAACTTGTAAATGTCAGCACATTTGGACGACATAAGTCTTTGGGTAAGATTAGTCTTCTTGTTAGAGTTAGCAAGATCTATTAGTTAGCATCTTAGCTTAACTATAGCTTTTGGTTAAGCATCTTCTTATTTTAGAAGATTACGGTTGTTAAATGTATTATTTAAAGCCCCTCATGTGAATAATATTACTTAGTATGTGAATAATATTATTTAGCTATGGTATCAGAGCCTGTGATCAGTCTTGTGCTAGTTGGACTCTTAGTTTGTCTAGGAAGTCCTAATTTGCATAGGAATTAATTGTTAAATTCCATGCAAAATTTTCCTCCAAAATTCTAAAATTTAGGTTCAAATTGGTCTGTGTGAGCTTAGTTGAAGTTAATTGGTTCCATGCACCAAATTTGTGAAGATTGAATTCAATTGCACCTTGTTTGCAACAAATAAGGATGTTATAAGGTTTAAAAATAAATATTAATATTAATATTTTAAATACTTTTATTAATATTTAAATTTTTTTATAAACCCTTAGTAAAATTGCCCTATTTGGGTAATTGAGCTTGAATTGCTCGATTTACTGGTGGCAACCCTGTTGTTCACTCGATACCTTATCGAACCGCTGATCTCTACCGCCTGGTCGACACCTCCTGTCAACTAGCGCTCCACCTATCGACCTCGACCAGCAACTGGTGGCTAGCTCACCAATGCAGCTCATCAGCTGCCAACACACTGGTGACGGTCGACTCTTGGTACAGTGATCTGCATCAATTATCTGACTTCATCAATGGCTAGGTGGCATCATCTTATACCACCACTGCTACGACCCCCCTCCTCTAGCGATGATAAGTCCTACACTTTCTTCATCGGTAGACTGATCGTTTTGGCGCTTCTCCTCTGAATGCATTGCTTCCTCTGGGTGACAAAACCGATGTCGATCATCAGGCGTAATCGTTTTTCAACAGCTTTGAGATTCACGACAACTTTTAGGTGATTTCCCAACATTCTGCAAACTACGAGCTCCCCTCTTGCTCATGTTTTCCACCCTGGTGCTGCCAATTTTTTGATGAAAATTCAACACCTTGATTGGCCATGCCTGCAGTAAATTCTGGCAACCTGATTTTCTCCCGATGAGCTGGCGGCAACAAAATTTGCAAGGAATTGTCCCACATTGGTTGAACAATCCAACCACTCTGCTGGCTCCATTTGGCGAATTTGTGCTTCACAATTTGCCATTGACCAAACCAGTGGTATTCATCAGCGGTTTCCAAACCGTATTATGTCACTTTAGTAACAATTTGTTTTGCATTATACACAAATATAGCCCACATTGATACTGTGGGATATTGGAGGCTCTTCAAATAGTGCTATGCACAGTGTAGTGCATTGCCAACCCGCAGACTGGCTGAATGCTATCGATTGACAGGTAGTTGTTGCCCTCGACTTTCGACGTTTGACTTTTCTCGATTAGAGCATTCTTGCATGCATTTTTGACCCTGTTCTTGGGTTGACTTTGACCTCAGATTACTTTGTCGGTTGCCTTCAGTCCGTAATTGCACATGTTGATTGTGCTAACCCGAAAGGGTTAATAGTTTTTGTTTTACTATATTAATTAATTTTTTGATTAAAATTAATTAATTTTGGGTAAACTTATTTATTTTTATGCTATTTACCAACAATAATAAAAGCAAATTTCATTTTTTTGTTTGGAAATAGTGCAAAAAATTTGTAAAAGAGGAAGATTGTTTTGCACCTTCTTTTAGAAAATAAAATTTTGAGAATTTTTGTCATAGCCTAGGAGAGGCTATTCTTTGTAATTGATTTGGCTTACACTAGATCACAAATGGCATCAAACTTGGCTGACCAAATGTTTGCTTTAGCACAAACTATTGGCAATTTGGCCAACAAAGTGGACGACATTTTAGTCCGCTATGCTCCTGAAGAAAAAGCCACTAGAGATGCTAAGGCCCACACAAAATGTGAAGTGAAATTGTATGATGGGTCTCGAAACCCCGATGTATTGAATAACTGGATCATGGACATGGAAACCTGGTTTGCATACACAGAAGTTTCTATCAATGATCAAGTTTCTTTTGCTAAACTCAAATTGACTGGGTTAGCAAAACTAGTCATCATGGATAGACAAAAAGACCAAAATCCCATTACCATTTGGGAAGAATTGGTCCAAGCATTGAAGGATTCCTTTTATCCTTATGATTATGCTAGAGAATTGAGAGTGAAATGGTGTAGATTACACCAATTTTCTAATATATCTGTGCAAGAATATGTCTCTTCTTTCAACAGATTACGCATTTTGGTTCGCATGAAAGATCCTGTAGATGAATTTATTATCAAATTTACAAGTGGCCTTCAAGAGCACTTGTATAGGGAGCTCAAATATACTCCCTTGGAAACTATTGATGCGGCCTTCAACCATGCACAATTGGCCGAAGAGAAGTTCACCACTCGAGCACAAGAAACTTCTCGCTCTTCAAATCAACAACAGTATTCGAAGGTCAAGATACCTTCCAATTCTTCTCCTTCTTCTCCTAGTTCTTCTTCTTCCTCTCCTCCTCCAAAGTCTTATAATGTAAAGAAATATTGTAATCATTGTAAGAGACATGGACACTTAGAATCTAAGTTTTTTAGGAAATAGAACTTACTTGTACAACCTATAGTGGAGGAGCCCCAAAAGGCCCTACCCCCAAAGACCCCCATTGTGGTTATGGGAGAAGGGAGAGCATATGATGAATTGAGAGGAAAAATGAACAATGTTATACTACTGCATCAAAAAGGTGGTCATGATCATTTGTTTATCACCAAAGCCCACCTCACACATGACTTCTTTGTGGATTGTATTATCAACAATGGATTCCAAACCAATTTGATTGCACAATCTATTGTCGATAGGCTCAAATTGCCTATGAAACCACATCCTCATCCTTATCCATTGGGATGGAAGGATACGGATTCTAAATCCTACATCACAAAGACTTACACTGTGTCATTTGCTTTTGGGCCTCATTATGTAGATTGAGTCACCTATGATGTGACTCCCATGGACTACTGTGGTCTTATTCCTGGGCAGCCTTATCAGTTTGATAATAGGGCTATTTATGATGTATACAATCAGACCTACATTTACATCATAAGCATAGGTAATATTATCTTAATTCTCATCCCCAGGTCACACTTATACCTAATTTTTATCTACCATAGAAGATAACTCTTGTCTTCAATAGGCCTTATGACACACTTGCTTCCGTTGCACCACCTCCTTCTAAGGTGGCATCATCATCATCTTCCACTGCATTGCCTCCTCCTACAAAGGCAAGTTCTTCATCGACACCTCCTCCTGCTGCTCCAGCTCTTCTTCCACCTATTTTAGAGTGGCCATCTTCATTGCCATCTTCATTGGTTCCTATTTTTCAACAGAATTCATCGGCTCTGCAGCAGACTATTGGTGCTTCTTCATTGCCTCATCAAATTCCTACATGGATTGGTGATCAAGATGTACCACAACCTTCTACTCCAACATCGACTGTGACTTGTGGTCCACATGATCTTGTTCATCATCTTAGTCAGCTTTATTTTCAACGTGTTGTATCTCACCCCTTCACCCCTATTGTAAAAGCATTGGAGTCCAATGCTTCTATGGTGGAGAGGGATGATGTGGAAATCATTAGATCTAGGCTAATATTTATTAGGCTTAGTTTATTTTATTATTTACTAAAGCCTAAAGTCCTAAGTCTAAGTTAGAATGTGTGTTCTAGACTAGGTGTTAGATTTACTTATTTTATTAAGTCCTAAGTCTAGGTGTGATTGAATAATATCTTATTCCAACTTGTAAATGTCGACACATTTGGATGGCATAAGTCTTTGGGTAAGATTAGTCTTCTTGTTAGAGTTAGCAAGATCTATTAGTTAGCATCTTAGCTTAACTATAGCTTTTGGTTAAGCATCTTCTTATTTTAGAAGATTAGTGTTGCTAAATGTATTATTTAAAGCCCCTCATGTGAATAATATTATTTAGTGTGTTTTTGAGTTTAGTTCCCTCGTCAATTTTTATTTTCTATACGATTCCAAGGATTCTTTTGTTATATCAATCAATTTACTATATCACAAGAACAGATTTGAAAAATATTTGCCCTCTTTCTTTGCTCTCTTTGCATAATTTGCTTAGGTGATGTTATAAAAGTTTAATAATTTTTCTTTATTATAGGGATGTTCCTTGTTGCTTTTTCTTTAGTTATTTGAATACATTCATCTTGCCCACTTTTTTGTATTTATATCTTTATGTACATTGGGCTGTGATAATATTTTAGTTTATGGGAAGTATTGTTACATACCCCTTAAATGTAACTCATGTTAGCATATGATATTGTATCACATGGGGTATGTAAAGTGGGCCATGAGTTAAATTAGAAATAGGTAGAAAGGTGTGTTTTAGAATTGTATATGTAACTACTTTGGAATCATGTCTATAACCATCATAGAATATGTAGTCGAAAATATTGTCATAGAATGTTAGATAATATGCTTATAAATATTATAAAAAGGGATGAATGTAACCCTCACGGGACTAGTGAAGATTTAGAATATTTTCTAAGGAGGTTTCCTCCTCAAAGAGGCCAACGATAGTAATATTACTTATCTTGAATTTTTGAATTTGTTGTTATTATGAATTTCCATGTTCCATTTAGTGTTGCATTTGTCAATAATCCTCGTAATCGTAGTTAGAATTGTCTTTGGCATTGAATTTTTTATCTTAGTACAACTTAGAACTAAGAATTCTAAGGTGAAATATTTGCATGAGAAGAAGAGGTTCATTGCAAGTGATATCAGAGCACTTTCTTGGGCATGGTAAGCTTCTATTGTGAGCATTTTTTTGTAAGATTACGTCTATAGGTTAGAAATAGTGTTTTGGTCGTTTTAAAATATAACATAAGATTGATAATTTTTGGCCAAGCTAAATTACCCATAAAACGTCTAGTAAAGTGAGGGGTGATCATACTCCAATATCCAAGCCTTAAATAACACTTTTATTTGGATTTGAGCTCTCACATACCTTGCATATATTGAGAGACCCTTTTTAGGAACCTTTAGCTAAACCTTCGAATATAGGAAGCTATTCGATCGTGTAACGATCCAAGGTGTCAAGCAAAACACTTGGGAAGATTATCCTCCCGTACTGATAAGAGAGGCAAGTAGTGCACCCAAGGATATAGGCTATATCATCCTTGGGTAGTGGCCTAAAATATTGGTCTAAACATTATCGAGCGTTGTATTATATTAGACGCCTATGGGAAGTACACACACCTCAGCTTAGACAACCTCCCTTTCTTGATTTTTTACTTGTGTTGGCCTTATATTTAGTAGGTCAAAAAACAAAGAGTACAAAATACTATAGACCTCAGTTACATAATATGAAGGGATAAAAAGTTTTGTAAAAAAGTTTGGGCTATCGAAAAATGTCATTATGGGTTACAGTCCACTAACATTGTCTTGTTGAGCTGATTGTTTTGGTATATAACATTCATACACTTTTTTTGGGACCCCAAAATTGTCATCTTATGGCATAGTCCATTTCGATTGTCCTTTCAAGTTGAAAATTTTACTATATAGCACCCATAAATGTTTTTGGTACCCTTGAAATAATGTTTGCTAAAACATCCATTCTTTTTTTAGTAAATATCACCAAAGACCTAAACTCAAGTAATGGAGGTCATAATGCATAAGATAGAGGAACAACTCACCAAATTAGATGACACAATTAAACTCTAGGGTCAACTATCTTCTCTCGCCACCATGATAGAAAAATTCCAACATAAGAAGGACACAATGAGTTAGGACAACGAAGTGCTTAATCTTCCAAATCTAAATTTTGATGGGTATGTTGAAAATAGCCCAGAAGCTCAAATAGGGAAAGCTATTGACAAGATAAATTTATCCAAGGCCTTTATTGAGGAAAATTATTAGCGATCAAGGAACAATAAAGGCATGACTCCTAAACTTTCTAAAATAGATTTTTCAAGGTTTGATAGGACTGATCCACATAGTTCGTTAATTAAAGTTGAACAATGGTATGAACTGCATGAACCACCCCTCAATCAATGGTTTTTTGTGATCATATTTCATTTTGATCTTGAAGCACTCCATTGGTATCAATGGTTGCAAAAATAAGTCCAAAACTTAGGTGGCAATAAATTAAGAGGGAAATTTGTAGTATATGCAACTCATCAGAGTTTAAATTTTTATTGGAGCCCTCATCAAGCTCCAAAAAACAAGTACCATACACAAATATACTGACTTTTGAGAAGCTAGCCAATAGAACTGAAGGTCTTCATGATGTCTTCTTTTTTATTTATTTCATAAATGGCCTTAAAGAAGAAATCACAACTGAGGTCCAAATGCTCAAGCCAACCACATACATGATTGCCATGAGGCTAGCTAAACTTGTAGAGAAAAAATGGAATGCCTAATGGAGAGCCTCTAGATACGCACATTCTAGAAGAAAACTTCTTACCCACACAAAATAATGTTCCAAAGGCTCCAACAATAAAGAGGCTAACATTGGAGGAGATGGTCAATCATTGAACCAAGGGACTGTTCTAATTGTTATGGAAAATGGGTCATGGGACACATGTAAAACATGTCTCTTCCTTCTAGATATGAGCAATACTTCATATTCTTTTATAGACATAGGGAATGAGTTTATGGATTTAGTAGAAGAGCAATTAGAATTAATGGAGGAAGAACTCCTACCCGATCCACTAGTAGAAGAAACTCCTACACCTGCTCTGAATGGTATGGTAGAAATATCAACACCCCAATGCATGATAAATAACTTTATTGACTCCAGTGTAGCCAAAAGGGCAAATTGTTTCATCTTTGGTTGTAATCAAATCAATATCATAATTGCTAATAGGGATATCATGACTTGTAATGGGTGGGTCAAAATGCTTTCTTATCCATAGGTCACTGCTAGTTCCAAATTGATATCTATGCAATCCCATTGGGAGGTATGAATATTGTGTTGGGTTGTCCTTGATTGAGAACCTTAGGGTTGGTGTTGTGGGGTTTCTCAAAGCTTTGGATGCAATTCACGTTCAACAATAGAACACACACCATTAAGGGTATTAATGAGGAAAAATCCAAGGTCATCACATTCTATCAAATGCAACGACTGATTAAGGACCACAAGGTAATGGTTGGTAGATTTTGCTAGATGCAGTTGTGTGCTATACAAGATGAAAAGATGCCTTCAGACTTGTTGACCATTCTAACTAATAATTAGAAGGTTTTCAATTATCCTAAACTACTTCCTATTCGACTTGAGAACCATAGAATCAACTTGGTACTAGGGAGTCAACCGCCAAATATATGGCCATATAGGTACCCTTATCATCAAAATAATGAGATTAAGCGAATGGAATATGAAATTGTTGGACATAGGATTAATTTTTTTGAGCACGAGCCTTTTTTTAGCTCTCATCCTATTGGTACAAAAAAATTATGTATCATGGAGGACGTGTATGGAGTTTTGAAAGTTTAACAATATCACCATCAAGGATAAGTTCCCAATTTCAATATGGTGCTCAATATTTCACAAAATTAAACTAAAGGTCATGGTATCACTAGATTCATGTTTGGATATAGCCAATTTTTTTAGGACTCATGAAGGACATTATGAGTTCTTGGTTATACCTTTTGGTCTCACCAATGCACCCTCAACTTTCCAAGGTGAATAGGGTTATCAAGCCATATCTAAAAATGTTTACATTGGTCTTTTCTAATGATATTCTAGTGTATAGTAGGACATGAGAATAGCACCTTCAACATGTTGATAAAGTATTGGAACTTCTCCACAATAATCCATAGTATGTCAAGCAATTTAAGTACACCTTTGGGGCAAAAGAGGTAGAATATTTGGGGTACATTGTGGCTAGAAATGGTGTGCACATAGATCTTGCAATGAGGCTATGAAAAAATGGCTTCCCAAAATATTAATGAGCCTTTAGGGATTCCTAAGACTCACAAGGTACTACCATGAATTTTTCAAGGATTATGGTAAGATTTCAGTCCCCTTGATAGTTATGATCTGCAAGGATGCACTTTCTTGGAACTATGATGTAGAACATACTTTTCTAAATCTAAAGGATGTTATGTACCATGCACAAATTTTGGCAATACCTAATTTTTTCAAGACCTTTGTAATAGAAAGTGATGCATCAAGAGTGGGGTTGGGGGTTGTGCTCATGCAATAATGTAGACCCCTTACATTCATAAGCAAGGTATTATTGGGGTGAAATATGGTTAAATTCACTTATGAGAAGTAAATGACGACTATTATTTTTGTAGTCCTCCATTGGTAACCATACTTGTTAGGGCAACATTTCATCATCAAAATAAATCATCATAGCCTCAAGTACCTATTGTAATGGAGGATTTATTCCCTTGAGAAGTAGAAATGGATTACTAAACTCTTAGGGTATGACTATGAGATAGTCTACCACAAGGGAAAAGAGGATGTGGTAGCAAATACTCTTTTTAGTCTCCTAGAAATATGGGATGATCTCTATGCACTATCAATCCTCAGGGTTGATTGGCTAGAGGTGCTTAGGTTAGAATGACAAGGTGATCCCACATTGGTAACCTTCATTTAGGACCTCTAGAAATAAATTAAGGATCATACTCACTATGCATGGAAGAAAATGGTATTGCACTACAAGCATATGGTTGTTATTTTATCCACTTCAAATATTTGACCCCATATTTTAATAAAACTTCATTCTTCTCCAATAGGACATTGGATTTTTATGAACGTATGAACGATTCAAACACAACTTCTATTGGCCTGGGTTGAATTTCGATGTAAGAACATTTGTGGATGCTTGTGATACCTACCAATACCAAAAAGGAGAAATGGTCAAATCACCAGGGTTCCTTCAACCTTTACCCATTCTAGAGTTACCATGGATAGATATTTTCATGGACTTCATTGAAGGGTTCCCTCTATCCAATGGAAAATTAGTTATCATGGTGATATTGAACATATTGACCAAGTGTGTGAAATAAAACCATAGGTATTAGAATTATTATTGATAATTACGTAGGTTTAAATATAAAATAATTAGGCTAAGAATAGCCTAACGTGGTGCTACCGTTAAGGTAGCTAATAAGTATGCAATGGTGCTAACTTACTAACAAGATAGTAAATCACACTAACAACTAATATTTGTTAATCAAAAGTGATTAATGAATATCTAACCTTAGGTAGTAAAATAATCTACCCAGGATAATTTACAAATTACCAAATAAGGTAATAATTATAATTATTGTATCATAGTAACTCTAACATCCCCCATTATTACATTACTTAGGTAATGTATATAATTGCCCTAATATAGTGAAGGAGAGAAATGAAATATGTTGATATGTTGGATCTAAGTGTACCTCTAGAGGAGTACCTCTAGGACTATATATGGATATGCCTATGAATCTGCTACTTGATCTATCATTGGATCTACCAATGGGTCTACCATAGAATTTACCTTTCTTATAGAAGCCATACAACATTTCTTTCATCTTGGTTGAGCTGCTCTGGCATGTGGATCTAGTTTCTATTGCTTAGGTTTTCCTCTGGGTCTGTCACCTCTAGGTCTAATAAAAATAAGTACTTCCAAAGTAATTAAGCAAAATTAGGTCATCTCTCACTTTGCTTTAACAACAAATGTCCTTATTGTAATATTTTCATCCTACCGGATTGCATGGGTAACCAACCATTGCAACCGCTAGGTGTACTAGAGTAGATCACTACATATGAGGTTCACTCTGTTACAATATGATTTTTGCAAAATTTTTGATAAGGTAGCTAAGGTTTCGGTTATAGCCGAAAATGCACCCCTATAAGTTTTCCCCTTTTTGCAAAACATGTTGTATTGAAGTTTTACAAGAAATTTGACTAAGATGTTGGTCTCTGCCTAAAATGCACCCTTATAAGTCATCCTCCCTTTTTAGAAAAATATTTTTTTGATGAAATTTTGCAAGAAGGTTGACTACGGTTTCGGTCGCTGTAAAAAATGCACCCTTTTTAAGTCTTCCTCCCTTTTTAGCAAAATATTGTTTTGATGAAATTTTACAAGAATTTTGACTAAGGTGTCGATCGCTACCGAAAATGCACCCTTTTTAAGTCTTCCTCCATTTTTAGTAAAATATTTTGTGAGGTAGGAAAGAAATTTGTATCCCCTCCTAAGTGCAAAATATTTGCAACTTATGAAGATTTTTAAGGCTTTTACAAATATTGCCTCCTAGGCAAATTTAAAAAAAAAAATCACCAGAAAAAATACCCTCTTTATTACAAGTACTTCAAACAAAAAGAGTTTGCTATTTATGAAGCCTAAAAAGAGGTACAATCCCCCTTTTATTGCAATTACTTCAAACAAAAACATTTGCTATTTATGAAGCCTAAAAAGAGGTTTGCAATGGTGATACCTAGGTTTACAAATCTGTCTCCCTTAGGTAATTTTTGAAGTCTTCCCCTTGAGTGCAAAAGATATTTGTACAAAACTTTGCTTCTTAGGCAATTTATCAAAAAAATTATCAAATAATCCCCTCCTTATTATAAGTACTTCAAGCAAAAATTTGCTATTATGAAGCCTAAAATAAAATATATAATTTTGATGACTTCTACTTTTATGATTACCTTTACAAGTTTTATCTCCCTTTTGTCAAAATATTTTTTGAAGGAAGAAAGGAATTATCCCCCTTAGTGCAAACAATTGCTACTTTGAAGGTTCCTTTATTTCACAAAAAACTTGTTCTTTCTTTTGATATACCCTAAAAGAGTATTGAAAGAGAATTCACTCTAATTGATATTTAATGGCACCTTCCTAAAAACCCTTTTGAAAAAGGATGATTAGTTTGAGGATTTTAATCCAAACAAGAAGAGTGAATTTTGGGTTTTTATGGAGTAAATATAAAAAAATTGGCTTTACCTATGCAATAAATTGCACAAATGGGTGTAATTTGGGGTCTTATGCTTGCTTGATTTTAACTTAAGAGGTAATTGCAAAAAAAAAAAATTGAAATGCAATAAACCATAAAAAGTGCCCACAAATTTTTAACACTTAGGTGTCGGATTCTACTGAAAATGCACCTAATTTAACAATGCCAATTTAACAAAAGGTTTCAATTGTTATCGAAAATGCACCTTATTACATAAATTTTTGCAATAAAATTTTGATTGTTGGTGTGCAATTTTTTTTGATATTCAATGTCTCCCCTTGTCTTACAATTTTACAAAGAATGTGACAAAAAAAATTGTCTTTCCTTTTTGTGTTGCAAAATAAACAAGTTTCAATGTTTCAACCCTTTGATTTTCACAATTTTTCCTTTTGTTATAATTTTGCAAAAGAAGAATCCAAATCTTAGTTTGTCCCCCCTCTTGTTTGCAAAATAAACAAGGTTGTGAAAATTTAGATCTTCAATATGATGAGATCTTTCTCCAATTTGCAAAAATATGAATGTGTAATATTTTGTGTTATATCCCAAGGTTTGAGAAAACAAAATGCACAATTTGCTTTTGATTTTGCAAAAAGAAGTTTTGATTTTCAAGTGCCCCCCTCCTTGTGTTACAAATTTGCAATTTCTTGTCCTCCCTTTGCTTTGCAAATTTAACAAGGTAGCACACCTTTCAAGCCAAGTCGACACACGACAAGATTTTTAAAGGCTTTCCAAAACCATTCGACACACGATGTGGTATTAATGGACCCAAGGTCTATTATTCATGAGTAAAACTCTTACTCTCAAAATTTGAGAAAGTTTTAAATATCCTATATTTGCAAAAAAATGTGCTATTTATTTGTATTACATCCTCTCTTGGAGAAAACAAAAAACACTCTTGTTGTTTGCAAAAACAAATGTGCTATTTATTTGGATTACATCTCAAAATTTTGAGAAACCAAAAATACTATTTTGAGGTTTTGCAAGAAAAATGTGTTATTTATTTGTATTACATCTCAAAATTCTGAGAAAACAAAAACACTATTTTAATTGGTTTTGCAAAAATGGATCCCTTTTCTTTCATTTTAATTTGCAAATTTTTTTAAATAATGTTGTATAAAAAATTTAATTTAATAATAAAAATAAAATAGTGTTTTAACAAAATCAATATAAATGTTAAAAGAAATTGATTTTAAAAATAATATTTATATTTAAAATATTAAAAAATATATTAAAATAAACTTTAATTAAATAAAAAAGCAAAAATAAACAATAAAAAATATTATTACCTTGGAGTATCAAGTGCACCCCTTTGTATTTTTTTTAGCAATTTTTTTTTGAAGAGGGGCGTAGGCGGGGTTCGTTCTCGTGACTTTCCCCGAAGCGCCTTAGCGCCAAAGGCTCGACCATTTTGGCTACATCGTCGTATGGGAGCTAAGGGAAAAGAATTCCCTTTTGAATTCTTCCCCACAATGCAGTGGGAAATTGTCGGACTGAACGCTTGTCCCTTTCCTGGTGCTTTCAGCGGCATAAAAGGTTTAAAATGATTGTGGCATGGTGGTTATAGGGGTAGACTGCGTGAAGATCTATGTGGCGACTTCTAGGGCGGACAGCGCAAAATACTGTGGCGGCCATAAAAGTCGGACAGCTGCCCGGATTCGTGGCGGCTACCGATTCCACCATGTAAATTCAAAAAAAAAAAAACAATGCAGTGGGAAAAAAAATGGGACTACTGTCCCACATGCATCATGCAGATGCAAATTTTAAAAACAAATATCCACACTATTAGCTTCAATTGCCTATGGGCAATTGAGAAGTGCCCATTTCGTCGGTCTCAACAACCTACCAACCCTTGACACATAAACAATGTTTCAATGATTCATGCAACGCCACCTCATCCCTATAACTGACCTACCATGCAATGCCACGTCAACTAGGTATCTTCCTAATCAGCAGAGGTGCCACATTAGTGTGGTGAGATGTCATCACATATCACTTAGTTTTTGTGCCTACCACGTGTCTCCCTCGATCCTTATGTTGGACTAGTTTAGCCTCAATTGTCAGTCTACATCTGCAAGTCCACCTTGGGATCTATGCCTCAAAGTTCACACCCACCAATATTTCAGGATGACATCAACGGGTGTTTGGGATTGGAGTCTGCACATTGGTGTTGAGATCAAATTTTGCACATCAGTATTGGGATTGCTACATGAACTCCATTATGGAGTGGGTGTAGGGGAGTAGACTGCACAGGTTGGAGGTGCAACGATCTCCCGATGTAGAGGGACAACCTCTCTAGCTATCAGTGCCTGTATGGGATGATATTTTGGGGCTGTCATAATTGGAATTTTATGTCGGGTCGGGTTGCATAGATTTTCGTGCTACCGGCTCGATGCAAGTACATGGAAAAAATGTGAATAATTAAAATCAACTAATCACTACTAAATTAGCAAAAAATAATGAAATTTAAGCTAAAAACAAACAAATAAAATTTTGTGTTTCGATAATATCTTGCGCTGAACCAGATGACAAAAATCCACGTCATGGGTTTCCATGCAAGCTCTAGGAGGGGTCCCAATCCAATCAAGCTGCTTCCTTGGAGATGTGCCCACTCACTTAAAATTAATTTTCCCAAGTCACGCGTTGCTCTGATACCATGAAATAAAACCATAGCCATTAAAATTATTATTGACAATTGCATAGGTTTAAATATAAAATAATTAGGCTAAGAATAGCCTAACGCGGTGCTACCATTAAGGTAGCTAACAAATATGCAATGGTGCTAACTTACTAACAAGATAGTAAATCACGCTAACAACTAATATTCGTTAATCAAAAGTGATTAACGAATATCTAACCTTAGGTAGTAAAATAATCTACCCAGGATAATTTACAAATTACCAAATGAGGTAATAATTATAGTTACTGTAGCATAGTAACTCTAACAGTATGCTCATTTTTTCTTTGTAGGTTAGCCCTATACTATAAGGATAGTGGCACACATTTTTATGAATTAGATATTTTGGCTCCATGGTAACCTACACTCCATAGTTAGTGATCGTGACAAGGTGTTCACTTATAATTTCTAGGAGGAATTGCATCACATCTAGGGAATAGAGTTAAAGCAAAGCATGTCTTATCACCCATAGAAAAAATGTTTAGAAATAGGTGGTAAATAAGTATCTTGAGACATACTTTCAATGTTGTCTCTGATCACCAATCCAAGTGGAGTCAATGGCTTCCTCTAGTAGAATGGTGGTACAACATTGATACTCATACCACCACAAATATGACTCCATATGAGTTAGTATATGGACAAAAACCTCCAACACTTACCTATTACTTGCTTGATAGGTCAAATTTCAAATTAGTTGATACAAATCTCACTTGAAGGCAGGAGTTCTTAGCTATTCTGAAACAAAATTTAATAGTCATCTAAAATTGCATGAAACAACAAGTAGATAAACACAAGACCAAGAGGGATTTTGTAGGAGACATGATTTTCCTCCATCTTCAACCCTACAATTAGATGTCCTTAAAATAAAAGGGGTGACACAAGCTAGAAAATAAGTTCTATGGATCCTATAAGATACTCCAATAGGTAGGAGAAGGTGCTTATAAATTGGATCTATCACTAACATCCAAGATCCACCCAATATTTCACATGTATTGCCTAAAGAAGGTGGTGGGGACACATACCTAGGTACAAACAATCCTTCCTAAATTAGATGAAGGATCTATTCTTCTTCAACCAACAACCATATCGAATTGAAGGACTCGACATATTTGCTTTCGTGACATTATTGAAGTGCTTGTATAATGGCAGGAGCTATAGACAAAATATGCCACATGGAAGTCGTTTCGGGAGATGCAACAACAATTTCTAATTTTTCAACTTTGAGGACAAGCTTCTTTAAGAGGGGTGACATGTTACATACCTCTTAAATGTAACTCATGTTGGCATATGATATTGTACCACATGGGGTATGTAAAATGGGATATGTGCTAAGTTAGAAATAGGCAGGAAGATGTATCATAGAATTGTGTATGTAACTATTTTGGAATCATGTATATAACTATCATAGAATATGTACTCAAAAATATTATCATAGAATACTAATATAGAATATTGTTATGGAGTATCTAAAATAAATGCTTGTAAATATTATAAAAATGGAAGGATGTAACCCTCATGGGACTAGTGAAGATTTAAAATATTTTGTAAGGAGGTTGCCCCCTCAAAGAGGCCAACGATAGTAATATTACTTGTCTTGAATTTTTGCATTTGTTGTTATTTTAAATTTTCACGTTTCATTTAAATGCTTCTACTATTGGATATGCGATAATAGTGATGCTTTTGTCAATAATATTTGTAATCGTAGTTAGAATTATCTTTGGCACTGAATTTCTTATCTTAGTATAACTAAGAACTAAGAATTTCAAGGTGAAATATTTTCATGAGAAAAAAGGTTCATTACAACTGCTTCAATTTTTAGATCTTTTATATTTAAAATGAAGTTTGGTGAGAGAAAGGAATTTTTCCTATAGTCCTACTTCACTCAAAGGAATACCCCAATTGGAAGAGAAAATAGCATAAGAAAGGATCAGAAGATGCAACTCATATTTTATTGAAAGGGAGGATGCCATCTTCACAACATAAGAATAAGTAGGCATACTTTGGGGTGCATCAATGTTTGGATATCAAATCAATGGTCGACACTATTTTCCTTCTCAAAGCCAACAACTTGAAGATGCCAAGGCCCATGAATTTTTATTTTTTCATTCAATGAACCACACCGATATTTCGACGAGTAAAGGTAAACTAAGAAAATGAGACCCATCGAAAGCAAAATGAGGTTAACTCTGAGGTATAGTCGAAGAAGACCTGTCATTGGCAAAATGAAATCTTGTATCAACCGGGGAGACAAGGTAGTTACCTGCATATACAAGAAGATAGTCCAAAGGAAAGTTAAGAGGATATTTGCCATAGGATTTCAAATTTAACTTTTATGGTCTAGCCTATTAAAACCTTCTACATGGCAATGGAAATAGTTGTCTGTTACATGGGTGAGCCTAACCTACCATCCTATGCCAGTTAGGGAGGCCATACCTGTTACATTAGCAAGCGAGAGACTCTAGAGGGAAAATTGTAAATACCTTAATGGTGCAACCATCTCAAAGCCATAACAACAAGAGGTGGCCACAACAATTTTCCATCTAAGGGCTCAAAAGCCTCCAACATTGATGGCCTCAAATATAGAGACCTCAAAGCTATCAACTAACAATTGTAGAAGGATTTTGGTTATAGAGTAGAGAAGAATAGGTTGAACTTCTACATAGATTTTTAGAGAGAAGAGCCCTCATCCTGACCTATAAATAGGCCTATAATTTCATTGTAATGGCATGTGGAGTTTCTTTCTTGTGCCTCATATCTAGCCTTATGATCTCTTCCTTTCACTCATTGATTATACGTGCAGGGACTTAAACTTAAGCCATTGTCTAAGGAGAATTGAGCCTCTTTAGACCACATGCCTTGTAACTATTTTAGCACATAAATGGAATTTAGGACTAATTTCATTTTATCCTACTTTTTTGAGCGTGCTTTTAGTTTTGGGTTATATGTAATATAGTGTGTTTAAATTCTAGCTATTAGATTGTGGTGAATGTTTTCAATTCTATCTTATTTATGCAATTATTGGGGGAACCATGATCTTGGTGCATTTCCCCCATATATTAGGTTCACTTTTCCTGCAATTTACTTTCTAGTAGTTTTACTTTTCTATTATTTAAGCTTCTTGTCTTTTACTTTCATTGCATTTTCTTTCCCTGCACCCCTTAAGAGAAGCATGCATGAACCTACAAAGTCTTAAAATACTCTAAGATCAAACCCAACAAGGATCCAACCTCAGCTAAAAACCCTAGAGGTTGCCTTGTAGGTGATCCCTTCACCCATAACACTTCTTGTTGTGTCACTCTATGTGAGGCATGGGTGTCCCAAGCACATCATACATTCACCTTGATAAGCCAAAATATTCAAAGATGACAATAATTTGTTTGACACTCTCAATAGGATAAGCTTTTATGTTCTCTCCACAAAGTTGAAAGAAGACCCTCAAATTTGATTTTGGTGAAGGTCATAGTCAATCCGCTTATAAAAAACTATTGGGATGTTCACCTAATGACTCCAATAAAAATAAATACTCTAAAGAAGTCGTCCAACAAAAGTTAAGAATGAGACTCTAGTGGGGGTCTCTATCTCTTAAACTCTTATTAAAGAATTATATCCCCACCTAGGTGACTCCATTCTAAAGAAAAATGCCTAGAATTATATGAGTGGACCCGTGACCAGAGCCTTTGCCTAAGCTGATCAACAAGAGTTGGTCCCACCCCTAAATAGAAGAGAGAGGAGGAACCAATGATGCAACATAGAAGTCTCATTAAACCAACTTAATCAAAGATTTCTAGTGTGGAATGATAAATGTTTGATGATCCCACCTACTCCACCTGATGTATGGGATCTAATTCCCACCTTAGCACTCAAGTCCCTACCTTCTTTGGAGAATATGTTGTCACCCTAATAGAGCATTTGCACCACTTGGTGAGCTTGTGCATAATGCATTTTATTGAGAAGCAAGATATAGCCCTAAGGCTACTAGTGACCTATTTTAGAGGGAAATTCCATGAATGGTACATCTTACTTAATCTTCAATCAGTTGAAAATTGGAACCACCTAGTAGACCTCTTGATAAGCAGATTTAGAGAGAAGACAAATGCGACGACTATCCTAGACTAGCTCATGACCATCAATAGGGAGCCCATAGAAACAATGGATAATTTCAAATGTTCAGTTGCATAATACTTGGCAAAGGATCTCCGATGATATTTGACCACCTTCAGGTATGGCATTTATCTACTAATTGAAAACTTTTAATTATGATATTTTCATGATGGTCAAGTCTAAGGGAGGTAAATCATTACTAAAATCCTATGGGATAGCCATTTAAGCTGAAAAGGATCTAATCCAAATTTTGAGGCTAGCCCCTAGAACACATCTTCCATTATTTTACTCCATATAGCTCTTGCATCATACCTCTCTAACCATCCAACCCACCATCAGTTTGACTACTTATATCATGAGCTTAGGGAAAACTCAAATTTTTAATCCTTATGTTGTTAAGATTGATGAGGCATGGAACATGATGAGGACCTTCTCTAACAATATCACAACTTTGAAAAGCATAATGCTCAAAGGTTTCCCTACCAAAACTACCCAAAGGCTCTTTTTCAACATGTAAATCAAAGTTTTTGACCATCTCTAATTGGATATCAAAAGCCTCTATTTTTTACCAATAGAAATCTTGGTCAATTGTAGAATTCAACTTAGTAGATAGTATTTGTGCTAGTTCCATCCCAATAAATGTCTCCAAATCTAGTTACGGACTTGGTCACTTCATAAACAATTATATCAAAGATGCCAGTGTGTGGTATTATGCCACTCTTGACTACTACCCTTTCAAATTTCATATAAGAAAAGAGTATTAGATAGTCAAAACAAATCCACCCAATCATACACACACCCCATTTACATAGTTGGAGGCCAAGATGATAAGTCTAGAGTGTGCCCTATAGCCTTTGACTATGCCACCAACCATTGGTTCCTCAATTTTATAGTAGACTGCCATCACTTGGGATAAAGCAAAATTTTGTGTCGTATCGGATAAAGTAGGTGCCTCAACTCTTAGGAGGTAGCAAGTCCAATCAGACTACATCACTAGAGCTAATAGGAATGCCATTGAAGAGCAAGAGAAGTCTATTTTGACTGATCTTAGATGTTAGAGAAGGGAAGCAAATAATTGAAGGAGCATCCTGATGCAAGATCCACTAGAGAGCCAGACAAGAAATTTTGATGATTACTATAATAATGTCAAAGCCTTCAAGGAATCCCATTGTAGATCCACCAAGACCTCCAACAATAAAAAGGTTTAGGCCTCTGACAATATTGAACACCATCCCAAAGACTCCTTCCATAAAATCTTTTAATGTAGTAGAACACATGAGAAAATCCATCATAGCAATGCCTCTTTGAGAAGTTCTCTTGATTCCAAAGAAGATGAAGCATTTGGAAGAGGCCCTACATAAGCAAAAAGAGTTGGGTAGAAAAGGGACACCCATCGTGCTACAAGTCTCCAACTCATATTCCAATTGATCCAAAGCCTCTACCATTCTACTTGAGCCTGATCTACAGAAACAAGTTGATACATAACTACCTAGTGGACTTGGGTTCAAGCACATCTATCATACCCAAAAGGATAGCGATTGTGGTTGGTTTAGTATATGAACCTACCAATAATAGGGTAGTTTAGCTATATGGCACTCTAGTACTAATATTTGGATTGGTATGGGATCTTCCTCTGGCACTCCAAGTATACCCCAACCTAACAATATGCCAAGATATAACAATGATTAATCTATGAACCACATTTAGAATATGCCTTTTGAGTGACTTCACCGCTAATATTAGAGGATACTTATCCCTAGATTGGACTCACATGTTGCTTCAAATCCAGTATTGGACCAATTTTAAGACCCTTTGGATTCCCTCCATATGCATCACATAGAATAAGTTCCCTCAATGGATATTAATTAGGAGAAAGCCTACACAGGTGAAGAGAAGCCATCAAAATTAGACTAATTTGTGGATGAGATGAATCCATACATTCTTGATGATCACCTAGAGAAATGGATATTCGATACATGGGGGTCAGGTTTTGACAAGATATTTGATCCAACTAAAATGGGATGATCCATTATATATTTTAAATAGTAAAAAAATATGGGAACTATTTTTTCCTTATGGATTGGGAGGTTTTTCCAAAGCACAAATTGGGTTGTCTGACATATGAATCCGAGATCAAGGTGAACCTATTATTCAAAAGAAGGTGTCTCTTTGTAGGGATGTGTAGCTCTATCTTAGGGATGAGGTCCTGTTGAATAGAAGACCTTTGAAAAAGGATAAATGACCATATGATCAAGAAATGAACAAAGGACAAGGGTACTAAGGGGTTTTTGGATTTGTGAAGTAGCCTCAACTCTTGAACTAGGTACATGGAAAATCCATGGAAAGACAAATCTAGGAGTGAAATATGCCAAGGGAAAAACAACACCCATATCTAAATAAAATATTATTAATGGTTGTTTGTGAGACAACCCAATTTTAGGAGGAATCCCACAAGCAAAAAAAATTAATAATGACACATGTTCCAACCTCAAATTTTAGAATATAAGCATGTTAGGCTATAAATGTATAGCATAATTTATTATTTTATTATTTTTTATTCACACGTAGTGTCTTATCTTCTAGATTCCATCATGCTATAATATATTGTTAGTGAGTGCCTAAGTTAGACTATGCTTAGAATAGATGATCGAATATTTTTTGTTTGATCAATTTTAGCTTCATTTTGTTACAAGATATTCTAAGCGTATCTCATTTGTATAAATCCATGATTGATGAATGAAATCAGTGATTAATTTCCTACATTGGTATCAGAGCAATAAATTTTGATTTACAAAATGATATTCACAAATTTGCTTTGTCCTTGTTTTGAATGTGCTTTGCAAAAAACAACAAAATTTATACGTGGTCGATCTGAAGTGAGATCAGGTGGTGCATCTAATTTTACATCTCTCATAGTGCTAGTATACCATTTTGGATTTTTCTTCTATTTTGGAGGAGTCCTTGCTTTAGTCTCCTCAAAATCTAAGTATGTAGTAGGAGATGTGTCTTTGATAGTTTCTGGTGTATCCAACTTGGAAGCTTCATCGAATACCACATCTCAATGAATATTCTTGGTTTTAGGGTCGATACCCCTTGGATTCTTCATCATAACCAAGAAAGATACATTGCAAAGTTTTCTCATCTAACTTATGCCTTTTCTTCTTTGGAATGTGCATGAAGGCTTTGCATCTAAATATCCTTAGATGAGAAATGAAGGGATTTCTTCTACTCCATGCTTCTCGTGGTGTGAATCCTTGAATAGCTTTTATGGGTTCCCAATTCATGAGATACACAATAGTAGTGACAACTTCTGCCTAATATTGTTGCCTAAGATGTGCGCCTGCGAGCATATATTGAACCATCTCTATGATGGAACAATTCTTCCTTTCAAAAAATCTATTTTTCTAAGGGGTATAGGTTGTAGTAAGCTATAATTTTATCCCACGTTTAGTGATATATTTTCAAAAATCATTATAGGTGAATTACCCCCTCTATTTGAGTGGAGGTTCTTGATTGAACATCCTGATTCTTTCTCAACAAGCTTCTAAAACTGCTAAAAATACAAGAATACTTCTAACTTTAGATGTAGAAAGAAAAGAAGCTGAAGATGCAGATGATGAAGAAGAAGAAGACATAAGTGAATAAGAAGACTACAGTTTTAGAGCATGAACCAACTTCAGTACAAGAAGCCCTTAGTGTGCCTCAATGGAAGGTATCTATGGATGCTAAAAATATGTCTCTTATGAAGAATAAAACATGAGAGTTAGTTGATATGCCTATTGGTAAGAAACCCATTGATTATAAATGGGTATACAAAGTCAAATATAAGGTATATGGAACTATTTATAAGCATAAATCCCACCTTGTTGCAAAGGGCTATGCTCAAAAGAAGGCTAGACTATGAAGAGACATTTGCACCAACTACAAAAATGATAACCATTCATGTTCTTTGTGCAATCGTAGCACAATTTAGATGGAATATTCATCATATGGATGTGAAGTGTGCTTTCTTAAATGGTAATTTAAAAGAAGTGTACATGAATCAACCTGAAGGATTTGTTTTACAAGGACAAGAACAAAAAGTTTGCAAACTGATCAAGTCCTTGTATGGGTTGAAAAAAGCTCCCAGAGCTTGGTGCATAAAGATTGATAATCACCTTTTGTAACATGGTTTCAAGAGAATTCCCTCAGATGCCAATCTCTATTTCAAGAAATTTGATTATGAAATAGTGATATTTGTACTCTATGTTGATTATCTGATCATCACTGGAAGTTCAGAAGAGATGATTGTAAAAATGAAGGGTGACTTGAAAAAGTCATTTGAAATGACAGATCTAGGACTTCTCCATTATTATTTTGGCTTAGAAATTTTGCAAAAAAAGAACCATATCAGGGTTACACAAATTAAGTATGCCAAGGCATTAATTGAAAAATATCAAATAAAATATTGTAAGCCTAAAGCAATTCCAATGGAAACTACGTTACAATTGTCTCGATATGACAAATCTCCTCAGGTAGATGGAACTCTCTATCAATAGTTGATTGGGAGTATCGTATCTTATGAATACCAAGCCAGATATTAACTTTGTTGTAATATATATTTCGAGGTTCATGCAGGAACCTAAGGTTAGTCATTGGAAGGTAGTAAATCAAGTTCTTCACTATGTTCATGGCACACTAGAATATGGCTTGGATTACAAGAAGAATGATAAGTTCTTCTTGAAAGGATACACATACTCAAATTATGTTGGATCTATAGATGACCAAAAAATGATGTTAGGATACAAATTTCATCTTGGATATGGTCCTGTCTCTTGGCACAAAAATAAGTAGCAAGTTGTTGCACTTTCATCGACAAAGATAGAATATTGCACAACATGAGGAGCAATGTGTGAGGTAATATGGTTACATCACATTCTTTCAAGTATGGGTCTTCCAAAGAATCTTCAAATACACTTGAATTGTGATAACCAAGGTATTTTGAAACTCATCAAGAATCCAGTATTCCATGAACGCACAAAGCATATTGACACTCAATATCACTTTATTTGACATGAGGTTCCAAAACAAAATATTTAGTTCTAGTACATTCCCACCGATAAACCGGTTGCAAATATTTTCACTAAGGCAATTGCACGTATCAAATTCAAGTTGTTTTGCAACTCTCTATGTACATAAAATAATGTAATAAGGGGGGATGTTAGGCTATAGATGTATAGCATAACATATTATTTTATTATTAATGGCTTATATTCTAGAAACCATCATGTTGTAATATATTGTTAGTGAGTGCCTAAGTTAGACAATGCTTAGAATAGATGATCAAATATTTTCTTGTTTAATAAGTTTTAACTTCATTTTGTTATAGGCTATTCTAAGCCTGTATCATTTTTATAAATCTATGATTGATGAATGAAATTAGTTATTAATTTCATACAAATCACTTAATTCACTCCTAAAAAGATGTGCCCTGACATCTACCATAAGGTTGTTGCTCATAATCCATAATGGTTGAAACTTGGAGAGTGTGAGCTATATTCAAAAGCATAGCTAGGAGAAATTTGTGTGATAGTATCTGAATCTAATAATTGGGATTTGTTTTTAGGAACCAAGGAGCATTAAATACCTTGGTCAACCACCCATACAAAGTATGCATGCAAATATTGTGTCTAGGTATGAGTGCCAAATCTATCAGGTCAAGCATCCATTGTAGATTTCATAACAAGGTCAATGACATGCTTAAATATGGATGGGTGTGAAGTAGGACATTAGTGCAAGTAAACCATAGCTGATGGCCAATGATGCCATAAAAAACTTACCTTATCATAGGAATTATCACACACCATTCAAAACCTCATCAGGTTGATGAAAATAAAACTACCATGACTGAATACAAAGAAAATATAATGGATAATCATGTCTTTGTTTATATGAATACATAGGGAAGTTGGGTATTCAAATATGGGTAGGTCTATAAAAGGAGGAGCTTCCATAACTATGCCTCATAATATTCCAAGTAAGTCACTCTCCAAATAGGGAAACTACCTACCTAATATTTCCTTGCATTAGAGGAGCTTGGAATAGAATTGTTGTGCCAAAGTTGAGCAAGATGAGAAGACCTAGAGCTCCTTAAATTTATCAAGTAGTTGATGTTGTAAATATTACAAGGACGCTGACAAGGGGAGGCCTTCACAAAAATTTTCTAGCTAGCTCAACACTTCTCATGCTACAAGGTGATGTTGACCACATCGATTGGACAAGCAAAGGATCAAATCCTTTCCAGTGGCAGCTAAGTCAAACCTCATTGTTAAAAGGATCCCAAATCCTTTTTAGTGGTAGGTAAAATAATTTCACTATCGGTAGGGTTTCTAGCTACTAAATGACCTTGAATTCATCCCTCAATTAGAGGGGTGGGTTTGGAAACTGAGCCATCCTATTTTGGTAATTGGGTTTACGATTGTAATCCTGGTGCAATTTTAAAATGGTTCCAACAATATACCAACAAAAGAAAACTCAAGATCCATAAGAGGAAGAATAGGAAGGGGAGAGATGAGTCAAGTAAGGATTCAATAAGACCATATGGGATTGTTGATCCATATGAGAGTCACCCCTTAAAATTCATGGCTAAGTGGCTAAAATTAGACAAAGAGATGAATAAAATCCTAGAAGTCTAGTAGGGCCACCTTGAAGGATCAAAGAGTTATCAAGGATAAAAAAACAACAAAATCAACATTCATCA
This sequence comes from Wollemia nobilis, assembly GCA_028583015.1. Classification (NCBI taxonomy): domain Eukaryota; kingdom Viridiplantae; phylum Streptophyta; class Pinopsida; order Araucariales; family Araucariaceae; genus Wollemia; species Wollemia nobilis. The sequence goes on along the minus strand of JAQPPZ010002170.1, from coordinate 9,223,101 downwards.
AACCAAGAGATATTCAATAAGGCAAAAAATTGAGCTCCAATTAACGCCCAAACTAAAAACTAGTCTAGAGGCTTAAAGCAAACCACCCCATTCATAAAATCACTCAAGCCCTATGTAGAAATTTTTTGATACATGCATAATCCAAAGGTAGATCTTTTCTTGGGAGTCTCAAGCCAAAATCCATAACTTCCCCATGCCATTCTCCCATTTTTCTTTCTCTTGTTTTTATTTTTTTCTATCCCTAGTTTTCAAAATTTTGACTTCACACCTAAGGATAAGGCAAGTAGTCTAGGATTCACTCTCTTCAGTAGGCTTAAGAGCCTTGGGAGTCACCAAGACTATGAAATTTTCCCTATAGTCCTACTTCACTCAAAATAATGCCCTAATCAGAAGTAGAACTAGCATAAGAAAGGGTCGAAATATATGACCCACCTTCTGTCAAAAGGGAGGATGCCATATTTGCAAGACAAGAAGAAGAAAGTATATTTTTGGGTATGATAGCCATTGGATCCCAAATCAATGGTTGGCACTCTTTTCCTACTCAAATTCAATAGCTTGAAGGTGTTAAGGCTTGTAAACTATTGATTTTCCATTTGATGGCCCACACTACTCTTTTAACAGGTGAAAGCAAAAGAATGAAATGATGCCTCCATAGTTGAGGAGTAACACATGGAAACCAACTAGAAGTAGAGGGATGTGAGGACTAAGGTATAGTCAAATAAGTCTCACCATTGGCTAAAATAAATCTTGTTTTAACTAAGGACACAAGGCATTCGCCTGCATATACAAGAATATAGTCCAAAGGGTTGTTAAGAGGATATCTACCATAGGCCACCAAAGTTAAATTTTATGGCCTAGCCTATCAGAATATTCTATGTAGAAATTACAATGATCGCATATCACATGGGTAAGCCTAACTTTCTATCTTGAATTAGTTAGGGAGGCCATATCCGCTACATCAACAAGCATGAGACTACATAGGGAAACTTAGCAAGACATTAATTGGGTAACCTTCCTAGGGCCACAACAATGAGATATGGCAGCAACAATTTATCATTCAAGGGTTTGGAATCCTCTAGCATTGATGGCCCTAGATCTAGATACCTTGAATCTGTAAACTAGTAGTTGCAAAAATATTTTGGCTATACAACAAAGAATAATAGGAAATCCTCCTACATAAAGTTTTGGAGGGAAAGTGCCCTCATATTGGACTATAAATAGGCCTATAGTTTTATTGTAAATTCATTGGGAGATACCTTCTCATACCTCATATCTGGTCTTATGATTTCTTACTTTCACTCCTTCTTGGTTGTATGAGCAGGGATCAAACCTTGAGTCACTGTCTAAGGAGCATTGAACCTCTTTAAGATGCATGCCTTGTAACTATTTTAGCACATAAATGGAAGTTATGACTAATTTTGCTCTATCCTACTTCTCTATGTGTGCTTTCAATTTTGGGTTATGTGTAATATAGTGTGTTCAAATTCTAGCTATTAGATTGTGGTGAATGTGTTTAGTTCTATCTTGTTCATATAGCAGGAGGGGAAGCCTGATCTTGGTGCATCACCCCCATAGCTTAGATTTAGTTTTTCTACCATTTACTTTCTTGATATTTTACTTTCCTATTATTTAAGCTTCATGTATTTTAATTTTATTACATTTCATTTCCCTACATCCCCCTAAGAGAAGCAAGCTTGAGCCTACAATATTTTAAAGTGCTCAAATATTAAACTCAATGAGGAGCCAACCTTAGCTAAAAAACCTAGAGGTTTCTCTATAGGTGATCCCTTCACTCATGATGCTTCCTATTGTATCATTGTATATGAGGTGAGGGTATCCCAGGCTTTCATCCCGACAAATTGAAACATATAGAGATAACAATAGTAAGCAAATAGCACAATCAACTACATTATCCATTGTGTTTGATAAGTATATTTTCCAAAATTTTACCACATGTTTATGTCATTGCAAATGATTAATACCTCTATGCTATATACTTTAAGTTCTTCTCCATAATGTGTCACAAGTCCTTGATTTTTATTTGAGGACCTTAACCTGTGATTATCCATCTCTTCTTCTACACATAGTGGATTAGCATCTATGTCTGCGTTGATATTTAAAGATCTTGCTGGTCTATTTGTTGTACTAAAATTAAAGTCACCTACTAAAATCACCTCTCCAAGCTTGTTATATTTTGTGATATCTTATACCAATCTTATATATGGATCCTTATGATCTAAGTCATGATTTCTTATTATAATTTGATTGTTGTGGAACAAAATAACAAGTTGCATTGCTAATCAATTTGTCATTATCTATGATTTTGATCCATATATACTATTTATTTGGGACTTATTTATCAACTTGAATGAGTCTACTGCAAGATATTTTTATTAGTATTGTTACTTATCCAAGTCATTTTCCATTTTCTACGACTTCATTCCATACTAATATGTTTTTGCATCCTTCATAATTAGGTATCTTGCATCCATCATGTTCATGTGTTCCTAAGAAGTATAATTATATCATTTTATTTAGCTATGGGCCTTAGACTAGGACTTCTTCTCCATGGATATCCATGACAATTCCAAATGTTAAGTGTTCCCAACAGACCATAATTTCCTATTTGTTTTAGCTTGATCCATTTATAATTTATGTTTTCCCATTTTTTGACTAATTTTCTTTACCCTCACTCCATGCTATCTTTACTTTTTCCATTATACCCTCTTCTATTATTGTTGTATAGGAGTAAGATCATAATCTAGGTTACAATGTGATCCATGTAGCTATCCTCTATATTAGAGAACCTACCTTTTATCTCCTACACTTAACATTGTGACTTGGATTGGTCTAGCTCTCATGTCTTCCCTTTATTTTCATAGTCTACATGTTTGATGAATTTATCCACTTCAATGAAGTTTATCAATAAGAAATTATTTGTTATGTTAGTTGTGTCTTGTTCTCCATGCTCTTTTATTCCCTTAGTGATGATGTTTATTGACGTATTTTGTCTTTCCTTTCTTCTACTAGTTTTATTTTAGCTTGTTTCTCTATTAAATCTCTATGTGCCTTTTGCTTGATTTTTGGCTCTTGTACCACTAGTGTTCATGATCTAGTCTCCTCTAACTTATTTTATAGTTCTTGTTATTTTTCCATCATGTTTGCCATTGCTTCTTGAATTTCATTTATTGGTAGTAGATTGTCTTCATTTTCTTTTCTTTTTTGACCTAAAACTCAGTTTGAAGATGAGATCAAAATAGTTACTACTACACAAGGCCACGGTAGTGGAGGATTTTAGTTCCACCAATGATGTCTCCAATTGGTTGATTTGAATAGCTTATTTTGAGATAATATTTCCATGATAATGCCTTGTTTTTCTCTCATTACTGGTCAATTATAACATCTCATGTTACAAGGATCCTATGCATTTTCTAAAACTATTAGTCATGAGATGTGTTAGCCATGTTGTTAGCTAATATATTCAAGTTAAAATCAACTATTTTCACTTTGTACCCATTGGACTATGGGTTTTCCATTACTTGATTAACCTTTCCTAACTAGCATGCACCAAAATGTTTGGAATCTAAGTTTTTCAAGCTCTATCATTGCCCTTACCAAATGTATTTATTGGAATTTCAAATCATAAAATAAAATAACAAGAGAAGAAAAAATAAGATATTTGGGTTTGAAGGTTTTTTTGATTTTGTCTATCTTTTTTGTGCACCCACATATACCTTTGCACATGCACTTAGATCTATCAACTATTCTAGAATTTACCTCGACCACTTTAATTTACTTCTACCTTTGTAGTCTGCCTCCACCACTCAGATCTAACACTACCTCCCCACTTTTATCTCTACCTCTACCTTTGGAATCTACCTCTACCACATAGATTTACCTTTGTCTCCCTACTTATGCCTCTACCTCTAACTTTTGAATATGCCTCCACCACTAGAACCCTCCTTGCTTATGCCTCTATCATACATATCAATTGGATAAATTGTATAAAATGGAGGAATAAGTAAAGCATCTTGCATCTTGTAATACTACGATGTGATCATGATGTAATATGAGTGGAGCCTATTTCAATGCCATACAACCCATTAAAAAAATAGTTTGGGTTTGTGGCCATATTTAATTAAATAAATATTAAATAATACATAAAATTGGCTTGATTTACCTAAATTAAATATTTAATAATACATCAGTTTCTTAAAACTTTAATATTTAATAACCCATGCAATTTTTTGGGCTTGTGATCATAGTTTAGTATTGAATTAAAACTATCATACCTTATCAATATATTTATTTAATATTTAATCAATTAATATTTGATAATAAATAATTGTTTGGGCTTGGGCTAATAGTTTAATATTTAGTTAAAATTAATACAACTTACTATTATATTTAATAATATAAATGCATTTGTTGTTTAAAAGTAACAAGTGTAGAATTCTATTAGTATGATGGTCTTATGATGTGTAGTTGACAATTTTATATTGACTAGTATAATTTTCTAATATAAAGTACATGGAACTATTTGGGCTTGTGTTTATGACTCATGCATTGTGCCTAGTATGTGCAAAGGAAAAACTATAGGACCAACTAGTGGTGTCTTATAGATTATGGCCAAAGTGATGTTGTTGTAGAAGGTTTAGGCTATTATTTGACTAAAATGCATGTCAATAGACTCACACAAGAGAATGCTTTAGGAAGATGTTGCATATGAAGAAATAGACTTAAAAAATAAAAATTATTTCATTAATTATGAGATGGTATTATAGGTGTGCTAAGTTTTGCATAAGTGCAATAATATTGAGAAGAATCTAAGGAGAAAATAAGAAGTCCTTAGTTCTTGGTTTCTCGATTGAGAAGTCGACAATTATATTTATATAAAGAATATACAATATTAAAAAGAACATAGAAGGTGATATGCTTTAGCTTCTATCCATCATGGTATTATTAAGAAACAACCAAGAATTTGTTTCTCTTAGCTTGGAAATCGAGGTGTTTGTTCTTGAAGTGGAAAATTATCTAAATTGGTTTGAAATGACTACAAAAATATTCTAATGGTGATGTGTGACAATGTTGTTGGTTGTTTATCATATTTATGTGAACACCAATGGTTTTTATCATTTCTATATGGGCACTAGCGTACCAAAGTGTTTTGATGCTAATAAAATAATGGCGCTAAAGCATGAGTCTAGTTGCATAGCCTTGGCACCTAGGTGAGAGTTACAATTAACCTGTTTGGTAAGGAATCCAAAGATGCACCAAGGATGAAGCTCTCAAATGGATTTGGTGTCATGTATGAGGAACTATGAGCAACTCCTACTTTTCTTATCATTCATCACCCCTTGAGTATCAATATTGTGCTAACCTCAAACTATGTGAAACGGTTCTTGAATTGGTAAAGTGTATAACACTTTGATTGCAATGGAAATTATACCTATTTTGCACACATAAATAGATTGTGTGTCTCTTAGAAAGTGCTTTTTTGGGTGACCTCGACCATATTATCTATTAGGATAGATTCTAATTGTGTTGGATCTATAGATAAACTAGATGTTGTACTGCCATATGCTCTAGCAAAGTAGGTATATAGATTAAGGAATACAACATAGAACACTAGATGCATCTTCAAGTATGGAAATAGGTGGAGAAAAGAAGTGTTCTCTTATATCTAGCACTAGATGGTGTAAGGACCATAAGTCAATGGTTTGACCATTCGATGCTTATTGAATATTTGTTTGTTCTTTAGGTGGAGCCAAACCTTATCTCCAAACTCAAATGTGTGTGATGTTCTATTTTGATCATGGCACTCTTTAAAATTCCATTATTAGCATTAAAAATTTATTGACTTGCATTTGGATGTTCTACACAAGTTGAAAGAACTTTTCTTCCTTGTTGGCTTCCTTGGCTTGTGTTTCCATCATGATATCAATTAATATGTGGAAGGAAATATCTAATAGGGTGCTAGGCTAAAATCCTAGCTTCTTGGAATAGATTTCCCTATGGAGGAAAGAACAATATTGTTGTATGATTTTTGGATGTATAGTAGACTATCATCCCATGTCCATGGGTGGTTGTGGTTATACATCCATAGGAGATATACTATTATCTTGTTGACAACCTTGATTTTTTGATCAATTTATAAATGGAAGGCTACGAAAGATTGGAGCTTGGTGTTCAAGAGCATCCCAATATGACACCAAAAGTTTCTAAGAAATTAATTATCTCTATCTAAAATAATAGACCTAGGTAGACCAAAGTGAACCCAAGCTTGTTGGAAGAACAAACGAGTGGTCTTCACAACATTGATTCTTTTGCTACATGGATCCATGATAGCCATCTTACTAAATCTATTAACAACTACAAAAATACAATCATTTTGGCACTTAGTGATTAGTAACCATAATAAATGTTAGCTTTTGATGTTGTATACTTAATGAAATAAATACAAGGTATAAATGAGCATGCAATATTAATTACATGGAAAAGACAATATACTAAGTATGCAAATATCATGAGAAACTTCTGTAACTACTCATAAATAAACCATTAATGAAAGCTCACGAAAATAGTATATTACTTAAAATGGAGGTCTCAAACTCTCTATATTTCATACATGGTCTACATTGTATCTATCATATCAACTACTACTACTCTACCTTGTGCACTCCAAAATTATCTCTCTCTCTCTCTCTCTCTCTCTCTCTCTCTCTCTCTCTCTTTTCTCATATGTACATATAAAAGCATATATATAATAAGAGGTGACTCTTGACCTTCCAAATTCCTATGACTCTTCACCTTTCTATTGCATGGACTAATATGCACATGGACAACATGCACATTTACATCATCAAGTACTTTGCACATTCTAACACTTGTGCATTTATGACAATACATTAAGTAAATACTCAAACTATAATCTAAGACAAACTTCTAATCTAAACATGTACCCATGGTGGTACATTAGCATGTACCAAATAATGTAACATATTCCAACATCCCCCCGTATTACATTATTTGGTTATTGAAGACTTTAGTCTTCAATATGGATCTTTATATTTCATATGTTCTTCAAATGGATTAGGTTATTTTTCTTCTTATTTAATCTGTGTATGGCTAAGTAATCTAAAGTATCATTGTCCTCTTATATTTATCATTTTGTATCTTCCATTTCTTTATCGATTTCTATTGCAAGTATATTTTCCATTTCTTGCAATCTGTTCCTCAAAAAATCCATTAGTTTTGTTTTGAACTATAACAATATCTTGTGAAATATCAATTGATTCTAGAACATATATATCATTGTGTATTTATCATGTAGCTTCTATCTATTTTTTATTTATGATGAGGCACTTATTGACTCCATTTATATATCTAAAATCAACCATCCTTTTGCTCTCTACCAACTTAGCTACTAAAATAAGATTTGATGTTAATCCAGGAACATACATTACAACATGTAAAAAGTATTTGGAAATTATGTACTAGGTGTTACACACACATATCCATGTATAAGATAGGTTTTACCATCAAAAATTTTCAACTTGAGATTGTTAGTGACTTCAAGGCAATCAAACCATTGTAAATTTCTTATCATGTGATGACTTGCACCATAATCAATAAACCAAATGTCTTTTCCATTTGAACTTGTGCTTGAAGTAATTTTGCATTTTTGATATGGAGTATTGTATGAATTTTGGTCTTGAATCCTTTCATAGTATATCTTGTGATGATATGTTCCTCTTGCTAACTTATCCATTATTGTCTTCAAATAATAGTTTTATTGTTGTATTCCTTATGTCTCCCAATATTTTCAACTTCTAGATTTTGAGTTGAATTTGAGTATACTAACTTTTAATTCTCCAAATTTTGTAGTATACTTTGAAATTTTCAATTATCAAACAAAGGTTTTGTCAAGAATTTAATTTTTCAAAACTCTAGGTAGTATTCCTTTTAGCTCCCTAGTATTATGTATATGATCAAATTTGATAAGATCTTTCCAATTTTCAAGTTTTGTTGAATACCTTGTATCTCCCAAGTGTTTTGAATGTAATATGGTTTTAATAAAGTGCTTATATATATTTTGAGTTGAATTCATTTTGTCTCCCTAATGTTCAACTTCTATTCTTCACCTTATTTATCTCTATTTATGAATAGAATGTTGTACTTAGTATGGCACTGAGAGGGGGGGTGAATCAGTGTGGCATTCCAAAACATGAATTAACAGCTCTAAAAACCACAACAATTAAAACTTATAAACAAATATAATAAGTACATCAAGAGAACATCACACAACATAGATTTTTAACGAGGTTCACCAAAATGGCTACTCCTCAAAAAGAATGGCCGCTTGGACTACCATCCAAATCCAGCCTCTTTCAAAGCACCAACTTTACAATTTGTTTACCAGCACCAACTAGAAGGAGCACCAACCCCTTATTTATCTGCACCAATAGAAAGGAGCACCAACCCCTAATTTGCCAGCACCAACTGGACTTCAATTTTGAATGAAAATGTTTGACAAATACCTTTGTTATTGCAAGACTCTAACTGATCTACTTCACCTTTGCAATCTCTACACACTTTGCTCTTTCTTGCGCAATCTCTTCACATAATCTGCTGCACTGCTATAGCCAAAATTTGCAATCAACTTTGCCCTTTGCGCTCTCTGCTCATTCTGCTTTCTCTGCTCACACTCTTCACACACTCTGTGTCGTTCCACACTCTGCTCTCTGTGTGCATTCACAATCACACTTTGAACAACTCGACACAACTAGCTCACATTATGCACTTCGCTATCATCTCGTCGATTCTACGCTATCTATGCTTTTACGGCCGCATCTCGAACTTCAACATTCACCCGATGGATGCCTAAATCTCCAAACAGCCCCGCTTATATACTTGAGATTTTGAGATGAAAACCCTAATAGTAGTCGGTCGATTATGCAAATGCAAACCCTAATCTTGGTCGATTGCAAACCCTAAACATGGTCGATCGCAAACCCTAAATGTGGTCAATTGCAAACCCTAAAATCTGTCGACCTGCATTGAATGACTTCGAACCGCTCGTCCACTGCATTATTAGATCTAACTCGCTCGAGTTGACAACAATGACAAAACTCTTGCAACACCTTGCTCAACAATCTCCCCCTTTGGAATTGTTGGCAACACCGTGTACATTCCTCGTAACTCTTCTCCCCCTTTGTCAATAATACCAAAGGGGCTGCTGCAGACTCCCCCGAGTCCATACACACCATTCTCGGAACCACATTGAAATAGTTAGCAAAAATCATGGATATGATCAATAAGATGAACAAATGCACAAATGCCCCCCCTGAGAATTTGATCCCAATGGCTAGTTAAATTTTAGACTATTCTTGGGAATATGTGGCCACTTCAATTCACGCTGTCTTCTGAGCCTCAACCCTCTGTTTCTCTGCAATCTCAAACTTGTCCACTTATTTTAGTGAAAGCATACACTGATCGTTTAACTATCCAACTTTTTGCTCTGTAATGCAAACAACATCTGCATATACATCTTGAATATTCTCAACAGAATTCAACCTACTGACAGCTGTTTGTATTTCTCTGCAGTGAGAATCCAACAGACTACCTCAATTATTTATAAAAGCACCTCAAACATTCATCACCAGGCTGGAAATCATCTGGCTGCACATTATAAACTTTTTCTTCAATCTTCCCATTCAATATGCTGATTTCACTTCTATCAACAAAATTGACAAGTGACTCACATCTGTACCAATTTTTGTCCAACACTGCAATTTTACTGCCAACTCTTACTTTCAACTGTGCATGTCAAAAGAAGACATTTTGTCAAACACTTTATGGCCAACCATAGTGCACCTTACTCAGCCTCAAACTTCTTATCCTTGAATTGGCATTATATTAAAAGTTAAAACAAAACTGTCTGTGAATTAAATATATTCACCAAGGTGTAATGAAAGATCTGACAATCTTCACATCAAGCATCGAACAAAAACACGCTGCTATTATCGAAACACATATACACATCTGGGGCAAGCATTCTTTCAATAAACAAAAACAATCTGAACTGTTATAATCCATAGCTATAATCAGTGGCAGTAAGAACCATCAACAAAACAACAATGACATAAGCAATACTACCAATGGTGAAGATTCTCAATGCAAACACTACCCTTCACGGCACTTCCACACATAAATAAATGAACAGCCAACACACTTGACAATTATACCACAAAATCCCAATTGTTGGTCTTTCATCCTCAGATACCCATACAAATATACAGAAGCATTAAAATAAAACCTTTTTCAAAATGCTCCCCCTGAGGATGTGTTACCTGGAGTTGCTTAGTGCAGTAGAAGAGCAATCTCCTTTAGTTCAAGGAGACACGATTTCCTCTCTTCTTTCTTTCTCCAGACTTTCTTGACCTTGGGCTTGGATTTTTCACCGCGTCCCTATTTTGCATCATTGCATGAACTTGAATATCTCTCTAGTGTGGTTGTCTCTTATGCATCCATGATGAATGATTATTTTCCTTTCTTCTATGAACTTGATTTATTTTCTGTCTGTGTTGTGTTCTTTGCGTCTTATGAAATCTACTATTTTGCCTTAGATTTGATACATAAGCGCTTGGAAAAAACCTTGCTATGTGCCCATGACCATTGCATTGAAAACATTGTACAAAGTGTTCACTCAGATATGCAGATGTATTTCGACCAGCATAACTCTTTGATTTATTATTTAATCCACAATAAGTTGCCTTGTGATCATACTGGTTACATCTGAAACAATAGCCATTAAAAGTGTTAGTATGAAAAAAGTGAGAGTGGTAGAACCTCTTTTGTTGTGGCTGCTTTGCTATAAATCTCCTTTGATATTTTCTTTCTTTTGAAGATACAGACTTTAACATTTTCTTGCTCGGACCCTTCAACAGTGAACTTCTTCTTCTTTGTAGAATTGGAAGATACAGGTTCAGCTTCATATCCAAGACCATGCTTAATCATGGAGCTTCTCTGATGACTTATCATTTTATCTAGCAATTTTGTGCTCTTCTCGAATTTAAGATTTGTATTGGCCTCTTCTAGTTGTTTCTTCAATGAAACAATCTCTTCTTCTTGTTTACGATAAATAATATCTTTCTCATTGATCTGTGACCTGAGAGTTTCCTCAATCCTTTTAGACTCTTCTACTTGCAGCTTTATATTACTAACTACTTTGTTAGAATCCTCTTCATGTTTGTTACACACATTGAATTTATCATTCAGCTGTGACTTCAAGTCTTCTTCTATTTTCTTGGCCTGTTGGAATTGTAAGAACATATTTTCAATCTCATCCCCATATTCTTCCAATTTCTTGGACAGTATTTTGTTCTTTTTCTTTTCTATACTCAACTCTTCAAGAGAAGAGATCAACTCATCTTCCCAGTCTACTTTAGCATTGAGGTTTTTATTATCTACTTCAGTGTTCACCCCTTCTGCCCTTTCTGGTTCAATTTCCTCTACCACAGAAACTGAAACTGGCTGAGATGTCCTTTTGAAGCAGGTTCTATTCTTCTTACTTGGAGTTGTAATTTGATCTTCATTCCAATTTGCTTCTGCATTCATTTCTTCTTTATTACATTCTTGTTCTGATTCTATTTCTTCTTCATCTTCATTGCTACTAAACCCATAACACTGACGTTCATTATGTCAGAGTTGATCAAAACATTCTGAACCTTGAGAACCTGCATTATGACCAAGTTGACTCTTGGCATTTTCTCCATTGTTTGATTCATCTCTTGAATCTATAGCAATAATGAATTTATCTTTATTTTCTTTTATGACCCTGTGTGATCTTTTCTTCTTGTGTCTCATGGTTCCATTCTTGCCTTTCTTTGCCATTAGAGTATTAATCCAAGATCAACCCTAGATGATTTAGCCTTTAAAGGGAACTTGGCTCGATACCAATTGTTGTACTTAGTATGGCACTGAGAGGGGGGTGAATCAGTGTGGCATTCCAAAACATGAATTAACATCTCTAAAAACCACAACAATTAAAACTTATAAACAAATATAATAAGTACAGCAAGAGAACATCACACAACATAGATTTTTAACGAGGTTCACAAAAATGGCTACTCCTCAAAAAGAACGGTTGCTTGGACTACCATCCAAATCCAGCCTCTTGCAAAGCACCAACTTTACAATTTGTTTACCAGCACCAATTGGAAGGAGCACCAACCCCTTATTTATCTGCACCAATAGAAAGGAGCACCAACCCCTAATTTGCCAGCACCAACTGGACTTCAATTTTGAATGAAATTTTTTGACAGATACCTTCGTTATTGTAAGAATCTAACCGATCTACTTCACCTTTGCAATCTTTGCACACTCTGCTCTTTCTTGCGTAATCTCTTCACATAATCTATTGCACTGCTATAGCCAAACTTTGCAATCAACTTTGCCCTTTGCGCTCTTTGCACATTCTACTTTCTCTGCTCACACGCTTCGCACACTCTATGTCATTCCACACTCTGCTCTCTGTGCGCATTCACAATCACACTTCGAACAACTCGACACAACTAGCTCACATTATGCACTTCGCTATCATCTCGTCGATTCTACGCTATCTATGCTTTTACGGCCGCATCTCGCACTTCAACATTCACCCGATGGATGCCTAAATCTCCAAACAACCTCGCTTATATACTTGAGATTTTGAGATGAAAACCCTAATAGTAGTTGGCTGATTATGCAAATGCAAACCCTAATCTTGGTCGGTTGCAAACCCTAAACATGGTCAAATGCAAACCCTAAATGTGGTCAATTGCAAACCCTAAAATCTTTTAGCCCGCATTGAATGACTTTTGAACTGCCTGTCCACTGCATTATTAGATCTAACTGCCTGAGTTGACAACAATGACAGAACTCTTGCAACACCTTGCTCAACATAGAAATCTGAAGATATTTTTTGATGCAATTTCAATTGATAAAATTTTCTATCTTCAAGAATTTAGAGTTGGATTCCTTATGTCTCGTTAATTTGAGCATGAGACTAATACCAATATAATTTTCCAACTTTTCAAACAACTCTAGGTTGTGATTCTTATACCTTTCAATTTTCAATAATGTAGTTTCAAAATTTCAAAGCTTTAAATTGGTGTTGAACTCTTTATAACTCCCTAATTAGAAATTTAGAAAACTAATGTATTTGCAAATTCAATATTTTAATTTCAATGTGGAAATCCTTATTTCTCCAAGTTAAACAATTTGTAAATATTTTAGTGCAATATGAATTTCAAAAACTTTCAAAATGCTTCTTGCTTCAAATATTTCTAAGGTATTCATTACTTCTTCTAAGGTTATAATTTATTACCTTATTTCTCCTTATATTAAAATAACATTAAGTATAAAATTTTAATTAATATTTTCCTCAAAAAATAAGCTTTATACCTCCTTTAATATTTTTAAAGGTTTTTATTTAAATATTTCTTACCTCCTCGTATATGAGACACATCAAACTTGACTTGCTTCAACTTTGTAACCTGCACTCAAAACAATCTTCTCTATTGTTGCAATTAATGCATCTCCTTGATCATTAAATTCAGTCTTATGAAGTTTGATTCTCCTCCACGCTTTTCAAGATTTTCCAAGGTGCTCACATTTTATTTTCATGCGCTCACTTTGTTCTCTGTAGACTATATTCATTCCATGCATTAATAGATGCTCTTAGACTTTGCACCTTCCTCCAATCATGATTTACATTCTAAGTTTCAAGTGCCAAGTGGCATCAAATGTCCTTTGTTCTTCTATGGTTGTTACTTATGGTGCTCTATCCAACTGATATTTTTTCAATGCTTGGCAAGAGCATTATATTTCTTAAGCCTTGAATTATCTAATGATATTATGACTTCTTGAATGTTATAAATGTAATTGTTCTCTTCTCCAATTTCAATTGGTTTTTTTGTTGCTTGGATTTCAAGCATTCAAAACTCCCTTGTTCTATTTAGCTTACCAATGTCTACCTAAGTTCTTTTGGCTATCACTTCTCCAATGCTCTCCTCTTGTGGTGGTTTCAACATCCGATGATTCCTTTATAATGGAGTTTGCTTCATATTTGGTGGTGCTCAAACTCTTCGATGTTTAACTCCTCAAAGTAATGATGCCTTCTATAACGCTTTTGTCTTTCCTTTTTACATTACTTTTTTTGTCTTACGCTATGGATTTTTTCTCTATAGTGGCTCAAGTTTTTTATGGTGGCTCCTCCTTTAATATGGTGACACCTCTTCACTATGGTGGTTCTACCTTTCAATGGTAGCTCAAATTCGCTATGGAACCTCTTCTACGCCTTTGGTGATTTATCTTCACCAATATTTTGCCACACTAAGCACACCTTTCGATGTCTTTAGACACTATAAATTTTCCCTACCTTTTTTCACTATTAAATCTCTTTTTTTTGCTCAATAGGACTTAGAAAATTTGTACTTCAATTATAAACACAACATATGCTTCTTCTACGTATCACTCCTTTTTTGAGCAAGTTTTAACTTCTACCTTTTTTGTTTTATTTTGCAAATTTCATGATAATAATGAAGTCTCCTTCCTTGGCTTGGAGATGCTTAAATGAAAATAGATTTTTCTCCTTAATTAACTCTTACTATGGTGCTTTCAAAAACCCTAAAAATGAACTAGATTTAATAATTTAAAAATAAAATTTCATAGCACCACTTTTACACACATTTTGGCCTCCTTTTGTAGCTAGTATTTTTGGTGATTTGGTTCACCTATTTGCTACCCCGATTTAGTGAAATTTGCAGCTTCAATTCCTTTTGCTTTGCTGCCCTAATATTTTCAATATTGCAGCTCTCCTTTCTACTCAAATTCTGCCTTAGATTTATAAAATTTGCAGCTCTAATTGCTGCCCATTTTTTTTGCTTTTTAGCCTTTAATTTGCTGCTTGAAAAGCTAATTATTATGGCTTTGATTCTCCCCCAAAATTGTTCTCTTGGACTCTTAAATTTATAGCTATTAGTGTTGCCCGCTTGCTGTCCTAAACTCTGTAATTTTCAGCTTCTAATGTAGCCAATTCATCCTTCGTTTTGATGTCCTTAACTCTCTCAAATTTTATAGGAAACTCCTTCAATTCACAACTTTTTTTCTCCTTCTAATTCTGCCCAAATTTTATTGATTTGTTGCCTTCTTTTGCTACCAATTCCTCCTTCAATTTTTTGTTCAAAGTTTCTTCAAAATATGCCCAAATATTTTTTAAATTGCAGCTCTATGTCACCTTGAATTTTTTGTCCTATGACTCTACAACTTTTTCTGCAAAAGCAACAATCTTCTCTTTTGTAAATCAGCCTTCAAATCCTTTGTGGTTGTCCTCAATACTCTCAAATATAGTGGTATCTTCTAGATTCTTTCTCCTTAAATTTTTCTTGTCAAATTTTAACTTCAAATTGGGTCTCTTTGCTGGCCTTCTTCTCAAGAATCTGAATATCTTAAGATCTTCAAAAATCTCTTCCAAAATTTGGCAAACTTCTTGCCAAATCCTTCTTTCTTTTTGGGCTTGTTGTCGGATGGCGATAATTGTTCTAAATTCTTCTTTTTAGGATCTACTCCTTCTTGCAATATTATTCCTTGAGCTTTCTTTAAATCTCCTCCAATGGCCACTTCAATTTCTTCAATAGGGCTACTCTAGCCTTCTCCTTCTTTCTCCTTCCAAATTTTCTTGAGACCTCTTCTTTTGGGTCTTCAAATTTTGCAACTTCTAAAATATTCAATAGGAATTTTCTTAGTCCTTCTCTATCTTCAATATTTATTCTTATTTCTTCCAAATATAGAATTTCTTCAATGGGACCTCTTTCTTGGGTCTTCTCTTTCTCAATATTCAATATAACTACTTTCTTATTTCTTCAATTTGAAGTCTTCAGTATTATAACTTCTATCAGGATCTCTTTCTTAGTTCTTCTTAATATTCTATCTTTAATAGGGCTCCTTTGGCCTCTTACTCTTTTCTCAATCTTCAATCTATTGCTTCAAGTATTGGATCAATTCCAAAGAAGATATTCTTCCTAGCTATTGTAGGAAGCTTCTCAACTTCTGAAAATTAAATTTTTACAACAAAAAACTTAGATAGTAGCAAGCAAATACACGCAAATATCTATATATTAATAAATCATTAAGCATAACTAGTTATCCTTAAATTTAGTGGAAAAAATCTATGTTGAGCCCTATTCTTCATGAGTTTTCCTGCAACCCTGTGGAAAGACAAACTCCTAATCTAAACATGTACCCATGGTGGTTCATTAACATGTACCAAATAATGTAATATATTCCAACAAGAAAAAATCCATGTTGATGGAATTCTAAATATCAAAAGGTGTTCGTAATAGTATAGATATCAATCTTATTTGTTGGGTTGGCAATGTTGCATGGTTCATAGTATTTGACTTAGAGCTTCACCTCCTAGCACATGTACAACTAGTGAAAGTATTGTCGAAGGACCATAAGTGTCTTGCTAATACCAAAGTGTCAAAATACCTTGGAGTAATGTGCTTTTCATATTAGTATCTAGTGAGGTGAACTAGATAGCATAGATATTTTAATATGATATAATTACTTATCTTGAAGATGGTGTTCTAACACATATTTTACTTTTTTCCATTGGTGATGGATGTTGAAAAAGTTGATGTCTAAGGGATATAATGCCTACTAGTCATTGGCATAATATTCTTTAGTATCGAGGATAGACAATAGTGTCTATACTAATGGACATCTTAGATAGTCTATTACCCAATTATTTCCATTTTGATATTTGATCATAAGGTGTAATTGCTATAGATATATCATCCATTTCATATTCTAATCATTCTCTAGTTTGCTATGTGAATGAAGGAATTTTAGAGGCCTATATTATGAATGGATTACAATTTCCTTATCCATGATGTATTGGCACTATTGTCTTACATTTTGTATAATAGAATGCAAGTTCTTATCATACACGGAGTAGTAACAAGATTTATTATAGAGTGTCTCAGAATGGTCAGCCACCACATACCCATTATAGATCAAGATGGCATCTAGTGCATATTTAGAGGTATCAATCTCTAGCTCTAATGATAATGTGATGTTTGATATAAATAGAATTAACCTAAAATAGAGGTAGTTTTTTAACTCTTTATATGTATGTTGTTATTGTAAAGTCCACTAGAAATTCATCTTCCCATTAATGACTTTGTTTAATTACTTTGCAACATAAGAGAACCCCAAGATAAGCATATGGTAGAAGTTGGTGAGTCCAAGAAATATTCTAAGATCCATAAGATTCTTGGGTGTTGGTCATTCCTAATTAATACAATTTCTTTAGATGAACATGCACTCCTTGTTGGTTGATTAGGTAACCTAGATAAGAGATATCTATGATGTCAATGGTACACTTGCCCATGTTAGCCCAAAGCTTGTATTGGTGCAAGGTATCCAAGACTTGAAACACATGTTTGAGGTATTTTTCCCATGTCTTTTTGAACATGAGGATATCATCTAGATAGATAATCATGAATAATCTATTGAATGGACATAGAATGCTATTCATTAGGTACAAGAATATTGTCAAGGTGTTGATCAAGCTAAAGGGAATAACCAACCTCTCATACAATTCATCTAGGGTATTGAAGGTTGTCTTCCAAATATTTATAGGATTTATAATAACTTGATGATAGTCAAATTTAAAGCCATTTTTGGTGAAGTATTATGCTCCTTGGATTTGATCAATCAGATTTTCAATGCACAACAAAGGATACCAATTCTTGATGGTGATATTGTTGAGTGCTAGACAATTGATACATAGACCAAGTACCATCATTGTTTTGTGCTAACATGATGGGGATACCATATGGTGATGAGCTGGATCAAATATTTCTCTAGTTAATCAACTTCTATATTGGACACTAGATATCATAGTTCTCCCAAATTAAGTGGTGATATAAATGGATATTAGAAATATTTAATCTTGGTATCAGGTCGATCTAATGCTTCATGGAGTATTATTAAGGGACTCCATTTAAGTCATAAAAAATATTAGCATATGGGTGAAGCACGTATCCATATATTGGGATCTTGTAAAGTATTTTGTAATTGGAATGACAAGGGTGAATATCTTGGTGCCTTGGTTCTAGGGTTGAACCATTAGAAGCAAAATCTTTTGGGTATGTGAGATTAACTTCTTGCACTACTTTGCTAGAACTAGAGTTACCTTCTTATGGGATATGCATTGAGGAATCTTGTACATTATCTCTATAATTCACATTTATAACTATTATGAATATGATTGGTAGATCTCCTTATGATTAAAGAGATAAGGTATTCCCAAAAAGACATCATAGATGTCCAATTATGCCACATCATAAGTGATTTTACTGTCCATTAAGTTGATGTCATACTCAAGGGTACATTGGTATAAAATCCAAATACCTTTCCCTAGTTGTAGTTAAGCTATAGGATAAGGTTGAGGATGAATTATAATTTGAAGGTCAAGGTGTTTGACTATGTCTTATGCAATGATGTTATTTTGGCTTCCAATATCAATGATGTTGTGGAGGGGCTTCCTCTTCACCCAACAATGGATGTGGAACATATGCTCTTTTTATTCAAAGGGTTTAAATATTGAGATGTTACTATCCCATTGAATTCTCATGATTAGGCATGTGGTGTTTGTATTATATTATCCATCAAATTGGAATGAACAACCATTCTCTTAAGGATGGACCACCAATGTATTTTGTTGAGCCTAGCACTATGAATTTTTGTGGGGGTCTTATTGTGGTTACATCATTTTTAATATACCTTTTGCTTGTATTTATTTTGGTACTTATATGTCTTGGGATTTGATGGCATAGGAGGTCCTTTAGGCATGGACACATTAGATGAGCAAGCATTTGGTGAATTCCATTTTGGAAATGAGGTTTGTTGTGGAACAATGATTGGGCATTTTTTCTTGGATTTTAACTTCTCCAATTTTGACATGAGGTAATTTATTTATGCTAAGGAATTGGTAGGAAGGAACTCTATCTCAAAATAAATATGGTAGTGTAGGTTGCTAAAATACTTGAGTACCAGGATGTTTGTCATCCTCTTTGATGCAAAGACAATTAAGAAGATCATGAAACTTGCTAGTGTATTATTGGATATTTTATCTCTACATTGTTATAGCTATTGAAAGTGTATATAATCATCTTCATAGTGGTGCAATGGGTATAACCACTCATGAATCAATTACTCATAGTATATATATAAAGAGATAGAATTTCTTAACTCTTTTAAGCTACTACTAACATATTCCATAACTACTACTAACATATTCCATAAATAGACAATTGACTTTGATATATTCAAGGATATAAAGGCAATCTTGTTAGTATCAAAGAATCAATTGGTGGTGGAATATACCTCTAAACATTGATTCCAAGTGTTGAACTCATTGGAATTGATTTGATTCGAGAAGATTGGATTGTCGATAGTGGTCTACACATTTAGAGGTCCTTGAATCTAGAATAATGTAGAGAAAGAAGTTGTAGCTAAGGATCCCAATTAAAGCATGAAATTTCATAATTTTCCAAACAAAGTATTTCTCTATTCATTCAAAGCATATCAAATCAAATTCTTGACATCTTGGATTTTGGTCTTAGGGTCAAATGTTGACTCTACTATTGCTTGAGATCCTTTGTAGGGGTGGTGTCCTTTAGGATACTTAAATGTGGAACTTGGTGTCATGCCTTGTTAGAAATAGAGTTTATTACATCATTTGGATTATGTAAATGTATCTTCCTGGGTACATACTTAGATTACTTTAGGGGCAAGTTATCTAGTTACTTCATGCAATGTAATAAGTGCACAAGTGTCAATGTGCAAGTTGTCCCTTGCATAGCTAGATAGAGTTTTGGCCAAGTATCCTATTTTACCTATATAAGGATGGCCTCATAGATAGATAGAGATAGAGTGTCATATATAGTGTCATTTATAGAGTCACAAATAGAGTCATAGAGAGAGTCAAGGTACATAGTGTAGCATAGTGTGTGACACCATCCATTGGTGATAGATGCAATGTAGTTCAATAAATTTATATTTGAATTTTCATTTCCTCCATAGATACATTGTAATATTTTATGTTTCAATCATCTAGTAGATTTACTTTCTTTCATATTATTCTGCATCTTGTGATTGCTATCTCTCCATGCTTGCTACATCAAAAGCTAACATGCCTTGCTTCTTACACCAAGAATGCATGTGGATAAGCATCAAATGATAGAATGTATTAGAATATCCTACGCAAGGCAAGAGTTTCTACAAGAAACAATGGTGTGTGATGATTCAAGGAATAAGTAAGGAGTGATTTATTTTTCTCTCTTTGATGGATTAAAAGAATATCTAAATCAACTTGATCCATGCATTGGATTCCAATACGGTTTGTGTAGAGTACAACCTACATGCCCATATAGTGGTGCCTTATAGGTTATAATAAAAGTGATGTTATTTTGAAAGCTTTGGATATATTGCTTGGCTAAAATACACTTCAATAGAATAACACAACAAAATGTTATAGGAAGATGTTGTAGAACTAGACTAAAAACTATAAACTCTTATATTAATTATGATATGACATCACATATGTTGAATATAAAGAGGCCCTACAATAATTAGGGAACTCTATTCTATAGAGGTATAGTAATAGTAAGAAGAAATGAAAAACAAGACAAGAAGTGTAGTGTTCATTATTTCATAATTGAGATGAAGTCATAAACTACATTTATATAAATAATCTACAATATTACAAAGAAGCTAAGAGGTAAAATTCTTAAACATCCAACACATCTTGGTGATATCACGAAACAACCAAGAATCTATTTCTTGTGCCTTAGAAATCTATGTCCTCGTTCTTGAAGTGGGCAAATGGCTAAATTAGTTTCAAATAAATGCAACAACCTTGTGACGGTGATACATGATGTGGTTATTATTCATTTGTCATAATCACATGGATACCAATAAAAATTTTCATTTCTACTTGGGCACCAAAGGAATTTCACTAAACTAGTCATGGCACCAAAGGGGTTTAGTGCTAACACAATATTGGCACAAAACTAGAAGTTTGGTGTTATTGTAGTCTTGGCACCAAAGTAGGAGTTGGTTCCAACTTGTTTGGTGAGGAGTATAAATAGGCACAAGGTTGAATATTTGAAAAAAATTTGGCATCATGCCTTGAGGAAATCTAAGAAACCCTTGATTTGATCATATCAATCCATAGTAGACAACTATAAACAAATTATAAAATTGCATATTAACAAATAATTTAAATATAAACGAAGATTTTTTCTTATTGATGATTTTATTTTTGTTATTAAAATAAAATAAAATAGCCTTTTACATTGCAAATATTAATCAATTGATTATATATTTTCACAAAATATAATATAATTATAAAAGGACCATGAGCACAAGTTGTAGTAACTATATGTTGGGAAATCAAACTATTTCACCAAGATAATTTTATATAAAGTATATGGTGGGTAATTTTACATAGATATTGGGGGACGTTTATAAATATATTTGTTTATTTAGTTGTTTTTGTTTAATTCAATTATAATTAGTCTAATAAAGGGCTATTGTCACCATATGAGTGGATTTTAACCAATGTAGTATGACTTCTTATTTTGATACAAGAGGTTAGAAAAATAAGCATACAAAAATATTTAAGAAATTATTAAAAAAATAAAATTGTCATTTATATAAGATTTGTCTCTTTGTAAAACCATAAAAATAAGAAAATCATAATACAAGTACCATCGTGGTAATCTATATACTTAGTTTTAAGTTGTCCAAATTGTCTATGTAGTGATTGTGTGTTAGAAAAATCAAGATTTATATTATAAAATCATCTTAAGCCCTACAAACTTTCATATCAAACAAGGTTTTAAATTTATTTTATAAAAAAAATGCAAACATCTATGTAAAATTTTAAAATAATTTGAATTTGAATTTAAATTTGTATTAATATCCATCGATGACCAAAAAAGGTCAATAGGACTATAAAGTAAGACATATACAAAGCAACGGGAGTGCCTAATGTAGCTCCAAAGAAAATAAAGTAAGAAAAATAGTAAACAGGATGACATATGATATACAAGATATGTGGATCAAGGATTACTCCCAACATTCAAGGCTGAAGAGAAGTGAGTGATGTAAGAGTTGGATGTCATCATAGATGTTCTTTGTTGGATTTGACGACAAGTTGATCTTTTTGTATCTCTGTGACCACCCTGGAACTTCTTGGTCATGGTCTCTAGAAGCTGGAAGAATGAAGTGATAAGTCAGGGTCCTGTTATCTTCTACAAATTATTACTAAGTAGTTCTTTCCTAAGATTGAATAATTCCAGGATGAAAAGGGTAATGCATCTCTGATCTTCATAACTAATCCAAGATTTTAGTGTATGGGTATACCAGAATAAGAAATAGTATCCACCTCGTATCTCATAGTATACAGGACATGTGAAAATGAAATGCTCCTCGGATTCCACATCAAGACTGCACAATCTGCTAAATATGATGATCTCTGGGGAGGTGATGATATGTCTCAATATGCAGCTAGTAGGAGAAAACTCATAGATGAACTAGAGGAAACTTGAGGCTATGTGACATCTGTATCAAGTTATATTTTTGAGTAGTGATAAATACATTCTCTATTTGGAGATAAAAGTGAGATTAATGGAGCAGTTTTGGTGAAAGAGGTTCCTTTGGATCAGTCCAAGTAGTTTTTATATATGTTGAGTAAATATCATCTCGAATATCCTTACTGTATTATGGTGCATTGATTGATGCTTTAGTAGGAGGAGGTCTCATGATGTCTAGGCCAAGAGATTGAAGTAGAGTAGTAGTCTGAGCATACCAACAATTCCTAACCCCTTGGGTAAAGTAGTTTTGTAATGTCTATGATGCCATAGGCCATACGAGATAGATATTGTTTACCCAAATCTATGGTTATCCCCAACCATACTTAGGTTACTAAAGTATGGTGTACAACCCTACACCCCCTAAAGGATTTAAACCTTGGACCTCTATTTAGATTTCTAAAGTCTCTACCATTAGGCTAGTCAGGTTGTCAACCTAAATAGAAGTGTTTTGAGTTGTCTTTGAAAAATAAAATACATTATAGATTGAAGGTTAAAATTTTAGTCAATTCATTCTAAAACCATATTAAATTATGAGAATTGATAAATACTACCACTTTTAAATATTTAAATATGCCTCCTTTATTGTTTACTTCTATTTCTTTTTTAATTTATCTCTTCATGGTC
This sequence comes from Wollemia nobilis, assembly GCA_028583015.1. Lineage (NCBI taxonomy): Eukaryota > Viridiplantae > Streptophyta > Pinopsida > Araucariales > Araucariaceae > Wollemia > Wollemia nobilis. Next base: position 9,199,765 of record JAQPPZ010002170.1, on the reverse strand, counting down.
ATTTTTGTGATTTGTCTTTAGTGTTTCATATCTTTATGACACTCTTTTCAATCTCTCAAGTATGGTGTACAATCCTACCCCTTTCAGATTCAAACCTTGAATCTCCTATTTGAAGTTCCAATGTCTTAATTGGTAAGTCCACTTGAGTTATAAATTTTTAAAATATATTTAGTTAATTTACACAAACAAATTTGTTAATTTATTATTTCAACGTGATAGCTCAACTCAACTCTTAAGAAGGAGACTTATATATATATATGCATAATTATCAAGTAGTTGTAATACCACTATGCGGTTGCAACATAGTAAGGATGGGTTCATTTCAATCTCATTTAACTAATTAAAAAGGCACATGTGTCAATCATAGCTATATATATATTTATATATGCATAATTATCAAGTAGTTGTAATACCATTATGCGGTTGCAACATAGTAAGGATGGGTTCATTTCAATCTCATTTAACTAATTAAAAAGACACATGTTTCAATCATAGCTATATATATATATTTATATATATATATATATATATATTGTATAAATTAAGCATGCATATATTAATTTACATGTGTTAAGTTATTAAAAATATAAAAATAAGCTTTAATGATAAGCATATGATATACTTGAAAATTTTATGTATGTGGGATTGAATACTATTGTTAGGAGACTAAGTAAACCCTCTTATTTTATGTGGAGGACTTTAAGTATATGACATTATCATATAGTCAATATTTGGTTAGCAATGTTGATTTTGATGCCTTTTAAAATGAAGTTTTTAAAGGATAATGTCCATGCCAAATGATCTCATGATGAAAGTCTTATGTTCCACCTTATGATGAGGACTTTATCTTTGTCACATCATAATAAAATGCATAATATTTTTTATCAATGTCAATTTTAATGCCCATTGGAATAATTTTTTTTGAGGATAAAGTCCATGCCAAATGATCTCACGATGAAGGTATTAAATACAACCTTATGATTTTGGTATTTCGATAATACAATAGAGGAGAGTGATGCATGTGGAGACAAGGCCATCTTTATGGTAGTCTTCCTAGGATGTAGTAGAGTTAATAAATGATGTCATTTTAGAACTATCCCTTGTGGGATAAATTGATGAGGGGAATATATGTTTAAAGTCCAAATTAACTTCCACTAGGAGTATGTGGGATGATCTCCGAGGAAGGCATATTTTATATATTTATATGAATTTTTCCTTTTATAGAATTAACAATAACATTTTACTCTTCAAGCATTTAGTATAATAGGAACTATATGGTAAAAAAATATCCTACAATGATTCTCACCATGTGTTGAGAGTGGGAAAGGTCTGAGTGGAGGACAATGCTAGAGAATAATAAAGAGGGTTTATAAGTTAGTCAAGTATTTAAGAGTGCTAGTACTAAAATCAATATTAAAGAACATTGACTAGTGGATGAGTAAATTGATAAATATTTTGTGGAAATATCTTTTGCAATTTTAGCTAAAAAGGCCACCCATAAGGGTGTATGGATGATAAATTTGAGGGTCAACTTTAATTATGGTGTTTTAAAAGGTGCTAAAATTTTGCAATTATTGAAGAGGATGTAAGTAGAGGTAGTTGGTGGATGTGGACACCAATAATGGAAGAAGGTATTTACATGTTATAAATTTAGTGGTGAATGGTGAGATCAAGTATAAATTTTATTAGGAGAACACAAGTGGATTGCTAAGTATTTGGCATGAAAATCCTATTTAAAGCTGATGATGGTTGAGAAATAACATGGATTTGTCAAAAGGATGGATGAGTTAGAGATTTTTGAGAAGGTAGTAAAATGAGACAACCCAATAATCATGGAGGAAGAGCATATCCCATTTAGTAGTCCTCTTGGACCAGTGGTAAGATAACATCTTTCAATAGCTTGTTGCATGGCTACTATTTAGAAAATTTTGATGATGGATGAGGTAAGGGTATTTTTGTTTTCTATGATTATTCCAATCAAAACAATTATGTCTTATGAGGAGCAACACAATAGGGCCACAATCGAGAGCATGGGGTTTGACTCAATTAAGGACCTATGAGAGTTTTACAATGCTAAATCCTCATTAAGATGTGATCTTTATGGTGCACTTGAACTCAAAAAGAGAAAAGGGATGAGAGAGATAAAATCAAACAACTCAAAAAAAGAAAAAATGGTGGTGACGCATCAAAATATCCACTAAGATCCCTCTATAAAATATTTTTGAATGCTATGTGCTAGCACTAAACTCTTCCTCTCCCTAACAAAGTTAAGCACAAATGAAATTCATCAATGTAGGTATGCATAAATAGGTGGGTCTATAGGAAGCCACAAATGGATGATGAAAAAATTAATGTAGGCCCCTCACACATATATACATCAACAAAATCCAAAGTAGGTAAAGACTACAAGCACACACACATATAAAAATAGATCTGTAGGAAGTCACAGATGACTGATACAAAAATTTATGTGGGACTCCATATATATATATGTGCAAATGGCATAATTATAGATATTATTCTAGGAGTAGGGGTTGATTTACCGACAAGTTGCTCAAGAGTCAACTAATATACAAAGAGAAATGAAGGGAAAGCCTGCAATAGAATGCAATTGCAAACTTGTCGATATTTTTTACAATTTATGATACTGCTATTTATAGATTACAACAGGGAATATTTCCCTCCAAAATTATCTACGAGTGGACCTAACAATTCTAGATATTTCTTTTAATGATCCAAAATATTAATTGAGATACCATTAGGTTAAAATGGATGTAGATCTAGGATTTCCAACACTATGCTTATTTTAATTGAATGTTTGGGCCATTTAGTTCAAATGTTATTTGGTAGGTGGTCTTCATCCTTCCAGGAAAGAATACATTAACTTAGTGTACCTACTTCTACCAAGTTCCATGTACTTTGAATTGACAAATACATTAGTGGTAGCTCAAAATTTTGTCACATCCCTTTGTCCTTTCAAAACCTAAAGTCTACCCATAGGCTGGTTGGAAATTTTGCTATTGATGCTTGATCGAGAATCATAAAATATTTGATATTGGAGTTGCCTTAATAGGAAATACTCCTTTAGATTTTTTGCATCATTGTCATATCTACTGAGATTTGTATTTTCCTCACCTAATGATTTTTGTGTAATCTCTAACTGTCAAAACTCATCTTGGTGCATCTTGGAAAAAAGACTATCTCATTGGCTAATACTATTATAAAGTTTTGATTACCTGTGACCAGGACTTTGCCTTAAGCACAAGTAGGTAGTGCAAAGTCACTATAGTTTTGGTGGCTCACAGGGGCCTTCTAGACTACTGGAAGGAGAGCTCAAAATTATTTTTATCCTTGGGTTTAGATTTAATATCTTTGTCTATTTACAAAACAACACAATAAAGAAACAAAATAGTGATAAACATTTTAAACTAACAATATCTCTGAGTTCATCAGGTTCTAATAATGCCCTTGCTTGATAGACACTGTGTCTATATTCCTTGCTCAAGTTTCTAAGGTATTATAATCCTAGATACTTAAGGGTACTTTTTTAGATGAATTCCATTAATGGGTCTAGGGAGGGTATCTCCTTCTAGGTTTTTCAACTCAAATTAATTGCCCTCCTTACAATTGACCATGATGTATGGTCTATTCCAAAATGTATCAAAATTAGTATGGTTTACAGGCTCACTTTTGTGTTCATCCTATCTAAGGGCCATATCATCAATCTAAAAATGTTATAGGGTATCTCTTTTATCAAACCATTTCTTGACTATTCTCTTATAATATCTCAGTAGTTGTTCTCTAGCCTCTCTTCTCTATTCCTCAAGCTTCAAAAATTCCCCCAATCTTGTTGTCATTGGGTCATTTTCTTGTAACTCCAACTAATGTAACAATTGAAGCATCAAAATTTTTATGGATATGGGTAACTTAGCCTCTTTACCATAGACCAAGTTATATGGAGAACATCCTAGTACCTTTTTTGGAGTGATATGGTCTACCCAAAGAGATCTTTTCATATGAATATGCCACTGCTGATAATTTTTTGATCCGATCCTTTTTATAATCTTAGTAAGTTATTATTTGTTGTTTTAGCCAAACCATTACCTTGGGGATAATAATTTGAGGAAGATTTCAAATATATACCATTATGGAATGTGAATTGAGTCATTTTTCAACCTGTAAATGCCTTGGCATTGTTTTTTATTATTGTATTTAGGACACCAAATTTGCTTATGATATCTTCTAAAAATTTTATGATCACATTAGTCATAGCTTCTTTTAGCAAGACTACTTCAACCCATCTGGTAAAGTAATTTGTAGCTGTTAGGATCCACTTGTGCCCTTCACTAGATGGTAGATTGATTATTCCAATAAAATCTAGTCTCCATTGTGCAAAAGGTTCCACTGTTGCTATGGGTCTAAAAGTCATAGGGGTGTTCCTTTTGCTTCCTATGAAGAATTTATATTTTCATAATTTCTAACCCATTAGTGAGCATCCATGAACATGTTGGGCCAATAATATCCAACCTTCATGATTTTGTTGGTGAAATGTCTCCCAACTTATCCTTGATGGAATTCTTGTAATATAGATTGTGCTTGCTCCCCTTTTACACATATAAGAAGTACCCCATCAAAATTTCTTTAGAATAGGATCCCATTAATTATTGTGTAATGAACATTTTGCAGAAAAAAGCTCTTCTTTGGGATTTATCCAAATTAGGAGAGTATTTCCCTGCTTGCATGTACTCAATTATTTGTTCTATCCAATCCATTTATTCTTTCTCCTTGTTTATCAAACATTCTTTTGACATTATTTTCCCATTTTCCTTTCCTAATTTACCCCTCTATTTAATTTCATCTTCAACCATCTACTGTTAAAGTGCTCTACCTCTAACCAATTTAGTGGGCTTGATTTCTACATCATAATCCAAAATTATAATAATCCATCATGCTATATTTTTGCTCATTATGTATTCTCTTACACTAGAAAGTATGATATAAGCAACAATTTTGTTGTTAGAAATTGTGTTAAAAATGCTTTAATCCTCTTACTAGAGCATATACCTATTTTTCAACAAAATTATATTTTTCTTCATATTCCTTCAAAATTGACTAAAAATTGTACTAAGTACTCTTGTTGGTTTTCCTCCTTCTGTGTCATTAATGACTATACTATGTTCCCCTTAATATTCATAAATGATAAAATATTTATTGAAAAATGGATTGCCAAGCATTAGAGAATCTGCGATAGCTTCTTTTATTTTTTCAAAGGTCTCTTTTCCTTCCTCTATCCATAAAAAGGGTCATTTTTTTTAAAATAAGTGTCATAGGTTTGACTATTGTTGCAAAACCTAGGACAATTTTTTTGACAAAATTAATTTTTCCAAAAAAAATTGAAGTACCTTTTTGTGCCTTGGTGGTGTAAGATTCATAATGGCTTCCACCTTGTTAGGGTCTATAGCAATACCATCTTTAGATACAACATGCCCTAGTAATTTTCCCTGTGGTACATAGAAGATACATTTTTTGGGTTGAGGCATATTCCAAATTCTTGGCATCATTGAAAGATTCTTTCTAGATGTTCCAAGTGATCCTTTTTTTTTTAGAATACTATGAGATCATCTAGGTATATTAGTATCATTTTGTTTATTAGATCATGGAAGGCTATATCCATGGCCCTTTGAAATGTTACCCCAACATTGGTTAATTCAAAAGGCATCCGTTGATATGCAAAGGTTCCCCATTTTGTGGTGATGGGAATTTTATGTTGATCTTCATATTTTACCCATACCTGATTAAAACCAGAGAAACCATCCAATAATGAAAATATTTTAGATCTAGCTATTGTTTGAAGAATTTATTCCATGGAAGGCAAGGGATAATGATATTTTAAAGAGGCTTTATTTAGATCCCTGAAGTCCACATATAGTCTGATTTTTCCATTCTTTTTAATTGCAGGCACTAAATTGGGGACCCATATGGTGTGCTTGATTGGGTATATGAATTTTGATTCAATCAACTTATCCAATCCCTTTTACATAAGAGGATCAATTTTTATATTGACTCGTAGTTGTTTTTATATGATTATTTTAGCCTTAAATTCTAATTCAATTGTATGTTATATAACGTTCTTATCATATCCCTTCAGGTCTTTGTAGATCCATGCCATTTCATCTTTATAGTTTTTGGCATAGTTTGATAAGTAACCCCTTTTCTTCCCTTGTGGCTATTTTCCCTATTTTCAATATTTTTTTGGGGATACCTCTATTTCCTGATAATCTTTCTTTTTGCAAAAAAAACTTTCTTTCCTTTGAATCCATCATCTAGGCTAAAGAGGGATTCTAGGGTAATCAAGCCTTTTGACATTTTGTTTGAACTTGGTTGAATAATTTAATCCTCATATGCCTCTTCTATATCTGGGGAGATTTCTTTAGCACACTCATCTACCTATTGTAGGAATTGAATAATTTGCTCATCACTTTCAAATACTTGCCAATTTTCTTCATTATCAAGTACTATTGGTCTTATTATCATTTTTACCAATTGATGGTTTCTCCATATATCATTGATTGGGTTAAATTGTGAACCAACGACCACCATCCTCTCTTGCATCTACATTTTGTTCTCTTGGAATCACTTTTATGTTGATAGCATCAAAATATTCCATTAAATCCCAAATTCTATTTCAATAAGATTTCATTAACTTGTTCTTTGCTTGACATTGGGCTCTTACCTACTTAATAATTAGTTCAATATCACCAAAAATTTGAAGCATTTTGATTTCTCTTTTCTCAACCATTTGGAGTCCCAAGGCCAAGGCTTTGTATTCTACTTTGTTGTTGGAACAAGAAAATTGTAGCCTATACGCCTAACAATATTTTGATCCTTCCAAGGAAATAAGGCATACTCCTACACCTACCCTTATCTTGCTCCATCAAAGTACAAATTGCATAACCCAAATATTTTTTTCTCCTCTTTGTAAATTCTTGGAATAATGACACTTTCCTCATGAATTATATATGTCCCTATGTTCATCTACTTGTACAGAGATTTATTTTCTTGTATTCTCTCTCAAGTTTATATTATAGATGTTATTTTTGCTCTTCAATGGTCATTATTTTCCAAAGTAACACAACTACATTAGTTTTTTTAGGTATTCTAATATGTTAAAGGTTTTATATAAATGTTTGTATGCATTAAAACTTTGCATCCCTAAAACTTCACCTTCCCTTGATGTTGATGATTGAAAATATTCTAGTATAGGCTATTTCATAACTTTTAGGAACTTATGTAGAGATTGTGGCTTGTGCTTACATAGTATAACCCCCATTTTAATTATTTATCCTCTTTATTTAGCTAAATAGGACTCGTGTGTTGGGGATTCTATTAGTTTCCTTTTGACAAGCATTATCGACATCATTATTTCTTCTTAAGATATCAAAATTTTCTCATAAGGGCCCCATCCATGTGTTGTTGTTAATGATTTTGAGACTTTGTTGAGAAACTTGTCAAAATTATCAATATCCTTTTTCTATTCCTTAAAATATTTCAACAGGTCTTCTATTGCATTATTAATTATATAGGTAGGTATACTAGAAGTTACAGGAAAAGGTGCTACTAGTTGGTGTGTGAAGTGGTAATTTGGATGATAATGTAAAATGGGATAGGGATATAGTAACCTAGATGGCAATTTTTCTATTTGTATCAAGTCATATTTGGTTATGATGGATATATTATATACTTTTGGTAGGGAGTCTCCTCCCTTTGCTTTTATCATCATATATAGTTTAGGATTCAAAGATCTAAAATAAAATATGACTGTCATACATGGTGGAGGGAAAATATTTTTGGTTATTCTATGCCATAATTTATGGAATTTGAGGTTAAAATATTCCATCAGTTCCATGGAAGGTCTATTGATGGCTAATATTTGTTCCAAGAGTAATACTCCATCTACATTTTCTTCTAATATCTTAACCAAAGCATAATCGAGTTGGTCCCAACTAGCTATCGATCTAGACTAAAGTGAGATCCCACTCTTGAGGTCTTTCCCTAAAATAAGTTGCTAGCAATATTAGATCCATGTTTTAATCTAATACATTATGAATTATGCATAGACTTACCACATGGTTTAAATTATCAATGATGGTAGTGAGATCTTCTCTAGTGAAATAAGTGACAGACGTCAAAGTGGACTAGGGAATATCATCCCATACTTCATGTGACATTGGTGGTGCCATCAGGTCTCTATCATTCCAAGAAATAAATATTCTAGAGGGGTGGTGGAGTAGCCATATTATGGTATAAAACTCTTCTTTGTGAAATGGTTGTAGGTGGTGGCAACACCTCTTATCAAAATTTGTTAGTATAAAAACCTAACTGAAGGCTGCTTGTCTAGCTATTTTTGGGTTCTTCATTTGAGTAGAGTTGCTATATGAATTGAATTTTATGTTTATTAAAAGTAGGTATATTGAGTCCTTCACTAGAATATCAATCTATTATATTCAATAGTGGCTTATTCTAGTGTTCATTCTAGAGCAGAGTCACCAGGAAAGTGAGAGGTACTTCAATAAGTAGGGTAGGCTTAGAACCTCACCAAGTCCAACCTAGCTTATTGTCACATTTAGGGGACCAATGATATGTCACTGGGATCTCATCAGGTATACCATTAAACTATTGTCATATTTTATTGTATTGATCAAAACAATCACACCTGATGACAAGCAACACAACAAGGCCATATCTAAGAGCATGGTATTTGACTCAATCGAAGACCTTTGAGATTTTTTACAAGGATAGATATTTACTAAGATGTGATATTTATGATACACTTGGATTCAAAAGGGAAAAAGGGATACGAGAGATAAAAGCAAACAACTCAACAAAAGTAAAAATAATAGTGATACACCAAAATATCCACTAAGATCCGTCTACACAATAGGCCTAAATGCTATGGTGAAATCTTCCTCTCTCCAACACGGTTAAGCATAGATGAGAGTCATTAACATGGGCATGCATAAAGAGGTAGTATCTAGGAAGCCATAAATGGATGACCTAAAAATTTATGTAGGCTCATCACACATACATACATAAACAAAACCCAAAGCAAGTAGAGACTACAAAGACACACACATATATAAATAGGTCCACAAGAAGACACAAATGACTAGTACAAAAATTGATGTAGGCCTCCATATATATATGCAATTAGTAAAATTATAGAGATTGTGCCAAGAGTAGGGGTTCAATTTGCCTATTAGCCACTCAAGAGCCAATGCTATTTAGAAGGAAATGAAGGGAAATCCTACAAAAGAATACAATTGCAAACTTGTCGATACTTTTTTAATCTATGCTATTGCTATTTATAGATTACAACAAGGAAAATTTCCCTTCAAAATTATCTACAAGTGGACCTGATAATTCTAGATACTTCTAAAATTAAATGAGGTATCCCTATACCAAAATGGATGTTAGATCTAGGACTTCTAGCACCATGCTTCTATTAATTGAATTTTTGGACCATTTAGTTCAAATGCTAGGTGGTATTTGTCCTTCCAAGCAAGAATATATTAACTTAGAATACCTACTTTTGCCATAGTTCCATGCACTTTGAATTTATTGAGACATTAGTGTTAGCTCAATATTTTGGCATGCTCATTGATCCTTAAAAAATCTAAAGTCTACCCATAGACTGGTTAGGACTTTTGTTGTTGGTGCTTAATTGGGAATCACAAAACCTTTAATATCAAAGTTGTCTTAATAGGAAAGACTCCAAATTTTTTGCTTCATTAACATATCTATAGGGACTTTTATTTCCCTCACCTAATGAGTTTTGCATAACCTCTGATTATCAAAACTTATTTTGGCATATCTTAGAAAAAAGGCTATCTCCTTGGCTAATATTTTTATAAAGTTATTATTGCTCGTGGTTGGGACTTTACGTTAAGAACAAGTAAGTAGTGTGAATTCACTATAGGTACATTACATGAGGAATGAAGAAAAGGTATAATAAATTGGTTTAAGGGGGTGACCCAGTCATTACCATGCTATTGAACAAAAGAATGGGAACAAGAATAAATGTGCAAACATATTCTCTATCATTCAAGAAGAATACTATACAATGATCTCTATAGTAAATATGCAAGAATTCCTCTTAATTTTCTCTATATTATACTATAATCTATATGCTCACTATGTACATACATAAAAATACATATATACACACAAATAGAATATAAAACACCATTGGAGAAGACCAAAAAAATTAAATTCCATCAATTACAATAATGAAGCAATAATTGTAGAACTATTGATAATTGGTATTCCTTGGAGGTGACATAACTAAGGATGGAACTAATGGTCTTGGTTTCAATGATGAAGTTAGCACCTTGTTTATGATTTCATGCTTATAGTCCCATGATACTCTAGTGCTAAGATTATATGAAAGCGTTGGAATTGACACCAATTTTGTTGGTGTCGACACCAAGTCTAGAAGGTAGAAGACTCTCATGATTGGAATACAATATTTTTAAGATCTATTTTAGATGATTTGTCCCCATTGGAAATAAATTTACCATACTAATTATTAAATTTGGATAATATGAGGAAATTTCTACTCAATATTTTTATGATTTAGCCATCCTCCTTAGTCAATGAGATGGCCTATTTTGACAAATTGAAAGAGAATAAAATCCTAGGTCCTGTTGGCATAAAATTTGTCTATTCTATGAAGTGTGCCCTAGATTGTAGCCAATATTTTGGATGAATGAGATTTCTCTTAGTTTAACCTCTAGAGAAGGTCAACTCCTTGAAATACTTGTAAAATTAAAATAGGGGTTTAAGTTGAGGGTGAGAAAAGAGAGGGTTAGGAGAGAGTAAGGGTTTAGAAAAATGAATAAATGGTGGATAGGGTATAGCGTAACAACATTGGGCATATACTACAAGAGCCTACTACAATTAACTTGCAATGATACTTAATAGATAAACCATTATCAATTGTATAACAAAGTTAATTTAGTTACATACATATGATTTAATTATTCCAAAGACTTTAATGAAAAGTAACCCAATGATGATCCAAAGAGCAGAATTCACTTTAAAAAAATAAACTAATCATAGTGTAATATAAATGACTTAAAATAAAAATTTATTCATAAAAACCTGCAATAACACCAGTAATGGAGGTCAAACAACTATCACTTCTCATTAATTTATAGTAAAAATTATATAGTATACATCCATGCAAATGCTACATAGTCAACATTTATTCTGAGGTCTATGTCCCTATTTATAAGCTGCTCTTTGAATCTTGTAGTGTAAGATTTACAATACAGTTATAGGTTTGTTATGCAAAACAACTTGGCAAAGAATTCTCTAGGAAGCTTATCATTTTCATGTCACATTGATTTGTTGTTGATGTGGATTGCTATTATTTTATATTGTGCTTGAATTTGAATTTATCTCCAATTTGCTCCAAAGATCTCCATTTACATTCTACAAATAGCCAAACCACTACATCTGATCTATCAGAGATATCATTTTTATGACTTAATAGTGTTAATCCAAACATATGAAAGACATCAAGGCAATTGTAGCTCTAAAAGGGATGTTCTAGAGTGCCATGTATCAAAGCCAAAATTTTGTTCTTGAAAAGTTCTTTGGAATAGATCTATGCCTTAGGAATGCTCTGATGATGTCACCTTGGGAGAAATATTCACTTTGTTCTTTTTTATTAATACTTTGGTCTTTTGGCTTTGTGCACACTTTGGCTTGGTTGGAATATTGGCATTTATAAATCTATTTTTGTTCAAATATGACCTTTTTTGCATGGCTCCAAACTTTAACGTTAGAGTGTTGATATCAATACCAAAACTAGTCCAAAATCAATCAATTTTCTCTTTGTGCAAACATACTATTCCTTGACCAATGCTAGAGATGCGCTATCTTGTTTTTGAGGAGTCTAGATTTATTTCATCTTGATGCTTCTCTATGTATTTTTGGACTTTTGATATGCCACATTGACATCATTGCCAAAAATGGTCTAGAATCATTCCTTTATGTCTTTGTGCAATCCTATAATTCCTTTGGGGACATCCAATTTTTTTGAAGGAATATGTGATAATTTTGAATCTTATTCTTATTATTCAACATGTAATATTTTAACAAAAATGGGACTTGTAAATTAGGGCATGATTTTGACCTACATTCTTGGTGCCTTTCGAGGATTTTTACTTGTGAAAATTAAGAACCTAGAAATCTTTATTCTGTTGGAAATGGAGTTGAAAGGGTTATGAAAATGTGAGTAAATTTGATATGATAAAGGGTTATTCTAGGGATGAGAGGTTTTGTGGGTGGATGGTGTTGAATGATATGAAAATGGGTGAATGACTTGTGGCATGAGATGAAGTAATTAACAAAATGGATGTTAGGGTAGGATGGAAATAGACTATGCTTTTTCATGAAATTTCCAGGTGGTCCCTCCTTTTGATACGACACTCTTTTCAAAAATTTCCCAATTTATGTAGGTGGATTTCTCTTATATTACCTCTTTTGGAAGTCAATTATCCTATACCAACAAGTTTTATATATTTTTGAACACCTTATGCCCCCCTTCTTTTATTTTTGTAGTGCTAAGGTGTCATGTCTAGGTCCTTCATCATTTTGATATTGTTCTTGTGTGCCAAGTGTTTCTTGAATTTCTTTTTCCTTTTATATTCTCACTGGTGGGAGTCTCTATAGTGGTATTGTATTCCCCTTGCTCATTCCCTTGATCTTATTCTTCAGTGAGAATATTTTCTATTGTTTGGAGCATTTGAAAAACCATTATTTAAGTTTCTAGGGCGGGGTATTTGATTTCCATGATTTTATCATGTATCTTCATCAATTGATAGGCCTTTCCATAGCAAGGATCCTGATATATCCTAGCCATTTCTTGAATTTTAGCTTGTATCATAGTCATATTTCTTAGGAACTCAAGAACTTGGGCTTCATTGATATATTCTTGCCATTGGTTTATCTCTTCCTCATTATTGGATACCAAGTCTATCTGAGCTTGGATCTCTTTTGTGGTACAGAGTCAAAAATCCTTCTCCCAAAAACCTAGAAATCCTAGATCTTTAGCTTCTCTTGTTGGATCCATCATTTTCTCTACTTTTAGTTGTAGCTTAAATACTATTTCCCACCCTTTCTAGACTAATTTATTTCCTTTTTTTTGGTAAGTTAACAAAATTATATTAAGGAGGGCATTTGAAAGGCGCCCTAACACCTTGGTACAAAAGCTACATCTAAGGATGCTAGAGCCAAAGACAAAAAATTACATCCGGACTAAGCATAATCCTTACAACTACAAAAATAAACATCCAAAAGCATCGGAAAGGAACTAAATGTTCCAACACATAAAAAAGAAACAGACTAAGAAAATCCCCAAAGGAATTACTTGGTTGTTGAATCCTTGGTGTCGTCCTTTTTAGATTCCTTGGGGACTTCCTTGAAGGCTTCCTTCATGAATTCCACCACCTCATCCTCCTTTTTTTTGACTCCAGTGTTGGCTCCTACGGTTTTCCCTTTGGACTAGTCCTCAAGGTAGTTGGTGCAGAAGAATAGCAGATGGAGAGTGTTTCTATGTTCCTTCATCTAAGCAATGGCAACAATGCTCGAGGCCAGTATGCTCTTTCTATGATAAATGGTGGAAATACTCATATTTATGATTTATTCCTATAATATTTGATCACCAGGTCCTCATGATCATCCTCAAGAGTGATGTCATAAAAAATTTGTTGGTTCAGGATGAATCTTTCCTTTAGGCATTGAGAGCTTCTCATAGGGACATGGCGGTCCTCTAGCTTAAATTTCTTTTTGATCGACTATTCCGCATCCTTTGAACTACCATCAATTTTCCTCTTCTTGGATCCTCTTGCACTTGAAAAAGAGGTGATAGATGCTTTCTCCTTCATAGTTTATTTCTTTTTATTATGCTTTAGGAAACATGCATTGTTGCTTCCATTGTTTTTTGGCTATAGCTTTTGTGGTTGGTTCAAATATTCTTCTAGTTAAGTTGATTAATTTTTTTGCTTGCTCTACTTTAGTCTCCAAATCACCCTTAGCTTGCACTAGGTTCTTTTTTACAAATTCTATGACCTCTATGCTAAAGTCCAAGTAGTCAACAATTGGGTATGCTTTGAGGGCACTTCGAAGGATTTTACTCCTGTTGTATTTCCTTAATTGCTTCAATATTTCTTGAGAGAAATGAGAGGATTAATCCCTTTCTTTCACTCTTTCTAGCTGTTATTGTAGGTTCTAGATTTTTTTTCAACACTTGGTTCATTTCCTCCCTTTCTTGTATTTGCTGAGGATTTGGGAGTTTCATGATGTTTCTCTTTAATTTTTTATTTCGTTATCTAAATGTTTTTCACATTTTTATCTTCATTTGCCATTACTTCCAAGCTCTTTAATTTTTCTTCTAGCTTCTTGCATTGGTCCCTCAACCTATCACCTTGAAGGTATATGGTGTTGACATGGGTTTGTGCATTGAATAGAGAGTCTTCTAGTGGTAGTCGGGTAATATCTATTGTTTGTGTTTCTATTTAGTAATCATTCGACATCATTTTTTATCAGGACTTATCAAACTTTGGGGTGGCCATAACTCTTAGCTGATAAAAAGTAATTGGATCAACCATGGTCATTATCTTGAAATATGCTTGCTCTTCTGCTTGCCTTGGCATCTTGTTTTCCCACCAGTCTTGTGCATTTTGGATCATTTCTTTGAGCCTATTGATAGTAGTTGTGGATGGATAGTCGGGTGGTGGTAATATTAGGAAGATGGATTGCATAATGGGGAAGGAATATGGAGGGACTTTATGAATGGTTTAAGTAACAATGTTCATGGTTGTTTGTGTTTGCAAAGTGGATATCATTAGAGGGGTTTCAAGCATTGTAATTTCATGAGTGATTGGCTTGTGCGAATAGCTTCATGGTGGTAGATAAATAGAGGTAACATCAACGGGGATGAGAGGAGTAGAAGAAGTAGTTGTATGAACTTGAGAAATTATACCTGATCTTGTTGTTTGTGGCTATTCTATGGTTGGCTTGGTCACTAGTCTGATAATTGGGGGTGACCTCTAGGTTTTACATTTTTGTTGGATCTTTCCTGTAATTTCTTAAAAGGATTGGCCTTTATTTTTTTATCCCTTGTTATTTCATTGGATTTGAGTGACTAGACTATGGCTTTCCCAGTAGTTGTTGTAGGTATGACCTTATACTTTCATCAAACCCCTCAGTACTTTCAGTAGCTTGGCCCATTCCATGCATGATTTTGTTGATATTTCTTATTTTGGGTGGTGTTGATGTTTTGATGGTCCTAGTATGAACTTTGGTGCTAATCTCAATGGGGTTTTGGATATAGATCATTTGCTTCATTTTCCTTTTATTTCAAGAATAGGAAACTTAGAAAATGGGGATCCATAGCTAAATTCTAAGGTTGTTGCACTTTTATATGCTCTTGTGGTCCTATGGCTACTTTCCCTAAGCCTCCTCCTATGTATCCCATATTTTTCATCATTTTAGATCTTTTTGGATATATTTATTGCTGAAGTTTGATTAGGATAAATTTTAAATCCTTTTGACATGATATCAAAGTTTGTTTTACAAGCATTTGATTTTATAGATTTATCACCACAATGTCATTTGCTTGTCTCTCTCCTGACATTCATACAACTTCTTTTATGAGTTCTTCCATGTAGCTTGCTTGTTCAACTCATGTTTCTTCTCTTTCTTCTTGTGTCAAGACTCTTCTTCCTATACTTCTTTGCCTTCACTACTAATAATTTTACCTTTAACCACCTCCTCTCAAGGCTTCCAAATTTTTATATTCTCATCATATTTTTTGGAAAATATTTTATCCATTAACAATGGGTACCTAGACTTTTGATTGTCGTGTTCACATCTAAATATGTACCATTCCATTATTTTTCCTTCTTCCAAAACTATTTTATTTGCCATAGCATCTATTTTATCTTGAGTCAATCTATGATATTTGTACTTATCTGGGTCATAGTCACACTCTGGCTCATAGAAATCCCTCCAAGGAGGAAACTCCTACATTTTATGGATATTCTAGGCTAGCTCGTTCTCTTCAAAATTATTCTGGAGTTTTTCAATGTTAGGTTGGTTTACCTTCTTGAATGTTGGTGGCTTGCCTTTGTTCAATCCACTAACCTATTCTTGAATTTATATTTGGGATTGTACTTCCATTTATGTGGTATTGCACATAATTTTAGTCTTTTGAGTTTATTCCTCAAAAATTCTCCCTATCCTTTCATTGTTACTAAAATAAGTTCAAAATTAAAATGATACTCTTAGGTACCAACTTTATTTATGCCTGCATCAAAGGCTACATTTATATCATCTACTTGCCAACAATATTCCATGGAAAACACCCAATCGATGACATATTAAGGTAGTAGAAATAATTTCTCAACAAAACCATAGTCTTACCATGATTCTCTCAGTTAGGAAATACCAATCCCCTTATTTTATTAAATGACTTTGCAATATTTCCATTGTTGTTTGGGGAAATCAAGGAATTTTTCCATATATCAGCTTCAATATAGGTCCTATAAATTCTCTATTGAAATCATAATAAGATTCATAGGCCCTAATTAAGGTCATCCAATCCACTACTGCCATATATCTTCCTTGATCATTCATATTGTTCATGTAAATCCATGTCATTCTCTTATTGCATTATGAGGTCATAGTATTTATTTTGTTCCTTTGTAGTGAAGGGTTTAAGGGATATCCTAGGTTTAACTCCTATGTAAAATGCATCGATGAGGATTTTAGGCATAATATGGAATAATACTTGGCCTTATCAATTTTAAACTACCTTCAGTTGAGGGTTATTACTGGTAATACAATTATACAAGCTCAGGACAAGGATGCACATGCTTATAAACAAAGAAATATAAAAATAATACCATGCAAATGAACTTGGGTTACTAGGTGACATCTCTTGTTCTCATTTTTTGATAGCTTCTTGAATATTTTTTTTTTAGACCATAGAGTGATCTCTATATCTCCAATTCTACAAGTGTGGTCTTGTAGCATTTTATTCTTCTTTTAATTTGTGGGTGCTTGTTGTTTGTTGAGTAGAGACTTTCATATTTCTAACCATTGCTACTGAATTCATGGTATGATATCTCCCCATTTAGCACTTTGCTAGTTGTCCTTGTTGTTGGCTACACAATTCTTGTTTAGGACACTCTATCAGCTTGAGAGTTATTTTACTTAGTAATTTTATAAACTAATTTCTTGCTAAAGTATTCATTTTATTAGAATGAAACTGGTTGTTAGGTAGTAAATTTGGTGGTTAGGGTGTATGCTTTTATTTTCCCTAGCGATTAGATTTTTATGTTTCGTAATAATGTGCAAAATATTATGCATGTCAATTAGATTGCAACCACTATGATTGTTTGGCAAATGGGCATGTGAGATTTCAAAATTATTGTTAGTTGGTTTTGACTTTGGCCAATCAACTTTAAGCTTATTTTAAAATTGATATGGTTTATTTTTTTTTATTTGTGGAAAACATCCCAGAAGGGATGCCACTTTCGGGTAAGACCCAAGGAGGCAGGGGTATCCATTCCGCCAAAAACGCCCAGGACTCGGACCTGGCCTACCACCTTTGACATACTCAAGGAGCAAACAAACACACAAAAATATTTAAAAATAAATAAATAAATAACAATAAAAAATAATAAAATAAAATATAAAAACATGCTCCTTGAGTGTGTCAAAAAGAAAAGCACAACCAAACACACACACAATAAGATAAAAAAAAACCACAACACGAACCACATAGAAAAAACACAAGAACAACATAACAAAACACAAACAAGACAAAAACAACAGAACACTACAAAGACATAACAAAAAAAAACATGAAAAATAAACACAACCAAAACCTAAAAAATTAAAAAAATAAAAATAAAAAACAACCAACAACAGACAATAAACAAAAACAAAAAACATAGAAAACACTCACACATAAAAACACGAATTAACTCAAACAAACAGAAACACAAGAACAAGAACGACAAAAACAGAAGAACAATAACAAAAAATATAAAAAAAACAACACAAGAACAACAAAAAACAACACAAAGAACACAAAAACAAAACAAAACAAAAGAACACACACACCTTAAAAAACTAAACAAAAAAAAGAAAAAAAAATTGAACATAACAATGACCTTTCTAGACCAGAAGACTTTTAAGGCAAGAATCAACAGAGGAAACAAAAGAAAGAATAGATTGAGCTAGGGAACTAAAATAACCTGATCGAACCAAAGAGAAGCAAAAATAAAGCAAGAAGAAACTAGGTACCTTCAGAACTGGAGCCATCCAAAGAAATGATAGAAAGAAGAGCTTCCCTAATTTGTGAAGCCCACCATCTAGGAGGGTGGCCATAACAAGTAAGATCACCTTTGTCCAAAGCCCAATTAGCTAAAGCATCAACACTCTTGTTTTGATCTCTGACCACATGATTGTAATCAACTTTCAAAAATCCCATCTGGATTAATTGAATCTTCTCAATAATTCTTTTTATTCTCCAATCAACCTTATGATTCTTAGAAGGAGTCTTCAAAATATTAATCATGAGTTGAGAGTCAGACTCAACTAACACCTTTTCCCATCCAACCTTAGTAGCCTCTTGAAGGCCTCTGAGGATACCATACCCCTCAGCAAGGTTATTGGAAAGAATACCCAAATTCTCAGCAAAAGTAAAAACCAGGGAGCCATCTGAAAGTCTACCAATTCCTCCCGCACTGGCTTTTCTAGGGTTCCCTCTAGAGGCTCCATCAGTATTGAATTTTCCAAAATCCTTAGGAGGAGGTTGCCAATTTCTTGTCCTATCCATCTTACAAATACTCACATTCCCTTTAAGTTGGTTGCCCTTAGAAGATTTAATCTTCAATATTTGCATCACTTGATCCCATCTTTGGTGGGAGTTTTGGGGGTGATTAAGGAGTTGATGGACTGATTCAACTAAGTTGGCTATGGTATTTTGCCAAATATAGTGAATATCCTTCCTATCTTGATTAAAAATTTGGTTGTTCCTTTCATTCCAGATATTCCAAAGAAGAATGGTAGAACCCATCCAAACTAACCGCCTAATAAAATGATCAACACCCTCTTGTTTAGGCCAATCCCTCCAAAGTTGTTCAAAAGTAAAAAAATTGGACCATCGTAAGCCAAGTAAAGTGGCCATTCTCCTCCATAGCTCAGAGGCTAAAGTACACTCAATAAAAATATGGCTGAGAGTTTCTACATTCTCTTCACACATTTCACATCTAAAAGGGCCATGAAAACCACGCTTCATAAGTTGCTCACCAGTAAGCACCCTACGATGCAATAAAAGCCAAGTAAAGAACCTCACCTTAGGCCAGATATTTTGAGCCCACAACTGAGAAAATATGTCAGAATATTGGTTGGGATTATTATGGCATAAGGTCAAATAACCTTGAGCAACTGAATACTCACCCTTAGTAGTGTTGTTCCATCCAAAACAATCTTTTTCATGGGACCAAGAGAGAGATCTCATATGAAGGATGCCTTGGATATCTTGTCTTTGCCTTTCTGGGATTTGAATAGGCCAGTCCTCAATAGGGATCCAATATCTACCAACCTTTGAATTACCAGTATGGTACCGACAATAATTAGCCACCTTTATCCAGTTAGCTCGGTGAAGCTCCTCCATCCAAGGCCTCCAATCGGAAACCGAGTTATCAAAGGCTTGTGACCATCCCAAGAATCTATCCAAAAATTTTCCTGTTGACCATTATGAATGATCCAAAATAAATTTTTCTTTATCAAATCCTCACCAGTCTTAAGAACTGCTAAAATGGGAGAACCTTTGGTGGGAAGTTGATAGCGAACAAGGTCTTCAGGACTTTTGTTCTCAACATATTTAGCACGAAGATTATTGGCCCAAAGAGCATTGGGGTTATGCAACATCCTCCAATATAATTTAGCAGCTAAAGCTTTGTTGTTATTAATAGAAGACCAAAATCCTAACCCCCTTCATTCTTAGGAAGACATAAAGTGTCCCATTTCACCAAGGCCCATTTTCTTTTCTCCTTAGTACCACTCCAAAGGAATCGATGACTGATTTGATCTAGTTCTCGAAGAACAACCTTTGGGATATTCAACATGGAAGATACATAAATAGGAATAGCTTGAAGGACTGATTTTACCAAGGTGATTCTACCCCTAGAAGAAAGCCACCTGTTGGTCCACTTTCCAATTTTCTTCTTGACTTTGTCCAACAACCAATTCCAATATTTATTTTTCTGCCTTTGAATATTGATGGGAATACCTAAATAAGTGATCGTAAGGGAGGTCTTCTTATATATTAATTTATCCAAGACCATGGATTCCTGTCTGGCAGAGCAGTGAAAGAAAATAACTTTAGATTTGTCTTCATTGATCAACTGCCCAATAGCCTTAGAAAAATAGCTAATGATTTGCTTAATATTAGAAGCTTCCTTAACTGTAGCTTTACCTAAAAGAGTAGAGTCATCCACAAATTGAAGATGAGAGATAGGTCTAGCTCCATGAGCAATGGTAACTCCCTCAAGGGTTTTGTTTTCCCTCTTTTTGGTTATAGTCCTACCCAAGCATTCAACAAGAATGATGAATAAATAAGGGGATAGCGGGTCACCTTGCCTAATACCTCTAGAAGCAGGGAATGACTGAGAAGGCCTACCATTGATAAGAACTAAGTAGGAAACTGAAGAGATACATCCCATAATCCAATCCATCCAATCCTTAGAGAAACCAAATTACCTCAAAACTTTGATAAGGAAGTGCCAATCCACTCTGTCATAAGCTTTGGATAAGTCTAACCGAATGAACATGGAAGGAGATTTTTGCATATCCATGGAATGGATGGCTTCCTGAGCAAGAACTATCTCATCTACTATTTGACGCCCTTTCACATAACCCCCTTGCTCAGGGGAAATAATCTTATGCAAAAGAGGCTTCAACCTTTCAGCCATGATTTTAGTAATGATTTTGAGAAGAACATTACATAAAGCAATAGGTCTAAAAGCTGAGATATGATCAACCTCTTGAGATTTTGGAACAAGAGTAATATAAGTTTTATTGATAACCTTCAAAATTTCTTTGGCTTTCCCGGCTTCTTCCACCACCTCTAATAAATCAACATGAAGGATATCCCAGAACTCTTGGTAGAACTCAATGGGAAAACCATCAGGACCTGGGGTTTTCCCTTTTTGCATTTTAAAAACTACCTGTTGAAGCTCATTGATAGTAATAGGAGCAATCAAAATAGAGTTCTCCTCAGAAGTGATAAGAGAAGGGATTGCTTGAAGAACATTTTGTTGAGAAGCTGAGTCAAGAGGAGTAGCAACAAAAATATTGGAAAAGTAATCGACAACAATAGAGTTCATGCCATCCCAAGTATAGACAACATCTCCAGAATCTGATTTCAGGGAAGAAATAAAGTTGTGAGATCTTCGAGCTAGAAGAGATTTGTGGAAGAAATTTGTGTTTCGATCTCCTTCTTTGAGCCATTGAATTCTAGATTTTTGCTTCCATAAGAGTTCTCTTTTTTTCCATTCCTCTAACTGAGTTGTGAGTTTAATTTCATCTGCACTTCTATTCTCTGTGAGGCCATCTAAACGGATTTTCTTATTCAAATTTTCAAGTTGAGCAATAACTTCATGTTTTTTTTATGAACATCCCCAAACTCCTTCCAGTTCCAAGTCTTGATTTTGGATTTAATGTATTGCAGTATTTTGGCAAAATAGAACATCTTAGTCCCATGCCTAGGCTTACCTTCCTTCCACCATTGTTGCACACGAGGTCTAAAGGAACTGTCTCTGAGCCACATTAATTGAAAATGAAAAAGGAGAGAAACTCACATTGGTTTTCCACATTTCCACCATGATTGGCCAGTGATCCGAACCAACATTGTTAAGAGTCTTCACTTTAGGAATGTGACCATGGATTAAGAAATTTTTAGAGAGCAAAAACCTATCCAATCTCTCCATTATACAAGCTAAGCCTTGCCTTCTGTTAGACCAAGTCATAAGGCCATTATCTGGTTGGATGTCCACAAGATGGAGGTTTGCAATATATTCGCTCATGAGGTCAGTGCTTTTGTCCAAATTTCTATTTCCCCCCATTTTCTCATCCAGAGAGAGGATGGTATTGAAATCTCCTCCGATCAAGATCCAAGCTTCAGGAAAATGAGAGATAATATGAGTTATATCCTTCCACTATCTTCTTTTTTCTCCAAAGCAGTCGGAGCATAAACAAGTAATGCAGAGCATAATTTGGTTGGAATGTCTACTTTGAATAGCTATAGCCAACAGACCCCAACTGCCAACCATATGGTGAATAACTACCTCTTTTGGGTCCCAAAGACAAGCAATGCCACCAGAAGTCCCCTGGGAACTGAGGGAAACCACTTTTCTAGCTGGCCAAATTTTATTGGCAATTGAGTCCATATCCTCCATTGACATCTTCGTTTCTTGAAGGAAAACAAGATGTGGATGATTTATCTGAATCATTCTTCTAATTTCATTTTGTTTTGAAAGACTCCCTTTGAGTCCTCTAATATTCCAAGTGATGATCTTCATTAACACCAGGGCTAAAAAATTTGGGAAGGGCATTAATCTTACCTTCCTCTACAAGCTTTTCACCTTCTTTTACCATATGATATTGATTGGTCTTGCGACCTACTTTTTGATTAGAATCCATCTTCAGTTTTTTTCCCTATTTCTTGACTTACTCCAATTGAATCTGAGATGGCTTCTAACCTTGAAGAATGCTCGTACACAACCAAAATTTTACTAGAGGGTTCAACAGAGTCTATATTGGGACTTGTATTATTTGAAGTTTTGACATTTAAAAGATTGTTTTTCTTGTGTAAATTTTCTCCCTTTTTTTTCTGTTGAAAACCTTTGATTTGTTGGTTTGTCTCTCGAGTTCTTCCCTTCATATTTAAATTGTGTTTCTAAGATTTATGTTTCCATTATTTCCTCTTCCTCACTTGGGACATCATTTGTGGAAAGGATTTCAAACATATTAGCAGATGACTTTGATTGATCCTTCATAACTGGTTTTTTTTAGTGTTCTTCTTCTTAGGCATTTGGAAACCTGTTGAGTTTATATCTTCTTTCTTTTGATCAGGAATTTTATTTGGGCAAGCACTAGCCAAATGACCATATTCATGGCAAATTCTACAATGAAAAGGAATGTTCTCATAGTCCACTACTTGCTCCCAAGTGTCTTCCCCAAATTGTAAAGTGATATTTTTAGGTAGGGGTTTGTCAAAATCCATTAAAACACAAATCCGAGCATAAATAATATGTTCAAAATTTTGAGTACAATCAGCAATCATCATAAAAGTTCCTAAAGAGTTTCCAATTGAAGAAAAAATAGTAGGATTCCAAAATTCAATAGGGAGGCCAAAGAGTCTAACCCACATGGGAGCTATAGAAGGCATCTCTTCTTCGGATTTAAATTTAGTATGCCAGGGCTTCATGAAAAGCCCTGCCCTTCCAAAAAACTAGGGACCCCCTTGAAAATTTTTCTCTCTATCTTCATTATTAGCAAATAAAACAAGAAAATAACCATTTGGATAAATAGAGATTTGTAACTCACCTTTGGTTTTCCAGATTTTTGCAGCCCATACTTTGAAAGCAGATAGGCTCGGACGAAAACCCACGAACCGACAAATTAGTCCTCTTTTTTCCAAATCTTCAATGCCAATCTGAATGTTACCCATATCAAGCTTAACAATAGGAGTTCCATCAGCTTCTTTAAGACATCCCGACTCCATTTTCCTAGGATCAATCTTAGGCATTCTTAGAGGTTTATGGGAAGCCCTAAGATTAATATTAGCATTGGGCTGAGGTTGTCCACCATGGAGGGCATCCCTAAAATTCATTTTTGGGGCTGAGTCTTCAAAATTCTTACCCTTGATAGGGGTTTTCATAGTAGAATTATTTTGTGGGTGCACCTTAGCACCAGATTCACTTGAGATCTGAGCCATTTTTTGATCAACTACTTGAAACTTGTTTCGTGATCTCTTTAATCCTTGCCCTAGACACCGTGGAAAGGTATGGTTTTCACTTTTCTTTTGTGCAGCAAATTGGAAGTCGTTGTCACTCAAGTTCACAACATGATCTATTGAAAGATAGATTTCTAACCCATCTTGGATCCCCTACAACATATCCTGCTAAAATATTGAGCATAAACCACAAAAATATTGGCCGCTAGGGCCCGAAGGCCCTAAAAACCAACCTCTGGAGCTGCTTGCACTCAACCCAGATGAAACCCTCGCACAACCTCTTGCCAAAAATATCGTTCACACATAGGGATGCGCTAGGATCTATGTTGCTCCAAATGATCTAAAAATTGGTGGAGACGTTCTAGGGTTTTTCAGGCATCTACCCTCAAAATTTCAGCTCAATCCGAGTCCGGATGAGTGAGATATGGCCAAAACAAGTTTGATAGTTTGGGTAGTCCTCCGAAAA
This sequence comes from Wollemia nobilis, assembly GCA_028583015.1. Taxonomy (NCBI): domain Eukaryota; kingdom Viridiplantae; phylum Streptophyta; class Pinopsida; order Araucariales; family Araucariaceae; genus Wollemia; species Wollemia nobilis. The sequence goes on along the minus strand of JAQPPZ010002170.1, from coordinate 9,175,199 downwards.
ATGTCCATTGATATGGCTTATTTACTTTCTGTGTTTCTATGTCCATATGATACCAAGGGTGGAAAAATACTATATGAAACACTTTAAATGTAGGCCATTTATCTATATCGATAAAATTTGGCCATTTATGTATGATAACTCATATGTGTTATGTTCATGTTTGGCAGTGATATGATATGGCCCAGAATAAAATGAATTAAATTTTTGATGATTCCCTAGTTTTAATTTGTCTTTGTTCCATTTTAGTATAAGGTTTTCAATATGATAATCATAGAATGTGGTCTTCTTGTCAAACTATTGCTTGATTCTAGCTAAATATTTTTAGAAAAAATTATAGGCCTTCTCTCTCTATTCTTCTAAGAATAAAAGTTGTGTCATCCAAGCCTATGTTGCTCCAATATCTGAGAATTCTCCTTGGTCTATCAATTTCATTGCAGGCAAGATGCAATGGAAGAATAACTTATTTTCCATAAATCAAGGAATAAGGCAAAGCTTTTAGTACCTTTATTACTATTATTCAATCTACTCATAATGCTTGATCAAGCAATAGATGCAAACCTCTTTTTTTATCCATGGTCCTTTTGATAATTCTCAACAATTTTTTATTAGTGGACTCAGCCAATCCATTTCCCTGTGGGTAGTAATTCAATGACGCTTTTAGGTAAATGTCATATTTAATGGTAAAATTAATGATTTTTTTCCCTATAAAAGTAGATCCATTATCAATTACTAGAGTGTCTAGGATATCAAACCTTATGATTAGCCTTTCTTGGAACTCAATTATTGTATCTTTATTGGTTGATTTTTTGGCTATTGCTTTCGTCCACCGAGTAAAATAATCAATCACTATTAGAATATAATATACACCCTACTAATAAATTTAAATTTATGACTCTGATGAAGTCTAATCCCCACTACTAAAAATTTTCTTCCACCATAATTGGATGTAGTGGGAGCATGGGATTTTTTTCCTTCCATCAAACCATTAACATTTTTTACAAGTTCTAGCTATCTTAAAAGCACTTGCAAATATGGTGGGCTAGTAGTATCTAGCTTCGAAAATTTTAGCAATGGTAGTTTATCCTGAGTAATGTCCTCTAGATAAACTCGCATAAAACTCTTTTAACACTTTTTTGGTCTATTATTGTTTTATGCAACAAAGGATGACTCTATAAAAATTCTTTTTGTATAATCCTTCCAACAATAGGACATATTTCAATTCATGTAATCTATATCGGTGCCTCTATGAAGTAGTAAATCACTATGGGCATATTCTTGTTTGGAGATATTTTATATACTTGTCCATCCAATCAGATTCTTTTGCATGTTTCTCATTTCTAGAATTTATCTCAATGATGCCTTCTATACACATATTGTAGTTTTAATTTGGTGTAGCAGCTAGTTGTTAACATAAGGCTCTATATTTTACCAATTTAGTAGGGTATATCTCTATGTTATACTCTTGTCTTTTAGTGATCCATCCAACTCTTTTTTCTTCCAATTCTCCTTAAAGAACAATTTTTTTGACATTTGAGTTAACTACAAAGACTATAGTTCTACTTTGAGACCTATAAGAGCTAATTTTTTGAGTGACTTCATGACAATGAATACTTGCTTTTACATGAAGTTGTAGTTCTTTTTATAATCATAAAATATCTAGCTTAAGAAAGATACTAGATGTTCTTCTTAATTATCATCCTTCTAAATCAAAACTACAACATAGCTATCTTCAGACCCATACACATATAGAATGAAATCTCTGCTAAAATCTAAGTTGACCAAGACTAGAGCCCTTGTTACATCCTGTTTGACCTGTTCAAATGTTTTCCTCCTTTTATGGGTCCACTAAAATGTTGCATTCTTATTCAAGAGTTCTGCCATGGGTTTGAATATTTGCACAAAGTCAAATAAAAATTTCTAGATAAATTTGAACTTCCTAAAAATAATTGTAAAGCCTTCTTGCTAAGGGGAAGTAGTAAGACTAGAATAGCCTAAATTGTCTCTGGATCAATAGCTATCCCTTGTTTAGATATGATCAGTCTCAAGATTTTTCTCTCAAGCACAACAAATATTGATTTTTTGGAATTTAATGATATTTTTAATTCATGATATTTTTGAAAAACCATCTCTAAATGTTTTAGGTGTTTTTGCTTCTCATGGGAAAATATTTTCATGTCATCCAAGAATATTAAGATTAGTTTACTAAAAAAATCATTCAAAGCAAAGTCCATTGCATAATGGAAAGTTGCTTTGGCATTAGACAAGCTAAATGACATCCTTTGATACATTAATTTTACCTCATTTTAGTGGTGAATGCTATTTTGTGTGGATATTCATATTTTATCCATATCTAATTATATCATAAAATCCATCAAGGAGTGAAAATATTTTTGCTCCTACTATGGTCTGCAATATTTGGTCAATTTGGGATAGGGGGTAATGATCTTTCAACAAAGTTTTGTTTATATTTCAAAAATCAACACAAAGGTGAATATCTTCGTTATTTTTACTTATTGGTACCAGGTTGGCCACCCATGTGGAATGTTTGATCAAATATATGATTTTGGAATCTAGTATCTTGAGAAGCTCTTGCTTCATCATTACTTCTATTTTAGGATTAGTTGGCCTTTGCTTTTGCCTGAATGGCTTGGCGTCAGGTGTCAGCTCTATTGTATGTTGGATAACCCTCTTGTCGTAGACCCAAAGATCATCATAGCTCCATGCTATTATGTCTTGGTACTATTTACATAGAGTCATAAATTCATCTACTTCTATAGAGCAATAGATTATAATTTTTAAACTTTTGTCTAGTTCAGTATAAACCTCCTTGTAGTCTTGTTATTCTATTTTCATTTTTTATCTTGTATTTCAATCATTATTGCCAAACAAGCTCTCTAAGGTGATCAATCCTTTTGGGATATGATTTTTTTAAGCTAAATGACTTCTTCTTGGTCAACTTTATACAACATCTCTTCCTGTTGTGATGCATAGATCGCCTCTCTTGTTAATAAATTGATAATCTATTGGTCATATTCAAACACCTACTAGAATATTTCTTTGTTTGGGATCGCCAGTATGAATATCATATTTACCTTATTTATTTTTTTACCATCCGCATAAAAAAACCTTTTGGAGAGAATAAGACAGTGCTTGATCATCTTCGTGTTATACTGTGTATGCTTGAGTGTCATTGCAGGTTGTGTTGTTATTACCATCCGTGTAAAAAAACCTTCTGGAGAGAATATTTCTTGGTTTGGGATCACCAAATGTAGATAGGGGTGAGTGCATTCTCGATATGAGAGGTAAATTGATCGAACAGATGAGATAAGGAATCAACATGAGGTCTCAGAGTACAAGGTAACTCAGACATCAAAGGGGTCAAACGTTCGATTGGTCTCTCAGTCAGTTGGCTGGGACCAGACATCTGGGTACTAGACGTCTGGGGCTAGGAGGCCATAAGGCTAGACGTATTGGACTAGACGTCAGAGGGTGAGACACCTGGAAGGAATACGTCAGATGGCTAGACATCTTGGGACTAGACGTCTAGGGACTGGACATATGGAAGCTAGACATCTGGGACTTAGACATCTAGGGGCTGGACATCTGGGGTGCAGAAGTCTAGGCATCAGATGATTGATATCATGGCTCCTACTTCCAAGTACCTACAAACAACCTATCAGGAAGAGTCTCCAACCTACATGACAATAACAAAACAACCTGCAATGACACTCAAGCATACATAGTATAACACGAAGATGATCAAGCACTATCTTATTCTCTCTTGTTGTGATGAAGGAGTATTGTAGAAACAGGGGGTGATGACGGTTTTAGTAGTTTCGACAGTCGAAGTCATCATAGCAGGAATGAGAGGCCAAATATCTTCGAATTTTGCATCAACATGGTTGTGCGGTTTAGTCAGAGATATTAAAAAAAAAAATAGGTTAAGGACAAAACAACACCCCTAGACGTCTAAAATCCATATGTCTAGCTAGGTGGTGCACATAGAGGAAATAGTTTTTAGGTGGTGGTTGGGGAAACCGTTATGGCATGCACAAGAGGCTATAAAAAGAGGCTAAGCATCCATTTTTCACCATTCTAAATAGTTGCAGGTAGAGGAGAAGAAAATAAGCACAGTTGGTAGGAGAGGTAGCAGCCAAGAGGGTGGTGAAGATAGCACACCATAGCAGACGTCTGGTGCAAAGCAAACATCTAGCCCAGGAGGATTACCATCATATGATCTAGGCAAGCAGACATCTGAGCAAACGTTTAAGATATAGTAGATGTCTGGTCCAGGAGGACCAACATCTGGCAAACAGTTAGGCAAACGTCTGGGTAGGAAGAGTAGATGTCTGGTAGACAGCCAAGCAGACGTCTGGGTAAGAAGAGTAGACATCTGGCATATAGCTAGACAGATGTTTAGGTAGGAATAGTAGACATCTGGAAGACAACCAGGCAGACATCTAGACAGGCAGAGTAGACGTCCAGGTAGACATCTGAACCAGGAAGTAGACATCCAAACTAAAATTATAGACGTCTAGCATCCTGGTAAGGCAAACGTCTAGCAAATTCTTAGATGTCTGGTTGGAAATGAAAGATGGCTAGGAAGGCAACTACGCATTTGGAGTGGGAAAGATGAGTCACAGACCTGGAAAGGCTCCAAATTAGGTAGAATTAGAAACAGATTCCATGTCAGCAAAGAGGTTGCGACATCACCTGGAGCACGAGGTATGTGGACAAGTAGAGAACCCAGGATAGACGAGAATGTGGAGGGAGGCAGTAGAATTGGATAGAAAAAGGAGCAAGGAAGTCCAGCAAGGTGGAAAAGCACCAATTCCCACCATAGAGATTACATGGACTTGTTCGACAAGTGATTTTTGCCAGAAATGGTGGGCAGAGGCAACTTATGATAACCCTTTCAAGGGAAGACTTAAGGAGGCAAGAGTACATTTTATACTACAAGTCCAAAACTTTGATAAAGATTTCTTTAAGGGTTATCTAATTCAATTGCTGGAGAACTATGATGAGGACAATTACAGGAGTTATGTGCGCATAGGAGATAAGGTGGTGACTGTGGACTTCTCTCCTAAGTCATTTCAGCATGTATTCGGACTACCCAGGAAGGGTAAGCCAGTGGTGAACGAAAGGGTAGACCCCAAGAAGATGCAAAAATTGATTATGAGTGTCACTACTCTGGCCAGGGCAGAAGTGGATACGATGCTTAACACCCATGGTGGAAGAGGCATCAAACAAATGCAGTTGAGACATATTGGGCTAGAAGTGATAATGAACATCATTATGGCCAAATTATCAAGGGAACAAAGGAGTTTAGATTTGTCCATATGGTTGATTCCATACTTGCAGGGAATAGATAGAGGAGTTGCTTATGATTGGGCACAACATCTGTCACTCCACATCCAGGCATTCCTGTCAAGAGTAAAAAATAATTTCTCCATGGTATTTCATGCCATTGGGCTGATTTTGGATGCAACCATGAGAGCAGGAGTATGAATTCCCGACTTTGGACCGGAGAAGAAAATTTTGGAATTAGCCCCAAGTGTCTTGCGATGGATGGATGCACAACCATTGGCAAAGAGGACTACACCAACGAAGAAGGTGAAAGTGAAATAGATATGTCATAAACCACCGAGGTAGGAGAATATGGTGACTGCTTTAGAAGGGGAGGATACCCAATGGCTAGGAAAGCAAACAACCACAGAACAGACAGTTACCTAGTCACCAAAAATAGTACAAAGGAAGAAGAAGGGACGGTTTGATGAGCCACCCCCAGCTCTCTCTAAAGATGCATTGCAAACCATTCAATGGAATTTAGAGACAGCTTGCTCAATCCAAAGACAATTAGAAACTCATCAGGGGGTGGATATGGATCTCAACATTCCTTCAACCCTTCACAATCTGGCAGTGGGATCTAGTACAGTAGTCCACATTGGACCCACAGAGTATTTTATAGAAGTGACATTCCAAGTTGGTGCCAGCTCACCAAAGCCAGTTGGGGACTCACTGGTTAGACCAACTGCATTTGCGATAACATTAAGGGAGGTATCAATTGATGAGCTATTTTTCGTGAATGAGGAAACACAATTAGGTAATTCGAAAGAGATTACACCTACAGCGAAGGGAATCTGAATCCTAGAGGAAGCAAGAACTATAGGACACTCATGGGAAGACCCTATCCAGGTAGAGGAAAGAGAAATATTACAAGAAGAGGTGGCTGAGATAGGAGGAGAATAGCCTCCACCTAGGACCAATTTAGATAACAGGGCAGAATCGTAGATGAGCAGTCATAAGTCAACAACATCCAAGGGAAAAGAGGTAGTACAAGAGGAAGAACAGGAGGAGGAAAAATAGGACATATTGTCTCAAGTGTTTCAGGTATGGGTACCAAATTTTATGGACCCATCAGACAACATGGATCAGCAAGCAGTTGACTGTTTTTCATAGTTAATGAAGATTATGGATAATATGTGCTTACATTTTTAAGCAGCATGCATGGGCCATTGGAAGTAATGGCAAGGAATGATAGAGGGAGATATGGAGAAATTGGTCAATTGGGCATCACAAGGACCATGGCGAAAGGACATCTTAGAGATATATCAAGACATCCCATGGACTTTGTCCATTTTTGGCTTGACCACAATGGAGGGGATTGCACAATTTCCAGAGAAGACACCTACTCTCTATCTGGAGCCAGCACGAGTGTATAAGTGTGGCCATAGCAATAGGAACCCTCAACAACCTGTAGTACCAGGAGCACAGGCGAAAGTATCTCCTAAACTATTATCTATGTATGCATAAATGAATTTCATTGCCCATCTATTATGTTGGTTGGGGAAAGGTTTGAAGTGTGTACATGTAGCTAAGAAAGCAGTTGATGAATAACTATGAACTGCTCTGGAGACGATACAACGAAAGGATATGCTCCTAGATGAAGGTATGAACATGATAGACGGCATGAGAAGGGAACTTGATAAGCTCCAAAAGACCATGGAGTACCTTGGCATGCAACTAGAAGAGAAAACTTGATAGATCTCCTAGTTGGAGGTAGATAATTCCCAGTTGACGAAGGCTAAGAAGTTACTAGTTACGCAGACAACAAACTTAGCAGCACAAAAAAATCAGTCCGAGATTACATAGCAAAAAAAAGAAGAATTCTGGCAAAAGGAATAGGTAAGCTTGAAGGAGTAACTATAGCAATCATGCCAAAGGGAGGTAACTCTATAGCAGCAGTTAGCACAAAGAGCACCTTCATCTTCTGGCTCAATGTCTGAACAACGGATGAAGGATATCTTTAGGAAGAGGGAGACTAAGTTGTGGATGCTCTCAAACATACAAAATATCATGCTAACAACCTTGGGGTGGAATGTGCTAAGTTTTATAACTATACCAACCAACTCAAGGAGGAGAGGGAGTTGTTGAAGATGCATATGAAGGATTATGAAGTTGTTATAGAGGTTGTTAACATTAACAACCCAGTTCCACCTGAAGCAGAGGCAGAGACCCCACAGACCGAGCAGAGAAAGTCATTGAGGACATCAACTTCTTTGAAGGGGAGGATATATGTAGACGACAGTTCCAGACAACAAAAAATGAGGAACTGACTATGAAAATATCCCAAGCAATTTTTAATGTATATAGCAAATGTGGATTTATGCTATTTTTTAATGCCATTTTGTATAAGGCATAGTGTTGCTTAGTTTAATCAGTCAATCATAAGAGAAGGATTAAATGTACAAAATAAAAAAATGGCCGCTATTTGGTTTAAGGCTAGTTAAGCCAAACGTCTAGTTAGTGTAGATGTCTGGCTAGTCAGACGTCTAGACTGTTAGTTAGATGTCTAACTAGTTGGTTGGGCAAACGGTTGGGTGGTTGGCACAGGTAGTTGGGAAACCGCTCCTGCAGCATTTTAAATACCCCCTTACTTTTGCATTGTATCTGTAACCTTCTAGAGAGAATAATATAGTGCTTGATCATCTTTGTGTTATACTATGTATGCTTGAGTGTCATTGCAGGTTGTGTTTTTATTGTCATGCAGGTTGGAGACTCTGCCTGGCAAGTTGTTTGTAGGTACTTGGAAGCAGGAGCCATGATATCAGCCATCTAATGCCTAGATGTCTGCACCCCAGATGTCTAGTCCTAAATGTCCAGCCCCTAGACATCTAAGTCCCAGACGTCTAGCTCCCAGACGTCCAGTCCCTATATGTCTAGTCCCAATACATCTAGCCATCTGACGTATTCCTTCCAGGTGTCTCACCCTCTGATGTCTAGTCCAAGAAACCTAGCCTTCTGGCCTCCCAGCCCCAGAATTTTGGTCCCAGAAAACTGACTAAGAGACCAGTCAGATGTTTGACCCCTCTGATGTCTGAGTTACCTTGTACTCTAAGACCTCATGTTGATTCCTTGTCTCGTCTGTTCGATTAGTTCACCTCTCGTATCGAGAATGTACTCACCCCTATCTACACATAATTGGTAGCAGGATAAAAATTCACTCCTTGAGAAGTTAATGCATCAGCAAAATCATTCTATTCCTTAGGAATGACTTTTATATTTAAGTTTTTAAAATTTTCCATCAGGTCCCACACCCTATTACAATATAATTTCAAGTAATGGTGCTTATTATTGTATCCTTCAGTTACTTGATTTACCACAAGCTCAGAGTCATAAAAAATGGAGAGTAACTTAATTCCCATTATTTCTACCTTCATCAAGCCCTAATAGAAGGCTTCATATTCGTATGTATTGTTAGTGCAACTCCATGTTCATGTATAGGATAATTCTTTTATTCCTTCTAAAGAAAATATTAACACTATATTGGATCTGGCCCCATTCTTACATCTAGCCCCATCAAAGTAAATCTTTCAAAGCTCTATTTCTGGAGTTCTTGGTTCATCATGGCTAGAACCTTTCTTGTTTTGGGTCTATTATGCAGTATGTGCCAATTCTAATTTCAATCATGATGTTAATTCCTTTAAATAGAATTCATTTTCAATCTATAACTCTTTAAGGATATCTTCCAGAGGGTCTATCTCTTCATTGATCATGTTGATATATTCATCTTCTATATTTTCTATATGATATGATGTCAAATTCTCTAGGTATATTTTAATTCATCTCCTCTTATGTGGGACTATCATATGGTAATAGTCTAGCTACATATAGCCTCCTAATTTCACTATAAATTCTCAAAATAAAACAAAGCCCAAAATATGGCTCAAGGTCTATGATTACCAATTCTTGTATTATAGTAATCTCTAGTGCTTTGTGCAATGTCATATGAATATATTTGATAACTCCAACTATCTTAATAGGGGTACCATCCAATTGCAAAACTCCAAGACATGAGCAAGTGTATTACATTCCCATAGATTCACATACTACTTTAGGCATCACAATAGTTGCAGATCCAAATTCAATCATGCAATTACGTAAAATCCAACCCTCCATTCGTAGAGACATGTAAAAGGGTGATGGCCTATTCTTTCCAGTCTTGGGGGCTAACAAGTCTTGAGCTAGATTGTATTCTAATTTTGGTACACCTTCAAAGTTGATCATTATTAATAAAGCTCTAAGAAATTCAATTTGTTCGGACATCATAAAGGAATGATACATACTTTGAAAGGAGTTTTCTTTAGTTCTTCAACAATGTTGAATTCTAATGATTATAGTTGTTTCTTCTCTCTTTTTTTGTTCTTCGAACCTCCTCCTATATTCTTTAGTGGATTCTATCCTATGTCATTTTTTTATAGAAGGATATTTTAGTTTTTCTCGAGCTTGCCCCTTATATTTAGACAAAGTTTATTTTACCTTTTCCTCTTGCTTCGGATTTGGTCACTCCCTTCCTAGCACTAGTAGAGGATGAGCCTCTCTTGGCTTTGGTTGGACTAGAGCTTTTCTAAAATTAAGCAAAATTTTCTCTTTGGGATTTTGTAGTTGATATGGGACTCAAAATAGCCCTAACTTTTATGGATCTATTTGTAATGGTTTCTTTTCAAACTTGGTCAGCACTGATATGCACTCTTCCTCTAAAGGATCTTACATTATCATAATCTATTCTATATTTCATAACATATTTACTTGACCTTTTTTTGCCTTTTCATACTTTTTAGCAACAACTAGCTAAGCTTGGTGTTGGTACATCATGCAAGTATTAGTATTATGGAGATCACTGCACACTATGCACCAAGGACAATCAAACAACTATCACTTATTATTAATTGGCAATAAAAATTATACAATATACACCTTGGAAACCGCTACAAAGCCAATATTTATTCTGAGGTCCATCTTCCTAATTATAAGTTGCTCTTTGAATATTGTAGCGTAAGATTTACAATACAATTATAGGTCTATTATGCAAAATAGCCTGGCAAAGAATGCTCTATGGAGCTTGTCATTTTCAAGTTGTGTTGGTTTGTTGTTGATGTGGATTACTCTAATTTTTTTTGGTAGATAAGATACTATAGCATTAATACTGGGTTTTACAGGTTGACCCAAAACCTTTTACAAAAATCAGCCCAGGGCTGTTGATGAACATGTCCTTACTAAGGATCCTATATATGTAAAATTTGCATGTCGCCAAAGCCATTACATCTAGTAAGGCACATAGCCTGTTATCAAAAAGAAACTTCCCATACAACATTTTGGGTATACCCCGAGAAAACACACCTACATCATAATTACAAAAAAATAAATAGACACGGATCCCTTCCTTGAAACAGTGGAGAAACAAAAAGCTACAGACACACATAGCAGAGTACTGAAAAAAACTCCCACAAGCTCTGTATTGACAATTACTCTTAATAATTCTTTGGTAATTGCTTTCTTCCGTATATGACATGCTTTGGGACCACATCCCATCTTGGCCAATCATCCTTGGAGAAGTGAACCTACTGGCTATATTTATGGTGGTGACTATCTGGTGGTCCACGTGGCTCTGGTTCGAAGTCTTATATTATTATTTTTTTCCTGCCCTGTGATTAAAAACCCACCTCAAATTACTAAGATGACTAGGACCCATGTTATTTGACATGTGACTATCCCCATTAGCCTTTGTGGTATTTCCAAGCAGCATCCATAAATACTGACAACTCGGATAATTTTTATTGTGAGTCCATTTCAAAAAAGAGACGAGAATACTCCTAGCCTTCGAACTTACAATGCCTTCCATGTTGGTAAATTTGACTATCATTCTTGGCATTCTTGTTGAATAAGCTCCTCTACTTCACTCGATACACCATGTTTCCATTTGAAAAGTCCATCACCATCGACACCCAAATTGGCCAGCTTATCAACAATTTTGTTAGCTTCCGGAAAGACATGTTGGGATTTTCTGTCCTGTCTTCCCTGGAAAAGGATCCTAGCCTCTTCAAAAATTATTTTAATCCTCCAAGGAGGTGTTTTCCAATTATTGAGGAGATTTATAACATTCATAGAGTCTCCTTCTATGATCAAATTGCCTTCTAAGTCTTGAGTCATTTGAAGGCCTCTCCACATAGCTCTAGCTTTAGCTTCGTTGTTCGTCCTTGTTCCCAAATATTTGAAAAACACAAGCATCATATTCCCATTATGATCTCGCACAATATCACCAATGCCTACTCTGCCAGGATTTTCCTTAGCCACCCCATCAAAATTAAGCTTAAAAAAACCCGTAGGAGGTGGGGACCACTTAACATTGGCTTTGGGGTTGACTACCCTAGGCAAAGACTCATCTAACAAGGTTAAGCTTAAATATTGAGCAATCATGGTCTCCTACAGATGAGGTTTACGACTATCAAAAGGGATAAGGTTCACATTCTCATTAGCAAAGGATAGGATCCTGGCAATGATAGTTTGATGATCATGGATAGACTCATTAAAGACTCTATGGTCCTTTCTAACAACACCTACCAAAGATAGTGATTGAGAAAAAATTTCCACATGTATCTAAGTCTTTGGATTAAAAATGGGCAAGGCCACTAGACGAACAAATCAAGTACGATGGCTGGTTTAACCCAAGAAATATTGAAGGCCTGAAAAACCCCACTTAGGACAATCAAGGAAAAATGGCACTCAAGGAAAATGTGATAAATGGTCTCCCAATTATCCCTGCACAAGATAACAATGATTAGTGATAGAAATACCTTTACGCATCATATTATCAATGGTTAGAATTCTTCCTTGGATAACTAGCCATGAAAAGACTGTAATTTTTGGAATTAATTTTTTTATCCAAACTAAGTCCTTTTGGAGGACAAAATCCTCATCATCAAGCAAAATCTTGTAAGCTGATTTAATAGTGAACTACCTATTTTCCGTAGGATCCTAGGTCACTTGATCTTCCTTAGGTCTCATGGGGATAAACTGTTTCCCGAGAATGTTACAAAGATCATTTGATTTTTCTTGAAATCCCTGAATACTTATTTGTTTCCACTTCATTCTGCCTTTGTCCTCGACCATATAATCGAAGACTTTTCTACCAATGATTTATTTCATGATATCTCTAATTCGGGCTAAGTTAGGATATTGCGTTAGTGGTTCATCCTTAGCCCACCTGTCATTCCAAAAATTTATCCTCTCACCATTGCCTAAAACCCATCTTAAACCTTTTTTGATGATTTCCTTACAATTGAGAATTGCTTTCCAAAAAGCAGAACCTCTGATTAGAACTGAGTCACTTAGAAATTCCATATTTTGAAGATACTTTCGTTTGATGATATCTTTCCATTCATTTTCTTCACCAGAAATGAGGCGCCACGCCTGCTTAGCTAGTAAAGCTAAATTCATATGAGCAATTCTCCTCAGACCTAAGCCCCCATTTTCTCTGGGTCTACACAATTTGGTCCATCCTACAAGGTGTATCCTTTTTTTATCCTCTGATCCAATCCATAAAAATTATTTTTGGAGTTTCTCAATTTTTTGGAAAACCTTCACAAGGGATTTGAAAACGGAGAGGAAATAGACTGGAATGCTCTAAAGAGAGGCCTTAGTGAGGGTCAAATTTCCTGCTTGCAATAGAAGATGACCTTTCCATCCAACAAGTTTTTTTTAAAATTTTTCAATAACCCTGTCCCACATTGACTCTCTCGAAGAAACAATGAAAAGAGGGAGACCAAGATACGAAGTGGGGAGGTTTGCTATATCACACCCTAGAATTTTTGCAATCCTTCCTTGCCTCTGAATAGGGGTGTTTAAGAAATATAACTTGCTTTTACTAAAATTAACTTTCTAACCAGCAACGTCCTCATAGAGTTGCAGGATGTATTTAATTCTTTTGGCCTCAACCACCGACACCTTAGTCAATAGAATGGTATCATCAATGAATTATTCATGAGAAACAGCCCTAGTGAGAGATGTTACCTTGATTCTGATATTAGCCTTGAAATGCAAGCATTTTTTATGGTTCCTACCTAAAGCTTCTGCCACAATGATTAAAAACATGGGGCTGATAGGGTCCCCCTGCCGAATTCCTTTGTGACTTTGAAAGTAACCAACAGTTGTTCCATTAACCAGAATCGAGAACCATGCTTTAGAAATACATTCTTTGATCAAATTAACCCATTGGTGGTGAAAACCAAACTTAAGAAGGACAACAATCCGAAAGTCCCAATTTAGCCTATCAAATGCTTTGTTCATATCAAGCTTGAGGGCAAAAACAGACATGTTAGTCTTATGAGTAGAGTGCAGAGCTTCATGAACTGTGATAACTCCATCCAAGATTGACCTACCATGGACAGATCTTCCCTGGCATGGATCTATGATGCGGGGCAAAACATCTCTCATTCTATTTTTAATGGCTTTAGTTAGGATCTTGTAAGAAACATTGCACAGACTGATTGGCCTGAAGTCAGCCATAGATTCAGGGGTTTGCTTCTTAGGAATTAGAGAAATAAAAGTAGATTTGAGACCTTTTGGGATATGATTGCTTGCTTGGAATTATCTGACAGCAAAAATTACATCCTCACTTACAATGTCCCAAAAATCTTGATAGAAATGAGGGGGAAAGTTGTCGGGTGTCGGGGCTTTATCTGGCTCCATGCTAAATAAGGCTTCCTTAATTTCCTCATCAGAAAAGGGAGCTAGAATATTAAGTTTTATATCCTCATTTATTATGCTAGGAATGTATTGCAAGAGAATATCTTTGGCCTCCTCATTGCACTGTGATTCTTGACCAAGGATAGAATTGAAATAAGTTACGGCCTCCTTTCTGATTTCTGTTGAGTCCTGAGTAATAGAACCATCTGCTTTTTAAAAAAAAAATTATCTTGTTATTGTTTCTATTTCTAAGCGTGGTGACATGAAAAACTTGGAACTTGAATCTCCATATTTCAACCAAAGAGCCCTTGATTTTTACCTCTAATATATTTCCTCACAGGCCAATGTTATGAAACTCTACTAGTTTTGTTTGTTCCTCCTGCCTAGTAGTTTCATTAGTATCACTATGTTGAATCCTCTAATAAATTATCTTTAAACTTTCAACAACCTATTTTTTATTTTCAAAGAGTTTCCCAAAGACCTCTTTGTTCCAAGTTTGAAGCTTTTCCTTAACAAACTTTAATTTACTAGTAAGTTTAAAAGTTGCACTACCCTTGACAGGCTGCTGCCACCACTGAATTAAGTTATCTCTAAAACTGGAATGTTTGATCCACATAGATTGAAATATGAAAGGTTTCTTGAAGGACATAAAGTTAGGGATCTCTAACAAAATAGTATTATGATCAGAGGTAATTTGAGGAAGGTCTTGTAGGGTAGAATCACCGAACAGAGTTGTAGCCTCCTTTGATAGAAAAAACCTATCAAGCCTTTCTTGAATGATATGACACCCTATCCGTCGATTGCTCTAGGTATAATTCGCTCCTCTAAGTTTTACATCCATCAACATGTTGGAGTTCACAAAATCATTGAACTCATCCATGCTCCTGATAGGTGGTCCATTTCCACCCATTTTGTCTAAAGGGTAAATATGAGTGTTAAAATCCCTAGCCAGAATCTAGGGGACAGTATGGAATATTTCACTCAGATTGCCTAAGTACTCCCACAGTAGATCTCTCCCTTGAATTGAAGTCGGGGCATAAATATTTGAAAGGATCCATGACCTGTTGTTGTTTATTTCCTTAAATAAAACACTAAAAACCCTGTCATCTTTCTGAATAATGGTGCCTTCTACTATCCGGGGATCCCACAAAGTCATAAGGCCTCTAGACGCTCCTCTAGCTGATTTTCAAACCATCTCCCCTTGATTCCAAATTTTTTTTGCTACTTTTTTTATTGAATCTCATCAATTTTTGTTTCTTGCAACATGATAATAGTTGGATTCACTTGATTTCTTATTGCATTGACTTCCCTGTGTTTGGGCAGGCCATTGAGACCTCTCACATTCCATGAGAGGAACTTCATTTAGATTGTTTTGGATTTCTTCCTCTTCCCCTCCCTTGAGGGGGTTTTCCTAATTTGTTGTCTTTAGAACCCGAAATAAGCTGTTGAAACAAGCTTCTCTGTTTTCCATTAGCAATGTCATTATCAATTTTAATTTTTTGATGCTCAACATTTGATATTCTCCCTCTTATTTTTTCACTACCAAAATCTATAGGAGACTTCACTATGCTCTTGTTTTGTTTAGGACTAAACCGGGGGGAGGCAATTTGTTACAGAATCGTACTGCCATATTCCTTAGTCTAAAGAGTTTCACATATCTCCACCCCTACATCCAAATCTTCTCATTTTTTTCTATACTCTTTTGGTCTGCGGGTTGGCCCCTCGGTAGGATTGACCTGGCTCCTAGTGATTATGTTAGGGAGATGAGATTTTTTATTTTCCAATGCCTCAAATTTCTTCCTAATTTCTTCAACATTAGGGTTTGGCTTTGGGATGCCCACTGGGCTTGAAGTATTTTTAGCATTGGGGTTTAAGGATCCCGACTTGGATGGGGATTCTAGATATCGAGTATTAGGGTTTGGCTTTGTGATGCCCACGAGGCTTACAGTAATTTCAAAATTAGGTTTTGAGGATCATGACTTGGATGGGGATTTTAGAGAGTCAGAAAGGTTAACCTGAAGGTTCTGGGCTTCCATGTCTAATCCTCCTACTCCCATATTGGATAGAATTGAAAATTTATTTGAAACTAGGGGATTGGAACTTACCTGAGTATTTTGGTTGCCAACAACCTGTTGTTTTCCTTTGTCTTATTAGGACCCTGCACCCTCTCTTTTATTTTTTTGGTAGACATAGTTTGCCTAATTGAAATTGCCTCTTCCAGGGAAACTCCTCAAATTTCCTCTGTCTAGCATTCCCTGCTTCTACTTTTCTCTATTCATTGTCAGGTTAGGGCATTGTTGCATAGATGCCCTTGAGTTTTGCATTATAAATAGAATGTCGATCTATTCTCGTATTCTACTAGATTTTTTTGATAGTATTCTCCATACTCTAGCTCCACAAACCTTGGCAATTCATTATACAAATTAGCATTTATGTATATTCATGCATGAGTCATCCTTGTCCTGGCCAAGGTCACATGGTCAATGGATATCAGGTCCCCTATAGTTATGGCTATGCCTTGCATCCAATATTCATTGAATAACTAGGCAGGTAGACTCGGGAGACAAACCCAAATAGGGGAAATGTTAATATTTTGCTTTTCAAGGTCAAAATATTCACCCCATCATCTGAGAAAAAGACTCCTTTTGCCCAAAAACCAAGGACCTCATGTTAAAATGCGGTTAGCATCCTCCATATTGTTAAAATGGATAATGAAGAACCCTCAAGTTAGAGCTACCAACTCCAAGCTGCCTATTAGTCATAATTTACCCATCGTCCAAGCCCTGATAGTCTCCATGTTAGGCCTACCTCCCAAAAACTTGCCTACCAAGGAGAATTCTTCCATTGAAAGAAAAGGGCTCATGGAACTTATCAGGGCCAAAATTTTATTATTTACTAGAACTAGGGTGGAAGAGAGAGAACATCCTTTCTTTTTCCTCTAAGAGTCTCAACAAAAGACAACCACTTCTTGGGCCCCACATTGTCCTTCGTATCTTTTTTCTAGGGGTATTTTTGAGGAGGTTCGGGCCCCCGCATGATGCCTGCCTCCAAATCTACCGTAGCCTGACCACCTTCCTCTAGATCCTTGCTTGATCCATGCTTGAGGTTCCCACCCGCCCCTTTCGTACCTGCTCTACCTTCATTGCCTTGGCTGAGATTCCTGCCCAAAAAATTCAAACCCTCACTCCCGCCACACCCGCTAAACCTCAGCTCACTCATTCCTCTTGGTAGATTCACATTCAAGGGATGATTGAAAGAAATGATAATTCTTACTTACAAGGATATTTAGATTTTGACTATGCTAGATCTATAGCTTCAATTGTTATAGGATTGCTCTAATTTTATCTTATGCTTAAATTTGAATTTATATGTAATTGACTCCATAGATCTGCAACTATCTTCTACAAATGGTTGAACTACTATAATTGATCTATGAGAGATGTCATTTTTGTGCCTTAACAGTGTTAGTTTGAATAGATGGAATTCACTGAGGTAGTTGTAACTGTAAAAGGGATATTTTAGAGTGTCATGTATCAAAGGTAAACTTTTGGTCTACTTTAATAGTTTTTTGGAACAAATCCAGGCCTTAGGGATGCTTTTATGATGTCACCTTGGGAGAAATCCCCACTTTGTTATTTTTTTACTAATAATTTCGTATTTTGACTTTGTGCACTATTTGGCTTGGTTGGAATTTTGGCATCAATGATTCTTGTTTTATTTAATATGAACTTTTTGCATGGTTTTGGAATTTAATATAAGAGTGTTGAAGTCATTACTAAAAATGGTGTAGAATTATTCCATTCCATATTTGTGCAAATAGACTATTCCTTGACCAATGTTGAATATGTGTTATCTTGTTTTTGGGGAGTCTAGATTTATTCCATATTGATGCTTTGTATATTTTTGAACTTTTTAGATGTCGTGCTAATGTCATCGTTGAAAATAGTCTAGAATCATTCCATTCTATCTTTGTGCAATCCCAAAATTCCTTTGGGAATTAGATTTTTTTTTTTAGGGAATGTGTGATCATTTTGAATCTTATTCTTATTATTCAACAAGGAATATTTTAACAAAAATGAGACTTGTAAATGATGGAATTAATTTGACCTATAGTTCCTAGTGTGCTTAAACTAAATATCTGTGGTCTAATATGTGGCTACAAGAGAGGTGCAAACAAAATTAAATTTAAGAATGAAATAATTGCTTTGCAACATCTAAAGTATATAGAAAAGTAATATAGTATGGATGTAGAAGCTCCACATTAAAAGCTATATGAAAGCCCAAGTATGGAGAAATACATAACTTAAAGGTGTTATCACTTACCTACTTGGTGATAGTATATGGTCCACGGGGAAGAGCCTGCACTTACAATAGGAACCTTGAAGGCATACTATGTCCCTTACTTTTTAGTGATGTGTTACAAAATACTTGTCATGATACCTGTAACATATACAATATAGCCAAATTAACTATCTTTATTATTGTTATCTTCAGTCCTAGGATTATTTATTTAGATCTTGAGAATTAGGGATAGGGTCATTGTTGATTTAGTCTATAGATAAAGGAGTTATGTTGTAGTTGAGATCATCTCACATACTTTAATTTTATTTCACCTTTGTTGCACATATGAGATTTTCCCTCTCCAAGTGGCTATGATACTTTTTCTTGTCTAAGTGGGTAGGATTTGTACTGATTTAGAATCTAAAAATTGTAACTCACATTATTGTGTTTACTTTTAATCTAGATTATCTTAATCTCAATATTCTAGATCTTTGAGTAGTCTCAAATATAAGAGCAATTAAAATATAATATATCCAATATAAATAATAATAACATTCAAAATAATATCAACTATGAATGTAAAATGGGTAAAATAATTCATGCAATAACATGAACACTTATAGTAGAATTGCTCAAAATATGCATACAAGCTTCAATATTCATGCTTGAATGTTTCATACATTTTCCAGATACATTTCATGGAGCTTTATCTCCATTATATAACCTTAGAAAGGTGAATCTTCAATACTTGACTATTGCACTCCTCACATATCTAGGAGTTGCAACCTTTCCTATTCTTTACATAAGACAACTCTCACATGTCCTTTGGCTTCTCATATTGCCACTTGTATACATGACTCTTGACTCTCTACTTACATGCATACTTAGCTCTATGACACTTGCACTCTTTTACATGACACTTGCACTTCTACATGCACACCTAATACATGATACTTGTGCACATCCTTACATTACATATTTGCACACTTAATTACATGACACTTGTGCACTTTCTCTCATTACACACTTGCACTCTTACTTACATG
The DNA here is from genome assembly GCA_028583015.1 of Wollemia nobilis. Lineage (NCBI taxonomy): Eukaryota > Viridiplantae > Streptophyta > Pinopsida > Araucariales > Araucariaceae > Wollemia > Wollemia nobilis. Next base: position 9,155,847 of record JAQPPZ010002170.1, on the reverse strand, counting down.
ACACTTGTGCATATCCTGCACATAGACACTTATATAAAAGGGGAAATATAAATCACACTTCTAAAATATAGAATCAAAACCTAATATAATATTCACAATGTACCATAGGTACCATGGGCGTACATTATCATGTACCAAATAATGTAATATTCTCCAACATATTGATTTTTAGAATTGAATTTGATTTATTATTTCAGTGGATGTTTCTATCTGTGCACTATTGAATAATTACTATTGTTGTATTTTTAGAAGTTATTTCATTAAAAATGGTATCCGTGTAATGGATATTGGCTCCCTATATTGGTGTAAAAAAGTGGTAAAAGATACAAGAACCATTCCAAACCCTTAGACAATAATTTTTGTTTCCTTTCATCAAGATATATTTTACCAATTTTTTTATGTGTGCATTTTTATTTTGTAATACTATGATCTAGTGTTTTTTAATTTTCCAAACTTGAATAAAGAGTATTGGGGCACTAGGACCCTTTAAATAGACCCATATCATTACAATTGTCTCTTTGGGATAGTCAAAACAAGGGGTATTTCTAGCAACACCTTTTTGTAAATACTAAAAAATATTCTTTCAAATTTTACTTTTGTTCTTGGTTTATAAACCAACCCTTTACTTCTTCTATCTAGTTATAAATTAAAGGACATCTATAGTGCACTGGTAAACCCGAGGATGTGTGCATGAACATAAATAAATTCTAATCCAAAAATATTGATAGGCATCACAACATCCTCACAGGTATAAATGGAATTTATCCACATGTCCTTTAATATTTAGGCACCATGGTTTTGACTCCTCCCATCACATCTCCTCCCTATCCTACTTAAATTGGTAGTTCTTCTACCAATACAATTGATATTTATCTATGCACCTCTCTCGTATACTATAAAAAATGACACCCCAACCTAGAAAAATGGGTTTTCTCCATTGTTGATGCTCAAGTCCAGATGCAAAATACTGTAGAGTCCATCTAGCATTATCTAGATCATGTCCCTATAGAGTGTTACCTTGATCAATAATTTTAATAGGTATATAGGTAGTAGCCATAGGGTGTGTAGTAGGAACTAAATCTAAAGGGTCATTAGTATTAGAACATCGACATCTACTAGCAACTATCATTTGGTCACATACTTCTAAATTTCCATGATAATAACTTGGATCTTTATGTTATTAGGGACACTCTTGTAGGTATGGGTAGATTTAACTCATGATTTGCTATTGATCATGATCACTCTATAATAGGTGTTATTAATTTCCTTACTTGGACTTATTATGTTCTCATTCTATGCATTGACATCGTGACCTTTGGGGTATAAATCCATCTTAACCTTTGCTACTAAGTTGGGAACCCATGCTCATAGATGGTTGTTATGAGAGCTCTACTAACATGGGACCTCTATTATGTGAATTTAAAATCAAAGCATTATTCCTTCATAAGTTTGAAAAGGAATTATCTACTTCATATGTAATCCATTTGATTGAAACCAAGCAAAAAATATCAGTTGAGGATTATTGTATAGATTTGATAGGACTGCTCACCTTTACCTATAGATTTTATAGGACTGCTCACCTTTACCTATCAATTGTATCTAATGGTGGTGGTACCATCATTTTTCATGTAATTAAGGGTGATATTTGGTGGTAAGTTGATATACATACATTCTTTAAGGGGCTGAACATATGGATATGGTGGTAGAAAAGAAGCTCCAGTTGTTCTATAATCTAGATCCTTCATAAGTTTGACAAGGAATTCTCTACTTCATATATAATCCATTTGATTGAAACCAAGCAAACAAGATCAGTTGAGGATTATTGTATAGATTTTATAGGACTGCTCACCTATACCTATCAATTGTATATAATGGTGGTGGTACCATCATTTTTTCATGTAATTGAGAATGATATTTTTGGTAAGTTGATATACATAACCCTTGAAGGGGTTTGAACATATGGATCCGGTGGTTAAAAGAAGCTCCAGTTGTTCTATCCTCAACTACAGTGTAATGTCAGACCTTGATGACCTTACTTAAATTATTAGAATGATGAGTATTCCTAAGGATTATTCTATTACAAAATTCATTCATGAGATCATTATTGGGAAGAACAACATAACTTTCTAGTGGAATCTAAGGAAGTAATATTGTTAGAAGATGAGGATCAAGATTCTTCATAGTTCGAGATATTAGTTGAAATAGAAAATTTTGAGCATGAGGTTGATACCATGGCTCTCTCTATACTTTCCTTAATGGGGATCTAGGATCACCATACCATCTAAGACTATGGATTCATATGATAGAATTTTAAGCCTTAATACTACCACAAATATCACAGGATAGAATATAATGTAGCCATAATATAATAAGGTCAATATAATGATATGAGTAGAATAATATGAGCAAATTAATATGTATATCAAGGCTAATAATATATCAAATAACATTCAATAATAAGCAAAAATATGAATGTAAATATCTTGAATCATTCATGTACTATGCATGAAGAACTTACAATATTAATTGCTCAAAATGTATGTAATCTTTATTACTCCTTTTCCTCTTACAAATATGATAATGATTTTCTCTTTTATTTGTAATGTGATATGAATTTATTTCAATATATGGAATATATCTATAGTAGAATGAATATTTGGATACTATTCCTTTCCATATGCCAAGTCTCATGACTCTTGGCTTTTTCTACTTGACACTTGAATACTTGATGAACACTTGACTCTATATTGTATGTACACCTATACATGACTTGCACTTCCATAATTTGCACACTCTAACCTAAGACACTTGTGCACATAGACTCAACTTACACTTGCACACTAACTCACATGAAACTTGTGCATTTCCTGCACATTACAACTTTACATGACACTTGTGCATATCCTACACATTCACACTTACATAAAGGGAAATATTACTCACACTCTAAACTATGACTCAATCCTAATCTATTATTTACAAATGTATTGTGAAGGTACCACGGGGGTATATCATAATGTATCAAATAATGTAATATACTCCAACACCCTCTTGTATTACATTATTTGGTTATTGAAGACTTGAATCATCAATCATGGTCTTCATCTTCATCTTCAATCATCAAGTGATACTGGGACATATGCTTACTTTCTTCTAAGTTTTCCTGATATTCTTCTTAAGCTTTTTTATTTTGTTATTTTATGTCTCGGTCTTATCATGTTGCCTTCATGTTTAATGATCAATTGCAATGCTAGTACCTTCATAATTATTTGAGAGAAATACATATTTATTGATTACCAATTTTACTGAAAGAGCTTTGAATTCATTTTCTTGAGTAGTTTCTTCTAACTTTTGAATTTCTTGAGCTAGATGTCCATTTTGGTTTCCTTCTTTATATTGTAACTGAGGTTTATGTTAGTGACTATACTAATATTGAGAAGGATACTGACGCTGAAAATGTTGAGGCTAAAATTATTGTTGTCATTGTGGATTGTATTGATATTGATATTGTCTTTGTTGTATTGACTTATTTATTTGACCACCTTGATTCATATTCATTTGATTTTCTTGATACTAATTTATTTGATTGTATCTATAAAAAATTTAACCTATGACCTTTTTTCTTGCATATTCAACAATATATTGTATTTCATTTGGATCTATATCTTGGAGTTGAAGCAATATTGCCTTGTGAATTATCTTTTGATACTAAGGCATTGTTAGTCATTTCATCTTTGACTAAATTTTCTACTTCATATTCTTGTAGAATGTTGACTAACTCATCAAATGTAGTTTATTTACTTAAAACTTGCAAATATGTGACTAGATGTTTGTAACTTTTTGGAAGTGCTCTCAATATCACTTGAACAAGAAATTTATCTTCTACTTTTTCTCCTAGAGTTAATAGTTTTGCTTTTATATCTACTACCTTTCGAAGAAATAGTTCAATACTTTCACCACTATTAACTTTTAAGGAGTATAACTGAGATTGAATATTAAGGATAGTAGCTTTGTTTTTCCCTTCAAATATTTTACATAGATTATTCCAAGCTTTTGTAGAATTTTTTGCTTCACTTATATAAGGTTGTATTTCAATAGTTATTCCAAACATTATTATCATAAGTGCTTTGGCTTCACCTTCTTCAAATATTTGAATTTCTCTTACATCTTCAGTAGGTTTTGTTTTTGTTCCACTAACTATATCCCAAAGTTTTTCTACAACTAAAATTGATTTCACTTTATTTTTTCATGAAGCAAAATTTGGTCCTTTCAAAATTTGAGACTCAGAAAGGAAAAACTTGTTGTTAGACATAGTAGTATTCATTCAAAAAATTCTTTGATGTAGAAAACATTGTCTCCCTAGTTTTAGAAACTAAGAATAAATTTGCAAATTTATGTTTTCCTAGTATTTTGATGTTGAAATCCTTTTGTCTCCGAAATAGACAAATTTACAAATAATTTCAATAATTTCAAATTTTTATTTTCTCAAAGTATGAAATCAAATTGAAATTCAAAAAACTCAAATTTGAAAAACTTTACAAAATTAAATAACCTAGTTGAAAACCTTATTACTCCAACCTTCTAGATACATTAATAATTCTACTAACCAAAAAAATAAAGTAGGCATCCTTATTACTCCATATCTAAATAACTTCAACTTTAAAAAAATCTTAACTTATAAACTTATCACTCCTAAAAATAAATAACCATAAACATTCCTTATTTCTCCTATTTTCAAAAACAAAATTATAAACCTTAAAAACTTTAGCTAACCAAATACCTTATATCTCCTATTATAAACTTTAAATTATCAAATTCAAACCCTAAAATAACATTAACTTCTCACCAAATATTTTTGCACAATCTTGTTGTTCATTGTTCTAGTTGCTCGTTGTTCTGCCTTGCTCGTGTGATACCTTCAACGTTCTTTCATAAGAGAGTTGGAAACTAATATTCCATGTGCATGGTGGTATTTCTTCTCCTTTGTATGTTACATACTATGCTCTTCAATGATTAGGCCTCTCATTGGATGTCACAACTTACCCAACTCTTCCTCTATGGCGCTTTTCAATGCTTAGGATCTTCTTGAGTGTTACAACATGCTCAAACCTTTCCCTATGACACTCTTCAATGTATAGGCTCTTCTTGGGTGTTATAACACATTGAGACCTTACCCCAGGGTACTGTTTAATGTATAATATCTTATTGGGTGTTATAACACATTGAGACCTTACCCTAGGGTACTCTTTAATGATTAATATCTTCTTGGGTGCTACATTATATTAAAATAGTGCTCAAAACTTTCCCTTGGTATTAGACAACTTCTTTTGGCACTTGAATTGTCTCTTAGATGATTAGGATTCTACTTAGACATTCTAGTTTATTATTTCAATATTTGATTACTACTGTGATGATTTTTTTTCTCTTAGATATTTGAGTATTTCTCCTTTCATGATCACATTGCTACTGATATGATCTAGTTTGTGCTTAGACATTTACCATCCCTTCTTTGGATCTTTAGTTGTTCTACTTGGAATTCATCTTATGGTGCTTAGATACTCTGTTATTTTTTCTCAAATGCTTAGATGCCTTAGTTTCTTAGACATTGTTCTTAGATGTTCAATATTTCTCCTCAGATGCTTAGATTTTGTGCTGCATAAACTCCATTTTAGACATAAATTGCCCTTTTATCTTTGCTTGAATGTTTCCTTATCCATGTATGCTATCCAAATGGCATTTTCCTTTTCTATGTTTTCTTAAGAGTATCTCTATTAGCTCACTTGATCTCTATTATATCACTTAATCTCTTTTTATTTTATTGTAGGTGACGACCATCGACTTGTGGGGTCTTCTTCCTTTGGATCTAAAGAAAAAAATGGATCTTCATTCTTAGTTTGGACCACCTTCTATCATGACCTTTTTGCTTATCATGGACCTTTCTGCTTATCTTCTAGCAAGGATAATTTTTCTTTCTATTACTTCATATCATGGACCTCTTTTTCTTTTTTGCAAGCCTCTTTATTTTTGTATGCTTCTTCTTTCTTTTCTATGGAAGCTTTCTTTCTCTTCTTCTATAATATATTAGACCTATTTATGCAATTCTCTTATCCTTCTCTATAAAAGGATTATATTTTCTATATAAGGTCTCTTTACTCTATTCTCTATGCAAGCCTCTTCTTCTATTCACTATTAGAACCTCTATCTATTCTTCAATATTGGTCTCTCAGACCTATTCCTTAAATTTGAATCTTCTATATATCTCTGTTCTACTCTCTTTCTTTTTGTATTCTCTTTGGAATATCTGAATGCTTCTCACTCCACTGAATGCTTCTCAATTCATCGCTACTATTATCTAATTTTTCTTTTTTGACTTCTTGGACCAATGTCAAGATCAATTTCTTGTTGACCTAAATCTTCTTTCTCTACACTTAGAAACTAAAACTCTTCTTTATCCTTTGTAGGAAGCTTCTCACACTTCTATAGTTTAATATGTATCTCTTCCTCTATACTGGCTTCAATGTCAAGGTCAATTTCTTTATGACCTGAATCTTCTTTCTATTGCTTTATCAATGTCAAGGTGAATTGGATGTCCCTAATTCCTCTATCAATGTCAAGGTGACTTGAGTGTCCCTTATTCCTATATCAAATTCAATGTGACTAGAATATCCTTGATTCCTCTATCAATGTCAATATGACTCTAATTATCCCTGTATCTTCTATTAATGTCAAGGGATATCTATGTTCCCTGAATCCTCAACTTTTTGAAATCAATATCAAGGGATATCTATGTTCCCTGAATCTTCAACTTTTTAAAATCAATGTCAAGGGATATCTATGTTCCTTGAATCCTCTATCAACATCAAGGGTTGGATATGTCCCTAAATGATAAACTATATCAAATTTGATTCACCTTTTAACCAATATAGTTGAGTCCTAGTCTTCATTGGTTATTATTCAACTATGGAAAGACTCTCATCTTTATACTCACCAAATAAAGTCTGAGTCTCACTGTCTTCAAAGTGGATAGACTCTTAATCAACTTTATCAAACTAGGCAAAATCATTTTTTGTAAGTGGCTAATAGAATCTATCAATATGGACAGATTTTTGTGGTAGCTTCGATACCATTGATGGATTTTTAACCTTAATATTACCCCAAATATCATTAGATTGAATTTAATGTAGCCACAATATAATAAGATCAAGATAATGATATGAGTAGAATAATATGAGCAAATTAATATGTATATCAAGGCTAATAATATATCAAATAATATTCAATAATAAACAACAATATGAATGTAAATAGCCTAAATCATTCATGTACTATGCATGAAGAACAACTTACAATATTAATTGCTCAAAATGTATGCAATATTTATTACTCATTTTCCTCTTACAAATATGATAGTGATGTTCTATTTTCTCTATAATGTGATATGATGTTCCTTCAATATATGGAGTATATATCCATAGTAGAATGACTCTTTGGATACTTGACTATTCCTTTCCATATGCTAAGTCTCATGACTCTTGGCTTATTCTACTTGACACTTGCATATTTGATGAACACTTGAATCTATATTGTATGTACCTATAGATGAATCTTGAACTTCCATAACTTGCACACTCTAACCTAAGACACTTGTGCACATACACTCAACTTACACTTGCACACTAAATCACATGACACTTGTGCATTTCTTGCACATTACAACTTTACATGACACTTGTGTATATCCTGCACATTCACACTTACATAAAGGGAAATATTACTCACACTCTAAACTATGACTCAACCCTAATATATTATTTATAAATATACCATGAAGGTACCATGGGGGTATATTAGCATGTACCAAATAATGTAATATACTCCAACATCATTTAACATTAGCACATCAATGTGTTGACTAATTCTGGTAGCATGTTTGACTTTATTGACAACAAAATATTTATAGGACTATATATTAATACTTCAACCCAAAATAAATTCCAATTACTGACTGCAAATGGAGACATGACTCAATTTGTGGATCATACAACTAAGGTTAGCATCCAAATATGATATTATACTTGGTATGGTCATGTTTTTTCCATAAATTTGGGTAGTTTGGATGTCATCTTGGGAGCACAAGGGATATCATAGCTTGATGTTATAATTAATATACAATGATGTATGTCAAGTGCATGTAAAATAAAAGGTCATTTATCTCTAGGGAATCCAATCTCCTTTCAAGCTGGTTAGTTCCCATAGTATAGAATATATTAAAAAATGTAGTCGTGGAGTCTTTGACCAAGTCAATTGCATGGAAGTTTAGTCTTTTGAGTTATTATTCTCCAAATTTTCCTTCAAACATGTAGATTATTATTCATAATTATGATACATCTTTGGTGAACCCATGGATCCTTCCCCTAAGTGTACACGTAATCATGTCATACACTTAGTTTCAAAAAATTAGCCTCTAAATGTTTGTCCTTATCACTATCTATAGCCCTAAAAATTAAATATTGATAAATTGATTGAAGAGATGTTGGTGCAAGGAGTTATTCATCCAAGATTTAATCCTTATTCCTCTCCAATGGTTATGGTGTGGTGTAAGGACAACTATTAAAACATGTCCCAATTTTTGACCTCTCAACAAGATCAACATCAAAGATAAGTTTTCTATCCCTATTATATATAATCTATTTGATGAATGGAAAGGATATAAATGCTTTACCAAGATTAACTTATGCTTTGGGTTCCGTAAAATTAGAGTTAGATAAGAGGATATCCCCAATGCTTCTTTTTATATGCATGAGGATAATTATGAGTTTGTAGTCATGCCCTTTGGTCTTACTAATGCTCCTTCCACTTTCTATAGTTATAAATTATGTATTTTATACTTTTATTTGCAAATTTATGGTAATTTTATTTGATTATATCTAAATTTACAAAAAGTCTTAGGAAGCTCATTTAGTTTATGTTGGCTAAGTTTTCCAACTCTTCTAGAAGGAAATACTACTTATCAAATACTCTAAGTGTTACTTTGGTTTCCATGAGGTAGAATAGTTGGTACATATAGCATCTCAATAAGGGTTTAATATGGGTCCTAACAAGATCAAAAAAATGTAATATTTACCCAAACATAAATCCCTAAAGAAACTTTATGGATTTTTAGGTTTAACTAGGTAATATATGAAATTTAACCTTAATTATGGTAATATTAGAACTTCAGTCATTGCTCTCACTAAGAAGGATACCTTTTTTATTTGAAGCATATTCCCAAGCCTTCAATTCCCTAGAGGAAGCTATTTGTACCACCCCTATTTTGGCTACTCTTGATTTTAGCAAACCTTTTGTCATTGAATGTGATGCTTTAGGCATAAGTATTAGAGTTGTTTTTGATGCAATATGGGCATCCATTGCCCTTTTAAATCAATCAAATATTTAGCAATAATCTATATTGATCCATTTATGAGAAGGAAATGTTATCCATTTTACTTGCCATAGATAAATTATAACCTTATTGGTTGGGGTGATTCTTTATCATCAAGATTTACCATAGCAGCCTTAAAAATTTTCTAGAACATCTCTAAAACTTAGAATATAATAAATGGATGACAAAAATATTGGGTTAAAATTTTATTATTGAGTTAAATAAGGGAAATAAGAATATGATGGCCAATTATCTATCTCATAAACATAAGTATATTAATGTTGTTAGTGCCATCTCTAGTCCTCTTCCACCATGGATTCCACAACTTTAAAAAGAACAACATTCTAAACTAGAGAACGCTTGCATAATTCATGATGTGGAGTCTGACTCTTCCTCACCTTCTTTTTTATCATATGGTAAAAAAAAAAATTCAAGAATAACCATATATATCTTCCCCCATATTTGGTCACTAAGACCAATATTCTCCTAGAATTGAATGTATCTCCTTTAGCTAGATATTTTATATTTTTAAAACTATACTAGTGGGTGAAGTAGTCATTTTCTTGGAAAGGATTAAAAGCATATATCAAGACCTTTGTGGTAAAATATGTGGTATGTTGGTAAAGCAAGGAAAAAACCATTAGATCTCCTGGTTTGTTGTAACCTTTACTTATTCCTGATTGCCAATGGGAGGATATCTCTATGGATTATATTGACACTTTTACAAATTTTAGGGTAAAATGGTGATCTTATGGTGGTGGATCATATTTTAAAATACACTCATTTTTATTCCCTACAATATCCCTTCATAGCTAGTAAGGTTTCCAAGGTGTTCCTCATTCTATTTTCAAATTCCATAGAATGCCCAAGACTATTGTTAGCGATCATGACCCTATCTTCACCAAAACAAATTTAAAGCAATTATTTCATCTCAATGGTACTCAATTGGATATGCCATTTTCTTATCACCTTCAATTGGATGGAAAAAAATATTGTAGACAAAATTTTTGGTACTTACCTTTGTTGTTTCACCTAAGATAAAAAAATTCATTGGGTTTATTGGTCCTCCTTAGAAAAATGTTGGTATAACAATTCTTGTCATTCTTCGCTCAAGATGTCCCTCTTTGACGAATTATATATATAGAAACTTCCATTAGCGGTAAACTATATTCTAGTATCCTCTTAGGTGGCCAAGGTAGATGATTTATTATAGAAATGTTTATTTGTACTCCAACTCCTTAATGATAATTTGCCCTAGGTCCAAAACCTTATGAAACAACAACAAGATATGTATACTCTGAGCAAAAATTTGTAGTGGTGGATATGGTATTTTTGTGACTTCATCCTTATAAGCAATTTTCCTTGAAGACCAATTCAATTTAAAAGTTGACTCCTCACTTTTATGGCAGCTACAAGATAGTTCATCATACTAGGGAAGTGGCATTCAATTGGAGCTACCATTGTCTTGTTGCATCCACTCTATTTTTCATATTTCTTGTCTTAAACATGTTATTTGAGAATGGATGTAGTCCTAGATAGAGCTTATAGTACTCCATAAAAATGGGTGAATCACTCTCTAATTGAAAGTGATCTTCTAGTCCCAAGTCCATAATTTGTCTTCTCTCCAAATTTAGCATAAGAGTATTTTCCAATCATTTTTGGCTTTAAGGACAAAGCTTTATGGTGGGATCCATGTAATAGCTCCAATATAGATACATCAACTATATTTATTTTTGTTATATCAATTTCTATGATTATATAGTTGGACCTTGAGCATTAGGGTTATATTAATTGTTGATTAAGTCTATAGATAAAGGAGTTATATTATAGTTGAGACACTCTTTCATACTTGAATCTTGGTTACCTCTTTTGCACATGTGTGACTTTTCTCTCTCCAAGTGGCTATGATACTTTACCCTTTCTAAGTGGATAGGATGTGTATTATTTAGAATATGAAATTTTATTACTTGTATAATTTATTTTCTTGCATTGAATTTGGTTTATTGTTCTAGTGGATGTTTCCTTTTGTGCATTATTGAATTGTTACTACTATAATTGTATTTCTAAAAAATATATATTTTTAATGGTTTTTGTAATTTTTATTAGAATTCTAAAGGATATCATGGACATGGCATTGGATATATTGAATCTATTACACAAAAGTACTTTATCATTCTTATTTTATGCATAGGAGGTGTTTCTTGTCATGACTAAATATAAATCAAGGTTGACAATTACCAAGGCACTCCTAGAAAGGACTATGATATATGGATTTATGAATAGTCTTATTTTATCGATGTTGAACATAAGGTAGGTTCTCATCCCACATGCATTAATGATTGACATTATATATTTTTATTATATGTGCTATCATACAATTCACCATATCTATCTTCCCATTTGTCTAAGGATGAAATTTTGATTAAAGAATCTTGATATCTATGCAAGACTAATGACTTAACTAAACATTGTTGAGAAACCTCATATCCTTGTTAGATATATTTATCCAAAGTGAAACCACAAATAATTGAAGAAGAGATTGGATTTGATGGTTTCTTTCCTTGAGATATTATTTTAATAGGGCATGAGGATAGCAAGTTTTTTTTAATTTTCCACTACCATATATACATAGTAAATCTCATGAAAACTTGTTGGAAGGATTTTTGATATGAAATTCATTGGGGTTAATTTCTAAGGTTTGTTAGATACAATTAGTGGAGTGTACAATCCTAAATTACTATAGGAAGGTTTGATAATTACATAGGTTTTGCATGATTTAACATGCCTATGGACATCATGGTGAAGCTTAGGAAAATAAAAATACTTCTATAGCTAGAATCTTGACAGTATCAAAGTGCTTATCTATTCCACTAAAATATGCTTCAAAAATGAGTTTATCTCCTTTAATTGTTTGTACATAGATGTATCCTAAGCAACAAATAAGATTAACTATGTTTAAAATTTAGAATTTTATTTACCTAAGAGTAGTACCTAATGAATGCTAGAAAAATTAGAATCTAACTTACAGAGACAAGGCCGATTAGAAGTATCATGACCAAATATATCAAGGATTATGGTAAGTGAGACAACTACTGGTTGCATGGGGTAATATACAACAAGTTTGGTGCTTCCTTTCTTGTGATTTATGTTCAACTCAAACTATTAAAGGAAATTTTAATACTTATGGTGGTGATAATTATGTAACCTATTCTATGTTTGCATAAATTGTAATAGCTTTGGTTTATGTATGATAGTCTTCTTACCCAGAGTATAGTGCTAGAAATGATGATATACTTGGGAAATGATATAGATATCATGATCATATATGTATGGTATATTTAAAATACATCATTGAAATTTTTTACTATAAGTGATTGAATTTTGGTGTTGAGTGAGAATGAAACCAAGAGCATAGTATATCTCAATCTTAAAATATTGTTGTAAGTTTTATAGTATGAAAATTTGAGCAATATAAATATATTGTTTCATCTCTTCACATGCCTTCTATTGCACTTGTATCCAAGTTAACTTAGGTTTAATTTCTCCCTTGGTCACCTAATTCAATGGACATTTGATGGTAGAGAAACCTAGTATAAACTGATGGTAAAAATTTATAAGGCCCAAGAAGCTCTGAATCTCTATCATGGTATTTAGTGTGTTTTAGTATTGAATGACCTAGATCTTCTCTCTGTAGACATGAAATAATTTATTGTTAATGATAAACCCTAGATATTAGATGTATTTATCACCAAAGAACACTTCCCTAGGTTGGTGTTGACTATAATTGATGCAGGAGCATCCGGTGAAGGAAAAGCAATCTTGCATCCTCCAACTTCTTTTCTTAATTCTCTGAGTACTTTGAATTTAGTGGGGTTCCTATCCTTTCCTGCGGGGAAGTTTTGTAAAGGGAGGCAAGTTTCGGGGAAGTTTTCAAAAGCAAGGCAAAGGTTAAGCTGGAGTCACGAAATCGTGACTCCGAAGGCGTGTAGTGGGCGAGGGCCAAAACCGTCGCGATATCGCGACGTCGCGATATCACGACGTTTTGCGTAAGGCAAGGCTGAGGCGCGGGGGGCCGCGATACCGCGACATGTCGCGATATCGCGACATGTCGCGTTATCGCGACCCGTTTTCTTTGCTGGTGTTCGAAGGCATGGGGGGGTCGCGATACCGCGACATGTCGCGATATTGCGACATGTCGCGGTATCGCGACATGTCGCGGTATCACGGCTCGCGAAGAGGGGGCCGAAGGCGTGGGGGGGTCGCGATATCACGACAGGTCACGATTTCGTGACCTGTCACGATATCGCGGCCAACGAAAGGCCGACACGTGGCCGAAAGAACGAAGCCAAAAGTAAAACAAGCGAACGGCCTGGCAAGGTCAACTTGACACGTGGGCAGTGTGGAGGACACGTGTTTCTATTGTAATGTGACAAGGAAAGAGCATGACCCGATGAGCCGTCCGTGTGTAAGAAAACCAAAGAGGAAGGTCAAAGATATTAATAAGGGGGTGTAAACCACGCATCCTTTTACTTCTGGCAACACGACAATTGCGGGAGATGGATTAATGAATGAAGCAGCAGTACAGAGTACAGTCAGATTAAAATGGCGGGGCAGGGTATGGAAAGCGATGAATGCAGGCTCTGGACGGATCGGACAGTTGCCATTTATGGCCAATTTGAATTCTCATCTTGGAGGGAGATTTGAATTTAAAATTTAATTAGGTGGAGGCATTGATGGCCGGGGGAGGACCGGGACCGCGTTAAAAAGAGGAAATTTTTGGTTTTCAAAGGGGGGGGACCGGAGAACAGGGAAAGAAGGGAGAACAAAGAGGGGAGAACAGAGCCGAAGCCGAGTCCGGCCTTTGTAAAGCCTGCGGGCGATTTTATTTTTTTATGGCATGTAAATATACGAAATTTTAATGAGAACGCAGAGTTCGTAATGGCTTGGTGTTTTCCGTCTCCATCAATAATTTAGGGTAAAGTGATCAAGACTTGGTTGGCATATTTTAGGTGTTTCATGTTCTACTCAAAATAATAATGTCATTCATATAAGCTACCACAAATGAGTTAGTAAATGGTTATAGTATACCATTCATAATCTATATGAATATTGTAGGTGTATGGGTAAGGCTAAAATTCATAAGAAACTACTCAAATGGACCTTTGGACTTGAAGGCTATCTTCTAAATATTTATTGGACCAATTGGAATCAAATGATTTCCAAGTTTGATATTAATATCTATGAAGTATTTAGAACCCTTGAGTTGGTTGAGGAGGCCATCAATTCTAGGAATAGGATAATGATTCTTTACCTTAATCTTGTTAAATTCCTTGTATCCAATATTGTTGGAGAATATTACATTATTTGGTACATGCTAATGTACCCCCATGGTACATATGGTACAATGTAAATATTAGAATAGGCTTTGAGTCTATAGTTTAGGAGTGTGATTTATATTTAAGGTGAGTATTTATGTGCAGGATATGCACAAGTATCATGTAATTATGTGTGCAAGTGTGTAATGTGAGAAAGTGCACAAGTGTCATGTAATTAAGTGTGCAAGTGTGTAATGTGAGAAAGTGCACAAGTGTCATGTATTAGGTGTGCATGTAGAAGTGTGCAAGTGTAATTTAGTAAAGTGTGCAAGTGTGCATGTAGGAGTGTGCAAGTGTCATAGAGTTAAGTGTGCAAGTAAATAGAGATTCAAGAGTCTTGTATACAAGTGGAAAGATGAGAAGCCAAAAGTACATGTGAGATTTATCTTATGTATGGAATAGAAAATGTTGCAACTCCAAGATATGTGAGTGCAATAGTCAAGTATTTGAAGAGTTGCCTTTCTAAGGATATATAATCTAGATAAAGCTCCATTAAATGTATTAATATTGAATATTATATTCAAGCATTAATATTGAAGCTTGTATACATATTTTGAGAAATCTACCATAGTTTTTCTTCATGTTGTTTCATGAATGACTTTGGCCATTTATATTCATATTATTGTCATTTTATAAATATTATTGTTAATTATTTTGGCCATTTAATATATTGATTGATATTATATTTGAGTCTAATCAAGATATAAAATATTGGTACATGAGATAATATGGCTAAAAATCCAACAATGGTATCGAAGCTACTTCAAGTAGACTCTAGGACTCTATTGCTAGCATCGAAGGAAGTCTTTGATGTGAATTTATATTAAGAGTCACATGAAGGAAACGTAGACTCATATTGCTACAAATTTTGAATTTATAGATTGATATATGAAAGGGATCCATTGTAAATCTTCCAATATTTAAAAACTCTTAGAATATGTTTCATTATATATTGGAGTCTATCTATTCTATTCTAAATATGAGTGAAGACTATGACTCTATTCAAAGGTATTTTTAAAGATCAACATCTCCTCTCATAATTTTGGACATTTAAAAATTGATTTAGGGGGCAACTAAGGTCACCATGATATTAGTTGGATTCTCTTTGAAGAAATAAAACCATATAAGGAGTGGATTAATCCACTAAGAAGCAGATTTATTAAGTGATCCAGCCCACTTGAGAAGAGGCTATAGAAAAATAATAAGTAGCCCAAAGAAAAGAGGGAGCTATTGAAGCTTTCCAAGGTGATTTATAGTCAACAAACAAGTTGAATAAAATGTCCAAAGAAGACGTTGAAAATTAGAGATAAAGACTGGTGCAAAAATTGAAGCATCAAAAGTATTCAAAGGCACATCCATAGCCAATTAGTTTGAAGGAAATAAAAGCACCAAAAGCATTCAAAGGTGAATCCATAACCAATTATTTTGAAGGGAATAAAAGCATAAACATAGGGAAAGATCAATTGTAGAGCAACGCTTAGTTTTAGATTGTGACCTACCTTATTTGGTGACGAGCCAAAGCAATCCAGTGGGAGAGCACCATTTCTTGTGATATTTTTTTATCTTTGTTTTTGACGAAAGAGAGCTTACAACTACATTTGTGAAAGTGGTAAGCTAAATAAGGATATAGCATCTGAGTTTGGAAAATATTTGTATTCATTGGAAGAAAGTGCCAAACATTACACATTAGTGTAACACTTAATTATATCTGAGAGGAATAGTCATCCAAGTGCAACAACAACAAGTGCTTTGAGGAGTAGAATGTATTCAATTCCAACATGTCATGGTCAATGAGAATCTCGTGATCTAATTTTTGAGGCAAGAGAAAATAAAGGTAAGCAATATTACCTTTGATTTTTTATAATTAATATTTGGTGCAAGATTAAAGTCCTAAGTTGAGTTTTTAAATTTGAAGTATTGGAAACTTAGGGACTTTATAATTAATTATAGGTGGGAGTTAAAAGGAATTCAACTATAAAAATTAAAGGAGTGATTACTTCAACTCCAATATTTTTTAAAATTCAATAATATTGAAAATTCAAGATTTTATATTTGTAAATTAATTTTGCAAGTTATTTAAAAATTTTGATAGTTTAATTAGATTTTGGAGAGATAAGGATTTCTACTCCAAATCAAAATTTAAAAATTTGAAGTTTGAAGAATTATAAAATCTATAAAGTTGATAAATTATTTAGGAGATAATAGGTCTTCTCCTTCAAAGAATTTGAAAACTTCAAATTATAGAATTTGAAAATTTATTTTTTGAAAAATATTTAAAAAAAATTATTATTGAAATTGTAAATTTGAAGATTAAAATTTGAATTGAACTTTGGAGTAATAATTATTTCAACTTCAAAGGAATTAAATCCAATTTTTGAATTTAAAATTGAATATTTTGATTATCATGGAAGAAAACAATATGAAGGCTATAATAAGGGAAATATTGGAAGTCTTAAAAATTGGCATACACCAATTGATTGAAAAATCTGATGAAAAACAAGACATAGCAATGATATTTATCTATAGAGAAGCTATGAATGAATATTTTGAAACATTTGAATATTATTTGCACTCAAAATTTGTTGAAGCAATTGACAAATCTAAATATGATATTACAATACCTATTGATATAGATAGTATAATGTATATGACATTACTCTCACTTGAAATCCATAAAGACAAAATTCAAAAGCAAGAAGAGTTGATTGAAACTCTAAAAGGAAAAACAATGATAAAATACATTGGTCATGATACAAGTGAGTTATGTCATACATATTAGGAAGTAGATAACAAATGTAATGAAATATTACTACATTCAACATATGATAGTAATAATGACAACAAAAGTCCATCAAATTTAGAAATTTATTATGATACTCTAGGTGAATGTTTTGAGTTCATAAAATAACATTAAATTCAAGACTACAATAAAATCAAGGAAGTAGAAACAAAGGAAGCATATGAACTAGAATCTAAATATAAAGAAAAAGCTCAAGCAGACCATGAGCAAGATCCAATGTCATTGAATCTTCTCTTTGGGCTTCCTGGATCTAGTCTACTTGGTGGTTTCTTAGTGTATCTTTCACAACCTTGGTGGGGGTCTTGTGCTTTGCTTACTACTGGGATCTCATGGGTTTCTATATTCAGTTCCTTGAAGTCATTCATGTACAAAGTTATAGGTTTCTTGGGGTCATCTACTACATCTTTCAGTTTTGTATGGGAACTTATGCTTATTACCTATAACTTGATCACCTTGTGGCTCCTTTAGTTTGGGTTCCTTGGGACCTTCCCACCCCTTGTCCCATGTCTGGTGTTTCTATTTTCGTTGCTTCCTCTGGCTTCTTCTGGCATTTTCGTAGCTCAACCTTGTGTGCAAGGGGATCTTATGTCTTACGAAGATCTCAAATTTCTAATCCATTTTCCAAGCCCTATATGAGATACTACTTCCTGGACTACCTTCTCAGGCCATCCCTGGGTGGGATCCTATTTTTATTTCTTCAAATTTCAGATGTTCTTGCTTTCTTGTAGCAGTTTTTGGTTTTCCTAGGTGGATTCCCAGGTTTTTTTGCTTACTCATGTTTACCCCAGCCCTACTTAGGTGAGATGGCCCTCCTTGCTTGATTGGTGGTTCTATCTGGTTCGTTTTCTTTCTCGGGATGGTTTTTTGTTCCTGGTGGTGTTGACTTTTGGTTTCCCATTAGCGGGATTCTGGTATTTGGTTTTCTCGTTGGGCAGGATTTTTGAATTGTATTTTTCCTACCTGGGTGAGATTTTCAAATTTCCTGCTTTGGGCAGGATTTTTTAATTTCCTGCTTTGGGCGAGGATTTTTTAAATTTCCTACTTTGGGTAGGATTTTTAAATTTCCTGGTTTAAATTTCTGCTTGGGTGGGATTTAAAAAAAAAAGTTCTGCTTCAAATTTCTTGCTTGGGTGGGATTTAAAAAAAAAAAGTTATGCTTCAAATTTCCTGCTTAGGCGGGATTTATTAAAGGTCCTACTTTGGACAGAATTTTTAATGTGTTTCTCAAATGGTCTATCATTTGGCATTATGTTTGTTCTATTGACCTGATGTAAAAAAATTTTGGGGTCCCTTTCAAAACCCACTTTTAATGAAATTTTTACCAATAAAAAAAAAATCCAAAATATCATAGCAAATATGCAAAGATAGAACTTAATAAAGAATATGAAGAATGACCTCAAATGGAATATCATGCACAATGCAAGTTTACCTAACCATATAAAAGAAACAAATATTGAAGATTCTTAAATAACCAAATAATGTAATACATAGTCCCAGGGAGGACAATGCAACGGTTTGGGATTTGGCTCTTCTTCGAGAGGTCCAAGGTTCAAACCGTGGTGTGGGTGAGTGTGTGAGGGGATGGGTGTGTGTTCATCAAAAAATAATGTAATACAAGGGGGTGTTTGATAATATTACATTATTTGGTACATGCTAATGTACCCCATCGTACTTGTGGTACAATATGAATATTAAATAAGGGTTTGAGTCTATAGTTTAGGATTGTGATTTATATTTCACCTTTATGTAAATATCTATGTTCAATATGTGTACAAGTGTCATGTAATTAGTGTGCAAGTGTGTAATGTGATAAAGTGCACAAGTGTCATGTAACTAAGTGTGCAATTGTGTAATGTGAGAAAGTTCACGTGTCATGTAACTAAGTGTGCAAGTGTGTAACATAAGAAAGTGCACAAGTGTCATGTATTAGGTGTGCATGTAGAAGTGTGTAAGTGTCATTTAGTAAAGTGTGCAAGTGTACATGTAGGAGTTTGCAAGTATCATAGAGTTAAGTGTGCAAGTAAATAGAGAGTCAAGAGTCATGTACACAAGTGGCAAGATGAGAAGCCAAAAAGACATGTGAGATTTATCTTATGTATAGAATATAAAAGATTGTGAGGAGTGCAATAGTCAAATATTTGAAGATTCACCTTTTTAAGGTTATATAATGGAGATAAATTTCCATGAAATGTATCAAATATTTAAAATTATATGCAAACATTAATAGTGAAGCTTGTTTGTATATTTTTAGCATTCTACTATAATTTTTATTCATGTTATTGCATGAATGACTTTGGATATTTATATCCATATTATTGTAATTTTTATGAATATTATTGATAATTATTTTGGCCATTTCATATATTGATTGTTCTTATATTTGAGTCTACTCAAGATCTAAAATATTGGGACCTAAGATAATTTGGCTAAAAAGCCAACAAATATAGAGTCACCAAGAGCCATATTTATTATGTGCTAATATAATTGGACTTCCATAAGGTGAAGCACTAAATTTGATGTGACCTTTTCATATCAACATTTGGATTTGCTTGACCTCATTGTTCTCCAAAATGAAACATCAATAGATTGGCACATTGTGTAGAGGTCAATTGAATTTTTAACTTGACAATAAATAAGGGCCTTAAAAGGTGATGTGAATATATCATTTTAAGTGGATATCACTTTGTCTATTTCCTATTTTTGTCCTTTATAGGCTATAATAGAAGTGGCACCAACAAGCATCTTTCCTTTTTGAAGCCTGATCATGAGAAGAACAATTTTCCTTATTTGATTGAGCAAATGTTGACATTATTTGGTGTTGATCATGGATATTATTGTGGGTGGTTTCATGTCTATAATATTGTAATATTTGTAATGGAGTATCATGATTACACTTCATGGTCGACACTCATAGATGCCATGGAGATCCCATATAAAAGTTACCCAATAAGGACATCACACACATCAAGAGGAATGATATCACATACTACTCATCCTTGAAAGATATAATGTTACAGGAGAGGTAGCACTCCTTTATAACACAAATGGATTTGTCCTATTGCAACCACCTAACATTGCATGGTTTAGGATGTGACATCATGACCAATATCATCAATTTAACAAAATCCATTGAGATAGTTCTTTATTATGAATTTGACATAATCATGATGTAATTAGGGATTTATGAGTAGTTACAAAATTATAACTATAGTTATTTCCTTTCTTGATTCCCACTTGTATATACACATATTTAACATCAGTGCAAGGTTTATCATAGCTAATTTACATCATAAAATTTGGTATCAAAGCTTCAACATTTAAAAGTGGAGACACCTTTCGATGTTTATGTCTATGTTGGAAAAAATAGAAGATGAAGATATAAGTTGAAGCCTTCTTGGCCAATCCAAGAATCAATATAGTAATCATGAGTTTATGTAAGGAGGATACCTTAGTTAATTGATTTAAAAAGTAATCCAATGAGTGATTGATTTGTTGCTTTTATTTTAGTCTTGACATTGAATGAAGATGGATTCAAAAGTCATCCAGAGGAAGATCATTATGTTTGAGAGATTACATCCAACAATGTGAAAATAATATCTAAAATAAATTTATGTCATCAAATATTAACTTCATATCTAAGAAGAAGGAACAATCTGCACATGCAAAGGTTGTCTAAGATTATTTGACCATTGAAATATATTCAAAGAAAAGTGATCCATATTAATGGGTATTGAGATATCAACATGGCATGTTGGAAAGTTAAATTGCATGGGTCTTCTAAAGGAGAATTCACCATGTCATAACAATTATGTCTTCTATAAAAACTTGAATTATTTACACTCAAGTTGTTGATGTGGGTCATCTAGAAGATACTAATGTCCATCTTGAAGTGAAGAGAGGGTTAATTGATAACTAGTTTCTAGTTCCAAGGTCATCCATATGTATAGGACCATCCACAAATTTAAAGCTCATACATAAACATTTTAATATACTAAAAGAAGATGTGATGCTAATTGGTAATGATGTTAACTAGCAAAAGAATACAAAGGAAAGAAGATAGCTTGAAACATCACTCAAGTTGAAGTTGAGCATGCAAATATTGACATTGGATGTTGATTATAATTTGTATTGTCATTTAAAGGACAACATAATGGTATCTGAAGAAGAGTGTGTTTGTTATCTTAAAAATGCAAGCATCGTCTAAGCTAGAAGTAAAACATGTGAATGTTTATGGGTTTGTATGAGATATTTGTCATGGAAGTGAAAAATAATATGTTGCCTTGAAGTTATTTCCACCTAGATCCATTGTAATTTAATATATTTTATAATGATCATGAGATACATATACATTATTTGAAGCTACAATGCTACCATCTAAGGATGATAAGAGGAGCCATCAACTCATATTTTGAGACCATATTTTGACATCATCCACAAATTTTTACAGATAAAATTGTGTTTGAGATGCATGGAAGAATCCATTTAGGATGAGATTTTCTAAATGTGAATAATATTGTAAGATATCCATCATGTGAGATGTCATTTTGCTACTATGTATAGGTGCCAAACTAGCACACCATTAAAGGAGCATTGCATGCAAAAGAAAAAAAATGATTCTAAACCATATTTCAAATGTTTATGCAACCCTAAAGTGTATTCATCTTTAGTTGTAGGATCTAGAATAGCAATGATAAAAAAAAAATCATAAATTTACATCCAAATCCTTGAATGTTGATGTCATTTGATCTAATTGTGATGTCATTCAATTGAGGCGATCACACTTGTTTGGAGGATAAATATACATCTTATTCCACATGATTTTTGGGTTAACCGTTTGAGTTATTAAATATTTTTTTGTTGTATTAAAAAATTAAAGTGAAGGGGGCATGTTGAATGCTATTCCTTCCTTTTGACCATTAACTAGACTATTAGTTAGAATATTCCATGATTTCTTAATTTGATGTGGGTACTTTGCCTTGAATAAGACACTATTATTTTCTTGTGATATGAGGCACTTATGTTTTTGTGAGTAGAGGTATATATATACTTTTTGAAAATATCTTTTCTAGAATAATCTTATAGAAATTAGTTTTTTGTTTTATAAATGTTATACATCACTATTAATTCCCTAAAAATTTTGCTTTTTGATTTGCCATTTTTGAAATATGATAATTATTTTGCATGAGAGACAAAGTTGAAAATTCATCTCAAGCTCAAGAAATTGGAGGGAGTGGTGTTTGGTAGCATGCATATACAAGCCATGCACCCTAAAAAACAAAGAAAGTTTAACAAAGTAAAATATAATTATCATTTGATTCTAATGTTGGCATGTCCAACAAGATTTTGTTATAAATTTATAATTAATAACCACCAAGATGTATTGGATAAAGTCAATAGGGTGTTTGAATACAAAAATTAGAACCAAATTTTATGCCTATAGAGTCAATTATAGTGTTTAAAGATGAACATTAATGAGAAGTTGAAGGGTTTTTGACATATTTGTTGAGTTACAAGCCTTATTTCAAGCATTAGAAAAAATAATGAGTGATGATGTGCTTGTTCCAATTGTATTATGAATGCTAATACCTAAGTTCAACATTTTGGTGACCAGGGTTGTGCATAGCGGTGAATCTTCATAAACTAACGAATATTAGCATTTTCAAAAATCAAAATTGGTGAAATTTAGGGACCCTAGACGTTGGCCCCTTCACCCAAAATTTTTGGGTCCAAAAATTTTTAGGGATTGGCTCCCCGCACGTTGATAATAATATTACCATTTTTTTTAAATCGCCAGTACTCCCACCTAAACTGAGGACCCTTTTCACCTTGAAATTATGAAAATTTTAAATTATCCCACCAAATTTGCCTCTTATACCAATATATATAATTAACATGATAGTGATACTTTTTCATTTAAAAACCTTCCAACATAAAAGATAAGAACTGAAACATTCGATCTGTTGTAGACTTCCACTAAACTTCGATCGAAAGTCGAACCTAGATCTACACCTGGACCATACCTAAAACTAGCTTTAAACCCGAATAGGGGCTAGACCCTATTTTGAATCTAGATATGTAGCCAATGCATGATTTGCACCTGTATTGGAAATCGAACCTAGATTTACACTTGGATCGTATCCAAAAATAGCTTTGCACTTGGACAGGGGCCAAACCGTATTTTGAACCCGAATGTGTAGTCGGTACATGATTTGCACTCGAACCAAAATTCAAACCCAATTTTACACTTTGATCAAAATTTGGACCCATATTTGCACCTGAATTGAAATTTGGATCTTGATTTACACCCAAACAGGGATCGAACCCTATTTTTCACCCAAACTATCTACTGGAGCTTGATTTACAACCGAACCATAGTTGGATCATGTTTTGAACCTAGACCATAGTCGGTGCATGATTTACATCCGGATAGGAAGTCAGACCAAGTTTTACACCTGGATAGACTACCTAGATAGACTAGACAAAGGTCAAACACTATTTTTCACCTGGACTATCTATTGGATATTGATTTACATCCAAATCAGATTCAGCCCTAGTTTTGCACTCGAACCACAAGCCAAACCTAGTTTTGAACCCAGACTGACTGTCGAAGCTTGATTTACACCCAAAAAAGGATCATATTTTATTTTACACTTAGATCGACTGCTAGAGCATCAATTATAAAAATTAAAGGTACCAAATTTTACCTCTCTAAATTCTTCTTAGAGAATATGATTTCAAGGAGTTATAGTAGTAACATCTATTTTTCATTATAAAAATACAGGTTTTTATTTTTTTGTTTTTCTCTATTTTCCCCTATTAGCATCTATTCCACATGTGAGTGTTTTGATGCATTTTTTAGCTACCTGTCCTCTTAAGACACTGTGATCCTATGTTCTCTTGTTTTTTAAGAGAATATGAGTTCAAGTACTTGTAGGTTTTTCTTGCAATTATTGCAAATAGGTCAATGCTCAATTTTCCATGTTTTTCCCTATTTTCCTCTATTGTACATGTGAGTGTTTTGATGTATTTTTAAGCTAATTATTCTTCTCTTAAGGAAATGTAATTCTTTTTTTCTCTTAAGATATTTTGATTCTCTGTTTCTCTTGATTTTTAGAAAATATGAGTTCAAGGAGAAAATATTTTTCCTTGTTTTCCTCTATTCAAAGAGTGACTGTTTTCATGGATTTTTTAGCTAGTTGACCTTCCCTTAAGACATTGTGATCCTCTGTCTATTCCACTAATACTATGATTTTCTAGGATATTTAGTACTATAATCGAATATTTCTCCACATTTGAATCTCTAATTCTAGGAGTTACAAAAATTTCTATACGTGGCTGTAGATTTGAATACATACAATTGCTACCTCCAAAAAACATAATAGTGGCATGCACTAAAAAAATCACGATAAAGCCTGACTAGAAATTTGTATATATTTTATACCAATCAACCATATGTATATTTTAGTTACAATATTAGCTTGAGGTATTATAGTATTAATATATGTTCAACATTTTATTAATATTCTAAAATGAGAAACATTATATTTACAAGTAAAATGGCACCTACTAGCGATGGAAATAAGGGAGGAAAATCTTCTGCTAAAAGATTATCCTCAAATATTTTAGCCATATATTGAAATCCAATGAGCCATCAACATATTTTCAAATTCAAGGTACAATTTATTTTTACGTACTAAATAGTTAGTTGTGTATTCTATAAATTATCTTAAATAATACTTTCTTCCTCCAAAAGTAATTTTTTAGTAAATGGCTCTGGCTATATTGCATATTGATGTGAATATTTTTCTGTTTGTAAAATTTTTTTCTATTAAATATAAAAATGATAAAGAATATTATTTCATGCAAAATACTCTATTGACCCTAATATACCGCCACTTGAAGATATTCCTCAAAATGACATTCCACTTGAAAAATAAAGTGATAAATCAAATACAATAGAAACTTTTGGGGAATAATTAAGCCAAAAAACTAAACGTAGAAAGTTAACTAGATGGACCATTGGAAGGTCATTTCAGGTTGAATGGGCATCAACATATCCCTTCATAGAGCTAGTACAACTAGAGAACGAAAATGCCATTACAACATAATATAGATGTAAAATTTGTAGTTGGAAACTAAGTAAGGATCATAAGATGCAATTGAAGAAATATACAATAGAAAAACATTGTGAGAAAGTTTATTCAAATGTTACAGAAAGTGATGGAACAATTAAGAAAATAGTTAGATGGAAGGATGCATCATAATGTATGCATGTTAGATATGCAATAGAATATGATAATGAATTGAAGGTACAAAAATCTCTTGTTCAAGGTGGAACTATTCAAGCCCAATTTCATTAAATTCATAAGACCACTTTAGCTTCAAAAAGTTTACAGTTTGTTGTTGTATATAGTATTCTTAAAAAGGGTAGACCCATGTTCGATTTTATTGATTATAAGCACCTATTTCAACTAGTTGATGTGCAAAACCTTCCTAGTTCCCATTGGTCAAATAAAAGTGGTTGGGAAATGGTAAAATTTCTATCATTGGTTGAGAAGGAGGACCTAAGGGAGAAAGTAAAACTTACCAAATTCATTTCACTTTCAATTTATGAGGTGACGGTTGTTGATAACACATCTTGGATTTGCATGCATGTGCACACATTTCAAAATCATGTAAGATGACATAGTTTGCTAGCATTACATAATATGGTGGAAAATAGTATTGCATAAAAATTCTATAATGTTGTTGTAACTAGTTTAAAAGGTATAGCGGGAATGAATAATATAGAAATAGCTACAAAATTAATATGTGTTGAAGCTGACGATGATGCTATAATGCAAGGACACAAAAATGGTCTTTGTGTTTGACTCTAGACATCTATCACCCCATATTTAACCATTCATTGCATAGATAATAGAGTGAACCTTTCATATAAAATTGTGAGCACTTTTAAAAATGTTGCGAGAGTGGAATACCTCATCCGTGAAACACATGCTTATTTTTTGTGCAGTCCAAAAAGTTTTGTAGAGTTTCAATAGTTTACACTAAGAGTTACAAAAGGAAAAAAATTATTAAAATATGTGGATACAAGGTGGATTTCATTATATCAACATGCACACAAATTTTTTATAGAATATCAATCGTTAACGGGGTTTATGTACGCAAATTGTAGGGTAGTTGATAAGGCAAAAGATTTGCTATACCGTTTTACTGACTTGGAAACCCTTTTAACAATATATGATATTCTTCCAAATGTTACAAGAAATGAATAGATTGATTAAACTTGCACAAGAAAGATCCATCTATGTTGTTGAGAATATTCCCTCCTCCTTGGTATATTTGTATGTGAATTCATTGGGAGGAATATGGGTCCCTTCCTAATGAATTATTTTGTGCAATAATTTATTGACATGCGGAGATCAATAGGTTCTTGGGATGAAGGTGCTCTTTGATATTGGATCAAGGAATAAGATATCCTTGGTGGTGAACGTTGAGTTCATCTATGGAAATTGGGGGTTTTTCCTCATGGCTTTGTACATGAATTAAAGGATCTATTCATATACTTATGGTGGATGTGTTATAAGGGATTACAGATTTTCTTATACAACTGTACTTAAGGCCATTGAAATTAATGAAATAAAAAAGGATCTTTTTAAGGCTGGGTTTTTCCCTTCGGGATTTTTCCATGATATATCATAAGTCTCTTGTGTGTAGTGATTATTGTTCATTAATGGTTCTATTTCCATGGCTTCTAGAGTTAGCATATTACGGATATATTGCTTTAATCTATGAATGATGAATATGGTTATAAATTTATCATGTAATGCATGTGAAAGGTTTTTATATGTTTTTAATTCTTACAAATCATAATGACTATGCTCACGGGTCTTGACTAGTAGTAATGGTAGAGTTAGTAGAGAAATGGCCTATCCATAGTACGCTTAACCAACATAGATGGACTTACATTTGGTGAGGATAGGTGTATTCATAATGAATATATATATATATATATATATATATATATATATATATATATATATATATATATATATCTTGAGATAGGTTGGAAAATTGAGATATTACACATTTCAGCAAAAGTGTGAAATTCAATGGTGTTGAAATCAAAGGTATTCTCAACAGAAAACTTTTAACACAATAGTCATCACATTTTAGAATGATAATGGTTGATCAAACATCATTTTTGAGTAGCTTTCATGAGCCTGGTTCCATTACACGTTTGTGGTAAAAAATGTATCCAAGTAGTGTCTTACAAGATACGATTGGTGAATATTTTTGTTTATATGAATTATGTTAAACAATGATTTTGGGATCTGTGGAAGATGAGAGGGTTTTTAGTGTACTATATTTTGTGAAATCTAAACTTCGTAACAGGATGGATAAAAATTTGGAAAACTGTCTGAAAATTTATGTGTCAATGTATGATCTGGACAAATTTCCCTCAGATAGAGTATTGGTATACTATAAATATCTAGAAAACATAAGAGGTGTCACTAATACAGATGATAATGAGGATAATGATACTTGCAGTGATCACATAGTGCAGACACACACATTCGTTATACTTCAAAGAGGTACTGGACAAGTTGAGGAGTGTTTATTTCAGCTACTTGCATTGTAATTTTTACAAAATTTCACAACATTGATAATTTGACTTTATTTTATAATAGATTTCAACATATTGTTATCAGATTTATTAGATTTCACAAAAATTTGGTTAGTCATAAATTTTATTTTTATATCACATTGGTGTTTTAAAAATTGTATTTTTTATATCGTACCATTCTTAGTGTTTTATATGTCTTCATTAATAAATCCTTATGTTTTATATCATAGTATTGTTAATGTATGAATATTAATGTATAGGCACAATTGAGTTCTTTTTACTTTGCAAATAAAATCCTTACAATATTTCTTTTGTTGTTTGAGATGAACATAGTAAATATTATTGGATCAACATAAACTAAAAAAACAACACAAAATTATAAATGAAAAAAACCATTGAATTATAGAAGACACAAAATTATTAAATTCATTTTTCATTAATTCAATTAAAATATATTACATTGTACAAAATTGTTGACTGCAATATAAAAAATATGCAGTCAACTAGTAAATAATTCATAATTTTTTAAATATCATATTGGAGGTTTTCTGCCTCAGCTTCTTCTAGAGTTGCCAGTTCCTTTCCTTTTTCTCGTTCCCTGACACCCTGTGTTGTAAGTGCTCCAATTATGACTAGGCCTTCCTCTATTTTCTTGAAACTCCCCAACAATGTAGATTCTTCTTAGGCTAGATTTTCTAGCACTGTTGAAAGCGGTTCTTTCTCTTTATACTCCTATAGCATGATATCCACATCCTGGTTGAGTTTTTTCCTGATATATTTTCTTAAAATATTATTATCCTTGGCTTTGTTTTACATTTTTTTCTTCATTAACACTGCTTTTTTCAAAAAATTCTTTGTCATTGTATATTAACTTCCATGCTTTTAACTTGTTTTCTTAAATTATCAAAATTTGACTGCAAAATGAAAAATAAAACATAATTTAGAAGTTTTATATGAAAAAAATTAACTTGTTTTGATAAAATATTAAAATTTGACTACAAAAGAAAAAGAAAACATTTGCTCACCTCAACCACATCCCTTGCAGCCTCAACGATTGTAACTTTTTTCTTATCGAAAGCCCATTGGTTATAATATGCTTGGGCTTCGATATTAATATTCTCAACTCTACTAACCATAATGTTTAGAATTTCATAATCATACAAAACAGTAGACTTCACTGATCCTGATGTGGCCTGATCTATCAAGCCACCAAGCTTTTCTAGTTCATTTTCAATTGAAGAAAAAATTAATTCTCTTTTAGAAAATATTTTATAGTGGGCATTAATTTCCTTCATAAGTATCTTGACCCGATATTCCCACTTCTTCATCACTTCCAAATATTGAAGCACCCTCTCTTTTATGGTTGCTTCACAATTTTCAGCCATTAAAACTTTTTTATCAAAATTTACTTTGTCATCCTTAGTTTGAGGATGAGGGTCATCTGTTTGAGCAGACAATAATAATTTATGTTGAGTTGTAGGGGCTTCTGTTTATTGTGCTTCTCCATGTAGATATTGAAGCACATTTGTGACCTTGAAGCCTTAAATATTGCCTTGCAATAAATAATCATCATCAAGTGAAATATTATCTAATCCCACACTTGAAACTTTTGGTGCATGTGTATTTATGTTCAATGAAAAAGTTAGGAACATGAACACAATCTCACTTGGTGCTGCCCCCCATGATATTTGTGAAAATAGTTGTTTTCCAACACCAAGCCGAATATGCCCTCTCTTTTTTGAACCTATCATTGTTGTGGTGGAGGCGGTGGTGGCATCACATGGCCTCTCACAGGTTGTTGAGAGGTGCTTGAAAACAGTACAAAGGATTTTGCTAAAATTATTCATAAAAAATAATATATATATATATATGTATGTTAATTCAAATTAAATACACATTGATTTGCCTAAAGATGATGAGATATGATGTATTTGAGTGTCGAATGGGGTGGGATGTAAGTATGAAAACATATAAAAAAAATTAATAAAAATTATTATAATTTTAATATAGAACATTAATAGACTCTAAGAAATGAGAATTATACCTGACAATAATTCTCTACCAATATTGTAGGACATCTCCAGGTAACCTCTATCATCTAGATATGTCATGAACTTCGGTATCGCTAGAGAAACATCCTTGTAAAGAAGATCTATCAATATTTAGATGTTTGTAGGTGTGATTGTAAATAATAGTTTTCTATTCCGTAATTATAGATTCATTGTAGCATGGTCATGGTCGTAAGCATATATGATATTATGTAGAATTATTTTATCTATCTTGAATTAGGGTATTGAAAGCAATTTCTACAAACCTGCATCATTGACCCATGAAAAGTTGTAACCTAGGATGGTTAACATATCTAAAATTACAGGGCAAGAAAGGTTCTTGAATATAATTTTTTTATAAGGGGTGGATGTGGTGGCCATTTCTAAAAGTTGTAGAAGTAGGAGAAATTGGATTGGGAAGGTTGAAATGTAATCATCACTCAAGGAAGGTTCACTTTGGTTCGCAATGGTAGAAATAAAAATGACTTCGATGCCTTTTATAGATAGAAATGATTGCAGGTGGACATGTGGTAATATGTAATTCAACATGCAACACGGGTGAACTATCACATGACACATGGTAGCATAAACCCTGGTGCACCCAACCTAAATCTGGATTTAGTTTTGCACCCAGTCCAAGGCCAAATCATGTTTTGCAATCGATTTATGGTTGGACCGTATTTTACAACTAGTTTACAATTGGACCGTGTTTTACAACTGCTTTATGGTTGAATCGTGTTTTGCAATAAATTTACGGTCGAACCATGTTTTACAATCAGTTTACGATCGCATCATGTTTTACAATCGATTTACGATCGGACTATGTTTTGCAACCGGTTTTAGGTCAGACCTTGTTTTGCATTCGATTTTTTGTCGAACCTTGTTTTACACCTGGTTTTCCATTAGACCTTGTTTTGCATCTGGTTTATGATCAGACCTTGTTTTGCACCCATTTTTTGGATGAACCTTGTTTTACACCCAATTTTGTCGAACCTTGCTTTGCACCTAGTTTACGATTGAATCTTTTTTGCACCAGGTTTACTACCAGACCTTGTTTTGCACCTGATTTTTGGTTGGACCTAGTTTTACATCTGGTTTTTGGTTGGACATTACTTTACACCTAATTTTTGGCCAAACCTTGTTTTACACCCAATTTACGATCGAACCTTGTTTTGCACCCGATTTACGATCGAAACATGTTTTGCACCCGAACCAAAATCAGACCGTGATTGAACCATGTTTTACACTTAGCTCACATTCAAACTTTGTTTTACAATCAAACCATGTTTTGCACTTTACTTGCACCTAAAATCTCAAATTTACCATTGTTTTATAATTTTTAGTGAAAAATAAAGGTAATTCGTCATGTTTCCTATATGAATTTGGTCAAGATTCACCAAGATTTTGAAACAGATTCACTTTTTTTTTATAATTACAGTTTGGGTTTGACCCCTTATGCATAACCCTACTGGTGACAACTCTAAACATACTAACTAGAGCCTAATTTTTAATACTCTTATGAATTTCATTTAATAATAGGAACCAATTATAGAGATGAATATTGAAGATGAATGTGCTCTAGTCATGCATAAAAAAGGTAAGAAGCCAATATGGTCAAAGAAAATTTGCAGACCCCTCAACAAGCACCAATAATAGAAAAAAAAGAAAAAGGTATAATCATAAATAACAAGGATAATAAACTTTTCCACATTTCAATGTCAAGCAAAAAATTTAACATATAATTAAGGAGTTCAAGTATGATATATTCTCATAAGGTTCTTCAAATAAGAACTACAATAATATATTAGGAGGTAAGTTGAAGGGTATTCAATGGAAAATGAAGAATGAACCACAATACCAACATGACAATATAGTAAGGACGTCGATTATGATTGAGAAGGAATAGGCTATGTCTATTTTTTCCATATCTTGATGTAGTTATAATACCTATCCAATGGAATATTGATTTAGAGGATACCAAACAAATAGAAAGAATGGTTTGTGTTCCTTGAATATTTTTCTTATTATGTGTAGGTTATTCTTTGTGACAATTTGGCATACATAATTATTGGTATCAATGATATCTCTTTGCATATTGGTTTCCATATCTATCATCTTACTAAAGTTCTTTACATTCCTAGACTCATGAAGAAATTTTAATGAATCAATTGCTTGATCAGAATATGAATGTTAAATTTGATAGAAGTGATAAAAACCTATCTCATTCAAGACAAATCTAGAGGTTCAATAATTATTATCTATGTTATAGGTATTAACAAGATGTTTCAATTTATGGTTGTACAACCAATATTTGGCAACAAAGGAGGATGAAGTTGCCATATTTTAGGGTAGGTGATTTGGACATCTTAGTTTTGGATACCTAAAAGTACTCATCAATCATTCCATAGTAAAATATATTACCTCATATATTAATCATCATGATATTTATATGAGTTTCTTGGAAAGAAAATAAAATCAATTCCCCTTTGGCTTAAGTGATTTTAAAGGCGTTGCTCCACTCAATATAGTGCACACTAGTCTGTATGGACTTATGTATCATATTTTTAGTGGTTGATATTTTTAGTTATTTATTGATGATCATACATGACAAATGTGAGTGTATTACCTAAATATGAAGGTGAAGCCTTCCTTTTTTCCAAGAGTTGAAATTTCATGTGAAAAAATTTACTAGTCATTGTATCTAAGTCCTCCACTCAGATCGAGGGGGAGTACACCAATTATGAGATTTTTCTTTTCTAAAGTAGAATGATATTCAATGACAGTTAACAACTACCTATATGCCTCACCAAAATAGAGTTGTAGAGAGGTAAAATTATACTATTTGGGGGATTTTGCAAAGCATGATAAGCAATGTCAAACTAGAGATAGCATTTTAGGTAGAAGTTATTTATTTTATGGTTTATTTGTTGTAATTGTATTGAATGATATTATATTGATGAGGAATGGATGGGTATTAGACCTATTGTGTCACATATTTGAGGGTTTGTATATATCAAATTCATCCAAATTTAGAAGAAAATACACATAAATATCAATGGGAAATCCATTACATACATTTTCATTGGATATAGTGACATGTTAAAGGTATATCAACTCATGAATCCTGACACCAAAAAGTCTTATATTAGCCAAGATTCCATGTTTGATGAGAAAAATAAGTGTAGTTATTCTTATAAGTTATGTGATTCAAATAAAGAAAATATTTTATTATCTATTGATTATGATGCTTCCAAAGAGAATGTTGAATTGGATGATGATGGTGGAGATGGTCCTATGGATATGACAAAATAGGACCATCCACTTCGAGTACCACTCATAGGCCCAAGTGATATCTCAATATGGTTCGTGACGTAAAATTGGATGGTGTCCTAAACACATCTAGTATAGGGTTAAGAAGTTAGAGGAGAGTTTAAAATCAAGTCAACATGGTGCTTATGAGCATATTTTTGTAAATTTTTGAATATTCAATGGTTTAGGAATCTTATGCATTAAAATAGTGGAAGAATACCAAGGATATTCAATATCAAATATAAATTTGATGGGATTATTGGCAAGTACAAGGTAATTTTTGCTATGAACGACTATGCATAGAAGGAAGGAATTGATTATGATGAGAACTTTGTACCAACAACAAATATTAAGACCATTTGTATGGGATCCACAATGATAATTCAATTTGGATAGAAATTGCATAAGATGGATGTGAAGAGTACATTACTCCATGGTGACCTCACTAAAGAAGTGTACATGATGTAGCTATAGGTATTCATCATATTAGGTTAGGAGAGGAAGGTATGTAGTCTCTTTATGGGTTGAAGTAGACTTCTAGATATTGGTATGTGAATATCAATGAGTATATTACACAACATATATTTTATTAGTTCTTATGATTTGAACCTATACTTTACAATGCAAGGAGGATAGGTCATGATCATAATTGTGTATCTTGATGATTTTATCATTGCGAGAAGTTCAGTAAAGTTGATTAAAGAGACCCAAAGAGAGTTTAAGAATTTTATTTGACATGATTAGTATTGGTAATATGAATTATTGTCTTGACTTGGAGGTAAATAAAATGAAGAATAATATTTCATATCAGAAATGAAGTATGTCATGACATTTCTTGAGACTTTTTCCATGAAAATTACAAGTCTATTCCTATTTTTATGGAGATAGGGTTACAAATACCTCAAAATAATCCATCTCCATAGGTAAATTTAAATCTCTATCACTAGTTTATTGGGATATCATACTAGATATCAACTCTTCTATTTTCTATCTTTCATGGTTCATACAAGAACCAAAGGTGTGTCATTAGAAATTAGTAAAATGGGTACTCATGCATATCCATATTATGGTTGAGTATAGTCTAGAGTACAAGAAGAATGATTAATTCTTCTTGATGGGATTCATAGATGTAGACTATGTAGGATTTTTTGATGATAGGAGATCCACATTTAGATATGTAGTCTTTTTGGAATTTGGTCCAATATCTTGGGGAAAAAATAATAAAAATGTTATTGCTTGATCTTCTACCAAGGCTGAATATCATATTATACGAGGAGCTATTTGCAAGATAATATGACTATCATATTTTTTTGCAATGAGAATTCCATAGAAGAAACCAATGATCCTAAACTATGACAATCAAGGAGTTCAAAAAATTGTTCGCAATCTAGTTTTTCATGAGCACATAAATAATATTTAAGTTCAATATAATTTCATTCATGAACATGTTCAAGAATATAATATACAAATTTAGCTTTGTTCAATTGTCACTCAATATGTAGATACTTTTATAGAGTCTCTTGACTGAGTTGAGCTTAACATTTTTAGATATTTTCTTGTATGTACCTTGATTGAGCATTTATGTAATAGGAGGAATGTTAAAAATATGATAATAAATGATGTAGTCTAGGATTTATGGGTAGTTACAAAATTAGTTGTAACTAGAGATCTCTTTGTTGTTACTTTTCACTTTTTTATGCACATCTATCACATCAAAGAAAGGTTTATTGTAGTCAATTTGTATTTATAACATTATTTTGAATATCACAATCCACATTAACATATAGAGGATATCCTTTCACCTACATATTTGAAAAAAAGAGATACATATTTTTGGCTTTTAAGCCTTACTACCACAAAATATAATAGGTCCCAATATAAAGAAGCCACAATAACAAAGGTCTAAATATTACTAATGAAGAGTGGAATTATATATATGATAAATCTAATATGTATATCTAGGCCAATATAATAATTAAATAGCATTCACTTATAATATCAAATGGCCAAAATCATTCATGGACAAGCATGAAGAAAATTACAAGATTAATTGCTCAAAATCTATATACAAGCTTTATTCGCTTGTCTATATATTTCTCTTCCAATAAAAATTATTTGTATTACATTGTATGGATATTTATCTCTATAATATAGATATAGTAATGTGACTCTTCACATACTTGAATATTGCTCTCCATATGACAACTCCCATGACCTTTGGTTTGTCATCTTGCCACTTGTATACTAGACTCTTCACTCTCTTCTTACATGCATACTTGACTCTATGACACTTGCACACTTCTACATGACTCTTACTCTCCTACATTCACTCCTAATACAAGAAACTTGTGCACATATTCTATTTACATATTTTAAACTTACATACATGACACTTGTGCATATTCTCTCAATACACACTTGCACTCTAACTTACATGATATTTGTGCATTTCCTGCATATTACACTCTTACATGACACTTGTGCATTTCTTGCACATTGACACTTACATAAAAGGGTAAATATAAATCATCACCTAAACTATAGACTCAACCCTAATCTATTACATATTTAAATTTGTACCATAAAGGTACCATGGGGGTACATTTACATGTACCAAATAATGTAATATTCCTCAACACCCCCTTGTATTACATTATTTGGTTATTGAAGAATTTAGTCTTAAATATTGATCTTTGTCTTTGTCTTCAATATTCATGTGACCTTGCACTATTCATGAACCTTTGCTTGAGATTTATCTTTAGCTTCATCCTTGAGTTCTACTTTGAGTTCTCCTTTATCTTTAGTCTTTGTGTATTTTTTAATTGATTCACAAACTACTTGATCTTCTTCATTGTTCTTGATCTTGGGATCATATGTATTTTATTCTTTGATGTGTACTTCTAATATATTAATATAAATTCCCTTTGATTCATGTGCTTTATTTGATCTAGTTTTCTTACAATCTTGATATTGTCCTATATCTTCTAAACATTCACTTAGAACATCATAATAATTTCTTGAATTGGATGAACTTTGAATGTCAATATTTCATTTAGAATGAAACATTATTTTTAGAGATGATTCAATTGTATCAATATTTACTTTTCTTTTTAGATTTTTAATTAACTCTTTTTGCTTTCAGTTTTCATTTTATGAAGTTCAAGTGAAAGCAACGCCATATATATTATTCTATCTTTACAATAGGTATTACAATGTCATCCTTAGAATTATCAATTGCTTCAACAAGTTTTGAATGTAAATAGTATTCAAATGTCTCAAAAATTTCATCCATAGCTTCTCTATAGATGAATTGTAATGCCATATCTAGCTTACCCTTAGATTTTTCAATCAATTTTCCAATGCTAGATTTTATAACTTCTAATCTCTTCTTTCTGATTATGGACTCCATATTTCCTTACATAATGATAAAAATTCAATTCCTCTAAAGTAGTAAACCTTATAAATTCCAAGTTAAAAATAGTCACTCACATATGAAATTTTCAAATTTCATTTTTTCTAAACCTTTGATGTAGAAAACCTTTTAACTCCCTAATATATTAAATTTGCAAAATTTCAAAAAAATTCCAAAATTTTCTAAATCTTCAAAATCTTCAAAAACTTTAAATAGCTCCATATAAATAAAATTCACTCTTCAAAAAAAAATTAAACCCTTTTAGCTCAAAAATTTTAAAAACTTCAAACTTAATAAAATATTAAATCTAAGTTGTAAACCTTATCACTCCATATCTAAAAAATAGATTAAATATGGTTTTAAATAAAATTTTTAAAAGTATCTAAATCCTATTACTCCACTCAACTTTTTAAAAACCCACTATGAATTTTTCTCCCTCCAAAACTTTAAAATGTACTAGAAATAGAATGTAACACTTAGTAACATTACTTGGACTAATTGATGTGTATCCCATTACAAGAGTAAGGAATATTTTCTAATATTTGTTGAATGGAAATGATTGGAATTTCTAATCCTGCTATACTGGTCTTGTTCTATCCTTGAACATATTTCTACTATGAACAAGAAACACTCCTCTGATGAAAAGGACTCCCCTCTCAAGGTTCTTGAGCATCTTTCTTTAGATAGTGGTCAAATCATTTATTTGTTAAAGGTGTCTAGGCATCTCTTTACTAAAGGTGGCCAAACAACTCTCTCTTCTCTTCTGATGGTTCCCAAATGTCTCTCCTCTAGATATTACCAAGAACATTTCTAGTGGTCAAATATCTCTTCACCTATGATGGTTGAATATCTCTCTACTGGTGATGGCTGAATACCTCTCCTCTAGAGGTGGTCGAATGTTGTTTCCTTTGGTCTGTAATATGTTCTACTTTAATTCTCTTCTATTAGATAATGGAGTGCTCTATCCATGGATAACACCCTTCTAGACTATTGCATTATTTTAACATCAACTTTTTTAATTTTAGCTTTACTTTCTTCTTCCTGCCTTTGTCTCTTCTAGACAGTTCTCTAGCATTGCTCTTGATAGCATGATTCTTAGTATGATTGGATGGTTACTTTGTATTCTATTTTTTACTTCCTTGTGCAAGTATTTTTCTTTATACTAGCCACTTAGGCCTCTTCTCTATGTTGCTAATCAGGTTTTGGCTTCAACACAGGCCACGTGTTAGGAGCCTACTATTCAAAATAAGTTCACTCACACAATATACTGAAAATAAATAAAGATTCATACAATAACACAATATCACAATGTAGAAAGTAAATGCAAAATTAAACACTCTCACAATAAACACAAAATTGTAGGCCTCTTCGAGGAGACAACCTCCTTCAATATTTCATTAATTTTCAAAAAGATACATTCATATATGGCTCCATGTCTTTTAAAGAATATCTTCATGCAATCCTAACATAAATCTCAATAGTTGGCTTACATTCAAAATACCACTCAAGCTATAATCTTCTACCAAAAATCAGTTACATTCTTGATAACGGTTACATGAAATAGCCCTACTTGTTTAGGCATCTTACTTGCCACATACCATTACAAAGTATTACAAAAATAATATTATAAAGGGGATCCCCACATTGGAAGTATGTCATTACATAAGCATATGATAATTACAAAAATAATGTTACTATGGGGTCCTATCAAGTCCTTCTCCTTTAAAAATCTTTGTCCTCAAAGTTGTAGATGAGAAAACTAGTTTTGGAGCTATTGGAAAGACTCCCATGTAGCATCTTCTAGTTGTAGACCACACCACTGAACAAGGACCTCAATAATGTATTAGTTTTGAAGAGTGTGTGTCTTATGATCCAACAATTATTTTTGCTTGAGCAATATAGAACCTTCTTCATTTAGTTTCAGGAGGGCAGATTGAACCTGTACCTAATTGCCCACAACCTTCTTAAGAGATGATACATAAAAAAATAGGGTGGATCTTGGATGTAGATGGTAGGACCAATTTTTAGGTCATGGCATCATTCCATTATAAAACCTGGTAAAGGTCATAGTATTTGGCAGTGAGTTTCTAGCACCTACAAAGCTGGAGGGATGACTATTTGTATGGTTGCAAGTGAAGGAAGACCATATTATCAACATCAAAGTTACACTTAGAATAGTGTTGATCAACTTGTTGGCACATTCAATGTCGGGCCACTACCAAATTCATCTTCAGTTGACAAAGGACTTTGGCATGTTGGTTGAGTGTAGTGTCGACTCCATGGACCTTGGAGCTACCTGGAATGTAGGAGGAGGGCATTAATAGAGTTTGTCCATAAACTACTTCAAAAGGAGTGATCTTGGTTGTCTTGTGATAGGAAGTGTTATACCACCACTCGACCAAGGGAAGCCACTTTACCCATTGTGTAAGATGATCAAAGGTAAAGCAATGGAGTTACGTCTCCAAACATTTGTTGATAATCTTAGTCTAACCATTTGTTTATGGATGATAAGTTGAACTCATTTTGAGCTAAGTTCCCTGTAACTTAAATAATTCTTGCTAAAAATTACTAGTGAAGGTAGGGTTACAATCAGATACAATGGATGTAGGCATGCCATGAAGGCGAAAGATAGAATTAAGAAAAATTTGGACAACTATGGAGGTCGGGCAAGGATGGGAAATGGAACAAAAATGAGCATATTTTAAAATATGATTCACTACCATGAAAATAATTTTGTTGCCTTTGCACTTAGGTAACCCTTCAATAAAGTCCATGGAAATATTTTTCCAAACATATTCGAGAATAGGTAAGCATTTTAGAGTTTCTGAAGAATGCACCATTTTTCCTTTCATCCATTGATAGGTATCACATCCTACCACAAAATTATGAATGTCCTTCTTCATACCTTTCTAGAAAAAATTACACTTAACCATTTTATATGTTTTGAGGAACCTCAAATGGCCTACAGTGGGTGAAGCATGAATTTCCTTCAAGATGATTTCCTAGAGTGGAGACGTGTGAGGAACAACAAGCCAATAGTGGAAGCATAAATCTTGTCCATCCCAAGTCTATCCGGGATATGAGGTAGGCTCTATTTGAAGGGAGGCAACCAAATTTTGGAATCCTAAATTCTTAAGCATCTCCTCATGAAAAAAACTTATCCACTGTGGAATGGGTGAAGAAATAGCACATAGCATATTGTGAGTTTCAAATTGGTGAGAGAGGGCATCCACCACAATGTTCTCCTTGCCCTTTTCAAAAGTAATATCATAATCATAGCCCATGAGCTTAGAGATCCATTTTTTGTTCGAGGGTGGCAACACGTTGCTCTAGGAATATTTGAGATTTTGATTATCTATTTTAATGGATAAATGACACCTAATGAGTTAATGTGGTCAATGAGTGACCACATGCAAAATTGCAAGCATTTCCTAAGCATAATTTAATTTTTCAAGATTACGACTAGAGAGTGCTTTACTAGTGAAAGCCAAGGGGTGTCCTTCCTACATCAACACTGCTCCAATACCATTGCTTGAAGCATCACTTTCAATTACAAAAGTCTTGGAAAAATTAGACATTGCTAATATTGGAGTGGTTTTCATAACATCCTTAAATTCAAGGAAAGCCTGATCAGTTGGACCAGTCCAAGTAAAAGAATCCTTTTTTAACATGGATGTTAAGGGAGAGGTAATTTTACCATAGTTGTAGATATATTTGTGGTAATAGCCTATAAGCCCCAAAAATCCATAAAGACCTTTTAGAGTGTGAGGTTTCAGCCTCTCTCAAACTGCCTAAATCTTCCTAGGATCAAATTTAACTCCATATTTGGTGATAATGTGTTCCAAATACTCCACTTTCATCAACCCAAAAGAAAACTTGGGTTGCTTAGCATAAAATTGATGTTGTGTCAAAATTTGTAAATTCATATCCACATGGGAGAGGTGCTCTTCCCAAGAGTGACTATAAACCAAAATATCATCAAAGAAAACTAGAATGAATTTACAAAGGAATGGATAAAAAATGGTGTTCATGAGGGTTTGAAATATGGAAGGTGCATTGGTCAAGCTAAATGGCATCACCAAAAATTCATAATGACCCTCATGAGTACAAAATGTAGTTTTGGAAATATCTTCATCCTTGAGCCTGATATGATGGTACTTAGAGCAAAGATCTAATTTGGAGAAGAACATAGTTCTATGCGGTTCATCCAGTAATTCATCCACCATAGGGATAGGAAATGTATCCTTAATGGTGATATTATTAAGCTCACCTAAATTGATACATAATCACCAGGACCCATCTTTCTTTCACACTAATAAGATAGGAGAAAAGTAAGGACTATTTCTAGATCAGATGAATCCAGATTTTAACATATGGCAAAAACATGAGGTATTTGAGAACTCTAGAATATCTGGTTAATGACAAGACTATGATGACAAGGATATGACCTTATTTTTGGTAGATTATTATAAAAATAGTAAAGAAAATAAAATCAATCTGATAAGAAAGCAATCTTTAATCAGATAAAATCAAAGATTATGTTTCTTCAAAACAAATGAACCTTTTACTCTTGAATTTTAGATGTTCTAGCAATATATTTAGGGTATAGTCAAACAAAATTAATCAGAAATAACTGTCAAATCAAGCCTACACCCAGTGTGTGCAGATGC
Organism: Wollemia nobilis; assembly: GCA_028583015.1. Classification (NCBI taxonomy): domain Eukaryota; kingdom Viridiplantae; phylum Streptophyta; class Pinopsida; order Araucariales; family Araucariaceae; genus Wollemia; species Wollemia nobilis. The sequence continues at coordinate 9,114,185 of JAQPPZ010002170.1, read as the reverse complement.
ATTCTTTAATTACTTTCTTAGATCAAGCAAAATTTTCATCAATTTGAAAGGAGTTGGGCCTATTAATGATTTCACTCTTTTAAATATTTTTACCTTGTCATTGCTCCACTGCTAGTCAAGCATTTATAGCTTCGATGGAGTTGACCTTGATCCCTTGGACCTGCTCTACTACCATACAGGCATCTATAGCCTCGGTAGAGGTTATCCAGATAGCCCCAAGCACTTGCTCATTTTGCATTATAGAGATTTTTCTTCTTTTAGGAAGAATTTTGATAAATTGTAAATTTGTTTGAGAGTGCTTTCTGGGTTAAAGATCTGCAAGGCTATAATATTGAGTGTATTTGTATTTAGCCCAACTACCTTACCAAGGTTGATTGAATTCCTTGATTTTTGGAATTGCTTTTGAGATCATGATATTATATGGCTTTGGCTTGATGTGTCAGCATTCCTAGATTTCTTGTTGTATTCCAATCCTTACAAGATGATTACTAAAACTTTGTTTCCTGAGTTTTGTCAGTTCACTTGTATTCAATCTCAAATTCTCTTCATTCATCAAACTAAAGATAACTCCCTTATAGACAAGAAAAAACATAACCAGAGAACTTAACAACTTTCTAACAGACTTGAAAACAATAAAAAGATAAGCAAACTGACTTAGAAGGAAAAAAATAGCCAGAAAACAAAAGTTTTTTTTATTCTTATTTTTTGGGTTCCCCAATAGGGGTGGTATAACTTCAGGTGTAGGCCATTGATTGGGATTTCCATGAGATCTCCCTACAAGGTTTGCAACCTATAAGTATTAGGGCCAAAAATCTGAATTATTTGGTAAGGACCTACCCACCTAGGCTCAAGCTTACCCTTTTCTCCATGTTTATCATTTTTAGGATCCCAATATAAGACTATGTCTCCTTCAAAGAATGGGGTTCCCTTGGATTTCTTGTTAAAGAGCTGCATGGTTTTATGAGTCTGTTCAAACATCTTATCCAATGCATTCCTTCTTTCTTCTTGCAGTTGTGCAATATGATCAAATCTCCTCTGTAAGGCATCAAGATTTTCATGATCTTGTAACAACAAAGATAATGCTATTCTTTCTGTACGAGGAGGTAGCAGGGCCTTTTCTCCAAATACCATTTCATAAGGAGTCTTTCCTATGTTTCTCTTGATAGATAATCTATCTACCCATAAGGCAAACTTCAACTCATTGTCCCATCCCTTTTTATTTTTTCCTAGTGATCTTTTGATTCTAGTAATCAGATTCTTGTTTGATGATTCGGCAAGACCATTTCCCTGAGGATAGTAGTTTGTTGAATGAGAAAGTTCAATTCCATACTTTGCACAAAATTCTATCATTTCAAATGAGACAAAGTATTTCCCATTGTCTGTTACCAACTTCTTTGGGACTCCAAATCTAGTCAAGATGTTTTCCTCCAAGAAATTGATGACTACTTCAGTTGTTGAGTTTCTTAGAGGAGCTGCTTCCACCCACTTGGTGAAATAATCTATTGCCATGATGATCCACTTGTGTCGGCCTGAGGAGTTTGGATTGATTTCCCCAATGAGGTCAATTCCCCATTGTATGAAGGGTGCTTCTATGATTACTGATTGGAGAGGCATTGTTGCTAACTTTTTCTTCCCAGCAAACACTTGATAGTTATGGTAGCCCCTTACATATTTATGCACATATTTGAATAAGGAAGGCCAGTAATAACCTACTCTCATAATTTTATTTGTAGTTGCTTTTGGGGAAAAATGCCCTCCACATAATCCATCATGAAATTCTTTAATGACCTCTAAAGTCTCTTTTTCAAATAAGCACAACAACAAGACACCGTCAGGATGTTTCCAATAGAGTTTTCCTTCCTGAATGTAGTATTTCTGAGACTGTTGTTTTACTGACCTCATTTTATTTGTAGACATACCTCTGGGAAATGATAGGGTTTGAAGGTATAATAGAATATCATCATACCATTTGCATTCAACATTATCTATTCTCCTGATATCATGCATGTCATCAATTGTGGCAATGTTTTGCATGTCTTCCCCTTCTTTGTTGGCTAGATATTTAGCTAGACCTTACCCTCTGATTATTTTCACTGCTTTAAATTCAACATCATATTGCAGCAACTTGACCATCCATCGGGCAGGACTGCCTATTGGCTCGGGTTGGGTGAAAACATCTTTTATAGCAGTGAAAGGGATACAACATATAACTTTATTTGATCCAAAGATGCATTTAAAATGTTCCAGTGCCTGAATCACAACATAAGCCTATTTTTCAATCATTTTGAATCTCAGCTGAGCTCCTTTGAGTCTTGCACTCATGAAAGCTATAGGTATTTCATTCTCTTCATTATCCTTCTGAGAAAGGACTGTAGCAATGGTATGTTCAAAAGTGAATGAATATATATTGAAATTCTTTGAGTAGTTAGGGCAATTCAGGACTAGGGTAGTGGTGATAGCATCTTTGATTTTCTAAAAAGCTTCTAGATTTTCCTCTATCCATTTGATGTCAGCATCCTTTTTAATCATGTTATTGATAGGTTGAGCTATTTTAGAAAAATTTGGCACAAACCTTCTTACAAAGTTAATCTTACCAAAGAATGATCTGACTCCTTTCAGATTCTTAGGAGGAGGTATCTTGGCAATAGCTTCAATTCTTGATGGGTCAATACTAATCCCTTTTTCAGAAACTATGTGGCCAAGGAGCTTTCCTTGTGTTGCTCCAAATATACACTTCTTTGGATTCAAGGATATCCCAAATTCCTTACATCTGGAAAAAACTGTAGCTAAATGTTCAAAATGATCTGCAGGGTTTTTTGAGAACATTGTTATGTCATCTAAATAGACAACCACTATTTTAAACATCAAACCTTTAAAAGCAAATTCCATAGCTCTTTGGAAGGTGGCTCCTACATTCATTAATCCAAATGGTATTCTCAGATATTCAAAAGTACCCTAGGGGGTAGTGAAAGCAGTTTTATATCTATCTTCAGGATTTACCTGAATTTGATTATATCTTGAGAATCCATCCAGTAATGACATTCTGGATGAGCCTACTACAACTTGCAGCAGTTGTTCCATGTTGGGAAAGGGATAATTATCTTTGAGGGAACTTTTATTTAGATTTTAAAAATCAACACAAAGTTTGATCTCTCCATTTTTCTTCCTCATTGGTACCAAGTTTGCTATCCAAGAAGAAAATCTCACTTTTTTGACTATCTTGGCATCCAGTAGCTTCTAAACTTCTTTTTGCATGATTGGATGTAATGTGGGGTTGAATTTTCTTTGCTTCTTCCTAAAAGGCTTAGTATCTTCTTTCAGAGGAATGATGTGAGTCATGACCTCTATTTTAAATATCTTTAGGTCTTCATAACTCCAGGTAAAAGATTCTTTATTTTTCTTCAAAAAGCTCATATATTGCTCTTTTTCCTCTTTTGGCAAAGCCTTATCAATTTTGACAAACCTGGGCTCCTCTTTTGTTCCAATATTTATCTCATCAGTTTCTGTTTCTTTGAGGAGTGGTTTGTAAGCTTTATCAAAATCATCAAATAAGCTTTCTAAAGAGACTAATCCTTTAGGGATCCTATTGGTTTTGAGTTGAATTACTTCAACTGGCTCTCCAATAATGTTTTTCAAATTTTCTTCATCCTCCTCTTCACATATAACATTTGAATACATATTCTGGAGGGTCATGAAATCTTTGATATCCACATCATCTTGGAAAACTTGTAAATACACAATGTTGTTAGGCATATAAGGTTTGTATACAGAGATGGTTGGGAACCTATCCATGTACTCAATGTCTATTTTTGGATAATATGCACCTGAAGCATTAATAGCTAATAAATCTACAATGTGATTAAGTTCTTTGGGAATGTATGAGATGTTAAAGGCTAGGAACTTATCAATTTCTGTTAGAATTATCGATTTATATTATTTCAATCTGGGATGTTTTATCTGATACTTACCTTTGATCTATTGTATAATCAGTTTAGCATCTCCAATAATAGTCAAAAAATTAATTCCTAGTTCTTTAGCTTTTCTCAGACCTAGCAGTAAGGCTTCATACTCAGCTACATTATTAGTGCATGGGAATTCTAGTCTATAAGGGATTCCGAGATAGTTTCCCTTAACATATGTTAAATTGACACCAACACCTACCCCTGTTTGAGACTTAGCCCCATCAAAGGACATGGTCCACATCTCTTGGGTGAGAATCCTGTCAGATTCTGCATCTACTAGTTCTCTGATTTTAGGATCCATATCTTTGGCTTCAGGGACTTCGGCTAGGAAAGGGTTATGCCAGACAGAGTACACTCCTATTTATTTCTCTTCTATAGAGCTAACCAAATTGATCATGGTGTCATCTGATCTAACCAGTTCGACTGAGTATTTGTTAAAAGGTTCTCTCCTTAAGGTAACATTCTCTTTTCCTGAAATAGGGATTATGGCATAAGACCAATCTAATTGTATGGAGCCACCCAACTATTCTTCCCAATGTCTACTCAACAATAATGAGAAGAAAGGATCTACATCAACTACTATGATGTCCATAACTATACCCTTCTTAGGATGTTGGTCTAGGTAGACTAGCAAGCCAGTGATAATACCTACATAGGGTATCTACCTACTATCCATTACTGATACAGGGGGAGACTCTCTAGTGCAAATCAACCCTAATTGGTCTACTATTTTCTTAGGCATGATGTTATGGGATGCACCACTATCTAGCATGTAGTTATGAATGACATACCTTTCTCCTTCATCTGAGTTATACCTGAGTGACACATAAAATGGTCTGACAGATGAAGGGGTTCTAGTTTCATGATTGGAAGGTTTGATAGCATTACAGGATTGAGTTCCTTTTTGTTCAATTAAGCCAAAAGCCTTACAAACTTGTTCTCTGTACTTTTGAATATTCATTAACTCACCAAAGGTAATGTTGAACTTTTATTTACTCAATTCTGAACCAACATCAAATTCCATTTTCTTTATATCTAAAGTTTTGGAGCATTCTTCATGAGAGGGTGGTTCATTTGTTCCTATATTTTTAGGAACCTTTTTGTTCTGATATTTCTCAATGGACTGTTCTCTAATATCTTTGTTTGAATTCTTATCAGTTTTGTTAGGAACAGTCCTATTCCTTAAATTCAGGGTATTTGCTTCTAGCTCCTCCACCTCTTGAGTTGTTGGAACTAGTTTACCCTGTTTCATTTTGTCATACCTAGTCTCTTGTCCTCTTTGTAGGATCTTCGTATTTTCTACAACTAGGATTTTTGGGTGGTGATTCGAAGCATATAAATCCATGTCTTCTTCGAATAATATTTCTCTAGATTCATCCTCAAGGGTCCAACAAGCATTAATTCTGATATCCTCTTCGGATTCTTCTTCCAAGTCTATAGGATGGTGGACACCTAAATAGATGCCACAACAATCTGGATTATGAGGAGCATCACAGGCTGAACAGTAATAAGGGAAATTCTCTACCAATTTTATAGTAGGAATAGGATTTGGAACCAAGTCCAGGTCCTTCTATTTCTCTCTTTTTCCAGTTATTTCCATTATTCCTATCAGGATTATTGTTATTCCAATTTCTATTAAAGTTTCTCCTGAAAGGTGGTCTGTTGTCACCTTGTTGCCTGTCAACCTAAGGGTGAGAAGTCTCACCGTTACTCTCTTTATTTCTTTCCATCCTGGCCAACCTATTGTTCATTGTGTTGAACATTTCTGTTACTTGATTGGTCAACTTTTCCATGGGATCATGTTCAGTTCTTTTCTGTAGGTTAAATCCCACTTTCTTAGGCTTCCTATCAGGATGATTATCTTCCAGAGAATATGGTTTCATTTTCCCACTATCTAACATATTCCTTTCAATGTCTATGGCTTTATCCATGCATTCATCTATTGTGTTAACTTGTTCTTGTCTTAATTCATAGTTGAATTCTCCAGGGAAGGTATTTTTATAAAAATAGATGGACTGGATATCATTTGGCCTTAGAGTAGTGGGAATATTATTTTTAGATTTAGAAAACCTTCTATTGAAATCACTTACTGATTCATTTTCTTTCTTTTTCATTGTTTCCAAATCTGTTAGCAATGATTGTTCATTCTTCCTTTCACCAAATTTCTTTAAAAATATAGTCTCCATTTTGGTAAAATTAGCAATGTCATTATTAGGAAGAGTATTAAACCATTCTCTAGCATATTTCTCTAGAGTTTGTAAAAACAATCTCAACACCACATCTTCATGTTCTACCTCTAGAATGTCTAAGGCATACAAGAAGCTTTTGATGTGATCTTCTCCAATAACTGCATTGTTTCCTTGAAACTTAGGTAAATATTTGTGTGCTTTACTAGGGAGATCATGTAAAGGAGTTGGTAATTGAAAAGGTCTATATCTATTGGTCCTCCATAATTGAACCGGTGGTGGGTTAGCCATATTAACTATAGGAGGTACTTGAATTACAGTAGGAGGTGTGATAGTAATTCCATTGGGAATAGTGGGAGGTGTTTCAAATAAACTTCCTAATGTAACAATATCGATGTCAAAACTTTTTGGAGATGAATAAGAAGAGTTAGTTCTAAAAAATACCTCTGGATCTAAGAGTTTAGGGTACAGCTCCTAAGTGGTTCTTCTCGTTCATGCTAACATGTTCTTCTTCTTCTTTTAATCTTTATGATATTTTTGGATTTTTCCAGTTAGAGTCACCAACACAATGTGTGCAGAAGGAATAAACGTCTAGTTGAGATTGCTCAACTTAAAATACTCTCGTTCACTCAGGGTATAAACTTTTTCAAGAATTAGAAAATTAAGAAAATAATATAACTGAACGTTCTTGAAAAAGGAAAATTGGAAACTATGAGCATAGAAGGGAAACAAAAATTGATATTTTGATTCCTTCTTTAAGCTAACTATTGCCAATAAATATTTTTCGTTAGGTTCCAAAATGTAATGAAAATTACGCATTCGATCCCAACGGCAAAAAATGTTGGGGCTTTTTCCTACATCCGTAGGATGAGTTATCATGCTACAGGAAAACCTACTGCCAATGAGCTATTACAGGCTCTGGTCGACCTGCCTCTTTAACTTGGGAATAGAGTTATTTTAATATTTTCTAGATAGACCAAGTATGGTAAGGATACCCTTGAGGTGAGCTTAAATTCTTTAAGTTCATGCTCTTCCAGATTTATGGTGATGGATTAACAATTATAAAATTTGATCGAGCTAAAATGATAACAATTCTATTATACCTTATGTATGACCGATGCTTTAATCCTTTGGGCTATTATAGCAAGATTTAACAACATTTCAATGAAAATAGAAAGAAGGAGAAAAGAAAGAATTGGTGCAATTACATTCATTCGAATATCGTAATAAACATAACAGTTGACCAATGAAAAGAAGTGTTTATTATGCGTTCAAATAATGTAACCCATAACAAAGACACACACAGAGCTAAACAAAGAAATATAATAGGAAAGAAGCCCATAATTGTATTAATATTTGAATGATATTACATGAAGAGTTGGCATGGAATCACCATTTAACTCTTAGAAATATTAATACAATAAAGATCCTCATTCGAATATCGTAACAAGGACCTTTCACTCTTTCATTCGAATATCACAATAGTCGAGTCTCTAGACCTCTGGCTCAATAATATGGAAATATTCTCAGCTTCTTGGGCACTTTCCTATCAAAACCTGCATAGCAATGGGAGGAATGAGGAGATGAAAAAGGAGAAAGAAAACAAAGGAGATACAACAACAAAGAATGGGCACTCGAGTATACCTCTTAGCAAAAATATGCTATGTCAAAGCTCGATCCTTATTCTAGTTGTAGACATTCTTCTTATAGTCGTAGCAACTCTGCAACTACCTGAACTACTTTCATATAGACCATCCACCTAGTGCCATCTCCTACCTTATCATCGATCGGGTGCTGTACAATCTATTATCTAACTACCTCAAAAATGTATTAGCAAAATTTGGTTGAAACTCGACCTAATTTTTGCCACCTCCTATTTACCACTCATGGCTTTATTTGTTTATCCTAAAGTGAGCTCCCGAATACCTTCTCATATTTTTATCACTATAGCTTGATGCTTATTGATTGAGAAGGTGCTGGAATTTAAGGGTATCATCCTAAAGTAGGGGCTTTCTTCAACCGCATGGTGCTTGCCTTGGGATGCAAGGAAGCAAGGGTTCATTACAGGAACCTGATGCATCAGGCTCTCCATAATAGTGATGAAAGATAAGGAACTAGAAGTACAAAAGTTAAGGAAACTACCAACAACATGGTACTTCCATAACTATACTCCATCGAAGTGACAATACACTAACTATATTCCATCGGGGTGAGAGTCTTCTATGGATGGTCTTCTATTTTGCACTTCTTGTTTCTTCTACAGTTGGTGACATGAGTCCTCTAGATATGTAGAATTCTCTTTCTGTAGCTCGCTAACAACACACTTCGATCCATCTCCAAACTATATCTTGGATTTTAGAATGAGCGTTGTTCTCATATAGAGGATGAGTTGAGGTGGATCATGCTGTCAGCTGATGAGGGGTAGTCAGGTCCTATTGATTCAGAAGGTGATCCGATTCATTTTAACCTGATGATCCCTGTATTAATCTGATCTTCTGCTATTATGATGTGGCCTATGGGTCATCCTCTCTCTACTTGGCACATGAGAATTCATATTCTTCTATTGTAGTACGAATGATTCAGTGTTTCTATCTAGGCTGAGACAATCCATTAATTGCCTTACTTATTTTATCTTGCCATCCCATTCTTTGTTGGTGAATCATCCTATCATATTTTGTTTCCCTATTTGGTGGCTTCGTGTAATCTGGATGCTTGTGGGGGAGTCTGCATTCATGTGATCTTTTAATTGGCCTTGAGTAATTTTAATCATAGTCGATTCTGATGTAACATTGATCTTCTTTAAGTCAGTGATCCTTATATGCATGTGCCATCAGTTGGTCGACATGTGTCATTTGGTACTTATGTTGCGTAGGCACTCGTGATCACTGATCTTAGTCTGATCGATAGGTTTGAAGTGTTCTTCCTTCAACTGGTTAGTTCATGTTGGTTGTGTGATTTTGGCTGCCTGCCTCTATTCAATGGTTGTGCATTTTAAGCTATGTTCATTCTACGTAAAAATCTAGTTCCAACTCTTCCCTGATGATTAGTTTAATAATATTTGACTAACTATAATGCATACAAATCAGAGGGTGATAGTATATCTTAATCAATGTTATTTTTACCTTTGATTGGTTGGGTTGATCTCATCCATTGATTTCATTCGATCGATGGTATTTTGATGGTGAGGATGCATTCGACCATGGGTATTTAAGCATCTTTCCTTTTTTGACCGAAATATTTTAATGGTAGCACTTTTCTCCAAATTATCGATCGATATTTATTTTTGTTCAATTAATAAAAGCTTTGCTTTAGCTGAAAAATATCTTCGCTTTCACCGAGTGACCGACCTTTGGTTATCGTCAACCGAAAAGAGAAATATTGACTTTTGAATTTTTGGTCCCCCTTTTCATTCTTTTCAGCCGACGACATGTTTATGTCGAGTGACGCGATGCATTTTTTGGTCAGTAGAGATTTTGGTTGGCTAATCACCGTGATCGATCAAAAAAATTTGTTTCTTTTGTGAACGATCGACCATCATTTTCCTTTTGTTGGCTAATGAATTTTGGTAGCAATTTCCTTCGTATCGACCAAAAATACTTTTTACCTTCAATTGTTGTTTTCTTCTCATCGATCAAAAAAGGGTTTCTTTAATGGATCAAATTTTGTTTGGCCAAAAAATTCTGAGTAGTGCCCCCTTTTTCATCATTTGATTTAACCTTATGTGCACTTTGATTGCTTCAACTTTTTTTCCCGAGTGGTCGGCCAAAAATTTCTATCGATCGACCAAAAAATACTTGCTTGTAAAATAAAGTCGGCTCTTCTTCTGATGGGATCGGCCGAAAAATTCTCCAACAATACTTGGATTCGATCGATCGCTCGTTTTTATCGACTGATTGATTTTTTGTGTTGGCAGATCACTTTTTCAAAGTTCGATCCAAAAATATTTTAGTTCTGACAACTTTCGCTCATCGGCCAAAACTTTTTGCCTGTCAACCGAAGGGTGAAATCTTTGCAAGGAAAACCAAAGGAACCCCTAAGATTTTAATGAAAGGAAAACATTTAGCTGACTAGGGGTTTGGAGATGTTTATGAAGGCAGAAAATTTTACTCAGACCTGAACTCTTCACAAAAGGTGTACCTTCTTAAGACCTTCAAAAATTTTAAATTATGGGTACATTCATGTTGTATCAATTTTGGCTACAATAGATCCCATTGAAGAACTTCCAATTTGGAATATTGAAGAAGGACTAGCAAGGTCATGTACCTAATTTTAGTAGCAACACATTTTAGAGATCCGAGAGGGAGATCTCATTGCCAACACTTCCATAGTAGAAGGTTGAAGGAAAGGTCTCATTAGGAAGACTAGAGAAGCTACAAGATTGAAGGCCTTGGAGAGGTCTCAAGGAGAAACAAGGAAAAGGCTTGGAGAGCCTTATTGTAAATTTCATTGAAGCCATTAAAGGAGTTCCTAGAAGAACTCATTGGAGAAATTCATTACCAAGGAGAAGCTCCTGGTAGTGAAGAAATTGGGACTATTATAACCATCTAACAACAAGCCCAAAGGAGAAGGATTTGGTAAGATTGCCAAATTTTGGAGGAGATTAGAGAAGACCTCAAGACTTTCAGATTCTTGAGAAGAAGGCCCAAATTGAAGCCAGGATTTGACAAGGAGGTTGAAGGAGAACACAAATAGAAGAAGCCTACCAAATCCAAGATATTTTGAGATTACCTTTCATAGCTAAGAAGGCATATTTTGGAGATAGGAGTTTGTTGAATCTACAACAAAATATTGAAGGTTTCATAGCTATAATTTACTACCATTCCAAATAGTAAATTGGTGAATCTATTCATCAAGATCTACATCATCTTCAGATATCGTTAAAGGTAAGAAACTTAGGTGCAAAGGGTTCATTACTTGAACACTCATATTCAGATTATTACTTAGCTTCATTAAGCACCTCATTAGAATTAAAGTTGCAAGGAGAAGGACTCATTTTAAATTCTTCAAGGGAAGTGCAAAAGAAAGGTTCTTTTAAAGTAATTACCTGCACATTAAAATAGGAAAAATATCATCTTCCTATTATCTAGTTACAACAAAGAAGACTACATTAGATTACAGAGATTATAGAACAAGATTGCAGATATTATAGAGCATTTTCAAATTCTTTAAGAGTTATCATTAGTGCATATTACAAGTTACTTTTAAGGAGTAATAAGGATATTGCAATTGCACTATATTAGTTTCTCTTAAATATTATTAGAAGTGCACTAAGGATTTTTAGTGAAAGTGAAAATTAGTGCAAGATTAAGCCACTCTAAGGGCATATTAGTTGCATGATTATTAGCTTGGATTCATTATTAGATTAACCAAGCAAAGGAGAGAGTTTTCTAGCAAAGAAGACAACATAAAATCATCCCTTGCCTACAAGAAATAGTACAAATAAGCCACCATCAAATTTAGTAGAAAGAAAGCTTGCAAAAGGAGATTTGGAGATCTTAGACAAAGGTGCAAATTCAAGTATTCTATTTTAACTATTGTAAATATATTTACATTAGTTCCTTGCACCATAATATCTTGTCCTACATAGCAAAAGAGGATAAAGTTTGAGTGTCTCAAGGACACATCAACGAGACGACAAAGAGACCCAGTAGAAGGGCACTATCCAAGCAAGGTGAAAGAGTCAACAAAAGGGCTCACATTATGGTGTCTAAAGACACCCCCATCAACCATAAAATCGAGCATCTATAGAAAGCAACCTGAAGCACAAGGTATCCACACAAAGGAGTCATTATCTACTGCATAGCACAAGTAGGATATCACAGAGAAGCTATGATTTATCTACGTTAGCCATCATCTACTACACATTGTAAAGGCAACGCTCAAGATAACATATTAAAAGCATAAAATGGTAAGGAATAAGGTAGAGTTAAAGGTGCAATACCCAAGATCAAGCTTGGAGGAATCAATCACTAAGAAGGAGCACCCAAATCCACCCTTGAAGTCCCATAGAACCACCATTGCAATGCCTAGAATCATCACAGTTGGAGACAATGTTTGGATAGCACAACGTTCGAATAAGCACAACATTGGATAGCACAACTTGCACTCATTGGCAAGAAAGAAGAAGCGTTGAAAAGAACAACTTGCACTCATTGGCAAGATAAGGATTATAAGGATGTTGGAGACACCTCTACATGTAAAATAAGACGTACCACTTGGCACTCATTATTCTCTCTAACACCTATCCTAAAAGGTAACACCCAAGACAAAATAATGCTCACCTTGGAAGCATTAAGAAACATCATTCAAAGGATGAAGAGATTACAATCATTTTGAGAGAGAAGAATTTTAGATTAATGCTCATAAGGAGACTACAATAGTTATTCACCACCTACACACCTAAGTAACGATTGCACCAAGTGTCGAAAGCATCAAGGAGGTATAATAACATGCCCAGCACTCCATGAAGAGATAAAACTATTAATAGGCACATTGGAAGGTGCTCCATAGAGAGAGACATTCAACACATAGACGTGAAGGAAGAAGCATGCAACTACAACACTGAAGCATTTGATGCACAGCAAGGTCAAAGTCTATTCAAGGAGGTTGAAAATATTGATGAGACATCCATTGAAGGAGGAGCATTGAATGCTCAATGACATCCAAAAAATACAACATTCAAAAGATCCATTGGAGGAGCAATGGTCAAGGAATATCATGCACAATATTTTAGAGGTAATATCAAATTAATTAATTGCTTTTATTAAGGTTAGAAGGAGTTATAAGGTGAACCATATAAGGATTGAATTTACTATTGCATTGGAGTAATACAAATCAGCCAAGCACTAGTAAGTTATAAAGCAAGAGATATTTGAAGTGCACATACATATTACAATATTTGCAATAATCAAGTAGGAGATATAAGGTTGCCAACCTTGATAAATTAAAATATCAATTTGCAAATATTATTATCATTATTTTCTAAATATTCCAAAGTAGGGAGTTATAAGGCATACTACACCAAACTATAAATACTTGGAATTTAGAAAATTAAATTATTGAATAGAGAAGCAAATATATTGCTTACATATAGAGTTGGAATTAATTGATCACATTTATCTCATACTCACATTAAAGAGACAAAATAAATCCAACCATAGAGCTACTTCAAAATTGATAAGTGCATAAGCTCATTAGGAGAAATAAGGAAAAGTAGGAGTTGATTATTATCATTTACAAAACATTACAAAATCAACTCATAAGGTGAACTATTTATTTCTAAGACTTTATCAAGCCTATAGCTAATAACTAGGGAGACATAAGGAAGCCTACAAAACCTACATCTAGAAAAGGTTTTAAACTAGGGAGTTATAAGGTAGCCTACAAGGACCACCATGACCACAAAAAAATTCATCCTTACAGAATCTCAACTACTTAAGGGTCCAAATTACTTCTCATGGAAAAACAAAGTGAGGGCTATTTTGATATTTGAAAAACTTTGGGAAATTGTCAAAGGAACAAAAACTAAACCAACTTCAGGTGATATAGAGATTCAGAAGTTTGAAGAAAGTGATGCTAAGGCATTAATGATAATAACTTTTGCCATCACAGATAAAATACAAGCTTACATTAGTTCAGTAGGAACATCTACAGAAGCTTGGAAAACCTTAGAGAAAATATTTGAAGGGAAAAATAAAGCCACTATCTTAAATCTTCAAACTCAATTACATTCCCTGAAAATGAACAATGGAGAAAATATAGAACTATTCCTAAGGAAGGTAGCAGACATTAAGGGAAAACTATTAACCTTAGGTGAAAATATTGAAGATAAATTTCTTGTTCAAGTAACCATGAGAGCACTTCCAGAAAGCTACAAGCATCTAGTTACATCTCTATAGGTTCTAAGTAAAGATACATCATTTGATGAACTAATCAACATTCTTCAATAATATGAGGTAGAAAGCTTAGTGAAAGATGAAATGACTAACATTGCATTGGTTTCAAAATATAATCCACAAGGAAACATAGCCTCATCTTCAAAAGGATGAAGACAAGGGAATTACAGATATTATCAGATATGCAAGAGAAAAGGTCATAGCACTAATTATTACATATTCAATCCAAGAAACTAAAATCAAGGAAATCAGATGAACTATGGAAGCCAACCAAATAGGGCATTCCAACCAAGGTAATATCAAAATAATCCATGTCAACAATAGTTTCAATGTCAAACCAATTATCCACAATTGGAATATCGAGAAGGGAATCATAAAGGACACCTAGCTCAAAGGATTGAAGAAATTGAAGAACTGGAAGATCCTACAAATGATCATGAAGTCAAAGCTCTTTTAGTAAGGATAGCATTTTATGAAGATACTAACTACTTGCTTGAATAGGTTATAGAAAATAGAAGAAGAGAGTACAAACTCCTAGATCAAGATGAAGATCCATATTGAAGACTAAAGTCTTCAATACCCAAATAATATAATACAAGGGGGTGTTAGAGTATATTACATTATTAGGGTACATGTCAATGTACCACCTTGGGTACATTATTAGATTAGGGGATTATCTTAGGTTAAGTATTACTTGAGGAAGAAGTAATAAATGCACAAGTGTCAATGTGCAATGATGTAAATGTACAAGGAGTCCACTTGTACATGAGTCATAGGAAAGGTAGTTAGGAAGAGTAAGGGCCAAGTAACTTATCTTCTTATATATAGGCCCCAGATCATAGAACATAGAGAAGAGGAGATATTACTATGGAGTTGTGAGTAGGTACAATGTAGTTTTTCATCAGAGTTTTGGAGTGTTCATTTCCTCCATTACATTGCATTGTACTATTTTTGCAACTTTCCATTAATAGCATATTTCAGCATTCTTGCAGAATTCCATTATCTTACTTTTCTGCATTTCTTACATCTTGTGATTGCTTTCTCCCATGTCATACATTATCAAAAGCTAACAAATTGCACACTTCTACATGACACTTACTCTCCTAAATGAACTCTTAATACATGACACTTATGCATATCCTTACATTACATATTTACACACTTACATACATGACACTTGTGCACTTTCTCTCATTACACACTATTAGATTTTGATGCCACATACAATGGGATATACCAATCACAATATAAAAAAATAAATAAAGTAAATCTATGAGATAGCTAAAATATGCTATAAATAGAAATGATGAAAAGATTACAATAGTAGCTATGGAGGAAATGGACACTCCATAATATAAGCTACTGCTCCATGAATGAGCTTTGAGCTTATAGCTCACACACACACTATCCTACTGCCTATCTACCACACATTTATTGTGATGCTATGACTTCTCTATGTTTATATTCTACATCTATGGCCATTATATAGGAAGATAAGTTTCTTGGTCAACACTCTATCTAGTTGTACAAGTGGACACCTTGCACATTACAACTTGCATATTGATACTTGTGCATTTATTACATTGCATGAAGTAACTAAATAACTTCCCCCTAAAGTAACCTAATGTCCTAAGTATGTACCAAGGAAGGTACATTTACATGACCCAAATAATGTAATATACTCTATTTCTAACACCCCCTATATTACAATATTTGGGTATTGAAGACTTTAGTCTTCAATGTGGATCTTCTTCCATCTGATGGATTTGAATTGGATATTCATCTTCAAAATGATATTTGGCTTCTTCATATTCATCATTGTTGTCTTCTATCCATCCACCTTTGTTGGTCTCCTTGCACGTATCTTTGTTTGGTTCTGAGTATTGATGGCTAAGTAGAGCATGGTGCACTTGTCCTATCATATTCTTGATTTTGATTCTTCTATGCTTGGCTCTGTGTTGTACTGGTTCTTCATTTTCATCAACATGTTCCTTTGTAAATAAGTTGGTATCATTTTGAAATATCATAGTATCTTGTGAGATTTCCATTGAAAGTAGGATGTATGTGTTTCCAGGGATTGACCCTATTGCTTTAATTTCACCTTGATTCATGATGAGACATGTATTGATTTCATATATATATCCAAAGTTGATCATATAATTATCCTCTACCAACTTTCATACTAAAATGAGATTAAATGCTAATCCAGGAACATACAATACATTTTACAATAGAATATTTGGAAATGATCTGCTAAGTATTACACATCCATATCCATGTATAGGATAAGTTTGATTATCCGTAATTCTTCATCTGTAGCCACTGGTATCTTCAAGATAGTCAAACTATTGTAAATTTCCTATCATATTATGACTTTATCCAGATTCAATGTACCACATAGTTTCATGTTTTATAGACTAGTTTCTATGGGAGAAAATTTCACATTCATTAAACGACATTCTTGAAGAAATGAGAGAATTTTCTTATGACTTCCTGTTAGGATATATGATTTTTGATATAAGTATATAAGCTTGATTTGATAAAACCTATATTAATCATTGATTCTTGTGGGCTTCCTTATGTCTCCCTAGTAATGATACTGAGTACTCATAAGGATTTTTAGGTTTTTTAGATAGCTTATATATTGCTAATGGATTTGCAAGTTGATAAATAATAGATTATGATGGTACCAAGTTTTGTAGAATGCCTTATGACTCCCTAGTATATTTTGGACAATATATGAAGTGCTTTTGTAAGATATAGTTCAATCTTGGTTGATTTTGTAAAGTTTTGTAAATGCTAAAATCAACTTCTATTGTCCTTATTGCTCCTATTGAACTAAGCACTTTTTCTAGATTTCAAGAGGTTTTAATTTTGGATATTTTATCTCTATTTGAGAGGATTTGAGACAAGTAAATATTATAATTTCCAACCTTTATAATTTTTTGATAAACCTCTTATAATGGCCCTTTTAGTTTTGATTTTAATTTTTCTAATTTCTAATAAATCAATTTGTAGTAATAGACCTTACGACTCCCATCTTTGGAAAACTAGAAAAAATAATAATATTTGCAAAGTATTAAATGATTCAACCTAAGTAGGAGGCCTTATATATCCTAGGTTAGTTTACAAATAGTATTTTAATTTTTGGTAAGTTATCTCCTGTCTTTTGCTTTCTCAACCTTAAAAAATAATCCTCAAAATTATAACCTTATATATCTTATGTTTAAAGAAATATTAATGAGATATTTTTCTTACCTTAGCCCCTTGACTTCACACTTGAATGGTGTTGGTTTTGACTAAAATATGATAGTCCTTTACGTACCCTTTTTGCGGTGCTTGACTTGACAAGTATGAATGAGTAGGTGTGGTATGGCTACTGGTATTCCTCTTTGATGCTTAGAGAGTAGATGTTGATCTTCTTTAATGGAGTCTCAAATGCTCCTATGCTCTCCATCTTCTACGGTGTGCTTAGAAATGGATTTATTGGACTATGCTTTGCTCTCCATACACTCTACAAATATTAGGCATGAATGTTATCCTTGTGCTCTCTCTACACTGCATATAAGGGCAGTTATTGATGAACAAGTATCACTTGCTTTTCTTGGGAGTACTGCTACTTCTTCTTGTAATGTTGTTACACCAATCGTTATTCCTTTGTAACATATTCACCTTGCTTTGAGCACTCTCAACGTTCATATCTTGAGCATTAGAGATATGATAGCCATGAGGGAATAATATGCCAAGTGGCACTTATCCCTTTTGCATGGGATTTTCTACATAACACCTCCAAGAAGGAGATTATAACTCCTTCAAATGTCTTCCTCCTTAGCTTGCTTTGATTTCTTGAATAGCAAGCAACATATTTTCTTTTGTAGGTAATTCGTGAGCTGCCTTGGAGCTTTGGATGAGGATGAGGTAGATCTATTGCTACCCTTTATTGATATTATTCCCAACGTAGCATCCACCTTTCTTTTGTATACTTATACCTTTGTTGTGCTCTCTGTTCACATTGATAGAGATGAATCTTTATGTGTATGAATGTTGGATGCGCTCTATCCCCTTTTTTTATGTAAATAACTTCTTCTCATTGTTATGGTTTATGTAAATAATTGTGATATATTTCCTTTGGCTTACGTAAATATCTTTTGAAGGCTTGTTGTCATTTACATAAAAGCTTCCTTTTTTCTGCAAGTCCGATCTTGGAGAGAATGCCCTTTCAATGTTGGAGAATGTTAGATCCTTTGGCCCTTCCTTTGGCTGCCTTTTTCCCTGTACCTGTTGTGCCTATTGTGGTACCTTTAAATCTACTCCTTTCCCTACATTTGATGTATTTTAGAAGTGCAACACCATGTAACCTTTACATGTATATAGAACCTTTTTATTGCACCTTTTATTGAACTCTTTTGCAGGTCTAAAATTCTTATTTTGTTGGCAATTTTGGGTACCTTGGGTACATTGCTCTTGCTCTAAGTGTAGTTGTTGTCATTGATGTCAAGAAGGTCTTGAAGCAATCTGGTTTGATATCAAAGAATGTGTCTTGATGAAGGGTTCAGCATGGACAGTGAGTTGCCAAGAAGATCAGGGTAGCCCAGTTGCAAAAAGTTCAAGAAAAAGACAAGTAAGAAAAAGTATGCAGGCGGCTGGAAAAACTGTCGCGATTTCGTGACATGTTTGAGGAGAGAGAAAGTTTGGGCAAAAGTGTCACGATTTCGCGACATGCTGGAAGGCAGAGGCAAAGCGGGCAAAACTATCACGATTTCGCGACATGCGGGAAGGCAGAGTCAAAGCAGGCAAAACTGTCGCGATTTCGCGACATGTCGCATTTTCGCGACTCGGACAGTGCAGGAAGGCAGAGAAAGAAAAGTGTCACGATTTCGTGACATTCTGCAAAGGAGGCTGTACGGACAAGAAAGTGTCACGATTTCGTGACATGTTGCAGAAGAGGAAGTCCGCAGCATGATCTGTCATGATTTCGCGATAAGATTGAAGAGAGAGAAAGTGTTTCAGGAACTGTCATGATTTCGTGACATGATGCAAAGTTCTTAGGAAGGGCTGTCACATTTTTGTGACATGCTGCATAAGTCAAGTTGAGGACTGTCACGATTTCGCGACATGCAGCAAAGAGAAGAGCCTGAAACCTGAGAAGCGTCATGATTTCGCGACAGGCTACAAAGAAGTTGTACGGATGCAGAAAGTGTCACGATTTCGTGACAGGTTGAGTTGGCAGAAATGTCACGATTTCATGACAAAAATTGATAGCAAGTCTTCATCAGAAGAAGCGTCATGATTTCGTGACGAAGTCAAGAAGGAAGAGCTTGAAGGCGAAAGCGTCATGATTTCGTGACATGTTTTGCTAGTGCATGCCTCGAAGAAGGCCATGAAGACAGGAGTGTCACGATTTCATGACAGAAATGATGATGATGTCAGCAAAAGGAAGAAGTGTCATGATTTCATGACAAAAGCGGAGAGGAAGGCCATGAAGACAAAAGTGTCACGATTTCGTGACAGGAATGATGATGACGTCAGCAAAAGGAAGGAGTGTCACGATTTCATGACAAAAGCGGAGAGGAAGGTCATGAAGACTAAAGTGTCACGATTTCGATAGAAGTGAGATGACGTCAGCAAAAGGCAAAGGTGTCACGATTTCATGACAGAAGCACAAAAGAAGTCATCAAAGGCCAAGGTGTCACGATTTCGCGACAGCAGGCTATAGAAGGTGTACGGCTGTAAAAATGTCGTGATATCGTGACATGTTGAAGTTTCATGCCAGAAGCTACAGGGAGGCAGTGGAGCCGACAGAGTTAAATCTGGGCCGACGCAGCGTAGGGTTTTGCAGTCGACGTTGTTTTAGGGATGTGCAGTCGACTAAGATCAAGGTTCTAATCTTGAGATTGTGAGTATAAAAGGAGGGCTGCTTGAAGAGTTTGATTATCGATCGAAGTGTGCGTTCGAAGAGTGACGTTCACAGATTTAGTGCGATAGTGAAGTTCGATCGTCGAAAAGCAGAGTGCGAAGATCGATAGCAGTATAAGAGTGCATTTCGTCGAATCTTCTAAGTGTAGGAGACTGTAAGGAAATAGAGTGCGCAAAGACGATACTGCTGTGAATGCGTAGAAGTGCAAAGGTCATTGTTCGATCGAGTGCAGCTGTGACTACGAGAAAATAGCGAAGGACTGTATTTTATGCAGAACAGAGGAAGAGGACAGACCTGTGCCAGACCGAAGGACTGTGTTTAGGTGCAGATCAGAGAAAGAGGAAGAGGGCATTTGTGCCAGACCGAAGGACTGTGTTTTGGTGCAAATTCGAGGACCAGCTTTGCGAGGACAGAGTTGAGGACAGAGATCTCCAGCCAGAGCAGGGAAGACAGGTGTCTTCTATGGATAGAGTTCCACTTGCTAAGGGCGAGAGGAGGTAGAGGTCTTCTAGAGGATCACCAGCCAAAGCAGAATTAGGGGAAGGTATCTCCTTTGAGCCGAGGCTCATAAACATTGTAATCGGGAAGGATTCCCAGAGGACTTTGATATAACTTTTAGAGGAAAGTTTTATCCGTGGAGTAGCCCACCTTGGGTGAACCACGTAAATTGTTGTGTCACTTTGTGGATGGTGTTTTGTGCATTGTTTTGATTACTGCTGTTGATTACTGCTATCTTTATACTGCATAATATTGATTTGAAAGTTGTTTTGAAAGAAAAAGTTAAAAGTGGTCTTATACTGTTCACCCCCCCTCTCAGTATAAGCTTGTGTTCTTCAATTGGTATCAGAGCTAGTACCTTCGAAAAGTTTAACAGCTTGAAGGAAAAGCTTGCAAAGAACACAATGGATTATTCAAGTGGCAATGCAACACCTATTCTTGATGGATCAGATTTCGGTCTATGGAGTGCAAGAATGAAAGTCTATCTAATGGCACTTGGTAATGAGGTATGGGAAGTTATTGAAGATGGGTACACCATTCCTGCAAATGGTCCTTATACTAAAGAAGACAGGCTCCTACATCACAGCAACTCAAAAGCCATGAATGCAATCCTGAAGGGTTTACAGAAGGCTGATCTTACCAAAGTTATTCACTGCAAGACAGCTAGTGAAATGTGGAAACAATTGCAGGTTGTTCATACAGGTGATGCAAATGTCCGAAAGGCCAAGTTGAGACACTTCAAAGGTATGTTTGAACAGCTCAAGATGAATGATGATGAAAATATTAGTGACTACATGCTCCGTATGGATGAAGTTGTTAATTCTATGAAAGACTTAGGTCTTGAACTTGCTGAAAATGATGTGTGTGATAAGATTTTAAGATCTCTTCCTAATAGATTTAGTGAAAATATTTCTGCTATTGAGGAAGCTAAAGATTTAGATAAGTTGAAAAAGGATGAGCTCCATAGTATTCTTGCAGCATTTGAGCTGAGAACTCAAGTGAAGGTTGATGTAAAGAAAGAGGCAGCTTTCAAAGCTACCAAGAAATCAAAAGGCAAACAGATTCAAGAGAGTGATGAGTCTTCTAGTGAGGAAGAGGCTTATTACAGCAAGAAAGGCAAGTTCTCTAGAAAGCACAAAAGCAAGAAAAATATAAGATGTTTCAACTGTGGAAAATTTGGTCATTATGCTACTGACTGTACTGTTTCCAAGAATGAAAGTGATGAAGATATACAGGATGTTAAGAGCAAGGATTCTGAAAAGCACAGGTATTACAGAAAGAACAAAGATGAGCACAGCAATCAAGGAAAGAGGTATTCACACAAGAACAAGAAGAGCTTCTATCTGGACAAAGCAAGTAAGTGTTCTAGCAGTGATAGTGAAAGCTCTTCCAGTGATAATGAAAATGAGATGCTGTTCATTTCAGAAAAGGAGGAAGAACCGAAACATAAATTCATTGTCATGAAATGTTTTAGATGTGGAAATTTTGGGCACCTTGAGGATGATTGCACAAATAATGAATTGGTTGCTAGTATGTATGAGGATGCTTCAGAAAATGATAAGGAAAATGCATGTATGGTTTTTGAAAAGGGTAGCACCTCTAGTGATAAGAAATCTGAAAAAGGCCTTGATAATTCAAAGTGCAATCAAATAGAGGATCTTGAATGTGAACTCAATAATGCTCTTAGTGTTTTGAAAAAGGAAAGAAAGAAGAATGATAGACTCAAGATCAAGTTAGATGAATGTTGTATGGAGAGAGACGATCTTATAGAAAGTCTTGACTTCTCTATAGCTAAAACACAGGAACTCAAGGATGAGTTAGAGTCTAAGATTCTTGAGTATAATGAGTTAGAGCAGAAAATGGCTTCTTTGAAAGAAGAAAATAAAGAGTACAAGGATAAGCTCTACAGATTTTAGGATAGCTCCAAGAAGGTTAAATTTCTCATCAAAGGACAAAGAAAACCAACAGATAAAACAGGTCTCGGTTTTGTTGAGCCGCACAAGAAACAGGTTGGGGAATCTAGCAAGAGATTTCAAAAGGAAGAGAGTTCTGATGTAGAAAGTACTTCAGATCAAGAATCCATGAGTGATAAATGCGCAGAAATAGAGAACAAAATTCTGAATGCGAAGAAGAAGTTTTCGGGACCCAAGAAGTCAAACAGAAGAATATTTCACGGCAGATGTTTTGCATGTCACAGGTTTGGACACACGGCTTCACAGTGCATAGATCAAATGAAGAGGGTAAACAACAATTTCAGAAGTTTTAATTTCTTTCAAGGATATTGCTACTCTTGTAATCAGTTCGGGCATAAGGCAATGTTCTGCAAGACTAATAATAGGAACACGGTTACTCATAACAGACGGATTCAAAAAGGAGGTATGCCGAATAGAAATAACTTTGTTACCTGTTATAAGTGCAACAATGCAGGCCACACAGCTAGACAGTGTAGAGCTGATCTTCCAAGGTACAAGAACAAAAAAAGTGATATGAACAGGTCTAAGGATCAAGGTATGGATAAAAACAGGAATGATAAAAGAAACAGGAACAGCAGTATGAACAGGTCCGAGGATCAGAACAGTGATAGAAACAGAAATACAGACAAAGAATTCAAGAGAAGGCACGACAAAGAAATTGTAGACACTGATGATGATGAGTGTCTAATGGGAGTTTCACTCCCAACCCTATTTTAAATCACCTCATCAGGAGGTGGGGGAGG
The DNA here is from genome assembly GCA_028583015.1 of Wollemia nobilis. Lineage (NCBI taxonomy): Eukaryota > Viridiplantae > Streptophyta > Pinopsida > Araucariales > Araucariaceae > Wollemia > Wollemia nobilis. The sequence continues at coordinate 9,091,011 of JAQPPZ010002170.1, read as the reverse complement.
GACTAAGCTAAGAGGCTCATTCTTAGTCCCAAGCCCCAAAGGTGACCCTTTGCCATTGATGACAAAGGGGGAGAGATTTGAGTAAGGGGGAGAGATATGAGTAAGGGGGAGAGCTTCATAGTGAAGAAGAGAGCTTCAAGTCAGGGGGAGCAAAAACTTCAAAGGCAGATTCTCAGTTGTTTTCAGTTTTGGCTCTTGAGTAGTGTTTTTCAGTTAAGGGTTGCCATCAATGACAAAGGGGGAGATTGTTGGCAATTTTGGGTACCTTGGGTACATTGCTCTTGCTCTAAGTGTAGTTGTTGTCATTGATGTCAAGAAGGTCTTGAAGCAATCTGGTTTGATATCAAAGAATGTGTCTTGATGAAGGGTTCAACATGGACAGTGAGTTGCCAAGAAGATCAGGGTAGCCCAGTTGCAAAAAGTTCAAGAAAAAGACAAGTAAGAAAAAGTATGCAGGCGGCTGGAAAAACTGTCACGATTTCGCGACATGTTTGAGGAGAGAGAAAGTTTGGGCAAAAGTGTCATGATTTCGTGACATGCTGGAAGGCAGAGGCAAAGCAGGAAAAACTATCACGATTTCGCGACATGCGGGAAGGCAGAGTCGAAGAAGGCAAAACTGTCACGATTTCGTGACATGTCGCATTTTCGCGACTCGGACAGTGCAGGAAGGCAGAGAAAGAAAAGTGTCACGATTTCGTGACATTCTACAAAGGAGGCTGTACGGACAAGAAAGTGTCACGATTTCATGACATGTTGCAGAAGAGGAAGTCCGCAGCATGATCTGTCGTGATTTCACGATAAGATTGAAGAGAGAGAAAGTGTTTCAGGAACTGTCGTGATTTCGTGACATGATGCAAAGTTCTAAGGAAGGGCTGTCGCATTTTTGTGACATGCTGCATAAGTCAAGTTGAGGACTATCATGATTTCGTGACATGCAACAAAGAGAAGAGCCTAAAAGGAGAAGCGTCACGATTTCACGACAGGCTACAAAGAAGTTGTACGGATGCAGAAAGTGTCACGATTTCGCGACAGGTTGAGTTGGCAGCTTTCAGTTGGCAGAAATGTCACGATTTCATGACAGAAACTGATAGCAAGTCTTCATCAGAAGAAGCGTCACGATTTCGCGACGAAGTCAAGAAGGAAGAGCTTGAAGGCGAAAGCGTCACGATTTCGTGACATGTTCCGTTTTCGCTAGTGCATGCCTCGAAGAAGGCCATGAAGACAGGAGTGTCACGATTTCACGACAGAAATGATGATGACGTCAGCAAAAGGAAGAAGTGTCACGATTTCATGACAAAAGCGGAGAGGAAGGCCATGAAGACAGAAGTGTCACGATTTCGCGACAGGAATGATGATGACGTCAGCAAAAGGAAGGAGTGTCATGATTTCACGACAAAAGCGGAGAGGAAGGTCAGGAAGACTAAAGTGTCACGATTTCGTGACAGAAGTGAGATGACGTCAACAAAAGGCAAAGATGTCACGATTTCGTGACAGAAGCACAAAAGAAGTCATCAAAGGCCAAGGTGTCACGATTTCGTGACAGCAGGCTATAGAAGGTGTACGACTATAAAAATGTCACGATATCGCGACATGTTGAAGTTTCGCGCCAGAAGCTACAGGGAGGCAGTGGAGCCGACAGAGTTAAATCTGGGCCGACGCAGCATAGGGTTTTGCACCGACGTTGTTTTAGGGATGTGCAGCCGACTAAGATCAAGGTTCTAATCTTGAGATTGTGAGTATAAAAGGAGGGCTGCTTGAAGAGTTTGATCATCGATCGAAGTGTGCGTTCGAAGAGTGACGTTCGCAGATTTAGTGCGACAGTGAAGTTCATCGAAAAAGCAGAGTGCGAAGATCGATAGCAGTATAAGAGTGCATTTCATCGAATCTTCTAAGTGTAGGAGACTGTAAGGAAACAGAGTGCACGAAGACGATACTGCTGTGAATGCGTAGAAGTGCAAAGGTCATTGTTCGATCGAGTGCAGCTGTGACTACGAGAAAATAGCGAAGGACTGTATTTTATGCAGAACAGAGGAAGAGGACAGACCTGTGCCAGACCGAAGGACTGTGTTTAGGTGCAGATCAGAGAAAGAGGAAGAGGGCATTTGTGCCAGACCGAAGGACTGTGTTTTGGTGCAAATTCGAGGACCAGCTTTGCGGTGACAGAGTTGAGGACAGAGATCTCCAGCCAGAGCAGGGAAGACAGGTGTCTTCTATGGATAGAGTTCCACTTGCTAAGGGCAGAGGAGGTAGAGGTCTTCTAGAGGATCACCAGCCAAAGCAGAATTAGGGGAAGGTATCTCCTTTGAGCCGAGGCTCATAAACATTGTAATCGGGAAGGATTCCCAGAGGACTTTGATATAACTTTTAGAGGAAAGTTTTATCCGTGGAGTAGCCCACCTTGGGTGAACCACGTAAATTGTTGTGTCACTTTGTGGATGGTGTTTTGTGCATTGTTTTGATTATTGTTGTTGATTCATTGCTATCTTTATACTGCATAATATTGATTTGAAAGTTGTTTTGAAAGAAAAAGTTAAAAGTGGTCTTATACTGTTCACCCCCCCTCTCAGTATAAGCTTGTGTTCTTCATATTTTTGTAGCAAATTAATGAGTGCAAAATGAGGGTTTTAAGGATGTCTCTTTGGCTAGACTCCTTACCCTTTTTCTTGAATGATTGATGGTGAATCCAAGCCTTGTAATTGTTTTAGAATAGAATCTTTCTTTTAGTTGCACTAACCCTAAGTGCTTTGTATTTGAGATTCACCAAGTCTCAATCTTTGAATCTTCTTTTTGGTTAGTTTTTCTTTGCTTGTACTAACAAATTTTGATGGCTTCTATTGGCCACTATGAGTTGCAGGTTTTTGTGCTTTAAGAGTGTCTTTAGACACTTGATCCAGACTAGATTTTGTATCCTTTATTTCAAAGCACAAAACCAATTCCTTTTGAGAGTAATATTAGTGCAAATAAGTCTAACAAAATCTACTTGTAATGCACTAATAGATTACACCTTATCACTCCAATCTACTCTTAAGAAAATGCACTTAATCAATTCACTGTAACTAATCAAGAATAATCTCAAATGAACCTTCAAGATTTATTTTGTAAATTCTTTATAAGCAAGATATTAGGAGATAGTCTTCTTTTGCTTTCCAAAGTAGATAATAGGCTAGTTCATAGATTATTAAAATTCTAAAATCTAATCAAATCCTAATGTGCAAATGAACCTTAAAAATAACCTTTCTTTTTGCACACTTTAATACTGTAATATAAATCTCCTTTTTGCAACTTTAATCAGGATGAATGTGCTTTAATAAATCATATAAGTAATCCAACTAATGAATCTACTTGCACTAATAGTTGCTTACCTTTTTTGAAAGCTTTTGTAGCTCCTTTTCTGCTTCTATAGAGGATGTAGATATTGGTACCTAATATCACCAAGTTGCTACCTTGAATAGTATCTTGTAGTTGTTTGTAGACTATTTTGAATAGCTCCTTCTTCACCAAATTGATGGTCTCAAACTTTCTATCATGAGCCTAGGATTTGGTATTTTTGATCTCCTCTTGTAATCTCCTCCTACTGTAGATTTAGAGAAGTTTGTATCTCTGAAGCAGAGACATCTTGTTGTAGGAGGTAATCTTCAAATCTCATGGATTTGATAAGCGTCTTCTACCTTCAAGTCTTCTTATTGAATTCTGACTTCAAGTAGGACCTTCTTTTCTAGATTTTGGATATCTTGAGGTCTTCATTGGATTCTTCTTCTGCTCAAATTTGGCACTCCTTGCAAAATTCTCCTCCTCTTGGGCTTGTTGTCGAATGGAAATAATTTTCCCAAGTCCTTCACTATCAAGGGCTTCTCCTTGGTAGTGGATTTCTCTAGTGAGTTCTCCTTTGAGGATTACTTTAGCAAGGCTCTCCTAGCCTTTTACTGGATACTCATTGAGATCTTATCAAGGTATTTGATCTTGTAGCTTCTTCTAGTCTTCCTAGAGACCTTATATTCAACCTTCTACTTATATAAATGTTGGCATTGAGATCTTCTCCTGGATCTTTGATTCTGCTACTTTTGGATACAAGGAGGACTCTCCTAGTCCTTCTTCTTCCTAGACTAGAATTTATTTAGTGATATCTCCTCCTAATCTCTTTTTGCTTTAGGTAATGGATTGATTCTGAAGAGGATTTTATTCCTAAATTTATTTTAGGAAGATTCCCCAACTTACTAGATATCCTTTACCTATAACAAAAAATATTAGTTTTGAAATCTTATTCTGAATTAGACCCTCTCCTCTAGAATCTTCTTCAAGATAAAAGGCATTTGTGGTTTGTTTCAGTATCAAGGCTTTTGTGGCCTATTCTTCAATATCAAGGATTTTATGGCATGTTCTTCAATATCAAGGCTTCTATGGCCTGTTCTTCAATATCAAGGCTTCTATGGCTTGTTCTTCAATATCAAGTCTTCTATGGCCTTTTCTTTTGGATCAAGGCTTCTATAGATTTTTCTTCTGGATCAAGCCTTCTATGGCCTTTTCTTCTGTATCAAGGCTTCTATGGCCTTTTATTCTTATGAATTTCTTCAATATATCAATGGATATCTCCTATCTCTAGACTTCACCATGATTCTTTTCTAGAATATTCATCTAAGTTATTCTCCTCTCTACAAAAACTAATCTTTACACTATGAAGGCACTTCGACCTTCGGGCAATTAAGTTGAGGTATCCTATATTTCTATTATAGGAGGTATCCCAATCATCTGTTATTAATTACCTACAATAAAAGAAACTTATAGATAACTATTTCCAAATATCTGAGCTTCACTAGTCGATTCATCAACCTAATGGATCAAATGTTGAGTCCTAGTCTTCATGAGTTTTCCTTCAACTCTATGGAAAGACTCTAGCCCTATGTAATCTTAGTATTTTTGAAATTGAGACTTAAGTACTCACTTGTAACTCTTCCTAATTCTACCACCTAGACTCTTCTAATAAATTTAGATAGTGACTAGTCCAATGGTGTGTCAAGTTCTCAAAAAACTCAAGATCAAATAATAATGGTGGTTTTCATATAGACCTATTTTTGCTTGATCTACCATATCTCTGATACCACTGTTATCTTTTGATACCACATACAATTGAAGATACCAATCACAATATGTAGAAATAAATAAAGTAGATCTACGAGTTTACTAAAATATGCTAGAAATAGAAATGACAAAAATATTACAATAATAGCTATGGAGGAAATGGGCATTCCATAATATAAGCTACTACTCCATGAATGAGCTCTGAGCTTATAGCTCACATGCACACTACCCTACTGCCTATCTACCACACACTTCCTATGATGTTATGACTTTTTTATATCTATCCTCTAAATCTATGGCCATTATATAGGAAGATAAGTTCCTTGGCCAACACTCTATCTAGTTGTACAAGTGGATGCCTTGCACATTACAACTTGCACATTGACACTTGTGCATTTATTACATTGCATGAAGTAACTAGATAACTTCCCCCTAAAGTAACTTAATATCCTAAGTATGTACCATGGAAGGTACATTTACATGACCCAAATAATGTAATATACTTTATTTCTAACACATACTTGCACTCTTACTTACATGACACTTGTGCATATCTTACACATTACACGCTTACATAAGTATAAATCACTCTCCTAAACTATAGAGTCAAACCCTAATCTATTATGTAGTTACATTTGTATTATAAAGGTGACATGGGGGTACATTTACATGCACCAAATTAATGTAATATTCTCCAATAGAGAGGATTGGGTAGGTGGCTTCACAAAAGGAGATAATGATCACATATTGTATATTATGATATTGTTAGCTTTTGAAGCTTTAATACTAATGTAAATCTCACAGGAAAATAATCATAGGATCTAATATAATGAATCAAATATAATAACTCATAAACAATAATACTCATAGAATAATCATATAAACAATGCTCACAATATTGCACATAAAATACTAAAAATGCTATTGAATAAAGGTCTACTAGTGCAAGCATAAAGCTATGCACGTTCAATGAATATTACAATGCTTTGTCACAAATATATAACTATATGTGACTTCTCATATGTTGCACTCTTCACCTTCACATTTCTTTACAACTCTTCACTTTCCTATTCTAAGGATACATATGCACACTTACATATAAGACACAAATGCACATTTACACTCATAACACTTGCACTCATATTTACATGACACTTGTGTATTTCTTGCATATTATTACATTACATAAAATATTTACTCATTTACTAATCTAAGACACAACCCTATTCTAATATTTACAATAATATACCAAGGTGGTACATTATCATGTACCAAATAATGTAATATTCTCCAACACCCCCTGTATTACATTATTTGGTTATTGAAGACTTTAGTATTCAATCAAGATCTCTATATTTCCTTATTTAATTTTTAGATGACTTTGTAGTGCAACCTATTGTTGTCCTCTCATCCTTTTTATCATCTTGAATTTTATATTTACCTAATTTCTGAGATGGTAGAAACATTCCTTATTCTCATTTCTTGTATTTTGTCTTTCAAAATATTCAATAGTGTTATTTTAGACTAAGATAAGATCTTGAGAGAAACCAATTGAGTCTAAAGCATATATTCCATTTTTAATTGATCTTGTAGCTTCTATTTCATTTTAATTCTTGATGAAACATTTATTAACTCCATTTATATATTTGAACTCAATCAATCTTCCACTTTCAACTAGTTTAGTTATTGAAATGAGATTAGTTGTCAATCCTGGAACATACATAACATCATGTAACACAAAATATAAGAATGGCGCACTAAATATTACACATCCACTTCCATGAACAAGATAGCTCTTACCATATGCAAATGTTACACATCCACTTCCATGAACAAGATAGATCTTACCATCTGCAAGTTTCAAACTGAAATTATCTTTGACCTCTAAGCAATCAAACCATTGTAAGTTGCTTGTCATATGATGACTAGCACCAAAATCTATGTACCAAAGATATCTTTCTTTTTTAATCATATGATTATCTCTATTTGAAGTTATTTTGCATTTTTGATAAGAGTTATGAAGAATATTAAGTGAACTTTGATCTTGAACCTTTCCATAATGTCTTTTACGTTAATAAGTTCCTCTTGATAATTTTTCCATTAGTTTTAATCAATTTCCTTTGATGTGGATTACCTTATGTCTCCCTAGGTTTTAATAATAAGAATTTCTAAGTTTATAAACTTTCAAAAACCTATGAATTTGAATTCCTTATGTCTCCCTATTTGATTAAAAACTAGAAAATAAGAATTTTACAAAATTAATATTCCTAAATTTGAAGTAGACTTCTTTATTTCTCCAAAATTAAATAAGCTTTGAATTTCAAAGAAGTATTAAAAATAACAAAAAACTTTTAAATGCTTTTTAAAAACTTCAAAAACTTTATATCTATTCCTACTTATCACTCCAAAACTCTTAACAAATAATTAACAACTTAACTATACTATTAACACACTTATATCTCCAAATAAAATCTTAGAAACTTTACCAAAAACTAAAAAATTAAAAATATAATCCTTCACTCCAAAATAGAATTAATTAACCTTATTACTCCATTTTAACCTTATAAAAGATCAAAATTTAAATTTAATTAACCTACTTCACCTTTCTGGCTGTGCTTCACCTTCTTGAATAAACTTACACTTAGTGCACTGTTCCAGATGCTTCTCTGCCCCTGTAAGTTGGATATTTCATCCAAATGTGTGAAGTTGACCATGCATGGATTTGTTTTAAGAATAGTTTCATCACTCCAAAATGATACATAGAAATGAGACATGTCAACTGTTACAAATGTCTTTTTCTCTTCAATGTGGCACTCCTTCCCTTTCAAGTATCCTACACTAGACGTTTCATTTGTCCCAAATGTCTCCTTCGCTTTCAATTATCCTACACTTAGAACCCTTAGATAATACTTCCCTCTCAACATTTCAAACCTTCTCACATTTGACTCTTAATGCCTTAATTCAACACTCGATGCTTCATATTCTAAAAGTGCATCAAATGGTGCTAGGGTTACACTCCAACAAATGGCAATTTGAATGATGTTTGATCTCCTTTCAAATATTTTGAATGACACTATCTCATTTTGGGTGGCACTTAACATTTATAAGCATTATACACTTTATATTACCCTTTACTTGGTGTTTAGGCTTAGGATATGGCACTTGGTTTGCCAACCTTTCATCAACTCCTTACTACATCCAAGAGTGCATTGATGACGTTATTGATGCTTGCCCTTCTCTCTTCCTTGAGCTTCTCTCTGACTGGATTGCACTTGACTCTTTGATTTCAACTTGCTCTTCTCATTGGCTAGATGATGCTTTGCTACTAAATGGTGCTTCTTTTATTCCTTCAGGTCAATTCTATACTTGGATTCATCTCAGGTCTACTTCTATATTGCTTTTGGCTCTCCAAAGTTACTAAATATTTGTATGACTTGCTCTCACTTATGTTATTATATTTTCTTGATGTAGGTGTAGGTACAAGTATGTCTTCTTGTTCTTTCTTGTGCAGGAGACTTAAAACTATAAATATATTTTCTCCTTGCAAAGATGACATTCTAATAACACTTTAATCACAAATTTTTTATTTTTCCAACATTGCCATTAGATGATCATTTCAACACTCAAACTTAGCCTTTTCTTTGTTGCCCTTAGACGTTCCTTTCAACAATAAAATATACATTGTTTTGACTTCAATATTGTTGCTATCTAGACATCTTCTTCATGAGCTATTCAATGCTCATTGGTTTTCTTTAAATCTATCTTGAACCTGCAAGCTTTAACCACCAAAATCTTGAGCAATATGCTATCTTCTTGACTATTTAATTCTCCTCTAGATTACTATTCTCTTCTCTTACTAATGACCAATGGACCTATTTCAAATGGGTCTCATTCATTGTATATTTAATCTTCTATGGGACCTCTTTTCTCGGGTCTCTTATTTCTTTCTTATGGGCTTGTCATCAAATGGTGACTATTATCCCAAATCCAATGTAAGTACTCTTGTTGGAGCTCTTCTAATGGGTATCTTTAATCTTTGTCTTCTATGGTGTTCTCTATATCTATCTTGTTTTCGATCTTAGACTTCTTGTCTTCAAGCTTGTTCTTGAGTCTTATCTCTTCTGTCATAAAAAAATTATCTTTCACAAAAAAAAATTCTTATAATAATTTCCTTAATAAAGACCTCACAGGTCTATATCATTCTATGTTTATTCCTGAAACAACTTCAAGCCTTACTGGTTCTTTAAACTCTTCTTCTAAAACTTTTGTCCTTATAATTTCTTCTTTCTTTATCAATCAAATATGACCTATTTTCTATTATTGCCACTTATCTCCACTATGGACCTCTTTCTTTGAAGGGTCTCAAATCTTTGGTTCTCCAATCTATAGATTTCTTTCTTTGAAAAGTCTTTATATTTCAATTTTGGCCTCTTCTCTTGGACCAACTTTCAAGCTTATTATTAAGGTATTTTCCTTAAGACCTGAATCCAAAAATATCAATATCAAGGTTTGTCTTCAAGACTTGAATCAATCTTATAGACTTCCTTCTATTCTGAATAGTTTCTTGGAATAGGTAAACTCAATCTATCTTATCAAGGTCAATATATTAATGACCTAAAAATTTTATCAAGGTCTATCTTTGAGACTTGAAAATTTTATCAAGGTCTATCTTTGAGATCTAAAACTTTTGATAGTCTACAACTCGAATCAATCCCTACTTGAGGAAAGCCTTCAGCCTTCTAGCACATGAAGATGAAATTATCCTGTATATATTGTAGGAAGCTTCTCAACTTTTGAAGATCAATTTTCACTACAAAAATATCTTAGATACCTATATCTAGCATTACCCAATAATATCTAAGCCAAGATGACAATCTCCTGAATGACCAACTTTCTCCTTAGTTGGTTCTTCCTAAAATCTTCAATATCAATAATTATTATCTTTCCTTGAAAAAAATATCAATATCAAGGGATTATTTTCCCTTCAATGTCTTGTATCAATATTAGGGTTAGCTATTTTCCTAAATGACCAACTTTCTTTCTGAGTTGGTTTTCCAAAATATGAATCCTATTCTTCACTGGTTATTCTTCAACCTAGTGGAAATATTATATATTCTTCACTAGTTATTCTTCAACCTAGTGGAAAAATTCTAGCTAAGTCCTAGTCTTTACAGGTTAGACCCTAGCTTTTTTTAATTTTTGCAACTTAACAAATCATGTGCAAGCAACCTTGATGTGGATCTGATACCACTATTAGTTTTTGAAGCTTTAATACTAATGTAAATATCATAGGAAAATAATCATAGGATCTAATATAATGAAGTTGTAATATAATGAATCAAATATAATAACTCATAAACAACAATACTCATAGAATAATCATATAAACAATGCTCACAATATTGCACATAAAATACTAAAAATGGTATTGAATAAATTTCTACTAGTACAATATGAGGGGGGAGTAGGAGACCTCCCACTTTGGGTGGGAGACCCTGTTTCAATTTGACCACTCCCTCCTTGCTCCAATCCTATGGATCTCCAACTAGGAAGGTCTTCTTGGGATCTTCCTTATACCATATGTATTTCTAGGACCTTCACAGGATCTTCATGGGGTCCCCCAGGAAGGGTTTTCCTATTTCAGATGTGAATGTTGTTGCCTAGTTGAAATGACCTGAATATCCATTCCTTGGTGCCCTTTGGTGTTGGTTGGCTTTCGAATAGCTTGGTGAGAGAGGTGGTGTTGTGAAGCCTTTCCCTATAGGATTTTTTGATCTTTTATGGAGGACCTCGTGCTTCATCATTGTCCGCAGTGGTGGTTTCCTCCTATATTCTCCTAAAATAGGCTTCCAAAAGAGGGTTATGCATCCAGTTTACCCAAAGTGTTTGCAACCCAAGGTTCCCTCTTCTATGTTTATCTTGGATTTTGATAGGGGGATCATGTTTTTAGCATCTGCAGTTGAGTGCCCCTCATTTTTTCTTCTAGGCTAGACTTATTGTGGTGGGTTTGGGGTCTTCTACTATATTTTAGAAGATACAATGGTGTTTTTTTAGGTTTTTTTATGGAACCATTCTCTACAATCTATTTTTTTGGTCTTGGTTTAGGATCTTGTGCTTCCTAGTGTAGCTGCGATAGATGGGTTCTATGGATTTCTTCTTGAATGGATAATTGGTGTGGTTGGGTGGTGATTTGGTGTTAGTGATTTTTTTATGGGCTCCTTCTATAGTTTATTTTTGGTATTTGAAGGGGATTCTCATACATGTCTTCTTACTACATAAGATAGGCTAGCGAAGGTAGTCCATGTGTTAGATTATCGCTTCCAATTTTGGGGCATCATGGTGGATTATTTCTTTGGGTTTTCCCACGTTTAGTATATACATTATGTCTCCTTTGCAGTGTGATCTCATGGCCTATGTTTTGCAAGTGTGAATGCCACTTCATCCTAACTGGCCAAGAAAAAACCTTACTCTCATCCTAAGTGTGAACGCGCTTTGTTTTGTCGACATGTTTTGTGTCGGCAATTATTTATCCTTTTTATCTCCCCTTATTCCTCCACTTCTTCCTCCTCTTCTCCCTCCTATATTCCTGCTACTTATCCCTCTATTTCTTCCCTTATCCCTCCAATATTTTATTCCCCTTATTCCTCCAACTTCCCGTCACATTCCCTATATATTTATGTGAAGCGTTTGCTATAAATTTTGAAGAATAAAAAATTGGTTTTATTCCCACAATTTGGTATTAGAGCTACCAGGGAGCGAGGCACTGGGCACAGAAGCAAAAGCCAAGGATTTGGGCATGGAATTTGAGAAGTTAAGGTGGCACATGTAGGTCAAAGATGATCTGAGGTGGTGCATGTAGGTCAAGGAGTGCATGCAGGTCGACAAGGAAGAGCTGAGGTGGCGCATGTGGCACGTGCGGGTTCGGTAGGCAGAGGATAGGACGTAGACACAATTATCACCCGAAGGTAATCAACTATTTACGTGTCGATTAAGGGTTTTCAACCCTTTCGATATCCCCATCCTGCTCGATGTGGGATAATCGAATTGTTTTTTTTTTTTAAACTTAACCGCCACCTCAATAGAAAATGGCGGTGATTGAACTTCATCTTAGCCAAGGCGTGTAGCGCGGTTGGCAAAGCCTGCTTGCTGACAGACTGGAGGTCTCGGGTTTGAAACCTACTGAGGAGAAAGAACCGAGTTTTTTATTTTTATTTTTTATAACCGTCGACGAACGGTAATAAAAATGCGGGGTGCCTTTTTTGCTTCCAGCGGAGGTCTTGGTGCAGCGGTTGAGACGCCCGCCCGTAAAGGTCGAGGTCGCGGGTTCGAACTGCGGAGATAAAGAAAATAAAAAGTTTTTTTTAGTTATAAATTTTTTAAAGAGTTTATATATTTTTTTTATTAAAGATTTTTTCTTGATATTAATTTAATAATTTAATAACTGCTTTTTTAATTATTTAAAAAAAGTTTTTTTATATAATTTAAAAAGGCATATTTTATTATTGAATTAAAAATTAGGAAAAGCTTTATAAAATTTATTGTAAACTCTTATAAGAGAAAGTTTGTGCCAAATTGTAAATCGCCCAAGAGGCTTAAAAAGCTTAATTTTTTGAAAAACTTTGAAAGGGCCATCTTTGTAAAAAGAGGGAGCATAAAAGTGTCGGAAAGCCTTCCGGAGTGCCCATTTAGCACTTCCAAAAAATTTTGGACTCCCTGTCTCGTGACGGGGGTGGCACGCCAGGGGCGCTGCCCCTTGGAACCCCGTTCAAGGTTAAATATTTGTTTTGTAATAGCCTCAACGACTGTAAAAAGGTGAAAATTTTAACCTTAGAGGCTCTAATGAAGTTGTTTTTTGCATTGATGAGTAGATGATCAGATCAACCAGATGCTATCATGCCCTTTGTTCTCTTTTACGAAGAGAGAACGCCAAATGGTTTGACGAAAAAGTTCAAAGATATGGTTTGCATACAGTTTTCAATCAATTAGAAAATGCGGTCATAGCCCACCAAAGGAATCTGAATTCGAGATACGAAGCTGACTCAGAAGACAACATATTTGGACAACGAGTGGAGGAGTCCGATTCAGTTGAAGTCGTACCTGAGGAACAATCCAACGATAGTTATACACGTGCAGTGCCTGAAATAGAATCGAGTGAGAGCTATACACCTTGCTCTCCTGATTTAGAACTAGAAGAAGCAGAAGAAGAAGAAGAAGAAGAAGAGGAAGAAGAACCAGTGGAGGTGAAACCTGCAATTAAAGAACGAAATGTTCCCAAACGAAGTTATGAACCAGTAGAAGCACCAGATGTCATTATAATTAGTGACGACGAAGCAAACAATTTCACCTTTCCAATTTTGGGTGATCCTCGAGAAGAACGCCAAATCAGTGAGCATATTAAGAAAGCTAGATTTGATTTAAATCGGTAAATCAATGATCTATTTTGTACTTCTTTATACTACTTGTTTGAAGTTGCAATAAAGTTTGCTTTCTAATATGGCTTCCAATACTAGTCTACCAATACCTGAGTTCAATGGTGGTGATTATGAGTATTTGTTAATTAAAATGAAAACTCTTTTGATAGGCAAAGGTCTTTGGGATGTGATTGAAGAGGGATATACTGAACCTACTGCTGCTGAATGGGCAGCTTTGAATGTGGCTGATAAAAGGGCTAGAAAGGAAGCACAAAAGAATAATTCTTCCACCCTTTATCATATCCAAGCCACCCTTGATAGAAGTATTTTCCCTAGAATAGCTTCTTTTATAACTGTTGAATCTGCTTGGAATGCTTTAAAAGAAATTTATAGGGGTAGTGACCAAGTCAAACAAGTTAAACTACAAACCTTGAAACGAGATTTTGAGACTCTTAAAATGCAAGAGAGTGAAAAGGTTGGTGATTACTGCGTGTGTGTGAAAGTCGTAGTAGATAATATGGTCACTTTAGGAGAGGATGTAAAGCCTGAAATTATAGTGAAGAAAGTGTTAAGGACACTTCTTCCTAAGTGGACACTTCTTGAATTTTTGTAAGCAAAATGGCATTAAGAGGCAGTTCACAGCTGCCTACTCTCCATAGCAAAATGGTGTCGCAGAGAGGAAGAATCGCACCATTGTGGAGATGGCAAGGTCTATGCTTCAGACAAAGCATTTGACTAATTTATATTGGGCAGATGTAGCCAGGACCAACGTACATATCTTGAACATAAGTCCTACTACAAGTTTGGAAGGACAGACACCTTACCAAGCTTGGTATGGTAAAAAGCCAAATGTTAAGTATTTTAGAGTGTTTGGCTCACTGGCATATTCTCACATTCCTAATGAGCTGAGAAAGAAGCTTGATCCAAAGATTCAGGCATGCATCTTTGTAGGATATTGTGAGAATACAAAAGCTTACAGACTCTACAATCCCAAGACAAGAAAGTTTGTGCTTTTTAGGGATGTGATTTTTGATGAAGGGGGAGAATGGGGTAAGCTTCAGATTTTCAGTGATGATGAATCTAGTGATGTAGGTTCTCATAAGGTGCAACAGCAGACACCACGAGAAAAGTAGCGAGTCTCCTACCGAGAGATCCGAGGTTCATCTTCTGATTCAACTTCTTCACCAAGTCCTTCTTCGTAGAGATCATTAAGTTCCTCACCAATGGACATCGATTCTCCATCCAGAGGTAAGAGAACTCTACATAATCATCCATCATATCAGATGTTGGATAAGAATTTTTCAAAAAGATATACTAAGAGTCAAGCTAGTGAAATGAATTTTGTTCTACAAAGATTATAAAATATGCACTTGTATGGTGATGATGTTTCCCAGCAGGAACCTAGGGGAGATTTAGTTAACTATGCTTTGTTAACTAATGCACAGCTTGAACCTTCTAGTTATGAGAAGGCTTGTACTCAAAATATTTGGCAAGATGCCATGAAAGATGAGATCACCTCTATAAAAAATGACACTTGGGAGCTGGTGAAGCTTCCTAAAGGAAAGAAACATGTTGGATGTAAGTGGGTCTACAAGACCAAGTTTAATGTTGATGGTAGCATTGAGAGGCACAAGGTGAGATTAGTTGCAAAGGGATTTACTCAGAAATATGGAATTGATTATGAAGAGACTTTTGCTCCTATAGCCAGACAGGAGACTATCAGAACAGTTCTTGCCTTAGTTGCACACAAGGGATGGACGAGTCCAACACATGGATGTAAAGAGTGCATTTCTAAATGGTTACTTGATAGAAGAAGTGTATGTTGAGCAACCATAGGGATTTGAAGAGAAATACAAGGAACATCTTGTTTACAAACTGAAGAAGGCTCTTTATGGCCTCAAGCAGGCACCGAGATCTTGGTACTCACGCATTGATGGGTACTTTAAAGATTATGGGTTGATCAGAAGAAAAAATGAACCCATGCTCTACTACCTGAATCAAGGAAATGACATCCTCATAGTTTGTTTGTATGTGGATGATCTCATTTTTATGGGTAGTAATGAAAAGGTTAACATGGATTTCAAGCACTCCATGATGCAGGAATTTGAGATGAAGGATCTTGGCTTGACGAAATACTTTCTTGGAATGGAAGTACATCAGACAGATTCGGGGATCTTCATCTGTCAACTTAAGTATGATCGAGATATGATTCAAAAGTTTGCTATGGAGCAATGCAAATCAGTTGCAACTCCAATTGGACATGGGATCCAATTAAGCAAGGATGATGGAGCACCAAAAGTTGATGTGACCACTTTCCGAAGCATTGTTGGGAGTTTGATGTTTCTCGCCAACACCAGACTAGAAATTCAGTATGTTGTATCTTTTGTTTCTAGATTTATGTCTAATCCATCTGAGCTGCATTTGCAGGCAGCTAAAAGGATTTTGAGATATGTGAAGGGTACATTGGATTTTGGAATACAATACTACAAAAGTGATACTATCAAGCTTGAAGGCTTTAGTGATAATGATTGGGGCAGCAATATTGATGATAGAAAATCCACATCGGGTAACTGTTTTAGTCTTGTTTCAGGCCTAATAACTTGGAGTTCCAAGAAGCATACAGTAATAGCACTATCTTCAATAGAAGCTAAGTATATAGCGATGACTCATGCTAGTACTCAAGCTCTATGGTTTCGAAAGGTATTAGAAGAGATTGGAGAGCAGCAAAGTGGTCCAACTCGAATATTTTGTGACAACATCAGTGCCATTCAGTTGGCATACAATCCTATCCACCATAGTAGATCCAAGCATTTTGATATGAAGTACCACTTCATTCAAGATATGGTGGAAACTAATATTGTTGAGCTTCATTATTGCCACACTTTGGAGAACATTGCTGACATCTTCACCAAGGCACTGGGTAAAGCTTAATTTATAAAGCTGAGAGACTGTCTAGTCAGTCCTCTCAACTTTAAGGGGGATAAGTTTGCAAGTGTGAATGCCACTTCATCCTAAGTGGCCAAGAAAAAACCTTACTCTCATCCTAAGTGTGAACGCACTTTATTTTATCGGCATGTTTTGTGTCGGCAATTCTTTATCCTTTTTATCTCCTCTTATTCCTCCACTTGTTCCTCCTCTTCTCCCTCCCATATTCCTACTACTTATCCCTCTGTTTCTTCCCTTATCCCTCCTATCTTTTCTTCCCCTTATTCCTCCAACTTCCCATCACATTCCCTATATATTTATGTGAAGCGTTTGCTATAAATTTTGAAGAATAAAAAATTGGTTTTATTCCCACACTACGAAGATATCCTCATGCCATTATTCCATCTTCTAGGCCTTCAAATGGCTTTTTGTATCTATGTTGCTTCTCTCGTGGGGAAATTATATCTCATTTTGAGCAGGATTTTATTTTAAATTTGAAATTTTTATGTTGTTCTAGTTGGGGCTTGGAGTCCCTTGTTCTTATTCAAAGGAGCTTATTTCAAGTTAGGTGGGAAACCTTTTTCTAATTTTAGTCCTCTTTGTAGATGGTCCTATGGAGGTTGTCTCCCTGGTTTAATTGTTCTTGGTTTATCTTCATATGATAGTCCTCTAGAGATTATCTCTTATTTTTTGATCCTTTCGTAAAATGTTCAGGGTCCCTTTCACAACCCCTTTTTTCCAACCAATCAGAAAAAAAAGGTCTACTAATGCAAGCATACAGCTATGGATGTTTGATTAATATTATAATTCTTATCATAAATATATAATTTTATGTGACTTCTCATATGTTGCACGCTTGACCTTCACACTTCTTTATAACTCTTCACTTTCCTATTCTAAGTATATATGTGCACACTTACATATAAGACACACATGCACATTTACACTCACAACAATTACACTCATATTTACGTGACACTTGTGCATTTTCTACACATTATTACATTACATAAAATATTTACTCATTCACTAATCTAAGACACAACCACGTTCTAATATTTAAAATAATGTGTCAAGGTGGTACATTGGCATGTACCAAATAATGTAATATTATCCAACATATACTAGATAGTAGCATTGAATAATGGGATTAGTGTTTAGGATGAATGTTGTTACCTTCAAGGAAATTAATACTAGCATTCAAATAATATATTGGATGTTCTGAATATATGCTTTTACTATAGCATTGTGTTATGCAAAGCACTTGGAAAAAGAATAAATACATTTAAGATTCATCTCATAAAAGAGTAATGAAACTAGGAAAGAGAAACCAATGAGGTGGGTGAATAATATTGAAATTAGAATCACTTTGTAGATGATAATATAGATGACAATAAGAGACTTTGGATGTTGTATATGTTTAATTTCTTGAACATGTATATTGATAGTTAGGGTATAGAAGGTGATATCAACTATGTTATCCAAGTTAGAGACTTGGTAATAATAAGCTTTAATATTTATAGTTATTTAGATGTCAAGGCTCAAGGAAAGGGTTCATAATTTTTAATACAAATGTGTATTTTCTATGAGTGTTGGGAGGATAAAACTATGTTTTCCTTCTCTAACATCTAAGGGTCACTAAAAATAATCCACATTAGTATTTAAGGAAGATATTAAGGGTTGAAAATAAAGATGTAATCCATTTATGTTTAAAGTGTGATATGGAGTTTGTCTTATTTGGTAGGAGATTGTTTCATACATGAATTGATACAATGTTAGAAAAAGATGAAACATGAGATAAAAAAGGTATTATGAAAACATGCATATCATGTTTGGTTTAAGGAGAACAATTGATGAGATATTAATTTTATATTTGTAGTTGTAGGGCAAGAAACAATACAAGAGGAATAAAGAGAAATTTCACTTTTGAAAGTGGTCTCCTCTAAATGTAGTGTTTAGTATGGAAGAAACATTAACAACCCCTTTATGTGCTAGTATGTAAAACAATATGAATAAAGTACAAACATTATTTTTATTTCCAAGGAAGAGCTCTAAAATAAAGGATTGTATTCTAGGAAGAAAGTGTGTAGAAGGATGGGAACAACTATATGGTGTGGAGTCCATGGGTTCAAGTGGGAGGTGATAATGGATAACACAAGGGGTAATTTAATGTCTTTTGGTTGGTTGATACATGATGCATCTATGAGGATTGAAAATAAAATTGAATAAAGCCCTTGTTTCATGGTAGTTCTAACATCCTTTGTAAAATAAAATCATTAATACATAATGGGGATTAACTTTGTAAATAACTCAATTCGTAATATAGTGCCTCTCTTGGATAAAAATGAGGTTATGAAACATAGTGCATGTGTTCATTTGGGACATCAATAAGGCTAGATCCATGAAGAGTCAAAATTTTGTATGGGGGTACTTGAGATGGACATGAAAGATTGTAAAGGAAGGTAGAGGACTTGTGTGCATACATTTGGATTGAATTCATTAATAAAGTATAGGAAAATTTGCATGTGATAGAGGCTAGTGAATTTTGAGATTACTTATATCAATTTCTTACAAAATAATTATGAGGTGGATTAAAAAGTGTGACAATGAAGGTGGTGGATTGATTCCTAGTACTCCTTTTCATGTCATTTAAGGGGAGCAACTCTTAATTGTATTCATGGCACGTTAGGGTGTGCATGCAATGGTATTCATGGTGTTGTCATGACCATGAAAGAAAAGGATTTGTATCAATTTCTAGTAAAAGAATGTACTTATTTAAGGATGTTAAATTTATTGTATTATATTTGTATGTATTATCAATTGATAATAATTGTTATTACTATGAAAGCTATAATTTTTTTTTTTTTTTATAGTTTTTTTCTAAATTAGTTATATGGGATTAAAACAACCCCATCCATATTACATCATAACCATATAGTGGTACTACAATAATTTGGTAATTATGCATGTATCATTTCACAAGATTCAAACTTGGATCTCCTCCTTGAAAGTTGAGGAGTTTAACCAATTGGGCTAATGCCAATTGATAAAGCTATATCAATATAAAAAAAAAAAAAATGAAATTTAATAAATCAAATGAATATTTTTCTAATTTGGTTATATGGGATATAAAAGGGCCCCACTAGTATTGCATCATCACAACAAAGTGGTATTACAACAACCTTGGATATTATCCATTTATTGCTTGGAAAGATTCAAACTTGCATATCCTCCTTGAAGGTTAAGGAATCTCATCAACTGAATTAATGTTATTTAATATTTAATTTAATGAATATTTTTATTATAATTAAATTTAAAAAAAAAAATGATAAGCTAATGTATTCATCGGAAAGCAATTATGAATCTCTAGAGCTAGGACAAATTTTCTTAGAAAATGACTCATCTTTTAGGAGCCATATCTTTGCATAGAGTTGTCTGATTCAAATGATTCTTGTGCCATTTTATGTGGAAACTTAAGATATTTGAAATGAGTAGTCATACAAAAAATCCAAGTAGTATTGAAGGATATATAACAATTTGAAGATAGCCCTTCAAAACAAGGGCAGCATTAGGGCAATTTTTCTAGAAAAATATCTCATCTTTCAAGAGTCATATTTTTGCAAAGGGTTGTCCAATTTGGATGATTCTTAAATAAATTATGTAGAATTTAAAGGGATTGAAAATGAGTGGTACTATCAAGTAATCTGGTTAGTATTGAGGAAGATACGATTATGTGAAGTCGTCCATCCAAAATAATGGTAGTGACAATTTTTGAAGTTGTAGGAAACCAATTTACAAATATTTATCAACTAGGGTTTTGATGATGGGAGGATCAATGGAGGTATAGGTCATAAATAAGGTAGGATATTCTATCTAGACATGGAATTTTTTATCTAAGATTCATTTATCCCTTCACTATCTTAAAAGTTATGCATGCAAATTATTGTAGGTTTATTTTTAAATAATATAATTACCATAGGATATACTGGTAAATTTTAGTAGATTTCCTTCCCATGGATTGATATATAGTTAAATAATTAAAGTAATACCTAGTAGTAGAGGTTAGGGAAGATCTCACAGAGCAAAGATACTTGTTGCTTAAGGATAAGGCAGTCATTGGTAAATCTAATGGATCTTGACCATGGACTTTGGCTTTGAGAAAATGGATTAATAGGAGTTTGAAGTCTTTAGGAGTGAGTCTATCCTTTATTCCCAAAGGTTTCTTCCTAGCCATTTTATATTCTAGGGAGGAAATAGATAGAATTTTAAAAGGGATCCTTGGTTTATGGGAAGAGTAGGACTCTTCCTTATTGGTCGGTATGAAGGCTTTGCACCTGAAAAGGTAAATTTATCCCTAGTACCAGTCTAGGTTAGGATGTATAGGTTTTACATTGAATTTTGGGAATTGAAAACCTTTAATAAAATAGGAAACACTCTAGGATAATTCCTTGAGATTTCAAAAACTATAAAATATGAATTCTTGTCTATTTGTATTCGGATATTGGTCATGATTGATATTAATAAACCTTTACTAGAATAAATTATTCTTAAGTATGGGGGTAAGTTGTGGACCCAAACCATGGATTATGAAAATATATCTTTTAGATGTAGAATATGTCATGAGGTGGGGCATATTGATAGATCATGCCCTAAGAAGAGTCTAGCAAAAACATATGTAGAAAACCATAAAAGAAACTTACAAATGGATATGGATGAGGATGGTTTTAAAATTCCAAAAAATAGGTCCAAATAGATGAAAGTAAATAAACAATGGAGACCAATAAGTAAGGATATTGGAAAAAATATCAATTCTTTTGAGATTTTAGCCTATGAAGAAAAAATATATCAAATCTTAGAGGACATGGTACAACAGGATTAGAATATTAACAAGAAACCATCTACTCAGTATGATTTTAACTTAGGGATGAACATTCCTATTGAACCTAAATAATGTGCCTATTCAAATTTAGAAGATACTCTTGAATTTCCATGCACCATTCAATGGAAGGAAAGTGGTAGATAAAACATAGTGTTAGATGTTAATACCTCTACCATTAACAAGGAAATACCAAAAAATGAGTAGGATAAGTCAAAAGCTTCCTTAGCATATCTAGGAGAGGATAAATCTAATGAAAATAAAAGTTATAAAAGAATATTGAGGAATAGAATAACAAGACCAACTCTAGATACTAAAAAGATAGAAATAGAAAAAAAAACTTCAAGTTTTCAAGCAAGAACTAGGAAGCAAGAGCAAACATAGAGAAAGGAATACAATGTAAGTTGGTTGAACTTCTCTTTACTAACAAATTGATATTGATAATTTGTAGGTGGGGCCAACAACCCCTAATGAGACATGATTATCATCTCATGGAATATAAGGGGTGATAATACCCCCTTAAAGCATAGGCGTATCAAGGACCTTTGTTTAAGTAATAAGACTGGTATTCTTTGTATCCATGAAATAAAAATGACAAAGGAAGAAGTTTACAGAACTATGAAAGCAGTATGGGCAAGATATAAATAGGATTTTATGGATTCATAAGAAGTATCAAGAGGAACTCTAACATTATGAAATAAAACTAGAACCTCCTATAAAACCCATTCATAAAACTAGGCATTAGATAGCCTCATTAGTCACATGCTACTTTGTAGATATTTGTTTCATCCTTATCAATGTCTATGGACCTACAACTCAGTCAGGCATATCAAAAGTATGGAGTAGGATTGAAGCCTTTATGAGAAGTAATGATCAAATTCATGATCATAGGAGTTTTTATTGCCATAACCAAGCTAGATGAAAAATTCGAAGGAATTAGAAAAATAACCCAAAGTATGAGATATTTTCAGCTTTTATTCAAAAGAATAATCTATGGGAGGTTGAGTTTGAAGAGGACATGGACCAACAACAAGACAAGCTAGATATTGATAGAAAAAAAATAGACAGATGCACACTCTCATGTTATTAGCTATATGAAGGCACTTGTGCTAAAAATAATACCTTGATAAGGACTGGTTTAGATCACTTGCCAATAAGAGTTCAAATAGTGGTAATTGAATTCAAAAATATCATATTTTAAATATGACCACATGTTGGAAGTTGATCCTCAATTTTTTGATATGATAGCACATATGTGGAATTCTTTAGAAAACGAAGGGTTGTATACACTTCAAAATAAATTAAATTAATGACATCTATATTAAAATAATGGAACAAGAACACTTTCAGAAACATTTTTTAGAAGAAAGAACAAAAAGAGAAACTTTCAAAATTTCCAAAATTTGAGCACAATAACCAAAGCTCAAAGGAAAATGATTTTCTTAGTGAATATCATAATATTTTGAGTATGGAAGAGAAATACCAGAGATTAAAATTGAGATGAATTTGATTACAAGAATGAGATAAAAACACATGTTTTCATAGAATGGCAACAATACAAATATCAACATCCAGAATTAGTAGAATTAAATCAGTAGAAAGGGTTTGAATTGAACACCAAAGCAAAATCACAAAGCAGGTAATATTTTTTACCAAAATATTCTAGGGTCAAAGGAGATTTAAGTTCTTAATTATAAACTATTGTAAGAAGTAGATTTAGTTATAATAGATGAAGACAATAGCAAACTAATGGAGCCTATGACACTAAAGAATTTCATTCATATCTTTTCTCTTTTGTTAAGGATAAATCCCCAAGTCCAAATGGAGTCTCTATAATATTTTATCAGCATAACTAGGAAATAGTGAAGGATTCTTTATTGGTGGCAGTGGAACAGTCTAGGGTAAAATAATACATACCTTCTAAAATAAATTCAACATATCTTACCCTAATTCTAAAAAAGGATGCAAAATTATTTGATTCATTTAGGCCCATAAGTCTATGTAATATGGCATATAACATAATCCCCAAAGTGTTGGAAAATCATTTAAGACCACTTTTACACAAAATTATTTTAGAAGAGCAAGGAGGATTTGTGAAAGGAAAACAGATTCTAGACAGGATCATAGTAGCTCATGAAGTAATGCATTCAATAGCTTGTAGAAAAGAGAGAGCAATTATCTTAAAATTTGATATGAATAAAGCCTATGATAGGGTTAAATGGGATTTTCTTTTTATAATATTAGAAAAGTTTGAATTTGGGAAGAAATGGATCAGATGGATTAAAGTTTGTGTCTCTATAATATCATTTAGTGTTGGTCAATGGGATGGTACAAAATCATTTAAATATAAGAGGGATCTTGGACAAATAGATCCTCTATCACCATATCTATTCATTATTATGGTAGAGGTATTGGGAAGGAACTTGAAGACATCATATAAAAATGGGCTTATAAGTGGACTTAATGCTAGTAATAACATCGACAACATCATCCGTCAATAGTTTATAGATGATATAGACCTTTTTGGGAAGGTGAGGAGGCTAGATCTTTGAATAACTTATTAAAGGAGTATCAAATATAATTAGGGTAAAAATTTAATAGGAAAAAATTAATAATTTACTTCCTAGAAACTCTAGCTAGAATCAAAGCAAGGATATGCAAGTTACTTCAAATGGAGGAGGCAAATTTTCTAGCAACATATATAGTGGGGTGTCCTTATATGAGGGGAGAATGAGTATAGAATTATGGAATCTAATTATAAGTAAATTTTAGAATAAATTACTAGCATGGAAAGTTAAACCCTAGGTGCAGTCAAGCAATGGAACAAAGGTAAACCCTAGGTGTAGTCAAGCAATGGAACAAAGAGATAAATTTGACTAAAGACTTTGTGAAATGAATGCAAACCCTAGGTGCAGTCAAGTATTGAAGGAAGAGGATTGTTCGTAGACCATATCTTTAGTCTGTGATAAATCCTCTTTGATCAAAAGAAATATCTCTCAGGGATATTTGGGTTCGTGGGTGGATGAATCTCTACCCTTTATCAAGATTAGAGGATGAATTTGGGTTGGATCTAATTGATCATGAAGCCCAAACAATTATATGCAAACTCAAGGGCAAAAGACTAGGCTTGGAGGAGCTCAAAGGATACATTAAATATTGGTGGACCAGTAAAAAATTGAAAGTAAGTCTCCCACCCAAAAATTTATTTTATGTTTTCTTTTTTAATTTAGCGGATAGAGATGAGGTAATGGATTATAGATATAATTGGTTTTTCAAACAAAGTGTTGTCTATATAAGACCTTGAACTCCTAGTTTCAACCCCTTTATAGAAGAAGTTAATGGATTCTTAGTCTTGGTGAATCTTTATGCTCTCCCTATGGAGTTTTTGGGAGAGAAGATATTCACCAAAATCGATAATGTCATTGGTGCATTCCAGTATATATATGCCCAAACAGAGGAAAATTTATCCAGTAAAATTAATATGAGTAAATAAATATTGGTTGTTTGTATGGATGTTTCAGTTCCCAGATCTCAATCCATTACTATATCCTCAAGAAAAGGGGAATGTATTCAAAATATTGAATATGAAACCTTCTCCCTAAGATGTTATGGTTGTCAGTAATATGGCCACCTGAAGAAGAGATGTCCAATAATTTGATCATGCTTTGATTCCTCCTTAGTGGAGGAGAAGGCCATGCATGCAAATGATTTGAAACCTTCAAATTTCTTGGTTCAAAAAAAGAAGCTCATCTTCCAGATGCACCAATTGTCTATCAAGAATCATGCGAGCAATAGAAGACTCAACCCCAAAAGGAGAATTTGAATCAAATCATTGATAAAATCCAAATGGTTACTAAAGACCATCCAAACGGTTCCATGGAAAATATTAGCACCTTAGATGGTATTCTTGAAGCTAATTATGAAACAATTAGTGACGGTCAATTTTTTGAAAATGAAGATCCTACAAAATGTGTTACAACTAGATATTACCTCAAGATCTTGAAGTGCAAAAATGTATTCTCAAATCTTGCCACTCTATAGGAGGAAGAACCTCTGCTATAGAAGAAAATAATCGAACTGATTTCCTCTTTGATGGATGATTTTTATGTTTGTTTTCCTTCTATCTATTGGAGTTATGTGTCATGTAAGGGTTGTTCTTGTTGTTAGTTCCTTCAAAAAAAGAGTTGATTATGGAAACTTAGTAATTTGAGGAAGATGGAGAATATCTTTGATAGAAAAGAAAAGATAGGTATGCTTTAATTAACTTGTTAGAAATGTAACGAGAGCAATTTATTGTTTTGTTTTTTTAATGGGAGTGACCCCCAATAGAAGCTACACAACTTATTAAAAAAAACATATTATATGTCCTTGTATATTATGCCAAAATTGGTAGAAAAAAGCTTAATTTATATTATGTGGTCATTTTTGTGGTTAGTATTAATGATAAAAGGAAATTGCCTTTGGTTAAATGAAGCAAGATGTGTGATGATAAAACTAGGGGAGGTCTCGATTTAAGAGTTCTTACGGATGCAAACTTAGCTCTAAAGGGAAAAGTAATTTGGATATTGTACAAAGAGAGTCAAAGACAATGGGAAAAAATTCTTCTAAGTATGTTGAGCTCAATAGCCCAAGCCTAATATTTACTACATTCTCAATACCAGATGGTTCTACACCATGGAACGGTTTAAAAAACAAGTGATCTAGTGATTTAAGGTCTAAGTTGTGTGGTGGGAATTGGAGAAAAAAATTCTATTTGGATGGATACTTGGTGTGATAAAAAACCACTCAATCTAGATTTAATTTTGAAACCACGGATGAGATTACTTCAATACAAGTATGGTAATAGGGTTTCAAACATTATATACAAGGATTAGGAATATATAAATGGAAAGAAGATTTTTTATAAGTATACTAAACATTATTGCTAGGAGGTAGTTGAGCAAAAGATAACAACGATGATTATTTCTAGGGGAGCTAAGCATAAGCTAATTTAATAATTGAATAGCTCAAGAGAATACACAACAGGAAGCAGATATAATGTAAAGCACCAACAAAATAGGAATGCCACAAGAATATGGAGAGATATTTGGAATAGCTCGAGCATTCCAAAATTTAAAATGTTTGAATATATAGTAGGTCATAGGAAATTTTTATCCTAGAATAACCTAATGAAAAGGGATTTTCATGGCCCCTCACAATGTGCTCTATGTAAAAAGGAGGAGGAGAGTATAGACCATCACTTGGGACATTGTTCAATAGCGTAGGAACTATGGCGATGGAATCTTAATTTTTTTGGTAAATGCATGGTGACGAATAGAAAATTTTAAGAAGAGCACTTTTAAAAGTAGGCCATTACATATAATTTCGGATACATCGAAAGATACAATACTTTAGACTATATGGATAGAAAAGAAGAGAATAATATTTAAATGAAAGGAAAGGACTTTAGAGGTAATGAAAAGAAAGATTTATTTAGTCATAGAGGAGTCTCAATCAAACTTGAAGCAATAGCCTTGATAGATGGAATCATATCATCAAATGGAATTATGATGTTGAGTACAACAAAAACAAAAGGAAGGAAAATACATAAAGTGGAAACAAGTCAAAGTGGAGTTGGTCAAATTGAATTTTGATGGAGCATCTAAAGGAAATATAGGACCAACAAAAGGAGGAATAATTAAAAATAATAGGGGTGAGATTTTATCACATTATGCTTTCAATAGTAGATTTAAGACAAATAATGAAGCTAAATCTTGGGAGGCTTTTGAAGGGTTAAAAATATATAGACAAATGAAATGGAATAAAGTATGGATGGAAGGTGATTCAATAATAGTAATAAATACAAATTTGAGAAAAGTAAAGGCTCTATGTAATATACAAGAGATCATTGTAGAAATACAAGACCTTACTACAGAGTTTGAAGAAATCAAGTTTTCATATATGTTAAGGGAAGGGAACAAATGTGCAGATAGGCTAGCGAATAGAGGGGTTTTAATAGAGTATCTTGAAGTTAAATTCTTGTTTCCATGGTTAGAGAAAGTAGTATGTTTAGAGAAAAATATATTTGGAGTCAAAGGATTCCATTTTGGGGGAGGTGGAGGGTGGGATGGCTCTAGTGTCAGGTTCCCTGGGACTGTCCAATCCCACTTTTCCATTTCCTTGCCCCCCTCCCTGGGTTGTTCTCCGGCCTAGTTTTCGGGATCCCTGGGTTTCTTAGGTTTCCTATTTTTGACTGGTTTGTTGTTCTGCAAGGAGGGTGTTGTGGTTTCTGGCCTTGAGTACCCTGGTTTGGCGGGTTTCCAGCTAGCTTGGGGGTGGCTACTGGAAGAGGGTTGGTTCTAGTTTCTTTTTTGTTGCTCAGGATCCTCATCTGCACTATTTTTGGCTTCGAGGGGGCCTATTCCTATAGATGTTTCTTTCTCGAGTCATTCTAGGAACTCTTTGCCTTCGGGATCTCCTTGTAGATCCGATGGTTGCTTATTTTTTTGGATGGATCCTCAATTTCCTCTTGTAGTCTACCCTTTTGGTCTTGGGGGGGGGCCCAAGCATGCAGCTATGGCTTTCCTTGGATTCATCCTCCGGTAGGCAAGGGTGGGGCTGGAATATTTCTTACTGGTTGTTTTAGTGGTTTGTTTCTTTGCAGGTTTATAGATCTTGGGATGGGGGCTCATGATCTTCTAATGCAAAGGTAGTGCCACGATTTTCAACCTGATCTCAAAATCCTCTCCAGTCACAAGCGCTCATGGGACAGGTTCCTTGTCTCTCCTCTGCATTTTGCATCCCATATCTAGTTACAAGGGAGATCTAATGGTCTTGGGGATCTTCCATTCCTGTTGTTCCATTTCTAGACCCTACCCCAGCCTGGTTACCTCGTACTCTTGTTGGCGGGATACCAGTGTTGCGGTTCTTCAAACCATTTTTTTTCTAGGTTTCCCATTGGGTGGGATCCTTCAAACTTGTTGGGTTTTTCGTTGGGTGGGTTTCTCAAATAGGGTTTTCTGTTGGTTTTCCCGTTGGGTAAGTTTTGTTCATCTACTGGTTTTCCCACTGGATAGGATCCTTCACATCTGCTATTTTTCCTATTGGGCGGGATTGTCCAAATCTAGTTTTTTGATGGTTTTCCCACGATGCGGGGTTTCTCACTGGGCGGGATTTTTTGAATCTGCTGGTTTTTCCTGTTGGGTGGGATTTCCATTTTGGTGGTTTTTGATTGCTTCCCACTGGGTGGGATTTTTCAAATCTGCTATTTTTTCCACTAGGCGGGATTGTTCAGATCTAGTTTCTGTTGGTTGTCCCACGAGACGGTTTCTTGTTGGGCAAGATTTTTCAAATCTTTTGGGATTTCCATTTTGGTGTTTTTCTACTGCTTTTCACTGGGTGGGATTTTCAACTTCATCATCCTGCTGGTTTTCCCACTGGGTAGGATTTGTCAAATGGGTTGTTTTTTGACCCTTGGTTTGTTCGGTTGACCTATTGTAAAAAGGTTTTGGGATCCTTTTAAAACTCGCTTATAATATAATTTTAACTTACCAAAAAAATAAAGTAGTATGTTTAGCTGAAGCTGACAAGAAAATGTTGACATGTCTGAATCAAATAACGGTTAAGATTTATTGTAATAATTTTTATTGGTAATATTTGTTGTATTTTATAATATTAATATAAACTATTTATTATAGTTCTTGTGGTTGCACTTATGCTTTAGGAAGGAAACTAACAATCCAGATCTAATAAAGCAGGTTATGATTACATAAATTTTTGGAAATATTTCTCTACTAAGATGCAAAGCATAGGTAGTGGAGGTGGAGTTTTGGTATTGTGAAGGTTGTTGTAGGAAAATGTGAAAAAGAAGGATGTTGAATTTTAGAATATTTATATTTACAAAGAAAATTGAAGAAGATCCAGAAAATGAAAATTAAGAATTCAAACTTATTATGAAAATAAATGTAGGTATCTAGCTATAGCAACTCAATTGAGATGAGAATTAAACCCATGAGGGATACTCTATTAATAAGTCTTTGGGTTTTCATCCAAGAGACCCAAGTTTAAACCTCCATACGAGGGGACCATGACCCCTCATAAAAACTTATGTAAACTAAAATTTGTATTTATTAAAAAGAAATAAAACTCAATTAAGATGAGACTTGAAGTTGTTTGTAAACTCTCAATCTCTAAAGGAGAGAGTTATGATTTGTCAAGGGTTTAGGACCCAAGTACAACCCCTTTTTCTCCTAAAAAATAAATAAATATGGTTGGGGGGAGCCTGCTCAGCCATGTGCATTGGTCGCAGGGGTTTCTCACACTAACCACATATATATATAAACCCAATATAAATATATTTTATAAAATAATTTTAAATAATAAAAACAAATAACTTAACTTACTTTGTCATTCTTAAATTATAAATATTTTAAATGGTAAATTATTGATTTTTGAAACTTTTTAATCTAGAGGTGTATTATATATTTATTTACTTAATAGTTCAAAATAAAAACACTAACCCAACCATTCTCGTTGTAAAGGGCACTCCCATTATTAGTCATTTTTTTTGAAAAGTTTACTTGCAATGGTCTCCAATCTATGTCTGTAATTAATATTTATTTTTGGCTTGAGAAGAAGGGGTTGTACATAGGCCCCCCATTCTTAACAAATCATAACTCTCTCCTTTAGAGCTTGAGTGTTTATAAATATATTCAATTATCATCTCATTTGAGTTGCTATAGCTAAATAACTACATATTTTTTCATTAAAAAACTAAATTCTTGATTTTTGTTTTCTAGATCTTCAATTTTCCTTGTAAATAAAAATATTCTAGAATTTAACATCCTTCTTGACATTTTCCTATAGTAGCCTTCACAATACCAAAACTCCACCTCTATTGTCTATGCATTTCATCTTAGTAGAGTAATAATTCCAAAAAATTGTGTTATCATAGCTTGCTTTAGGAGCTCTGGATTATTAGTTTTCTTCCTAAAGCATTAATTTCGCAAGCACTATAAAAAAATAGTTTAGTAGTCTCAAGAACTGTAATAAAAAAAATTTCCAATTCCCACCACCAATCATTTTTTTGGTAAAGAGTGATTATATTATATTGATCATCAAATAATATTACATCCTTGGACTTTCTAGAACATCAGGATTTTCACCCATGTTTTGATATTGGATACATCAATTTTATCTATCTCAACTATTATACTAAGAACCAAAATCCCAATCAATAAATAGGTATCACAAAATATCGAATCTCTACACATTACTAGTATTTTTATCATCAATATATTGAATATGCATAAGTTCTTCATTTATTTTCTATGCCCACCACTTAGGAGGGTGCCCATAGCAAATGAGGTATCCCTTGTTCAAAGCCTAGTTTACCATACCATCAGCTACCTTATTATGCTTTCTTGGTACATGGGTGTATATCACCTCTATAAAATTGCTTTGTATTCATCTAATTTTATCTACAATACTTTGAATTCTCCAATTGGTAGTCCTGATTCTCAATGGGGATTAAGGTAGTTGATCAATAATTGAGAGTTTAAATCTGCTATCACTATATTCTATCTGGCCTTGAGAGCCTCCTGCATCCCTCTCAAAATGTTATATCCCCCAACAATTTATTGGAAATTTTACCTAAGTTTGTTGCAAATGTAAATGTCAAGGTACCATTTGCTAGTCTACATATTCCCCTACACTGGCCTTCCTAGGTTACCCCTCGATGCCCCATTTGCATTTACCTTTTCAAATCCTAGTGGTGGTAACTACCATTTTAAGCTTATATCTATCCTTTTGTCTTATGGTTTGACTCTTCTAGCTTCGTCCGTATAGGGACTGATAATGAGTCATGCCACTATTTGATATCTTTTTTTATGTAATTTTTTTGGTTGCTTCAGCATGAATTTGATAGTCTCCATTATATTGGATATGGTATTCACCCATATACAATGGATATTTATAATCTATTGTTTGAAGATCCTTCTATTCTACTCATTCCAAATATTCCAAGGTAGGATCATCATCCCTATCCACACTATTTGTCCCACATAACCATCTACTCCTTGTTGATTCTTCCATCCTCTCCAAATATCTTCTATAGACTGATTATTGATCCAATGTAAACCTAGCAAAGATGTCATAATTTTCCACAACTTCATCATTGTGGGGCATTCTATAAAAATGTGGTTGAAAGTTTCATTCACCTCCATACATAATATATATTTGAAAGGTCCATAGACTCCCCTTTTCATTAAGTTATCCCCTATGAGTACCCTTTTATAGAGGGATAACCAATTGAATAACCTAACCTTTGGCCATAAATTTAGCATCTAGAGTTGTGTGAATAAATCTTTGAATAACACAAGATTATACTGAAAGGGGAGAGTGAACAGTATAAGGCCAACTTTTACTTTTCTTTCCCAAACAATATTCTCCAATGTTATCAATTGCAATATCATTCCATAGAAGTGTTAACCAATATCATCAATAGCAATAACAAAGCATTGCATAAATCATCACATACATGAAAGACATAGAATTAACGTGGCTCACCCAATGTGGGTTACATCCACGAAGAAAATCTTCTTCTAAAATTTTCTCAACAAATCTCTTAGGATCCAAATCCCTATTACAATCTTTATGGACCTCTATGCAAAGGAGATCTCAATCCCCTATGCTCTGATTTTTGGATCTCTATACATGGGAGAACTCTATTCCCTCAGCTGGTACCTGAACCTCTATACAAAAGAGAATTTTATCCCCTCAGTTGGTACATGGACCTCCTATCCATGGGAGAACTTTATCCCCTCAACTAGTACGTGAACCTTTATCCATATAAAAACTCTATTCCCTCAACTGGTACGTGAATCACTATCCACAAGAGAACTATATCTCCTCACCTCTGGTTTACGAAACTCTATCCATAGAAGAACTTTATCTCCTCAAATTTGGTTTGTGAAACTTTGTCCAAAGGAGAACTCTATCCCCTCTGCTCTGGTCAGCTCCAAAGCTTGCTTACAGCACTCTGCTCAACTTTGCTCCAATATACCCCAAGCCTTAACACAAAGCTTGATCAAATCAACAACGAATCTACTCTTAACTCTGTCTCAAGTCTACCCCAAGCCTCAACACAAAGACCTGATCTCAATGTTGTCTCAAATATGCACCAAAAATCATTACAAGGCTAGCACAAATTTACCTCAAACTTGCTCTCTATCTCTACCCAAATTTGCCTCAAGCACATGCAAAAATTTACTCTAACATATGCTCAAATCTTCCTCAAACACATGAACAAATCTTCTCTAACACATGCTCAAATCTGCCTCAAACTCATGCTCAAAACAACTCTAACACTTGCTCAAAATAGCTCATCATTTCTCAAATTCAATGCACAAAAATTGTCCTATATCCTTTGTAAATTTATCTCAACATCAATCAAGGCAAGTGCATAAATTTTCTTCACAAAACTGGTCTATATTTCTTGCAAATTTTCTCTCAAAGATCAAACACAATAATGCACAAATTTCCTTCACAAGATGGATCTCAAACACTTTCACGATTGCTTTCAATGTCTTTCAACCCAATGCAAAATGTTTCACAATGATGCATAAACTTGGTTTCAACTCTAGCAAAAGTAGTTGTCAAACCCTAGCACAATTGTTTCACTTTCTTTCAACAATGGAAGCACAAGTAGTTCTCAAACTCTAGAATAAATTGTTTCAATTTCATTTATCAATGAAGCACACACTCTATCTCAAATATTTCCAACAATGCATTACACATCAATCCTTTTATCTCCACCTTAAAATTACTTTCTCAAAACACAATCACTTAGATAAAGAGTTGAACCACCATACCTCAAAATGCTTGATGAAGATGTGCCCTCAAATACCTGTCTCAAACTAATGTCCTCTTCTTGTGCCACTTCAAAAATGATTAGTAGATCTTTAAACTCTTTCTCAAACATGTTTTTCAAAATAAAGTTTTGATTACCCAGGTCTTGTAGGTGAGTTGGAGAGGAGAGGGCAATCCTCCAAGGGAGGTCCCAGGTTCAAATCTCCACCCTACCAAAAAGTTGAATTGGGTATCCAAAATCCAATTGATAATGTTGGTGCGGGTAGGATCGGGTACGACCCTCGGGTGACTTTGACTGTGTAGAACCCCTTGTTCGTGGTCTCTCAAACCAAGGCGGCCCCGTTAAGGGTTTTTCGCTAAAAATAAAAAATAAAAAATAAAGTTTTGATCAAAGGACCAAACCCTTTAAATTTTCATGCAAAAAATACTTTTCAATACATCTCAAAATGCCTTTGTAACACCCAAAAACCCAATAATCAAAATATAATTTTAATTAACTTTGTACACCTTATAACTCCCCAAACTTTGTAATATAAAACTAAACAACCAACTTTATAACTTGAAACCTTATGACTCCCCTTTTATTACGCCGATAGGCGTCCTACAATGGCAACCAGGAAGGTCAGCCACGTCGTAAACAATATTAATATTTTATTAAAAAAGTCGACATTAAGAAAATTATTCGTCGACATTAAGGGTTACGGTGGATTTAAATTATTTAAACTAAAAAAATATAGATAGATGCCTCGAGATTGATAACTCTCGACGTTTATAGATATATATATTTTATATATCTAAGCTAGTTACGCCGATAGGCGTCCTACAATGGCAGCCAAGAAGGTTAGCCACGCCGTAAACAATATTAATATTTTATTAAAAAAGCCGACATTAAAAAAATTATCTATCACACCCCAAAAAATGAGATAAGCACCTCGAGATTGATAACTCTCGGTGTTTATAAATATATATATTTTATATATCTAAACTAGTTTAATAAAACAAAGACGAAACCTTATGACTCCCCTTTTATTTTAATAACATATACCTTTTATTACGAACAACGTGATTTGACATCCTCACTTTGCAAGACTCGACGCAGCTTTCTAACACTGCACGTGGCCACTTGGGATGCCCTACCAAATAGAATAAAAAGGTCCTATAATGATTTTGTTTTCATCGTGCGACATCCAAGCTCAAAAACGAATGGCACCGACAAACTTCGAGCCGTGCATCTCTCTCCACGCGCGACTTAGCTCAACTCAAACAACCACCTCAGCTACCCTAATGAATGAAATGATCTTTACTAATCATTATCTTTATAATCTCCCCGTATCGCTATCGATTTTTCATTGTTTGCTCAACACGCTTGCTCGTTCTACGCTTTTTCCTGAGACGCGCTTCACAATAGGGATTTCTCTTAATTTCTTTGGAGGATATAGTTTCTCGAGAATGAGCGCTCTTGTTGGCACACTAATCCCAAGTTTAACATGGTTAATAACTTCATCTTTATATCACCCACGATAGCGATTTTACAAGTTCTTTTCGATATACCAGCAGTAATTTTTCTTGACGTCTCGGTGAAAATTTACTTCAGACGAATGTCTTTCTGTCCTGCCTTCTTGTTCGTTGGAGTCAACAAAACTTAGGATGCTCGTCGTTCGCATGTATTAGGATTCACTCCTTTGCCGCACAAATTTTGCACTTATTTGTCATCCAATTAGAATTTTGTAATACAATTGATATTCATTCCTTTCAAACAAGGGTTTTTCTCGCTTTTATATAGTTTGTCTTTCAATAATGAATACGTTGATGCTATATTACGTGAACTTCATGACCATTGGACTTATATCGACGTTGGCTCGTAAACTTTAATATAAGCCTTTGTATGGTCAGTGCTTGAGAATATAAACCTTTGATAATATTTTTAATTAAAATATTTAAATTTAAATTATTTAAATTTTTAATTTAAATAATTTAAACATTTAAATTAATTAAATCCTTATTGAAATATATTTGCCTTATGAACTTTTGATATCAACCCCTTTGACATTAATCCTTTGATGGTATTTGCTTTGAAGATAAATCTCACTTTTGACATCAATATACTTTTGCCTTGTGAACCAATTTTGCCTTTGACATCAATGACAACAATATACTCAAAATTTCCAACAATCTTCCCCTTTGTCATTGATGGCAACCCTTTCTAAAAATTCCTTTTCCTACCACTGGATTCCAAATTTGCTCCCCCTCAGAAGTTGCTCCCCCTAACTGAATGCTCTCCCCCTTACTCAAATCTCTCCCCCTTTGACATAAATGGCAAAGGAACTCCTTTGGGGCTAAATATAAGACTCTTAGCTCAGCCCCCTCCCCACCTCCTTTCCATGAGGTGATTAATTTTGGGGTGGGAGTATCTCTACTCCTAGCATACAATGCTCTTTTTCTTTGTCAACCTTCATTTTCAACACTTTGTAAACATACCCTTTTGACCCTTTTGAGTGTCCATATTCTTGCTTGACTTTGGAAGTTCTAGAAACTTTGTTCTCCACCACTTGGCCTTATGCCCAAAATTACTGCAATTATAACACTTAATGTTGTGATTCTTGAAAGGTGTAAATATCCTAAAATTTCTTCTGGTGAAGCCATAATCATTCCTGCCATGATTCCTGCAATGTAAACCTTTGTGACTAAAACATTTACATGAGAAGCAATACCCTTGGAAGAAATGTCCATATTCAAATGAGTTGAAGTTCCTCTTAGTGAAGCCATAATCCTTCTTTCTATGAACTTTGCTATGTACTACTTTATGAACAAACTGATTACATGAGTAACAATAACCCTGGAAAAAATATTCATCTTGCCTTGATCTCATTATTCTTCCTTGCTTTTTTTGTGATGATCTTTGTCTCTTGATGGTGCATTGTTTGCTTCCTCTTTGATACTATCACCTCTCAACACATCGATTTAAGTCTTAGGTTCTTCTTCAATCACTTCTTTTGATGCTTCCTTTGAGACTTCCTTTTCTTTTGAGCTTGAATTCCCTTTTTGTACCTCTTGACCTTCTTTATTGCCTAGTCCTATTTTGATAAATGAAGATCTTTGTGCTTTGGTAATGTTATCCAAAGCTTTTGAACTTTTCCCAAATCTATGTATCTTATCATTGTCATATTTCACTTCCATACTTAGAGAAACTACTTCATGTTCTAATCTTTCACACTCTAGCTTTTTTGCCTTTAATTTTTAAGCCATACCTTCTTCAATTTTCCTTGCCTCTTCAACCTTAACCTTAAAGTTAGTGAGATTTTGTAGAAACTTTACCTTTGTTTCCTCATCCTCTTGTACTTGGGCTTTCAATCTTGAGTTCTCCCTTTTCAACTCAACAAGTTCCTTTTTCATATCAACTATGACTTCCCTTTCTGAAACTTTCTCTTTTTGTAGGTCTTTGACAACAGGAGCATCTTCATTCTCTTCACTACTACTGAACCCATTACAATGAGCTGCATTGTGACCAAGGATACCACAATCAAAATATTCTTCTTCTTCTTCACTGCTACTATACCCAACTTTTGAACAATGATCTACAAGGTGACCAAAGTTACCACAAATAAAACATTTGAGTATTCTTAGTTCCTTCTTATTCCCTTTTACAAATTTTGCTTCCTTTTCAGTGCTTAATTCATAACTTGAATCTATTTCCTCTTCTCCTCTTAGAGCAACAATATCTTTGAGAGCAAAATCAAATTTCTTTTTCTCTTTACTGCTACTATACCCATTTTGTGGACAATAAAGTGCCATGTGACCAAGTTTACCACATTCAACACATCTCACAAATTTTTCTTCTTCCCTCCTTTTAGTCTCAAGATCAAATTCTTCTTCCTTTTCTTTCATGGCCATGTGTGTACCTTCCTTCTTAGGTCTCATGGTTCTTCTTTTGTATTTCCTTGTCATGTGTGTTCTTGTAGATCTTCCTTCAAGTTGTTAGGCTTTCTTGAAGGAACCCGCTATGATACCAATTGAAGAACATAAGCTTATACTGAGAGAGGGGGGTGAATAGTATAAGGCCAACTTTTACTTTTCTTTCCCAAACAATATTATCCAATGTTATCAATTGTAATATCATTCCATAGTAGTGTTAACCAATATCATCAATAGCAATAACAAAGCAATGCACAAATCATCACACACATGAGAGACACATAATTAACGTGGTTCACCCAATGTGGGTTACATCCACGAAGAAAATATTCTTCTAAAATTTTCTCAACAAATCTCTTGGGATCCAAAACCCTATTACAATCTTTATGGACCTCTATCCAAAGGAGATCTCAATTCCCTATGCACAAATTTCCTTCACAAAATTGATCTCAAACACTTTCACAATTGCTTTCAATGTCTTTCAACCCAATGCTCAAAATATCTCACAATGATGCATAAACTTGGTCTCAACTCTAGCACAAGTAGTTCTCAAATCCTAGTACAATTATTTCACTTTCTTCAACAATAGAAGGAAAAGTAGTTCTCAAACTCTAGCATAAATGGTTTCAATTTCAGTCATTAATGAAGTACACACTCTATCTCAAATATTTCCAACAATGCATTACTCATCAATCCTTTTATCTCCACCTTAAAATTACCTTCTCAAAACACAATCACTTAGATAAAAAGTTGAACCACCATAGCTCAAAATGCTTGATGAAGATGTGCCCTCAAATACCTGTCTTAAAATAATATCATCTTCTTATGCCTTTTAAAAATAATTAGTAGATCTTTAAACTCTTTCTCAAACATATTCTTCAAAATAAAGTATTGATTAAAAGACCAAACCCTTTAAATTTTCATGCAAAAATTACTTCTCAAAATGCCTTTGTAACACCTTTGTACACCTTATAACTCCCCAAACTTTGTAATATAAAACTAAACAACCAACTTTATAGCTTGAAACCTTATGACTCCCCATTTTATTTAATAAAAGGAAGACATATATCTTGAAATATTATGACTCCCCTTTTATTAAATAAAATAAAAACATATACCTTTTACTTCCAACAACGTGATTTGACCTCCTCACCTTGCAAGACTCGGCACAGCTTCCTAACATCGCGCGTGACCCCTTAGGATTCCCTACCAGATAGAATGAAAAATTGTTATAATGATTTTGTTTTCGTCTTGCGATCTCCAAGCCCAAACAAAAACTCAAAAACCTTCTTCAAAATGGCATCGAAAAACTTTGAACCACGCAATGGCATCGAAAAACTTTGAACCACGCACCTACCTCTACGCATGACTTAGCTCAACTGAAACAACCACCTCAGCTAGCCCAGTAGATGAAGGCAAGTTTGCAATTCAACATCTTTAGATCTCCCCGTATCGCTACCGATTTTTCATTGTTTGCTCAACACGCTTGCTCGTTCTACGCTTTTTCCTGAGATGCGCTCCACAACAGGGATTTCTCTGAATTTATTTGGAAGATATAGTTTCTCGAGCACGATCACTCTTATTGGTGTACTCTTCCCAAGTTTAACATGGTTAATAACTTCAACTTTATATCACCCACGACAGCGATTTTACAGGCTCTTTTCATTATACCGTTAGTAAATTTTCTTGACATCTCGATGAAAATTTACTTCAGACGAATGTCTTCATGTCCTGCCTTCTTGTTCACTGGAGTCAACACAACTTAGGGCGCTCATCGTTCGCATGTATTAGGATTCACTCCTTTGCCACACAAATTTTGCACTTGTTTGTCATCCAA
The DNA here is from genome assembly GCA_028583015.1 of Wollemia nobilis. Classification (NCBI taxonomy): domain Eukaryota; kingdom Viridiplantae; phylum Streptophyta; class Pinopsida; order Araucariales; family Araucariaceae; genus Wollemia; species Wollemia nobilis. The sequence continues at coordinate 9,052,127 of JAQPPZ010002170.1, read as the reverse complement.
TCAAAATTTTATAATACAATCGATATTCATTCCTTTCAGACAAGGGTTTTTCTCGCTTTTATATAGTTTATCCTTCAATTTTGAATATGTCGATGCTATATTAAGTGAACTTCATGATCGTTGGACTTATATAGACGTTGGCCCATAAAATTTAATATAAGCCTTTGTATGGTCGGTGCTTGAGAATATAAACCTTTGATAATATTTTTAATTTTACCAAAAAAAATAATAATAATAATAATAATAATAATAATAATAATAATAATTTAAACATTTACAATTAATTAAATCTTTTTTGGAATATATCTACCTTATGAAATTTTGATATAAACCCCATTGACATTAAACCTTTGATGGTATTTGTCTTGAAGATAAATATCACTTTTGACATTAATATACTTTTGCCTTGTGAACCAATTCTGCCTTTGACATTAATGACAACAATATACTCAAAATTTCTAATAATCTTGATTCAAATGAGTGGTGTTAGGGCATAATTCTTTGTATCCCTAAGCTATTGTATACACACCCTTAGTGCTATTGTTTCATCCAAATTGATCCTCTTCATAGGACCATGATAATGATCTCATTTGTATGATTCGGTCAATCTCTTTGGTTTGTCCCTCTAGAAGTTAGATAGGCCATTCTTCTGGTGGAATCCAGTATCTTCCAACTTTTGGTCCTCATGTTTGGTCCTTGGTTTTCTACTTTTATCCAATGCTTTCTATGTAGCTCCTCCATCACTTGGGTCCACTTTGGATACTGAGTCACCAAAGGTTGATGTCCATCCCATGAGTCTAACAAAAAATCTGTGTATTTTCCATTATTAACTATCTAAAACAATATTTCTTTGATCATTTTATCTCCTATTTTGATACCACTACAATAGGAAAACCTTTATTAGATAATTGATATTGAACAATTTCTTATGAGGTCATGTTCTCTACATACTTTGCTTGCAAATTTTTGGCCCATAAAGCATTGGGACTATTTATCATTCTCTAGTACAATTTTATAGCCAATGCCTTGTTATTATTTACCGTAGATCTCAAACCTAGTCTTCCTTCCTGTTTTGGCAAACACAAAGTTTTCCACTTTACCAAAGTCTATTTCCTTTTCTCCCTGGCACCCATCTAGAGGAATCTGAATTATGTGATCAAGCTCTTGAAGTACCGCCTTTGGGATATCCAAAATCGATGACACATATATGGGGATAGATTGTAGCATTGAATTGATTAAGGTAATACACCCTCCTAATGATAGTCAAATGTTTGTCCATTTTCTAATTTTACCCTTCTATCAACCATGTCCAATCCTCCTTTTGTCTACTAGTTTTTATTTAAACCCCGAAATAGATAACTAGGAATGAGGTTTTTCAAAAACCAAGTCTATCCAGTACCAGGATTTCTTGTCAAGGTGAACAATGGAAGAATATTACTTTGAATTTATCATTATTCACCATCTAGCCTATTGCCTTTGTAAAGCAGTTTAGAATTTGCTTTATTCTAGCTACTTCTTTAACTATTACTTTTTCTAACAATGTGGAATCATCAACACATTGTAAATGGGTGATCGGGCTATCTCCATTAGCAACTAAAAATTCCTCTAGTCTCTTATTATCTTTGTTCTTAGTCAATGTTCTTCCTATAAATTCAACTAGAATAATGAATAGGTACGGGGAGAGGGTTACCCTTGCCTAATACCTCTTGATGCTGGAAATAATATTGTGAGGCAACCATTGATGATAACTGAGTATGAGACCGATGATATGCAGTGTTTGATCCAATTTATCTACTCCTTAAAGAACCCAAATTTCTACATAACTTGGATTAAGAAGTTTCAATCCACTCTGTCATATACTTTAGATAGGTCTAGTCGACTGAACATAGTGGAAGATTTATGTGCTTCTATATAATGTATTGCTTCTTGGGCAAGCACTATCTCTCTACCCTCTATGAATCTACCTTGTTTAGGGAAGATTATTTTGTGTAGAAGTGGTTTTAGCCTCTCAACCATGACCTTGGTGATAATATTCAATAAAACATTACATAATGCTATTGGTCGGTATCCACTTATATTTTCTATTTCCCTTGCCTTTGGTATTAGTGTTATGTAAATTTTGTTGATATCTTCCAATATTTCCTTGGCTTTTTTTACCTCTTCTACCACCTCCATAAGATCTTCCTACACAATATCTCAAAATTCTTAGTAGAATTTAATAGGAAATCCATCCAGACCTAAAGTTTTCCCCTTTTGCATTTTGAACACTACCTCCTGCAATTCTTGCATTATTATTGGTGCACCTAGTATATCATTTTCTTCTCCTATAATGAGTGTGGGTATCTATTGTAGTATTTCTTGTTGGAATTTTTGATCCAGGGTCTCAGCCATGAACATATTTGTAAAATAGTTCATTGTTATCAATCCCATGTCCTCCCATGTGTGAATCATCTCCCCTTCTTCATTTTTCATAAAGAGATGAAGTTATGTCCTCCAAGCTAAAAGGGACTTATGAAAGAATCTTGTATTTTTGTCTCCTTCTCTTAGCCACTTGATTCTGGATTTTTGTTCCACAATAGTCCCTCCCTTCTTTCCCATTCCTCCTTTTGGTTTATGAGATCCAATTTTGTTTTGGCCCTAATTTCCATGAGCCCTTCCTTTCTTATTTGATCATTCAACTCCTCTAGTCATTCAATAATTTTTTTTTTTTTGACATCTCCAAATTCCTCCCAATTCCAACTCTTAATCTTGTTTTTATATAGTCGTTTGACAAAATAGAACATTTGTGTGTCATGTATCAATTTTCCTTTCTACCACCATTGTTGCATTCATGGTATGAATGATTTGTCTTTGAGCCACATGAGTTAGAAATGGAAGGGAACTTATTTTATATTATTTATAGACTTATATCATTACATGTTTGTCAATGATCCGACCCTACATTATTTAGATTTTGACCTTCGAGATATGTCATTGTATCAAGAGATTTTATAATACCAAGAACTTGTCCAATCTTTCAAAAATACAAGTTGGGCCCAATATCTTGTTGGAACAAGTCATAAAACCATTATTAGGTTTAAAATTTATGAGGTATAGGTGTCACATATACTCACTCATGATATCTGTACCTCCATCTAGATCCTAGTTTCCTCTCGCCTTATCTTCTACAGAGAGAATAGTGTTGAAATCTCCCCATCAATATCCATGCTCCAAAAAATTATGAAGAGATATAGTCTATGTCCCTCCACAACTTTATCTTTTCTTCAATGTTGCTTGGGGCATATACATTCAAATAGAAAAATTGTTGTTCATATTGTCTATTCTTTGCTACCACATCAATTAGTCCTTTGCTACCAATTATATAGTGTACCACTAGTTCTTTAGGGTCCCAAAAGCATGTAACTCCCCCTGAAGCTCCTTGGGAACTCAAGGATACTACTTTACTAGGTTGTCATATCATTCTTTTTATTATATCAATTTCCTCAAAATATACCTTCGTCTCTTGGAGGAAGATCATTTATGGTCGGTTTATATAAATCATTATTTTTATCTCATTTTTTTGAAAGGATAGTCCTCTAATATTCCATGTAATGACTTTCATAAATAACAAGAGTTAAAAATATGGGTAAGTGTCATAACCTTACCTTTATCGTTTAATTTTAACCTTCCTTTACCATGTGATGTTGGTTGGACTTTCTTCCCACCTTATTATTCATGTCCACCTTCGTATTTTTACTAGGTTCTTGGTTCACCCCCGTAGCTTCTGATGTTTGTGTATAAGGTACCAATGCATTATTGGTGGTTCCATATAATGAACTACTTTTTCTATTTCTTCTTTATTATTTCTCTGATAGCTCATCATCATCTACTTTAGTTCTCCCTTGTTATTGATTTACCCCATCAATGTTTTATTCATTAATATTTTAACTTCTTGCATATTTGTTTCTCCTCATACTTCCTCAAACTATGTTTTCAGAATCTCTTTTTTAGCTCCATAGTATTCTTCATTTGGGAGTTCATCCATGTCTAGGCTTCCAAACATGTTTGTTGAAAGCACTTCCTTCTCCTTAGTTATAGGTTTTCTTTGTGTATTTTTTCCCTTTGGTATTTGGAATCCCACCTTTTTATTATCTTATTTATTTTGCTCTTAAAATTTACATGGGAAATTCTTAGCCAGATATGGCCATATTCATGGTAAATTTTGCATCTAAATGGGACGTTCTCATAGTCCATCTATTGTCCCCATGTATCCTTCCCAAATTATAATGTGACTTTTTTCAAGAGGGGTTTGTCAAAATCTATCAACACATAGATTCATGCATAAATAAAATGTTAAAAATTTTGAGTACTATTAGCTATCATTATGAAGTGCCTAGGGTGTTACCAATTGCAACTAGGACTTACAGGTTCTAAAATTATATTGGGAGACCAAAAAATCTAACCCAAACAGGTCCAATTGAGGGCATTTCCTCCTTCACTTCAAATTTTGTATGCCAATGTTTCATGAAGAGCCTTGATCTACCAAAGAACCATGGCCCTCTTTGAAACATATCTTCTCTATTCTCTTATGTAGAAAATATAACTAGAAAATATCCATTGGAATAATCAAAATTTTGAAACTCACCTTTGGTTCTCCACTGTTTGGCAGCCCATAGCTTGAAATTCAATAAGATCAGATGAAAACCTTTAAATCAACAAATTAAAACCCTTATTTCCATGAAATCTATTCCATATTAAATATCATTTGGTTCCAATATTACTATGGGGTACCCATCTACTGCTTTCATACATCCTATTTTCATTTTCCTTGGATCCACCTTTGGCATCCTCAATGTTCTTGGTATTCTTGGATTGTTAATACCTCTTACTTGGGCTTGGCCTCCTCGAAGGGCATATTTGAAGCTCATTTTTTGGGGTATCTCCCCATTATATTTCTCTTTCATAGGTGTTACTATGGTTGGTCCTTTCGATTGCGCTTGGATATCATGTTTGGAAAGCTTTGCTTCCATTTGGGTTTTTTGTACGATCTTCGTTTTCCTTTGATTTGCACCCTGTATCTAGGTCCTTCTTGTTGGAGAAAATTCTTGTGTCCCTCAAATTTTTTCACACCACAAGATTCCTTTGAATCTAATAAGCACTGTGGACTCTGGTGGATCCACCTCTTTAACTCGGGAAATAATTGTCTCAAAGACTTCATATAGATCAAGTATGGTAAGGAAACCCTAGAGGTGAGCTTATAATGTAACATACATGCTCATGCTCAACCAAATTACAAAGAAATATAAAATATTAAATATTATGACCAAGATTTACAAAACCCACTAAAAATGCTCCTATTAGTAGATCGATGCCTTATCCATTATGCAATTGTAGCAAAGATTTAGACAATTTAATGAAAAAGAAAGAAAGGGAAAGAAAATTGGGTTAATTATATCCATTCAAATAATGTAACATTTATAACTAATTATCTAATGAGAGAATCACCATTTACACATTCAAATAATGTAATATGCAAATGTGAAACAAATACACAATCGAGACAAAGAATTGCCCAAAGGAGGAAGAAGGATTTGTATTAATATCAAAAGATTATTACAATTAGAGTTTGGTAAAATGACCTAGATCTCATTAAGCATATACAAAGAGATTTCTCTATTCAAATAATGTAATACAAAATATCAGCTCTTCATTCAAATGGTGTAATAAAGAGCCTCCTATCTTACGATCCAGCTGTTGGAAATAATCTCAGCTAACTAGATGCTTCCTTAGAAAAATATACATAATTAAGGAGAAGAATAAGATATGAATGTAAAATACAAGACACATAGGGAAATACAATGGATAGGACAAGGGCACTCAACTATACCTTTGGCAAAAAATAACTATGCAATGCTCGATGCTTTCTTCATATGATGTAGTCTATATTTATAATTTGAATCTACTCTATTCTTCTGCAAATGCTCCATCTGATCCCTCCATATAGTTGTATCTACACCACTAATCTTGTTTATGAAATATAATTATCTTGAACTATCTCTTCTAGGATTTTACACTTGGTTGCTTTTTGATCGTCAATTTTTTTAGTATGATACAATTGTCTTAAATCTGAGCTTTAAATTTTATCCTTCTACTATTGTGTCTTTTTTTGTAGTGGACCATTAGCTCAGTTTTTTATTCCATGATACTCCAACAACTTCATAGTCTTTAAAATACCACTTTTTATCTTTGTAGCATGATAAGAAATTAGGCGTATATGTTTGGCATCTCTATGATAGCATTCTATCTAAATTTAGCACTTTAAAAGAGGAGAGAGAATGAAGTGTGAAGTGAGGGGAATATGGGGATCATAGAAAGTGGAATATGGTTATTGATGAAGAGATATACGTGCAAAAAGGGGGTAAAATTATGGTGAGGAGGAAAATGGTGGAAGAAGAGGAAAAGAATAAAATGTTATGTGGGAAAAACAATGGGTGGATGGTAGAAGAAGTGATATTATAATAGGAATAAACTAAAGAAAAGAGGGGGTACATAGTGGAAAGGAGGAGCTAAATCATGAGACACCCCCACAAAACTATATCTCCATGAGTATACTTCATCAAACTTAATTTTTTTTCAAGTGTAGACAGGATGCCTCAAGTGGATATTCTAGGCACTTATAGGCCAATGTTCATCATTTTTACACCACTTCCACTTTTTCACATAATTTAGTAGGAACCTCTTTTGTATATAACTCTATACCATGTGGACCTTTGCTTGTGATTTTAGGCTTGTTTGCATACTAAGGGATGTCTTTTTGGTGTTGTAAATCCAAGCTTATATAGTCAAAACACTAAGTAGTAGTCTTACGAGTTGACACTCCCGTAATTGTTATGAACTCATACATTTTGTTTGAGTGTTTTACTTAAACAAAATTCGGCCTTATGTGAACTGTCTATTTACATATTCTCTCCCGTCAACTAAGACTCTTCTTTTTAATTGCTCTTTGTATAGTTGACAATATACCAAATACAACATGATGCATGATCTCGCTCGCATGAACCTTGTCATCTTGGTTTGATCATATATGCACTATTATTAATTTTACTCATAGAAATATAGAATTATTAAAATGGATATGGTAGTGTTGTGAGAAGGTTGGAAATAATTTTATCCATTCTACCAAACTTTTACTATAGTTATTCATCTAGACTATGCTGCAAGTTGTATGCTGAAAATATATACAGGACCACTGTTTATTTATTACCTGTATTATGGTTGTATCCAGATTTTATTTATGTGCAAATACAATGTGTTTGTCTATGCATTTATATACTATGCTTATCTACAGTTGCCCATGTTCCAATCCTAACTGTGGAAAGTCTTCTAAATCATTTGCCAACTATAGTATATATATTTATTTTTGTTCCAAATTCTGTCATTCGCTATAATTCTAAATTTTATCCAGGTCATCAATCTTACCCTCTGATTATTTATAATCATGCCATCAATGATTTTTTAATTCATCAATATCTCTAGATAAATGTGGACCATCCATGTTGGTTAATGTGAGTCGTTGATTAGATCCTTGACTCTTCAAAAGTCTACCAAGTTGATGAGTTTCCTTCATTTGTTGAATTCCAACCACAAATCACAACCATCCATATAAATCATTTAGAGTGAGGCAAATTGCACATATTATTAAGGCTTAGGACACCTTTTTTCCAAGCAACGTAGGCCATTGATCTTAATACTGATGAATTCAGATCCTTTGTTTTTATTTAGGCTTGAAATGCCATTTATGCATATTAGAATTAATTTTTCATGGTCCAAGTCATTTATCCTTTTCTTCTATCAAGGCATGAGTCCTTGTCCTATTCTGCAATAAATCTTAGTGGTTTCCACATGTCATAGCCACATCTATTTGACTATGAAGCCTTTGAAGAATATTATTTATTAGATCCTTGACAAAATCTAACGGTCAACTCTGTCTTTATTCGTCATTCATTATTGTTCGTAGATTACGTTGCAGATGAATATGGGTCATTAGGTTTTAGCATGTTTGACAACAAGACCCTTTTAGTGGAATATACATGGCCCTATTATGACCATGAAATTTGACCTATCTAGATGAATGCATATCATAAATATTCTTATCTTGCATAGCGGATATGACTAGGAATTTTTGGTGCATACAGCCAGACTCATATGGCTTACGAGTCATTTATTTTCGAACAACAGGATCATGTGGACCACACATTGTCTAGCAAGTCAAACCAAAATGTTTTATTTTTTTTTGTATTCATGGGTGCATGCATACCGTTCATTTTTAATGGATGCATGTAGGCCATCCATTGTAACACTTTAGAGACTAACTTTTTAGGTGGGAATAGATTTAATGGTCAGGATTAATCTGATGGAATGAGAATAAAGGTGGGTCATGGATTCTATGAAAAAATGACTGACCTATCTTTGGTATATGAATTGTGATGGATGAATTTAATATTTCACGAATTTGAAACTTAGGAAAAATAAGGGGACCCTAATGGAAAAGACATTGACGAGGTAGGTTTGCATGACTCTGGTAGATTTGGATTGCATGGGCTAATGTAAACCATAGGAGATGCGAAAAGATGCATGGATTTTATTGGAAAAGAGGAAGGGCACCACATGAGATAAAATATATACTTTGACTTTATGTATGAGGAAAACATGAATTGATTATTTATATCTGACTTAGGCTAGAAAATAATGGGAGTTGTTGGCAAAATTATAGACCTTAGACAAATGAGCTGAATAAATGCAAAATATTATCGTGCCCCTATCGGACTTAGACCTTAAAAGAAAATAATTATTAGACACAAACTTATAAAAAAACTAATCTATGGACTATATCAAAATACTAGTGGATGGAAGGATGGAGAGTGGGAATGCAGGCAAGCGAGTGGCAGATGGAGAGTGATCATGGCAGAAAGGAGGTAGGATGGTCAAGCAAGGGTCCTGGAGGGACAAGCCATGGCAGTGATGACAGGGCAGGGTTTGATGCAGTAGGGGCCCATGCGGATGGGTCGAACATGAGCGAAAAAGACCCTCCTAACAAGGAGGGACCAAGAGGTGGGGTAAACCTAAACCAAAAAGGATCCTACGCCCAAGTACTAAGTCCAGGATCCCCAACAAAGCAACCCACCGAGGAACTGCTTCCTTATGGAGCATATTTGGTCATCCTTGAAGACCTAATGGACATCTACCTGGAGCTTGAGTGTTTCACTCTGATTGGCAAGTTCGTAGGAGGATGATCAGACATGGAGATCATTCAGAAATGGGCTTTTTCCAAGTGGAAGACCAACAGTAACATGGAAATTGTTGCCCTCTCTCGAGGTTTTTTTGCCATCAGGCTCAACACTTAGGAGGACTGCTGCAACATCTTGGTCGAGGAACCATGGTTCCTAGGGCACAGGAGACTTTTTCTATAGAAGTGGGGAGAGGATTTCAACCCTAAAACCCAAAACATAAATGTAGCTCCTCTGTGGATTAGGTTGCCCAACCTCCCTTCCCAATGCTGGCATGAGAATTTCATCAGAGGGATAGCCCAATCCATAGGTGAGCTCGTTGCCATTGATTCTTCCACCAAGATCTGATCCAGGATGGTCCATGCCCGCTTTTGTGTCTCTGCTAACCTAGAAATAGAGTTACCCACTTTCATAAACTTGTATAGAGGATCACGCATCATCAAGAGGTATCCCATAGAGTACGAAAACAAGCCAGCATTTTGTACTCACTGTTGCACTCAAGGTCACCTCCTAAATCAGTGCCCTGTCTTGAGGATCTTGAATCAAAAGGCGACAGGTCTGAAAAAGGAAATGCATAGGAACCAAGGTATTCCCCATATCAACAAGGAGTCGTTGCTAGGCTCAAAACACATCATGTGTAATCCTGCCCACTAAGAACCTCAGGAAGAAGGTCAAAGTGATGTTCCAGATCAAGGCAAGCAAAACCATGAGCAAGGAGAAGCCTCCTTGTCAGTCCAAAAGGAGCAGGAGGTGCTCCCAAAATCCTCGCTTCACACCAATCCTAGCATAAAGGATCTAGTTACCTAGGTACAGACCCTTCCCAAAAATTTTATTCCAAATTCTTTTATGGATGAGTACGTGGCGGGAAATAGGAAATCCCTAAATCACTCGAATAGGGGTGAGGTACCCCTTTCTCCTTTCTCTGAAAAATAAGGCCCATCCGTATCTGGGAGAATCAATCCCAGAAACACCAGGAGCAGGAAACAAGCCATTGACTATGGCAATGAAAGGAAAAGAGGGAGACCCTATGTCAATGAGAAGAGAAACAAGGAAACGATGGAGGACATCGCAAATAGAACCCAGTTGATGCTTTTCTCTGACGATTTTGACAACCAAAATGACAAGCAAGGAACCAAACCCCCCTTCCATCTGGTGAAGGGAGGCAGGAAAAACCCTAAACCCTCAAAATGAAGGTCCTCTCATGGAATGTGAAGGGCCCCAACGGGGCATCCAAGCAGTGGTTGGTGGATGACCTAAGGAAAAGGATCAATACTTCCATCTTCATTATGCAAGAAACCAAAATCGATGAGCTCTTTTCTCAAAAGTTTGCCAAGGCCATTTGGGCCAAAGGAGAGTGCCTTATCAGTCCAACTCAAGGTATGTCAGGTGGGCTCATGTGCCTTTGGGACCCTACCCTGGTTGAAGGAAGGATTTTTTCATCCTCGAGCAGGATCCTAAACATTTTGTTTCACTCAAAGACCAACAATTAGTCTTGGATCTTGTCCAAAATTTACGCTCCAAATTTCCCCATCGAGCAAGCCGAAATGTGGGAAACTGTAACTCAAATGAGGACCACCTTCAACACCTTTCCATGGATCATAGGAGGAGATTTCAATAGCCCGTTGCATCCATCTGAGAATAAAGGAGGTAATGATTCTTTCAGCAAAAGCATGGAGGATTTTAGAGGTTTTGTCAATACCAATGAGCTCATGGATGTTAAGCTCAAGGGGTACTCTTTCACTTAGAGCAATAGGAGGATTGATAGTGGGCTCATCCAGGTGAAGCTGGATAGGTTCCTCATCTCTCAAGAAGCTATCCCTCTATTTTGTGATGCCAACCTATTGGCCTTATGATGTAGAATAGAAAAATCATGCGGTCACACTCCACGGATTCCAAACTTTCCTCTCAGCACCCTCTCATAGATCCTGGCGCAACTGCCTCATGTTCGGCGAATCTGTTGTGCACTCAGAATCACTGGCTCTAATACCACTGATGCAGGACAGAAAAAAATTGCACTCTAGATATCCCAAATTTCTCATTCATTAATTTAGAAAATCTACATACGTAACAGCCCGTAGGCTTTACCCAACCAGTGCTCGGCTTGGTTCTCACTACTCTCTGTAATTTCCTATTCTGCCTACCCTGGAAGGAAAACACGCAATACCCCAAGCGGGCTCTCTACACTCGGCTTTTGCAGCTCGACTTCGTGAGTCTGCGATTATAGTTTTTCCAGCAACTGCAATCTGTGTATTTTTCCCATGCAACTCGTGTTTTTCCAACCTCCTTAGCCTATTACATTGTTGGGTTTTTATAGAGGCCCCGACCCTTTGAGTCATCATTACACAAAATGTGGATCTCCATAACCGCTTCCTGCTTCCACTCTGCACTGTCACTGCCAGCTAGCTCCTGTTCACTGTCAGGTTACTACGCACGACCCTTCGCTTCCATTCCTCAATTGGTCGTTTTTGTCTTCCCGCGCCTGCTTCGCTCACTTCCACTACACTTCGATGCCCCGTGTTGTTTCGTGCTACCACGTGTCTCTGTAATGGCCCTGCAACCGCTGCCTGACCTCTGTCGTCTTCTTCCTCCAACTGTAACAGCCTCTGCATTCGTCGCCTGACTTTCGTGAGCTGTCGTTGTCGCTTTGTCGCGGCCCCTAAAAATGCCACCTGTTACTCTTCTCTTCTGGTCGCGATATCATGACATTTTTGCTCCATCGCCTTCTCTTTCCTCTTTGGGTCGCGAAAACCCGACATGTTGCGATTTCACAACATTTTTGCCTCCTGTGCATCCTTTTCTCTTTCGGTCGCGATATCGCGACATGTCGCGATATCACGACATTTTTCTTCCTTGCCTCCTTTCTCTCCTTTGGGTCAAAAATGTGATGTGTCACAAAATCATGACATCTTCTCCTCTCTGCCTCCTCTTGCTTCTTCGAGTCGCGAAAATGCGACATGTCGCAAAATCGTGACATCTTCTTCCCTGGGCTTCCTCTCTGCCTTTTGGTCACGAAAATGTGACATGTCGTGAAATCGCGACATCTTCCTCCCTTGGCTTCTTCGCTTGCCCGCTGGTCACGAAAATGCGACATGTCACGAAATCGTGACATCTTTCCTCCTTGGCTGCTTCTTCGCCTTCTGGCCGCGAAACTACGACCTGTCGCGAAATCGCGACGTTCTCCTTCTCTGGCTTCTTCTCTTCTTGGCGCGTCACGAAACTACGACATGTCATGATTTCGTGACATCTTCCCTTCTGCACCTTCTCCTTCTTCAGCGGGTCACGAAACTGCGACATGTCGCAAAATCGCGACATCTTCCTCTTCCACTCTTCATCTTGACTTTGTGTCGCGAAATCGTGACTTTTCGGCTCCCTTGCCTTCTTTCCTCCATCGAGTCGTGAAATCGCGACATGTCGCAAAATCGCGACATCTTCCTCCTTCGGCTCCTTCGCTTGCTTCTTCGTCGTGAAAATGCGACATGTCGCGAAATCGCAACATCCTTCCTCCTTGGCTCCTTCTTCTTGTTTGGGTTGTGATTTCACGACATGTCACGAAATAGCGACATTTTCCGCCTGCTGCCTCCATTCTCTACTTCTGGTCACGATTTCGCGACGATTACAGTTTTTCAGCAACTGCAATATGCGACCTGTCGTGAAGTCGAGCTACAAAAAAAAAGCTGAGTGCAGAGAGCCGGCTTGGGGTTATTGCATGTTTTCCTTCCAGGGTAGGCAGAATAGGAAATTACAGAGAGTAGTTGGAACCAAGCCGAGCACTGGTTGTGTAAAGCCTGCGGGCTGTTACGATGTACAGAAATTTCAAAGCTAATGAATGAGAATTTTTGAAATTTTTGGGTTGCAATTTTTTTCTGTCCTGCATCAGTGGTATCAAAGCCAGTGATTCTGAGTGCATAGCAGATTCACCGAATGTGAGGCAGTTGCACCAGGATCTGTGGGAGGGTGCTAAGAGGAAAGTTTGGAATCCATGGAGTGTGATCGCATGATTTTTCTGTCCTGATCAGAGCCAGTGATTCTGAGTGCGCAGCAGATTCATCGAACGTGAGGCAGTTGCACCAGGATCTGTGGGAGGGTGCTGAGAGGAAAGTTTGGAATTCGTGGAGTGTGATCGCATGATTTTTCTATCCTGCATCAGTGGTATCAGAGCCAATTATTTTGAGTGCGCAGTAGATTCGTCGAACGTGAGGCAGTTGTGCCAGGATCTGTGGGAGGGTGCTGAGAGGAAAGTTTGGAATCCATGGAGTGTGATCGCATGATTTTTTTGTCCTACATCACCTTACCTCAAATCGAATCATACCACAATCCCATCCTCCTTGAAACTGGCAGGCCTCCCTCCTTCAAAAATCCTTTCTGTGTCAAAACCATGTGGACTCTCCACAAGGATTTCAAAGATCAAGTGTCCTCATGGTGGCATCAAAAGTTTGGAGGATTCGCCACTTCATGGCTGGCTCAGAAAATGAAGATGGTCAAAGAAAACTTGAAAATCTGGAACACGAAGGTTTTTGGCAACCTTTTTTCCAGTAAAAAGGCCATTACTAAGAAACTTCAGGAGATGGAAAGGAGAATCGAAGTTGGGGACCACAACATCCCCACTAGGGAGGAGGAAAGAAACCTCCTAGTAGATTTCCATAACATCTTGTCTAGAGAGGAAACCTTCTAGAGGCAGAAGTCAAGAGACCTATGGGTCAAGCAAGGTGATGCTAACACCAAGTTCTTTCACGCATTCACTATGTGGCACAGGGTATCCAACAAGAGCAGGGAGATTATGTGCAATAATGGATCATCCACCAAGGACATAGTTGAGATCAGGGCTGAAGCGATGTCCTTTTTTCAAAACCTCTTGGGAAGTGCCCCGAAGGGTGATAGCCAAGCTTAGGATACTCTCCTATCTAATATTCCTTGCATCATTCCTTAGGATGCGAACCTCAGACTGGTGGAACCTTTCTCCCATGATGAGATTAAGGAGGCCTTATTTTCAATGCAACCTGATAAAGCCCCTAGGCCAGATGGTTTCTCTTCAAGGTTTTTCCAAACCCTGTGGGATGTGGTGGGGAATGATGTCTGTGAGGCCATTAGAGAGATCTAGTCAACCAAAGTTGTCCCTCATAGTTTCAACTCCACCTTCTTGGCCCTCATCCCGAAAGCCTCTAACTGCAAATCCATCTCTGATTATAGGCCTATCAGCCTGTACAACATTATCTACAAAGTGTTGACCAAGGTTATGGACAATAGGATAAAGCCCATTCTCCCCCTTATCATTGATCAGTCTCAAGGCATTTTGATGAAAGGGAGGAACATCCTGGATGGGGTCATCTCGATCCATGAAACCCTGCATTCTGCCTCAATGACCAAGAAGGATGCCCTTTTTCTCAAGCTTGATATGAACAAGGCCTTCGATAGGGTTGATAAAGGTTTCCTTTAGGAGATCCTTCTCAAGTTTAGCTTCCATCCCCTATGGGTTGACCTCATCCAAGGCTGCATTTCCTCCCCCTAGTTCTCTGTCTTAGTCAATGGCTCTCCTTCCAGTTTCTTTCAGAGCTCAATAGGTCTGCATCAATGGGATCCTCTATCCCCCATCATTTTCATCATCCTCATAGAATCTTTGGGAAGAGCCCTCAAGGATGCCCAACAGCGGAAGAAGGTGACCAACATCCTCCCTACCTAAGGGATTGAGGCGATCACCCATCAATAGTTTGTGGATGACACGCTTCTATCCACCATAGCGTCAGTATCTCAAGCCAGATTCATCAAACGAATCATAGGACTCTATGAGAGTGTTGTCGATAAAAAAGTTAACTACATCAAAAGCAAGATATTTTTGCTCAACACCCCTGTTAGGTGTCAAGTTCAAATTGCAAGTATCCTAGGGTGCTCCATTGACTCCCTCCCCACTACCCATATTTACCTCCCTCTCTTCTGTAGGTGTGCTAAGGAAGGGATGTGGAACATGATGCTCGAGAGAATCCATAAAAAGCTAGCATTGTGGAAAGGCAAGTTCTTATCCCAAGCTGCCAAGGCAACCCTCACTATGACGTACCTCCAAGGGATTCTAACATTTTTCATGTTTGTTTTTAGATTGCCTACCTCGGTTCTTCACAAGATTGAGCAGACCCAACAGAACTTTCTTTGGTCAGGAAATGAAGACAAGTCCAGATTTCCTTTGATGGCCTGGGACAAAGTTTGCAGAAGCAAGAAGCAAGGAGGATTAGGGTTCAGGAGAATGGCCAAGATGAACCTAGCGCTCATTTCTAAATACACTTGGAGGATCCTAGCAGATGAACCGGTAGAATGGGTTAGAATTGTCAGGAGGAAATACCTCACTAACACTTCCTTTCTTGAGGATGGGATTCTCACTGGGGGTCGACTTTTAGGAAAGCCATTGTCCAATCCAAGCAACTGATCTAAGACGACATCAGGTGGATCCTTGGGTATGGCTACAGCATAGATTTTTGGAAGGATAGGTGGGCCCTAGAGGACCTCTCTGAGTAGACTGGGTTGGTTTACCTTAAAATTTTTCTTGATAACGACTTTGGGCAGAGGGTGGCCAATTTCATTGAATGGAGAAATGGCTACCTACAATGGAAAGTTATTTATGCATAGGGGCTAGAGACTGAGGTTGACTTCCTATCCTCTGTCCTTAAGGACATCATCATACCCACCAGCATAGGTCCAAATCGAATGATTTGGAGGGGGACCGATGATGGTGGATTCTCTATCAAATCTGCCTATGAATTCCAATGCAAAGGGCTGAAATTAGACTTTCCTTGCAATGTGGTCTAGAGGAAATGTTTGATCCCAAAGGTAAATTTCTTCTCATGGATTACCTTTTAGAATAAAGCTCTCACAATTGACAATCTTCACAAGAGAGGGTTTGTTATTCCCAATAGGTGTTATTTGTGCAAGTCTGCCTGTTAGTCCTCTGACCACTTGTTCTTGCATTGCATTTTCACTAGGTCGGTCCTTGGCTCCACCCTATCTACCTTTCAGATCCAATGGATTCCCCCCAAGACCATTAAGGAGGCTTTCTTCCAATGGACCAATCCTTTTAAAAAATCTAAACTTTATTTCCTATAGAATGCTTGCTTCCACTATTTTTTGTGGTAGATATGGTTGGAATGTAATGGTCAGGTCTTCGGTAATCCTCCTAGGGATCCTCCCTTAGTCGCTCACAGGGCTATCACCTTTGCCATTGAGAACTCCAAGCTTATCCCCAGCCCATGGCCCAAGCATGTGTTTTAAGAGGTTTTGTTCAAATCCTTGAAGTTATCATGGGAGATCAAGGAGCAAGAGGATCTACGGTTATCCAGGAAGGATGTCAGGTGGGTCAAGCCTCCTCAGGTATGGTTGAAGTTAAATTTTTATGGGGCCTCTTGGGGTAACTTGGGGGCGGCCGCTACGGGTGGATCAGTTAGAGGCCATAATGGATAGCTCGTCCTGGCTTTTTATGAAAACTTGGGGTTTCAAACCAATCATGTTGCAAAGGCCAGAGGACTTATGAGAGGACTTTAGCTCATTTCATAGGATCCTTGACCTTTGGTAGTTGAAGGGGACTCACTAAACATCATTAACTACATGATGAATTCCCAGGATCCGACGTGGAAGGTTTTCAATGTCATTTCTGAGGCTAGGAACCTCCTCCTCCGGAGGAACCTGGTCCAAGTCAAGTACACCTACAGGGAGGGCAATGGTTTAGCTGACCACTTGTAAAATAAGGGATTACTATCCACATGTCTCGTAGTGTGGCGATAGTTGTTTTCGGCGGACATGGAGAAGGTGACCAGCTAGGATATCGCTAATGATTCCACATAAGCAAGAATATAGGATCAGGCTTGGGCGGATGGGCATGGGGAGTGGGGAGAGGATATTTGGGTTTTTAGAATGGATGCATCTGTTTCTTTTTGTTGTTTTTTCAACATATTTTACCTTCAGTTTGAGGTTTCTGATGTAGCCCTCCTGGGCATTACTATGTTTTTTTTTGGTAAGGTTTACTATGGTTTCTACTGTACTAGCCCAAGGGGCTCCTTTTATTACTAAGGGCTGCAACCTCTCATGTTATAAGGTTTTGGGATCCTCTTAAAAAACCTATTTTGTATATAAAATATCTACTTACCAAAAAAAAAAAAAAACTAGTGCATAAATTCACTATTTTTAAAGAAAGACTTCAAAGACTATGGACTAGTAGAAAATCTAGACTTAACCTAGAACATAATAACAATACGAAGAACATTTATTAACCCATAGGATATATTAAATGTTTAAAACTAGGGGTATCTTACATTGGATTTTTAAGGATCCAACATGTCTTTTATGCCTTGGGGTTGTTCTTTGTTGGTTGGAACTTTTTCCCATTGGATTGTGCTATAAACTAAAAATTGTTGTGATCCTCTATACAAAAGTGATTTTGCTAGTTTGTAATCACTTTCCTTGGATACTTATGATCTAACTACATAGGACTGGCATTATTTCCATCCTCTTTTGTTTGTGTTTGAAATTTCTTAGCAAAAAGGGTTTTCATACTAGTTTCTCCTCTCATCATCCCACCATCATCTTGTGGTTTTCCCATGTTTTGACTCCTCCACGGGCCTGCCAGCCCTTTTTGATTTCTCCTATCCATTGTGTATATGTCTTGTGCACTCGCTTCACTTGCACTGAGGCTTCTGCATGCAATGGTGGTAGCACTATGTGCAAACCCTAATCCCACCACCAATATTAGACCTTTAATCACTAGATCAATTGATTTTTTTAGCCGTTTCATAGTGCAAAACCATTTGGTAGTGAGAATCCAATAAATATTAAGCTTGGGTCATCAAGCTCAACATACTTAGAAGAATTATTTTCCATTGTCTTTGAATCTCTTTGTACAATATCCAAATTACTTTTCCCCTTAGAGCTAAGTTTGCATCCATAAGAACTCTTAAACCGAGACCTCCCCTAGTTTTATCATTACACAACTTGTTCATTTCACCAAAGAAAATTTCCTTTTATCATATAATCCTGACCACAAAAATAACTGCATAATATAGATTAAATTATTTTCTATCGATTTTGGCATAATAAATAAGGACATATGATATGTTGGAATGGCCTATAAGACTAATTTATTTAGATGCACTCTTCCTATTAATAGTAACTATCTACCTTTCCATGTTAATATTTTATTCTACACTTTACTTATAACTGGATTCCACAATTCTATCCTCATTCTCCCCTCAAATAAGGGCACCCCTGGATATGTTGCTGACAAATTTGCCTTCTCCATTTGAAGTAACCTACATATCCCTGTTCTGATTGTAGTTGGAGTGTTTAATAAGTGTTTATATTTTGTCCTATTAACTTTATGCCTAGATGCTCTTTCATATTCCTTTAATAAGTTATCCAAAGCTTTGGCCTCACTTTTTTCTTGCTCTCCTAAAAAATATTGTATCATTTACAAACTATTTTATGGGTGATGTTATCGATATTTTTTCTAGCCTCAAGTCCACTTATTAACCCATATTTGTATATCTTCTTTAGGTTCCTTCCTAATATATTTGTCATAATAATGAATAAATATGGTGATAGAGGATCTCCCTATCTAAGACCCCTATTGGCTTTAAATGATTATGTTACTAGCCCATTGACCAACATTGAATATGATACTATAAAGACACAAAATTTAATCCATATGAACCATTTCTTCCCAAATCCAAACTTTTCTAATACTACAAAAATAAAATCTCGTTTAACTCTATTATAGGATTTATTCATATCAAGTTTTAAGATCATTGCTCTCTCTTTTCTAGAAGCTATTGAATGCATTATGCTTCATGAGCTACTATGATCCCATCTAGAATATGTCTCCCTTTTACAAATCCTCCTTGCTCTTCTAAAATAATTTTGTCTAATAGTGGTCTTAACTAATTTACCATCACTTTGGAGATTATCTTATATGTCATATTACATAAGCTTATAGGCCTGAATGAATCAAACAATTATGCATCCTTATTTTTTGGAATCAAGGTAATATATGTTGCATTTATTTTATAAGGTATGCACTATTTTACCCTAGATTGTTCCACTTCCACCAATAAAATATCCTTCACTATTTTCCAATTATGATGATAGAATGTTGTATAGAGTCCATCTAGACCAAAGGATTTATCCTTATCAAAATAGAAAAGAGTTGAATGAACTTCTTCCAGTGTAATAGGCTCCATAATTTTGCTATTGTCTTCATTTGTTATAATTGAAGGTGCTTTTTATTCAATTGGTTATATGGGATTGAAATGGATTCCACTCATATTATATCATCACCACAGTGGTATTACAATAAAGCTTGGATATTGTCCATGTATCACTTGGCAAGATTTGAACCTTGGTCTCCTATTTAAATATTGAGGAATCTAACCAGTTGAGCTAATGCCACTTTTTTAATGAGTTTACACAGGTTTTTATGAGGGGTCCTGGTCCCCTCATAATAAGTGGGGTTTGAACCTTGGACCTCTCTAATTGAAGGTACTTCTTGTAGTAGCTTATCATTAAAAATTTCAATCTCCTCCAATACTAGAGTATTTTGGTAAAAAGACCTTGTCTTCATTATGATTTCACTCTAGTATTCAATCCAAACCCATTCTACTAATTTAATTATACTAATTTTAAATGTTGGTCTCTATATTATTGTCATCCTGTGAAAATCTTTATGTTTTTGTCTCCGTTTAACCAAGTTTATCTTAATTTTAATCTCCAAAAAATCTCTTCCTTACTCAAAATATTATGATATTCACTAAGCAACTCTCTTTCCTTTGAGATAGGATTATTGTGTGTGCCTTTTTGGGAAATTTAGAAGTTTCTCTTTTAGTTGTTCTTTCTTCCCAAAAATGTTTTTGAAAGTGTTTGTGTTCCATTTTAATCTAGATACCATTGATTTAATTTTTTTAGAAGTGTGTGAAACCCACTATTTCCTAAAGAGTTCCATATTTGCACTATCATATCACAAATTGAGGATGGTATTTCCACATTTGATCATATTTAAAATAAGATATTTTTCAAATTCACTTACCACCATTTTAATTCTTATTGGCTAGTGATCTGAACCAATGTTTTTCAAGGTATTAATTTTAGCACAAGTTCCTTTGTCTAGCCAATGATTTGAGAGTATGCATCTATCAATTTTTCTACTATCAGGTTTTGGTCTATCATATTGTTAGTCCATTTATAGTTATCCTCTTGAAACTCAACCTCAGATAGATTATTATCTTGAATGAAAGTTGAGAAATATCTCATACTTTGGGTTAATTTTCTAATTACCCCAAAATTTTCATCCAACTTGGTTATGGCACTAAAATATTCGATGATCATGGATCAATTTTCTTGGTCTTTACTTCTCATAAGCGTTAACCCCACTTGATACTTCTAATCTACCTAATTGAGTTGTAGGTTCATAGACATTGATAAGGATGAAACAACTATTTGTAAAGTAGCATGTACTAATGAGGTTCTAACTAGATTCCAATGTCTAGTTTTATGAATGGTTTCATAGGAGGTTCTAACTAGATTCCAACATGTTATTATTCCCCCTGTCAATCATTTTGAATCCACAACATCCCATTCACATCTTGCCCATACTACTTTCATAAATTTGGGAATTTCTTCCTTTGTCATTTTAGTTTCCTAGATATAAAGACTATGATGCTTATTACTTAAAAAAAGATCTCTGATATACCTCTTCTTTGAGGGGCACCCCTTATATTCCATGATATGGTAATCATGTCTCATTAGGGGTTGTTGGTCCCTCCTATGAATTACCAATATCATTTTGTTGTTTGGTTAAGAGAAGTTCAACCAACTTAGATTGTGTTCATTTTTTTGCCTTGCTAGTATCAAGGGTAGGTCTTATTATTCTATTCCTCAATATTTTTTCACAACTTTCCTTTTCATTAGATTTATCCTCTCTTGGCACTACTAAGGAATATTTTGACTTATTTTGCTCATTTTTTGGTATTTCCTTGTTAATGGTATATGTATTAACATCTAACATTGTGTTTTCTCTACCACTTTCCTTCTCATGAATGGTGCATGGTACTTCAAGAGAGTCTTCAAAATTTGATGAGGTACATTCCTTAGGTTAAGCAAGAATGTTCATTCCTAAATCAAGTTTAAAATGAGTAGATAATTCATTGTTAATATTTTGATCTTGTTGTACCATGTCTTTTAAGCTTTGATATGCTTTTTATTTCATCTGTCTAGACCTATTTTTTGGAAACTGAAAACCATCCTCATCCACATCCATTTGTAAGTTGCTCTTGAAGTTCTCTACATATGTTTTTTTGGACTCTTTTAGGGCATGATCTCTCAATATGCCCCACCTCATGACATCTTCTACATTTGAAAGATATATTTTTATAATCCATGGTTTGGGTCCACAACTTACCCCATACTTAAGAATGATTGATTCTCATAAAGTTTTACTGGTATTAATAATGACCAATATTTGAGCATAAATAGCCATGACTTCTATCTTTTGTAGTTTCTGAAATATCAAGAAAGTATCCTAGAGTGTTGCCCTATTACCTTCAAGGTATTATTTTCTAGAATGTAATGGGTAACCCATACACCTGATCCTAACTGGTACTAGGGATAGATTTATGTTTTTAGGTACAAAGCCTTCAAACCAGTGGGTAAGAAACAACCCTACTCTTCCCATAAACCAAGGACTCCCTTTCAAGATTTTATCTATTTCATTGCTAGAACATAAAATGGCTTGGAAGAAACCTTTGGGAAGAAAGGATAGACTAATTCCTAGAGACTTTCATCTCCTATCAATCCATTTTCTCAAAGTCGAAGCCCTTGGTCAAGACCTATTAAATTTACCAATGACTACCTTATCTTTGAGCAATAATGATTGTTGCTTTGTGAGGTCCTCCCTAACCTCTACTACTAGGGATGATTATAAGGATTTAGCTATAAATTGGTCCATGGAAATGACACTTTAATGCAATATCTACTAAAATTTATTAGTATATCTTATAAATATTATATTATTTGAAATAAACCTACGATAATCTACATGCAAAAATTCAAAAAAAATGAAGGGATAAATGAAACTTAGCTAAAAAAATTATAGTCCCAAAAGGAATGTATTGCATCATTGATGCCCTAGCCCTTCATTGCTCCTCCTATCATCTAAACCGTGACTGATAATTATCTACAATTACATTTTTCCATGACTTGAAAAATCATCACTGCCCTTATTTTGGACGACTAACTTCATAGGATTATATTTCCCTCAATATTGATCAAATTCCTTCATATGACCATTCATTATAAAGCTCTTTAAATTCCACATAAATTGGTCTAAGAATCATGTGAATCAGAAAACCCTTCGTAAAGATATGGATCTTGAAACATCAGATATTTTTTTTGGAAAATTTTGCCCTAACGCTACTCTTATTTTTTTGTGGAAAACACCCCAAATGGGATGCCACTTTTGGGTAAGTTCCAAGGAGGCAAAGGAATCTATTCCACCAAAAATACCCAGGGCTCACACTCGGACTACCCCTTTGACACACTCAATGAGCATGCCTAAAGCAACAAAAGCAATAACAAATAAACACAAAACACAAACAAACACAACATCAAAAAACAAAGACAATCAAACAAACAAATAAAAACCACAAAACAAACAAAGAACAACATAAAAGCATAAAAACAACAAAAAACTCAAAAAAACACACAAACAAATAAATAAAATAAAATAAAATAAAAATAACAACAAAAAACAAAACATATAAGAAGACCATAAAAACAACAAACAACACACCAAAACTTAAAAAAACAAAAACACAAAACCCAAAAAACAAAAAACATGAAAAACAACAAAACACAAAAACATAAAAAATAACTAAAACACAAAAAAACAACTAAAACAACACAAAAACAAAACAATACAAAAACACACACACCCTCAAGAAACTAAAAAAAAAATTAACAAATAAAAAATAAACACAAGTACGACCTTTCTAGGCCAAAAGACTATTAAGGCAAGATTCAACAGAGGAAGCATAGGAAAGATATGTCTAATCTAGGGAACTAAAATACCTGACTGAATCAAAGAGAAGCAAAAACAAAGTAAAAAGAAACTAGGTACCTCTAGTACTGGAGCCATCCAAAGAAAGGATAAAAAGTAGAGCTTCCCTTATTTGTGAAGCCCACCATATGGGAGGGTGGTCGTAGCAAGTAAGATCACCTTTTTCTAATGTATAATTAGCTAAAACATCAACACTCATGTTCTTATCTCTGACCACATGATTGTAATCCACTTTCAAAAAATCCATCTGGTTTAATTGAATCTTCTCAACAATTATTTTTATTCTCCAATCAACCTTATGATTCTTAGAAGGAGTCTTCAGAAGATTAATCATGATTTGGGAGTCAAATTCAACCAACACCTTTTCCCATCCAACCTTAGCAGCCTCTTGAAGGCCTCTAAGGATACCATACCCCTCAACAAGGTTATTGGAAAGGATACTCAAATTATCAACAAAATTAAAAACCACGGAGTCATCTAAAAGTCTATCAATTCCTCCTACACTAGCTTTTGTAGGGTTCCCCTAGATGCTCCATTGCTATTGACTTTTCCATAATCCTTAGGAGGAGGCTGCCAATTCCTTGTTCTTTCCATCTTGAAATTACTCACATTCCCTTTAAGTTGATTGCCCTTAGAAGAGTTAATCTTCAATATTTGTATCACTTGATCCCATTTTTGGTGGGAGTTTTGGGGGTGATTAAGGAGCTATTGGACTAATTCAACTAAGTTGGCAATGATATTTTTCCAGATAGAGTTAATATCCTTTATTTTTAATTGAAAATTGGGTTGTTCCTTTCATTGCAGATATTCCAAGATAGAATGGTAGAACCCATCCAAACTATCTGCCTAATGAAATGATCAACACCCTCCTGCTTAGGCCAATCCCTCCAAAGCTATTCAAAAGTAGAAAAATTGGACCACTGTAAGCCAAGTAAGATGGCCATTCTCCTCCATATTTCAAAGGCAAATGTACACTAAAAAAAACATGACTAAGAGTTTCCACATTCTTTCCACACATTTCACATCTAAAAGGGCCATGAAAACCACATTTCATAAGTTGCTCACCAGTTAACACCCTATGATGCGATAAAAGCTAAATAAAGAACCTCACCTTAAGCCAGAGCTTTTGAGCCCAAAACTGAGAAAATATGTCATAAAATTGGTTGGGATTATTATGGCATAAGGCCAAATAACCTTGAGAAACTGAATACTCACCCTTAGTAGTGTTTTTCTATCTAAAACAATCTTTATCATGGGAACAATAGAGAGATCTCATATGCAGAATGTGTTGGATGTCTTGTCTTTGAATTTTAGGAATTTGAATAAACTAGTCCTCAATAGGGATCCAATATCTACCAACCTTTGAATTACCAGTATGGTATCGACAGTAATTAATCACCTTTATCCAATTAGCTCAGTTAAGCTCCTCCATCCAAGGCCTCCAATTAGGAAACTGAGTTATCAAAGGCTGGTGACCATCCCAAGAATCTGTCTAAAAATTTGCCTACTGACCATTATGAATGATCCAAAATATATATTTTTTAATCAAATCCTCACCCGTATTAAGAACTGCTAAAATGGGAGAACCTTTGGTAAGCAATTGATAGTGAATAAGGTCTTTAGGACTTTTGTTCTCAGTATATTTAGCACAAAGATTATTGGCCCAAAGGGCATTGGGGTTATGTAAAATCCTCCAATATAATTCAATAGCTAAAGCTTTGTTGTAATTAATAAAAGATCAAAATTCTAACCCCCCTTCATTCTTAGGAAGACATAAAGTGTCCTATTTCACCAAGGCCAATTTTCTTTTCTCCTTAGTATCACTCTAGAGGAACTGGTGATTAATTTGATCCAATTCTTGAATAACAACCTTTGGGATATTCAACACGGTAGAAACATAATTATGAAGAACACAAGCTTATACTGAGAGGGGGGGTGAACAGTATAAGACCTCTTTTTACTTTTTCCTTTATACTTCAAAACAGTAAAGCAATATACCCAAAGCAATATCAAAGCAATGCACAATATCATCCACAAAGTGACACCAATTTTAACATGGTTCACCCAAAATGGTTGGGCTACATCCACAAAAAATTTCTCTAAAAGTTATCTCAAAGTTCTTTGGGAATCCTTCCCAATTACAATGTTTATGAGCCTCGGCCCAAAGGAGATACCTTCCCCCAATTAGAATTTATGAGCCTCTGCTCAAAGGAGATACCTTCCCCTCTGCTCTGGAAATGATCCCTCAGAAGATCAACTGCCTCTACCTCTTGCCAGCACGTGGAACTCCTTTCCATCGAAGACCTCCTATCCTCAATGCTTAGCCTAAGAAACCTCTCGCCTTCTATGATCACGTCCACAGCAGCTCGAAGAACTTGTAACAAACACAGTCAGTCGGTCTAGTACAAGTCTTCCTCTGTCTGTCAGATTTGTCCAACGCTTGAACAAATCAATCCTCTACACACAAGCCTTCTCAAAGACTTGCCAAATTTGTCCTCAGGTTCTTCTCAAAGAACCAGTGCACCTTTGTCCTCAAGTTCTCTGATAGAACTATCAAACTCAGCTCACAAGTCCTCTGCTAGGACCTGTCCAAATCTGCTCACAAGTCCCCATCGAAACCTATCCAAAACTGCTCACAAGTCCCCATCGGAACCTGTCCAAGACTGCTCACAAGTCCCCACCAAAACCTGTCCAAAACTGCTCACAAGTCCCCACCGAAACCTGTCCAAGACTGCTCATAAGTCCCCACCGAAACCTGTCCAAAACTGCTCACAAGTCCCCACCGAAACCTGTCCAAGATTGCTCACAAGTCCCCACCGAAACCTGTCCAAAAACTCAGCAAGCTCACCAAGAAAAAAACTTTCTTAGTAGGAAATCACAAGGTGAATTTTTAGAGACCCAATGTGATTTGTCAAACTCATAGAAGCATAAAGAGAATTGTTAGAGACTCAATATGTTCTATACTCAACTCCCAATCTCAAAACTCAACTCAAATCAACTCAGCTCAAACTCAATCTCAAATCTGAAAACTCAACTCAATATTTGAAATGGATAGGATAGAATGCTTTCTTTCAAGAACATGAAACCCCAACAATTGCCAACTATGCAAAGAATCACATAACAATGATACTCATGTTCTTTTCACCATCAATTAGGGCTTCAACAACAATGCTCATCAAACAAGGTTCAATCAACACCATTGAGCTCAAAATACAACCTTAAAGCATTTCACAATCAACATTAGAAAAGGAAACAAGTAGAACTCATTTTCTCTCCAATATTGTTTGAACAAAAAGCATCCACCAACTCAAATCACAATAGCACAAAACAACTTTTCAAATCATCAACAAAGGAGTAAGCCCAAAACTTTAACCAAGTAAAGAATAGCTTGATTATTACCAATTTAATGAAAGCAAATGTCAATCTCAAAGCTGCCCACTTAAGGTTTCACAACTTCACACAAGAAGCAATTTTAACATTAAAACATCATGCTTTCATTTTCGTAATCAACCAAAAGCACTCTCAACATTACAAGAAAAATGTATCCCTTATACACCTTATTTCTCCCTTATAGTCTTATCAAAAATAAAATTTATCTCTCATAAGAATGCAATAAGATATTTCAAACAACACCTTCAAAAGAATCTTTTATAAAAATAAAACAAGCTTTAAACTCCTTATAACTCCTAAGTTGTTTTTCCCTCTAATAAACTTCCTCCATCCGCAAAATACACTTAGCAAAAATTAATTTCGAAAATACCTTGGCCAACATCAAAAATCATGCTATGGAGAAATTGCGCACAAATTCTAACACCACCCGCTGCGTCCACTTCACGATGAAAAACCCTTTCATGTTATTCGAATGCGGAACCTCTCGTTCGAGTAGCGTGCCAACAGCCTAGCCGTTATCGATGCGCCAAAGGCGCCCGGTGAGGTTTAAACCTCACGTTGTTAGCCTTGTTCCTTCTATGCTAGGGATTAAATAAAACAACAATGCATCCCTTTCTTCTGACGCGAACATGAAGACGAAAACCTTACGACGGATTTACGACAAACGACGAGTACAAAAAAATGAACAACGGATTCACGAAAACGACGAAGACACAGTCGAACAGCAGGTTTACGAAAACGACGAAGACACAATCGGAGAAGAAATCTGAACAACGGATCACGAAATCACAGCGAGCAACACTTTTCAAAATGTGGATCGATCATACTTGATTTTCATCGAGGGAGATTTATATGCATTTTTACCATAAGCTCTTGACGTCGGCGAGGAGTTTAACATGTCGACGGAGGTCTTGGCTAGCACCCACAATCTTAAAACATAGCGCCCACATAGTTAAGACATTTGCGCCATGGGTTAGGAGAACCCATTGCAAACAATAATTTAATATTTATTTAAAAATAATTAAAGGGAACCTTAACAAGGTTTTTAATTATTTAAATAAATACTTCCTCCTGGACCCAAATGCATTAAACTAATGCATCCACCTGTAATCTTTAAACCTGCCAACTTGGGGTTTACAAAATACCTTTGAAACTGTCATGCCGTAACCTTCATCAAAACAAATTATTTGACATCAAATCAAATTCCTTCAGGAGCTTCTTGACATCAATGACAACTTATACACTTGAACAAAGGCAATGTACCCAAAGTACCCAAAATTGCCAACAAATTAGGTATAGCTTGAAGGACAAACTTTACCAAGGTAATTCTACCCCCAAAAGAAGGCCACCTATTGGTCCACTTTCCAATTTTATTCTTAACTTTGTCCAAAAACCAATTCCAGACTTTATTTTTCTATCTTTGAGTATTGATAGGGATGCCGAAATAAGTGATCAGAAGGGAGGTCTTCTTATATCTTAATTTATCCAAGACCATGGATTTTTGTCTGGTAGAGCAATGAAATAAAATGACTTTAGACTTGTCTTCATTGATCAATTTCTCGGTAGCCTTAGAAAAATAGCTAATGATTTTCTTAATTTTAGAAGCTTCCTTAATTGTAGCTTTACCTAACAGAGTAGAGTCATCAACAAATTGAAGATGAAAGATAGGTCTAGCTCCATGAGCAATGGTAACTCCCTCAAGGATTTTCTCATATCTATTTTTGGTTATAGTCCTACCCAAGTATTCAACAAGAATTATGAATAAATAATGGGAGAGGAGGTCACCTTGCCTAAAGCCTCTAGAAGCTGGGAACAGTTGTGAAGGCCTATAATTGATAAGAACTTAGTAGGATACTGAAGAGATACAACCCATAATCCAGTCCATCCAATCTTGAGAGAAATCAAATTGCATCAAAAATTTGATAAGGAAGTGCTAATCCACTCTATCATAAGCTTTGGATAAGTCTAAATGAATGAGCATAGAAGGATATTTTTGCATTTCCATGGAATGGATGTCTTCCTAAGCAAGAACTATCTCATCCACTATTTGATGCCCTTCCACATAACCTCCTTGTTCAGGGGAAATAATCTTATGCAAAAGAGGCTTCAACCTTTCTACCATGATATTAGTAATGATTTTGAGAAGAACATTACATAAAGAAATAGGTCTAAAAGCTCAGATACGATAAGTCTCTTGAGCTTTTCGGATAAGAGTTATATAAGTTTTATTGATAACCTTCAAATCTCTTTGGCTTTCCTGGCTTCTTCCACCACCTCTAATAAATCAACATGAAGGATATCCCAAAACTCTTGGTATAACTCAATAGGAAAACCATCAGGACCTAGGGTTTTCCCTTTTTACATTTTAAAAACCACATGTTGAAGCTCATTAATAGTAACAGGACAATCAAAATAGAGTTCTCATAAGTGATAAGAGAAGGGATATCTTGAAGAATATTTTGTTGAGAAGCCAATTCAAGAGGAGTAGCAGTAAAAATATTGGAAAAGTATTCACAACAATAGAGTTCATACCATACCAAGTGTAGACAACCTCTCCAGATTTTGAATTTAAGGAAGAAATAAAGTTGTGAGATCTTCGAGCTAGAAGAGATTTGTGGAAGAAATTTGTGTTTCGATCTCTTCTTTGAGCCATTGAATTCTAGAGTTTTGCTTCCATAAGAGTTCTCTTTTTCCCATTCCTCTAACCGAGCTGTAAGTCTAAATTCATCTATACTTCTGCTCTCTATGAGGCCATATAAATGGATTTTCTTATTCAATTTTTCAAGTTGAGCAATAACTTCATGTTTTTTTTATTGAACATCCCCAAACTCCTTCCAGTTCCAAGCCTTGATTTTGGATTTAATATATTGTAACCTTTTGGTAAAACAGTACATCTTAGTCTCATATCTTGGTTTACTTTCCTTGCACTCGAGGTCTAAAGGAACTATCTCTAAGCCACATTAACTAAAAATAAAAAGGAGAGAAACTCACATTGGTTTTCCAAATTTCCACCATGATTGGCTAGTGATATGAACCAACATTGTTAAGAGTCTTCACTTTAGGAATGTGACCATGGATTAAGAAATAATCAAAGAGCAGTAACCTATCCAATCTCTCCATTTTCTCATCCAAAGAGATGATGGTATTGAAATATCCTATCAAGATCAAAACTTCAAGAGAATGAGAGATAATATAAGTTATATCCTTCCACTGTCTTCTATTTTCTTCCAAAGAAGTCAAAGCATAAACAGTTATGCAAAGCATAATTTGGTTGGATTGTCTACTTTGAAAAGCAATAGCTAAAAGACCCCAACTACCAATCATATGGTGAATAACTACCTCTTTTGGGTACCAAAGGTAAGCAATGCCACCAAAAGTCCCTTGGGAATTGATGAAAACAACTTTTCCAGCTGGCCAAATTTTACTAGCAATTGAATCCATTTCTGCTATTGACATCTTTTCTTCTTGAAGGAAAATAAGATGAGGATGGTTTATCTGAATCATTCTTCTAATTTCATTTAGTTTTGAAATACTCCCTTTGAGTCCTCTAAATTTCGAAGTGATGATCTCCATTAATACCAAGACTAAAATAGTTGGTAAGGGAATTAATCTTACCTTCCTCTACAAGCTTTTCACCTTCTTTTACCATATATTGTTGATTGGTATTACAACCTACCTTTTGATTAGAATCCATCTTCAGTTTTTTTCCCCTATTTCTTGACTTACTCCAATTGAATCTGGGATGTCTTCTAACCTTGAAGAATGTGTGTACAAAGTCAAACTATTGTTGGAAGGTTCAACAAAGTCTATCTTGGGACCTATATTATTTGAAGTCTCACCATTTGAAATATTGTTTTTCCTGTGTATATTTTCTCTCTTATTTTTTTCTTGAAAACTTTTGATTTGTTAGTTTGTATTTGAGTTATTCATTTCATATCTAAATTGTGTTTCTAATATTTTTGTTTCTATTCTTTGCTCTTCTTCACTTAGGGCATCATTTGTGGAAAGAATTTCAAACATATTAGCTGATAACTTTGATTGATCCTTCATAACTGGTTTTTTTTTAGTGTTCTTCTTAGGCATTTGGAAACCTGTTGAATTTGTATCTTCTTTATTTTGATCTAGAATTTTATTTGGGAAAACACTAGCCAAATGACCATATTCATGGTAAATTTGACAACAAAGAATTTCAAATATATTAGCTGATAACTTTGATTGATCCTTCATAACTAGTTTTTTCTTAGTGTTCTTCTTCTTAGGCATTTGGAAACCTGTTGAATTTGTATCTTCTTTATTTTGATATGGAATTTTATTTGGGCAAACACTAGCCAAATGACCATATTCATGGTAAATTCTACAACAAAAAGGAATATTCTCATAGTCCACTACTTGCTCCCAAGTGTCCTCCCCAAATTGTAAAGTGATATTTTTAGGCAGGGTTTGTCAAAATCCACTAAAACACAAATCTGAGCATAAATAATATATTCAATTTTTTGAGTACAATCAATAGTCATCATAAAAGTTCCCAAAGAGTTTTCAATTGAAGAAAAAATAGTCGAATTCTAGAATTCAATTGGGAGGCCAAAGAGTCTAACCCACACGGGACCTGTAGAAGGCATCTCTTCTTCGACTTTAAATTTAGTATGCTAGGGCTTCATAAAAAGCCCTAACCTTCCAAAGAACCAGGGTCCCCTTGAAAAGTTTTCTCTCTATCTTCATTATTAGCAAATAAAACAAGAAAATAACCATTTGGATAAATAAATATTTGTAACTCACCTTTAGTTTTCTAGCTTTTTGCAATCCAAACTTTCAAAGTAGATAGGTTCGAACAAAAACCCAAGAAACGATAAATTGATCTTCTTTTTTCCAGATCTTCAATGCTAGTCTAAATGTCACCCGTATCAAGCTTAACAATAGGAGTTCCATAAACTGCTCTAAGACATCCTGACTTAGTTTTTCTCGGATCAATCTTAGGCATTCTTAGAGGTTTATGGGAAACCCTAAGATTAATGTTAGCATTAGGCTAAGGTTGTCCACCATAGAGGACATCCCTAAAATTTATTTTTGGGGTCGAGTCTTGGAAATACTTGCCCTTGAAATGGGTTTTCATTTTGGATTTATTTTGGGGGTGCACCTTAGCACCAAATTCGCTTGAGATCTGAATCGTTTTTTGATTAGTTGCTTGAAACTTGTTTTGTGATCTCTTTAATCCATGCCCTGGACGTCGAGGAAAGGTATGCTTTTCACTTTTGTTTTATGCAACAAATTGGAAGCCATTGTCAATCAAGTTCACTACATGATCTGTTGAAAGGTAAATTTATAACCCATATTGGATCCCTTACAACATATCATTCTAAAATCTTGAGCAAAAACCACAAATATGTTGGCCATTACGGCTCGAAGGTCCTGAAAAACAACCTCTGGAGCTGCTTGCACTCAACCTATATGAAACCCTCACATAGTCCCTTGCCATAAATCTCGTTCATACGTAGGTATGCGCTAGGACATGTGTTGCTCCAAATGATCTGAAAATTGATGGAGATATTCTAGGGTTTTTCAGGCATCTACCCTCAAAAGTTTAGCTCAATCCAAGTCCGAATGAGTAAAATATGGCCGAAACCACCGTAACGCTACCCCTGTTCCACACAACTATCTTCACATTAAATTTTAAATTATTAATTTATATTTATAAGGTTAAGTATGTTTTTTATACATAAGAGAGTTGGTTACATCCACACTATGTTTAGTAACTGCCAAGTGCAGGGTTCAAACCATAGGGATTGCTTCCAACAAGCCTATACCACCTTGTTATTGTTGACCCGACATGAGGGGAACCACCTGTCGCTCATGATTCCAACAAGCCTATACATAATTCGTACCATCGTTATGTGTGCTTGTTAATAGGTTATATGAAATTGAAATGGGTCCACCCATAACGATATTACACCAATTTAATAATTATGCACATATTATTTAATAAGATTTGAACCTTAGTCTCTTCCTTAAAAATTCAATTAAATTAATACCATTTGATTATAAAGTTATATATTGTATTGTGTGTCCAACTGTCCCCATCTCACGCCGGGTTACCATTAACGAGACGATGGATGTGTTGGAAGCCTTCGCTGATAGTTTGAACCTTGCCAACTGCGCTGACAATTACTAAAAATTGTGATTGTAACCAATTCATCTATGTAACAAAAAACATTAATTTAATCTTTTATATAATATACATTTAATATTTAATATTATTTTATTAAGTGTTTTTTTAGTTTACATGGTGGAATCAATAGCCGCCATAATGATCCAGATATGTTGTTCGTCTTGTATGATTGTCACAACATTCTGCGTTGTCCATCTCTCGTAAAATACCACATAGTACCCGTGTAGTCCGCCCTTATAACCACCATGCCCAATCATTTTAAACCTTTTACATTGCTAAAAAATATTTTAATAAATGTTACTAATCCCGATGCAAGGAGTTAAATGTAAATCTTATGTAGATTCAAACCTTGCGGACATGCCCACTCTAGGGCAAAGGTAGTAGTCTGACTGGAATCCACTGAGTATGTGCTAGCTTGATGACGGTGGTACCAACCTTGAACCACCAAGGGTCTCCCTCACTCTAGATCGTGTATATCGAGGCGAGGTAGGGATTATAGTGTAGCTCCACGATTTGACGCTATGATCGGAGGCAATGTGATTTGACCATGTGACCAATTGTTCAAAAAGGAAAGGCAATTGCCACTTCCCCTATGTTTTTAAAAACAATGTAAATTTTATACATAACAAAATGGACCTAACGAGTAGCTATGTTGTGCATATTTTGTGATTTGACCTTGTGACCGATTGTTCAAAAAGGAAAGGCAGTTGCCAATTCCCCTATGTATAAAAAAAAATAATAATAATGTAAATCTTATAAATGACAAAATGGACCTAACTAGTAGCTATGTTGTGCATAATATTTCAATAGTAAACTTATAGTTGGATAATTATATATTTAGTAAACAACAATAATATTTCGATAGTAATTTTAGAGTTGGATAACTATATATTTAATAACAATATCTTCCAAAGTGAAATAGTGTAACATTATAGTTTTGACTTCTCATAAAAAAAAAAAAAAAAAACCTAAGTTCAAACTAGGATAAAGTATATGTGAATGTATATTTGAAGGAAAAAATGGTCCCTTAACATATCTTCTAGTGAATGTTAAAAGGCAATGAATATTTGTCAAGAAAATGTCCATGTAATATGTCTTTTTGAGTTTTTATTTAAGAGGTAAAAAAAATCCCTTATAACCTATCTATTAGTGAATGTTAAAAGTTAATGAATCCTTGAAAAAAAAAAAAAAAAAAATCCATGTTTTTCTTATGAATAATGTAATAATATGTTATTGAGTTTTTATTTAAGAGAGTCATGTTTTTATTATGGATACTCTAATAGCATGTTTTTGAGTTCTTATTTAAGAAATTTAAGTTCAAATCCAATACGAGGAGACCAGACCCCTCCTAAAAATCCATCCACATTTTAAATTCAAAATTTCGAAATCTGTTAACTTTTACGAACTTTTGCTTTACCAAAAAAAACCAGGGATTATAAAGATTCCTTCTTAACAAAAAAAAAAAAAACAAAAAAAAAAGAAAATGAAAAAGAAAGAAAGAAAAGAAAAAAAAAAGAAAAAGAAAATAAAAAACTTTAAGCTAAGGTTATGGTTTAGGCACACGCATTCGTGAAGGGAGAAGATTTACATCGCTTAGACGACGTACTCTGTGCCAACATTTTATCAATTAGTGAGTCGTCTGTAATTGTGGATTAATGGCGAGAGATACATACGCATAGCAAGCAATTAAACAATAATTTGACGGGGTCCAGGACCTGGAGAACAGCCTCTGAAGTTGGCAGCCACCTTGGATCTTCATTAAGTTCAAAGCTTTCATTGCAACGTTACCTCAGTATTCTGGATTCCAAGAGTAACCGGCAAATCGAAGACTCTATCTGCCATCCAAGGTGAGTTGTTGTTAAGGCATCTGTTTTTCCACATTTCTAATCTATTCATATTGATTATAGACAATTAAGTTTGGGATTTTGTTTTTTTTTTGGTTCTTTTCCAAAGGGAATTGGAGCCCCAAAAATCCATAGTCGATAAAGAGGATTTGAATGAGATCTGGCAATTGAAGATTAGATAGGAGATAAGGAAACAATGAATTCAGGTGGGAGGAGATCTGAGAATGCACAAAAGGCAGCTGTTCCCCTCAGCAATTATCAGTTTGATTTTGGGTTGGGATCCAACTTTTCCAGCAGTCAATCATCTAAAAGTCTGAAGGATCAGAAATACAACAGCCCCACCCAGACCCCATCTTCAGCCCAATCTCAAAAGCCTGCTCCGGCGTGGACCCCAAACAAGCCCTCATGGAACCCCCAACCCTCATCTTCCCCTGCCTCTAGGTCTGCTCAGGCTGGGTTTTCAAGTGGGTGGACTGGGCAATCTGGGATCTCAACTGGGTGGTCTTCTCAACCCCAGATGGCTGGGGATATCTTGGGGAAGAGCTGGGCTAAGCCAGATGCTTCCAAACAGAGTACCACTGGGATCGTGGGGGGGCTCAATTCAGGAGCTGCACCCCATCTGTTTGGGGATCTGCTTGGGGAAGCCCTAGGGCAGCAGAAGAGCAATGCCCCCTTGAAGCAATCAAGCTCCAGCACATCATTTTCCATGGGAAGCATGTCTGCAGCATTGCCCAAAGGTCGAGTTTCTTTGAAGGATCAGCAACGGGCTTCTGTCCGATCTGCCGAGGAGTTTGGGAATTTTGCTGGGGCAAGTACAGGTGGTGGAAAGAGTGCTGACCCTTTTGATGCTCTGCCTACCTTCTCAAACAAGAGCTTTTCTTCCTCACAGGGGGACCCATTTGGTTCTTTTGCAGGTTCCAGTGCTAAGCAGGTTCCCCTTAAAACTACTTCTAGTGCCAATCAAGACCCTTTTGGAGATTTTCGGAATGTTTCTACTGCAACTAACGATCATAATACATTTGGAGACTTTCAGAAGGGATCTGCAAAAAATCCTTCCTCCACTGCTGGAGGAGATCCCTTTGCTGCATCAATGAATGTCTCTGATGATCTATTCGGTAGTACTTCTATTCCCAATTCATCAAATTCAGGGGAACCTTTTACTGGTATGTCAAGTGGGAGAAATGGTGGCACTGGATTTACAGATCCCCTTGCATCTTTCTCCTCACCTGTGAAGCAAGGCACGGCCCCTGGCAGAGCTGCTGATCCATTTGAAGCGTTAAACAAAAGCTTGTCTTCTGAGAAACAGGCCCCTCAAGAGAATAAGAAGGATCCCCTGGGTTCTTTATTCACATCATCTTCTACTGCTAGCCCAGGAGGTTTTGATAGTCAACCACTTTCAGAGGTTGATGACTGGGGCCTGGAGTCCGAATTTGGAGGTGCTGATACAGGTCCAACGACAGAGTTGGAAGGGCTTCCTCCTCCTCCTGCAGGTGTCACTATTTCAATGGCTAAAGATAAGGGCTTAGAGAATTATAAACAGGGGCAATTTGCCGATTCCATAAAATGGTTCTCTTGGGCCATGGTTCTTTTAGAAAAAAGTGGCAGTAGCAGTGATGCTTCTGTAGAGCTTTTAACAAGCAGGGCATCATGCTACAAGGAGGTTGGAGAGTACAAAAAGGCTATTGCTGATTGTTCTAAGGTTGGATCTTCTCATTCATCTTGGTTTTCCTTTTATTCAAGTTCTTTTTCGTTCCCTTTTAACTTTAGGTCGGATCTTGTCACAAATTTGTTTTTTGTTTTTTTCCCCTTTCTTATTCAAGTTTGTAGTTCTCTTATTCCCCTCTTTTTGAAGCAAACTGGTGAAAGACATTCTAATACAATGTGGTAATTGCTGCTTTTTGCTCCATATGTGTTATATAAGTTATAACTAATGCTTTTTTCTCTTGAGAACAATTGATTAAAATGGACACAGACTTAATAACAGTCAGTCATCTCATCCTTTACAGTTCTTGAAAAGCTTTGTAGCTAGCAATATATAGCTGTGACTAGAGGTCACGGTTTGACTCTTCTTTCTATCTTCTGGAATTAAACTAAGGCCTTGAAAATATGTTGAAGTTATTTACTTGTTTGTATTCTCAAATGATGCCATTATGATATCAGTTCAACCACAGCAATAAACTTATAAGGAAGTAAGTGCAACCTTAAGGCATATGTTATTCATGCACTGTTTGCGTTTCTTAATTTCTGAAACAATTAAAAGATAATATTGAGGCACATGAAGGGTGGTAATTCCATACCAGGGTAATTCTAACAGTATTTTATTGATGCTCACTGACAGGTATTAGATCATGACAAATCGAATGTGGCTGTGCTACTGCAGCGTGCTCTTTTGTATGAGAGCACCGAGAAATATAAACTGGGTGTTGAAGATTTGAGAAATGTTCTGAAGTTAGATCCTGTAAACAG
The DNA here is from genome assembly GCA_028583015.1 of Wollemia nobilis. Taxonomy (NCBI): domain Eukaryota; kingdom Viridiplantae; phylum Streptophyta; class Pinopsida; order Araucariales; family Araucariaceae; genus Wollemia; species Wollemia nobilis. The sequence continues at coordinate 9,014,921 of JAQPPZ010002170.1, read as the reverse complement.
GCTGGCAAAAAGTACCCTGTCACGTCTGGTCAAATTGGCTGATTAAAGTTAGTCCATTCTTTTTTTTGTTTATTTTCCTTTTTAATATTTCATTTGAGGTCATTGCTTTCCTTAATTTGGAGTTGTGGATTACAAGTTCATTAAGTTATATACAGTTGGTGAGGAGTTCTCAGAATAGAGGAATGCTATTTCTTGATTTTTCAAATTCTGTTGTGAGTCCTTTTGTAATAGTTGATAATATGGTTGATGCTGTACCGACCAGCTTGTGTTGCAGAATAATTGTGACTTGAATGTTTTAGTCTGTAGGGTCTAAGACTCCAAACCATTGATTTTGAAAATGTTTGAAATGGGTTTTGCTTGAGCACCAATTATGTTCACCACTAGGAAGTTGAATTTATTTTATGTTTATGATGCCCATGGAAATATGCACTAAACTTATGGTAAAAATGGTCTCTTATCCATACACACCACATGATTACACACTTGTAGACAACCCATTGCGCAACCGCACATGCACATGGGCCAAATCATATAGAGGATTTTGTGTTTGTGGTGGTTGTCACAATTAATTTCCCAGTGAAAATTGTTGCATTGCTGTATGTAATTGAGAAAACAATTGCAATGTATTCCTTGTTAGAGTTATTGCTGATCATTTTTTTGGTTTTGGTGGGATTGCATGGGTGAAAAGCTGCATGTGAAAATGCATATGGTTGATGACTATAGCTCCTGAATGTAATTGTAATCTTCTGAATGTAATTGTAATCTTGGAATAGACAGACAACATCGTGAGATGCTTGTATGAAGTTTCCAATCCATTCCACAAATATCTGTTTGTATATCAATTCATGCCACAGCATGTTGCCTCTGTACTGAGGAGTGACTTCTGATGCAAGAGTTTGCATTTAGGCTTATGAAAACATCCATAATGGCAACATGACAAGGACCTTCTTTTTCTATGGGAAATGCTTTGTTATGAATGCATCAAATTTTCTTCCCTCCAGAACATTCATAATGGCAACAGCATAAGGACCTTCTTTTCATATGGATAATGCCCCCCCACACACACCACAAAAAAAAGGAAAAAAACGGTAATATCTTAAAGTAATAATTTCTTAATCATTGACATTTTGACAATTGTTTAATGAAACATTGTAAATATTTAGGCTGGTTGCTAGTTTATGCTCTTGAAACTGCAACCAACACCAATAATTGAAATTATAGCACAGCACAATAGGTTTACCATTGAATCAAAGTTAAATGCTTTGTTGCAATCTGAGGCAAAAGCATTTCACATGTTGATTCATTAGTTGGTCCCTGAAGACAAGTGACAAACCCTATTTGAACATTCAACGAAACATTTGTACAAAAATATTCCCATTGAGAGTTTATAATATGTATGAACAGCCAACCCATGAAACCAAAAGACGGCTAATTTCTTATCTCATGAATGCAGCTGTAGTTGTTTCTTAGATTGCCTATCTTTCCCAGATGGGTGCGCACACTGTTGACCATGTCGTGGATACATTTGGTGCCTTGTGTCCCCACTTCTTTGCCCATGTCAATTTGTCTTATTCAATTCTTTTTGATGACTTTCTTAAGGTTTGTCTTAAAGGCAGTAATGTATAATTTCCTCTTTAGCTGCTTCAAGATTAATCTATAATTGCCGAGGATCCTTATCTATATCCCAAAAGGTTCTGTTGTCTTTCTTTTCATAATTGCCATGGAAGAAGTATCTTACTTACATCCTATTTTAGCTTATGCACCTCCAGTCTTGAAGCATTATCTTCCAGGTATATTATGTTTCAATCTACCTGCAGTGGGTCCCATAATACCGGCTTGATTAAACGTGTTCCTCCACAGCTTAGATGCAAGCTGGCAAGAGATCAAGAGATGATAAATTGTCTCCTCATTGGTTCTGCAAAGGGCACAACATGAGGGGCCCATGAAGCCTCAGGACCTAGGGCTATCCTGTGTCAAGATTCTGTCAGAAATAGCAAGCCAGACAAACACCCAAGATTTTGGAATCAAGTAGCTGTTCCAAATTGACAGCCATTGGATGTCATTGAAGCTTTTTTGCCCTCTTTGAGACTCTAAGAACCCAGTTTGGACTCTTGCCATCTGAGACCATTGGAGCCTCATCTGTTGATTCCATGACAGTGGGAGAGGAAAGACTTAATTTCAATCCAATGATCACCCATGTCAATGTTGCTTTTACTTCCAAATTTACTGTGCTTTTGCTAGAGTATCTGCTTCAACTCACTTGGATAATAGTATGAACATCATTTTTTCCTGATTATTTTATTTATTATTGGTTATACAGGGGAATCGGTAACTTTGGATCATTATATACCTCCAGTCTTGAGTTCAATTCCAGCTGCTGTCACCGTAACACAGTGACTAGCTGCCATACGGGCATGAGGTTTACCACCGATCTCCTGGGGACTGGAACTGTGGTTGCACGCTGGCAAACACTTAAGTCTGCTTCCAATCAGTCTACTCGATTGGGCCATTTTTGTTTTGGGTATTATTTATATTTTTTGTTTGCTTATTCGTTGGACAGTTTGACCTGGTTTACTGTTTTGTTTTTTTGGTACAAAGGACCCAAATTTTGGTCCTAGTTCTTAACACTTTTTTTGGGCCAAGATCTTCTGAAATTGGTTTTTCCCTTTATGGCACTTAGGACAGAAGCTGAATGCGTCCCTCTTTTGTTTTAATGGCACACTGATAGAAATTCTTAAATTATGATTGTCCACTTATTAGTATCTCTGTTCACATTCCCGAAGTGAACAATTATAACTGCTATCAAATTATTGAACTTCCGATCACTATCATGTGTTAGGATGCAAGCATTTTGAGGCTTGTAAATTAGCTTTTTTGTTTACCCGTTCAGCTTGGGAGGCTCAGAAAATATTTTACTAAGACACCACCAGTTGTGTTGAATCATTTGGCATAGATGGTCATCTTTGACAATTAGGTCCTTTGTTCAAATATTAAAAAACAGGAAAAAAAGGGATCATAGCTCAATGAATCAACTAAAGTAATTGTTAGAGCTCAATGAAGCAGTGATGCAGCTCCAACATGATGGGGATCTCATGTGCAAGTTATTGAGAGCTGACAATGATCAAGAAATCAGGTGCATTGATGTGTTATACTATAGTGAACATAGGAGAACATTTGTAGTGATAAAAGAGAGAGAAATATGTTCAGCTAAGCATATTGTCGTGATTGCAAAGAATGCAAGTTCCAAAGAAAGTTCCTTCTTCAGGGCATCTCGGCAATATCTTAGATTGTTGCACACAAAGAGCAATTTTTTGTGGAAAATGGCCTATGGACAAATAGAAAGGGGGAAAGTTCTACTTCTTGAAGACCTTAAATGCAATATCGAACAATAAACAAACCAGCATTTTTCAAGCAGAGCACCAAGTCGTGTGGCTAGTGGAAGTCTTTGACATCATCAAAGAGGTAACTAATAAGATAAATACATGTCATTTGTGAACTAATAAGATTGGAAATTGGCTATAACCATTTACAGGTCACAATGGTCTTGAAACGTTGGCAAAATCATGCAAGTTTCTGATCAACATGGAGATATCAGTGTTCTGCAATGCTCAAATTCCAACCTTATCCAGAGTAACGCCTTCAGAATGGCTTTGGTAGTAGTGTCCTAGAGTGCCAAACAAGATAGCAACTAGATTAGATATATTACACTACTAGCACTAGTTGCTCTGGCAGGTTTATAAGCTTGGAATTTGATGACCATCTGTCTGTTTGGTGACAGATATCTCATAGATGCCATTTAACTATGATTTCAATACTAGGTTCCAGGTGAGTTGTCATAATGCATGCATGACTACATTTAGTATTCTCAATCACGAGAAAAGTCTGCAGTTCTTTTTAAAGCTCCATTTGCAGGAGTTTAAGTATGAAGCTTTTATTAAGGTTGCATTTATAGGAGTGAAGTATGTAGATTGTGTTAATGCACACGCAGAAGATCTGATTGACTATTATGGCACCTGGTGAGACAACTAGAAAAGGAACAAAAATATTTGACTTGAGTTGCTTGCAATCTATGGGAAACATGCAGCAAGAGTTCAAGAAAACTCATTTGGAGACAAATATCTATTTGAACTTTAAAATTCCACATAAGAAATAGAAGAAAATTAAGACATTGGTGAGTCTCCAAAAGATAGAAGAAACGTGCTTGATAGAAGTCTGATAAGGAAAGTTTCAAGGTTAAATGTTATATATGGTACAACTGGTATAGATTTAGTTTTGGTGCTAGCAATTTTATAAGCTCTTACTAGTGTAGTTATGGAGTTAGAAATTGGAAATAGTGGCATGAGGTCATTTTGGTTTAGTCCTTGACACCAACTTCTATTTCTTGCCATAGATCTATAAAAAATGATAAATCATCTTGTTGATGTCAACTTTATTAAATTAATTGATAATTTTTGAGCTTATAAATATCTCTTTGGATTGGTGTGATTTTGTATGTTCTAAAATCTGTGAGACATTAGGAGCTCGAAGACCCCTTAACTAATCACACGATTATTTTCCAATCTGATTGCAATCAATTTACACATTTATAACTACAATAATGAAGGGAATGAAACCTTGTTTTGAAGCGTATCTTTTAAAGTAGGTATCGCTGACAGTGCTTTATTCATCTAAACTTCCATATCTACTCAAGTGATAGCAATAATAAATTGGGAAAGCAATATTTAATTCTTCATTGTTGTATTGAAACTTGTAAATGACAATTATAGGGAAAATCCCAAGCGGCATGGAGAACTTCACAACCATCCCATTGGAATATTGAATGGAGTGAACACAGCACCGATTGAACCATACAAAAGTGTAAAAGAAAATAGAATAATCTTGGAAGGCACCAATGATTAATAAATGATAGGAAAACTGCAAAATACATGACAAGTGATTGGTGAGTGGATGTATTTGTATCTGTACACTTCAATAACAAGTAGACACAAATTCCAATGACACTGGACCATGATAGCTTATTAATCTATTTAACTTTAAAATGATTTATTTAACATTAACAAGGATGATATTAATTTGGACATTCTAGTGGTCAGGGTTTTGGGTTTTTTTCGGGAGACCCAGGTTTAAATCATGGTGGGGCATGATGTGTGTAGTGGTTAGGGGTTGGGCTCTCTTTCAGGAGACCTAGGTTTAAACTATGGTGGAACATGATATATGTGTATTTGTGAACTTGTGTTAAAAAAAAAATTAACATGATCTATTTAAAATTAACAAGGATGATATTAATTTCGACATTCTAGGGTTTTGGGTTCTCTTTGGGGTCTTTAGGGAGACCTAGGTTTAAATCATGGTGGGGCATGATGTGTGTAGTGGTTAGGGCGTTGGGCTCTCTTTAGGAGACTTAGGTTCAAACTATGGTGGAATATGATATATGTGTATTTGTGAACTTGTGTTAAAAAAAAAATTAACATGATCTATTTAAAAATTAATAAGGATGATATAAGGTCATTACAAATCCATGGGCCCTTTTCAACAATTAATTAAATAATAATATGCTGGCACAATTGGCCATGCCAATCATGATGTGTATATGAAAACTTATGTTAAAAAACAAATTAATATGATCTATTTAAATGAAATGAAAGATTTTAATTACGTCACTAACCGCCAAATATAGTTTATGGGACCTTAAATATAAAATAACAACTACTCAACGATATAACTATCTCCCTTTTCAACAATTAATTAAATAATAACATGCTGGCACAATTGACCATGCCAATATCATAAAACTATCTCAACATCCCAACAATTAATTAAGTAATAACATGCTGGCACAATATCATAAAACTATCTCAACATCCCAACAATTAATTAAATAATAACATGCTGGCACAATATCATAAAACTATCTCAACATCCCAACAATTAATTAAATGATAACATGTTGGCACAATTGGCCATGCCAATACCATATAACTATCTCCTTTTTCAACAATTAATTAAATAATAATATGCTGGGACAATTGGCCATGGCAATACCATATTACTATCTCAGCATCCCCTATAGGAATGATAGGGACATGGGAAGAAATTACTAACAATCCTCTAATGGAAACTACATATGAGGTTGGTCTTGAAGGCCAATGGAGGTGACTTTGGACATGGCCTTCTTGAAGACACATATGTAAGCTCAACTTGTCCATTTTGTCGATGTCTTTGATGTGGTACATGTGGATCTCAATATGCTTTGTCCGTTGTTGTTTGATTAGATTGTAAACCATTTGGATGACACCAATTATAATTACGCCGAGAGGCGTTCCTACAATGGTAGATAGGAGTGGGAGGCAAAGACGTCATACATATGTAAGCTCAACTTGTCCATTTTGTCAATGTCTTTGATGTGGTACATGTGGATCTCAATATGCTTTGTCCATTGTTGTTTGATTAGATTGTAAACCATTTGGATGACACCAATTATAATTACGCCGAGAGGCGTTCCTACAATGGTAGACAGGGATGGGAGGCAATACATGTCACGCTGTAAACAATTTTTTTTAATTAAAAAAATCGACATTAACAAAAACATTTAAAATATTATTATAATATTAATATTAGTATTTTAAGTTGGACTATAGTATTATTAATATAAGACTAGCTTAGATATAAAGGATATATATCTAAAAACTCCGCCTATCTTGGAGATCACACCTCCAAGAAATGAGATAGGTGCCTCGAGATTGATAACTTTCGACGTTTTTAGATATATATCCTTTATATCGAAGCTAGTATTAAATAGTGACGGGCCTTGGGGTGCTAATATTAGTCCAAATCTAATCCACTTATTATGTTTTTATATTATCATGACACTACAATATTTGGCGTTTTTATTTTTAGTTTATTTATTTTTTGGAGATTTAATGTTAGTATTGATGATAAGTTTTAATATTAAAATATTATATAAATATTATTAGATATAATTATTTTACATGTTGTACCTGGGGGTGCAATGCAACGGTTTGGGCTTTGGTTTTTCTTCGGGAGGTCCAAGATTCAAAGAGTGGCGTGAGTGAGTGTGTGAGGGGGTGGGTGTGTGTCTCCTTGGTGGAGTTGTTGTAATAGGTTGGGGGATTCTTGGTCAAAATCCCCATCTTTTAATATTACCCCCCAAAAAAATGGTGGAGTTGTAATAGGTTAGGGGATTCCTGGTCAAAACCTCCATCTTTTAATATTACCAAAAAAAATATATATATTTTACATGTGTGATAAGTGGGAGTGATAGGTAGTTGGCCATTATAAATATGGAAAATATTGGATAAATATTATATAAGATATAATTATTTCAAAGATGTAATTATTGCACATGTATGCATAAGTGAGAGTGGTAAGTAGCGGGACATTATAAATATGGGCAAGGACTCATAGAGAGGAAATGAAGAGAAGAATATTGTAATTTATCTCCGGTTGAGATATAATAAGGATTGGTTTCTTTCAAATAAGGAACATTGTATGATGTTGCCCTACCTCAAAGGTTCAAATTGTATGGTGTTGCCCTACCTCAAGGGTTCAAATTATAAATTGAATACATTGCAACAATTTATAAAATTGTCTTGTTTCATTTTATGTGGATTATTTATTATGGTTGTTTAGTTAATATTTTTGCAAATTGTAATAATTTATGTGGATGAGCGAGGTTCTTGACAAGTGGTATCAAAGCGTTTTTTGGGGTTTGTTTTATTTTATGTGGATTATTTATTGTGGTTGTTTAATTAATATTTTTGCAAGTTGTAATAATTTATGTGGATGAGCAAGGTTCTTAACAAGTGGTATCAAAGCGTTTTTCAGGGTCGTGTTTCACTATAGAAGTGTCAGTACTAGAGGATATTTGAGGGCCAAGTTTAACTAGAAGTTTTGGTGCTTAATAAGCACCTGCATTAGGCTAATAACCTTTTGTAGATTCGAGTCTAAGTCTTGATTGCTTAACTAGTTTGAGTGTCGCTAGTGAAAAAAAGTCAACGACCCCACACCTTGTGAGAGTATACAAAGAGTTGTCGTTTAGAGGTAAAATCGTGGCTGGTTTCTCAACAATTATTCTTTAGGGAAATATTGTTGGTAATCAAAGAGTGGTACTCGCTTAGACAACCTTTGTGGTCGGTGATATTTACCTTAAGCCACTAGAAGCCAAAGTCTAGGGTCCAGTTCGTTGCTAGAATTTTTATAGAAGTGCCATACAACCAACAACTTCAACAATAGTCTCTGCATACTTTTACAATCTTCAATAGTTCCACAACTTTTGTAGAGTAGACAATTACAAGTATAGAAAACAACCAATTTGTAGTTGATAACAGTTTGTCAAAAAAAAAGTTTGCAGTTGGTAGTAGTTGCCAAAATAACAACCTGTAGAGCAAGCTAATTTTAGAGGAAAAAAAGTCTGTAGAGCAAACCATTATTTGTGCTAGTTTGAGTGCAAAAAGTACCCAATCTAAAAAGCATCAATACAAAAAAAGTAGTTCGCAGAGCAAGTTGTTATCAGTATTAAAAAAAAGTTTGTAGAGTAGCAACTTGGTAGCAGTTTGCAGAGTAGCAGTCGTAGTTTGCTAGCAGTGCCTAAATACCCAGTCTGCAATTTGGTGGCAGTTCATTTAAAAAACAATTCTATTGTTTGGTAATAGTTACAAAAAATCTACGATTTGAAAGCAGTCCGAAAGTGGCAGTTTGTTCAAAAATAAATAGAGAGAGAAGTCTACAATTTGTTTAAAAATAAATAGAGAGAGAAGTCCGCAGTTTGGTAAAAAATCTGCAATTTGAAAGCAATTTGTTCAAAAAAAATCCAAGTTTTGTTTTTTTTTTTGGATTTGAGGTCATGGAGTTGCCAATATTCACTAAAAAAAAGATATTGATGTTCAAGAATGGTGGATGAAGTTTAAATATCTATATTTTGATGATGATTATTGGAAAGCCTACCTTGGAAAATTTTTAGACAAAGAAGCTATTTCTTGGTAGGTAAGTTTTATTAAGAAAAATCAAAATTACACTTGGGAAGAAATGGAGCAAACATTTTTTAGTCAATGGGACCCATATAACAACATAACTAGTTTGAAGGTCACCATCAAAGGCTATGTAGAAGAAACGAATAGCCCTAAAAAAGAACAAAATAAAATTTAGAGAGAATGTGCGTGAAATTAGCAAAGGAAAAGATAATGATGATAGTGTGCAGATAGAAGGAAGCACAACTTGGATGTTAGAGGAGTCAAATAGTATTCAAAAGGATCTATGTCTGCCACAATGCATAGAAGAAATAAACAAAATAAATAGGCATACCAACAACTATGTAAAAAAAATAAACAAGCAAATAATTTGTGAAAAATGACAAAAGAAAAAGAGAAGGATGATAGTATACAGACTAAAGGAAGCACCAAAGGCTATGTAGAAAATTTTGAAAATATGAAGAAGTTGATGAAGAGGTAAAAGGTTAGTAGAGAGGTAAGTGATCTAATTTAGAATTTCTTTCAACCGCATTCATATTCAAATCAGATAACTTCTAACCAAATATTTTTTAGCTACCAATCTTCTATATTGCTAGGATTTAGGCATAAATGTTTGCGCTCCCCAAACCCCCAAAAAAAGTATTAGGTGTGTTGAGATCCTTATAGGAACTTATCTCATTTTGATTGTCTCATCAATAATACTTTTTTCAAGTAGGCGAGTTCTACCCAAGCCTTGTTTGACTAGTGGTGTATGTTTGATCCTTCGACTTCCACATGTTTGGAATGGATAGGACACTTGCAGTGCAAAAATATGACTAGGAATAATTGTATAAGTCGAAAGAAGCATCAACCAAGGAATCAAGACAAGCACCACAACATACAAAAATACATCAACTTCAACCCTCTTGTTTACTTAGCCATTGACTCCATGAGTTCCTCTTCTACCCCTCTCGCGAAACATTACAACTCATTTGACCCTCCCTTAAGTCTAGAACCAAAGGTTTACCATTACCTTCAAATACTGACAAGAAAATTGCATCAAAGGATTGATCAGGTCAGCTATAGTCAAACCACTTGTACAAAGTCTCATGCATCGAAACACGGTTGGAGGAATTTTTTGTTCAATATGCTAGAGGGTAGTGGGACCTTGAACTTCCAAAAATAGAGCATGTTGTATGTACAATGGCCAAAAAATGACAAGGTCATTCATGTCCAGGGTTTGCAAGCACCACATTCCAATGGAAAAATGTTGAAGAAGGGCAACAAGGGGATCTTCACTAAGATTTATTGTATGGAAGTCATGACCTCTAAGCAATCACCTCATGCTCTCCCTTTTGAAATGTAATATCTTCTTGATGAGTATTCTTAGGTTTTTGAAGAACTCAAGGTTCTTCCCAAGTGGACACATGTGTTAGAAAATTAAAAGCAGGCAAGCTAATACGCGATATTTACGTGGAAACCCTGCTATGTGTAGGTAAAACCACAAGGCATTCACAGCTATAATATTTTATTAATCTTGTTGAAAATATGTTGAATATTTTCCATGTTATTTTGGTGGGGTTAACACTAAAAGGTACTGGATGTTGTGTACGATATATTTACCAAATTTTTAGGGTTTTAAGTTATTTTTAGACCCATATGGGCTTTTAGGGTTACTATATTTGAACCCTTGTTTTTTCGTCCATGATATTATAAAATCCATGCATGTGCCTTTGTTATATATATCACACTTGCATTAGGGTTTGAATAGAGAGACAACATAAGGATATTATTGTATTGGAGACGGTCAAGTTAATGCAATAATAAGATAATATTGTGCTAGTTTTCCCGGTTGAGGGTTTCCAAGATAAATATTGTGTAATGTGTGAATCTACTATCTTCTTCCTTTGATTCTACAATTATTGCTTTTCTAGTTTTAGTTTATTGGGGCTCTTTATTTCTCTTCAAATCGCAAGGAACTATTTCACATTCACACCCTTTCTTCTATATATACTAATACAAGGGGTCATTCCTTTTTATAGGAAAACCACATTCAATTAATTGTCGTTTATATTAATTGCAAGGGTCCCACGTCGTACGATTGTATCACGACAAAGAATCACTATAAGCCGCACCACCATGCACCACTTTGTTGAAGAACATTGGAGATCTAAATATTGACTTCACCTCCTAACAACATGATCATGCTATTCACCTTATTCCAAAGAGTCAACCTCTCAATGTTTGTCTCTATGTCTATGCCTAGCTTTAAAATATGAAATTGAGAAGCTGGTTCAAGAGATCTTGAAGCAAGGTATTATTTGCCCTATTACTAGTCCCTATTCATCATCGGTCATCATAGTCAAGTGCAAAGACAATTCTTGGCAGATGTGTCTAGATTTTAGACCACTCAACAAGATCACTGTAAAACATAAGTTCTCTATCTTGTTATTGATGATTTTTTGGATGAATTGCATAGTGTAAAGATTTTTGCTAAACTAGAATTGCATTTTGGGTTTTCATAAAATTAGGGTTCAAGAGGAGAATGTTCCAAAAACTTCTTTTCGTACTCGTGAGGGTCATTATGAGTTTTTGGTCATGCTTTTCAGTCTTACAAGTGCCCCTTCAACTTTCCAAATTTTAATGAGTTTTGTCTTCTATCTTCTCCTTTGTAAATTTGTATTAGTCCTTTTTGATGATATTGTAGTCTACAATAAGTCTTGGGAAATCCATTTGCATCATGTTAGACATGTGTTCCAATTTTTGGTAAAGAACAATTATATTTTAAATGGTCGAAATGTTCCTTTGGTGTATACGAAGTTGAGTATCTTGGTAATATAATATCTCATGAAGATGTCAAGGTGGACCTTAATAATATTAAGGCCATCCAAGATTGGCCAATACCTAAATCTCTTAAGTGTCTTAGGTTTTTTTTGGAGGGGCCTCACTAGGTATTACAGGAAATTTGTCAAGAATTATGGGAAGATTGTAGCTCCTCTAATGACTCTCACCAAGAAGGATGCATTTGTTTGGTTTGATGAGACTATAAGAGCCTTCATTGCCTTAAAGGAGGCTATGCACATCACTCCTGTTCTAGCTACTCTACAATTTAGTAAGCCTTCTATCATTGAATGCAACACTTCTAGCATGAGTATCGGTGTTTTGACAAAAAGGTCATCCCCTGAATTTTTAAAGTAAACAACTCTCTAGCTAGAGTCTAGGTCATTCTATTAATAAGAAGATGTTTGTCATCTTGCATATGGTGGGCAAATGGAAGTCTTACTTGTTGGATTGACTATATATTATTAAGATTGATCATAACAATCCCAAACATTTCTTGGAATAACTCTCTTGTCTAGAATAAAACAAATGATTAACCAAGCTTTTGGGCTATAAATTTGAGATTGAATATAATAAATGGAAGGATAATGTAATCACGAATGTCCTTTCTAGCAAGTATGAAGATTTTGCAGCTATCCAAGCTATATCCAACCCCCATCCCCTTTGAATCACCCAACTTCAATATGAATGACAATCAAATCCTGAGACTATTTGTTTGATACATGAAGTTGACGCTGGTAACATGCACAATCTATTGTTATAGTAGTTTGATGAAATTCTAAGGAAGAAGGAAAAAATTTATCACCTTCAATATTCTTAGGTCATGACAACATTCTCCCTTAGTAGGAAATTTTATATTTCTTCAAACCTGTGAGTGGGTTAAGAAATATTTTTCTTGGAAAGCAGTGAACACTGATGTCAAATGATTTATGGTTGAATATGAAGTGTGCCATAGGAATAAGGACAAAACAATCAAGTCTTAAGGAGTGTTGTAGCCCCTTCTTATACTAAATCATTAGCGAGGATATATTTCCAAGAACTTAATTGAAAATATTCCTAGGCCAGAGGGCAAAACTATGATTTTTGTGGTGGTGGATTATCTTTCAATGTATACCCATTTCTATGCTCTACAACATCCTTTCATTGCCAATAAGGTGACCAAGGTATTCCTTCTTATTTTCAAACTACATGGTATGCCTAAGTCTATTGTTTGTGATCATGACCCTCCTTTCTCTAGCAACAATACCACTTAGAGTTATTCATTGTTAGAGGTACTCAACTTAATATGAGCTCTTCCTATCACTCTCAATTAAATGGCTAAGCAAAATTGTAAACAAATACCTACATATGTGAGATGCTTTTCCCAAGATAAGTAGTATCAATAGGTTAAATGTCTTTTCTTAGTAAAATGATACTACAATACTTCTTATCATATTTTCACTAAGACATCCTTGTTTGAGGCATTGCATGGGTAGAAATCCCCATCCTTGACAGACTATCTTTTGGGCTCTTCTCTTGTGGCTCAAGTGGATGATTTCCTATAGTAGCATCAGATTATCCTCTCGCTCCTCAAGGACAATATTTTTCAAGCCCAAAATCATATGAAGTAGCAACACGATTTACACCACTCTGAATAACACTTTGAGGTGGGCAATATGGTCTTTTTGTGGCTTCAACCGTATAAACAACTTTCTTATAAAGATAAAAACTAGCCAAAAGCTTGCACCTAGATTCTATGGTCCCTACATGGTATTTGTCGAATAAGGGATTCATCCTACCTCAAAAAAACATATATTTTTTAATGTTTGTGTGTCTTAAGCAGGTACTTGGTTAGAAGGTGCAGTCGTAGATAAAACTTCCATAGTTGAATGAAGAAATATGGGTTGACTTGGAATTGGAAGTAATGTTGTAGTCATGAGTCCAAAATTTATGGTCTTGCCAAGTGTAGGAGCTACTCATCAAGTGGCAATACCTTCTTCAAGAAGATGCGATATGGGAACCAATGACCATTCTCCAAAAAATTCGAGCTTTAAGGACAAATCTTTTTGAGTGGGAAGTCATGTAATGACCTTGACATAATTTGTTGTCTATATTAATTTTGTTGGCTCGGGCCTATAGATTAGGATAGTTGATCCTTTTGCATTAGGGTTAGGTTTTGCTATTTTGTTAGACTAAATAGGAGAGATGTGAGGTAGTTGGATAATCATTCATTTGTGTAACTTCTATTGCCTCTAATACGCATAAGAGACTTCACCCTCTCTAAGTGAATGGGATTGTTTCTGAGATTAGAAATATGATTTGTGATAATTGGATTTATCATTATGGAATCTAATTTTGTTGCAAATATTCTCGTGAATACTATTTATGCTATTGTTATTATGGAATTTGTTGTTGAATTTACTATTTTTAAGAATTGTTTCATTACAATATCATGTGAATAAGGAACACATGTTGACTTATGATAATCACAATTACCACCCCAATTTACGTCATAATAACCATAAAACAAAGGTGGAACTCTAACAATGTAAGGAATACCATGTGAAGTTTACCTCCCAAGTAACTAAGATTGTTTCTAGTAGATTTCTAATGACTCGACGAGGCTTCATGTATTTGGACATTAGATTGACAACAAATCTAATATTTTGCCTAATGTGAGTCAAGTAGCAAAGGCTTTGTCAATGAAAGACTTGTACAATATGGCATCCATTGGAAGAGAATTATACTTTGTAGTATAGATTTTATTCTTAAACAATAAGAGCGAATGGATCAAAAGAACATACAACAAGGAGGGAACAACAATATAGAACTTAACACCATTTTACTGTGTGCAATTGATATACAATAATTATAACAACATGATCTTGTCACACAACAATACGAGATGATCTCTTGTGTTCATACCAATACCAATAACACAACATAATGATGATCCAACAAGTCAATGATACAACACCACCACACTTCAATGATCCCATTCAACTACTCTCATATGGAATACATACAAAATGGAAAGGAGGTAGATGATTACAATTCCTAAAAATTATCCTCGTATTAAACTATAAACTAAATTACAAACTAACCACAAAACACAACACATTGTCTTATCATGTTCACAACATCTATGATGTGTATATGATGACAATTTGTAACACTAATTGATCAATGCTTATTATAATTCATTGATCATCACATGTAACAACCCTTAACAAAACTATTTATGTACAATATAAAATACACTTATTAACTCGTTGAGGTAGCGTCACATCCGTCTAATTATTTTGATTAGGTTGACAACCTACATCTATAATCTCCTTTAGACTTGTAAGTATCCTCGCTGACATTTTGAACAAACACTAGGGATAGAAGCCCTCATTGTACTACTTGAATCTCCTATAGCACTCATCTCTCTTTCTCTATTTTGTACAACTATTGGATTCACAATTATGATAGGCAATGCCCATTGCAACATGTGTTGGGGTTTGGGAGTATGATTCTCATTATAGGGTCAAGGGGTAACATGATGTGGGCCTTTGCTTAACTTATATACAACACTAAAACTATTTCTTAGACCTTTAAGTGCTACTATCCAACAATGACAATGATGAACTTCCTATTTGAAAGGAATTGAAAATTGTAGAAATATACAGTTCTAGTGTCAATGGGTAGTAGACAAAGCCATCCACGACAATGTTGTGCTTGATTTGGACTCAGATGACTCAAACTCATAGAATGACTCAAACTTGCAAAATGACTTGGAGTCATACAATGACTCAAACTTATTGGAATTTGTAGACTTGAGGAATGGTGAAGGCAAATATAGTGTCATGTCGTTGAGTGACAATGTATCAATGATGGTAGGTTGAAGAAACAAGCCAATGATGAACATGATAATGATAACAACATGAGGTAATTCAAAACTACTGGAGAACGACCAAGGGAATACCAAAAACAAATTAGGCTTAGACCATGACAATGAATACTTTGGGACTAACGATAATCAAGGAAAGTTATGCAAACCACAAGAAAGAGAAATATGTTAATGATGATGAGAGAGCTATAGATGATGATGATGACCAAATGTTTGCCAATTATGACAACAATGAAATACTTGTTGATGGTGTCAACGATGGGAAGAGACTAGGTAATGACAAAGATTAGGTGGCCAATAATAGGAATCAAATGGCCAACAATATCCTGCAATAGTTTACATATGGGATGGACTACAACTCTATCGATAAGTGCATAAATGGAATTAGAGACTATGGTGTGGTGAGGACTATTGACAAGGACAAGGGCAACATAGTTGAAAATTATCTTTTGAATGTTGATGACAATGATTACTATTGAAAACAAGTTTAGGTTTATGTTGTCAATGAGGGGTTGATCGATGAAATTGTTGTCATTGTTAATGACATTAGTATTGACAACAATGAGAATAGATTAGACAATGATGATCAAGCATTTTTAATCGACAATGGAAAAAATGGCATTGATTATGTCAACTTTGTTTGCTAAAAACTTGTCTATGACTTCTTCAAATGGCCTTCCATTGGCAATAGCTTCATTTATAAGACTAGCACTGGTAATTTTTTCTTTGGAATGCTTGTGGATTGAGTGGTTTGTGAATAGTCACATTGAGCCTAAGAAGAACAACATCATATTGGACTACAACAATGAGCCTAAGTCCATAGCCATTGATTATGCAGAGTTAGGTGGTACTAACGACCATGACTAACACCAAAACTTCTACCAATGTAGGGTTCTAAATTCAGTCAACCATTTTCCAAAAACAATTTTTGAGTGCATTGATGATGTCTTTCCAACCAATAGTAAATTTGTCCAACATGGTTAAATCTCTACAATGTATGTCTTCCATAGAAACACCCTTGCCTTGGATGTGAGGAGAAAGAACCACCAAAATTATTTTTTGCCCTTCATTTCATCTTAGCCCAAGGTTTTCTTTGGGTTGTCCCTACTCAAACTCCACCATTGTCCAGGCCCCTTCTAGCTAAATTCTTCCCCAATGTGCACTTCTCTCTCTATTGAATCAAAACTTTGATATATTTTCCTTGTGTGTTTTATAATTTTTTTATAAAGGAAATTTCTCTCTTCCTTTCTGCCTTCTAAGTATTAATAAAATTCCTTTTATTATTTAAAAAGCAATTATGACCGTTATATGCATCGAGCTTCCTATTTTTGATCCGCACCTCATAACACCAGTAATGTTGACGTCTTCCCTTGCTTCATCAGATAGAATCGTTCTTTTAACAAATTGACTCCCCTTTTTATTTTTATTTTTTAAATTTTATAGTATCAATTTTTTAAATAACTTCTTTCTTATTCTCTTTAATTTTGTCATTGTGTTCAGACTCAAAAATAATTGTTTTGCCTTTATGCTTGTCCTCTTGTCATTCAATGATCTTCCACAACTCCACTATACATGTTATCTCTTGTGTAGTTAGAGTCTCAATTTGGCACTATAGCCTTTCACTCTTCTGTTATAATTGCCCCCTTTTATATCATATCTCCAATTATGTTCTTGTAATTTGAGCCAATATATTGGGTTTGTTTGCCCCAATATTAGTTTATTCTTTAGTCTCCAATGTGTCAACATCCTCCAATGTATTGTCCTCTTCACTCATTAGTTTTGCATCATTCAAGACTCTATTTTCCTCTGACCTCCAATTTTGAAAGTAATATATCATCTGACATAGTATTTGAAATTTAGTTGAAATTCTTCTTTTTGTCTTCTTGTTATTTGGACCTCATGTTCTCTGACTTCACTCCTTTATTCGACTACTTTTTTACCATTGTATGTTGTTAAAATATGCCCCTCTATGTTGTATCACTCATAACTTATATTTGCAAGGTTAAGTGGGTTCTATTTCTTCTTATTCCATCATTGGCCTAGGTTTTGACAATTGGGTCTCCCCTGCCTCTTCACTTGTTGATCTACCACCCCTTGGACTGTCATCAATTGGTGATGTCCTATCTCTTTTTTGATTGGCTTTGTAACATAAAAAATATTAATCTCTCAAATGAATCCTTGTACTGACTTGACACCTCCAACGATTTGTTTGAACTCTCAATTTTTGGCTCATAATCAAGGAAGTTTACTTGTTCATTTGCTCTGTCTACATTGTCAATCTCCTTTATATATAGAAACAAACATCATGGATGAAATACTTCATAGTTGCCCATATACAAGTGGTATAGACCACTGCTAGAGTGTCACCCATCTTCCATGATCTTCTCTAACTCAAATATATTATCTTCCTTTGTTTCCCACTCGATTTGTTCTTCCCTTTCTATTGTTAGATGATAAAATTTATGATTTATTTGATGTCACATCTTCTCCAACCAACTAGTTTGGCAAGTTTATGGTAAAATTGTGCTATCCCATCTTAAACATCAATAAATATTTCTCCTAGTTATGATAAGCTTTTATTGTCCTTAACCAACCTCATCCCAACAAGGCATCATAGGCAAGCTTGTGCATTGTAATGGCTACAAAATATTAGAATGAATGTTTGATCAATTATGCTAACTTTTTGTGTTGTTAATAGACCCTTCATATTGATACCATATTGGTTAGCTCCAATCATCTGATGATACCACATCTTCTCCAACCAACTAGTTTGGCAAGTTTATGGTAAAATTATGGTATCCTATCTTAAATATCAATTGATCTTGATTCCACTTATGATAAACTTTTATTGTCCTTAACCAACCTTGCTCCAACAAGGCATCATAAGCAGGCTTGTGCATTGTAATGACTATAAAATCTTAAAATGAATGTTTGATTGATTATGCTAACTTTTTGTGTTGTTAATACACCCTTCATCTTGATACCATATTGGTTAGCTCTAATCATCTGATGATATCATGTCTTCTCCAACCAACTAGTCTGACAAGTTTATGGTAAAATTGTGGTATCCTATCTTAAATATCAATTTATCTTGATTCCACTTATGATAAACTTTTATTGTCCTTAACCAACCTTGCTCCAACAAGGCATCACAAGCAGGCTTGTGCATTGTAATGACTATAAAATCTTAAAATGAATGTTTGATTGATTATGCTAACTTTTTGTGTTGTTAATACACCCTTCATCTTGATACCATATTGGTTAGCTCTAATCATCTGATGATATCATGTCTTCTCCAACCAACTAGTCTGACAAGTTTATGGTAAAATTGTGGTATCCTATCTTAAAAATCAATCGATCTTTATCCTAATTATGATAAAATTTTATTGTCCTTAACCAACCTTGTCCCAACAAGGCATCATGGATAGGCTTGTGCTTTGCAATGACTATGAAATATTAGAAAGAATATTTTATTGATTATGCTAACTTTTTGTGTTGTTAATACACCATTCATCTTGATATCATATTGGTTAGCTCCAAGTAGTAAAAATTAGGTTAATGTCAATGTTCATAGCTCCCTCCACATCTCCTTCAAGAGTAAATTCACACTTGACCCACCATCCATGATGTCTTGTGTCAAGATATGGTCTAATATCTCTGTGTGCAATATTATTAGTTTCTTTCCTTTGTGAACCATCAAAACTAAAGGATCAAGGAATTGGTCACATGTTGTAGTATTTTATGGTACCTTTTGTTTTTCTTCTTTCTCCTTTATCTCTAGGTCTTACAACATCTCTCCAACCATAAAGTGTCCAATTATAGTACTAACTTCAACAAGGTTGTCATGTTCACTAGTACACTTATCTGCAAACATTGATGGCTCTTCCATCATCATGCTTTTTCCTTTGTTATTTCCATTGTTTGCATCTTGCTCCTTTACCATCTTGTCTTTGATTTTTTCTTAGGCCTCCTACCATCTCTTCCTATCTATTATAGCATCAACATACTCCTCCATCTTCTTTGCCTATACCTGAGTTATTGTAAGGATATCTCTCATCCTTGTGATCCTTTATTCAATATCAATAAGATTGGCATTTTTACTATTGCTACTACCATTCTTCTTTGGGCAATTAGCTTCCTTATGATTTCCTAGTTGACATCATCAAAACATCATCAATGTATTATTACCAACTATTGTGTTAGTGTAATTCCTTGCAAAGTGTCCCCACTCTTGGAACTTCTTGCACTACACAATGGATCTTTTGTTAGAGTCATATTATAATCTCTCTCCTCCACTAGACCTATTGCTACATTGATCCTACCTAGTAGGTATTCTTCCTTGGTGGCTGTTCTGCTAACCTTCATTCATCACTCCTTGTCCATTCTTCAAGGTGCTTAGTTTCTAATCAACATCTAACTTTTGCATTGTTAGGGTTTGGTACCTCCTACTTTTCAAATTGAATGGGAAATCTACAACAAAAGACCTATTTATTTC
The DNA here is from genome assembly GCA_028583015.1 of Wollemia nobilis. Taxonomy (NCBI): domain Eukaryota; kingdom Viridiplantae; phylum Streptophyta; class Pinopsida; order Araucariales; family Araucariaceae; genus Wollemia; species Wollemia nobilis. The sequence continues at coordinate 8,994,748 of JAQPPZ010002170.1, read as the reverse complement.
ATAGATATCATAATATGACTTCTTCGGACATAAACATTGGTGTGGCCTTTCATTTGACACTTCGAACACCATGTGCATTGCTTCTCCTTATTTTTTTTTTCTCTTCATGTTGTGAATTTCCCATTTTGGTCCTTCCTAAACGCTTGTATGTTTGCACCCATGTCTTCCTTGTCACTGTCAATGTCATAGTCTTCCTTACTCTAATTTATGCTTTCACAACTGACACAACATTCATTTAACTCTCCAAGTTAAGCACTCTGTTAAATGCTTCTTGGTATGTCATCTATGGTACCATATTCATCTTATTCTTAAGCATAAAAAGGAGTCAATCCATGAACCACCTATTTTGGAGACCATCACTTGGTTTGTTTCCCATTTTTTCATAAGCTCCTTCAAGCAATAATTATATGATTTATTTTTTTCATCCTCTTTTGCTTTGCAACAAATATTTATCCAATGGCCTTTGTGTTGTAATGTAGTAGTTTAAACTCCTCAAATTTTGTATTCAATTGATTCCATGAAGTGAATAGGTTCTAATATTTCAAATGATCACTACTCCTATAGCATGGCTAGAAACAACTCCAACAATGTTTCTTGATATCTTATCCCATTCAACTTCTATAACATCATATAAGTGTCAATACCTAGAAGGATCCTCTTTCCTACCTCTAAGTAACTTTAGGCTCTTTTTCCTGGTCACAATCATAACTACTGATTGTCTTGTTTTTGCCTAACTTGAAGTCAACTCATCAATTTATTTTCTATTGCCTCGCTTACTCTATCCAATTATTTTAAAGGTACTATTGTGTTGACCTCTTCACTTTCTATTATTCCATCAAACTCAATGTCCAACTATCTCCCAATTTGAATACTAATTCGTCTTCATGAAGAAACTATTGTAGGCTCTAGTTGACTCCTAAAGTTCCACCCTCTCATAGGCACTCTCCTCATTCATAGTCTTTGTAATGAAATCATGTTTCGTATACCTCTAAGCTCTCCCATCTGCACTTCTTATGCCTATACCCATGTTCTTATTTATCTCCTATCTCATCATCTTCATGATTTTTGTTAAACCTCCTTTATGGATGATATATTATTCATCAGTTCTATTGTCAACTCATTTGTTACCCTTGTCAACATCTTTATTGATTAAACCATCTTCTCTATCTTTAGTTCTTATTTTTAGGACTCCATCTACATTATAATTTTCTACTAAAAGATCTTCATTATCTCCATCTTCTCCACCTATTAGCAACATTGTCTCCAACAAATTATCCATTCCCTCCTCTAAGGGGACCAAATATGCTAAATATTTGGGGTTTTGTCTCCTTCCATAACTCACGAAGTATCCAAGCATCTTCATCCAAGGATAGGCTTTGTAAGGGTCCACCTTCTATACTCCCTTTCGCTTGAAAAAGGGGATCTTAGCGAATTTGTACATCTATGAATTTACAAACCTATACATTCATATTTGCTACTAATGACAACAACACAACATAATGATGATCCAACAATGTATGATACTACATTATAATTATTTAACAATCCCATTCAACTACTATCATATGGAATATATACAAATGGAAAGGGGGTTAGATGGCTACCACTTCCAACCATCACCCTTGTACCAAACTACAAATTGAATTGCAAACTAATCACAAAGTATAACACATTATCTTATCACTTTTGTGACAATTGTGACATGTACAAAATGATAATTCATGACACTACTTGATAATGCTTATTACAATTCATTAATAATCATATGTAATATCACTTAACTTTTTATATGAAATACAAAATGCACTTATTAACTCATTGAGGTGGCACCTAAAATGACACCATGTTCACCTGATTATTCTAATCATATTGGCTACCTACACACTTGATCATAAGCTTCAGTCAACATAATTTTTTGCGATGCTATTTGCATGTATAATAACGTAAGGAGTATGCATAGTATACTATTAGGTAGATTGTTCAAGAAAATTATAGCTCTATAGATTTTTTGGCATGATTGTGGCAACTATTAAGGAATAATAATATTAAAAAATATATCGCCTTAGTAAGGTATCCACATTAGGGATGAAGAATAATGAGAATGGAAAAGATCTAGTCAATATCATTGGACTTGTTCAAACCAATGGAAAATAAGTTGATTTCATGGTGACAAAGAGTCTAAGATAGGAATCAAAATGAAGAAAAGGGACCAAAAATATCCCAAAAGGTAGAGAAGAATAAAACTAGGTGTTAAAGATTTTCTAGTCTTAGTAGGCTAAGCACCATATTTAACCATGGAGGACATATCAAAGTGAATGACCAATGTTATAGATGGAAAATTGTTGATATTATTGTCAAAAAGTGGATAGAGTTGTTCATCCAAGGAATTGTCTTGAATTCTAATTTAGGTTTTATGCCCCCAATCTAAGTTTTAGCAAGATTTGATAGGGTTGTCAAAGGATTCCTTCGACCTTTGGATTTATGCTAGCTCCATGCTATCCTCATGTAAATCACTAATCTCAACTAAAATGCATGAAAAGTAAAACACAAAAAATAAAATTACAAGTTTAGATTACGAGAAATTGAAAGCAAATATGATTTTTACACCATACTGAGGACACCATGTTATTAATTTACACATGAGAAGTCAAATAACACCAACATACACCTATTCATTTGATTATAATTTGATAAGCAAATGACAAGATGGGCTAGAAGGGCCATACCACAACTGTTGTGCACTTAACAAACTAAGAGGGTGGTGGCACTGACGGCATGCATAACAACTTGTCAATTTCTTACCTCCTAAGTACAAAGCACAATGTGGATTTCCAGATTGTAGCTCTAAATTCTCATGGCCAAAATATGAATACAATAAGGGACCTAGGTCCCTATTTAAAGCAAAAGTTGACCCTTGCGTTACCTAGAGTGGAAAATAATTACTCCTAGTAAAAGTAAAAATTTGGGGGCAAATTTAGCAAAATGTTGCACCTTCAAATGTTACATCCTTCTAATTATACCTCTAATAGGATTAAAAGGCTCCAAAAATAACTTGGTGTGCCACTACATGCCAAATGGTCAAATTTTGAAATATTTGCCTTATGATTTGCATTGGTTTTTACTTTTGTAACTATTCAAGCAATTCACTAGGGTCTATTGAGTGTTTCACTCATATTTTGTGAGTGTTTTGCTTGCATTTAGCAAGCAAGCTAGCTATCTATATTGAGGGAATCTCTACCTCAAGCCAATTAGTACCTTTAAGGAAGGAAAACACTTCTTTGATCCAATCACAAAAATTCTATAGCAAATCAATCCCTATCCAAATTTAGCCAAAATTTGAGATTTTGGGGTACTTTTTACTGTCTAACCTTCTTCCATTGAATTTCTCTTTCAAATTTGGCAAAATTTGCAAAGGTAGTTTCAAGGTACTATATTTATGGTAACTTCATAAGACACTAAGCTCAATTGGTGTAAGATCCCATATCCTGCCTTTATGTTTAGGCAAGAAGTCCATAAAATCAAAACCTATGTTGAAAAATTATTAAAATCATCATTTTTCCTCTAGTTGATCCTTAGTGGTAGCAACCCCAACAACTTCTGCCACTCACTATCATTTGCAACTATACTGCATTGATGTCTTCTGCCTCCCCCATCAGATATTCAAATGGATTCTTTGACAACTCTTCTCCCTTATTAGCTAGCTCCTTCAATTTTATAGGAATTGACTTTGGCTTCTTGTATGTTTTAGCCATGTTTCCTTGGTCAAATTTTTCTTTTTCTTCCTCTATCATAGCACTTACAACATCATCATATAGGATGTGCTTCCTTTCATCTAAAATATCAAGCATTCTAGGGGTAATCAACCTTTGGATATCCTTATCCATTTCTTGCACCTAGGTCTTAAAGGATACCAAGTTATATTTGTAGGTTCCTCTAGACATCCAAGATCTTTCTCAACCTTTTGACAAGTTCCTTACAATCTATTCCATGTTACCATGCTTACGCTATGGCCATTGAAACAAGGAGTTTTGGGACTTCTTGATACCCACCCCTAGATAGTAGCCATTCTAACTGCTCAATGGTTTTGTCCACTTGTTCTAGGCTTTCTTCTACAAAGGAGGTCAATCAGAAGTATTCATATGCATTATTCATTTCCTCCTTGATTTGATCCTAAAAATCCACGACCTTATGAATTTCTTGTGGTGAATATGGATCTACAACCATTTTTCAAGTCTTGAGGCTATCAACTCCTTTATGTATTGAGTTTTTGGCTCTAGGCTTTTCAAGAATTTGCTTTGTTCTTCTGTTATTTTATTGCATGCATTTTTAGTCTCAGCATGTTGGATCTCAAGGTCCTCGACTACTTTATTTAGCTAATATTTCTTGGAAACCTCCTTTAGCCCTTTTTTTCTCTTGTTGGAGTTGGTCTCTTTCTTCCTTTAATTGTGCCAATTTTACTTTTAGTTTTCTATTCTTAATCTATGTTGCTTCATATTTAGTTGCTAGTTGGTCATATTCTATTGCCACACAAAGTGTGAGCTAGTTAGCTAATTCGACCATTTGGTATGGGTCCATATTGTGTAGATCTAGTTATGACACCCTAGCAGTTAAGTCAGCAAGAGTTGATGCTATGTTTATGGGGTAAAATTTTGTGGCCTTGACACAATACACTTTATCCCTTTTCTTTGAAAATTATGAATAAAAAATCATTGAGGCCTTGGAGGTCTTCTTGTTGAATAATTTACGCTCTTTATTCCATCCTTTTGCTTAACAAAAAATGTCTAATGCCTTGAAAATGTTAGTTTTTTTGGCCTTATAAGCATAGCTTGGCCCATACCCTTTAGTCAACTTGTCGATGAGGGAGCTCCTACTGAATCAACTCCTTAGGTAGAGGCAGTGGGTATCATCACCTATAGGATAAAATTATTGCTAGGGATAGTGGATGTGTGGAGGTGGAAGACATGGTGATAGGAGTGAACTAAGAGATGACAACAAGGAATGCAATGTGAGTGGAAGGAATGGGATATGATGCCAATCTGACTAGAGAGATAAAAAATGATAACTTGGTGTGTGGAACTGACAATTTTAGTGTGAGGGATTGCACAAGCAAGAATAAAAATGATGTTATGGGAGTGGTTCCCTCTATGTCCATACTATCGAAGGTAGGGTACTTCAAGAAGAATCGTGAGGTGAGGTACCTCTTAAAGAAACATGTGCTACACTAGTGGATGATGTGAGAAGTGCAATAGAAAATAGGAAAGAAAAAACATGAATAGAGGAAAAATGAAAAGAGAGAGAAAGGAGAGCAAAGATAGAAGTGGCAGAGAGAGAATATGGATGGTAAAAATGGGGAGGGAGTGTGGGCAATCATGGCCACTAACAAACTATTCTTAACTCAGGAGGTTAGCCTTCTTGAGGGATTTCCCACTCATTGAGTTGGCTTTTCTACCCCTATTGTTGTTGTGTTACTATTGCATCAAAAAAATTTCCTTTTATCATCATTCATTTGATTACTATACTAACTACTGCTAAAGTCATCAATACAACTAAAGTTGTCATCATTGGTGTTGCTTATTTCTTGGTCTCGAGCTTGTGCAAGGTTGAGGTTGCTATATTTTCCATGATGACCTTAGCCCTTTTTGTGTCGTTAGTGTACCTTTTGTCCTAAGTAGCAAAAAACTCAACATCGAATGGACTTCTCTTATGGATTTGGTCATTGTATCCATTTCATACCTTATTCTTTGCCACACATAAATATTGTTGTCCATATACCCCAGCTTTCGGAGAACCCTCAACCTTTGATGGTTTAACTTAATATTTGGGTTGAAGTCATCCTTCAACTTTGAGTAAAAGATATGTAACTTTGTGAGGTTGTTGTACTAGCTATAAAATTAATCTTTATACCCTCTGTTGCTCCCTAGAGTGGCAAGGGCCATGTCTTCATATAGGTTGAACTATTGCTAGAAATTATACCTTTTCTCATGTGTAAAAAAGGTATCTAATATATTTTCCCTGAGTTTATTTTTGAAAAATTTCCTTTAGGTCACAGGAACAATGGTATCTAATTTGTTTAAGACTTATCTTATTCAATATTGCCTCTACCACCTTCTGGAGCCCATGCATATTGAGAGTTATGCTCATGATTTGTTGCTTGAGTGGGTAAAAGGTGGTTTTCTTCTACCCTTTGAATTTTTTAGATCCACATAGTTAATTTGCCTTACATATTCTAGATTGAACATGTAGTTTGGGATTCTTACAAGCAACTCAAAGGGCGTGGCTGAGAAGTTATGGAGGTGGATGAAGTATTTGGCCCTCCCTAAGTAGAAATATCTTGTAGGTCATTTTCCCTTAGTTAGCAACTATCACACCTCATATGTCAATATTGGTGTTTTCCCCTAAATATTTCTATGGTGGCCTCTTACACCTTGTCATAAAGATGGTAGGACATATTTCTTGCTTCTCAGTAGGGTATGTTTATGCACCATAATGCTTAGGGTTCATCTATCTTCCCTAATTTGGTCTAGCTAGACGGTGGAAAACTAAATTTTTTCTTCTAGTATAGGATTAACCAAACTAGATAGGAAGTATAGATGAAATCCCTCTCTTTTTTGAAGTCCTTTAGTTGATTGTCCATTTGGTTAGAGATGTACTTGGCATAGTCAATCATCTGGGAGTGCCCTAGGTAGGTCTAGACAACATGCAATAGGGTGATGTATTCCTTATAAATCTTCTTATCACTCCTTTTTTATAGGACTATCCCTAATATTACCATTTGTACATCCTCTTTGAATTATTCTAGCTTTAATGGGATACTAAAGTTGGAGGGTAGATCTTGTTTCTTTAAGTTAGGGGTTAGAAAACTCTACCAAACTAAATTGGTTTACCTATAGTAGAAGCCCTTCTAGGTCTTGGGGCTACAAGGATCCACATTGTTGGGTCATCAATGACCTTAAGCATACTCCTTATGACTCTTGGTTTAATATGGAAAGCTTCTTATAGCCATTGGGGAAGTCTAAAGCTTCTGGTCATCAAGTCATTTTTTAGCCACTATTACTACTAGCTTAGGATACTTCCACATGTGGGGCACTAAGTTCATTGCCAAACTCGAGGTCCAAATATAATTGATGCTCCATGAGTCAATATAGGAGCCTAAGTTGTATCTTCTCAAGGCTTCCTTCCTTACTTATCCCATAGGATGGGTATAATAATATGGATCTTTAAAATATTCATTGCACCTTGGGAGGTGGAGAGATCTGTCTCTTTCTCTTCCCCCTCTTATTTTTCTAGGTTTTTCTTCCTCGTCGTCCTACTTCTATAGTAGTGATTGCAATTGGTGATAATGAAATAACAAGGGGTGGAGCAATAGTGGTGGAATAAGGTGATGTTAGGAGTTATTTCATCATAGTCAACATGATAATGAGAGTGGCTTAACCATGTATCACAAGGACTATTCATCCACTATAATTCAAGGGTAGTTGTAAGATTAGTTATGGTTTTTTATGCCAAAATTGGGTATCCATTATATTTAAACATCCATCATTCCATAATGAAATTCATTGAAGCATCTAACCATTAGTAGTATTAGTGGTATCATAGTAGGTATTTATGACTCAATGAGGAATAGAACTAATTTCTTCTTTAAAATTTGACATGAAGAAGCCCCAAATATCTCTCTGTTAAAGGTCTTAGGATAAAAGGGAAAATGAACCTAACAAGGACTAGCATTCAATTGGTATCAGGGTAAAGAACTCTACCAAAGACAAAATTCCTGCAAAAGAAAGATCTCATGATAAATAATCCTACTAAAGACGATAGTAGAAGTAGTAGTAATATTAGGATAGAAATCCCACCAAAGATCAACTAAAGGGCAAGTCTAACCCCATACAAATTTAGTCTAGACATTTACAAGAAGAGAGATACCAAGGCTAAAAAGCAATTACAAAACTAACAAGGAAGTAAAGTCATCCTCAACATGTTTTTCAACAAAACTAGCATGAGAGTACATTGCTTGCATTGTTTTAAAGATCTAAAACTAGTCACTCATGAGGCACACATGGGAACAAACCAATTAGGTGTACATAAGCACAAATAAATGAATTTTTAACTTGAAATAACTCATTTCCAACATCAAGGCATTAATATTATTTCTTGGGTGATCTTTGTTTGAATGACTTGGGCTATGATTTACAATATATAGCATAGACCCATAGTTTATATTGCACTAGCACTCAATGGGAACCAAGAACATCAATATGTCTCAGCCAACCGTATAAAGCAAAAACTAGTAGATATTGTAGTCATGTTATGCATAGTTATTATTTGTGAATCAATTGATAGAGTCAATTATTGATCTCAATATCGTCATAAGTATCAACATCCTCACTATCGATGACAACAACAAAGCTGAAGAAGGTGCTTCTGCTATGCTTGTGAATTTTGGTTTCGTTGCTATTAATTTTCTTTAAAGTCCCTTAAATATTCTCTGTAAAGACGATGACATTCAACATTCAATTGTGAAGCTTATTCTGATTAAAATGCAATAATCAAGATGTTTGAAAATAACAAGATTCATAAGGTTTCTCTAACCAATAACACAATAGTAGAATGCAATACTCTCAACTGCTACAAATTTTAAATCATTTCAAAGGTCTTTGCTACCAAGAGAAGTAGTAGAATGTTATTTTAAATTCAAACACATTATGAATGATGTCTAAGGCACTATCAAGGCAAGGATATGAATTTAGGAGGAAGCTATAAATGAGTCGATTTACTAACAATTGTAATTAGAGAAGGTGCTTGAAGCTATGTAGACACTCCCTTTGTTGACCCAAAGCCATTTAGACCAGTTATCCAACATCACCACATGAAATGAAATAGTGGTTAACTTCCCACATTGGTCAAACTACTGGGTCAACCAATTTGAGACTCATGGCCAACCCGTACAATTGCACTCAACTACTAGAATTGGACATCAATATTAAAAATAATTGAATTAATCCCACATTGATAGTGGGAAGGCTTATTAAAGCCTATACAAATTTTGCTTTTTTTTTTTTTGATGGAAGTGAAAAGGAGAAGCATATAATATTTTGAAGGATTAGAATATTCCAAAGATTGTTCCCTCTACTTTACTAATTTGCTCGATGATACAATTTTCTCGTAATTCGAGGCATCAATCAAATTATGAGAATATAATTATATATACTTGTTGAAAATCATTTTTTGAGGTTGATCTAGTGAAATTAAAATTTTATAGTTTTTTGAAAGTTTAATATGGCTAGTGGTGCAACAAATTTCTTGTTGCCCAGTTTCCAACAATTGTGAGGGAATGATTATGTTGCCTGGAAGACCAAACTCAGAACTCAATTTGAGTTTGAATAAGTATGGGAAGTTGTAGATGGGTCCATTACCCATTCTAATACAGAATATGAAGAGTAGACACAATTTGACAAGGCAAATAGAAAGGCTTGATTAATTATATTTTGGATAATTGATGAAGTGCAACCATACATTCGAGATTCTGCCACAACTAAAGATGCATAGAAGAAACTTAAAATAGTATTTAGGGTAAGGAACCATAATAAAATCCTATTTATATAGTCATTCATTGCTTGAAAATGCAAAATGGAGAGAAACTCGAGTACTTGAGAAGAGTTATTGAACTATGAGCATCACTACAAGCTTTGGGAGAAAAGATACCTGATGAGACACTTTTTTCTATTATTTTAAGATCTCCCACTTCACAATACAATGTATTTGTGACAACTTTGAATATCACTAAGCAAACACTAACATTCAAAAATTTGCTGAACCTACTTCAAAAAGTAGAGGGCTCACATACAACATAAGAAGAAGATCAAGTTCTTACAAATAAAAAGGAAAAGAGTTAGTTAGAAGAGATACATCTCCTCAATAACGGTCCCAGCAATAGAGAAACAATACTCACATGCATGGATATCAACACCAAAGAAAAAAATTTCACACACAAATATTTTTATACTTTGTGGTAAGAATGACCACATGGTGAAGGTATGTTGGCATAACCTCTTTACAAATGGGTCTTCTTCTCAAACAATGTATCAATAGAAAAAAGTCATCATATGATAAATAAATTCAATTTGGAAATAGGTACAACAAAGTAATGTAGTCAAAGACAACCAAACTAGAGAAGAAGAAAAATATCACTCAAAAGAAGAAAAGCATGTATTTGTTTCCCATGATAAGCTAAATCAAATAAATAATATCTGGTATGACTTTGGAGTAACCAAACATATGATCGATCAGGAGAATTGGTTTCATCCAGACTGTTCTAGTCACATAGAAAAAATCTCTCTATAAAATACTATGTTCAATGACATAAAAATATTAGTCAATCATAACAAGCCACTAGAGAACCAATAGGAAGGCAAGACGAATGATCAAACTTTGCAACTTCAAATAAAGCATATTCAAGTACCTAATATGAAGCAACTTGAATTAGAAGAGTTAGAAGCACTTAAAGAGAAGGACCAAGAGTTCATGCATGAGGTACTCAATATTTGACCATTTTTATCAACAACACATCATGCAAACAAAAGAAAACATGAATACATCACTTCTCATAAGAAAATCAACAGAGCCAAGATAAAGAAGAATAAGCAGAAGGTGATTGATATCACTACAAGTGATGTTCAAGATATGAAATGAAGATAGGTTGTTAAACCACCAACACAAAAATATGGCAATGAAAGACAATGATCCTTCTAAGAATATAATGATTCAAACTTATTTTTTTGTGAATAAATATGCATGTATCTATTCACAAGAAAATAATCAATGAAATCTGCATTGAATTTATGAGTATTAACTATTAAATAAGTATTTGTATTAAGTGTTTTTTTGAAGTGCATGATCGGTGGTATCCGACACTCTTAAGTATTATAGTATAAAGTCCACATTAAGGGGGGGAATTTTTCTCTCTAGAGATTCTAGCATCACCCTAGAAATTATTTCCCTCCAAGTCAAATGTCAAGAGCCATAGCTAGAGCCAAGACAAGAGCTAGAGCTAGAGCTAAGTGCTAGAGCCAAATCCAAGTACAAGAGCCAAAGCCAAAGCCAAGACTATGATGTAATAAGGAGGGTTTGTTAGGAATTATTCCATCATAGTCAACCTGATAATGATAATTATTTAACCACCCATCACAAGAACTATGCATCCACTAGAAGTCAAGGGTAGTTGTAGGATTAGTTATGGTTTGTTATGCCAAAATTGGGCATCCATTGTATTTATATATTCATCATTTCATAATGCAAACCATCTCAACATCTAATAATTAACAATATTAGGTGATACAATTTGGGCTTCTAGTAATAAAAGGTTCATGGAAGTAGATGTAGTGTCCATGGTGAGAAAGGATGGAAAAATTGGTGGGATAGTGAAAATTGAAAAAAAAGGAAAATTTGGTTTTTTTTAGGGTAGGAATGATTTGCTCTCTATTTTGGAACAATTTGCTAAGAAAATAGAAGCGATTCAATCACTAGAGGAAACTTAAGTTACCAAGAAAGAGAAGTGGTTTGCTTGAAAATTAGAGTGATTTGCTTGAAGAAGTGAGACAATTTTCTCAATTAAGGGGTAGCAATTCACTTAATGAATTTGAGTGACATGCTAGTAGTTTGTAAGTGAATTGCTCATGTATGTAAGCTTAGGAATTTGTTTGGTTTATTACCAATTTATCCTCAAGGGATTTGCTTGGATTCCAATGGGGAACTCCTATAGGGATACCACTTGGTTGGCCTTTGTCATTTGATTGGCTAGTGATATGCAGAGGAACATAAGTGCAATGCTTTGTTATATTCTTGAAGCATGCAATGCATAAATGAGTCCCCTTTGGGGTATGAATGAGGTTTATATAGAATATAGGCATGGTGTGCCCTACATGTGCCTTGAAATGGACTATCCAGATGAGGCGATCAACCCATTAAAGGCTAATTGGCCTTACCTTGTGATTGCCATGGGGTCGGCTGCCAAGGTGATCACATTGCTCATTTAGATGAGGGGGTCAAATGGATTCCTCTTTTTTTTACATTAATTCTTAAAGGACCTAACATATCATCAATTTAGGGAGTGATATGGAGATTGAATTAAAATTGAAAAATTTAGAAGGGGAAAAGAGGAAAACAAGATTGGTAGAAGATGGGGAAGATATTGGCTGAAATAATATACATATTATTTTGGATGGAATTCTTGTTACTATATGAAGTGGAGATGTTGTTGATAAAAATAGACAACATTACTCCATGGAGATTAGTTTGTGGACCTTTGGACCTATAATTTTAGCAATTTGGTAGGGTCCACTCCATAGTGAGTCAAACTTCTAATATGATCCTAGATTTGCTCTATCTTTATATTGTTTGAGCACAAGATCTCCTTATAATTCCATAGCTCTTATATCAAACCACCACTTGATGGCTTCTTAACGTCACATAAGTTTTTTAAAATCATCTCTTCTTCTAAGGCTAATAGTGCATTCAATCTTGCTTGCATGGGTTTGATATCAAAGTTCTCCAACACAAGCTACTATAACATTAGGATGGAAGGGATCTTAAGGTTAATTAGAAACACCACCTCCTTTCCATACACTAGCCTATAGAGAGATGGACCCATGCATGCTTTTAATGTGACCCTATTTCTCGTAATGCTTTACATAGCTTTTTATGCTAGTCCCTTATGACTATAAAATAGTTATTTTCAAGATTTTTATGATGTTTTTATTGTTTTATTCGACCAATATAGGCATGGCATGCCCTACATGTACCTTGAAATGGACTACCCAAATTGGGCAATCAACGTATTAAAGGCTAATTGGTCTTACCTTGTGATTGGTGTGGGGTTGGCTTCCAAGGTGAGCACATTGCTCATTTAGGTGAGTGGGCAAGTGGATTGCTCTTTTTTTTAAATTAATCCTTCAAGAACCTAACATAACATCAATTTAGGGAGTGATATGGAGATTAAATTAAAATTGGAAAATTTAGAAGGGGAAAGAGGAAAACAAGAATGGCAGAAGAGGAGGAAGATATTGGCTGAATTAATATACATATTATTTTGTATGGAATTCTTGTTACTATACAGAGTGGATATGTTGTTCATAAAAATAGACAACATTACTCCATGGAGATAAGTTTATGGGTCTTTGGACCTGTAATTTCAATAATTTGGTAGGGTCCACTCCAAAGTCAGTCAAAATTCTAATATTTTCCTAAATTTACTTCATCTTCATATTGTTTTAGCACAAGGTCTCCTTATACTTCCATAGCTATTTTAACAAACCACCACTTGATGGCTTATTTATGTTACACAAGTTTTCTAAAATCATCTCTTCTTCCAGGGCTAATAGTGCATTCAATCTTGATTGCATGAGTTTGACATCGAAGTTCTCCAAGACAAGCTACTATAACATTTGGAGGGAAGGGAGCTCAAGGTTAGTTAGAAACACCACCTTCTTACCATACACTAGCCTATAGGGATATGGTCCACTGGATGCTTTTGGTGTCACCCTATTTCCCATAATGCTTTACATAGCTTTGTATTCTAGTCCCTTATGACTCTAAAATAGTCCTTTTCAAGATTTTTATAATGTTTCTATTGGTTGATTCAACCAATCTATTACCCTAAGGATAATAATTAGATAATGTTTTGAGCATGAGTCCATATTCAAGGGTGAGTTTCATCACTTTGGCTCCCTTGAAATAGGTGGTATTATCTATAATGATGGTGGTAGGAACTCTAAATCTGGGACAACTTGACCCATTTGGTAAAGTAGTTTGTAGAGGTGAGGATACATCCATGGCCCACACTTGAAAATGGGTTGATCTTGCCTATGAAATCAAGACCCTACTATTGAAATTATTCAATCATAGTGATATGCTTTAAGGACATTGGATCTCTTTCCTTTATTCCTTGGAACTGTTGAAAATTTTGTCACATTGCACAATGGGGTAGAAAAATCAATTTTTTTGTAAAGTATTTATTTCAATTTCATGAATTTGTTCCCTTGCTTTTAGAAACAACATTTTCAAGTGTTGCAGCAATTTTGGCTTTCCCTGCCATTCCCCTTGTACATAAAATGAATATGAAAGAGCTTTGTTGACGAACAAGCTAAGGAAGATAGCCTCAAGGGAAGAAATGAAGGATGAAAACTACTTCGGGCAAAAATCTTGGGAAGCGGCGTTGCCGAAGAAAGAATTCAAAGAAGGCGTAAAAAGAGCTTCACACCCGAAGCATTCCCAGCAGCTACTTCGGGCAAAAGTTTTGTGAAGCAACATTTCAAGAGGACAGCTTCGCCGAAGAAGGAAAGTCTGCTTCGCACCCGAAGCATTCCCAGCAGCTACTTCGGGTGAGAATTTTGCGAAGCGGTGTTGCCAAAGAAAAAATACAAGGGAAGAAGAATGAAAACTACTTCGGCCCGAAGCACTTCAAAAGGCTACTTCGGGCAAGAAACTTGCGAAGCAGGATTTGAAGGAGCGCAACGTTGAAAATACTTCATTAAAAAACCATCGAAGCACCCACTTCGGGCCTCCCCACCAGTGAACCATTTCTACTTCATCGAAAGTCGTTGTGAAGCATCTGCTTTGGCAAACCTTCATGCAAGTACTTTCACCCGAAGTGGAAGCAGTCAAAGCATTTTTGAAGGCAAGAATGTGCTTCGGCCAAAATCCTCCCGAACCATAATTTTGAAGGAAGATCACGACGAAGCATTTTAACAGTTCATCGGCGACAGTTTTGGCACGTCTCTCCAGCGAGGCAGTGAGAAGTGAAGAGCCCATATTGCAAAGGAAATATGCTTCAACACCCACCATCCCCAAAGCAGTTTTGCGAAGCTCCACCATGTGAAGTACAAATCAAGAAGGAGGATCTGCTTCAGTACAAGTTCATTGCGAAGTAGAGTTACGAACAAAAATTTAGCGAAGCGCTTCAAGGGTACGCGCTCCAAGTCGGGTATTTTCCCGAGGTGATCAAGTGCCTCATAAATGCATTTTTACGTGCCCGATAAGCCCACCGCTCATTTTTAGCAATTGGAAATGAAGTATCAGTCTCTGAAGAAGAGCCCGATGAGCATGGCGACCACTCGAGCACTATACCCAAAAGCTAAGGACGCTTAGACAACTCATTAATGAATGTTTCCATGGCTGACCTAGTCGTAGTTTCCAATTTTGGTAACAAATTTGAGAGCTCAGTCACGAGGGCTGTGAAGAGCCGACTTCTCAGGTTTCGAGGGTGTACTCCTCCATTTTGTGCATTAATGGCTCAGAGGGCTAGGTCCTCTATAAAAACCTAGGCATTGTAATGTAAAAAGGGGGGGAACTTTCTGCTAGGAAGCTGTTGTAACTTAGATTCCTGCTATTAATACTAAAGATCTTTGGACTCTATTTCTCTCTTTTATGCTGCCTTCCATGATTATTTCTTTTATCTTTTCTTCATTTGCATACTGTAATTCTGAACTCTGGATTTAGGTGTGATTGGAGTGGAAACCTAAGATTTTCTCGAAGGATACATAGGAGAGGAAAATGCTTTGTTGGCTTTCTTTTATGCTGCCTATGGATAGTGTTTTTGTTATATTCACTTTTCTTAATCGCCATTACTCTGAACTCTAAATTTTGGTGAAAGGGAAAGGAGAATCCTGAAACTCGTCCAAAGGATACATAGGAGGGCTAATACTGTGTTCATTTCATTTATTCTTGGTGTTCTTTGCTGCTATTTCAAGTTATTGGCTAGTAATCGTGCTTCTGGTTCTTTCCCACCATTAAACTACTGAAATTTCTTCCCTTACTCTTTTATTTATTTCCTGCACCCTCACTCTGTTTATCTCTTTCCTGCACCCTTATCTTAAACATCAAAGTAGTTTAGTAAAGGAGCCGGAATTTCTCCGGATATTGGCATGAGGGGCATCTCTTCCCTTCGGCCTTTCAATGTTGGTCTAGGTCTAGGGCGCATACACTTACCCAAATCCTTTCCTGGGCAAATTTTATGACCAACATGAACATGTAACAAGATTTGCAGTTCTTGAGTTGTTGATAGCAATTGGTGAAAATGGTAGGCTAATAGTATCCAATCCTTAAAATCTTATGGGTTGTCATGTGCACAAAGAAGTGCCCTCCTTCATAATGATACTACTTGATTTCATGTAGTAGAGTAGAATCCCATCATATCCTTTCTTGAAAGATGTTGTCCAACAATTGGTATTGTGTTACCTTTTGTCTAAACCTAGCTCTCTCTTTGGTTGTTAATCCTTTAAGGACTTGTCTTGTAGCCATGTATCTACACATATTTTCCATCCATCTAGTTCATTGATATCCGCCTATTTAACTAGAACAACCTATTATTTAGATAATATCTTTGCCATTCTTTCAAATAAAGCCCTTTCCTTGATCAACTTAGTAGGTTTGATATCAATTTCAAATTCTTGTATTTTATTGATCAATTCAAATCTCTTTTCTCCTATTTTGCCATGTAATAAAGTAGATCCGGCATCAGGGTATACTATAAAGATAGTGGTATCTTTTAGTGATAGATAGTATTTGAAATTTTTAAGGCTTTCATGATGGTGAGTGCTTATTTATCAAACAAGGTATAATTTTATGTGTAGTTGTGAAGGGTTTGACTCATGATGGATATGGGATGCTCTTCATCTTGGTCATTATTTTGGGTTAGGATACCTACAATGTTCTCATTTGTGCTAAACAAGTACAAATTAAATTCTTTGGAGAAATTTGGATTAATTAGGATGTGACTTTTTGTGATGACATATTTGACTTCTTGAAAGGATTGCTTTCCTTATTTGATCAAATATAGTAAATCATCATTCTTTAACATATTATTTATAGACCTAACCATTTGAGCAAAATTAGTAATGAACTTGGCTATAAAATTAAATTTTCCCTAGGAATGACCTAGTTCCTTTGATTGACATGGACAATGGTAGATCTTGGATGGACTTTATTTGATTGGGGTCTATGGCTAGACATTATTTTGATACAACATGGCCTAGCAATTTTCCTTCCTAAACCATGAAGATAGACTTCTTAAGGTTCAAAAGATATACTAAATTCCCTATACCTTTAGAAGACTTACTCTAGATGGTCAAAATGCTTAGTCTTGATCTTGGAAAATACTGTTAAATCATTAAGGTATATGAGGATAGTCTCACCTATAAGCCCTACAAAATCTATATTCATAGCCCTCTAGAAAGTTACCCCTATATTTTATAGACCGAATGACATCCATTGATATGCAAAGGTTCCCCATTTGGTGGTGAAGATCATCTTATGTTGGTCTTAGTACCTCACCCAAATTTGATTCTATCTAGAGAAGCCATCTAGGAGTGACAATAATTGGGACCTCACTACCTTCTATAATATTTGATCAATGGTAGGCAATGGATAGTGATCCTTCGAAGATGAATTGTTTAGGTTTCTAAAGTTAACACATAGCCATATAGCCCCATTTTTCTTGCATACTAGGACTAGATTGGAAGCCCATATGGAATGTTTGATTGGGAATATAATATGAGCTTGTAGAAGATTTAACAAATTTTTCATAACTACCTCTATCTTTGGATTGACTTATCTCTATTTATACCATAAAGGTTTAAAATAGGTTCTAATTCAATTGTATGCTCTATGATATTGTGATCATAAAATTTAAGATCTTCACATGACCAAACAATAATATATTTGTATCTACCATAGATCTCTTTAAAAAAGTTCTATTTTTGAGTGAAATATTTCTTGAGTACTATACTTTTTCAGCTACCTCAATTGGGTGATATGAAGACTTTACCTTGAGAATACCTTTCCTTCTACTATCATCTGAGTTATATAGACTCTCCAAGGTATCAAGCCTTTGGAAAACTGGTTTGATTTTAGTTGTATAGTATTATCCTTGATGTCATTCACATATTCACTCTTCTCTTTGGCATATTGGGCCACCTTAATTAGGAATTCTGTGATTTGCTCATCATCATTGAAAACCTACTAGTGATCCGAGTTATTAGGTACTTGTTGAGTGATAATTTTGCCCAATTGCAAAACCACACTCACACTTAGTATTTTGATCACAAAATCCTCTCTTGCAAAGAAGTTAAAAATAAAAACTTCTCCAAGGTTCCGCTATATAAGCATTGCACATGTGTATTTGTAATCTTGTAAAGATGTGTTAAATGAGTGCTAGAAATACCTTAGTGATTTGCAAGTAACTGTTAACAAGGGGCCTGTGTTGGTTTATTTTATTATGTTATGCTAGTAATTGTTCATGAAACTTAGAAGAAAAGTAAAATGTGATTGGACCTCATATAACCATGATGTAAAACCTTAATTCCTTTTATCTTGAAGTATTTTAGGTAGATTTTATCTTCCTTTGATTAAGAAAATTTCAAACAAGTTCTATCTTGCATTATTAAACCCTGCTTTGAACATGAAGAAGAAGACTAAAATCTATCCTTAGGTGTGAACCTTAAATGGTAATTGGATTCATTCAATGTCGCTTCTATCATGAAGATAGAGATAGCCTTTGATATAATAAATAAATTACCCCTCTTTGCTGAAATTAATTTTCATAAAGAGATGACAATTTATTGCTTTAAAATAATGGCCTTTTAAAATGCCATATAAATCACTCTCCTTTAATGAAATTGGAATTTTCATAAAGGAAAGTTAATTTATTGCTTGCAAATAAAAATGCAAAACTTAAAAATCGATTTACCTTCAAAATATGAAATAATGTAAAATTATGAAATTATAAAAATGTTTGTAAAACAACAACTTTCAATAATTTTTATAATTTCAAAATGGCTTTAGAATGGGATCGAAATTGTTTCGGATGAAATATTGAAGCTCATTCTTCACACCCGTGCATTTATTTTTGGAGTTTTATTTTTTTGATTTTTATTTTAATCGTCGAAGTTTTAAAAAAAATTGCAAAAGGAAGGGTTAGAAAAACAAAAATAAAATATGGAAATGAACCAGAATGCTAAAAATGTCAGAACACACTACGGCCAGTATAATTCCACCATATTCCTGCAAAATCAAAGATGTGAGAAATTCCTACATGCAACCTAGTTTATTTGGACCTGCATTTGCACAACCCGCAATAATCTAGGTGCAATCTTCTAAGGAAAACAAAAATAAATTCCATGCTTTAAACATTCAATGATGCAACCATTAAAATGTATTTAACATCATCTACAAACCTATAACATGAAAGGGGAAACATAAGCAGTTAAAACAAGCATGCAGAAATGAACTCCTCCTATCTTGCTAACAAAATGCAAGTTTCTGGCACATTTGTCTTAAAAATAATGTTTCTGTTTTACAAAAAATTTTTAGTAGTATGTGGCCTCCAAAAAGGTCCACCCCTTGTTTATGAGCTTCAATGGGTTTTTAAAGATTTCCAACATTGGCTATTCGTTTATTTTTCCAACTCGTCTTTTCAACACTTTTTTTCCAACTCTTGGCTTTCCAACGTTTTCTTTTCTTCTTAAAATTTCCAACATTTGGCTATTTGTTTCTTTTTCCAACTCTTGGCTTTTCCAACATTTTCTTTTCATTTCATTTTTTTAATAGTAGTTTGCAATAAAGAACACATAAATCAAACTTTCTAAAACAAAACTATTAATAAAATTAAATTAGAACAAAACTAAAGATAAAATTAAATTAAACTTTCCCAAAACAAAACCATTAATGAAATTAAATTAACTTTCCAAAAAACACATGGATGGTTTTATTTTGATATATATATATATATATATATATATATATATATATATATATATAATTTTCTTTCTTTCTCTTTTTTGTTTGTTTTATTTTTATTTTTATTTATTTATTTTACTATTTTTTTTTTAATTTGATTTAATTAATTTCAAATGTTTGAATTGGTTTAATTCAAAACATTAAAATTAACCAAAATAATAAAAATAAGAAAGAAGCTAATCAACACACTAGAAAACTTAAAAGAAACTAAAAGGAGACAATAATCCACACCCAAACCTTGGAACATATATTGCAACCTAAACCAAAATTTCCCCTAACATTCAAAAACTAAAAAATAAAAATGTGGGTCCCCAATTTTGGGGCTAGTTGTGGAATGGCCACAAAAAATGACAACTCTGTTGGAAAATGCTCTTGAGCATTTTAGATGAAGAACCCAATATGAAATGAGAACATAAAATATTAGCAAAATAACAATTATTTAGTGATGTCCCAAGAAGGTGGGGGTAAACAACTTCAAATAAAAACAACTAATCCATCTACCTTTGCTCAGTGTGTGTAAAGTGATTCATTTTGTATCCTTGAAAACCATTCGGATTCCATCACCTGACTTGCATTAGGCTATAAAATATTGCTCATAATATTTCATTTTGAATAATATTTTTGTAAAGTCTCTTTTGAGCATAATTTGTTCAGATAGAGCCCCACTACCAATCAAGCATCCATAGCCCCGGTGGAGATTTTCTGAACTAGGTGACTGATTTGATCAAGCTTTTTGATGCTCTTTTTTTTTATATCAAGCTTTTTCTAGATAGAGCCCCACTACCAGTCAAGCGTCTATAGCCCCGATGGAGTTTATCTAAACTTGGTGATAGATTTGATCAATATTTGCATTGCTTGTATTCTTCTTTTATAGAGAACTTTGCAAACCTCTATGTAACACTTGAATTTGAGCATGTTAGAATTTAGCCTTAATTTGCAAATAAAGATAACTTCATCCTTTAGGACTTCTAGAAATACCCTTTAAAATATGAGTTACATGTGGAGCTTTAGCAAAATGTTTCATTGTTCCACTCTCCACCATTTTAGTCCCAAAATCTGAGCATGATCATAAAATAATTCATCCCCCTTTTCTCATGTTCACCTGCTCTCAGATTAGGTATTCCAACCTACTTAACAAAGGAACACAAAATACATGAAAATGCCATAAATTAGCGACCATGAAACATCACCTCAAAACAAGGGAACAACCCAAAACACAAAACTCGCAAACCAAACTTAAGGACAAAGCACAAAAATAACAAAACCAAAACAAAAACATGAAAACCAAAACTATATACAATAATATACAATAATGTACAAGATGATGCAAAATTTAGGCCATTATTTCCCTGGATCCCAAACACGATTAGCACACTTTAACAAACACATATCATGATAAGCATGCCAAGCTCTACAGAAATCCAACCCAAGTAAGATTAAGCCATAAAATGCAACAATCATTATTTTACCTCTTTTACCCCACCATTTTAATTTAGTTCCATTAGTAATCCCATAGTGGAGTTTCAAGTCCTCAAATTGATAAGACAATAATTGATCTTCAATTCTTTCTTGTCTATTCCTTAAGATGCAAATTTCACAATTCGATTTATTATCTAGAATTAGGCTTTCTTTTTCAAATATGAGATCTTTCAAGTAGGAGCCTATTTCTAAAAATTTTGAAGCCATGTCATTTTTCACATCTTTAGGCCAATCATGCTTATGCAATAATTTACAAGCATCTAGGATATCTATTAAATGAGGATCATTATAGGTTTTTATCCTAGATTCCAATATCAATTATTGATGAATTTGATTCAACAATTCAAGTACATCAATTTCTCTTTCATTCAACAAAGCAATATCATTAGTGGTGTGAGTGGAAATCAACTCTAGTTCTTCATTCACCTCTAATGGCACTTCATCATAAATAGATTTTGAATCCCATAGACAATTAGGTAAGCTTTCACCTAGAGTTTGCATGGTTGCACATAAAAGGTGAGATTCTACCTTTTGTGCACTTTCATTTACCAAGACTTGGTGAACCTTTGTAATTTCCTCTTCATCCTCATGGTCTTTATCATTGTCATCATCTTGTAGCCCTTCACTTTCATGAATTATTTGTTCATCATAAACACCAAAATTAGGCATCCAATAAAAAATAGGCTCATCACTTTCAAACCAAGAATCTTGTCGATCAAGGGGGTCTGCTTGTACAAGAATTACAAGATCTTCATGTGAAATGGCTTTTTCAGCATCCTGCATGTCAATAGAAATTTCATCAATAGAGGTGTGAAAAACCAATGATTCTTCATATATTCCCCAGCCATTATAAAAATTGCCATCTAAATCCATGGGATGAAACTCTATTGTATCTTTGGCATGATATTTAGATTCCTCTATCAATTCTTTTTCAAATTTATCCACCTTAATTTCAATAAATTCATCTTCCTCAGATTCATCTTTCGAGGACAACAAAATATTTTAAAATTGATTCCCACTTGAACTTGGTTGAGATGGATAAATCGTTGGGTGGGTAAGGGAGGTATTAGATGATTGAGAATTATATGATCCAAAACCCACATCACAATTTTGATAACTCAATTGTTGTTCAATTGCCATTGCTTGAGTATAAGCTTGGGATAAAGATGTGATCTGAGGCATCCCTCACAAATACATAGAGATTAATGGGTCAATAGAATTGAGATACACTTGGATAGCAACTCCCTCTGGAGGAACATAGGGTACCACCAATTGAGTATATAACCCATGGAACCTTTTAGTGAACAACTCCAAAGATTCATTTGGTCCTTTACAAGTAGCGGTAAACTGATTATACATAAGGATTGGGTCAACTGGTTTTCTAAAATAACTAAGAAAAGTTGCTTCTAGTTGAGCCCAAGAAGTGATAGAACATGCAGGTAAACTGAGGTACCAATCATAAGCCAATTCATCTAATGTAGATGGAAATGAATAACAAGAAACATCTTCATGCATAGTTTGCCATTGAATTAAAGTGTTCTTGTATGCCTGAATATGTTCCTCAGCTGATTCTATTCCATCATGCCTAAACTGAGGTAGATGATCCCAAATATCTGTAGGCATAGGATGTGAAGGCCCAGGTATATTCAGAGGATAGCCTACCCTAAATTGAGTCAACCATACCATTAGTGAACCTTAAAGAATACAACCTTAACACCAATTTTGTTAGTCAAAGAAATATCTTACAAAGAAGCATGAAATGACTAACAATCCTTGAATGTTTCACATGTAAATCATCATGTATATCAATCAAAAGATATGCATCAATTAAACCATGACATTAGAGAACATTTTCCAATTTGCAAAAGGTTAGCATTAATGCATCATCAATTAGAAAATGTTTGAATCAATGAAAGTGATCACAAGAAATCAAAACTTCATTAGTCAAGACCAATACTTTCAAATAACTCTTTTAAAGAAACATGAACAATTTAGCATCTAAATAGCAATAAAGTAAACCAATTCAGGCCCTCCTTCTAGTGCCAAAATGTTGTGCATAAAGGAGGCTGAATATAATAGTCAAAGGACATGAAACATTTAGCAATTCAAATATCTTAAGTAACAATGAACAATACATAGCATTTAGAATCATAATAAAATAAACCACTTCATGCCCTCCTTCTAGAACCAAAATTTTGAGTGATAAGTTTACCCAATTGCAAAACCACACTCACACTTTGGATTTTGATCACAAAATCCTCTCTTGCAAAGAAGTAAAAAACAAAAACTTCTCCAAGATTTCACTATATAAGAATTGCATGTGTATTTGTAATCTTGTAAAGATGTGTTAAATGAGTGCTAGGAATACCTTAGTGATTTGCAAGTAACTATTAATAAGGGGTCTGTGTTGGTTTATTTTATTATGCTATGCTAGTAATTGTTCATGAAACTTAGAAGAAAAGTAAAATGTGATTGGCCCTCATATGACCACGATGTAAAGCCTTAATTCATTTTATCTTGAAGTATTTTAGGTAGATTTTATCTTCCTTTGATTAAGCATATTTCAAACAAGCTCTATCTTGCATTATTAAACCCTGCTTTAAAACATGAAGAAGAAGACTAAAATATATCATTAGGTGTAAACCTTAAATGATAATTGGATTCATTCAATGTTGCTTCTATCATGAAGATAAAGATAGCCTTTGATATAATAAATAAATTACCCCTCTTTACTAAAATTAATTTTCATAAAGAGACAACAATTTATTGTTGTAAAATAATGGCCTTTTAAAATGCCATATAAATCACTCTCCTTTAATAAAATTAGAATTTTTATAAAGGAAAGTTAATTTATTGCTTGCAAATAAAAATACAAAACTTAAAAATCGATTTGCCTTCAAAATATGAAATAATGTAAAATTTCAAAATTATAAAAATGCCTATAAAAATAGCAACTTTCAATAATTTTTATAATTTTGAAATGGCTTTAGAATGGGATTGAAATTGTTTCGGATGAAATATTGAAGCTCATTCTTCACACCCGTGCAATTATTTTTGGAGTTTAATTTTTTTCGATTTTTATTTTAATCGTCAAAGTTTTAAAAAAATTTGCAAAAGGAAGAGTTAGAAAAACAAAAATAAAATCTGGAAACGAACCAGAATGCTGAAAATGTCAGAACACACTACAACCAGTATAATGCCACCCTATTCCTGCAAAACCGAAGATGTGAGAAATTCCTACATGCAACCTAGTTTATCCAGACCTGCATTTGCACAACTCGCAATAATCTAGGTGTGAGCTTCTAAGGAAAATGAAAATAAATTTCATGCTTTAAGATATTCAATGATGCAACCATTAAAATGTATTCAACATCATCTACAAATCTAAAACATGAAAGGGAAAAATAAGTAGTTAAAACAAGCATGCAGAAATGAGCTCCTCCTATCTTGCTAATAAAATGCAAGTTTCTGGCACATTTGTATTAAAACTAATGTTTCTATTTTACAAAACAATTTCAGCAGCGTGTAGCCTCCAAAAATATCCAACCCTTGTTTATGAGCTTCAATGGGTTTTTAAATATTTCCAACATTGGCTATTCGTTTCTTTTTCCAACTCTTGGCTTTCCAACATTTCATTTTCTTCTTAAAATTTCTAACATTTGGCTATTTGTTTCTTTTTCCAACTCTTGGCTTTCCAACATTTTCTTTTCATTTCATTTTTTTAATAGTAGCCTGCAATAAAGAACACATAAATCAAACTTTCTAAAACAAAACTATTAATAAAATTAAATTAGAACAAAACTAAATATAAAATTAAATTATTTTGATATATATATATATATATATATATATATATATATATATATATATATATATATATATATATATATATATATATATATATATATTTTATATATTTTTTCTTTCTATTTTTTGTTTGTTTTATTTTTATTTTATTTTCATGATTATTATTATTTTATCTTATATATATATTATTATTTAAAACTTGATTTAATTAATTTCAAATGTTTGAATTGGTTTAATTCAAAATATTAAAATTAACCAAAACAATAAAAACAAGAAAGAAGCTAATCAATACACTAGACAACTTAAAAGAAACTAAAAGGAGACAATAATCCACACCCAAACCTTGGAACATATATTGCAACCTAAACCAAAATTTCTCCTAACATCCAAAAACTAAAAAATAAAAATGTGGGTCGCCAATTTTGGGGCTAGTTATGGAATGGTCACAACAGTACTATGGGTCTAAAAAGACCAGTCTTCGAAGTCTCTATGATTAGTAGTTTTCTAACTTAGTTTCTTCATACTCCACTTTTGGGTATTTGTCATTCTTTAACATGTCAATGATCATATTTTCTTTTGGATCTTGATCGCCTTGCTAATAATCATAATATTTGATGTATTCAAACAAAGCCTTTTAATTCACTATGTTTTCATCTTTGACCTTGTGCATGAGGTAGTTACCAGGTGGCTTGTTCTCAATATTGATTAATGTCTTTAGGCAACTTCATATAGTCCATTGCTAGATAACCATCCCATGATAATTTACATGTCCATTCTCTTGATAATGTTATCCCAAAGCAAATGTGACTATCACTTATTGAGCTACTATAAACTTTAAATATTTGGTGAGGACCCCCATTGCATGAACTCTCATTCCATACATTTCAATTGGGTGCCTAGTCATCTTAGTATAAGGGAGACCCATTTCTTTGTAAACTATTTTGGGCATAACTATTATTGTTGCACTTGAATCCATTATACAACTTTTGAGAATATAATTTGTTATCTTGAGCATCACAGAGAATGGGGGCAACTTTAAAGTTTTTGTCTTTGAAGTATTCTATACATCATATGCATTGACTTGGATGTCCAATGATTGTTATGTCATCATATTTTGTTGTTCTACTATGTGAACTATAGTTGATTATGTTTGCTCCTCCTTAGCATAACTTTATTTTTTATAGCTTCCTAAAGTAACTCTCATTATACAGATAGGTCTAATGCTAACCTTGGCTAGTTTTCTTTTCATCTTTTCTATGATATTGAACTTGGCAAGGGAGCTTTCCTATATTTGGGTGAAATTTAGAGGTTGTTTAGGGGACATTGTTTGTTCTTTGCTTATAATATAGGGATATTTCAATAAAATTTTAGCCTCCTTTTGGAGTGGATCTTTCCCTTTGTCATTTTCTTTTTGATGGATTTACTAATTGCTTTTTTATCCCCTTTTGTTAACCATGTGATTTTAAATTTGATTTACTCCTTTGTTAGTGAAAAGGAACCTACACAAATGTGAAACAACTGCCTACTTAATATTTAGAGGAAAATCATGCAAAATAGGCCTAGACATGCAATTCCAACAAGAAAAATCACATATATATATCTGACATAGGAAGCAACATATACCTTGGGAAAACCCTTTGGGGAAAAACCCAACAATCAAGGAGCACTCAGTATGTATTATTTAGTAATCAATTTTTTTTTTACAATACAATTACAAAGTATCCACTCCTTCAGTCCCATTTATTAGTAAGGCTAGAAATAGACCTGTAGTAACACATATATCCTATAGTAACACAATTATCTTGCAGTAACACAACTGACCTACAATAACATAATTATCCCACAGTAACACAACTAATTTACAATAATACTATTGATCTAAAGTAACATAACTATATTGCAATAACGTAGGTGACTTGCAGCAACACTACTAACCTACAATAACACAGTCGTCTTGTAGTAGCATAGTTGACTTGCAATAACATAGTTGTCTTGCAGTAACACAACTGACCTGCAATAACACTACTTACCCACAGTAACACAAATATCTTGCAATAACACTGCTGAAATACCATAGATTGCTTAATGCCTATTGTGTATTTATAAACATAAAAATACAAAACCATGGTCTAAAACCATGAACCAAAACCATGGTCTAGTTCACCAGTTTTCTTCCTTTATATATGCTCTTAACATAAGACATGAGACAAATAGGATTTGCAAGGTGTATGACACCTATTCCCAACATTGTCCCACTTGTCATATACCTTGCAAGTGTACATTTTGAGTCCTAAAAGTTAAAGTTGTCATTGATGTCAAGAAATGAAGTCAACATTAATATCAAGGTTTTTCGTCAAGGAACAAAGTTGTCAAAGTTGTTATTTGATATCCAGGAAGAAGGTCAAAGGTCAAGAGATTCAGTGCAAAGTTAAAAAGGAGATATAATATTTTTTATAAATTATTTAAATTCAATGAGAATTTAAATTTTATAAATAAATATTATTTACACCATGGAATGCAATGTGAAGGAAGCAATAATATTATAATGGTTAAAAGGATATAATATTATAATGTTTGATATTATAATATTAAAGTGATTTGGTTAAAAGCCCAAAGTAAAATATTTAATATTTTACAATACCCAAAGATGGGCTTGGAGTTTAAAATATTCAAAGCACTTTATCAAGGTTCTAATCTTCATCGACGTCTCATGGTAATGAAAGCTTCAAAGGCGTCGATGTTTTACAAAGCATGGAGGAATTTAATATAAATACCTATGCCAAAGGGCATTGAACCTTATCCTTTCTCGATCGATTATTTTGCATACGAATTGTTTAAAGAGAAGAGCTCATGAAAGAGGGATTACGAATTTCGTGTTTGATTTTCCAGTGAATAGAAACAAAGTGGAAGGCATCGAATGGTCGAAGCCCAACCAGGCAACTTGGCCTAGTGGCAAGTGGGCAGGTGGTAAAACGTTTGTTGGCAAGGGAGCCAACATTCGAAACGCGATGGTGTGCATTGGCAGGCGTGTTGGTTGAAGGTGCCAAAGGCACATATTTTTGCAAAGGGGAAAGAGCGTGATACGTTTTGAAGCACATGGTGCTTCCTCCATCTCAAATGAGCATGTAGCTCATGCGGATGTTGGAGCCACGACAAGGCATACGTCGTGGGCATTATTGAGGGTTTGAATCCCTTCGAAGGTAAGGTAAATATTTTGCATTAAATTTTTATTATTTGCCTAAGTTTGGAGGTATAAGGGTTGTTAGTGGAATTTTTTAGAAAGGGTGTTTGTTGGATAGTGGTGGTAGTTGAAAATTATCACTTGGAGTAATAAGGAAGTTTTGGTTTTAATTATTTTTGATAAAGTCTTAAATTACTATATTGGCATATTGAAGGATTAAGACTTTTGAGTGTTGTTTAATTTTAATAAGGGGTTTTTTGTGTTAAAGAAGATTATTGTGAAGGTATTGAATATTATTTAAGTTGGAGTGATAAGGTGTAATTTTGATATCATTTTGCATTGTGTTTTGTTGAGGAAATTATTATCTTCTAACCCTTATTGAGATTGGCAAAGAAGTAATTGTGAGTGTGGCAGATTTGTGAGATCAACTCCTTGTCAAGCAAAAAGGTATGGGCAAATTCTTTCTTGGTTGATTTGATTGATTGCTTACTAGAAAATAAATTTTGGAGTGAAAAGGATTTGATTAGGGTTTCCTTTTTAAAAGTGCTTGAGTTAATGCTTCAAGGTTTTCTGGAATTAAGAGTTGTGATTAAAACCTTGTTTGATAAGCATAGTTGTTGAAGTCATTGGATTGTGTGAAGAACTTGAGTTAGGGTTTTGCAAAGATCATGAGTATCATTGTTATGTGAAGAGTTTTTTATGAGCATTGTTGTTGAAGTGAGTTGTTGTGCAAAGAACTTGAACTAGGGTTTTGAAAAGAACATGAGTATCATTGTTATGTGAGATTTGTTGTTGAGCATTGTTGGAAACATTTTGAGTTGGTTGATATATGCTTGGACTAGGGTTTGTGAGAAAGGGGAGTTTCATTAAGTAATTGGTTGAGTTGAGTTGGTTGAGCCTAGTCAAGTGGTTGTATAAAGTGATTGTTCAAGTTCCATAAAATAAACTATTCTACATTCTGATTTGAGTTGTGAAAGTGATTGAGCATTGAGTGTAGAACATATTGAGTCTCTAACAATTCTCTTTATGCTTCTATGAGATTGGACAAGTTCTATGTGTGGACTTGTTAAGCATATTTGAGGTAAGTCTTTGAGGAGACTTGTGGACTGATTTTGTGTGAGCTTTTGTGGAAGCTTACAATACAGATTTGGTTAAGTTCTAGAGAGGACTTATTGAGCTGATTGGGACAAGTTTTGTGTGAGCTTGTTGAGCAGGTTTTGAGTGGACCTGTTGAGAAGATTTGAGCAAGTTCTATGTGAACTTGTTGAGCAGATTTGAGAAGTTTTTGAGTGGACCTGTTGAGCAGATTTGAGTAGGTTCTGAGTGGACCTATTGAGCAGATTTGAGCAGGTTCTGAGTGGACTTGTTGAGCATATTTGAGCAAGTTCTGAGTGGACTTGTTGAGCAGATTTTGCTAGCCACCCGATCGTGTAGTGCATATTTGAGTGGAGTTGTTGAGTAAGATTTGTGGTGGTATGTGTAGTGCATATTTAAGTGGACTTATTGAGCAAATTTGTGCTAGACTGACTGGACTATGTTTAGTGCAAATTTGAGTGGACTTATTGAGCAGATTTTTGCTAGACCAACTGGACTGTGTTTAGTGCAGATTTGAGTGGACTTGTTGAGCATATTTGTGCTAGACCGACTGGACTATGTTTAGTGTAGATTTGAGATAGAGATTTGGAGGTGATAGAGCAGAGAGGACAGTAGTCTCTAGTGGATAGATATCCATCATCTAGGGTAGTGAGGATAGGTCTTCTGAGTGGGGACAAGAGTCTTCAGTGGAGAGAGATCCACAAGCCAATGTAGTGGAGGCAGTAGTCTTCTAGAGGATCACCAACTAGAGTAGAGGAGGAGTTCTCCTGTGGATAGAGATCCACAAACCTGATTTAGGGGATCAACATCTCCTTTGGACAGAGGTCCATAAACATTGTAATTGGGAAGGATTCCCAAGAGATTATTTGAGAAATATTTAGAAGAAATATTTTCTCCGTGGAGGTAGCCATATTTGGGTGAACCACGTTAAATCTATGTCTCTATTGTGTGTGGTGATTTGTGCATTGCTTTGATTACTACTTGTTGATATTGCTATCTATACATTGCATAATATTGATTTGGAAAGAAAAGTAAAAAGTGCTCTTATACTGTTCACCCCCCTCTCAGTATAAGCTTGTGTTCTTCAATTGGTATCAGAGCGGGTGCCTTCATAAGAGTTTAACAACTTGAAGGAAAAGCTAACAAGAACACAATGGATCCTAAGGAGGTGTCCTCAACTAACTCAGCACCAGTATTTTATGGAAATGACTACATGTATTGGAGTATGATGATGAGGATCTACCTAATGGCACTTGGCAATGAAGTTTGGGATGTAGTGGAATTTGGATATGATCCAATAGTCAATCCTCCTACAGATAAGGAAGGTAAGCTTCTACAACACTATAATTCAAAAGCAATGAATGCACTTGTGAGAGGTTTGCGTAGAACAGAGTCTATGAAAGTTATGCATTGTAGAACTACAAAAGAAATGTGGGATAAATTGCAAGGTATATATGAAGGAGATAAAAGTTTCAAGAAAGCAAAGATATGAAATCTCAAAGGACAATTTGAAACATTGAGAATGAATGAAGAGGAAAATATCAGTGCTTATCTAATTTGAATTGATGAGGTTGTTAATGATATGCAAGGACTTGGAATGAAGATTGATGAATCAAATGTTTGTGATAAAGTCTTAAGATCTCTTCCAAATAGATTCAATGAACAGGTTTCTACTATAGAAATATCATTGGATGGTGATACTTTGACAAGAGATAAGTTGCTTGGTATGCTAACAACTTTTGAGATAATAACAAAAGATCCTACTCCCTATAAGGAAGCAACATTCAAAGCAATCAAGAAAACAAAGGGTAAGAAGTCAGAATCAAGCAATGAGTCATCCAGTGATGAAGAAGCTAATTATGGTAGAAGAAATAAAGGTTCCAGAAGATCCATAGATCTAAGATTTGTTAAGTGTTTCAATTGTGGAAAGTTTGGATATTTTGCAACAGATTGTAAAGAACCAAAGAACAACAATGGTGAAGAAAAATAGGATCACAGATACATGGAATCAAAAAGATATAGGCAGGATAAGCATCAGAAGAAAGGTAAGGATGGACAAAGTAGACAAGGAAAGAAGTTCTTTCAAAGACAAAAGAGGAGCTACTATGCAGATAATGCAAGTAAGTACTCAAGTGATAGTGATGCTAGTGTTTCAGACAATGATAGAGATGAAGTTCTATTTATGATTGAAGAAAAAGAACCAGTTAAGAAAACTCCAGTTATTCTCAAGTGTTTTAGATGTGGTAACTTTGGACATCTTGAAGATTATTGTGCAAGGGATGGTTATAGTTTTAGTGATGATGAGTATGAGAATGCACTTGAAGGACCAGATGAAAATCTTCTAATGGCATTATAAGAAGAAGATGAAAGTGATCCTATAGAAGACAAACCTAAAGAGAGTAATGATGTGGACAAAGGTAAACAAATAGAGGATTATTCAAAAGATAATGGTTATGATCTCAAGGGAGAACTTATCTATGCCCTTGACATGGTAAAGAAGGTAAGGAAGCAACACTCTAAACTTGAAATTCAGTTTTAAGAATGTGATGAAGAGAGAAGATTGCTTATAGAGGATTTAGAAAAATCAAAGGCTAAAGCAAAGAAGTTCAAAGATAAGTTAGAAGCAAATATCTTGGAATGTGAGAAGTTAGCACAAGAAGTGGCACTACTAAAATAAGATTTAGAGGACTCCAAGATCAAGATGAAGGGATTTAAAAATAGCTCAAAGAACTTGGATAAGTTCATCAAGACACAAAAGCCTACATCAAGCAAAACAGGTCTTGGATTTGAACAGGTTCAAAAGAAATGGGAAGGAGAGTCAACTTCAAGTTTTGGAGGAGAATAAACCTTAGATGAAGATACTTCAGAAGAAGACAGTGTAAAATAAAGTGAGACATCAAAGGATGGGTTGGACAATAGTGAATTCAAAAAAAATAGGAACAGTGCACAAAGAAGATACAGATGGAACAACAATCAGAATAGGAGACCAATGAGGTCAAGACAAGGAAGCTTCAATGGAAGATATTTTTCATATCACAGGCTTGGGCACATGGCTTCACAGTGCAAGACACATGAAAGACAGGAATATTGGAATGGAAAACCTTTCCATGGGTATTGCTACTCATGTAATTAGTTTGGTCACAAGGCAATGAATTACAGGGTTCATGACAGAAGAGGATATGGCTTCACTAGGAGAAATCCTAAGATATTTGCACCTCCAAGGAATAATAACATTAAGTTTTATAAGTGCAATAATGATGGTCATACAACAAAGTGGTGTAGAGAAGACATTCCAGAGACAAGTATGAACATGAACTTGAACATAAACAGGAACAGGAACATGGATGTGAACATGAACAGGAATAGGAACATGGATGTGAATAGGAACAAGAATAGGAATAGGAATGATGACATGGACAGGAACATAGACACGGATAGAAATAGTCAGAGGATTTAGAAAATTCAGAAAAGAAGAGAAGAGGATAAAGGTAAAGAACAATGCTTTCTGGGAGTAGAAATACTCCCACCCCAGAATTAACCACCTTAACAGAAGGTGGGGGAGGGGCTAAGCTAAGAGGCTCATTCTTAGCCCCGAGCCCCAAAGGTGACCCTTTGCCATTGATGTCAAAGGGGGAGAAATATTTGAGTATAGGGGAGAGATTTGATATTTGAAAGAGCATTGAGCCAAGGGGAGCAGTGTCCCAGGGGGAGCAACACAGAAGAAGAAGTCAAGTTTTCGGTAAAAAGTTTTTGGGTTGCCATCAATGACAAAGGGGGAGATTGTTGGACATTTTGAGTCCTAAAAGTTAAAGTTGTCATTGATGTCAAGAAATGAAGTCAACATTAATATCAAGGTTTTTCGTCAAGGAACAAAGTTGTCAAAGTTGTTATTTGATATCCAGGAAGAAGGTCAAAGGTCAAGAGATTCAATGCAAAGTTAAAAAGGAGATATAATATTTTTTATAAATTATTTAAATTCAATGAGAATTTAAATTTTATAAATAAATATTATTTACACCATGGAATGCAATGTGAAGGAAGCAATAATATTATAATGGTTAAAAGGATATAATATTATAATGTTTGATATTATAATATTAAAGTGATTTGGTTAAAAGCCCAAAGTAAAATATTTAATATTTTACAATACCCAAAGATGGGCTTGGAGTTTAAAATATTCAAAGCACTTTATCAAGGTTCTAATCTTCGTCGACGTCTCATGGTAATGAAAGCTTCAAAGGCACCGACGTTTTACAAAGCATGGAGGAATTTAATATAAATACCTATGCCAAAGGGCATTGAACCTTATCCTTGCTCGATCAATTATTTTGCATACGAATTGTTTAAAGAGAAGAGCTCGTGAAAGAGGGACTGCAAATTTCGTGTTTGATTTACCAACGAATAGAAACAAAGTGGAAGGCATCGAATGGTCGAAGCCCAACCAGGCAACTTGGCCTAGTGGCAAGTGGGAAGGTGGTAAAATATTTGTTGGCAAGGGAGCCAGCGTTCAAAATGCAACGGTGTGCATTGGCAGGCGTGTTGGTTGAAGGTACCAAAGGTGCATGTTTTTGCAAAGGGGCAAGAGCGTGATACGTTTTGAAGCACATGGTGCTTCCTCCATCTCAAATGAGCGTGTAGCTCATGCGGTTGTTGGAGCCACGACAAGGCGTATGTCGTGGGCATTATTGAGGGTTCGAATCCCTCTGAAGGTAAGGTAAATATTTTGCATTAAATTTTTATTATTTGCCTAAGTTTGGAGGTATAAGGGTTGTTAGTGGAATTGTTTAGAAAGGGTGTTTGTTGGATAGTGGTGGTAGTTGAAAATTATCACTTGGAGTAATAAGGAAGTTTTGGTTTTAATTATTTTTGATAAAGTCTTAAATTACTATATTGGCATATTGAAGGATTAAGACTTTTGAGTGTTGTTTAATTTTAATAAGGGTTTTTTTGTGTTAAAGAAGATTATTGTGAAGGTATTGAATATTATTTAAGTTGGAGTGATAAGGTGTAATTTTGATATCATTTTGCATTGTGTTTTGTTGAGGAAATTATTATCTTCTAACCCTTATTGAGATTGGCAAAGAAGTAATTGTGAGTGTGGCAGATTTGTGAGATCAACTCCTTGTCAAGCAAAAAGGTATGGGAAAATTCTTTCTTGGTTGAGTTGATTGATTGCTTACTAGAAAATAAAGTTTGGAGTGAAAATGATTTGATTAGGGTTTCCTTTTCAAAAGTGCTTGAGTTAATGCTTCAAGGTTTTATGGAATTAAGAGTTGTGATTAAAACCTTGTTTGATAAGCATAGTTGTTGAAGTCATTGGTTGTGTGAAGAACTTGAGTTAGGGTTTTGCAAATATCATGAGTATCATTGTTATATGAAGAGTGTTTTATGAGCATTGTTGTTGAAGTGAGTTGTTGTGCAAAGAACTTGAACTAGGGTTTGAAAAGAACATGAGTATCATTGTTATGTGAGATTTGTTGTTGAGCATTATTGGAAACATTTTGAGTTGGTTGATATATGCTTGGACTAGGGTTTGTGAGAAAGGGGAGTTTCATTAAGTAATTGGTTGAGTTGAGTTGGTTGAGCCTAGTCAAGTGGTTGTATAAAGTGATTGTTCAAGTTCCATAAAACAAACTATTCTACATTCTGATTTGAGTTGTGAAAGTGATTGAGCATTGAGTGTAGAACATATTGAGTCTCTAACAATTCTCTTTATGCTTCTATGAGATTGGACAAGTTCTATGTGGACTTGTTAAGCAGATTTGAGGTAAGTCTTTGAGGAGACTTGTGGACTGATTTTGTGTGAGCTTTTGTGGAAGCTTACAATACATATTTGGTTAAGTTCTAGAGAGGACTTATTGAGCAGATTTGGACAAGTTCTGTGTGAGCTTGTTGAGCATATTTGAGCAAGTTCTGAGTGGACCTGTTGAGCAGAGTTGAGCAAGTTCTGTGTGAACTTGTTGAGCAGATTTGAGTAGGTTCTGAGTGGACCTGTTGAGCATATTTGAACATTGTTGAGCATATTTGAGCAGGTTTTGAGTGGACCTATTGAGCATATTTGAGCAAGTTTTGAGTGGACTTGTTGAGCAGATTTGTGCTAGACCTATTGGACTATGTTTAGTACATATTTGAGTGGAATTATTGAGCATATTTGTGCTAGACTGGACTGTGTTTAGTGCAGATTTGAGTGGACTTGTTGAGCAGATTTGTGCTAGACCAACTTGTGTGTTTAGTGTAGATTTGAGTGGACTTGTTGAGCAGATTTGTGCTAGATCAACTGGACTGTGTTTAGTGCAGATTTGAGTGGACTTGTTGAGCAGATTTGTGCTAGACCGATTGGAATGTGTTTAGTACATATTTGAGATAGATCTTTGGAGGTGATAGAGTAGAGAGGACGAGTAGTCTCTAGTGGATAGAGATCCATCAGATAGGGCAGTGAGGATAGGTCTTCCGAGTGGGGATAAGAGTCTTCGGTGGAGAGAGATCCACAAGCTAGTGCAGTGGAGGCAGTAGTCTTCTAGAGGATCACCATCCAGAGCAAAGGAGAAGGAGTTCTCTTATGGATAGAGATCCACAAACCAGATTTAGGGGATCAACATCTCCTTTGGATAGAGGTCCATAAATATTGTAATAGGAAAGTATTCCCAAGAGATTGTTTGAGAAAATTTTAGAAGAAATATTTTCTCCGTGGAGGTAGCCATCTTTGGGTGAACCACGTTAAATATGTGTCTCTATTGTGTGTGGTGATTTGTGCATTGCTTTGATTACTGCTGTTGATATTGCTATCTATACATTGCATAATATTGATTTGGAAAGAAAAGTAAAAAGTGCTCTTATATTGTTCACCCCCCTCTCAGTATAAGCTTGTGTTCTTCAACAAGAGCAAAAGAGAATCACCAATAAAAGAGTGAACTAATTGGTAATGGAAGAAATGCCTATACCCCTATAGCACCATATGAACTTCTCAGTGCTCATAGGCTTTGTTAAAGCATCTACGAAATTTACTAAATTATCCACCTTCTCAAGCATAACCTTCATATCCTCCACTATATTATAAAAAAAATATTATTGCACATCAATGTGCTTTGTTTGCATGTCAAATTTTGGGTTATTTTCCAAGATGATAACACTTTGACTGTTAGATAATTTTAACTCCTTGACTCAACCCAATACCTGAATATAATTTTTGATGCTAGACTACCTCCTTATTGGCATGAGTAGCTACTATATAATTTACCTCTATAGTGGATAAATCAACTACCCTATCACTTTCTCATCCAACTATTTATACTATAGAATAGGATAAACACATAGGCATTGGTAGAACTCTTGTTGTAAATATCTCCTACCCAATTTGAGTCTATAAATACTTGTATGTTTAGCTACTTGTTGTGGAAATTTTCGTCTACCAAGGATCTCTAATAACCAATTGATTAATCTAAAGTACCTTGAAGATATCTAAAAACCCTCTTCACTATTGCCCAATGATCCTTTCTAGGATTTGCCATAAACCGGCTCAAGACTCCCACTCTTGGGCAATGTCTAGTCTGGTGCAAACCATAGCATACATGAGGATCCCAACCACACTAGCATACGGTACATGACTCATGTCCTCCATTTCGTTAGGTTTAGGACATTTCTCAAACAAAATTTGTATTCCCATAGAAATAGGAATGCTCTTTCGTTTACAATTCTTCATATTGAAACGCTATGACATAGAGTCAACATACTTTCTCTTAACCAAAGTTTTTTGCTAGCTCTATCTATTATAATATCCATAATTGGGATAAACTTAGTAGTTTCTAAATCCTTCATTTCAAATTGTAGTGAAAGTTGAGATTTCAAGACCTTAATGATATCCTTATTGTTTTCAGTTAGCAGTATGTCCTCCACATACAAAGCGATAATAATAAAATGACCACCCTCTTGCTTAATAAACATAGTAATTTGATTTGGCTCTAAAAACTCCCAACCTCAAAACATAAAAATCAAATTTCTTGTACCACATTCTACGAGACTGCTTAAAACCATAAAGAAATTTATTTAACTTGTAAACTAAGTTTTCCTTACCCTTTTCCATATAGTGTTCTAAGTGTTTCATGTAGTTCTCTTTCACTAAGTCTCCATGTAAGAAAGTTGTCTTCACATCCATTTGCTCAACCTCAAGATCAAATGTAACAACAAAAAATAAAAGGAATCTAATGGGTTTATCTTTGCAACTAGAGAAAATATCTCACCAAAATCTATTGCCTCCACTTGGAAATATCCCTTAGCAACCAAATTTGCTTTATACTTCTCTACCATACCATCAAGAGTGAATTTCTTCTTGAAAACCCATTTACATCCAACAAGTTTCCTTCCCTTAGACAATTGAACTAGGTCCCATGTACCATTCATATTTAGAGTTGCCATCTCCTCATCCATGGCCATCTTTTAGGATTCATTATCATTCATCTCTATTGTCTCTTTCATAGTTATAGGATCATCAAAATTAGTAGATAAAGATAAAATACATCTAAAATTAGGTGGGCTATAAATTTTTGGTTGCCTTTGCTATCGAGTGGACCTCTTCACCCAATGAGATGGAGGTTCTTCCTCCTTCGAACTATTCTATCTTTTTAGAACTTGCTTCTTGTTTAGTCCATCCTAAACTTCTAGTTTAGCCTCAAGTGTAGCCTTCTCAGACTTTATCTCAAGTTGCACTATTGATTTTGCATTATCACTTGGTTTCTCAACTTTACAAAAAGACTTTATATCTCTAAAAATCACATTTTGATTGTACACCACCTTTTATATCACAAGATTTAAAATCTTGTATCCTTTCACACCATCACCATATCCAATGAATATGCATTTTTCTTCTTTGAAGTCCAACTAGGATCTCTTCTTCTTAATCACATAAAAATATGCCTCACAACCAAATTTTTTGATATTTTGTAGTGAGGGGTTCTTGCCCATACAAACCTCCTATGGGGTTTTATCAACAAAAGTTGATATAGAAGATCTATTAATCAGATAACAAGCTATACTGACCAATTTTTCCCAAAATTGTTATTCCAAATTGGCTCCACTAAGCATACTCCTAGCTCTTTCCATCAACGTCTTGTTCATTGTTTCTGCAACTCCATTCTACCAAGGGTTATATGGATTTGTCTTATGTCATGCAATACCATTATTCTTAAAAAATCTATCAACTTCTACTGAATATAATTCTCCACCATTATCTATTCTCAACACCTTGATCTTCCTTTTTATCTCATTCTCAACAAGAACCTTAAACTCTTTGAATTGACTGAGGACCTCGGATTTTTTATTATGAAAATAGACCCATGTCCTCTTGGAAAAATCATTAATGAAAGTAACATAATACAAGGATTTTGCAAGTGAAGGTACAATAACTGAACCAATACATCACTATGAATCAAAACCAAAATCCCTAAAGATCTAGCTGAGCTCAAAAAAAATTGAACACAATTTTGCTTTTCATATATAAAATATTCATAGAATTCAAAATCTAAAGAACAATCAACTAAACCCTCAACCACTTTTTTGTATTTCAAATCCCTATGACCTTTGTCACCAATGTGGCCCATCTGATCATGCCACAACATAGTATTTTAGCTAGAAGTTTTAGGTTCTCAACAACATGAACCTCCATACTATTGCATGAAAAGATGCTTACCTCAAGATAAAATAGGGTTCTATCCTTTACTCCCCTATATAAGATCATGATACCTTGCACTGTATTGCAACCCTCCTTTCTAAATACCACCTACACTCTAAGGTCATTTTAATCTACTCATAGAAATCAGGTTCCTTGAAAAAACAAGGATATGCAGTACTTTGAAAAGGGATTTGAACCAACCATTTCCAAGTGCAAGCAAGAATCCTTCATGACAAAAAAATTTGAGAAGAAATATCTTCTATATATACCATCCCACCATCAGAATATGTATTTTAAAAAACCACTCCATATGGGGAGTCATGTGGTAGGAATATCCTGAGTCAATCAACCATGTATCCTCACATGCATGCATGACAAGGGTTGCAACAAACACCTCACCCATATCTTCTTGAGTATCCTTAGATTATGAATTTTTATCCCATTCCTTCTTGCTCTTCTTTTCCTTATCCCATCTTCAATTCACTTGCCACATGTCCCAGTCACACATCCACTCTCACCTCTATTTGGATAATTCCAATGCGTGCACATCTAGTGATAATTCCAAGGTGTGCATATCCATTCCAATGCATGCACATCCGATGATAATTTTAATATGTGCACATCCATTTCAATATGCATGCACACCCTTGGTTACAATTCCAATACGTGCACACCCTTGGTGATTATTCTAATGCATACACACCCTTGGTGATAATTCCAATGTATGCACATCTGGTGATGATTCCAAAGTGTGCACATCTAGTGATAACTCCAATGCAAACACATCCTATTTTGTAGACGCACATCCTTTGTGATAATACCAATGCAAAGGAAAAACTCCAAGTTACACCTATATTAATTGGCCCTCTCCACTACTTAATTGGCCAAGTCACCACCCTCACCCATTCCCCCATAAATCCTATAAATAAACCATCATTTTCCTCCATTGAACATCCAAAAAATACTAGCAAAGCATTGTTGAGATTCCATTGATCCTTTCTTGCATCCTCTTGGAGATTGCTAGAAATTATTCTAAATTCAAGTATACATGTTCACATTTTCATTGATTGTTGTGGTTTTTATTTTGTTTAATACATTGGTAGGTGCTACTAATCCATTGGTTTTTTGCATGTGTGTAGGCATTAGGAGGCTCTACGCAACCAACGGTGGTCACTAAAAACCCACCAACAAAGGAGTGTAGCATAGAAAAGAGATTTGCATCATTATTCAATATTGTTGTAAAATGGGCCATCCCTTAAACATATTACTCATTTAACCCCCAAGAGGGTTCATTGTATTCAAAGGGCTCAATATCAAATATATCAAATTTCATTTTACTTGTTTACATGCATGGTGCTTTTTCTATAGTTACATGTACACACAACCAATCATAGATTATCAATTGGATTGATCCTTATTGATTTTCATCTTCCTATGAATGATGACAAATATGATCATTCATCTTGAGTGAGGCATAGGCCTTCACTTGTTCACATATTTGTGAACTTTCAATTTGCTAGATTTCTTTGCTTCTTCAACCATGAGTGTCCTTATAGTAATTTACTCATCCTACCAGATTGCATGGATAACCAATCACTACAAATATTAGGTGCAATGGAGTATATCACTACTTACAAGGTTCACTCCATTGATTCTATATCAAGTCTTTATTTTTATTAGGATAGTCAATCACCTAGTGCTTATTGAATACAATCTAAAAAACCTGATTATTAAGTGTAGTAATGAACATTGGAAAGAAATAATATTTCCTCCTCCCTCAATGTGAACTTTGAACTTGCACGATATTAAGGAGTTTTGGGTACCACTAATCATGCACTCCTATTACATAACTAATTATTCATAAAATATAGTTTATATTGTGGCTATACTGATCATTCCTTTGTGAATAGGGACCACAACTATTCACAAAGGATGAATTCTTGAATCAATTCAAGAAATATGTGCCTCCTCCAATATCTTCATGTGGAGGATTTTTGTCATGTGCTACCATGCATCTTGTATCAATTATTGAATTGACTAGTCATCAATTTTTATCTTGAATTTTTGTTGTGGTGAGATCCATCACCTCCTATTTTTTCTTTTGAATATTGGTCTTATTCATCTTGTTAAGCCTTTGCTTGTGATATGTGATGTATTCAAACTTTATTTGATTTTTAGTGCAATGTGCTACTAATGAATGTACTTGAATGTCGTGTCTTATGTTGGTCCTTCTCATTGGCCTTAATTTCTATATTATTTAGATTGAAGTCTATAGATGAAGAGGAATCACATTCAAAATGTGTCTATTTTATTTTAAATTTCTTTTATTGAGTTTTCTTATTTGTTTGGTTCTTCTATGACTTGAGATAATTAATTGGTACAAATTTGATAATGGTTGATATTGTTATGATCGTCACCTACAAGAGTTGGCTAAACCTTGCCTCTATTATCTATAGTTGAATATTCATTATATCATTGAGGATAAATATAATCTTGTTAGGCATCACCTTGGAGACTTGTCCAATCATTATTAGGCTAACTTACATGAGCAATAAATACATGTTCCTCTTCTCCAGAGTGATCATTTTTCTTCTCTAGAGTTGTTTTATACAGCATTATTATGTTGTTGATGCATTGCTTTCCAATTTGCATCCATTAATGGCTTCTTCTGCTTGTGAATTTATTGCTTGAGAAGAAGACCCATTTGTGAAGGGATTATGGCAACATTCTTTCATTATGTGACCATTTTTTCCATAAATTTCACATGCTTTTTGTATGAGAGGATTGCTTCACTATTGTTGGAAGTGAGATCTTGTGCCTTTCCTAAATGGCTAATTCCTTCTTTGATTTGAAATAGGAATATGTTATTTATTTTAAGTTGGTTTAAATATATCTACTTTTTGGAGTATATTCACCAACTTTTTAAATGTTGGTGTCTATTTTGTGACATTCAAGGTTGTGAAAAACACATTATACTATGAAGGGAGGGCTCTAAAAATTATGGGGACTAATGTGTCTTCTACAATATTTTTCCTAAGGCTTGTAGTGATGCTCATAGTTTTTCTCCATTCTTCATCTTCAAACAATGGAGTTGGCTCTAGAGGAACAAGAATTGGTTCTTGTTATTTGCTTAAAATATTGTTTGAAGCTTATCCCATGCCTTTTTAGCTATTGTTGAATTATGAATGTATGGCTAGACTTAATCTACAACACCAAACATGGTGATCAAATTGGCCTTTCTATCTACTTTGTTAACTTTTTTGTTCTTCTATATCTTCTTTAGGATGGGTAGTGGACCCATTCATGACATCCCAAACTTCCTCTAGTTGAATTATAAGTTTGGTCTTCCAAGAAGAATAGTTATCTCCTTGTAATAGTTAGGAGTTGAGCAATAGGAACTTTGGTGCACCACTATCCATTTTAAACCTTCACAAAAGTGGAAATTTACAATTCCACTAAATTGTTCTCAATTTTTTTTTTGACTACTATAAAGCTATACTCGTAACTTGATTAATGCCTCAAATCGCAAGAAAATCAATATCTCACTAGGCAAAAAATATAGGTGGAGTTTCTTTCTCCTTCAAGGAATATTCTTTAAAATATTTTGATTCCTTCTAAAATATTGCAAGTGCCTTTCCTTTTCTCCTACAAGCAAACAAAAGAAAAAATAATAATTTATAGCTTTGGATTATCCTTTCCATTATCAATGTGGAACTATTCTTTTGATTGATTTTTAAACATCCACAAGTCAAATTAATGACTACTTAAGGGCATCAATTTTTGAAATTTATTTTCTGCTTGAGACATCAAAGTATCAATCCATTTTTAGGTAGAATGTCCAACGAAATTCAAACCTTCATGATTCGATGAACAATCATCTAATTGCTTTGATGGATGTTGTCCGATAGAGTTAATATTGGACCTTCGTACTTTATCCAATGCCAAGAACTAGTAGATAAAAAAAAACACTAACTACAATTGTGATGTCCAATCCATCAAGTTACCTCTAGGTAGGACATCCAG
This sequence comes from Wollemia nobilis, assembly GCA_028583015.1. Taxonomy (NCBI): domain Eukaryota; kingdom Viridiplantae; phylum Streptophyta; class Pinopsida; order Araucariales; family Araucariaceae; genus Wollemia; species Wollemia nobilis. Next base: position 8,951,714 of record JAQPPZ010002170.1, on the reverse strand, counting down.
TCTTGAATTTACATTATGCATTGATTTATCCTTCTCTTTGGTAATAATGGAGCAATGATAATGTGATTTCTAAATTTTTTCCTTGAAATTCAATATTTTTTTTAAAGCTTCATTCAAGGTAACATCCACGTGGGCATTGGTTTTTCTATTTATTTTCAAATCCAAGTAGGTGAAAATTCCATTATAGTTGGTAAGTCATCCTAATTTTCCTTAGAGAATTTGTCTTGGCTTTTAGGTGTTCCTTGCACTTCTAAAATGAGTTGGAACACTTTGAACCTTTTGTCAAAGATGTTAAATACTACCAAATTTAACTATATTTTAGTTTATTTCTCAAAGACAAAATATATTTATGGGTCTTTGCTAATGAATCAACCTATGGGGACACAGGTTCGAATTAGTTAATGCAAGTGACCATACTTTTTCTTGATTATGTTTGGATTTTGACTTGGATCCTTGTGAGAATAGCCAAGTAACCTTGAACCACCTTTCTAAATTTTTGATTTTTTAATATGTTCAAAAGTTATTTGGTGCAATTGGGCGTTAATTTTTAAGATCCTATTTTGCACCACACATTGTCTCATTTTGCCATGAAAATCATCTCAGCCAGTTTGTGCTTAAGTGAACTTAAGTTTAAAGAATAAGAATCCCTTAGTTGGTGCTTGGAATAATGGTTGGAGTCCTTTGACAATAACTCTAATGTACATTATATGTCTGGTCAATTGTAAAACCAGTCGATGAATTTATTTTCTTAAACCCACCTTGATGGTCTTTGGTAGGACTTGATTATCCTAAGACCATTGCTCAAAGGTTTGAACTCACTGGTCCTTTGAAATGTTGTGTAATGAGACCCTTTTCTTATTTATTGTAGGTATGGCCTCACTAGACCTTAGTTGGATTATGTACCCTAAGACCTTTTTATAGAGTGCCTATTTAACTTCTTTGGATCAAAGCAAGAGGAGGATAAAAAGGAGAGTTGGCTCTTCCTTCTACCTACTTCGATATCAATGATGAGAATTGCTTGGATGATTTTGCATTATGAGTGATAAATATTTAAGTATAAAATATTGCCAAATATGGCGTAACTACTATCCATGTGAGGACAATAACTAACTTGGACTTATAATCCTTATGAAGATAACAACAACCCCTAAATAACTTTGACCTATGGTCCTTGTGAATGGTAGTTTCCATGTAAGGACATTAGTTGACCTTAACTAACATGAACTCCTAGATCATGTGAGTGGTAGTTGTATCCACTCTAATTCATACACCACTAAAATATGATGATAATAACTCCTAACACTAGTCACTACACTTATTTTTAATAATCCACATTGAATTTAGTTGTTTGTTATCTACATAGATGTATCTAACATAATGCTTGGAAGCATGTTTGAGTTGACAAGATGACAATGACCATGATCATCCAATTTAGTTCAATAGCAAACATATGAGCAATATTGAAGTAAATTATATAGTCATAGAGAATAAATAATTAGCTATTATCTTTGGAATAATTTTTTTTAGAAGATATCGACCTTTAAGTTAAAAGGATTGTAAGATTCTTAACAAAACACTTATCAAGGAGGATAGAGTGATGGTTTTGGCGATTGAAGATCATAACCCTGAGAAGCAAGTTTCATAGGATGAAGAAGCTCGCAATGCCATGACGACAATAGGGTTTTACTGGAGTGCAGCTAAAAATGGAGCCTCCCATAGTGACATTGAACGGGGAAAAAATCTCTCGATAAATTAGGCGAACCAAAAAAATCTTACGTAGAATGTTTGCAACAAAATCCTAGACTGCCCCCTAGCAGATTGATGGATTTGATTTTGCAATGCAGCGATGTGTTGTGCCCTAAAAACCTCATGGAATATTATGCATCTCGTGATTCTTTCTCATTAGTGGGAAAGTTTGTAGAAGGGCGCCCAGACATGGATGCGATTCGACGATGGGCTACTTCGAAATGGAAAGTTGTGGAAAATTTGGGTCATTCAACAATGACCAGAGGTTTTTTTATGATTTAGCTGAATACTCGGGAGGATGCAAAGTGTATTATTTTCAAAGATCCTTGGTTCTTCGGAATACGAAGTCTGTTCCTCAAAAAATGGGAACCAAATTTTGACCCCGACTCTCAGAACATCAATTTCGCTCCCATTTGGGCCTGCCTCCCCAACCTCCCTACACATTTTTTCTACAAGGATGCTCTTCGAGTTCTGGCTAGGGATTTTGGAGATTTGGTAGCTATTGACCTAGCTACTCATGCCAAAACGTGCCTAACCCAGGCCTGCATCTGTGTAAATGTGAATCTGGAATCGTAACTTCCAGATCACCTCAATATTATATACGAGGATTTTAGGTGAAGGAAACCACTGATATTAAAAAAAAACCTACTTTTTGTCCATATTGTCAGTCACAGGGGCACCTCCCTTCTCAATGCCCTAAGAATAGAAACTGTAATGAAGGTTCCTAGCCATGTGGGCATCTGCAGCCAAGAACTTGTTAGAAGGAAACTAGCAGTCAATGGCAAGCCAGGAGGAATGTGCAACAGAACCAGCCACTTCAAGATCAAGCTCAAGCTCTCCAAAAGGTAAGTTCCTCTTTCACCACTGCTAATAAATTTGATTTACTTAAAGATTCTAGAACCAATGAGGTCTTTGAACAAGGTGAAATTTTTGTCCCTCCATCCTTGAAACATATCAATTCCCCTCCGGGGCCCCTTGACCCCATGCCCATTCAGAATATTCCATGTTCCCCACTTTAGGATCAAATCCCCAAGTCCAATAATGTCTCCCAAAGCCCACCACAAAAACCCCTCTGGTTGTCGTTGTCCACAGCCCTATACCCACCCCTTGAAGAGTCTGGTTTTTCAACTTCCCTATCCTCCTCTATCGATGTCAATTCTGATAGCGATCAGGCCACCCCATAATCCCCTGACCATCAAAGACCCAAACAAACTCACAGCTTTAGAAGGTCCTAAATGAATGTGGGAGCATACAGAAAGAAAGGTAGGCCTTCTGGTGCTGAACGTCGAAATTGGGACACAGTCGAGGATATAGAAAATGGTACGCAGAGAATCCTGTTCCAAGAAAATATTAGTTCTATCAAGGATGAAAACCAAAGACCCAAACCCCCTACACAACAAGGCAAAGGGGGTAAGAAAATGTCCAAAAGTTCCAAATGAAAGTCCTCTCTTGGAATGCGAGAGGACTGAATGGGGAAGCCAAGCAAATATTGGCTATAGCCATGCGAAGAGATTACAACCCCAAAATTTTTCTCATTCAAGAAACTAAATTGGACAATCAACTTTTGCCTAGGATAGCCAAAATCATCTAGAAAAATTGTGATTTTGTCTACTCCCCAACTTTTGGCACTATAGGTGGGCTCCTATGCCTTTGGAACCCATCCGTAGTCGAGGGTAGATTTATTTATGGTCATGACAGGTTGTCTAATATCCTATTTCATGACCTCAACTCCTATATTTCTTGGATTATGTCCAACATCTATGCTCCCAATACTGCTCTGGGAAGAACGATGTTGTGGAACACCCTCACCCAGATGAGACAGGCCTTTGCCAATATTCCATGGGTTCTAGCAAGGGATTTTAACTCCCCTCTTCAATTCTATGACAAGAAGGGAGGAAATGCAGTTACTAATAGGGATATAAAGGACTTGAGACAATTTGTTGATAGTAATGTCCTTATGGATGTTTTGATTCAAGGCCTCAGGTTCACTTGGAGTAATAGACGGATGGGAAACAATCTTATCCAAGAGCACCTTTATCGGGTGTTGCTCTCCCAAGAAGCCCTCCCCCTCTTCGGTGATGTCAGTCTGCAAGCTCTCCCGAAGATTGGGTCTGATCACAGCCCACTCCTCTTTGAGACTAGTAGCAAGCCTCAGTTCAAGACCCCTTTTTGGTTTTAATCCATGTGGACTCACCACCCGGATCTCAAAAATTAGATAGTAGAATGGTGGTAGGTAAGCTTTATAGGGACAACCTCTAACCAGTTTATGCAAAAACTTAGATGAGTCAAAGAGAATCTCAAAGTTTGGAATAGAGAAACCTTCCAAAACATCTTTAAAACCAAGCAGAACATCAAAACTAGATTAGGGCAAATTGAAGATAATTTTCAAAGATGCCAGGGTGATTACAGTCTCAGAAGTGAAGAGAGGATACTGCTCTCTGAATACCACAACACCCTAAGTAAGGAAGAAACCTTTTGGTGCCAAAAGTTGAGACAGCTCTAGCTCATGGAAAGAGACTCCAACTCCAAGTTTTTTACATATCTACTCTAAGGTGCAAGGGCTGTAACAGGATTAAAAGCCTTACTAAGCAGGATGGGACTCTTATCTCTAATATCCACCACATCAAGGATGAATTCGTCAGCCACTTTAAAGACCTCCTTGCCTCCCCCCACTTCCTCCTCCACGGCCATGGATTATCTACTTGAGAACATTTCCAATACCATTCTCGATGAAACTAATGAGTTCCTCCTTAACCCCCTAACCCATAAAGAAATCCACCAAGCCCTCTTCTTGATACAACTTGACAAAGCTCTTAGACCCGATGGCTTTTCCCTAAGGTTCTTCCAAACCTTCTGGGACATTGTGGGACCTGACCTGTGTCTGGCCATCTTTGACATGCAGAATTCCAGATCCATTCCTAGAGACATTAATTCCACTTTCCTAGTCCTCATCCCCAAGAGGCCCAATTCCTAGTCTCTGTTTAATTATCAGCCCATCAATATCTGCAATGTAATATACAAGGTTATGTCCAAATCCTTGGCCAATATATTCATTGGGATCCTTCCTACCATCATTGACCGTTGCTAGGGAAGTACTGTCAAAGGCAAAAATAACTTGGATGGAGTTATCACCATCCACGAGCTGATCCACTCTTCCTACAATGCTAACTCTGCTTCCTTATTTCTGAAACCTAATATGAATAAGGCCTTTGACTGAGTGAATTAGGAATTTATGTTCAAAATCCTCCTCAAATTTGGTTTCCATGAAGCCTGGGTAAATTTAATTTCTAATTGTGTCTCTTCTTCTTAGTTCTCGATCCTGGTGAATGGGTCCACTACTGGATATTGTCCTAGCACCAAGGGGTTAAGATAGGGGGACCCTCTTTCCCCCATTCTCTTTATCATCCTGGCAGAGAGTCTCAGTAGAACCATTAATAATGCTTGTCACAAAAACTTGATTTCTGGTATCAAGGCAGCCTCAGGTTTAAATCCCATCACCCACCAATAATTTGTGGATGACACCTTGCTGACAACTAAAGCTTCAGTCTCTGAAGCCAAAAAAATCAAGGGTATTCTCAATATGTATGAGGAAGCAGCTGGGCAAAATATCAACTACACCAAAAGTAAGCTTCATTTCATCAGCACCCTTGCTAGACGATAGACCAATATTGCGAGCATATTGGGGTGCTCCATTGTTGATTTTCCAACATCTTATCTGGGCCTACCCATGTTCAAGGGGAGGCCTCAATAAAAAATGTGGAACAATGTCACTGACAAGATTCATAAGAAGTTGGCAGGATGGAAGGGGGCCCTACTTTCCAGTGCAGGCAAAGCGACTTTGGTCAAGTCGGTCCTACAGAGCATCCCCACCTACTTTTTGTCAGTTTTCAAAATCCTTGCTACGGTAGGAGAAACTATTGAAAAACACCAAAAATAGTTCTTATGGTCGGGTAATGCTAATCACAAGAAGTTTCACTTGGTAGCCTAGAACAAAGTCTGCTCTCCTAAAGACATGGGAGGTCTGGGATTGCGACGCATAACCATCACAAATCAAGCCCTCCTGGCTAAGAAGGCTTGGAAGGTGGTTAAAAATGCTAAAATAGAGTGGGTGACCATTGTCAAAAGGAAATACCTACAAAAACACTCATTCCTTGAAATAGAGACCCCTTGCTATGGGTCCCACTTTTGGAAATCCATCAGCTACACTAAGCAGCTGGTTCAACAGGGATCTTGGTGGCAACTAGGAGATGGTAAGACCATCAATTTTTGGGAAGATGTGTGGGCCAAAAAATAACCACTCATCAGTGATCCCAACTTAGCCCCCATTAAGCACCTCATCGATAGGAAGTATGGAGCTCATGTTGCTGATTTCATCACTTCTGACCAAGGATCCTACGGTTGGAAAAGGGTTCAATTTAGAATTAAGAATGATGTGATTAACAAAGGCCTCGCCACTCTCATGGACATATTGAAAGCTAACTTCATACCCCAGACCCTTAATGAGGATGAACATTGTTGGAAGGGGTCGAGTGATGGGGAATTCATGATCAAAACTGCTGCCCAGATGTTAGAAAATACTTTTATTGGCACCAAGAAAGATGACAGCCAGACTCTAGCCAAGAGTGTGTGGCTCAAGCTATTGATCCCAAAAGTGGCACATTTTTGTTGGCTTGCTGCTCATAACAAAATTTTGACCACTGACAACTTGATTACTAGAGAAATTATAGTCCCCAATAGGTGCTACCTCTGTACTAAAGCTTGGGAATCCACACAACATCTCCTCCTGGACTACCCCTTTGTCGATAATGTGTTATCCATTTTGATCAACAAATTCCAGGTCTGTTGGACCCAACCCAAGACTGTTGCTGAAATGTTCATTCAATGGCTAGGAATTTTCAAAAACTCTAGACTTCGATTCCTATGGAGTTCCATGCTTCACCATGCGGTCTGGAAAATTTGGTTGGAACGTAATAACCCCATATTCAAAGAGGATACCAAGAATTCAAAAGATGTTGTCAACATAGCACTATCCCTAGCTATAAAAAATAGCAGTCTAATTTCGTGCGAAGAGGTTCCCAACTATGGGTTGGAATCCCTTCTTTTTGCTTCCCTTAAGATTCCCATAGACTGTAGCAGAATACAGAATACTGGTAACTCCCAAAACCTGGCTAAATGGACCCCTCCCCTACAAGGATGGCTCAAAGTCAACTTTAATGGTGCTTCAAAGGGAAATCCAGGGAGATCTGGGGCAAGAGGTGTCATCAGAGACCACACATGAAGCATAATCAAAGCATTCTCAAAAAATTTGGGGGCCCAAACCAATAATTATGCAAAATCTAGAGCCCTATGGAGGAGCATTGTGGAAAGTAGAACCTTTCCCAAGCCAATCATATTTGAAGGTGACTCATTTGTGATTATTGGCCACATTACCAACAATAGCTCAAGGGGGAAGAACATTCAGAATATAATTCAGGAGTGCCAATTACTCCTCAAAAAAAACCCCCAAAGTCAGATCAGCCATGTTCTCAGGGAAGCCAAAAAAGTGGCTAACATTCTCGCTAACAAAGCTTTTAATCAGTCAAACTTGATCATATGGGAAGAAGATTTGCCTCAAGAAGTTATCTCCCAAGTGAATCAGGATGTGGAAAGTTGACTCTCTGTTAATCAGGATGATGCTGCTCGACAGAAAAAGAACAAGAAATCCTAGTAACCTGAGAGGATGTCGGATAGACAAGTAGACTATTTGGTGTATGTCCTTCAGCTGTATCTTTTTGTTTTGTGTCCCTTATCTTAAGGGTTGTCTTTCAAATATAAGATATGTTGTATGTGGTGGAATTGTATTTGGTAAGTTGGTTTTTGGCTATTACCAATGGAGGCCTCAGGTGTCTCATTTTGCTACTGATGTAATAGGGATGGGACCCTTCAACCCGTAAAGCAATAAAATATTTTTTACCTAACAAAAAAAAAAAAGTTTAGAAGATATCTTTTGGGGTAAAACTTTAATATTGGTACAAACCATGCTTCTCTCAAGGATATTATCAATAAACGAAATCCACCAAGGATTGTGTAGGTGAAATTTTACATCTATTCACCCACTTGTTCCATTTTTGTAAGCAAGATGATGGAAATTAGAAAGGCTAAGTTTTGGGGAATTAGACCTTTGAGAATTATGCAGTGAATGCTTGGAATGAGCCTCTAAGTTGAAGTGGAGTAGTGCCAAAATGGTTGTGATGAAGGTGGAAAAAATTTAGTAGTGCCAAGAAGTGTGAAGGAATCGATCAGCCAAAGACATTGAGCAAATCCTAAAAGTTCACCTAATGATAGGTGACTAATGTGGGTAGAATATTTATAACCATACAATTATCTTGGGGCTCTGCTGGCTTAAGCACAAAATTTTTCTAAGTAGTAAGGTGGGCTGAGAATTGGTGTTCAAAATTTCTAGATGAGTCCCAAAACCCCATCCCATAATAAGGGTGAATAAGAGGGTTCCCAAGAGGCCACCATGGATGTAGTGGGTGGATAAATGGGATGCAAGTAGACCCTGGCTAGATCCCAAAACCCTACCACAAAATCACAACATAATCCACCTAATTAAAGGACTGGGTGGAGGTTTGGGCATCCCTCATCCCCCTTAAGGATCCTAAAATTACACCTAAAATAGAAGGTGATGTGAAACCTAAAAAATTATCTAGAAGAAGATAAAGCATCACTAGCAAATTTTTAGGTAGATAGTGAGCAGTGGGTGGATTCCAAAAGTTCACCCATCTTGGAATTCTCACCATAGCAAAGGAATTCTATAGGAAGGAAGCAACACCCTCACTTATGAGAATGCACGATGAGTAGCTAATAATAAATAGGTATGGTACTCATCAAGTGGTTGATAGCGGGTTGAGTCTCAGATCCATGGATATGGTCATCTTCAGGGGGTCTAACATAGCATTTAATGAACATCTTCTTCCAATAGTAAATGGGTGGAGTTTATTGCTTGACAATACTACTAGGTGAAGTCACACTGATCAAAGGTCTAGAGTTTAGTTATACTACCTACCTCCTTCTGGTAGTTGCCTTCCACCATGAAATACAAAATATGTGAATATATTTGCAGCATGCCCCCCCCATTGGTGTAGATGCATGGTCTCATCCACCACCCACCATATTCAATGTAGCAATTATTGTAAGGTATATATAGTCTAGAATGCAAGTCATTCTAGTTGTCACTCTTTGGTCATTACAACTCATATGTAAAAATTTTCTATTCAAGCAATACAAGTTTATTGTTGTTTGATCTCCAATTATGCTCTTGAATCTGTGAAGTTTTGAGTGCTTATTTCTACTAAATCTAGTTGGATGGATGTGCTCTAATTCTATTTTCATGCATTTTCATTCGATAGTTCTAGAATTTGCATTCAGTCATGTATATTAGATGCTAAATGGGAGTGAGGATTGGCTGATCTATTAGGTGGTCTACTTGTATGTCCTACAGTGGTTTGAGTTTGTTCTGCATATATTTTGATGTGGCTAAATCCATCCCATTTTTAGTTCTAGATTCAACTCCATTTACTTTTTTTCAACATCCATTTTTCCTCATCGTTGTTAGCTAGGACCCTCTAAGAACTAGCCTTATTTGGAGATCGACCATAAATTTGAAGGTTTTGTGATCATTCAATGTTGGTCAAGGTTTGCAGGTTGCACAAACCTTTTTATTAGGGTGGATTTCCAACCAAAAATTTTTGGCATGCTTGGTGGGACCTTTAGGTCCCACCTTAGTTTTTTGAATAGAGTCGGGTGACAATTTATTTTGTGATATATATCCCCAAATTCACCTAGCAACTTTATTGTAAGTGTAATGCAGACCTATGCTTAGGAAAATATTGATATGAGGAATCATCCTATCATGTTGCCAATAGTTTTTAGGCCCTCTATCTTACTCTAAAAGCCTATTTTTCCCAGAGGATTTAATATTTTGTGAGTAGTCTTGACCTCATTTTCAGAGAACCTATGCTCATCTGGTGACTCTCATATTAAATAAGGACCCAAAATTTTTAAAGGATCAGTGCCTTAATAGGTTAGATGGCTTAGTGTCATTACCCTCCATGGAATTACGTAGGCTCTTTGAATATCCCAAACCTGCATGACATACCTAAAGCAGCTTTGAAGACTCTACCAAGTTTTGATGGTACAATGAAAACTACATTTAAACATTATCAGGATGTGGTTTCATTGGCTACAATCTATAATATCGCATATGAATATGTGATGGTCAGGCTACTTGCCCTTTATCTTAATAAAAGGGTATTGCTATGGTACAAATCATTGGAGGATAGGAGTATCAGTTCATGGTCCAACCTGGCAAAAGCCCTCATCAACACTTTTGATGATTCTAGGGATCCCTTCTTGATGCTTAATCAATTTTCATTCATCAAACGTAGTCCTCAAGAAAATATTGTTGATTTCAATGTTAGTTTCAAAATGACATGGATAAGGATTTCCTAGGATTTCTAGCCATCCCTGGCTCATGAGTACATGTACTATACTAGGGATTTTAGCCCTGGTATAAGCCTTATTATTCATTATTCAAGAGAAAAAATATTCCCCTATATTTTCAAGGAAGCCATTAGGGACAAAGCATATTTATCCAAGTGGTAAAGTTACCTCCAAGGGAGTTTGCACATCCGTTGCACCCCTTTATAGATGTTCTTCATGCTTTACCTCTTGAGAATCCTTAGGACGAGCAAGAAATGAAGTTTAGTTTTCAAAGGATGGCTAAAGAATTTAAGGATATAGAAGTTCAACTCCTAAAGAATAGGAGCACATACCTCAAAATTTGGAGGTCTGATGTGCAATAGCCTTGGCCACCTCCCATTGTCAGCAAACAACATAAATGAGGATGATTTCATATGGGACAGTATGGCTATATCATGGTGAAAAAAGGTAATATACCTTAGTACCAGGTTCAAGTGAGATCCCCTTTCATGGTGGAATTTAAGAGGAATGAACCAGTAGCCATCATGAAGTAAGGAGGAGAGATCCTATAATGAACAATCTAATTACCTTCAACTCAATGAAAATGTATGATTATAAATAAAGCACACATTGAGCGATATCTTAGCCAAACAGACACATGGGCAACCATGCTTTCTACTTGCCAATACAAGTTGTTGATCCAAGGGACTGAATACCTTTGTAAAATACCTCTTTAGAGATCCCATCATTGTGCCAAAAGAGGTTGCAAGAATATAAGAAGTATTTCCTTGCTATCAATGTTGAGCATGTTAGAGTATATTACATCGTTTGGGTCATGTAAATGTACCACCTTTGGTACATATCTAGAGTAGGAGTTTACTTTAGGGTAAAGTTAGTTAGTTACTTCAAGTATTATAATAAATGCACAAGTATTAATGTGTAAGTTGTAAATGTGCATGTAGTCCACATGTACACGAGTCCTAGGTAGAATAAAGGCCAAGAAATATATCTTTTTATATAAAGGCCTCATAGGTGTAGTAGTGGGAGAGGGAGAGTGATATATAAGTATACAGTGTGTAGTAGATATAGTGTGGAGTATGGTACAATTTAGTTCTTTCATATACTTTCATGGAGAGTTCATGTTCTCCATTATATAGCATTGTATTATTTTTCATTCACATTAACAACATATTTTTAAGCTATTTGCAGATGTTCATCTCTTTATTTTCCTACATATTATTGTACCATCAGTTTTATAGTTATATCAGACTAGTTATCCTTAATCTTGTGGTTGTACTACCTCCCATAAAAAGCTAATAGTAGTTTCAAAGAACATGGTAGATAAAATAGGAAATAGGGAGAGCCACAAGTGAGATTGAGAGAAATCCATAAATCTCATTTACAGAATTTCTAAGATTACATTTTGTTAGAGTCTTCCCACAAAGTTACGAAAAAGTTCATGAAGACTAGGACTCAACATTCATCCCACTAGATTGAAAAATCAACTAGTGAAGAGTCATCATCTCTAGATTTTACAGTTTCCACCATTTTAGTTTTTAACATCTTGTTGCAAGAAAAGGAGATTAAAAAAAGTTGGGAAGCTTCCTACATAGATCTAGGAAGAGTATATTCATAAGAATTATTCTAGCACTTGCAATAACAAGTACAAGATTGAATATTTTAGACCTGAGGAGAGCTCTTATTACTAGAGATTATAGATTTGCAAGAATGCAAAGGAAGAAAAGGCTATAGTAGCCTTACTGCAGATTCAAGATACTCTAGAGAAGAGTCAATAAGAAGACTGGAGGTTGGTGATCTCCATAAAATACTGTAGACAACATATTGAAGAAATCAACTAGAAGAAGATTAAGAGACCCTTAGAAGATCCAATTACAAAACTTCTAGTTTTGGAATATTGGAGGTTGGTGATCTCCATTAAAGCATACTTATTATATAAGTAAAGAAGGACTAGCAAGGGTCATGTTCCAAATTCTAGTAGCAATATTTTTTAAAGATTCAATAAGAAGATCTCATTACCACTTCCTAAGTAGAAGGTTGAAGGAAAGGTCTCATTTGGAAGACCAAAGAATCTGTGAGATAAAAGACCTTGGAAAGGTCTCAAGGAGAAACAAGGAAAAGGCTTGGAGAGCCTTATTTTTAGAATTCAAAGAAGACCATTAAAGGAGTTCCTAGGAGATTGCATTGGAGAAATCTACCAGTAAGGAGGAGTTACTGATAGAGCAAAATTTGGGATAATTATTGCCATATGAAAACAATCCCAAAGGAGAAGGATTTGGTAAGAAGTGCCAAATTCCGAAGGAAAATACTAAAGCATTCATATTCTTGAGAAGGAGATCAGGATCAAAGATAGATCTAACAAGGAAAAAAGAGCCAGATATTACTACCAAACTAGAAAGTTTTAAAGATTATCTTTAGAGGCTATAAGGCTCATCCAGAGATAGGGGTTTGATGAATCTACAACAAAATACTAAAAGGGTCCTTGAAGGAAAACTCAGTTGCAAATTGTTGGAGTTGTTTAGGATAGCCAAGAATAGTTGCACATTCATCCAGTAAAAGGGTAGCAATAAGGTGAATCTAATCACCTGCAATCCTTCATCTACAATGATCATTAAGGTAAGCAACTTGGGTGCAAATAGGTTCATTAGTTGAACTTTAATTTGTATTATTATCTACTTTAATTAAGCTCCATTTTAATTCTTTAGAAGATGCAAAAAGAGAAATTTGCATTATAGTCTTCAAAAGGAGTGTAGAAGGAAGTTTATTTTAGATTTATTATCTTCACATTAAATAGGAGTTGGATAGATTTCAACAGAAAGAAAATATCATATTCGTATTATCTAGTTACAACAAAATAAGACTACATTAAGAGATTATAGTCCTCTACAAGGATCAATTGCTATGTACATATTTTAAGGAGTAATAAGGTGAGATTAATATTGCACTATACTAGTTGTTCTTTAGATGCACTAAGTACTTTTATATTACAGTAAATTAGTGCATATTTAAAGTTACTATTGAGGGGTTAATTTACAGGATTTATAAGGGAGATTATTATTGCACTATAGTTACTAAAGTCTTTTAGTTAAAGTGAATATTAGTGCAGAATTAAAACCTCTAATAGCATATTAGTTGCATTGTTAAAAGCTTGGATTCATTGGTGTTAAGATTATCCAAGTAAAGAGTTAGAGGTTAGTGTTGTCTAGAAAAAAGGCAACAATACACTGCTCTTAGAGATTAGAGAAAGCATATGCCATATCTAAAAGTAAAAGAGTAGCTTTATATACAGTAAGGAGATGCCATATCAAAGGAGAAAATAAAGGACCATAAGGCATCAAGAAACTCTTAAAAATTTGGTGCAAATAAGAGCATCTTATTTACATTACATTGGTGCTCTATATACCTCATAAAAGAGGAAGAAAATATAGTGTTTCAATACACTACAATAGCAAGTACCCTATGTCCACAAGTGGTTAAATCTTCTAAGGTAGAAGGTGCAAAGAGGAGGTAAGCCAATCTAGGTCTCATAAGCATCATGTTCGGGTGTCTAAAAGACACTAGTTTCGATCTATTATCCATCGCCTACAATAGTGTCAACCTGCAACACGAAGATATGTGTAAACAAGCTTGCATAGCAATAGAAATCTACGTCTACAGGTCATCATCTTGCATAAAAAAGGATAGCATAAGGTATATACACAAAGGAGCTATCTATAGGAAAGGGCAATATATAGTAAGTGATGCAACAAGGAAGAAAACAAAGGTGCCATACTAAGTAAACCAACATCTCATTCAGTCATCCCATCACGATCATCGAAGATCCATAGAACTACGACTTCATTGCCCTTGGAGCCTCACAGCTAGAGCCAATGAGCATCATCAAATGGAACATTTTGGAGAAGAGAAATCATTTGTTTTCAAAGGAGCGAAGCAAGCTTGCATACGGTTGGAATGAATAGGTATTGAGAAGGTCTTAAGGATAATTTTTTGGTATGTTGAATATAGTTTGCATGTAAAGGAGGCATTTGCACTTGTCTTTAAGAGAAATAAATATTGTGCCACTTAGCACAAAGGGTATCTTTACCCTCATATCTCCAACGCTCAAGAAAGACATTCATTTAGTAACGCCTGCCATTATTTCTCTAACATCTAAGGAATATCAATGTTTCTCAATAACCAGTGAAGCTCAAGGAGGAAACTAAAGCAACATCTATCACCACTTGGCATTCATATCAAGAAGAGAAGCTTACATATAGTTGTTCGAACACAATGCAAGAGAGTAGAGAATATAAGCAAGTTTACAGCGAGCATTAAGTGAAATGAATTTAGTAGATAGCTTTATTAAAATCGAGAGTTAAGAGTCATTCAAATATGAAAATAAAGAGTCATTCAAATTTGAGAATTAAAGATTCAAAGGTGCATTTAAGACATTCATTTATTTTGTCATCAACCAACAACAACAACATTTTACAAGGATCTCCAACGCTTATCAACCATTCGAACTACAAGGTATTCAAAGTCAAGCGCTCATAAAAATATTAAGGTATTATTTAATTGCTTTCATAAGGAGTAATAATGGTAATATAAGGTTGAAGGTATTATTATTATTATTTGTATTTAAAAGATATATGTAAAATCAAACTTTTTTTGAAACCAATATTAAATATTTCAGTCCATTCTAATTTACTATAATTGAAGATATATATTTGCAACTAAATCATAAGAGGAATAAGGTTGTTGCAAATATTATTATTAATTTCTAATATTTCAAAGTAGGGAGTTATAAGGCATACTACATCAACCATAGGTTATTGGAATTTAGAAATATTAATCTATTGAATATAGAAGGATATAAAAGGAAGTTCTTCATTTACTTAAAGGAGTTGGAATTATATACTTACACTTATCTCATATTCATACTAAAGGGACAAAATAAATCCAACCATAGAGAACTTCAAATTAAGTGCATAGTTCATTAGGATAAATAAGGTGAAATAGAAGTTGATTATTGTTATTCACAAAACATTACAAAATCAGCTCAAAAGTGAACTATTATTTACTAAGCACTTTATTAAGCTTATAGCTTACTCTAATCACTAGCGAGACATATGGAATTCTAAAAAACCTAAATATAGAAAGGTTTTAACAAATTGGATCATATCCTCAATTTACTTGAGAAATATATAGTATTCTACAAATCCTTAATCCATATATTAAGGAAGCAAAAAGATTACTACATGTCAAAAATTGCATAGCTTGTAGTTCGATCATAAACTTAATCTACTAGGGAGTCATAAGGTAGACTAAAGTATCTATCAAAGTCTTAAAGAGCTAGAAGAACTCTATATAATAGATGAGATAATAAGAAATGCTTTTAATGGTGAAGAGTTATTTCATGTAGTATAATTCTACTCTCAAAACCTAATAAACAACTTTGAAGGTTACAAAATTCTGTCCACTGAAGAAAAGGAAATTTTTTCATTATTCCTCAAAGAAGCAAAGGAAGACAAATTCACAACATTAATTAGTTATCTCCATGGAGTCCTTTTTATAACCTAGTGGAATGCACAAAAATTAGTTATAATCACTCCAGAAGAATGCTTGATGATGTATCTATCATTAATTATTTTTGAACTTGTTCAAAACATGAATCTCAATCAATATTATTGTGATGATAGACTAACTCATGAAGCAAATATTCCTCTAGTACCAACACAGAAACAAAGAAGGAAAAGAAAACATAATAGAAGAAAGGACACAGACAACATGAAGACCAAAACATTGGAACATGAAATTAAAGTTATGACAGCCAGGATGATATTTTATGACACTAATTACTTGCTTGAACAAGACACAAATAGCATAGGAGAGCTTAAACTCCGGTACCGGATAAAATATCCATATTGAATACTAAAGTCTTCAATACCCAAATAATGTAATACAAGGGTGTTAGAGTATATTACATCATTTGGATCATGTAAATGTACCACCTTTGGTCCATATTAGAGTAGAAGTTTACTTCAGAGTAAAGTTAGTTAGTTACTTCAAGTATTATAATAAATCCACAATGTGAAAGTTGTAAATGTGCATGTATTTCATATGCACATGAGTCCTAGGTAGAGTAAAGGCCAAGCAATCTATATTTCTATATAAAGGTCTCATAGGTGTAGTAGTGAGAGAGGGAGAGTGATATAGTAAGTGTACAGTGTGTAGTAGATATAGTGTGTAGTATAGTACAATGTAGTTATTTCATATACTTTCATGGAGTGTTCATGTCCTCAATTATATAGCATTGTACTATTTTTATCATTATCATTAATGGCATATTTCTACATTATTTGCAGATGTTCATCTCTTTATTTTCTTGCATATTATTGTGCCATTAGTTTTATAGTTATATCAGATTAGTTATCCTTCATCTTGTGGTTATACTACCTCCCATAAAAAGCTAACAAAGCGAAGAGCAGAAATGATAGAGTAGTTTCACACTTTATGTAGAAGCTCTGTCCCTATGCTAGTAGGGTCAAGAAAATATTTATTTGCTTCTGAAAATATCCACATGATAGGTGTTGCTATGGGTAGAACGGTATTGGTTAAGGATATGCATATACCTACTAGAAATTTTTTTCTTAATCCTCCAGTGCACCCCCCCTTTCTACCTATCCCTCTCACTGGAAAAGTATTTGTTACATAATTGTGTGGTGGATTCAAGGTCCAAGGTCTCAATCTTACCGGTGGAAATCTGCAAAACTTTAGAACTCATCCCAAATCCATAGGAGCTAGAAGATTTGCTTTTTATAGGATAATATTTGAAGAAGATAGGGACTCTATGCAAGGTCCTTGTGTTGATATTCGACACCCGGACTTGGTTATCATCCAAGATATAGATGTGGTAGAGATCCCTCCCCTATTTAGCTTATGCTTAGCTCCAAATTTTCTCAACTAGATAGGAGTATGTATAACCCAAGAGCATGACCAAATATTTATTCCATTGTCTAAGAAAGTTATTTTGATACATAATCAAGGGTTACATCCTTTCTGCATCGAAATATATGGTGAACCAAAAGTGAGACATATCTAGGGGGTCATAAGCTAATGTAGGGAAAATTTATATGATATCCCAATGGCATGGTCACCCCATATAGAATTCCATTATAATACCCTTGCCCAACTTCCTTGTGCTAACCCACCAATTGGCTTTTAGGTCTGATCAGATCCAAGGGATGATATTGTAGGTGGTTGGGTAATTATTCAAGATATGATGATGGTAGGGAAGAATCAGATATGGGTTATCGATTTGATGGATTTAGGGATAGATTGTTGTTGTTTATCTTCAGAAGAGTTAGCACTTGAAGGAAGAGTTGACATAATAAGAATGGTTTACATGCCAATCATTCATACCCAAAGTATGATATCTTTGAGGTAAGATGGAAAAAAAATTAATGGAATGCCGATGTAGTTGATGATGGCGGAGGAAAATACCAAAATTAGTATGAGAAACAACTCAAGATTGGTACTCTATGGTCTAGACATTGTAGATTCATAGGATTATCTATAGAGGAATTCCTTATTTAAGTGTGTGAACCATGTCACATTTTTTGTAAATAACCAATAATTAAATAAGAAAGTGTGGCATGTACAAGACCACGTAGTAGGTGACATCATCTTGATTTGAGGTTGTAGGGAGTTTTGATTCCACCAAGTTGCTACCAGCTAGCTAAATTTCTAGACTCCTTGATTTTAGAATGCAAGGGGATTCCCAGGTGGTGCATTTTCTTAAAATCACTTATTCTCATTTTTATGTCTACTTCTTTCCTAGTGTGTTGGTTTACTTCTTGTTTTTATTGTAACTCTGTAGCCCAATAGATAAAAATAGAAAGTGCATCAAGACTTGAGTAGGTAGGAGAATACGTTAGCATGAGATAAAAGCATGCCCAAAATCAAGGACCTAACTAACCTATAAGGAGGTACTAGCTAACAATTCACATCCAACCAAATATTTTGAGAAGAGTGCTCATCCCATCATTGACTGCCATAATTCCATATATATACATCTCATGTGCAGTGAATAGGCCATTGTTCATAAAATAATATGGATGCAATGGTGCGACTAAGAGTTCTTATGACATGTTTGTGTTGAGCAAGGTGCAGCAACAGGATTGTCATTGTTGTCAACACAATCAGTTAGATCATTTGATTCAGGGGACAGGAAGTTCAGATGCTCAGAAGCTATTCAGATTCAGTAAACAGGAAGTTCAGAGATCTCTCAGAATATGTACAGTGTTTTTCCAAAAAGACCTAAGTGGTCCTTATGCAAAAAATCAAAGAAAAAGACAAGTAAGAAAAGTGTCGCGATATCGCGACATACTCAGAAAACAAGAAAACTGTCACGATTTCGTGACATATTGGAGGAGAGAGAAAGTGCAAAGAAAAATGTCACGATTTCGCGACATATTGGAGGAGAGAGAAAGTGCAGGGAAAAATGTCGCGATTTTGCTTTGGGGAAGAGTAAAAGTGTCACGATTTCGCGACATGTTGAAAGAGAAGAAGGCAAGTTGAAAAACTGTCACGATTTCACGACATGTTCGAAGCAGAGGCGCAAGCAGGGAAAACTGTCACGATTTCGTGACATGTTGAAAGAAAAAATGCAAGGAAGGAAAACAGTCATGATTTCGTGACATGTTCGAAGAGAAAGTTCATTCAGGGAAAACTATCACGATTTCGTGACATGTTCGGAGAGAAAGAGCCCACAAGGAAAAGTGTCACGATTTCACGACAATTTGTAGGAGAGATAGTACGGAGAAAAAGTGTCACGATATCGCGACATGTCGCATTTTTGTGACTCAAGTAGGAGAGAGAAAGTAAGTTTGAAAAGTGTCATGATTTCGTGACATGCTGTAGATGAAAGTGTTCGAAGTGAGAATTAGATTTGAAAAAGTGAGAACTGTCATGATTTCATGACAAGTTCAAGGAGAGAGAAAGTAAAGTGAAAAGTGTCATGATTTCGTGACATGCTATAGATGAAAGTGTTCGAAGTGAGAACTATCATGATTTTGTGACATGCTACAGAGGAAAGAGTTCAAAGTGAAAAGTGTCATGATTTTGTGACATGTTGAAGAGAAAGCGTACGGATGCAAAAAGTGTCATGATTTTGTGATAGGTTGAAGAGAAAGCGTATGGATGTAAAAAGTGTCACGATTTTGTGATAGGTTGAAGAGAAAGCGTACGGATGCAAAAAGTGTCACGATTTCGTGACAGATTGAAGAGAAAGCGTATGGATACAGAAAGTGTCACGATTTCATGATAGGCAAAAAAGAAAGCATGTAGATGTAGAAAGTGTCATGATTTCATGACAGATTGAAATAGCAACGTACGGTTGTAGAAAGTGTCATGATTTCATGACAAAATAGAGAATAGGACTTCAACAAGAAGTGTCGCGATATCGTGACAAAAGCAAAGTTGAAGTCGACAAAGGCAAAAGTGTCGCGATATCGCGACAAACGCCAAAATGAAGTGTACGGAGGCAAAAGTGTCACGATATCGTGACATGTTGTGGTTTCATGGCAACATGAACAAAAAGAAGCTACAGAGTCAGATAAGTTGAAGCCGACGAAGATCGATGATAGCCGACTAAAATTAGGGTTTATAGCCGACTAAGATTAGGGTTTACACAGTCGACTAAGATTGATTTTTCATCATGAGATTTCTACTATAAAAGGAGGGTTGTTTGGAGATTTGAAGGATCGATGAAGTGTGTGAAATCTATCCGTAGTGCGTAGAGTGAGCGAGTCATGTCGAATCGAGCTAAGTGCGAAGTAAGAGCACACAGAGAGTAGAGAGCACAAAGGGTAGAGATGATCGTTCGGCTATAACGATGCAGAGTGCACAAAAGGCGAAGTCGATCATAGAGCTCGGCTACAGTAGTACAATAGATGCGAGTATCTTGCGAACTGTAAGCTCTAGACCAGTCAGGGTCTTGTGAAAGCAAAGGTATTTTTTTGTAACATTTATAGATTCAGAATTGTAGTCCAAGTTGCTACTTGGCATCTGGAGTTGGTGCTCCTTTCTGTTGGTGTAGATAAATCAGGGGTTGGTGCTCCTTCCAGTTGGTGCTGGTAAATCAGGGGTTGGTGCTCCTTTCTGTTGGTGCAGATAAATCAGGGGTTGGTGCTCCTTCCAGTAGGTGCTGGTAAATTTATTATAAAATTGATTGCTTTGCTAAGGCTGGATTTGGATGGGAGTCCAAGCAGTCAATTTTTGAGGAGTAGCCACATTGGTGAACCTCGTTAAAATCTTGTGTTGTGTGATGCTCTCTTGTTATAATTGTTGTATCTATTTTTAAGTTTGCATTACTTCAGAATTAAGAATTACAGATTTAAGATTTTAATAAGCTACACTGATTCACCCCCCTCTCAGTGTCGTTGTAAGTTTAACAATTGGTATCAGAGCCGAGTACCTGTTCAAGCTTAACCGGCTAGGGTGATCTTGGATTTAACACAATGGCAGGCGGTGAAGGCTTCTCATCAAACAGAGCACCAGTGTTTGATGGATCTAATTACGCATACTGGAAAGTCAGGATGCAGGTATATCTCTGTGCTTTGGGATACGACATCTGGGATTCAGTACGTAGTGGATACACAGATCCCATCACTGCTCCAAAAGAGGTTGAAGAAAAGAAACTATATGAAAATAACTCAAAAGCAAAGAATGCTATCATGAGTGGATTAGTAGACAGTGAACTGGCAAAAATCATAAACTATAAAATGGCAAAAGAAATCTGGGACAAACTAAAGAGCATTCATGAAGGAGACCATAAGATCAAGGAAGCCAAGTTACAAATACATCGAGCTCAGTTCGAAGCATTAAGGATGAATGACAATGAGAACGTAGAGGGATACATGCTGAGAGTTAATGAAGTCACAAATGCGATGAGAGGACTCGGCGATGACGTAAGTGACTCTGCTATCATGAAAAAGGTATTAAGATCTCTTCCTCACAGATTTGATTCTAAAGTCTCAACGATAGAAGAAGCAAAAAATCTAAATTTCTTTAGTATGGATGAGTTGCATGGTTCTTTGACTGCTTATGAGATGAGAATAGGAAGAGCTAAACCCACAGATCGAGAAGCGGCCTTCAAAGCCATTAAAAATAAAAATGCAAAACAAGAGACCGAGGAAGAAGAGACATCGGATGAAGAAGAAGCAAACTTCGTTAGAAAACTAAAAAAGGGAAAAGGAAAATACAGAGGAAAGCTACCTTTTAAATGTTTCAACTGTGGAGGTGTCGGGCATTTTGCGACTAAATGTCCTCTGAATGAAAAGAACAAAAATGATGAAGGATCACACCAAGAAAGAAGTGATTGGAAGAAGAAAACAAACTTCAGAAAAGGCAACTTCAAAAAGAAAAGTTTCATCTCAAGGAATGCCAGTTCATCTGAAGACAGCTCTAGTGAGGATTCAGAAGAAGAAACAGGTGAAGCTCTTTTCATGGCTTTTGAAGAAGAAGAATCAAAAAAGCAGAAGGAGTAAACTATGAGGTTTGTGGTAAAAAATCTGAGGCTGAAGTTGATCTAGAAGGTGAGTTGACCTCCGCACTTGAAGAATGGAAAATAGAGAAGAAAAAGAATAAGAAACTTTCAAAGAGGCTTGAGGATGCAAACGACATCATAACTAGTTTGAAAATACAGACAGAAGAATACAAGAAGATAACCGAAGAGCTCGAAATTTAGATTACCATGAAAATAGATGTCTGCTGCAAACTAGAAGAAGAGAATGTTAGTTTACGGATGCAGATAGCAGATTTGGAGCGTAAAATTAGTTGTTATCACAAACGCGAAGAAAGCTCTATGAAATTGGATAAGATTTTAAATGACCAAAGACCTGCAGGCACCAAATTTGGTCTGGGCTTCGTCGAAGGAGAATCTTCAAATGGTTCTAAGGCCAAAAATGTAGAACCTATAAAAATTGAAGATAAGAAACAGGTTGATAAAGGTAAAACGACTCATGCAGAAGAAGACGATAATGCCATGCACAAAAAGAATATTGATAATGATGGATTCACCAAGGTCACGCATCAAAGAAAGAGAAGATTCATGGCCCCTACGACAGCATGGCAAAGACCATCACCCAGGTTCAACTATCCCTTTTCTGGTTTCTATTTTAAATGCAATGGTTATGGTCATAAGATTGCAGACTGCAAATATAATGTAGGACCAAGAAAATTCACAAGTAGAAATGCTTTTTCACCTCTGATGAATTATACAGTAGAATGCTTTAACTGTCACAATTTTGGACACATTGCAAGAAATTGTCGAAGTGCATTTACTTCAAATCATTTTCGGAAAGAAAATTCCAACCAAATAGGATGAAACAAAATAGAAAACTTCTTGAAAAACATGCACGAGATACTGAAAAAGGAAAATCAAAACTAGAGCCCAATACGGTAGTCAAAACAGAATGGAAACAGAAAGAGCAACTTAAGGAATCCCTGATAGTACAAACAACTTTCAAAGCACAGAATAAATATGTACCATGGATACTTGACAGTGGATGCTCAAGTCATATGACAGGTGATAAACAAAAATTTGAAAAGTTTCAGAAATATGAAGGTGGTTCTGTAAAATTTGGGAATAATGATGGAGCTCAGATAGTAGGGAAAGGTTCAGTTAAGATTATTAACGAAAAAATCAAGTCTGAAGAAGTATTGTTCGTGGATGGTCTGAAACATAACTTGTTGAGTGTCAGTCAGATCTGTGACAAAGGACATGAAGTAGTTTTTAAGAAGCAGGGCTATGAAGTTAGAAAAACAAATAGTGGAAAATTGATAGCAACTGGGTCAAGGACTGCTGGCAACCTGTACACACTTTCAGAGAATTCAGAGGGAGCCTGTTTCATTGGTCAGGAAGAACAAAATTGGTTGTGGCACAAGAGGCTCGGTCATATCGGTTTTGATAATTTGGTGAAAATCAGCTCAAAAGGGGCAAGTGAGAGATATTCCCACCATCAGCAAACCTTCAAATAGCATTTGTGCTTCATGTCAGAAGGGGAAGCAAACTAGAGTCACATTCAAAACAAAAGAGTACAATACAAGCAAACCATTGGAACTAATACATACCGATTTATGTGGACCCATGAGAACGCAAAGCATAAATGGTGACAAATACTTTATGTTGTGTATTGATGACTATTCCAGAATGACATGGGTATACTTCTTGAAGCAGAAAATAGAAGCCTTTGAAATGTTCAAGTCTTTCAAACACCACGTTGAGAATGAAACTGGAAAGAGGATCAAAAACCTAAGATCAGATAGAGGAGGAGAATTCATTTCAGATGAGTTTACAGAGTACTATGATAAATATGGCATTAGGAGACAGTTTTCAGCAGCCAGGACACCTCAGCAAAATGGTGTGGTAGAAAGAAAGAACAGGACAGTACAGAAAATGGCCCGGACTATGTTGACTGAGAGCAGAGTAGCAGACAGATTTTGGAAAGAAGCAGTCTATACTGCTATGTACATTCAAAATAGGTACATGCTGAGAACACATGAAAACAAAACTCCTTATGAGTTGTGGTTCTACAGAAAGGCAACAACAAAACATCTCAGAGTTTTTGGCTGTAAGTGTTACATCAAAAGAACTGAAGATAATCTTGGTAAATTTGAAGATAGAGCAGATGAAGGTATTTTTGTTGGCTATTCACCATCAAGCAAAGCCTACAAATGCTACAACAAAAGGCTAAAGAAAATTGTGGACAATGCCAGTGTTACATTTGATGAAGGTAGGGAACGAGTAGTTAGCAATGAAGAAAACTACCCAATTTATGAAGAAGTTATTGAAGGAGATGAGGAAGACAAAACTGAACAGAATCAAAAGATTGTCTCAGATGATTTAAGTTATGATTCAGAAGAGGAAGAAAATAAGAAATTCAAAATAGGCAGCTGGCAGAAAAACCATCCTAGAGAGCAAATAATTGGAGACCCCACAGCTGGTGTGCAAACAAGAAGAAAAGTAGTAAGTAATTACTCTCTTTTATCCAGCATTGAGCCCAAAAATATTGATGAAGCAAGCAAAGATGAAAGTTGGATGAAGGCAATAGATGAAGAATTAGATCAGATTGAGAAAAATAAAACTTGGGAGTTGGTACCTAGACCTACAAACAAGAATGTAATCGGTACTAAATGGATTTTTCAAAACAAACTGAATGAAGACGGACAGGTAATCAAAAATAAAGCAAGATTGGTATGTAAAGGTTATGCTCAAGTAGAAGGTATTGATTTTGAGGAAACTTTTGCACCTGTAGCAAGACTTGAGGCAATTAGAATGTTTTTGGCCTTAGCAGTTTACAAGAATTTCAAAGTTTATCAGATGGATGTAAAATCAGCTTTTTTAAATGGGAAACTTGAAGAAGAGGTTTATATTGAGCAGCCAGATGGTTTTCAACTTGGTGATGATCCCAACTTGGTTTGCAAGTTGAAGAAAGCCTTATATGGATTAAAACAGGCACCCCGAGCATGGTATGCAAGGCTAGACAACTATCTCACTCATCAAGGGTTTAAGAAAGGTATGGTGGACAACAATTTGTATGTCAAAACAGAAAATGGACATCTTATTGTTCTTGTTGTATATGTAGATGATATCATATTTGGCAGCAGCAAAGATGAGTCATGCAGAGACTTAGCGAGATAAGATGCGAGAAAGAATTTGAAATGTCTATGATTGGTGAACTGTCTTACTTTCTTGGGTTACAAGTTAATCAGAATGAGAAAGGCATATTTATTTCCCAAATCAAATATGTGAAAGAGATGTTAAAAAGGTTCACAATGGAGGATTGTAAGCCAGTTAGCACTCCCATGACGACAGGCTGCAAGTTGAGCAAGGATGACAAATCTCCACTTGTTGATCAAACCACATACAGATCTATGATTGGGAGCTTACTGTACCTGATAGCTACCAGACCAGATATTTTGCAGGCAGTTTGCATGGTCGCTCGATTTTAGGCTAATCCCAAGGAGACTCACGTGACAGCGGTAAAGAGGATTTTTCGGTACCTCAAGGGTACTATGGAGTATGGGTTATGGTATCCGAAAGGTAAAGACTTCACCCTCATTTCATATTCAGATGCAGATTGGGCAGGATGTGTTGATGACAGGAAGAGTACCAGTGGAGGTGCATTCTATCTTGGAGACAGGTTGGTTGCTTGGCACAACAAGAAACAAGAGTCAGTTTCTTTATCAACAACTGAGGTAGAATATATTGCAGCAACAACATGTTGTACACAGGTTTTGTGGATGAAACAAACTCTGAAAGATCTTGGTATTAACTTTAGTGAGCCAATATCAGTTAAGTGTGACAACACCAGTGCAATTAACATCTCTAAGAATCCAGTAATGCATTCACGGACAAAACACATTGCTATCAGATATCACTTTTTGAAAGAGAAAGTTGCGAAAGGTGAGGTTAAGCTGGATTTTGTTCCAACCATAGAGCAAGTAGCAGATATCTTCACCAAACCATTACCCAAGGAAGTTTTTGAATACCTGCGCAATAAATTGGGAGTGGTAACTCTTCCCAAGAAGTGACTAGATACAGGGATCACATTCTCAGGGGGAGCATTGAAGTATTTGTTTATCTTCTTGCTCATGTTCTTATTTATTACTAAGTGTAATAAAATTTGCTTGAGAATGTTGTGCATGGACTCAGGGGGAGTCTGCAATAGCCCTTTGGTATTATTGTCAAAGGGGGAGAAGAGCTACAGGAAGATGCACATGTGTTGCCAACAATTCCAAAGGGGGAGATTGTTGAGCAAGGTGCAGCAACAGGATTGTCATTGTTGTCAACACAATCAGTTAGATCATTTGATTCAAGGGACAGGAAGTTCAGATGCTCAGAAGCTATTCAGATTCAGTAAACAGGAAGTTCAGAGATCTCTCAGAATATGTACAGTGTTTTTCCAAAAAGACCTAAGTGGTCCTTATGCAAAAAATCAAAGAAAAAGACAAGTAAGAAAAGTGTCGCGATATCGTGACATACTCAGAAAACAAGAAAACTGTCATGATTTCGCGACATATTGGAGGAGAGAGAAAGTGCAAAGAAAAATGTCATGATTTCGTGACATATTGGAGGAGAGAGAAAGTGCAGGGAAAAATGTCATGATTTCGCGACATGTTGAAAGAGAAGAAGGCAAGTTGAAAAACTATCGCGATTTCACGACATGTTCGAAGCAGAGGCGCAAGCAGGGAAAACTGTCACGATTTCGTGACATGTTGAAAGAAAAAATGCAAGGAAGGAAAATAGTCACGATTTCGTGACATGTTCGAAGAGAAAGTTCATTCAGGGAAAACTGTCACGATTTCGTGACATGTTCGGAGAGAAAGAGCCCACAAGGAAAAGTGTCACGATTTCGTGACAATTTGCAGGAGAGATAGTACGAAGAAAAAGTGTCGTGATATCATGACATGTCGCATTTTCGTGACTCAAGTAGGAGAGAGAAAGTAAGTTTGAAAAGTGTCACGATTTCGTGACATGCTGCAGATGAAAGTGTTCGAAGTGAGAACTGTCACGATTTTGTGACAAGTTCAAGGAGAGAGAAATTAAAGTGAAAAGTGTCATGATTTCGTGACATGTTGCAGATGAAAGTGTTCAAAGTGAGAACTGTCACGATTTTACGACATGCTGTAGAGGAAAGAGTTCGAAGTGAAAAGTGTCATGATTTCGTGACAGGTTGAAGAGAAAGCGTACGGATGCAGAAAGTGTCATGATTTTGTGATAGGTTGAAGAGAAAGCGTACGAATGCAAAAAGTGTCACGATTTCATGATAGGTTGAAGAGAAAGCATACGGATGTAGAAAGTGTCATGATTTCGTGATAGATTGAAGAGAAAGCATACGGATACAAAAAGTGTCACAATTTCATGACAGGCAGAAAAGAAAGCATGCGAATGTAGAAAGTGTCATGATTTTGTGACAAATTTAGGAGGACGGTGTAGAGAAGTGTCACGATATCATGACAATAACAAAATTGATGGTGACGAAGAGAAGTGTCGCGATATCATGACAAAAGCAAAGTTGAAGTCGACAAAGGTAGAAGTGTCGCGATATCATGACAAATGCCAAAATGAAGTGTACGGAGGCAAAAGTGTCACGATATCATGACATGTTGTGGTTTCGTGGCAACATGAACAAAAGAAGCTATAAAGTCAGATAAGTTGAAGCCGACGAAGACCGATGATAGCTGAATAAAATTAGGGTTTATAGTCGACTAAGATTAGGGTTTACATAGCCGACTAAGATTGATTTTTCATCATGAGATTTCTACTATAAAAGGAGGGTTGTTTGGAGATTTGATGCATCGATTATGTGTGTGATATCTGTCTGTAGTGCGCAGAGTGAGCGAGTCATGTCGAATCGAGCTAAGTGCGAAGTAAGAGCACATAGAGAGTAGAGAGCACAAAGGGCAGAGATGATCGTTCGATTGTAATGACACAGAGTGCGCAAAAGGCAAAGTCGATCATAGAGCTCGGCTGTAGTAGTACAACAGATGCGAGTATCTTGCGAACTGTAAGCTCTAGACCAGTCAGGGTCTTGTGAAAGCAAAGGTATTTTTTTGTAACATTTATAGATTCAGAATTGCAGTCCAAGTTGCTGCTTGGCATCTGGAGTTGGTGCTCCTTTCTGTTGGTGCAGATAAATCAGGGGTTGGTGCTCCTTCCAGTTGGTGCTGGTAAATCAGGGGTTGGTGCTCCTTTCTATTGGTGCAGATAAATCAGGGGTTGGTGCTCCTTCCAGTAGGTGTTGGTAAATTTATTGTAAAATTGATTGCTTTGCTAAGGTTGGATTTGGATGGGAGTCCAAGCAGTCAATTTTTGAGGAGTAGCCACATTGGTGAACCTCGTTAAAATCTTGTGTTGTGTGATGCTCTCTTGTTATAATTGTTGTATCTATTTTTAAGTTTGCATTACTTCAGCATTAAGAATTACAGATTTAAGATTTTAATAAGCTACACTGATTCACCCCCCCTCTCAGTGTCGTTGTAAGTTTAACAGTTTGGACCTAAAAAAGAAGTTTTGGCATGCAAGAAATAAATATGATTCAAGGATAGATAGATTGTCAAAAATTCTTGTCTACCTTGTAGCTTGCTTTCTTTGGCAACCTGTTTATCCTTGAATCCAGTTTGGGCTATAGCATAGTATTTTTATGGGAGTATAATGTTTAAGAATATCCTAGGAACCTAGGGATTTAGTCTGCTATTCTATGGGGTTACCCCATGAATCTAGTAGTTATGTTTCTCTTCTTATTAGGGTATGCTTGGCACTATGTCCCCTTTTGTTATTTTATTTTGACTTATTCCTCTTGTTTGGTTGTGGTTGTTCAGTTGATTACACTTTTAACTCCTTTAGTTGATGGTGCTTTTAACTCTCTTATTGTTGCCTCATCTACTTCCCTTCTTTCTTGTCTATTCATCTTCTTTTTCCTTTCCTCTATCCCCTATTTGTCATTATGTTGGCAAAGAATGAAATCACACTAACGGAGAGTGGAATCCACGACCTAGACCTTGGAGCTGCCTAGAATGTAAGAAGTTGGAGTTGGTGGAAGTTGGCCATAAACTGCTTCAAATGGAGTTACCTTAGTGGTAGAGTGGTAGGTGGTGTTGTACCATCATTCAACCAAAGGAATCCACTTAGCCCAATGAGTAGGATGTTCAGAAGTGAAGCAATGAAGGTATATTTCCAAGCATTTATTAACAATTTCAATCTAACCATTAGTTTGAGGATGGTAGGCAAAAATCATCTTGAGCTTTGTTCCCTGCAACTTGAATAGTTCCTACAAAAGCAACTGGTGAAGGTAGGATCCCAATCAGAGATAATGGATTTAGGCATTCCATGGAGGCAAAATATGGAGTCAAGGAATATTTGGGCGACAATTGATGTAGTATAAGGGTGGGATAGGGAATAAAAGTGAGCATACTTTGAGAGACGATCCACAATCACCAAAATAATTAATTTACCTCTCAATTTTGGTAGCCTTTCGATGAAGTCCATAGATATATCTATTCAAACCTGCTCAAGAATGGGCAAATATTGAAGTGTGCCCAAAGAACACATAGTCTCACCTTTCATGTGTTGGCACCAATCACATTCAATAAAAAATATTTTGATATCTTTTTTCATGCCCTTCTAAAAAAGGTATGCTTGACTTGGGTATATGTTTTGAGAAAAACCGAATAACCAGTTGTGGGGGATGTATGCATTTCATGAATGATGAGGTCCTTGATTTGATACTCAGATGGAATAACCAATCAATCATGAAATCATAAATCCTAACCATCCCAAACATAACCAAGGTGTGATTTAGGATCCTCTTAGATATGGCAAAGGAGAGTTCGTAACGATGAATCCTTGGCTAGATCTTCATGAATTTGATGAAGCCATTACGGAAGAGGAGTAGATATGACATGTAGCATAGCTTGATCTTCATGTAGGCAATACAAAGCATCAGCCACCACATTCTCTTTATCTTTCTTACAAGAAATGTCATTTTTGTTGTTGCGAAGTAGCCACCGTTGCTCTAAAAAATATTTTAGACTTTGATGATCAGTCTTGATGGAAAAATGTCAACCAATGAGATATGGATGCCAATGAGTGACCGTATGTAAAATGGCAAGCATTTCCTTCTCATATCTGGACTTGCCCAAATTTTGAGGGGAAAGTGACTTGCTAGTAAAATCCAATGGTGGAACCTCCTACATTAAAACTACTCCAATGCCTATACTTGATGCATCACTCTCGATGACAAAGGGTTTAGAAAAATTTGGCATTACCAAAATAGGGGTGGTGGTCATAGCATACTTCAAATCAACAAAAGCCTTCTCAATCGATTTAGTCCACACAAAATAATTTTTTTGCAACATGACTGTGAGGGGAGTTGCTATCTTACCATAGTTTTTTACAAAAAAAAATTAATATCTTGTCAGACCCAAAAATCCATGAAGTCCCTTCAAGGTATGAGGTTTAGGCCATTCTTTCACTACCTAAATTTTTTTTAGGGTCTACTTAAACTCCTTCCTTAGTGATTATATACCTCAAATATTCAACCTCCTGCTAACCAAAGGAACATTTTGATTGCTTTGCATAAAATTGATGGTCAGACAAAAGTTTGAGAGTTGATTCTAAGTGGTGAAGATGATCCTCCCATGTGCAACTATAAATCAGGATGTCATCAAAGAAGACTATAATGAATTTGCAAAGATGAGGGCAAAAAATAGAATTCATCAAACTTTGGAAGGTGGAAGGTGCATTGGTTAACCCAAAAGGTATAACTAAAAATTCATAATATCCTTCATGAGTTCTAAAGGTTTTTTGGGAATATCTTCATTCTTAATACAGATTTGGTGATAACCCGATCATTAATCTAACTTGGAAAAATATTGAGTCCCATGCAACTCATCTAAGATTTCTTCAATAACAGGAATAGGAAACTTATCCTTGATGTTAATTTTATTAAGATACTGATACTCCACACACAAGCACAAAGTGCCATCCTTATTTTTGAATAACAACACTGGTGAATAATAGGGGCTAACACTTGAACGGATAATTCCAGAAGCTCGAAGTTCCTGTAAATTTTTTTCAATTTCAATTTTATGAGCATACACATACTGGTATGGGCGAACATTAGGAGGTGAACTACCAGGAACAAGTTGTATTGCATGATCATATGAGCACTGAGGAGCAAGTCCCTTGGGTTCCTCAAAGATGTTAAAATACTTGTTTAATATATGTTGTAATTGTTGTGGATGACTATACTCCCTTTTATTGGGAGCAATGATAGCAAAAATTTGAGCTACCACACCATGGGAAGATTTCTTTAACAATTTTTCCATCTTATGAGAAGAAATAAATTGAACTGATCCTACCTTTATGCCATGAAAGGTATATTCCTACCCATCCTGACTAAATTTCATCCATAATTCTATAAAATCCCATAGGACTGGTCCTAATATTCGTAACCATTGTGCTCCCAAAACCATATCACACCTTCCTAATGGTAAAGCAAACATGTTAGACTTGAGATTATAGTCCCCAATTTTTATCTTAACATTACAATATTTTCCTATACATGGTAGGGTGCCACCATTAGCAATCATAACTTCAAAGTAATTACATGTGGTAATGTAACAGTTTCCTTGTTTGGTGATACATGAATCAATAAAATTATGTGTGCTACTAGAGTCAATCAAAATGATGACTCTTTATCCCTTGAAATTACCAAATCACCTTCATGGTTTGGGGTGTGGATACTCCTGTTAGAGCATGTACAAAAACTTTTGGTTGGGATTCCTCCTAGTCGATCATTTGATATGTGGTTTCTATTTCTTAAGGATCCTCCTCATCCTTAGAAGAGTCTGAAGTGGGAACTTCATCCATATCTAGCAAGTACAATTTATGTTACACACACTGATACCCTCGGGTATATTTTTCATCACTATTGTAACATAATCCTTGTGCCTTCCTATGATCCATCTCCTCATGCCTCAATTTTTTATAGATAGAGATTTATTAGTTGCACTTGGCATTGGATTGTTCGAAAAATATGACTTAGATGGAGGAAATTTAGAATTTTGACCAAGAGCCTTGAATTTTTCCTCTTCCAATTTGGCCAATCGTATGGCATGTGGTATCGATTGAGGTCACAACAATTTAACCTTAGTCCTAATGTCATCCTTCAATCCACTCACAAAAAACTCTAGAAAGAATCAACACTTATTCCTGTTGTTCGATTGGCAAGTTTTTCAAACTGAGTTTAGTATTCTCGAATAGTTGAAGTTTGTTTGAGTTTTAAAAAGTCTCTTATAAAATCTTCAAACTCGCTAGGACCAAAGCAAGTGAGTAGGTGTTGACCAAAATCAAACCATGAAACGTCAGGTTCAACCTTTCTAAACCACAAAAACCAATGGAGTGCATCTAATTGAAAATTAAAAGAAGCAATGGTCAACCATAGGAAACGGTCAACATTATGAAGAGTGAAATATTGTTCTGCCTTACAAATTCACCCCTCAAGATCTTTTCCATAAAACTTGAAAAATTCTAATTTGGGTAAACTCATCCCATTGTGGTTGGTTATAGCTTTTTGGTGGTGGCTTGTACCAATTTCTACTTGGTCATGTGGATCTACGGAATCAGTAGAGGCTCTACTTTCCAATTCAACCTTCATTGATTTTTGTGCATGGATGAGATTAGCTATAGATTCTTGGAAATATTGGATTTGTGACTACAATTCCTATATGCTTTTGTTAAACCTAGATATTATTTGGTTGCCCATATTGTCCACTTTTTTTTTAATTTTCCTCTCCATTAATTATTGGCAAGTTCTCTCAGCCATAATTGAAGGATTGGATGCTTTTTCTAGGACTTACCAAAAATAAATAGGTAGCTTTTAAGAGTTACTATTTTTAGTAAGGGTCCAAAAATTTATTTGGAAAATAGGTTGCAACACTGATTTTAGGATAGGATCCACTTCGGTGACTGCTTGATCTGAGTGCTTATTGAAGAGATATATTGACTTCCTTGACTTTTGTGATCTCTTGGTTGGTTGCAAGTCGATGTCAGGGTAATTTCTTCCACTTGGACTTAAAAATTCACAAGTGATTCCTTGAGGGTCTTTGGTGCAGAATAACAAGTAGCTTCTATTTCCAAAATTTTGGATCAATTTCATTGAACGTTGAGAAGTTATGGCCTCAACAAGAAAATAAAAAATTACCAATTTTGGAAAATCGATGCAAAATTTGACCAAGGGCTGCCAAGGACAATTTTATCTGGAATAGAACGTAGAATTATCTGCTAAATTTTTGAGTCAATCTAAGCTCTTAGTGAAGAGATATCCCTGTTTTAGTAAAAATTCAATTTATTTTTTTTACTAGTGAGGTTGGTTTTGCCTTCGGAGATTGGTTCCAAGAACTCTATCAATTATCTCTGTCTTGTACGTTCTAACACTGTTTTGTTCCCTTTTCAGACTATTTGACCACTGACTGATTCCTGATACTGTTTTGTTCCCTATCCAATTCTGACTGTTACAAATATTCCTTGACTATTCTGACTAGCACAAGTAACTATTTTGACTGTGTAGGTGATTGTGTATTCACTGTTATCGACATAATTTTTTTGACTGTAACTGACTTTGATCCCCTATTTTAGACTGAATATTTTTGTTCGCCCATTGTTATTTGGGAGTTTGTATTGTTTGTTGTGTATGTAGGAATTTTGGAATAGGGATGTCTTCTTTGTATGCTCAACTTCTATGTAGGATACAATAACAAGTTTGGACTTTTGGTTGTAGGTTAAGCAAAATAGAAGACTTGAAGAACAAACCTTGTTTGTAGGTTTAAACAAAACCAAGGTACTCTAGGTAAGGGTGTATGTAATATCCATAGGTCCTCTATTATACCGCAGTGATGAACAATAGTGCTCAAACCAATATTTCAGGCCACTACTCAAGGATGATTCCACACATACCCTTGAGCACACTATCTACCTCTTTTATAGTATGGGAGGGTATTCTTATAGGATGTTTTATCCCATGCACTATGGACAATACAAGGCTGAAAAATCTTCCTAGGGATGAAATTTTGTTAAAGCCTCGATGGTCTCCTGATACCCCAAATATGTGTGGAAGCTCAATTTCATGCATGAGTGTTGTCTGAGGCCTGGGTATTGGATCCTAATCATCCCTCGCTTCACTAGTCATTGTATGGGCTATCTATCTTAGCCAATAACCATAGCTCCTTCACGATATTGTAACACTCGATATAGGGTTTCTAACCTACTCAACTACTATAAAAATGACTGTAATTTTTTTTTAACTTTTGTTGAATATATATATATATATATATATTTTATTGTATTTTTTAATAAGGAAAACTGGTAAACAAAAAAATTGAACTCAAAAATCATATACCTAATAGTCAAATTGGCAAAATTCATCGCAATCACAACAAAACATGGCCCTGGAAAGCGCTATGATACCACTTGTTAGGAACCTAATATTAAAAATAACACTCTCACATAAATACTTCAAAATAAACACACATGCTCACAACACACTTGGAAATAAAATGCACAATACGAAAGTAAATTGCAGAAAAAGAACAATCTCACAATAGCACTGAATCACAAGCCTCTTTGAGGGGGAAACTTCCTTCAATACTTCATTCAATTATGCAAAAATATAAATACAATATTACCTCTCGCAGATTTAATAAATTCCTCTAGCACCTAACTCCCAAGGTTGGCTTACATACAAAATGCCACCCGGGCTAGAATCTCCTACCTACAATCAGTTACATTCTTGAAAAAATGGTTACATAGAAGGGTGCCATTTGGCATAGGCGCTTCTTAATACAAAACTATAATAAAAATTTCTAAAATATTAACATGGGTACTACTCACATTCTACAAGGACTATTACATCAAGTTTTAGGATGGGATCCTAACATAAAGCGAATATAACAAATATCATAAGGATTTGTATGTTATTATACAAGCCCTAAGGTATTGAAGGTATTAGCTTTGCACAAATAGTCATATTTTAATAGATAACAAAACTTTAAAGTCCATAAATTTAGTTGAATTGTCTCATTGGTATGTAAAATAGGTTTCATTTCTACAACTTAGTCTTTTGAGGTACAACACCTAAGTGGTGAGATTAATGTTGTAGATGATGCTTTGAGTAAAACACTCGTGCTTTTGTTTTAATGAAGAATAAATTAATTGGGTTTGAAAAATAAAAATGAAATACTCACATGACCCATTTTGGACAATGTTTATGAGATCCTTAGCACTTCTAGTGATCAAGACTTTGAGGGTTACATATTGATTGATGATGCTTCTTATTTAAGGGTATGCAACTATGTATACCTATTAGATCTAGGAGAGAATAACTAATTCAAGAGATGCACTTATGAGGATTAGCGAGAGACTTTGGAAGGAATATCTATGCTTTCTTAAATGTACCATAAATTGTTTTCCTTAGTTAAAAGTCTTTTCTTTTTTATGCAAATAAACTTATAATGTTTGTCTTTTACAATTAATGTTAAATATTTTAATGCACTTCATGAATATGCTCAATAATTTTTTGATCACTAATATAAGTGCTCTCCCATTTGTATCCAATATGTTTATAACTCTTTTATAATTATCTTTATGAACAATTTGAAAAGGGGATTTACTAATAGATCTATTAGTGCTCAAATATTGGTAAATTTAGGAAGTACCGGTACTTGGTCCCATTGCTTTAGGTATTAAACAATCAAGCTATAGAGTAAATATTTTAAGCTTCCATTTACAACTTTTATCTACCATCCATTTCAGGATAATATGTTGAACTAAATTGTAGTTTACTATCCATTTTTTTCCAAAAGGTTCTCCAAAATTGACTAAGAAATCTAGTATCATATTCACTAATTCAAAGCACTCCCTACAAGTATACAACATTCTTGAAGAATAAATTAATAATACTTCTAGCATCACTTGTTTTATTGAATGTAATGAAGTGAGCCATCTTAGAAAATCTATCCACCACCACAAAGATATAATGCTTACTCCTTTAAGTTCATTATAGCTCTAAAACAAAGTCCATTGGTATATTTGCCTAGGGACTTTCAAGCATTGACAACGTTTTATACAATCTGGTATTTTATTGTAATCAGTTAGCACCTTAACAAGTTTTGCAAGTAATAACAAACTTATTGAAATATCTTCTTAGTTTTGACCCAAAAATATTTTTCTCATGAAATGATAAATTTTACTATAATAAATGTAAATCAAAGAAGTTTATTCCTTGTTAAATCATAGAAAGGATTACTAAAAATGAATATTTGGTTTGATTGCCTGAACATATGGACATCAATCCTATTTTCAATGTTGTAAGCATACATCCTTTTTATATAGGTATATAAAATATAGATCTTATTTAAGTGAACAATGATTTGACAAATAAAACACCCAAGAAGAAGAGGGATAAAATTGAATAAGTGGTAGCTACAAAGGTTAGTTAAACCATGAGATCCAAAGGTTACAAAATGTATTTGATCAAGTGGAAAGAATTATCTAATTCTAGCAATTGTTGGATTAGTGACGAAGATTTAATAAAGTTTAGTTGATTAGATAAATCTAAACTAATAGGTTCAAAATCTTAAAAAATGAGGAGAAATTATGCATTTAATGGCCAATTGTTAGGGCCACCTATAGGTAGGGAAAATATGCAATTGTTCCACCTATAGACAATTCTTTTTAGTAGTCAATTATTAGTTCCTTTTTTGAGGGAATAATTGAATTGCTTAAAGACTCACTTTGTTGATTTGTGCAAATGAGTATAAACTATTTTAGAAGTTTTTTTGGACTCCTAGTTAAGAAAAGAATTAGTTGTAGGAATTTGATAAGCTTTAGTGAATTGGATGCATCTGAACTAAGAGGTTTAAAATATTTGAAAGTGGAGAAAAAAGATACACTCAGTAGCCAGTTGTTTGGGCCACTTGTAAGCAAGGAAAATGACATGGTTGTTCCATCTAGAGGCTGAAGTTATTCTGGGACTCTTGTGAAAATATAAAATCAGTTGTAGGTTGTGTTTTTAATATGCAAGGCTTAGATTCAAAGAAAAAAGAGTAAATTAAAGCATAGTCATAGATAGATATGGTGAAGGATAATCTTGGGAGAATTCCTCTGTAATTGTTGTCTTCTAGTTTTAGTTTTTCATTTTATATACTATGTACATCTTTTTGATAGATTTGCTTGTTAATTATTGCTATAATATTTCGTATAGAATGACTACAGTAGCTTGGCTACTACATTCTAATTCCTCTAAAAAATAACATGAAAGACAAAGAAGAAAGAATTTTATAGGCCTAGAGGCAATATTGAAAAACAACAAATTTTACAATATTGACAAAATTTGGTTAAGGCTCCATAAGGGGGTGATTCACTCCAAGAAGGAACAATTCATTCCTTGAGAAGCGATTCACTTCAAAATTTGGGCAATTCACTCCCCTCTTAGAGCAATTTTCTCATTAACAGGACAAGTGTGCATGAATGCCAATGAGGATCTCGTGGAAAGTAACTTTTATCTTTTTGTGGCACCATAACTCATATTAGAAGAATTCTAATGTATTTAGAGGAGTAATTAGAGGTATGTAACATTTGGAGGTGTATCATTTTGCTAAAGATGCCTCTAAATATTTACTTCTATAATTTAGCAAGTTTTTCACCAAGTTAACTAAGGGTGAATTCTTCCTATAAATAGGATCCATGGGATCCATTGTAAACATATTTTATCTTTGAGGAAATCAGAGCTACTCTTTGTGAGACCCACATTGTTCTTACTCTTTACTTTTTATATTAATGAAAATTTGATAAGACTTTTGCTTTCGATAAGTGGCGCTACCCTCGATTGTAGAATGGATGATAATTGTGGCACTGTCTTCTTGTGCTCTTATTATTTCTTGTTAATTTTATTTTATATGTATGGGATTGCATTATTTTTATTCAATTTTCTCATGTGTTAATTGATCACACACTCTCCTTACTATGATTATGACCATAATTACTTTCAATATTTTGCACCCTAAACTTCAAAATTTTACTTTTATGCATTTTATTTTTTGCATTTAATTTCATGTAATTAGATTAGAATAGTTAAAATTTTAGCAAGATTAGTGGGGAGCCAACCTAAATCTAGAGGTTGAGAGGGGAAATGTCTTCTTTTCCCAAATTTTTGAAACATAATTATGGGCACATGAGTTAGAATTTTCCACAACTCAACATGTTTTTGGCATACCTAGTGGGAACCAAGACATGATTTCCATGATATCATCAAGTATAGTCCTAATTTAAACCTTAAATTTGCATATTTTTTATTTTTAAAATTTAGTTTTGTAGGTGCTTATGCATGACAACTTCATTATGAAACTCAAATTTCTAAAAAATTTGCAAAACATGCAAGCAAGGTGACCCTTGATTGGCTAAATTTCTCCATTTTAGAACAAAAATTTTATTTGCCCTATGCAAAAAATGATTTTCCAGATTTTGGAAAATGTTTGTCAAGTCTTCTCTTGGGAAGGGATTCTCTCCAAAACTGGAGCAATTTTACTTGCTTGAAGCCAATCGACTAAAAAATCGAGGAAAAATGTCAAGTTCAATCTATTAAGTGATTTGCTCAATGTCAAGGAGTGATTCACTCTAAGAACAACAAGGAACCACTTGAAGAGTAAAATTTCTCCAAGTCAAACCTAAGGAGCAATTTTCTTAGGAGAATAAAAAAAATCAACTCCTACTAAGGAAGCGATTTACCGTGGATCAAGAGTGATTCATTTAGAGCAATTCACTAGAACTCCTTTATCAAATTTTCTCTAAGTCATATTTTTGGAGTGATTCAGTCCACATGGGAAGTGATTCACTCCTCTATCCAATTTTTTAGAATTTTAAGTTCTTGACCCCAAAACTCTATCTATATAGGTACATATGTGGGAGGATCTAAATTTATGGATTATAAGATAGCGACTCTATTCTAAACTTTAATAAAATTCTAGATCAAGTTTCTCATAAGGCAAGAGTAAATTTTTACCAAAATTAGTGATTCATTTTATATTTGCCATAGAATTGCTATTTATTGTTAGTAAAGATTGATTCATTGAATTTCTAAAAAAAATTGCTAGATTTTTGTTAAGTGATTAACTTACTTTAGTGAAAATTTAAATTCTTGCTAATTTTGTAGTGAATCACCTGATTTCAAAAAGTGAATCACTTAATTCTAAAAAGTGAATCGCCTAATCCTTGAAAAGAAATAGTTTACTAAACTCGAAGAGTTTTTTTGCTAAGTTTTTCTAACTAAATGATTTTCTCCTCCTATTGGGATAATTCACTAGTCAATAAACAAATTACTCTTAGGAAAAATCTTGTGAGTAATTCATCCCCAAAAAAACCTATAATGTTTTTCAGACCACTAAGTCAAACTCCACCCCCTAAACAAATGGAATCATACATGATCTTATCATGTCTTCAACACATTTGGGCTTCGATAATGTTATGGCATCTCAACTATAAGGTAATCCTCAAATGGTGCAAAATATGTCATAGATTCAAAATCCTTAGTGACCCCAATACATGTAAATTCCCCAAAGTCAATAATAGTTTCTACAAAGCTCATAACCAAACATGTTGGCTCATTATATAATGCAAAATTCTATCTTTTAATAGGTGTATCAAACTCAAAAACTAATGCAATAGTTCATGCAACAACAATAACAAGTATTGACTCCAAGTTCCCAAGTTGCACAAAATCAATAAGTGGTTCAATATTCTTAGCAACAACCAATATATGCTCCAACATGACAATCTACCTACCAAATATTATGTGGGTGTACTTAATATGGACAAGCATCTTAGTGGCTTAGGTCCCAACAATAAACATATTGCCTTTTAAGGAACTATGTAATGAGTTTAAAGAACTACTTTATATATTAATACAAAGTCATGAAATTGAAGAGGATAAATGGCAAAGTCATCAATAAGAAAATATGAATAAGCCTCAATGGTAGTAATTCAACTATAATACCTATTGATATCCACTCTTGAGGTAGTTTTGGCCTATAAAAGCTCCTTCAAGCTAGGACACTCCAACAAGGACACATGTCAATTATTAATTAGGTGCAAAATAGCATGGGAAATAGGAATTTGGATTTTTGATGCCTCACCTAAAAAAGGGTCATGATCCAACAAATTGTGCTCTGGTACTCTACCATAACCAAGCAATAAATCAAGAAGTAGAAAATCTACCCATTATCATTAGTCAATTGATGGATACCCAACCTACGATAAGTCGACCAATGGTAAATCAAGTGTACAACTCAATTCAATATTATGTATGCCTATGCAATGTCTAGGATACTTGAAATTATGGGTTACTATATTCCTATCCAAAGTGTAGTAGTGGACAATCCTTATTTTAGAGAATTAACAACTCCTCTAGAGTGTCATCAACCTACTTACTAGGAATTATACTCCCTTTAAATAGAAATAGAATATAATATGACAAGGGAAGATTCAAATAGCAATGGATAAATTATTCCTATGATAAAACTCCATTATTCCATCACGAGACATGTCTCATATGGTTTAATAAATGCCTTAATATTGAAAACAAGGATTCTAAAGATAAGGGATCAAAGGATGAAGAATATCATGAATCATGTGATCCTCTTTTAGATGAGTTATAGAGACTATAGAAGAATATGAGGTGTTTAGTTTTCCCTTGGAAGGAAAATATTCTATGATGGGAGCATTAATCAAGTCAAAATACAAGGGATTTGATTTCTCTTTTGAGGATATCATACCTAAGGAGATAAAATGTAAATTTATAATAAGACCATAAAATATCAGATGGTGAATTGGAGCATATGAGAGCAATGGAAATAGATATTAGGAAAAATATGAAAGTGAAGGAATTATTGTAAAGTATGAAGAATTGATATATGAATCTACTTTCATGAAGGGATTTTACTCCTTTGAAGAGGAAATTTTA
The DNA here is from genome assembly GCA_028583015.1 of Wollemia nobilis. Classification (NCBI taxonomy): domain Eukaryota; kingdom Viridiplantae; phylum Streptophyta; class Pinopsida; order Araucariales; family Araucariaceae; genus Wollemia; species Wollemia nobilis. Next base: position 8,910,927 of record JAQPPZ010002170.1, on the reverse strand, counting down.
GAAGAGAATCATTAAGTTCCTAGGATTCCATGTGAGTTTCAAATTAATGCAACACCTAAGGCACTTGATATTATCAAATGTTATCTTCTTATCTAAGATGTTGTCAAGTGTGATCCTTATAAATCATTAAGTGAAGGTGAAATATTTAATTTCCCAAAATATGAGTCATTTTATTTCTCTTTAGATAAAGAGGATCCTATAGAAGAAGTAGAGGTAAGTCTACAACCATAACTTGAGGCATTTATATTAAATCTAGCATTAATACTAGAGGTTGTAAATGAAATAAAGTAAGAAACTAAATTAGAGTATGAAACATACAATTTTATCTTAGATAAATCCAAGTTTACATGATTTGGATAAATCTCATGGGACCCCTTTTATGAAGAAATATTTCTTTTTAAAGATAAAATCCTATAAGTAGACACTACTCTATATATAGAGGATGATTCATCTATGAATCCTAGGTTTGTTCAAATAGTTCTAGAAAAATGGGCTACATTGAGTAATAAAGAGGTCATGATTTTAGAAATGGAACATTTTCCCATAATATTGGGGGTATACTTGGGTAAAACTTACATTCCATAATCTAATGCTTTGAAGGAGGATATTAGGTTACATAGAGATCAATAAAAAGAACCATTGTTGCTAAGTCTATAATGCTTGTTTGCTAAAAGGTAAGAGCTCAAATTTATAGTCGATGTTGAAACTCATCATGGGATGAGAGAAAATATAATGAGGCTATCACAATACTAGAATTTCTATCACATTCCTATGTTTCCAACCACTTTAGAGTTAAAAAGGAGGTATCACTTTCAATATAGTTGGCATTGAGGGGTAGATTAGAAGGGAATGATAGGAGAAAAGTTGTTCTAATTTTCTCTATATTATCATGCACCCATGGTCTTGATTGTTTTGATGAAGAAATATACTATCTTCCAAAATATATCATGAGACTCTAAATTGGGGAAGCCCCCTAAGAAAGCCCTCCATATACACCATTAATGTTATTAGACTTGTTATTTTTATAAAGGTGTCAGAAAATCCTAATATAGAACAAAAATATCAAAAGGGTGGATAGTTATTTACATGAAACTATGAATGATATTGTCTTTCAATTAATGAAATAACTATTTGTTTTCATAAATTTCCTTTTCTCATTTTTGTTCTTTGGTTTATTTTTCAAATAAAAATAAAAAGTAAAAATCTTAAAAAATAAATATAGAAAAGAAAGAGAAATCCCCATCTCACTTGAGTGAATATATCACAAGATACACTTGGATTCCCATTTCTTTCCATCCCTTTATTCCAATATTGGTTGAAGATATATCTACGATCAATGGCGCTTTTCTAAGGCTGATTAGATGAGATGCCAACCTAGGAATATGATGATAGCAAGGTAACTCTTGAGGTAGAAATTATTTCTAGGGTAGTTAGGATTTTTCTTCATTCTTGAATTTATATCCTAATGAACAAGGTAGATTCTAAGATAGGCCTTGTTGACAATGTAGTCACATAATGACTTTTAACAAGAAATTTGGTAAAAATGACTCATTAAGATATTTGCTAACTTAAGGAAATGAAGGATAAAATAATAAATGGAGATGATAGATAACCCTAAAGAGAAGGGCTCTAAAGAGAAGAATATTTACATATAAATAAAAGAGTTGCAAGGAGGAAGTTGTTAATACAGAAGCATAAATTACTTCCACCATATTTCCCACAACCATCTTCACTTAACTTCCATCCTTGTTTATTCTATTCCCATCATTATTCTCTCTTTTCCTCTTATTTATTCTACTCTTTCTCCTCTAATCCCTCTAAATTCTTAATGCTATACCTATCCCACCTTAAGTAAGTGTAGCATGAGTCTTAATATCACTAGCAAGTTTATCTATCACTACACCAAAAAAGGGCTTTAACGACGGCTAAAATAAGGTGGTTTTTTATGATGGTCAAAAACTACCTTAATAGATCCTAAGAGAGAGGTTAAAAACCACCCTCTTAGGGTCACCCTAAGAGGGTAATTATAAAATGCCCATTTAGGGCAAAGAGGGTGGTTATAAACTGTGCTCTTAGAACTAAGAGGGTAGTTTAAAATCACCCTCTTAAGGTCTTAACGAAAAAATATAAAGATCATGGAAAAAGTCTAGAGATGAGCATTTTGGCACTTTGAGCATTTCAGCAACGTGTGATAGAGGGACCACAAGAATAGCAGAGCTAGGGCTTTGAGCATTTTAGCAGCGCACAATGGAGGGACCACAAGAATAACAAAGCTAGAGCTTTGAGCTAGCAATGCACAATGGAGGGACCGTAGGAATAGTAGATTTAGGGCTTTGAGTATTTCAATAATGCACGATGGAGGGACCATAGGAATAGTAGAGCTAGGGCTTTGATAATTTCAATAGCATGTGATGGAGGGACTGTAGGAATAGTAGATCTAGAGCTTTGAGCATTTTATCAACGCATAATAGATAGACTACGAGAATAACAAAGCTTAAAATTGAATATAAACTTGTATATTTTGGTACGCAAAATTTAAACTTGAATATAAGAGTTGAGCTTATACCATTTGATCTAAAAAAACTTATGTTGTGACAAGTAGATATTTGAATATATTTTTTGATTACTATGTATATGTATTTGGGTGTTCTCTCTATTTTCATTTAGAGCTTCGTTGGATCTTCTCTTGGTTTTCAGTTTTATTAATACCAATATGAAAACCCTAATGAAAGGCTAGATTTTGTATTTGGATGTTCTTTCTATTTTCATTTAGAGCTTCATTTGGTCTTCCTTCGGATTTTTAGTTTTATTAATACCAATAAGAAAATCCTAATGAGAGGCTAGATTTCAATGGTAATTCAAACCTGAGAATTTTCCAATATGGAAGAAAGAAATTTATCTTTAATACACAATGGTGCCAACCATGAGTGGTTATTCTATTATCATAGCCTCAAATTGATAATTTATGTCTTTTAATTGGGCATCTCTCTGATAAAGTTATCCAGGGCACTTATTAACATAACAGACTCCTTGTGAAATACAAGTTTTAGTTTTCTTATATATATATTTCAAATTCTATACCTCTTTGGTTTCTATTCTAAGACTTATGGTAAATTGAACCTTGCCAATCTATCTAATCTTGAATCTCATATTATAATGTAAGAACTTAAAATTACACTCTTTCAAAATAATATACAAGGCCTTGAAGATGCATGTAGAGATGTCTACTGGGATAGGGTTGGCTTATGGCAGGAAACCAATATGGCTTCTTGTAATATGTGGTGAAGCAAAGTACTTTAGTTTGGAGCCAATCTTGTAGCTCTTTATTTTTGAAAATGTGGATTCCTCAAATTAATAGGGATTCATTTTTATCTAATCAAACATGTGAGGACATCAAGAATGGTTGTTGGAAAGTGATAGAATCGAATTGAAGGAAATTTTTTTACTACAAAAAGAAAAAAAGAAACATTGGCAAGGTTTTCTTGTTTTTTTAAAGATCATACTTTTTTCACCTTAGCTTGCCATGATTCAGTATGGCTTAGTAGTAAAAGCACCATAATACAGAATACTTCTTGCTTTTCTTGAACTTAATAGTTGAAAGATTGATTATATTAATAATGAAGGAAAGATGACCTTTATAAGAGTAAGACACTCTAAATTAACATAAATTATTTTAATATGAAGTCACACAACTTGTAGCTTGGAAAGGTATTTTTGAAACATTACTTTTCAAAGATCACATTACTAATTGTAGGATAAACAATGTGCCTTTTGTGAAAAATTAAAATGTTGAAAAATGGTATGTTTTTTTTTTAGGGTGTGGTAAAACTAAAGGCTTACTGAAGGAACTGAATTTTGGAATTCAGGTTCTCTTCTTGGGACCTCTGGCCAGGGAAACAACACTATTACGAAGCATATTTGCCATTAAACACCCTAATATCTGATAGGTAGTACAAAATGTAAACTAGGCCACATACAAGAGGACTTGGTATTAGGTGGTCATATCTAGATACTTTCACATTTTTTTCCTATTACACTTTTGTTGTAACTAACAAATATCCTTCTCTACATAGAGTTTTCCAAATTGGAAACATAATAGAAATTAACAATGCAAACAAGATATTGTTGTAATTGACATAACATTCTTCTATAGAAGCATTGTTTGCATCAATCTACATAAGTAGGTGGATATTAGGCATGGATTAATTAGCTAATTCAAATCACTGAAAAAGGCATGTCATATCTAAACAAGCAGCTCCTACTTGTTGCATGTTTTCAATGGGAAAAATTTTGGCAACTTCTTAGGTGATTTTACTTTCATGGAAATATGCTTTTGGGATGAGTCCATTTTGCACATGGATATTTGATATATAAGACATTGAAAGGCCATGCAACCTAAACATTTTTGCATTTTGAGTTTTTGATACTCTGTTAAAGAAGCTTGGGGAGATGGATGTTCCAGTAATTTGGTGGACTTGTCTCATACTATTTGTACACTTTTCCTCCATTAATATCATAGTATATTTTACATTTGTGGAAAACAAAATTCCAAGGATAATAACTCTAGAAAGATATCAGATTAGATTTTATTGATGACTTTTTTAATTGATAATTTAGGAGATATGTATAAAGGGAACTACCCCTTTAATATATCAAAATACAATGATTGCATTGATTACATGATTGAAAGAAGTGGAATACAGGTCAATGTGTAGCTTTAGTACACATCTTTCATCTACTAGATATTTCAAGATATACAAGGGTACCAAAGAACTAGGATGAATGTTAATCATGAGCACAATATTTTTATATTTCAGACATCTTCAAACAGTATATTAAATCCTCAAACTTCCCATTGCATGTTGATGTGTCAATTGAAACCATGGGTCAGGAGAGCTAGGCACAATCACATTCAGTTGTTCTATCTAAAATGTTGCACCATATAGTGCTAATCTAGAATCTGCTATTGGAATTATTGCTTGCCAAACATCAAATATTCTTATATATATATATATATATATATATATATATATATAATTGATCTACAGATAATTGATCTATAGATAATTGAAATGAATAATAATACAGAGTTAATGAGCAAGATCTACTTGAAACTTATGGGAAAAATAGGTATTGATAGAGGGAATGGGTATAATTTAATTCCTTTTGTTGCTTTTGTCATAACTTAGATGCATGAATGTAATGAATTTCACAACCAAACCATATATGTTAGGTCATTTTTCTTTCAATTCGATCACATAGAAGAGACTTGCCCAACAAATGGAAAAACAAGAAACCTATTAGTTGAATTGGGTCTAAGGATTTAGTGTATGAATGCCATTTTATTCAACCTCTATTTGTTAGTGGAGTGTATTTGTAAAGTGCTCTTTCCCTTATGATCTCACCTAAAGTTTAGCCAGGGCACTTATTAACATAACAAAATTAGCAACAACCTCTAAATTATGCTTGCCAATATTTCCCTCAAGGGCACCCTTTCTTGCATTTTCTATTTAGCATTAGCAGAGTAACATGTACACCACCTTCAACACAATTATACCATTTTATTTAATCTTACAGTTACATGTGTTTTGAGACTCATTGGCATTATACAAACCTAAAGAGTTGTGCTTTGAAACTAGTTCTCTTGATCTAAGAGAAGGGGGTATGTACACACAGGCCTAAACATGATATAAACTATCAGGTAGATATCATAGAGAGTGACAAACATTTAGATGTTATCAAACACTTAAAACACTGGAATTGTGCTACAATGCTACATCGGTATATTTGCATGATTTATTCGAACATTAGAAATGTAGTGTAGGTCCAACTTAAAATATTTTCACTAAAGCATTGCCCACGTTCAACAATATTGAGAAGGCACAAGAAGCCAAGAGACTTGTCAACACTTAAAATATTGGTTTTGATGCATATTTTTACTAGGACTATTACTGTTAAAAGTGTGCTAACAAAACATTGGTCTCCTTATTTATCAACTTGATTGCCATGACTTCCATCAAAATAATCAGAGTGAATGAAGGATAACCAACAATTACACTTCTTGTTGGGCAGGAAAAGTTGCAAATTGATTTCTTCTATTGTTTTTTCTTGTCAGTAATAAGTGAGATTTACCTACATTTCAGTAGGGGATCCTTTTTATTTGTACTTTTCCTATTGTCAATACAATTGGTATAATTTTTCTAGTCTTTTATATTGTTGTTTTTGTTATTCAACTATTTTATTACATTGTTTGACAAAACAAGGATGTCATACATACTAATCTTTGAGCGTGTTTATTTGTTGTTTTGTTTATTTCAATCCTTAATTGGTTGGGAAGCCCATGTATTTTTTTTTAAATTTCTAATAGTTACTTTATCTATACTATAAACAGTTAAATATGAACCCATTATTTCCATACAAATGCAATCAATCTATTTTGAGATAAACATTTATATTACATGCATTAGTATATCAATTTTCTTGATGTTTTGACATAAGTTTATAGATTGGAGGTTGAGGCATAAGATACAAGTTGTATGCTTAGGTAAGGATCCATAGTCTTTGGATTTGCCTTTAATAGAAAATAGTGCCAACCATGAGTGGTTATTCTATTAGCATGGCCTCAAATTGATATTTCCTATCTTTGAATTGATATTTCTTGTCTTTGAATTGGGTATCTCTTTGGCAAAGTGATTATTTCCTATCTTTGAATTAGCAACAACCTCTAAATTCTACTTGTCAATATTTCCCTCAAGGGTACCCTTTCCTACATTTGCTATTTAGCATTAGTAGAGTAACATGTACACCACCTTCAACACAATTATACCATTTTATTTAATCTTACAATTACATGTGTTTTGAGACTCATTGGCATTATACAAACCTGAAGAGTTGTGCTTTGAAATTGGTTCTCTTGATCTAAGAGAAGGGGGTATGTACACATAGGCCTAAACATGATACAAATTTTTAAGTAGATACCATAGAGAGTGACAAACATTTAGATGTTATCAAACACTTAAAATGTTGGAATTGTGCTACAATGCTACATCGGTATATTTGCATGATTTATTCAAACATTAGAAATGTAGTGTAGGTCCAACTTAAAATATTTTCACTAAAGCATTGTCCATGTTCAGCAATATTGAGAAGGCACAAGAAGCCAAGAGACTTATCAACACTTAAATATTGGTTTTGATGCATATTTTTACTAAGACTGTTACTGTTAAAAGTGTGCTAACAAAGCGTTGGTCTCCTTATTTATCAACTTGATTTCCATGACTTCCATCAAAATAATCAAAGTGAATGAAGGATAATCAACAATTGCACTTCTTGTTGGGCAGGACAAGTTGTAAATTGATTTCTTCTGTTATTTATTCTTGTTAGTAATAAGTGATATTTACCTACATTTCAACAAGGGATCCTTTTTATTTGTATTAATACAATTGGTATAATTTTTTAGTCTTTTATATTGTTGTTGTTTTTGTTATTCAACTATTTTATTACATTGTTTGACAAAACAAGGATGTCATACATATTGATCTTTGAGTGTGTTTATTTTTTGTTTTGTTTCTTTCAATCCTTAATTGGTTGGGCAGCCCATGTATTTTTTTTTCTAATAGTTACTTTATCTATACTATAAACAATCAAATATGAACCCATTATTTCCATACAAATACAATCAATCTATTTTGAGATAAATATTTATATTACATGCATTAGTATATCAATTTTCTTGATGTTTTGACATAAGTTTATAGATTGGAGGTTGAGGCATAAGATACAAGTTGTATGCTTAGGTAAGGATCCATAGTCTTTGGATTTGCATTTAATAGACAATAGTGCCAAACATGAGTGGTTATTATATTAGCATGGCCTCAAATTGATATTTCTTGTCTTTGAATTGATATTTCTTATCTTTGAATTAGGTATCTCTTTGGAAAAGTGATTATTTCCTATCTTTGAATTGGCAACAACCTCTAAATTATTCTTGCAAATCTTTCCCTCGAGGGCACCCTTTCCTACATTTTCTATTTAGGATTAGCAAAGTAACATGTACACCACCTTCAACATAATTATACCATTTTCTTTAATCTTACAGTTACATGTATTTTGAGACTCATTGGCATTATACAAACCTGAAGAGTTGTGCTTTGAAACTGGTTCTCTTGATCTAAGATAAGGGGGTATGTACACACAGGCCTAAACATGATATAAAATATCAGGTAGATATCATAGAGAGTGACAAACATTTAGATGTTATCAAACACTTAAAACTGAATAAAAGACCTAGAAAAATGGATGCTTGAGTGCTTCAACTGCGGTTGGCCTCTTGTTTGGATCCCATGCACAAAGTGACTGTAAAATTATTTGAATCTTGCTCCTTTAAATCATATTAAATATTTCCTTTAGTCATCTCACTTTAGTAAAAATCAAATTTGCTTATTATTTATTTATATTACATGCATTAGTATATCAATTTTCTTGATGTTTTGATATAAGTTTATAGATTGGAGGTTGAGGCATAAGATACAAGTTGTATGCTTAGGTAAGGATCCATAGTCTTTGAATTTTCCTTTAATAGAAAATAGTGCCAACCATGAGTGGTTATTCTATTAGCATGACCTCAAACACGAACTAGTTTTTGGTTTATTTTGATGGTAACTTTAAGATCCAATTTGTCAATATTTTGATGGTAGCCTTGGTAGCTGGAGCATTCTATTTATTGTATTTTGAGTATGGACTATAAAATATATGATGCATTTTCTCTTTCATTATCATATGAAAGAAAAAATTCCATATCAGGTTTCCTTAATGGAATGACCTGAGAGAAACTTCACATTGACTAGTGATTCATTATTCTTTGTTTTTGTTGCAATTTTATTTAATCATTGATCATAATGTCAAAAATAATGTCAAAGTGGAGGATTTTTCTGTTAAGATATTGGAAGGTTCAATATTTTTCAACACTCTTGATAATACCTTCATCAAGTCACCTTAATACTATATGTAGATGACTTGATCATCACTGGTAGTGACACTAGCAAGAGTGTAGACAACAAGAATTCAATTAGGTAAAATAGTTGATTTCAATGATGATGTCTCCTTGTAGTGTATGAATACTTTATACAAGCAAATTCACATGTATAAACAATAAATATCCATACCTACAATAGTTATTGCTTGGAGAGTCCTTGATCCATTCTTCCTAGAAAAAGCACTTGGTATTCCCTTATTCTTTAGCTTATGGTTTACAATTTGAATGTCAATGGTATATTAAAATTCTATGGAGACATCGTTTAGGTCACTCATTCTTCTTTTTTTATTAGACCAAGTCTGTATAATTAATAGTATTCTTGAAGAGGGGGTGATAACACACAATTGCTCTTCTAGATTAAACTTCAATTCCTCCTTGATATCCCCGTGGGTTATATTATGAGAATGTTTTCTTATGCATCCAATTGAGTGTTGATTTTATATCCAGGTTAAATTGGATGGTTTTCGTTAGGGGTTAAACACTTTAACCTAATTGGAGTGTTCTACCTATAAGTTAGCTTGGAAATTCATTTTATCAATAGATCTTGGTTTCTTTCTTATTAAAGCCTAGGTTCCATGGATATTTTTTTGGCTTCAACCTATTTGGAGTTTTTTACCTATAAGTTTGGATGTCCATTTTATCAATTGATCTTGGTTTCTTTCTTCTACAAGTTTAGGTTCCACAAATATTTTAGTAATACTTTGCTTTTGGATTGGTTGTGTTGGAAATTTTGAGTATATTGTGTTGCCATTGATGTCAAAGGATTGATGTCATAGGTTGATTTCAAAATAAAAGATGTCATTGGTTTTCATTGATGTCAAAGGATTGATGTCAAATATGGCTTGGTATAGCAAAAATATAAGGTTTATAAGTTGGATAATTATGCAAGGCAAGGTTCATCCCAATGCAAGGAAATTGATAAAAATAAAAGGTTATAATATTTACTTTAAATATTATAAGCCAAAGAGGTTTAAAAGCACTTGGGACAAAGTTCTAAGTAATTGAATAAAAGGTTTGAAGGCCCAAGTTTAAGACCATGGTTCAAAAAGAAAGCAAGTGACTAAGGCTTAAAAGAAATAATATTATAATATTTGGGACAAAAGTTTGAAGACAAAGGTTTAAGTGTTGCAAGGGAAGTTAAAAATTTTATTATAATATTTTTATATTATAATTTAAACTCAAGATGGGTTTGGCGCCAACGTGTTCGAAGGTTTCAAATGAAAATTTTAATATAAGCACCGACGTCAAGAAAGAAGATGAAATTCATATAAATATGGATTAAAATCATTCACTTAGAGGATGTGGTTTTTGGTTTGATGAAATTCGATATCCCTCATGCACAAGTGTGAGAAATATAGGAAGAAGGCAAAATTTAAAAGGAGATAGGACGTGTGAATAAAGACAATATCGTGGGTATTTGTTCTCAAGCAGGCGGCTAGCCTAGCGGTAGTCTAGGTAGCGCTAAGGCATAGGGTAAGAAATAGGTCTTAGTGTCGAAACTCGATGATGATTATTTTTACGTTTTGTTGACAAAGAGGATTTATCAAAAGGTTTAAAACATATTTCATGCATATTTGTTTATGTGTGGGTGGCTGGCCTAGCGGCAGCCCAGGCGACACTAGCACACGGGCAGGCAGGAGGTGTCGTGGTCGATTCTCACCTGCAACAATTTTGGTAAGCACAAAAATTAATTTTTGTTGACTAAGGTTGAATTATTAGGAGGCATAAGTTGTGTTTGGTCATTGTGTGCACCATTTGACTTAGGGAGCCATAAGGGGAATAAGTATTTTATTTTGATAAATGTTTAGAAGAAAATAAAAAGGGATAAATTGCAATCTTTTAAGGTGTTATTTTGAGATGCAAAATTGAGGAGTAATTAGTGTTAATTAATTTGTATTTGTTATTGTTGATCTATTTTCTTGGCACTTTAGAAAGGAGAAATAAGGTGTAATTTAAATCTATTGATATTTTGTATTTTGACACACCTTAGAAAAGAGAAGTTTGAGGTTTTAATCTTAAATTTCAAAGCTTTATCTTTACAAGACTAAAGAGAAATTATAAAGTATTTTTGAGCATGTCTTTGAGGAAATGTTTTTGTGATTGTGTTGAAAAGAAGATTGGCTAACCTCTTGAAGTGGCAAAAAGGAAATTTATTTTGAAACAGGTTTTGAGGGCACATCTTCATCAAAGAAAATTAAGAGGTATGGGGATATCATTCCTTCTTTAAGGTGTTTTTTTGAGTGAATATTTCTAAATTATAAGGTGGAGAAATAAGGATTACATATGTGAATTGTTGGAAATATTTGAGCTAGGATGTGTAAAACAACTTGTGCATTATTGATTGGTGAAATTGGAAACACATGTGTTAGGGTTTTTAAGAATAAAGTGTGCATCATTTTTAAAAGAATTAGTGAAGAATTTGAACATTGATGTGAGTGATATTAGACCTGTTTTGTGAAGAAATTTATGCATTATTATGTTTGATCATTGAGAGTAAATTTGTAAGGAATAGAGACCAGTTTTGTAAAGCAAAGTTATACACTAGTTTGATTTGATTTGAAAGGGATTTATAAGAGGTAGATATTAGATTGGATGAATGCAATATTTGTGAATGTGAAGAACATATTGGGTATTTGATAATACATATCATTCTCTATATGTTCCAAAGGTTAAACGAATTCTAAGTAGAATATGTCTAAATTATCTAGTTGAGAAAAGCATTTCTGAAAAATATATAAGCATTGTTTGTATGCAAGATTTGGGAATATTTGAGCAGGTTTTGTGAGCAGCATTGAGTTATATTTGATAAAGTCTTGTGAGAAGACCTAAAGTAGCATTGAGGTATATTTGAGTAAGTCTTGTGAGAAGACTTGAAGTAGCATTGAGGTAGATTTGAGCAAGTCTTGTGAGAAGACTTGAAGCAACATTAAGGCAGATTTGAGCAAGTCTTGTGAGAAGACTTGAAGCAGTATTGAGGTATATTTGAGCAAGTCTTATGAGAATACTTAAAGAAGCATTGAGGCAGATTTGTGCTAACCTTGTAACGAGGTTTGGTGCAGATTTGGATAGATTGGGTAAGCAGGTTTGAGATAGATCTATGCAAGTAATGTGTGTAGATTTGGGACAGTGTTGAGCAAGTGATTTGAGTAGATCTTGGTACTTATTTGAGCAATTATTGTGTTAAGGCTTGGAGCTATTTTGAGAAGAGTATTGAGATGGTTTTAGAGAGAGATACACAAACCAAAGCAGAGGGGATAGAGTTATCCTATGGAGAGAGATCCATAAACCAGAGAAAAGGAGATAGAGTTCTCCTATAGAGATATCCACAAACCAAAGTAGAGGGGATAGAGTTATCTTATGGAGAGAGATCCACAAACTAGAGCAGAGGGAATAGAGTTCTCCTGTGGAGAGAGATCCACAAACTAGAGTATTGGGGATTGAGTTCTCCTATGGAGAGAGATCCACAAACTAGAGTATTACGGATTGAGATCTCCTTTGGACAGATGTCCACAAACATTATAATAGGGAATTGATTCCCAAGAAATTTGTTGAAAAAATTTAGAAGAAATATTTTCTCCGTGGACGTAACCCACATTGGAAGAACCACATTAAATTTTTGTCTCTCATGTGTGTGATGATTTGTGCATTGTTTATTTTACTGCATTGATATTATTGTTGTTATCATTTGAAAAGAAAAGTAAAAGTTGGTCTTATATTTTTCACCCCCCCTCTTAGTATAAGCTTGTATTCTTTAGGTAGTTAGTTTTCTATTGGTTTCATTAATAGAGACTTAATGGAACATGAATTTCAAGATTTTGAGTTTATTATTCAAAATTATGCTAATAAATTCTTTCAAGTGTTACACTTAACTTTTGTAAATCCTGAATTTTAAGAGTTGAATCTGTATATATTCAAAATATTCAACAGTTATTTTTTTTTATTAGCAATGCATATTATAATCCATGGCTCTTAGTTGCAAATACTTTTAGTTCTAATGCTTGTTGCCTGATTTGCCAAATTTTATCAAAGTTATTCCATTTTGGAAATTTTTTCCTTAGGTGAACAAATCTAGCAAATATAATTCGACAAACATCAATGTTAAATGAGATTAAATCAAAAATTTAAACATATAACTTGACACCTTACTATCTATGCTAGTCATTCCCACACCTGCTTGACTCCCTTGTGCATCTATCCCCACTAACATTGGAAACAAATGACCAGGGAAAATTTTAAAAGGATCTCAGGATAATTCATTCACAGAAGTGTTTGTTGTTTGACCTAATTCTTGTATGAAATGAAGTTCTTTATACATATTTTTATTTATAAATTTAAATTAATTTAAAACATCTATTTCTATATTCCATACTTAATGATAAAATTGAGTTTATCAGTGGCACACCTATGTGGACACATATGTATTCCTTCCTAACACAAACTTTAGCAAGGGAACTTAGGTTCTAACTATTGTGCCTAAATTTGACTAATTTGTTAGGTATATGGAGGTAGTTTAAAATTGTATCCCTCTTTATTCCAATGGAAAATTACCTTGTCCATGAAATGACCATGAGAAATAAGGATGCCTCCATATAAAAAATGCCTCAACTAAAACAGCAAACCAATACTAAGTGCTATATTGTTTTAGCTAATGCATCCTTTATATTTATTTTAGGTGAGACCCTAAGAGGGCAATTTTAAACCTCCCTCTTAGGTCACCCTAAGATGGTGGTTTTAAACTATCATCTTAGAGTGACCTAAGAGGGTAGTTTATAACCGTCGTCTTAGGGCTAAGAGAGTGGTTTAAAACTGTCCTCTTAGGGTCTAAGAGGGTATTTATAAACCATCCTCTTAGGCCTAAGAGGTCTTAACCCTAAGAGGATGGTTTTTATCCATCCTCTTAGTCCTAAGAGGGCAGTTTCTAACCGCCCTCGTAGAAATAAGAGGGCAGTTTATAACCGTCCTCTTAGACCCTAAGAGCGTAACTTTTTGAGGTGTTTTTTAGCTATCATCGTATGATGCAGACTTTTATGACACCCTCGTAGATGACGGTTGAATAATCACCTTTAAAGGCCTTAAAGGGTGGTTAAAAACCATCGCTAAATCATTTTTTTGGTGTAGTGGGAAGTACTTTAGTGTACCTTTCCTTGGTTGTTATCTTCTCTTCTAGCCACTTAATTAACATTGAAATTTGGTCAAGCAAGGTTTTGTATTTATAAAGATATGTGGGATGTACCTTAGTAGACTTGGTCCCAAATGGACTTGAGATATTTTAGGTGCACCTTTGCACACTTGGTCCCAAAGGGACTTGACCTACTCCATTGTTGTGTTCTATATTGCCATACTATACATTCATTTCTTTCTTTTCCACTACCTTCCTTCTCAAACCATAGTTTTGGCTTTTAAATACCTTCAACCCCTATCACAATTGCCCCACTTGATTTTATTTGACTTTCATCATATGTTTTAATGTTTGCATAGTATCCTACGCCCACTTTCTTTTTAGCTTTTCTATCACTTGTCAAATTTTGATAGTCTTAGCATACTACTACCACTCTTTTGGTAGCATCATCTAGAAGGGGCTAGCTCATAATAGGTCTAGGGTTGGTATTATGATAATAGAGTCAATAAATTTGGTCAACATGCTTTGATATGTTGAAAGTGCCTTGAGAACCAGTAACTTTTTCTTCCTTTTGTTATTTGGGATTGGGGAATCATGGGTTTAGTATATGTTAAAGGTCTTCTCACTAGCATTATCATGATCAATCTGCTCTCTTACCTCCTACATGATGCTTGATATTTCCTCACTATCTTTCCTCAGAGGGGCTCATTTTCATCTAGTGAGGGAATAGTTAATTTACATAAAGGGTGAAGTGCTCCTTCATAGCATGGATTACCTTGGATATTTTTTATTTTATTGGAGCAAAGAGTGTCATTATACCCATAGTGACTAGTAGAATTAGGAAGGTGAGGCTAATTTTTTGACACAATAATATGGATGATGGTGTGAATCGAATGGTGAGAGATGATAAAAGGGGTTGATGTGATGACACATGGGATGACATGGGATAAAAGGATGGGTGTAGGGGAATGTAATAGTTGGTGATGGTGGCATGAATGATGATAAGGTAAAGTAGAGTGGTAATGATGTATGGGATGACCCTACATATTAAATACACTACACCAAAAAGGGCTTTAATGGCAATTTTTAACCGCCCTTAAAGGTATTTAAATGTGGTTATTCAACCACCGTCTATGTGGGTATCATAATAATTTTGTGTCATACAATGATAGCTAAAAATAACCTCAAAAAGCCACCCTCTTAAGGTCTACGAGGGTGGTTTAAAACCTCCATCTTAGGTGGATGAAAACATCCTCTTAGGGTTAATACCTATTAGCCCTAATATGGCGATTATAAAATGCCTCTTAGGTTACCCTAAGATGGTGGTTTAAAAACATCATCTTAGGGTGACTTAAGATGGAGGTTTATAGCCATTGTCTTAGGGCTAAGAGGGTGGTTTAAAACCATCATCTTAGGGCTAAGAGGGTGGTTTAAAACCATCCTCTTAGGGTCTCACCTTAAAATATATATATTAAGGATGTCTCAACCAAAACAACATAGCACTCAATAGTGGATTATTGTTTCACTAAGGCATCCTTATATGGAGGTGTCCTTTATTTCACATGGTCATTTCATGGACAAGGTAATTTTCTGTTGGAACAAAGAGGGACAAAATTTTAAACTGCCTCCATATACCTAACAAATTAGTCAAATTTAGGCACAATAGTTAGAACCTAAGTTCCCTTGCTAAAGTTTGTGTTAGGAAGGAATACATATGTGTCCACACAGGCGTGCCACTGATAAAATCAGCTTTGTCATTAAGTATGAAAGATAGAAATAAATGTTTTAAATTAATTTAAATTTCTAAATAAAAAT
Source organism: Wollemia nobilis (assembly GCA_028583015.1). Classification (NCBI taxonomy): domain Eukaryota; kingdom Viridiplantae; phylum Streptophyta; class Pinopsida; order Araucariales; family Araucariaceae; genus Wollemia; species Wollemia nobilis. The sequence goes on along the minus strand of JAQPPZ010002170.1, from coordinate 8,894,959 downwards.
AAATATAAATATGTATAAAGAACTTCATTTCATACAAGAATTAGGTCAAGCAAACTTTTGTGAATGAATTGTCCTGAGATCCTTTTAAATTTTTCCCTGGTCATTTGTTTCCAATGTTAGTGGGGATAGATGCACAAGGGAGTCAAGCAGGTGTGGGAATGACTTGCGTAGATAGTAAGGTGTCAAGTTATATGTTTAACTTTTTTATTTAATCTCATTTAACATTGATGTTTGTCAAATTATAATTGCTGGATTTGTTCGCCTAAGGAAAAAATCACCAAAATGGAATAGCTTTGATAAAATTTGGCAAATCAGGCAACAAGCATTAGAACTAAAAGTATTTGCAACTAAGAGCCATGGATTATAATATGCATTGCTAATAAGTAAAATAACTGTTGAATCTTTTGAATATATACAAATTCAACTCTTAAAATTTAGGATTTACAAAAGGTAAGTGTAACACTTGAAAGAATTCAGCAGCACAATTTTGAATAATAAACTCACAAACTTGAAATCCATGTTCCATTAAGTCTCTCTTAAGGAAATCAGTAGAAAACTAACAACCAATCCAAAAGCAAAGTATTAATGAAATATTTGTGGAACCTAAACTTGTAGAAGAAAGAAACCAAGATCAATTGATAAAATGGACATCCAAACTTATAGGTAAAAAACTCCAAATAGGTTGAATCCAAAATTATATCCATGGAACCTAGGCTTTAATAAGAAATAAACCAAGATCTATTGATAAAATGAACGTCCAAGCTAACTTATAGGTAGAACACTCCAATTAGGTTAAAGTGTTTAACCCCTCACGAAAACCATCCAATTTAACCTGGATATAAAATCAGCACTCAATTGGATGCATAAGAAAATATTCTCATAATTAAACCCATGGGGATATCAAGGAGGAATTGAAGTTTAATCTAGAAGAGCAATTGTGTGTTATCACCCCCTCTTCAAGAACAATATAGGATATAATTATACAGACTTGGTCTTGTAAACAGAGAAGCATGAGTGACCTAAACAATGTCTCCATAGCATTTTAATATACCCTTGGCTTTCAACTTGTAAACTAGAAGCTAAATAATAAGGGAACACCAAGTGCTTTTGCTAGGAAGTATGGATCAAGGACTCTCCAAGCAATAACTATTGCAGGCACAAATATTTACTGTATATACATGTGAATTTTTTTACATAAAGTATTCATACACTACAAAGATACATCGTCGTTTCAATTGGTTACTTCCCCTAATTGAATCTTGTTGTCTACACTCTTGCTAGTGTCACTACCAGTGATGATTAATTCATCTACATATAGGATTAATGTGACATGATAAATTTATTATCAAGAGTGTTGAAAAAAATTGAACCTTCCAATATCTTAACAGAAAACTCCTCCACTTATGACTGATCTTGTGATCAATGATCAAATAAAATTGTAACAAAAACAAAGAATAATGAATCACTAGTCAATGTGAAGTTTCTCTCAGGTCATTCCATTAAGGAAATTTGACATGAAATTTTTTCTTCCATATGATAATGGAAGAGAAAATGTAGCATATATTTTAGAGTCCACAATCAAAATACAATAAATAGAATGCTACAACTACCAAGGCTACCATAAAAATATTGATAAAATGGATCTTGAAGTTGCCATCAAAATAAACCAAAAACTAGTTGGCATTTGAGGCCATGCTAATAGAATAACCACTCATGGTTGGCACTATTGTCTATTAAAATAAAATCCAAATACTATGGATCCTTACCTAAGAATACAACTTGTATCTTATGCCTCAACCTCCAATCTATAAACTTATGTCAAAACATCAAGAAAATTGATATACTAATGCATGTAATATAAATAAATAATAAACAACTTTGATTTTTACTAAAGTGAGATGACTGAAGGAAATATTTAATATGATTTAAAGGAGCAATATTCAAATAATTTTATAGTCACTTTGTGCATGGGATCCAAACAAGAGGCCAACCACAACTGAAGCACTCAAGCATCCATTTTTCCAGGTCTTTTATTCAGTTTTAAGTGTTTGATAACATCTAAATGTTTATCACTCTCTATGATATCTACTTGATAGTTTGTATCATGTTTAGGCTTGTGTGTACATACCCCCTTCTCTTAGATCAAGAGAACCAATTTCAAAGCACAACTCTTCTAGTTTATATAATGCCAATGAGTCTCAAAACACATGTAATTGTAAGATTAAAGAAAAATATATAATTGTATTGAAGGTGGTGTACATGTTACTCTGCTAATGCTAAATAGCAAATGTAGGAAAGGGTGCCCCTGAGGGAAATATTGGCAAGCAAAATTTAGAGGTTGTTGCTAATTCAAATATAGGAAATAATCACTTTATTGAAGAGATACCCAATTCAAAGACAAGAAATATCAATTCAAATATAGGAAATATCAATTTGAGGTCATGCTAATAGAATAACCACTCATGGTTGGCACTATTTTCTATTAAATACAAATCTAAAGACTATGGATCCTTACATAATCATACAACTTGTATCTTATGCCTCGACCTCCAATCTATAAACTTATGTCAAAACAATAAGAAAATTGATATAGTAATGCATGTAATATAATTTTTTGTCTTAAAACATATTGATTGCATTTGTATGGAAATAATGGGTTCATATTTGACTGCTTATAGTATAGATAGAGTAACCATTATAAATTTAAAAAAAAAATACATGGGCGAACCAACCAATTAAGGATTGAAAGAAAAAACAACAAATAACATGCTCAAAGATTAGTATGTATGACATCCTTGTTTTATCAAACAATGTAATAAAATAGTTGAATAACAAAAACAACAACAATATAAAAGATTGGAAAAATTATATCAATTGTATTGACAATAGGAAAAGTACAAATAAAAAGGATCCCCTGCTAAAATGTAGGTAAATCTCACTTATTACTGACAAGAACAAACAATAGAAGAAATCAATTTGCAACTTGTCCTACCCAACAAGAAGTGCAATTGTTGGTTATCCTTCATTCACTTTGATTATTTTTATGGAAGTCATGGCAATCAAGTTGATAAATAAGGAGATCAACATTTTGTTAGCACACTTTTAACAATAACAGTCCTACTAAAAATATGCATCAGAACCAATATTTTAAGTGTTAACAAGTCTCTTGGATTCTTGTGCCTACTCAATCTTGTTGAACATGGGCAATGCTTTAGTGAAAATTGTAACAACCCCAATTGTTACTCCTTATTCACAAAAAAAAAAAATTACATATATAAATATTCTTCTTCATATGGTAAAAGACCTAATCATGTCCTAAGATAGACATATTCCATTTGGATTGTATCTTTCAAGGCAAATAGCTTCAAGAGCTATAGAGACTTGATCAGAGTCTCTTTAAGTAGAAGTGATCAGCTTCTACAAAACCCTCATACCCCACTTGGTATGAGTACGCTGGCCAAGCACTAGGTTTCATCCCCATAAAAGGAGAAATCACCAAATGGTCCACCTAGACCAGGTGAATGCCTTGAATATGGAGAACCACACCAATGGTAACCATCATAGATGAAATAACCACACCGATGGTTATTCATAAATCTTATATTTGATCCACTCCATCTAGAAGGGAGTTCTAAGACAAAAATATCACTATCATGATAAGAATCCATGGAATGTCCTCTTAAACATGATTACCTATATTAAAACCACTTAGAACATATTGGTACACTCTTTGTTTAGGCAACCCTCTTATTGTTCACATTGAGTTTATTACAAATGGACATTATTTGTCCCATACGGGTGTTTTCCTCCACATGTAAACTTAATTCTTTGGAGTAGAGTGTAGGTTCTATCATGGTTTGTAAATCAAGATCATTTTGCCATCTTGAGAGTTTCATTCCACAATATAACCTCAATTTAACCATCATGTGAGTTTATGAGGTGAATTCAACTTCATGAGAATTCTTCTTAAGCAAGGTTTATGTTCTATTCAAGAATAAGTGATTAATGTTTAGATTAGCATAAATCCAGCTATCCCCTTAAGAATTAGCTTCTATTACATAATAGTCCTTGGACTCTGACATAGAATAACCAACATGAATATAATCAGTGTTGTATAGGAAAAGGGGCATCATTCATAAATAGTTATTCCACAACATTATAGAAAGATAGACAAATCCCATTGATTCATTAACACATTTAAGTAAGCATACATCCTTCACATGAGATTAATATTTGAGCAACTCTACTTAACTATATCATTCATCATTACTCATCATATTCCAAAAGTAAATGACATAATTGCATTATCATATTAAGAATTAAGCATACATTTCTAACATCCGTACATTATTAACCTACTGAAAATTAGCATACATTCTATCATTATTCTCAATTACATCATATATTATTTTCATTTGAACATAAATACATCATCCACAAGTTATAATAAATCAAACCACAAAATAGAGTGACACAAAGATTTATCCTGGGAACCCTCAGGGGAATAAACCCAGCCTCCAAAATATTTTGTTCTTCATATTCATAAACTTGAGATGTAACATTACTATTTTAGAAATGCATCTATGGATCTCCTTTTTAGCCAATTATACAAATCAAGGGCTGCAACTGTCCCTTTTAAAGGTTTACGATGAAATTAAGAAATTTCTCAATTCTTTTCCTTGAGTCACTGTTACAACAGGAAGGTGCTTTTTATACCCATAAGTAATCCATCTACTCTTCTAGTATCTTGATGTAATTAAGGATTCCATTGATTCCTTTCTCAATTCATCCTAATGAATTATTACATCTCATAGGTAATTATGATAATCATCAGACTATATTTTGGAGAAGTCTCTTAAGAGAAAATCCCTACTTTTTTTAAGAGTGAATTCCTTATTCATTCTTTGAGATTGATATACGATCAACCTTCACCTCATGAGTTAGAGTCCCATACCTCTAGTTCATGAGTTGATCACTTTCCACTTAAGCATAATTATTCCTTATTTGAGATAGGCTAATTACCCCAATATAATCATAAGGATGCCTACTATAGCAAGTTTTCTACCAATTGATTTTCAACAAGTTCTATAATTTCACTCGTCTCAAAGATACATTACACAATCCCTAGCCATTTATAAGAGATTTCAAGAGTGAAATCCCAATCCAATGATTAAATCCATATAAATTATTAAATTCTAAACCAAAGCTAGTTCCATACTTTTATTAACTTAACTTTTATAGGTGACATTTACCGACATCTATTTAAACTTCTAATTTAAGACCTTAGAAAATAAGATCCTTGTCATTCTACTTACAATTCAATAAAGTATTAAAATTTAATAACATTATCTACGCTTCCTGATTTAGTAGGGTGGATCATATTCATCCTTTGTCTTAATCCCATTTCTTTTCTATATAAGGGTAAAATATACTTTGGCTAATTTGATGAAGAGATTGTAGAGCTTTGGAGTTCACCTCAGACAAGAAGAAGAACCAACAGAGTTCGGTGACAACAGTAATTGATCTTGTTATAGATTTTGATTAGTGAAGCATGTTACTGAAGGTAATTACTGAAGGTATCTACTGAAGGTAAAAATGGAAGGTAACTACCGAAGGTAACTACTAAAGATAGTTACTAAAGAATATTTTACCAGCAATTACTAAAAGATAATAAAGATTGTTCACTTCGGTGTGCCACATCAGAATGGACGACACATTAAGATGGATGACAACTAATATTTTTACCTAGCAAAATATTTCATTTCTCACATAATATCCGCAAGAATATTTCAAGTTGACAAAGTTATGGTTTACTTTATAAAGCTTGTAATCAGTTTATTTTGGAAATTTTAAGATATAAATGCAAACATTGTTAGACTTTCTTAGAATATAGGACATGAGGTCCTAATGTATATCTTGTGAGTCAGTTAAAATAGCATTGTCTTGTTAGGATTATTAGTAGGATGCCACTTGGACCAGTCAAAATATTTATAAGTCCAAGTAGAAGTACGTATTATGATTAGGTTTTAGATTATTTTGATTAATGTATAGTCATCAGTCCACAAAATCTGCATGTCAAATACATGAATAATATTGTTTAGAATTGTATTAGTTACAGTATAAATTACATATGAGAGACCTTGAAAGAGGTCTATTCTCTGATGCATCTATTATTACATTACATTATGTTCTAAGTTTACAATTCTAAAGAAATGCGTTCAGCATGTATAGTTGAAGCTCTAGTAATAAAATATCATTTTGTTCTTCAAATATGGTAATTTGTATCAATTTCATGTGTTGTTTGAAAATGGTTATGTAAATTGTATTTATCTGTTACCTGCATTCACAAAATAGACATAATGTTAGTATAGTTATAAAATCTAGTTACTAAGATAAATTAAACTAGGGGAGAAAGACTTACACTGCCATCTAGGAGGTAGGGCCCACTCCTATAGACAGTCCTTGAGCTCTCACCCCTACATTAGGTTAGGATTAGTTAGCCTTAAATTAAACTGCATTTCAAATTACATAAAATAAGATAGATTGCACGAGGATCCTCACAAATAAATTAAATCATGTTATAAACAAGTTAGTTTACAAACAATTAAACGCATCAGTAAATCAATTCATCAATAATTAGTTGCATCGGTAAATCAATTCATCAATAAAAGTAAATCATACCCTGCACCATTTATTTATGCACCAACTTTAATTCTGTTCATATACTTTTCTGTACACATGAAGCCTAAAAAAGAAACTTGAGCTAAGCTTAGTATTAACTCCTATGATATCATCTATACGGGATTGTTACTCTTTAAATATGACCTTGATTTCCCTCAAATTTATAAAATTAAATGTAAGCTCTACAACCAATCATTGTGGTTTCATTGTTGGGGATGTGAAATAGGTTTGACTGTATTTTCTCTATCATTCTTAGCCGATCATGATTTGAACCAATAGTGGGTCGGTCGTAATGACCCTTGGCAGTAGGGACAAGGTAACTCAATATCATTTTTAGACAAGGGAGATACATCCCACATGTATTGCTTTGTAGGAGTATTGATGTTACAAAATCAAGCTCACACGAAGAAAGGGGTAACCACCTTGTGGTGTTCGAGGATGTATGGTGTATTACTTTGATCTATGGGTAATATCCACCCTACGGTCATCTAGGCTGAGTAGCAATAAGTTTTTTCTTAATTGTAAGGATAATAATTTCAAGTATTAGAGAATCAAAGTTTATTAGTAAACCTATAGATAGCGTGTTCCAAATATATGTGTAAGTAACCATCAATAATAATCTCATAAACATGGGATATTACATTTACTGGTAAGCTATCGCTATGTAAGTTCACAAAACATCGAAACAAATTTTAATTCAAACAAGATAATATTGGAAGGAAAATTCATTGGTTCATAATTCAAGAACATTCAGAAAAAATCATAAAGAAGAGAATCTCCTACTTGGTAAAGAGCTTCTTGCACCCATTTCATCTTCTCCTTGTTTCTATTCCTTCTCCATCTACTCTTTCTAGTATTTCAAGATTACCACTTTCTACAACTAGGAAATCTCTCTGAGTCTTCTGGTTTCTGATCCACCAATGGTGGAGAGCATACTCCCTAGACTTCAAGAGTTCCTAGATAGCCTTTCCTTCACAAATTGGCCTCTATTTATAGGGCACTTCTCCACTTATGGCCAAATAGTGGTCTTATTATTTTATTATTTTTAAAATATGCCTTGGCCCATTAGACTTATCAAGTCATGTGAAGTGTAAGGAAAAAGGGTCCTACTAAGGATAAGGCAAGTGTCCTTATTTTTGTCTTGTATCTTTTCCCATGGGGACAAGTATAAAACTAATACTATTAAAGCATAGAATGGGAACAAAGTTAGAACTATTATTGATAAGGTAAAGGATCTCCCTTTTAATTTCCACCAATATAGGGAAGCCATATGGGTATTTCCCCATGGATAGGATAGTTCATATAATAATATTTAAAAATCCCTTAAGTCCCATCTAAATTAGATCCACTATATTGTTTTCACATAATTTATTATATTGTTATAATTTTGTAAAAGATAATTCCTCAAATTTATCTTTCACAAGACCTCCTAATTAATTTCTAATTAATTATCTTCTCCAAAATATAATTAATATCTTCCTATCCTTCATAAAATTCTTTTATTAGAATTTTGTTAGGATTCTTTAGGGTTTGTGCCCTTTTTATCAGGCATTAATTGATCCCCAAGATCAATTAATATCTTTAAATAAGGTAGGAAGGTAACGGGTCATGACATACACCCCCCTAGGTTAAACACAGTCCTCTGTGTTTGGACATCTTTCTTACAAAAAACACATTTGCCTAGCAAAAGCTAGCATTTATCCTGTTGTTTGACAAACAGATTCTTTTATCATCCAACACTTCGATCTCGATGGCAAGCTTCATCTTCCATCCATGAGAGTACCTGGACCTACAAAAATACAAAATATCAACAGTACCATGTCCTTATAAACAATATAACATCCATATTGCATATCAAAAAGTATTGAAAGCATCATCAATACACAATATTAATACAAAACTATAGTTTTAACTCATTTTAAATTGCACAAACAATTGATCTAGAGAACTATAGTATTAGAATTTGCAAAATGATGTTACAAGGATATCATGAAATTATGCATTTGTACCTTACTAGAAATAAAAATTCTTGTTAATTTTATCAAAACTTCCACCAAGGAGTATCACAATATAATTTTGTTAACCTTTGGCATGAATTAACCTAATAAAACCAAGTGCTAACAAAGATACAGTATAATTTTAGAATCCCAATTCAGGATATTCACCTATATCCTAATATGCATTTTATTACCATAGCATCCACCCAGATGTCTCCTGGTTTATATCATCATGGAGAAGTCCCATACCTTCTCCAAGGATGGACACCAATCCATTCCTCATATTCATTTGACAAAATTAAATATTCATGCATTCTTTTGTATTACATACCAATTAAATCTATCATAAACAATAATATTCATATAGTATTCAAACAAAAATATAAAATTCAAAAATTTCTAATGTTTATGCCTCATCCTTGGCATTAATAAACTACTACAAAATGGTGGTATACAGAGTGGGTGTCCAATGGACCTTAAGCTTGATGCTCCTGGGTTCGTTCTTCTCCTCATACTATGCTGGAACTTATGGTTGGAGATGGTAGTGGAACTACTATTCCAGCAGCTGCTTGATCACTATCTCCCCTTCTCCTATGTTGTGTATTAACAGTTGGTTTTGATGGAAGAAGCATACCGTGATTTAACAAGGTAACCAAACAAGATTCTAGGAATGTTGTAGTAAATTCCTCCCTTAGTTGATGAAATTGAGTATTTTTTTAGCATGGTTGCCATCCTTGTTGCTCTCCAATTATTTCTTTGTAGCTTTTTAGATCTAAGTCGATCCCACTCTGTTATGGCAGCATCTTTCTCTGTTATTAACCTTAATCTTTCTTGTGCCCAAGAATCCTCTAGGGCACGTTGTACTGAAGATTTCCTCTTTGTTGCATTGATGGGTTTCCTAATTCTTACCATGATTATTCTGCCTGCTAAATTTTGTGCTGCTTCAGATCAACTTCTACTCTTCAGAGTATGTGCAACAGTAGATCGGTGATCAAAAGTAAAAGAATCATAAAGCATATAATGGGGTTCACTCCACTTACAACCATTATCATCCAGGTGAATCCTACCATAAATATGATTGCATTGAATTTCATGGCATAAAACTTCTCCAATACTCAAATGACCGTTAGGTTCGTCCATATCGATTTTGTCCATACACTTATCGATCATATCCTAAAAATCCTGAGGTGAATCGTTCATCTTACATGATACACCCCTTTATTTGGCTTGGTTGTCCTATAAATAATTTTTATGTTGACTCGTAGGCTCATTGCCCCTCTTTAATTTTTTGAGGTAACACGTGTTCTCTTATCACAGCTATTAATTTTACACCTAGTCACATCATTGTTCCATAAATGGCTTCGAAGGTCGAACTCGTGCACACTTATTTGTGAATAATATCATTGGTACTATTTTTCAAATCTATAATGAGTATTTGTTGACATCAAACACCTTATCAAAAAGGGAGAGAAAAATTCTCTTAACTTCCTTTCGATAGGAAACTAGTTTAGTAATTAGCCACCATGTTTTGTCCAATCATTTTTTCCTCAAAATTCCTTTGGAAATAATACCACATGCATGGTGTATTAAGTATTTTTAGATTTAAATGGCGTAACACACCTTAATACATACAACCATCACCTGGTTGGTCGAGTGGCATACCTTTTCGTGGAGTTAGAATACTCATATTATCGAAGTTGTTTGGCGGGATTCTTCTCAAAGAATTCCATGTGAAGAAACGTACAAAGTTTCTTTAGCTAATATTGTGATAGTTTTCATACCCAAAGTATGTTGTAACATTGATCAAAAATCAAAACAAGGAAAACATCATTTTGTTTATCTCATATTCTTGAATTTGCAGTAGTTAATTTTCAATGACTAACTTGTATCCACTCATGGTGATAATTCCAAACTGAATTTAGTCATTTTCATCAAGAGTTTTGTTCTTTTTGTTTCTACCATCGGTTCTCACATGTAGGGCTTAATACCACATGCATCGCGTTATGACATATGTAAAAGTTTAAATGGCGTGAAGCACCTCTACAAAGTTATAACAAAGAACTTGGTATCTTTAACCGTGGTAAAGGTTCAGGTTTTGGCTATCTCTGGGTGAACTGTTACTACTCGAAATAGTAATCCTCTAGAGTTGGTTGTATTTGATATGTCCGATCTCATGGCCTGAGGCCAAAATGTAACAAAAATTAATTAATTAAAGAAAACATTCTTTTTATTGTACCACTAACTCAATTTGTTAGACACGCTTGAAGATAAGGAGTAGGTAGCCAAAAGGTTTATATGTCAAGTGATTTCCAAAAAGAGTCTAAGGTACACCGCTTAAAACCCATACAAGAGGGCTCGCTTAACTCTTCCACTTTCAAACGACTATGGATCTACTCATGGGTAATAGGTACTCAGACATCATCATCCCAAGCACTGACCTTGACCTTACCAAGTGTGCATTTTACAATTATAGAATTTTCTCTCGAGTTTAGTTTCATTCCCCAAGTCTTTGCTAACCTAGACCTTAACTAGAGCCCATTAGTTAGCCTGGGCTCTGATACCAACTGTAACAACCCCAATTGTTACTCCTTATTCATAGAATTTTTTTTTACATATATAAATATTCTTCTTCATACGATAAAAGACCTAATCATGTCCTAAGATAGACATATTCCATTTCGATTATATCTTTCAAGGCAAATAGCTACAAAAGCTATAGAGACTTGATCAGAGTCTCTTTAAGTAGAAGTGATCAGCTTCTAAAAACCCTCATACCCCACTTGGTATGAGTACGTTCGCCAAGCACTAGGTTTCATCCCTATAAAAGAAGAAATCACCAAATGGTCCATCCAAACTAGGCGAATGCCTTGAATATGGAGAACCACACCAATGGTAACCATCACAGATGAAATAACCACACTGATGGTTATTCATAAATATTAGATCTGACCCACTCTATATAGAAGGGATTTTTAAGACAACAATATCACTATCGTGATAAGAATCTATGGAATGTCCTCTTAAACATGATTGCCTATCTTAAAACCACTTAGAACATATTGGTACACTCTTTGTTTAGGCAACCCTCTTGTTGTTCACATTGATTTTATTACAAATGGACATTATTTGTCCCATACGGGTGGTTTCCTCCACATGTAAAATTAATTCTTTATAGTAGAGTGTAGGATCTATCTTGGTTTGTAGATCAAGATCATTTTGCCATCTTGAGAGTTTCATTCCACAATATAACCTCGACTGAACCATCGTGTGAATTTATGAGGTGAATTCAACTTCATGAGAATTCTTCTTAAGCAAGGTTTATGTTCTATTCAAGAATAAGTGCTTAATGTTTAGATTAGCATAAATCTAGCTATCCCCTTACGAATTAGCTTCTATTACATAATAGTCCTTTGACTCCGACATAGAATATCCAACATGAATATAATCAGTGTTGTATAGGAAAAGGGGCATCATTCATAAATAGTTATTCCACAACATTATATAAAGATAGACAAATCCCATTGATTCATTAACACATTTAAGTAAGCATACATCCTTCACATAAGATTAATATTTGAACAACTCTACTTAACTATATCATTCATCATTACTCATCATATTCCAAAAGTAAATGACATAATTGCATTATCATATTAAGAATTAAGCATACATTTCTAACATCCGTACATTATTAACCTACTAAAAATTAGCATACATTCTATCATTATTCTCAATTACATCATACATCATTTTTATTTGAACATAAATACATCATCCACAAGTTATAATAAATCAAACCACAAAATAGAGTGACACAAAGATTTATCCTGGGAACCCTCAGGGGAATAAACCCAGCCTCCAAAATATTTTTTTCCTCATATTCATAAACTTGAGATGTAACATTACAATTTTAGAAAGGCATCTATGGATCTCCTTTTTAGCCAATTATACAAATCAAGGGCTGCAACTATCCCTTATAAAGGTTTACGATGAAATTAAGAAATTTCCCAATTCCTTTCCTTGAGTCACTGTTACAACAGGAAGGTGCTTTTTATACCCATAAGTAATCCATCTGCTCTTCTAGTCTCTTGATGTAATTAAGGATTCCATTGATTCCTTTCTCAATTCATCCTAATGAATTATTACATCTCATAGGTGATTATGATAATCATCGGACTATATTTTGGAGAAATCACTTAAGAAAAAATCCCTACTTTTTTTAAGAGTGAATTCCTTATTCATTCTTTGAGATTGATATACGATCAACCTTCACCTCATGAGTTAGAGTCCCATACCTCTAGTTCATGAGATGATCACTTTCCACTTAAGCATAATTATTCCTTATTTGAGATAGGCTAATTACCCCTATATAATCATAAGTATGCCTACTATAACAAGTTTTCTACCAATTGATTTTCAACAAGTTCTATAATTTCACTCGTCTCAAAGATACATTACACAATCCCTAGCCATTTATAAGAGATTTCAAGAGTGAAATCCCAATCCAATGATTAAATCCATATAAATTATTAAATTCTAAACCAAAGCTAGTTCCATACTTTTATTAACTTAACTTTTATAGGTGACATTTACCGACATCTATTTAAACTTCTAATTTAAGACCTTAGAAAATAAGATCCTTGCCATTCTACTTACAATTCAATAAAGTATTAAAAATTAATAACATTATCTATGCTTCCTGATTTAGTAGGGTGGATCATATTCATCCTTTGTCTTAATCCCCTTTCTTGTCTATATAAGGGTTAAATATACTTTGTCTAATTCAATGGCTAGTTTATAATTTCAAAGCTCACAAATAATCCAATGGAAGAGTAATTTGACCTAATGATCCATTATTCTCCCTAATTTTCTTTATGGAACTATTACTAAGGTCGAGGATCAGCACATCCAAAATGAGTTTTACAAGACCAACAAACTCCTTAATCAATCCTAATACCCAATAACATATAACACTTTATGCATAGATTGTGGTCAACAAGGAATCCACTTTCATCAATCAGTAAGTGGATGCTACCGAGAGATGGTTATTACCAAGGGAATTTCTCCTTAATAAAACATGATGCATCATAATCCTTCCCAATGGGTATTACTCATCCCATTTGTAGGTGAAGGGAGGTGAATCACGTACCGCGTTATCGTCCAATGTGAGGGAGCCACTTGGCGAAAGATAAGGATTGATTTGGGTCAATTATTGGGCAACCACAACCCAATCCATGTGTATTATATATTTCCAAGTTCGACCCTTGTGATAGACGTGTTGTTAATACTACAAAGTGATAGCGTCCACTAGAAATTACAGTCACATCGACATGAAAGTATCTAAAGGACCATAAGTCTCATCAAGGCATCGATGTACAATCGGCAACTAGGACTTCAATTTTGATCAACCGACACCCTAGGAGGTTCATTGCTCGATTTAGAGGGCCTTTTGATGATAGGGAGTATTATTTTAGCTCTGTCTTGTACCCTCTACAAGAAAACTAGGGGTAGCTATCTGTTTACTTATGGAAAATTTTGTTGAACCCGAATGTTCATATTTTTTGTGGCGACATCTTTCCTCTGGGGTCTGTCTTGTCGAACTGTTTAGGAGCCATGATTTCTGGCCCAAATATAGACACATGTGGTTGCATATAGACTCAGACTGAGGAAATTAGGGTTCGACTTGATTGATCAGAGAAAATCATGAAGTCAAAATTTGATCGATCTTCGTAGGGAAATTGCAGTTGGAATGGTCATCCCCTGATCTTCCTTTCGAGTATGGTAGAGAATGCGAATGGTAGTAAATATTTCACCTCACTGCTGCCATTCAATAGTCCAAAAATGTCGAGATTTGTAGTATCAAGCTTGATAAGGGTTCATATGTGCGGCCAGAGAGGTTACCTATCAAGGGTTTCCGACATGGACAACTATTATCGGTTGCAGGGTGAACATAAAACTTCACCAAACCAGATCCGAATGCTTACAATTCTAAATCCTTATCATATCAAATGGTACAAAGGTAAAGATGGACTACCACAATGGGGATGAAAATCTATAAGTGCCAAAAACCCTATCTACACTTGCAGTTTGAGCCAACAGTGCGTCGGTCGCTGATGACCCTTAGCAGTAGGGACAAGGTAACTTAATATCATTTTAGACAATGGGGACACATCTCACATGTAATTCTTTACATGCGTATTGATGTTACAAAATCAAGCTCGCATGAAAAAAGGGGTAACCACCTCGTGGTGTTCGAGGATGTATGGTGTATTACTTTGATCTGTGGGTAATATCCATCCTACGGTCATCTAGGCCGAGTAGAAATAATTTTTTTCTTAATCTTAAGGATAAGAATTCCAAGGATTAGAGAATCAATTTTTATTAGTAAACCTATAGATAGTGTGTTCCAAAGATAGATGTAAGTAACCATCGATAAAAATCTCATAAACATGGGATATTACATTTACAGGTAAGCTACTGCTATGTAAGTTCATAAAACATCAAAATAAATTTTAATTCAAACAAGATAATATTGGAAGGAAAATTCATATGTTCGTAATTCAAGAAAATTAGACAAAATCAGAAAGAAGAGAATCTCCTACTTGGTAAAGAGCTTCTTGCATTCAATTCATCTTCTCCTTGTTTATGTTCCTTCTCCATCTATTCTTTCTAGTATTTCAAAATTACCACTTTCTATAACTAGGAAATCCCTCTGAGTATTTTGGTTTCTGATCCACCAATGGTGGAGAGCATACTCCCTAGACCTTCAAGAGTTTCTAGATAGCCTTTCCTTCACAAATTGGCCTCTATTTATAGGGCACTTCTTCACTTATGGTCAAATAGTGGTCTTATTATTTTATTATTTTTAAAATATGCCTTGGACCCATTAGACTTATCAAGTCATGTGGAGTGTAAGGAAAAAGGGTCCTACTAAGGATAAGGCAAGTGTCCTTATTTTTGTCTTGTATCTTTTCCCATGGGGACAAGTATAAAACTAATACTATTAAAGCATAGAATGGGAACAAAGTTAGAACTATTATTGATAAGGTAAAGGATCTCCCTTTTAATTTCCACCAATATAGGGAAGCCATATGGGTATTTCCCCATGGATAGGATAGTTCATATAATATTTAAAAATCCCTTAGTCCTTTTAAGTCCCATCTAAATTGGGTCCACTAGATTGTTTTCACATAATTTATTGTATTGTTATAATTTTGTAAAAGATAATTCCTCAAATTTATCTTTCACAAGACCTCCTAATTAATTTCTAATTAATTATATTCTCCAAAAGATAATTAATATCTTCCTATCCTTCATAAAATACTTTTATTTTAATTTTTGTAGGATTCTTTAGGGTCTTTGCCCTTTTTATCAGGCATTAATTGATCCCCAAGATCAATTAATATCTTTAAATAAGGTAGAAAGGTAACGGGTCATGAAAAAAATATTTTAAGTTGGACCTACAGTACATTTCTTTTTCTTTTTTATAATTGAAAAACCCCTTGCAGAGCTGCCTTGGTCTGAGAGACCGTGACTAGGGGATTCTACACCATCAAATTCACCCAGGAGTCGCGCTCGGCCCTACCTGCGCCAATATTATCAATTGGATTTTGGGTACCTAATTCAAATTTTTGGTAGGATGGAGATTCAAACCTAGGACCTCCCTTGGAGGATTGCCCTTTCCTCTCCAACTCACCTACAACACCTAATTACCTACACTATATTTCTAATGTTCGAATAAATCATGAAAACATACCAATGTAGCATTGTAGAACAAATCCAATGTTTTAAGTGTTTGATAACATCTAACATCTAAATGTTTGTCACTCTCTATGATATCAACCTGACATTTTACATCATGTTTAGGTCTATGTGTAATACCCCCTTCTCTTAGATCAAGAGAACTAGTTTCAAAGCACAACTCTTCAGGTTTGTTTAATGCCAATGAGTCTCAAAACAAATGTAACTGTAAGATTAAATAAAATGGTATAATTGTGTTGAATGTGGTGCACATGTTACTCTACTAATGCTAAATAGCAAATGCGAGAAAGGTTACCCCTAATGGAAATATTGGCAAGCAAAATTTGGATGTTGTTGCTAATTCAAAGATAGGAAATATCAATTTGAGGCCATGTTAATAGAATAACCACTCATGGTTGGCACTATTGTCTATTAAAGGTAAATCCAAAGACTATGGATCCTTACCTAAGCATACAACTTGTATCTTATGCCTCAACCTCCAATCTATAAACTTATGTCAAAACATCAAGAAAATTGATATACTAATGCATGTAATATAAATGTTTGTCTCAAAATAGATTAATTGTATTTGTATGGAAATAATGGGTTCATATTTGACTTTTTAATATATACTATGATATTAATGGAAGAAAAGTGTACAAATAGTATGATACAAGTCCACCAAATGACTGGAACATCCATCTCCCCAAGCTTCTTTAACAGACTATCAAAAACTCAAAATGCAAAAAAGTTTAGGTTGCAAGGTCTTTAAATATCTTATATATCAAATATCCATGTGCAAAATGGACTCATACCAAAAGCATATTTCCATGAAAGTAAAATCACCTAAGAAGTTGTCAAAAAATTTCCCATTGAAAACATGCACCAAGTAGGAGTTGTTTGTTTAGATATGACATGCTTTTTTCGGTGATTTGAATTAGCTAATCAAGCCATGCTTAATATCCACCTGCTTATGCAAATTGATGCAAATAATGCTTCTACAGAAGAATGTTATGTCAATTACAACAATATCTTGTTTGCATTGTTAATTTCTATTATGTTTCCAATTTGGAAAACTCTATGTAGAGAAGGATATTTGTTAGTTACAACAAAAGTGTAACAAGAAAAAAATGTGAAAGTATCCAGATATGACCACCTAATACCAAGTCCTCCTGTATGTTGCCTAGTTTACATTTTTTACTACCTATCAGATGTTAGGGTGTTTAATGGAAAATATGCTTTGTAATAGTGTTGTTTCCCTAGCCAGAGGTCCAAAGAAGAGAACCTGAATTCCAAAATTCAGTTCCTTCAGTAAGCCTTTAGTTTTACCACACCCTCCAAAAAAAAATATACCATTTTTTAACATTTTAATTTTTCACAAAAGGCACATGTTTATCCTACAATTAGTAATGTGATCTTTGAAAAGTAATGTTTCAAAAATGCCTTTCCAAGCTACAAGTTGTGTGACTTCATATTAAAATAGTTTATGTTAATTTAGAGTGTCTTACTCTTATAAAGGTCATATTTCCTTTGTTATTAATATAATCAGTCTTTCAACTGTTAAGTTCAAGAAAAGCAAGAAGTACTATGTATTACGGTGCTTTTAATACTGAGCCATACTGAATCATGACAAGGTGAAATATAAAATTCAGTATATAAGTTGAAAAGAGGATGATCTTTAATAAAACAAGAAAACCTTACCAATGTTTCTTTTTTTCTTTTTGTAGTAAAAAAGTTTCCTTCAATTTGATTCTATCACTTTCCAACAACCATTCTTGATGTCCTCACATGTTTGATTAGATAAAAATGAATCCCTATTAATTTGAGGAATCCACCTTTTTGAAAAGAAAGAGCTAAAATATTGGATCCAAACTAAAGTACTTTGCTTCACCACATATTACAGGAAGCCATATTGGTTTCCTGCCATAAGCCAACCCTATCCCAATAGACATCTCTACACGCGTCTTCAAGGCCTTGTATATTCTTTTAAAAGAGTGTAATTTTAAGTTCTTACATTATAATATGAGATTTAAGCTTAGACAAATTGGCAAGGTTCAATTTACCATAAGTCTTAGAATAGAAACCAAAGAGATATAGAATTTGAAAAATACATATATGAAAACTAAAAATTGTATTTCACAAGGAATTTTTTTATGTCAATAAGTGCCCTAGCTAACTTTGTCGAAGAGATACCCAATTCAAAGATAGGAAATATCAATTTGAGGCCATGCTAATAGAATAACCACTCATGGTTGGAACTATTGTCTATTAAAGGTAAATTCCTTTCTTCCATGTTGGGAAATTCTCGGGTTTGAATTACCACTGAAATCTAGTCTCTCATTAGGGTTCTCTTATTGGTATTAATAAAACTAAAATTGAAGGAATACCAAATGAAGCTCTAAATAAAAATAGAAAGAACACCCAAATATGAAATCTAGCCTCTCATTTGGGTTTTCATATTGGTATTAATAAAATTGACCCAACGAAGCTCTAAATGAAAATAGAGAGAACACCCAAATACATATACATAGTAATCAAAAAACATATTCAAATATCTACTTGTCACAACATAAGTTTTTCATATCAAATGGTATAAGCTCAAATATTATACTCAAATTTAAATTTTGTGTACCAAAATATACAAGTTTATATCCAAGTTTAAGCTCTGTTATTCCCACAGTCCCTTCGTCACATGTTGATAAAATGCTCAAAGCCCTAGCTCTAC
Source organism: Wollemia nobilis (assembly GCA_028583015.1). Taxonomy (NCBI): domain Eukaryota; kingdom Viridiplantae; phylum Streptophyta; class Pinopsida; order Araucariales; family Araucariaceae; genus Wollemia; species Wollemia nobilis. The sequence continues at coordinate 8,875,816 of JAQPPZ010002170.1, read as the reverse complement.
TATTCTTGCAGTCCCTCTATCATGTGCTGCTAAAATGCTCAAAGCCCTAGCTCTACTATTCCCATGGTCTCTCTATCATGCACTATTGAAATGCTTAAAGCCCTAGCTCTAATATTCCTACAATACCTTCGTCACATGTTGTTGAAATGCTCAAAGCCCCAACTCTACTATTCTTGTGGTTCCTCTGTCGTGCACTGTTGAAACACTCAAAATGCCAAAATGCTCATCTTTGGGCTTTTTCCATAGTCTTTATATTTTTTTCATTGAGACCCTAAGAGGACAGTTATAGGGTTGCCTAAACCACCCTCTTAGGTCTAAGAGGGTGGTTTATAACTGCCCTCTTAGGTCTAAGAGGTGTTTTATAACTACCCTCTTAGGGTGACCCTAAGAGGGTGGTTATCCTAAGAGGGTGGTTTTTAACCGCCCTCTTAGGATCTATTAAGGCGATTTTTTACCATTGTAAAAAAACACCTTATTTTAACCATCATTAAAGCCCTTTTTGGTGTAGTGTCCCATCCAATGAATAATCAAAATAGATGGTTAAGTCATATAAGAAGATGACAATCACATAGTTGAAGAGCATACTCTACAAGCAAGGGAGACTCTAGTAATGGAAGCTACATATGATGCTCTAAAAATGACCTTTGAGGCAACAAAAAATATGTACTAGTGGCTAAATGAAGGATTGCCTAAGATATTCTTCAATTGAGGATAACTACAAATGGTAAAAGATACTGTCAACACCATTGATGAAGAGAAATCCATGGTGTAAGTGCCCATAGATAATGCTACTTGATGCTTCAAATATCATTAAACCCAAAAGCCTATTGAGAAAGTCAATATATTAAGGAGGATCAATAAAAGGGTCTCCCAAGAGATCGATATGAGAAGTTGGTGTCAAATTCCAAAATATTGATGCTTGAGATGTACCCTAATGCATTAATTGGAAAGCAGTTTTAAGCAGGTTACCCTAGAACTAGATAAGAGTGGCCCATGATTTTATAATTTTAAGTTGGTCTTAATTATAACTCTATGTCCAAGGATAAAGGCATGATATGGGACCTCTCACCAATCAATCTTGTAACCCTTACAAGTCACCAAAAATTTAGTAGGTTTGCTACAACCTTCTAATTTTTCTCATTCTAAAGAGGAGCAATTTATTTAAAGAGGATATATTTTTTTAAAAGTGGATCAATTTGTTCCCTCGTACCAAAATGATTTTCTTATCAATAGGCCAAGCACGACAAGTGTGCATTGATGCCAAGATGATCTCTTAGAAATATATTTTTATCTTTTTGTGGTGCCATAACTCATCTTAGAAGGTTTATAATATATTTAGAGGTATAATAATAGGAATGTAACATTTGTAGGCACATTATTTTGCTAAAGATATCCCTAAAACCTTACTTTTACCAACTAGTAAGAATTTCTCACCCAAGGTAACTTAGGGTTGATTTCCTCCTCTAAATAGGAGCCATGGGCTCCATTGTAAACATATTTTGGCCTTGAGGAAATCAAAGCTACACCTAATAATTTTCCACATTGTACTTGATATTTCCTTTTGATATTAATGAGAAATTAAAGAGACTTTACTTTTCATTAGCGGCAATACCCTCCTAGACTATGGAAGTTGTGGCAATTATGACATTGTTCTTTTCTCCTCTTGCCATTCCTTATTAATTTTATTTCACATGTGTGGGATAACATTTTTTTTATGCAAATTTATCATGTGTTGATTGATCACACATTCTTCTTGCTATTATTAGTATTCATTTTCAATATCTCGCACACTAAACTTCAAAAGTTTACTTTCATTCATTTTATTTTTTACACTTCAAATTACCACACTTATGAAATTAACTTAGAATAATTATATTAAGTAAGGATAGTGGGAGATAGCCTAAATCCATAGGTTAAGAGGGGTACTACCTCTTTCTTCCAATTTATTGAAATGGGATTGTGGGCACATGAGAAGTTAGACTTTTTTACAATTCTAAAATAACATTCTAATATTTATGGTTTTCATTTCCTCATTTATACATAGTTGATGTCTTTTTCAACCTCAATTATTGGAGGAATTTATCTATAATTTCATAATAGAGTAGGTTCAATAATTTACTTTTTTGTTGAACATTTTTCTTGCTCCAACAAAACAAGGAAAATAATTTATTTTCTAGAATGCTTCTAAGAAATTTGACCTGGATCACATAGTCAAGATGTTCAAAGGGACAAAGACTTTAAGTTTCAAAGGATTGAATTTTGTGCTAAATTTGAAATGATTGCTTCAGTGAATTAGTAGGTTTTTATATAGAATCTATTACACCATAGATTACCCTTGAGTTGGGATTTAGTGATGAGATATTTGACTTTAGGTTCCATCAACTCCCATTGTGACATTTAGTTGTGTTAAATAAAGAATGATTAATTTTTTGAATCATAAAGTATGATTCTATAGAATGGATCATTGAGGATTGTAAAAGTGTATACTTTAATTTTGTGTAGAATAGGAGTCCCAATTCAACATTTTATATCATTTTCCATTTTAGGCTTTTTTATATCACAATGTCAATTTTTATCCACTTCTTTTGCATTTTTTAAATGTTATAAAATATTATTATAATAAGATGAAAATAGAATATATCAACATGCATGGTTTATTTTTTCCAATGCTTTTGTCCTCCATCTCCTTTTGTGTTATATTTTAAGGAATACTTGTGAATGCATTAAAATTGATACCATTAGGGGAGAAAATCATATGTAATGGGGACTTATAACCATGGTATGACTATATATGTCGCGTTATTGGCTATGTTAAATAGATGAGGGTGCTTTTAGCCATAGGCTTATTTTCTTGAATCCTACCTCAACATTTGTTTTGCTTTTCATTAAGGGCCATTTTTTATGGATGTATCATTGTCAAGAGTCCTTGGGAGGTAAAACCTTGTATAGGGAGGTAAATATATTTCTTGGCCAACCTACATGGCTTAATATGGTCTTAGATGTGGGATCATGATTTCAAAATCATGACCTTTAGTTTGGTATGTGTCCACACCATGTTAATGGTCTGTCAAGATTATTTGTCACTCTTTGATACCCCTATAACATAGTCACTAGGAGATGAAAATGTTATAATAGTTTTTTTTTTAAGTGAGCGACTGTGCAAGGGTTTCATCTATTTTGAGTGTGAGTGGCTCCAAAGGTTGTTTTTCGGGGTCTTTAGGCCCTAGTGGCCAACATTTTTGTGGTTTATGCTCAATATTTTAGTGGGATATGTTGCAAGGGATCCGAGATGGATTAGAAATATATCTTTCAACAAATATTCATACCACAAACTTGATTAACAAAAACTTCCAATTTGCTACACAAAACAGAAGTGAAAATCATACCTTTTCTTGATGTCCAAGGCATGAATTAAAGAGATCAAAATAATTTTCAAGTAGTTGATCAAAAAATAGTTTAGATCTCAAGTGAATTCAGTACTAAGGAGTATTCCCAACACAAATCCACTGTGGAAACCCCTTTCAAGAGCAAGGATTTCAAATACTTAGCCCTAAAAATAAATTTGAGGGATGCCCTTCCTGGTGGACAACCTCAGCCTAATGCTAACAGTAATCTTAGGGTTTCCTATAAACATTTGAGAATGCCTAAGATTTATCCTATGAAAACTAACTCAGGATGTCTTAGGGTAGCTTATGGAACTCCAATTGTTAAGATTTACATGGACGTCATTCAAACTAGCATAGAAGATCTAGAAAAAAGAGGACTAGTTTGTTGTTTCTTGGCTACAAAAACTGTAAAACAAAAGGTGAGTTACAAATCTCTATCTATACAAATGGTTATTTTCTTATTTTATTTGCTAATAATGAAGATAGAGAGAAAATATTTCATACTAAATTTAAAACCAAAGAAGATATGCCTTCTACAAGTCCTGTGTGGGTTAGAATATTTGGCCTCCTAGTTGAATTCTGGAATCCGATTGTTTTTCTTCAATTGGAAACTCTTTAGGAACTTTTATGATGACTGTTGATTGTAATCAAAAATTTGAACATATTATTTATGCTCGAATTTGTGTTTTAATGGATTTTGACAAACCCCTACATGAAAATATCTCATTACAATTTGGGAAGGACACTTGGGAGCAAGTGGTGGACTATGAGAATATTCCTTTTCGTTGTAGAATTTTCCATGAATATGGTCATTTGGCTAGTGTCTACCCAAATAAAATTCCAAATCAAAAGAAAGAGGATACAAACTTAGCAGGTTTCCAAATACCTAAGAAGAACACTCAGAAAAAACCAGTTATGAAGGATCAATCGAAGTTATTAGCTAATATGTTTGAAATTCTTTCCACAAATTATATCCTAAGTGAGGAAGAGGAAATAATGGAGACAAAAATATTAGAAACAAATATAAATATGCATGGAAGGACTCAGAGACAAACCAACAAATTAAAGGTTTTCAACAAAAAAAAAAGAGGAAATATACACAAGAAAAACAATCTTTTAAATGTTGAGACTTCAAATAATATAGGTCCTAAGATAGACTTTGTTGAACCTTCTAGTAACACTTTGGATTTGTACATGCATTCTTCGAGGTTACAAGTCATCCCAGATTCAATTGGGGTAAGTCAAGAAACAGGGAAAAACTAAAGATGATTCAAAGGAGCCTTTCAAAACAAAAAATAAATAAAAAAATGATTCAAAAAAACCATCCACATCTTTTTTTCCTTTAGGATACGAAGATTTCAATAGAAGAAATGGATTCAATTGCTAATAAAATCTAGTTAGCTGGAAAAGTTGCTTTCCTCAGTTCCTAGAGGACTCCTGGTGGCATTGCTTACCTTTGGGATCCAAAAGAGGTAGTTATTCACCATATGGTTTGCAATTGGGGTATTTTGGCTATAGCTATTCAAAGTAGACATTCTAACCAGATTATGCTCTGCATAATTGTTTATGCTCTAACTACTTTGGAGGAAACGAGAAGACAACGGAAGGATATAACTTATATTATCTCTCATTTTCTTGAAGCTTGGATCTTGATCGAAGGGTATTTTAATACCATCCTCTCTTTGGATGATAAAATGGAGGGAAATAGAAATTTGAATAAAATCATTGATGTCATGAATGAATATATTGCAAACCTTCATCTTTTGGACATCTAGCGAGATAATGGCCTTATGACGTAGTCTAACATAAGGCAAGGTTTAGATTGCATCATGGAGAGATTGGATAGGTTCTTGTTCTCTAATAATTTCTTAATCTATGGTCACATTCCTAAGGTGAAGACTCTTAAGAATGTTGGTTCGGATCACTGGCCAGTCATGGTGGAAATTTGGAAAACAAATGTGAGTTTCTCGCCTTTTTTTATTTTAATTAATGTGGCTTAGAGATAGTTCCTTCAGACCCCGAGTGCAGCAATGGTGGAAGGAAGGTAAACCAAGGTATGGGACTAAGATGTTTTGTTTTGCCAAAATATTATAATACATTAAATCCAAAATCAATATTTGGAACTAGAAGGAGTTTGGAGATGTTCGACAAAAAAATATGAAGTTATTGCTCAACTTGAAAAATTGAATAAGAAAATCCGTTTAGATGGCCTCACCAAAAGAGTAGAAGTACAAATGAAATTAAACTCATGGCTCAGTTAGAGGAATGGGGAAAAAAAGAACTCTTATGGAAGCAAAAATATATGATCCAATGGCTCAAATAAGGAGATCGAAACACATATTTCTTTCACAAATCTCTTCTAGCTTGAAGATCTCACAACTTTATTTCTTCCTTGAAATATGATTTTGGAGACGTTGTCTACACTTGGGATGGCATGAACTTTGTTGTTTTCAATTACTTTTCCAATCTATTTTCTACTATACCTCTTGACTCAGCTTATCAACAAAATATTCTTCAAGCGATCTCCACTCTTATCACTTCTGAGAAGAACTCTATTTTGACTACTCTAGTTACTATCAATGAGCTTCAATAGGTGGTTTTTAAAATACAAAAATGAAAAACCCTAGGTCCTGATGGTTTTCCCATTGAGTTCTATCAAGAGTTTTGGGATATCCTTTATGCTGATTTATTAGAGATGGTGGAAGAAGCCATGAAAGCCAAATAAATTTTGAAGGTTATCAATAAAAATTATATAGCTCTTATATCAAAAGCTCAAGAGGTAGATCATATCTCAAATTTTAGACCTATAGCTTTATGTAATGTTCTCAAAATCATTACAAAGATCATGGTAGAAAGGTTGAAGCCTCTTTGGCATAAGATTATTTTCCTTGAACAAGGGGGTTATGTGGAAGGACATAAAATAGTGGATGAGATAGTTCTTTCTCAAGAAGCCATCCATTCCTTGGAAATACAAAAATATCCATCTATGTTCATTCATTTAGACTTATCTAAAGCTTATGATAGAGTGGATTGGTACTTCCTTGTCAAAGTTTTAAGGAAATTTGGCTTCTCTCAAGATTGGATGGACTAGATTATGGGATGTATCTCTTTTGTGTCCTACTCTATTCTTATAAATGATAGGCCTTCTCAGTTGTTCCCTGCTTCTAGAGATATTAGGGAAGGTGACCCCCTTTTCCCTTATTTATTCGTCATTCTTACTGAATGCTTGTGTAGGACTATAAACAAAAATAAATAAAATAAAACCCTTGAGGTAGTTACCATTGCTCATGAAGATAGGCCTATTTCTCATTTTCAATTTTTTGATGACTCTACTTTGTTAGGTAAAGCTACAGTTAAGGAAGCTTCTAAAATTAAGCAAATCATTAGTTGTTTTTCTAATGCTATCGAGAAATTGATCAATGAAGACAAATCTAAAGTATTTTTCTTTCACTACTCTCCCAAAAAAGAATCCATGGTCTTGGATAAATTAAGATATAAGAAGACCTCCCTTCCAATCACTTATTTAGGCATTCCTATCAAAATTTTCAAAGACAAAAAAATATAGAATTGGTTGTTGGATAGAGTTAAGAAGAAAATTTAAAAGTGGACGAATTTCATTTGGGGGTAGAATTACCTTGGTAAAATTGGTCCTTCAAGCTATACCTATTTATGTTTCTATTGTGTTAAATATCCCAAATGCAGTTCTTTGAGAATTGAATCAAATCAATCATCGGTTCCTCTAGAGTGGTACTAGGATCTTGGTGAAATGGGATACTTTATACCTTCCCAAAAATGAAGGGGGTTAGGTTTCCAATATACTATTAATAGCAATAAGGCTCTAACTACTAAACTGTATTGGAGGATTTTGCATAACCCCAATGCTCTTTGGGACAAGAATCTTCGTGTTAAATATGCTAAGAATAAAAGTCCTGAAGATCTTGTTCACTATCAATTGCCCACCAAAGGTTCTTCCATTTTAGCGGTTCTTAAGACTGGTGAGGATTTGATTAAGTAAAAGTTATTTTGGATCATTCATAATAGTCAACAGGAAAATTTTTGGACAAATTCTTAGGATGGTCACCAACCTTTGATAACTCAATTTCCTAATTGGAGGCCTTGGATGGAGGAGCTTCATCGAGCTAACTAGATAAAGGTTGCTAATTATTGTTAGTACCATACTAGTAATTTAGAGGTTGGTAGATATTGGATCCCTATTGAGGACTAGCCTATTCAAATGCGAGAAAGGCAAATAAAATATATTCAAATCATCCTTCATATGAGATCTCTCTCTCTTGGACCCATTATAAATACTATTTTGGATGGAACAACACTACTAAGGGTGAGTATTCAGTTGCTCAAGGTTATTTAGCCTTATGCCATAATAATCCCAACTAATCATGACATATTTACTCAATTATGGTATTAAAAGCTCTAGCCTAAGGTGAGGTTCTTTACATGGATTTTATTGCATCACAGGGTGCTTACTAGTGAGCATCTTATGAAACATGGTTTTCATGGCCCGTTTAGATGCAAAATGTGTGGAGAGAATGTGGAAACTCTCATCCATATTTTTATTGAGTGTACCTTAGCCTCTAAGCTATGAAGGAGAATTTCCATCTTACTTTTTTTTTTTTTTTAAGCGAAAAACCCCTTGTAGGGCCGCCTTGGTCTGAGAGACCATGAACAAGGGGTTCTACACCATCAAAGTCACCCAGGAGTTGCACCCGACCCTCCTCGCACCAACATTATCAATTGGATTTTAGGTACCCAATTCAGCTTTTTGGTAGGGTGGAGATTCGAACCTGGGACCTCCCTTGGAGGATTTCCCTCTCCTCTCCAATTCACCTACAACACCTGGGTTAAAACTAATTTATAGTGGAAAACACCCCTTTCGAGGTGTCACTTTCAATAGTTTGGGCATAGGAGAAATGGAGCCTTGTCGGCCTCTACCAACACATAGGACATTCCTAACTATACCATATATCTGCAGGATGGAGACAAGGGGAATGGAACCTGGGTCGGCCTTTACCAGCACCCAGGGCATTTACCACTGCACCACAATAAGCAGATTTACTTGGCTTACAATGGTCCACATTTTTTATTTTTAAACAATTTTAGAGGGATTGGTCTAATCAGGAGGGTGTTGATTATTTTATTAGGCAACTAGTTTGGATGAGTTCTACCATTCTACCTTGGAATATCTAGAAGAAAAGAAACAATTAGATTTTCAATCAAGAAATAAAGGACATTCACTATATCTAGCAAAATGCCATTGCCAACTTAGTTGAATCAATCCAACAACTCCTTAAATGCCCCCAAAACTCCCACCAAGATGGGATCAAGTGATACAAATATTGAAGATTAACTCTTTTAAGGGAAACCAACTTAAAGGGAATGTGAGCAATCAAAATATGGATAGAACAAGGAATTGGTAGCCTCCTCCTAAGAATTTTGGAAAATTCAATACCGATGGAGCCTCTAGGAGGAACCCTGGAAAAGCTAGTGCAAGAGAAATTGGTAGACTTTCAGATGGTTCCTTGGTTTTCACTTTTGCTAAGAATTTGGGTATTCTTTCCAATAATCTTGTTGAGGGGTATGGTATCCTTAGAGGCCTTTGAGAGGCTGCTAAGGTTTGATGGAAAAAGGTTTTGATTGAATCTAACTCTCAAGTCATGATTAATCTGTTGAAGACTCCTAAGAATCATAAGGTTGATTGGAGAATAAAAATAATTGTGGAGAAGATTCAATTAATCCATATGGGTTTTCTAAAAGTTGAATACAATCATGTGGTTAGAGAACAGAACAAGAGTGTTAATACTTTATCTAATTGGACATTGGACAAAGGTGATCCTACTTACTACGACCACCATCCCAAATGATGGGATTTGCAAATAACGGATCTTATTCCTATCCTTTCTTTGGATGTCTCCAGAACTAGAGGTACCTAGTTCCTTTTTTCTTTGTTTTTACTTCTCTTTGGGTTGGTCAGGGTATTTTAGTTCCCTTGCTCAGATTGATCATTCTTTTGTTTCCTCTCTTGAATCTTGTCTAAATAACCTTTTGGCCTAAAAAGGTCAAAGTATTTTCTTTTTTACTTCTTTATAGTTTTTTGGTGTGTGTTGTTTTGTATTATTTGTGTTGTATTTTATTTTTATGTTTTTGTATTTTTGTTGTGTTTGTGTGTTGTTTTTGTGGTTTTTTGTGTGTTTTGTGTTTTGTTGTTGTTTGTTGTTTTTATGTTTTTTATTGTTTTTGTGTTTGTTTTGTGTTTTTATTGTCTTTTGTTATTTTGTGTTTTTCTAGTTGTTGTTGTGTTAGTTTGTGTTTTTTGTTTGTTTGTTTGTGTTTTTATTGTTTTAGGCATGCTCTTTAAGTGTATCGAAGGGGGAAGGCTAGGTGCAAGCCCTGGGTATTTTTGGTGGAATAGATACCCCTGCCTCCTTGGAACTTACCCTAAAGTGGCATCCCATTTGGGGTGTTTTCCACAAAAAAAAACATAGTCACTAGGATATAAGGACCGAAAGGGGTATGAGATATGAGGACTAGTATGAGTATGTTAATTTTTAGACGATGGATACATAGACACTTAAATATGTTAAGATATAAATAAGTAAAAATATATCAAAAAAATTAAAACTAAATTATACCAAATTCATAAACAATAAATAAAATTTAAAAACAATCAAGAAATAAAACATATAAAAACTAATGTAGCCTACATGAGATATCAATAAAAGTAGAAATACTTGACACTTCTTATAAATATTTTCCCATAGATTTATGCTAGGACTTCCTCCAATAGAATCAATAATGGTTATGTGTTCATAGTAATTGATAGTTTTTGCGAATGGATACTTGGTTCAACAGTTGGGACAAATAGTTGATGTAGCCCACACCAAGATTCAAATCTCAATGGCACAAAATAGCTCAAGGGAAAGGGCAACCCTTTTAAAACCATGTTTAAAAAAAATGATAATTTTTTAATACAATTATCATAGTACTCTAAAGGAAGAAATTTGAAGGAAATTAACTATCAAGCTTATGTTTGAGCATGTGATGGTTCATTTAAAAGAGTCATGGACCATTGTTTAGAAAAATGATACTAGGTTAACAAGTTTTTTCTTGGTCGAGTGTTTGGTCTATCTTGGACACAAAGCTTATTTGTTCAATTAACTTTCATATTTAGTTGGATGGACAAATTAAAGTGGTAATGTACATGATTATGTAACCTTTGTGAATGTACAATTCAAAGCATCCATGCACACGTGATGATAACCTATATAATGTTCAATATATATAATGCAAATATTTGCATAACTTTATAGGCCATAGACCTTTTTACTTGTTCCTTATATTTCAATCAATAGCACCAATTGACATATATTTTTCTCAAGTGACTATAGAAAACTCATGATGTAGTCAAAAGGAAGCAAACAAGGTAATCAAATGCATCAATAATATTTAGAATATTTAGTGCTAAGTGCATGGCATTCTATAATATATAGGCATGAAGTATGGGAAGCACCATGTTTAGCATCAACCATTACATTACTAACAAATGGAGGCAAAGGTTGTATCAATATAAAGAGTAAATCCAAGAGTCTAATAGGAATATCAAACCTCTTATTTATTAATTCTACAACATACCAAATAGGTAGGGGATTATGCTTTCAAGCTTAATTTTCCTTCCTACCTAGGTTTTTATCCAAATTTCTAATATGAAAGTTCTCTAACCATATTTTTTTCTCAACACATTTGAAGCAAAGTAACTCTAGCATCTAGAATTGAATGTTGATTGTACTATTCTAGTAGTGATAGATAATATTATGATTCCATTAGGATTCAATTCTATAATGAACACCCCCACTTGTTGGTTCTGAGTTATTTTGGTTTGTGCTTGTTTGTTTTTGCAATGAAATGATTGGTTTTGCTTGTTTAGTTTGAGACATTGACTTGAATTTCATTCATAATGCAATAAGGAAACAAACATTTGAACAAACGATAAATTTGCAATAAGGAGATTTATTTATTTAATTTTTTGACCTGAAAGTACAGGTCTGTATTTGCACAACAAACTAGAAATTACACAACTAAAACGTTCATTTGCTCGTAACTCGATCACCGAAACTCCGATTCCTTCCTCGTAAAGTGCAGTTGTCTCTCCCAATGAAGCCGCCCAAAATGTAACCTTCAAAAATGTGAATCCAAGCCCAATTAATTGTTGCACGCACCTCGAGGTAGCTACAGGCAAGATGTACGATTGTTGAAGGGTTCGACCTTGCCTTGAAATTCGTGCCTCACTCTAAATGCCTTCAAAATGCCACTAAAATGATCAACTGGTGAGCCGAAGAGATTGGTAAATTGCCCAGAATGATTCGATGGGATATTTCCCTATTGTGAGCAAATGACATGATTCCCTAGGCACCCATATGTTGTACGACCTGCTCCAGTATTGCATCTATCACTCCAAAATCAATCAAAATGGCACTGACCCAGATGAAGTATAGCCAAAACAATATAACCCAGATGGTCAGTTCATCAACCCAAATGAATTCAAAATTTGGCAAACCCTTGTCTGCCTCTGTTAAGCTCAGATAATCTCTCTGTGATGAGAAATTCAATCCCTGATCAGCTAGAGATGGTCTCACACATCTGAAACTGATAATCCTGCTGAGAAATCCACTCCCAACAAGCCCTGTAGATTCTCTGACGAAAATCTCTGCAACTCTTCACAAAAAACACAAAATCTCCATATGCAAAATGAGACCCAACGTGAAAATATGAGGTGAGGGTCGAATTAGGGTTTGGGCGCCACATTTACCTTGGGTTTTTTAAATTCAAATGATGTCTTTTAATACATGTAAAGGGGCCACGCCCACCCCCATGTCCTAGTCGAGTCACTTTTTACCTTTTAAGTTATAACTTAACATTATAATTCATCATTATAACATGTTCCCCTTTCCTAGCGACCATCTGCCTTGGTCAACACTTGTAGTTGATAGAATTAAGCCCTGTAATTGGTAAAATATCCTGTGCCAAGGTAAAACTGACCTCCTAAACCAAAACTGAATCTCTGCCATGGATTAAAATAGTGAGATCTTCACCAAATTGAGTCCCACACCATTCTGTTTAGCCTAGGGGACCCCCATGACTAGGCTAACAGGTCCTTATTTCTCCTACTATTGAGAAGGGGATATTACAGTCTCCCCTTCCTAAAATTGCTTGTCCCCAAGCAATTGGAAACCTGGAGTCTACAATATTGACTCTCCCTCCCATGTGGCATCTTCCTCAGGTAAATATTTCCACTTGATTAAATATTCCTTAATGGTTCTCCTCCTGAGGGTACATTCACGTTGGTCAATCACTGCCTCTGGAATTAGTACCAGCTTGCCTTCTTCATCCAGAGGTGGCAAATCTACTGAGGGTGTGACATTGTGTCCCAAGGCCTTCTTGAGGCATGACACATGGAACACATTGTGTATCCTACTACTCTCTGGTAGCTCCAGCTCATAAGCTACCTCACCCACTCACCGAGAGACTCAAAATGGGCCATAGAACCGGGGTTTGAGCTTCTCAGCTCCACTCCTCTTCAGTGATGACTGTCTGAATGGTTGCAGTCTCAGATAGACCATATCTCCTACCTCAAATGTGCATTCAATTCTCTTCTGATCAACATATTTTTTTGTTGCTCCTGTGCCTGTCTGATGTTCTCTTGCAATGAACACATGATATCCTGTGTCTCCTATAGAAGATCTTTGGCTCTGGGAACCCGACTGTCACCTAACACCAAATCCATGAAGCTAGGAGCTTCATACCCATACAAGGCCATGAATGGGGATATTTTTATTGACATGTGATAGGATGAATTATAGCAGTACTCACTCAGATGTACCCACCTAACCCATGCCTTTTGCTACCCCGACACATAATTCCTCAAATATCCTTCTATCCATTTGTTGACAATTTTGGTCTGACCATCTGTTTGAGGATGATAACTTGTGTTGGGTGTCAACTCTGTCCCACACAATCTAAACAACTCCTGCCAAAAGAGACTCATAAACTTACTGTCTCTATCACTGACTATGGACTTAGGTAGGCCATGCAATCTGAAAACTTCCCTGAAAAAGAGTTCAGCCACCTGTGCTGCTGAAAATCCTATGGTGATAGCAAAGAAATGGGTAAACTTGGTAAGTCTATCTACCACCACAAATAAAGAATCCTTTCCCTATGCCTTGGGAAGTCCTGTAATGAAATCCATAGATATACTTTCCCATTTTTGTGAAGGAATGGGAAGTGGTTGTAGTAACCCTGCTGGAAAAGTATGCTCATGCTTGTTCTGTTGGCACACAGAACACTCTCGGATGTACTGCAGAACCTCATCCTTGAGTCCTCTCCAAGAAAACCTCTCACGGATCAGCTTGTAAGTCTTGTAGTAGCCAGGGTGACCAATCATTGGTGCATCATGTAAAAGCCTGAATATTTACCTCTTGAATTTGGAATCTGTAGGAATCCAAATTCTCCCTTTGTAATAAATCACATCATCCCTGACAATATATCTATCATCATCCTATGTACTATCCAATACTCTACGAGCAAACTCATCTTTGGCATAGTCTACCATAAGCTTAGGCCTCCAATCTTCTGAAATCTCTGTCAATGAATATAAATGTGGGCGTCTAGATAGTGCATCTGCTACTATGTTCTTCTTTCCTTTGACATATTCAATGTCAAAGTCATAAGCCTGTATTCTACTGACCCATTTCATCTACCTATCATTCAAATCCTTCTGGTTCATGAAATATCTAAGGTTGTTATGGTCAGTTTTTACAATAAATTTCCTACCCACCAAATATTGCCTAAATTTCGCCAGCGCATGCATAATGGCTAGCATCTCTCGATCATACACTGAATAACTCATCTCTCCTCCCCTCAACTTCCTACTCTCGAAGGCTATTGGATGCTTATTCTGCATCAACACTGCTCCAATGCCCTCTCCTGATGCATCACACTCCACCTCAAATGGTTTGGTGAAATCAGGTAAAGCCAAAACTGGACAACTGCTCATAACCTGCTTAAACCTGTCAAACGCCTGTTGTGCCCTTTCTGACCATTGGAATGCTCCCTTATTTGTTAAATATATCAAAGGTGCCACCAACTATGAAAAACCTTTGACAAACCTATGGTAAAATCCACACAAACCGAAGAATCCCCTGAGTTGTGTTAGGTTTGTGGGTGTTGGCCATTCAATGATTGCCCAAATTTTCTTTGGGTCTACTCTAACTCCCTGTGCACTGATGATATGACCCAGATACAATAATTCGGTCATCCCAAATTCACATTTAGTCTCTTTAGCATAAAGAGACTCTGACTCCATAATACTAAGCACCTCTTCAAGGTGTACCAGGTGCTCTTCCCATGATCTACTGTAGACCAAAATATCATCAAAGAAGACTAACACTGTCTTCCGGAGCTGCCTGCTAAAAACCCTGTTCATTAAAGATTGAAATGTTGTTGGGGCATTAGTCAACCCAAAGGGCATGACTAAAAACTCAAAATGGCCATAATGACACCGAAAAGTTATCTTTTCCACATCTGATTCCCGCATCCTTATTTGATGGTATCTTGATCTTAGGTCTATTTTGGTGAAGTATCTGGCACCATGTAACTCATCAATCAATTCATCTATTCGGGAATTGGGTATCGATTTTTTATAGTCTTTTTATTGAGATCCCGGTAATCAATACACATACGCATGGACCCATCCTTATTTTTTACCAAAACAACAGAGGATGCAAATGGGCTTTTGCTTGGTCGTATGTGTCCCATATTAATTAATTCCTTGATTGCTCTCTCTATCTCATCCTTATGATATTTTGGATGTCGATAAGGAGTGGTAATGATAGTTGTAGCTCCTTCCTCAAGCTCAATAATGTGCTTTGTACCCCTGTCTGGTGGTTGCCCTGGTGGTATATCACTAAATACCTTATTGTATTTATTGAGTATTGCTTGGATGTCCGGATGATATGTCTTGTGCTCCTCCTCTATAAGTGCGGGTAAAATAACATAGTGGGCTGCCCACTCTATCTGATTATGCCTCCTAAACCTCTCCATACGTTTGAAAGAGACAACATGAGGTCCTCCTATTGACATCCCTCGTAACACCACCTGTCGACCATTCACCTCAAACTTCAACTCCATTTTCTTGAAGTTGAAGGTAACTTCACCCAATGTCTGCAACCACTGAATACCCAACACTACATCCAAACTCTTTGTGCTGACCACAAAGAAATCATCACATACCTCATAGTTTCCTAGAGTAATCTGTAACTATGGTACCTTCCTGGTGCAGGTAATAGAGAAACCATCGACAATCATTACTTTGAACTCATCCACTTCAACTGTCTCTAATCCCCTTCTGGCTACCAATCCCTCATCGATGAAGTTGTGTGTGGCACCTGTATCAATCAATGTTACCACACGCTACCCCTTAAGAACACTCTGTATTCTCAAATATTGGGCTCCCTGAACACTATGAAGATGAGCTAGAGTGTTATTGTCCTTCCCTGCTTGATCGTGGGTGGTCTCTTGGTCTTCTAAGGCATGTTCATCCTCACTGTCCTGATTTTTTGATTGCTGATCAGAATTTTCAGAATTAGTTTCATCATCTGAATGATATTCTATCAGTTGTAACTTACCCTTAAACTCACATTTATGCCCAGGAGTCCATGACTTTTTGCAAGTAAAACATAACCCCTTCTTTCGGAGTTCATGAAGGGTGTTTGGATCTAACTTTTTGAACGTGCCCTTTTGTTGGTCAGTACCCTTTTGCTGGTCAGTGTCCTTTTTGATTGGTTTTTGTTCCTTCTCTTTTTTGAAATCCTTCCCTTTGTATTGACTCTTAGACTTGTATGAAGTGACTTCCATGTCCCTAGCCTGTCTAATGGCATCATGCAAGGTAGTTGGGTTGAATGCTTTGACCCAACCTCTCAAAGGTTCAGATAACCCATCCATGAATAAAACCACCAAACATCTCTCTGACATATCTGTGACCATCACTGACAACCTTTGGAATTCAGTTATGTAGGAGTCCACTGAACCCCATTGTCTCAAATGTGTCAACTCCTTGAATTCCAATTCTTGTTCCTTCCTATCAAATCTCTGCATAAGTCTCTCAGTGAACTCAACATAAGTATCCACCCTATCATGTCCTAAAGTGTGCATATCGTGATGCCACCAATCATGGGCAACACCTTCCAAATGCAGAGTACAAAATTTAATGGCCTCGTCTTCTGTCATTGGGTTCAACTGCAAATAAGTGTCCATTTTTTGGACCCAGGCCTTAGCTATCATTTTTCCTGATGCATCAAAGAAGGGTATGTGGATTTTTCCTATCCTCCTCTATATTTTTGGGCATCCCTAAGATGTAGACCATACAGGATCTCCCTATCCCTGTTGGAATTGCCCCTACTGAAACTATCCCTGGTGAATGGGCCTTCCCCTATTTCTAGGAGTTTGCCTATTACGAGTGTCCACGAAGTCCCTGAATGACATGAGATTCTAAAAATCAGGACCAAGTGCCTCCCACTCATACCTGTACTACTGATACTGATCTACCACTGAAAGTTTTGGTTCCTCTTCTACTGGGGCCGCTACTGGGGCCACTGGAGGTTCAGGACGTGGTAGAAATTTGGGCATAAATGGTCTAGAGCTACTAGCTCTCTCTGTCCTGGTATGAGTGACCACCCTGTTAACTGTTGATTCCTCATTTCCCGTTTCCTGTCCTGCATTAATTTGTTCAATCCGTGGGCCTTGTGCATTAACCAAAATATTAATCCCATGTACCTGTTGTGTCATCAAACCCACTAATTGTTCCAAACTGTGTTGCATGTTATGTTACGTCTGTCTGATATCCTCAACCATTTTCCTCTCTATTTCATCTTGTGCATTTCTATCCCCCATGGCAATAGATGGTTCAAAAAATGAACTTGTGGATATTCCCAATATGTCAGTTACTCTCTGATCCAGAGGAGGTTTGGGCCACTACTTCTGCCTATGCTGCCAATTCAAATAGTCATGTTCTACTTTTTTCTTCTCCCTCTCAAAAGCCCATCTGTCCCTCTCACTCATGAAACGTGGGCTTCATAGGCTAGCAGGATTAAGTGGCTCTGATACCACTATAATGAACACCCCCACTTGTTGGTTCTGAGTTATTTTGGTTTGTGCTTGTTTGTTTTTGCAATGAAATGATTGGTTTTGCTTGTTTAGTTTGAGACATTGACTTGAATTTCATTCATAATGCAATAAGGAAACAAACATTTGAACAAATGATAAATTTGCAATAAGGAGATTTATTTATTTAATTTTTTGACCTAAAAGTACAGGTCTGTATTTGCACAACAAACTAGAAATTACACAACTAAAACGTTCATTTGCTCGTAACTCGATCACCAAAACTCCGATTCCTTCCCCGTAAAGTGCAGTTGTCTCTCCCAATGAAGCCACCCAAAATGTAACCTTCAAAAATGTGAATCCAAGCCCAATTAATTGTTGCACGCACCTCGAGGTAGCTGTAGGCAAGATGTACGACTGCTGAAGGGTTCGACCTTGCCTTGAAATTTGTGCCTCACTCTAAATGCCTTCAAAATGCCACTAAAATGATCAACTAGTGAGCCGAAGAGATTGGTAAATTGCCCAAAATGATTCGATGGGATATTTCCCTACTGTGAGCAAATGACATGATTCCCTAGGCACCCATATGTTGTACGGCCTGCTCCAGTATTGCATCTATCACTCCAAAATCAATCAAAATGGCACTGACCCAGATGAAGTATAGCCAAAACAATATAACCCAGATGAATTCAAAATTTGGCAAACCCTTGTCTGCCTCTGTTTGTTGGCAATTTTGGGTACCTTGAGTACATTGCCTTTACTCTAAGTGTAGATGTTGTCATTGATGTCAAGAAGGTCTTGAAGCATTTTGGTTTGATGTCAAAGAATGTGTTTTGATGAAGGTCTCGGCTTGGACAGTGAGTTTCCAAGTAGATCAGAGTAGCCCAGTTGCAAAAGATCAAGAAAAAGACAAGTAAGAAAAAGTATGCAGGCAGCTGGAAAAATTGTAGCGATTTCGTGACATGTTTGAGGAGAGAGAAAGTTCGGACAAAACTGTCACGATTTCGCGACATGCTGGAAGGCAGAGACGAAGCAGGCAAAACTGTCGCGATTTCACGACATGTTGGTAGGGAAGAAGAGCAGATGGAAAGTGTCACAATTTCGTGACATGTCGCATTTTCGAGACTCGAAAAGTGCAAGAAGGCAGAGAAGGAAAAGTGTCACGATTTCGTGAAATTCTACAAAGGAGGCTGTACGGACGAAAAAGTGTCGCAATTTCACGACATGTTGCAGAAGAAAGAGTCCATAGTATGAACTGTCGTGATTTTGCAACAAGATCGAAGAGAGAGAAAGTGTTTTAGGAAGTGTTGCGATTTCATGACATGATGCAAAGTTCCAAGTGAGGACTGTCGCATTTTTGCGACATGCTACAAAAAGACAAAGTGAGGACTGTCACGATTTCGCGACATGCTATAGAAGCTTGAAATGGGAACTGTCACAATTTTGCGACATGTAGCAAAGAGAAGAGCCTAAAAGGAGAAGCATCATGATTTCATGATAGTCAGTAGAGAAAGCGTACGAAAGCTGAAAGCGTCACGATTTCATGACAAGTTGCAAGGAAAGCTTTTGAAAGTTGAAAGCGTTGCGATTTCGCGATAGGATGAAAGAAAAGTGTACGGATGCTAGAAGTGTCATGATTTCATGATAGGCAGAAGTGAAGAATCTAGCAGGAGGAAGATGTCATGATTTCGCAACATCATAGTTTCGCAACCAGAAGGCAAGTGCAGACTCCAGCACAGGAAGATGTCACGATTTCGTGACATGTCGCAGTTTTGCGGCTAGAAGGCAAGTGTAGACTTCAGCACAGGAAGATGTCATGATTTTGCAACATGTCATAGTTTCACGACAGAAGTGAAGATGACATCAGTAAGAGGCAAAAGTGTCGCGTTTTCATGATAGAAGCTGAGAAGAAGGCTTTGAAGACAGAAGGGTCACGATTTTGTGACAGAAGTGAAGATGGCATCAGCAAGAGGCAAAAGTGTCGTGATTTCATGACAGAAGCAGAAAGGAAGTTGACAAAGGCCAAGGTGTCACGATATCGCGACAGCAGGCAAAATAAGGTGTACTACAGGCAAAGGTGTCGCAATATCGCGACATGTAGTTTCACGACAGAAGCTACAAGAGAGTTGCAGAGGCGGTTGAAGCCAACAAAGTTAAATCTGGGCCGACGATGCTTAGGGTTTTGTAGTCGACGATCTTTAGGGTAACAGCCGACTAAATATTAAGTTTTTGATCATGAATTAATACTATAAAAGGAGGATTTTTTTTGAGTTTCAAACTTGGAATGCATGTATCGAATTTGTGCAAGTTAAGTCTGATGTGCGCAAGAGAACGAGTCGATTCGAATCGATCGAAGTGTGCGTTCGAAGTGTGATATTCGTGGATAGAGTGCAAGAGAGAAGTGTGATCGTCGAGAGGCAGAGTGTGCAAGGTCTGTGCTACTGTAATTATGCAGAGGTGCATAAGTTGAGGTTCAATCGAGTGCTGTTGTGGTTGCGCGATCAGTGCAAATGTTGTCTCGACCAAGTGTGGCTGTAACAGAACAGAGAAAAAGGAAGAGGACAGACCTATGCCAGACTGAAGAACTGTGTTTAGTGAAGATCAGATAAGAGGACATATGTGCTAGACCAAAGGACTATGTTTAGTGCATATTCGAGGACCAGCTTTGCGGTGATAGAGTTGAGGACAAAGATCTCTAGCCAGAGTAGGGAAGACAGGTGTCTTCTGTGGATAGAGTTCCACTTGCTAAGGGCAAAGAAGGTAGAGGTCTTCTAGAGGATCACCAGCCAAAGAAAAATTAGGGGAAGGTATCTCCTTTGAGCAGAGGCTCATAAACATTGTAATTGGGAAGGTTTCCCAAAGAACTATGATATAACTTTTAGAGAAAAGTTTTATCCGTGGAGTAGCCCACCTTGGGTGAACCATGTAAATTGTTGTGTCACTTTATGAATGATGTTTTGTGCATTGCTAGATTACTGTTGTTAATACTGCTATCTATTTTTTGCATAACATTGAATTGAAAGTTGATTTGAAAGAAAAAGTTAAAAGTAGTCTTATACTATTCACCCCCCCTCTCAGTATAAGCTTGTGTTCTTCAATTGGTATCAGAGCGGGTTCCTTCGAAAAGGTTTAACAGTCGAAAGGAAGAACTGGTTAAGAACACAATGGATTTTTTAGGTGGCAATGTAGCACCTATTCTTGATGGATCATATTTCGATCTGTGGAGTGCAAGAATGAGAGTTTATCTAATGGCACTTGGTAATGAGGTATGGGAAGTGATTGAAGACGAATACACTATTCCTGAACATGGTCCTTATACCAAAAAAGATAGGCTCATGCTTCACAGCAATTCAAAAGCCATGAATGCAATCCTGAGAGGCTTACAGAAAGCAGATCTCACCAAAGTTATTCACTGCAAGACAACTAGTGAAATGTGGAAACAATTACAGGTGGTTCATATAGGTGATACAAATGTTCGAAAGGTCAAATTGAGACATTTTAAAGGTATGTTTGAACAACTCAAAATGAATGATTATGAAAAGATTAGTGACTACATGCTTCGTATGGATGAGGTTGTTAACTCCACGAAAGACCTAGGTCTTGAGCTTGCTGAAAATGATGTGTGTGATAAGATTTTACGATCTCTTCCTAATAGATTTAGTGAAAATATTTTTGCTATTGAGGAAGCTAAAGATTTAGATAAGTTGAAAAATGATGAGCTCCATAGTATTCTTGTAGCATTTGAGCTGAGAACTCAAGTGAAAGTTGATGTCAAGAAAGAGGTAGCTTTCAAAGCTACCAAGAAATCAAAGGGCAAACAGATTCAAGAGAGTGATGAGTCTTCTAGTGAGGAAGAGGCATACTACAAAAAAGAAAGGCAAGTTTTCTAGAAAGCACAAAAGCAAGAAAAATATAAGATGTTTCAACTGTGGAAACTTTGGTCATTATGCTACTGACTGTACTGTCTCCAAGAATGAAAGTGATGAAGATATACAGGATGTTAAGAGCAAGGATTCTGAAAAGCACAGGTATTACAGAAAGAACAAAGATGAGCACAGCAATAAAGGAAAGAGGCATTCACTCAAGAACAAGAAAAGCTTCTACCTAGACAAAGCAAGTAAGTGTTCTAGCAGTGATAGTGAAAGTTCTTCTAGTGATAATGAAAATGAGATGTTGTTCATTTCAAAAAAGGAGGAAGAACTGAAACATAAATTCATTGTTATGAAATGTTTTAGATGTGGAAATTTTGGGCACCTTGAGGATAATTGCAAAAATAATGATTTGGTTGCTAGTATGTATGAGGATGCTTCAGAAAACTACAATGAAGATGCATGTATGGTTTTTGAAAAGGGTAGCACCTCTAGTGATAATAAATCTGAAAAAGGCCTTGATATTTCAAAATGCAATCAAATAGAGGATATTGAAAGTGAACTTACTAATGCTTTTAGTGTTTTGAAAAAGGAAAGAAAGAAGAATGCTAGACTCAAGGATAAGTTAGATGAATGTTGTATGGAGAGAGACGAAATTATAGAAAGTCTTGACATCTCTATGGCTAAGACACAAGAACTCAAGAATGAGTTAGAATCTAAGGTGCTTGAGTACAGTGAATTAGAACAGGAAATGGCTTCCTTGAAAGAGGAAAATAAAAAGTACAAGGATAAGCTATACAGGTTTCAAGAAAGCTCCATAAAGGTTAAATCTCTTATCAAAGATCAAAGAATGACAACAGATAAAACAGGTCTTGGTTTTGTTAAACCACTCAAGGAACGGGTTGGGGAATCTAGTAAGAGATTTCAGAAAGAAGAGAGTTCTGATGAAGAGAGTATTTCAGAGAAATATTTCATGAGTGATAAATGCGCAGAAATAGAAAATAGAATTCTGAATGCGAAGAAGTTTTCGGGACCCAAGAGGTCAAACAGAAGAATATTTCACGACAGATGTTTTGCATGTCACAGGTTTGGTCACATGGCTTCTCAGTGCATAGATCAAATGAAGAGGGTTAACAACAATTTCAGAAGTTTTAGTTTCTTTCAAGGGTATTGTTACTCTTGTCAACAGTTCGAGCATAAAGCAATTTTTTGCAAGGCTAAATACAGAAACATGGTTAGTCATAATAGGCGGATTCAAAGAACAGGTATGCTGAACAGAAATAACTTTGTTACTTGTTATAAGTGCAACAATGCAGGTCACACAGCCAGACAATGCAGAGCTGATCTTCCAAGGTACAGGAATAGGAACAGTGATATAAACAGGTCCAAGGATCAAGGTGTGGACAAGAACAAGAAAAGTGACAAGAACAGAAACATTGACAAAGAGTTCAAGAAAAGGCCCAACAAAGAAATTGTAGACACCGATGATGATGAGTGTCTAATGGGAGTTTCACTCCCACCCCTGTTTTAATATCCTCATCAGGAGGTGGGGGAAGGACTAAGCTAAGAGGCTCATTCTTAGTCCCGAGCCCCAAAGGTGACCCTTTGCCATTGATGACAAAGGGGGAGAGATATGAGTAAGGGGGAGAGCCTCAAGTGAAGAAGAAAGCTTCAAGTCAGGGGGAGCAAAAACTTCAATTACAGATTCTCAGTTGTTGGATCAGCAAGGTTCAGTTTTGACTCTTGAGATATGTTTTCAGTCAAAGGTTGCCATCAATGACAAAGGGGGAGATTGTTGGCAATTTTGGGTACCTTGAGTACATTGCCTTTACTCTAAGTGTAGATGTTGTCATTGATGTCAAGAAGGTCTTGAAGCATTTTGGTTTGATGTCAAAGAATGTGTTTTGATGAAGGTCTCAGTTTGGACCAAGTAGATCAGAGTAGCCCAGTTGCAAAAGATCAAGAAAAAGACAAGTAAGAAAAAGTATGCAGGCGGCTGGAAAAACTATCGCGATTTTGCGACATGTTTGAGGAGATAGAAAGTTCGGGCAAAACTGTCACGATTTCGTGACATGCTGGAAGGCAGAGACGAAGCAGGCAAAACTGTCACGATTTCGTGAAATGTTGGCAGGGAAGAAGAGCAGATGGAAAGTTTCACGATTTCGCGATATTTTGCATTTTTGCAACTCAAAAAGTGTAGGAAGGCAGAGAAGGAAAAGTGTCGCGATTTCACGACATTCTACAAAGGAGGCTGTACGGACGAAAAAGTGTCTCAATTTCGTGACATGTTGTAGAAGAAAGAGTCAGCAGTATGAACTATCATGATTTCGCGACAAGATCGAAGAGAGAGAAAGTGTTTCAGGAAGTGTTGCGATTTTGTGACATGATGCAAAGTTTCAAGTGAGGACTGTCGCGTTTTCGCGACATGCTGCAAAAAGACAAAGTGAGGGCTATCATGATTTTGTGACATGCTGTAGAAGCTTGAAATGGGAACTGTCACGATTTCACAACATGCAGCAAAGAGAAGAGCCTGAAAGGAGAAGCATCGCGATTTTGTGACAGTCAGTAGAGAAAGCGTACGAAAGCTGAAAGCGTCATGATTTCACGACAAGTTGCAAGGAAAGCTTTCGGAAGTTGAAAGCCTCACAATTTCATGATAGGCAGAAGTGAAGAAGCCAACAGGAGGAAGATGTTGCGATTTCGTGACATGTCACAGTTTCGTGGCCAGAAGGCAAGTGCAGACTCCAGCGCAAAGAAGATGTCGTGATTTCGCGACATGTCACAGTTTTGCGGCCAGAAGGCAAGTGCAGACTCCAGCACAGGAAGATGTCACGATTTTGTGACATGTCGCGATTTCACGACAGAAGTGAAGATGACGTCAGCAAGAGGCAAAAGTGTCACGATTTCGCGATAGAAGCTGAGAAGAAGGCTTTGAAGACAGAAGGGTCATGATTTTGTGACAGAAGTGAAGATGACGTCAACAAGAGGCAAAAGTGTCACGATTTCACGACAGAAGAAGAAAGGAAGTCGACAAAGGCCAAGGTGTCGCGATATCACGATAGCAGGCAAAAGAAGGTGTACTGCAGGCAAAGGTGTCGTGATATCATGACATGTTGTAGTTTCGTGGGAGAAGCTACAGGAGAGTTCCAGAGGCGGTTGAAGCCGACAAAGTTAAATCTATGCCGACAATGCTTAGGGTTTTGCAGTCGACGATCTTTAGGGTAACAGCCGACTAAAGATTAAGTTTTTTATCATGAATTAATACTATAAAATGAGGACTGTTTTTGAGTTTCAAACTTGGAATGCATGTATCAAATTTGCACAAGTTAAGTCTGTTGTGCGCAAGAGAGCGAGTCGAGTCGAATCGATCGAAGTGTGCGTTCGAAGTGTGATATTCATAGATAGAGTGCGGGAGAGAAGTGCGATCATCGAGAGGCAGAGTGTGCAAAGTCTGTGCTACTGTAATTGCACAGAGGTGCATAAGTTGAGGTTCAATCGAGTGCTACTGTGGTTGCGCGATCAGTGCAAACATTGTCTCGACCAAGTGCGGTTGTAACAAAACAGAGAAAAAGGAAGAGGACAGACCTGTGCCAGACCAAAGAACTATGTTTAGTGCAGATCAGATAAGAGGACATATGCGCTAGACCTAAGGACTATGTTTAGTGCATATTCGAGGACCAGCTTTGCGATGATAGAGTTGAGGACAGAGATCTCCAGCCAGAGCAGGGAAGATAGGTGTCTTTTGTGGATAGAGTTCCACTTTCTAAGGGCAAAGGAGGTAGAGGTCTTCTAGAGGATCACCAGCCAAAGCAAAATTAGGGGAAGGTATCTCCTTTGAGCAGAGGCTCATAAACATTGTAATTGGGAAGGTTTCCCAAAGAACCGTGATATAACTTTTAGAGAAAAGTTTTATCCGTGGAGTAGCCCACCTTGGGTGAACCACGTAAATTGTTGTGTCACTTTGTGAATGATGTTTTGTGCATTGCTTGATTACTGCTATTAATACTGCTATCTATTTTCTGCATAACATTGAAGTGAAAGCTGATTTGAAAGAAAAATTTAAAAGTAGTCTTATACTGTTCACCCCCCCTCTCAGTATAAGCTTGTGTTATTCACTATTAAGCTCAGATAATCTCTCTGTGATGAGAAATTCAATCCTTGATCAGGTCTCACACATCTAAAACTGATAATCTTGCTAAAAAATCCACTCCCAACAAGCCTTGTAGAAACTCTGATGAAAATCTCTACAACTCTTCACAAAAACACAATATCTCCATATGCAAAATGAGATCCAACATGAAAATATGAGGTAAGGGTCGAATTATGGTTTGGGTGCCACATTTGCCTTGGGTTTTTTAAATTCAAATGATGTCTTTTAATACATGTAAAGGGGCCATGCCCACCCCCATGTCCTAGTCGAGTCACTTTTTACCTTTTAAGTTATAACTTAACATTATAATTCATCATTATAACATGTTCCCCTTTCCTAGTGACCATATGCCTTGGTCAACACTTGTAGTTGATAGAATTAAGCCCTGTAATTGGTAAAATATCCTATGCCAAGGTAAAACTAACCTCCTGAACCAAAACTGAATCTCTGCCATGGATTAAAATAGTGAGTCCCACACCATTTTGTTTAGCCTAGGGGACCCCCATGACTAGACTAACAGGTCCTTATTTCTGCTAATGTTGAGAAGGGGTCGTTACAAATTCCCATAGGTGCTATGATTAGGTTAACATAAACCATTGTTTAGGAAAGTGACACTAGGTTTGTTGGTATTTTGTTGATATAGGATTTGGTGTATGATGGATATAAATCTCATTCTCTTAACTACCTATTATCCTTAGCTAGATAGACAAGTTAAAGTGGTGATGTTCATAATTTTGTAGCTTCAAAGAATGTATAGTTCAAAGCATCCATGCACATGGGATGATAACCTAAATTATGTTCAACATATCTATCACAAAGCTTTGCAAAACTTTATAGTCTATAAACCTTTGTTATGTGTGCCTTAGGTTTCAACAAATAGCATCAATTGATATATCTTTTCTCAATAGATTAAAGAAATTTCACCCTATGCTCAAAAGGAAGAAAACAAAGTAATCAAATTCATCAATCATATTTAGAATATTTAGTGTCAAGTGCATGACATTCTACAATAAACAAGCATTAGTTACAAGAAACACCATGATTAACACCAAGTGTCATATTCATAATAAGTCAGAGATAAAATATAATTATATAAATAAAATAAGCAAATCCAAGGGCCTAATAGGAAGATAAAACTTATTCTCTATGGACTTTATAACATAAAAAGTAGGTAGAAGGCTTTGCCTTCAAGATTAATCTTCCTACTTATTAGGCCTTTGTCCAATTTTAAATGTGAAAATTCTCCAACCATACTGTTTGTTTTTCTCAATATATTTTGTGTAAAATAACTTTTTTGTTTGGTAATTTGGTGTTTCTATTATCTGGATTTTGACTAGGTCCCAACCCCAGATGTACATAAGCCATAGCAAATTAATAGGAGTCGTTTCTTTAAAATCTCTTGCAGGAGATAGTACCACAGTAAGACTAGGTGTTTCCACGCAGGGGAGATTTAGAACAAAATTCCCACACAGGGGATATTAGTAGCAGTAATAGTGGAATATTTGCCCGTGCAGGAGCAGTTAAAACCTGTCCTTAGAAAATTTATGAAAATACTAGCCATTACCCACGCAGGGGCCACTATATGATCGTCATCACAACAGACAACTAGAAGAGGACGTACATCAAAAACTATAAACATAACCCAGAGGAGACAAAAACAAAAACAAGAAACCTGGCCTGGGAGGTAAACTTTATGGTTCACCCTCAGAGGTATCTTCCTTCGCGTTCGCTGCATTTTGCTTCAAGTATTGTTTCATGGTTGAGATGGAGTTCTCAAAAGCCGTGATGAAGCACTTCATGAACATCCTAGTCATCTTGTTGGACATGCCAACGTTTGGGTCAGAATCCTCGCTTATGTCATCAAAGACATCGACGGGGGAATTTTGGCTGGACTTGGCTTTGACCTTCTTGGTTTTGGATGATCTGCGCACTGAGGGAACTGTCTCCTCGACCTTAATTTTGTTCTTGCCCATGGATGCCTTATTATTGCTAGTGGGGAGAGGCTTGGAAGGGGTGGCTACAATCGGAGTACCTTTTTTAGTAACCGGGGTTTGGAAGGCCCCATCACTCAAGGGCTCACTGGACAGGGAATGGGTGGGATTGTGGGTGGGTGGGGGAATGGGGACGAAATACTACAAGGGGGTGGACGCAATGGGTGGGTCGGCTGTGACATGGTGGTAAATGACTGTGAACAGTACCTAGTGAGTGGGTGCTAAATTTTTCTTGCAAGCACCAAAAATAGTCAGGCGGATGGACCGATGGAGAAAGGCGAGGATGTTCAAGGGTCTGTAGCCGTGAATGTGATTGACCAAGGCCAAGTGAAAAATAGATATGGGTTTCAACGGGTCATCGCAGGCTAGGTATTGCATCAGGGGAACAACGACTATGGGCCAAGGCAAGTGGAGGGATTCACTCTCCAAAGACACGCCTGACCATTTGAAATCCTGGTAATTTGGGAATCCCTCTAGCTCTGGATCCTAATTATGATTATCACGCCAAACCATCCGTCTAGAAAGGGGTAATCCAGAAACTTTAGATATAAGGGTAGGGGTAACATTGAAGCAGAGGTTCTTGACAACAACATGACCATTTGACTATGTTCTAACGAAATCGTCTATGATTTATGTTTCAGTGCCTTTGAATTTGGATAGGAAGTTAAACAGTTTGTAGGCTTGCAAGCGAGAGGTCGATAGAGTGTCAAGCTGGAGGCTACTTGGCTCAAGGTAGGCCATGGTGGTGGGAGCAAGGAAAAATGAGGGAGTGGTGGGAGAGCTCGACCAAAGGTTGAGGTGGTGAAAAGGGATAACGACGAGGTGGATGAAATGGGGTCGAAATAAATAAGCCAAGGGAAGCTCAAGGGACATGTCGATCAGCATGGGATGGTGATAGGTGGATGGGTGATGGACAGAGTGGGGATGTTGGGGATTTGTGAGGGGCCTTAGATTAATGTCCACATAGGTAACAAAAAAAACCTTTGGCAATTGGAAACAGTAGGGATCGATGAACAAACATTCAGAGAACCAACAACATACGTGGTGTTGGACTTTTGCTCAGAGTTTTGAAACCCAGCTATGCCAGGAGCGAAGGTCCATTGGGAAACATTATGCTTGACAATGCTGACATCGAGACTAATCATGAGGTAGCCAGAGGGCGTACAATATGGAGGTCTCCCATGGGGGGTATTGTGCTTCGAAACCTGTAACACCTTAAAAAATGAAAACATTGGTTAGAGTGGAGGGGGATAAAAGCACTTGGCTTGTCTGTCCATAGCCACAATCTGGGAGACACTTGGTAGAATGGAATTGCACCACATTGAAAGGGGTGTTTGGGCAAAGCCGATGTTGGCAAGCTTGTCAACAAGACGATTGGCTTCGCAGTACACATGGGCAGCTGCCACCTGGTGTTGTTGGCTGATAATTTCCCTACTTTATAGAATTAACTATCGTATGTTCCATGGGGAATCTTATTAGTATTAATGTAGCCTGTGATGTTGATGGAATCTCCTTCAATGTGTATATTGTTCCTAGTGTCCTTGATCAAGTACAGACTTTGCCACAGTACCCACACCTCAGCAACGTTGTTTATTTGATAGTCAAGATTCTTTGCAAAAGCAAGACAAATCTTGCCTTTATAGTTTCTGAAAACCCTGCCTGCTCTTGCCATACTAGGATTTCCTTTGGAGGCACTGTTAAAATTTAGCTTCAACCAACCTTCAAGGGGGATGCTAATGGGCTTTCAACCTTGGATGGGGAATGGAATGGGGTAGGATGGGAATGGGAATGTTGAGGGTGTGAAGAAGTTAAACTTCGTCTCTGCAAAGAGGGGAGCTAGACCAAGGAAGGAGTTGGGAGTTCTCAACAGCATAGGCAATGGCTTTGACAACTATGGAAATGGCATCATCAGTGGTAGTGGAAAAAACTCTGCAGTTACGCTCTAACCAGATTTGCCAAAGAAGGTTGTGGAGGCAAATATTCCACAAAAAGGTGACTTTGAAATTTTTGAAAGGGGTAGGCCATTGTATGAAGAGATCCATGAGGGATTTGGGGTGGGTCCACTGAATCTTAAAAATAGAGAACAAGTGGCACAACCCTGTTTTAGCGAAATCGCATTCCAATAAGAGATGGTTGACTGATTCCCAGTTGGACAGGCAAAGGTAACACTTGTTCGGGACCGGGATGCCTCTCTTCATGAGATTGTCGTTAGTGAGGACTTTATTTTGGATAGCGATCAAATAAAAGAAACCTATCTTTGGGATAAGACGTTTGACCCACACCAAACTGAAGTGGATATTAGAGACCTGGGGTTTGAGCAGGAGGGAATAGGCTGACTTGACTGAAAAATTCCTGTTGTTAGTCCCTATCCAAATCGATAAGTCTAGGGTGGATGAGGTGGGGATAATGGTGGTTCTCAGCATACAAGATAAAGAGATACCTGCTCTAACCAAATGATCATCTCTATTGCCAGTGGGATAGCTTTCCAGTTGCCTTGGTTATCAATGTAGTCCCTAACCTTATGGCACCATCTTCTTTCAAGTACAGGCATCAGAATGGAGATTTCTAGGATTTATATAAGATTTTTTTCTTTCAGCCATGTGTCATCCCAAAAATTATTAGTTTTTCCCATGTCTATCTGCCAACGCTTGCCTCCGAGGATAAGAGATTTGGCTTGGATTACAACCTACCAGAAGGCAGATCCACTTGAAGGGATATTATCATCCATCAGGGACAAGTGTTGAAGGTATTTGCTTTGAACAATGGACACCCATTCAACTTTGTAGTTGGAGAAGAGTTTCCAATCCTGCTTGGCTAGGATAGCAAGGTTCGTGTTGGTTGATATTCTTATCCCAAGGTCCCCCTAGGATTTTGCCTAGCAAACTTTGTTCCAGCTGACAAGGTGAAATATTTTCTTTTCCTTTGATCCTAACCATAGGAAGTTCTTTTGGATCTGTTCGATCTTGGAGTGGACGGAAGCAAGAGCTTTTAAAATTGACATAAAATAGACCGAAATGCTTTGGAGGACGGTGATAATGATGGTAACCTTAGCTTCTTGAGAGAGGAGAGCGCCCTTCCATCCCGCAAGTTTGCATTTGATTCTGTCTATGAAATTATCCCACATGGAATCTTTTAGGCTTTTAGTCAATAGGGGAATACCCAAGTAAGAAGTGGGAAGATCAAAAATACTACATTGAAGGATGCGAGCAATTTTCCACTGTCTGTTGCCAGGGGTATTAAGAAAAAAACATTTACTTTTGAGGTAGTTGATTTCCTGCCCAGTTGCTAAGGCATAGGTATCAAGAATACCCTTTATGAATTTGGCTTGAAGAACGGAGGCTAGGGTGGCAATAATAGTATCATCCACAAATTTTTGGTGAGACAAGGGGGAATTAGATGAAGCTTTTATCCCAAAAACACTCCTAGAAGCACAAGCATTTTTGAAGGCTCTGTTGAGGGATTCGACAAGAATGATGAAGAGGAAAGGGGATAAGGGATCTCCTTGTCTAATGCCTCTGTGGCTAGGAAAATAACCTGCAGTAGATCCATTAACTAGAATCGATAACCAGGGTGAAGTGATGCATCCCTTGATGAGTTTGATCCAGTCTTTGTGAAACCCAAACTTGGACAAAACCTTTAAGAGGAAATCCTTGTCTACCCTGTCAAAAGCTTTGCTGATATCTAACTTCAATAACATGGTTGCATTTTTGTTGCACAGGGTAGAATGAAGGGTTTCATGAAGCGATATGATGTTGTCTGTGATGGATCTGCCTTCCACTGAACTGCCTTGGCAAGGATCTATAATGACAGGAAGGATTCCTTTCAACCTGATAGCTAGGGATTTGGTTAGAATCTTGTAAATGATGTTGCATAAGCTTATTGGTCTGAATTCTGTCATAGATCTGCATTGGGGGGTTTTGGAGATCAAGGAAATGAACGTGGAGTTGGTCCCCCTTGGGATGATTTTGGTGCATTGGATCTCAATGATAGCCTTGCAAATATCTTTCCACACAATGTCACAGAAGGTTTGAAAAAACCGAGGGGGGAACCCATCTAGTCATGGTGCCTTGTTGGCTTTCATGGATAATAGTGCAGCCTTGATTTCTTTCTTGGATAAGGGTTGGATCAGGGATGAATTCATCTCAGGGGTGACCAAGTGAGGAATATTCTACAAGAGGGCTTCTTGGGCTTCCCAATGGGTGGGGGGGATATTCCCATCATGTTGCTGAAGTAAGCAGACGCTTTCTCTCTGATATTGAAGATATCCCAAGATACTGAACCATTCGATAAGGTGAGCTCTCTGATTTTGTTTGAGCTTTTGTTTCATAGGGTAGAGGCATGGAAGAACCTTGTGTTTGCATCACCATATTTAAGCTAGAGGGCTCAGGATTTTTGATGCCAATAAGTTTCTTCTTTGGCCAGTATGTTATGGTACTCTGATAGAAGTTGTCTCTCCTCTTCCATCAACTGGGGGGTCCATTGATCATGTTGGATCTGTTGCTCCATGGATTTGAGTTTGCATAAAGTCCACTCTTTGTTCTCAAAAATATTCCCAAACACTTCCTTGTTCCAAGTTTTGAGGCTTTCTTTGACTGATTTTAGCTTTTGGGATACTTGGGCTATAGCAGATCTCAAGCAAGGGATCATCCACTATTCAAAAAAAAATCTTCAGATTAGGGTGTTGGATCCACATATTTTTGAATCTGAAAGAATTTTTGAAATATGGGGCTTTATTGGATTCAAGGAGGAGAGGGGAATGGTCGGACCTAATCCTGGGAAGGGAGGTGAGAGAGGTATATCCAAAGATTGGAATGGCCTGTTGAGAGAGAAAGAAGCAGTCTAACTTAACCTGGATATGATCCAGGCCTGCTTGCTTGTTGCTCTAGGTGAATTGGTAGCCTTTGATATGAATGTCCATAAGCTCATTCTCTGTGACAAAATCTTGGAAATCGAGAATGCTTTTGGAGGGGGTAGAAACATCACCTTTCTTATCAATAGGAAATATGGGGGAGTTGAAATCACCTGCCAGCATCCAGGGGAGGTTGGAAAAGGCATCCTTCATGAGGGATAGGTATCTCCACAGTGTGCATCTTTTAAGGGGATTATTGGGGGCATAGATGTTGGATAGCACCCAAGTGAACTTATTAGCTTTGCAGTAAAAAACCATATTCAAAGTTCTATTGGAAGAAGAAATCACCCTGCCTTCGACTTGTTTTGGGTCCCATAAGCATAAAAGCCCTCCAGACAAACCTTCAGTAGGGGAAGAGGCCCATTGATAGTTTTTCCATACTGACTGGGCTATGTTGTGGGTTCTGGCAGCGTCAGCTTTTGTTTCTTGCAACATGAAAATGGTAGGTTTGTGGTCCTTCCTGATGGTTCGAGTTAACCTTTGTTTGCTCGAGTTGTTAAGTCCTCTGATATTCCAAGAGAGGATCTTCATCTAGAAACTTTGTTGGAATTCTTTCCTCCATTGCTTGGTAATGGTGGAGGTTTGGGATTCTTTGTTTTGTCCATGGACTTATTGAACAATTTTGAGAAAAGGATTGTCTACACTTCGTTTGCCACCTAAAATTCAGTATCTTTTTTAATTTGCTCAGAAATGGTGGGTCTGCCCCTTTTCTTTTCACCACCTATGTCAACATGGTCTTTTTTGCTTATTGTAATGATAGAGCTGGAGTCCATTCTACGAGTGGGACTAGCGGCATCCTCGAGGGAATCAGACCACGATTTGGTTGGAGATGGGAGATCGACCAAATGGGGAAATGGGGGATCATCCTCTTGAAGGAGAGGGTTGGGGTGCGGTTGTGAGGTGGAGGGGGAAGGGAGAAATGGAGGGGGAGGGTTGGGAATGAGATTGCAGGGGGAAGGGGGATTGGCAACTTCAGGGAAAAGCACTTCATCATTGGAGACAGACAGAGGTCCAAATCCATTATAAAAAGCAAACATAGAACATACCTGATCTGAAGATAAAGAAGGTTGGTTGTAGAGGGATCCTGGTAGGTAGCTTGCTTTCCTTTGTTTTTTTTCCCATTTGATGGTCGGTGGGGCCTTGGTTCTTTCATTGAATATTCCCAACTTGGTACTTTGATTTTGGGGGGGATTCTTGGAGCTCGAGGTTTCCTTCGAGGGCCTTAAGGAAGGGCATTGGGATTTCATATGTCCTTGGGATTGGCATTCGATGCAAAATGTCAGCTTATTTTCATATTTGATTGCCTGACACCACTGGAAATCTCCATAGATGAGGTTGATACAGGTTGGAAGCTGGGAGGTCAAGTTTGCAGATACACAGATTCTAGCATAAGCCATGTGTGTGCGGGCTTTTTTTGTAGGATCAAAAGCCATGAGGTACCCAATATATCCATTGATCCCGCACAGAATAATGTCCTCTTGGAAGAACTGGATGGGGAGATCCAAAATCCAAACCCAAATAAGGGCTATGTTGATATCTTGGGTTTGAGAATTGAAATCTTGCTCCCATTTTCTGAGGAATAAGCTCTTTCTGTTGAAAAACCATGACCCTCTTATGAGGATTCGAACATAATCATTGTGATTATTTAACTGGATCAGGAAAAATCCTCTTGACAGGGCTACCAACTGGAAACTTCCCATTGTTCACCATTTGAATCCGGCCCATCTCCTTATGGATTTCATGTCGGGTCCGCCCCCTACAAATTTCTCTATAAGGGATAAGGATTTTTTGGAGAGTTTATCAGTCATATGAGACACAAGGATAACCATATTTTCTCTAGAGGTGACTAGAGGAAGAAGGGTCTTCGTCCCAGAAGTCCAGGAGCTGGGAGATCTCGTCACCATCTCGTGATAGGATTTCAGAGCTACGTCTTAAACAATATTTTTACTGAGGGGGAAGGGAGGGACAAAACCCTTCGTCCATGGTCTCTCTAGCCTTTCGTTCCCGCCTGGGTCTGGGTCTGAGCCTGTGGGATCATCCACTACATCTGAGGAGGGTATCTCCCCCTGCTCCAGATCCCCTATTAGGGTTTAGGGATTCTTGCTTGAAATCGGTAGAGATGTTGTTGTTGGTGTCGCCCAGTGCAAAGTAACTTTAACCTTCAAAAATGAGCATTGATTATACTATTTTATTAAAGTGATAGATCATATTATGGATACTTAAGCCAATCATGTAAGGACCTAAGAGATGAACAGTGAAATTGATGCATTTGTAACTAGGATGAGAAGAAGTTTTCTCACTTAGTTTTGAACTTGATAAAAATTGGGCCCATTACTTTCCACAAAGGGTTGATTGATCTGAAGATTAGTTTGGGTAGGTGTTAGGTTGACCAACAAACCACTGGTAATGGTGCAACTAGTTACTAATTGGTGCTAGCATTGTCAACCTTCTTTCCAAGAACATTAGATTGACCACCAATAGGTGCTAATTTGGTGTTAGATACAACCCATACCATTTTTACCACCAATTCCAACCTCTAAGGGTGGTAATAAGTTCTCGCTTAGACATTAGAGGGAGACGAAGGGACAATCGTTCCACCTTCCTAGTTTTGCATTCATAACAATCATTCTCCACTACCTTCCATCCTTCTTTTAAATATTACAAGAGCATCTTATATGCAACACCAAAGCATGAGGTATCATAGGTATCAAATCACATGTATGTAAGAATAAACAAGTTATTATATACATGAATAATAAATAGAAGCTTTTAGACTATTATCAACTTTGTTGCTCCATAACCCAGGTGTTGTAGGTGAGTTGGAGAGGAGAGGTAAATCCCCCAAGAGAGGTCCCAGGTTCAAATATCCACCCTACCAAAAAGCTAAATTGGGTATCCAAAATCCAATTGATAATGTTGGTGCGAGCAGGGTCGGGTGCGACTCCCGGGTGACTTTGACGGTGTAGAACCCCCTGTTCGTGGTCTCTCAAACCAAGGCGGCCCCGCAAGGGGTTTTTCGCTTTAAAAAAAAAACTTTGTTGCTCCATATTTATACTTTTTTATATTAATTACACTTCTTCCCTATACATATATATTGTACATGTAAATACAATTTTTATTTTATTTGCATAGTTCTTGATTATCTCACACTTGATATTTTTTTTTATCCTTACTTGATTTCTTTAGAACTCACAATCTAGCACCTCCTTCAAAATATGAATCATGATTCTTCATTAGAAAGGCCTCAATAATGTTCACTATAATAACCAAAGTTCCATTTAGTTGGTTTTGAATCCAATGGGACATTAAAAAAAAGAATCATGTATATTAAAATCCATATTGATTATATTAGAGAGATTGCATCAAAGGGTCAACTTATACTCTTATTTATGCTTTTTGTAAATGATATTCTAGATAACATTATTGAAATTATAATAGGAGTCACCTTTGAACAACATTCTTCATAATTTTGGCATGCAAAAGTTGTCATTTGGAAGGGATTTTCAATCATGTTTTCTTATTACGACACTCAGTTAGATTAACGGGGATGTTGAAATGTATATAATCATTTCTTATTACGACACTCATTCATATTAATTGGAGTTGTTGAAATATATATAATCATTAGCACTAGTCATGTTCAACATTAATGACATTTTAATATAATTTATAGTAACCATGAGCTTATGATCACTTTATAAAGCAATCCATGTATAAAATAATGATCCAATTATATGTTAGCACGTCACATTATTGGGATGTGTGTAAACATATCATGGAGTATGTCATATTTGTGCAAACACATCATAGTGTATGTCATATTATTAGTGTATGCAAACATATCAGGGGGATATAAATACCTTCAATCACAAACTACTTGATCATCAAGTTGAAAAAATCTTTTTAATTTTAATTAATTTTATTTGATTTAATAATACATTTTCTTATTTTAAAATTATTCCTTTAATATAATTATGATATTTTCATTTTATTCATTTGAATATTGCACCAATTTCATTCAATTATTTCTTACAATTACAAAATTCTTCAATTGCAAGGCTTCATATAATTTTAAAATAAATTCTAAAATGCATAACATTAAAATTACAATAAAAAATTTATTTTTTTCTATAACTTTGTAGTTCTAATCATCCTCTATAAGTGTAAAATATGCAGCAAAAAAATATATTTTAAAACACATAAAACATAATCTAAGAAACAAAAATAATTTATTACAAACTATTTAAGATCAAGATTATATTTTATTATTCTTAATTTTAAGATTCATTAAATTAAACCTTAAATATATATATTGGTTACATAGATGAATTGCTTACAATCATATTAAACCTTAATTTTATTAGCGCAGCTGTCAAGTTCACACTATCAACGAAGGCTTCCAACACATCGATCAGCCTACTGGCTATGCCATATTTGTGTCTAATTAAATTGCATTATAAAAATCTTTAGTAAATACGTGTAAACAAATGGAAAGAACCAACATGGAAAAAATGAAATAATCTAAAATTACATATTAAAAAATATATATCAATGGATTTTACGCTGCCCTAATAATCTTTCAAAAAATTAGCATTTAAATTTACAAATTTTTTTATTTAAACCAAATCAAAAAAAAAATAGCATTTAAAACTTCAGACATCGGCCTATAAAATCCATGTGATCGCATTTTCTGAAACACTGCAGCGAAGAACCAGTTCTCCACTATATCTGTTTATTT
Organism: Wollemia nobilis; assembly: GCA_028583015.1. Lineage (NCBI taxonomy): Eukaryota > Viridiplantae > Streptophyta > Pinopsida > Araucariales > Araucariaceae > Wollemia > Wollemia nobilis. Next base: position 8,838,604 of record JAQPPZ010002170.1, on the reverse strand, counting down.
ACAGTGGCATAACCTTTTCTTCTACTGTACCGAGAATCATGGCAATTAAGCAGATCAAATCAAGCACGAAGCCAAAATCCACTCCCCAAAACACGAAAAGGTCTGAAACGGATATTATTTCCCTGAGGTCGCATCTTTCGCCGCTTCGATTGGCCTTGCTTCAGCAGAACTTCCAACTACAAATGCTGGTTTCAACGACGCCAATTTCAGAGAATCCGGAACCGTTAAACCTCTGAAGCCGCATAAAAATCGTGCTGAAAACCGTTCTAAACATCTCAGAAACACGAAACCTCCCAAGGACAAAATAAAACATGCGCAGAAAAATAGCAGGAACGGCCATGGCCCCTTCAAAGGCCACGGTCCGCCGAAAGGCCGTGGTCCTCCAACTTTAGCGGAGAAGGAACCGGCGAGGCAAATTAGCGGGGTTGCCAAAAATTTACCGAAACTTCCCCTTGCAAAACCTAGTTCGCTGTCGGGGCCGTGACGGAGTGGCCCTTCACCAAACTGCTTCGTGCGGAGGCTGGCGGCTCGGCTAAACCAGCAGGTTGATTTTAGCGTAAGGGAGTGGAAGGGTTTGGTGCAGAAGAAAACTCAGCGGGCTCAGCAGTTGATGGAGCAGTACATTTTGGAGTACGACAAGGCGAAGGAAAGGGACGGGAACCATATTGAAGATATGAATATATTTACAAGAATGTAAAAATATTGTGACCAAAACACCTCTAATTCTTGCCGAGATAAATGTGCTCGCATAATCTACCTAAAACTTGTTGCTGATTAAAACTTTTTGCTGATTTGTTTCTCAGTTTTCTATATTGGCTGCACCCATCCTATAAATTGGCATATTAAACCCATTTAAGGCTATTTTTACAGTTTTAATTAAACTTATTTGCATAGTTTAATTGAGTTTGAATAGGTATTTAATAATGAAATAGTAAAACTCAAGCCCATGATAATTTTTCACGAAAAATTAGTTAATAAGCATAGGTTGAAGCTTTATAAATAAAATTTGTGGTTAATGTTTTTTTTATTATATAATAGAGTTAGTTATAGTCACTATTTTTAGTAAGTGGTAAGCGTAGGGTTCAAACCACAAGGATTGTTCTCAACAGTTTATTCGTCTCGTTGTCTTGACCCAGCGTGAAAAGAAGACAATTGGTCGCTCAGGATTAGTATCGTAATCGTCGATCTGGCGCACACTCAGAGGATTCAGCACGGGCTACTACCTTTGCTAAAGCTAGCAGCGTGCCCCTAAGGTTTGAACCTAGGTCTGTTCTTCGCAAGTAGTTGGCCAATCAAGCCTTTGCCAATCCACCTAGCCCTTGGAGGTAAATGTGTGGCTAATATTATTTGAAGGTTTGACTTGTAGGTACTCGAGAAATTTTCTTCTTCAAGTACCCTATTTTAATACTAGTATCATTATTATTTTTTATTGTTGCAGTGAAAACCTTAATTGGCATTGCAAGGACTAAAGATGTGTAAACACTAGCTCCCTAGCACCCACCTTTTAAAATAAACATCCTTGATGAAAATTGTTCAAGGTATCAACAAATCCTCCTAGTCTAAAAACCAATAATTAGCAGTCTATGGATGATACATATATATAGTCAGTAAATGGCACTTGTGCCACCTGTAGCACTTCTAGCATCAATACTACCATCTTTCAGCTAAGTTCAAATTAAATGTAGTGTTTGATGATACTTCGAACAAGGCACATTCCTTGAAGATAATTACAATATTTGTAGTGCTTATCGCTTGTTTCAAACTATAGGTGCTATAAGTATTTCAAGCTATCCTTTTGAAAACTAGTAGCACATACATAGAGACTACCACATGTGCCACCTACTGACCAAAAAAATGTGACTTTGGTGAAATGGGACTTTATTGCTAATACCACCCTCTTTGTTATTGGTCAAGATGTCCAAGATTTTGAAGTTGGGAGGGTATATGGATACTATGAATACGACACAAGGATTAATTCCTATATGAGAGTAACTACCATCATAACTAGTGTTATCCTAATACCACATATTTAGATGTCCAAGATTTTGAAGTTGGGAGGGTATATGGATACTATGAATATGATACAAGGATTAATTCCTATATGAGTGTAACTACCATCATAACTAGTGTTATCCTAATACCACATATTTTGCTAGCTAACATGCAATTACAGTCACCATCTACATGCATTACTTTTCAATACTATTTTTTTGCTTGAGCTCAAAAAAAATTCAGCATAGTTTTTGCACCTTGTGCTCCATATTTCTTTAAAATCGCTATAATTTTTGCAACATGATGATAGATTTGAAAGGATTTGATAGATACTATAAAAATTGAACAATATCTAAACATAGTGGCCCTTCTTGAACAAGCTGGATGGATGGACTATTTTCAATGGTTACAAGGCTTCGATGATAGCATTGTTGCTAAATTTATAGAAAATTTGAAGAGAACCCACACACTTATCTAGGGATTGAAAATTGAGGTCACAAAAGCCATAATTTCAAATGTCATAAGGTCATCCTTAATAGATCAAAGGAATTATTTTCTACTTCATGTGCTCACAAAGTCTTTTTCTTCCTCAATAAAAACATCAAAACATCTCTCTCTCCTCCATGTGATGTCATTGCTCTCTACTCCATCGATTACTTCATTGGTGATGTTATGTTGCACAATTCTCCTAGACAAAGGTCCATCAAAACATCTCTCCCTCCTCCATGTGATGTCATTACTTTCTACTCCCTCGCGTACTTCATTGGTGATGTTAGGTTTTCTATTCTCTTTGGGCATCACTTTCAATTTTTAATTTATGCTAGTAGAGGAGGAGAATCAGCTAAGTTCAAATTAAATATGCATTTTTATCTCCTTCATGCTCTAGGAAATATAAGCACAAAATACCAATAGAATGGAATATTTGAGGAGATTACTGGCAGAGTATATGTTAAGTGAGGGAAAAACCAGGGAATTATGGCATAAATACTTGGTACCTCTAGGCTACTAGGAGAGGAAGGCATTACAGTTGCTACAAGCCCTACCAACATTACAAGTCCTATTCATTCTATGGAATTGCAAGATCTATTCACGCTATAACCATTACAAACCCTATCAATGTTGCAAGCCTTATTCATGTTAAAAGTCCTACAATAACCTCTACACACAATGAAGAAATCCTAATCTAGATAATATACTTATGCAAAGTAGAAAAAAATTGCAAAAATAGTTGAATTATAGGTAAAGAAGCATCTTGTGTAGTAGACACTTCGAATCTAGACAAAATAGCAAATTTTATAGGAACTACAAGTTCTCTCCTCGAGTCTTTTATGCCACCATCAGAGACCAATGTAGAGTATTCCCCTTTCCAAGCATAAGAAAATTATTTTCAATAAAGAAATGGACCGGGCCTTATGTTTTGAATCAATGCAAAATTGGGCATTTCATTTAATTAAGAAAAAGTAGAAATTAAGGACGATCATATAGGAGGAAGATGAAATAGTTGCATAATGTAAAGAAGAAAATGCATATTTACAATTTGAATTGGAAAGAATTAAGGCCCAAAGGAGTACATTAGATAATTTGGTTATAGAATTGCTGGAATGTAGACCTCCTACAAGGATTTATGCCTTCATGCTAAGGAAAATATATTATTCCTTGCATCAACATGCCCACCTTTGAAGGTGTCAACCCTCCAGGGTGCCTAGCGAAGATGGAGAGCCTTATTCGACTACACCATGTTCCTAAAGTTGGTTATGTCACATGAGCAACTCCTAAGTTGAAAACCCAATCTTATCAATGGTTGTTGTGGGAATATTGCCAACATGGGGGTCCTATTTTATGGCCTGGATTCAAAGGAAGATTTTTTCATAGATTTGACAAAGGATTTTCCACATCGTATGTGGTTTATCTTATGAAAATAAAGCAAATAGGAACAATGGAGGAGTATAACTTCAAGTTCACCAATCTTCTCACCTACATCCACCAATTAAATCTAGTGGTAGTGGTCTCATCCTTTCAGCATGGTCTTAAGGATAAAATTCAGTAAGAATTCAACACACTCGATCATTATACTCTTGACGATGATCGATGTATAACTTAAGCAACATAACATAAGCTCCAAGATTCTAGTTCTAAATATAGACATGATTTCAACTCTCATTGTCCTTATTGTAATATAGAACATTCCTATGGTTTTTTCTATTTTAAATATCATTCTCACCATCCCCATAATAATATCTATGAAGAATACCATAAATTTCAAGTGGAAGGTGAAAACATAGCAATATAAAGATTCATTACAATAGGAGCAACCAAAAGAAGTAGATGAAGCAAAAAATGAGGATGTTACCTTGGCTTTCTCTGCTCATGCGTTTATCGGACTCCAATATTACCACACTATCAAGGTATAAGGATTTATTAAACGATAATGTGTTAGTTGATTTATTTAGGTAGCACACATATATTTATAGATAGTAAGACAACAAAGTCCTTGGGCTTGTATATCAATATTTTAAATTAGGAAAAATCAATTCTTAATTGCAAACATGGGTACAATTTTGTGTGTCGATCAAATGACTAAAGTTAACATCCAAATGGGAGAGTATACTTGAGTGGGCAATCTCTTTTCCATGAATCTAGGTACTTTAGATGTCATCTTGGGAGCATAATGTCTATCTCAACTTGGTGATGTTGTTAATTTGCAAAACTTAAATTTCAATAAAACATAGAATAGAAGGGTCATTTGTATCCAAGGAATCCAACCTCCTCCCTTAAAGGTGGTTAATTTACATAGCATGGAGAAGATATTGAGGAAAGATGGTTATGGATTCTTTTCCCAAGTCAATTGCATGGAGGTTCAATCCTTAGATATACCTTTTTTAGCTCCTCCAAATTTACAAAATATTGTGGATCACTATGAGGAAGTCTTTAGTGATCTCATAGGATCTACCTCCTAAGCACACACATGATTATTCCATCCAACTTGTTCTAGGAATTCAACCTCTTAATGTGCGTCATTACTGCTAACTTGAACCCCAAAAGCCAGAAATTGAAAAGTTGGTTTAGGAAATATTGGAGCAAGGAATCAAGGAATAATCATGTTTCATATTGGAATATTGGAGCAAGGAATTCATCCAAGCATCAATACATATTCCTCTTTGGTGGTGATGGTATGATGTAAGGACAACTCATGGCACATGTTTCATGATTTTTATCCTCTCAACAAGACCATTTTCAAAGATAAGTTTCCTATCCTTATTATAGATGATTTTTTAGATGAATGACATGGTGTTGGATGTTTTACAAAACTAGACTTGCATTATGGGTTTCATCAAAATAGGGTTAGACAAGAGGATATTCCTGAGACTACTTTTTAACACATGAGGTTCATTATAAGTTTCTAGCCATGTATTTTGGTCTCACTATTGCTCCTTCCACTTTACAAATTATTATGAACTCTGCCTTCTATCCTTTTTTTTGATGATATTTTAAATTATAGCAAGTCTTGGATCATTTAGTTCATATTGACAAAGTTCTTCACCTAGTGTAAATGGAAAAAAAATTCGTTAAAAGGTCCAAATGTTCCTTTTGGGTCCACAAGGTATAATACTTGGGACACATAGTAACTCAAGAAGAAGTCAAGGTAAATCCTAATAATAGTAAAGCTATGCAAGATTGTCCCTTGTCCAAATCCCTTAAATATCTTCTTGGATTTTTAGGACTCGTAGGCTACTACAAAAAAATTATCCACAATTATAATGATATTATCGCTTCTCTCATTGCTCTCACTGAAAATAATGTCTTTGTTTGGTTTGAAACTACTTCCCAAGCCTTCCAAACCCTCAATGAAGTTGTGTACCACTCCTAAATTTAGAAAACCTTTTTTCATTGAGTGTGATGCTTCTGGCATAGATATGAGAGGCAGAGCTACTTTTATGTAAGCAATATTCAGGCAAGAATCTAGGATGGTCCACTTATGAGAAGAAAATGTTAGTTGTTTTGCATACCATAGAGAAATAGAGATCTTATTTTTTGGGGTGTCGTTTCATCATCAAGACTGACCATAACAACCTTGAGCATTTATTAGACAACGTATTTCATGCTGTAAATGGAATAAATGGATGACCAAGCTCTCGGGTTGTAATTTTATTATTGAATACAAGAAAGCAAAGGAGAATGTAGCATTTGATGCCTTATCTCACAAATATGTGGATGTTGTTGTCAATGCCATCTCTGGTCCTCTTTCACAATGGTTTTCTCAACTTTGGGAACATTGTAGTTTGATCTAAATACTGTAAGGATTATTAGGAAAGAAAGACAGGATCATCATTGCATTCTTGCTTATTATAAAAATTGAGTGCTTCAAAAAAATTGCATTTATCTTCCTCGATATACAATTTTTAAGTCAAATGTTCTCTAATAATTGCATGCATACCCTTTGGTTGGACATTTATAATTCTTGTAAACATACTAGTAGATGGAGCAATAATTTTCTTGAAAAGGATTTTCAAGACATTTGTGGCTAAGTGTGAGATGTGTTAGTGTAACAAGGGGGAAACATTTATATATTCTAGATTTTTGTAACCCTTGCCTATCCCTAACCACCAAGGGAGTATATATCCATGGATTTCATTAAAGGCCTTCCCAAATCAGAGGGCAAAATGGTGATCTTTGTGGTAGTAGATTACCTTTCCAAGTATGTTTGTTTTTATGCATTCCAACATCTATGTTTAGAAAGTAAGGTGGCCCAGGTATTTTTTACTATGTTTTAAAATCACATGGTATGCCTAAAACCATTTTCAGTTACCATGACCCTCTCTTCACCAATAAATTTTTGAAATAATTGTTTTGTCCGAGCGGTACCAATTTGAGTATGTCCTCTTCTTATCACCCTTAATCAGATGGTCAAACAAAGTTTGTTAATAAATGTTTTAGTACTTACTTTTATTATTTTTCTCAATACAAGTAGTATCATTGGGTTCAATCTCATTAGTTGAATGGTGATACAATACTTCTTATCATTCATACCTCAAGATGCCCCTATTTGAAGCATTACATGGCCAAAAACCTCCATTAATAGCAAATTATATTCTAGCATCTTCTAATATTTTTTAGGTAGATGATTTGTTACAACAACGATGGCTTGTACTTCAACTTCTTAAAGGTAATTTGACCCAAGCCCAAAATCGCATGAAGCAACAACAAGATTCTCACCATTCTAAAAGATAATTTATTGTATGAGATATGGTCTTTTTGCACTTCAAACCCTACAAGCAATTGTCCCTACATACCAAGTTTGGTTAGAAGTTGGCTCCTTGATTTTATGGGCCCTAAAGGTGGTTTGTCGCATTGGTGAAGTGGCATATTATTTGGAGCTTCCACCATCTTCCCACATTCATCCTATCTTTTATGTATCCCATCTCAAATAGGTTATTGGCCAAAATGTGTGTAGACACCTAAAATACGTCATGTTTAGGAGACTACTTATATGGGTACATCCGAAGACCATATGACTAATATTGGGCCTTTCCAAAAGCTAGCAGTGGTCCTAACTACTCGTAAGGGATAATTTTGGCCCATATAGGTGTGACCGCTATCGACAAGAGCGACCGCCAACATAGGTTGTTGAAGCTTAGACCGACCAATGCTAGTCGTTGCTTTGGACAACAACTAGCATTAAAACACAAAATGGCCAAGAATTTAGAACCGAATCACGCAAAATGACTACACTTGCATTGTCTTTGAGAAATATTTGGTGTGGATCTCCTCGAGTTCCTCTTGACTGCCACTTCCATGCAAATCTGTAACTGGGCCTTTTCTCTCCAATGGTCAGTTACATACATATTTGGATCTTGGCTTCTCCAGGAAGCCAATATTTGGAATTTGGGAGATCTACATATGCATCCTCCTAGGAACAAGCAAGGATAAGAGTTTTTATGCAGTGAAGCCCTAGCGAATTGGAGAGTGATTCTACATCCCCTTGAGGAGGAACTAAGAGTTGTCCGATTGAGCAATGACAATGCACCATTCAAGCATTTAGTTCAACACAATTCTCATCAACAATCCATCTTTGGACACAAAGGCAATCCTTGAAAATCAATTTAGATGAAGGATCGAGTGTCCCAACCCCTGGTTTGTGAGGCAAAAAGTCATAGGTTCGAGGTTGTTGTCTTTGATAGTAACCTTTAGTCACAACTGCCTTGAGTGACAATGACTAGGATTTGAGGCACTATTTCCTAAGTTTTTAGCATAGATTTCTTATTGTTTTTGCTTCTTCAGATTAGATTAGCATAGATCTATCTTTCCCACTACATTTGTACGGTGATTTCCAAGTTATTGATGCATTCTTGCTTATCTTTGAATTTTTGTGCTTTCATTGTACTTCTATGTCATTTCATGCAGATCTTCAAAAGGAGCCTTATCATGAGAGGCCGCATATGCTACTGATCATTCTATATTTTTTCTTGTATGTAGATCACAAGTCCTAAACTAATCCAAAGCATCTTTGGCATCATATCGCTTCCAACAAGTGAGAAGAAGGCATCCGTAAGCCCTTGAATAAATTTGTGTTGAATCTAAGAAGCCTGCGGAGTACACCATCCCCATTTAAGGGCTATTCCATTTGTAATTATTGTATCAAGCATTTGGTATCCCTAAGAGGGACCTATCTATAACCAAATTTCGATATGAGTTAATTAAAATAGATCTTATGTTTTGTTAATTAATTTTATTTCATGCTTTCATGGTTTTATGCTTGATATTATGTTGCAAATAGCTCAGATGTATGTTTTTTAGGATTGTACATATGGCAATCATGACGGGACACCCATATTTTATGTTGTTTTTCTTATTTTCTAAGTGTTTTTTGAATGCAAGCGTGATCGCTCTGGTCGACAGTGGCTAGCAGAGCTTAGCTGCTTTTGAAGATAGTGGTCAGTCACGACCGCTCTGAGTGATAGCGACTGATAGAAAAACTGCAACAGAGGACAGCCTATGCTACAACAGACTTGGATTCCAGGTTGGTGGGATTCTCTATAATTTTTCACTTCTCTGTCTATGTTAAATTTCCAAAATGTATTAGTGAAAATAATTTTAATTAGAAAACATAGATAAATTTAAAGGAAAAATGTTGAAATTCTCTTAGGTTTTCTACTAGTTGTTGCTAGGAACAACGGACTTCTGATTTCAAATCCGCCCTAGTCTCCAACGGTCTAGGTTTGTTTATAGATATTGTATGCTTGGGGCTCAGCTAGAGGCCATTACTTCATAAGTAATACTACATTCTCTGAAAATCATGCAGTTGTTTAGATGTGCATTTTCTTAAAGTAAAATGTTTATTTTTAGGCATATAGTAAAGAGCATGAGTACTTCATGATGCATCAATTTATTTATGCAAATTTAATAAGAACAATCACACACCACACTTCATTTAAATGCTAGTGAGTTGGATTTCATCACCAACCACTAGTAGAATACAACGATGGTGACATTCATCTCCACACATTGATTCAAATCCCATGAACCCATTCTATTTGGCCAATACCGGATCCACGAATAGATGTATCCTATAAAATTTACATGTACTTCTCTTCGGAGGGTATGATGCTGACATGGTGATACTGGGTGAGGATTTGGTAGGACCTATACTTACTGATCGGGTGTGGGTTTTATCTCCACACTTTGGTGGGTTTACGTGATCGTGACTTTCATTTTCGGTTGTCGAGTTGCGAGCATATAGGTAAAATTCATTTAAACAATGTGAGTATATCATCAAAGAAATGTAAAAATCTATGAGAGTTAGATTGTAGTTTCGACAAATCTAAAACACACAAGACTAGTTTTAAGAACACCAAGAATATTTAAAACAGATAAACATTTTGTCTACTTTTTTTGCGTGTCTTAAAATTCACATAAAAGATAAGTCTTACATTGCCATGGTCTTCACACAGAGCAACCGCCCTCGGTCCAACATCGAGGCAAAAACTGACGCTCTACCCAACCACAATTACAATCACAATGATGTTGAGCCACTTACACACAATGCCATTGAACGAAGTTCAACGAGCCTTAGGGGGGATAACTCAACCCGTGGGGGTACTCCTTGAGAAAACCCAACTAGAGAACCATATCCAGGTTCTTCTCACGATAGACATGAGGAAGCTTCAAGGCCCCAATATTCATATGATAGACATAGGATAGATCAGCCCACTAAAGGGTAACATACAAGGATTATGTCCAATCGTCGACCCACCACAGCTCCTAGCCACTCTAAAGTTGGTAGGATAGAAATAGACCACAATATCATTGGTGTCAATGGAACTGCATAAATTCAATCATGAAAATCCATACAACTTGACGAGGTGGATCGAGTTTTCCCAAGACCAACTCAGAGAAGTAATGCTCCTACACACTCTGTCTCTGGAATTTTGCCTAGCCATCAAACAATGAGGCACACCAATGAGCTAGGGGAAGCTTCAAAGTGCCCCTGCAGCCTTGTATATCGATCATATTACCTTGATAGACAAGGGCAAAAGCATAGTAGGAGCCTCTCCAAGGGGTCTCTCCATTAGGACTCCTCGTACGGAGTTACAAAGTCATAAGCCTTTAGTAGCAGATCAATCTGACCACATACGTAGGCTATATGAAGATGCGCAACATCAAAAAAAATTATTCCAAGACAAGGAGGAGGCATCACATGCAAAAAAAAATGCTTAGACTTCCTCAAAAATGAGGAAGCACAAAGGAACATGCATTTACGCCTAAATGAGTAGCTCTTGAGAGAGGAACAAATAGAGCACGAAGAACAAGCAACTAGGTTGTCTCGAGCCAACTTACACATGGGTAGTGAGTATTAACAATCCGAGAGTCGTGTCATTTCTCAGTATAAGAGACACACTAAACAAGGAGATGAATGCACTCACCACACATCACATCATGCTTCAAAACACCAACAACACCTCGATCTAGAACAAGCACAACATAGAAAATAATGGATGAAAATGGGGAATCAGGAACAGACATATCTTGAACCCTCATTCGTAGTCGTGGGAGACAAATATAGACACCCAGACTGGGCGAATGCAGAGTTACCTCCCAAACCACCCCGATTAAATATTCAAGAACAAGAAATCATCTCTTTGAAGGTATACAAGATACTCGTCGAGAGATTCAAGTCTCTCGAGAAACAAGACATGATTGGATAGAAGCCAACCCTGAGAAAGACACATAATCAGCCTTTGTGCCCTTCAGTACCAAGTCTTACTTATCCTAGACACTTCGATATGCCTAGGTTAGATAAATTCAAGGGAAAGGAAGATGCACAAGAGCATGTAACCAATTTCATGAACGCATGCTTCTAACTAGAACACAATGACGCCTTGATGTTAAGAACGTTTATCATGACATTATCAAGTGCAACAACTGAGTGTTTTAATCAACCACCCAAGCATAGCATCATAAATTTTGAGTAGTTGGTGAACTTATTCCTTGAACACTTCTCTTTTGGCATCAAGAATAAAGTAAACTTGTCCGACTTGGCTAATATAAAGCAATACGATGACGAGATAATCATGGAATACAGGAACATATGGAGGAGAATAATGACAAAATTACTATTTTTTTCCCACTATTGAGCTCACCCGAATGTTCACGAAGAGTTGCACTAATCACATATTTTTGCTCTTATAGCTACAATAGTACAAAACATTTGAGGAATCCTTAGCACTAGCCAAGTTTATAGAATACATCAAGGTTGAAGAAGGAGATATTAAGATCCGCAATAAAAAATATTAGAACAACAACAACTGCAACAATCGAAATCAACAAAAGCAGGCCAAGCCTACTCTAGTCAATCAGATTGTCCTAAATGTGCCAAAGGGAGGAAAAAACCATCCACCACAAAATTATTAGGCTCAGTTCCCATCGATCAATTACAACTAGAATAACAACCAAGGTCGAAACAAGCAACGTCGATCGCCTCACTACTACACACCTTTGTCAAAATCGATACAATCGATATTCAATCAACTAAGTGAGGCACAGAGACTCAAGTTTCCTAAGGTACAACTTCTTGACCCTAACTATCTCAAACCCAAGGAATATAGGAAATATCATTATTGTCCATACCATATACAATAGGGGCATGATATCGAAGCGTGCATCAGTTTCAAGAGCATTGTGCAAATAATTATCAAGAAGGGTGAACTGCAAGTTGATAATTTGTTAGCACCTAAAAACAAAGATATGGGCATATTCAGAAACCCGTTGCCAAATCATGAAGCCCCTAGAAATTAGGACGCTCAAGTAAACCAAATCCAAGTTGAACCTCCCACTCAAGAGTTTGTTGGAATGGTCAAAATAATCAACGTGGCAATAAGAAATCGATGATACAACCAACCAGAACCTCCAACGGCTCCTATTTGTATCCCAACTGCACCTCGACAAAGGTAGGTGCAGTATAATCCTCTAGGTCTATCATCGAGACCTGTGATAACTGTTCAAAATAGACTTGTGCAGAATCTCCAAACAATGTCAACCAAGTTATCAATATATGATCTCATTCAATAGTCTCCCAGACATAGAGAGACTCTAATGGTATTTTTGAGATCAATTGAGCTATAGCCCCAGAACCCTAATGCATTTAAAAATTTTATGGGGCAAGTACAATAGTGTCAAGAGCCAATGATTTGTTTTTATGATCATGAAATAAAGGTAGTCCCTACTACCGTAGCATATTCGACTCTACACATCATCGCGTGTATCAATGATATGTCTTTCAAGTAGGTTTTAATCGACACACGCTCATTGATAAACATAATAACAACCAAGGCTATGGGGTACCTGAAGATTCCTAGTTCAAACATCATCCCTACCTCCTACACATTGGGAGCATTCAATGATGCACTATGCTCTGTAGTGGGTACAATCATTCTACCTATGTAGGTGGGGCATAAAACCATCCCCATGATGTGTCATGTATTAGAGGGGGGCAGATAGTATAATATCCTCCTAGGGCATCCCTGGATAAGGGACATGCAATGCGTTCCCTCGATCTCATCGATGTATGAAATATGTGCACGAGGGATAGGTACATGTGGTACCATCGGATAAATATTCATTCAAATATGTTCATCAGGTTGACTTACCAGGGGATTTTGTCCTCCCCTCCACACACCTGTACATTAGGCCATCATTCCCTACCACACATACATGAATAAAATCCAAATCAGTGCAAGGTGACCCCTCCACATTAGTGCCACCTCCAACTTCTAAAGCTACTAGCACTTTTGAGTAACCAACAACATCTAAGGTAAAAGAATCTAAGAAATTAAAAGCATCCTTGGTGGAAGAAAGACCTAAGAAAGTCCCAAAAATAGCAATAGTGGAAATTCTAAATCCCATGGAGGAGGAAGATTCCCAAGACATAGTCGAGGAGGTACCTCAATCTACCTCGTTTGCATCATCATCAGCGTCATCTGCACCACATGTGATAATTCACCTCGTTGATACAGGGGTAGGTGTCTTGTGCAAATTGTTACTTTCACTTCAATCATCAAGTCTACGCAAGACATGGGATGACCAAGAGTCCCAAAATTTCCCATAGGGATAGTGGTACCATTGGGGATCCTCCCTAACCAGACCAATTTCATTTATGTTGGGTTGGATTGTGTCCATGATTCCTCAGACATTGAAGAGAACGAGGATGAGTCGTTCACCACAAATGTTCATTATTTGTCAAATCCTAAGTTTACTCTGAGATACTTTGAATTCAACCATTGGTAAGGCTATGGTTTAGGTCTATATGAGCAAGGGTGATGAAACCCAGTTGAACTACGATATCATTTACCTACTGATAAGTTTGGCCTAGGATATCATATCTGAAGCTATGATGATTCATTAGCAACATCTCTAGATAGGTTGAGCTTAGGGTTCAAGCAAGACATTGAATGGAATCCCTATCACCGAAACATAAGATACATAGGTGACAGGTTGGTGACCATGGTTACTACAGAATCACCTATTGTGTATCATCCAAATTTCTCTCTCGAGGCAAGCCCATTAGGACTTATTTTCTAGGAAGATGAACCAGGCTATGGTTATGAGCGAGAAGAGAATGAATACATCACATATCATAGTGAGGTTGAGGATGATACTGAATTGGCCTACCTTGGGCCTCGACATTTACGTCACCTCATAGAGCCAATTAACATGAAAAGTGGATACATCATAGATGACAATGACTATGAGTCAAAATATTCTACTGAGATGGCCTACCTTGGGCCTCGACATTCATGTTACGACATAGAATCGGTGGTTATGAATGATGGATTGTTCATAGATGATAGTGATTATGAAGATGAAACTGAGAGGACTTACCTTGGACCTCACTACTTGTGCCATAGCAATGAAATATTTGACATAGAGGAGATCTATCACAGAATATATCTTGACCCTCACCTCAAGGGAAGATCGACCAATTCAGATGTAATCCATCATATGGTTTTCCTCGATTCTCCCACATTTAGAGAGCTGCTTCAACCATATGATTCCATCTTCTCGTCTATTCATAGACCAGATCCTAATATCCCCATACTCCCAGATCCACATCTTGGGTATGGAAGGTAAATCAACAATGCAAAGTCACACCTACGTGGTCTTGGAGATTCCATTCTATCCATCAACATGATATCCATTGATTTGACCACTCCATTCCAAAACCCATATGATCCTTCTAAGCCACTATGTATTAACTTAGATGCTATTGATTGGGATCGCACTGATTCACCCTTAGAACCTGAAAATTTCTTCCCCAACGAAGAAATGTTACAACCATTTCATTTTGCATCAGGCTATACACATGATGTTTATCACGTTGGTTTTGACCATGATTCAGTTGAACCTTTAAACCCAACGGATAACATCCACTTTATCCCCACTCCTCACCAGCTTGAGGAGGGGTCACACATGTCAATAGAGGAAAATTTCAAAGAGAACATTAAATAAGATCCTACTAATCCAAAGAAAGTTAAATTCAGAGAAAGCTTATCTCCATAATAACAGGCCATCATCATACCTCTATTGAAAGAGAGTCCAAATCTCTTTGCTTGGATATACAAAGATATGTCGAGTTATTATCTAAAATTGGTTGTCCACAACCTTTCTCTAGATCCCGTAAAGAAACCAATCAAGTAGAAACTCAAAAAGATGCATTCAATCATCGCTCTTATGGTAAAAAAATATTTGCAAAATCTATTGGATGTAGTCTTTATTGTACCCATTAACTATCCATAATGGGTATCAAACATGGTACCTGTAGGTAAACCTGATGGAAGAATCCGTATTTGCACAAATTTCATATACCTCAATAAGGCAACAATGAAAGACTCATTCCCATTACCCAACATAGATGCTCTTGTAGACACAACTGTAGGTCATGAGATTTTCTCCTTCATAGACGATTTTTTGGGTTACAATCATATTCATATTAAACCTGAAGACCAGCACAAAACCATGTTCACTACTCCGTGGGGGACATTTCGTTACAAAGTAATGCCATTTGGTCTCAAAAATTTTGGTGCCATATATCAGCGGGCTATGACATACATTTTCCATGACTACATTCATAAGATCTTAGAAGATTATATTGATGACTTATTGGCCAATTCATTACTACATGGAGAGCATGTTGAGGTTCTAATAAAGGTCTTCGATCGCCTGATAGAGCATAATGTCAGGTCGAACCCCAAGAAATGCATTTTTGGCATAACTTCAAGAAAACTCTTGGGATTCATCGTTTCTAAACGAGGGATCGAAGTCGACCCAACGAAGGTAAATGCTATCCTAGAAATGATCTCGCCTACTAACATAAAAAAGTTGATAATCCTACAGGGAAAAGTAGCATCCATAAAGCGTTTCATCGCACAACTATCAAACAGATTTTGACCCATGAACCGACTGCTACACAAGGGGGTCCCATTCTACTGGGATGAATAATATCAGCAAGACTTTGTTGATATCAATAAATACTTGGAAATACCGCCAGTACTAGCTCCACCAAGGCTAGACGTGTCATTTCTGCTTTATATATCAGTTATTGATTTTTATTTGGACACCATGTTGGCTCAAAAGAATGTGCAAGAAAAAGAACAAGCAATATACTATATCAGTCAACGTGTCATTATTTATTTTTCTCCTTTGGCTGCGAAAATGCAACATGTCGCGATATCTCAACACTTTCCTCTTTTGACCGCAAAAATGCAACATGTCGCGATATCATGACACTTTTTCCTCCTTTGGCCATGTCGATGTAACTTGTCGCGATATCCCGACACTTTTTCTCTTTTGGCCGTGACGATGCAACATGTCGCGATATCACGACGTTTTTTCTCCTTTGGCCACGAAGATGCAACATGTCACAATATCGCGACACTTTCCTCTTTTGGCCGCGAAAATACATGTCATGATATCGTGACACTTTTTCCTCCTTTTATCGTGCCGATGCAACTTGTCACGATATCGCGACACTTTTTCTCCTTTGGCCGCGACGATGCAATATGTCGCGATATCGCGACACCTTTTCTCCTTTGGCCACAATGATGCAACTTGTCACGATATCGTGACACTTTGTCTCCTTTGGCCTCGACGATGCAACATGTCGCGATATCGCGACACCTTTTCCTTTTCGGCCTCGACGATGCAACATGTCGCAATATCGTGACACTTTTCCTCCTTTGGCCGTGACAATGCAACATGTCATGATATCGCGACACTTTTTCTCTTATTGGTCGTGACGTTGCAACATGTCATGATATCGCGACACTTTTTCCTCCTTGCTTTCTCCCTTTTCTTTGGACCGCGAAAATGCAACATGTCGCGATATCATGACACTTTCCTCCTTGTGGTGTTTTGCTTTTTCTTTGATCCTTAGCATTTGGGCCTCTTCGGTCTTCTTGAAAAACATGCAAAAAATTTCTTCTAGTTGGTTCCTCTGGATGCCTCTTCCTTAGATAGCCCCTGCTGTTTTTAGGCTTTCTCGTTCTGCTGCCGTCGTTCTTCCCCTTTGCCTCCCTCTTCGGAGGCCCACGACTGGTTTGTACAAGGTTCAGGGACCTTTCAACACCCTTTCAACCAATCAAAAAAATATATACTATATCAGTCGCACCTTGGTGAGTTGCAAGCTAGGGTACGCATACATGGAGAAGTTGTGCTTAGTAGTGGTCTTTGCGACTAAGAAGTTGCACCACTATATGCTGAGCAACACAACGTATGCGATATTGAAACAAAATCCTTTGCAATATATGATGAGCAAAACATATCTTAATACACGTAATGCAAAGTGGATCATGCTACTGACAGAATTATATTTGGAATTCATAAGCCAAAAGTCCATAAAGGGACAAGTTATAGTTGATCAACTAGCAAAGGTGCCTCTTCAGGATAATAGACCTCTTCTCATAGAACTTCTCGATGATGCAGTATTTGCATTACTGAAAGCACCCAAACCCAAAGAACCTGATAATAAAGTTGAAATGACTTTGTTCTTAAATGGTTCAAAGTGTGAGCAAGGGAGTGGTGTAGGGATTATGTTTTTCACGTCGCAAGGTGCTCCGATGACCTTGTCATTTAAGCTAGACTTCCCTTGCACAAATAACAACGTTGAATATGAGGTCGTAATCTTGGGTCTCCAAACATCAATCACCATGAAGATTAAAAAGCTAAATATATTTGGTGATTCCCTTCTCATCATTAACCAAGTTAAGGGATTATTTCAATGTAGGTGTCCAATCCTGAAAACTTACAAAGAGCTTGTTGAAACTTACCTAGCCCAACTAGAATGGTACGACATTGAGGCAATCCCTCGCATGTCCAATATATTTGTAGACACTATGGCATATTTGGTATCCTTGATCCCTCAAAATATGCCTACTTATTTCAATATCATTCATATTAAGACACTCTCACAATCAGCGATGTAGCGTGAGGCTTTTGACAACAAACAATCAGTCAACATGATTCATATAGAACCAAACCATGAGTGGTTCTATAAGCTAGAGACTTTCTAAAGAAGGCATCTTAGGGGTCTTTGATCTCGCAGGGTCCTACGGGTAATGGTACCACCATTCACCACAAGGTTATCTCTCAATTTGCATTTGTGTATATCGAATTGTAGAACAAGTCATCTTGGTTGTTGAGGTTTTAGCTTATTAGGATTGGTTACGCCAATTACAAGATTTCCTTAAGCTTAGAATCATCACGTAGGGATTTTCATAAGCCGTAAAACAAGCATTTAAATAAACAGTGACCATATATGTCTTGCTAGGAGATATATTGTATCGTCAAAACTACGATGGAGTCCTCCTTTGTTGTCTTGAACCCCAAGAATTAGCTTGGGTGATTTCACAAGCTCATGATGGTACATGCAATGGCCATTTCAGTGGTATGGCCATCGTTAAGTGCATCCTTTAAATGGGCTATTATTGGCCCACCATAGAAAAAGATTATTGTATTTCAGGAAGTGTGTTAAGTGTTAGCATCATGTAAATCTGATGCACCTACCATCACAGGCCTTACAAACCATTCAGATGGCTTGGCCATTTTCTTAGTGAGATTTCAATCTAATTGGAAAGATCTCTCCCCCGTCTTCGGGCCAACACACGTTTATTTTAATGACCACTGAGTACTTCATAAAATGGGTAAAAGTTGTCCCCTTAACGTCAATGATAGGACCAAGAATTATGGAGTTCATACTTCACAATATCATCTGTCTCTTTGGGATCCCATCCAAGATAATTTTGGATAATGGTACTTCATTTAAGAACAAAAATGTGTGGGTCTAGCATCCAAATATAAAATTCAGCACAGTTTTGTGACACCATATTATCCGCAAGCAAATAGGCAAGCAAAATCCTTTAACAAAATAATCATATCCATCCTAAAAAATATAGTAAAGGAAAATCATAAGGATTGGCATCTGTAATTACCTCTTGCATTATGGGATTACATAACTAGTATGCGGACACCCACTAGGGCAACACCGTTCTTACTTGTATATGACGTTGAGGCCATTATGCCCTTCGAGTTGGAAATTCCAATATTGCACGTCTCATTGAAAGAGTTTATCGATGAAGACACTCCGTAAAAAAATCACTTTGATCAATTGACCCTTCTTGATGAACGTCGCATAAATGCTCTTGAGCACCTCCATGTTTACCAAGATCATCTAACACGATCTTATAACAATAAAGTCCATGTGAGATACTTTAAGGTTGGGGATCTTGTGCTCAAAGAGAACCAACAGAATTCAAACCTATCGTCGCACCTACGAGACAAATTTACGGCCAACTGGATAGGTCCATATATCATCTCAGAGAAGATTGGACCTAGGACATATCATCTAACATCGTTAGAAGTTGTTGAAGAGCCTAAACCTCTTAACATTCTTCATCAAAAAACCAACAAAATCCAAAAACAATACATATAACAAAAATTCAAAAACATTCAAAATAAGCAAAAATTCAAAAACATTTGAAAATCATAAAATTCCAAACAAATCAAAAAATGTCAAAATCAAAAATCCCCAAAGGCATCATAAGCCCTTTGGTCAACTCACAAAAATTACCAAAGGCATCATAAGCCCTTTGGTCAAGTTACAAAGAGCCCCAAAGGCATCATAAGCCCTTTGGTCAACTCACAAAAATCTCCAAAGATATCTTAAGCCCTTTGGTCAACTCACAAAAAGCCCCAAAGGCATCATAAGCCCTTTGGTCAACTCACAAAAGGCTCCAAAGGTATTTAAACCCTTCGATCAAAAACAAAACACAAAAACAATTGAAAATATTAAAATATAAAAACATTTTGCATTTGCATCTCATATAATTGCATTGCATTAGGTATGTTGCATCCATTGCATTTCGTATTAGGATATACTTGTTTTCAGTATTACAAATGACACCATGTTTGTATGCCAATAATGCATCCTCAAATCTTCATTTATCCATAACCCGTGTGAGTAACTGTGTTGCTCAACACAACCCCTTCTCATTGCTATGAGGAATACAATAAGGTTTTCTGATCGTTCAGCCATATCTAGTAATCTACTCAGATTTTGTAGAAAGTTATTTTGACTTTTGTATATGAGGTATAGTGTTGATAGTACCTAGCATATATCGAAATCCCATAACTAATCAAAACACTAAAATCCTAGTTGGAACAAGGGAAAGATGAAAACTACAAAGTAGTACTAGTCATCCTAAGCGAAAGGTTTTTACTTTCTCATCTTGTGATGTGCATGGTCTAGAGTGTTGACCATTGACAAAAGGACAAGCTCCCCCCTACCCGAGGAATCCCTTGCTTTCATCAAAATGAGAAAAATCCTAAAATAAAGCAAAATCAAAAGTAAAATAAATAGTGATTATTGTCACTACTCAAGTCCCTTGCTCAGAACAAAAGAAAAAATAAAAACGCAAAATAAACAGTAATTTTTATCACTATGCATGAGTAAGTATCCTAATAAATCAAAATAAAATAAGGGGGTGAAGAGCTTGAATCCCTGGAATGGTCACTACTTGAAAACATAGAGTGATCCCCAATACAACCATGGGCTGAATGAATCCTGTCTGGCATTGGGGTAGTTCTAAGCAATTTGCAAAAAAGAGCTAGCTTTAGGTGTCCTTTATTGCCTAATAGTCTAATCTGACTAAGTCTAACTTAGGATCATGATGAGCATTTAAGGATCCCCATTACAATAATGGGCTGAATGAATCTTGTCTGGCATTGGGGTAGGCTTATATCTCCTCTAATATATTCATTCGCACACATAGGGATAATGAATATCTTGGTATTCATAACAAAAACTTAATTCTTTTAGAAGTCCTGTATGGTTATTATACAACTTTTGATTAATCAACTAGGATGTTTGAGTCTCATGGAAAACCTCAAAAATTCCCAAATAGCAACAAAACATCTAATCTCATAAATCATTACATATCATGCTATTTTCACCTCACATATGGATGTTTAAATGATTAATTCTTATGCCAAGAGTTATTATTTACATTCATATACATTTTGTGGTGTCATCCATTAGATTGATAAACTCATATGACATTCATCCCTTATGTTGTAAAGTGATTAAAATATACAGGTTCATTTACATTAGATCACAATCAAATAAATATCGCATTACATGCATTACATTCACCATATCATAACAACATAAGATAAATGCATACACAATTAAAACAAATAAACATATGTTTAATGATCACCATTGCATCCACATATATATATATATATATATATATATATATATATATATATATATATATATATATATATATATATATATATATATTAACGAAGTAGTCCATCTACACATCTAGATCATACATTAATTAATCTAATGCTTGCCATTAATACAACACATCAATATAGCATAAAATCATAAGCATTGCATCCATTTTGCATCACATAACAATAAAACCAAACACATGAAACACATAATGAGCCTCAAACAATAATATCATATATATATATATATATGTGTGTGTGTGTGTGTGTGTGTGTGTGTGTGTGTGTCTGTCAAAGTGTACATAGAGGTACAAAAATATTTGTAGGCTACAATAGTGTAGGTCCCTAGACCTTACACTCAAAAATAATCCTAAGCTATCATGGCTATCATACAGGGTCTGTGCCCCCAAGTCACCTCCACCCTCGGCTCCATCTCAATGAGTATGTCTGGAGCTAGTCCCTACGGCCCTCTCTGTCCTCTAGCTAGGCCGCACTGACGACTTCCCTAACTCACTTCACCTATTGTGCTTTGAGCCCCCTACTATAGACCTCTCCCAAGGAGTATCACCTAACCACCTGATCTAGAGCTGCAAAGAGGTAATATACCCAACATCTATCGCTATTTATGCCTCATAAAGCCCTGTAGGCATCTAGTCTCGATCCCCATATCCAAACCTGTTGGTCCCTGAGCAACTGGAGGAATAGCCACAACCTATGATCGTGCAACATCTCTCTCTGAAGTAAGCTCCTCTATCTTGAGCTACACCAAATCCACCTATGCCTAGAGGGTGGTCCTATTCTCCTCAAAGCCCCTCTATCTGGTCTATCCCATCGAAAGTTGAGCCTGTAGTGAGCTAACATGAGTCTAGAGCATCACTATAGTGGTGTCCCGCTCCATAATCTATCGATGAGCTATCTACAGCTTACCCTCTACATCGTGTAGCTGAGCTCGGAGGGGAGACTCCTACTCCTCAAGAGCAATATCCTCCTTCTTGGGAATGATCTACTCCTCTAATATCTGCTTCTCTGCAACCTGACCCCACTCCTCTATGTGGGCCCACACTCGATTCCCATTAGGATTCTCCTCAGGAGTTGCCTCATACCTCATTTGACCCAAGCTATCGCAATCCTGCCATAGCCATGTAACCCACCATTGGGTATACACCTCGGTCGTCCCAACATTCGCTACACCAACATCAATTGTAGGAGGATAGACCTCCTTTGTAATAGATATAACATGAGGTACGGGAAGGTCCATCTTTACCTAAATCTGTTGGTACAAAACTAGATCCAATGGGATGTCCTGTTGTATCCCAGACTGTATGGTCACTCAAGAGAAATAAAAGTACTCTATGATGCCCACCTTGCGATCGATGACCCATCAATCGTGTCGGGTTCGAGCTAAAAACCTGTCTGCCTTAGACCATGATGGGTAATCTGCATAAGGCCTCTAGATAATATTCCAAGCCTATAGCCTAATAAAAGAGCCTATATGGTGGGCTAGATCCCTTGTGCGATGAAAACTTTGTCTCTCCTCTATGACTCATGGTCACTTTTATCCATAGCATTGTAACTTCGTAGATATATCAGTAATATCCTGGGGTAACCCAGCTGGGCGATCTATCCTAATATGCTCCTAGCCCCAAATCTAAAGGAGTAAGCTACAAACAACTCCAGCCTAGCCCTATCGTTGAATCCTGTATAGCTCATCATAGAGCAGCACAAGAAACGCACTCCCCCAATCCATAATGATCAGCTCGTAGTTGTCCAAAAGATCTTGCACCATCACTAGGAGGTTCTAGGGGAACCTCACTCCTGATGTATCGAGGAGGAGCACATTGTATATGACATACATCAAAATGGCCTAACATCATGAGAAAACTCGCTCATGATACCAACGAGCAACATGGACATCTCCATGTTGAATGTCCTCCAATGCTTCATGTGTATGAGCAACGAAGACTCTATCAAAAACTATCGATCTCTGTCTAGTAGGGGATGAAACGATGGTCCGTTTATCGAATGGGATCCTGAAGATCCTATAAATGTCCTTAGGGGTAACGATCATCTCACCAGTCAAGAGATGGAAGGTGTTGGTCTGGAAATCCCATCTATGGGCTAATGTCTTAAGGTAAGCTCAGTTCGACATCATGGTTGGCAACCTAGCATCATACATTAGACCTCAGGCATCGAACCACTCCCAATTCATATGTGTCATGAGTGATAGAAGCACTCCAAGTAAATCAGGCTCTCAATCCCACATAGACAAGAGCTAAAAGTGTAAAATAAATGTATGATTAAATGCACTTAAACTAAAAAGAAAAAACATAATAAAATTTCAAAATTTGTGGAATAATAACCCTAATCAAACAAGGCTACAACACAATGATAAAACACACCATAACATGCAAAATCAAAATTTGCACTTCAAAAACTAAAAAAAAAATTAATGTCATTAAAAATAAAATAAAATATAAAATAATTCTTCCAAAGTTGCGCAGTCTCTCAAGCTGACAGCGACCGCAACAGTAGTCAATGAGACCGAAAACGGCTAGCCACCAATGGTTAAAAATTTGATCGTTGGCCTTCAAACTAGTCGTCAACGTCAGCGACCCCTCTTTGGCAAATTAGGGGCCACTCAGAGCGACATGGGCTGCGAGGCGACATGCCAACAACATCCACCCGTGCCCAAAAATATAAAAAAAATTGACAAAATACAAAAACAAAATAAAACCCACCTAAATTAACCTAATTCTAAACCTATCTATCGGTGCGGTTCGTTACCAATAGGTTTAATGGGGTTGATTTACCGATTAATTAGTGAGGTTCATTTTACTAGTTAAAAGACAAGCTAGGGTTTGGAGAAATACCCGTGAAGCTTCGGATCCTCCGTTGGTGGATGCCTCGCCTTGCTCTGCCATGGTGTTTGGTAATCACGCAGCATCCTAGGTCACTATCTCCCTCTCACCTCAAAGCTCAAATTACAAATGATAGCTGGAAAATAATGAAATTCAAAACCCTAATGTTTCTTTTTATATTTTCTATTTTTTTTGCAATCATTTTTGGCATCAGCAGCCTGCACTTTCTAGCCGCTAACGCTGACAGCGGTCGTGAAATTGCAAATAGGTATCACTACCGCTGACAGCGGCTAGTAGAAAGCAATAAAAACACTGAATTTCTCACCATGAGGAATCTCAAAATGGACAATTAAGCATAACTATCGATATAGAATCATCAAAAATTACAAAATAAAAAAATCATAAAAAGTAAAAGTTAAAAACAATTAAATTGTAGAATAACAAAAAAATCAAATAACAACAAAATCTCAAATGAGCCTCGTATTCAGTTATTTACCCTATATACTTGGTGGTTGTAGCGATTTGCACTCCATGCAATCCAGCAATACAAGTAAATTACCATAAGGCCATTTGGGGTAAAGCAATCATGATCGAATTGACACGCTTCACTTCAATCCCAAAGAAGGCCATGGCGGTCGGATTGCCCCACAGGAACAAGGCATTCATTTCATTTCTTCTATGATATTTTTAGCAGATCATCAAACACAGTGATTCAATACAAGCATAAAAAAAATTGCTATCATCTCAATTCCCTAAGAAGGCCATTGCAGTCAGACTGCTTTGTGAGATAGAGATGTACAATTACTATTAATGATTGAAATCACACCTGTAATGGGACCTACCATATAACAACAATGCAAAACTCTTAAATCATCCAAATCAATCATCTTGGTCAAGTGACTTGTCAATTTATTCACCGTCCTTCCCTCATTGACTCGTCGCTTGAGGGGGTAGTCATAAAATCAATAATCAAAATTAAAATCAACAAAGGATCACTCGATCATGTCAAATTGTGTTCATCCTCTGAATCATTGCCAACAACTATCATAAGCTTACCCTTTGGTGGGGAAAAAGAAAATATGACAATTAAGCTTGGAGCTCTCCTCCTTTCGAACCTATAGTAGCACTGATACTACTCGAGTCGTTGGACTTGCGAAAGCTTTTGAAAATTTAAGCCTTCCATCCTGTTGGAAGCAATGATTCTAAGATGCACGTCTTTCTCATGATTAGGGCATTTAATGTTGATCAGATCAATGATCATCACACACCCTATAATATGGTCCTAGGTGGTCTATTTTTGCTCAGTGTTGTGTTTCCTACAATGCATCACAAAAAGTGGTATCTATAGATACCTAAAACGTGTCATGTTTAGGAGACTACTCATATGGGCACATCCAAAGACCATATGACTGATCCTGGACCTTTACAAGAGTTAGCACTGATCCTAACCAATCACAATGGGCATTTATGGCCCATTCAAGTGCAGCCACTATCGACCAGAGCAACCTCCAACATAGGTTGTTGAAGCTTAGAGTGACCACTACTAGTTGCAGCTCTAGACAATGACTAGCACTGAAACACAAACTGGTTGAGAATACGGGTCTGAATCACGCAGGATGACTACACTTGCATTGGATTCAAATGGTTTTTAGCATGGATTTCCTTGAGTTCCTCCTAACTGCCACTTTCATGAAAATCTATAATTGGGCCTTTTCTCTCCAACGATCAGTTACATATATATCTAGATCCTCCTAGTAACAAGCAAGGATCATAGTTTTTATGCAATGAAGCCCTAGCGAATTGGAGAGTGATTCTACATCCCCTTGAGGAGGAACAAAGTGTTGTCTGATTGAACAATGACAACACACCATTCAAGCATTCAGTTCAACATGATTTTCACTGCCAATCCATCTCTGGACACAAAGGCAACCCTTGAACATCAATTTAGATGAAGGATAAAGTGTCCCAGCCCCTGGTTCGTGAGGTAGAAAGTCATAGGTTCACGACCGCTATATTCGACAACGACCTGCAATCACAACCTTCCTGAGTGACAGTGGCTAGGATTTAAGGCACTATTTCTTGAGTTTTTAGCATAGATTTCTTATTATTTTGCTTCGTCATATTAGATTAGCATAGATCTATCTTTCCCACTATATTTGTACGATGATTTCCAAATTATTGATGCATTACTGCTTATCTTTGCATTTTTGTGCTTTCATCATGCTTCTATGTAATTTCATGCAGATCTTCAAAAGGAGCCTCATCATGAGAGGCCATGTATGCTATTGATCATTCTATGTTGTTTCTTGTACGTAAATCACAGGTCCTGAACTAATCCAAAACATCTTTGGAATCAGATCCCTCCCAACAAGTGAGAAGAAGACATTCGTAAGCCCTTGAACAAATTCATGTCAAATATAAGAAGCCTACGGAGTACACCATCCTTGTTTAGGGGTTATTCTATTTGTAATCATTGTATCAAGCATTTGGTATCCCTAAGAGGAACATATCTGTAATCATAATTCAATATGAATTAATGAAAAGAGATCTTATGTTTTGTTAATTCGTTGTCTTTCATGCTTTCATGGTTTTATGCTTGATATTATGCTGAAAATAGCTCAAGTGTATGCTTTTTAGGATTTTACAAGGTGTAGTGCCAAATGGAGCTTCTAATACTCAATGAAGAAGGTCAAATTACTCTCTAGACTAAAGCAAAATTACAATTCACAGTTCATCATCTTTAGACTTGACAAATTTAATTCCTCATCTAGTGGTGAAACCTTCTAGAAGAAGATGCTACATAGAAGCTTGAGAGTATTTTCTAGTCTTTTCTAATTTTGAGGACAAAGCATTTTTAAGGGGGGAGTCATGTAACAAATCTAATATAGCCATGTCAACTATATTTATTTTTATTAGGTAAAGGCCTAGGTTTAGATAGTCGATCCTTAAGCATTAGGGTTAGGGTTAATGTTGATTTAAACTATAAATAAGGAGTTATGTGGTAATTGGAATCATCTTTCATATTTAAATTTGAGTCATGTTTGCTCTACATATGAGACTTCACCCTATCCAAGTAACTATGAGACTTCACCCTATTTAAGTGGCTAAGGATTTGCATTGATTTGAATATAGGATTTGATTATTGCATATTTGATTTTATAACAATTAGATTTGAATTATTATTATCATTTGTGTAATTTTATTTTCGCATTATTGGATTGTTACTACTATTGTTATAATTCTTGAAGTTGTTTTGTAAAAATATTAAATCCTCTATTCCATGAAGGCCATAACAATAATACAACTAAATAACTAGGTTTATTGGTGAATGAGCATCCCCATAGTTTAGCAACTTTTGAGTACATAACAACTTGACCATCTTCACCAAGGGAAAAAATGCTCCTCAATTAATAATTATTAATGATTTCATAATGATTAGTAAGAAGAGATACATCAATGTTAGCTAGCTTATTTGTAAGACAAGTAACTTCTTTGTAGTAATATTTGTAACTCTAAAATGATACTTATCCAAGAGACTAATAATTTTATAAATTAAAATATTGTTAATAGAACCCTTACAACCTTTTTTATTCAAAACATTAACAAAGTTTGATGATTTTATTCAATATCGTTGTTTTCCAACCATTGATTAATTAAAAAACATGACATATAATCATAGAGTTGCAACAACTCCAAAGTTAATATTTGTTCATTCTTCATGGTATTTTATAAATACAAGGGTCAAGTAGTCATTAATCATGCACGATTGACCTCTATGTTTGTAAAGCTTGAACTTAAGCTTTTTTTCATGAAGAAGACCCTTAACTACTTGAGCTTAGTTTATCTAGAAAAACATATTTTTATGATACTTGTTTTCTAGAGAAAAAGGGGTTGTACGTGAGTCCCCCACCCTTGAAAAAACACAAATCTCTCCTTCAAAGCTTTAGAGTTTACAAATATATTCATTTCTAATCTCAATTGAGTTGTTATAGCTATATACCTACATTTTGTCATAAAAATATTGAATTATTTATTTTTATTTTTTGATCTTCTTCAATTTTCTTTGTAAATACAAATATTCTAGAATTGTGCATCCTTGAAATTTTTCTACAACATCCTTAATAATACCAAAACTCCACCTCTATTATCTATGCACAACATCTTAGTAGAGTAATATTTCCAAACTTTGCATTATCATAGTCTGCTTTACCAGATTTGGACTATTAATTTCCTTCTTGAAGGATAAATGCAACCACAAGAATTGTAATAAACACTTTATGTGAAAACACATTAATATTATTAAATACAACGAATATTAACAATGAAAAATATTAAAGTAAATTTTAATCATTATTTGATTTAGGCAATCAACATTATCAATGCCTAGAAATCAAGTGAAGACTAATGTGAAAACATGTGTAATATACATATTTTTTAACTAATAAAACATATTATAAGTTTATTTATTTTTGCTAGAGATTATACTCAATTTCCCCGCCCTTGCCAAATCACAACTCTCTCCTTTAGAGCTCAAGAGTTTATAAACAGATTCTATTCTCATATCAATTGAATTGCTATAGCAAGAAACCTAAAATTTTTTCATAAAACGTTTAAATTCTTGATTATCATTTTCTGTATCTTCTTAATTTTTATTTGTAAATATAAATACTTCAACGTTCAACATTCTTCTTCTTGAAATTTATCTACAACAACCTTCATAATACCAAAACTCCTTTTCTATTGTCTACGCACTACATCTTAGTAGAGTAATACTTTTAAAACATTTTGTTACCATAGTGCACTTTACTAGAGTTTGATTGTTAGTTTCCTTTTTAAAGTATAAGTGCAACCACAAGAATTATAATAAATAGTTTAGCAGACTCAAAAAGTTGAAATTTCTAACAATGCAATTCTAACGTGATTATAGAGCCAAGAATAGAGCGTAAGTCTTGAATCGATGTAGTGTCAAAATAATAATGCTACCCTCAATTGAGTTTTGCATTCATGGAAAAATAAAAAATTAAGTTATCAAATTATTTTTTACAATGAGTTTACACAGGGTTTTTTGAGGGGTCCTAACCCTCTCATACTGAGTGGGGTTTGAACCTTGAACCTTCCAAAGAGAAGCCAAAGCCCTTACCACTGCAGTAAGCTTGTAGATTATTTTCAATGTTAATTTCACGTAAAAATATTTTTCTGACAAAAATTTAATAATCAAGATAAATATAATACTTCAAAATACTATGAACTAGTCCTAAGTGGGATTTTTAATGGAGGAAAGCAACAAGGAGAATGGTTTTGGGAACAAGGGTTTGCAGGGCTTAGGACAGGACCATGGGGAGGGTCTTTCAATGGTGCCCGATAGACAATAGGCCCCAAAGGTTCTGCATAAGCCTTTTGACTCGAGAGCATGGTCATGGTCAAATATTTTGAAAGAAAATTTAAAGGGTGTAGATTTTCATTTTGATCTTTACCCTGAACAAGAAAAACTCCACATTCTATCCAAACTCATGGCCTTGAGGATGGCTCATGGTGCTTGGAATTTAGTTGGGACGTTTATAGATGCTCGTACCAATTTGGATGCCATTAAAAATTGGTATTCTTGAAATGGCACTCGCAAGGGCACTTGGAGATAGTTGTGTTATGTCAAGGGTTTTTCATGATAAAACTTAATTATAAAGAAGACGTTGATCGTATTCTCATGGGGATCATATTTTAATCTAAATACTCAGAGCATCCATAAGGCTTCGATATGGGTAAGACTTCTAGGCTTTCCTTTTTAGTTTTGACGTAAGGAGGTTCTTCTAGGTATTATAAAAGAGATAGGGGACTTAATTACCATCAACCCAACAACGAGATCAAAGACAAGTCTAATCCATACAAAGATGTGCGTGAATGTTGATTTGGAGTCAAATCTTTCTAGTTATATTGAACTTATATCAGATTTGGAGAACTGGATGTAGGAGATTGAATACGAGAATAGGCTTCCCTTTTGTAATGTGTAAAAAACTAGGGCACTCAATAAAGTAGTACCCTAACAAAAAAAAATGAAAATAATCCACGTCAAGTGTAGCAACAAAAGGAGTCCTCCAACCCAAAAAACAATCAGATGGAATGAAGGAGAATATTTTAAGCTAGACTAAAACCCAAGAAGTCCCACTTGAAGTTTTAGAGCCTTAGACAATAGAGGAGGGAGAAATCTCGAAAAACAATGCTTAGGTAAGTCTTCTCAATACAAACCCTTTTAATCCTCATAATGATATTCTTCAAGTAAATTTATTTGTGTGTCTAGGGGATGAGTTAGATGATCCTATTGATGTATGTGTCGAAATTCATAAAGAAGTAATTGAATCAAATAAAGAACTAGTTTCTTTAGAGATCCATTATGATTTAAATCTAAATAATAGCCCTTAAATTCCCCCTATGTGGGGATAAGGAGATAATTTTGTTTGATTTAAAAAATAAGAAGGGCAAAGCATGTGCTACTCCTAGCAGAGTTACTAGTAATCCAAAAAATAGAACAATAGACATAGGATATGATTCCAAACATGGGAGACCCTCTAGTCAAGAGATCATATTGAGAGTAGTTGTAGATGTTTCTAATAGTACACAATCAACTATGGATCTAGGTGGGGGGAAGAAGCATAAATTAAATCCAAAAAATTGAGTTTATCTCTTGGAGCATATAGTGTCTCAATGTCCCCTCTAAGCAAAGAGTATTACAAGTGTTTAGGAAAGTGGTCAACCCGCAAGTTATTTTGTTACAAAAAATAAAGCTTAATGAACCCCCAAAGCATTAAGCAAAGAATATGGAGAGATGTTGATTTTGTAGCATGCCCTGTGGTAGGGGCCTCTGGAGGCTGTTAGGACCCTCCTAACATGTCCTAATACTTATATTACTTATTACTTATATTCAAGCATCACAACCCTTCACTCTTACAACTATTAGACTAGGTATTTATATGCAATCCAAATAGGGTAATAAGGCATCATCGAACAATTATATTAATTAAGTCTATTGTGGGTTTTCTACCTTACAATAAAAAAGTGATTCAATATAAAAAATGATCCTTCCTTCCGCACTATTTAGTTTCATACCATCTGGATCAGAGCTAGATCAAGGAGCAAATTCACCATTAATTTTTTTTTTTTCCATCACACATTTTAGCCCAGTCCACATTCGCGAGGACACAAACAACATTCAGGCGTCACTGATCCGTGTCATAATCCTCGTAAAAATTTAAATCTTCTCCTAAGGACGAATTAAGTTGTCTTACACCCAAAGTGCTCGACCTTTCGCGTGGTGACCGGTGGTTGTTTTGGAGAAACTAAAATCTTCAACGTGACATAAGGCTTCGACGTCCGAAATGCAAAGGAAAAATTAATTAATTTTTTTTAAGGACTAAAAGTCCCACATTCGTGATACTACATCTTTGTAGTGATTTATAAGCGCCAAAAGGCACAACAAAGAACGTGACTTCTGTCATGCCTCCCCCGTACCTCGCACAAACCAACTGCTACCCAGTCCTTCTTCAATAGTCGCACCACTGCCAATTATTTGATTGATGCTGTCGTCCGCTGTCAATTTTAGCCTGTTGTCACCTCTATCAGTATTGCCTCCTCTGTCATGTCTGCTGTCAATACTGCCTACTGTCGCTTCTATCGGTCTCGCCTCCTCTGTCAGTCCAGCCTGTTGTTGCCTCTATCAGTGCTGTCGTGCTCTGTCAGTCCTATAGCCTGTTGTCGCCTCTGTCAGTCCCGCCTGTTGTCGCACTCTGTCAGTCCAGTCTGCTATCATGTTTCCCACCTGCCAACCATCGTGCGCTCTCTATCAGTCCAGCCTGTTGTCATGTTTCCCGCCTGCCAACCTTCATGCGCTCTCGGGGACCAAAATAAAAATTTGATAGGGCATTGCCCACCAAATTTTTGACAAAAATTGCTAAAACAACTTATAAAGTTGTTAAAATAAATATATATTTTTTTTTTTTGCTCACTTGGTACCAAGTCACATTGATCGTTACCTACACCAACTGCAATGGCTGAAGGACGACGATCACTAGATTCCATCCATGAGAAACACGAAAGGCTCACTAAAGAAGTTAAACAGGAAAGAGAGGAGAATGCCCATAACACAAGAGAACTCTTCAAAAAAATATTTGCAATGGATGTTAAACTTGATGCCATCGGTCAAAATCAGGCAAAAACACATGCAAAATCAACCAACAACGGGTCATCAAACCGAGCAATGTTAGGAGGTCCACAAACTTCCATTCTACCACGGACGACCAAATTAGACTTCCCAAAATTTGAAGGCGGAGACCCTACAAACTGGATCTACCGAGCAGAGCAATATTTCTCACTAAATCAAATTCCAAAAATGCAAAAAGTGCATATCGCCTCCTTCCATTTGGAAAACGATGCCATCCAATGGTACCAATGGTTCAAGAAAACTAATGGCACTCCAACGTGGTCAACCTTTACACAGAATCTATTAGTGTGATTCGGCCCTAGCAAGTTTCAAAGCTTTACGAGGGCCCTCACTAAATTATGCCAAACCACTTCGGTAAGCGAGTACCAAGCAGAATTTGAAAGGCTAGCTAATCGAACATCCGGATTAGATGCTGCTTTCTTTCAAGAATGTTTTGTTAGCAGATTAAAAGAAGAAATTTGAATTGAGGTGCAAATGTATAACCCTACAAACATGTTAGAGACCATCGGCTTGGCGAAATTAGCGGAAGATAAAATCAAGGCACATAATTGGTTCACAAAACCAACTTGGGGGAAACCATCAAACACTTATACCAACCCCAAACCAATGCAAAATGGACGAACCCAAAACTCCTACACAACCCCCAAAATTAACCCCGCTCTACCAATTAAACGTCTGAGTTTCGAGGAAATGAAGTAAAGACAAGCTAAGGGTCTTTGCTACCATTGCGATGAGAAATTTGACAGAAATCATAAATGTGCCTCACAAAAATTATATATTCTAGATGCCACAGAGGAAGGGAATTCTCATCGAAGAGGAACCTGAACTCGAAGTAGAGGTATTATCCAACACACTTGAAAGTGACGAAGAAAATGTACCAAAGGTTTCCTTCAATGCCCTTGCCAGATTTTTTGCCCCTCAAACAATGCGAGTTAAAGGGTATTTTAAGAAACAAAACCTTATCGTGCTCCTATATTCTAGTAGCACGCACAATTTTATCGATCCAAAGGTGGCTAAACAAGCAAATTGTTTTATATACCCTTGCAATAACTTCAAAGTGATGATTGGAAACGATGGAAAAATTGCATGCAAAGGAAAATGCAAAAATATAAACCTAACTATGGGGGTTTATAACATGAAAAGCGACATGTACGTCCTACCCCTAGGGGGGTGTGACATTGCACTAGGCGTACAATGGTTACGAACCTTGGGCATAGTCCAATGGGAATTTGATGAACTATGGATGAATTTCACAGCAAAGAACCAAACCTATATTATCCAAGGCCTAAAATTAGGACCTTCCCAAATCGTCAGCTTGCATAGAATGAAGAAAATTATTCGAAAAGGAAACAAAGGAATGGTCACCCAATTATTTTCAATTCAACCTAGTCACAAAGAAGACGAGGCACCAGAGTTACAAAATATTTTAGACCACCATAAGGCGGTATTCAATAAACCAAAAGGACTACCTCCACAACGAAGTCACGATCACACTATTCCACTATTTCTAGGGCATCAACCTCCTAATATTAGACCTTATCATTATCCATACCTCCAAAAAACTGAAATAGAGAAATTAGTACAAGAGCTTCTTAAGGCTGGAGTCATTAGACCTAGCAAAAGCCCTTACTCCTCTCCAATTATTTTAGTTAGAAAAAAGGATGGTTTGTGGCGTTTATGTGTCGATTTTCAAGCGCTCAATAAAATGACCATCAAAGATAAATTTCCCATTTTGGTAATAGAAAAACTATTAGATGAACTCCATGGGGCAGCTTATTTTTCCAAGTTAGACTTACGGTCAGGCTACCACTAAATACGAGTCAACGAAAAAGATATTCCTAAGACGGCCTTTCACACTCATGAAGGGCACTACGAATTATTGGTGATGCCATTTTGCCTGACCAACGCTCCTTCTACCTTTCAAAGTCTAATGAATAAGGTATTTCACCCTTTCCTTCGTAAATTTATATTAGTTTTCTTTGATGACATTTTGATTTATAGCAAAACATGGGAAGAACATTTGGACCATGTTAGACAAGCGATCCAAATTTTGAAGGAAAATCAACTTTATGCAAAAATATCAAAGTGTTCCTTTGGAAAACAAGAAATTTAATACTTAGGGCATATTGTCTCAAAGGAAGGAGTTATGGTATATCCTTCCAAAATCTAGGAGGTGAAAAATTGGCCTATTCCAAAAACCTTAAAAGCTCTATGTGGGTTTCTTGGACTAACGGGATATTATAGAAAATTTGTCCAAAATTATGGTAAAATCGTTGCTCCTCTAACAACATTACTTAAGAAAAACGCTTTCAAATGGTCGTCTAAAGCGGATGAGGCCTTTATCACCTTGAAAACTGCAATGTGTACAAACCCCTGTTCTAGCCATGCCCAAATTTTCTAAACCGTTCGTCATTGAAAGTGATGCTTCAGGAATAGGAATGGGAGTCATACTCATGCAGGATGAAAGACCTATAGCTTTTATAAGCAAAGTGTTTTCTCCTAAAAATTTAGCTCGCTCTACGTATGAAAAAGAGATGTTGGTGATTGTCCATGCTATTCAACATTAGAGGCCTTACCGTATTGGTCAACATTTCATTATACGCACTGACCATCATAGCTTGAAATATTTTTTGGAACAGAGGACTAATACCCCGTAACAACAAAAATGGGTTACTAAACTTCTTGGCTATGATTATGAAATTACATATAAAAAGGGAAAGGACAACATGGCAGCCGATGCACTTTCTAGAAAATTTGAAGATATGCCTCAAGTCCATGCTCTTTCCTCCCTTATTTCTAAATGGGTAGAGGAGGTGCATGAAGAATGAATAAATGATCCTACTACCCATGCCTTAATTCAACAACTTCAACATAATCCTAGCAGCAAACCTCCACACACTTGGAAGGACAATATATTAAGATACAAAGGGAGGATGGTCCTCACCCCCAATTCAACTTATCGTGAAAAACTTCTTCATGAGTTACATGCCTCACCCACTGCAGGTCACTCAGGGTTCTTAAAAACCTATAAAAGAGCCACTACCTCCTTCTATTGCGTAGGGATGAAAAATTACATCCAAAACTTTGTAAAAGAATGTGAAGTTTGCCAAAGACAGAAGGGGGAGACCCTCGCTATTCCAGGATTACTTCAACCTCTTCCTATACCCACCAAAACATGGGCAGATATTTCTATGAACTTTATTGAAGGATTACCAAAATCGGGAGGAAAAACAACCATTTTTGTAGTCGTTGATCATTTATCTAAATATGCCCATTTTTGTCTCGTGGCTCATCCTTATACCGCTAGCACTATAGCCCACCTCTTCCTAGATAACATTTTTAAATTACATGGTATGCCCTCCATAATTTTTAGTGATCGCGACCCAACTTTCACTAGTACCTTGTGGAAGGAATTGTTCAAATTACAAGGTACTCAACTTCGTATGAGCTCCACTTACCATCCTCAAACCGATGGCCAAACAGAAGTTGTAAATAAATGCTTAGAAACATACCTTCGATGTTTTGTTTCTACTCAACCACTCCATTGGGTAAAGTGGATTTCACTAGCGGAATGGTGGTATAACACTTCATACCATACGTCCATCAAAATGACTCCTTATGAAGTGCTATATGGTCAAACACCACCATCCCTCACTTCCTATATTCCAATGCCTGGTAAAAAATCACCTTAATCACTACCTTCTTAGCCCTTTCAAAGAGGAGGAAATTAGAAAAGCAATTTTTGACATGCATGGTGATAAAGCTTCGGGCCCAAATGGTTTCCCAGTTGTATTCTTTCAAATATTTAGTTGGGATGAAAGTTACTCAGGTTATTATGGAGTTTCATATAATTCAACATATACCCCAAGATGTTAGTTCAACCTTCTTGGCTCTAATACCAAAGGTGGTAAGTGTGAGGTCTATTTCTAATTCTTGACCTATAAGCCTTTGCAATACCTTCTACAATATTATGTCCAAGG
The DNA here is from genome assembly GCA_028583015.1 of Wollemia nobilis. NCBI lineage: Eukaryota > Viridiplantae > Streptophyta > Pinopsida > Araucariales > Araucariaceae > Wollemia > Wollemia nobilis. Next base: position 8,802,278 of record JAQPPZ010002170.1, on the reverse strand, counting down.
TTTTAGCTAATAGAATAAAAATATTTTTTTCCTTTATAATTGATCCCCAATAAGGGGTATTTGTAAAGGGTCACCAGATCCTAAATAGAATTATTACTATCCACGAGGTAATTCATTCCATTAATATGAGTGTAGATGTGGGTATGTTGTTAAAATTTGACATGAATAAGGCTTATGATAGTGTATCCTAGGATTTTTAATTTGATCTATCTCCGATTTTGGTTTCCATCAAGAGTGGATCAATCTTATTAGGGCTTGTATCTATTCATCTATTTTCTCAGTCTTAGTAAACAGTTCTGTAGTAGGGTATTTTTAAAATAGAAAATGACTTGGTTAGGGAGACCCTTGTTTCCCTGTCTCTTTATTATCCTTTTTGAAGCCCTAGAAAGAGTGATTTCAGTCGCTATAGAAAATGGGAATATTGAAGGTAGAACATGCTTCTATTATGTTTCCTATCTCCCTTTAACAACTTATGGATGACATGATCATAACCACAAAATCTTCCATTCCATAAGCTAGGGAACTAAAGTTGATCTTGGAAAGATATAAATAGGCAATCAACAAAAAGGTGAATTTTGATAAAAGTAAGGTTTATTTTTTGAACACTCCTAGCCCTAAATAGGTAAGAATAACAAGACTTTTCAGTTGTAGTATTGGAGACATTTCGAATACCTATCTTGGGATGCCCATTTTTAAGGGAAGGATGATTAAAGTGCTATGGAATCCAATGGTTGAACGATTAACAAGAAATCTTTCACGATGGAGAGGCTCTTTGCTTAGCTAGGCTGAGAAAGCCTAACTAGTAAATTTTTCATTGCAAAACATTCCAATATATTTTATGTCTTTATTCAAAATGTTGGTTAAGATCTATGATAAAATAGAGTAGATTTTGAGAAATTTTATATGGTTTGGGGTGAAGAATTAAAAAATAATGATGCTAGTTACATAGGAGAAGGTTTGTACAAGAAAGGAAGTGAGAGGTGTTGGATTCAAGAAGTTAGGGAGAATGAACAAAGCCCTGATGGGAAAATTAGGATGATAACTTGTAACTAATAAAAACCTCAATTGGGTCCATATATTAAAGGCCAAATACCTTAGGTATACCTCCAATTTTATCAGGGAAGAGGACCATCTAAGAGAGTAAACTTTTTGGAATAACCTTATGTCTTCGACAAGGTAAATTTTGGCATTTTGGTAATAGCTCCCAAGTCCACTTCTAGACTAATAAATGGCTGGAAAACACTCCTCTTTGTGAGGATCCAAAGTATGTTGGGTTAGGACAAATTGTGTCTACTCAATATGGAAACTTGGTGCAAGACTACATATTTTTTTATGAGTTTGGAAAGCATTGGAGACACCTCCAAGTGGATGGGCTATATTTAAGGAACTAATAGAGATTAAGGAAGCTTAGCATGCTTCTATAGTTCTACTTTCTTAACAACACAATACATTGTAATTCCTTCATATGGAATAACAAAAAAGAAGGTGTGTATTTAGTTAAATTGGGCTACTACTTGCTCGAAGGGGAGGGCTTAGGATGGATGCCAACCTCAAGAGTATGGATCAAGGATTTAATTCCTAAGATTACATACTTTTATTGGCTCTTAGTATAAAACATTATCTTAATTATGTTCAATCTTCACAAAATGCGATGATACTTCAAAACATATGTGTGTTGTGTGAAAAGAATGAGGAGGATACAAATCACATTTTTTTAGAGTGTCTCTTCACTATTGATTTCCCAAACAAAGTCCTTAGAAAATTATAGGTTGTATGGATTCTCTCCAAGTCACTCCCAGACCTTTATATCCAATGGGAATACCCCTTCATTAGTAAGATACTAAAAATATTATGGAGGTTAAGCCTTCCCCAAGGTATATGGGGAAATTGGAAAGAACATAACGAACGGATCTCCAAGGATAGGAATAGATACTATTCCTTAGTTGATATAATATTTGCCAATGCTACAATGGAAAATCTCAAGATAATTAAGTTAAAAGTTGCTTGGGAGTTTGATCGAGAGAAAGAGTTGGTGTATGGATGGGGCTTGGAGTTTAGAGCTCATAGTCTGGTGCCACCCCCAAATCCTTCAAGGACTCAATCAAGATGGAAGTTGCCTCCCCTTGGTTGGTTAAAGTTAAACTTCAATAGAGTAGTGAAAGGGCATCCTGTTTGGGCTAGCACAGGTGGGATCTCTCATGACCATAAGGCATGGCAGTATTGGCATATGTTGAACACCTAGGGGAGCAAACAAGTCATTTTGCTAAAACTATAGACACCAAAACCTAGCCACTTGTCCTCCATCCATGCTTTCCCACCATTTTTTCCCACTATTTATATATATTTAATATTAATATTTTATATATTATATTTTATATATATTTAATAAATATATATTTATATAAGTGAATTAATCCCAGCCATCCGATTTCATTTAATCCTATCCATCCATCTACATCAATCCATGCCACACCCTAGATTTAATATCCACCCTTCGATATGCTTTTATCTCAGCCACACGATTAGTGTCGTTGAAACCCTAAGTATGCCCTAGGTTGGATTATTAATAGGAGCCATTTTGATGGCTCAACCCCTAGAAAAATCCTAAGCCATTTGTATCCCTGAGTTCCTTGGAGCATCCGAGTACTCTCACCTTCCATCCTTATCTGCCATAGCCCTCGCATCCATCACCACATCCCTCGCCCAACCAGATCTGCTTCTGCAGACTTCCCCCTCAGCCATCGAATACCTTCGAGCGCTTCCTATCACTCCTGAGTGCCTCTGGGTGCTTCCTTCCCCACCGCCAAGCACCTCTGGGTGCCTTCCACCATCACCAAGCACCCACAGGTATTTCCTACAGCCGCCAAGCACCCACGGGCATTTTACGCCAGAGATCCTGAAGTCCCCCTAGCCTCCGGGTGATGCTAGGGCATCGTCGCATCAGTTCACTACAACAAGCTACATCAAATCAGAAGACAACAAATACATAAGGTAAATCTATTGTTTATTATTTTATTACATGCACTTTTATATTCTATTCACTTATTCATATTGCATAGTTAGGGTTTTTATCTACTTATAGAGGGCCTCACATTGTGGAGCCCTCACAGTTGCTACTAACTCATTTTCTGTTTTATTGTGTGTAGATCTAGAAGTGTGACATCAACATTGGACAACTGCTTAAGTTGGAGTGGCCCGACATCGGATAACTAAAAGCCCACTCACTTCTGTTGGGAGCAAGGACGTGCCTGAAGACACCACCAACCTTGTTTGCTAGGGTTTTGGAGAACCCTAGCCATTGTAAATCTGTATCAAAAGGATTCAAAGATCCTCATTGTAACAATGGAGTTTTTAGGCTCCCCCATTAATATAAGATCATCTATTATGCAATTCTGGGTTCTTTGAGTTCAATTTATTTAGCATTATTTGGTGTTGCATTTTTGTCTCTTCAAATGGTGATCACGGTGGGACCCCCTAAGGGTTTCTTTTTATGATTTGCCTTACTGATTTATTTGCTATTTTCTATCATCTTGTAAGGTTTTCAAAAGCATAGATTTTATATATTTTGCTGGATCTAGGGTTTCTGGAAGTTGTAGGAAGTTGCATAAGGTGCATGAAATGCCTAACGATGCTCGAGGGCTATCCAAAAATGCCCAAGTGCATTTCAGAAATGCCTAGGGGTATTTTACAGAGAGTTAGAGTAGAAGCGTAGGCTGTTTTGTAAGTCTACAACCAAAACCCTAGCTTTTCTGTTTACGTATTTTGGGCAATTTATGTCTTTTTTAGATTTTAAGATAAAAATAACATTCATATTAGCTTGCATCTTAGGTTTTAGATTAATCATTTGCATCCATCCACATCTTCTATTTGAAGTTTTTGTTTTCTATTGTGTGTACAAATTAAAAATATATTGCATTCTGATTTCATGTGAATTGAAATTGCATAATTAGTTTGCATTATAGGGTTAGGGATTCCTATTTTTGTAGGTCTAAGTAGGAACATTGTTCATATACCAAGAGTATCCCCGTACTTGGGTGATTCCATACAGAGGAGTAGACGAACCCCCCAGCTGTCTAGAGCGGGTCTTAAGTGGTGTACTCTACATCCTTTGGAAAAATTGGTATTGTGAATAGTGGCTTCTGATTTAGACTATCAAAAGTGGTTATCTTTCTAACATTGTATGAACACAATAGAAAATCATAAATTTTAAAAAGAACCACACACTACATGATTCACATTTAATAGTAGTGGTTGGATTTCATCACCAACCATTGCTTGAGATTTGGTGATGGTGGCTTTCATCTCCATCCACCAATCTCTACCCTTAGAAACCCTAGGTCACCCCCGAGCAAACTTGTTGGATTTCATCACCAACAAGAATCTCGTTGCCCCAACTTAGCCATAGTTTTTACCTTTCTTTGGATTAATTCAGATTAGCACATTTGAAACACACAAGATTGAAACCTAAGGAAATGAACTCACATTAAAAGGAGATAATCAATGAATGAGGTAAGACACACGTGTTAAACAAACTTAGCATTGATTGTTTATTTTTCTTGTGAAATTTAAATTTTGTGTTTCATTTTATTGCATAATCTATATTTTGGTTTATTTGCTTTATGGTCTTAACTAGAAAACAAAAGAAAGCATTAAATCAAGATAATCCAATGGAACCTTCATCCACCTTCCCCACCACTTCTATGGTAGATTCCCTGAATGTGACACAGGCATATTTATCTGCAGGTCCCTCACATTCCTTACCATCCATAACCTTTCATATGGCTATGCCCCAAGAAGAGTCAACCTCACCAACCATTGACCATCATATTACCCATATAGACATGGCATGAGTAGAAGCTCTCATGAAGTCTTCTAACTATGTCTTAGAGTCAGTCCCCAACTCACCTAGATAGGATCCTACTTTACAATAGGAGCCTATTTATTCCCAACCACCATCTAGCTTTACCCAGGTGTACACCAACCCTCTTTTTGAGGCATCAGTTGCACCTTCCTCCCATATGTCCATTCCCCAACCCTCATGTGCTCCTAGCACTTCATACACATCCACATACACCAACCCCTTGTATGAAGCACATGTAAATGTTGCTTCACAAGTTTTAGCCTCACAAGTTACCATACCTAGTGTAACTTGTCCCCCAACCACATCTTCCATACCATCTACTTCCATACCCTCAATTTCTGATAGAGATATTAATGAGGCATGGGAACACTTAAAAAAATTGCTTAGACAACATCAAAATGCTCAACAACAAGTACAAGTGAACCCTAAGCCTTTACCAAACTCTACTCAGACTATCCTTGTTAACCAGGGTCCATCATGGGCACCACAATCTTCTATGGTTTCTATCCCTGTTCCTCCACCAAGTCATACCACTACCCATCCTATTCCCATTGGCCAACCTAGCCATAACCCTCATACATCAACCTCATTCCATAATTCTCCATATTTTCATCATCAATCTCCCATTCATCAATTTCCATCAAATTCACCTAGTCATCATTACCAATCTCATCATCATTTAGTCACTCCACAACATTTCTCCACCCCACCTCAAAATCATCAGGTAATTCAGGGCTTCCACATTCTTGAGGAAGACCCTCGAATTAAGGCCATGCAAAAATAGATAGATCAATTGATACAATATACTCCTGGTTTGACAAATCAGAAACCAACCTTACACCAATTGATCAATCAACCCATTCATCCTTCGGTACCATCACCACCATATCTAATAGATTTCATGGTGCCTAAGTTTGACAAATTCAAGGGAACTGAGGATCCCAAAGAACATGTGAGCACGTTTGTACATGCTTGTTTTAGAATTCAAAATGATAATGCTCTCATGCTCAGAACTTTTCCTCAAACATTAGGAGGAGATGCCATAGAATGGTATAATCAATTACCCAGCCATAGTATTTATACTTTTGAGCAATTGATTGACCAATTATTTGAGCGTTTCATCCTAAATGTTAAAAAGAAGATCTCATTGTCTGATGTCTATGCTTTAAGACAACATGATGATGAGTCTATCTACGATTTTGGAAACCGTTGGAGGGTTGTCATCACTAAGTTGCCATTCACCCTACCAATGGATGAGCTAATCAAATTATTCACCAAGAGTTGTTTAAAACCTATCTCTTGGATGCTTCAACTACAAACTTATCGATCATTTGAAGAAGCTTTAGCTCAAGCTAGTGTCATTGAGGAAATCAAAATCCAAGAAGGCATACTTAAGCCTAAGAAGAAAGAATGGCAAAATAAGGGCCAATATAAAAGCAACTATTCTAGCCAACCAAAATCAACATAGGCTACACCAACCAATCAACCCAATCAAGTTAATCAAGTGGTCATGAGCCAGCTAGTAATGGCTCAACAACAACTAGTGCAACAAACACCATAACAAATTGCTTATCATGCGGTACCCTCAACAACTCAAGCCATGCAAAACATAGTGCCAGCTATAGAAAACCATCCCCGATGATAGTCTATCTGATAAAATCACCAATACACCCCCTTAGCCGAGTCATATGCTTCCATTTTTTGAAGGTTGTATGACACAAACAAACTTGCTTTACTTAAAATTAGATCCCAAAGTAGTATAGTAAACATAACTATCGAGAACATCTATTTTGTCCTTATCATAGGCAAAATGGGCATGACATTAACAATTGCCATGCATTTAAAGATATAGTGCAAGACCTTATTGACTTGGGGGCAATCAAGCTTGATAACCCCCTTGCTCAACAAAATCAAAACCTTGGTATTTTTCAAACACCACTTCCTCATCATGAGGAGGTGCAACCAAATGTAGGAGGGGCTAACACCAAAACTCCTCCTAATCAAGTCAATCATGTCCAACAATACCAAGGGTTTGTAGGGGCCATCCATGTGGTCACTAGAGGTCAAAGAAATAATCAACAAAATGTAAGGCAACCACCTCAAGCAAGTGTGTCACAACCTCCTACATCACCACCCATTCAAATTTCCCCCAATCCTTCATCACCCATCCATATCCCTAGCCAATAAAATCCTCCAAATCCACCCATCAATCATCCACCATGACTAGTCATCTCATTGAGTAGTCGATTAACTACAAGTCTAAAGATGGCTTCCACCAAATTATCAATTTATGAGTTAATTCAACAATCTCCCCCACATCATGAGGCATTAATGGATATTCTCAAATCCATTGAACTACAATCTCAAGATTCTAATGCCTTCAACAACTTTTTAGGGAGCATCCAAACATGCATGGAGCCTTCCATCACATTCTATGACTTTGAGATTAAGCCAATCTCATCGGAATCAGTAGACCCTCCATTGCATATCATGGCTCTAATTGACAAGAAGCCTTTTAAAAGAGTCCTAATTGATACTGGTTCCTCTATCAATATCATCACCACATCCACCCTTCATCATTTGAACCTTCCTCCATCTCATATCACCAAGTCATCATTCACCCTAAAAGCATTCAATGATGCTTTATGTTCCATAGTTGGCACTATTGTTTTGCCCATTGAAGTAGGGGTCAAAATATTGCACACCATGTTTCACATCTTGGAAGGATCCATGGCATACAATGTACTCCTTGGAAGACCTTGGATGAGGGAAATGAGATGTGTCCCTTCCATTTTACATCAATGTTTGAAATATGTTCATGAGGGACAAGTACATTGCATACCGATGGATGTCGAGTCATTTAAGTATTGCAATTTCATTTCAAATCCTTATGAGTCCATGCTTCCTTCCACCCATTTTTTCCTTTCACCATCATCCAATCCATCTACCACTTCACCAATCTCTTCATCAAAGGATCCCATTCCTGAGGAGCTCCCTATCACCAATCCCCATCAAGCTTCCACGACCCCATCATATTCATCATTGACTACATGCACATGTGGTCATAGTCAATCCACATCATCAACATCATTGCCATCCACTTCATCATCATCATCCATTCAACAACCTTCCCAAGCCAATCCATCACCATCACCTAATGTTTCACAAGTCGAGTTGATGGATTGTGAAACATCTCCATCTTCACCATTCCGAGCCATCATCTGACCATAGTCCTTCCATGTCATCCCAAGTCGAGGTCCACCTCACTAATCCTGGTATTGGTGAATACATGGTCCAAGACATCACCATCACGCCCCTCACCATTCCTAAGGCTAAGGATTTTGGTCACCCATGTGACCCACCTTTGGCCATAGGAGTAGTATATAACATGGGTTCAACTCCAAATAGCATAAATTTTGTATATGGGGGGATTGATTCTTCATCAACTCCAGCTCCCCTAGAGGAACCCAAAGAACCAACACTTGCCAACATTCCAAACATGATGAGATTTCCATCTCGCTATTTTCACATAGTCAATTGGCAAGGTCATGGCCTAGGATTGCATGAATAGGGAGTGCATCAACCTATCGATGTTCCATATCAAGAGGTGCACGACCATTCAGGTCTAGGTTACCACCCACTTTCCACCACCTCTTCTCTTGAACAAGCCTTCCAAAGGCTTAATCTAAATTTAGGAGAAGAAGCCCTCCATCTCGATAATTTTGATGATGAAATCTATGAAGAATTTGAACTTATGTCGATAATTTTAGATGAATCTAAAGAAGAATCGGAGCCCATCATTCCCCATACCGAACAAGATGAGTTTTATCTCAACATGTTCCCCATCCATGAGCCCATATTTCACTTGCTTCTTCCACAAGAGTGAGTTACCCCTATCGGTGAACCACCACCTCCATTCCATTAAGCCATTTCATAAGCCAACTTGTAACATATGTACATAACACAAAAATAGTGGTTTTCACCACTACCAAAAAAATAAAAAATCAACAAAAACATTTATCTTTCTTTGCATTGCATGTATATATCATTTAGTTAAATGCATTTATTTGTGTTGCTTGTTGCTATTCAGGTTAACCAAGCTCCTAGCACTGGTTCCTAGGTTCCATCCATTCCATCCAACCTTATCCACCTTGCCCATAAGTCAACATGAATCCTATTGATTTATTTACCCCACTCCGTAATCCATATGATCCAGCTAAACCAATTCCAATTGACATAAGCCTTATCGATATGGACTAGATTTCCTCACCTCCATCCTTTTCCGAATTTGTCTTGTCCAAGGAATTGTTAAGGGCTTCCACCAACTACATTCCTCCATCCCCTCCACCTTCGCCTTCACCTTCACCTTCGGATCCCGAGGTTTTCTAGGTAGAAATAGATGAGGATAAGCTAGAAGAGTTTGATGACATCTTAGATGACATTCATCTGATCCCTACACCCCATCAACTTGAGGAAGGTTCCCACATGTCTATTGAAGATACTATCGATGTGGACCTTAGTTCAGACAAAGACAATCCCCAAATTGTCAAGCTTGGCAAAAGTTTATCACCCGATGAACAAGAGCAATTAATTGCTCTCCTCAAGAGGAAGAAGGGCATATTTGCATGGTCCTATAAGGACATGCCTGGTCTTGACCCTAGTTTGGTTGTCCATAATCTCACCTTACACCTTGATGCTAAGCCGATCAAACAAAAACTTAGGAGAATGCATCCTACCATGGCCCTCTTGGTAAAAACAGAGCTTCAAAAACTCTTAGACGTGAACTTCATAGTTCCTATCGACTATCTTGAGTGGCTTTCAAACATGGTACCCATTCAAAAACCTAATGGGGTGATACATATTTGCACTGACTTTCAAGATCTTAACAAAGCATGTCCTAAGGATGACTTTCCTCTCCCAAATATTGATACTCTTGTCGACACCTACGCTGGCCATGAAATGCTTTCACTCATGGATGGTTTTTTAGGATACAACCAAATTCGAATAAATCTTGATGACCAACACAAAACAACATTCACTACACCTTGGGGAACTTTTTGTTACAAGGTGATGCCCTTTGGCCTCAAAAATGTAGGTGCTACTTATCAACATGCCATGACATACATTTTCCATGATTACATGCATAAGATTATCGAAGATTATGTGGATGATCTCTTGGCTAAATCTAAAACTCGACAAGAACACATTGGTGTATTGGAGAAAGTTTTTGACCGACTCCTAGAGCATAATGTAAGGTTGAACCCCAAGAAATGTGTCTTTGGTGTTACCTCAAGCAAACTTCTAGGATTCATTATCTCCAAAAGAGGCATTGAGGTGGACCCTAACAAGGTCAAGGCCATCATGGAGATGCCTCCCCCAACTAACTTAAAGGAATTGCATAGTTTACAAGGAAAGATCCAATCAATCCATCATTTTATTACACAACTTTCTAACAAATGTAGGCCATTCAATCACCTACTACAAAAGGGGGTGCCATTCTCTTGGATAGATGAATGTCAAAAAGCCTTCGATGACATTAAGCAATACCTAGCTTCTTCACCAATCTTAGCTCCTCCTCGTCCGGGGGTCCCTTTCTATCTTTATATCTCAGCAATAGACTTTGCATTAGGGACAATGCTTGCACAAAAGAATGAGGAAAATCGAGAGCAAGTTGTCTATTACATTAGTCGAACATTGGTAAGCTATGAAACTAGATACGCTTATGTAGAAAAATTATGCTTAGCAATGGTTTTTACCACTAAGAAACTTTGACATTACATGCTTAGTCACACAACTTATGTCATAGCTAGAGAAAATCCTCTGCGTTATATGATGTCTCACACTTACAATAACACCCACACCGCTAAATGGATAATGCTCCTTATTGAATTTGACTTGGAATTCATTAGCCAAAAATCCATTAAAGGTCAGGTAATAGTCGATCAACTTGTAGAAGCTCCACTACCTAGTGATCATCCTTTGATTATTGAGCTCCTAGATGATTCGGTATTTGCTATCACTGAACAAGAAGAAGATGTCATTCTGGAGGAAGATATCGATATCACACTATTCTTTGATGGCTCTAAGTGCATGAAAGGTCAAGGTGTTGGAGTCATGTTTCATACACCCTAGGGGGTACCTATCCCCTTATCATTCAAACTCGACTTCCAATGCACAAACAATACTACAGAGTATGAAGCCTTAATCTTAGGTCTTCAATCAGCTATAGCTATGAGCATTAAGCGTATTAGGATATTTGGTGATTCTCAACTTGTCGTCAAGCAAATCAATGGAGAATACCAATGCAAAGAACCTACCATTAAGCTTTATCATGAAGTAGCAATGAAATTGCTCTCTAAGTTTGATTGGTATGAAATCAATAGTTTGCCATGTTTGACTAATAGATTTGTAGATGTGATGGCCTCCCTTGGATCATTGATTCCAAAAGATTCCTTTGGAGAGGTACAACCCCTTATAATTTCAATGATCTCTAAATCTACAATTGTTCCATGTTGAGTCTAAAGATGAAAAGGATGTTTGCTTTATCCATTCGGATCCATATGAGCCTTGGTCAAGCCAAATAGTAGCCTTTCTCAAGTTTGGAACACTCCCATCTGACATGTCTCGAACTGCCAAATGCACTTTCAAGCAAAAGGTAGCTCATTTTGTTCTCTTGGGGGATGTGTTGTATAAACATGGTTATGATGGAGTCCTCCTTCATTGTCTCGAGTCTAGTGAGGCACAAAGAGCCATAGCTGAAGCCCATGATGGTACTTGTGGTGGTCATTTTAGTGGAATGGCCATTGCAAAGCGTATTTTATGCATGGGTTATTATTGGCCCATAATGGAACGTGATTGTTGCACTTATGTTAAACATTGCAAGAAGTGTCAAGAACATGCTAATTTAACTCATGTACCATCACAAGCTTTACAGCCTATTCAAAGCCTTTGGCCCTTTTCACAATGGGGTCTAGATCTAATTGGAAAAATTTCACCTCCTTCCTCGGGACAACATACATTCATCATCACAGCCACCGAATACTTCACAAAGTGGGTTGAGGCAATTCCTCTAACTAGTATGATAGGACCTAGAATTGTGGAGTTTATACTTCATCACATCATTTGTCATTTTGGTATACCCTCAAAAATCATCTCTGACAATGGCAAGTCTTTCAAGAACAAGGATGTTCGAGCACTTTGCAAGAAATATAACATTCAACATAGTTTCTCGACTCCTTATTACCCACAAGCAAATGGACAAGCTGAAGCTTCCAACAAGACCTTAATTGCTATTCTCAAGAAACTTGTCAAAGAAAATCATAGAGATTGGCATACACAAATACCCTTGGCATTATGGGCTTATCGAACAAGCATCCACATGCCTACAGGGGCAACACCATTTTCATTGGTCTATGGAGCCGAAGCAATCATACCTCTTGAGCTTGAGATCCCCTCCTTACAAATTTCTTTGCAAGAATTCATAGATGATGACACTTCTAGACAAGCACATCTTGACCAACTCACACTTCTTGATGAGAGGTGAGTCAATGCTTTAGAGCATTTACGAGTTTATCAAGACCACCTAAAACGTGCTTACAATGCCAAAGTTCATCTACATGAATTCCAAGTAGGAGATCTTGTCCTTAAAGAGAACCAACAAAACACCAATGCATTACCGCATCTTCATGATAAATTCATGGCTAATTGGTTAGGTCCATACATTGTTACTCAAAGAGTGGGTAATGGTACTTATAGGCTTGCCAGTCTAGAGGGAGAGGAAGAACCCGAACCACTTAATGTTATACACTTGAGAGCATTCTATGCATGATTTGATTTCTATATATGTATATATACATGGCTAATACACAAAAATATTTGCATACATTTCATTCATAACATTGCATTTCACTTGCATCTACATTCCAAAAACAATGCATTCACCCACATCTCATATTGCATTTCAAATTTCACAAAATTGCATGTCATACATTGCATTTACATCCACATTTCACATTTCATATTAGGGATCATTTATTAAGTTCAAGGTCTTAATTGGTCCAACAAAAGTCATGTTGCCTTAATCAGGGGCACCTTCACAATGTCATCCACACAATTCCACCAAGTCAAATTGCCATTAGCACAAACCACATTTTCATAAAATTCCTAGGTGTTTTCGGTCACTCAGCCACTCCTAGTGTTTTAAGCAAACTCCAAAATACATGTCGAGTTCTTTTTAGGACCATTACACATATTCACTAAGAAAATATTGAGTTTTGGGAATTGACTCCAAAACATTCTTGAACCAAACACAATTTCACATCTTAAAAACATCTTGTGTCAAAGAGGGATAACACCATACTTGGTATGAACCTCAAAGTGAAAAGGGTCATCCTTGCTAGTCCCATCATGCAACATAGTCCATAAAAATAGTGGTTCTCACCACTATCACAATTCCAAAAATAAAAGAAAGAGTAGGGAAAAATCCCTAAAAAAAAAATCTAAATATTTTACATCACACACCACTGATCATTGGGTTGTAAGGATCATACTACATTTCTAGTCATACGGTTAGGTAGTCATCCCCAAAACTTAAGAGATCAAAAACACAAATCATGGACTATGGAGTTAGCCTCCACTAAAGCTATAGATGCTTGACTGGTAGTGGAGTACGCTCATGCATGGTGACACATCTCTTTCAAAGAGACCTCTGACCGCTCATACGGATAAGCTAGCTTCTTGGTTTCATCCATAATAAGTTTACCCAATTTACTCAAGATGAGTTAATGAACTCACTTGCACACACATTGGTTCTTGATTACCTCGAGTCATTACCATGCTCTTGATTTGGTAAATGAATTCACTGCACACACATTTGGTCCTAGAGGGATTAGGTAGTTTTAGTGAGTTTGTTTGATACCACTAGTATGTCTGAGTCTCTACAAAATAGTCAATTCTTCCATATCAACATCCATATCTTCTTCCATATCAACATCCATATCTTCTTCCATGTCAACATCCATGTCATTTCATGAGTCATTCATCCCATATGCCACCAAGTTTGGTGCCCCTTATTAAACAACAATGCTAAAAATGGCCAAGCAAGATCTAAACTATAAATGATCATTAGCACATTTGCATTCCATACCTTGCATTAATCATCCATATAAACATGCATTACACAAAAGCATTCCACAAAAAGCATTCACAAAAACATATAACACAAAAGGTAAAAGCCATGTATATATATGTATATAAATATCACATGTACAATGAGTGCCAAAATGCTACATACAATGGAGCACCAAGGCTCATATACAAAAAGTGCATCTAAGCACTAAGCTATGTCCTCCAAGAGGACCCCTATGACCTAGGAGGAGCCCTAGACCTAGAGCTATGCCTAGACTCACTATGCCTAGTACCCTCGGATATAGATGAGGTTGGAGGATCTAGAAGTGGAATATGATGTTCCATCAACCTATCCTCCAATGCCTTGATATATCTATGTCGAGAGTGAAGATATGCTATGTCAACATTATGTTGATGCTCCCTCTCTACTAGCTCTACCTGGAGCCTCATGATCCTCACATCCCACTCCGCCACCTACTACTCCAACCTTACCCAATCCTCCTCGCTTCGATCTAGAGGCCCATCCGAAGCCTCCTCCACATCCTCTCCATATCACCCAATCTTAGGAGCCTGCCTCATCGCACCCTTAGTCCTCCTCCTTTGACTATCTGATCGAAGGTATCACTATCACTTGGGGCCTCCTTGGTCCCCTCATCCCTAGCCTCACCATCACCATCCCCATTGGCTACTCCTTGAGGTGGTGCCCATGTTGGTTGTGTAGTGAACCATACATCATACTTCATGGTAGTCCCTACATCATCTACATCTAGGAGATCCATCTCCTCATCATCCTCATAGGCCACCCTCCATGGCTCTATGCATGGTAGCCCTATCTCCTCCTGATGTCTCCTATAGCACATTAGCTCATCTGGGACATCCTACCTCAACCTAAACTATCGGAGTACTCATGAGAACTAAATATACTCACCCTCACTCCGATGTCTCCCAACCACCCATCTAGCCTACCACACTTATCGTAAGTGCTCTCCATCCTCCGGTCCATGACCTCCATATCACTTGGGTGGATGTCAATCCAACCCATAGCTCCTGGTACCATTGACTCATCTGTACTGGCTGACTCAGTTGTACCTCCTCGACCACCACCCATCTCCTAGCATAGGGCTTCTCCCTACCCAATTCTACTATTGGTAAGCCCTCTGATTGAGCAATACTAAAGTGCTCCCATCCCCAACATTATAATAATAAGTTGCACCCCAATCCTTTCCTCCCCACCTCATCACCTCATATAGCTCTCGGTATACTTATACCAACAATGTAGGAGCCCATGCATACACCTATCACCTAGTGAGCATATCACTCACTACTCCTATCAGGTTCCAAGGGAACCTACACCCAATGTTGTTCGAGGCCATGATGTTGGCCAACATGAACATAACCAAGGCATGAAGGGCATCCAACTCCTTGTCCATATACATGGACAAGTATGGTATACCTCCACTCTCCACCCTCACACCCTGCCATGCATCTCCAAACATCTTCATCATCTCTATATTTTGGTTGAGCCCAACCTCAACTCGGATCCCCTCCACTAGTACCTTGAGGATGTGATATACATCCTCCAAGGTCATGATCACCTCTCTTATGGGGAGCTAAAAAGTCCCCCTATCTGCATCCCACCTCTCTACCAAGGTAGAGAGGTACCCCTCATCAACCCTCACCACATCAACTCGGGCTACCTCCACTAGCCCCACATCCTCTAATAACTCCCACTCCTCATCTGACATCACCTTCCTCATCCCAAGAATGAAAGGTAAGAACCAGTGTCGAGCCTCCAAAATCCTAAGTTGTAACACAACACAAAATATTTGTCAATAATTTTCATAAAAAACACATAAAATTTTGCACAATACACAAACAAGGGTATTACCTCAGTAGCCCACACTCTAGCATCAGCCCCAACCTCCACACCCACTCCCTCCACCACCATAGCTTCCACGCTCAAATCACTTCACCTCACTTCACTCCACTCTCCCAGACGCAACTTCTCAAACTCTCAAATGCACAAATGAGCTTGGTTTCTCATCCTGGCAGCTATTTATAGCTACTTCAGGTACCTTGAGATGCCCATGGGTGTTTCTTGGTGCATTGAAGCACCCATGGGCATTTACAGAATGCCCAAACACCAATGGGTTTTTGTGTAGGCCAAAAGCGCCAATGGGCGTTTGGCATCAAATTGCACAAAAGACTAAATTTTCACAAAATAGTGGCTTATCCCCACCAAATATTTTCATATTGCATCCAGGCATCTATTCCATCATTTTATCAGGTTTTGTGAAGATTCCAACTGATTTGGATGCATAATTTTCATTTGCGACCACAAATTGCAAATTCACCTAACAAGTTACAAAAGCCCTCCAAAATGGTCCAAATCTTCACAAAATGACCATAATCATCAATATCATCATTCATACATCATTTTCACATCATTCCATATCATCATTTGCATATTTTGCCAAGTGCAAACCAACATTCAAGTGAACCTTGTATCTAGTGGGTTATTCTATATACTTGGTGATTGCAACGATTTGCATCCATGCAATTCGGTAAGATGAAGAGCCTACCATAAGGACACTTGGTCATTTTCATCATTCCATATCTCGTTGTTCGAAATCACAATCATATTTGGTACTTCACATTTTGAGTGAAACCTTGCCAAGAACAATTTGCACAAAAGTTATCATTGATGGCCTAGTTCGTGGGGCTTAAAACATGGACAATATCAAATTTCATCATTACACATTTCCTTGATAGTCATCATGGTGACTAGCTTTAGCTAGGGTG
Source organism: Wollemia nobilis (assembly GCA_028583015.1). NCBI lineage: Eukaryota > Viridiplantae > Streptophyta > Pinopsida > Araucariales > Araucariaceae > Wollemia > Wollemia nobilis. Next base: position 8,785,489 of record JAQPPZ010002170.1, on the reverse strand, counting down.
ATTGGTTTCGATCATAGGAATTATCTGATAGTCACTAGTTGGCCCTCTAAAGTTGACTAATTTTACTCTTTGCATTTTCATCTTTGCATATCAATGATGCTGTAAGGCATATTCTTCAACAACATCGAATCACCCCAAATTTGGGGCAACCACATTTGGTTTTGACTTTCCCACAATGGGATACATCTTACATGATCATGACATCTACACTTGGCAAAAATCCCTTCATCTGTTGGGGTAAAAATAGACACATTTTCCATCACACATTTTTCACAAAACCCTTCATCTTTTGGGGCAAAAATAGATGCATCATTTCACATTTTTCACCAATCCCCTTCCCACCATTGGGGTAAAAATGGTATCACATTTCCATCATTCATTTGCATAAATTTTTCAATTGGCTCATGAGATTCATCCACAAACTCATTCGCCAATTGAGGGGGTAAGCTACGCAAAATTCAAATTCTTTTATTCTTTTATCTTCAAGCTCGTGTTCCACATCCCAAGAGAAGTTGCTTCTGCACCTAGCCAAAATAGGTGTCTCATATTTTTGCACTGCATTGTGTTTCATGCAACGTAGTACAAAAAGGGGTATCTGTAGACACCAAAACCTAGCCACTTGTCCTCCATCCATGCTTTCCCACCATTTTTCACCCACTATTTACATATATTTATATATATTTATTTTATATATTTAATATTAATATTTTATATATTATATTTTATATATATTTAATAAATATATATTTATATAAGTGAATTAATCCCAACCATCCAATTTCATTTAATCCTATCCATCCATTTACATCAATCCATGCCACACCCTAAATTTAATATCCACCCTCCGATATGCTTTTATCTCAGCCACACGATTAGTGTCATTGAAACCCTAAGTATGCCCTAGGTTGGATTATTAATAGGAGCCATTTTGATGGCTCAACCCCTAAGAAAAATCCTAAACCTTTCGTACCTTGAGTTCCTTAGAGTATCCGAGTACCCTCACCTTCCATCCATATCTACCATAGCCTTCACATCCATCATCGCATCCCTCGCCCAACTAGATCTGCTTCTATAGACTCTCCCCTCAATCGTCGAATGCCTTCGGGCACTTCCTGTCACTCTCGAGCACCTCTGGGTGCTTCCTTCCCCTCCACCAAGCACCTCTAGGTGCCTTCCACCATCACCAAGCACCCATGGGCATTTCCTGCAGCCACCAAGCACCCGTGGGTATTTTACACTAGAGATCTTGAAGTCCCCCTAGCCTCCGAGCGATGCTAGGGCATCGTCGCATCGATTCACTACAACAAGCTACATCAGATCAGAAGACAGCAAGTACGTAAGGTAAATCCATTGTTTATTATTTTATTTATGCACTTTTAGATTCTGTTCACTTATTCATATTGCATAGTTAGGGTTTTGGTATCTGCTTACAGAGGGCCTCACATTGTGGAGCCCTCACAGTTGCTACTAACTCATTTGTTGTTTTAGTGTGTGCAGATCTGGAAGTGTGACATCAGCATTGGACAGCTGCTTAAGCTGGAGTGGCCCGACATCGGATAACTAAAAGCCCACTCACTTCTGTTGGGAGCAAGGACGCGCTTGAAGACACCACCAGCCTTGTTTGCTAGGGTTTCGGAGAACCCTAGCCATTGTAAATTTGTATCAAAAGGATTCAAAGATCCACATTGTAACAATGGAGTTTTTAGGCTCCCCCCATTAATATAAGATCATCTATTGTGCAATTATGGGTTCTTTGTGTTCAATTTATTTAGCATTATTTGGTGTTGCATTTTTGTCTCTTCAAAAACTAGGGTGGTTTTTTTGGGACTATTTCTCATTGAGAGGCTTAATGTAAAAAAAATTATTATTGAAGGGGATTCACAAAATATTATTGATATTCTAAAAGGTAATCAACCTCCTAGCTAGAATATTGCAGATATGATCTTCGAGACTAAACATAAAATAACCCCCTGGAGAATGTTCAATTCAACCATGTATATAGGGAAACAAATGGGATGATTGATTGTTTGGTAAACCTAGGAGTGTTATTGTACATATATCATAGGTTGGAAAGCAATTTGTCTAGTCTAGTCCAAGAGCTAGTGAAGGCAAAAGCCAGTATCTATGAATATCACAATGAGAATAGAGGTTAGCTAGTTTGTGGGGCTCATCAAGCTTTTGCTAATGAAGCGACATTGTATACCTACAGGGAGGATGTCAGGATTGTCAATCTCTTTTATGGATGATTGTTGTGTTCGTTATCCTTCTATCTGTTGGAGTTTTGTGTTATGTAATGGTTGTCCTTGTTAGTTCCTTTCATTTGTGAGCTCTTTCTATCTTTTTAGTAGGTTCAAATATTGTTTGTCTTGCTTCTATTTTAGTTGCAGAGCTTAATGGAAAAAATCTTGAAAAGGTTGTAAAAGGTTCGAGGAACCTTTTAAAACCCTTTCCTTCCAACATAATAATAATAATAAAATCTATTTAGCCATGAAGAGCATCTAATATCATCTTTTGTTGCTTTAGCATACAAAACTTTTACTCGCTTCTCAAATTTATTGTCCACTTTACCAAATCTGTATTGTTAGTTTCCTCCAATGCATTGATCTATAAATGGTTCCCCTGAAATATTTTGTAGTCCTCTATAACATTATTTTTTATTTGTTCCTAAAATATTTTTCTTGTCAACTTACTTACTACTTCCTCTAATTGTGGAGAAGAGAATTTAACTTCACAATCCTCTATTAAAACCCTTATATTGGCTAGTCTATCTACACATTTGTTTCATTTCCTTAACGTATGTATAAACCTAATTTCTTCAAACTATGTAACAAGGTATTGTATTTCCACGATGATCTATTGTATATTCCATGGAGCCCTTTTTTTTCTCAAAATTGCATTTACTATTATTAGTGAATCACTTTGCACCCATACTTTGTTCCATTTCATCTGTATACATATTTTTAACCCTTCCCAAGCCTCCCAATCTTCAGCTTTATTATTTGTCCACTACTGAAAGCATAACGTGATAAAATATTACCCCTATTATTTCTGTTAGCTTTTGATGTAATGAACACTAGGAGATAGCAATCACAAGATGCAGAATAATATGAAAGAAAGTAAATTTGCTAGATGACTGAAATATGCAATAAATAAAAATTATATAAAAGAATACAATGTAGCTATGGCAAAAATGAACACTCTATTAATAAAGCCATTGAACTACATTACATCCATCACCAATGGATGGTGATCTACACAGAACTATACTATGCCCTAAGCTACACTATCTAACTATGTCCCCCGACTCTATATCTATCTAACAATGAGGTCTTCCTTATATAGGTAAAATAGGTTACTTGGCCAACACTCTACCTAGTTGTGCAAGGGACAAATTGCACATATACAACTTGCACATTGACACTTGTGCATTTATTACATTGCATGAAGTAACTAGATAAATTCCCCCTAAAGTAATCTTCAGTCCTAAGTATGTATCTTGGAAGATACATTTACATGACCCAAATGATGTAATATACTTTATTTCTAACAATTTCTCCTCCTTTTGGTCTTACATTTCCCTTAACGCTCCATAAAAAATCATTTTGACCAACTTCACTTTCAGTGGTTTCCACTTTATATTCTTTGCCTTCCTTTGTTTCTTCTATACTCAACATCATAATTCCATTTAATGATTTGACTTCATCTATCAAGGCTCTTTGCTTCAAGATTAGGGATTGGGTGAGTTGATAGGGTTGGTTTAGACTTCTTAATGGTTAAACAAATTTTCCTTTTCATTACTTGTAAATTGCTTTCCTTTCATTTAAATATTTTTTCTATTCCTTTCTAACCATATAGTCCAAAGTATTATAACGCCTCACTTTTAAAAGTGCTCTTCCATTGCTTTAACCATTCTTCAATTCAACCATTCATCACCATGCATTTACCAAACATATTAAGAATACATTACCATAGTTCCCAAACTATTGAGCAGTGTCCCAATAAATTGTTCATACTCTCCTCATTTTTACATAAAACACATTGTGAGGGGCCATGAAAACTCCTTTTCATTAGGTTGTTCCAAGATAAAATTTTCCTATGAATTACTAACCATACAAACATATTGACTTTTGGAATTCTCAAGCTATCCCAAATATATCTGCGTATTCTTACGATATTCCTATTTTTTTTTGTGCTTTATATTATATCCGCTTCCTATTATGTATTCTCCTGAGTTGTTCAACTCCCCAATCATATTATCCTTGGTTCCACTCAAAATAATCATTGTTGTTATCTTTTTGCTCAATTGCCTTCTAGCAACAACATTTGGTATACTTGTAAGAGATTATTCTTTCCATTTGTATCTTTCTTCCTGAGCCTTGTACATGATGTTTGAAACCGTATCATCATATTTGTCTTGAAGCAATCTCATCCATGGTTTCAATATTGGATATAAATTGAGTGGTTTTTTATCACACCAAGTATCCATCCAAATAAAAAAAATTCTCCAATTCCCACCACCCATATTAGACCTTTAATAATTAGATCAATTGATTTTTTAAAATTGTTCCATAGTGTAGAACCATCTGGTAGTGAGAATATAATAAATATTAAGCAAGGGTCATTAAGCTCAACATACTTAGAAAAATTATTGCTCATTGTCTTTAACTCTATTTGTACAATCTCCAAATTACTTTTTCCCTTAGAGCTAAGTTTGCATCCATCACAACTATTAAACCGATACCTCCAATACTTTTATAATCACACACCTTGCTCCATTTCACCAAAGGAAATTTCCTTTTATCATGCAATCCTAACCACAAAAATAACTACATAATATGGATTAAAAATTTTCTATCGATGTTAACATAATATACAAGGACATATAATATGTTGGAATGACATGTAAGAATGATTTAATTAACTACACTCTTCCTGCTAACAATAGCCATCCACCTTTTCATACTAGTAGTTTATTATAAACTTTAATAATAACTTGATTCCATAATTCTATCCTCATTCTCCCCTTAAATAAGGGCATCCATGGATATGTTGTTGGTAAATTGGCCTCTTTCATTTGAAGTAACTTTTATACCCTTGCTTTGATTCTAGTTGGAGCATTTAGGAAGTAAATTTTGGATATTGTCCTATTAACTTTATGCCTTAATGCTCTTTCCTATTCTTTTAATAAGTTATTCAAATATTTGGCCTCGTTTTTTCTTGCCCTCCCAAAAAGGGTTGTATCATCTACAATTTGTTAATGGGTGATGTTGTTGATGTTATTACTAGCCTTAAGGTCACTTAGTATCCCATATTTGTATGCCTTATTCAAGTTCCTTCTTAATACCTCAAACATAATAATGAATATATATGGTGATAGAGGATCTCCTTGACTAAGAAACCTCTTGGCTTTAAATATTTATGTTTCTAGCCCATTGACCAAGATTAAATATGATATTATGTAGACACAAGCTTTAACCATCTGACCCATTTCTTCCCAAATTAAAAATTTTCTAATATTGAAAAAAAAAATCCCATGTAACCCTATCATAGACTTTATTCATAACATTTTTTAAGATCATTGCTCTCTTTTTAGAAGTGGTTGAATGCATTACTTCATAAGCTACTATGATCTCATCCAAAATTAGTTTTCCTTTCACAAATCCTCCTTTATCTTCTAAAATAATTTTGTCTAATACTGATCTTAACTGATTATCTAAGATCACTTTGAAGATTATCTTATATTTCATAGTGCATAGGCTTATGGGCCTTAATGAATTAAAAAATTATGGATCTTTCCTTTTTAGAACCAAGATGAAATATTTGCATTTATTTTATAAGGTAATACATTGTTTTACCCTAGACTATTCCACTACCACCAACAAAGGATCCTTCATTGTTTCCTAGTTATGCTGATAGAATGCATGTAGAGAGTCCATCCAAACCTAGGGATTTATCCTTATCAAAAGAGAAAATAGTTGAATGAACTTCTTCCTAAGTAATAGGCTCCATCAATCTATTGTTATATTCATTTATTATAACTGAATGTACTTATTGCAATAGTTTATCATTAAGAACTTCAATCTCCATCCATAAAGGGATAGGTCGGTAGGGAGCAACCAAGTGCTTGCCAATGGGCTACGTTGTTTTGATTCCCTAGAGGGTCGAGGGTCCCATTGACTTCATCTTTACCCAATAGGCTAGAGATTATAGAGTTTCCCTACACAACAAAAACAAACCTCAATCTCCTTTGATCTTAGAATATTATGGCAGAAAAGAATTACCTTCTTTATGATTTTGCTTTGGTCTTCAATATAAATCCCATATTGGGTGTTGATCTTTGTATAATTGTCATCCTATAAAAACTGTGTTTTTATCTTCTTTTAACTAAGTTTATCTCGATTTTAATCTCCAAAATTTCTCTTCCTTACTCAAAATATTATGATACTAATCAACTTTTTCGATTGTACCTTAAGTAATATAAAATTTTCTTAAATTTCCATCATGTAAAGTATAAAATTACAATTTTTTAAATTAGTTACATGAGATTAAAAGGGGACCTCATATTTCTTGCATTATAGCTATATTAATGTTATAATTGAAAAAACGATGTAATCATAATCAATAATTATATGCACATATATTTTTGACAGAATACCTGATAGAAAGGTGTTTTCAATGGGTAAAGATGAAACGATATGTGGATTAACAAGATGAGGCTCTTGAGCAAGGTAGGTCCATGTTCATTTTATCAAGGCAGGATTGATGTCTGATTCTTGGGGAGTGGGAGCCCAGTTATTACCTTGTGAGAAATAGTCGACAAAAGTCTCTCTTGGAAATAAACTTGTGGATAAGTCTATGAATTGTGGTGAGGTGGAGTATGCAGGACAAGTGTTTGATAGAAATCCTGAAAGAAATGTGGGAGCAGATGAGACAATGTCATGTAAATTCCAAAAGCATCGAGGAGATGAGACAATGTCATGTCAATTCCAAAAGCACTGAGGATGCTCGTCAGAGATTTGGATGTGAAATCTTAGGTGGAGTTTTCTATGGTCCATGAACAATTAATTAAAAGTGGAGCTTGGTTGGATACACTTTTTGGGAAATCATCTTACAACAATGTCTCACAAGCAGGGTTCTCCAACAAAATACAGGGTTCTCAACACAATACAGTGTAGAATTTAGAGCTGGGTATGATTGTGTTCTTGTCCCCCCTTCAGCTAATAATGAGAGTAGAACTGTTACAGTACACTCATGGAGCAGCTCATCCTATGGTTGTACACTTGATGCAGCTATCAACCTAGGCAATAGTGGGGGGTCTACAATCATGGATGACAAGTTTGTTGGTGTTACTTTTCAGTAAGTTGAACATGCAATAGTGGATTTTTTTTGTAGTTATGGATGGACAGAATGGGATGAGAGAGGGGTATGATAAAAATTGGATTTGAATCCAAAGTAGTAGAATTTTTTCAACAGATACTAATATAGCCAGCAAAATCCAAACTGACTGCCAGCTCAAGTGGCATTCCAGACTGTGCATGTTAGTATCCACTGAGAAGGGGTCAAAATATTTCGTTATCTGATCTTTTTTTTCTTAGACTCCTTTGCAGATTTTTTGTTTGAATCAGGCTCCATTTTTACAGAGTCGGGGTTGAGGAGATCTAACAGGTGCTAAGGATTTAAAATTAGAAATCCTGCATTTTGGTTTAAAAAAGCTTCAGATGCGTAGATTCAGGTGAGGGGAAGTAGCAAAAACATCAGGGATTAACTGGAGGAAATACCAAGCCCAGGAACTGTTAAGGATTACAAGGATCGGGAGTGATTGAGGGTAGGGTTAGCATGATGGAGGATATGGCAGAATTGGTGGACTATTCCCCAGATCCAATGAAAGACGTACCTATTTTCCCTGCAGAAGATTTTTTGATAGCTAAGTGGAAGTCACAGAGGGAGAATGGCCATTTAATTGAATCTAACTTTAGTCAGGGATCAAAAAGTAACTCAAATGAGGACCTTTCTCTAGATGGGACAGAGAACCTCTCTCAGCTGTACGATGGTGATTCAGGCTTTATGGCAGTCCGATCTTGGGAGGTCTCCTCGAAGAAAAGCTCCCAGGACATAGGTGATGGTAAGTTCGACCCTTTTCTAGATATCGGCCTCTTGGAAGGGATCATGGCAGGAAAAAAATGTCCAGGTAGGGAAAATGAGGAGGAACCACTAATTACAAACAAACTAAACAATACCAATAAAAGGCAGAAAAAGTGTGTTAAGACTAAAAAGGAGAAAGTAAATTTGGTTCTAGGCGAGGATATACTGCTGGACAGGGTTCTGGAAATGGAAGGAAAAACTCTAACAGGACGATTCTATGGAAGATTATACTCGAAAAAAACTCTAGCTCAGTGGGTAGAAAGGGAATGGAGTCCAGCAATAGGATACTCTCCAAGTTTCTATATTCTGGTAAGAGGATGGTTAGCTTTTTCATTCAGATCAAAAGAGGATGCAGATAAAATATTGCAGAGAAGATGGTTTTGGAACTCATATGCTCTGTCTTTAAAATGGTGGTCCCCTTGTTTTGACCCAAGAAGTGAGTCCAAATCAATTCAGCCTATATGGGTCAAGTTACCAGGTTTACCATTGGAGTTGTGGACATGTAGGATATTGAAGGAAATAGGTAATCAGCTAGGATCATGTGTGGACATTGATCAAGGGTGCCTGAGTGGCTCCTCTCGAACTATTGCAAGGATACTAGTGGAGCTGGACCTTCGGGAAGGTCTCCCGGAGACAATTGAGATCAGAATTGGGAAGTGGCATTATGACCAAATTCTTGATTATGTGAAGATACCTTTACGTTGTGCTAGATGTCATGTCTATGGTCATTTAGTAGCAGAATGTGGACTAAAATTCACAGAAAGGGAGGGGGGGAAGAGTTTTAAAGAAAATCACAACCCTGGAGGGAGAGTGGATGGTTTAGACAATCACTTGGAGGGATTCAATAGTAGACTTTTAGGTCGGATTCAAACTTCGGTAGATGAAAATGGTGGTCAGGAGAATGGTATAAGCAATGTTGAAGATGATCCCCATCTCTCCAATGCTCAGAACAAAGGAGATAGAAGAGACTCAATCTTAGATCAGAGGGAGGAAACACATGTTCAGGCAAACACAAGAGAGGCAAATACCTCATTGAGACCACAGGTGGCAACCCAATTACACAGCAGTTCTCCCAGTTTTATAAATTATAACTCTGAGTTAAGAACAAACCTTGTTGAAGAGCTATTACCCCCCTTCCAGGACAGGTCTACGGGGTCTGATAAACAAAAGGTTTCTGCAAAGAGAAGTGGTATCTGGAAAGAAGATATGAATATCCAACATCCTAGTAATAAGGGGCCTCTCAGCATTCCAATATTTTCTTCATTAACAAAGTCCACATCTCTACTTTCATCTTCTTCTGAAGGCAGAGAGTCTTTAAAGGGGTCTCACAATTATTTTCTCAGATCACACAAATCAGCAGCTTTCTTTGAGAAGGGAGAAATTGCAGGAGGACTTAGCTTGGATGTGGTTAACTCACAAGCCTTAGGGAGGAAATCAAACATTCAACTGGCAAAGGATCAAGCTTTGAGGGAAGTAAATACAGGGAAACAAAAATCAATAATAGGGGCACTTAGAGCAGGCAAAACCCCAGAACCAGTTAAATAATGTTAATCCTCTCTCAAAATATTCGGGGTCTGGGCAGCGCCTCAAAAAAGACTGCACTAAGGAGGTTAATGCAACTTCATCTTCCAGATATTCTATTTCTTCAAGAGACTATGGGAGTGGGTGTGAAAGTGGAAAGCATTCTCCACACCCTTATAAAGGACTGGGAATTCCTCTCTTTGGACTCCGAGGGCAGATCAGGTGGCCTTGTTCTGGGGTGGAAGAAGAGGAATTTCAGGTTTATAAAATCTGCTTTTCTTACATCAGGAATAGGAGTGGAGCTCTTCTCTATGGAATTGGGGAAATATTTTGTGTTGGTAAACATTTATGGCCCTTATGAAAATAAAATTCATTACTGGGATACCCTATTTGCCAATAACTTTCTGCAGCATGGGAATCTTATCCTAGGGGGTGATCTAAATTTCACTCTGAATAGAGCTGAGATATGGGGGACAACAACAAGAAGTGACCCACAAGCTGGGTTTTTTAAACATAAATTTGAAATGGCAGACTTGGTTGATGTAGAACCAATCAAAATTACTCCTACATGGAGCAACAATAGAGCAGGTGAGGATTATGTGGCAAAAATATTGGATCGTTTCTATGTCTCCGATTCCATGCTGATGGATGGGGAGAAAATCAGAACCTGGGTGGACCCTTGTGGCATCTCAGACCATTTCCCTATTTTGCTCCAAATAGGCAACCCGGATAGGAAACCTCCAAGCCCTTTCAAATTCAATTCAACTTGGCTGTAGGACAAAGATTTTCAGAATCTGGTTAAAGAAGAATGGAACTCTTATGATGAAAACTTGGGAAGTTCAGCCTGCTCTCAAATGACAAAAATCCTGAAGAAAGTTAAAATGGTTGTTTCTAAATGGGCTCATAACAAGTATAGGCAGCAAATGCAGGAACTCCTTCTATTAGAACAACAGATTGCTGTTTTTTATGAGAGAGTGAATGAGGTCGGTCTTTCAGAGGATTCCAAATCGGCCATCAGAGCATTGGAAGGAAAAAAGAGTAATATCTTGCTTGCTCAAGAAGCCCAATGGAGGCTTAAGAGTAGAGCTCTTTGGCTGGAATTAGGGGACGAAAACACCAAATTCTTTCAAAATTATGCAAATCACAGGAAAAATATTAACACCATCTGGGAATTGCCCAATGGAGAGGGGTCAAAAGCTAGGTCCTTCAAAGACCTCGCAGCTCTTGGCATAAAACATTTCAAGTCCTTGTTTAAAGATCCCAAAAGAGTAAACTTGGCTGAGATCTTAAAACATACAACCTTCTTTCCAAGTTTTGCTGATGAGGCTACTAATGAAATGATTCTTGAGAAAGTGTCATTGGAGGAATTAAAAGAAGTGCTTTCATCCTTTCAGAAGGACAAAAGTCCTGGGCCTGATGGTTGGGGGGTTGAATTCTTCTTGGGTTTCTTTGACTTAATTGGGGAAGACCTGATTAGAGTTATTGAAGAAACTAAAGCTTCAGGGAAGATCCCATTGGATTTCAACTCAACCTTCATCGCTTTGATTCCAAAGAAGGACTCTCCAACTTCTTTCGATGACTTCAGACCTATTTCCTTGTGCAACTGCCTCTATAAAATTATTGCCAAAATTATTGCCTTGAGGTTAAAAAGAGTTTTTTCTGATTCCATCTCCAGTGAGCAATTCGGGTTTCTAAATGGGAGGCAAATCCATGACGCTGTAGGAGTGGCCCAAGAAGGGCTGCATACTATAAAAACAAAAAGACTTCCTGCTATAGTCGTAAAACTGGATCTTTCCAAAGCTTTTGACAGGGTTAATTGGTTGTATCTGAGGATCATGCTTCTTCACATTGGGTTCAACCTCCGAGTTGTTAATTGGATCATGGGATGTGTGACCTCTGTCTCCTTCGTTGTTCTTATAAATGGTTCTGCTTCTAATTTCTTTTCCTCTGAGCGTGGCATTAGGCAAGGTTGTCCCTTATCTCCCTTTTTATTTCTTTTGGTGGCTGAAGGTTTGAGCAGGGCAATCAAAGAAGCTAAGAGAACAGGGCAGTTTAAAGGAATTCAAATGAGTACATCTTTCTCTCTAACACATCTCTTATTTGTTGATGATATTATTTTGTTTAGTGTTGGTTCTTTTAGGGACATAAGCAAGCTTAATGATATTCTAAGGAGCTATTGCCTTGCCACTGGTATGGAAATCAATATGGGAAAGTCTACAATGTCGTGTTTTGGCCTGGAGGAAGAGGAGGAAATTTTTTTTCAGAGAATTCTTTCTTTTCCCAAGACTGATTTCCAATCAGGAATAAAATATCTGGGATTTTGTTTGAAGCCAAATAACTATGGCATAAGAGATTGGGATTGGCTGGTGGGAAAGATAGACAAAAGGATTTCTATGTGGTGTAATAGGTGGTTATCAATAGGAGGCAGATTAACTCTTGTAAAATCAGTCCTGGAGGCAATCCCTGTCTACTGGTATGGCATGGCTTTCATTCCAGTAGGGGTTCTTGAAAAAATCAGAAAAAGGTGCTTCAAATTTCTGTGGAATGGAAAAAGGGACAAAGCAGCCATTGTTTTAGCCAAATGGAAATCAATAGCAAAGCCAAAGGACGAAGGAGGTTGGGGTATTAAAAATATCCATCTTTTTGGTAAAGCACTGGCTGCAAAAAGCTTATGGAGGCTGCTTACTCAAGAAAACCTATGGAGCAAAGTCATCAAGGCAAAATATATCGAACCTCTTTCTATGGAAGAGTGGATAAGGAAACCTGACAAGTCCATCAGAAAGGTGTCCAACTTTTGGAAAGCTGCTATTCAGGCCTTTCCACTTCTGGGAAATTGGTTGGCTTGGAATATTGGAAATGGTGAAAAAGTGAGAATTGGGGAAGATCCTTGGGTTGGTTGTGGCAATGAGCATAGACTTACTGAGGACCTCTTACTTTCTCTCCACAATGCAGGTTTTTATACTCTTTCTCAGGTGGCAGACCAAGACACTACTACCATATGGCAACAAGGTTGGATGAGTGTGCAACATCTGGGTCTTGAAGGCAGGAAGGCTGAGTCATGGCAAGCTTATGTGAAGGCACTTCTCATCAGTCATACTAGGATCAGACCAACAGTGGATGATGAGCTGGTTTGGACAAAAAATACTAAGAGGGGTGTTTATACTGCTAGGATGGGATATAAGGACTTGTTTGCTCATGATAGGCAGGGGGACAATATTTGGTGGTGGAAAGCGATTTGGAAGGTTAAGACGCCTTTAAAAACCAAAATTTTCTTATGGCTGGCCCTCAATAACATAATTTTAACTTGGGATGTTTTAATGAAGAGGGGGTTTCAAGGTCCTGGAAGGTGTACACTCTGTCATAAGGAGCTTGAAACTATCAACCATTTATTGGTTGGCTGTGTTTTCACAAAGTATGTATGGAAGGAGATTGAGGTGATTACTGGGAGCACAGGTACTTGGCAAGGAGACACATTGGAACATTGTTTGCAGCAGTGGTTTGATTCTAAAGATCTGAAGTCCTACAGGGCCCTCCCTTTCGCGGTGGCATGGGGAGTTTGGCTTGCAAGAAACTCAGATATTTTCCAAGCCTCCTCTCAACCTGCCTTTCAAATTGCTACTCAGATCCGTTCTTTCATTGTTGATATTGTGAAACCTACTGTGCAAAAAGGCCCAAGAAAAATGAAAGCTGCCAATGTCAACAAAACAGCTCCCTGGGGTTTTTTTGATGGTGCTTGTCAAGGCACCCCTCTTATGTGTGGGGCAGGGGGAATCCTCTTTCTTAAGGATTCTCATTTCATTCAGTTTAAGGTTGGCCTAGGAGGGGGCACAAATAATTATGCCGAATTAATTGCTTTGAAGCTACTCTTGAAAATTGCTCTGGACCACCATGTTCAACAGCTCCAAGTTTTAGGAGACTCCTTGTTGGTCATCAATTGGATGAAGAAAATGTTCAGAATGGAGAACTTAACTTTGCAGCCAATTTTTCAACAGGTAAACATTTTGGCAGATGTCGTAAGCCCCATATCCTATACTCATATCTACAGAGAACTCAACTCTGGGGCGGATGCTTTGTCAAAGGAAGGTCTGCAGCTGGCGCAAGGAAGATGGGAGCTGGTGGAAATAAAGGATGGTGTGACTATCCAAGAGACAACGATTTCTTTGCTCGATAATTAAAAAAAAAAATCCGGGAGGTTGTTTCTCGATCGCTTTTCCTTTCCTTTCTGGTTTTCTCTTGTAGACAAAGTAGTTGAGCATTATAGACACCTTTGTGTAGAGGTCTTATGGGAAATTTTTAACTCTTAGCCCTTCCTTGATGGTACGAAGAAAATTTAGGTGGGGACAACCTGTGTGTTCCTGCCTGGTTATTCCAGCTTGCCTTGGGCAACTTCACAATGTAATTTTCTTTTTCTAGTGAAATAGAAATTATGATTTTTTTTCGGGGAAAAAAAATATTATCTATAACTTTAATATTTAAATATTAAGGTTTACCCATAAATTTGAAACCATTCAGATGTGGAACTTCTCACTTTTAACTACTTTTATGAAACCCATCTTGATTATATATATATATATATATATATATATAGCAACACCAAATATAAACTATGAAATAATAAATAAGCAAAGTAACACAATTGATTGCACAATACAAATGAACTCTTTTATTATTGTCGGTGGATCTCAAGTGTTAAATCAATATGCCCCAAATGCAGGGTTTTACAATGCTTTTTTCTTTGATACAAAATTACAAAGTACTAGGGTTCTTCGAAACCCTAGTTGAAAATAATTGTGGTGTCTTCGCACTTGATTTGATCCCAACAAATTGGTGGGTGGGCTTGTGTATCCTGAGTAGGGCCACCCGAGCTTCAACAACTTCCAACGAATGTAGTTCTTACACCTGCACACAACCAACAATAACAAGGATCGGTAATATTTGTCAGGGCTCCACTACATGAGACCCTCAAAAGCAATAAAATCACTAAACCCTAGTATTGCAATAAAAGTTGTAACAAAGCATAAAAACATAAAATAAATACAATGAACTTTTACCTTGTCAATGAACTTGATGTTTTTGTCTGCCAGTGGGGATTGTAAAGATGTCCTAACGACGCACAAGGGTTGTAAGGCTGCAGAATATGAAACATTTATGAATGCTCGATGATGGTCATAAATACCCAAAGGCGCTCTAGAGGCTTTTAAGTTCGTTTGGGAAGCTCTGGTGCGTGCTTGACAGGCTCTGGTGGACGCTCTATGAGCTTTGGAGGGCATTCAAGGGTTGATGGAAATGATGCAGAACCAAATATGGTTCATACAGGAAGGGTAGTGGCAGAAGCGAATGACTACGAACGATGGCAATGGAGGCGAGGATGGAGACGAGTGTGGGGGCTAGAGAAATCAACAGTGTTAGGGAACGATAGAGCTAAGGGGGACTTAGGGAATGTTAGAGGTTGAGTCATCAAAATGACTCCTATTTACAATCTTCCCTTAGACATGTTAGCGTTTCGACGACACAATTTGAGCGATCAAAATTAAAACATGAGGAAGGGTGGAGATTAAAGTTGGGTAAGTGGCATGGATTAAGGCGAATGGATGGCTAAGATTAAAACATGATGGATGGCTGGGATTAATTCATATAAATATATATAAATATAATATATAAAATATTAATATTTAAATATATATTAAACAAATATATATAAGTATATAAGTAATGGATAATTGTGGCAGGAAGTTGTGGATGGATGACAAGTGGCTATATATATATATAGTTTTTTTATGCATAGGGAACTCTACAAACCTTAGTGCGCTAGGTAAGGACAAAGTCAATGGGACCCCAACCGTCTAGGAAATTGAATGGGGCAACACATTGGGAAGCACTCGACCACTACTAACTAGCCTACCCCTTTAGAGTAAAATATTAGGGTAAAGCATAACTTTTTGAAAGGGGTCTCGGTCCCCTCATACCAATGTCTGAACTTGGTATCCTAGATGAAAACCAAAAGACATACCATTATGGTATCCCTCGCAAGACCTTGATTAAATTATTATTATTTTAGTCATATTTTTTTTGAGAGGATACTATAGTGGTAAGTCCTTGGGTTTTCATCTAGGATATCCAAGTTTAAACATTGGTACGAAGGAATTGGGACCCCTCATAAAAACTTATGCTTTACTCTAACATTTTTTGACCTATGAGAGATACCATAGTCATAATTCCTTGGGTTTTCATCCACGAAACCCAATTTTAAACCCCAATATGAGGGGCTTCAGACCTCTCATAAAAACCCATGTAAACTTTTTTTTTGTTATTTGATAAATTAAGCATTGACCCGTGAGGAATACTATAGTGGTAAGACATTTGGTTTTCATTTAGGAGACCCAAGTTAAAACCCTAGTAAGAGGAGATTGAGACCCCTCATAAAAACCCATGTAAACTCAATTGAAGGGGATCAAGACCCCTCATAAAATCTCGTGTAAACTCAATTTTTTTGTCTAATAAGGACAACACACTGGTTCGGGCTCTGTCCACTCTTTGGGGAGGTCCAAGGTTTAAACCATGAAATACCTAGACGAGGATAGGTGTTAGGATCCTCCATCCTAAAATTATTAGTTAGTATTATTAGCAATATGGAATAAAGCAGCAGAAAATGGCAAAGGGCTTGGGGGTATTATGGTTTTAATAAAAGAGGAATGGGATAGGGTCATAAAAATTGAAAAACAATATGAAAACAAATAGTACATATGGATAAAGATCCTAGAAAATAAGTCAGTTATTAGCATAACAGCATGTTATTTTGCTCCCAAGAATTCTAAATTCTATAAGAAACACGACCTTAACAGAGAAGACCCATACTCCTCTCTAAAAAGAGATATTTCAATATACTGTAAGTTGAGGGAGATTATATTAATTGGAGATTTCAATGTAAGGACAACAAATAAGCAAGCTAACATTCTAGAAGGTAATGAAGATATTGAGATTAATCCTCTTTGGATGCCAGAAGAGGAAAATCAACAGTGGACGAGGACTTCAGAAGATGAGCATGGGACTATCACGCAATATGGAGAAGAGTTGTTAGGTCTTTGCAGCATATACAATTTGATTATTTGCAATGGGATGAACAAATAGAAAAATTCAAGAAAGTATACATGCAAAACATATAAGGGACAAAGTGTAATAGACTATGTAATATGCTCACAAAATTACATACCAAAAATAAAGGATCTAGAAGTGGAAGATTCTCCAGTGGAACTTAAATCATATCACAACCCAATTGTTATGAAACTTTGAATGCATGGAGAAAAACCAAGGGAAACACACATGCAAGGAAATCAAAATAAATATCCTCACAAGGGAAACATTATCTTAACATATGAAAATCGGCAAAATTTTAGAGCAGTATTAAATAACAAGTTACAGGAAAGGGAAGAACTACATCATAGTAGTAGAGATTACAATAAGAGTGAATGGTTAATGCACGTTATTCAAGAAGCTCTAAACAAATGCAAGAGAGATAAACCTAAAAAGAAATAAAGGAATAGCTTCCCAACCAACCCATGGTTCAATGAAGATTGCAAAAAAAATGCGAAGATTACTAAAGGAACCAATGGGTAAAACAAGAGCAAACAAAAAAACATATGAGAAACTGGTAAGGGAAAAAAAGAAGAATACACTAGAACAAGGAGGAAAGAATTGATTTACTTAGGGAAGCATGAACCAAAGAAATTTTGGAAGGAACTAAGCATGAAAAGGATGCAAACTGAAAATAACATAACAGTTAATTAGTGGTTGGAGTATTCAAAACAACTGTATCAGCGTAGTAACCAACAGGAGACACCCCTTACTATCATTGTCAAGAAAGAACTTTTCACAATTGAAGACATTATTCAAGGGATAAAAAAGTTAGCAACTGGTAAAGCCCGTGATATAGACAATCTTCAAGCAGAGCATATAAAATGGGGGGTAGATATCTTGGCATCGCAAATCAAAGAAATTTTCAATGAGGTCATACAAAATGGCTTCCCTACTAAGTGGACAACTAGCTTGACCATTCCTTTGTTTAAAAGTGGAGATGTAAATAATCCCTCAAACTATCAAACTATCATGATCAACCCTCTCTTTGAAATGTTTTTTGGGAGTATGATAGAGCGTAGGATCAGCATATGGACAGAAGAAAAAGGAAAGAGAGCAAAGGGGTAAGCAGGTTTTAGGACCAAGCACTCAACTATTGATCATTGTATCACGCTCAGACACATAGTGGAAAAAATATGGGATAAAAAAGAGGAGGCTTTTTGTTGTTTTGTAGACTTTAAAAAGGCATTTGACACAGTGCCAAGGAAAACATTATGAAGCAGAATGGAAGAGCTAGAGGTTCCAATTCACTACAGGACAGTAGTTCACAGACTATATGAGCATGTAAAGGCTAGAATCGGAACACAGGAAGGGTTATCTGAATGTTTTGGTAGTGACATAGGTGTCAAACAAGGTTGCCCTCTATCTTCGACCTTATTTGGGCTGTACATTGACAAGTTAGAAGAATGGATAAACAAATTTGGGGGAGAGGGTGTGCATTTAGCCAAATATGTGGTAAAACTCCTCATGTATGCAGATGATGTAATTCTTGTGGCCAAAATAGCCAAAGATCTAGAAGATCACCTTCAAGCTCTATAACTCTTTTGTAAAGAAGTTGGGCTACAGGTGAACACGAGTAAAACAAAAATTATGATTTTTTCAGCAAAAAAGAAGAAGCAACAACTCAAATTTTAGTTTGCAGGAGAACCGCTTGATGTAGTAGTAGAATACAAATACCTGGGCATAAAATTTCATGACAAACTTAATTGGAATACATGTAGGATGAAAAGAACTCAAAGTGGTTGGAGAGCACTATATGCACTTAAAAACAGGTGTAGGAATGTCGAGTTGTGGGACTAGAAGACCACCAAGGTCTTATTTGGCCTACTTGTTACATCGGTTTTGTTGTATGGTTGAGAGGTGTGGGCTAGTATCACAACAAATGCAAAATGGAGGCAAATAGAAAGGTTTCAAAAATATCTAATCACAAAATTTCTCAAAATTAAGGCCATAACCCCTTATGAAATTATTCTAGTTGAAACTAGAATGTTCCCTTTAGAAGCAATTGTTATGACCAAGCTATTATGTTACTTGAAAAAAATAGAAAACATGACAAATGATAGATGGCCTAGGGCATCTAGGGACGAAGAGTTGCATAGGCGAAAGAATACATGGATGAAACAAAATCAAAAATGGATTAAACATTGGGAAATCAACATAAATGAATGCCCAAATGTCAACAAAGACATAAAAAATTATGTGAATGAAAAGTTCATAAGTGGAATGTGGAAAAATGCAAGCAGGAAAAGACAATATTATATTGCAAATTTTAACCCAACGTATGACCACAAGGAAAAAGCGTATATAGGCACTGAAATAAAGTGGAAGGAAAAAATACTCATTGCTCAGATAAGGACTAGCTCTCATAGGCTTAGATGTGAAACAAGGAGATGGACAACGCCCAAAGAACAATGGGAAGAAAGGATATGTACTCTATGCAACACAAGGGCAGTAGAGATAGAGGAACGCTTAATCTATAAATACCCGAGTTTTTCAGATATCCGTGACAAATACAAAGAAACACTTGGGAACGAGTTTATGGCAGATGTATTTGAAGACAGTAAAATAAAAAAATTTGGGGAATTGCTAACACAAATCAGCAAGAGAAGGAACAACCTTCTAAAAGAAATTAAAGATCATATAATATGATTTGAGTAATTGTACTTCCATATTTCAAGTCCCATAGACCATATTTGGGTCTCGCAGACGTAATTAAAATCTTTCATTTCATTAATAATTAATTATTATATTATTAACTCATAAAGTGAACCATCACATCTCATAACATGAACCATCAAGTCTCTTCACCAATGTAGCTTTAGGGTAGATATATATATTAGGTTGTCCATTCACACAAATCATCCAATAATATATTATTACTTTTACTTGTGGGTTTTTACCTTACAATACCCATCGATTCATTATAAAGATGATTCTTTTCTTCATTCTGCACTATAATCAACATTTTCACTGCTAGTTTTCTAACATTTGGTATTAGAGCATTGATTCTGGACACAAGTGGGGAAGTTTGTTTAAAGACATCTCAAAAGAAATCCTACAAGTAATGAATAAATGACAAGATGATTTTGAAATAAAAATAGCAAGAAAAATAGCAGAGTTAACCCTAAAAAAGGATGACCTTGCAAATAAAATTATTACAAAGGAGAATTTTTGCCAGTGGAAGGACCCAATTACAAAACCACCTGTATGGGAATCACAAAATACGTACACCACTCAAAAACTTACCCAAATTTTACCCATTAAATGTATTCACCCCGCATAAATTAAGGCACGACATGAAAAAGGTATTTGTTTTCATTGCGATGAGAAATTTATTCGCAATCATCAATGTATTACACTTGCACTATATATTTTGGATGCAACTATTCCTTATAGTTCTCCCAACGATGAAATTGTGATTGAGGTAGAAGTAGTGACAAATTCACCTGATGATAGCACTAAATATGAGGAAGATGAGGAAGATAAGGAATATGAGGAAGCTAAGGAATATGAGAAAGATAA
Source organism: Wollemia nobilis (assembly GCA_028583015.1). Taxonomy (NCBI): domain Eukaryota; kingdom Viridiplantae; phylum Streptophyta; class Pinopsida; order Araucariales; family Araucariaceae; genus Wollemia; species Wollemia nobilis. Next base: position 8,765,173 of record JAQPPZ010002170.1, on the reverse strand, counting down.
TGAAGATGTGGAAAATGAGGATAATGAGCAAGCAATACCCAAAGCACCTGATCACAACGATGAAGGCAATATGGTTTATATGTCAAAAGTGATCGATGTATCAGGCAAGGATGAGGTAGGCATTCTTGAAGTGACCCATTATGGCCAAACATGCACTCTACAAGAACTACACTCAATTTCCTCTCCAATAGTGAGTTATCGCCACAGGGTCAAACCTAGTCAAAAACAAGGTAGAAAGGTGATTGCACACTCCTCTATTGCCTCTCCCAGGGAACAATAGGAGAATGTAGAATTTTTACCACATTTTTTTATGCATCATTTTAAGGCGTTTGAAGAACCCCAAGGGTTGCCCTTCCCTCATCATCACACATTTACTAATTTTTCTGGCAACCCCCCACTAACACTTCATCCTTCTCGATATCCCTGCCTACGAAAGGATGACATTAAAAGAGTCCAAGAACTTACACAAATCCTTCTTGGAAAACAAAGGACAAAGCTCCTCACTTTGAGCTTTGAGTACAAAGCTCTTTTTAAGGAGGGTGGCATGTTAGGATCCTCCATCCTAACATTATTAGTTAGTATTATTAATCATTTAATTATTATATTATTAACTCATAAAGTGAACCATCACATCTCTTCATAACGTGAACCATCACGTCTCTTCACCAACATAGCTTTAGGGTAGATATATATATTAGGTTGGCCATTCACACAAATCATACAAGAATATATTATTACTTCTACTTGTGGGTTTTTACCTTACAATAACCAACGATTCATTATAAAGGTGATTCTTTTCTTCATTCTGCATTATAATCAACATTTTCATTGTTAGTTTCCTAACAATAGGTTTGTATGGTAGTAGTCGAGTGTTTTACTGCCCTAATTCGATGCTCCCAAGGGTCAAGGGTCCCATTGACTTCACCTAAACCAATAGACTAGGAATTATAGTGGAAACACCCAGTGTTGTTATTGATTCCCCTATGTATTAAAAAATTATACTAGTAAAAAATAAAATTAAAAATCTTAACCATATTAAAATAAAATAATATATATTTTTAAATTGTATATAATTTGGGGAAATATAATTTTGTCTTGTTGTAATACTCGGTTCTATCAATATTTTAAACATTAAATTTCATTTATGTTATTATTGAATAATATAAAAATATAATGCGTAAATACTCCAGTATCATGGAGGAAGACATCAAGAAGATCGGTGTTGGGAACCAAGGTTTGCAGGGCCTAGGACAAGACCATGGGTAGGTCTTTCAATGGTTCTAGGTGGATCACAGGTCCTCGAGGTTTTACAAAAGCTTTTTGACCTGAAAGCATGGTCATGGTCGAATATTATGAAAGGAAATATGAAGGGTGTGGATTTTTGTTTTGATATTTTCCCTAAACAAGGACAACTTCGCATCTCGTTTGAACTCGTGACCTTGATGATGGCTCATGGTGCTTGGAATCTGGTTGGAAAGTTTAAAGGTGCTCACCCTGATTTGGATGCCATTAAAAATGGGCATTCTTGAAGTGGAGTCCATAGGGGCACATAGAGGTAGTTGTGTTACCTCAAGGGTTTTTCATGATAAAAATTAACTATGAAGAAGACATTGATCATATCCTTTAGGGGGTCCATGTTTTTTCGGGTGACAAGGCCTCTTTTTGCAAAAATGGGGACCAAACTATAATCCAAATACTTAGAGCATCTATAAGGCTTTGATATGGGTAAGACTTCTAGGCTTACCTTTTCAGTTTTGGTATGAGGAGGTTCTTATGGGTATTATGAAGGAGATAAGAGACTCAGTTACAATCGACCTAGAAATGAGAGTTAGGTCAAGTCTTATTCATGAAAGGATGTACGTGAATGTTGATTTGGAGTCGTATCTTCCTAGTTATATTGAACTTGTATTAGATTTAGGGAACTAGACATAAGAGATTAATTATGAGAATAGGCTTTCCTCTTGTAATATATGCAAAAAACGAGGGAACTCGACAAAGAATTGCCCTAACAAAAATAAGGAAAGTAATTTGCATTGAGTGTGGCAACAAAACGAGTCCTATCCAAAAAATAATCAGATGGAAGAACTTGACACTTCAAAGGAGAAGATTTTAGCCAGAATGAAACCCAAGAAGTCCCACTTGAAGTTTTAGAGCCTCAGACAATAGAGGAGGGAGAAGTCTTGGAAAACATCGCTCAGGTAAGTCTTCTTGGTACAAACTTTTTTAGTCCTCATAATGATATTCCTCAAGTAAATTCCTATGTGTCTAGGGGATGATTTAGATGATCCTATTGATGTATGTGTCAAAATCCATAAATAGGTGATTGAAAAAAATAAAGACTAGTTGCTTTAGATATCCATTATGATTTAAATCTAAAGAATTGCCCTGAAATTCTTCCCATTGGTGGGGATAAGGAGATAACTTTGTTTGATGCTAAAAATAAGAAGGACAAATCATGTGCTACTTCTAGTAGAGTTACTAGGAATCCAAAAAAGAGTTTGATATATGTAGTATATTATTCCAAACATGGGAGACCCTATAATCAAGAGATCAAATTGAGAGAAGTAGTTGTAGAGATTGCTAATGGCACATAATCAAATTTGAATCTATGTGGGGGGAAGAAGCATAAGTCTAAACCCAAAAAATGAAGGTTGTCTCTTGGAATGTGCGGGGTCTCAACACCCCCTCTAAGCACAAAGTAATACAAGCATTGAGGAAAGAGGTCAACCCACAAGTTATCCTATTACAAGAAACACAACTTGATGAACCACATTTCAATAGCATTAAGCAAAAAATACATAGATGTGCTGATTTTGTGGCATTCCCTGTAGTAGGGGTCTCTAGAGGTCTTTCTATGTATTTGGGATCAAAACAAGATTGAATAAAAATTGATTGTATCAAAAGAAATATTCATAGCTATCCATTTTTATGTAAAGGAGGTGAATCGACAATGGATATTCACTAATGTTTATGCTCCTAACATAGTAATGGGTAGAAAACACCTTTGGAAGGATTTAAGCCAACTTATAAATGCCTTTCATGGCTTACCCTAGGTACTAGCGGGTGACTTCAATTCCCCTCTATACCCATTAAATAAGAAGGGTGATATTTCTTCTATTTTTGAGGGAGTGGTGAACTTTGCCCAGTTTTTAATTGACAATGAACTTATGGATGTCGAACTAAGAGTGTCCAAGTATACCTAGAGCAATATACAATTGAGGGATCAATTAATTCAAATTGGGTTGAACTATTTTTGTTATTTAAGGAGAGTCTTCTAATTTTTATGGACACAACCCTTACCGCCCACCCTAAAAAAAGGATTTGATCATAACCCCTTGGTGTGGGAGACAGAGGAACAAAGGAGAATCTTTAAAAGCCCCTTTCATTTTGAAAAAATGTGGTCGCTTCATAAGAAATACATAATCTTTAAATGGTGGAAATAAGTTTTTACAAGTAGCAAAAAGACCCAAGTTACTAATAAATTAAGATACATTAAGAACAACCTTAAAACTTGGAACAAATAAGTTTTCAGTCACCTCCTTAAAATAAATCAAACTTAACAGTAATTATCAGACATTGAACTAGCCTTGCAATCTGTGAACCTGACTAGTGAAATCCAAGACAAAGAAAATAATATGTTGGTTGAGTATCATAACACCCTAGCTTGTGAAGAGATTTTTTGGCACCAAAAATCCAGAGTAACTTGGTTAAAGGAAGGTGATTGGAACACCAATTTTTTTCATGTTTCTACTTTAAGGCATAGAAGTTATAATCATATTAAAGAAGTTGTCAATATGGATGGTTTGATCATTGAAGATCCCACTCAAATCAAAGAGGAGGTAGTCAATTTATTTCTCAATCTAATAGGATCAGAGGCTCCTACTAATAATACTTCAACCATTGGCATGCTACAAAACATTCCATGCCTAGTAATAAATTAACTTAATGACTACCTTCTCAGCCCCTTCAAAGAGAAGGAAATTAGGAAAGTTGTTTTTGACATGCACGAAGATAAAGCTCCAAGCTCGGATGGTTTTCCAACTGTAACCTTTCAATGATTATGGCATATAGTTGGGGCAAAAGTTACTTAGGTTGCTATGGAGTTTCAAAGAACTCAACATATGTCCTAAGATGTTAAATCAACCTTCTTGCCTCTAATACCAAAAGTGGCAGGTGTAAGATATTTTTCAAATTTTTGACCTATAAGCCTTTGCAATACCTTATACAAGATTGTATTCAAGGTTTTAGCTAATAGAATTAAAATTATTATTCTTTTTATAATTGATCCCCAACAAGGGGGCTTTGTAAAGGGCTTCCAGATCCTATATGGAATTATTACTATCAACGAGGTAATTCATTCCATTGATAGGAGTGGAGATGCGGGGATCATGTTGTTAAAACTTGACATGAACAAGGCTTATGATAAAGTATCCTAGGATTTTTTAGTTTGAACTATGACCAGTTTTGGTTTCCATAAAGAGTGGATCAATCTTATTAGGGCTTGTATCTCTTTAGCCATATTCTCAGTCTTAGTAAACAATTTTGTAGCAAGGTATTTTCAAAATAGGAAATGACTTCGTTAGGGAGACCCTTTGTCTCCCTACCTCTTCATTATCCTTGTTGAATACCTAGGAAGAGCGATTTTAGCCACTACAACAAATGGAAAGATTTAAGGCATTAATCCTGCTTTTGTTATGTTTTTTGTCTCCCACTAATCATAACCACAAAATCCTCCATTCCAAAGGCTAGGGAACTAAAATTGATCTTGGAAAGATATGAGTAGACATTCGATCAAAAGGTGAATTTTGATAAAAGTAAGGTTTATTTTTTGAACACTTTTGGCCCTACACAGGTAAGAATAGCAAGACTCTTCATTTGTAGTATTGGAGACCTTTCGCCTACCTATTTTGGGATGCACCTTTTTAATGGAAGGATGACTGAAGCGCTATGGAATCCAATGGTTGAGCGATTAACAAGAAAGCATTTGGGTTGGAGAGGCTCTTTGCTTATCCAGGCTAGCAAAACACAACTAGTAAAGTCCTCATTGCAAAACATTCCAATCTATTTTATGTCTTTATTCAAAATGTCAGCTCAAATCTAAGATAAAATGGAGCAGATTCAAAGAAATTTTATGTGGTATAGAGTAAAGAATAAAAAAGAATGGTTCTAGTTGCATGGGATAATGTTTGTACAAGAAAGGAAGTGAGAGGTCTTGGATTTAGGAAGCTGGGGAGAATGAACAAAGTCATGATGGGTAAATTAGGATGGAAACTTGTAACTAATGAAAACCTAAATTGGGTCCATATACTAAAGACCAAATACCTTAGGTATGCCTCCAACTTTATTGGGGAAGAGGACCATCTGAGAGGGTCAAACTTTTGGAATAACCTTTAGCTTATCACATTGTTGCTTAGACAAGGTAAATGTTGGCAGATTGGTAATGGCTTCCAAGTCCACTTTTGGACTATTAAATGGTTGAAAAACACTCCTCTTTGCGAGGATTCCAAGTTTGTTGGGTTAAAACAAGTTGTGTCTACTCAATATGGGAACTTGGTGCAAGACTACATAATTTTTGTTGAGTTTGGAAAACATTGGAGACACCTCTAGGTGGATGGACTAGATTTTAGGAATGAACAGATATTGAGGAAGCTTAATAGGCTTCTATAGGTCTACTTTCTTAAAAACATAAGACATTATGATCCCTCATCTGGAAGAACCAAAAAGAAGGTGTGTATTCAGTTAAATCAGACTACTACTTGCTAGAAGGGAAGGTTCGAGGATGGATATCAACCTCAAGAGTATGGATCAAGGATTTAATTCCTAAGACTACATACTTTTACTGGTCCTCAATCCAAAACAAGATCTTAACTATGGATAATCTCCGCAAAAGGGGGATGATACTTCCAAACATATGTGTGTTGTGTGAAAATAATGAGGATACAAATCACCTTTTTTTCATAGTGTCCCTTCACTATTGATCTCCTAAACAGAGTCTTTAGCAAGTTTCAGGTTGCATGGGTTCTCCCCAAGTCACTCCCAAACCTTTGTATCCAATAGAAATCCCCTTTAGTAGTAAGAAATTGAAAATGTTGTGGAAGTTAAACCTTCCCCATACTCTATGAGAAATTTGAAAATAACATAGTTTCTCAATTGAAATAAAATCTACCAATGCTATAATAAAAAATCTCAAAATAATTAAATTTAAAAAATTATTTTATTAAAAACATAATAACTAGTAAAAAAATATAAATTCAATAACAAATCAATATATTAAACGAAAAATGATAAAAATTAACGGACAATAACCGAAAAATAAATAAATATGAGAATGTTGAATATGGTAATCATAAGTTGTATGAGATCTAGATTGTCGTTACCAATTTTCTATATAAAAAAATAAATAAATAAATAAATTTAAATTCTTATACAATACTAAGTAAGTGTAGAATAATGCTTCGTGTCAAACCCTCGTTGTATTGATGGAACACATGGTTGGTTGTGCATTGAGAAACAATACTAGAGGATATTAAGACGTCGACAAGCTTGAGCAAGGGCAACAACAATGAAGAGCACATATCGAAAAATAAAAATAAAAAACATTATACCACATAAACATGTGGAGAATAAGGAACAATCAAAGGCACTAACCATCATCAATCGAGGAGATCAATCAACTCAATAGAGTGGAAAAAAGAGATAAGATAAAATAAAAGACGGTAAAATGACAACACAAGAGAATACAAAACAAAAAACAAGCGAGGAGAAAAAATCAAAATTAACCGCAAGAAAGCATTTAGCATGGAAAATGGAGGGCACCAAAATGAGTTTTCAGACGAAGAAGAAACTTACAGTCCCACAACCACACCACTCATGTGGGCACCAAGACTTTATGTGCAAGAGCTAATGAAGATGAAAGAGAAACTTGAAAGCATGGAAAGGAGGGAGAAATTAAGAGATACTAAATCAGTTGAGGTTATAAACACCATTTGGAGGCTGGAAAAGGAAAACAACCAACTCAAGGAGCAAGTGTCAAAGCTACAAAACCTTGCAAACATGGGTCAGCGTGAATGGCATGTCATCAAACAAGCCATCCACCCCCCAATCAATAATGCAATAGAGGTGGAAAAAACAAATGCAAATCAAATAAAAGAGGTACAGGAAACACTCCAAAACATTGAAACAAGAGAAAATGAGCTGCAAAATGAATTAGCAAAGGCAAAGACATGGTCTCAAGTAGTAAAAGAACCAATTAATCAACAAAAAAGAGTTGATAGAGAAGTAAGTAAAAATTCAAATAATAGAAGAGAAATAAATACATGAGAAGTTATCAAATATAATCATAAAAGGGTTGAAATATTATGGGGATAGGGAAGACACAAATCGTTTAACAAGGGACTTCTTGTCAGATCGATTACAATGGAAAGGTCAGATAAAAAAAGCAATCAGAATTAGCAGGCTAAGAGAAGGAGGTAGAGATAAACATATTCAAGTCATATTGATGAGCTACGAGGATAAAACAAGGTTACTAAAAAATAGAGGAATCTTGAGAGGGTCACAATTCTATTTAGATGACGACCTAACATTTTTACAGCAGAAAGAAAGAAATAAGGAATGGGAAAAGGTGAGGGCAGCAAGGAATGAAGGGAAATAAGCATATTTAAGAAATGGAAAGGCATACATCACATCTAAACAAACCCAAAACAAATAGGGAGTATGGCCCGCCAAGGAACATCTTATAATGGTAAGTTGGAACTATAGAGGTTACCCTTGGAGAAGAGGACCCGGGTTAGGGCCCATTGCTAGAGATAAAGATATAATCATACTGACGGAAACACATGAACACGATGGATGTAGGACTCCAAAATTTGTGGGATACAAAAAAATAGCAATATGGAATAAAGCAGCGGAAAATGGCAAAGGGCATGGGGGTATTATGGTTTTAATAAAAGAGGAATGGGATAGGGTCATTAAAATTCAAAAACAAGATGAAAAAAAACAATACATCTGGATAAATATCCTAGAAAATAAGTCAGTTATCAGCATAGAAACATGTTATTTTTCTCCCAAGAATTCTAAACTCTATAAGAAACATGATTTTAACAGAGAAGATCCATACTCCCTAAAAAGAGATATTTCGATATACAGTAAGTTGGGGGAGATTATATTAATTGGAGATTTCAATGCAAAGACAACAAATAAGCAAGCTAACATTCTAGAAGGTAGTGAAGATATTGAGATTAATCCTCTTTGGATGCCAGAAGAGGAAAATCAACAATGGATCAGGACTTTAGAGGATGAGCATGGGGCTATCACGCAATATGGAGAAGAGTTGTTAGGCCTCTGCAACATACACAATTTGATTATTTGCAATGGGATGAACAAATGGAAAAATTTAGGAAACTATACATGCAAAACATATAAGGGACAAAGTGTAATAGACTATGTAACATGCTCACAAAATTACATACCAATAATAGAGGAGCTATAAGTGGCAAATTCTCCAGTAGAACTTAAGTCAGATCACAACCCAATTGTTATGAAATTTTGAATGCATGGAGACAAACGAAGGGAAAAACACTTGCAAGGCAATCAAAATAAATATCCTCACAAGGGAAACATTATCTTAATAGATGAAAATCGACAGAATTTTAGAGCAGTATTAAATAACAAGTTACAGGAAAGGGACGAACTACCTCACAATAGCAAAGATTACAGTAAGAGTGAATGGTTAATGCATGTTATCCAAGAAGCTCTAAACAAATGCAAGAGAGCCAAACCAAAAAAGAAATAAAGGAATAGCTTCCCAACCAACCCATGGGTCGATGAAGATTGCAAAAAAGCGCGAAGACTACTAAAAGAACCAATAGGTAAAACAAGAGCAAACAAAAAAGCATATGAGAAACTAGTAAGGGCAAAAAAGGAAGAATACACTAGAACAAGGAGGACATAATTGATTTACTTAGGCAAGCATGAACCAAAGAAATTTTGAAAGGAACTAAGCATGAAAAGGATGCAAACTGAAAATAACATAATAGTTAATCAGTGGTTGGAGTATTCAAAATAATTGTATGAGCGTAGTAACCAACATGAGACACCCCCTACTATCATTGTCAAGAAATAACTTTTCACAAATGAAGACATTATTCAAGGGATAAAAAAGTTAGCAACTGGTAAAGCCCGTGACATAGACAATATTCAGGCAAAGCATATAAAATGGGGGGCAGATATTCTGGCATCGCAGATCAAAGAAATTTTCAAGGAGGTCATACGAAATGGCTTCCCAACCGAGTGGACAACTAGCTTGACCATTCCTTTGTTTAAAAGTGTAGATGTAAATAATCCCTCAAACTATCAAACTATCATGATCAACCCTCTCTTTGCAAAGTTGTTTGGGAGTATGATAGAACACAGGATCAACATATGGGCAAAAGAAAAAGGAAAGAGAGCAAAGGGGCAAGCGGGTTTTAGGCCCAAGCACTCAACTATTGATCACTGAATCACACTCAGACACATAGTGGAAAAAATATGGGACAAAAAAAAGGAGGCTTTTTGTTGTTTTGTAGACTTCAAAAAGGCATTTGACACAGTGCCAAGGAAAAAATTATGGAGTAGAATGGAAGATCTAGAGGTTCCAATTCACTACAAGGCAACAATTCACAAACTATATGAGCATGTAAAGGCTAGAATCAGAACACAGGAAGGGTTATCTAAATGTTTTGGTAGTGAAATATGGAGAAACAGTAGAGCTATTCCTCTATAGAGTGGCCAAATTGAAAACAAAACTGCAAGCCCTAGGAGAAACTGTGGAAGACAAAGTCTTAATCTCAATTATTTTGAGAGCTCCTCCTGACTCCTATAGAATGTTGATTACATCCCTTCAAGTCTCTGGTAGGACAATGACTTTTGTAGAGTTGGTGAACATGCTTCAAACTGAAGAAGCTAATCAATTCCAACGAGACGAGGCATCCAACAATGCACTTTTCTCACATAAACAACAAGGAAAGAAAAAGTGGAATCAACAACAAGGGTCTTCTTCTAACAAAAACAAAGGTCAAGGCCAAGACACTAAGAAGAAGAAGCAGTATTGCAAAATCTGTGATAAAGACACTCATCAAACCAAGAGATGTTGGTTTAAGAACAAGCCTCCCAAAGAGAAAGGTCCAAAGAAAAACCAAGGCAATGTTGCAAATGAGTTGTCTAATACAGATTTTGATTCTGGTTCAGAAAAAGCACACAGAGTGCTAATTGCTAAAACAGTTTTGTAGAGGGAAAACACATGTGTCCCTTGGGCAAAAGCACCATTTTCTCTCTCTCTTATTTTAGGCTTCATACAAAGCATAAGTTTTTTGTTTGAAGACCTTGCAATAAGGGGTGCTTCTACCTCTTTTAGGCTTCATAAATAGCAAATTCTAGGTGTTTGAAGTACTTGTAACAAGAGGAGCGACTTTTTGTGATGTAAAATTGTCTAGGAGGCAATATTTGTAATTCCTTCACAACACTCTTGAGTTGCACACTTTTTGCAATTGAGGGGGGACATAAATTTCTTTTCTTCACAATTTTTGTAAAAAGGGAAGAAGGCTTATAAGGGTGCATTTTCGGCTTCGACCGACACCTTAGCTACACTTCCTTCAAAAATTACTTACACTATGTTTTGCAAAGAGAAGGGGGAACTTATAAGGGTGCATTTTTGGCAGTGACCGACACCTTAGCTACCTTATCTTTTGCAACCTCATATTGTAAAATGGATGAACCTCGTATGAAGTGATCTATTCTACTACACTTGGCGATTGCAGCGGTTGGTTACCCATGCAATTCGGTTGGATGATGTGATTACCATAAGGACATTCGTTGGAGTGAAGACAAAATGAGGAATGGCACACTTTTTGCTTAGGAGCAGCCAGAGCACTGTGACAGAGCAAAGAACCAGCAGATCAACATCTTCACTGTATTGGGGCAGTTATATACTTTACCCAAATATTGTTGTATAGAGAGATATGTATGTATTACCCAAATAATGTAATAAGGGGGGATGTTAGAGTTACTGTATTAGTAACTATAAATATTACCTCATTTAGGTAGATATAATTTACCTCATGGTAAAAAGTAAGGTCTTACTTTTTACCACTAGTAAATTTCTTTTACTAGTTAGTCATTGTAGTCATTTTGACTACGTTGGTTAGTAGGTTAGTTGTTAGCTAGCTTTAGGGTTAGATATCCTAGAATGCGCTATGTTAGCGTGGATATAGGAATATTAGGTTTTTAACCTATTATGTAATCTATTTAACTTTAGGGCATTGTTCCTATGAGGTTAATGAACATATTATTTTTCTCTATCGAATCCTACTGATCCTCATGGCAACAATAGGTGTCAAACAAGGTTGCCCTCTATCTTCGACCTTATTTGGGTTGTACATTAACAAGTTAGAAGAATGGATAAACAAATTTGGGGGGTGGGTGTGCACTTAGCCAAATATGTGGTAAAACTCCTCATGTATGCAGACGATGTAATTCTTGTGGCCAAAACAACCAAAGATCTAGAAGATCACCTTCGAGCTCTAGAACTCTTTTGTAAGAAAGTTGGGATGTAGGTGAACACGAGCAAAACAAAAATTATGATTTTTTCAACAAAAAAGGAGAAGCAACAGCTTGAATTTTAGTTTGCAGGAGAAACACTTGAGGTAGTAGTAGAATACAAATACCTGGGCATACACTTTCATGACAAACTTAATTGGAATACATGTAGGATGAAAATAATTCAAAGTGGTTGGAGAGCACTATATGCACTTCAAAACAGGTGTAGGAATGCCGAGTTGTGGGACTGGAAGACCACCAAGGTCTTATTTGGCCTACTTGTTACACCGATTTTGTTGTATGGTTGCGAGGTGTGGGCTAGTCGCATAACAAATGCAAAATGGAGGTAAATAAAAAGGATTCAAAAATATCTAATTATAAATTTTCTCAAAATTAAGGCCACAACCCCTTATGAAATTATTTTAGCTGAAACTGAAATGTTCCCTTTAGAAGCAATTGTTATGACCAAGTTGTTATGTTACTTGAAAAAAATAGAAAACATGAAAAATGACAGACTGCCTAGGGCAGCTAGGGACGAAGAGTTGCATAGGCGGAAGAACACATGGATGAAACAAAATCAGAAATGGATGAAACATTGGGAGATCAATATAAATGAATGCCCAAATGTCAACAAAGACATAAAAAATTATGTGAATGAAAAGTTTAGAAGTGGAATGTGGAAACATGCAAGCAAGAAAAAACAATATTATATTGCAAAGTTTAACCCAACGTATGACCACAAGGGAGATGTGAAACAGGGAGATGGACAATGCCCAAAGAGCAATGGAAAGAAAGGATATGTACTCTATGTAGCACAAGGGCAGTAGAGACAGAGGAACACTTCATTTGTAAATGCTAGAAATTTTTCAGATATTCGTAACAAATACAAAGAAACACTTGGAAACAGATCTATGGTAGAGTTATTTAAAAACAATAAAATAAAAAAAAATTAGAGAATTGCTAACCCAAATTAGCAAGAGAAGGAACAACCTTCTCAAAGATATTAAAAATCATATGATATGATTTGAGTAATTGTACTTACATATTTGAGGTCCCATAAACCATATTTGGATCTCGCGGATGTAATTAAAATCTTTGATTTTATTTCAAAATTAAAGCAAGTTTAAACCCGTCACTGTAATAATATTCAATTCTTGTGAAATTTATGTAAGTTAGAAGTGTGTATGGCATGAAGAGTAAAAGCAAAATACATGCTTGCCTCGCAGTTTTATACATATATAATGAAATGAAAAATTTCAATTAAGCTATCCAAGAGAATTCAAAAAAAATATACTATAAAAACCAATTATTTTCCTGGTTGATTTCTTTTTTAAATGCACTTGTCTCAACGGGAAGAGTAACAAATACCCAACCTAAGAACAAGTTATCTATTTCATGAGGGTTGTCCACAACTCTTTATGAAATTAATCTAACTGAAACTTAATGTTCCCTTTTTAACTGAAACTAAATGTTCCTTTCAAAAGCAATTGCTATGATCAAATTGTTATGTTATTTGAAAAACAGAAAATATGAAAAACGAGATGGTCTCGGGCAGCTAGGGATGAAGAGTTGCATAGATGGAAGAATACATGGATGAAACAAAATAAGAAATGGATAAAACATTGGGAAATCAACATAAATGAATGCCCCAATGTTTTCCAATGTTAATGTTAACAAAGACATAAAAAATTATGTGAATGAAAAGTTCAGAAGTGGAATGTGGAAAAATGCAAGCAGGAAAAGACAATATTATATTGCAAAGTTTAACCCAACGTATGACCACAAGGAAAAAGCGTATATAGGTGTTGAAAATCAAGTGGAAGGAAAAAATCCTCATTGCTCGGATAAGGACCAGCTCTCATAGGCTTAGATGTGAAACAAGGAGATGTACAACGCCCAAAGAACAATGAGAAGAAAGGATATGTACTCTATACAACACATGGGTAGCAGAGATAGATGAACACTTTTTATATAAATGCCCGAGTTTTTCAGATATACATGACAAATACAAAGAAACACTCGAGAACAAGTCTATGACAAAGTTATTTGAAGACGGTAAAATAAAAAAAGTTGAAAAATTGCTAACCCAATGAGAAGGAATATTAAAGATCATGTGATATAACTTGAATAATTATACTTCCATATTTAAAATCCGAAAAACCATATTTAAATCTGGCAAAAATAATTGAAATCTTTCCTTTCATTATTCCTCTTGATTATGGACCCTTAATTTCGGTTTTTTTTCCACACGCTCCCTTGCATATACATCTAGGTTTCTCAAAATTTTTAATTATTTTTTAATATAAAATAATAATAATTAAATAATAATAAATAAATAAATTAGTGTTATAGTTGAACTTGAACATCGGTTATGTTCTGCACACCGTAGGTAGAGGTAGAGGTAGGTTTTACGCTGCCTTAAATATTAATATTTAGCATTTAAAAACTTTATGCATCGGCGTGTGATCGCATTTTCTGAAACACTGGTAGCGGAGAACCAGTTCCCCATTCCAGCGAGAATCCATGGCAATTAAGCAGAGCAAATCAAGCACGGTGTCCGACAAAGCTTCGAAGCCGAAATCCCTAAACACGGAAAGGTCTAAAACAGATGTGAATTCCCTGCAAGCTGAGGTTGCATCTTTCGCCGCTTCGCTTGGCCTCGCTTCAGCAGAACTTCCAACTACAAATGCCGGTTTCAACGACGCCGATTTCAGAAAAACCGGAACCATTAAACCCCAGAAGCCGCATAAAAATGTCGCCGAAAACCGCTCTAAACAGCTGGGGAACACGAAACCTCCCAAGCACAACATAAAACATGCGCAGGAAAATAACAGGAAAGGCCACGGCCCCTTCAAAGGCCACGGTCCGCCGAAAGGCCGGGTTCCTCCAACTTTATCGGAGAAGGAAATTAGTGGGGTTCCCAAAAGTTTACCGAAACTTCCCCTTGTCAAAGCTAGTTCGCTTTCGAGCCCGTGGCACACGGACGCAATGGCCCTTGAGGCCAAAGTGCTTCGGGCGGAGGCTGGCGGCTCGGCTAAACCAGCAGTTGATTTGACCAGAGAGGCATGGGAGGCTTTGGTGCAGAAGAAAACACAGCACGCTAAGCAGTTGATGGAGCAGTACATTTCTGACTACGAGGAGGTGAAGGAAAAGGACGGGAACATGCGTATGGTTTCCATGGCTCAAAAGTCGGGGACTACGACGGATAGAGTAGCGGCCGTTACTGTTCTCGTGCAGGACAATCCTCTGGCTAACATGAAGGCACTCGATACTGTTCTAGGTTTGTAAATGTTTATATTTCTGTAATTATGTGTTCTTGCAATGTATGTTAAATAGGATTGTTATTCTTCATATTTCTGTAATTATGTGTTCTGCAATGTATGATAAACACAATGTTTGTTTGAGATGTAGATATGAAGTTCAAAACCATCTCAGTTTTAAAATCATAAATTGGAAACCCTTTCCTCTTCTGGATTAAATATTTGAAACGTTAGCCCCTCGTGATAATTGCGTTTGAAACCTTACATTCTCTTAAAGTAGTACTTCCCCCCCCGCCTTAAATTTATATGTTTCGTGAGCAAATGTTAACTTTAATACCTGCTCACGAGTAAAAAAATTATAGATCATATGTTCTAAACTATGGCCTCTTTATTTGGAATCGTAACCCCTCATCATGGTAAAAGGGCGATGCAAAAACAGGGATGGTTGGAAGATATGCCCCTAACTTACAGCAAAAGGGGGAAATATAGGTATACGCTATGCACTTTTTTAGAAATATAAAACATAAAAAATATTTACAAGATGGAAAACATTTTAGAATGCACAAATTGCAGGGAATCATGTTCTTCTTACGAATAATAGACAAAATGAGAATAAAATGATACATTATGGTTTCTGATTCACAAATTCTTACCTTGCATGATTTAATCTTAAGCCATTAGAGTTGCTACATCAAACAATGACACCAAATTAAAAAAACAAAAATAATAAATGCTTGGGATTAATGTTATCATTGTTGTTGTACTCAAGCATTTCAATTATATTCAATAGCAATTATACCAAACTTGGCCGGCCTTTTGCATGATCTTTCTCATCAATCTGTGTAGCATTCTTTGGATCTACATGCCATTGTGTTGCTGGTTCTGATTTATGCTGTAGAGTCTTTAAAGCTTGAAGTTGAAGACTACTAGGGACAAGGACCAGATTCTCTATTTTCATGGAAGTGAGCCTGTTTCTCTTAACTAAATCAAATGGAAAGCTGACTAATTTCTTCCTAGAACAGGAAAACTGGCATCCTTTGACAAGAGGTGAATGGCCAGCTACTCAAACTTTGGAGCTGCTCCCCATGCATCCTGCACCATCCAATTGGAACTTTTTGGGCTATGGTAGTTATTTTATGGTCTTGCCTTTGATGTTTCGAAGGTGTTGTTTAATTTTGGAAATCCTAAAAATTGTTTCTGAATTAAAGTAGCCTTTTTTTCGTGTAAATTATTAAATATCTTTACTTCTTAATCATCGGTGGGAAGCATTCTCTCTCGTGTGTACATATACCATTTTGGATTCAATACATTATCTTTCATATGAAGAGTAGTGCTTTTGTCCCATCTCTCTTGTATAATTCCTTGGAGTTGCTCCTAAGGCACCAAGGTGGGATCACTTTAATGGATAATATACTTGACATGGACCTACCATAGAGTCAAATGTATCACATATCTTCCCTAGATCAGGGGAGTTTGTTTTTGCATATTGAATAACCTCAACTATTGTGGCAGTGCATACGACTACATATTTAAGCCTTCAGGAATCATCTGGTATGTTCAATTCTATCTGTTGGCTTTCATTTGACATGGACAATTTCCACTTTATCCCATAACTACACACCATCTTTGTTTGCAAAGTATCTTCGACCTCTACCAACCTTTTCATTAGGATAAGGTGATTCACATAGCAAGCTTCTATAGGTTTGAGGAATTCCTTTGTTGCATGCCTCTTTAAATAGCGAGGGGGATATGGTGATTACTTGTCTCTAACCGCTGAAATTAGCCTAATAATCCAGTGAACTTTGTCTATATTCTTTGCTTCAACCATTTTCCTAGATAACATGTGTATTATGTGACTAGATAACATGTGTATTATTGGTGACTACTTGCACAACAATAAAAAAAAAAGAAAAAGGTAGGGTTTTGAAAGGGTTGCCCTTTCCCTTTTACATCGACTTAGTTACATTGAGCTATTTGGTGCTGCCGATATTTGAACCTTGGTGTGGGCTATATCAACTATTTGTCCCAACCGTTGAACCAAGGACCCGAGGGGCCAACATTCTTCATTATATTTTGAAGGAGCTCAAATTGGAAAAGTGGATTCTTTGAGCTTTCCAATACAATCATTTGTTTGGAGGAAGAATGTACTAGTTGAAGAGACTACAATGCCAGTTGCAGATGGCAGATATTTGTCCACTCATTCATAACATTATAATGATATTGCGCCTTGCTTTCTTGTTAGCCTCTTGCGACTCAATTTTGAGACCTATTTGTGTAGCAGGATTGTGCTAAGTTTGTCATGTAGACTTCTTCATTGAGGTTACCATTGAGAAATGCACTCTTTACATCCATTTGATGTAACTTCCATCCAAACTATGCAGCCATTATAGAAACCATTTGAATGGTCTTGATCTTCACTTTTGGTTTTTCATCATAGTCAATTCCTTCCTTTTGTGCATATCCCTTTGCAATAAGTCTTGCTTTGTATTTGTCAATTTTCCCATCAACTTTGTATATTCTCCCGTCAACTTTGTATTTGTCAATTCTCCCTTCAACTTTGTATTTTGTCTTGAATACCCACTTGCAACCGATGGGTTTCTTACCAAGTGGAAGATCACCAAGTTACCATGTATTGTTCATCAATGCTTGATACTTGATGTTCATGGCATCCTTCCACTCCTTCGATGCAAAAGCTTCAGGAACGATTGAAGATTCATATGTTGGCACCACAGTGCTCATTAGGGCTAGGTTGATCTCATTTCTAACTCTACTTTGAGTTCTTGGTCAAGAACTAGACGTATCTAAAACACAATCTAAGTTCGGATCACGAACTGTACTGAGATACAACTTGGGTATACAAGTGGTACTTGAAGTGGATGGTTTGGGTCATTATCTCCTTTAGGAACACCTCTTTCATCTTCATCAAAATCATCATCCTCTCTCTTAGAGGCTTCATCATCGTCATCAAATAGAAAAAAGGTGCTTTGTCAACAACACGTGGCTCAGAAGAAGAGGTATACTCATACTTTTCATCAAACACAACATTTTTGCTGATATACAACTTTTTGGTGTCAGGAACCATGAGACGATATCCCTTTGACTACCTTTTGTATACAATGAAGATACATCACTTGGATTTCTCCTCCAACTTCATTTGCTTTTGCTTTGGAATGTGCATGAATGCAATGTATCCAAACACACAAATATGTGATGTGGAAGGATTATTTCCTGTCCATGCCTCTTTAGGTGTGACACCATTCAATGGAAGTGTGGGTGTACAGTTCAGCAAGTAGATTGTAGTATAAAGTACAAACATCTTTTGCCCAAAATGCTAGCTCTAGATTGGCATCGCTTAGCATGCATCGCACCATCTTCTGAATAGTATGATTTTGCCTCTCAACAACTCCATTTTGTTGAGGTGTGTAGGCATTTGTTAGCTATCGTTTGGTGCCATGTTGCTTTAGAATAGTAGAAAATTGATTACTAGTGTACCCCCTTGACCTGAGGAGAGTTTACGAATAGGACGACCAACAATCTTCTCCACATGAGCTTTGAACTCTTGGAAATGGTGAAAAGTTTCATCCTTTGTCTTCAGGAAGTACATCCACATCCTCAACAAACAATTGAAGATATCTAGAGCCATTGAAACTTGAATCTATGGGTTTGTACAGATTGGTATGCACTGCACGAGTTCGAGTGGAGCATCCGCTCTATATGATTGCTTGAGACAAATGCAGCTTGATGTTGCTTTCCAGCCAAACAACTCGTACAAAAGTCACGAAGCTTTGTCAAAGATGGAAGTCCACATACCATGTCATGATAAGCTTCAAATGGCCGAAGCTTAGATGTGCCATAGTGATGCAACTTCATCTACCTTGGCAGCCAATGCTTGGTTGTCTCTCATTACAACCACAAGCTAAAACATCTTGCCTCTGCTAGTAGCGCGAGCAATGATTGTTGAAACTATGGTTTTTTCTTGTATGAGATAGAGTTTCTTTGCACCTGTTTTTAAAAAGTCAACATGCAAATTGTAATCAAGAAATTGATTTACAAAAATCAAATTCTTTGTGAGGCCAGGCACATAAAGAGCTTAAGTTAGGCAACAAGTGCGCTTTCCAAGATGCAATCAAACATCACCCATTCTAGCAACAATGTATGTGGAATTGCCGCTGAGTGTTACTTGCCCATGGTAAGATGAATGGTCAAGGCTCACAAACCAATCCTTTTGGCATGTCATGTGTATGGTAGCTCCTAAATCGACATGCCAAATTGGGCTTGATTTTGAAACAGCATTAGGAGATTGAATTGAACAGACATAGCCTTGTCCTGCATCAGAATCATTGTCCTCAGCTACATTGCCATGTTGGCGTTGAGGTACATTCCTCCTTTGCCAATGAGAATTTTTTGGTTGATTATTGTTCTTTAGTTGATTCTTGGATGATCCTTGTGAGAATCTGTTGTCCCAGCACTTCTAAAGGATGTGACCTAGTTTCCTAGAGATCATACATGTGATAGTTCTTTGTCCTTGATGTTGTTGATGCTCTTTTTGCTCTTTGCCTGTTTGTTGGTGATGGTGCTTGTTGGGGGTTCACCACCACCTTTCTTTGACTGCATTGGCTTGCTGCCTTTTTGATGCGTGAGCAAAGTATGTTCATCTTTAGTCTTTGTCTTTCGAGTCGCTTCCTCCTATTAAAGCAAATTTACAAGAGTCTCAAAAGTGGGACTTTGATTTGTCACATTCAGGGTTGTTACCAAAACACTGAACGTTGGTGGCAGTGCACGCAACACTATTGGAAGAAGCACATTATCACTAATGGTTTCGCCTAATGCTTGTAGCAAGGCTCACAACCCAGCAATTCGTCGCTGAAAGCCTTCCAACTTCTCGCCGCTCATCATCTTCAAGCATTGTAATTGGTTTTGTAGGTATAGAATTTGGTTTTGGTTCTTGGACTTGAGCACCGTATTGAGTTTGTCGATGCATGCTTTGCAGTTACAACATCATGAATGTATGGCTGAATGTCATAACATACGCCAAACATGATGATCAATCTAGCTTTCTAATCAGCTGGGTATGCCTTTGCATAAGTCTTCAAAATTGAGGTGAATCTTCAATTTTCTCTTCCAAGCAGAATAGTTGTCACATTTCAGCTGTTGTGAATCAAGCAACAACATCTTTGGTGCATCAATAGCCATGGAAAATTTTCACAAAATTGCAGACAAATGCTTCTATGGGAACAGGCTCGAAAAGATCTTCCTAATGAGTATATATAAGGCTATACTCGTGTAATGTTCAATGTGTCTAACTGCGAGAAAACAACAGGGTCATGCTACGCAAAAATTCAGGCTTGGGGTTTTAAGTTTTTCCCCCGAACTTGAATCTTCAAGGAATATTCTTGGAATATTTCATCGGCGTTCCAGAGTTTTAAAATAAATGTCAAATCACTGTCCTTGTCACCTGCATTTGATAACAATAAAAAAAATGTTTTAGAGGCTTCAAAGAGCCTTCCCACGAGTCATGTGGGATTTTATTTATTATTGAAATATATTGGTGCTTCCTTTCCATTTCTGGACTGTCTGTTCTTTGCATGCAATAAATCAGCACTTTCCTGCTAGTAACCTATGGGTAATAGGTGTTTTTTTTTTTAATTTCAATTTTTAATTTTTAATTTTTTTTTTTTAAATTCGCAGCATAAGCCTCCACCTGACAACACTTTACTAGAAGTTAACTTTTTAGATGGCCCATGCATTGATACGATAACTTCACAATAGACGACCCTCATGTATCTTTAGATGGCCTAGTTGCTAGACGGCTTGGTCAATAGACGGTAGAGTCCAACTTCACTTTAGACAACACTTTTTATTTTTAACGACAGCTTCAGATGGCAGAAGCTCTAGACGACAATTGCTGCAGACGGTAGTAGCGCTAGACGACAACTCCTCTAGATAGCAGCAACTCTAGTCGACAGCTCTAGATGGCAGTGGCTCCAGAAAACAACTTCAGACGACAACAACTCAGCTCTAGATGACAACCCTTCTAAATGACAGTTCCATGGCATCTCTTTTCTATACTACAGCTCTTTTTTGGATAGCAGCTCTAGATGGCTCTTCTAGACAACAACTTCAAATGGCAGTATTTTCTAGATGGCATGAGTAGACGACTCTTCCAGGCAGCAACTTTATATGGAAGATGATTGCCAACACGGTTAAACCCTAGTACAATGCTCAAAACGACTCATGCTTTTCTTCAGACAACCTGTTTCTTGCACTAAACAACAACAATTATTTTTAAGACAACAATAATTAATTTCATGACAGCAGCTCTTCTGGCACGAACTGAATTTTTTTTGAGACGTCCACGAACTGAATTTTTTTTTAGACGGCTGTGCAACTCCTTTGAGATTAAATAAATGATTGCAACACTTGCAAACACAAACAAGAATTTTTTTCTTCTCCAAGCGGCAAGGTCTTCTCCTTGCTCAAACTTGTGTCTACTCCTTTCTGGTATCTCTAGCAGCAGCATGCTTTCACAAACTCCAAGAGGTGTCTCTTGCTCCTTGGCAATTGAATCACCTTCACAAATGGAAGCTTCGTTTGATATTAGCCTGCTTTGATGCCAAATGTTAGAAACACAGAATAGATTTATGCACTTTGATCAACAGAATATGCATGTGAAATCAAGAAGGTATGAGGTTGGGAGTTACAACTACTTTCCAACTTCCCATAACCTCCGTAACCATAAGGTGAATACGTAATATTCACAACAATCCCTAGGCACGATTGCAAAATGCTCATGTGAATCACCAAGGAATTTGCTGCATTGATACCAAATGATCTGGGCTCTTTAGGACTTCGCTCTAAAATACCTGCAAACTGATTTAAAACTTGTTATTTTTGTCTTTGGGAACTGTAACACTCATCTGATATTATGCAAGCTTCCTGCTATGTTTGCAGCTGGACTTTTTAGATGTGAAAATTGTCCCCGCACATTCCCAAAAACCTTATCTCCATGCCTTCGCCATATTGGCTGGGCATTGCAACCGAAGAGTCATCTCTTCCTCTTCCTTGCTAGTAGCTGAAGAGTTTTTTATTTTTAATTTTTAATTTTTATATTCCTTTGGGAGGATTTAGTGAGGTTATTTTAGTTTTTTTTTTCCTTTTATTGTCTTTTTCATTTGTCTTTCTTGTCTTGTTTGGTCTTTTTTTTTGACTTAGAAGTTTCTTCTGGATTAGAAGTTGATTTATTCTGTCTTGTTTTGGGTTCCTTGCCACTACACTAATGAGTTTTATGACTCGGAAATTCATGAAACTCATTCAGACTATTTGAGGTATTTACAAGAGAACTGGGCTATACAATATATATGCAGAAGACCTTAGTTACCATGTTTGGAAAACTAGTTCTGAAAAGACGGTTAGAAAGTTCATACTGTTGGGATTTCAAAAAATGTACGGTTTGGTTTGTAAAAACACAAATATATATATATATATATACATGTGTGTGTCTCACAAATATGTGTGTGAGTGTGTCACAAAACGTCCAAAAGCATTTTGTTCCCGTTCACAAATATGAATATCTAACATCACTACAAAATTTGCAATTCTTTTAACATAAAATTAAATAAACTGCAAATAGTTATATAGAATTAAAGATAAATAAAGAATAAAAAATGATCAAACCAGACTCGACTAGTTTGGTTGGCCCAAAAAGTCCGAACTGGACCAAACTTGGGTCCGGTTCAGACGAACCTGGTAACTATGCAGAAACAAAACATAAGTGACCTCCATTAGTACATGAACCTGTTTAGATACAAGTCAATCGCCATCTACAAGGTTCTGTAGATAACAGCTGGGCAGGCAGGCAGTTTGGGGTCTATAGTGGCTGGCAGTTGCCTTACAAAGTGTTAATTGCCACCTTGCCTGTGCGTGAGATCTTCTTGGTAGGTCTCATAAGAGTTTAGGTAGATACTATTTATTTTTAGAGATGAGGTGGAACTGTTAATCTAATAAGTCGATCTACCACTTATTAGTGAAGACTTGAGCAACAATCTAATGAGGTGGAACTGTTAATCTGTTAAGTGGATATAACCCTTATAAGCCAAGACTTGAGTGGCAATATGATAAGTGGATCCATCCCTAGAAGCAAAGACTTAAGCAGCAAAGGTTTTGGCAACTGTTTGAGCATTCCTTCTTGTACTAGTAGATCCTTACACAGTTTATTATTGTAAAAAGGAAACATTGGTAATTAATTGGATGTCATAAATGTGTCATTTGTGGTTGGTTTGCCACTGCAATTATTTACTTTTCATTTATTCTCACTTTTCTTTTTCAGAAGGATATACGGTCTTGAAGTTGCTTTATTGCTTATGTTATGTCTAGTTGCTTAAATTGTTATTGGCATTTGTTATCGGCCTTTGTTTTTTCCCCCTAAATGCCGAGGCAATTTTATTAAGAACAAATGGCGTAGCTTTCTGTCAAAATGTAACCAAATTTCAAGTTTCAAATTTTCAATCAATGGCCTTATTATTGTTAAACCTTCTTGGCATACTTAAGGGCTCATGTGACTAGATTAAAATAAAATAAAGAAAGTTGTTTTTGATGACGGAATAGACATTTATTTGGACTTATTTGAGTTTACATACCCTCTTGTGTAAAATGACTCTAATGATTTGCTATTCTTTCTCTTATTTACTTTAATATTTTGGTTCTCATGATGGGAAGTTATGGAATACACTCTATTGTGCAGCAATGGTGACATCTAAGGTTGGTAAGCGCCATGCAGCAGTTGGTATTGATGCATTAAAGGAGTTGTTTCTAATCAGGTACATAGTGTCTTATATGTGAAATAGTGGTAAAAATGGTTGCATCATTTGCTTTGAGTCCAGTATTTTATATGTTTAAAGTATATATTGGTTTGCACTTTGCACAACACTAGCTTTTGATTGCAATATATTCGTATCCCTTCTATATGTTCTTTACTTTTCTAAGTGAAATCAGCAGACGCTATATTCTTTACTTGGGTATTTTGAAGTTGTCACTAAAGTTGTGGGGTTATAATAGAAGCAGACATGATATATGTCAAGATGTTCCTTACCATTTAAGAGGAATTTTTTAAATTTATGCACACTTGAATATTATAAAGTTGTTGCTAAAGTTGTGGGGTTATAATAGAAGCAGACATGATATATGTCAAGATGTTACTTACCGTTTGAGAAGAAGAAGAAGAAGAGGTATTAAAGTGGAACAGAATTCCAACATAGGAATATGCTACTGGAAATAAACAGCTTGTATGGGAACACAACATGACATGAACCGGTCAGAAAGCAAGAGGGCCAAAGGCTTGCAGCTTTTAAAAGCTACCCAAGAGTGCTGGTGCTAAGACACGCAAGAGATCTATGGGGATGAAATGGATATTGTACCTGAATTTCCCCTGAAGATTCATTCATTATCATTAAGGTTGACACTGATTGCCTGGGATAAAAGATTAGCGACAGTTTTGGTAAAAGTGTGTGCATACCCCAACTGGGGAGCATATCGAGAATGTCAGACTGTTTTGTCATGCAGTTTATTCAACAGAAACAATGCATTCTGATATTTTTTAAGCCTATTCAATGCTCTCTCAGGCAGTGTCAGTGTTGTCCAGAATTGACTTCTTTATTGAACTTTATCTTGTTGGAATATATTACATTATTTTGTACATGCTAATGTACCACCTTTGGTACACCTTAGATTAGGAAAGGGTGTCCTAGTTTAGAAGTTGTGATTTACTTTATGTAATGTAATAAATTCACAAGTGTGCAAAGTATTTTGGTATTGTAATTGTGCACAGTATTTTGGTATTGTAAATGTGCATAGTTATCCATGTGCACATGAGTCCATAGAATAGGAAGTGGAAGAGGCTCTAGAAGAGTGAAGGCCAAGAGTGCTCCATATGAAGAGTCATGTTACATTATATATAGTGTAATGTGTGTATGTAAGAGACAATCAAGATACTTACTTGTTACTTGCCAGTTATTTTTGTGAGCATTTGTTAATGGCAATTATATGAGTTATTATTGAAGTTATTTCTGAGTTTTATACTTCTAGAATATTGCCATCATCATATATAACATATTGCAACTTTATTTTATATCCTGTGGTGAATTTTATCTTAAGTATTTAGCTTCAAAAGCTAACGTATCTGCTTAAGGCTTCCAATTCTAGGCCTTAATAGATTGGTCTGCTTACCCAGGAGCTTTAGTCAGAATTTTGCATGACAGGAATGAAAATAATGGGTTTCCAACTTCCTTGTTTGTAGCTGTTGAGAATGAATTTTATAGGTCAGAATTGACTAATCTAAATGTTCTGTAGTCCCAAAGTGGTTCCTGGTTCATTTATAATAAATGATAAATCCAATCTAATCACTTGCCAAGGTCTCTAGAATTCTATCAGCAACCATTCAGGCTGCGAGATTCTTCATTTGCCATATCATTCATTTCCTGTAACTTTTCACACTCCAACGCTGTAAGAAGTAAAGGCCTCCCAAACTGTACCACTTTATTAGGAAGCATCTAATTAGGAATCATTTTGGTGTTCTCCCTACACACATTGCAGATGGAGAAAAAATATATTGCATGTGCATAGGCAGAAAAACTTTGTGGTAGACACAGTTAATTGTAATTATTAAATATTAAAATAGCTATGTCAGATTAATATTTATTCATGAAGTTAGATTTGTGTAGAGACAAGAGGGCCATATGAGAGACCCTTTAGAATAGTTTGTGATCCTTAAGATATGATGTGTAGAAATAAATTTATATCCTAGGTGAGAATGTGCTTGGGAAAGTAAAGTAGAATAATGCTCTAGTGGCACTCAAAGATGTCATAGGAATAGAATCTCATCGACATTATTCAAGTCCCAGGAAAGGGGATCTAGGCAAATTAGACAAATCTGTTTATTCTGAGAAATGTATGCGTAAGAGAATTTAAGGTGGCTAATGTGGATAATTATGTAAATAATGCCACCCACAGGGTTTGAGACAAGCGGTGGGAAGTGAGGAGTTTCACACTATAAGCGAAGGTTTGAATTTCATGGGTGAACCTCAATATTTTTCCAAGTGGTATGGGGCAAGTGGTGGAGAGCGAGGAACTTCACACCGTACACTAATGTTCTAATCCTATGTGCAAACTTTAATATTTAATGTGGTTGAAGTTTGACTAGTGAGAATGTTTGGTCCACAAAGAGCCCACCAGGGTTTAATTGCCTTGGGAGCCATGATAATACGGTTTATTGTAATACCACTATGTGGTTGGTTGAAATATCGTGGTAACATAGTCCTGATGTAAGAGGGGTGGGGCATGTTTCAATTCTATATAACCATTTTAAAATATTAATGTAAATAATAGTACTTTGTTGGAAATGAAGCTAGTAAAAAGACCAAAAAGGAGTAAAAAAGGTGTAAAAAATTTGTTTCAACTATAAGCTTTGGATCTTACCCCTTTTACCTCCTTGGACGGCAGTTGACTGGACAGGTAAGTTTGACTTGGACGGCAGTTGACTAGGCAGGATTGGACGACAAGGGCATCAAGGCGAACCAACTCAATTTCCTTTTTCCCTTTCCTCCCTATTTCTTCTATTTCCCTAACTTCCCTATATTCCCTAAGTTCGGTTAATACTACGAGTATATATTCCAATGTAACTGAGGTTTTCGAAGGTTGAATATAATATTGATTATCTAATTTTTGCTCCTAACTTCTCTCAAATCACATCTGGTATCAGAACCGAAGGCGAGGGAGGCCCGAGGATCGAGAGCCGAAGCCAAGGACAAGACGATAATTGAGGCGAAGGAAGCTTGAGGATCGAAGCAAGAGAAACCCGCAAAGCACAACTTGTAGCTAGACCAAGGTGGGGCCCGCAGCTTGAAGCTGGAGGCCAGAGAAGCCTGAAGGCACGCGGATCGAGGCAAACATCGGAGCAGGCCAGCACAGCAGCCAGTGGAGACAGGAGCGACGCAGAAGGACCGATCACAGAGCGACACGTGGCGACAGGAGGACAAGTCAGGAGCTGACGCGGACAGAACGAGGCACAAGGAGCTGACGCGGACAGGCACGTGGCACGCGAAGGGAGGAGCAACGTGGCGGACAAAGGTGGGCGGACAGAAGGCAAAAGGGGCGATCGAGCTATTGCCCGAAGGCAATCGAGAAGCATACTGCTTCTCTGTGCTTTTAACGCACAAAATCTCCTCTGCATAGCGGATGTGGGATTATTTTTTTTTTTAAAGTTTGCGCGGCCGACGAGATAAAGGAGGCAAGCCTCCTTTGGATTCTCGTCGGGCCACGCAGCTCAACTGGCTCGAGGAGCCAGCCATAAGTTGCCCGACCCCCTGCAGGTCGCGGGTTCGAAACCCAGCGATAGTGAAATTCTTTTTTGTTTGAAATTGCCACAAAACTCCATAATAAATATATGACCTTCCTCCTCCATACCCAGCCGTGGGTGTAGCTCGATCGGTGAAGGTGGATTGTTTGTGAATCGCATGTCTCGGTTTCGAATCCCGCGAGGACAAGTTTTATTAGTTATTTAAAAAAAAAAAAAAAAAAAAAGCTAAAAAGGGTTCAAATTAGGCTTTATAAGGAAGTTGGACTTCCTTAGCTCACGGCAGGTGAGCTACTGTCGTGGCAAACGCACATGCTGTAAGGCCCAAGGCCATCATATGTCAAGGGTTCGAAACCCTTTGCCCTCATTTCTATAGTTGAACTTTTTTTTAAATTATTATATTAAAAATATTTATATTATATTTAATAAATTAAAACTTAATTGTTTTTAAATTTTTTTTTTTTTAAAAGCAATTATTTTATTTTTATTAAATAAGAAATATAATTTTTTTTATTATAAAAAAAAGGGGGACATTGCCTAGGAGGCAATTCATTGTAAAAGCAAAGTTTTTTGATTCAGGGAATCATAAAGAGTGTGTAATAAGCCTAAGAGGCTTAGTTTTTTTTTGTAAAAGAGACAAAGGATCAAATTGTAAAATTGTAACAAGGCATTGATGATAAGACCAAATGGTTGTTATCATGCCTTATGTGCAATTTTTTTTTTGGTAATTATTATAGTAGATTAAAAAAGGGTTTTTATAGAGGATTCCAAAACCTTATGTACAAAATCAGCCTTGCATCATGCCTCCTAGCTTTATGTATAAGTCTATTATAAAAATCGTAACCCCTAAAAAAACCTGATTACATAAGCAATGGGCCTAGGGCATCAATCCCTTGAAACTGAACACCAAAACAGAAATCCCGCCCAGCGGTAACAGTAAGCATGAAATAATCCCTCCCAGCGGGAAACAGACAAATAAGAAAGAAAGTAGTTTTGGAGATCCCGCCCAGCGGGGAGTAGCCAAAAACCACCATCGAGAAGATCCCGCCCAGCAAGAAGCAAAGAAAAACCGTTACAATAAAATCTCGCCTCGCAGGAAGCAGTCAAAACCACCACAAACGGTCCCGCCTAGCGGGAAGCAACAGGGAAATCCCGCCATCCGGGAAACCAGCGAAAAAGAAAGGATCCCGCCTCACGGAAAAACGGCAGATTTGGCGGATCCCGCCCTGTGGAGAAACCATGCCGCCCATCGGGAAAACATTTCGTTCAGCGAGAGCCATCCTGCAGGAAGCCGACAGCCAGCACAGAGAGGATCCAGCCCATCAGGAAGTGACCAAAGAGTTGCACCACAAGGAACCCGCCCCGGGAAAACAGAAGAGGATCCCAGCAGCAGGGACCAAGAATCCCGTCCAAGCACAGAGCCCGCCAAGGATTCACAAGAAAAAGGGGAAGCTGTCCAAACCCTAAACCGTCACCTCCACCGCACCGAGAAACGCAGGGGACCAGATCCACGCGAATAACTCGCAAAAACCCCGGGGGGAAGCCCGAGGGAAAAGGGAAGGGATCCCCAACCAAACAGGGATCCCCGGGAAGCACCAATCCGAAAAAACAACCAAGGAAACCCTAGCCGGCGGGGAGGGGCACAGATAGTGGAGAAGGATCTCCCCCAGGAGATCATCTGCAAACAACCACTCCCCGGGAGGGATGACCTGGGTTGAGCCAGGGACTGGGCAGGAACCAGGAGCCATGGGAGGGGGAGCAGGGGAGGGACCAGAGCCCTCCCCTCTCTACTTTCTTCCCTCACCTTATGTGCAATTTTAGCACGAGAAGGTGCAGAGAGTTTTGATAACAAAGTCAGAGGTTATGGACTCAACATTGTGTTTAGTCAACTTCAAAATGCAGTGATAGCACATCAAAGGCATCTTGACTCAAGGTACGAGGCAGACTTTGAAGATAACTCATTCAGGAGTGAATTTGAACAATCAGAATCAATACAAGCTGAAGCACAAGAATCAGAGTATACACACTACAGTAATTCAGTAGAAATCCTAGAACCAGAATCATCGGAAATCATACAGATAAGTGACAACGAAGAAGAAGTGGCAGATAACTTTGTAACTCAAGAGATCGCATCCCCACATCAAGAGGACCAAGCAGTCCATGATAGATTAGAACAAGTCAAATTTGACTTAAATTTGTAATCTCTTCCTTCTTCCTTCTTCCTTCTTCTTTCCTTCTTTAAGCAAAAATACTTTATTGTAACCGTGAAATAAAGAGAGTTTTTTGGTAACTATGGCCTCACACAATAGCTTACCTATACCAAAATTTAACGGTTATGACTATGAGTATTGGTCTATAAAGATGAAGACCTTGCTCATAGGTAAAGGTTTGTGGGACATCATAGAAGAGGGCTACACAGAACCTTCAGACTGGACAACACTAAGTGCCGCAGACAAGAAAACACGAAAAGAAGAACAAAAGAGCAACTCTTCTGCTCTTTCTCATCTCCAAGCTGCATTGGAGAAAAGCATATTTCCCAAAATTGCTGCCTGTACGACTGCACAAGCTGCATGGAAAGCATTGAGTGATGGATTCTAGGGTAGTAATCAAGTGAAGCAGGTAAGGCTTCAAACATTGAAGCGAGATTTTGAAAATATCCGAATGAAAGATAATGAAAAAGTCGGTGATTATTGTGTTAGAGTAAAAGCAATTGTAGATAAAATGGTTACACTAGGCGAAGAAATCAAGCCTGAGATAATTGTAACAAAAGTGTTGAGAACACTTACACAAAAATGGAACCATATTGCCATAATAATAGAAGAATCCAAAGATCTTTCCCTTTTAACATTCGATGCATTGATCGGATCGTTAATGTCACATGAAGAGAGGTTTCCTGAAACTCCTTCAACCAGCTACGGAGGCGATGATAAGGCCTTCACTTCCAATGAAAATAATGGAAGACGACGGAGAAGAGGTCAAGGTCGAGGCAAGCAAAGAGGTAGAGGCAAAGGCACCTACAGAGGAGGCAACCAGAACAGAGGAGGCAATTCCAACAGAGGAGGCAACCAGAACAAAGGAGGCAATTCCAATAGAGGAGGCAACTCATACAGAGGAGGCAACCAACAAAGAGGTGGAAATCAGAATCGAGGTGCAAATCAAGGACAAAGTGGCAATCAAGGGCGAGGAAGTGACAAGTCCAAATCAACTTGTTTCAACTGTGGCAAGCCGAGTCACTTCGCTCGCGACCGCTGGTCAAAATCTTCACAAGACAGTAGCAGTCAATATGGAAATTATGGAGAAGAAGATGATGCTTCTAATATTTTTCTATCATATGGACAATCAAATCAGAATTTAAATGACACATGGATTCTAGATATTGGTTGCTCAAACCATATGAGTGGCAAAGAAAAACTATTTGCTACTCTAGATTCCACTTATAAATCCCAAATCAAATTAGGGGATAACAAAGCATTGCAAGTAGAGGGCATTGGAGCCATGGCGGTTCCAACCAAAGAAGGACTAAAGAAAGTGAGTGACATCTATTACACTCCAAAGCTCCAACACAATTTGCTCAGCGTTGGACAAATGATGGAGAACAATTACAAGCTTGTCTTTGATGAAGGACAATGTATTATTTTTGATAAAAATAATTGTAATCGTGTCATCACCCAAGTCCCCATGACCAAGAACAGGTTATTCCCTCTCAAATTTGGTGAGCCAGGGGGAGATCAACTTGCAAATGTAGCAATAACAAATCCAAGTGTGCTGTGGAACTTGCGATATGGTCACCTTAATTCCGCTAGCTTGAAATTGCTCACTTCTCAAGCTATGGTGACAGGACTTCCAAAAATCAACGATCAACAGGAGGTCTGTGAAGGATGTGCTTTGGGAAAGCACTCCAGATCGAAGTTTACGAGAGGACAAGCGTGGAGAGCCAGCTATCCACTTCAGTTAGTACATTCGGACATCTGTGGTCCGATGCAAACACAGAGTCTTGGAAACAATTATTATTTTCTCACTTTCATAGATGACTTCTCTAGGATGTGTTGGATTTATTTCTTAAAGCACAAAGATGAAGCATTTGATTGCTTCATAGATTTCAGAAACAATGTAGAGAATCAAAGTGGGAATTATGTAAAATGTCTTTGGACAGATCGAGGAGGTGAATACTCCTCAAAATAATTTTTAAACTATTGTAAAGCAAGTGGGATCAAAAGGCAATTCACCACAGCCTATACCCCACAATAGAATGGTGTGGCCGAAAGAAAGAACCGCACCCTAGTTGAGATGGTGAGATCGATGCTTCAGACAAAGCATCTCACTAATATGTACTGGGCTGATGCTGTAAAAACAAGTGTATATATTCTAAATAGAAGTCCAACTTCTAGTTTAGATGGCATCACTCCTTATGAGGCGTGGTATGTAAAGAAACCAAATGTAAAGCACTTCAAAATTTTTGGTTCTTTAGCATATGCCCACATTCTTGATGAGAAAAGGAAGAAGCTTGATCCAAAAAGTCAAGCTTGTATATTTGTCGGGTATTGTGAGTATACAAAAGCATATAGGCTCTACAATCCCAAGACTCATAAAATTGTACTCTCCAGGGATGTAATTTTTGATGAAGGGGGAGAATGGGGTCATCAAGGAATTTTTGTTGATGATGAGTCCCAAGATGTAAATTCTTCACAGGTATAGCAGGTGTCTCCAAAGAACAGGAAAGGCACACCACCCCCTCCAAGATCAAGCAGTTCAAGTACTTCAACCGCCACTCCAAGTCCTTCTCCACAGAGATCAGTAAGTTCTTCACCAATGGACATTGACTCTCCATCAAGAGGCGGAAGAACTTTACAACATCATCCATCCTTTCGGATGTTGGATCAAAATTTCCAGAGAAGATTCACTAGAAGCCAAGCTAGTGAAATGAATACAATTTTGCAGCAACTTGAAAATTTGCAATTGTATGGGGATGATGACTCCCAAGAACCTAGAGGAGATGAAGTCAATTATGCTTTATTGACTAATGCACAGCTAGAGCCAACTAGCTATGAGAAGGCATGTACTCAAAATATATGGCAAGAAGCCATGAAAGAGGAAATAACCTCTATAAAAAATAATGATACATGGGAGCTAGTAAAGCTACCCAAAGGTAAAAAATGTGTTGGATGTAAATGGGTCTACAAGACCAAGTACAATGCTGATGGAAGCATTGAGAGGCATAAGGCGAGACTAGTAGTAAAAGGTTTTACTCAGAAATATGGCATTGACTATGAGGAAACCTTTGCTCCTGTTGCAAGACAAGAGACAATCAGATCAATTCTTTCCTTAGCAGCCCATAAAGGATGGAATGTTCAACACATGGATGTAAGGAGTGCTTTTCTGAACGGATACTTGACAGAAGAGGTATGTTCAACAACCTCAAGGTTTCCAAGAACAGGGAAAAGAGAACCTTGTTTACAAATTGAAGAAAGCACTTTATGGCCTCAAGCAAGCACCAAGAGCTTGGTACTCACACATTGATGGCTATTTCAGTGAGTATGGATTCACAAGAAGCAAAAGTGAACCAACTCTGTACTACCTAAAGCATGGAGTAGACATTCTCATAGTTTGTTTGTATGTGGATGATCTAATATTTACGGGTAGTAACAACAAAATGAATATGGAGTTCAAAAAATCCATGATGAAGCAGTTCGAGATGAAAGATCTTGGTCTAATGCGATACTTCCTAGGCATGGAAGTGCATCAATCAAACAAAGGGATATGTCAACACAAGTATGCTTGAGACATGATAAAGAAATTTGCCATGGAGCAGTGCAAATCAGTTGCAACTCCAACTGGACATGGGATCCAATTGAGCAAGGACGACGGAGCATCAAAGGTTGACATGACCACTTACAAAAGCATGGATGGGAGTCTGATGTTTCTCACCAACACAAGGCTCGATATTCAATATGCTGTTTCTCTAGTCTCAAGGTCTATGGCTAGTCCTTCTGAGCTGCATCTACAAGCAACTAAAAGAATATTGAGATATGTAAAAGGTACATTGGATTTTGGAATCCATTACCAAAAATGTAAGTCTGTAAAATTAGTTGGCTTCAAGTGAGGTTGATTTGGGCAGCAGTATAGATGACAAGAAATCTACATCAGGGTTTTTAGTCTAGGATCAGGACTAATTACATGGAGTTCCAAGAAACAAACTGTTGTAGCATTGTCATCAATTGAGGCTCAGTATATAGCCATCACACATGCTAGTACTCAAGCCCTATGGTTGAGAAAAGTTCTTGAAGAGATTGGAGAAAGTCAAAGTGGTCCAACTTGATTGTATTGTGATAACATAAGTGCCATTCAGTTGGCATACAATCCAGTCCACCATAGCAGATCAAAGCATTTCGATATGAAGTATCACTTCATTCGAGATATGGTGGAACAACAAATAGTTGAGCTTCAACATTGTAACACTTTGGATAACATTGCAGACATCTTCACCAAAGGTATAGCTAAAGCTCAATATATAAAACTGAGAGACTGTATAGTCAGTCCTCTCAACTTTAAGGGGGAGAATGTTGGAAATAAAGCTAGTAAAAAGACCAAAAAGGAGTAAAAAGGTGTAAAAAATTTGTTTCAACTATAAGCTTTGGATCTTACCCCTTTTACCTCCTTGGACGGCAGTTGACTGGACAGGTAAGTTTGACTTGGACGACAGTTGACTGGGCAGGATTGGACGGAAAGGGCATCAAGGCGAACCAACTCAATTTCCTTTTTCCCTTTCCTCCCCATTTCTTCTATTTCCCTAACTTCCCTATATTCCCTAAGTTCGGTTAATACTACGAGTATATATTCCAATGTAACTGAGGTTTTCGAAGGTTGAATATAATATTGATTATCTAATTTTCGCTCCTAACTTCTCTCAAATCACATACTTGTCATGTCACTTTATGTATTAGCTTTGGAATAATTTTTAGTGATCCTTGAGATCATCATTTTTTGTTAGCATAATAATATTTATGATAGGAGAGCGAGGAATTTCACACCATACACTAATGTTCCAATCCCATTTGCGAACTTTAACATTTAATGTGGTTGAAGTTTGGTTGGTGAGAATGTTTGGTCCACAAAGAGCCCATCAGGGTTTAATTCCCTTGGGTGCCATGATAATATGTTTGTTGTAATATTGTTATGTGGTTG
Organism: Wollemia nobilis; assembly: GCA_028583015.1. NCBI lineage: Eukaryota > Viridiplantae > Streptophyta > Pinopsida > Araucariales > Araucariaceae > Wollemia > Wollemia nobilis. The sequence goes on along the minus strand of JAQPPZ010002170.1, from coordinate 8,730,814 downwards.
GTCAAAACACAACTCTCCCTCATTCTTTACACTCTTTATCCATCCAATTTTCTTTCATATATGATTGAATTAGAAACAATAAGGCGATCATTATATCCTCATATTGATAGGTCTCAATTGAATGGATTTTGAAAATAAAATAAAACAAAATAAGATTTGGTAGGTTTAGTTGTCAATTGCTTCTTTTCAGTGTTCCACGGGGACGCGTCCCCCACCCTGAGGGACGCGTCCCTCAACACGGGGGGACGACATTGGGGATGTTTCCCCCCGTCCCCCTTTTGGGGGACGACTGAGAAACTTCCTCGGGGACACTTGAGGCCTATGGCCTCCCGTCCTCGGGACGTCCCCTATTTTGGGGTGTCCTTGGGGACAGCCAGCCATCCCCGGGGACGACCGGGTCCCTTTAGGGACGCTTAGGCCGTCCCTAGGGACGGTTGGGCTTGACTGGGGACGGCTAGGAACCTTTGGAAGGTGCCTAGCCGTCCCTAGGGACGGCCTGAACGTCCCCAAAGTGACCCAGCCTTCCCCCATGGCTGGGTGTCCTCAGCCAAAAGAAAAACTAAAAAAAAAAATTAAAAATGAAAATTTAATTTGTTCTTTAGTACATTGTTGAAAATGACGACTTTTTCCACAAATGAAGATTAAAGCAAAAGTTACAGTATTCTAACGCAAGTCTTCAGCCAATCTGTTTTATGAAGATTAAAGCAAAAGTTACAGTATTCTAAAATTACAAGTGAGGGATAAAGATTGTTGATATAATAAGCGGAGATCACTGAATAACATAAAGAATATCAAAGAGAGACCCTACTCATACTAGTGAAAATTACTTAGAAAGAAAGGAAGTTTCTTAATGTCCGCAGATGATCAAAGCAGGTATTTGGACTCAAATACTACATTGTGTAACAACTGTCTGGAGAGAGCTGGAAATAGTGTTCCAAAGAAAAACCAAGAACACAAAATTAATAAGCATAAATTTACAAAATCCCTCTAAACAAGGTTAATCAAAATCTTTTGAGAAGGAAGTTGACACGGGAAAAAATAGTTAAATTGTAGGATGTTAAAAAGTGAAACAAGCAAGTTTTACAGGACTCAGAACAACGTGCCTCTTGATTGCATTTTTGAAAACATTTTTAGATCATGGCTTTGCATGTCTTAATTCAGGTTCATAATTCAGAAAATCATGTAAGGTAAAAACATGATGAAGCTTCTATTGCTAACTCTTACTGGAATGGCACTTTATTTGGTGGGGAAAAGAGCCTGGTCCAAAATGCTTCTATTGCTGATTTATCTAATGTTCAAGAATGAAAATTTTGTAAAACAGTTAGCATCCAATTAGATTCATATTCACTGTTTTGCTTTTACGTGTGTTCCTTTGTTGCTATAAATGGTTATTGATTTGCTGTAAAGTGGCCTAAATTGTTTGCTTTCCAATCACTCCCATTGAGAAAATACAGATGAGGAATGCTTGGCATCAACTTGTCTTATTCTTACAAAGAGACAAATCCCATTGAGTTTAGGTCCTAGGACATCGACTTCAATGAGAAAATTGGAACTTTTGCTTTAGGACATTGACTTCAATGACAAATCCGCTTATTTTAGAATACTGTTAACTTTTGCTTTAATCTTCATAGAATACTGTAACTTTTACTTTAATCCATTCTTTATGTTCTTTAGTACATTGTTGAAAATGATGACTTGTAAAAGCTGAATAATGTGGCATTCATAATAGCAACTAATTTGGTTATTGGTAGATTGCACTTGATATCCTTGGTTGAACCTTCAAGTTATATTTGTTGAAACAATTAAATGGTTGCACTTAGTAACTAATATCAATATGAATATCCTAATATGATTTTTGTTGTGTGTAGAATTCTGAATGTGTAGATTATTCTAATTTTCTAAACAATTTCAATTTTCATAGTATTATACCAGCCGTCCCCAAGCCGTCCCCTAAAATCGGCCTGTTGTCCCCCGTCGTCCCTCGAAACGCGTCCCCCCGTCCCCTCGTCCCCCAGGCTCGTGGAACCTTGCTTCTTTTCAAGCTGTTTGGAAGCATAGTAGAGTCTTCAACTTCTTTATGCTAGGTTTGTTTTGGCTTTGCATTGGAAAATCTCCCACCCCTCCCAAAGGCAATCGGAGCTAGGGTATGCTTTGCCTTTGCACAGGAAAATCTCCTGCCCTTTATAGTGAAAACCAGAGTGAGTGTTTGCTTCGCCCTTGTATAGGAAATTATTTATTCCATTCTAGTGGATACTGGAGCTAGTGTTTGCTTTGCCTTTACAAAGGAAATTCTCCCATTGGTTCCATTGGAGAAAATTCTCCCGCCCACTTTGCCTTTCATAGGAAACTTTCTTGCCTATTTCAGTGAAAGCCAAAGCTAGGTTTTGCTTCGCTTCTGCACAAGAAATTCTCCCACCTATTATAATGGATATATAGGAGCTAGTGTTTGCTTCGCCTTTACATAGGAAATTCTCTTTCCTATTATAGCAGAGTTAGGGGCTAGGGTTTGTTTTGTCGTTGCATAGGAAATTCTCACCCTTTATAGTGGAAATTGGAGCTAGGGTTTGCTTTGCCTCTACATAAGAAATTCTCTTGCCCATTATAGTGGAAATTGGAGGTAGGTTTCTCTTTACATTTGCACATGAGATTCTCTTGCCTATTCTTGTGGAAACCAAAGCTAGAATTTGCTTTGCTTTTGCATAGAAAATTCTCCGAGGAAATTTCTCCCCCCTGCACTTGTTGAAATAGGAGGTAGAGTTTGCTTCATCTTTGCAAAGAAAATTCTTCTTGCATGTTCTAGCTAAACTACTCTAGGGTTTGCTATGCTTTTATGAATAATATTCATCTTCCTTGTTTTGGATAAGATCAAAACTAGGGTTTTTGATCTAACATGGAAAGTCCACCTTTGCATGCTCTTTGAATAGTGTTAACTTCCAAAGTCAAGTACAAGTGCCTTACCGAATGGATTGTGAAGGTTGAGCATCATGTCATTGAGCTTAAGCGACATATATCACAATTCCAAAACTAGCTTCGTAGGAAATACACACTACCATTGAGGCCCTACAAAATTAATCTGAGTAAAAGGTGAAAAGATCGTCAAACTAGAGCTCTTAGAATAAATTTAGGTTGGCATATCATATTTAGGTTGAAATTAAAATGCTGGTCAAGATTTATTGTTATCAGGCGGCTAGCTATTCGGGGTATGTACTATGCTATATATTCAGCTGCAATGTATATCGATGTAGTGCAATGTAATGAAGCTTTTATGGTATCAAAGCCACATGGTGATGGCTCGAGCAGAAGAATATCTCTTGAAGGGATGGTGAGGACATCCTTCTACCCTCCTTCATAGTGGAAAATAGTGAGTTCCAGTAATTATTAAGAGGGCGAATCAGGATATCTTCATTGCTCCTCTTGGAATTATTGGTTGCTTCCTATCTTAGCTGGAACATCAGGCGCTGTTTCTTTGTCATAATCCTTTGCCTTTAGCAACTTTATGTTAGCTCGAATTTTTGCCCTTTTTAAGGTTGCAAGAGATTTTTAGTATGTGATTATATAATATCCTTGGTGTCTCATGATTTCAAAGAGTTAATGGAATTCATGTATTTGACTTGGATGAGAAAATATATGTTTTTTAATCAATAGGTGTTTGCGGAGGATTTCCTTCCATTCTTGTTAATAATTTGATAGTCCTTTGAGACCATATCTTTGGGCATTATGGATTTTGAAAATGAGAAAGCTGCAAGGGCCATGCCTCTGTTGTTAACACTATGTACACTATGTGATTGATGAAAGCCATTGATTGTCATGCATGACTAAATATGTTTTTTTGTTTTTTTAAAGTAAAGTTTGTTTTTGATTAGGATAAAGAATGGGTTTTGAAAGGGTCCTGGTCCCTTGTACAACAAAGATGCCTTCTATGTCTCGCAACCACAAACAGCCAAACTTTTGCCAAGATCACAGAAAGCCAAACTTTTGCCAAGATCACAGAAAGACAAACTTCTGCCAGGATTACAAAAAGCCAAATTTTTGCCAAGATCACGTAAAGCCAATTTTTTTGCTAGGATCACAGAAAGCTAAACTTTTGCAAAGATCTCAGAAAGCCAAACTTTTGCCAAGATCACAGAAAGCCAAGCTTTGCCAAGATCACAAAAAGCCAAGCTTTGCCAAGATCATAGAAAGCCAAACTTTGCAAGATCACAAAAAGCTAAACTTTTACCAGGATCACAGAAAGCCAAACTCTTGCCAAGATGACAAAAAACCCAACCTTTTCCAAGATTACAAAAAGCCAAACTTTTGCGAAGATCACTCATCAAATGCAATACCACACTCAACAAAACCTGTATTTTGGCAAAAAGCCAAACCAAAGTTTCGAGATTGTCCAAAGACGTCAGGGTCTTCAAAGACTCCAAAATCTTCAAAGGCTCCAAAATCTCCATCTGCTTTGTTGCTTTTTCTTTCTCGTCTGCCATCACATCTTCGCTAAATTCTTTTCCTTGTAATTCTCAAATTGGAATGGTCTCTTCTTATAACATTGTTGGCAAGTGCGTTTGTTGTCTTGTTAACTTCTCGACAAATGTGGGAATATTGTACATGTGAATTTTTTAATCAATTCATTCATTCTGCCCAATATGATATGGAGATGTATTGAATCGACTTTTTCTCCTTGGAGAGAAAGCATTTATAATGAGGGAAGAATCTGCATATGTGCAGGTGTCTTATACATTGTTCTATAGTTAATTTCAGTTTAATCTTGCATGCTAGTGCTTCTGCCACATTGTTGGAAGCAATTCCCAGGTTGATGCAATACTTGAGTGCAAGTGTCCCATCTTTACTCATGATTACTCCCCCTACAGTTGCTATTCCTGGATTTGACTTAAGCGCCTAGTCAAAGAACAAAGCAGGATAATGTGGATTTAGGTGCCTAGTCAAAGAACAAAGCAGGATAATGTATCTTTGGTATGGCTAAATATGTTGTGGGTGGTGTCAAATACAAATCAGATAATGCAGATTTTAACTATGGAGATCCCGAAGAGCTTGATGCTCTGTTCACCTCTAATGAGGACGAGGATCAATTCTTTGAGCCATTGGATCGAATCCTAAGGTTTCTTCTTCCTTGGTAATTAATCACCTGTTTACCTCTTATGAGGATGAGGATCAATTTTTGCTCAAAGAAACTTGCATTAATCACCTGTTTAGCTCTAATGAGGACGAGGATCAATTTTGAGGGCTTTAACAACCAACAAGAAACCTTTAATTTTGCCCATAAAAATCTACTAGAATGAGATGCTCATGTGTCTTTAGATGGAGGAACTGTAGGAAGCATTGCATAAGTGATAGTTGCTTGAAAAGACAAACGGGTAGCTATTCGTGACAAAAAAACAATGATTCGTGAATCCCCTTGTTCATGGCGTTCTCAGGCCCCAAGAGGTAATAGTAGCATCTTTGTCACTTGTAGGAACTATAATGAGGTGATATGGTCTTCCTCGGGTATATGCTAGGATGTTATTTATTTATAGGATCTTGTTTTATCCTAGAAACAATGAAAGCCCTAAACGAGCTCTTCCTCCTGTCAATGTTTACTTTTGGGTTTTTGCTTTCAGGTATAAGACACTTCGATCAGGTGGTGTGGCTTGTCTCATTTGAAACTACCTTAGTCAACAAGAGTTATTGATAGAGTAAGATGTGCACTCCAGATATGAGGTTTTAGATCAAGAGGGACCCATCCTATCATCGAGACATCTTCGTAGTACTATGTTATTTTCCTCCAACATCCTTGTCATCCACCTTGATGGTGACCCGTACTTGGATCTGTACCTGAATTTTTGTACATATTCATCATTGGGCAATGCCATTATTTTAGGTGACTTCCATACCTTCAATGGGACCCACCAAGCAACTTTTGATGATCTTATGGAGGACAAGTTTTGTCTCTTCGAAATCGACCCCATGGATCTTGCATTCAAGAGGATCTTTGTAGATGAGAAGCATTCTGTTATCACTCACTTATGGAAACATTTGATTTGATTGTGCGAGTCACATCGTCTCTTTGTTCTCAATGGGATTCCTTAGTTTCTCAACTCCTTCAGGTTCACTTGTTTTCTGCATGTAGAAGGTGCGAGTGTGGTAGACTGTGTAATTACAAATAGGACCTTGATTTTTTATATTCACAACTTTTAGCTTTCTAGTCGGCTTCCCTTTGCTGATCATGCAAATTTGACTCTCTGTGGCATATTTTCAGTGGTATATTTGTATGATGGGATTTCATTCCACTTTAATACCTAGTTCTCCTTGGCGTCTTTCTCTTTTACCTGTCCATCTTTTCATATTCCATCACCTAGTCCTACTAGCTATCCCATGATTCATTTTGATCCTTGTTTTGTTGATGATTAAACTGCTAGCCTCTTCCAATTGATGTACCAATATTACTCTCTTAATTCCATCACAATGACAACCAAATATGAATTTTTGTCACTTATGTTACAAGATGGAGCCCTTAACTGCTTTCCCCACACTTTTCCTCAGCCAAAGGCTGTTTGTCACATTGTTGCTTGTCCCTTCAATCGTTGGTATCATAAAGAATGTAAGTCCATGCATTGAAAGCTTTGTTTTGCTCTTATCCACAAGCCTACAACTATGTATTCCATGCCTTATTCGACATAAGAAATGAGAGTTTCTTGTGGCTATGCGTTGTGATCTTCTAGATGCTCATCATCACTCTCCCAAAGCCTTTTGGCACACTCTTCTTCCTCAAAATCCCCTCCTATGTGCAGTGATAACAAGTCCAAGGTCTCCTATACTAATTCTTTATACTTTTATCCTAGGGCATTCGACCATTCATTACAACCCCCCCACCTCCCAAACTCACCCATGCACACACACTTATCTCACTTCCTCCCTCCAGATAAAATCAAAAGAGCTATAATAAACTATGCACCAGCAAGGCTAATGATTTTGAGGGATTTTATTCTGAGTTCCTGAAATATTGTGTTGATGCTATTGGCTATCCCATTGGAGAATTATTCAATTTGGTTGTTTCTTCTGGCTTCCCTTCCCCTTGGTCACAACATATTTTCCACCCCATTCACAAATTTGGGAACTTTTCAGATCTGAATAACCTAGAGAATTATCATGATTGGGCACACATTTTCTAATATTTATGGCACAAGTTTGAATATGAAACTCTTGTAACTACTAGATCAGTGCAAGCTTAGAGCAAAAGGGTAGGCTGGTTTAAGAAGGGATAATTAGATTATTGATCATGTTTTCACTTGTAGGGCTATTATTTAGGAGGCTCGTCGACTGTTTTCTAAAGTACTTTGCTATATTGTGGACTTTAGAAAGGCCTTTGACATTATTTCCAAGCATTATTTGTTTCAAACTACATGACATCAACATCTCAAAATTCTTTATCATTGCCATCAAGAAACTATACGAGGTAGTTGTTGGTCGTTTTTGGACAGCTTTTGGTTTCTCACAGGATGTCTAGAGCACCATTGGCATCAAACAAGGATGTCCTCTTTCTTCTTCACTCTTTGGGATCTACATTGATAAGCTTTAAGAATTTATTTGTCAAAACACATGTTGATGATGGTTGCCTTCCATATCATGTCTTGATAGTTATAATAATTTTTGCAAATGATCTAGTTCTCCTTGCTCATACATCTCAAGGCTTGCAAAGATAGGTGGATGCTCTTGCTCACTTTTTAACTTAAAACAATTGACAGTCAACCTTGGCAAGATTAAGGTGATGATATTGAACACATGAAAGAGTACCCTTTCTAAGTTTTAGTTCTTCTATAAGGGTGAGTCGATTAAGATCACCGTTGCTTACACCTACTTGCAAATTTAGTTCACACGCCCTTCCCTTAATCTTGAGCTAGCTCAAAGTTGTGGATTTGAAAGGGATACACATCTCTTAGTCTTTGAATGCCAATGTTTGTTGCAATACTTCCTAGACATACCTACAAAGATGTGTCTTTGATTCCATCATCAAACCCACTATCCTTTATGGATTTGAGATTTAAGGTCCAAAATTAGGGTGAGTTGATTGGGTCACATTGAGAGGGTCCAAACTATTGTGTTTCAACAATTTATCCAATTTAAAATAATAGTTCTCCAATGTATTGTTCAGGCTGAGTTGACGCTCATCCACTTTGCATTGAGAGCATCTTTAGAATTAATTTTCAGCTTCATTGCCATAGATCCACAGGTGATTGCACCTCAGGATAAGAGAAATTCCCATTTTTGGTGCTCTTCTCCTCATAATGGATAACCTCTAGGAGAAGTTTTGGTCATCATCTTAGATGGTACTTGGAAGTTATTTCTTTTCTCTAGTTAGTCAACTTCTCCATAGATCTGATACCTCCATTCAAATACTCTTTGAATGCTGCTCCTTACCTCCCTCCTGCTAAGAAGGTGATTAATCAAGCAGTCAAAAAATATGTTTATCAAAGATGATGTTTGTCAACAATACATTCATATCACCTGGGTCGCTGCATCTCATCTTGTTAGTCCTAAGTTGGCCTTCTACATTAAACATTTCATGAGGATTGAGAATGGCATTATTACTTGTCCTAATTATATCCAGTGACATTTGACACACAACCTTAGGATTCCTCTTGGTCAGAGCATAGATTGCTCACATTTGTTGTGAGTTGAGACAAACTACCATGCTCCTCAAAAGGATAGGGTATGTTGTCTTTGCTCTCTTTGGAAGGTGGAGACTAAAGAATATTTCATCTTCAGGCTTTAGTTTTTCGTATGAGGTTTGAGGGAGGTACTATTGCTTATATAGAGGCTTAGGTGGATCGCTTGTTACCTTTTACAACTATCTTGACCAAAGATGCTTGGATCTATACATTAAGGAAGCTATTGCTCTTTGGAGATTGACTACTCACCTAATCTCCTCATTCTCACTCTATCTCCATTGTTGAGAGTGACAAGCGTTCATTTGAAGCTACAACTCTTTACATTGTTAATGACAAATTTGTGCGCCATTGTCTACATACGAGAGTGGCTACTAGGGATTCGGTTCTTCCATTTAATTGCATGCAGTGGGACATGACTACAAATCTCTGGCATCGGGTTTCAATAACGACTTACTATTTTCCTATCTTCTTCTATTATTTCAATGGCGATGAATGCTACAAGAGTCTTGATTTTTCCGATTTTTTTGGCGATTTTGGCCATTTTTTTGAAAAATCGGGAATCACGATTTTTTGCCGAAAAATTGGCCGCTGGCCCAACGGGTGGAGAAACAGTAGAAAGTTATTTTTTTTCAATTTCCTTCATTTTTACCTGTTGCAAACTAGAGAAAGGGGTCTGCCTACCTGCTACCACACCAAACCAAACACACTAGGGCATCCTAACAGCGGATTTTTTGCAGTTTAAAGGAATCTGGCAGCCGCCAACAACCGCCCAAGTAAAAAGTTAAAACCAATCACAATCATTATTTAAGTTAATTTGTTGGTGTTTTATTCAGCCTATGAGTTGTTGAAGTCCCATATTAGTATTTGTAGCATCCTTTCTACACCAAAATGCAAACAAGGAGAAAAATTCAGTTCAGATAGTGAAGGTATTAATGGTTTTGCCGTTGAGGTTTCGGTGCGCTGCCTCCTCGACCCCTCAAGGTGCGCTGCTCCTCGACCCCTCAAGGTGCGCTGCTCCTCGACCCTGCAAGGGGGCTCCCGCCCCCTTGACCCCCGAGTGTTAGCAACCAAGGCACAAGAAGAAGCACGAGCACAACGACAAAGAGAGACTAGAGCTTCTGCTAGGGCAAAGGTCAAAGGCATTCAAAGATCTTGAGACATTGTATTTGTCATGACTCATGACACATTTTGTAATTTGTACCTGTTTTATATTATAAGCAATACAAGAATATTTGAATTTTGGACCTTAAAATTTCTTTATTTAAGGTGTGTTTTGTCACCTTCATGTGTAGTTTAAGGCTTTAAGCTTGTAACGCTTGCTGTTTTCATGTGTAGTTTAAGCTTACAGTCTTACATCATTAATATTTGATTTGCAGAATGTTAATTCATTGCCATATGAATGATTTTTTTTTTCAATGAAAAATTGTGTTTTCATAGTTTTTGCCAATTCCCAAATTTTCTCCATTCTTTTTCCAGCCCAATTACGATTTTCTCTACTACATAACTACACTAATGACAGTCACATTGATATGATAATTTTTTTCTTTTATTTGATAGCTTGTTTATTCTCATCTTTAGTATTTAGTTTCTTCAGCAATTTGATTTTAGGTCACCCTCAGGTTGATTTCTTTGTAAGTCACATTGTTTTGTTTTTGTGTATGCTAGTTTCCTGGCATATCAGTATGTATTGTTGATCTTAGTATCTCTATATTGATGTGATTTTAATTTTAATATTTTCATGTACTTTCATATAGCATTCTGTTATGAATAGTGTAAATGAACTTATAACAATTCTTTCACCATTGAATGTTTGGGTCATGCTTGATGATGGACTGGTTAACAGAAGACCTTGTGAGGCAATGGCATATATGCCAGCGAAGAATGTGGAGACATCGACAAAGGCACTTAAGCATAAACAGTATATGAAATTAACTGTTCAAGCTTAGTGAGTATGTCGTTATGTCTTTTGTCAGAGACTTCTTCCTATGAGGAAGCTGTTGAGTTCCAGTAACTGGAGTCAGCAGTTCATGAATAAACTGCAAGACAGTTTGTAAAGTTTCTTTTTGTTTTGCATTCGGAAATTACTAATTTGTTGTCTAACATTGCCTTTGAAAAATGTTTTTATGCTAAGTCATTTGGTTATGATATGATTTTTTACATGCCTTAGCTGTTTATAGTCCATTTTAAAGTAAATATTAAGTACATTTTTAAGGTGATTTAAGGTTTAGATCCGTAGAAAGGAGACCATCAAAGTCAAAGAAGTTGAAAGTCTTTAAAATTATTTCCTTAACAGAACGTGTCTTGCTCACGGGCATTTTTTGTTGAAGCATCAAGTCAAAAGCAATATTTTGGAAGACTCAATGTTTGAAGAGTGTTCTGATCCACAACTTTGAAATTGAAGTGTCTTAACTCCAAACAGTTAGCATAAAGCTATTGCATGCGAGTTTGATGAAGGCATTCAGTGGAAGATGGCCATTGAGTTAAACTGATTAAATTTTTTGTAATTTGGGGGCTGAACTGGGCAATAAAGGTTTAACATTGTAGGATTATGTGAGGTACTGGAAAATGAAACTTCATTCAAAAGGTGTCTCACAGCAAGAATTAGTGTGGAATTATTACAGAGAACTCAGCTTGCTGAAAGAGATTCAGTTTCTACTACTATGAAGAGCGATGGAACTATTCTGATTGAAGAGAGGAGAGAATAGATGTTGACTAAATGTTATGTAAAAACAATTCAGAATGTACACAGTTCACAACTTGACAATTAAAAGGTGTTTACTTTCTTCTCCTGTGAATATTAATGGAACTTTTGTGATTCAAGAGAGGAGAGAAAAGATGTTGACATTATGTTATTCAACAAAATTTAGGATGTACAATGTAGCATCATTTCAGGATATACACAATTCACAACATGACAAGGATGATTTTATAATGAGAACAAGATCAAAAGCAATGTAAATAAATTCTGTAATAGCTGAACGTTATATTTGGTGTGAATACATTGCATTATAAATTTCATAGCCTGATGTTTTGGGGGTTAAATATTTGAGTCATGTTTTGAAGATTGATCAGGAAAAAGTGACATGGAGTTGAGAACTTCGGTCTCATTATAACTGGGAACAAAGTCAAATGATAATGCAAACATGGGGCCAAAATATTTTTCTGTTTTTTAAGCCTATAATTGAGCTAAGAGCTTCCTGAAGCTGCATGAATTGTGAGGTATACTCATTTAGCAGTTGGCAACATGGTTTGTTGTGAAATAACAAGGGTTTCTCTTGTGCTGTTTCAGATACTATATACAGTTGAGAACTATGAGATTAAAATATGTTTGCCAAAGTTCAAGAAATTGCATTAAAAAAACCACCAAAATAAGCAGTAAGGGTTAGAGTTGCAAATGTTAACGTTATAAAATCCAGATGAAGGAAAGTTTTGGTCAATGCAGAAATTCATGGGGCAGAATCAAGGCACTAAGTCCAAGAATGGAACTCAATGACACAGCTATATGAACTATAATGACAAAGCTAAACAATGTTTATTTTGTTTTATTTTTAAATTTTAATTCCAGTGAACACTATGAAAGGAAAATGTAATGATGAAGTGGAGTTTTTTGGGTTAAAAAAGTGTGACATGTTAAAAGTATTGCAATGAACTTGTGGAAAACAACAGTGATAAGCAGCAAAGCCAAAGATGTAACAAAGTTGCTATAGCTAGAAATGAAGATGGATAATGCTTGTTCAGACATGAAATAATTACTAAGTGAGAGGATATTGGATTAATGTTTGTTCTCCAGTTGTGAAATCAATTTTTTTTTGGGACAAAACATCATGAAGTAAAGTTCTTTAAGGTTCTTTGAAGATGCTAAAATTTGAAGAAAAGCTAATTTACTAAAGCACAAGAAAAATGGGAGTGTATCTATTTTTATTATTTTTAATTTTAGATTTTTTTTTTTTGGAAATGAAGACGCAGAATACTGGTGGAATGCTTCTAGAAACTATGGAAATTTCCTAATTCAGTATTATTTAATCAGGTAAATGAGACAAGGAATTGGAGGAAAAAATGTTTTTGATTTTGGATATCTATCTATCTATCTATCTATCTATATAAAATCTGAAATGTGAATTATGCTTTTGAAATACATTTTAAAAGAACAGGAAGACAGGTTTTCAAGAACAAATGATGATTTTTTTTCCTTTGTGTGGGGGGAGGGCAGAATAAAAGAGTAGACTATGAAGGTTATAAGGACTTTGCAAAACGTTGATAAAGGATCATTTGAGAACACTAAACTTATTTGCCTTCAAAATCATAATCAAGATAAACGTCTCATGTCCAAAAATAAGAGCTTACACATTTGGGAATCTAATTTGGTTGATAATAACACATTTTATTATGTGATGTTGCACAAGGTGAGATGATTCACCTCTTGTTAGATTTTTGTAGCTTTTAGTTTAGAGATATCAGAGCTGTTTTTTGGGGCTCCTCCATGCTATTTCAACAAGATATAGTTGTGGATATGAGATAATTTATTCGATTTTGTGGAGTAAACAGCCAAAACAAAAGATAAGCTATTAGGGTGTAAGCAAGTTAGTCAGGCCTGATTAAACATTGGATTTGGTCACTTGTTTGAACCCTGTGTGGTAGGATGGAACTATCATGAGTGTTGTTATTGTCAGCTGTTACTAAGGTCTTCTTACATATGTGCTACATGTACTTTGTGAAATAAAGCTTTCCAGCTTGGGAGGGCATGCAACATATCTAATTAATGTTGTTAAGGGTTATTGTGAAGAGAAATGCCCTTTTGTTTGTGTGGCTTTTTGTGTATTTATTTTCGCTTTTACCCTCTCACCTATAGAGACCCAAAAATCTATTTTTTGTTTTCTGAAATATATATTTACTTGGATATTTCCTTTTGTATACCTTCTTTGTATTGTAGACAGGCATATTGAGATATCCTTAATAGTTGAACCAGTTTTGATATTATGTGTTTAATTGTAAATGCACGCAAAGTGTTTGACGAAACGTCCGTGCATATATTTTAATGTTGTAAGTGCAATTTAATATTGTACGTAAAGAATAAAGTCATGTAAAGTCATATTAAATCATGTAAGTCGGCTAAATAAGCTATTTCGTCCTGTAGTGCAAATGAAATGTAAATGCAAAGCAAATGCACATAAAATGTAATTTGAGGGTAGTTGCAAGGTAGTTGGAGAAAGTAACTACTTGGTGGGTGTATAAATAAACCCCCCCTCATTCATTAGAGTTGCTGGAGATTGGTATGTGTGAGGATTGAAGTCTATGGGCAGAATGCAGTCTAGCGTGATGTGTAGCCATGAGGGATGTTCAGCCTAGGGTTGAATGATGGATACCTAGAGGAGATATTGCAGGGCATTCATGCAGATTGATGGAAAAGTGCAGTCCAGTCCTGTGTACAGCCATGGATATGCTGGCTGTAGATTGTATTTATGAAACTGTAATGCTGTATCACACATACCATTATTAATATAGAACTGCTGTAATTACTGTTAACTGTCATTGCTGTATTTTCTACCATTACTGCTGTTATTAATGCTGTTGCAGGATTTTTTGTACACTATTATTGCTATACTACAATGCTTGCAGATTTGTAATTTATTACGTGGAAAGGGAACTGTTGGGAATATGTAAAAACCCTTTCTACATTCTGGCGCCGTTGCTTTACGAAGTTGGGTCCAATATTGGTGACATAGGGTTTGAAGAAGTGAAACCCTTGGAAAGACGGGCAAACGAAAACAACGCAGCGAATAGGCACAACAGTTAGACGTCGAAGCAGTCGGCTAGAAGTACTTGATGGGTAGCACTACCTGACGGATAGAAGTACTTGACGGATAGAAGTACTTGATGGGTAGCACTACCTGACGGATAGAAGTACTTGACGGATAGCAGTACTTGACGGGTAGCACTACCTGACGGATAGAAGTACTTGACGGATAGCAGTACCTGACGGGTAGCACTACCTGACGGATAGAAGTACTTGACGGATAGAAGTACTTGACGGGTAGCACTACCTGACGGATAGAAGTACTTGACAAATTGCGCATACCTGACGGGTAGCACTACCTGACGGATAGAAGTACTTGACGGCTAGCAAGACCTGACGGCTGGCACACCTGATGGCTAGCCCAGTTTGCCTGATGTCTAGTCCGGTCCGTCTGACGTCTACAACAGCAGAATACGTATATCAGTCAGTTGCTGAAGAGTAGAGTCCAAGAGCAGAGCAAGGAGGAAGTGACCGACACATTGCTGATAGGAACGAAAGAACGAGTACAAGGACAACCAAGAGTCAAGGAAAATGTTGATTGATGCAGAGATATGTTGAGTGGATGGTAACACCTGAACAAGCGGTAGGAAGGTTGCAGAGGAGTGCAGAGGACGGGAGTCAGGCACCAGAGCAACAACACGCGAGGGTTCAGGAAGGAAGACCAAGGCCACAATCGATATCCCTGCGAAGGAAGTCGCGAAGTAAGGAAGTTGAAAGATGATTGTTTGGTGAAAGTAAGATACCTAAGACTAAAAATACCCGACGAGGAGCAACATAGCAGAAACCCCACCAATGGATAACATAGACACCCAAGCATTGGAGAATTTGCCACTTTTCACAGAAGGGAAGGAAGACCCGATTAGGCATTGGAGAATTTGCCGTATGGAGTGGAAAGCGATTGGGCAGAACAATGAAGAAGATTGGAGGAGGTGGGTTCTTGCAACGTTTTGAGAATCTACAATAGACTGGTACATATACTTACCGCAAGTCAAGTTCCAAGCATGGGGAGAGTTACGTGATGTATTTGTGGAAGAATTCCGATCATATGATACTGACGAAAATTATAACATTCAAGGAGAAAAGGAGCCTGTTTGTTATTACAATCGAAGGGTGAGTAGATTGTTTGACTATATGGAGAAAGGCCACTCAGAGAAATAAAAAATTATGTGGTTCATAGATGGACTTCTCCCCATGTATGAAAGGAAGATGAAGGTATTTCCTCCAAGATCATACCAAGAGGCTTTGGATTATGCCTTGACTTGGGAAAGAGATGCAAAAACCTCACCGATGAAGGAGACTCGGACAACTAGAGAATGCAGTCAGATGGCGACGAAGGAGACGTCTGAGGTGCAGACGTCTGAGCAAGAGCCGTCTGATGTGGAGATGTCTAAGGTGCAGACATCTGAGCAAGAGTCGTCTGAGAAGAAGACATCTGAGGTACAGACGTCTGAACAGGATCCATCTGAGGTGGAGACGGCCGAGGTGAAGTCTGAAGTGCATCTGTCGGAGGAGGAGCCGTCTGAAGAGAACTCGTCTAGAGGCTACACGTCTGAAATCTACCCGTTTGAAGGAGTTAGATGTCTGGCAAACCACTCATATGGCAGTTAGTCAGCCAGATGTCTGGCCTTCCAGCCCAGACGTCTGGCCTTCCAGCCCAGACGTCTGGCCTTCCAGCCCAGACGTCTGGCAGCCAGTAAGCCCAGACATCTGGCCATCCAGCCCAAACGTCTGGCAGTCAGTTAGCCTAGATGTCTAACTGTTTGGCCCAGATGTCTGGCAATCCGTCAGTCCAGACGTCTAGCCGTCGGACCCAGACGTCTGGCCGTCTGGTTGGTCGTCCGTCTGGCCATTTGTCCCAGACGCCTAGCAATCTGTCCAGACATATAGCCCATATAATTGCGACGTCTACCCTGACCCGTCTGAGACATCTACCTGTGTGCAATTTGTCCGAGACGTCTATCGGTTTGAGCCATCTAACCCGTTGTCCTAGACGTCTAGACATTGTACCCGTCAGACTTCTCAATCCGTCTGGTCTAATCCGTCAGAGACTAAGCTATTAGGGATTGTCGTCATAACTGTTGACGTTTGAGGCAGTGCAGTCAGAGGAGTTGCCGTTAGCAGTCAGTTGGATCAAGAAAGCAGTGAATTAGAGCTGAGAGGAAGCAGTTTCAAGGGATTGAGTGAAGGCTTACAGAAGGTTGCTGAGATGAAAAATTTAGTTTGGACATGGAGGCTTTTAATGGTTTTGCTTTTAAGGGAGCACGCGAAGGGCGCTGCCCCTTGACCCCGCAAGGGACGCTGCCCCTCGACCCTGTGAGGGGACTCCCGCCCCCTTGACCCCCGACACAGATGGCGGAGGGTGTTACCTGTCATGTTCATGATGTTGATGGCATTGCTCATGCTGATGATATGGCTTATTGCAAAAAGTGAAGTGCCTATTCAGAGAATGTTGATCATGCTGATGTTACACATACTTGTAGCAGAAAAAGGGCACAATCAGAGAATCAGATGTTGTGAGCAGTCTCAAGTGAAGGTCATTGCCAAAGATGTATGGAACAGGAACAAGAGGAAGGAGCGTGACAAGAGATCCTGTTATATTGCTTAGTACTTCTATTCCCAGTGTTTAGCTCGTGTCGTTGAGGACAACGACCAGTTTAGAGGAGGGGATAGATGTAGACAGGCATATTGAGATATCCTTAATTGCTGAACCAGTTTTGATATTATGTGTTTTATTGTAAATGCACGCAAAGTGTTTGACGAAACGCCCGTGCATATATTTTAATGTTGTAAGTGCAATTTAATATTGTACGTAAAGAATAAAGTCATGTAAAGTCATATTAAATCATGTAAGTCGGCTAAATAAGCTATTTCGTCCTGTAGTGCAAATGAAATGTAAATGCAAAGCAAATGCGATAAAATGTAATTTGAGGGTAGTTGCAAGGTAGTTGGAGAAAGTAATTACTTGGTGGGTGTATAAAGAAACCCCCCGTCATTCATTAGAGCTGCTGGAGATTGGTACGTGTGAGGATTGAAGTCTATGGGCAGAATGCAGTCTAGCATGATGTGTAGCCATGAGGGATGTTCAGCCTAGGGTTGAATGATGGATACCTAGAGGAGATTGTAGGGCATTCATGCAGATTGATGGAAAAGTGCAGTCCAGTCCTGTGTACAGCCATGGATATGCTGGCTGTAGATTGTATTGATGAAACTGTAATGCTGTATCACACATACCATTATTAATATAGAACTGCTGTAATTACTGTTAACTGTCATTGCTGTATTTTCTGCCATTACTGCTGTTATTAATGCTGTTGCAGGATTTTCTGTGCACTATTATTGCTATACTACAATGCTTGCAGATCTGTAATTTATTACGTGGAAAGGGAACTGTTGGGAATATGTAAAAACCCTTTCTACATGTATCGTAAATAGTTTGACCTTGAGGAGGAAGCAGACTATCATGAGAAGATATGTCATTTAAGGTTAAAAAGAGTTACTTTTGAACAAAAGGAGATGTCATTCCTGTCTTCTGTGGGATGATGCACATAGATGAGAGTGCCACATTTTAATTGCAGTCTTTATAGGCCACTTCATCTGTTCTTAGTTCAAGTGGATTCTTCTTCCTGCTTTGTCTATATATTACTGGATTTGGTGTACATGTTCTGTGGTTTAATTCCATTTGGTGGCTCCTTCATTGTTTGTTGTTACATTTTCTTTTTTTCTCTTTATTTTTCTTTGAGAGCTTTCCTTCCGCCCTCATACTTTCTAAACCCATATTGTTGTACTATCTAAACCCATGCTACAATGGTCATTTTTGGATGTTAATAAAATTTTATTTCCGGGAGCCTCAACCTTTGGATGATTCAAAGAGCTGTATACTGGGTTAACTGTAGAACATGGTAGCTTTTAGGGTAGTAGGTTGGCTTTTAGTGCCATAAATCCGCTCAATATTTATGCAAAAATACATACTAATGGTTAGTTCAACACTTCAATATTCTTTTCCTCTTCCAATTCTTCTGTCCCTGTTAAATGCACTAATGTTACAGACTATGTTGCATTGCATTAGTACCAGGCTGGTTAAGAAGGGATGTTGGTGCTTACTAGGTGAAAATTGTTTAGTTTCAATTTGTAGGTTTTAGGTGTTCTAGGGATTGGTGGATCATTAATTGCTGTTAGAATTAGTACTACTCTTTGTTCAGCATGCAATGCTAACGATTCTTTCTTAGGGAGGCAAAAACACGTAAACTAAGAAAATCACATAAGTTAGGAGAAGATTAACCAAACAAATAAAATCAAACCATGGCGTGATCCATTCTTATGATTGATAATATTTTACACATGCAGGCTTATGCTCCTGGAATATCTGACTTCTTTTTAAAAATATCCTTTTTTTTTTCAATTTTTAAAACTTTTTAGTTGTTTTGATTAGCTTTGTTGGAACTTATTTCATTTTTAGTTTTGACTTTTGCTATTTGCTTGATGTCCTTTTGTTTTTGGAATAAAGAAATATTGTTGAATTCAATTAAATTTCTAGAATCTCTTCACCATATATATTTATTTGTGTGCATGTCTTCTTATTTGAATTTAGTCAAATGGTTTTATAGAAAGATCATTCTAATAGACAAAATTCGATTTGACATGAACTTTGTCAAAGGGGTGAGAAATCCAACTAGGTGGATTTTGTGGAATATCATATTTAAGTTAAAATGAAAAACTTACTAAAGAGGGTCCTGTATACCAATCAGGCATGCTGTCTAGGATGGTGTCTAGAAAATAACCTGTTAGCCTTTTTACATTGATGTCTTAGTTTGCTATTAATAAATTTTTAGAATTATTGCCTTTTTCATCTGTCTTCTTATGTTTATCTTCAAAAACTAAGCCAGTTAGACATCAGTTTGAAAGAACAGCTTACTGATCATTTTTTCATTTGGGCCAGTTTGTTGCCAGACAGAAAACTGAAATATCTGGGTCAACAACCTCTCCAAGCTCTTACAGAATCGAAGGATGGAAATTCACTTTTGCTCTTTTGGTACTGGGAAGACTGCCTAAAACGCAGGTATCTGGAAGGTTGAATTTATTTGTCAGTTATTTATTCTGTTAGTTTGTCTAATTCTTTATATATTCTTTACACTTGTATTTCTTCTCATCGATAGAAACAAACTATTAAAGTTTACTTGAGTATTTGTCTCCTATATGCAGGATCTATCTATGCTGCAATTATTCATTCTGTTTTTATATATGAAAGTGCATGTCTGTTACTAATACATTTATTAATTCAGTAAATGCTGTCAGTTGCAATTGAATGCTTTGTAATATTTATAGATACATATAGAATTATATGTCCAACCGGTGCAGGTTTGAACGTTTTGTGGCTGCACTGGAAAATTCTTCCAAAGATACACTACCTTTTTTGAAGGACAAAGCAGTGAAGGTAGTGAGGAAACATTGTATTCTCTCTCTTCTTGAATTTTAGATTTTTTATAACTTTTTTCTTTAAATTGGTTATGTGGGATTGAAATGGGCCCCACCTGTATTACATGATGACCTCATAGTGGTACTGCAACAGCTTGGCTATTATGCATGTATTGCTTGGCAAGATTTGAACCTGTCTCCTCCTTGAAAGTTGAAAAATTGAACTGGTTGAGCATATGCCATTTGATAGATCTTTTATAACTTTTACTCACATTGTTATTATCTATTTCTAGTTTCTGGTTATACATATTGTGTAGAGCTTTTGCTTAATTTTTTTTATTTTTTTGAATTTACATGGTGGAACCTGTAGCCACCACGAATCCGGGCAGGCTGTGCTTTTGTTTAATTTTGTTACAGTGTCCATACATCAATTTTCTGAGTAATTGGAACATATGTATGATATTTGTATGCGTTGAATATTCATCAGCATGTTTTGATTGGGATTTTCATGTTAAAGATGTTGATTTTCGACTGTAATAAACTTTAGTGACTTGTTTAATGTTTGGATCTAAACTTTGGTGATTTGGTAGCAATTTAATCCCTTACATTTGTAAATGTCACTGTAAGAATTTGGATTGTGCATATTACTAATGACACACCACCAATGTTGCCAGGGCATCATCATTGTTGAACTGCTCTGCTTTTATTGCTTATTCTAATGCAGATTGTGAATACCATTGAAGTTGGAGAAGAAACAAGTAATGAAATCCAGTCCTTAGGCCTACCACCTAGATGATAATCTCTATCTCTAGTGCTAGGCATGTATTTAGAACGAGAAATATCTTATTGCAGAAATTACTCCCGTGCATGTGTTTTTGGGCAGTTTGATGAATGGAATGCTGGTCTGTCAAATCATAATGTTATATTAGTTGCAGACAAGAACATGGGATGAGTGTAGGAATCTCGAGAATTGTGTATCATGATTGTGAAACATTATGAAATTATGGGAGTACAAAAGAGAAGGAACTTATTTGCTTGAACCAGGTTACTTGGCCTCTAATATAAAACAGGGAGACGACATTTGGGTGAAGTTTGCATGAGATGATGATACTGAGGACATGGTTAAAGACAGCAAGATTAGGATGATGATGGACTCTCTACAAGTGATGATAGGTTGTCATTAAACAGCCAGAGTGAACATTTTAATGGTGCCTCAAGCATGTGATCCCCTAGTGCCATCTGATTCTATTCCCTAACTTGAACCCACACTATTACAGCATTGTTATTGGCAGGTCTGTAAATTGATTTAAGAGGGATGTGTACAGAAAATTCTTTTATATTTTGTTACTTACTGTATCACTTGCACCTGTATATATTCATACAATTGTAGAGAAACATGGACTTGGTGCGGATTCGGCAAGGCTGACTCGGGCTTGTATTGGACTCGGCAAAAAAAAGGGAAGAAAATGCAATTTTTCATTGGAAAAAAGTTTTTTTCATGCATATCACAATTAATTAACATTATACAAATAAAATATTAATACTGTAAGTGATACAAGCTTAAACTACACATGAAAGTGGCAAGTGATACAAGCTTAAGCAATGCATGAAAGTGACAAAACACACTTCAATAAAAGAAATTTTAATGCGTCCAACATTCAAATATTCTTGTATTGCTTATAAATTATAATATAAAAAGGTACAAATTACAAAATGTGCCTTTGCTGCTAACTCCTCCGCTAGGTTTTCAAAATCATCGATGGAGAACAAAGGTTCTTGCTGCTACTCCTGTTGTGGCTTTGTGATCCATTTAGATGATGGATCAACATCGTCTAGGTCAATGGCCTCATAACTTGATCTGGCAATTTTTTTATGGTGGAGGCGATGGTTGTAATGAACAAAAACAAGATCATTCAACTTTTGCTGTGTGAGCTTGTTGCGCTTCTTGGAGTGTATGTGCTGAAACATACTCCAATTGCACTCACAACCTGAAGTGCCGCATGGTTGACATTAAACTTTGATGGCGAGGTGCTGTAGATTGGGCATATACGC
Source organism: Wollemia nobilis (assembly GCA_028583015.1). NCBI lineage: Eukaryota > Viridiplantae > Streptophyta > Pinopsida > Araucariales > Araucariaceae > Wollemia > Wollemia nobilis. Next base: position 8,708,905 of record JAQPPZ010002170.1, on the reverse strand, counting down.
ACCAAAGTCCTCCCATCATAAATCTAGAAAAAGCCAAGAAAAAGGAAATTTAATAATTCACTTGTAAAATTGGAAATTGAGATTATTTTTTAAAACAAAATCAAAAGATAAAATAAATAATAATTCGATGAGGGTTACCTGGCCTCAAAGTTGACCTTGCTCGTATTGCGGGTTTGCTTATCTAGCACCATTCGGTTGAGGCATTGGTGAAGGCCCAACATTAGCTCATGGTTGACCTCAAATGTATCATCATAAGAAATTTTGGGGTTGAGATAGTACCCAACTGCATGAAGTGGGCTATGGAGCTGAGAAGTCCATTGCCGGTCAATAATTTCCCAAATGGGATTGTATTTGTGCTGGCAATAATTATAAATTGAGGCAATTGCCTCTTTTGCCCTATCCATAGCCCTCACCAAAGGCTCTCACACCTGAAAAAAAGGAAAAATAATTTACAATTAAAAAAAAATTACAATTCAAAATTTGCGAATGGAAAATAAATTTAAATAAAAAAAAATAAAGAACTTAGTCTTGTATCTTGATTGTCTCATCCATGGCTGTCCAGAAGGTCTCCTCACAGTATAATCATACACCTTTTGCCCCTCATTGGAGAGTCAGTATCTAGTAGTATCTTCGACGTTTCACTCCCTCACAAACATCCTCTTCAATGCTCCCATTGCATCAAAGAGGCTCTACAATGTAACGAAGTTTGTGGCGAAGCGTGTTGCTCCAACCCGCACTAGCTCCCTCCCACCAGTAAATTGTTTCATTAGTTGAAGGACCTACATATGGTTGTAGATAAATTTCGTAATACATCAAGCCTTCTGTACAACCTCCGACACCCAAGGTAATTTCCCAATGTATTTGAGTAGCAAATCGAGACAATGGGCTGCACATGGTGTCCCAAAAAAGAGAGAGGAATATCTCCTCCAACATCCTATCGATTGCTACATATTCTGTTGTGTTGTTCGTGATAATTTGGACAACATTCTCCTCCCCCACCTCTAACACAACCTCCTCCAAAAACTTGCAAGCGTGTCGACACTCCTAACTTGTGCCGAAGCATCCATTGACTTGAGGAATACAATTGCTCTTGTAGAAGCAACAAAAAATTAATCGATGTCCGATTTTTCTCATCAGTCCACCCATCGGACATGATAGTGCAACCCGTCTTCCTCCACACCTTGTGCTGCTCTTCAAGCAAAACCTGAATATCGTCCATGGATTCACGAAGGAGAGGGCTCTTGAGATCGTCATAACTTGGTGGCTTAAATACTGTGCCACAAATTGTTAGGGCATCTACTATTCCTTTCCAGTGGAGACATTGCTACATTGAAGGGAAGGTCGGAAAACTACTAGAAACTTGCAGCATTCTTCCTCGCAGCACTGTGCCTCTCCTTGTTCCATGCGGTCATACCTTCAAGCATGGGTTGTGACCTTGGCATAGAACGTTCCACAAAAAAAGACACTTTTGTCCCACTCCTCGGGTGTGTAACTAATGGATTGGAACCACTATGACGGTAAAACCAGCTATAGGTTCTGCTTGTACCCTTTGTACTAGGTCGAGAAGGGGGGTTTGTGATGGCCTCGCTTTTTCTTCGTTATAGTTCTTTTCTCTCAGTGTAGTCTGACAGGATGGCATTGCATTCCCTCTCAACCTTAGTCAGTTTCCTTGTTTCCTTGCCAAGTGGTATTTGAGGTGGTTTATGCCTCCATGAATTTTTTCCCCACAAAAATTGCAGTAAACCTCCCCTTTCTTTTCCCCATCCTTTGCATACTTACATGCTGCGTCTTTGTGCCCCGTCATTTTAAACATTGTCAATGCCCCGTCATAGTTAGGAAAAAAAATGCTATAGGGCTTAAACCCTATTTAAACATTGACGACTGATGCCAGAGCAGGAGCAGCAACAACTGAGTTTTTCTAAGCCCTAGGGCATTGACAATGCTAGAAAAACTGTTTAAACTAGGGCTTAAACATTGACAGTTTCAGACAGCAACCAAGTTTTTCTAGCTCAGATGAAACAGTTAGATGGCTGTTGCGATTAGTTTGAAAATCAAAAAAGAAAAAAATTGCCTGAAAATTAAAAAAAGAAAAAAACAGAGTTTTCTTACCTTAGATGTAACAGTTGGGTGGCTGTTGGTGGCTGTTAGATTCTTTCAAACTGAAAAAAATCTCATTTTAGGATGCAATCTTGTGTTTGTTTTGGTCTGGTATCAGGCAGTCTCTGCTCTCCTTGCAATTTGGAACAGCAAAAATGAGGCATATTGAATAATTAAAAAAAAAACATTTTTATGCCGTTCCCTGTATGCGTGTGATGCTGGCTGAGTTTTTTTCTAGTGACTCTTCAAGTTTGTTTTAACAGCGAGTCCCAAGTACTTGACAAATTTAAAAAAATATTGGCTGAGTTAAAAAAAACACGCCTAGTTGAGCTTGAGTGACTTGTCGAGTTTTGTAACTATGATGCATGCTAATGGATAATGTATGTTTTAAAATAATAATTGTATGTGATGTAATGTACCCTGCAGCCGTTTTCTGGTTTTTGTTTGGGATCAGTGATGAAGATGCTAAAGTTGTGGAAAGATTCTTACAATAAATTGACATACCTAGCGTATATTTATGTAGTGTCGCTACAACCACAAAAAAACACAACTACACTATGCATTATGGATGGGATACATTGCAATTGCAAAACATAGATGAATCTCTTTCTTTGCTCTCAACTAGATGATTACAAGAAGGTGTCATACCCTTTTATTTATAGCAAGAGTTTCTTGCTTTTTACCTTAATATATAAGGTCTAAATACATTGAATCTAATCACTTACAAAAACCATGGGCTTAGAAACAAATAGTCTGTAAATGTAGATTTCAAAATGTTGCATTGGTAAGCAATATGCCTGCCCTCGTTAAAGAGCTTTGTCTTTGATGCACATGAAGGAAGTAATCAGTATTACCTTCGCAAGCCTCCAAAGAAGTGTGCTATGTCAAGGTCAGTCCATTCTAGCAATACCTTATCTGGTATTGAGTCTCCTTTGATCCTTGGACTTTGGATACATGATTGTCTGTTGTGTATAATCCATTTGTGACTTCTACTGAGGCTTTCTTGAGTGGATATTGATAGGTTCTGCCATTGGTGGGTCTTCATCCTACTTCACTTGCACTTTCCCTTTCTTACAAACAATGGGAGCTTCTATAAATTGTTTTGTTTTGACTTTAATGGAAATTTTCTGACTCTGACAGTGATCTTGAGTTTGTACCTATTTGTCTTCAGATGATTTGCTAAACCTTCTTTGCCTTCGTCAATTGCTTGACTTCATATAGTAATACTTGATTATGATCCCAAAGACATTGAATTTATTTTTTCTTCTCTTTTAGCTCTTGTAGTTCCCACCTTAAGAATGCTTGTACTGCTTTTTTCCAAGGAAACCCAAATCTAGCCTTTCCAAGGCCATTCCAACATTCCTCTGCTTCACCCTTAAGGTAGAATATTAGAAAAGAGTGCCAAACATTTGAATGAGAAAAGGTATATCTTTAAGCAATCATTTTTTACATCTTCCTTGCTGCTTAATGTCTTTCCAACTTCTTGTGATTTCTTTTGATTACCCATTGCTGTTGACATTTTTTTGTCGATAGGGGTCTCGAATCTTGAAAATAACAGAAAATGTTAAACCACGTTTTGATATCAATACTTATAAAATATGGCTATGGATAGCTCATTGGAAAGCTCTTTAAATATGCTTTCATTGGAAAGCTCTTTAAATATGCTTTATAAAAAAAAACCGACCTGATAATCCAAATAATTCTCGGTCTAAATAGCATGCAGCAGGATGAAAAGGATTAACGTAACATCTTCCACCTGTAATTAGTTATGTCCCATATTTGTTTGTAATCAATTTCAACATCATCAGATGCTTTTGCAATTGCTTCCTTTCAATGATCCATATCTTCATAAATAAAACCCATATAAGTTTTGTCACTATCAACCTTGTGAAGCATGTCAATAAGCGGTTCACACAGTTTAAAATTTTTGGGGGAACTTTCCCAAAAGATAGTTTCCAAAATCATTGATTCCAAATGCTTGCCTTTAGACCCTTTTGGAAAAGAAGATCTTTCCCTTTCTGCATTACAAACAACACTTCTCAGAGCTGTTTTTTCCTTGAACCTTCTTTTTAGAGTGATGTAAAATGTGTTAAATCTTGTATCGCAAGCCTTCATGAGTTTTCTTGATGATTGTTTTCTCTATATGCTCAATATAAGGCATTGCTTAACCATGTAATTGACTATTTGTTTTGCCCATCGAATTGCTTCATTAGTCGATGGAAATTTCCCTAGCTCTGAATTAGCAAATCTTGGCAAGGAGCAGCACATGGTGTCCAATAGATTGTTGGGGCCTCTCCATGATTAACATTGTAGGACCCACACAATTTGTAGTATTGTTGGTCACAACTTGGACCAGTTTTTCTTCTCCAACTTCAAGTATTGCTGCTTGTAAAATTTTGAAAATATATTCTGCTTTTTTGTGATATTCGTTGTGTTAATGACTTTCACGAACATTACATTTTGAGGACATGAAACCATTACCTTGATTAAAGGACTTATGAGCTATGTCTGACAAGCCATCGCTTATGATAGTTAGACCTGTTCATTTCCAAGATTTCTTGAATGAATCTAATTTGTTACCCTTTCCTTTGATCTTTGAATAAGAGTGGTCCGCAATGTCTTTGAACTAGGAAGCTCATATCCTTTACAAAATTCAACAACACTTTTAAATGGATCGATGAGATATGGGTTTCTAGCAATATTGAATGGAATTGCACATGCATAAAACATGCCAGGCACTGCATCATCAACCTGCTGTTTTTTTACATGTTATTTAAAAAGCATTTAATGTTCCACTTGATTTGATTGGGCCAATGTTTGAAGATACAGAAAAATGAATAGGAGATCCTGCAATTTCCTTGTCAACCCTGCATGTCTTAAGTTATTGTTCGTTGTTATTTTGTTTTGAATGCTCATTGTCTCTGTCAATTATTTTTTTCTTTAATGAGTTCAGTAAGATTTTGCACCCTTCCACACCACCTCCTTGACCACTACTGATAGAAAGAGGGTGGTCTACTGTGCCTGTCAAGGTACCTGTAAATTTTTGTCACACATATTGCATATCAGCTCATTTGGTGGTATCCTGTTTATGTATTTCCATGCCTAGGCAGATGATTCCTGTTTATGTATTTCCATGCCTAGGCAGATGATTTTTGAGGTGCCATTGCCAATATGCAAACTCCATTTTTTTTATTTTTTAATTTAAATTTTTAATTTTGAATTATTGATTTATTTCAAGTTTCTTAAAATATAAAAATTAATTTAATGAAACAATATAAAACTTTGTTAAAATACCAAATTATTAATATAGAATCAAAAAGGTCTTCAGCCCTAGTCTGATAAAACTAACTGAAATATAATTTTTTTTATAAAAAAATAACTAATTTAATTAAAAAAGGATCTTAAGCCCTCGCCTATGTCACATAGTCTAGGACTTGAGGCCCTCCCTCTTTTCTTATTGAAATGGGTCCTACCTGTATTATATCATCACCACGCTATCACAACATTTAAACAAACCACATAATCCTGTTACAACTAACAATTATGCATTTATTGCGGCGCAAGATTAGAACCTGGCTCTCCACATTGAGAGGCCAGATTTTTAACCAATTGAGCTTATGACATTTGATATTATATTGTTAAAAAAAAACAAAACCAAACTAATTCAAATATGAAACAAAATTATTTAAAAATAATTAATATAACTATGGTTTATATTATTATCTAATAAAAGTAATTGAAATAATTAAACACCATTATTAAAAGATAATGGGTATACTTAAAAAAGGGGCCTTAGGCTTTGGCAAAATAATGAATCTAATTTTAAATAAGGGCCCATAAACAACATTACCAAAAAATGTAATTTAAAAAATGGGCCTAAACTTAATGAATATAATTTAAAAGGGCCCTTAATGCTTTTTCATTTTTTCAATTAATTGTATTAAATAATAGAAGGAAGTAAATATAAATTTAAGTTTGATATTAAAATTCTATAAAAAATACAAAATACATAATTTGATTAAATTATCTTAATTCCTATTTTTCTTGAAACTGGTCTTTTGTTCGGCAGGGGTAGTCCCTTGAATCAACACAGGGAAAGTTATATGCTTGATTCTGGTTATAGTTTCACATATCATTGTCATGCTTTCAATGACAAGTTCCAAACATAGAACTTTCCTTGTCTTGAGATAAAGGGCTTTAGGGCATATCAATATCAAACCTACATGTATCTGTACAGGATGACTTTCTGGGGATCAGAACCTAGGGAAAAACTTATGTGGCAGCCTTTGTCACACCCTAGCATAGGAGGAATCACACCTACCACGTGTTTGAGCTAGTTTCCTTCAACCTTCCTCAGGTCAGTCGAAGGAAAGGCCCACTTTCCCGGTTGTGTTACAACAGTATCGGGAGTTTAGGATGTTGACCCTGTACCAGTTGCATACCCGACAAAATGGTTTGATTTACCAATAGGAGCATGGCTTCTTAAAGTCGACAAATGAATGCATGGAACTGGAAACAAAATACGGGAAAAAAAGACAAACCCCCTTGGCTACCAAGCAACCTCTGGGATATTTCTGTTGATTCTATTGTGGTTTTCTTCACACTGCGATATTCCATCTTCTACCTGGAAACTAATTTGCCTTGCTAATAATTTATATGTCCTCTGGTCTTACTGATAAGTATGGAGGACAAAGGATGGCCTTGCAGCCTTGCAGGTGATGGCTCTTCTCAACAAATAATGGCTTTGGCTTGTATCTGGTTCTTTTACCAATTGAAGTTTTGAATAGTAGTTTGTGAAAAAACTATTCTGTTTTTGCTTGGTGCACATTGCACAGTAAGTAATGTGGTGGAGGAGAACGAGAGAAAGAATAAATGGAGGGATGCAGTTGGAGCATCCGAATGAGAGGCCACCCAATAATTCCTCCCTTTTTTATGTTGGTCCAAGCCTGTTTGCATGTCACTCGATAAAACATGATATTCAGCCAATTTATATTGATTTTGATGCCTGTTGCATACGATTCAATTTGGGCCGAATTTTATGGGTGAACTTAAATTATATTTGTAGTATGTTAAAATTCGGCAAATTTTGAACTCCTTTGCCAAATCCTGTGACACAAGCTGAAGCTTTATTGTACTTAGTACATGGTGATAGAGTTTTTCTTGCCCCTTTTAAAATATATATTTTTTATTTTTAATTATTTCATTTAAAATTTATAATTTGAAAGTGAGTTTTTTTTCCAAATATTTTCTTTTAAGTTTTATTTCTTGAAAGAGGCACTAAATGATGGTGGGATGAACGCCCTATTCTGCCCTTTACAACAAACATTCTTTGCCATGGGTTGTGATTGAAAGTCCATTATGATGCATATTGATGTAATTCATTGGTACCAATAGGGGTGGTGTTTGTAATCTTGTTTCTTACAACAGGCTTTATTTCTCAGGCCCATTGATCCCTTGTTATGAATATGCATATGATTTCCTTCTTTGTAGGTAAAATATCAGGGGGTTGGACTTGTATCAACCAAGAATATAGAAAAGCTAGAGTAGGAGAAGCAAACTGAAATGCATTATTGCTTCTTTTAAAGATTATCTTTGTTTCTACTTTTTCTTCTACATTCTTTGGTTTTATTTTCCCTGGTTTTACTTTCCTATTTCTAAAATTGAATGCTAATGTCAAGCTGTTTGCAGACTATGTTTGATCTCCTAAAAAATAAACCTGAACAAGAGCGCAAGCTTCTTTCAGCCCTAGTGAACAAGGTAAGGCTGACAAATTCCTTCTTCAGATGTAGACTAAAGAACTTGTAAGGGATCGGTATTTTTATCTTACAATCACCCTTAATAAATGGTATTCTTGAGGCTGGTGACATATGTTTCTACTATATATAATTTTGTTGGCTTCAATTGTATCTATTACTTTTTGGGTCATCTATCTTTGGTGCAACTCAATCGTCTTGCACAGACTACACTCACTCCCCTCTCCCCCCCCCCCCACACACATACACAATTGAAGCAATTTGATGGTTTGACTTGTGATGTTTGGTCATCTTGAATATTGAAAATAAATGCAGCTTGGAGACCCAGAAAGGAAAGTGGCATCAAATGCTGGGTACCATTTGTCATGCCTTTTAACTGCTCACCCTAATATGAAGGTACATTCTTTCTTTATTAATTTTTCAATGAGGCTGCCTGCATGTACCTTTATAATTTTATTGGCTTCATTTTGAGAACCTCTTCTTCAAATTACTATTTGTTTATTAAAATATTGTTTGTATTTATCACAGCACATGCCATATGTAATCTAATTCCAAGATGGCAAAATCCACTTTCAAGCATGGAGAATACGTTGCCAATTTTTTTGGTGTTCTCCTGTACTGCATATTTGTTTTTTGTTGGGCTGTGTAAGCCGATAGAAAGCCATTTTCTTGGAGAATTCATAGATACCTCTTTGTGGACAGACATATATGTTTCTTCTTGACTTTATTATTATACTAGTATAGAAATGTATCTTACAATCCATCTTGATTGTGTGCAAATTTTGTAGGGGTGGCACTTGTAATATCCACTTTAATTATTTTGTAAATATTGCTTGTGCTGATTGGACTTGTCCTCCTTGTTCTCTTCTTGAGGTGGAAAATTATGATTATTTCATCTCCAAGTGATTCATCTCCAGTTATCTTATCTACCATGAAATTGAGCAAGTTATCCACCACTGTTTGTTATCTTGATTACAAATGCTTGGTCCTTTTCAGGAAGAGATAGAGGTTTCTATGGGACTCATTACCTTTTTTTAGTTTGTAAGTGCCCTTTGGATAGAGCTTGTCCACACACAAAGAGGAATAAGTTAGTTGGATGGTGCCAATGTCCTCCAGCTGATGTGAATATGTACTCTTATCTTTTCACTCTCATATTGAGTGTTGTGAATTTGCTTCTATTTGTTATTGAAGTCTATTTACTACTATTTTGCCTGTATCACAAGCCATGGAGACCCGTCATATTAACGATTACGATTTCTAGTCTATCTTTAGAGGTTTGTGAGCTTTGAGTTTAAGGAAACATTCAATGTGAAGTACCTTTCTTATACCTAAGATTGTTCAACTTGGCTCCTTATCCATGGGAATATTGACCAACTTGGCTCTTGAGCATTGAGTGTATTGTCAAGCTTGGCCCCTTAACCTTGGATAGATTGAGATCATCACATATTGTGTTTGTCTTATTTTGTGAGTGGATGATGACGATATCGGTTTTCTTGGATCCTTACCCTTTGTCAGATTGACATCACCATATGTTGTATTGGTCTTATTTTGCTAGTGGATGATGATGATGATGTTGGTTTTCTTGCTCCAAGCTTGTAGAAAAAGGGTTTTAATTAATTGATCTTCGCCACCTCTTTGTTTCGTTGTACAGTCCTTTCTTATCTGACATAGTTCTTTATACTTATATGGTTTGGCTTTACTTGTTTGATGTTTATCCACTTCAATTATGATTACGCTATTTTAGTTCTGTCTTTAGTCACTTTTTAAAATTCTAGTGAAGGGACACCTACTGAAAGCTAGGCATGGGGGAAGTCAATTTGTCAAAATATCCATATATGAAAAAAATTAAATCCTTAAAGAAAAAATATAGCTGCTGCCCAGATTGATCAAGGGAGTCATCATGTAAGAAAAAGATATTACAAAAGAAAGAGTACTAGTCATATCCAAAGATCGATAACTCATAGATTAGAGTATGTGAGCAATAGGTCAAATTGGGATATACCCAAGGCAACATGGCTGGTCATGGGAAATTGGGATAATATTCCTAGTGCAGCACTTATGACATTTTCCTTTGATTTTGCAATATGACCATATGTTTGAAAATCCTTCTTGGATTCAGGACTCTCCAGCTCTCCTGGATGATTTAACCTTTTCGAAACTATACCTTGATTTGAATCCTTCTGCTTGGTAATACTTATGCTTGTTCTGGACCTCGTATCTCCTTGCCCCCAAATCTTATCCCTGCACATATGGTCCGGCTGGTATCTGTGCCAACACATATCCAATCCCTGCACCTGAGCCAGCAGGTTGGTGTCTAAGTCTTCTGTTATCCAATCCTTGCACATATGGTCCGGCTGGTATCTGTGCCAACACATATCCAATCTCCTGTCTAAGTCTTCTGTTATCCTGGTAAATCCAACCTCCACGGTGGCCACTACTGTACTTCCGGAATCTTCCGTGGATAAGTGTCTCAAACCTTAGTGAGTAATAGTTGCTGGAGAACAAGGGGTTGTACTTGAGTCCCCCACCCTTGACAAATCACAACTCTCTCCTTTAGAGCTTGAGAGTTTACAAACAGGTTCAATTCTCATCTCAATTGAGTTGCTATAGGTAGATACATACATCATTTTCATAAAAAGTCTGAATTCATAAAATTCAGAATTATAGATATACTTCAAAATCTCAAATTAGAAGAAATGGCAAAATTGAAAAGTACTAGGCAGAAATTAATATAAATGGAGTTGGACGAGCAGAATTTCGTCATTCATTTTACCTTTGTCATTCTACATTCTGATTCTACATTGGAGATTTCTTGGAGGCAATTTTTGGAGAGCTGCAAAAGCAAGCAAGCAAGAGATTGGATGCAAGAGGTGGGTTATCAAATCTTAGGAGCTGAAAGAGTAAGGTGCTATAAAGCTTGCTAGTAAAGGTTAGCTAGTTTGATTTGGCCCTATAGTGGAAGTCCTGCCTGAGTGTTTAGGAGAACAACTTAGTAGGATCCTAGTTGTCTAGTTGGAGATAGTTCAGCTAATACTTGTTATTTTTCATAGCTGTGTAGTACGCCTCTACCACATTCAGGGAAATACTTGCATCTCCACCAAATTTAATGACGGTCTCATGGTTAAACTCTTAGAATTGAATTGTGATATTGTTCTGACCATTTCTATACCAGAAGAGCCTTGAGATTCTTGCCCCTTATATGTGATAGAAGTCCAGGACTATTGTTGAGACCCAAAATGCCTTTACTGAATTTTTCCAACTCCTAGAAAGATTATACTTCAGTTGCTGTTCCATCCTTAGGTGTTGTGATTTTATGTGTGAGTATGATTTTTCTGAACCCCTGGAGATAGTCTTTGGTAGGTCTGAGGATAATGTTTTCGATGCAGGAGATGCAGTTTATGGGTTGATGTTCCATCTTCAGGGATTGTATATGTTGTTTACAACATCAATAGATGGAGTCTTTGAGTTGATGTTCCATCTTCTCAAAGATTTTGGCTGGGTTGAGAGAGGAAGGTCTAGCCTAAGAGTAATAGGGGGCTGTGGGGTTCATGATTTGCATTTTTTTTCCCATCCCAAGGATTTGTGGGGATCTTGGCTGCCTTTCTGAGTATTACAACTTGCCCAAAGCCACACATTGAGATTAGCGAATTCCCTTTAAAGATGTTCATTTGGGAATTGTGAATTCCTCTTAAAATATGTAAAACTTTCGCCTAAGTTACCATGCTTGCATTATTTGGATGATGCTACCTTGAGGGGATGTTAAGCACCCTATCAACCATCGAGTGTTCTCCCCCTACTACACCCCTTGTGATTATTTTGTTGTGATCCTAGTGACATGGCTTTCACCCCGCTAAGTGGGATGCTTTGGGGGTGGTCAACCTCAAATCAATGCACTTGCAGTGTTTTAAAATATTGCTGTTCTTTTAGTTGAAAGGTTAAATCTGGATGTTTTTGTTATGCATAGCTAAATTGAATTGTGGCTCATTTTAATTACAGTTTTAGTTAGTGGTGCATGCCATATTTATTTGAAAAATAAAATAAAAAATGCTGGTTTTTGCTTAGGTAGAGGGTTGGGTTTATTTTTAGTAGTGCCTAGAGGGCACAACACATATTACTGGTTCCTAGTATTTATGGGCAGCTTTCTTGATACCTTTTTGTAGTACATTTTCTTTACTGTTTTTTTTTTTCGGCTTTATTTGCTTCATTTGATGAAATGGATTTTTCTTTTACTTTTTAAATTTTTTGGGAGGGCCTTCATCACAGATGCATTAGGCACTTCTGACTGTTTTGATCATTGTGTTTAATATTGTCTCTTTAGTCATCTTTGCTTACTGGTGGCAAGGAGGATTTGAAGTGCAGAGATAGGCAAGGACAATTATAAGTAGATTTTTGAATAAAATGATTAATTGGTTTTATCCCTATATCTGAGATCTTGTATCGATATCTATATTATAGATTAAAATTATGAAATACAGAAGAAAAGTTTTTTCTTTTGATAAATTTATTTTCATTTGTCATGGACTGTGGAAACATTCGTAATTTAGTTGTGTTGATATAATTATTTCATATCTGGTCTCATAATAATCCTCTGTTACTGCAGGCAGTGGTGGTTGAAGAAGTAGACATGTTTATATTTCGTCCAAATGTTGGGCTTCGAGCAAGATATCATGCTGTATGCAGTGACCACTGTACTCTTATATTTTTTTTAAGAAAGCAAATCTTTATTGTGGATAAATTTGTGTGTTTGAAAAGAATGGTCCCAAGCAATGTGCATACACTTCAAAATTCCAAGGATGTCAGTGCTTCAAAGCTGACATTAGAACATTTATTATCTTTTCAAGTTTCAGTTAATCATATTTAACAAAAATAATGGAATCTTGGCCAGTTTCTTTTAATTCTTATATATATATATATATATATATATATATTAGTTGTTTATATGGGATTGAAACGGCCCCCACCTGTATTACATCATGATTAGTTTGACAATCATGCATGTATTGCTTGGCAAGATTCAAACCTAGGTCTCCTCCTTGAAAGTTGAGGAATATAACTGATTGAGCTAATGCCATTTGATCTATACACAATTTATATTTTAAAAGGGTTTAACATGTTATTTAAAAATTCTTTCCTAATTCAATTAGTAAATGGAATGAATTGGAATTTTTTTTATTGATGTCCACAAATCATTGCATTAGGTCAATGCAACACCCGAGTACCACAATGTTTACAAAGTTAGTGTTATCTATTTTAATGATGTTGATCATGGGTATACAAAACATAGCCTGATCTAAATGCTAGAGAGAAATCTGCATACCTGGTTAAAAGAGTTGATTGCAGGTCAGTAAAACAAACTCTATCCAAGTATAGCACCATCTGTATCTATGAAAACATTAACAAGAATAGTATTAAATTCCAAAGATCAATAGAGGAGTGCTATGCCTTTTAAACTAAACATAAGCCCCATGTAGCAGTGTACCGTAGAATAACCAATACTTGTCTGTTTGAGTTCTCTGCTCAAATTCTGTTCATATAACCCAGCTTTTCCCTGTCAGTGTGTTCCTGAACTGATTTCTGGGTAACTGCAATTTTTATCTTGGTCATCCATTCTTTGGATAACTATGTTCTTTAAGTGTTCCATCTCCAAAGAGATCTTGGACAGCAAGTTGCTAATTATTCAGTGCTTCATCTTCATTGTGATCAAACTTAACATTATTTGGCCCTGCATGTCATGCGTGTCTAACATCAGAAATAAAGGTTTCATAGTTTTGGTACTTGCAGCAATGTTTATAGTGATTATGTAGGACAATGACATCGCTGGTGAAGTGATTTTTGGATAACTTATTGAGATTAAAATTATATGCCTCTCTGACGCGTTATTGCACTGAATAAACTGCCCTATGACAGCCATTCCTCTTATTAATTATATATTACACATGGAGTTTTTTTTATTTTTATTTTTAAAAGTTGTGTACGGCTTCTATTAGGGGTCAATTCCATTAAAATAACAAAACATTAAATTTGCTGTCAGGTTAATTAAACCATATATATTCTTCAATTGCCTTTCTATCAAATATATTCTTCGTTTTCCTCAAACTGCTATGTTTCTGCAATTAAGTCCTTGACTTACTTTCATCAAGAGAGAAAATCTCACTAGGCCAGTTGCCTGCTAAAATTTGAATTTCGTCAAGACCAAGATCAACACTGCAATTGGCTAAATTATCTGCTATCTGGTTTCCTTATCTATAGATATGGTGACATTTCCAAGGTACTGCCTCCAACAATATTTGATGGACATGAGTAATAATGTTGTTTTTGATTCAATCCCCACATCCAATTTTCTTGATAGCATTAATAATAATTTGTGAATTACCATCAACTGAAATATATTTCCATCTTTTTTTCAATGGCAATTTTGATCACTATAAAAATGTCCTAGCCTCTGCATTGTTGTTATTTGAAGTACCATATGATTTTGAGTAAGATTGCCCTAGCCTTATTATTTCGAAAAACACCACCTATGCCAGATTTTCCTGGATTTCCTTTGGAGGCACCGTCAAAATTAATTTGAGGAACCCAACTTCTGGACATTTGCATTTTACCATAGACCAACCTAGATCTTTTGCGTTAACTCCATTGTGGAAATTGATCCTTTGCATGTATATTCAAATCCTGTAACCAAGAGGCTATAACCTGTTTTTCCATGCTTGACACTTCCTATTGTGAATGCCATGCCTGTAAACATTCTTCAAAAGAGGCAGTAATACGATTCCAAACTGGGACATGATTCTGAGATGTGTTTTTAAAATTTTTATCATTGCTTTCAATCCATAGATTTCAACAAATAATGGTAGGACCATTCCTCCACAGTATTTATAATGCTTTAGCTTTGAAACAAACAGTTCTACATTTCATCAACTCTTTCAGTGTTGATGGAGCTACCCAATAATTTCTCACCTGTTGAAAAAAGTAGCCCCATATAGTGTAAGCAAAGGGACAATGAAGAAGTAGATGATTTGATGTTTCTGGATCCTTCTTACACAAGGCACACCTAAAAGGTCCATGATATACTCTTCTTTACAGACTCTCACCTTTAAGAGACAAAATGATTTTTAATTGTAAATGCAAGTAATTACAAAATATTTGCAGATAGTCTACAAATACTGGATTTTGATATTATACTAGGAACCGAAACAGGGACAAACTTCAAAGCTACTACATTGTTCATCTATAAATTTGAGAATCAAACTATTGGCGTCTATATTGAATAAGATGGTGGTCCAAACTCATTGAAAAGCAGCTAAAACTCACCAATTTTAGAAATTGAGAGAGCGTAATTAGGGGACACACTCGTTTATGCATGGTTCATCTGGATAGAGTGAGATCTAGAATGGAGGCATTGAATTTGGCGCAGCAGTTTTTTTTTGGATCCAGCCATAATTGTACAGTTGTATGTTGTTTTTTAGATGAGTGCTGAAAGATTATTGATGCTAATCTTCAGATCTTTCTGATATGCTAGTTAATTAGTATGTTGTGAGTTGTCCAATTTGGCTCCTAAATTTTGTTGAAATTGAATTATATTTTTTGTAATCTTTTCGAGTATTGGCCATGATGCAGCTTTAGATATTTACATATTTGAATTTTTTTACATTAAAATAAATTATTGACATTAAAATATCTACTACATCTCTGCATCACTGGATATCAAGTGTCCTCATGACATTAAGTCTGACAGATATAAGTGCTCATAGAACTCAAGAGATGGATAAATAATAATATTACCACAATGCGCTTACATTGTAACCACGTACCTTTTTATCCTCTAGCTCTTAAGATTATTGCTCTGGTTATGAGGTACAGGCAAATTTCCTTCAAAAATGGGACCAGAGATAGTTGCTTAAGGTAATATATCTTGGAACTGTTGCCACTCATAAACCCCACATCTAGTGATTAGTCTTGAAGTAGCCACATTTTGTATAGATTCAACATCCCTACCTTGCAGTGGAGAATTACATACACTTCTACCTCCATAAGCAGTTATGCGTCTGAGAGGCCAACTGTAATTGTGAAAGCTTTCAAACTGTCTTCTTGTTGAGCAGTCTTTTCAAGTCCTTGAGAAGTTACATATCTGAACAGCTTGCAACTCCAGCTTAATAGGAACATGTGCAATAACAAGCTGATTCATCACTCACTATTGAAGTCAACTAAGGCCCTTTTCTAACTGAAAACATCATCTTTATCGTCTTTAAAAGCCAAAGACCTTCAGCAGTGTAGGAAAATCCAGATTTAATGAAATCTTGAATATACGCCATTCAGTATGGCAACTCAAGTCTTCTGGACAGATATTTTGCTACGCAGCTTTTCAAATTCATGAGCAGCATATATCTAGAAATTAAATGCAAATCCTCGTTTAAAAAGACATGCTTTGTTGTTGGGAGTTTCTGAAATCTTCGCAAGGACAATGCCAGTGTTTTCAACTTGAGATAAATTCAAAGATGATCATCAATAATGAATTTCATCAGTTTGAAACCATTATTTTGAGTGCCATCTACTTGGAATAAAAAAAGTTATCAAGGCCATCTAGGTCTCTGCTTATTTAAAATATTTAACCTTCAATGTAGCGCATGCAGAGCATCATGGAGACTTACATTTGAGTTTGGGGAAAATAAAAATATGAGGGTAGCAGAATCATCTATAGGTTTTTTATTTTCAATCCTATACACAACAATCAGGTAAGATTCAGCACAAAGTTAGTTTAAGGCACTGTGTTTCTTATCTTTTTGGATTCATCATGTTCCCTCATAATTGTAGAATCAATGTTAGAATAATACATTATTTAACATTTGATTAAATGTTAATTAAATAAGTTTGACGGTACGTCCCTTGGACTACCCAAGAATGCTTGTATAAATACTCTTTACTGATATAATGAAATGTATGCTTCGCTTCTTCCATTCATTTCTGATATGGTATCAAAGCACGAGGTAAGAACAATTGTCTTCCTTGTCTGCCATTAGACTTGTGAGGATTCTTGTCTTACGTAAAACATGGTGCATCACATTCCCACAAAATTATTTTGAGACCTTCACGCTCGTTTGAGCCTAGCCCAACACAAATCCGTTGCTGTAAAAGGTCTCCGGCAGACCAAGCAGAGGAAGGATCGTGCTCAATCCGATGGAGACTCACAGTCAGTTGACGTAGCGACGCAGGATCTTCCTAGCCGCTGGACGAAGCCATTCTTCGAGACGTTAAAACCAATATTTTTTTTCTCGCACATAGGCGCATCGATTCAGAGGACAAACAGACAACGTTACAGTCCATGTAATCGTTTTCTCCTCTTACGGAAAACCAGACACAACTTGTGTAGGGTTTTGGAGCGCCGCGAAGACGTCTTTTAGATCGGACTGCAGACAACTACGAGAAAGAGACACCATTGAAGTCCCGCACGCACAACAAGCTGAAGGAACGTATCTTATTGGATAATTACCTAGATTATTAACAAATCATCGTTAGAGCAAATCGCTAAGAAGGAAGAGCATCAACTTATTACAGAAGGGATTGAGTAGTGAATATTTGAAATTAAAAAAAAAAAAAAAAAAATGTGATTGTATTTTTTTTTTGCCCAAGAAAGATGGCACAATCGAGTGCTCCAAAAATTTTGCTTTCCGATTCTCAAGTCCTCAAAGGTGACAATTATGCGGCCTGGAAAACGAAGATTCAAACCATTCTTGAATTCGAAGGCTTATGGGAGATTGTTACTGGGACTGAGCAACGTCCACAGACAACTGGCAAAGATCAGGAGGCGTTTGATCAACGAAACCGCAAGGCTCGTATGATCCATTTACGTGGTATCTCGGACGATTTATAACCTCATGTTCGGGATGTTATATATTCTCGCATCATCGCTAGAGCATCAAGATTTGGGAAGATGTTCCTGCTTACAATCAGGCGTTTACTGTTCGTGTAGCGGATCTCACTACCCTTTGGCACCGATGATATGTACACATAAATCCCAACTACTTGATTACCTTGCACAAGCAAGATTTGGTACATGGTCTTCCATCCCTTGCTCTTGCTTCTAACATTTGTTCTACTTGCATAGCAGGCAAACAACACAGAATTCCGTTTGAGGCTAGCACACATCGTGCTAAAGGACCTCTTGATGTGATTCACACTAATCTGTGCGGACCCATAAAGGCTAGCCACACTGGCCTCAGATATTTCCTGCTATTTCTCCAGAAAAATGTGGGTGTATTGCTTGAGATCGAAGGATGAAATCTTTCCGTATTTCAAGGAGTTCAAAGCTCTTGTGGAGAATGCCACTATCCGTCATATTCATGTACTCCGCTCAGATCGAGGGGGAGAGTACACATCAAAATAATTTTCTGCATTCTTGAAGGGGAATGGGATTCGGCGTCAATTGACCACATCATACATGCCACAACAAAATGGAGTTTGTGAAAGGCGAAATCGTACCATCATGGAAATGATATGAAGTATGCTAAACGATGCACAATTGAGTCCAACCTTGTTGGCCAAGGCGGTGAAAACTGCAGTATATTTGCTGAACAAAGAACCTACAAAAGCTCTTCAGGGAATGACTCCTCAAGAAGCATGGTCAGGAAAGAAACCATCCATCCCTCATCTTCGAGTGTTTGGTTGCACTGCCTACATGCACATTCCCAAAGAGAAACGAAAGAAAATTGAAGAGAAGTCCTTAAGGTGTATTCTTCTCGGGTATAGTAGTGAATCTAAAGGCTATAGGCTCATGGATCCTACTACTCGAAAGATTTATGTTAGCAAAGATGTTATATTTGATGAAATTGGTGACCCTTCAATCAGTCCACCTACAACACCACCTGATCCTGACAGTGGTCCGAGAATCATCCATGATGATGAAGATAATAGTAGAGGAGCTACTCCTGTTGCGAGTTTGCCTCCAATTCATTCGATTCGACCTTTATGGTACAAAAAGACACTGCAGGATTCCCATCTGAGTTCTCCACTTAACACTTCTACCTCCAAACCAAGGACACAGAACATGGCTCATGAGGAAGTGAATTTGGCATTGATGAGCACCATAGTAAATAGCCCTGAACCAAAACGGTTCGTGAAGCTCTTGAGCTGCCACATTGGAAGTCAGCTATGGAGGTTGAGTATAATTCATTGATGAAGAATGGCACATGGGAGCTAGTTGATCTTCCACCATGGAAGAAGGCCATAGCATGCAAATGGGTGTTTAAAACAAAGTATAAAGCTGACAGAAGACTCGATAAGCACAAGGCTTGTTTAGTTGCAAAAGGGTATGCACAGGAGGAAGGCATCGACTATGAAGAGACATTTGCACCTACAACCAAGATCAAGACCATTCGTATTGTTTTTGCAATGGCAGCACAGTTTGGTTGGAAGGTACATCAGATGGATGTCAAGAGTGCATTCCTAAACGGAGACTTAGCAGAGGAAGTCTACATGAAGCAGCTTGTGGGATTTGTCATTGATCCAAAAAAGGAAAAGTGTGTAGATTTATCAAGTCTCTGTACGGTTTAAAATAGGCTCCAAGAGCCTGGTACATCAAAATTGATGAACACCTCTTACAACATGGCTTTGTTAGGAGTCCGTATGATCCTAATCTCTACCTTCGACAACATGGGGGGAGACAACCATTGTTGTAGTTTATGTCGATGATTTGGTCATCACGAGGAGTGCTGAGGATTTGATTTTATCTTGCAAGGATGATCTCAAAAAATCATTCGACATGACTGACCTTGGTTTACTTCACTATTGCCTTGGATTGGAGGTTTGGCAGATGCAGGATTGAATATTTGTTTCTCAGATGAAGTACACCAAGACTTTGTTGGAGAGATTCAGAATGACAGAGTGCCAACCCATGGCCATGCCAATTGAACCTGGTCTACATCTGTCTTGCCATGATAACTCTCCACAGGTAGATGCAACTCTCTATCGTCAGTTGATTGGAGGGTTAATTTACCTGACATATACCAGGCCGGATATTTGCTATGTTGTTAGTTATCTGTCTAGGTTTATGCATGAACCTAAGAAAGTTCATTGGACAACGGCTAAGCATGTGTTGAGATACATTCGTGGTACTGATAGTTATGGCCTGGAGTACAAAAAGAACGATAAATTCTTCTTGACTGGATACACGGATGCAGATTATGGAGGATCCTTGGATGATAGGAGATCGAAGACAGGATATGTGTTCTTCCTTGGATCTGGACCGATTTCTTGGGGTAGCAAGAAACAAAGTATCACATCAAAGTCTATTTCTTGGGGAAAGCTTCCTCTCTTGTTCTCTGAAGACCTAATGTATTATGGGGGGAATGTTAGAATAATACATTATTTAACATTTGATTAAATGTTGATAATTAAATAAGTGTAACGGTACGTCCCTTGGACTACCCAAGAATGCTTGTATAAATACTCTTTACTGATATAATGAAATGTATGCTTCGCTTCTTCCATTCATTTCTGATAATGTTGGGATCTCAAAGGATGATTCCCTGCAGAGAATTTCTGAAAATCATAAAGTGATCTTGTCTTTATTTATTTATTAAGTTCTGCCTAGTTATGATGAAATATTATTATAGGGTTAGAAAGGTGGACGTGGAAACATGTCTTTAACATCTCTTTTTAAGTTTCATTTCTTCTCAAGCAAGCTTAATGTTTCTATGGACCAAGCAAGGGTCCTCATCTGGTAGTGGCCCCACTGATCCGTCTTCCACTGATTTCTGGTTAATTTCATCATCTTGAGTGAATCTCTCATCTTTAAACAACATAGAATGGGTTGTCCACAAATTGCATGTTGGTTGGACCAATATTTTTGCACATTTTGTTAAAGACGAACTGAGGTTGTGCACTTGAATTTTCTAGATTTGCTTCTCCAGCGTCCTGCACATGCAACCAGGATTCCTCAAATTACTAAAAATTCCAAGTACAATATATAGAAAATTTAGATATATTAGTTCAATCATAGAAAACTTAGAAAACTAATGTCTTGCCTGTTAATTTTTGTGATTAAGCAAAAAGCCCAATTCTGTTATTTTATGCATAAGTCTTAACTAGCCTCTTTGTAAGTTTTACGATGAGATTTAGGTCAGTTTTGCTACATATTCTATTGAATAGTATTCAATGATAATTTGAATAGCTGTTGTAGGTTTTGCTATATTTAGTTTTTGTCACTGAAGTAGTTTGAGCTGTTTTTAATAGACAAAAATAGTTAAACGGACGCTCTGCCCTCTGGCTGCTTTGTTTTGCCCTTGTTTATACAATGTACTATTTACTGAGGGAATTTTTTTGTTGAAGACAATAAAGATAATCTTGGATGACTGATCATCCAAACCTGCTTTTAGGGACCTAGGCCAATTTGGGTTTTGTTGATGACACAAGATTGTCCCCACATTATTATTTAGAGAAAAAGAGGGATGGAAGATTATTCGTGCAAAGAAGACAAACAATTGAAAGTTAAAATAGAAACTTTATTCATATTGAGAATTTGTACAATTGATCTTTCAGAAGAGGTGGAATGGCATAGCCTGAATAGGGGATCTCAGAAAAGAGAGATGGAATCCTCAGTGCGTTTGTTGCATGTCTTTTATTCTTATGGGCATAGTTGAGGAAATCTCCAAAAATTCCCGATTTTTGCTGATTCCTGCCCTAGCCGATAAAATCCTGATTTTTTGCCAAGAAAATCTGTCGCTACAGAATGCGATTTTTGTTGAAGACAATACAAATAATCTTGGCTGACCGTTCATCCAAACCTGCTTTTAGAGACCTAGGCCAATTTTGGTTTTGTTGATGACACAAGATTGTCACCACATTAGTGTGCAGAGAAAAGAGGGATGCAAGATTATTTGTGTAAAGAAGACAAACAATTGAAAGTTAAAATAGAAATTTTATTCAGATGGAGGATTTGTACAATGTATCTTTCAAAAGAGGTGGAATGGCATAGCCTGTATGGGGAATCTCAGAAAAGAGATGTGGAATCCTCAATGCGTCTGTTGCATGTCTTTTTTTCTTATGGCTATAGTTGAGAAAATCTGCAAAAAATCCCCATTTTTTGCTGAAAATTTTTGTTGCGGCAGAATGGGTTATTTTTTTGAACACAATATTGAATCTTGGTTGACTGTTCATCCAAACCTGCTTTTAGGAACCTAAACCAATTTGGGTTTTGTTGATGACACAAGATTGTCACTGCATTAGTGTGCAGAGAAAAGAGGGATGCAAGATTATTCCTGCAAAGAAGACAAACAATTGAAAGTTAAAATAGGAACTATTCATATGAAGATTTGTTGTCGATCTTTCAGAAGAGGTGGAATGGCATAGCCTGTATATGGGATCTCATAAAAGAGATGTGGAATCCATGATTGTTGCATGTCTTTTATTCTTATGGCCATAGTTGAGAAAATCTGCAAAAAATTCCGATTTTTCCCGATTCCTGCCCTTGCTGATAAAATCCCAATTTTTTGCTGAAAAAATCTGTTGCGGCAGCATGGGTAGAGGAAACGGCATAAATAGCTTGTTTTTTTCATTTTGCCTCATTTTGCTTGTTCCAAACTGGAGAGAGAGGTCTGCCTACCTGCTACCACACCAAACAAAATACTAAAGTACATTTTAACAGCGAAGTTTTTGCAGTTTAAAAGAATCCAGATTTTCTTTCTTTTTTTTTTTCCGATTTTTTACCCAATTAAGGGATATTGTTTTCTATCTAATTGCTAGTGTACCCTTTCCCTTGGTGGGTGATTTTACCTACTGTGACAACCAAAGGAGATGTATTTCTTGAGTTTGAGTGCTTTTTGTGTGAGAATTCACTTTTTGATTTGCTATTGTTGGAGTGGTGCAATCAAGGTTCAACTATGAAAGTTGTAGTTGCTCTATCAGATCTAATGTGTCTACCTAAGGCAAAAAGTATGGTTGAAGAAGCTCCTCGTTGAAGTCTAGATGGAGTCCAATGGAGGAATATTTAGCTTGAAGGCATTGTCTCTCACCTACTTGGTGATTGTTGTATGGTCCATAGCAGAGTAATCTGATCTTTTTGTTAGGCCATTGGTGTCTTTCCTTTTGAAGGTGTAGCCACATTTTGTCATCTATTTTGTGTCTATGATACCTAATGCTTCTCAAGTCTTTGTACTTGGTGGCCGAGTGGGGTTCCATGCACCTATTCAAACTTTTTTTTGGATTAAGTTGTTCTCCTTAAAAAGCGATGAACCCTATTGTTTTCAAATCTCAAACCAATTAAGGGATTTTGTTTTCTATCTAATTGCTAATGTACCTTTTCCCTTGGTTGGTGATTTTATGTATTGTGACAACCAAAGAAGATGTATTTCTCGAGTTTGAGTGCTTTTTGTGTGAGTATTCACTATTTGATTTGCTATTGTTGGGGTGGGGCAATCAAAGTTCAGCTGCGAAAGTTGTAGTTGCTCTATCAGATCTAATGTGTCTACAAATTATAAGGTTGGTTTAACCATAACAAGGTTAACCATGGCCCATAGGGCTTATATAATAAAATATTACAATAAATTCAATACATTGTACAATGAATGCCCTTAGGCCTATCCAATATTATATCATACAATGTTGGCCTTGGCCATGAATCAAATTACAATTTCAACACCCCCTTCATAATCTGAATTGAGGGGCCAAAGAGAGAAGACATTAGTAACAATTATATCTTCCCGCATAATGGATGCTCTAGTGGGCCTTAGCATTTTGAGGTAGACTTATCTAAATCCCTCTCATCATTAGAAGTTTGTTGTTGCAAAAATGGTTTCTACTCAAGAGTCTCCTTAGGTTGGATCGTAGTCATCATTGCTACTATTAGACACTCCTGTACACATCCAAAAAACACTTATGCTAAAACTTCAAATGGAGAAGATAAGTCAAGATTACCACCTTATTTAAAGATAAGCTCCTTCAATCTTCCATAGTCGCATAAGGTATGACTTGAAGGCACAAATTTTCCTCTTACGACATACATCACCTTATTTGAAGACTTCCTCTTGCTCTTGGGCCACTCGATTTTAGTCACCAAAAGA
This sequence comes from Wollemia nobilis, assembly GCA_028583015.1. Classification (NCBI taxonomy): domain Eukaryota; kingdom Viridiplantae; phylum Streptophyta; class Pinopsida; order Araucariales; family Araucariaceae; genus Wollemia; species Wollemia nobilis. Next base: position 8,685,003 of record JAQPPZ010002170.1, on the reverse strand, counting down.
GGCTTTGTATGAACCTGCTTAAAAGAAGAGTTGTAACAAACTTCCAAGAGTACTTGAACAAGAAATAAAAGGGGATCATGAAAGATTAGATATTCATGAATAAGCTAAATCAATCGCCCAAAGGAGAAAGAGGAATTGACTTAAGCACGTTTTGAATCCTTTTCTTGCAAGCCTCCAAATACGCAAACTCTATTGCAACTATAAAAAATCCATCTAAATCTCCCAAAAAATCAGGCCAAAGTACATAACATATTGTAAATTTGCCCTTTTGAAATAGGGCAATAGGCTTTGAAGACAATCACACAATAAAACTTCCCTCCACTTGTAGTATGTCCTTGAACAAATACCACCAATGCAAGGAGCCCAAAAAATCGTACATTTTGAAAAAAAGGGCTCAAAATGCTCCTGTATGCAAAAGTTATGTCCTCTGGAAGTTTGCCCTCCAAAATAGTCCTAGATTGACATTTTTGAAAAACAACAATGTTTTAAAAATTCCTTATAATTTTTCTTCGAGGAAAACATAACTTGGAGTAGTCGTAAATTCTCCAAAAAAGCCAAAATAATTGGAGAAATAAAAAATTTGGATCTTCTCTTTGCCTCTTTTGTCGAAGGTGGTTATGAAGCTCTAAGAAGTAATTCATCCTAGAAGTTTGGAGAAATATCGGAGGCTCCAAACGTTCTTTCTGCATGACCAAGCAATGGCACTCCGTACGCGCTCTAATACCATGTTGGAATTCACAATATTTTCCAGAAACAAACAGAAGCAATCCATCCACTCAAATCTTTTAAAAAAAGTGGAAAAGGATGAAAGAAACAAAAAGAGGCAAATTTGGGAGCACCTTGGCACCATAAATAATCATTGCATTATCCATCGATAAAAATCACAACACTCCAATGATAAAATGAGGAGTGATGGGGCATATTTATACCAACACCAAAACCCTAATTACATAATAGAGTTTAACCTAAGCCGGCATAACAAGAGGGCTTGAGGTTAATTACAAATTATAAAGTGGGTTTAACCATAACAAGGTTAACTATGGCCCATAGGGCTTACATAATAAAATATTATAATAAATTCAATAATTTGTACAATGAATGCCCTTAGACCTATCAAATATTATATCATCCAGTGTCGTCCTTAGCCATGGATCAGATTGCAGTTTCAACTTGTAAAGGTTGTTCATCCAACTATGAATGAAAGGAAGTAGATTGGGTTTGCCTTGTATGCATCATGGACACATGGTTGGAACAAAAGATGCACAAAAACCTCATGTCTTTGTAAGAGACGATTGTGTGTGGTAATCCAAAGTGATCCGATATATTCTATAACAAGTTTTTTGCAGTGTCTTATCTTGAGATCTTTTTTCTACAAGATATTAGAACAGCCATTTGTGAAAACGCCCATATATACGCCAATATATACAATATTTTTTTGATTAGGGTGAAAAGAAGGGGTTTTTGAAAGGGCCCCAACCCTTTTTTACAATACCACTCCTCTACATTAAATCAAACAATGAAGAATTAGAGAAGTGTAGCAGTAGAACAAGACAAGAAGTCACATAGACCCCTTACAAAGAAAAAAAACTGAAATGCTTCACTTCCTATGACTACAAGAGGTGAATAAAACTTGCAACCTTTGATTAATAATTTAACCTTAATTCTGTCTATCATAAGCTTGCAACTCCCTCTCAACTCACTAGGGAAATCATCCCTCCATAGAATTGGTTCAGGACTGTCTACACCTTTATTGGCCAACCAATCCGTCGCATGGTTGCCATCTCGATAGATATGCACTATTTTAACCTTCTCCAAGGCTGCAATGACCATAGCCGCTGCACGACTCAACAGGAACCTACCCCAAAACAATAACCCTACCACAAAACAGTTTCTTGTTGCCGCACCGCTCAATAGGTGAATAAAACTTGCAACATTTGATTAATAATTTAACCATAATTACGTCTATCATAAGCTTACAACTCCCTCTCAACTATACTCAACTCACTAGGGAAATCATCCCTCCATAGAATTGGTTGAGGACTGTCTACACCTTTATTTGCCAACCAATTCGTTGCTTGGTTGTCCTCTCGATAGATATGCACTATATTAACCTCCTCCAAGGTTGTAATGATCGTAGCCGCCACATCACTCAACAGGAATCTACCATAGAATAGTATCCTACTGTCGCATTGCTCAAAGGAACCCTACCACAGAACAATATACCACCGTTGAAGCCGTAGCCGCCACACCGCTCAATAGGAACCCTACCACAAAACAGTAACTTTGCCATAGAACAAGAACCGTACCATAGAATAGTATCCCACAAAACACCACATGGGCCACACTAACACCGCACTCAGCTGCAACTGCCGTCGAGACCATAGCTTTTGCACTACTCAACGGGAACCCTACCACATAACAGTAACCCTACCACAAAATAGTATCCTATCGCCGCATCGCTCAACAAGAACCCTACCTCAAAACAGTATCCTGTTGTCGAAACCGTAGCTGCCACACCGCTCAAAAGGAACCGTACCCACATATTCACAAGTAACAATCTCACTATATTCAAGCCCCTTATATTCGAGGAGATGATTTTCATTTTTTACCCCTCGTGGAAGTCTTCCTTACACTCAAATTCAAAATTTTTTGTGTTCCAATTGCAATTTCTCTCGTCGCTTCTTTGTTTATGGGCTCATTATGTGTTGGTCTACCTGGTTTGGCTTCAACCCCTACATTTGCTGTTTTTCTAGTATTCCTAATTTGAAATGTCATCTTGTTTAGAGGTCAAGGGTTTGTTTTGAGCAGACTTTTTTGACTCATACAAAGAGCAAGGAACATAATCAACATTTTCCATACCTTGGTTGGGAGCATTCTTTGGCTGAGATTTTGCTTTAGACTCTTATGGCTTTGTTCCCCTAGAAACTGGGGTCTCCAGAATTTTAGTCACCTCCTCTTCCATTACTTTTGGCTGCTGCTCTACCTTGTCGCATGTTCTTTCAATTTTTCATCTTCTCCACCTAGGGCATCCTTCGGGGAATTTTCCCCATCTCTCTTGATCCTCCTCTACAAATTCTCCCTCCTCGGGGGTTTCGGCAAGAATACTAAACTTTTTTGCATTTGAGGAAGGTAACTTAGGAGGCTCTTCTTTTGGTTGCTCTTTCCTCCTCCATACCTTATTAATCGGTTGTTTAGACGGGCAGTTTTTCGAAAAATGTCTCGTTCTTTTAGAAACTTTGCAAATTGTCGGAGAATTGTCACATTCAATCAGTTGCCAAACCTGATACTTAGGCAATAGCCTACTAGAGGTTGGGAGCTCCTTCCCCAAATCAACATTAACATAGAACCGGGAGAATATAAATCTAGTTTTCGCCTTCGTTGTCGAATCAAAAGCTATTATTGGCCCTATCGCTTTAGGTATACTTACTAGAATATCTTCATCCTAGAACTCCAACGGAAGCCTTGGTAGGCGGAGAGATCATTCCAAATGATCTCTAGTATATACTCATCTTCAATTCTTCCCCAGAAATGAAATATGGGTACTATTTCATTCAGACTTACTAGTACCTCTTTTTCATGACCAAAATACCGTGGATTTATAATCCAAACACTAAAAAGTTTTACACTCAAAAGATTCTTCTTATTAATTTTGTGAATATTCTCCTCTCTCCTCCAAAAAAAACCAGATTGAGATCTGAGAAAGCGCTCTGAATTCCATTTTAATGGTAGAACGTAAGTATTAAAGTACTGAGTCCTAGGTTAAAATCCTAGGAAGCATTATTCTATTCCTAGTCATCATATTATTGACTGAATTGGTTCATATTGAGCATCTATGGCTGAATGGTCAAAGTGCCCAACTCATAATAACTGGAGCCAAATTTATATGTTCAAAATCAAGGTTAAAACCCAGTCTCTACTTCCTTAGAAAAGGCCCCTTGTCCCATAAAACCAAGGCCCTTTTGTTAGGGCATGGCCGAAGTCTTCATAGTTCACAAAGGAAAAAAGCGCAAAACCCTTTGGGAGAGCTGCAATATCGATATGCCCCCTTGGCTTCCATTTATCAGCAGCCCATTTCCTTACCGTATCTAAATCCGGTTGGGCCCCAATAAATTTCCAAACAAGGCTATTCTATTTCTGGTTCACTGGTCTATCTACTAGCCTTTATGGGACTTTTTAAGCAAAGTTTCTCATCTATATCCTCTGAAGCAATATCAAATTTCTCCTTCTGCTGAAGATCACCACCTAAGAGTTTATCTCTCCAAGAAATCTTTCCCCTCCACCACGACAAATGACCTAAAATGTTAGGGTAAAGAGCGGGTTTTTATGAAGGTTCCTAGTCCCCTTGTAATGGGGTTTGAACTTGGGTCTTCTGGATGAAAACTCAAGAACTTACCACTACGGTATCTCTCCCGGGACTCATACATACAATCTTTCCTGTTTCATCTTATAGGAATTTTTTAACATGAACTTTGTAGAGATTGATTCCCATGGTTTATTAGGTATTGGTAGCCGTGCATACAATTCCTCTTTCTTGTTGGTAGGCTTGGTGATTGTATATATTATGACTTAATGTCATTGTGAATGTTGGGCAAATAGAAGTACTTCTATAGGATTGGTAGTGTCTTTGCTATGCCAAAGTGCTTTGCTGTTTGGCTACAATGTGCTTCCTAGATCGTCTTTTATCTATTGTCTTTTTGAACATAGATGTGTCCTGGGAGGCATAGAAGTTTGTCTTGTAGGTGGTAGTTAGGAACCTGTTTACCTACAAGTAGAACATGATAAATGCTTGTAAAATCAGGGTCACTCTCATACAAGCGAGACTAAATGCAATTTGCAACTTGGTTGGTGATTGAGTTCTTATGCTTGATACTTATTTCGAACTTTCTTTACCTCTATGGACCACTTTGGATGGTGATAATTTTGTAGCTTACTTTGTAAGAATTGCCAAGACTTTTGGCTAGTGTGAATAATAGTAACCTTGCCTAAGATGTATTGCCTTCATTGGTGGCATGCTTGGACAATGGCACACAACTCTTTGTCATATATTGAGTATCTGCGAATAGCTTCATTGAATGTCTTTTTGGTTAGTAAGCAATTGGATGCTCATGCTAAGTGAGGACAAAAGTAAGTGCATACTCTTAGGTGCCTGTCTCTAATGGCTATTGCAAGTCTAGCAATGTGAGGATTTGAGCTGAACAGATTTGTTGCTTTAGTTCCTCAATTGAACACTACATGAACACTTTTCATGTTGGGGTGAAATTTTTGCTGATGCAGGGTGCATTGTGTCATCCATGTACAAGACAAGACAGAATTTATGTATGGTTGCAAAATGTCATTCGTCATTCTCATCATTCATGGATGTTACAGGTGTGTTTTTTAGGCCAAATTGCATAAGCAAGCATACAAACAATCTTTCTTTCGACCTGCAGGCCATCTTCGAAAGATCAACTGCCTCAATGGGTACATCATGGTAGATTAACTGTAGGTCAATTTTGGTGAAGTGCTTTACTCCCCCGAGCTGATCTTGCAGATCAATGATCTCAGGAAGCTTACCTTTGTTTTTTATTGTGATTTTACCCAATGCTCTCTAGTTGATACAAACTCTTCATGTGTCCTTTTTTCTTTGTCCCTCCCGTAGATGATTTTCCTCTTTTATTAGATGACATTTTCTCTGCCACTATGATTATGAATGGGGCAATAGAATAGAACCTGTGCAGATGAGCGTCATTGTCAACTTTTTTAAACCGAACTGAACTGGAAAAATCGGAACTCCAATATTCGTTGGCTTTCTGAACATCCAAACCAAACCGAACCTGGTAACTATGGTCTGCGGTGGCCAATAAGACAGATATCTTGAAATATTCTGAACTGTACTGTTTGAAATATTTGTTGCATTTTAAACTATAATTTGCTATTTCTATTTCCTTCTATTTAATGCCATTTCCTTGAATGCTTTTCCATTGCTTCTTTAAAGAATCTTTGGTTTCTTAAGGTCCAAAATAATCTTATCTTAAGACATGGTTTTATTCAGGTTATAGAGTTATTATTTTTTTCAAAACGTCATGATCTTTCGTGTTTTTCATGCAACACTTTTTTCATTATACTGATAATCGGTGTTATGAAGAATTAGTTTTACTTTGGACTTATTTTGTCCTTGCAATTTTACTTTTTTTTCCCTCCATGTCTAAGTAAACAATTTTGGTGATTGATATAGGTTTTATTTTTGAATCAAATTCTTCTTAGTAGCAGAGGAGATGGACCTAAGTTAGCAAAACGACTCGTCAACATATACTTTGCATTATTTAAGGTGAATTTGCTTACTTCTTTTCTATTTTTGGAAGTTTTATATAACTGTACATCTTATTAAGTTGATTCTTTTTCTTTATGTGTTTTATTATTAGTCATTTGATTCTTGTAAAGGAGGAGTACTTTCAATGTTTATAGATGTGCATCTTGTGTATGGTGTGTATGGTTCCTGTGGAGTGTATGGCCCTATGTTGAAGGTAGAATGAATGGTTTCTATTTTTTGTTGGTTTCATTCAACTCTCAAAGGAAGTAGTGAAGTCCTCAAGATTAAGGGCTAATGTTGATTGAAGGAAATGAACTAAATATGGAAGCATCAACCAGTTCTAATGAACTTAATGCATCAGGTGGCATACTGTTTATAAAGTGTTTGTGGGTATCTTATGGTGCAAATATGCGTCTCCATTTCAATGTTTGTCCTTGTCTCCACTAATATTGGCTGGGAAATTCAAAGGTTTCATTGATTAATGGCTACTTTTCTTTATGAATGTCATTGTTGATTATGCCACTTGTGAATGCATGTCCAATCGTTGGGGCCCAACTTTCATGGCCAAATAAGCAAGTGGTATGATGGTCATAAGTTCTGCATGCTACCTGATGTTATCCAAGGGTGTCATTGGATGAAAGCATGGTTGAACATGTGGAAGTGGTTTGTCCTTTTTGTATTTTGCATAGTTCTCTTTTCTCTTTTCTTATGTTGTATTTGTTGGCCTTGGTTTTACTTGGGCATGGCAAACTGTATAACTTTTAAGAAGACATGGCACAATTTGAAAATAAATTGCGATTTTTTAATGTTGTAATTATGGTTAACCTCAACCTTTAATCTTTGGAGTTGTCACATATCAAGTTCCTACAGTTGGGAAATTTTTATGCTTTTTGCCATTGTTCTTTTCAGAAGAATCCTGTGTTATAAAGACCTCAAATTTCTCAGTGAGGACTTACACCCAAAGTATGAAAGGCTATTTTGTGGGAAGTAGTAGTCTCTGTGTGTGTGTTCCTGTACTAATCCAGAAATGAGTAAAAGAACATTATGTAATGAGTTGGTGTGACTCGGATGCAAAGCATAAAAAAATGCAAATTATTGCGCTTACTCCTTTGTCTTGGGTAGATTTTAGCTGTTTTTATGAAAATCAAAATGCTTGTTAAAGCACTTTCAGTAACCTAAATTGTTTTGTAGTGGAACTGGGCATACAATTTTTTTTGTAAATAAATAACTGGGTTCTATGCAATTGCATTGACTTGGACTAAAGATAGCCTGTCATGTCTTTTAGTGCCTACTAATCTAATTTATCATTTTAGGTAATACCCATGTGTGGCTTACGATGAAATTTAATATATATTGATCATCAGTAAATGCAACAATTATAGTTTTTCCATGTCATTGCATAGTATATTTCCAACCAAAGAATTTAGGTATACGCATGTGTGGCTTACGATGCACTGTAATATACATTTATCATCAGTAACTACCACAATCATAGTTTTTCCGTGACATCACATAGTATATTTCCAATCATAGAATTCCAAGGAGAAGAATATATGACCTTTGCACATCTTTTGCTCCATACTTTGCACATTAAATGTGAAGAGTGCAGCAACAATTATAATTGCATTTAAATTAAACTTCAGAAATGCCTGAGATAAGCTACTAGGGTCAAGAAAGAGAGCCAGTGTTCCATAGAGTTTCTGGGATGGGGATGGCATGAGACAGGAGGATGAATTTCTGTGATGGTAGGATGACTTTTTGAGATGTTGGAACACATCTCCAAGGTGGCCTCCAAAGCACTCAGCCTGTTCTATTGTTGGTGCTAATATTATTGTAGATTTTTATGCAAGATGCTCTTCTGATAAATGTCTTAGCTCGTTTTCATGCTCAATAAATATAGTGCTTTTCTTCCTTAGAGAAGTCTTTAAGGTAAAATATATTTACAAATTTGGAATCAGAGTCATTAGTGCATCAACATCTTTGTTTTTCCTTTTTTTTTTTTTTTTTAAATTTGTTTAAAGAAAGTCTTTCCTCTTAGAAAGCCAATCCATCTTCTTTACATTCCAAAACTCAGTTGAAATCTTTTTTTTTTCCTAAATATTTGTAATGTGGGTTTGGAAAATGTCTGCCCCATATTACTTCATGACTAACCATGGTATTTCAACAAATTATGTATTGGTATTACAACAACATTTTGACAGTTATGCATGTATCGCTTGGCAAGGTTTGAACATGGGTCTCTTCTTTGAAAGTTGATGTACTTACCCTGTTGAGTTCATGCCACTGATGAACTTAGTCAAAATCTATCTTAAGGGTATTGTAAGGTATTTACTGTGACCAAGTTTTCTTCATGGCATATCCAACATTTCTGTAATGTCTCCATTTCAAGCTAGCAGTATTGATGATTAGATTCCTGGTTTCACAACTTAACAGTTTCTTTTGGTTGCATGTCTGTTTTCCTTGTTTAATCTAGGAATGATGGTTGAAGCTTGTGTATTATTATTTGGATAATGCGTTTGTTGCATGACGTCAAGACTATTCTGTCTGTCTTAGAAGTTACGTAAAGATGATCAAGACTCTCTTTTCACTGCTGTTTGCATGACATTAAGACTATAGTATCTGTCTTAAGAAGTTAAGTAAAGATAGTCAAGAGCGCATTTTCATTGCTGTTCTGTGTTACCAGATATGCAGTCTCCTCCCTTCTTTGATGATCTTTATAAGGCATTAAGGAGAAATATTCCAGTCTCCTTAAATGATCATTTGGTTCCATATCCATGCAACTTAGGTGCTGTTGTGCATATAAAGTTTTCAATATATGTGGTAGATGGGATGAAAATTGAATCAGAAATCTGCCAAAAAAAAAAAATTAAGGAAGCCTCTCTGGACCCCCTTATCCATTTAATGCATCTCGACTTTGAAGTCATGAAGATAATTGTTTCAATTGGTGATCTAATTAAGACAATAAATTGACATATTCCAGTCTTTTTAGATGAATATTTGTTTCTGCTATAACTACAATAAAGTTGAATGTCCAAAGAGGGAGAATCTGTATTGTAATTGCGCCATTGCTGGTATTTGAGTCCGAGGGTGCAATCTAAGGGTGAGCTGTGCTAAAGTGGTATATAGAAAGAAAGAAAAAGAAAATTATATTAATGTTGTCGAAAGACCCAAGTAGTTCAAATGGGAGTCAAACACCCACTTACAGTAGAGAAATATTAGGGAATAGGACCCCTATAAGGTGAAATTAAACCAACCACTGAAACAAAAACACAAAAATCATAGATACTAGGTTCTTTTGAACTAGGCCCCGCTCGGGTCTGGTTTAGGCTTTTCGAGCCGGTTCAATTTGGCTTTTTATTTTTTAGTTTTGTTTTTAATCTTACGTAATATTTTTTTTTTTTTGAATTTTATGCAAAATTTTGTGGCCTATGTATCCCTAACAATGTTGGATATTTACGTTTGTTAAGGGAAACATAAAAATATTAAATAAATAATTAAATTAATTAAGATTAAGTTAATTAGTTATTTTGAGGAGAACCTAGGTTTGAATTTTGCCAAGCTATACATGCATAATTGCCAAGTTGTTGTAATAGTACTATGTGGTCACAATGTAATACGGGTGAAGCCCGTTGCAATCCTAGAGAGCTAATTTTATATATATATATATATATACACTTTTTTCAATTGGTTATATGGGATTGAAATGGCCCTCACTCATATTACATGATGACCACAAAGAGGTATTACAACAGCTTGTCCATTATGCATGTATCGCTTGGCAAGATTTGAACTTGGGTCAACTCCTTGAAAGTCGAGGAATTTAACCTGTTGAGCTAATGCCATTTGCTAGTACATTATATATATGTACATTTTTTAATTGGTGATATGGGATTGAAATGGGCCCCGCCCGTATTACATGATGAGGACAAAGAGGTATTACAACAGCTTGGCCAATATGCATGTATCGCTTGGGAAGATTTGAACCTGGGTGAACTCCTTGAAAGTCGAGGAATTTAACCTGTAGAGCTAATGCCATTTGATGGCACATTATATATATATTTTAATTGGTTATATGGGATTAAATGGGCATTGCTCATATTACATTATGACCACATAGTGTTATTACGATTTGTCAATTATGCATGTATCACTTGGCAAGATGTGAACCTGGGTCGCCTCTTTGAAAGTCGAATATTTCAACTGGTTAAGCTTGTGCCATTTGATGGTATATTATATATTATTTTATTTATTCATAATTTTCATTGAACTGACTCAAACTTTTTTCAAAATCCCAAACTTTAGAACATTTTTGGCCCTCAGTTTGGACTGAACTTCCCGTACATGGTAACTATAGCTAGGATAATTCATATATAAATAGAGGCAGTAAACCCAGGGTGGGTAAAGTGAGGGAAATATGCTTGAAGGGATCAAGGAGCCAATGAAGATGAAAGCTAGAGACAAGGGTGAAGAGTTATACATGGGGGCTTGATCATGGTCCTTGCTAAAGAGTGATAGATTTGATGCTATAATGTCAAGATTAAACACAAAATCTATGGCTAGATAACAGTTAAGCAATCTACAAGGCTTGGTAAGTTACAAGAGTAAATAAAAACATGCAGAAATGATGGAAATCTCTGTGCCTGACAAACAATTTGAGGAGCATCAGAGAAATAAAAGAGATATAATGAATAATAGTTTACAATGAAGAAAAAACATACATTATTTCAGTGTGCAGTAGTGTTTGATATTTTATGTAACCCTAATGCAATTGAGAAAATAACTATACATGTAATGACTACAATTCTCACCATGCTATGTAGCTACACAACTTCACCTACACACCAACCTAGAAGTTGACATTATGAATATCTTTGTTTGTTAGAGATCTAAGGAATCTTTTGTCTGCTATGCTTGAGTTGAGATACAGCTTTATTGCTCCAAATTTTGCTAACTTATCTTTGTGTTATGGGTAATGTTTCATATTTTCTGTGTGAGAATGTAAATAAGCTGTTTTGAGTGCTGATTTGTCATTCATAGTGCTGCATGTGCTAGGTATCCCAGCAACACATTCTGTATATTCGGTGAGCCTTTTTGTGTTTTGAATTATTTAGTTGCTTCATTTCCTTGCTTTGCCCTCTTATCTGATGCAAGGCAAGATATCTGTTACATCTGATATAAAGAAATTTCCCTTAAAAGTAGAATATGGTAATTTTGAAATGTTGACCTAGTCACTCCAGTATTTGTGTCTGGCAGAGTGCCGGTGGTCATGGAAACTAGAGTGCTGTGCAGCATATGTAACTAAGATGATATGATAACTATGCACAATATGCTGAAACATATTGCATTGACTTGTTAGTAGTTTGAGCATATTTCTTTCACCCCTTTTAGTACATTGAAGCTGAATATTTTATGTTTAACTATATTTACTGAGGCATTTTCTCACTCTTGTGTTTGGATTTATAGGTGCTGATGTCCAATGATAACGAAACAGAGAAGGATGTAAAGAATCCGAAAGGCTTTAAGGATAAACCAAAGAAAGTTTTAGAGAAGAAGAAAAAACAAGAGTCCTTGAATGAAGCTCCTGTTGAAGTTGATTCAAGGCTTCTTAGTGCGCTATTAACAGTAAGCAAATCTTGCTTATTCAGATGTGTTGATATTTCCTCTCTGAAAGAACCATAAAGCAGCAAGTAAATTTGCATTTAAAGATAAACATGGAACCACTCAAAATTGTTGTTTTAAGCCATAATCCCTTCTGTTTGTATGCATGTGTTATGTTATGTTGCTAACTTTATGCTTTTGTAAACTATTTATTGATGCTAATGAAGATTGTATGGCATGTAGAGACATAACCTCCTGTGATATTCACATGCTTTTCATCTGCACATTCGTATCAGGCAAGCCTGACTATAAGGCTTCATATTGATTCTGGAATAAGATCCAGGATTACAGTATACCTAAAGTTGTAGTTTCTTTGTAAATTCTGTAATTCTTTGAAAAGTAGCACTCATCATCAATATTATACTGTCATACTGGACCATAGCCAGGTTTGGCCTTTATATGACATTTATGTGCGACTTCAGGAGAAGTGCCAGATTCCACTTCCTGACCTGAAACTTCACTAGAAAGAGATGTTGATGTCAGTTTCTCTCTCTTTAATGTGACACATCCAGATTTGTTTTCATTAAACACTTTCAGATCCTTTTGAGAATTGCAAATCTAAAACTATACGTTGATCGTATTGAACTGAAGTTTTTGTCGGGGGTTGATTTTGTGGTAGTAAGCAGTTTTCTTTGCATTGTCAGGAAATGGTTTTGATCTGTGCCCCTTGGGATGGAGCTGTGTTGTGGAGACAACTCTCTAGCTTAGCTGGCAAGCCTACAGCAATTAAGTTTCAGAGTTGTGCAACAGAACAGGGGCACAATGAACACTCCCTCATACAACATGGTGTTGGATGGAAAAGATAAATAACAAAGAAGGGACGTTGATCAGAAAATGCAGGGAAAGCAGAAACCATGTAAATAGATGAGAAGCTTTATTTACAGATAGTGCAAATGTAAACTAAAAAGAAAAATAGCAGGCTCTATGTGGTCAAGTTGGTAATAACAATTTTATGCTAGAAGTTGTAGGTGTTAAGTTGAAGTGTGCTTTCAGGGATGCTGTGAATGCTGAAGCACTGATTCTCACTTAGCTTTTCTAAATCTGACCGATAATGCTAAAGACTCCTAATGCCAGCTCTTGGTGTTCAAGAAGTAGTCATCTATCTTGAATATTAGTCTATACATAGTGTACAAGGCAATTACTCTCTAGTAGAAGGCAAGTCTCAAGTGTTATGGATCAAGGCTTCATCTTGATCTAAGTGTTCCTTTTTCGCTTTTTAAAATATGTATGCTTTTGTTCAGAAAGGTGTATCAATTGATAGGAAATGCACTTTCATTCAATTTTAATTTTAAAATGTTATATTAATAGATAGGAAATATGTTCAATTGTATACATCTTTTACCTATACATCTTTTCCTCCTTGGTTGCCGAGTCATACCAACTGTCCCATGATTATGCTACTTGTCTCTTCCAGTTGATGTGCCAATATTACTCTCTTAATTCCACCACAGGGACACCCAACTATGAATTTTCTTGCACATTATGGGGGGTGGCCCTCGACTCATTTCCCCACAATTTTCCTCGGCCAAAGCTCGTTTGTTGCATTGGTGCTTGCCCTATGAATCACTAGTATGATAGGGAACATAAATCCATGCATTGGAAGCTTCGTTTTTGCTCTTTTCCATGAGCCTTCAGCTATATCTTCTACCCGAAGGGAATATAAATACTCCATTCGACGTAAGAAGCATTGTGAGCTTCTAGATGCTCTTCATAACTCTCCCAAGGCCTTTTGGCACACACTTTTCCTCATAAGCCCCATCCCATGTGCATCTATAACAATTCCGGGGTCTCCTATGCTAATTCCTTATATGATATCGCAGGGCAATGCACCATTCATATTTATTCACCCACCTACATCATGTCACCTCTTCTCTTTCAGGGGGCATCAAAAGAGCTATACATAAATTATGCACTAGCAAGGCTGCTGATTTTGAGGTATTTCAGGCTGAGTTCTTAAAACATGGTGGTGAAGCTCTTGGCTATCCCATTGCAGAATCATTCAATTAGGTTGTTTGTTCAGGCTTCCTTGCCTCCTTGTCACAACATATTGTCCACCTGTCCACAAATCTGGTAACTATTGAGATCCGAATAACTATAGAATTATCATGATTGGGTGCACATTTGCTAAGCTTTATGCAACAGTTTTGAATATGGAACTCTCAGAATTGTTGGATCTGGGCAAGCTTAGAGCGAGAGGGCAGGCTGTTTTTAGAAGTGATCATCAGATTATTGATCATGTTTTCACTGTGAGGGCTATTATTGAGGAGGCTCTTCAATGGTCTTCTAAAATATTTTGTCATTTTGTGGAATTTTGTGAGGGCTATTATTGAGGAGGCTCTTCAATGGTCTTCTAAAGTATTTTGTCATTTTGTGGAATTTAGAAAGGCCTTTGACAATGTTCCCAGACATCTTTTATTTTAGAGACTACATGACATCGACATCTCAGAGCTCTTTATCAATGCCATCAAGAAACTTACAATGTAGTTGTTGGCCGTTCTCTTAGAGGATGTCTAGAGCACCGTTGGCATCAAACAAGCCTGTGCTTTGTCTTCTTAACTGTTTGGGATCTACATTGACAAGCTTGATGAATTTATTCGTGAAAACACACATGTTGACGATGGTTGCCTTTTACATCATGTCTTGATAGCTATATTGGTTTTTGCAAATGATGTTCTTCTTCTTTCTCATACTCCTGAGGGCCTGCAAAGACAGTTGGATGCTGTTATGAACCTCAATTCTTATCAACATCTTATTTAGCAGTTATGGAGAATCATTACAACATTCAACCACAATATCAATCCACAGTAATAATTCCACAAAATGTGACACATATATAGAAATTGCCTTTGACGTAGGGCAACACCAATTGTATTCCTTAAGGAAGAAAATCACTCCCAATCTCTGTTCCACAAGCCAAGACTATTACAAAAAATAATTGATATCACTTATCTTATATAATGAGAATCTCTCTTCTTTATATACCTCTCTCTTTAAACCCTTGTCCCGCTCACTAATATAATAAAATATTAAAATATATCCAACCTTGGGTTATGTGTGGCCCTTGCCAACTATCCATAAGACCCTTACACAATATAATATTATATTCTCATATCCCTATCCCTAGTTTCCATACATTCCATCCCCATTACAAAATGTTTCGTCCTCGAAAAATTAGGAGAACTAAATAATATGATTTCCCAATCATCCATCCATCCTAGTGAAGCCTTGATTGGTGATTGTCTGTGCTAATGCCAAGCTCTCCCTGTGCGACATGAACATTTGAAACTGTTTTGTGAGCTCCACGCTCTTGTTGCTTTATTCTGGTAATTCCAGTGATGGGTCCATTTGTTTCTAGATGCTGCTGTACCACTTTGAAAACTGAAATTACCATGCTTTTTCTACCAAACATTGCCATACTTGGTGCCCTTTTGGTTCCATGTAGAATCATAATATTGTTGCCCTAGGCCATGCGTCCAAGATTGTTGTCGCTCTTGGTGGTGTAGATGGCGAAATGTTGCAACCTTAACCTGATGTTCTTCTTTCTTTGACTCCTCAACATTTTGCTTCTCTGTTTTTTATACCTCTGCACATTGTTCTCTCATGTGCCCTTATTTTGGTGTGTCCTTATGCTCTTCTATCAGAGCTTCCTTGGACTTTGCTGCTGTTTTTTCAATAGATCTTGCTATTGCTGCTACCATCCTTGACTTTGCTACAGCTAGTTCCTTCTTGGATTCTGTCTTAGGTTCCTTTGATTTTTTTTTTTTTTTCAATTTGTTTCCCTGCAATAGCCTCCTGTTTTTCCTTGTATCCTTGCTGAGAAATATCGTGCAGTGTTATTTTATTTTTCTTGTACCAGAGCTTCATAAACTTCTTTTACAGATTAATATTAGCAATAATGAAGGATAACCCAAAACAATATCCATATCATCTCTCTCAACAAAATATAAATCTGAATGTAAAACATATTTGTCTATGGTGATTTTCAAATCTTGAAAAATCTGAACATTCTTACCCTCAAGCTTTATATCTTTGATTTTCTTTGCTTGAACCTGCAACCTTTTAGCCAAAGCAATATTAATAAAATTACATATGTTGCTAGGGTTTATAAAAATAACAACCTTTTCCCTCTGTATGCAACCATAAACCTACAAAAATTGATTTTTTAGACTCAAACAATTCTTCTTGATCACTGCTTGGCTTATTTAACACCAAAAATGTGATCCTTTTTGCCTACACATTATTATCCTTATTTTTTTTCTTTTGTCAATTTCTTGATATTTTCAAAATTTTCTACACAACCTTTGGTGGTCTGTAACATGGCTCTCAACTTTTCATTTATTTCTCTTATCTTTTCACATTATTTCTCTACTTACTCCAAAACTCTTCTTACTCCATGATCCTAACCTAGAAAAATTTCCCAAAGCAGCTAGTGTTTCTCAAAAAATAAATTTTTGTCAATTCTCCTCTATTCCTTGCTATCAACCATTAATTCTGCAAATTTTCTTCAAAAAAAAATTAAGCTACAACTGATTTTCTTACTCTGGCTAACAAATATCCATAATTTCGTTTGTCGTGACTTGAAAAATCGTCATTGCCCTTGTTTCAGATGGCTAACTTCATAGGGTTCTATCTTCCTCAGTACAACTCAAATTCCTCCACATGACCACTCATTTTAAAGCTCTTTAATTTCCACACATAATGGTCTAAGAATATTTTGAATTGGACAACCCTTTGCAAATGCTCTTGAAAGATGAGACGTTTTTCTAGAAAAATCTCCCCTAACGTTGTTGTTGTTTTGGACGACTGTCTTGACATGGTCGTATCTCCCTCAATATTGCTTGGATTCTTTCGTATGACCACTCATTTCAAAGCTCTTCAAATTTGGCACAACCTGGTCCAAGAATCGTTTGAATCGAACAACTCTTCGTCAAGTTAATACTCTTGCAAAATGAGACATTTTTCTAGAAAATATTGCCCTAACGTTGCAATCCACCAAAGAGCAAAAATTCCACTTTGCCAAAATCGCCGCTTTGATACCATTTGTTTGAACCTCAAATCTTATCGACAAATTATTCAACAATTATGCAGAAATATTACAGAATTCAACCACAGTATCAATGCACAGTAATAATTCCACAAAATGTGACACAAATATAGGAATTTCCCTTGAGGTCGGGCAAACACCAATAGTATTCCTTAAATAAGGAAATCACTTCCAATATCTGCTCCACGAGCGGAGACTATTACAAAGAATAATTGATATGACTTATCTTTTACATGTTAGAATATTAGATTAATATTTACTTCATGTTAGCCGTCTATGTTGACTATTTTACTCCCATGTGAGTATATGCAAAGTCAAACCTGTATTAAAGGCACCCATCCAACACAGATGATGTAGCCAATCTTCTTTTCCAATAAGTTGTCATCATATATTAAAGGCATCCTCCTTCCATTGCTTGGATGTCATGGAGCCAATCTTCTTTTCCTGCCATGTGCCTTGTAGCACCAGAATCATTGTACCACACTTGGTCGTCATCATCATCATGTTTTGACTGTTATGCAACTACAAATAAGTTGTCATCATGTTTGGATGCATAATGGCCACCCTGATTCTTCTGATTATCAACGTACCTCTTTTTGCAATCCTTTGACATGTGGCCCGACTTGCCACAATAGAAACACGTGACAACATTCTTCTGCTTTTGAGGCTGTTTTTGATTGCGAGGCTCCTCAACCTTTTTCACAAAAGGCTTCTTTTACTTGAACTTCTTGAAATTTGTTGCATAAGCTCCAAAAGAATTTTCTTTTTCATTGTTCAAGAGAAGTTGTTCATGTTGCAACAGGATTCCCTCCAATTCATTGAATGTGAGGGTACCAAGTTTCCCACTATGGGTGAGACTTGTAATCAAAGTTTGATAATCCTTTGTCAAACTCTTGAAGGTGGCTGAAACTAGCTCCTTGTTGGTGATTGTTTCACCAAGTGACTTCAACTGGTTTGTGATGGCTTTGATGGATTGCATTTGTTCTGCTATGGCACCACTTAGCTTCACATTGTAAAGGTGTTGTCTTAGTGTGAGAGCATGAGCTTCATTCTTGTGCTCATACAAAGTCATGATGGAATCCATGCTTCCTTTGGAGTAGTAGCATCTGCCACAATCTCAATAATGTCTCCATAGATTGATAGAGCAACATGCTACTTTGTGTCATAATCAGCTTCTGCTGCAACATCTGTCTGATGGCATACTGCAATGCCTTCTTGCATGAGTCATGAAGCATCATCAAATTCTTCATTTGATGCTTCCATACCCCGAAGTTTTCACAACTCCAAGGAGCTTTTCGGTCAATGCATTCAACATGGTGCTTGGATTGGCCATTTGACACTTGATTTTGAAGAAAACAAAGGGCTACAAGAAGTGGGGTCCACTAACACAATTTACCATTACAAGCTAATTGAATCATTTTTTTTTTAAAACCCCCCCTTTAATTAATTAAACAATCTCTCAATTAATGAAAGATTAGTAACTTAAAAAATAATCCTTTTTTATTTTTAAATAATCTTGTAATTAATCAAAGATTATTAATTAAAAAAATTAACTTCTAAAAATAAATCCCACTTATAAAAAAACTTATATAAGTTCCCGCTTTTTTTAAATACTCTCCAACCCTAATTTACCAAACCAAGTACCTAGAGGGAAAGATAAAAACTTAGATTTTTTTATAACCTTTGCACATCTACGGGTTTTGTTAGCGAGCGGGAGATTTCTGCTCTGAGTGACGTGGTGGCCTAAACGACGAAGTGAAATGGATCGTCACCCTTCACCCGAAAACGCTCTGCTTCCTGTGAGTCTTCTCCTTCTGCGGTGGCGGTAACGAGACAACAAGAACATTTTCATAGGTGGAGCTTAGGTTTCTGGAGGAGCTCAGGTTTTTGGACCTGGCCGTGACCCAAGCAGAGGCCTTGGAGAAACAAAACCGTGTGGTTGTGGTGACTTTGCCAGCGGCGAAGCTCTCGGAAATCTAACGGGGCTTTGACTTTTAAGGCTTCGCGTGAACGCGCTCCAGGGTTCTATCCTGCATGGAGTAGGGCCTTTGTTCACCAATAAGCAGGCTAGGATTGCTGCAAAAGAGCAAGAGGCAGCCATCGCACAGACGGTGTCAACCCGAGATTTCACGGCGGTGAAATGGACGTTGAGGACCCGTAGTGGTGCCTTCTTGGGACAATCGTAGTCATCACCACAAATTTCTGTCCGCCGAACAATTTGTTGCGCAACAATGATGGTGGTTGGTGTAATTGATATGACTTATCTTTTACAATGACAATCTCTCTTCCTTATATACTCCTCTTTCTAAACCCTTGTCCCACACTAATATAATAAATATTAAAATATATCCAATCTTGGGTTATATGTGGCTCTTACGAACTATCCATAAGACCCATACACAATATAATATAATATTATTATATCCCTATCCCTAGGTTCCTGAATATAATATTATATAGTGTATGGGTCTTATGAATAGTTGGCAAGGGCTGCACATAACCCAAGGTTGGATATAGTTTAATATTTTATTATATTAGTGAGTGGGACAAGGGCTTAGAAAGGGGTATATAAGCAAGGGAGATTGTCATTGTAAGGTGTAAGTGATATTAAGTATTCTTTGTACGGTCTTTTCTTGCGGAGCAGATTAGGAGTGATTTCATTCCTTAAGGATATTATTGGTGTTGCCCTACCTCAAGGGTATTTTCTATATTTGTGTCTATTTCTATGGAAATATAACTATGGATTGTTATTGTGGTTGAATTGTTGTAAATTTTTTGCATAATTGTTGAATAATTTCTATAATAAGAATTGAGTTTCATAACAAGTCGTATCAGAGTGGCGATTTTGGCAAAGTGGGGCTTTTGTTTTTTGGTGGATTGCAACATCAGGGCAATATTTTCCTTAAAAATGTCTTATTTTGTGGGAGCCATAACTTGACAAAGAGTTGTCCGATTCAGACCATTCTTGGACCAGCTTGTGCAGAATTTGAAGAGCTTTGAAATGAGTGGTCATACAAAAGAACTCGGGTAGTATTGAGGAAGATATTACCATGTGAAGACAACTATAAGGAACGAGGGCAACATTAGGGCAGATTTTTCCAGGAAAAATGCCTCATCTTTCAAAAGCCATATCTTATGAAGGGTTGTCCAATTCAAACTATTCTTGGACCATTTTGTGTGGAATTTGAAGATCTTTAAAATGTGTGGTCATATGAAGGAATCCAAGCAGTATTGAGGGAGATAAGACCTTGTGAAGTCAGTTGTCTAGAACAAGGGTAGTGACTATTTTTCAAGTTGTAGGAAACGAAATTGCAGATATCTAGCAGCCAGGGTAAACAAATCAGTTGTAAGTTAATTTGTTTTTGAAGAAAATCTGTAAAATTAATGGTTGATAGCAAGGAATAGAGGAGAATTGAGAAAACAATATTTTTTGAGAAACCCTAGTTTTTCAAAACCCTAGCTGCTTTGGGAAATATTTTTGGGTTGCGGTCATGAGTTAGAAGAGTTTTCTAAGGAGGAAGAAGATAAATTATGGGAAAAGATGAGAGAAATAAATGAAAAGCTGAGAGTCATGGTACGGACCACCATAGAAAATTTTGAAAATATCAAGAAAATGACAGAAGAAAAAAAATAAAGATAATAATGTGCAAGCGGAAGGAAGCCCATCTTTGATGTTAGATAAGCCAAGTAGTGATCATGAAAAATTGTTTGAGTCTAAAAAATCTATTTTGTAGGTTTATGGCTGCATATGGGGGGAAAGGTTATTATTTCTATAAACCCTAGCAGCAGATGTAATTTTATTAACAATGCTTTGGCTAAAAGGTTGCAGGTTCAAGGAAAGAAAATCAAAGTTGTTAGCAAATGGACTTGAATTACCAGAACAAAGTAGCAAAAGCGTGGAGCTCACAAAATAATTTTGAATGTTCATGTGGCACAAGGAGAGCTTGGCATCAATGCAAATCAACACCACTCAAAATTTCACTAGGATGGGTGGATGATTGGGATTAGTACCAGTTGTTAGCATTACCTAGGAAATTATATTATTTAGTTTCTTCGAATGTTTCAAGGACGAAACATTTTGTAATGGGGATGGAATGTAAAAAACCTTCAGATATGGATATAAGAATATAATATTATATTGTGTATGGGCCTTATGGATAGTTGGTAATGGCCACACATAACCCAAGGTTGGGTATATTTTAATATTTTATTATATTAGTGAGTGGGAAAAGGGTTTAGAAAGAAAGGTATATAAGGAAGCGAGATTGTCATTTTAAGGCATAAACGATATCAAGTATTCTTTGTACAGTCTTTGCTCATGGAGCGGATCAAAAGTGATTTCTTTCCTCAAGGAATATTATTGATGTTGCCCTACCTCAAGGGTATTTTTTTATATTTGTGCCTATTTCTATAGAAATATTACTATGGATTGTTATTGCGGTTGAATTGTTGTAATATTTTTGCATAATTGTTGAATAATTTCTATGATAAGAATTGAGTTTCATAACAAATGCACTTGCTCGCTTCTGTGACTTAAAACAATTGGTAGTCAATCTTAGCAAGACTAAGGTGATGATCTTCATCACATCAAAGTGTATCCTAACTTTTAGTTCTTCAATAAGGGCGAACCGATTGAGATCACCATTGCTTACACCTACTTGGGGGTTCAATTTATAGGTCCTTCCCTTGACCTTCACATAGCTCAAAGTTGTGACTTTGCAAGCAACACACATCTCCCTTAGTCTTGTAATGCCAATGTTTCTCGGTGCATTTCCTAGACATACCCACAAAGATGTGCCTTTGTGATTTCATTATCAAACCCGTGTGTTGATTGGGCTCACATTGAGAGGTCCTAACCTTTGTTACGGAACTTGGCGAGTTTTTGAAAAACTCGTTGAGTCTGTGCCTAAGTCTGCCTTGCTCAGTGAATCGGACTCGACTCGACAAGTTTTTTAAAGCTCGTTGAGTTTCTTTTTTTACTCAGTGAGTTTGTGGGACTCACGAGTAAAAAAAAACTCGTTGCATCTTGAAAAAAGTTGGCCTAGTTGTAGAGAGAGCAAAGATAAGGTGAAATCAGACTACCAAAATGTAGCCAAGGAGAAAAATTCAGTTCAGATAGAATAAGGTGAAATCAGACTACCAAAATGCTCCCCCTTGACCCTCGACGTAGGTGGCAATGGGCATTGCCTGTCATGTTAGTCATGAAGGTCATGATGATCAAGTTGATGATACAACTGATTGTAGAAAGTGAAGTGAACAATCATAGAACAATGTGTTGTGGGCAACATTTTGAAGTGATGTCAGTTGCAAAAGATGTTTGGAATAGGAGAGAGTACAAAGGAGTTGTAGCAGCAAGAGCCTCTCTTTTCAATGGATGATTTTGAAAGTATAGCGGAGGAGTTTGCTGCAAAGGCATGGGCACAAGTACAAAGAGAGAGGACTAGAGCTTCTATTAGGGCAAAGGGCAAAGGCATTGCAAGACACTAGATAGTTAATCTATTAAGGCATTATGACACATTTTGTAATTTGTACCTTTTTATATCATATGCAATACAAGAATATTTGAATTTTCGAGGCCTTAAATTTTTTTTAAATGAGGTGTGTTTTGTCACTTTCATGTGTATTTTTAAAATGTTGTATTAGTTACAATATTAATTTTGGATTTATATAATGTTAATTAATTGTGATATGCATGATTTTTTTTTCCAATGAAAAATGGCATTTTCTTCCGTTTTTTGTTGAGTTTTCCAGAGTTTTTTGCCGAGTTCGAGTCTCGATTTGGCCTTGTGGAGTCCGAGTTTCTCTACTATGGTCCAAACTATTTTGTTTCAACAATTTATCTTATACAATAGAAAAATTCCCAATGTATTCTTTAGGCTGAGTTTGGTGCTCATCCACTTGGCCTTTGGAGCATCTTCAAAATTATTTTTCAGCTTCATCGCCTTAGATCTGTGGGTGATTGCACCTCGGGTTGAGAGAAATTCCCATATTTGGTGCTCTGCTCCTTAGAATGGATTACCTCTAGGAGCACCTTTGGTCGTCATCGTGGATTGTGAAAATCAGCAAAATTGGCAAAAAATCGACCAGGCTGTGAACTGAGAAAAATCGGCTCGAATCAGGATTTTTTAAAGATTTTCTCAACTGTGGTTTAACCACCCCTCACATACCATGAAGTTGTAGACTGACACAATTTACTTGTTTCCTATCCTCTTCAATTGGTTCTATGGCCATGGATGTTAGAAGAGTCTTGATGCTTCGAACCCCATGTCTTCCCCTGGATTATCCAACCAGGCCCACACTGCCTTGGCCATTCTCTTGTGAGCATCATTAGATCCTATGTTGGCTCTTTTGGGGTAGTTGGTAATAACGATAATTGTG
Source organism: Wollemia nobilis (assembly GCA_028583015.1). Lineage (NCBI taxonomy): Eukaryota > Viridiplantae > Streptophyta > Pinopsida > Araucariales > Araucariaceae > Wollemia > Wollemia nobilis. Next base: position 8,661,634 of record JAQPPZ010002170.1, on the reverse strand, counting down.
CTTCTACTTTACATCTCACAATGTGTTGGTGCTTGGATCCATTGGAGCTCTTTTCTATCTTTGTTTTACCTTGACTTCTTGATCACTCTTTATCATTACTTTTAATCAATTTTAAGTAACCCTTGAGGTTGTAATTTACACTAGATTGTTTACTCTAGTTTAGCATAATTTTGTATTGGTTGCTAAGATGCATTGTAACAACATTTTGCAATGAGTCCCATTGGCCTACTTTGGCCATCTATGTACATTAATAGACTTACTATATTTGGATTTCGACTCTTTGGCTAAGCTTATTGTAAATTGAGTCTTACCAATACTTCTGATCCTGAGAAAGATGAAGCTAGACCTAACATGTTTTGGTATTGGTATAGATTCTTTGATAAACTTTAAAATTAGCTAGATTTCCGTAGAAGTGGTAGCGAAGTAAACAATAATCAAATGGAATTCGATGTGAAGCATTTGTTTTGTTCATTTGCATTTTCTAGGGAAACTTGAGACATCTGAGTGAATGTGCTCTTTGATCTGGTCCCATTTTTTTGAAGTATTTATATTGTGAAGATGATTTTGCAAGAGAACATGTTTCCTTCCCATAGATTCATGGACAAACTTTGGGATTAGCTAGATATTTGCAGAAGTGGTAGTGAAGTAAAAATAATAATCCAATGGAATCAGATGTGAAGCATTTATTTCGTTCATTTGCATTTTATGTTAAAACTTGAGACATCTGGGTGAATACTCTCTTTGATCTGTAATATTTTTTTTACCCCAAGACTATTTTTTATTGCGAAGAAGATTTCACTAGAGATACATGTTGCTTTCCTTTGCCCTGTTGTTCAGACATCCTTTATGCTATTTGTGCTAGGCCTAGCATTCATTTTTAAAATGATTACTCTGGAGCACACTTACAAGATTCTGAAGATGCTTAATGGGAATTGGTTTTAATCTGTTGATGTTTGGGATGCTTCATGTTTGCAGGGTGTTAACAGAGCCTTTCCTTATGTTTTAACTAATGAGGCAGATGATATTATACAGAAGCAAACTCCTGTTCTTTTCCAAATGGTAAATATTAAAGGCTGAACATAATTACAAAGTGACAGTGGTATTTGCTTTTGCAATTGATTAGTTGTGAGCTGATTTTGTGTTTACTGTAGGTGCATTCAAAGAATTTCAATATTGGGGTGCAAGCATTGATGCTGTTGTATCAACTCTTGGCAAAAAACCAAACTGTCAGCGATCGCTTCTATCGTGCACTTTATTCAACACTTCTGACTCCAGCTCTCATGAGGTCATCAAAGGTTAACATTCTAATCTAAATGGTTTGCATGCAACAATAGTTAAGAATTTCTTTTCTTACTGACATTAATCATTAAATAATATCCAGAAATATCAAATTATTCAACCACAATTAATAACCCTCAATGAATATTCCACACAATGAAATGAAATGAAATATTATTAATGTCCACGGTGTGCGAAAAAAAGACCCAAGGGACTGTAAAAAGGGACAACAAGAGCTGCCAGCAAGCGGGCTAAAACACCCAACAAAGAAAGAAACTAAGATAAATACAAAGATGCAACCTGACAATCGGGCCAAAGTGAATGGGAAAAGAGAAGGGGGGAAGGGGGTGGGCTGCAGTCCAAAAGAGTGGAGTGCATGCCAAGAAGAACGAAGAGAGAGAGAGAGAGAAGGGGGAGGGAGCAGCCCTAGAGGGGCAAACCCGAACACCCCATAAACTAATCTCTCCTAACATTCGAGGCTGAAGTATCTCAAGTCCATGATCTGTCTCTGTCCATCACTAATCCAGGGCCCCAACAAACTGTGGGTGCGCTGTCTAGTGACCCTGCTTTTGTCCGAACGGGTTGATATGGGGCGTTTCCATCCGGTGTCACCCGTTTGGTAGAGCTGGTGAAGTAGGTTGTGATGAGTCGATGGTGAGGGGGGCGAGATCCATCTGGGGGAGAGCTTCTTTGTTGACGAAATTGAGTTGTCTCCCTAAGAAAGAGTGCGAGACATCGCTGGTCTGGGTACCTGAAGAAGGTGGATAGAGATCGAGAGTTGTCCTTGAAAAGGCAATAGAATGTGCCTCGGATATCATAGTAAATGGGATAGCGAAAAATAAAGTGATGCAGTGTTTCAACCTCTCCCAAGAACAAAAAACGCAAACCCGCTCCTCCGTCGGAAGATGGTGATCAAACTCAACCTGGAGTTGGTGGGAGCACACCCTGAGTTGTCCAGTCGGGATCTGAAGACTACACATTGTGTGTTGTTGGAGGTACTGTGGAGGAACTATTCTGTCGTTGTAAATCTGGAGGAAGTGCTCGTGGTAGAAAGACAGCCTAGGGGAAAGAGGGGCAGCGGGAGAGATCCATGTGTAGCTAGTATACTGGAGACTAACATCTTTCCGGATCTCGTGGTGCACCTTCTCATTATTTTGAGAGGGGGGGAGAGCACCCAAGGAGTAAGGGGGAAGCCTATCAATCTGTATCTGAATACTGGCCAGGAGTGTAGAGACCTGAAAATGCCAACTCCTCCAACCCCCACCCCCCCAAGAACTCGGAGAGAGTTCCATCAAGGAGCGAAGGGCGAGGTAGGGGTATTGCCTACATCTCGAGGGGCTATCTCCTAAATTATGGATCCTGTGGAGATAGGCGACAATAAAAAATATGATCTCAAGCTGAAGAGGAGAGACCCCAAACTCTGCCAAAATAATAGAACAAGGAATTGTGCCCTTGCACCAAATGAATCGTCGAAGAATATGTGTGTACTCTCTCAACACGAGACCATTCAATCAGACCAAGACTAGGACCCCAAACCACTAACCCATAAGTAATAGTTGGCTTGACCAAGGCGTCAAAGATCCTGATTTGCATAGGAATATCCTGGAAATGTGCTTTGAAGCAATTCCTCTTGATCAAAGACAGAGTTGCATAACCCTTACATACTCGGGCCTAATCAACAGGTTTCATACCAAAGGTGGATCCAGTGAAGAGAACCGCCAAGTACACATATGAGGTGGTGATCTCAACCTCCTGCCCTTGAAGAAAGAAGTGGAGATGGGATAGAGCCTCTTTCGTAGTATTGAACACCATAACCTTGGTCTTAAAAAGATTCATTGTCAACTGTCTCAAGTTACAAAAAGTGGCAAGAGTGTCCAGTTGACGCTGAAGCTTCTCAGGGGATGAAGTTAAAAGGACAACGTCATCAGTGAAGAGAAGGATAGAAATCAGCACATGGTGGAAAAGGCAACCATCCTCTACATGTGTGTTCTCTCGGATAAAAGACTCAAGCTCGTCAATGAAGATCCCAAAGAGTGTCAGAGAAGGGGGCAACCTTGTGTCAGTCCTATGGTGCTAAGAATGCTGGCTGAAAACCGACCCTTCATAGTCTCATACAACCACGAAACTGTTGTCAAAAGCTGCCCAAAAATGCGAATTGACCGAAGTCTCAAGAAGTAGATGCCGAGGCACTGTGTCAAAACCTTTCCTGAAGTCTACAAAGCAACAATAGACCTTTGAGGACTTGGAATGCGCCTCTTCAATAATAGCTTTGAGGACTAGGATATGATCCGTGGTCTGGTGATCTTGCTGAAAACTAGCTTAGCCCATGGCCTTGTGACCCTCCTCCTCCACCCTTAGGGAAAGAAGCACATCCAATGTTGTGGCGTAGAGCTTGGCAAAGACAAGCCCAATCATGATAGTTTTGTAGTTGTTAGGTTTGTGGGGATCACCTGCCTTATGGATGGGGTGGATGATATGCTGAGTCCAAGAGTCAGGGAAACCTGAGCAGACAGAAAGGTTGAAGAGATCGGTGAGGGGCCCAACAAGAGTGTCAATGTCATGCCTAAGAAATTCTGCCTTTAACCCATCTAAATTTGCAGCTTTGCTCATACAAAGTTTCTGAATAGCTTGCTTAATATGCCCAATAGAGAAGAGATGACAAGGAGGACGGGAAGGAATCGTAATAGGAGGTTGATTTGGGATGGAATAGAGGGATGAGGCGTGAGTGTTCTTAAAAGAAAGAATGATCCCATGGTTGACCTGGTCACGCGGGAGGATAAGGCGCCAAGAGGATTTAGGAGAATGGTGAAGGGAGTGAATAAGTTCCAGTCAACACTGGTAGAGGAAAAGGCGTTTCTTCCTCCGGAGGAGCAACCTGTAATCTTTGTGGGAGATGGCATTGAGCTGGGAAGAGTATCGAGTGACATGTTTCAACATTCGGTGGGCAGACTTACACTCCTCATTGTACTAGATGTTCATGGGGCAGTGACTAGTGGGAAGAGGGCGAGGAGGGGGGCGAATGGTGTGGGGTAAGAGTCCAAGGCTGCCTTCCAAATAGCTTGGACCAAGGAAGCAGAACAATCGATAGCATTGGGGACAAAAGATTGCCTGGGGAGAACCTGGTGCAAACGGTCCATGTAGGTAAAGGAATAATAATAGTCAAAGTCTATAGAGATTTGAGGGGCAGGAGTGGAAGGGAAGTGTTGGAGGAATAATAGGAAGGGAAACAACGAAGAAAATAAGAGAAAGAACAGAGTGATCAGTAAGGGGGGAAGGGTTATCAAAAACATTGAACCGAGAAATGAATGGGATGAGGGTGGTAGAGGAAAGAGCAGCCCACGACACTGGTACCACCACTGTGAGGAAAACAAGTAAACCCACTAGAATCTGAAAAACGAGATAGATCGGGATTCACCCAACTCATGAAGATGCTTTCCATAGCAGTAACCTGTATGTCGATGGAGGTTTGAGCAAAACCAAGGTCACCAGGGTCCAATTCCCGAGTCTGCATCTCGTTTATTGTGAGGTCGTGAAGAGAAACTTGCATAGATCCAGTACGAGCATTAAAGTCTCCTAGTAAAAGTACCTCCCTTGAAGTCGAGTACCTAGTGATGTCCTCATACAGGTCCTAGTAAGGGTCCCCATTTGTGTGGATAGCAAAGTTCGACGTGATGGGGGTGGGGAGTAACAAGTGGCAATGAAGATATCCCGAAGAGGTGGGTGATGACGAATTTTAATCCATAGAAATCTGGAGTGGGGATTACTGGAAACAAGGGTCACAAAACCCTCAAGTTTATCCTTGATGAGAGTAGCAACATATCCTGATCCTCGAACCCCCCCAGAATGTCGAGTAAGTTGCCGACAACTGGACCACCAGAAGTAGCCAATGATAGTTGGTTTGGCCCGCTCAGGACTTTCATGTGTCTCACAAATTGAAATGATATTGTGTCTGCTAATCAGTCCATGGTCTACCCTACCGGTCACATCAACAAGGGACTGTGGGGCAGACCATGTCATACCATTATAGTTCCAGCAAGCTACAACTAGCTTATCAGTCCCCCCCCTTCCGTGCCGAAGGAGTCATTTAGTAGGTAAAGGTTTGGACCACCCTGGTGGGGGGGAGTCCCTGATCATTGCACGCATATTACGAATAACTGTCCATTTGTTGGCTTTCCTTGCTGCGGTTAGTATAAATAGAGGGGAAAAATGGTTCAGAGGTACACCCCCATCCTCCCCACCCCAAAAAAGTTCAGTTTTTTTTCAAAAATAATATATAATTAAATATATATATTCTTTCAAGCATTTGTGCATATGGCATTGCAGTGCATGATAATATAATGGTTAACAAAACTACACATTGAAATGATTTTCCTCCAATTTTTTCTTCTTTTTTAATATAACATAATTAAGAAAAATAAACAAGTTGAACCAAACAGAACTTGTTCAGCCCACCTGAAAAGTAGTGATAAACACACAGCACACATCCTTGCTTTACATCTATATGGACATGCCTCTTTTATGGTTGGCATGTACAAACCAAGGTTGTATAGGTGCGTGGGTGTGGGTATGTGTATGGGTATGAAGTACCTGGTGTAGCCCTTCATTATCTCAGGATATGTGGGTGGGATGGTGTGAGGGTATAGGTATGTTGAGATGCATATTTAAGGTAACTAACCCATTGCCAAAATGCACTTGTCTCACATTCATGCACCTAATGTGTTTTCTGGTGTGTCATCATGGTGTGTATGCATATTGGAGCACTCTATATGGGTGTGCGTCCCCTATGCGAGCCGAAAATCATGGTTATCCACACCTAGACAACACTAGTGCAAACATTGGAGGAGTCAGAATGTTATATTAAAAGAGTCAATTCTAAACTCCTAAAATAATTTATTTGCTGAGGGCTTGAATGTGATATGTAATTGAAAGTTAAAAGGAACTGGAGATTTTCTGGAAAGTAATTCTTTGTTTCATTTATTAATTTTAATTGTGGTAGCTTTTGAGAATTAGAACTGTGTCTAAATTTATATTTTTTCCTCTCTTTGATAAATATTACACTTACGAGTTTGGATTCAATCATTGTTGGAAGAGTTTGTTGGCATGAGCATGGGCATATGCAAGATGTAGACATGAAGCACCCAATGCGGATCCACAAATGAGCACACAAGTGGAAGGGTGCATGCTTGTTATAAGCAAAATATATATATATTTTTTAAAATAATTTTAATAAGAAAAGAATAATCTCAATATTTGGATTTTAGTTTCTACTTTGTTCTTAAAGCTTCTGATCTTTTTACATTTTATTCTCTATATATGTGATACTTCATTGTGGGCCGATGGAGTGGCTTAGGTACAAAAGAGAAGTTTGTATACATTGCCTGAAGGTACATAGTGCTCCGTTGGCACAGATTGTGCATCATTAGATGCAAAACACAGTTGCATAATGAATGCAGCTGTGTCCTGGTGTGGCCTAAAAGGTTTTGGGTACAAGCTGTGTCCAACAGTGGTCTGAATTTATAACTGACAATCTTGATGTTGTCTTTTTTCTTATGTTTCTTGATGCTTTCCAGTAATATTAATAGGTTAGTAATGCTTTAAAGACTTACATTTATGTCCTAAAGTTTACATCAATGTCCTTAACATGTCATCTTTAGAATATCATCTCTAGTCTTCCTTTTTTGGAATAGTGTTATTAAGGTTGCATTATAAAACTATATTTCGAGTAACTCTCACAGTTGGCTTCCCCAAGGGTTTTGTAACTAAGGATGTCATACTATCATAGAGTTCAAAGAAATGGAATTAAATTGTTTTGTTGAGGGATCCTGTAAAATTCATATAAAAAGTCAAAATTAGGTACCTGTTAAGTTTTTGGAAGTAATTTCTTTAATTTATGCCTGTATGCCCCACAGGACCTGTGGTTGGCTTCTGTAAGCCTGTTATATGTTGAAGGAGCTTTGAATTGAGTGTGTTTTTTTTTTTGTTTGGGTTATTTAATTAATTATTAGTCAATTAAATTTTTGAAAATTGCTCGATTGAGAACGACAATGTGATTTTTACATAGGAAAATTAAACATGGTAGCTGTCGAATTTGGAAAATGTAATAATTTAATTTATTAATTATTGTTGTTTTAAGAATAATTTAATCTAGCAAAGGGTATCTTTTAGAAGCATTAATTATTTTTAGTTTTACTAAGTTCCTCTGATTTTGGATTGAATTACAAAAATTGAATAACCAACTATTAAGACATTGCATTCTCACTTGCATGATGTATGTTTGTCTTTGCATGAATGCTGATTTATGCATGATTGTTGATTAAACGCAAACAATTATTTGATATTAGGTTTGTTAGAATTGCATATATCAGAAGTGTATTTACTGGCATCTATTCATTTTTCTGCAACTGCCCTTTCCATCACGGGGAATGTATTGTGATCCAGAGCATTTCCATCACGGGGAATGTATTGTGCTTAAATTTGAGGAGATTTCAGAGGATTTTCAGATAGGGTTTCAGGGCAGATTTCAGACCATTCTTGCTGGCCATAATTTCCTCTAGCCTGGTCGTACCATATCTTGCCTGGCATTGAAGGTGGTTTTTAATATTCAGAGTTTGGGTGCCAATTAATGATTATAATTGAGGCGGATAAGGATTGGAAGCCTCCCTTTGCATTGATGTTGTAAAAAGACATCTTTATTTGTTGTTGGGAAAGAAATACATATATTCCTGTGTTGCTGTTCAGCTATAAAGTCGCCATTTTCAGTCTTGTACAGCTTTCGGGTATTTTGATACTTTCCAAGTCCTTTAAAGGGTTTATAGTTTTATATTATCTAAATTCCAAGTTTCATTGATTCCCGCCAAGTAGTTTGCTAGATATTATTTGTTCAAGTTAGCAGTTTAACTTTTTCCTGCATCATTCTGTACTTAAATAAAAAATACAAAAAAATCAGAACATTGCACAAAAACCGAAAACCTTGCAAATTTCCAAAATAACAAAACAAGGCAGAAATTTCGTATCTCAGCTTGGGTGGGATATTACAATTAATATCCCACCCAAATTAATATTCCACCCAAGCTGAGATACGAATATCCCACCCAAGCTGGAATATTAATTTGGGTGGGATATTAATTGTAATATCCCACCCAAGCTGAGATACGACTTGGAAAGTATCAAAATACCCGAAAGCTGTACAAGACTGAAAATGGCGACTTTATAGCTGAACAGCAACACAGGAATATATGTATTTCTTTCCCAGCAACAAATAAAGATGTCTTTTTACAATATCAATGCAAAGGAAAGCTTCCAATCCTTATCCGCCTGAATTATAATCATTAATTGGCACCCAAACTCTGAATATTAAAAACCACCTTCAATGCCAGGTAAGATATGGTACGACCAGGCTAGAGGAAATTATGGCCAGCAAGAATGGTCTGAAATCTGCCCTGAAACCCTATCTGAAAATCCTCTGAAATCTCCTCAAATTTAAGCACAATACATTCCCCGTGATGGAAATGCTCTGGATCACCCTGAGGATGTCTTCCAATCCCGAAGATGATGTTCCTGTCGGAGGATTTTGTCTCCAAACAAGCTCAAACCCTTGCAAAATGCCTTGCAAGTTTTCTCTCCAAGAGAAGCCAAAATAAAATATATCCAAGCATACCAATATGAGAGCAAACAATCAATAAATAGACTCCTCATTGAGAAGTTTCCTCTAGTGGGATCAATGTGGGATAAAACATAGTCACGTTATAAAGTCACTTTATAATTAAAACTCCTTTTTGCTCCAAAAAAACCCCCTTTTAATTAAAATATAAATATATGATGTGCAAGGCTCCAAAATAAAGCGTCTATGATTTAAAACTTTTAATTCCATTTCCAACGAGCTATAACACGTAGGTGCCCATTAAATTATTTAATTAAAATGGCAACCTTAGAAGAAAATAATTAATTATAGCTCGTATTAACACCCAAATTACGAAAACGGTCGGAAAGCATCGGAATCAAAAACCGACTGCACAGGAGTGATACCGATGATGAATAATGATGAACGGACCTGATTGGGTGACTTACTATAAATAGACGCTCTCTCCAAGAATATTGGAGAACAAACTAGAAGCTGGGTACAACCTCGGAAAGTGTCATCGGGGTCCTCTAGACCACCTGAGCTCAATGCCATCATCAGAAATCCCCTCTGACACGTTTGACGGACATCCAAGAGAGCCAGGGTCAACCACAATGCTAAAGTGACCAAGAATGGGGACATTACGGTCCTCCCTTCCCAAAGATTGCTTGTCCTCAAGCAATAACAGCACAACATCAAAATCAACATTCTGAACCAGTTTGCAACCAACTGTTATTCCAGGGTCCCATGTCCTCCTTAGAAAGAAACCACCATGCTGACGCTGCGCCACTCTGATCACAACAGGAAATCCACTGTGCTCAATTAGCTCAAGACTAAACTGCAGCTCCATAATATGATCACCCTCCAATCTGAAACTGATATGTCTATCTATGCTGGAATGAAATATCTCTTGCCAAGTCATAGTAGCAAGAATATCATTAGGTATCTCACTACTAGTCTCCACCATGGGCCAAAAGAAAGACAATCTACTCAATAGAACAAAGTTCTCCACATATCTCATCATGAAGTCCCCATAGTAATGAAGAAAAGACTCGGTCAAGAGGCAATCATGAGAAGCAATAACAGTACCCATCCTAAAAGTGACTTTGCAATCGGGAGCTAGTATTCTCTCATTGACACTAAACCTCCTAGTGTCTACTGAGCAATCCCAAGCACACCAATCCACTGTCATCATCAAAGCATCACCTGAAAGTATTATTGCCAGCAATATGGAAAATCTACAGAAATCATCAATCACCCAAGTAGAGAAATAGACTATTTGCTCAATACCCCAAAGGTTTCCCACAAACTGCGGGTAAGAAATCTGCAATTGACCATCATCTAATGTCACCATACTCAGCAAAAAAATGTTGGGGCAAAAACTAACACCCAAATTACGAAAACGGTCGGAAAGCATCGGAATCGAAAACCGACTGCACAGGAGTGATACCGATGATGAATAATGATGAACGGACCTGACTGGGTGACTTACTATAAATAGACGCTCTCTCCAAGAATCTTGGAGAACAAACTAGAAGCTGGGTACAACCTCGGAAAGTGTCATCGGGGTCCTCTAGACCACCTGAGCTCAATGCCATCATTAGAAATCCCCTCTGACACGTTTGACAGACATTCTAGAGAGCCAGGGTCAACCACAGTGCTAAAGTGACCAAGAATGGGGACATTACATAAAGGCACCGAAATTTTGTTAGATCTTGTCATCTGAGGCATGCCTTGAGCACTTGGACAGCCATAATGCTTTTGAATGCTTGTGGGAGAACGAAGTGCATTTCATTTATTGCTCATTCATATCTATGAGTTTCTGCGTAAGAAGTACTTTAATTTTGTATATATTGCTGATATATTTGTTAATGTTTTGAACTCAGACAGAAATGCTTCTAGGCCTTATGTTTAAAGCATTGAAGACTGATATAAACTTGAAGAGAGTTGCAGCATTTTCAAAGCGCCTGTTGCAGGTTTGTGCTCACTTCATTCTGACTTTGACTGATCTTCTATTTTGCACAATCACAGACATATCTTGATAAAATTTGAGATTTTTTTTTTAACTTGTTGCATTTGGAATTATATAGAAAGGTTGCCTCAGTTTTGCATTAACTTGTTTTTCCTGACAATTCAAGCCAATCCCAACATTTGGCTGCCTTAGATTTGCATTAATTTGTTTTCACTGACAAATCAAGTCAAACTCTATATTTGACAAGCTCATTGATAAATTCATGTTCTGGACTACCAGATGAGTGCCATAAATATACCTCACAACTTTTGCAAACATGCTTTCAAGATCTGTGAATATAGATTTGATGGTAGTCTAGCTGTATGGTATTAGATGCTGAGTAGTTTGGCAAAATGGGATTGTGTTATCGACACTTCTGTTGATCTTTCTGCAGGTTGCACTTCAGCAGCCAGCACAGTTTGCTTGCGCATGTCTCTTGCTTTTGTCTGAAGTCCTAAAAGCAAAACCTGTTCTATGGTTAGTACTATACATGATGTGTTCTATATTAAAATTCAGATCATAAAATTTTCCTTCGCTGATGAATTGTCAGGGCTGAATAATTAGAAAGTGAGGTTACTTGCTTCCTTTTATTGTCGATTGAATGTAATTTTAACATGAGATTTTGCAGGAATGCAGTTCTTCAACCTGAGGATGATGATGAAGACTTTGAACATTTTGTAGATGTTAGGGAAGAAGGTGATGTAATTGCAGAAAATGACAACAATCTAAATTCTGAGATCTTAGAAAGCTTTGAGCCTGTTTCTCCTGATAATATAGCAGAAGATGATGACATAAGTAATTCTGGGTCGGAAAAAGAAAAGACATCTGATGATTCTTCTGATTCTGGAGATGACCACAGTAGCGAGAATGAGGGCAAACTTGGAAGTTTCATGAATAATAACATGCAGTCCAAGGTTGTCAAGTGTCCTGAAAACAAATTACACACAAACAGTCAGTCTGATGAACTGCACAAAAAGAATGCCTGGCCTAGACCTGGCTACTATGATCCTCGGATGCGGGAACCTGCTTATTGGTATGTATGCCAATATTTTCGGGTTGGGGTTAGGAAAGGATTGCTTTGATCATGGTGTCTATATTTGTTCTTTTGTTGTGGACTTGTGCATTTATCATCTGCTAGTCATATCATAGCCTTGTTATTTATTTTCTTTTAAGGCCATCCAGGGGGAATTAAATTTGTGAGCGCACCTCATTGTCTTAAGTATGATATCTATTGAATAAGAGGGCAGACATTCAGTGAACGCTTGAAAATTTGTTTTGGTTTATGATGGCTTTTATTGATGTTCTTATTCCTGATGATGGATCACAAACCATGGCTTAAAATAAGATGTCGATCTTAAATCCCCCATGCATGATGTATTGCAAAGAAACACACACACACATGCTCACATTGTTTTTATGTTTGACAGGAGTGTGATGTATGAGAACCTCCTAAGATGTAGAACACATTGCATGCCCCATCCTAGAATGGTTAATTTTGCTGCATGGTGTGACAGAAATTGCATGACCCATCCTAGAATAAGGTGGGCACCTGCATTAGCCAATATAGTGCTGAGAAAAATTCAGGCAACTCAAATTCCCAGTTCTGCTGTTATGTTAGCATGCAAATGCTTGTAAGGCATTAACAAAGCCTTACTTGCTGGTGGAAATTGCAACAAAACTGCTTGGAGACCAATTTTTTTTGGTTGGGGTTAGGAAAGGATTGCTTTGGTCATGGTGTCTATATACGTTCTTTTGTTGTTGACTTGTGAATTTATCATCTGCCAGTCATATCATAGCCTTGTTATTTCTTTCGTGGCCATCCAGGGGGAATTAAATTTGTGAGTGCACCTCATTGTTTTGAGTAAGATATCTATTGAATAAGAGGGCATACATTCAGTGAACACTTACAAATTTGTTTTGGTTTATGATGTCTTTTTATTGATTTTTTCATTCTTGATGATGGACCATGAACCATGTCTTAAAACGTCAATGTAAAATCCCGCATGCATGATGTGTCCCAAAGAAACACACATGCATGTGCGTGCACACATTGTTTTTATGTTTGATAGGAGTGTGATGTATGAGAATCTCCTAGATGCAAAACACATGTCAACCAAAGAATGGGTAATCATGACCTGCCTCAGAATGAGGTGTGCACCTGCATTAGCCACTATAGCGCTGAAAAATTGCAGACAACTCAAATTCCAAGTTCTGTCATTAGATTAGCATGCAAATGCTTGTAAGGCATTAAAAAAGCATTACTTGCTGGTGGAAATTGAAACAAAATCCCCTGGAGACCAGAGGAGAGAACTCAAACTCTCAGATGTAACAAGTATTTATACATGAATATGGTTAGACATGAAGAATAATTTATAAATGGTGGGAGTCCTCGAATCTGATAAATTGCAGAAAACTCAAATTCCCAGAGATCAGAGAAAGCTTGCAGATGTTACATTTTATTAACCAACAAATACTCAAGGCATAATGGAAGCATTTATGACTGGTGGAGTTGCTGATAAATTCTTAGACCCATAATTATGAAACCAAAGTTACAGTATCTGTCTGTTCTCCTGCTTGGATATTCGTACCTGTGTATCAGACATAGATACGGATAGAATATGTCTAAGATACTGTTTCCAAACATATCCAAATACACAGATACCATATCCTGATGCATCGATAAACATGTCTATATATTGTCCTTATGCATCTAGATATGGCCTTAGTGATCAAATTCGTCGAATTTTCTAGGACCCCAAACCACTGACCCATAAGTAATAGTTGGCTTGACCAAGGTGTCAAAGATCCTCATATTTACAGGTATATCTTGAAAATTTGCTTTGAAGCAATTCCTCTCTAGCAAAGACAGAGCTGGGTACCCCTTACACACTCGGGCCTGGGCGGCGAGTTTCATACCAAAAGTGGGACCAATGAAAATAACCCCCAAGTACACATAAGAGGTGGTGATCTCGACGTCCCGGCCTTGGAAAAAGAAGTGGAAATGGGATAGGGCCTCTTTGGTAGTATTGAATACCATAACCTTGGTCTTAGAAAGATTCACCGTCAACTGTCTTGAGTCACAAAAAGCGGCAAGAGTGTCCAGATGATGTTGAAGCCCCTCAGGAGATGAGGCCAAAAGAACATCATCAACAAAGAGGAGAATAGAAATCAACACATAATGAAGAAGGCAACCATCCTCTGGGTGAGCGTTCTCCTTAATAAAAGTCTCAAGCTCGTTGATAAAGATCCCAAAAAGTGTCGGGGAAAGGGGGCACACCTGTTTCACTCCTATGGTGCTAAGAATACTGGCTGAAAACCCTTGAGGGGAGCAAAACCGGTCTTTCACAGTCTCATATAATCGTGTAACCATTGTTAAAAGCTTCCCAGATATGCCAACTGATTGAAGTTGCTCAAGAAGTAAATGCCGAGGCACGGTGTTGAAATCTTTCCTGAAGTCTACAAAGCAACAATAAACCTTTGAGGACTTGGAATGCGCCTCCTTAATAATAGCATTGAGGACTAAAATGTGATCTTGTGGTCTGGTGATCTTGTCGAAAACCAGCTTGGCCAAGGGCCCTGAAACCCTCCTCCAACCTTCGGGAGAGAAGCACATCCAATGCTGTGGCATAGAGCTTGGCAAAGATATGCCCAATCATGATGGTCCTATAGTTATTAGGTTCATGAGGATCACCTGCCTTATGAATGGGGTGAATGATATGCTGAGTCCAAGAATCAGGAAACCCAGAACAGACAGAGAGATTAAAGAGATCCGTGAGGGGCCCAACAAGAGGGTCAATACCGTGCTTCAGAAATTTCGCCTGTAGCCCATCCAACTCTGCTGCTTTGCTCGTACAAAGTTTCTTGATAGCCTGCTTGACAAGACCAGTAGAAAAGAGGCGACACAAAGAGGGAGGGGAGGGAACAATAATCGGAGGCTGATTTGGGATGGTATAGGGGGAAGAGGCATGAATGGTCTAATTGGAAAGATCGATCCCATGAATAATCCGATCACGGGGGAGGATAAGGCGCTAGAAGGATTTAGGAGACTGTTGAAGGGAGTGGATAAGATCAAGTAGATGCCGAGAGAGGAAGAGACGCTTCTTCTTTCGAAGAAGCATCCAATAGTCTTTGTGAGAAATGACATAGAGTTGGGAAGGATTTCGAATGGCATATTTCAACCTTTGGTGGGCAGACTTACATTCCTCATCATACCAGATGTTCATGGGGCAATGGCCAGGGGGATGAGGATGGGGGGGAGGACGAGTAGTGTGGGGGTACGAGTCCAAAACAGCCTTCCAAATAGTTTGGACCAAGCAAACAGAACGATCGGAAACATTGGGAAGAGAACACACCTTGGGGAGAACCTGACACAACCAGTCAATGTAGCTAAAGGAATAATAATAGTCAAAGTCCATAATGACTCGAGGGGCAGAAGGGGAGGGAGGAGGGGGAGGAATAACAGGAAGGGAAACAACGGATAACGTAAGAGAAAGAACTGAATGATTGGTAAGGGGGGGAGGGTTATCAAAGACGCTGAACCGGGAAATGAATGGAATGAGGGTGGTAGAGGAAATAGCATAGTCGACGACACTGGCTCCACCACTGAGGAAAGCAAGTAAACCCACCGGAATCCGGGAAACAAGATATGCCATCGAGAAGAGCTAGACTGTTGGATTCACCCAACTCAATAAGATGCTTACCATAAGCGATAACATGTGTGTCGCTGGAGGTTTGAGCAAAACCAAGGTCCTCAAGATCCAATTCCCGAGTCTGCATCTCATCGGTTGTGAGGTCATGAAGAGAAACGTGCATAGGTTCGGTTCGAGAATTGAAATCTCCTACCAAAAGTATCTCCCCTAAAGCCAAGTATCTAGTAATGTCCTCATAGAGATCTTGGAAAGGGTCCCCGTCCGTTGAATAGCAAAATTGGATGTGGTGGGAGGAAAGTAACAGGTGGGTGACGATGGATTTTAATCCATAAAACTTGGAGTGGGGGTTAGTCGAAACCAGGGAAACTGAACCCTGGAGACTGTCCTTGATAAGAGCAGCAACACCTCCTGAACCTCGAACCCCCCAGAGTGTCGAGTGAGTTGCCGACAACTGGACCACCAGAAGCAACCAGAGATAACTAGTAGGGCCCGCTTAGGACTCTCGTACGTCTCACAAATAAGAATGGATCTCCCCTGAAGCCGAGTATCTAGTAATGTCCTCATAGAGATCTTGGAAAGGGTCCTCGTCCGTGTGAATAGCAAAATTGGATGTGGTGGGAGGAAAGTAATAGGTGGCAATGTAGATATCCCAAAGAGGTGGGTGACGATGGATTTTAATCCATAAAAACCTGGAGTGGGGGTCAGTCGAAACCAGGGAAACTGAACCTTGGAGATTGTCCCTGATAAGAGCAGCAACACCTCCTGAACCTTGAACCCCCCTAGAGCATTGAGTGAGTTGTCGACAACTGGACCACCAGAAGTAACCAGAGATAACTGGTAGGGCTTGCTCAAGACTCTCGTGCGTCTCACAAATAAGAATGAGTGAAGATTACCAATAATCAAGATAATCTCAAGCTAGAGAGGAGAAGTCCCAAGATGTTGTGAGATAAGATAATTTTATCAATGTACACAAATGTCAATGGGGCTTGTTGCAAAGAGCTGTTATAATGCACTGTAGTAACCAAAAAGTACTACAGAAATAAGCTAGATTTTAAAAAATAGCGTAAACTGACTAAAGTGGAATAACTGTATGGTATTAAGTTACAGCCTTGAGGGTTGAAAGCAAATTGGCACATGATTAGAATTGTTAAACTTGATGGGGACCTCCGAAACTTGGGAAGGTGGATGTATGGTGCAGGTGTATATTATAAAAAGAAAAATAAATATATCTATGCCATACATCATTGCATTACACTTCATATATCCAACGCACTTAATTTTTATCTGTTTTTTCAATGTGAAATCCCCATTGTTTGGTCTATGAAAAGATTGGGGAAAGCGTTTGAAGTACCTGCTTATTTTCAAAAAGCATCTGGTGCATCTCTAATGGAGTCAGTGCATCCGGGTATGTTATTTGGTGCAGGTGTGTTGTGTGGGGCCCAGTACACTACCAGGTATGTACATGAATGCAACAGTGAATGCATCCACACAAGATGCAAAAGTTTTGCTGAAGTGTTTCAACCAAGGTTACCGGGTGCATGGCTGCGGGTGAGTGGGAATCGCGGGTGCGGCCCCTGCCAAAAACAGGGTTCGCTGGGTGTGGGTGTGACTATTTTTTAATATATATATATATATATATATATATATATATATATAAATAAAATAAATCATAAATTAAAATCAAGGTTACTAGGTGCGGGAGTGGCGGGAATTGCGGGTACGGGTATGGCCCCTGCCAAAAACAGGGTTCACTGGGTGTGGGTATGACTATTTTTAATATATATATATATATTTAAAATAAATAAATCATAAATTAAAATCAAGGTTACCGGGTGCGGGAGTGGCGGGAATTGCGGGTACGGGTATGGCCCCTGCCAAAAACAGGGTTTGTCGGGTGCGGGTGCGGGTGCGGGTGCGGGTGCATATATATATATATTTATCGAAAAAAATTAAGAAATGATAGGATGTCAAATTCATAAAGAGAACAATATACTATATAACAGTGTGCATGTACAAATATAAGATCAGTCTCATTGTTTTTAAAAACTTTAAACTTAAAAAAACAATTTAAAATGTTTTTTTTTGGCCCATATGGGCTGGGTGCGGTTGGGGCCCACTTAAATAAAAAAAATTAAAAAAAAATGTTTTTTTTTTATATTTTTATGCCCAAAATGGGTTGGGTGTGGCTAGCCAAACCCTGCGGCCTGTCAGGGTTCGGCCGACTCCGCGCGCATCCGGTGTAGGTTTGGGTACAGGTTCGTGCACCTGGCCTTCTGGGTGCGCGAACCTTGTTATCCTGATTAAAATAAATCATACACATAAAAAAAAATTAACCAATTCAATTAATTTGTATCATAATTTTTTCTATATTTTACTATATCTTTTTCAATAATTATACGTTGGAATTGTACATTCGTTGACCATAGTATTTGCTTCCTTGAGGAGGGACTCCAGTGATTGCATATATGAATTTGCGATATGTTATTCTCCCCCGTCTCTATGTGTATGCGATATGAATTTGCCATCAGATTGTGCCGAGTCCAAGAGAGGGATTATTCGCCGGAGCTATAGTTCCAAGGTGTCAAGTTCATGGCGGCAGTAAATGGTGGCCTTTAGGGCTTTGAGCGTTTCTTCTAGCAAGATGTTGATGATGGCTCCTACGAATTCTATGAGAGGTTGGGGGTCCATCTTTGCTTGCCCGTTGCCAATAACCGATAGATTTGCTTGGCAGATTTAAGGTTCATAACTACGCAATTTCAAGATTATGGCAGCAGGAAGAATTGAGTAGTCACCCAAACCTGAATCTTTGAGGACGCTCGAGGTGTGCTGGATTGGTCCAATTAGTTTTACGGGCCAACTTGTGGTGGCCAGTAAAGACAGACAAATTATCTCCTTTTTGCAGTGGCTTTCTTATGAAACGATGAAAATATCTTTTCTTTTGACTTTTGTTCATGTTAGGAGCTGTGGAAGTTACCCGACCCCGCACCCACGCACCCCGGTGCGGGTGCGTGTACGGGTTTGCACACCCGGCCAACTGGGTGTGCGAACCTGGTTACACTGGTTTCAACCCAAAGACAATGTAAAAAAGGAAATTTCAGTAATTATTGTAAGGATAGATTTATTTACTGCATTGTTGACAGATCTCGCCTAATTATTTGACCTTAAAGATAATTTAAATTTTGAAAGGTCACTAATCAGAATGGGTAGCTAGAGGTGGTCTAGAATGTGGTAGTGTGGATTTGATTGGCTTAACCATTAAGTTGGTGCAACCCTTTTAGTAAATATTGATAGCAAATTTAGCTCATATTCATAATTAATGTAATGGGCAGTGCTGCCTTTCTGTTAACGTGCAGGATGATGATTATATTGAATTACAGCTGTGCACATATTCATCCAGCCAACATTTTTGTTAATGTTATTTCATGTCATTCAGGCATGAATATAAATGTGCATTCATTGAAAGAAAGTGAAGATGGTATGAGTGGCGGAAGAGCCTTTTGCGACAGCCATGTGTATTAAGCTCATTTGCCACCTACATTTAGAAGAGGCAGCATGCACTAAGGGGAAATAGGTCTACCCCTTGATATGGTATTGGTCTGGAAGGAGACATGAAGTTGTTAGGGGTCATCAAGGTAAGTTGCTCCTGCAGCAAAGGTGTTTTTCTGTGGGTGGCAAGAATATTGCTATGTTTCGTATTCGAGGTTTTGGGTAATGTGTAAGAGTTACTCCATAGTATTGTTTTGTTATATCCTTGCTGTTGAGGGATGGTAGTTTTCCTGTGCTAGATGGTGATTTTCCTGAGCTAGTATTGCCTATGGCTTGGCGGTGAGCAATACACTATCAATATCTTTCACTCATTTTTATAGCAGATGAGTCTCTTAACCAAAATGGCTGAATGGCTGCCTTTATTTCTTACATTTGTTCCGAGATATAAAATTTTTAACTGAAAATGTTCCTTTTCTTGGTTTGTGATTTTTTGATTGGTTTAGACCAATTTGATGAATGAACATTCTCTATATTGGTTGGGAAAATCTGGTTTGAAAATCTTTTTTACGATCCTGGGGTACTTTAAAATTTATAGAAAGAATGAAAATAAAAACTTACCTCCAAGGCAAGGTGTCTTTTGGAAAGAACCTAGTCATGATTTAACTAAGTTATACCGTTCCATTGTAAAGTTGTGTTTAGCAAATATTTTAGTAGATATGCAACATAATACATGTTTGACGTAATATTCACTTTATAACATTAGGAAGGTTATTAAAGACATCAGTATATCTGTCAATCATGTTTTCTATTTGATTTTCTTCCAAATATTTAGTTCTAGTGATTGATGTTTGGTGAAGTGTTTTTGTTGTTGAAGTACTGGGATCATAATACGTAAGACCTTGGCACATTGTGACAGCAATGCAGATCGTGCCTGTTGGTGGGAACTTGCGGCTTTGGCAGCACATGTGCATCCATCAGTGGCAAAAATGGCTCAAACACTTCTCTTTGGTGCCAACATTGTTTATAATGGTGATCCTCTAAATGACCTATCATTAGGAGCTTTCATTGATAAATTTATCGAGAAGAAACCCAAAGCTAGCAAAAAATCAGATGGAGATTGGCACGGGGGCTCCCAAATAGCACCTGCAAGAAAGGTTTGTTCTTACATTATTATATGGAGTGTTTCCCATCCGGTTCTGCACTTTTTGTAAACATCACAGCATTTCATGTGCTTTTTTAAGTAAGAAAGGAATTGGACATTGACTGCCTTTATCATGATTTGTTAATTTGGTCGTATGAGCTTTAATATTTTAATGGAAATTTTTATCATTTTATGTGAACACACAGGAATTTGGATTAAAAAGCTGCTGCCTTTCGCAAGGATATTTTCATTGAATATACTAATAGAAGTTATTTACATTTGTGGGAAATGAGGTGAAGTGTGATTAAAATATTTTCACCTTAGTAAAGGAGATTTTTGTTAAAATAATTAACAGAGGCAGCATCCTGGCTGTGGACTTCATTGTAGAAAATCTACAGCATGCAATTGCAGACCAATCTGCTTTTTCTAAATCAAGATGAAAATCTTCCTCTTCTCACAGAAAGGAACACACGTCTTTACAAAAGCGTAGTACTTTGATATGCTACGAGACTGACGCTTATGAGTGTAATGGAGACACTGAAGAAAATTTGCCCCTGGACCTTCATAATGGATACCATAGTTGAGAAAACTGGAATTGGCAAAACAAAAGAAGGGAAAATTCAGCAAAAAGAAACCTGAAGAAAATGCATATCACAATTTTTTGGGAAAAAATGCGCAGAAATCGCGAGTTTTTGGAGAAATTTGGCAAAATTTGCCAATTTTTTCAAAAATCGGGATTCTGATGCAATTTGAATCGGCAACCCTGCTGAATCGGAAAAAAATGGATCGGATTGGGATTAAATCAGGATTTTTGTAACTATGATGGATACCATATCAAGCAAGCAGAGACAACTGTGACACCTTTCACCTTTGTAAAGGAGAATTTTGTTAAAATAATTAGCAGAGGCAACATCCTGGCTGTGGACTTCAATGTAGAAAATCTAGTGCACGTAATTGCAAGCCAATCTGCTTTTTCTAAATCAAGATGAAAATCTTCTTCTTCTCACAGAAAGGAACATGTTTCTTAACAAAAGCGTAGTACTTTGATATGGTAAGAGACTGAAGCTTATGACTGTAATGGAGACAGTGTGAAGGAATTCTGCTCCTGGACCTTCATAATGGATACCATAGTTGAGGAAATCGAAATCAGCAAAAAAAAAAAGGAAAATTCGGCAAAAAAATACCCGAAGAAAATGCATAACACAATTTTTTGGAAAAAAGAGAGGCAAAAATCATGAGTTTTTGGAGAAAATTGACAAAAATCGCCAATTTTTTAAAAAATTGGGATTCAGATGCGATTTGAATCGGCAACCCTGCTGAATTGGAAAAAATTGGATCGGA
Organism: Wollemia nobilis; assembly: GCA_028583015.1. Lineage (NCBI taxonomy): Eukaryota > Viridiplantae > Streptophyta > Pinopsida > Araucariales > Araucariaceae > Wollemia > Wollemia nobilis. Next base: position 8,640,110 of record JAQPPZ010002170.1, on the reverse strand, counting down.
TCGGGATTAAATCAGGATTTTCATAACTATGATGGATACCATATCAAGCAAGCAGAGAACTGCGATGCCACTGCAGTGGATTGTGGAGTTGAAGAGCAGATTATTGGTGAACATCTTCAAGTAAATTTGAAATAATCCAAGTTCCCTTGGCACAATATGATCAGAATATTTCCATAATCTATCTGGTAGATCTGATGTAAGAAAGTGGGAATCGATTTCTTTGAAGTTGCTTGATGAACCACTGATTCTAGAGAATAAAATTCTAGATAAGCTGAGGAGGTAGAGAGGAATTCTAGTAGGAATTGGCACTTTGATGGTAGAAGATATTGTTGATTAGTTGTTTGGTGATAGGATTGTTCTTGGGAGTTTCATTGTATCTGCTCCTGAGGTTGCTGTAAACACAATGGTAAAGATGAAGGTTTTTAAGGAGATTTTTGTAATTCACAGCATTTGTATCTGTGATGTCTCAATGCTTTAGTTAATAGAATTACGGGCCTGCATTCTTGGGTTTACATGCATAAAAATAGCCATTGCACGTTATTTCTTTAATGCTTTATTCTTTATGTACTATATTATGTTGTCTCCTGGGTGCTATAAATAATGTAAGTAGTTTCGGTGCTTTATCTGACCTTGTCCCTATTCACTGCTCACTATGCTGTCTAGGAATGCATGAAAACATGATAAATCTGGAATTTCATTACAGGTTGTTATTTTTGGTGTTATAAACATGATGAAAAATACAGAAACAAAGGTTTCCTCAATGTTAATGCTTGTGTATCAAACTCACTTGTTGGTTCTGTTGACAGGTTGACATTGTACCTCCTCTTGTGGGACCTGACATCCTATCTTTGGCGGAAGAAGAAGTACCTCCTGAAGATGTTGTTTTTCACAAGTTTTATACGGTGAAGACCACCTCATCAAAACGGAAGGCGAAGAAGAAGAAAGATAAGTTGCCAGATAGTGAAGTCACAGGAGATGATCTTTTTGTTGAAGCTGATGTTGATGATGAGTTTGCTGGAGGTGATGAAAGCGACAATGAGGAAATTGATGATTTGATAGATCAAGAAAGAGAACTTGACGCTCAATCTCAGAGTGACGGCGATTATGATTATGAGAAATTGGATGATGTGCTTGAACAAGAGGAAGATGCTTTATTGGCTGAAGACAGTGAAGGCGACACAAATATTGTCGAGGATATTTCTGAAGGCAATGAGACTCCAGTTGATGAGGATTTAGATTCTGATTTAGAGGTCATAAAGTTTGCAGACAAACCAAAAGGTAAGAAGAGAAAAGCTTCAAGAAAACCAGGGCAATCTCCTTTTGCAAGTTTAGATGATTACAAACATTTGTTAGAAGCTGGTGAAAATGCAAATGATGATTGTGGGACAAAGCGCACACAGAAATCAAGAAAAAAATTGAGGGGTCATTTGGACAGGTAAGGATAGATTTGTATGCTTTCCTAAAATGAATGCAAGGCATATGGTCTCTCTCAAGTGTGTATCATATGTAAAAGAACATTTGTCCCTCAAACTTGGGAATTCATCTAGAGTTGTAGAAGGTGAAGATAGAATCTGGTGACATTCTTTGGTATCATTTTTCCTTTAATTATGAATTGGGAAGCAATGCCCATTTATGTATGAAAGTTACTGTTTTCATTTTTTATACCATCTAACATTGATCTTGCTGCCATTTTAGTCCATCACAGAATTGAAATAAAACTAACTTTTCGTGTTCTGACTCACATTTGTTGTGAATGGAATATGTGCTTCTGCAGAATTCCACATCATATTTTCAAGGGATTGAGAATGACCTACACAGACTTTATTTAATCCTCGTTGTTTTTTCTTTCATTTCTCATCTATTGAACTGGACTTGCCTGCAGTTTCTAATGATTTTCCTCACATTTGGATCACTACTTAGTCGCACACTATACAGTTCATACTGTCCTTTTAATGCTACCTTATTTTAAAAATTGATTAGCTGCATACTCTTTTGAAAATCAATGTTCTCAGTTTGTCCGTCTTCATCAGTGCACTGCTTATTTAGGTCTAATATGCTCTTCTTATTAGTAGAATGTAATTATATTATCTTAAATATTGAAATACAAAATTCCGGTTGAGATACCTCTCTGTTATCCCCATGGTAAGAAGTTTACATGTTTGTAGATGTGGTTGCAGCTGCACCGTTTTATTTCACTTTTCTGATCTTTCCTTGTTTTTTTAACAAGCATATATAATACACAATTTTATAATATAATGCCAAACAATCTTTATCGTAAAGCTTATAAACGACTGTGAGAATCACAAGAGTCTCAATGACTACTAAAAATTGATGAAATAGTTATCATAAAATGGAAAGCATGCAAGTAAAAGCTGTAGCTATTTGGTCTTTTGTCCTGATTATAAGCAATTGAACATTTATTTTTTACTTTTTAATAAGGTCAAATAATTGTAGATTTTTTCAAATTATAGGCTTTATAGCAAGTAAAAGCTGTAGCTATTTGGTCTTTTGTCCCGATAGCAATTGAACATTTCTTTTTTACTTTTTAATAAGGTAAAAAAAAATTATAGATTTTTTCAAATTATAGGCGTTATAGCAAGTAAAAATTGTGTAGCTATTTGTTCTTTTGTCCTGATTATAAACAATTGAACATTTCTTTTTAACTTTTTAATAAGGTTAAAAAATTGTAGATTTTTTCAAATTATAGGCTTTATAGCACGATCCTCCTGAATAATACCTAGTATAGATTCTTCCTCCATTTTCCTCGGTTTGTTACCACATAAGTTTTGACCTTTTTGATATTTACTCACTTATAGGCGAGTAAATACTAACGACTAAAATATAAGAGGCTTTTCTCAAACTAGCTAACAAACAACCTGATCATTTTTGATTGCACCCTGAAAGAATTCTACATTAACAGGGAGTGTCATGTCTAATGATACCAAAACTCAAGTCATTCGCCCTGTCATTAGATTATCCTTGGATTTAATTAACATGATTCATTCATCATACATTTCCATCTTTGAAAATCATACTCTAATCTTATCAAAGCTTTAAAAACTGTAGTGCTCATAGTTTAAAAGAAAAGCCTTAAGTTGTGTTTCAAGATTGACTATCAAATTGAGTCTCACCATCTTTATCAGGGTGCCTGAAGCTAGCTATAGATTAGAAGTTTCGAAATATATATATATATATATATATATATATATATATATATATATATAGGGTCCTAGTGACACTAGGACCATGTTGGGCAGGGTTGAAATTTGATGTTTAACCTTTTTTTTTTTTCATTTGGTTAGATGGGATTGAAATGGATCCCAACCATATTATATCATCATCACATAGTGGTATTTCAACAAAGCTTGGATATTATCCATGTATCACTTAGCAAGATTTGAACCTTGGGGCCCTCCTTAAATGTTGAGGAATCTAACCAGTTGAGCTAATGCCACTTGGATAATTTGATGTTTAACCTTACATGTCACATAAAATATAGTTTACGTTTATATATTATGAGTACATTTCATTTAAAGTTTTTTTTAAATTGAAATTGTTTTTATTTTGATGTTTCAATTTCAACATTGTAACCCAATTTTTTTATTTAAATCATAAATACAATTTAAAAAATATTAAACATTATTAACAAAATTATTATATAAATTTTAACTAACACAAATAAAAGTGACATCAGAAGCTAGTATAGGTTGTGAATGTTTTATCTCTATCCTAAAACAACAAAATGTATGGAAAAAAAGAACTAGTCTAAAAGGAAAAGTCCAATTAATTGTAACATTTAATAATTTGATTTTAAAATTCTCAAGGTGCTCTCTATGATTGTCACATCTTCCACTGGCCAATACAATGCAAAGTCCACCTCTTCATCCTTTCCAACATCGGTGTCAATGATAGAGTTTTTTTGCGGCATGAATTTAATCAACGGTCACAAATCCACATTGATATGCACAATAGATTATTTTCGACTCTTCTGGCACCCCAAAATGGTAAAGCTTTTAAGAGAGCCTTGGGCTTGGACTTTCTCCAAATCTTGCTGCAAATGCTTCTGGCCCGCTTGTGTCCTGTTCGTTGGTCCCTTTTTGCCCTGGTGGTCCGAAGAGAGTTTTGTTGCGCAAGGGTCCCTTGGTTTTCGCTCCCATTTCCCCTTCCACCATCTTTGCTTCCACCACTCCCGCTACCCCTGTCACCGCCCCTTCTTCCTCCATCCCCGCTCTCCCTATCACCACCCCATCCACGACCCTCTCCACACTTCGCTTTCCCCGCTTTCCCCTCCGACCATGGGCGACTATAAGTTCGAGCTAGAGACCCACCAACTGGATGCTATTGTGGAAGAAATATTCAGAGCATGGTCTCATGTTTCTACATAAGTTCCATGGTAACGATATTGAACTTTCCTTGGAGTTGGCCCAATATTGGGAAGATGGTGCTGTGACTATCAGAGGGCTCAGATTCATAATCACCATCAATTATTTGGCGAAAGTTTTTGGGATCCCCAATGACGGAGAAATTATGCAGCGCGACAAACACTCCCTCGTCAACGAGTTGTACTACTTAGTTGAGAAAGGTGAAAGACTTCGTAAGGACAAGGGCGGCATTATTGGAGAATCTCTTCCCAAGCCTTGGAATAGGGTCATGGTGCTAGTCCTCCAATACTTCATTGCGGATGACACTAATTCCATTGTTCGTAGTTTCCATCTGGTCTTCCTTAACCATCTCTGTGGCAACAAAGTCATAAACATCTTGGAGTATATTTTCAGATCTATTGAAAGGTCCGTCCATAATGTCAAGAAAGGAACATCTTCCTTTCCTGTTCACTAGGGAATTCACCTTATTATTTACAGACATGTCCTCCATAAAGAGTCCAATAAACCAATTGTCTCATGCATTGTTGGCTCCTTGACCCCTTCGCAACTGTCTAATCACTGTGAAAGCCCTCCCCCTGTTGTTCTCGAAGAAGCTGCTCCAAAGCTAGCCTCTCCCAACACTAGCTGCATGTTGGAGTTCGACGTCGAAGCCCGTGGCACTCCCATCGTTAAATCTGAAGGCTGTCACCGCTCATCTCGCAACAAATCTCAAATGGGGAAGCGTTAGTCTCCCATTATTTTGGAATAAGATGGGGACTTCTCTACAGAGTCTCCTGTTGGCACCCATAAAGTCAAGCGAGAAGATGCTCTAATGTGGTCCTCCTCTCTAAAAGGAGCTCCTTTGTGCGGCTCTTCCAAGCCTTCTAACCATAGCTAGCAACGTGCGTGTGTCCCCCTCATCACCAAGAAGGGTTATATGTAGGGGCTGAAAGATCTCATGAGCACGGTGTCATGGGCCACCAAAATGAATGCTTCATTGCTGCAACAAGCCATTGTCATCCTGGAGAAGTTTCACAGCTAGTTAGAAGGTGACGAACTAGCAGACATTGTTGACTCCCCTATTCCTGGAATGGACAGTTGATGGGTTTCTGACCCTTGGTTGGGGTTCCTTTTGTGATTGTCTCTTTGCTCCTTTAGGCAGTCCTCCCGGTTTGTTGGCCCTCTCTTTAGTTTTCTGGTTGTCCTACTCTCAGAGACTGTCTCCGGTCTTTTTGTTGTCTCTTTAGGTTGTGGGAGATAACCTCCCTTGCTGATCTTTTTGTTCATGTTCGGGGATCCTTTCAAAACCCCTTCCTCCAATTGATCAAAAAATAATTTGATTTTAAAAATAAGAAAAAAATTTAAAATTTTTAACTAACCTAAAAGGAAAACTCAAGCTAAATCTAAGATATAATAATTTAATTAAAAAATTAAAAATAAAATAAAAATTCTTGACAAATTTCAACTAATGTAAAATGGAAACTCAAATTAAACATGATATACAATAATTCAATCAAAAAAAAAAAATTTAAAACATCTTACTGGGAACGTCCAATGTTTAAAATATTTGTGAATATATATAGGGTGGAGCTCAGAAAGTTGCTTAGGAAAGGCACTAATGAGGGTGGCCTTTGAAAGTAGTAAAATTTGAGATAAAATGTGTATAAGGCTTTGCACCATTGGGCATAGTAATGAGAAAGGATAGCTATTTGAAAGGGATAGGTTGGTTGGTAGTGGTCGAGTGCTTGTTGATGGGTTGTTTCAGTTCAATTCTTTGGCTGGTCGGGGTCCCATTGACTTTATCTTTATCCAACAGGCTAGGATTTATAGTGGAGGAGTCCAAGTTCGATTAGAAGTCATGCTTCGTATCGAACAAAAAAGGTCTTATCATTCGATTAAGAGTCATGCTCTCCTCTATTAAAAGAGGTGAGTGATCGAGAAGGTCTTTATCAATTTTCATATGAAAAAAGAAGAAGATGAAATTGAGTTACATTATTGAGTGGTGGAGGCTTTCAAAAGGAGGACGAGAACAAAGAAGGCATAAAAAAGAGTGAAAGCAAATCTATGTGATCATTGATTGAAATTATTAAGAGATATGGAAAGTAAATGTAAGCAATCAAAGTCCTTTGGAACTTTTGAAGTTAGGAAAGTCCATGCTATTATTATTAGTAACATATATTAAGCTTTATAGTGTGTGAGTTCACATCATATCCAAATATGTTGGCTGGATAACAATGCATATCCACTTGTCTTTGTATATTTGATTTATGAGAAAGTTGTCAACTGTTTTATGTATGTATAATATGCTATAAGATAATAGATTAATAATCTAATTTCATAGTTATAATTTGTTTATTTTTTAATAAAATTTTAGTATTAAAGAATGGATAGTTATTGATCACATTATTTTGAGTTAATTTATACAATAATCCTTAAAAATTTTGGATTTTGGATGCATAGAACATAACTTACTAGTTAAATTCATATATGTAACATTATTGCTCATAAGGAGTGATAGTATTGAGTAGCTATTAATATATTCAATTTTAAGATACACCATTATTTAGCATATTTTTATAGCAAAGGTCAACAACCACCACTAACATCTAACCTTAAAAATGGCTATCTAACTTAACTAAGAACCCAAAAGTAGCTGCTTATTAGGCACGTTAAATACCACCACTAACATCTAACCTTAAAAATGGCTATCTAACTTAACTTATTATTGAAAATGCAAAAGTACTACTTATTAAGCATGTTAAAGAAGAATACAAAACATTTTTTTAATAGGTTATATGGGGCTTTTATTGGGACCACTTCCATCAAAATACCAAAATATTATATTTGTTGCAACATGCCTTTTTATCACAGTTTTTTCATTTCTTTTTTCTTTTAAATATATTCTTCAACTTCTTTGAAGTGCTATGTTTCCACAATCAGCTCCTTGACATCATTTTGATTAAGACATAAAATTGCACTTGACTAGTTGCCTTCTAAAATTTAAATTTAATTAGGATGAAGATCAACACCATAATTCACTAATTTATCTGCTACTTGATTTCCTTCTCTATAAATATGCTCACACTGCCAGGAGATTGCCTTTAGTAATAGATGATGAACATGAACAATAATATTATTTTTTTTCTAGTCTCCACATTCATTTTTGTTAATATCAGTGATGATACTTTGCAAGTCCTCAATTGATATATGTTTACATCACTTTTTTGCTACAATTTTAATCCCTATAGGAAGTGCCCTAACCTCTGTATAGTTGTTAGTTGAAGTTCCATATGATTCCGAATAAGTGAGGAGAATTTTGCCTTTACTATTTCTAAAAACACCACCTCCACCAGCTTTTCTTGGATTTCCTTTAGAAGCACCATCAAAATTAATTTTGATAAACCCAATTTCTGGATATTTCTATTTTATTAATAGATCGAAGTAGATCCTTTGTTTTAATTCCATTGTCGCAAATGACTCTTCCATGTATGTTCAAATCCTATAGCCAAGTTATTAACACCTTTTTTTTTTACAATTGAGACTTCCCATGATGAGCACCATATTTGTAGACATTCTACAAGAGAGACACTAATACGGTTCCAAACTTGGGCATGATTTTGATATTTATTTAAAAAAAAATTGTTATTCCTTTCAAGCCATAAATTCCAACAAATAATGGTAGGGCCAATCCTCTAAAGAATATATAATGCTTTAGCTTTGAAATAATTTGTCCAACATTTTATCAACTCTTTCAATGTTGATGGATCTACCCAATATAATTTCATATTTTATAAAAAATAACCCCAAATGGTGTGAGCAAGCGAACAATGAAGAAGTAAATGGTTTAACATTTCTAAATCCTTCTCACACAAGTCCATAATATCCTCTTCTTTGTAGACTCCCTTTTGTAAGAATCTTAGTTTGAATTGCTAACCAAATAAATCTTGAGGCCTAAGGGAGAGCCTTTAATGACCAAACGTTCTTCCAAAGAAAATCTTTGGGAGAAGGAAATTTTGATTGTTCTAAATCCTCACATCCCAACTTGATCGAGTATCTATCATCCTTTGATAAATTCCAAACCAAATCATATTTTCATGTAAAAATCAACAAATAAAACTCTTGAAGCATCTTTTGAAGTCCGTATGCAATTTGTTTGAGTTCCTCTCCTTCAACCAGGTTAGTAAAAGAAATCCATGATCTAGAGTTTTTGCTCATAATAATATAATATTTGACTTTTGGACCTTTACATGCTAGGCACACTTGAGCCAATGGTTTCCATTTTGGGTCAGAGATAAGATGATAAGGCTTCAACCAAGTATCAAAACAAAAATTTGCATAACTCCCATCATTGATTGACCATCTAATATGTTTCTTTATCAATTGCAAACTCTATGATATGAAGTTCCATGTTGACAATCCTTTGGGTAGAGTTCTTTTCCTAAATAATTTCATTGCATCAAGAGAACCTATATATTTTAAAGTAATATTTTTGCCTAGTTCTTTTCTTAATCTTTGAATAATATCCACCCAGACTTTGCTCCTAATGCCAAATTCATATGTCTACAATTTCGTAACTCTGCTCCTCCAATATTCGTTCCTTTGCAAACTCTATCCCACTTATAAAGAAAAAATCTAAATTTCTCCTCACAACCTTTCTATAGAAAGTCTCGTTGAATTTTATCAATTTCTAATACAATACCTATTGGTAGTCTTGAAAATGACATCATATAAATAGGAATGGATTCAATGTTTTATATATGAGGTCTAGCCTTCCTACCATGGTTAAGAACTTACCTTTCCAACCTGCCAAGCAAGCTTTCATTCTATCCAAAAAAGATACCCAAAGATATTTTTTTTTTCCTTTATTAGACAAAGGAATACCCAAGTAGGTTGATGGAAATTTCCTAGTTTTAAACCTTGAAATATTCATAATAATTTGTTTTAATCTAAGGCAGTATTAATCAAAAATCCTGGATTTTGAAGTATTTACCAACTGTCCAAGTAGCCTTCTCATAGCATGATAATATTGATTTAAATTCCATGGCCTCACTTAAGGGATGACCCAAAAGAAAAGTATCATCAACAAATTGGAGATGAGATTCAAAGAGATCATTTTTTGCAACTTGAATACCCTTGATTTTTCCTTCCATTTTTGCCTTTGAAAAGGCTCTCCCTAATGCTTTTGTCAGAATAATGAATAGATAAGGAGAAAGAGGATCACCTTGACGAAGTTCACAAGATGATTTGAAGTACCCAACAGGAGAACCATTGATCAAAATAGAAAATTTTGTAGTGCTATAACAATATTTAATCCCCTCACACCAACTATAATCAAAACCAAACTGTATGAGAATAACATGTAGAAAATTTTAGGAAACCCTATCATGTGCTTTGTTCATATCTAATTTCAAAATCATACTAGCTTTTTAATGGAATGAAGAGAATGTATGGCCTCTTGTGCAATAATTATACCATCAAGAATTTTTTTACCATAAATAAAGCCACCTTGTTCCTTTGAGATAGGATACCTTAGAATGCCTTTCAACTTGTTTGCCATAATTTTTGAAATGATATTATAAATCATATTACCAAGGCTTATTGGAAATAAATTATCAAAATATTTTTTGTCTCCTTTCTTGGGAACCAAGGTAATAAAAGTAGCATTGGTCTCACTTATTATAGTTTTCCTTTTTCGGGCCTCTTCAACCACATCTAACATATCACTCTTTAATAAATCTCAATTTTTTTGAAAGAAAATTACAAGAAATCCATCGAGGCCAAGTGCCTTGCTAGGATGGAAAGAGAATTTATTTTCATGGAGCTCCTCCATAGATATCTTCATCATCAAGCTTTCATTTTGTCCCTGAGTGATAATTGATGGAATATTTTGTAGAAGTTTTTCTTGTGCATATATATATTTTTTAAGCGAAAAACCCCTTGCGGGGTTGCCTTGGTTTGAGAGACCACGAACAGGGGGTTCTACACCGTCAAAGTCACCCAGGAGTCGCACCCAATCCTGCCCGCACCAACATTATCAATTGGATTTTGGATACCCAATTTAGCTTTTTGGTAGGGTGGAGATTTGAACCTGAGACCTCCCTTGGAGGATTGCCCTCTCCTCTCCAACTAACCTACAACACCTGGGTGTTGTGCATCTTTATTTTGCCTAGAACCTGACAAAATATTTTTGAAATAATTAATTGGTTCCTTCCTTACATCTTTTTCGTCTTCAATATTTCTTCCATCTGGAGTAATAATATTTTTGATATGATGAACAAGAAAATTTGTTTTTCAATGCAGTATGATAATAAAAAAAATAATTGTTTTTCTTTCACATAAGAATCATAATCCATTCCATTAATTTCTACTCTCTTGTAATCTTTTGAGCTAGGATTCAATTTCTTTCTTTTCTTTAAAAATGTTACCAAAATATTTGACATTCCATTTGCTCCTTTAAATATTTTAACTTTTGAACAAACCTGTACAAACATGATCCTTAAAATTTTGATTCATCCTACCATAACATAATCGTATGGAAAAAATCAAATGTCTTAGAGCCACATAGACTTGAAGCGAAATGGCTTTGGATGACCATTATTAGGTAACTCATAAGTCAAAAGAATGGGTTTGTGATCTGATCCTGCTCGCAATAAAATATCTAAAGAGATTGTATACTTTGTTTGCAACCATTTATTGGATAACAAGAATCTATCCAGTATTTCTGCTATATAATTTTTCCCAATACATCTATTATTCCATGTATATTGAAAGCTTGAGGACTAACATCCAAAAGGTCATTTTAATTGACAAATGAAGCAAAATATTGCATTGATTTAGACCATCCTGGAATGCCACCCTTATTTTCCAAAGGAGATAGAACAATATTAAAATCACCCCAAGAATACATAGATCACAATGAATCATCATTGTATTTGATAAAAAATGTACTAAGTTTCTTCCAACATATTTCATGAGGAGTAACTATAGTTGGAGTATAAGCATTTATAACCCCAACTTTAATGTTTTCCTCTTTCTTGTAAAATAATCCAACAACCAGTTAATTTTTGTTTCTAATAGTTTTCCACCTCATTTGCATTTATCCCATATTATTGCAATACCGCCTGAAGCTCTTATAGAAGAAACTACTAAAAAATCACCTATCTTCCAAATCTTCTTAAAGCATCTGTACATTCCTCACTGCTTAATTTTGTTTCTTGTATTAAAATAAACCCAAGGCTATAACAACCTATTAATTCCTTAATAACTATTTTTCTAGGGGTTGTATTCATATCCCTAATATTCCATGATATCATTTTCATCATCAACACTTTTATTTTAATTAGTGGGCTTAGCCCCAATTCTTGTTAACACCTGTGATATTTTTATTTGGCTTCCCAAATCAATATCCTTTTGAGTTTTTTTCTCTTTGTTCTTGCTTTGATGGCCTTCCTCTCTTTCTTCCATTCCCGCAAACACTCTCATCTTCATCAATATCTTCTATTTTTTCATATTGTTCAAAATGAGACTTATCTTCTAAAGATTTATGTTGCCCTAAAGAGTCGAAAGTGCAAGGAATAGCCTCATTAGCATTTTCTTCTTTATGTTGCCCTGAAAACTCTAAACTGCATAGATGATCCTCCATAGTCATCACTTTCTTATGTTGGCTTGAAAACCCTAAATTTCGTTGGATATACTCCATAAAATTTTCTTTAATATACTGCACTTGAAATTCTAAAGTGCAAGGAATACACTTTGTGCTATTTTCATTTTTATTGTAAGGAGAAGATTTTAAGATACCTGAGCATAATAAATACGATTTACATGGATTAAGCTTGACCTCCTTCACCTCATTTGCTTTAAAATTCATCTCCCCATCTTCCTTTGTTTTAAAATTTGCCTTCCCATATTCCTTTGCACCTTTAGCTCCTATATTTGAACTTGCACACTGTACTTCCTCATCTCCAATATCATTTTTTCTTCTAATGGCTGAATTCAAGTGAACTGTAATGGCCTTTGCCATTTGATGTTGCAGATCCACTTTCTTAGAAGTGGAAAATCCTTGATTTGACCTAGCTTCTCCTGTGATATGGTTTCCTTGTTTCAAATTGAATCTATCCTCATGCCCAAAAAATTCCATATCTTCCTTCAGTTTTACTTTGCAGTCTCTTGCCATATACCTAGTTTCATGACATTTACGAAATCAAAATGCAATGTTTTCATAATACACTTGCTAATCCCATTCTCTTGATTTAGATTTAATCCTAATTGACTACGTTAAAGGTTTAGAAATATTCATGGCAACACATAGAGTGTATACAACATGCATTCTCTCCTTAGTAGTTGGTCCCTCATAGATGAATTCACCTAGAGTATTACCGATATTCTTCAAAACATCCTTATTGATGAGTTGATAAGAAATTCCAAAAAGCCTAATCCATACCGAAATCCTTTTAATAGTTTTTGTGTCCATAATTTTTTTTTCACTCCAAGGTCTTAAATATAATGCACCTTTGCCCCTAAACCACGATCCTCCATGCATTATTTTATCCCTTATTTCTAAACTGGAGAAAATAATGAGAAAAATTCCTTTTGGAAGAAAAGTCATGGAGTAATTTGAATTCAATCCCAACTTTCACTTAATCCAATTTTGAATCTCAAAAAAACCTGGTCAATATTCTCGAAACTTACATATTAACCCTCTGGTTTTAAGAATTATTATATCACGCTCAATCATTTCATCCTTGATAATAACTTGTAGTGTGGAATTTGCTACTTAGATTGGGTTTGTCATAGATTCGCTCTTCCTCTTATTGCTAACTAGGGCATCCTAAATTCCAACTTGGCTATTCATACTTTCAGTAAGGACTCACAAACAATTTTTTTTCCATGTTACCTAGATTTTATTCAAATGAGAATCCTTTAAATTCTCCTAATATTTGGAACAAGAAGTGGCATTTGTTCCTTGATCACACTTTTATTTCTACTTTATGCTTTCCTGCTCACATTTCCTCCTCACTCCTAGCTCACTTGTGCTTTTGGTTGCACTCATTCTTGACTCGTGCTTGCACTCACTTTTACCTTGTATTCGAATTCACTTGTGGTTGCACTCACTCTCGAATCACACTCGCACTTGCTTTTGGCTGCACTCATTCCCAACTATTTTGATTGTACTTATTGCCAACTCGTTCTTGCACTTGCTTCTAGATCATTCGCTCTTGACTGTGCTCACTCTTGGCTATGCTTGCACTTGCTCCCAATTGCACTCACTCTCAGCTACGCTTGCACTCACGATCGGATCGCTTGCACTTGCTCTAGGCTGCGCTCGCACCCAATCTCGACTGCGGTCGCACTCACTCCCAGCTTGCTGGAACTTGCTCTTGGCTATGCTCGCTCGCACTTGCTCCCACTCACTCCAAGTGGCAAAAATATAAATTTTTTTAATATTGCGTACCAAATAACAATTACGAAAATAAAATACAAATATTTTTGAGGAAACCACGAAAGAAAAAACCTTTGTAAATTATTAAAAAGAAAAATATATAAATCCTTGCAGGATACAAAATATAATATAATAATCTCTACAATTTAAGAAGTGTTCACATTTCATATTAATATGTTTTTGATAGCTAACATAAAAATTACATTAAGAGATATCAAGTCAAATTCCTTATATGTGAACGAGTGACACAAAAATATGATCAAAATATTCCTCAAAATTTATTATTCTAGTAAATGAGAATAATAAATATTTATTAACTAAAAGGTATTTGCTCAACTGTTATTTTTCTACTCTGGTTTAAATCTTACCAAGCAATACATGCATTTTAATAAATTTGTTGTAGTACCACTATGTGGTAATGATGTGATACAAGTAGGGCACATTTCAATTCATATAACAAATTAAAATAAAATAATAAATATTATTAAATACTAAGACACACTATGAACAAATAAGGATTAATATTTTAAATACTAATAATGATACAAAGACTCACAGTTCAATTTTTATTTTATGGATGTTAAATTTAGATACATTTCATTATTCTTAATAAGAAGTGGTAGTGCTAACCACTAATATCAATGATGGTTATCTAACTTAGATAACCTATTTTTGAAATGAAATGAAAGATTTTAATTACGTCCACGAGACTCAAATATGGAAGTACAATTACTCAAATCATATCATATGATCTTTAATATCTTTGAGAAGGTTGTTCCTTCTCCTGCTGATTTGTGTTAGCAATTCCCCAACTTTTTTTATTTTACTGTCTTCAAGTAAATCTGCCATAAACTCGTTCCCAAGTGTTTCTTTGTATTTGTCATGAATATCTGAAAAACTCAAGCATTTATAGATGAAGTGTTCCTCTGTCTCTATCGCTGCATAGAGTACATATCCTTTCTTCCCATTGTTCTTTGGGCGTTGTCCATCTCCCTGTTTCACATCTAGGCCTATGAGAGCTAGTCCTTATCTGAGAAATGAGTATTTTTTCCTTCCACTTGATTTCAGTGCCTATATACGCTTTTTCCTTGTGGTCATACATTGGGTTGAAATTTGTAATATAATATTGTCTTTTCCTGCTTGCATTTTTCCACATTCCACTTATGAACTTTTCATTCACATAATTTTTTATGTCTTTGTTGACATTTGGGCATTCATTTATGCTAATTTCCCAACGTTTCATCCATTTTTGATTTTGTTTCATCCATGTATTCTTTCGCCTATGCAACTCTTCGTCCCTAGCTGCCCTAGGCCATCTATCATTTGTCATGCTTTATGTTTTTTTCAAGTAACATAACAACTTGGTCATAACAATTACTTCTAAAGGGAACATTCCAGTTTCAGCTAGAATAATTTCATAAGGGGTTGTGGCCTTATG
Source organism: Wollemia nobilis (assembly GCA_028583015.1). NCBI lineage: Eukaryota > Viridiplantae > Streptophyta > Pinopsida > Araucariales > Araucariaceae > Wollemia > Wollemia nobilis. Next base: position 8,624,872 of record JAQPPZ010002170.1, on the reverse strand, counting down.
TTTGAGAAAGTTTGTGATTAGATATTTTTGAATCCTTTCTATTTGCCTCCATTTTGCATTTGTTGTGCCACTAGCCCACACCTCGCAACCATACAACAAAACCGGTGTAACAAGTAGGCCAAATAAGACCTTGGTGGTCTTCTAGTCCCACAACTCGACATTCCTACACCTATTTTGAAGTGCATATAGTGCTCTCCAACCACTTTGAGTTCTTTTCATCCTACATGTATTCCAATTAAGTTTGTCATGAAAGTCTATGCCTAGGTATTTGTATTCTACTACTATATCAAGCGGTTCTCCTGCAAACTGAAATTTGAGTTGTTGCTTCTTCTTTTTTGCTGAAAAAGTCATTATTATTTTTTTGCTCGTGTTCACCTGCATCCCAACTTCTTTACAAAATAGTTCTAGAGCTTGAAGGTGATCTTCTAGATCTTTGGCTATTTTGGCCACAAGAATTACATCATCTGCATACATGAGGAGTTTTACCACATATTTGGCTAAATGCACACCCTCTCCCCCAAATTTGTTTATCCATTCTTCTAACTTGTCAATGTACAACCCAAATAAGGTCGGAGATAGAGGGCAAACTTGTTTGACACCTATGTCACTACCAAAACATTCAGATAACCATTCCTGTGTTCTGATTCTAGCCTTTACATGATCATATAGTCTGTGAACTGCTGCGCTATAGTGAATTGGAACCTCTAGCTCTTCCATTCTGCTCCATAATTTTTTCCTGGGTACTGTGTCAAATGCCTTTTTGAAGTCTACAAAACAACAAAAATCCTCCTCTTTTTTGTCCCATATTTTTTCCACTATGTGTCGGAGCGTGATATAGTGATCAATAGTTGAGTGCTTAGGCCTAAAACCCGCTTGCCCCTTTGCTCTCTTTCCCTTTTCTTCCGCCCATATGCTGATCCTACGCTCTATCATACTCCCAAACAAATTTGCAAAGAGAGGGTTGATCATGATAGTTTGATAGTTTGAGGGATTATTTACATCTCCACTTTTAAACAAAGGAATGGTCAAGCTAGTTGTCCACTCGATAGGGAAGCCATTTTGTATGACCTCATTGAAATTTTTTTTGATTTGCGGTGCCAAAATATCTACCCCCATTTTATATGCTCTGCTTGAAGATTGTCTATGTCACGGGCTTTACCAGTTGCTAACTTTTTTATCCTTTGAATAATGTCTTCAATTGTGAAAAGTTCTTTCTTGACAATGATAGTAGGGGGTGTCTCCTGCTGGTTACTACGCTGATACAATTGTTTTGAATACTCCAACCACTAATTAATTGTTATGTTATTTTTAGTTTGCATCCTTTTCACGCTTAGTTCCTTCCAAAATTTATTTGGTTCATGCTTCCCTAAGTAAATCAATTCTTTCCTCCTTGTTCTAGTGTATTCTTATTTTTTTGCCCTTACTAGTTTCTCATATGCTTTTTTGTTTGCTCTTGTTTTACCCATTGGTTCCTTTAGTAATATTCGTATTTTTTGCAATCTTCATCGAACCATGGGTTGGTTGGGAAGCTATTCCTTTATTTATTTTTAGGTTTAGCTCTTTTGCATTTGTTTAGAGCTTCTTGAATAACGTGCATTAACCATTCACTCTTACTGTTATATCTACTACTGTGATGTAGTTCTTCACTTTCCTGTAACTTGTTATTTAATACTGCTCTAAAATTTTGCCAATTTTCATCTGTTAAGAGAATGTTTCCCGTGTGAGGATATTTATTTTGATTGCCTTGCAAGTATTTTTCCCTTGGTTTGTCTCCATGCATTCAAAGTTTCATAACAATTGGGTTGTGATTTGACTTAAGTTCCACTGGAGAATCTTCCACTTCTAGCTCCTCTATTTTTGGTATGTAATTCTGTGAGCATATTACATAGTCTATTACACTTTGTCCCTTATATGTTTTGCATGTATACTTTCCTGAATTTTTCCATTTGTTCATCCCATTGCAAATAATCAAATTGTATATGCTGCAAAGACCTAACAACTCTTCTCCATATTGCGTGATAGCCCCATGCTCATCTTTTGAAGTCCTGGTCCACTGTTGATTTTCCTCTTTTGGCATCCAAAGAGGATTAATCTCAATATCTTCATTACCTTCTAGAATGTTAGCTTGCTTATTTGCTGTCCTTACATTGAAATCTCCAATTAATATAATCTCCCCCAACTTATTGTATATTGAAATGTCTCTTTTTAAGGAGGAGTATGGGTCTTCTCTGTTAAGGTAATGTTTCTTATAGAATTTAGAATTCTTGGGAGAAAAATAACATGTTGCTATGCTAATAACTAACTTATTTTCTAGGATCTTTATCCAGATGTACTGTTTGTTTTCATCTTGTTTTTCAATTTTAATGATCCTATCCCATTCCTCTTTTATTAAAACCATAATACCCCCATTCCATTTTTTGCTGCTTTATTCTATATTGCTATTTTTTTTGTATTCCACAAATTCTGGAGTCCTACATCCATCATGTTCACGTGTTTCTGTCAATATGATTATATCTTTGTCTCTAGCAATGGGCACTAACCCGGGTCCTCTTCTCCAAGGGAATCCTTTACAGTTCCAACTTACCATTGTAAGATGTTCCCGAAAATAGCTAGCATATTAAAATTCAAAGTTCTTGACACTTTTAGACTTTGAAAGCATAAAACATAACCTACTAGTTAAATTTAGGCACTTGCCATTGTTATTCACAAGGATCCATTATGAGAGATGGCTCTTAATATGTTCAATTTTAGCATTACATATCATTTATTATATTTTTATAGGTAATGCAAACAATCTCTGCTAACCACTTATCCTAGCCATGATTATCTAACTTGGCTAACTTATTATCAAGAACCTAAAGCCCACTATGATGCATTTCACCGTTTGGCTTATGGATGCTAAATTCATATATAATTATTTTTGATAAGGAGTGCTAGTGTTAGGTGGCTCTTAATATGTTTACTTTTAGCATACAACATAATTTAGCATATTTTAGTAGCTAAGGTGAACAACCATTTGTAACTACTAATATTAATCATGGTTATTTTTTTTTTAATGTAAAAAAACATTATATTAAAGAAGTAATAAAATACATTTTTACGAATAAAAAAAATAGGTGGATAAACATGCCACGTGACCAACACCATCAAATAAAAACCACCACCATAAAAACAATGCAAGAAACCAAGAAATCAACTAACAACTAATCAAAACCGCCTTACAAAACTGGCGGGTAGACACTGTCAACTAGCTAACAAAAATGATTACATACTGAAAATGATGGCTGAGTGCATGCCACAAGAGCACAAGGAAAAAAAGGGTGAATCACTGCAATGTTGAAGAATCGTTACATGGGTTGAGCCATCACTAGGACCAAATCCCACCCAACATTATAATCAAGAGACTTGGCTGAACCCTATCCCTGCTTAAAAGAATAAGTGTTGGGAACATCTACCGAGTTGTGGATAAACACATCCTCATTGGCAATAAACATTAGAGCACTTGACTTGATCTAGGCATTGAGCTAAGGATCCAGGGAAGAGAGAGAGGAGCATGGTCAACTCTATAAGGAGGGTGACCTTGAGTTGGGGTAGGAGTGCAATTTGGGGTCGAGTGACAATGTTTCCTCGATCTAGATCGACTTTGAGGTTAATCCTTCTCAAGAGGAACCCAAATGACTCTGCATGAAGTGTTCCTCAATTATCAATAAGCTTTTGAATATGAGAGCTCTATAGTCACCTTACTAGCTTGAACTGCAATCTAAAAATACACAGACGAAATAATATTAGATTTCTCAAAAGCAACGATGTGAAGAGAGGAAGAACACTTACCAAAGATACAATAATTTCTAGATTTCCATGTGATGTACAGGGCCACCATACACAATAAGTACCACAATTCAAAGAATATAGTTGGCAAGGGTGGGGGTCTTGCATAATTATGTACTTCCACTCAAGCATGACATAAGAGTAAGGTCTAAAAAAGGAAAAAGCCACTCTTAAAGGGAATGAGCATGAGCACATAACCAAAAAATATGGATAGAATCCTCAGACTAAATACAGAAAGGACAAGAAGGGCTAGATATGCCTAAATATCGAAGATATTTTCCAACAGGAAGCCCTTGATGAAGAAGACTCCAAAAAAAATAAGAAAGCTTGGGCTCCAAGAAAGGAGCCCAAGCGATCTGGAACCTACGCATCCAAAAAAATCGAGGGGAAGATACATTCTACCATTGATTGAGCTTATCAATCATGGGGAGGCAAGGAGAGAGCCATCCATACCCTAAACGGGTCTTGTAATTTCATAGAGGATTGTCTAGATACCACTTATAGTCCTTCCACCAAGGTCATTGCAAAAATACAAACACGTCCTTGTCAGAGTGCTTGAGCCAAAATTTGACTCTGAAGTCATCCCAAGGGATCCAATCCCTAGTAGGATGAGAAAATAAATTAGTGATGCACTACACACCTTTGCAAAAAATCTAAGCGCATGAACCCAAGGAACCACCAGGTAATGACAGGTGACCACTAGAAATTCATTTGGTTGATGGGGAGGCCATGTGAAAACCTTTGACCATTCCATATTAGCTAAGGCTTAATACTCTCATAAGCTTTCCAAATGCTCTTGATTATGAATTATCTTGTCAATTTGATAGACATAAGAACAACAAGGAGGGAAGAGAAACCCATTCCCCTTCAACTATTATGGCCAAAAGGGGAACCTTCATAGATACAATGATAGATGAGAATCTTCCAGGTCTCATTACCCACAAGGGCTTTGATGACCCACTTAACACAGAGGGCCCAACCTTGATGCTAGGTATTGAGAATTCCAATCCCACCATGGCTTCTAGGGAGACAACAATACTCCTAGGCAAGATGGTGGAATTCCAAACTATTACTGGAAGAGGATCATAAAAGTCATGCAAAAGCTTATCAAGCTTCTTATAACAATTTTTGGATAGGACCCAACATGAATAATAATAAACATAGGTGGCCACAAGGACTTTTGAGTAACTTTGGAATTTACCAACAAGTGAGAGCTTCTAAGTGGACCAGTAGGTAAGTTTCTGTTTCATCCTATTAATGACATACTTCCACAACTTTATAATTGAACTGTTAAAGGTAAAATGATGCCTAAAAAATGAAATATTTTTCCCTCCTGGATGATCCTCTATTGATATTGACTAAGCCAGTGGGGTATTGGATCAAGAGATTGCTTGTAACATTGAGTCCTTATCCATTGATTGGAGGAACCAGAAGCTAGACAAAAAGTGTCCAAGTAGGCAAGTGCCTATTGAATAACATCTTCATCCTCAATAAGCATGAGGAAAGAATTATAATAAAAGTGACCATTGATCAATTGAGGATTGCCTTTGAGGAGATAAATTCCTCAAATAGAACCCTGAGTGACATGGTGAGCTAATAAATAACCAAACCCCTTAGCGGTGAGGACATATAGTGATGACACCAATAGACAACCCTATCAAATGGAATAAAAGAGCCCAATGACTGAGGACATGCATGTTAATGAAAAAATAGTCAAAGCCTTAGTGAATATCTCCATAGAGATAATGAAGGAGAACCCGAAACTAAGAGCTTTAAGCATGGCTAATATGAAAGACCAGCTGATCCTATCATAGGCTTTCTCAAAGTCAATTTTGATGAATAGGGGTCGTTGGTTGGATTTGTGAGCCCAATCCATGCCTTACCAAACAACAATAATATTGTCAATGTTGAACCTATCCCGAATGAAGCCATTTTTCTATGGGTACACGATGATGGGAAGGAGATCGTAGATATGCAAAGCCAATGCTTTGATGATGATATTATAGGAAACATTAAGGAGAGTAATAGGCCTCCAATTGTTGATGATTTTTGGATCACCAAATTTGGTTATAAATTTAATAATCCCATGATTAATAATAGGGCCCAAAGAACCCTTGGATAAGGCCTCTTGAGAAAAATTGAGAAGACCAGGCCTGACGATGTCCCAAAGGGACTTGTAGAACTCATAGGGAAAGCCATCAAGACTAGGGTATTTATTACCGACCATATGGAAAAAAGCTTTCTCCAGATCCTTCAAAGAGAGGGCGTTTTCACAGGCAGCTCTTTGAGACTCATAAAGCTGCATTGGGACAACAAAGAGGTAGGATTTAAGAGCCTAGTTATGTTGAGGGGAGCGAAATTGAGCCACAAATACAGTCTGGTAATGTTCTTCAAAAGTGGAGATAATATGAGAAATCTCAAAAACATGCTCTTCGTTAATGTTAAGGGCTTTAATATCCAAAAATTGATTATGTGGATGCACGCACTAAAAGAAATCCTTGGTTATCCTATCACTAATTTTAAGCCAATTCAATCTCGCCTTGATCTGTGCCGCTTTGGTATCATAGTGCTTTGAAATCAGAAGTTGATGTTTGAAAGTCACAAGGTGCCTCTAAAGATCCTCATTGAAAGGATTGGACTACAACTGAGTTGAGGCCATCTCCAATTCTTGCTTGAGAGCAACATTGGAGCAGTAATGAAGCTTGGAAATCTTGTGCTCGAGCTAGCGTAGGAAGATGTCAGTGCATTGGATAGTAACATTCCAATAATTAATCCAACTAGAGGCCCCTTTTGGTCTAGGGACTAGGTTCCAAATTCTAATGACATAGGCTCTCAACATGGGGTGGTGCAAAATATAAGTATTAAGGTAGAATTATAATTGAGAAAGAGGAAGGGGATAGAAGAAACTAGGATGGAGAAGGAAATGGGAGAATGGTCAGGAAAATAGAGCTTAGGATGGATAGAGACAAAGAGGGAAGACAACAAGGGTCATAAAAAGGAGAAAGTATCAGAATATGAGAGCATGGATCCGTATAATATTTTTAGCACGTGAATCCCACCCTACTGGTTGTTAGATCAAGTGAACCAAAAATTAGCAAGGAATAAAGAGGGTAACAAGGAACTATTGAGATCAGAGAGCCCCAAATTTTCTTTCATGAAAAGCCATGCTTCTCTTTCCCCAATGGTCCATCGCATGGAAAGAAGACCCACATTGTCATGTGGGAATTCAATCATATTGAAGTTCCCAAAAAGCAACCAAACAACAGGGGGAAGAGATAGTACCTCCCATCACCAAAATACACAATGGTGATTAGAATCATTAGGTGCAGAGATGTTAAGCACACTAAGGATATGGCCATCAATCTCCATCACAACTCAGACAAGATGATTGGAAGGATCACACCCCCAAGAGATCAGCTTGGAATGGTAGGTTTCTATAAGGCAGATGATTTCTCCTCCTTTGTGTCATGCATGGTATGAAAGGTGTGGCCTTGAGGCCAAAGAAAGGAGCAAGTACTCGATAGAAGAAAGTTAGTGAATTTGACTTCTTGAAGGTGTAAAATATAAATACTATTGAATTTAATCTTAAAGTCATATAGAACCTGACACACAATGTACTTATGCACAGGATTTGTCAAACCCTTGATATTCTAGGACATGCACTTCATGAGACACGATCGAGGAGCATATTTCCTTCAATGACCTTAGAGTCCTCAAAATATTCCAAAGATTCAAATGTGTTTGTGAGAAACCTATTATGGTTTTCTCGAAAAAATCTATTTGTATTTTCTTTTCCAGAGGGACGCCCAAGGACTCCCTAGCTAGACTGCAAGAGTGACAAGGGTTCCATGAAGGAAATTTGCTAGAAAAAATATGAGGAGAGGTAGGGCATTCGCTTTAGGGGATAGACTTCAGCATAGCCGATGACTACATCTAGGAGCCTTGAAGTTGAGGGATCGAGACTTTTTGGGTACTACCATTATAGGTACCAACAAGAGGAGAAACATAAAATTAATTTTGTAGTAACTGTATTAGATCTCCCTGGTTGAGAGCTTGATTGAGAATATTTTTTAACAAATCCTATATAAGGCTGTGGTCAGTTGCATTTACTATTTTTTCTTGTGACAACCATCCATTTCTCCCCTCCATTAGTATGAAGGGTAGATTGAATTGTGACCAAAGGCACTGATGCTTCTATTGGTAGGGTTATGCATAAGGGGTTGAATCCAAATTATATTTATAAAATTGAGGTAAATCACTTTAAAAATTGAGGTGAAGCATGTCCAAACTCATGTAGGAGATATGGCGAATTACATTTATAGTTGACTTGTGGTGAATTTTCAATGTTGATGACTGATGCCATATACTAGTTGATAGACTAATTGTAGAAAATTAATCTTGATGATAGCATATTGAATATCGATTACAACATATTAATGGATTTTGATGATAGAATTTTGATGATTGGTTGCAGCATATTAATGGATTCTAAAAATAGAATTTTGATTATCGATTTAGCATATTAATGAATTATGATGATAGCATTTTTATGATTAGTTGCAACAAAGGTCCTGCAATAAGGGTACGATGACAATCAATTACAATATATTGATGATAGCATGATGACGATCGGTTGTAACATATTGATGATAAAGTGATGAAGATCCATTGTAGGAAAGGATTCCATTATCGATCAGTGGCAGAGGGTTAATTTACTAATCAATTGAAGTAAAATGTGCCATTGTCGATTGATTGTAGCAAAGAGATCATTGACGATCAATTGTAAAGGGTTAAATTATCGATTGATTGTAGCAAAGAGACCATTTCTGGCCGATTACCAATGGTTAAATTACCGATAGAGGGTTAAATTTTTGATCTATTGTAGATGGTTAAATTATTGATTGGTTATAGATGGTTAAATTTTTTATTAGTTGTAGAGTGTTAAATTGTTGATCAATTGTAGAGGGTTAAATTGTCGATCGGTTGTAGAAAAGAGACAATCACCAATTGGTTGCAACAAAGGCATTGTTACCAATCGATTTCAAAAAAAGCACCATTATCGATCAGTTACAACAAGGAACCAATGCCGATTAATTGTAACAAAAGGAACATTATCGATCAGTTATAGAGGGTTAAATTGTCGATCAGTTGCAGCAAAGAGATAATTGTTGATAAATTTAAAAGGGTTAAATTATCCATCATTTGTAGCAAAAGGGAAAATGTTGATCAGTTGTATCAAAGATACCATTGTCAATCAGTTGTAGAAAGGAACCAATGTCGATTGTTTGTAACAAAGGTACCATTACCAATCGGTTGCAACAACAAAACCATTGTCGATAGGTTGTAGCAAAGGGACCATTGTCAATCGATTGCAACAAAGGTTTCCATTATCGATCAGTTGTAGAGGATGGTTAAATTACCAATAGGTTGTAGTTAAGGGGCCAAGGATGATCATTTGAAATGAAGATAAATTCATCGATCGATTATCACAATGGAACCATTATCGATCGATTGTAGAAAGGAACCAATACTAATTGATTGCAACAAATGGGACATTATCGATCGATTGCAACAAAGGGACCATTGATGATCAGTTGCAACAAAGGTTTCCATTATTGATCAATTGCAAAAGAGGGTAATATTATCGATTGATATTATTTGTACCATATGCCAAATGCTCAGATACCATGTGTCAAAAAAACATTAAATTCTTACATGCAAAAGACTATAAAAATGCATAAACAATCATTTTTTCACCTTTTATCACGTAGAGCACATCAAATATACACAAAAAAAATTGTACGCCCTCCAAATTTTCTCATTTGCATCCTATGTCTTGATCCACCATACTTGAGCCATTTTAAAGCCTTTTACTCACCATAACTGAGTCATTTTAAAATATTTTTCTCTTCGTACCTCATTCATTTTAAAACTTTTTTCTCACTATACACCATCGAATATTTTACCTTCTACCCTATGCCCTAATCCCTTGTACCTTACCCTCTATCAAATACACCAATGACATCCCCTTCCACCCCTTTTCCCTCCAAAATTTCTTTCAAAAACCTTGTGTGCCCCCTTATTTATGAAATATTAACATTAGGTTATGCCATGTCATGGGTCGTTGACTTTGGTATTTAAGGTTTAGTGTTGATGCCACAGTACAAAACAAAAAATAAACTTCTCTTGAATATTAGTACAACTTACGACAATGATTCGACCACTATCAATATGGATATCAACAACAAGAATGTAATATTTTTTTTGTCAAACCCTCAGATGTTTATCGATTGACAACATTGCCTCACAAGGATTGTGATCCTGTCACATCAAAATTTGTATTAAGTGAAGAAGACAAAGACTACATGGAGACCAATTTTAGTATCCCTCAGAATCTTTGATAGATATAACTCTGCATATTTTTTATACTTATTTGAAGTTGAAGTTTAGGGTTTTACAAGAACTTGTATTTTTTTCCAGTTACCGCTATCAAGTCTAGAAGGGGATTTATTTTAGCATCTATTTTTGATAAGTTTCTTCAAGCGTGTATCAAATTCTTCCAAGCTAGACTTATTTTGCAAGGAAGATCGATGGATATTTTATTCTAGGTGTTGGCATATTTGGTTTGATGTCTTGCCAACCAAAAATTCAATTGGTGCACCTATGCTATGCAATGGATTAGAACAAATATCCACAATGTTAAAACCAACACTTCTGCGATACTAAGCACATGTAATTATATTCTTTACCTTTTTATAAATTTTATTATAATTTGTAGAATTTTGCAGTACCAACCTCACTGCACGCAGACCTAGCCAATGTTGGCATGATAGTACAACAGGTGTAGGTAAATTTTACTTTATATGAAAGTAATAATTTTTATATTCAATTAATTTTTTATTATTTTTACAATTTATACATAAATGCAGAAAAGGACATCCTCTTCCTCTTCAAAATGGGATGTTGCTGTCAAAGGTCATAAGCCAAAAGAAAATGGATATTTCGAAACACCTTTGGTTAACACCAAAATGTTTAATGTCTTCTAATTCTCCTAATCCTCTTCAAACTCCACTTGCACATCATCTGCAAACTGATGTTGATATTTGTAAGGCCATGCCCACTACACATAGCTTTGTGTTTCAAGTTTTGGGTTCATGTATTCATTTAGTTATAATTATAATCTATCATTTTTACGAATTTTTAAATATGTTTTTAGAGCTCTGACACACCAACATGCCATTAAGAGGTGTAGCTATGCAAGATATATCATCTTCGACTAGTAAGTGTAATACATTTAAATAAAATTTTAAAGTTTACCTTCAAAAAAATTTTAACAAAATTTTATTGTGATTTTTTTAGTTGCTTCACAATAATTTACTCAAAGAAGACAACAAATGATGCTGCCCCCTCCTCCATCATGACAACAACAAATAAGAGGTCAAAAATGTATGGGTGGAAAAAATTTCTTCCATCCATGACACGAGGATGAGTAAGCCAAACATTTTAAGGATTTTTGAGTTTTTCTTTTGCTAATTTTTCAAATATGTAGGGAGTTTTAGCTTTAGGGTTAGCTAATCCTCCACTTGATGAGGATTACTTTTTATAGGGAAATATACCCAGTTTGTTTAAAGCAACATATGTGCTTCGATATCATAAAAATGAAGCACAAGAAGAATTTTCACCTGCATCTCCGTAGACCTCATCTCCTCCTCAAGAAACTCGTAGTCCTTGTCCTCTAACTGAGGATGAGAAAGTAAATTTTTTCTAAAAATATTTTAATATTTGAAATTGTGAAGAAAACATAAAAGATACGTTGCTTCAAGATATCAAAGGAAAGAAAGTTTGGGAGTATCATATAAAAGTTTTAATAAAGGAAATAAATGACTGATTCAAATTTATTTCAAAAAGAGGACTTTTTTGCATTTGTTAAAAACAAATCTGAAATCTTGATACTCTACTACATCAAGCTAAATATAGCACAATGAAGGTTACAACTTCTTATAATGATGAAATTCTAAATATTATGTTGAATAGATTAGTGAACATAAATGCTGAAGCCCAGACTTATTTTAATCAATGGGTATTTGACAAGAAAAAAGTTGCTATTGCTATGGCTGCAAACGATGTTGTCGAGGTTAGACTAATATCTTCTAAATGTTTTTTGTCCTATTTTTTTAATGTAACTGTCTACTGACTTATTTATTTTTTCTTTCGCAAGCCAATTTTGATAATATAAATAAGTAGGTTAGAAACCTGCAAGCTTATCTACAAATGACAAAGGACAATTTGTTGGCTGCTATGAAAATAAAAGAAATATTACAAGACACAGTTAGAGAGGACAATACTTTTAGGAGGATCATAATGCTACATGGATTTGATCTTGATATTTTTCTTAAGGAGAAGGGTAAAGAAGTTCTTGCAACAGTAACCAAAGATCCTACAAAATAAGAAAAGGCCTCGCTTGAAGGCTTAGAAAGAGTAGAGAAAGTCATGGTAAGATCTGGAGCAATGGAGGAGCAAAATGATGAGCAGGCTGATGAGGAAGGATTTGTAGCACAGGAAGTGGAGATATTAGATGTAGGATCTACGCCACTTGAATTGCAAATTGTAGAGGCAGCTAAAAAGGGAAAAAAACCCGAAATTACCTTTAGCCCTCAATCTAAGGAATGAAAAAGTAAAGGCTTTGCACTTGCTAACTGTAAAGGTGTAATTGTAGTCAACAATTTAGAATTATTTGCAAACATTTTTATGAAATGTTATCATATGAAATCTTTTCAAATTAAAAAAAAAAGACATTTGTATAAATTGAGTATTATGCTATTTCCATGTATATTGTTGTATGTTTTTACAATTACCATGTATATTCTTGTGCTATTTTCATAACTTGAATTTTTTGCTATTTCCATTTATATTATTTTATTATTTTCATAATTTGAGTATTATGCTATTTCTATTGTGTTGGAGTTGACGAAGGATATATCTATACACTGGTTTAAATTTTTTAGTTTATTCAAAGCCAAAGAATTAAACATAAATTTTTATCAACATAAACAATTTTATGCTATTTCTATACATTCTTTTGCAATTTCCATAAATTGAGTTTTATGCTATTTCCATTTATATTCTTGTGTTATTTCCATAACTTGAGTATTATGCTATTTCCATTATGCTTTCTAAACTACATACAACACTTTATATAAAAATATTTACTAATGATACATGCATGCATGGGTTTAAAATTTTCTATTTATTCAAAGCCAAGCATAAAACATAAAATTTTATCAACATAGATAGTTAATACAATAAAAAAGCTATGGTATGAAATAAAGTCTTATCAACGAAGAAAAAAGATATCAAATATGGAATACCATTAAATATATGAATTTTGTTAAGTCATTGAAATTTAATAATGGAGGAAGTTGAAAAAAACACTTATCGACTTCTCCAAAAGAACTTGTAAGCATATCTGAATTCTACGACTCCACAATATGATCAATGCAAGAGTCATTATCGTCATTATCAAGAATATTAGTGACACCTCTTTTGTCTGCTAGGGACTTCAAATATGTCAAAGCTCTGTCATAGGAATACTTATCTAGCTTGTACGATGACACATATTCTCAAATAATTTTCCAATTTTTTGTCCAACCTGTTACGAACTTTAGATTTCACAAAATATAGTGCATTAAAAACCCTTTTCTCTTCAACATATCCAAAAATTATTGTCTCATAAAAAAATTTCATGGGTCTCAGAATTTCTATGCCTTTTTTTAGAAAATTGGTTTAGGACAAATTGGAGCCCTAAAGGTGGTCTGGAGATTATTCTTGCAGCTAATGGGTATTTTATTGTGGTGTTATCCTATATGGCAGATCATAGTAAAGTGTTCAAGTAGGGTCCTTAATTTTGCAATCAATGTGTATTATTTATCAAACCCTGATATTTATGATTTGATCTTGTGGAGGAGAGGCCTTCTAGGATTTCTGTGTGGGTCCATTTGCCATGACTCCCTATGGGATATTGAAGGCTGGATATTATTCATTCTATTGCAGAGATTATTGGAAAATCGGTTGGTCCATATTGCCCAATTTTGGATAGGAAATTTTCTTATTTTGCACGACTCTATGTTAAAGTAGATCTAAATAATCCATTGCTTGAATCATTGGATATTAAACTGGGAAACATGTCTTGGATCCAATAGTTATATTATGAAGCTCTCCCATTTCAATGCCACATAGTCCATGAATATGGGCATATTTAGAGAAACTATAAGAAAGTGAATTCTTAACATTCATCCTCTTCATCTGACTTTTTTTTTTGTTAAGCGAAAAACCCCTTGCAGAGCCACCTTGGTTTGAGAGACCACGAACAGGGGGTTCTACACCATCAAAGTCACCTGGGAGTCGCACCCGACCTTGCTCGCACTAACATTATCAATTGGATTTTGGATACCCAATTTAGCTTTTTGGTAGGGTGGAGATTTGAACCTGGGACCTCCCTTGGAGGATTGCCCTCTCCTCTCCAACTCACCTACAACACCTGGGTCTCTTCATCTGACTTTCAAGATGCATCTATAAAGGCAAAAGGAAAAGCTCCTATGGTTAATGAGATGTCCAATTTTGGTGGATTTATTCCTGTTAAGTCTCGTTCAAGATCTAGGCCTTTTGTTCATTAGAATAAAGGTGTTGGGAAGGGAGGTTTTGGTAACATATTTGATGTGCTTGAGACTTTTGAGGAGCTGCATGTTGAGGAGTAAGTCTAGAACAAAGGTGATATGGATGCTTGTATTCAAGATTCAGGTACTTGTTCTTTCCTAAATCCTTATTTTGAAATGCAAACTTTTGATAAGGAAGGGGTGGTGCCTAATAACCCTCTTGTAGGAAATGAAGATAAGTCCAAAGAGGTATCAAATTGGCTTGATAAAGTTCTTGATAATTCCACTTTTGCTAAAAAATTAATTGAGGGAAATGAGGATAATACTAGGTTTGAACCCTCCCAGGATAGGATTGTCAAAGAGGAAGGGAAAAATAAAGTTTATTCTGTGTTAGGTATTCACCCAAAAACTATAAAAAAATGCGGGGTGGAGAAGGTGGTAAAAATAGGAAGAAACAAGGATCAAGAAAAAGTGAAATTGATAGGGGAATCCTTAGTTGAGTCTGGTGTTGTAAAGACATTAGATTCTCACTTCTCTATTATCCCAAATGAAAGTGATATATTGGAATATTATTGGTTTGGGTAGCATCCCTAGACAAAAATATACTTAAAATTTGATCAGATATCATAGACTTGATATTATTTTCATCTAGGAAATAAAATTATCTTGTGAAGATATGGTTAGAATTGCTTCTAAGATATGGAAATGTGGTCACTGTCTTGCTATTGGAGCCTAGGGTTCGACTGTTGGTGTTACATATTTGTGGGATCCACAAATATTAACTCCCTCTTAGTGGGTGGGAAGTATGAACTGTCTCTCTGTAGTTACTACCTGCTTTTCATATGGATCTTCTATTCGTCTATCTAATGTGTATGACCCTAGTGATTTATTAGATAAAATACTTTTATGGAACCATATTAGATTAATTTGATCTCTTGCTCCCAATTATCCTTGGATTGTGGTTGGGGATTTTAATTCTATCATGTCCCCAAAGGAGAAGAATGGTGGTGTGGAGTGTTTGGGCCGTTCTTCTACTTTGATACGAGACAATATTTCTTTCCTTAGTATTGTTGATGTGAAGCCTCAAAATGGGATCTTTACTTGGACTAATAGAAGATGTGGAACCAATTTTAAATATGAAATATTGGATTGGTTCCTTACTTCAGATAGTTGGTTTGATGATATATAGACTTCATTCTCAGATATTATAGGCTAGAGGGGCTATGATCACTGGCCCATTCTCTTTCAGTCCTCGAGATTCTCATTGCCAAGAAATTTACCTTTCAAATTTTAACTTATGTGGCTCAGGGATAAGAAATTGTATGAATATGTGGAGATCAATTTTTAAATTAAATATGAAGTATTGACAAAGTGGATGCTTTCCTTTCTAGTCAGCTTGCTAAATTTGAGCTTCGTGAGGAGATTTTTTGGAAGCAAAAATCTTGGATTGACTGGTTATTGGAAGGGGATGGAAACACCTCTTTTTTTCACAATTTGGTTAAAGAACATAGGAATGGTAATGCTATAGTCTCACTTACTTTTGATTAGGGGGAAACTCTCTCATCCTTTGAGGATATCTATAATGAAGCAGTCAGGTTCTTCTCCTCACTTTTCTTTGAGCAAGGTCCTCATGATGCTGTTAATATGAGGCTTATTTTGGATTGTACTCCTAGGCTGGTATCTAATGATATGAATAAGATGCTAATGGACCCCATATTGATGGAGGAAATTAAAGTTATTGTTTTTCAAATGAAAAAAGGTAAAACACCTAGACCTGATGGTTTTCCTATAGATTTTTTCCAAGAATTTTGGAAAGTGTTATCTTTTGATCTGCTAAAAGTTGTTCAGGAATCCCAAGTTAATAAACAAATGCTTAAAGCTATTAATTCAACCTTCCTTGATCTTATTCCCAAATCTAAAAATGCTAGCTCGTTGGGGTATTTCCATCCTATTTTCCTATGCATTATTACTTACAAAATTATTACAAATATTATTGCAAATCAACTGAAGAAAGTTCTTGGTTTTCTTATTTCTCCTGAGCAAGGTGGGTTTGTTAAGGGTCATCAGATTTTAGATGGTGTGGTGGTTGCTACTGAAGCTATTCACTCTATGGATATATCTAAGGAAAATTCTATGTTCATTAAGCTTGATATGTCCAAGGCTTATGACAGGGTTAGATGGATTTTTTTGTAGAACATCCTTCAATATTTTGGGTTCTCATATAATTGGATTGAATGGGTTATGAGTTGTGTGAATTCAGCCTCCTTTGCAGTTTTAATCAACATTTTACCATCCACTTTATTATCACTCTCTAGGGGGATTCGTCAAGGAGATCCCTTATCCCCCTATCTTTTCATCCTTATGGATGAAGGTTTGAGAAGACTTTTCAAGGGTTTTTAGAATCGTGGTGCTATCTAGGGATGGTCTTGGGTGGAGAATTATTTATCCCAGTCTTATCTTCGGTTTATCGATGATACTGCTCTAATGGGGAGGGAAAAAATTGAGGAATCAATGAATTTTAGGAAGGCTTTAGATGTTTACTTATCTTCCTCTAGTCAAATAATTAATGAAGAGAAATCAAAGATCTTCTTATTCAATACGGATGGTCAAATTCAACATAGGATTGTTAATATTCTATGTTTTTAGGTGGGATATTTGCTAGTGGAGTTTTTAGGGATTCCTATTTAGTATAAAAATCTTGGAAGGGCTTACTGGAAAAGTATTTTGGATAGATTTTGATCAAAGGGTTAATCATTGGACTTTCCGATGGCTATCCTTTGCTGGTAGATTAATGCTTTTGAAGTTTGTCCCTCATGCTTTGTTTATTTAGAGGTTTTCTATATTGGTTGCTCCTAAGTGCTTTCTCAAAGAATGTGATTCTCTTTCTAGAAAATTTTTATGGGCAGGAAACCTGGACTGTAATAAATGGAGCCTGGTCAGTTGGGATACTGTATGTTGCCCTAAAGAGGTGGGGGTATTGGTTTGAGGTAATTCGATTGAGTAGTCTCGCTTTGGCTGCTAAAATTTATTAGATGTGGTGCAGTAATCATGATCAACTTAGGGCTAAAATTCTTAGCCTCAAATATTTTGGTGGTGCTCTGTCTAATGAGATTCCAAGATAGGAGTTGAGGGGGAAAAGGTTCCATTGTTTGGGACACTCTAAAAAAAGGTGCCATGCTTATTAAGCAAGGTCTCTTTTGGATTGTTAATAAGGGAAACAATACCTTATTTTGGGAAGATTATTGGGATAATCATCCTCCTATCCTTTCTTCTTTCCCTCACCTTCGTATTCTTTAGGATATTTTTTCTGATGTGGGTTGGTCTAAGGTGGCTTACTTCAAGCTAAAAATTCCTCTTGGTAGTTCTTTTACTCACTACTGGTGGGATTTGTAGGGCTGGCCAGAGGGTGGCTGTACTGAGGATTGTGACACTCTGGCTTCTATTTTGGCTGAGAGACTGTGTTGTTATGTTGAAGACTCTAATATTATTGCTTGGGGCCATAATTTAAAATGGAAATACACTATTGTTATAGGTTATAAAACCCTTATTAAGCAGAGAAGAGAGGAGATTGTGTTCCCCTGGTGGAAGATGATTTGGAATAAGTTTGGTTGGCCCAAATGTAATTTTTTTCTTTAGATTATGTGTTAGAAGAAATGTAAAATTTGGGATAATATTCAGAAAAGAGATTTTCAAGGTCCTTCACTACGTTTTCTTTGTGGAAAGAATGAAGAAACCATTCCCCATATTTTATTCCAATGCTCATATTCCCTGGAGGTCTGGAACTTGTGGTGGTAGATCTGGAAAAGGCCCATCATCCATGCTACTTCTGTTTTTGAGTTTTAGGAAAGCTTGGGTAGACCCCCTACCTCTTCTTCATGTCTTCAAACTGCCTAGGATTTTCGTCCTTTCTTCATCTTTTGGTAGACAATAGAAGAATTTTTTAGGGATGTCAAATTGGAGCCTTACAGGTATGGCTCAATGTCAAAAGTATGGTTAAGGAGACTGTTGAGAAGCAACACACCCCCACTGAAAAATGAATTTCCACCCTTTGAAAACTTTGAGCTTTCATTTTTGCAGTAGGGACCCTCTTGATGATTTTCAGTTTTAATCCCAGATTTTTACTTGCCTCTTTCTTCTTCAAGTTTTGCCTGTGTCAAAGCATCCAAGTTTTCTTGCATTCGGCTTTGTTATCTCAGACTTCACTTTTTACATGCTAGAATCATTCATGGATAAAGAAAATCTTACACCGGTATGAGAAAAATGCGAGAAAACAGACAGATAAATTCATTGAAAATCAAAACTTTCCTTTTTTGGCAAAGTCGCGAAATCGCGACACTTCCATTTATGGAAATGTCGCGAAATCGCGACAGGTTTCAGAAAATCGGCCAAGTCCGAAAAACGTAGCGAAATCGCGACACTTTCCATTTTTGGAAATGTCGCGATATCGCGACACTTCCATTTTTGGAAATGTCGCGATATCGCGACAGTTTCAAGAAAATCGCCAAGTCAGAAAAGCGTAGCGAAATATGACACTTTCCATTTTTGGAAATGTCGCGATATCGCGACATTTCCATTGGAGGAGAAGGAAGGAATCGCACGTGGAGAGAGAAAGCCGGGTTGTACGGAATGTCGCGAAATCGCTACAGTTTTGGAGAGAGAAAGTCGGATTGTACGAAATGTCGCGAAATCGTGACATGTCACGAAATCGTGACAAGTTTGGAGAGAGAAGGCGAAGTTGTACGGAACGTCGCGAAATCGTGACATGTCGCGAAATCGCGACATGTTGCATTTTCGCGGATGCGAGGAAGAAAAAATGACTAAGGCATGAGAGAGGTCGCGATTTCGTGACATGTCGCGAAATCGCGACATGTCGCATTTTTGCGGCAAGCAAGGTGAAAAAGAAGCTAAGGATGAAAATGGGCGCGATTTCACGACATGTCGCGAAATCGTGACATGTCGCGTTTTTGCGGCGTCAAAAGGAGAAAAGGAAGCAAGGGGAGAAATGGTCGCGATTTCGCGACATGTCCAAGTCAAAGCTGCAAGAAGAGAGAAACCAAATTGAAAATCGACTAAGGCATAATTTTGTTGCGAAATTGCGACATGATTGGCAGAAGGGGCCCGAGTGAGAAAGATGTCACGAAATCGCGACAAAGTTTAGGAAAGCGCCCAAGGCCCGAAAAAGGGGGGCAAGGCCAAAAGGTGTCGCGAAATCGCGACGTCGTGATTTCGCGACGTCGCGAAATCGCGACAGGTAAGCAAAGGGCCGCCAGAACCAAAGGAAGAACAGCAAGTGAAGGTGTTGCGAAATCGCGACGTCGCGAAATCGCGACACGAAAAAGAAAAGGAGCCAAGGCAAGGAGCAGGTCGCGATTTCGCGACATGTCACGAAATCGCGACATGTCGCGGTTTCACGGCTTGCGAAGCGGAAAGTTGCAGTTGTTAGAAGAGGGGTCGCGATTTCGCGACATGTCGCGTTTTCGCGGCCATGTTGGAGAAAAGCGTTGCACGACAGAGGATGTCGCGATTTCGCGACATGTCGTGAAATCGCGACATGTCGCATTTTCGCGACCCTAGCAGGAAAGGAGCAGAATGCAAGACAGCTGGAAATGGACACGTGTCACGATTCTGTGACACGTGTCAAAGCACTGCAGGCCACGTATCAGATTAATAAGGCCGACATGCAAGTAAACATTAGGGTTTTTAATCTGATTTAATAATTAAAGTCTTGATTTAATATTTTTAAAATACTAATCCATCTTTTGTCCTTTCATGCAGGAAGCCATCTGGCACTTACATGATAGCGGAGAAATGGCCATAAAGGTAAAGCTTAGTGCAAATTAATCAAAGACGGCCATATTGAAGGAGAAGATGCCGAGAATTGCTGTTTCATCCAATTTTTACAGATCTGGCCGCAAAGAGACTTTACGGTGACTAAGCAGCTGCCCTTTTAATGGAATATGTCGAGAATTGGCCGGGAAATGAAAATATCTACACACAGTTACTGAATTTGCCGATGAATGCATTTAATGAAGATTTATGGCAGAATTAATAGCTTGCAGAGATTTTCAACTCAGGGATGGCTCTACGGAGATGAAATGTCAGAGAAGTGGTGACTCATCCAGATTACCCGAGGGAATTAATGAGGGCATTTATTCACAGTTGCGGGTGAATGCAAGTGGCATTCGAATTCTATCTTCTCCATTTATGGCAAGTGACTGCACTGATTTGCAGAGTGGTTAAGTTTTATCCGGACTTTGTTTTAAATGGCTTTATATTGTAAAACCCGGGTCCTAGGGTTTGAGATGATAAGATTTAGGGTTTGAGAAGAAGATATTTCTGAAAAGATCAGGGTCTGTCCTGAGTCTATAAATACTTCTTCTCAATGTAATCGCAGGAGGCGAAAACTTAGAAATAAAAGGCTATTGAAGCAATTTCTTGCAAAGATTGTTAAATACTTTGTTTCTGGACTTGGAGTTGATGTGCTTTTGTTTTCTGTGATAGCATGGCCAGGAGCCTAATCTTTTGCAGATTGTGATAAGTTCATCTTCTTTTGTTATCCGTTTCATTAAAGTTTATTAGATATATGCTATAAATCGGTGTTATCAAGATTAAATATGTTGTTAGGCTTCATTTGTTCTATTGTATACTAGGGAAAATTACAGATTTAAGGTTCAAGTTTGTTCTAATTGCTCTGTCCTCACTGTGCGAGCTAGGCTGCCGGTGAAAGATATCAATTTTAACCGACTTCCCTTCGGTTTATAATTTTTTGTTAGATCTGTTCCATCTCTGCCTTGTGCTCTTAGTAGAAAGTGATCTTAGAAAACTGGACACTTTCTTCTTTGATTTGTTCTGTTGTGAAGCTGATAGTATAAATAAAATTGGTAGTTTTGGTTTTAGAGCTAAGTTTGATAAACTTCTCTTCTCGCCTTACCCTACCCTCTTTGTTTTACCGTGAAATGATCCATTTTTATTTTCTTTAATTTGTCCTTTATTTAAATCTGTCGACCCATAAGAGCTAGATCAAAGAATTAACTTTAAATCCGATTGTCAACAAGTGACAACTCCTAAACACTACCGAGCAAGTTCGAGCCCGTTGTAAGGTAACAAGCAGTCCATATTGAAGACTATTCCGAAGCGAAAAAGAGTGAATTGACATTCGACCCGACCCTGTAACTCACACCTTGGATAACCAGCTAGATCCTAAAGTGAGTGGGATTTATCCCGTATAAGTGTTATCAAAGTTTCATGCTCATTCTTCACAGGGTGTGTATGAAAGTCGGACCAACATTTAAAAATGGCGCTAGAAGGAGGGCTTGAACTTGCATTCTTAGTGTGCTTGAGTTGAGAAATCTGATTGTATGTGGTACTTGACAAATGCTGTATTTTATCCAAGGTCTGGTAGCCAATTTTCCTTCCTCCTTAGCCTTTAAAATTTTGTTGTTTGAGTTTTTGCCTGAACAACGAGAACTTAACACCAACATTTAAAAATGGCAAGCTGGTTAGGTGCCACTGCTTTGAATATTCCGGGTATAGCCCATGACCTGCCCAGAAATCCGGAAAGATATCTCCCCAGATATAAACATGATGGGACAAGGACAGCAGAGGAACATCTGCTAGCATTCAAGAATGCTTTGAAATTATTAAATATACAGCATGAGGATGTTGCCTGCAGATTGTTCCCCTTCACTCTCCAGGAAGGAGCTTATGACTGGTTTCTAAATCTCACTAGCAATTCTGTTACCAGTTGGGATGACCTAGAGAAAGTTTTTATATCACAATTTGGGGAAGTGATAGACCCCAGTGTGTTATACCAACAATTTTCCAAGCATCAAGAGGGAGTCGGGAGAAAGTATCAGGTCTTTCAATATGAGGTTCCAAAGAGCTTACGGTAGAATGATTGGTCATTACATCCCAAATGCAAATCTGGCCTTAGAAATCTATAAGAATGCATTGGATTCAGTGACCTCTATTTTCCTCAAGAGAGACATCAATATCACAACCCTGGCAGGAGCTTATAAAGAGGCTTTAATTCTTGAAAGACAGTTAGGACCTCAAATTCCGAGCAAGTCCTTTGATATCCTATGTTACATGGAACATGCCTATTTCGGATCCCATTCCACATCATGAGTTAGTACCAACATGTCATGCTCTACCCAAGGAGACTCCGTTAACTCGTAACATCCACTCAAGCATGTGCAAAATATAGAGAAAGGTTCTGACAAGTTCAAAGTGGAAGTGCTTGAAGTAAACATTTGTGATCTAGCATTACCCAAATCTGAAGTTTTTCCTGGTGAGTTAAATTTTCCTAGGAACCAAAGAAATATTGATATTTTTGGTTCATCCAAAAATAGTACAACCAGGGTTTCAGGTTCTTTCACTTTTCCCGAAGAGTCAGAAAGTCTTGTAGAGACTCCTATGGATGAAATGCAAGATTTTCAACAATTCAAAAGGGACAAGTTATAATTTGAGATGTGAGAGTCCGGAACCTAATAATGATCCTTCCTCATCGGAGGATGATGAAAGTGGGATTCAATATCACTATGCGAAGTAACCGAGGAGAAGGATAACATCATTGAGGATATGAAGGAAATTGAAGCCGACATCACCCTCCATGAACTCGGCCCGGATTGTTGAACAAAAAGATAACTTGATTGAAGCTTACTCTGGACCACCTATTGAATTTCAAGAAGAGGAGGAAAAGATATTAAATGTGAATGTGGTCAGCCAACTTGGAATAGGTGAAGAGTCTCAATATAAGCCTGTAACTACCGAACATAATATCAAAGAAAAGGTTGTAAACTGTGTTGATGTAGATATTGGATCTTATAATTTGGCATATGAGAAGGTGAGAATAATTACAGCTCTAATCAATCACAACAATGACATTTGGACATTACACATTGATAGGGTTAAATCTAAGCAAGTCTCAGGTGAAAAAGCAAATTATGAGAATTCTGCTAGAGGGATAAAAATTGAAGTCTTGGATATTGAAGCAGTACAGCAACCACAAAATGTTCAAGTTGTCAAGAACCAAGACATACGGATAAAATATGATCTCTTTTAGTTGTCACATAAATTTGAAGATGTGATGGTCTGGGTCTATAGAGGCTTTAAGGTATTTGATCCTGGGGGTTTTTACATTCGGTCCCTTTGAAAGAATTCTGCAAACCCTTCAAGTAGAAGCATAAACATGTTATCATATGATTTGTTATTATATGATTTGTTTAATTTGAAAGAGTTGCAGATTTGTTTTTCAGTGGGACAAGATCCATATAAAAAATAAAAAAATAAAAAAAAAGGAGAGAGGGAAGACGGTAAACACAAGTTTTTCCCGTGTAATGAAAAATTTGGAAGCATAGTCTGGAGTGCATTTCGTCAACAGGACCTGAAAGGTAATTTTTCTAAATTTACTTGCAAATGGTCAAATTTTTTTTAAGGCACTAGTTCTCTGCTTTTCCATCTGCTACATATTTTGAGTCACAAAGAAGTTGTAACATGTGTATACATTGTAAATAGCTCTGCAGTTTTTAGTTTATTTATTTTAGTTGTTTTAGTTTTAGTTTTAGTTTTAGTTTATTTTATGTAGTTTTTATTCTAGTTTAATTCTAGGTGTTGTTTGCTTTAGTTTAATTTTAAATGTCTATGTAGTGTTCTTTTGTTTTGTTTAATCCTAATTGCCTATACAATTTTCAGTTTTCAGTTGTTTATTTTAGCTTGCTTCTATCTGCCTGTACAGTTTTTAGTTTTAGTTTTAATGTATAGTTTTAGTTGCTTTACTTTAGTTTTATTTTAATTGTCTGTGCAATTTCAGTCTGTCTTGAAGTTCTGTATTTTATTTCCTTTGTAAATAACCCTGCAGTTTTAATTCCTTTCAGGTCTGTACATTTATGTATTCTATTTCCTTTGCTGTCTGTACAGTGTTGTTTTATTTTAAAGTTCTGTATTTTATTTTTATTTAAGGTCTGTGCAGTTTATTTTCTTTGTAAATAGCTCTGCAGTCTTGTTTTATTTCATTTCCTTTGGTGCCTGTACAGTTTTATTTTAAAGTCTGTGCAGTTTTATTTTATTTTGTTCTTAGAGGCCTGTGTTTATCCTTGGAAGTCTGTACAAATTTCTTTGGCTTTTAAAATTCTGTTCTTTAACCTTTGCCTGAGCATCAATGAAAAGTCAGCCTTCTAAAAATTGTTTTATTCTGAGCTGATCAATCCAGTGTTCATTATCATAATTGTGAGATAGTCTGTTTAGACTGAACAGTGGAACTATTTTCTTAGTCAGAACAATAGTGGAAGGATGATTGGATTTTGTGTCTTGCTTGCCACAGTTGTTTTAATTATAAAGAAACTGCTATGCTGTTTGGTTGGAGAAACTCCCGGGGAATCCAAGAAAAGTTGGTTATAAGAGGGGACTATGATTCATGTAATTATTTGAGTATCCATAGAGGCTATCAGTGCCTAGGCTGAAGCAGTTCCAGATTGATGAAATATTAAAAGAAAATTGTTATTCTTTCTAAGGCTTTTCAGATGTTGATGTATTTCAAAAGAAAGAGATGAAAGTTGAATTGGCACTCTGTTATTTCCAATATATATATAAAAAAAAAAAAGAAGAGAAAAAGAAAAAAAAAAAAGAGAGTTATATAATGAAAGAGGCAGCCAAGATTTCAAAAGATGTTTTTCTTCTACCAAGTTGTAGATTCTACCTTACAGTTGTAAATTTGGGTCGTGTAAATCTAAAGGGTAACTCTGTCGGGGCTGTAAAAGGCTAAACTAGTAAACAGAGCTCTACTCGGTTTCCCCTTTTTTACAATCTAGAAAAGTTGATCAATCCAGAGTTCAACATTCGATCCAGTCATTCTTGAAGAAAGTTTTATACCCTTGTAATTGCACATCAGAAATCTTCCTTAAGTAATTCAGCCTAGTATGTCCTTGGGAAATTTTAACAACTATCAGTTAGTAGTCAATTTATTTTGAAGAATATCCGTGGCAAGGCAAGATACATGGTCTATGTTGTTTTGAAACTAGAGTCCTGGGTTCTAAAATAATGCTACTATTTTACCCGTAGATATCGCCATTTGTTGAGAAGCAACACACCCCCACTGAAAAATGAATTTCCACCCTTTGAAAACTTTGAGCTTTCATTTTTGCAGTAGGGACCCTCTTGATGATTTTCAGTTTTAATCCCAATTTTTACTTGCCTCTTTCTTCTTCAAGTTTTGCTTGTGTCAAAGCATCCAAGTTTTCTTGCATTCTGGCTTTGTTATCTCAGACTTCACTTTTTACATGCTAGAATCATTCATGGATAAAAAAAATCTTACACCGGTATGAGAAAAATGCAGAAAACAGACAGATAAATTCATTGAAAATCAAAACTTTTTTTTTGGAAGTGCGAAATCGCGACACTTCCATTTATGGAAATGTCACGAAATCGCGACAGGTTTTAGAAAATCGGCTAAGTCCGAAAAGCGTAGCGAAATCGCGACACTTTCCATTTTTGAAAATGTCACGATATCGCGACATTTCCATTTTTGGAAATGTCACGATATCGCGATAAAAAAGGAAAAGAAATGTGACATTTATTTGAAATGTCGCGATATCGCGACATGTCCATTTTGAAATGTCAGAAATCGCTATGGAGAGAGAAAGCTTGTAGAAATGTGAAATTGATTGGACATGTCACGAAATCGTGACAAGTTTGGAGAGAGAAAGCCAAGTTGTACGGAATGTCACGAAATCGTGACATGTCGTGAAATCGTGACATGTTGCATTTTTGCGGATGCGAGGAAGAAAAATCGACTAAGGCATGAGAGAGGTCGCGATTTCGCGACATGTCACATTTTCGCGGCAAGCAAGGTGAAAAAGAAGCTAAGGATGAAAATGGGTGCGATTTCACGACATGTCGCGAAATCGCGACATGTCGCGTTTTCGCGGCGTCAAAAGGAGAAAAGGAAGCAAGGGGAGAAATGGTCGCGATTTCGTGACATGTCACAAGTCAAAGCTGCAAGAAGAGAGAAACCAAATTGAAAAGTCGACTAAGGCATAATTTGTCGAAAATTGTGACATGTTAGGAGGCAAGGTGCGATAGTCGTGAAATCGCGACGTTGAGGAAAAGGGGCAAGAGCAAAAGGTGTCGCGAAGGAGTGAAATCATGACAGAAGTAAGCAAAGGAGAAAAGGAAGAAGACAAGTGAAGGTGTCGTGAAATGGAGTCAGATTAGTGGAAATCGCGACACAAAAAAGAAAAGGAGCCAAGGCAAGGCGCAGGTCACGATTTCGCGACATGTCGCAGTTTCGCGGCTTGCGAAGCAGAAAGTTGCAGTTGTTAGAAGAGGGGTCACGATTTCGCGACATGTCACGAAATCGCGACATGTCACGTTTTCGCGGCCATGTTGGAGAAAAGAGTTGCACGACGGGGATGTCGCGATTTCGTGACATGTCGCGAAATCGCGACATGTCGCATTTTCGCGACCCTAGCAGAAAAGAGCAGAATGCAAGACAGCTGGAAATGGACACGTGTCACGATTTTGTGACACGTGTCAAAGCACTACAGGCCACGTATCAGATAAATAAGGCCGACATGCAAGTAAACATTAGGGTTTTTAATCTGATTTAATAATTAAGGTCTTGATTTAATATTGTTAAAATACTAATCCATCTTTTGTCCTTTCATGCAGGATGCCATCTGGCACTTACATAATAGCGGAGAAATGGCCATAAAGGTAAAGCTTAGTGCAAATTAATCAAAGACGGCCATATTGAAGGAGAAGATGCCGGGAATTGCTGTTTCATCCAATTTTTACAGATCTGGCCGCAAAGAGACTTTACGGTGACTAAGCTGCTGCCCATAGTGGAATATGTCGAGAATTGGCCGAGAAATGAAAATATCTACACACAGTTACCGGAATTTGCCGGTGAATGCATTTAATGAAAATTTATGGCAGAATTAATAGCTTGCGGAGATTTTCAACTCAGGGATGGCTCTACGGAGATGAAATGTCAGAGAAGTGGTGACTCATCCAGATTACCCGAGGGAATTAATGAGGGCATTTATTCACAGTTGCGGGTGAATGCAAGTGGCATTCGAATTCTATCTTCTCCATTTATGGCAAGTGACTGCACTGATTTGCAGAGTGGTTAAGTTTTATCCAGACTTTGTTTTAAATGGCTTTATATTGTAAAACCCGGGTCCTAGGGTTTGAGATGATAAGATTTAGGGTTTGAGAAGAAGATATTTCTGAAAAGATCAGGGTCTGTCCTGAGTCTATAAATACTTCTTCTCAATGTAATCGCAGGAGGCGGAAACTTAGAAATAAAAGGCTATTGAAGCAATTTCTTGCAAAGATTGTTAAATACTTTGTTTCTGGACTTGGAGTTGATGTGCTTTTGTTTTCTGTGATAGCATGGCCAGGAGCCTAATCTTTTGCAGATTGTGATAAGTTCATCTTCTTTTGTTATCCGTTTCATTAAAGTTTATTAGATATATGCTGTAGAATCGGTGTTATCAAGATTAAATATGTTGTTAGGCTTCATTTGTTCTATTGTATACTAGGGAAAATTACAGATTTAAGGTTCAAGTTTGTTCTAATTGCTCTGTCCTCATTGTGCGAGCTAGGCTGCCGGTGAAAGATATCAATTTTAACCGACTTCCCTTCGGTTTATAATTTTTTGTTAGATCTGTTCCATCTCTGCCTTGTGCTCTTAGTAGAAAGTGATCTTAGAAAACTGGACACTTTCTTCTTTGATTTGTTCTGTTGTGAAGCTGATAGTATAAATAAAATTGGTAGTTTTGGTTTTACAGCTAAGTTTGATAGACTTCTCTTTCTGCCTTACCCTACCCTCTTTGTTTTACCGTGAAATGATCCATTTTTATTTTCTTTAATTTGTCTTTTATTTAAATCTACTGACCCATAAGAGCTAGATCAAAGAATTAATTTTAAATCTGATTGTCAACAAGTGACAACTACTGAACATTACTAAACAAGTTCAGAGCCCATTGTAAGGTAACAGGCAATCCATATTGAAGACTATTCCAGAAGCGAAAAAGAGTGAATTGACATTCGACCCGACCCTGTAACTCACACCTTGGATAACCAGCTAGATCCTAAAGTGAGTGGGATTTATCCCGTATAAGTGTTATCAGAGTTTCATGCTCATTCTTCACAGGGTGTGTATGAAAGTCGGACCAACAGAGACTATTGAGGCCAAGTGTGTTTTGAGTTATCCTCTTACTTCCTCTAATTTGTAGATTATCAATAGATTGGATATTTTTTTATCATCACCAACTGCAAATAGAGGCCCTATTAGGGGGATTGGTTCATTGAAGGTCAATAGATATGGAAAGTGGAGTCCCCCCTAGGGGTGTTATAAAAAAAAATACGAATGGTTCTTCTAGGGGCAACCCAGGTAATGTTAGTATAGGAGGAATTGGCCGTGATAGTGAGGGTGTGTCCCACCTCTTTTTCTCTGTGTACAAGAAAATTCATTCGAATAATAATATGGAAGAATTGGTAATTCTTCATGCATTGGAAACAACTTTTTCTTTGGGATGGAGAAGGGTTATTTGTGAATATTATTCTATGATAGTGGTGTCTCTTCTGAACAAGAAGTATTTTCAGGATTCTTCCTGGTTTATGGCTAGAATAGTGAAACAAATTTTGAGCTTGGTTGGGAATTTTGTTGAAATTTATTTTGTTCATATTCCAAGAGAATGGAATAGAGTGGCTGATTGTTTGGTGAAGTGGGATTCTGAAGGATTCTCTTACTAGAAATTTGATAGTTGAAATTATCTTGATCAGGAGAAATATAGACTCCTTAATCAGTTAATTCATGAGGACCAGGATAGATAATTTCAAGGTGGAGAAACCATATTGTCATGGGTTTTTGTGTCCTATCGAAGTTGTTTTTAGAATGATCCATGGATTTCCTTGGTGGATTTATTGTATTTCATATGATGTGTTGGCTTGGATAACTTGGAAATCCTTATGGAATGTATAGTTTTAGATTCTAAATAAAATTACTTCCCCCCCAAAAAAAATTATTCATTTCTTGCAACAACGGAAGAATACCACATAATGTAAGAAGTGTTTCCAAGTCAGTCATATAGTATAGTAAATATTTTGCCTTGCCAACATCCTTATGATGTGCATACATAAACCCTACTAAGGATTGATATTCTAAAAAATTCTTTTTGTAGGATGAAATAGTGAAATCCACTTGGTGTCAACATCTTTTAACAATTTTATTCCTTTAGTAACACCTATATTAAATTATTGAAACTCTACAAACCTTTTTGGACTGCATGAAAAGCAAGTGTGTATTTCACAAATGAGTTATTTCACTCTTATAACATTTTCAAATGTGCTCACAATTTTGTATGCAATATTCATTCTATGCACCATGCAATGAATATGAATCAAATATGGTATAATTGATATATGAAGTCTAACACAAAGACCATTTCTATGTCCTTGAATTATAGTTGCATCGTCAACTTCAATACAAATTAACATTGTGTCTATTTATTTTCATCTACTCCGAGAATATCCTTTAAACTGGTTCCAACAACATTGTAAATATTTTCCACATTACAATTTTCCACCATATTATGTAGTGCTATTAAATGAGGTTGCTTTAAACGATTTTGGAATGTGTAAAGCTGTATGCAAATCCAAGATGTGTTGTCAACAATTGTTACCTCATCAATTGAAAGTGAAATAAATTTGGTATTCTTTACATTCCCTCTCAGGTGCTCCTTTTTCAACTAGTGATAGATATTTTACCATTTTCCAACCACTCCGATCTGACCAATGGAAACTAAGAAGGTTCTAAATATCAACTAGTTGAAATAGTTGCTTATAATAAACAATATTAGACATAGGTTTACCCTTTTTAAGAATACTATATACAACAAAAAATTGTAAAATTTTTAAAGCTAATGTGGTCTTATGAATTTTTTGAAATTGGGCCTGGATTGTTCCACCCTTATCAATAAGAGTTTTTTGTTGTTTCATTTTTTGTATTCCTATGCATATCTGATATATTCACATTCTAATGTGTCCTTCCACCTAATTGATTTCTTAACTATTTTGTCACTTTCTTTTACTATCGAATAAAATTTCCCACAATGATTACCTAATTGATTTATTAACTATTTTGTCACTTTCTTTTACTATTGAATAAAATTTCCCACAATGATTACCTAATTGATTTATTAACTATTTTGTCACTTTCTTTTACTATCGAATAAACTTTCCCACAATGATTTTCTATTGTGTCTAACTTAAGTTGCATCTTATGATCCTTTACTAGTTTCCAACTATAAATAATGAATATTAACTCTATTGGTATGTAATTGCTACTCTCTAATTTAACTGGTTCAATAAAGGGATATGTTGATGACCACTCAAGCTTAAATGTCCTTCTAATAGTCTATCTGGTTAACTTTCTACGTTTACTATTTTGACTAGAGTATTCCCTAGAAGTCTACATTTTACTTGTATGATCTTTTTTTTTTTTGTGGGCATGTGTGTATGAGGCATCTCGTCAAGTGGTTTTTGAATATTGTTATTTTAAAAATTATCATGTGGTTGCATCTCATACCTGAGAATATATTCAAGTGGAGGCATATCAGGGTCGGTAGTATTCACTGCATTCAATGTTTGGTGTTCTATATCATTTTTGAATGTAAAAAGGCACTATTTTAAAGAATTAACATAATAAATTTTTACAAGCATTAAAAAAGAGGCTGATAAACAAACAAACCACCATTTATATTTTAATCTAGAAAGGCTTTATATTAAAGAATAATAGAATACACAAATTAACTGATTAGTTGGTAAAAGGTGTTTGTACCTTCAGCTTGTGCAGATGCAAATTCCTCACTACATTTTGATATATGTGTAAAATATTTCAGGATACTCTTTTTACTAGAAGATTGGATTCCCTTATTTCCATCACTAGTAGGTGACATTGTACCTGTAAAGAAAAAAGTTTTTGATGTTAGAAAATGAATATGACATTGAAGGAAAATCTTGTAGCACTTAGCCGTTATAATGATTTTTGCAAACATACTTCCCTCAATAATTGTTTCCATATTTTCTCAAGGGTTAGGGAACCATTACCATTATCCATTATGCATTTCTACATATTTAGATTCCATAATATAAGTAAGACTTAATAATTTTTATTAAGCCAATCATAAAATTAAAAGCATAAATTTAAAGCCTTCCTTCAAAGAAACCAAGGTTAAACTATAATGGTATAAAGCATCTATGAAACGAACCTACACTACCCTCTACAATGACCTCTGCCTGCGTGCTCAAGGAACAACAACGAAACAATGCAATGCTATGAAAATTACTCTAACACACATGAAGAAAAATATGACAAAAATAAATGCTCCTAATACATTGGAAGATGACATGGATACTTGGATCTCATAGTTATAGATAGTGCATCTACGTTGCCTATGAAATTGAAGAAAAAAACTTTTGACAACAAAACAATGGAAGAAAAAAGAATCCAACATAACCTTCCAAACCCAACACTAAAGTAATACCTTAAACTCCACTAAGGTTAACCTTCACTCAATTCTAAAGAAACCTTGATGTCTAATGTCATTTTGACTACCATGATCTATAAACTAAAATAATAGTTCTATACCTCAATTCTAAAGGAACACTATAGTAGAACACCAACAAAGACTACAAAATGCGTAACAAGGCTACAACAACAAGTAGGTATAAAGTAAAAATTATTTCTAGAGATGATCCAAAACAAAACAATAATACTCAGATATTTGGAAGCTTTCACTTTACCTATTGTCATAGTCATCACAACTTTTTGCAATCGATAGTCCTCTACAATCGATCGGATTTTATGGACAAATAGGCTTGTGTAACTGATTGTCACAACTTTCTATAATTGATCAATTTTTATCAATAGATAATCCTCTACAACTAATCACCACATTGTCAAGCTACTACAACTGATAAACAACTATAGGTTGATAGTCTACGATCGATCAACTTATATCGACAGATAACCCTCTATAATCGATCAATTTTTATCAATTGAAAATCTTCTAAAATCGATTGTCACCTTGTTAGGCTACTACAACTGATTGATTTTGGTGTATATATAGTCATCTATAATTGATCATCACATTTTTCGGATACTTCAACCGATCAACAACTATCAATTGACAATCCTCTACAACCGATTATATTTTATTGACAAACAATTCTCTACAATCGATCGATTTTTTTAATGGATCACCTTCTACTATCAATAATAACCTTGTTCTACTACAAAAAATAATTAGTTTTTGTCAACAGAAACTCTTATGCAATCGATTGGTTTTTCAAAATATAGTCCTCTACAACGGATCAAATTTTTATCGATAGAAAATATTTTGCAACCGATCGATATTGTGTTCGCTTCTTTGCAAATGATCGATAAATCTTTTCATTGATAGTCCTCTATAACCAAACAATTTTTTTTAACAAACAATCCTTTGCAAATGATATTGTTTGTTTTTTTTATCTGCTATAGGATTTTCATTGGTTTAGGTCTATTTTTGAGGAGGTCGAGTGTTTTAAATGTATGTTTATTAGTACCATGTTAGGTATTTATAAAAGTGGTATAAGAGGTAAATTGGGTGTGATAAATATTTTTTTTTATAATTTCAAGGTAAAAAAGGTCCATGATTTAGGCAGGAGTGTTGGCAATTTAAAATTAAAACGGTGAAATTATTTTCAACATGGGGCAAGCCGACCCCCCAAAAAATTTTGGGCGAATGGGTCCTTGTCAAAGGTCTCAATACTCACCAATTTCTAATTTTGAAAATCCTAATATTCATGAATTAACGATAATTCACTGCTATGCATAACATTGTCTACTAGAGCTTGATTTTTGAACTAACCCTCCATAAGAGGGTAGTCTTTTATCTTATGAGTTGTAGAATGACAACGATAAAAAGTGTTCGGTAGAATTATATATACCACTCATTGTTGAAAATGGGTCTCACCAACTTGAATATCAATAGAGTCCTTGAGGTGCTTTGAGAGATCAATTTCAATGTAGATGTGTTTGTTAGGCCGCACACCATAGAATTTTGGTGGCTCCATGCACGCATACTTGCCAATGGGTGCAACAAGCTATGGTAGGAAAAACCAAAGGGGCAGAGGAGACTTAGGAATTCCACCCAAATAGGGACGCATAGGGAAACATCGATAGATACTGTAAAATTTTGGTGCCAAGGCTAAATAATTAAAAGCTTATTTATAATATACCAAGGACCTTTGCTCATAACTGTAATGACATGTTGTGGTTTGACAAACTCGAAATGAAAGAAGCATTTAGTAAGGTTTCGAATGTGGTCAATTTTTATGCCATGTGGCTGCCAGAATTGCTAAATCCATATATGAATTAACGACTCACTGAGAATCCTCCCTATAAAATATCCTATGAGGGTGTGACTCTCAAGCCAGTTGCAGGCTCTATCAAAATCTTGCATGGAAAAGACTATGTTCAAAATAAAGGATTTACCTTATGGAAAAACCTTAAGATAAACTTCTTGGGTCTGTTTACTGGTGACATGGCTCTCCATAGCTACAAATTCACTAAAACATTGAAGCAGTGATCCAAGAGATAACCATAACAAGGGGATAATCCCCCCATCCTAGGCTATGCAATAAGAGCACTTAGATCCCTAAAATTATGGTGGCTGAAGAAAGAGCAAACATGCGACAACATGTGATCGAAAAATCCTAGCAAAGCCTCCACTTGATTTAGCTAACTTATATTAAAAACCCAAAGATATTTCTAGCTAATATATCATTTAGAAGTGAAACTTAAGTGAGAGTTTAAACTCCTTATCATTTTAACTTCTTAGATACTTTGTTACTTTCAATTTTGGACCTCCACTAACATTAACTATATTTATCTAATGTAGTTGTTTAAAATACCCTTTGAATAATCTATTCTTGATGAATGATAATTAATAATGTTGGCAATAACGATTGGATGAGACACCCAAGTGAAAGACTTGGGTAGCATTCATATCCACCATAAAATTTCAATGTTGTTAAATTTATTAGAAAAGGACATATGTCTAGGGATGAGCTACCCAAATTATCGACATGGGAAAAGTTCACACCTAACATAATTAAATTTCACAATAATTAAATTAATGAGAGAATGACATGCATCCAACAAATGGTGGAAACATGTGCTTTTTCAAAAATTATTTATTTTATTTAATCAATAATATATAATATTATATATATAGCCAAAAGTTGCACATTTTTGAGAGTATTAAAATTAATAATAAATTTTAATGTGGTTGCATATATCCAAATAAAATATATGATCATTAAATAGTTTTTTATTGAAAAGTCAATTTAATTGTAAAAACATAAATTTCATAGTAAAAAAGCTTCTCATTGTAAAGTAACTAAAAAAATCCAAAAAATAACACCTAATTGCATTTATAATTCAAAAGTTGCATAACTATTAGGGGAGGTGTAATTATGTTGAGAATCAAGTTTATGCCATGATGAAAGCACTAAAGAAGTTTAAGAACTTTATCTCAAAAATAAGTCTACCATATTTGTAATGCATTATAGGATGAACTTGGATAAAAATGAATCTAATGGATAAACAAAATCCAAGAATTTGATATAAAGATCAAATTGATTAATTTAGTATGAGATAAAGCATTATGTAAAAAATTAGTTATATCACATATAGAAAATCAAGCAGGGTTTATAGATGAATGGGAACATTAAGTAGAACATTTAGATTCTTGAAATTGATCCAAATGGATGCATGAGATCATAGAGTACATGTAGAAAATCTATCCCACAAGAACTCACACTAACTTATTAAAACTATTTAGAAAGGAATACTAATTACAAGTTGATCGAAGAGGTTTTATTGTAGAAAGGTTATGATAATGTGTTTTTGAGATGTGTTGAGAAGGAGAAAATGCGGGACTTACTTCAAGAACATCATGGTGCAAGTGGATGCTCTTTAGCCTACACTATAGCACATTAGTTATTGTAATGATGGTACCATTGGACCTCAATCATTTTACTCACATTTTAATAAGTTACGAAATGCAAATAATACTACATGTTTAATGGAAAGCAAAGGAAAGTACCTATGCCCATGTAGCCCATCATTATAATTGAACTATTCTAATAGTAGGGATTTTTTTTCATTAGTAAAATCAATAAATTATCATATGTAGGTTAAAGATGGATTCTAACAATGATGACTTAGTTCACCAAATGGGTAGAGGTTATCCCAAAAAATAGGACCAATCAAGAAGTTACAATTCATCTATTGGATGACAAAGTTACTGAATTAGGGGTACCTTTAGTAATCATTATAGATAACACAATTATGTTCTTTGAAAAAAAATTGACATAATTTACTTTGGAATAAAACATTCTGATGAAGACATCATTAAATTGTTATTCTCATGGAAATGATTTAGTTGAGTTGAACAACAAGAACATGGTGAGAATATTGAAAAGGATGATAGTCAAATCATAAAAAGGGATTAACACAGTTGAAAAAGAAAATCTGGGTAAATAGAGTAACTCTAAAAATATCAATTCATAATTTCCCATACAATTTGGTGTTCTATAAAGAAACAATATCAAAATTTAACTTGAATCTAATATCACTTTAAATGGGTAAATTACTAAAGATTGATGATGTTGACATGACTCTCATGCAAGCAAAGCTTGGATAAGTTATCATTTTTAGAGAAAGAGCACAAAAAAATGTTTAAATCATTTGGTCATCATCAAGTAATGGAAAAATATTGGTACTATAAGAGGTAATTAATATTAATTTGAAAGTTGGAGATCCAATGTAAAAATGGGATGGAGATTTAGCTAACCCTAATAAACACATCAACTCTTTGTGAAGTGGCCCATATGAGATCACCAAGATCAGGGCTATATATGTATTAGTTGACAAACTTAGATGGCCAACAATTATCCATTCTAGCAAAGGGACAACACTTGAAGGATCTATGATTTGTAAATAAATATATATTATGTAATGCACATTTTATTATATTCCTTTTATATTAGGGGAATAATAAAAAATTGAATATGACAAAATAGAAAAGAAATAAATTACTTTATTCTCACTTGAACACCAGTCTAAGGCTAAAAATAAGAAAATCTATAGAATTTATCTAAGTTTTGTTTTTTGTCCAATCCTCTCCTTTTGATATTAATTTTATGGTACTGTTGTGGTGATTTTCTATGTCATTAAGAATTTGGTTTGTCATGCCACAATAAAATTATTGATTCACAATAAACACTATGGACTGTAGTGGATCCACCTCTTTGACTCGAAAAATGATTATCACAAGACTCTAGATAGACCGAGTAAGGTAAGGAAACCCTAGAGGTGAGCCTATAATATATCTCATATGCTCATGCTCATCCATATATGCAAAAGTGAAACAAAACTGCAAGATAAAATTTGACCAAGCTTTGAATTAACTCCCAATTAGTGCTTCAAAAAGTAGATCGATGCCTTATCCATTCGGTAATTGTAGCTAAACTTAAAAATGATGAAGACATAAGGGAGAAAAGATAAAAATGAGCCAATCACATCCATTCAAATAATGTAACAGAAGTGATAAAGCATACCAACAAAAGAAGGTACTATTTACATATTTGAATTATGTAACATGTAAACATGACAACACATAAAAATGCACATAGAACTACTGAAGGGAGGAAATAGGATTGTATTATCCAATAAATCATTACAATGGGAGTCTTATTAGTGTAATCAGATCTCACTAAGAAAATACAAATAAGTTCTCCATTCCAATGATGCAATGGAGAACTACAACTCTTCATTTAAAATATGTAACAAAGAGCCTCCTAGATTCCGACCTCAACCACTATAAATTATCTCAGTAAATTGGGTACCTCCTCAACAAAAACTTGCACAATAATGGGGAAGAAAAAACGGTGACTAGATAAGACACACAAATAAAAAATACAAATGACAAGGATGGGCACTATGGTATGAAAATTTTACTGTGCAAAACTTGATTATTTCTCCTATTGCAACAACTCCCTTATATAGCCTGCTAATAGGTTCTCATTCAAAGCTTGATGATGGTCCATAATTGTAACTATTACTATGATGACCCATATTATTAATTGTGCTTGTAGTGGTTATTATTTGTAATTACCGAAGCTGAATGATGGCCTCTAATTGTCTCTTAATTGGATCTAAAAAATGGCCCATAATAGCCACTATCTCCATCATCTTTGATTTTTTTAAGGTTTTGAGTTTTTAGGGTTTAGGGTTTAAGGTTCAGAGTTTAGGGTTTTATGGTTTAGGGTTTCCCCCATTTTACAATGTGATACCAAGGGAATATACATCTCAAAAGAAACCCTAAAACAAAACCCTACATATTAAATCCCTAAAGATAAGAAATTACTATTTTTGGATAATTTGTCATTTTTAGCCAAAAATTACCTATTTTTAGTAAGTTACCAAAAACACTCGGATGGCGCTAAAAATTAATACCCATCATTGTATCACCCATATTAAGCCTTCTGTAAAATCTCAACACGTACCCATTTCTAAAAAGAATTATTTTTTGCACTTTTCTAAAAAAACACTAAAACCCATTTTTGGGGCACTAGATGAAGGAATTAAGGGCCAACAAAAACTCAAAAAGGCCTGAAAAGGGAAAAAAAACCTGAAATTGTCTCTAGCCCCCAATACAAGAAATAAAAAAGTAAAGGCTTTGCACTTGTTGACAAAGGTGTTATTGCAATCAACAATTTAGAATTATTCGAAAACATTTTTATAAAATGTTGTCGTATGAAATCTTTTTAAATTTAAAAAATATATATTTGTATAAATTGAGTATTATGCTATTTCCATGTATATTTTTGTGCATTTTTACAATTACCATGTATATTCTTGTGCTATTTCCATAACTTGAGTTTTATGCTATTTCCATTTATATTCTTTTGTTATTTTCATAACTTGAGTATTATGCTATTTCTATTGTGCTTGAGTTTACGAAGGATACATCTATACATTGGTTTAAATTTTTTAGTTTATTCAAATCCAAAGCATAAAACATAAATTTTTATCAACATAGATAGTTTTATGCTATTTCTATACATTCTTTTGCTATATCCATAAATTGAGTTTTATGCTATTTTCATTTATATTTTTGTGTTATTTCCATAACTTGAGTATTATGCTATTTCCATTATGCTTTCTAAACTATATACAACACTTTCTATAAAAAATATTTACTAATAATACATGCATGCATGGGTTTAAAATTTTCTATTTATTCAAAGCATAAAACATAAAATTTTGTCAACATAGACAATTAATACAATAAAAAAGATTTGGTATGAAAAATAAAGTCTTATCAATGAAAACATAATATTAAATACGAAATATCATTAAATATATGAATTTTGTTAAATTATTAAAATTTTACAATGGAGGAAGATGAAACAAACACTTCTCGGCTTCTCCAAGCATATCTAAATTTTGCGAGTCCACAATCTTATCACTGCAAGTGTCATTATCATCATTATCAAGAATATTAGTGATACCTCTTTTATCTACTAAGGAATTCCAATATGCCAATGCTCTGTCATAGGAATACTTATCTAGTTCATACAATGACACATATATTCTCAAACAATTTTCCAAATTTTTGTCCAATCTGTTATGAAATTTAGATTTCACAAAATATAGTGCATTAAAAATCCTTTCATCTTCAACATATCTAAAAATCATTGTTTGACATAATTCATATAAAAAAATATTCACTCATCATTTCTTGTAAGACACTACTTGGATACAATTTTTCTCACATATGTATGATGGAACCAGACTCATTTGGGTTACTCAAATACACAATTTGACTAACCATTATCATTCCAAAATGGGTATATTGTTGTCTCAAAAGTTCTTTGTTGAGAATACCATTGATTTCAATACCATTCACTTCCACACTCTTAGTGAAATGTTTCACAAGAGTGTCCATATATTTTATAAACAACTCACTTTTACTATTGTAGTCAAGACAAGGATTCCAAAACATGGGGTTAACCACAACTATTATCCCAAGCAATTCATCTCTTAGAAAATGATCTCTTATTTACCTTATCAATAATTCTGCAATTCTTATCAATTTAATCTTAGTACTATGTAAAACTACATCAAATCTACTGTGTGTTATGGACACTTGTTCAACATACTCTATAACTAGATGTAACCACTTTTCAAACCAATATAAGGGTATCATATTTCCATGTACAGTATTATAAAGATGATCATTGATGTTGAAATTTAAAAAGTTGTTAGGATCATTTACATTAGTTAAATTATTCCAATTATCAAACAAAGGATCTATAAAATTTTCTCTGGATAAATATATCTTATCTATATGCATACATATTTGTTTTCTCATCTTGATGAAATCGAAAATATAAATGAATCTTTCCTGAACAAGTTTAATCAAAGTATTCATTTATTGCAACAATGGAAAAATACATAATGTAAGAAGTGTTTCCAAGTAAGTCATACATTATAACAAATATTTTGCCTTACCAACAGCCTTACGATGTGCATATATAAATCCCACTAAGGATTAATAT
Organism: Wollemia nobilis; assembly: GCA_028583015.1. Lineage (NCBI taxonomy): Eukaryota > Viridiplantae > Streptophyta > Pinopsida > Araucariales > Araucariaceae > Wollemia > Wollemia nobilis. The sequence goes on along the minus strand of JAQPPZ010002170.1, from coordinate 8,584,715 downwards.
TCTAAAAAAAAAATTTTTGCAGGATGAAATAGTGAAATCCACCTGGTGTCAACATATTTTAACAAATTTTTGCCTTTAGTAACACCTAGATTAAATTGTTGAAACTATACAAAAAATTTTGGACTACATGAAAAGCAAACATGTATTTCATGGATGAGATCTTCCACTCTTGCAACATTTTCAAATGTGCTCACAATTTTGTATGCAAGATTCATTCTATGCGCCATGCAATGAAGAGGAGTCAAATATGGCAGATGTCTGAAGTCTAACACAAAGACCGTTCCTCTATCCTTGCATTTTAGCTACACCATCATCTCCAACACAAATTAACTTTATGGCTATTTCTTTTTCATCCACTTTAGAAATATCCTTTAAACTGGTTACAACAACATTGTAAATATTTTTTGCATTACAATTTTCCACCATCTTATGTTGTGGTAGTAAATGAGGTTTTCTTAAATGATTTTGGAATGTGTAAACATGTATGCAAATCCAAGATGTGTTATTAACAACAGTTACCTCATTATTTGAAAGTGAAATAAATTTGGCATGTTCTACATTCTCTCAGGTTCTCCTCAATTAGTGATAGATATTTTACCATTTCCCAACCACTTCAATCTGACCAATGAGAACTAAGAAGGTTCTAAACATCAACTAGTTGAAATAGTTGCTTATATTCAGCAAAATCAGACATGGATCTCTCATTTTTAAGAATACTATATACAAAAATAAATTGCAATTTTTTTGAAGCTAATGCGGTCTTATGATTTTTTTGAAATTGGTCTTGGATTGTTCCATCCTTCTCAACAAGAGTTTTCTGTTGTTTCATTTATTTTGTGTATTTCTATGCATATCTGACATGCACACATTCTGATGTATCCTTTCACCTAATTGAATTATTAACTATTTCATCACTTTCTTTTACTATCGAATAAAATTTCCCACAATATTTTTCTATTGTGTCTAACTTAAGTTGCATCTTATGATCCTTTCCTAGTTTCCAACTACAAATAACAAATCCTCACTCTATTGGTATGCCATTGCTATTCTCTAACTGAACTGGTTCAATAAAGGGATATGTTGATGACCACTCAAGATTAAATATCCTTCCAATAGTACACCTGGTTAACTTTCTACATTTACTTTTTTAACTAGAAGATTCCCCATAAGTCTACATTTTACTTGTATGATCATTTTATTTTTTGGTTGGCATGTCTATATGAGGCGTCTCATCAAGCGGTTGTTGAATGTCATTATTTTAAAAATTATCATGTGGTTGCATCTCATCCTCGAGAATATCTTCAAGTGGAGGCATATCAGGGCCATTCGTGTTCACAATATTCAATGTTTGCTGTTCTATATAATTTTTGAATGCAAAAAGGCACTATTTTAAAGAATTAACAAAATACATTTTTACAAGCATTAAAAAAGAGGTAGATAAAAAAACAAACCACCATTTATTTTTAATGCAGAAAGGCTTTCTATTTAAGAATAATAGAATACAAAAATTAATTGATTAGTTCGTAAAAGGTGTTTGTACCTTCAACTTGTGCAGATGTGAATGCCTCATTGCATTTTGATATATGTGTAAACTATTTTAGGATACTCTTTTTACTATAATATTGACCTCTCTTCTTTCCATCACTAGTAGGTGACATTGTACATGCAAATAAAAAATGTTTTGATTTTAGGAAATGAATATGATGTTGAAGGAAAATCTTGCAACACTTAGTCATTATAATGATTTTTGCAAACATACTTCCCTCAATAATTGTTTCCATATTTTCTTAAGGGTTAGGGAACCATTACCATTATCCATTATGCATTTCTACATAAATATATTCCATAATATAAGTAGGACTTAAATTTGCTTGTTGTGGTGCAATGGTAAATGCCCTGGGTGCTGGTAGAGGCCGACCCAGGTTCCATTCCCCTTGTCTCCATCTTGCAGATATATGCTATAGTTAGGAATGTCCTATGTGTTGGTAGAGGCCGACAAGGCTCCATTCCTCCTATGCCCAACCTGTTGAAAGTGGCACCTCAAAAGGGGTGTTTTCCACTATAAATTAGTTTACCTAGGTGTTGTAGGTGAGTTGGAGAGGAGAGGGCAATCCTCCAAGGGAGGTCCTAGGTTCAAATCTCCACCCTACCAAAAAGCTGAATTGGGTATCCAAAATCCAATTGATAATGTTGGTGCGAGCAGGGTCAGGTGCGACCCCCGGGTGACTTTGACGGTGTAGAACCCCTTGTTCGTGGTCTCTCAGACCAAGGCGGCTTTGCAAGGGGTTTTTCGATTTAAAAAAAAAAAATATATAAGTAGGAATTAATAATTTAGAGAAAGTCAATCATAAATCCAAAAGCATAAATTTAATGTATTCGTTCAAGGAAACTAAGGTTAAACTATAATACCATAAAGCATCTATGAGATAAACCTACGCTGCCATCTGCAATGACCTATGCTTGCGTGCTTAAGGAACAACAACGAAACAATGCAATACTATGAAAACTTACTCTAACACACACGAAGCAGACTCTAAAAATAAGAAATGCTCCTAATACATTACAAGATGACATAGATACTTGGATCTCACAATTGTAGATAGTGCATCTATGCTACCTATGCAACTGAAGGGAAAAAAATTTGGACAACAAAACAATGGAAGAAGAAAACAATCCAACATAACATTCCAAACCCAACACTAAAGGAATACCTTGCACTCCACTAAGATTAACCTTCACTCAATTCTAAAAAAACCTTGACGTCAGATGTCATTGTGACTACCATAGTCTACAAAATAAAATAATAGTTCTATAGCTCGATTATAAAGAAACACTATAGTAGCATACCAACAAAGGTTAAAAAATGGGTAACAAGGCTACAACAACAAGTAGGCATAAAGTAAAAATTATTACTAGAGATGATCCAAAACAAAAGCTTTCACTTTACCTATTGTCATAGTCATCACAACTTTTTACAACTGATCGTTAGTCCTCTACAATTGATTGGATTTTGTGGACAAACAAACTTGTGTAACTAATTGTCACAACTTTTTACAACTAATCGATTTTTGTCAATAGACAATCCTCTACAACCAATCATCACGTTGTCAAGTTTCTACAACTGATCAACAACTACCGATTGATAGTCCTTTGCAATCGATCAGATTGTATAGACAGACAATCCTTTATAACCAATCAATTTTTATCGATTGACAGTCTTCTGCAATCGATCATCGCCTTGTTAGGATACAACATCCGATCGATTTTGGTGTATCTATAGTTCTCTACAATCGATCATCACCTTGTTAGGATACTCTAACCTATCAACAATTGTCAATTGATAGTCCTCTGCAACCAATAAGATTTTATCGATAGACAGTCCTCTACAGCTAATTATTTTTTTTATGGATCATCTTTTACCATTGATCATCACCTTGTTCAACTACAACAACCAATTTGTTTTTGTTAAGAGACAATCCTATGTAATCTATTGGTTTTTTTAATAGATAGTTCTCGACAATCGATCGAATTTTTATCGATAGATAGTCTTCTGCAATCGATCGACACTATGTTTACTTCTTTGCAACTGATCGACAAATATTTTTATTGATAGTCCTCTCCAACCGATCGGATTTTTTTATAAAAAATCCTCTACAAACAATATTGTTTGGTTTTTCATCAGTTGTAGGATTTTCATTGGTTTAGGTCTATTTTCTAGGAGGTCGAGTGTTTTAGATGTATGTTTATCGGTACCATGTTATGTATCCATACAAGTGATTTAAGAGGTAAATTGGGTGGGATAAATAATTTTTTTTATAATTTCAAGGTAAAAAAGGTCCACAATTTAGGCAGGAGTGTTGGAAATTTAAAATTAGAACAATGAAATTATTTTCAACGTGGGGTGAGCTGACCCCCAAAACATTTTGGACCCAACTTTTTTTGGCGAATGGGTCCTCGTCAAAGGTCCCCATATCCACCAATTTACAATTTTGAAAATCCTAATATTCGCGAATTAACAATGATTCACTGTTATGCATAACATGGTCTACTAGAGCTTGATTTTAGAACTAACCCTCCATAAGAGAGTAGTTTTTTATCTTGTGAGTTGTAGTGTTAGGATCCCACATCCTAACATTTATTAATTATATTATTAATAATATAATTAATTATTATATTAATAATAATAAATAAATTATTTATTTATTATTATTAATAATATAATTAATTATTAATTTAATTATATATTTCATTATTATTGAAAAGTCATAATTGAAAAGTCATGATTGAAAAGTCTATATATGATATGAACGGAAGCCATATCAAATGATGAAGGAGATGAATATGGAATCATAGATTCTAAGGAGGGAGCCCCCTCGAAGTGGCAAGGCGGGAGTCCCTTTTAAGTGGCAAGGAGGGAGTCCATTTGAAGTGGTAAGGAGGAAGCAAGCCCCCTCGAAGTGGTAAGGAGGGAGACCCATTTAAGTGGTAGAAGGGAGCACCCTTTAAGTGGCAAGGAGGAATCCCCCTATAGTGACAAGTGATTCAAACCCTAAAAAGTGATTTAATAATTTATATTTATTTTAATAAAATATTATAAGAACCTTCCAGGGTTCTAACATGTAGACTGACAATGATAAAATATGTTGGGTAGATTTATATAGACCATTCATTGTTGAAAATGGGTCTCACCAACTTGAATATCGATAAAGTATTTGATGTCTTTTGAGAGATCAATTTCAATGTAGATGCATTTGTAAGGCCACACAATATAAAATTTTTGTGGCTCTATGCATACATGCTTGCCAATGGGTGCGACAAGCTATGGTAGGAACAACCAAATGGGCAAAGGAGACCTAGGAATTCTATCCAAACAAGGACACGTAGAGAAACATTGATAGATACTATAAAATTTTGATGCCAAGTCTAAAGAATTAAAAGTGTATTTCTAATATACCAAGGATGTTTGCTCATAACCGTAATGACATGTAGTTCCACAAACTAGAAATGAAAGAAGTCTTTAATAAGGTTCTGAATGTGGCCAAATTTTATGCCATGTGGCTACTAGACTTTCTAAATCCATTTATGAATTAGTGACTCACTAGGAATCCTTCATATAAAACATCCAATGAGGGTGTGACTCTCAAGCCAGTTGTAGGCTTTATCAAAATCTTGCATGGGCATGACTATGTCCAACACAAAGGATTTACCTTGTGGAAAACCCTCAAGACAAACTTCTTGGGTCTATTGACTGGTTTCATGGCTCTCCACAGCTATAACTTCACTAAAAAATTGAAGCGGTGACAAGGGGAGAAGTCCCCCCACCCTAGGCTATGTAGTAAGAGCACTTAGATCCCTAATAGTATGGTGGCTTAAGAAAGAGCAAACAAGCGATAACATGTGATCAAAAAATCATAGCAGAGTCTCCACTTACTTTAGCTAGCTTATATTAAAAACCCAAAGATATTGCTAGCTAATATATCATTTAGAAGTGAAACTTAAGTGAAAGTCTAGGAATTCCATCCAAATAGGGACACGTAGAGAAACATCGATAGATACTATAAAATTTTGATGCCAAGTCTAAAGAATTAAAAGCGTATTTCTAATATACCAAGGATGTTTGCTCATAACCGTAATGACATGTAGTTCCACAAACTAGAAATGAAAGAAGTCTTTAATAAGGTTCTGAATGTAGCCAAATTTTATGCCATGTGGCTGCTAGACTTTCTAAATCCATTGATGAATTAGTGACTCACTGGGAATCCTTCCTATAAAACATCCAATGAGGGTGTGACTCTCAAGCCAGTTGCAGGCTTTATCAAAATATTGCATGGGAATGAGTATGTCTGGCACAAAGGATTTACCTTGTGGAAAACCCTCAAGACAAACTTATTGGGTCTATTGACTGGTTTCATGGCTCTCCATAGCTATAACTTCACTAAAAAATTGAAGCGGTGACAAGGGGAGAAGTCCCCCCACCCTAGGCTATGTAGTAAGAGCACTTAGATCCCTAATAGTATGGTGGATTAAGAAAGAGCAAACAAGCGATAACATGTGATCAAAAAATCCTAGCAGAGTCTCCACTTACTTTAGCTAGCTTATATTAAAAACCCAAAGATATTGCTAGCTAATATATCATTTAGAAGTGAAACTTAAGTGAAAGTTTAAACTACTTGTCATTTTAACTTCTTAGATAATTTGTTACTTTTAAATTTTGGACCTCCACTAACATTAACTATATTTATCTAATTTAGTTGTTTGAAATTCCCTTTGAATAATCTATCCCCAGTAAATGATAATTAATAATGTTGGCAATAATGATTGGATGAGCTACCCAAGTGAAAGACTTGGGTAGCATTCATATCCACCATAAAATTTTATTGTTGCTAAATTAATTAGAAAATGACATATGTCTAGGGATGAGCTGCCCAAATTATCGACATGGAAAAAGTTCACACCTAACATAATCAAATTTCACAATAATTAAATTAATGAACATCCAACAAATAAAAATAATTTTGGTGGAATCATGTGCTTTTTAAAAAGATATTTATTTTATTTAATCAATAATATATAATATTATATATAGCTAAAAGTTACACATTTTTAAAAGTAAAAAAAATAATAACAAAGTTTAATGTGGTAGTATATATCCAAATAAAATATATGATCATTAAATATTTTTTTATTTAAAAGTCAATTTATTTGGAAAATCACAAATTTCATAGTAAAAAAGCTTCTCATTGTAAAGTAACTAAAAATACCAAAAAATAACACCTAATTGCATTTATAAGTCAAATGTTGCATAACTATTAGGAGAGGTGTAATTATGTTGAGAAGCAAGTTTATGCGATGATGGAAGCATTAAAGAATTTTAAGCACTTTATCTCACAAACAAGTCTACCATCTTTGTAATGCATTATAGGATGAACTTGGAGAAAATGAATCTAATGCATAAAAAAAATCTAAGAATTTGATATCAAGATCAAATTGACTAATTTAGTATGAGGTAAAGCATTATACAAAAAAATAGTCATATCACATATAGAAAATCAAGCAAGGTTTATAGATGAATGAGAACAATAAGTAGAACATTCAGATTCTTGAAATCAATCCAGCTGGATGCAAGAGATCATAGAGTACATGTAGAAAAGCTCTATCCCACAAGGATTCACACTAATGTATTAAAACTATTTAGAAAAGAATACTAATTACAAGTTGATCGAAGAGGTTTTATTTTAGAAAGGCTATGATAATGTGTGTTTGAGATTTGTTGAGAAGGAGAAAATGCAGGATTTACATCAAGAACATCATGGTACAAGTGACCACTATTTAACCTACAGTATAGCACATTAGTTACCGCAATGAGGGTACCATTGGACCTCAATCATTTTACTCACATTTTAACAAGTTCAGAAATGCAAATAATACTACATGTTTAATGGAAAGCAAAGGAAAGTACCTATGTCCATGTAGCCCATCATTATCATTGAACCATTCTAATAGTGGGGATTTGTTTTCATTAGTAAAATCAATAAATTATCATATGTAGGTTAAATATGAATTCTAACAATGATGGTTTAGTTCACCAAATGGGTAGAGGTTGTCCCAATAAAGAGGACCAATCAAGAAGTTACAATTCATCTATTGGACGAAATAATTACCAAATTACGGGTACCTTTAGTAATCATTATAGATAACACAATTATTTTATTTGAAATAAAATTGAAATAATTTACTTTAAAATATAAACATTATGATGAAGACATGATTAAATCGTTATTATCATAGAAATGGTTTAGTTGAGTTGAAAAACAAGAACATGGTGAGAATATTGAAAAAGGATGATAATCAAATCACAAAGGGATTAACACACATAGTTGAAAAAGAAACTCTGGGTAAATAGGGTAACTTTAAATATATCAATTGATAATTTCCCATACAATTTTGTGTTCTACAAAGAAATAATATCGAATTTTAACTTGAAGCTACCATCACTTTAAATGGGTAAATTATTAAATATCGATGATGCTGACTTGACCCTAATGCAAGCAAAGCTTGGATGAGTTATCATTTTTAGAGAAAGAGCACAAATAAATGTTTAAAAAATTTGGTCATCATCAAGTAATGGAAAAATATTGGTACAATAAGAGGTAATTAATATTAATTTGAAATTTGGAGATCCAATGCAAAAATGGGATGGAAATTTAGCTAACCCTAGTAAACACATCGAATCTTTGTGAAGTGGCCTATATGAGATCACCAAGATCAGGGCTATATATGTATTAGTTAACAAACTTAGATGGCCAACAATTGTCCATTTTAGCAAAGGGGCAACACTTGAAGGATCTATGATTTGTAAATAAATATATATTATGTAATGCACATTTTATTATATTCCTTTTATATTAGGGGAATACTAAAAAATTGAATATGACAAAATAGAAAAGAAATAAATTACTTTATTCTCACTTGAGCACAAGTCTAAGGCTAAAAATAAGAAAATCTATAGAATTTTTCTAAGTTATGTTTTTGTCCAATCCTCTCCTTTTGATATCAATTTGATGGTACTGTTGTGGTGATTTTTCATGTCATTAAGAATTTGAGTTGTCACACCGCAATAAAATTACTGATTCACAATTAGCACTATGGACTCTGGAGGATCCACCTCTTCGACTTGGGAAAGGATTATCACAATACTCTAGACATACCAAGTAAGGTAAGGAAACCCTAGAGGTGAGCCTATAATATTTCTCATATGCTCATGCTCATCCAAATATGCAAAAATAAAATAAAACTACAACATAAAAGTTGATCAAGCTCTAAAGTAACTCCCAACTAGTGCTTCAAAAAGTAGATTGAGCCCAAAAATTCTTTGTTCAATATGGAACCTGAGAATGCCCCTGGCCCTAATGGGTTCCCTCGGTTCTTCCAAGTTTTTTGGGATATTGTGAGAGAGGATGTCATTTCTACTATCCAAGAGTTTCAGGCTTCAAAACATATCCTGAGAGGTTTCAAGTCCATATTTATTGCCCTGATTCCGAAGGGCCCATCTCCAAAGACAATGGCAGATTTTAGACCGGTTAGTTTATGTAACATTTCCTACAAGATATTAACCAAAGCCATGGCTAACAGAATGAAAGAAATTTTTCCCCTCATTATTGACCCTGGTCAGGGAAGCTCTGTTTAGGGGAGATCAATTCTAGATGGTGCAATCACTATCCATGAAGATTTGCATTCTACAAGGTAAACCAACAAGGAGGTCTTTGCTCTAAAGCTTGATATGAATAAAGCTTTTGACCGCATTAACTAGGAGTTCTTGATGGCTATTATTCTGAAGTTTGGCTTTCATTCTCAGTGGGTCAGGTTGATAAAAGAATGTATATCCGAACCTTGGTTCTCAATTTTGGTCAATGGCACGACAGTTGGGTATTTCCAGAGTCATAGGGGGCTTAGACAAGGAGATCCGATCAGCCCAATGCTGTTCATTGTAGTAGCAGAGGCATTAGGTAGAACCATAAAAGATGCTTGTACTTTTGGTTTAATCTCGGGGATTAAAGCCACATCTCTCACCAACCCAGTTTCTCACCAACAATTTGTTGATGACACTTTGTTGTTGACTCACTCATCAGTGGTTGAATCCAGAAGGATTAAGCTCATACTCCAACTCTACGAGGATGCGGTGGGATAGAAGGTGAATTTCAACAAGAGTAAGCTTTACTTCCTCAACACCCCAATCCAGAGACAAGCTAGAATAGCTACGATTTTGGGATGTTCGATAGCGACTTTTCCTACATCTTATTTAGGCCTTCCCCTTTTCTATGGTTCTCCGAGAGAGTCGATGTGGGATAGAGTGGTTGAAAGAATTCAAAAGAAACTGGATGGTTGGAAAGGTCATCTCTTATCTCAGGCAGGGAAGCTTACTCTCACTAAGGCATCCTTACAGAGCATCCCGATTTATTTTCTATCTGTGTTTAAGGCCCCTACCAGAGTTTACCAAAAAATTGAACAGCTCCAAAAGAATTTTCTCTGGTCTGGGTCAGAGGAAAAAAAGAGGGTCCACCTTGTGGGCTGGGGCAAGGTCTGCAGACCGAAAGAAAAAGGGGGGCTAGGACTAAGAAGAGTTGCTCACCTAAACACTGCCTTGCTTGCCAAACAAGCTTGGCGTCTTATCAACAATGAGGAAAATGAGTGGACTGCCATAATTAAAAGAAAATATCTTCAAGATACCGATTTCCTAAATGATTCGGTGCACGGTGGAGGGTCGGCATTCTGGAAAGCAATCTTAACAAGTAGAGAGGTCATAAAGAAAGGCCTAAGATGGGTTCTTGGTAATGGGCAGAAGATCAAGTTTTGGGATGACAGGTGGGCCAAGGATGAAGCTTTATCTCAGTTTCCTTCCCTTGCAAGGATCAAAAGAATCTCAGAGGATCTTATAGGAAGGAAAGTGGTTGACTTCATAAGACAGGACAAAGGAAGGCTTATTTGGAAACAGATAAGGATTCATGGCTTTGAAGCTGAATCAGAAGAACTCCAAAGCATCCTGCATCAACAATTCATTTCTATGAGACCTAAGCAGGATCATGTAATTTGGGCAGCTACCGAAAATGGGTAGTTCTCTGTCAAATCTGCATATATGCTAATGTTAGATACAGAGGACCCCACACTCCAGACTCAGTTGGTGTGGGTCAAAAACCTTATTCCTAAAGTTGCTATGTTTTCGTGGCTGGTGATCCAAGGTAGGATTCTAATGATTGACAACTTGTTAAGGAAAGGTATGATAATTGCTAACCGATGTTCTTTGTGCAGGGGTAATTGGGAGTCCACCCACCATATTTTCCTTGAATGCTCGGTCTCTCTGAGTGTTCTCAATGGGTTGTTTCAAGCTTTTAGCATTTGCTGGGTAAGACCAGCTACCATCCTTGACCTCTTCCACCAATGGCCAAATCCCTTTGTTAGCCTTAGGCTGAGGTTTTTTTGGAAGATCTGTCTCCATCATTTTCTTTGGCAAGTGTGGCTAGAAAGAAACCATAGAGCATTCCATGAGTCGAGCCATGATGTAACTTCCATTACCAATAATATTCTTACCTTTGCCCATGAAAACGTCAGCCTTATACCTTATGATGATCGAAATCCTTCCCCCTGGGAGTGGCGGATAGCTCAATCCTTAAATATTATCTAGGCGAGAAACCGGTGTCTATCAAGGTCAATCCCAGATTAGGTGTCAAGTGGAAACCGCCCCCGGTAGGTTGGTTCAAGCTCAACTTCGATGGGGCCTCTAAAGGTAACCCTGGCAATGCAGGGGCTAGAGGAGAAGTGAGAGATCATCAAGGCAAGTTGGTGTTAGCATTTTCTAAGCAGCTAGGAACTAGGACTAACAACGAGGCGAAAGCAAGAGCATTATGGAGGGGTCTTCAGTTGGCTCAGGAAATTGAAGGTAAACTTATTATTGAAGGAGATTCAATGTAGGTCATAAACCTTCTCAGCAATGGGAAAAATCCTCCATGGTGGATTAAGACTATCATCGAAGAGGCTAGGAGCTTTTACCATGCCAGGAACGATCGGAAGGCCCAACACGTTTTTAGGGAAGCAAATAAAACTGCTGATATCTTGGCCAATTTAGGGGTGGAAGCTGTTGGGATGGTCATTTGGGAACATGGGGTCCCAAGTGAAGTGGCTAAAATTATTCAAAATGATCGCCAATGATGGTGAAGCTGTGGGGATCGAAAAAAGGGAGAGCAGTTTCAATGTGGTTTTGTCAGTATTGCTTAGGTCCTTATTGTGACGGCTTCAGTTTTCTTTGCAATAGGGGAAGGATCCAGGTGGCTTGGTGGCTTCTTGTAATGGGGTTAGGGGCAATGGCTGAGGCCAAAGACCGATGTCATGCTTTTGTGACTTGTTCGATTTTCAAGAAAAGCAAATTTCAACAAGAAAGGAAAAGTGTAGCGATTTCGCGACAGGTTGAGCAAGAAAGAAAAAGTGTCGCGATATCACGACATGTTGGAAAAAGGGTCACGATATCGTGACATGTTGAGCAATAAAGGAAGAGTGTCATGATTTCGTGACATATAGAGCAAGAAAGGAAATGTGTCGCGATGTCACGACATGCTAGAAAGAGTGTCGCGATATCGCGACATGGAAAAAGTGTCACGATATCGTGACATGTCGCGTTGTCGCATTCAAAAGAGAAGAGAAAAAGCATGAGGGAAAAAGTGTCATGATATCGCGACATGAAGAGCAAGAATGAAAGAGTGTCGCGATATCGCGACATGCTGAGCAAGAATGAAAGAGTGTCGCGATATCGCGACATGCTGAGCAAGAAGGAAAAAGGGTCACTTTTTGGCAATAAGTTAAGCTTGAAGGAAGAAGGGTCACTTTTTGGCGATAAGTTAAGCTCGAAGGAAGAAGTGTCGCGATATCGCGACATGTCGCATTATCATGACCAAAAAATAAGAGAAAGAGCAAGTGGGAAAAAGTGTCGCGATATCGCGACATGTGTTTTCGCGACTAAAAGAGAAGAGAAAGAGCAAGAAAGAAAATGTGTCACGATTTCACGACATGTCATTTTTTCGTGACCAAAAGAGAAGACTAAGAGCAAGAAGGAAAAATGGCACGATATCGCGACACGTCGCATTCTCGTGACCAAAAAAGAAGTGAAAGAGGAGGAAGGAAAAAGTGTCACGATTTCGTGACATGTTGATGAAAGAAAAAGTGTCGCGATATCGCGACATGGAAAAAGTGTCACGATATCACGACATGTCACATTTTCGTGACCAAAAGAAAAGAGAAAGAGCAAGAAAGAAAAAGTGTCGTGATATCGCGACATGCTTAGCAGGAAAGAAAGAGTGTCGCGATGTCGCGACATGGTGAGCAAGAAAGAAATAGTGTCATTTTTTGGCGATAAGTTAAGCTTGAAGGAAGAAGGGTCACTTTTTGGCGATAAGTTAAGCTCGAAGGAAGAAGTGTCGCGATATCGCGACATGTCGCATTATCACGACCAAAAAATAAGAGAAAGAGCAAGTGGGAAAAAGTGTCGCGATATCGCGACATGTTGTGTTTTCACGACTAAAAGAGAAGAGAAAGAGCAAGAAAGAAAATGTGTCACGATTTCGCGACATGTCATATTTTTGTGACCAAAAGAGAAGACTAAGAGCAAGAAGGAAAAGTGGCATGATATCATGACACGTCGCATTCTCGCGACCAAAAAAGAAGTGAAAGAGGAGGAAGGAAAAAGTGTCACGATTTCGCGACATGTTGATGAAAGAAAAAGTGTCGCGATATCGCGACATGGAAAAAGTGTCGCGATATCGCGACATGTCGCATTTTCATGACCAAAAGAAAAGAGAAAGAGCAAGAAAGAAAAAGTGTCACGATATCGCGACATGCTTAGCAAGAAAGAAAGAGTGTCACGATTTCGCGACATGGTGAGCAAGAAGGAAATAGTGTCATTTTTTGGCGATGTGTTGAGCTTGAATGGAAAAGTGTCACGATTTCGTGACATGTCGGATTTTCACGGCCAAAAGAGAAGAGAAGAGCAAGAAGGAAAAAGTGTCACGATATCGTGACATGTCGGTTTATCGCGACCAAAAGAGAAGAGAAAGAGCAAGATGGAAAAAGGGTCACGATTTCGCGACATGTCATCCTATCGCGACCAAAAGAGAAGAGAAAGAGCAAGAAGGAAAAGTGTCGCGATATTGCTACATGTCGCATTGTCACGACCAAAAGAGAAGAGAAAGAGGAGGAAAGAAAAAGTGTCACGATTTCGTGACATGTGGAAGGGTGTAGCGATATCGCGATATGTCGTTGTTTCATGACCAAAAGTGAAGAGAATAAGCAAGAGGAAAATATGTCGCGATATCGCGACATGTCGGATTTTCGTGACCAAAAGAGAAGAGAAAGAGCGGGATGGAAAAGTGTCACGATTTCGTGACATGTCACTTTTTTGCGACCAAAAGAGAAAAGAAAGAGGAGGAAGGAAAAGTGTCACGATATCGCGACATGTCGCAGTTTCGCGACCAAAAGAGAAGAGAAAGTGTTAGGAGGCGAAAGTGTCGTCCGCCTGTGTTCTGAGGTGTGGGTCATCTTTTGTAAGGGTGTTGCTCTTTGTTGGCGGTGTAACCTCAGTAGGGGGCTATGGCCAGATTGTCCCTATTGAGGCCTTGTTCCGATTCAGCTTTGTGTTGTTGTTGTAATAGGTTTTGGGTCAACCTGTAAAACCCGGTTGTAATGAATTTGTACCTTAATTACCAAAAAAAAAAAAAGTAGATCGATGCCTTATCCATTGGGTAATTGTAGCCAAACTTAAAATAAAGATAGAAGGGGGAAAAGATAAAACTGAGCCAATCACATCCATTCAAATAATGTAATATAAATGATAAAGCATGTCAGTGAAATAATATACCATTTACACATTTGAATGATGTAACATGTAAATAGGAACACACATAAAACTACACATAGAACTACTAAAAGGAGGAAGCATGATTGTAATATCCAATAAATCATTACAATGGGAGTCTGATTAGTGTAATAGGATCTCACTAGAAAAATACAAATGAGTTCTCCATTCCAATGATGCAATAAAAAACTGTAACTCTTCATTAAAATGATATAACAAAGAGTCTCCTAGCTTTCAACCTCAGCCATTAGAAATGATCTTAGTAAACTGAGCACCTCCTCAGTAAAAACCTGCACAATAATAAGGAAGAAAAAGGGGTGACTAGACAAGACACACGAAGGAAAAATACAATTGAAAAGGATGGGTACTCTGGTATACCTCTCGCATAATTTTATTGTACAATACTTGATGATTTCTCCTGTTGCAACAACTCCTTTAAATAACTTGCTAATTGATTCTCATTCAAAGCTCGATGATGGTCCATAACTATAACTATTATTGTGATGGCCCATATTATTAATTGTGCTTGTAGTGGTTCTTATTTACTATTACCGGATCTGAATGATGGCCTCTCATTGTGTATTAATTGGATCTCAAAAATGACCCATAATAGCCACTATCTCCATCACCTTCGATTTTTTTTTTGGGTTTTGAGTTTAGGGTTTAGGGTTTTGAGGTTTAGGATTTAGGGTTTCCCCCATTTTACAATACGATACCAAGGGCATATACATCTCAAAATAAAACCTAAAAGAAAACCCTACATATTAAATCCCTAAAGATAAGAAATTACTATTTTTGGACAATTTATCATTTTTAGCCAAAAATTACGTGTTTTTAGTAAGTCATCAAAAAAGCTTGTAAGGTGCTAAAAATTAATACCCATCATCCTATCACCCATATGAAGCCTTATACACCAGTTCAGTTCTCGAAGAAAGAGAGATGAACATACAAAATATCAACACCTACCCATGTCTAAAAATATTTTTTTTGCACTTTTCTAAAAAACACTAAAATCCATTTTTAAGGCCCTAGATGAAGGAATTAAGGCCCGATAAAATCTCAAAATGCCTAAAAATAGCAATATAGACCCTTTTGTGGCCTAGAAACATCATTTTAATCCTATTTATCCAGCTCCCTATCAAATTTCAAGTCGATCCAACGGTCTGATCAAAAGTTATGCCCTCCAAAAGATAGGCTCCTGCATCAACCTTAGTTAGGCCAAACATTTATTGACAAAAGACCTTAGGAAAAATAGAACAAAGAGACCTAAATTTGGTGACATAAAATATTTCATTGCTCTTGGAGAGTGAGACAGGACTTCAAAAAGACCAAAAATTTACAATAATTGGAAAGGACCTAAAAATTTATTAAAAGGAGACCGACCAAGGGATTATTCATAAATTTTGAAAGGACTCATAGGACACCAAAAATTTAAAAATTAACCCAGGTGTTGTAGGTGAGTTGGAGAGGAGAGGGCAATCCTCCAAGGGAGGTCCCAGGTTCGAATCTCCACCCTACCAAAATGTTGAATTGGGTACCCAAAATCCAATTGATAATGTTGGTATGGGAAGGATCGGGTGCGACTCTCGGGTGACTTTGATGGTGTAGAACCCCCTATTCATGGTCTCTCAGACCAAGGCGGCCCCACAAGGGGTTTTTCGATTTAAAAATAAAAAATAAAAAATTAGGGGCAAGTTTATGTTGGATTTTGAGGATCCAACATAGGCTCCTACTAGGGTAGGTGATGAAAAATACTTTTGACAATGAATCACCTGAGAATTCCAGAATCTCCAACAGACCATAAAAACTCAAAAACTTGCCTAATCACCTAAAAAGGACAACCTTAATCACCTAAAAATAATGCCTTAATCGCCTAAAAAAGACTCCTTAATCACTTAAAAACTGAAACCTTAATCACCTAAAAATAACAAGACTGAAACACACTTTTTTTTGTGGCTTCTCAAGCCCTCAGTGCTAAATGATACAATTTTAAATGTTGGCCATTGATATGAATTAAAATTTCTGCACAATCCAGAGTTTGCAATTTGTAAGTATGCTAGCCTACATTCTGAAGGATTTGATAGGGGCCAAGCCATTTAGGCTCCAAGTTTTTCATTTTTGGGGTCCTAGTACAACACTATATCTCCTCCCTAAAAAGGTTTACCTCTGGATTTCTTATTGAACAAATGCACTGTTTTGTGAGCTTGCTCAGTCATATTCATTAATGCATCCTTTTTGTCTTCTTGCAACTTTACAATTTTATCAAGTCTTCTTTGCAAGACATTTGGATTTTCATGATCTTGAAGAAGTAAAGATAAAGCATGAATTTCCACCTGAGGGGGTAGTAGAGCATTCTCACCATATACTAGTTCATAGGAAGACTTTCTTGTACTTATTTTGATAGATATTATGTTAGCCCATAAAGCATACTTAAACTCACTATCCCAACATATTTTGTTTTTGCCCAATGCTCTTTTGATTCTTGTGATAAAAATTTTATTTGATGATTTTGCTAAACCATTCCCTTGAGGATAGTAATTTGCGGAATGAGAAAGCTCTATGTTGCGCTTAGCACAAAATTCAATCATCTCAAAAGAAGTGAAGTAGTTACCATTTTCTATGATTATCTTCCTGGGAACCCGAAATATTATCATTATGTGCTCTTCTAAAAACTTGATGACCACTTTTGTAGTGGATTTATTAAGAGGTGCTACTTCTACCCACTTGGTAAAATAGTTTGTTACTATAATGATCCACTTATGACCTCCAAAAGAATTAGGGTTAATGTCACCTATGAGATCTATTCCACATTGAGTAAAAGGATCTTCCACAATCACTGGATTTAGGGGTATGGCTAGAAAATTCTTCTTTCCTACAAAAATCTAATAGTTATGACTACTTCTAAAAAATTGGTAAACATCCTAAAATAAGGAGGGCCCAAAATAACTAGCTCTCATGATCTTGTGAGCAGTAGCCTTTGGAGCAAAGTGACCCCACAAAAACCAGAATGATATTCTTTTAGCACTTGAGGGACCTCTTTCTCAAACAAACAAAGAAGCAACACACCATATGTATACCTCCAATACAATCTACCTTCTTGAATGTAATACCTTTGAACCAATTACTTGATAGACCTTCTTTTGTTTTGGGGTATATCTCCTAGAAATGACAAGTTTTGAAGGTAAAAAATAATGCCATCATATAAAATACAATCACAATTATCAATTGCTCTTGCTTCTTGTTGTTCATCTACTGCAATAGTGTTATTCATAGCCTCCCCTTATTTGTTAGCTAGATACTTTACCAATCCCTATCCTCTAACAATATGTATTACTTTGAATTCCACATAATACTGCAACAATTTAGCCATCGACCTTGCAAGACTGCCTAAAGATTCAGTTTGAGTAAAAATATATTTAACAACAATGTAAAGATATAGGTTATTACCTTATTGAATCCAAATGTATACTTGAAATGATCCAATGCTTTGATTAATGCATAGGCCTATTTTTCCAGCAAAGAGTATTTTAGTTTAGCACCTTTCAATGTTGTACTCATAAAGGCCATGGGCCTTTCATTTTTATCTTCATATTGTTGAGCTAGAACTGTAACAATAGTATGTTATGAGGTAAATGAATAGATATTAAAATATTTGGAGTAATCAAGGTAGTTCAATACTAGAGCCTTAGTAATTGCATCTTTGATATTTTGAAAAGTTGTAGTATTTTCCTCTATCCATATTATTTCTCCATTTTTCTTGATCATATTATTTATTGACTTGGCAATCTAAGAAAAATCATGGACAAACCTCCTAATAAAGTTAATATTTCCAAAGAATGATCTAACTACCTTAATATTATTAGGAGTAATTTTAGCAATGGTTTCTACTCTTTGTGGATCAATCCTAATCCCATATTTTGAAACAATATGCCCAAGTAGTTTCCTTGTGTGGACCCAAAAATACATTTTCTAGGATTCAAAGATATGCCAAACTCCTTCCACCTATCAAACACTTGAGTTAGATGTGTAAAATGATATTTAGGATTTTTTGAAAAAAATTGTAATGTCATCAAGATATACTACCACTATCTTGAACATTAGCCCCTTATATGCAACATCCATTACTCTCTAAAATGTTGCCCCTGCATTCATCAAACCAAAGGGTATTATGATATATTCAAAGGCTCACCATGGTGTGGTGAAAGCTATTTTGTGTCTATCTTCTAGATTTACTGCAACCTGATTGTAACTTGAAAAGCCATCCAATAAATACATTCTTGATGATTCAACCACTGATTGAAGCAACGAATCCATATTTGGAAGTGGATAGTTGTCATTAATAGAGCTCTTATTAAAATTATTGAAATATACACAAAGCATGATCTCACCATTCTTATTTATAACTGGAACAAGATTTGCCAACCAAGAAGAAAATCTCACCTTCCTGTAGTATCTAGTAATTTCTGCACTTCTTTCTACATAATTGGATGCAAAGTGGGATTCAAATTTCTTTGTTTCTACATGAAATGCTTGGTATCCTTCTGAAGGGATATTATGTGAGTCATTACCTTTGTATTGAAGGTCTTGAGATCTTCATAACTCCAAGCAAAATCATCCCTCTTCTTTTTCAAGAATTTGGTATGCTGCTACTTCTCTTTTCCTAACAGAGCTTTATCGATCCTAACATTATTGAGCTCTTCCTCTATTCCAATATTAACTTCATATATCTTAAATTCCTGAACTAGAGGTTTATATACTCAATCAAAGTCATCAAACAGGTTCTCCAAAGATACCAACCCCTTGGGGATCCTATTGGTCTTTAGTTGTATGACTTCTATGGGTTCTCCAATAACATCCTTTAGTTTTTCTTCATCACTTTCATCATAAATAACATCAAAAAATTTATTTTGCATAGTCATGAAATCATTAATGTGTATATCATCATGAAAAACTTGTAAATATACCACATTATTAGGGATATATGGCTTATAAACATATATGGTTGGTAACATTTCCATAAACCAAGTTCCTATATCAAGGCTATCTTCTCTAGAAGCATTGATTACCAATAGGTTAGCATTGTGATTCTATGCTCTATGAATAAATTGAAAATCAAAGACCAAAAATATATCTATTTCATCCAACATTGCTTGCTTATATTGCTTTAATCTAGGATGCTTTGTCTGATATTTCCCTTTGATTTGCTGAATTATTAGCTCAACATATCCACTAACTTTGAGATAATTAATACCCAGTTCCTTGGATTTCCTTAGCCCTAGAAATAAAGCTTCATACTCAGCAACATTATTTGTACAAGGAAATTCTAACCTGTATGGTATTCCAAGATAACTTCCATTGATATTTGTCAACAATACTCCAACTCCTACTCCTACTTTAGATTTTGCCCCATCAAAGATCATAGTCCATAACTCTGAAGTTAGAATTCTATCAATTTTTGCATCTACTTCAACCTTCAATTTTGGATCCATATTCTCATCATCAGGTATTTCCAACAAGAAAGGAGAATTCTAGATAGAGTAAACCCCCATGTATTTTTCCTCAATAAAATTCATGACATTAACCATATTATCATTAGAATATCTAAATTCAACTGAATAACTATTGAAGGGTTCTTTTTTCAATATTAATTTTTCCTTACCTTGGATTGGAACAGTGGCATATGACCAATCCAATTGAATAGTACCACCTAGATGCTCTACCCAATGCCTAGAGAGTAAGATAGAAAAGAAAGGGTCCACATATACAACTGCAACATCCATCACCACTCCTTTCTTAGGATATTTTTCAAGATGGACAAGAAGCCTAGTGATGATACCTACACAAGGTACTCTCCTATTATCCATTACAAAAATAAAGGGGTGCTCTTTTTGATAAATCAAGCCTAACTGATCAGCTACTTATTTTGACGTTACATTCATGGATGAACCACTATCAAACATGCAGTTATGAACAACCTATTGGTAACCATAGCCTAATATATACCTTAGTGATATGTAAAATGGCTTAACTAAAGATGGGGCTTTGACTACATTATTCACAAGGTCTATGGGATTTTGAGGTTGTCCTCCTGATTGATCAATTCATTTGAAGTCTCTACATACCTGATACCAGTACTTTGGAATAGTCATTAATTCTCCAAAAGTGATGCTGACCTTCTATTTGGAAACCTCTAAACCCAGATCAAACTGATATTTCTTATCATCAATTCCTTTTCTAGTTTTCTAATTAGCCAAGTCATTTTGTTGCTTTTAGATAATTTCCTCTACATCAAGCTCTCCAGGAATAATTTGTAGCTTCATATGATTTACCTTTTTCTATGAAATCACTCCTGTAGCTTTCTCCTTTTGTGCAGGCCCTTCATCAACTTTTTCCTCCACTATTCTGTTCTTGAGATTGATAGCATGTATTATTTCTAAAGACTCAACCTCTTCTACTATAAGTACAAGCTTTCCTTCATTCTATCAAATCTAGTATTAGAAGGCTCACTTGAGGTTGATGTCTCTCCAAATACCAATGCTCTTTACTCAAGATTATTGGCACATATGTCCATGTCCTTTTCAAATTCTTGTTCTCTGGTTTCATCCTCCTGAGTCCAACATACATTAATTCTAATATCTTCATATTCATATTCAACATTTAAATCAACATTAGAATGCATACTTAGATAAATACCACAATTAATAGGGTTATGTTGGTGCATCACAGATAGAGCAATAAAAGGAATCATATGATGCTATATTATTTGATGGCATGGGATTTGGAATAGAATCTAGATCTCTAGTTCTTTCTTTTTTGAATTTCCATTTCGATTCCTGTTTCCCTCTTCATTTTCATTGTTATTCCAATTTCTATTGAAATTCCTCCTAAAAGGAGGCATGTTATCTTCCCACTATCTATTATTACCTTGTGAAGTTTTTGCATTGCTGTTATTGCATTTTTCAAGTCTAGCCAACATGTTATTTGAAGTAGTAAACATCTCACTCAACTGATTAGCTATTTTGTTTATAGGATCCTAATCTATTTTTCTAGGAAAAAATAACTCAACCTTCTTAGGATTCCTTTTAGTTTTATTTGGATCTAAAGAGTATGCTTTCATCTTACCACTATCAATCATATGTCTCTTTATTTCAATAGCCCTTTCCATACATATATCAATGGTGGCTGCTGCTTGTTGTAACAGCTCATAACTAAAATCTCCATGGAAAGAATTTTTGTAGAAATAAATGGACTAATCATCATTTGGCCTTAATGCTACTGGAATCTTATTTTTGGTCTTAAAGAATCTTCTATTGAAATATTCCACTGATTCATTTTTCTTATTTTTCATGGTAGCCAATTCTATCAACAAGGACTGTTCATTCTTCCTCCATATTTTCTAAGGAAAGTGTGCTCTAGCTCTTGAAAATTATTGATAGTACCAGCTCCAAGGTTGTTGAACCATTCTTGAGCATCCTTATCTAAATTTTGAAAGAACAATCTAAGGATAAAATATTCATCATCCACCTCAAGACTATCCATGGCATACAAAAAATCCCTAACATGATTTTCATCGGTAATAATATTATTCCCTTGAAATTTAGGTAAGTACTTATGAGCTTTACTAGGGAGAGGATTTAGATTTGTAGGTAAAATAAAAGCTCTATATCTATCTATTGGTGCTCCACTGGTTAAAATTATCATTGGCATTTTGATTGATATTTTGATTTGCATTAGGAGCTGCCATACTCACTACAGGTTGATTCACTATAGGTAGTTGGTTTACAACAGGAGAAGACTGATTGAAACCAATATTCGGGCTAGAAATTGAAATAGTATGAATTGAAATTAAAGGTTTTCTATGAGATGAAGAATACCTTAGGATTTAGAACTCCAACAAACATTTCTTTACCACTTCTTGTAGACGCCATACCCAACTCCTTTTTTTTATTTTTAAAATTTTGAGTTTATTTGGAGTTGCCAACATGAATGTGCAAAGAAGGAATAAGATCTTCAACAATACTTGGGACAAGATTGCTTAGCTTGATATGCACTCAACTCTCACAAAATTCATTCCATGAAATACTATGAGAAAAAAAACTCAAAATTGTGTTGAGTCTTCCCTGACAATGCCATCAAAAACTATTGTGGTGATTTTTTGTCCTTAAGAATTTGGGTTGTTCCACCACAAGAAAATTATTGATTCACAATCAACATTGTGGACTCTGGTAGATCCACCTCTTTGACTTAGGAAAATATTATCACAAGACTCTAGAAAGACCAAGGTAAGGAAACCCTAGAGGTGATCCTATAATATTTCTCAGATTCTCATGCTCATCTAGATCTACAAAATTGAAATAAAATTGCAATACAAAAGTTGACCAAGCTCTTAAGTAAATCCCAGCTAGTGCTTCAAAAACTATATTGGTTCCTTATCCATTGGGTAATTGTAGCCAAACTTAAAAATGATGAAGATAGAAGGGAAAAAAGATAAAACTGAGCCAATCACATCCATTCAAACAATGTAACAAAAATGATAAAACATGCCAGTGAAAGAAGGTGCCATTTACATATTCAAATGTTATAAAATGTAAACATGACAATACATAAAACTATGCACAAAACTACTGAAAGGAGGAAGCATGATTATATTATCCAATAAATTATTACAATGGTAGTCTAATTAGTGTAATCAGATATCACTAAGAAAATATAAATGAGTTCTCCATTCAAATGATGTAATAGAGAACTGCAACTCTTCATTCAAATGATGTAATAAAGAGCCTCCTAGCTTTTGATCTTAGCCACTAGAAATGATCTCAATAAACTGGACACCTCCTCAGAAAAAACTTGCACAATAATGGGGAAGAAAAAGGGGTGACTAGACAAGAAACACAAAGGAAAAATACAACTAACAAGGATGGGAAATGTGGTATACCTCTCACAGAATTTTACTGTACAAAACTTGATGATTTCTCCTATTGTAGCAACCCCCTTATATAACCTGCTAATTGGTTCTCATTCAAAGCTCGATGATGATCCATACATCTAATTTTTATCATGATGGACCATATTATTAATTGTGTTTTTAGTGGTTCTTATTTGCAATTACCGGGGCTGAATGATGATCTCTTATTGTCTCTTAATTGGATCTAAAAAATGACCTATAATAGCCACTATCTCCATCACCTTTAATTTTTTTTTAGGGTTTAGAGTTTAGGGTTTCCCCCCATTTTACAATGTGATACCAAGGGCATATACATCTCAAAATAAACCCTAAAAAAAAAACCCTACATATTAAATATGTAAAGATACATAATTACTATTTTTGGATAATTTATCATTTTTAGCCAAAAATTACCTATTTTTAGTAAGTCACCAAGAAAGCTCGGATGGCCCTAAAAATTAATACATATCATAGTGTCACCAATATTAAAACTTATATAAAATCTCAATACCTACCCATGTCTAAAAATAATTCTTTTTTGCACTTTTCTAAAAAATCACTAAAATCTATTTTCGAGGTACTAGATGAAGGAATTAAGGCCCAAAAAAATCTCAAAAAGGCTTGAATAAGGTAATATAGGCCAAAATATAGTAATTGTGCAAGGTGGGCTTAATATTACAAGCCAAAATTTGTTAGCTAGACTAACTTGTTCCAAGATATAAAAATAAAGACAACAGACCAAAATATTTTTGTGTTGAATTCATAACTTTTAAAAAAATATGATAAAATCAAAAGTGAGAATAAATATGAAAGCCAAGTTGATGCAAAAGGAAGTACGCTAGAACCTTTTTATTTCTAATAGAGTGCTCTAAAATTCTGGTAAGGTTTGAAGCTCATAAAGTGTGAATAATGACTAACATCATCTAAGCTTATCAAAACTATGGTACAATGCAAGTAGTACATAAGGGAGCCTAGAAAGCAAAGAAAAGGAAAGAGGTAACCTAGATCACTCAGGTTAGCTTTCAAATTGTTTGGAATGCTAGTAATTGGTAAGAGGGAATTATGGAAGGTAAAACCTATAGCAACAACATCCTAGAAGGTGAGATATGCAACAATAGTGTCCTATATAAAAGATCATAATGCAAAGGTATTGGATACGTGTTAAAACAATTGATTACTTGATTTGTGTTACACCTCTTAGGCTTGTACACTCGAGAAAAACTGTGGTTTAGTGGAAGAAGAAGATTTTTTTAGCTAATAAAGTATCTTTATAAACACACAATTTTGGAAATTTTCTCATGGTTAGGAGTTGCCTAAGATGTTATTAGTTGGTTGCCTAACATGGGCAGGAAACCCTAAATATAGGCAGGAAAACCCTAAACATGGGTAGGAAAACCCTAAACATGGTACCTCCACATGTGTATTTATTTTTATAGATACAACTCTATAATGTGTATGTGTGAAGAACCATGAGAGAAGAACATCTCTTAGATGTAATGTTGAATGTATTGTGAATGAAGTTATTCTTCTTCTTTCATTTTTTTGTTTGTGCTCTATGGCATGTCATGTATAAATGTTTATTGGTAAATTATTCTTTTGTTTCTTGTTAGTTGCTTATCAATTACACATTATTTTCTTTATTGTATGAGTTTATTTCAACCTTTATTTTTTGTTGAGTTGTTTGGCTACACATTGTACCATGCCAATAAATGGACACATAGCACTCCAAAAATAAGTAATTATATCATGTAGCATA
Organism: Wollemia nobilis; assembly: GCA_028583015.1. NCBI lineage: Eukaryota > Viridiplantae > Streptophyta > Pinopsida > Araucariales > Araucariaceae > Wollemia > Wollemia nobilis. The sequence continues at coordinate 8,559,620 of JAQPPZ010002170.1, read as the reverse complement.
TGTTAGAGATAGAAAGTGACAACCACCTCGATGAAGCATGAAAAAGCATCCCAAGAACCTTAACCATATAATAGAGGATGTGTAGAATAACCTGAAGAAGTTGAGTGGTGATAGCTTAGCCCAAGATCATTTTTGATCATTTCGTACAATAATTATATGTAGTAGTTTATTTCATAGTAGGCTATAAAAAGCTTTAAAAGGAACAACACATCATTTTTAAGGGTAGGATATTCAATGTTTACATTTTTGTAAGTTGGTGTTCTAAGTAGTAATAACAATAAAAGGCTATTTGGCTTATTTTTATCAAAGTGTATGGAATACCTACAGTAATAAGTTGCACTTTCAACATTCTATCTAGATTTAATGGTGTCAAATTTTAATAGTTGTCTTATTCAAATAGGTTTAAGTAAATGTTGTTAGGGTTGAAGTTGTTTGGATTATTACTGTTAGAATTTTTAGGGTATTGAATTCTATTATAATTGTACTTCCAGATATTTCTGTTAGTTTTAGTCAGATTGAATTTTTTTAGGTGAAATAGCTATTTGGATAATTTTAGTGAAATATTTAGAATATTGGATGCTTCAATTATTGTGCTTACTATGCTTACTTACATGCTTTTATAGGGGGTAATTATGTTATCCATTTTATTGTGATATCCATTCTATGTCCATTCAACATGCATTCTTGTTAGTTAGATTTCATCTACTTTTAATCATATTTCTATCATTGTATCCCTTGTTTCTCTATTTCTCTTTTCTTCAAATTTTAAGTAGTTTCAAGGAGTTGACATTTTCTAGAGGTTGATCTAAAATCAACTTTAGATCATCCAATATTGAATCTAGTTTGAGGTGCACATTTCATACCTACGTAGATCAATAAATCAAGAATGTGCTTGCAATTTATCATCCAAAACTTCTCAAGGAATATCTTGGCATACTTCATCTATGAAATAAAAATATAATTATCCATTTGAAACACCTACAAGCCAAGATAATAAAACATAATCCTAATATATATCATGTTTAATGAATTTTTCAACTCTTTCTTTCTCCCTTCAATTAATTTTACTAAACTTCTAGTGATGACCAATTTGTCAGCATATACAATTATGATGATGACCTATTCTCATTATTTTAGATATAGTTTTAGATCACAAGGACTATGGTAAGATTCAAGCTATATAATATATTCATCAATATTCACTTCCTAATCTCTGGGAGCTTGCTTTATCCCATAGGGACTTGATGAGCCTACATACCTTGCACTCTATAATATGTATGAAAAATCTCTCTGGACACTTCATGTACACTTATTTAGTGTAGTTATCATTAAAAAATGTATTCCTCATATCCATCTAATGGAACATCCATGCAAAATGAGCTACCATTATAGATACCATCTCAAGGGTCTTGATCTTTGTTGTAGATGTAAAGGTTTCATAATAATCAGTTCCTTACTTTTATGCATAGCCCTTTGTAATAAATATTACCTTATACTAATTATATTAGAGAATATTACATTATTTGGTACATGCTAATGTACCTTGATGGTACATTTATGGTACAATTGTAAATGTATAATAGATTAAGGTGTGTATCTATAGTTTAGGTGTATGATTTATATTTCTCTTATGTAAGTGTCTATGTGTAGGATGTGCACAAGTGTCATGTAATAAAGTGTGCAAGTAGGAGTGTGCATGTGTCATAGAATAGAGTGTGCAAGTAAATAGATAGTCAAGAGTCATGTATACAAGTGGAAATATGTGAAGCCAAAAGGCATGAGAGGTTTTTCTTATGTGTGGAATAGGAAATGTTGTACCTCCCAGATATGCAAGGATAGTAATAGACAAAGAGTCAAAGAGTCACCTTTCTAAGGTTATATTATGAAGATAAAGCTCCATGAAATGTATCTAAATGTAGAGCAAATCTCAAGATTATATATTTGACTCATCAATAATATTGTGAGTATTTTATTTCAATAATATTGTCATATTGTTGAATGTTATATTGATTTATATGAGATTTGTATGCATTGATATTATTTTATGATTAAATATTCATACATATTTTATGATTTATATGATCCTAGTTATCTAGGACCTATGATAATCTAGCTAAAAAGATAATAGTGGTATCAGAGCTACCACACTTTATCCATTTTGGAGGAGTCATATTTGAAAGCATTTTGTTGTGAATTTAAATTTTTGAAAAGTTCAGGACAATAACTAGCATCAAAGAAGAAATATTTGGTGTGAATAAAATTTTAGAGCCACTTGAAGGAAATGTAGGCCAAATTTTGGGTATTTTATTACCCTAATAATATTTGATATTTGTAGCTAGAAGGGATTGAAAGATAAGTTCCAAGAAAATGAAAATTTTCGTTGTCATCAAAGGTACACAGATTTGAAGAAGTCCAAAGATAGGATAAGGAGATAACAAAAAGAATATTTAGTGCTATCAGAAGCACTAAGGCTCATTGCTATTGAGGATGTTGAACATAGCTAGATTAGAAGTAGAAATCAAGAAGACCAGGTAGAAAATATAGCACCTTGGTTAAGATATTGGGTGAAGAACCCAAGTGGAGATGAATAGATTGAATCGTATCATATGAACTAGTGTATTTTGATGAATATATATTAAAAAAAAGGTTACTACAACCTAGAAAAATCCTAAGCACTTAGAATAATTTATAACTAAGATCGAGATCCTAAGCATCAAGTTTCCAATGACTATGTGCAAATAAGTCAGAGCAAAGTATCTATTTTAACCAAAGGTTGATAAGAGATAACAAGCCAAGCCTTGAGCGTCAGATTTCTAGCGCTTATATGTGAACATCAAGAAGAATACCTCTATGAACCATAGGTTGATAATAGGAATCAAGAAAAACCCTGATCAAGAATCTCTTTGCAAATTAGAGAGTAACAAGTAGTTTGAAGTAAAAGAATGAATCCTGAGCAAAATAACCCTTACAATCTATTAGCAAAGGGTGAAGCAAAGCACCAAAGCAAGTCGTGGGAGATGTTACGTCTAAGGTTTGATCATAACAATTTCTAGAGCTATCATATAGCCCAATAATCAAAGAAATAAAAGGGTAATACCTATTACCAATTGACGTCCATGATTGCTATGTGGAATTTTGCATGTGATAAAGTTGAAGGTAACATAAATAGCCTTTGCTTAATATTTTTTCAATGAGTTTACACAGGTTTTTATGAGGGGTCTAGGTCCCCTCATACTAAGTGGGGTTTGAACCCTAGACCTCTCAAAGAGAGGCCAAAGTCCCTACCACTGCAATAAGCTTGCAACTAACCTTTGCTTTATATTTACTTTCATGCATGTGAAGAATTTGAAAATTAAAGTTGGATATTTGTATTTGGCATTGAGATAATTGGAGTTATAAGGATACTTTCTTATTATTTTTTGAAAAATTAAAAATTAAAAATTGAGTAAAGTAGGGAGTCAAAAGGAATTCAATTCTAGTATTTTAAAAAATTGAAAATTTAAATTTACAAATTGATTTTTGAAATTTGATAAATTGAAGTTTTAAGTTTGGAGAGATAAGTCAGTATACTCCAAAAGAGAAATTTAAAATATTTATTTGAATATTTTACAAATTAAAGATTGATTATTTTGTAGCCATAAGGTTTCCTACTTCAAAGAAATTAAATTTTAAATTTGTAAATTTATAATTGATTGTTTATTTGAAGATTGTTTAATTATTTTGAAAAATTTAAAGAAATTAATTTGTGAGACACTGGGTCTTCTAATCCAAAATATTTAAAAGTTTGTTGAATTTTTTTATTTAATACATTGGAGTGATAAGTTTTTTCAACTTCAAAGGAATAATTATGGAAGAAATCATAAAAAATGCATTCAATGAATAGTTAAGAAATGATGAACAAGTTAAAATTCTACACACAAAATTTGATAAATGACTTTAATGGAAAGAAAGAAATGTCACACGATTTAAATATAAGATTGTCTTTTATTCTCAAAAATGCAAAAAATGAAAGGTTCACTACACTTAGTAGCTATCTTAATGAATACCTCTTTAGAGCTTGGTGGAATTCATAAAACACCATTAAATTTTCTATTGAAATATGCATAATTATGTATATAGATTTACTCACCCTTGAGATCTTTCAAAAAAATAAGAGAAGAAATATTCTAGTTGTGACACATATGATTTAAATGAATCATGTGTTGGCTTCAATAGGGAATCTTTAAATTTTAGAATGTATTATTGTGATGAATTACTACTTCCTTATTCAAAGGTCACTTTAGAAATTATATCATAGACACCAAAGACAAAAAGGTTAAAGAAGAATATAGCAAATCACAAAATAAAGGAGAACAAAATTCATAAAGTAGAAACTAAAAACAATGAAGATCAAATCAAAGGAATGAAGAAAATAGATTAAAGACTAACGTCTTCAATAAATGAATAATGTAATACAAGGGATGTTGGAGAATATTACATTATTTGGCACATGGTAATGTATCCCCATGGTACCTTTATGGTACAATTGCAAATATGTAATAGATTAGAGTATGTGTATATAGTTTAGGTGTGTTATTTATATTTCCCTTATGCAAGTGTCTATGTATAGGATGCACACATGTGTCATGTAATAAAGTGTGCAAGTATGAGTGTGCATGTGTATTAGAATAAAGTGTAGAAGTAAATAAATAGTCACGAGTCATGTATAAAAGTGGCAATATGTGAAGCCAAAAGGCATGATATATTTGTGCCAAGTTACTATAATTGATCAACAACTACTGATTGATAGTCCTTTGCAATCGATCAGATTGTATAGACAGAAAATTCTCTATAACTGATCAAATTTTATCGATTGACAATATTTTGCAATCAATCATCACCTTGTTAGGCTACAACATCCAATCAATTTTGGTGTATAGATAGTTCTCTACAATCGATCATCACCTTGTTAGGATACTGCAACCTATCAACAATTGTCAATTGACAGTTCTCTACAATCGATCAACTTTTATCGACAGGTAGTCCTATACAATTAATCATTTTTTTTTATGGATCATATTCTACCATTGATCATCACCTTGTTCAACTACAACCACCGATTAGTTTTTGTTAAGAGACACTCTGCAATATATTGGTTTTTTCAATAGATAGTCCTCTACAAATGATCATATTTTTATCGATAGATAGTCTTCTGCAATCGATCGAAACTATGTTCACTTCTTTGTAACTAATCAACAAATATTTTCATTGATAGTCCTTTGCAACCGATCGGATTTTTTTGACAAACAATCATCTGCAAATGATATTGTTTGGTTTTTTGTCTGCTATAGGATTTTTGTTGGTTTAGGTCTATTTTCAAGGAGATCGAGTGTTTTAAATGTATGTTAATCGGTACCATGTTAGGTATATATACAAGTGGTATAAGAGGTAAATTGGGTGGGATAAATAATTTTTTTTATAATTTCAAGGTGAAAAAGGTCCATGATTTAGGCAAAAGTGTTGGCAATTTAAAAATAGAACGGTGAAATTATTTTCAATGTGGGGCGGGCTAACCCCACAAAAAATGGTGAATGGGTCCTCATCAAAGGTCCCCATATCTACCAATTTCTAATTTTGAAAATCCTAATATTTACGAATTAACGATGATTCACTCCTATGCATAGGATTGTATACTGGAGCTTGATTTTTGAACTAACCCTCTATAAGAGAGTAGTCTTATTTTCTGAGATTTATTTTTAGGATCCCACATCCTAACATTTATTAATTATATTATTAATAATATATAATTAATTATTATATTAATAATAATAAATAAATGATTTATTTATTATTAATAATATAATTAATTATTATTTTAATTATATATTTCATTATTATTGAAAAGTCATGATTGAAAAGTCTATATATGATATGAGTAGAAGCCATATCAAATTATGAAGAAGAAGAATATGGAATCATAGATTTTAAGGAGGGAGCCCCTTCAAAGTGGTAAAGAGAAAGAGAGCCCCCTCGAAGTGGCAAGAAGGGAGCCCCCTTTAAGTGGTAGGAGGGAGCCCCCTTTAAGTGGTAAGGAGGGATCCCCTTATAGTGGCAAGTGATTCAAACCCTAAAAAGTGATTCAATAATTTACATTTATTTTAATCAATATTATAAGAACCTTCCAGGGTTCTAAAATTTGGTATCAGAGCCACCTTTCCTGTAGAGGAGTGGATGTAATCGACACCATTACACTTCAACTCAAAATATTCATCGCTTAATATTTCTCAAATCGCTAAACTAGTTAGGAAGCAATGACAACATGTTACAATATCAAAGTTCCAAGTGTTCTAGTGATTGTAGATGATAAAATTCATTTGGCAGACTCAAAATTGGAACCATTTGGCCTAAGGAATCATTCATCAATGTTATCTTTTACAAATGCTTGAGAAGGCCGATTGATGGCAAAAGGCTTTGGAAACTTCCAGAATGTATACAAATCATCTTATTCGTGAAATTTAGATATGGATCACCTCATGTCCACCTTTCACATCTTCCAGGTCCAACCCAATTCCCTGGCACACTTGTTCACTCAATGGCCCATATCGTTCAAAAATTCTAGGCTTTCTTCTTTATGGAAAGTGTGCCTCCACCATATCTTGTGGTAGATCTGGGATGAAAGAAACAATAAAGTCTTTTCAAATACCTCCAATGATCCTATCACTGTTGCCAATAAAGCCATCACCTTTATAGTTAAAAATTCTTAGCTATTCCCTTGTACCAAGCCCCTTGAATCTAGACATGAGTCTACTCTTTTTTTATCTCTCAAAATTCCCTATAACACTAGTTCCATTCCTTCAACCCCCATCCCAGATTTGGTGCTCACTGGACACCTCCTCCTGTGGGGTGGCTTAAGCTTAATTATGATGGTGCTTCTAAAGGGAATTTGGGAGTTGTTGGAGTTGGAGGATTGGTTAGGGATCACAATGGGTAAATCATAGTGGCCTATGTTGAGCACCTAGGCCTTCAAACTAACCACTATGCTAAAGCTCGAGCCTTGTGGAGAGGTTTAGACACACTCAAAGACTACAAAGGCAATTTACAAATCGAAGGAGATTCCCTGAATATTACAAATTCTATCAACAACAACATAATTCCTTCATGGAACGTGAGAATTGTTATCCAGGAAGACAAAAAGTACATTCAAAATTTTAGCAATACCATGACTAGTGTTTTGAGAAGCTAATAATTCTATTGATGTGCTCGCTAATATTGGGTTTTTTCATAAAACTCTATCTATTTGGTGCAAAAATTTTCCTTAGAGTGTTTTAAATGTTGCTGCTGATGACTTGGAACTGCACGATTGATCCTAAAAGGTATGTCTTCATTTTATGGTGGCCTAGTTATCTCCTTGAAAGGATTGATTTCAACTATTTAGTTATCCCCTGTCTTTCATTTGACCATTGCCACCTCATCCCCCACATCACTTGTCTATGTCACTTTCCTTTCCACCTCGCATTTCACACTATCACTCACATTTTCGTTCTAGTTTCACATTCCAATAATCCTCTATCCCTAATAACCAATCTATTTTTTTGTCAACACATTTTTATTGCTTGTGCAAATTGTGCTAAGTCCCAAGGCTTGTTCAATGTGAATTTCTCTAAGCTTGTGAAGTACACTCATTTTCAAAATCTGTAGTTAATGACTCACATAGATAACTTTCTTAGATATGTTGTCTCTTGCACATTTTTTTCTTGTGTTGCGTCAGAGACTTATATTGCACCTTCCCGATGGCTCACCATCAAATGCCCTATTATCAATAACTTTGCAATTGTGTCTTTCAATACGCCCTTATTTTATGTAAAGCGATTTCTTAAATTTAATTCTAGTCTAAGACTCTTCATTTTTTGGTGTTATTTTCCATTGTGTGCCTTAGGAGGTAGAGATCGGTTAGTCTAGATTTGTTGTTTTTCTTGCGTCTCTTCACATTTTAACCCTACCCCATGACTTTGCTTGAACCATCATAGTCTGTAACTTGACCCCCTACCATAATCCTTTTTGGAAGCCCAGGGTCTTATTCCCTTTCTTAACAAGTTTAAGGGAGACAAGCAGGATATCATGGAGGCTTTCATAAATTCTTGGAATAATGGCTATGTCAAGGTCTCGTAACCTTTGTTTTTAAGTTATAGTTAAGATGCTGGTTGAAGTTACTGAGCTACCTACTACTGGGCATGTGGTGTGAAGGGACCGTCACAATTGGGATCCAGATCTTAAAGGGTTTTTGAATTATGCCAAGATGTTCAAATGGAAAGGAATTATGGTCGAGTGCGAGTCTCTCCCTGCTCTGTGGCCAATGGTAACTGTCCCTATATTTTAATATCACTGTTGATGATCCTTCCAAACTGTTGTATAATTTTCATGTAGATCTTGTTAATCACCTTAGAGGCTTGAACCCGATTAACATATTGAAATTTATCTATCGTTCAATCAAATATTCCATTCACAATTCCAAAAAGAGAAAGTCTTAAACCCCACAAACCCATAAAGGCCTCTTTACCATAATATTTCATCATGTCGAAGCCACCCTTCCACCTGCCATTTCAGCCACTTCACTCCAATCCAACATGCCCCATTATCGCCTACCCTTAATCCTTCTCGTTCCCTTCCTAAAGAGACTAGTGGGGAAGTTGTATTTGAAACCCAATCCCCTGCTTTTAAGGTGAAAGTGTCCCTTGATATTGGTCCTTCTCTTTGCAACTCTTCAAAATGGAAGGTCAAAATGGAAGAGAGCACCACTCAAAATAGGAGGTCTACCCATTTCAAAAAACCAAAATTTGAAATGAACTAGAATTCCCCTCAACACATTTTAGATGATGGTAATGATAGCTCTAAACCACTTGTAGCTATTCACATCAAGGTACACATCACCATCCTTAACAACATCATCAACACCATGGATAGTATTAGTGAAGCCTTGAATATGCTGATCAAGAACCATGTCAAAGAAGGCTTTGAAAAAGAAGATATCACAACTGCTTAGTCATAGGGTCAGGTTCTGTCATGGTTGTTTTTCCCTGCATGGATCTTCTGTTTGTATTTTTTGTATTCTGATCCCTTGCATGCAAATTTTGCTAGTCTTTTGTTTGTTCCACTTATACCCCTGTGTGGGTCCTATCTTGGTTATGATTTATTTCTACTGCAACTCCTGCATGAGTTTTTTAACAGTTTTAGTATATATCTACAACTTCCCTTGCGTGGGTAATGCTCGGCTCTAGTATTTTTTGTTGAGTTGTTCGTGTGTGGGCACTCTATTTTTGCTATCTCTGCGTGGGTTTAGTATGTTTTATGCTTTCTATGGTGTCCCCTGAGTGGGTCCCTTGCTCAATTTAGCTTACTACTCTTCTATCCATGCTTATGTTCCTAGTTTTGGGGACTAGTTAAAACCCATTTATTATAAGCTATTCTACCTACCAAAAAAAACAATATATAATCATGATTTGGTAGTTTATTATTTTAAAGTAGTTTAAAATTTGTAATATTCTTGTTTGTGTATTATGTGTTTAAGTGTTTGACCTTCAAATATAGTTATATCTAAAAAAAAATATATAAATTATTTTTCTTCTTATAAGGTAAAAATAAAACCTATGTTTGTAAATAGGGTAAAGTCTAATTCTTTGTCATCGTGAGTATGGGGAAGATTTCCTACAATTTTTCAGGAAATAATGACTATAATTTGCATTTTATAATATATACTTTTTAATATTTATTGTAATTTTTAATGGATTTTAATATTTATAAGGTTATAGGTTATGAAATGAAATAAAATAATTTTAGTTACCTTTATAAGATTAAAATAGTTTATGAGACCAAGAGTTTTAATATAATATAGAGTATGGTGCACAAACCTACTTCCTTTTGGATTCGAACCTGGATTTCCTATTCAAAGTTTCAAAGTCTAATAGTATCCAAGAAAAAATATTCAACAAAGTAAAAAACTTAACATACTCTTATCATCTTTTGGAGTGTGTTTTTTCTATTGTTGATTTTTGATGAGGAGATTTTTTTTTTTATTCTTAATTTTTCAAAAATATTCATTAGTGATTTTACTTTTAGAGTGTCATCATATGCAATCTTGATGTCTTTGTAGGCTTCACATTTCATGATAGAATATTTTTTGGTCTCCATTACTCTTGGTTTTGCAAAAGATACACATTCATTCTAACCATGCCACTTGAGGAATTGTCCATATCCTAATTTTGCATTTGAGATGGTGTGAACTGGATCCTATTTGTGCTATAAGCATTTTTTCCTTCCATTTTATCTTTATATCTATGTACTTCATTTTCCTATGATCACAATTTAGGTTGAACTTGTTGATGTATAACTATTTTTTCCTTCCTAAATTTTCAATTCACATGATAAGTCTATAATTATAATTTTCTGTCACATAATATTTTTTTTCTTTGTTGGAGTTTAATGCTCCACTTTTCCATCCCTTTATTTTGTTTCATACACATATCTTTTCTTCCATTCAAAGTTTATTTGATTACATGTTTTGGAAACATATTATTTTTTATTCTTTCTATTTCTTTAGGTACCCCAATAGCCTTATCATAGCTTTGATTTAAGTGGAAAAGTCCTTTGATTCATCAATTAAAATATAATATGGGATTGTTGCTTTAATTTTAAAATTATTTGTAAGTAATCACCTTTGAATTATTTCTGTTTATCTCCATTTAAAATTTGATGTATTGTTAGCCCACACCTCACACTCATATAACACCACTAGAATTACTAATAACCCAAAAATGACTCTAATAGTTTTCCAGTCCCATAGGTTTGCTTTTCGACCCCTATTTAGTAATGAGTAAAGTACCCTACTTGTATCTGTTTCATCTTGCATACTACCCAATTGAGTTTTCTTTGAAAATCTAACACAAGGTATTTGTCCTATATTACTACCTTTAAATATTTTCCTTCAAATAATATATATGGTTAATTTTGCTCTCTAAATAGATAAGACCATAATTTTAGACTTGTTAGTGTTTACTCGCATCCCAACTTTACAAAAATGCTCTAAAGCTTTTAAATGTTCTTTTAAACTTTAAGTGTCTTGACAATCAAGATGAGGTCATCAACATAGGCAAGAAGTTTCACTACATAATTAGCTAATTGTATTCCCTATCCTTCTATCCTTTCTACCCATTCTTACAATTTGTCAATATAAAGGCCAAATTAAGTAGGTGACAATTGACAATCTTATTTTACTTCAATATCACACCTAAAATAATATTATAGTCCTTTTAGAGTTTTGACTTTCGCCGCCACATGCTCATGAAGTTTGTGTACAATTGCTCTATATTTTGTTGGTACACCAATTTATTCCATTCTTTTCCAAAATTTACTTCTATGTATTGTGTCAAAGGCCTTTGTAAAGTCCACAAAACAACAATAAAATTCTCCTTTTTCATTCTATATCCTCTCTATTAGGTGCCTTAAAGTAATGCAATGATCTATTGTTAAGTATTTTGGTCTGAACCCTACTTTCCCTATTGCCTTCTTTCCTTGATTGTCTATCCATCGACTGATTTTGCTTTTTACTATGCTACCAAACAATTTTGGAAAAAGAGGACTAATCATGATGATGCATTAATTTGAAGGCTTATTGGTGTCTCCATTTTTATGCAATGGTATGAATAGGTTGGTTATCCATTCTAGTGGAAAGTCTCCTTTAATGATTCCATTAAAAATATTTTGGATGTGTGGTGCTAAGATGTCAACCCCTCACTTGAGATGTTCAACTTGCAAACCATCTAGAACCTAAGTTTTAGGTATTACTATTTTCTTAATGATGTCCTTCACATATTTTAGAGGAAAAAGTTCCTCATTTGTATTAATTATAAGAGGTGTATCTTTTTCTTATTTCTCTCATATAATTGCTTAGCATACTTACGTTCACTTATGATATTGTTTTTTGTGTGCCATTTGCTTTGTTGTCGCTCTTTCTAGAATTGTCTTGGATAATGTTTTGCAAGATATATTAACTATTTTTGCTGTGCTCTTATGTATTCTTCCTTTTTGTTTTCACTAGCTATTTTTATATTTAGAGTTTTAAAGTCCTAATTGTCATGAGGCCAAGTTATATATTGTTCTATTCTTTAAGAATAATTAAAGCTATTTAATAGTTATATTATTTGAAATTTTATATTGATATAAGACAAAAAGATAAACATCAAGCAATTTTTATTTGATTGATGCATAGGCATAAGGTATCAAATTTTTGAAAATAATGATTAAAAATATAATTTTTAATATAAAAAAATATCTTTAAAAGTTTATATTTTTAAATCAATTATATAAAATTGAAATGGCTTCTTCCTTATTGCATCATGATCACTTAATTGACACAAGAACATAAAATAACAAAATTTTAAAAATAATAATTAAAAATATAATTTTCAATATAACATAATATATTTATAGGTTTAAATTTTTATATTTTTTATTAATTTATTTTTTCCATCCTAATCACATAATGGTGTTAGAACTTGATAATTATACATATGTCTCTTTCCAAACTTTAAACCCAAGTCTCTTCCATAAAAGTTGAGAACCTTAATTAAACTAATATCATTGTTTATTTTATTTTTTATATTTGAAATATAATTTATTTTTCACAAGGAACCTTTATAAACCCTTTTTAAGGGGAAGCATGAGTTTTTGGAAAGGATCTGATTCCTTGTGCATTGGTTTAATTATTAATTATTCTTTTGGATAGAGAACCTTTTTAAGGGAAAACATGGGTTTTTGGAAAGGGTATTGGTCCCTGTGCAATGGTTTAAATTTAGGTCTCTAGATGAAAACCCAGTTCCTTATGCAGTGGTTTAAACTTTGGTCTCCTAAATGAAAAACCAATCCTTTATGCAGTAATTTAAAATTAGGTCTCTTGGATGAGAACCCAAAAACATACTACTATAGTATCTTAACATAAATTATAAATTTATTTTAAGGTAAAATAAAGTTTTTGAAAAAATCTGATCTATTAAATATTTTGAACTTAAATCTTTTAGATAAAATTAAAAAACATACCACCATAATATTCAAATATTTAATACTAACATTTAAAATATACATGTACCTATCGTTTAGAAAGCTGCTCAAATACTGTAAGAAGGAATAAGAGACAGTGTCATACTTCATTAATGGATTGTCTTATTATCATAGGTATGTCTCATCTTTAAAGCATATTCTGTCAGGGATTCGATAAAAAGGAAGGTAAATAATTCAGCTCTGTCTAGACCAAGCACTTATTGTAGAAATTGTATTCTGTCAGGGATTGGATGAAAAGTAAGGTAAATAATTCAGCTCTGTCTAGACCAAGCACTTATTGTAGAAATTGCATCCAGAGTCGAATGGAACAAAAAGACAATTGTAGTACATGGGACTTGTGGAGGCCTTTTCCTTCAGCTCTCGTTTCAAAGCTGCACACATCCCCAATTCTTGAGCCATCACATCAAGGCCCAAATATTTTTTGTAAGTTTAATACGGGAAATTGGTAAATTTTTTGTTTGATGTAAGTAGGATTATTAATTTCCATTGAATAAGAATTAGTATATAAATATTTTTTTGTTTGATATAAGTATTATTATTAATTTCAATTAAATATGGGACACGGGATAATTAACAATGATTTGATCATCTAAAGAATCAAAGATGAGACTACTATAGTTATTAAGAATCCCTAACTATTTAAAAAATCGAAGATGCTACCATTACACAACATGCTACCATTACACAACATTTAGTTAGCGACCAACATGATTTGATTTTGAACTGTCTAGAGAATAAAAAATGCAGTAACTATAAACCTTAGTTGAAGACTATCCCTGTCTAAAAAATCAAAGATGCGGCCACTATATAAATTTTAGTTGAAGACGAGAATAAAAAATGTGATTACTAAATTTTAGTTGAAGATCATCCCTAAAAATGTAGTTATTATTTAAACCTTTAACTATTTAGAGAATAAAAAATGCAGTCAAAGATGCAGTCATTATTTAAACCTTAGTTGGTCCAGTAATTATATAAACCTTAGTTGTCGATGATCTTTCACTATTTAGAACTTGAAATTTTTTCTAATAAACACTATTAACCAACTTAAAAGATAAGTACATTTCACTCCGGAGCTAACAGTGTATGATGAAATGGCATGAGGGGCCACAGATCTATCTACGCATCCTTTTCTAAAGAGAAACAAACAAAACAATTTGAATTTGTCTTCTGCTTCAAGGATGCATATCCTGATATTCCTTACCTAGAGACACGTAACATAGATTGTAGTTCCTCCAAACGAGGAATTCTTTTCTTCTAGGCTACAAGTAGTCCACGTGAAAATCCATGTCGTCTTCTTCCAAATTCTGGGCGTACGTTGCTATCAAATACTTTCTGTAGAGATTTGGATAAGGCTTAAATCACATCAAACTTTAGTTCTGATCTTGATTTTTCTCCCCATTTCTCTACGATCGTCATGCATGAGATAAACAATACCAACATAATCCAAAAAGATTTTCGTTAAGATCAGTTGTTAGGGATTGAAAGCTTACCAATAGACAATAGTCGAAAAAATAGACCGAGAGCTAATCGAACCGTCGGATCTGTTGCCTTGAGGATAGATTTTAAAGGTGCCAAATGTCTGGCTGCACGTGAAATGGGGCGTATCATAAAATACCTTGCTACAATCACGCGACACAAGTCAACTTGGTGGGCCCCAGATCCTTTAATTTATTGGAAACCGTTTTATTGCCACTGAGAATCATGCCCCTCTTAAGGCAAACAAAGAATTGCAGGAAGAATATTTTGATGTGGAAAATGAGTATGTTCTTAAAAGGTGAATGATAATACTTATGCAAGTTGTAGGGTCTAAAGTCTAAGCTTTCTAAAGAAGAGAAAAAATATAGCATTAGATATAGGTTTGAATTTGATTATCTAATATATAGATAATATCTAAGTTTTATTATAATTTTTGTGGAGGAAAGAAACTAATAATTTGATAAAGTTAACTATGATAGGGGATGTTTTGAAAATATTATTTTACTAAGATGTAAAGTATAGATAATAGAGGAGAAGTTTTGGTATTGTGAAGGTGGTTGTAGAAAAATATCAAGAAAAATGTTGAATTTTAGAATATTTGTATTCACACAAAAAAATTGAAAAATATCTAGAAAATAAAAATCAACAATTCAAACATTTTATGTAAAATAATATAAGTTTTTAGCTATAGCAACTCAATTGAGATAAGAATTGAACTTATTTGTAAACTCTCATGCTCTAAAGAAAAAAATTGTGATTTGTCAAAAGTAAGAAACCCTTGTTTTCTAACAAATAAATAATAAAAATTTCTAACAAATAAAAAATAAAAAACTATATAATAACAATGTAACAGAAGCGAGATCATTTCAATTCTCTTTATATATATTCCCGAGTACAAGCCCTTCTTTTCATATATATATATATATTCCCCGAGTAAAATCCCTTGTTGTCTAAAAAAATACTAATGACGATGTAATAAAGTGATATTATATTGTTTAAAATAGTTATTAATAAATTTTACTTTATACATGTGATTTCATAATTAGGCTTGAAACATATTCGAACCCTAACCCTAATATTTATATTTAAAATGTTTGAATATTAATTATATTCATTTTTTATTTATATATAATATATTTTTTTCAATATTTAAAAAATAAGATTTTAACCTTCATTATCAAGAGTATATTTTTTTTTATCATTTAAGCTCATGCCATTTGATAAATAAATGTTATATTAATCGCTTAAACTCATATCATTTGATAAATAAATGTTAAAATTTATCATTCATGCCATTGGATAAATAAATGTTATATTCATCACTTAAACTCATATCATTTGATAAATAAATGTTAAAATTTATCATTCACGCAATTTGATAAATAAATGTCAAGGTTCACTCATGAAATTAAAACCTTTAAGAAAATTTGTCAATTTTTTTTTGGTAAGTAGATAATTTATATACAAAACAAGTTTTTTAAGAGGATCCCAAAACCTTATAACATGAGAGGCCATAGCCTTTACCATTAGAAGGAACCCCTTGGGCTAATACATTAGGTACCATATGAAAACTTTCCAAAAAAAACATAGTGATGCCCATGAGGGCTACATCAAAACCCTCCCAACAGAGGTCAAAACAACTGAAAAAAAACAAAAAAAAACACATAAGCATCCATTATATAGATCGCTGCCACCAGATGACAAAAAGGATCATGTACTAGGAATCCCCCTTACACATCCGGATCCTCCTGATCCTCCTGGGCCTCACGCCCCTTAAAGCACTTGAGGATCCTCACCATTGCATTGGTAGAGGAGAGGATGTTGGCCGTCATGTCTAACAGGAATTGGAGGGGACAACCCCTCTGCCTCACTCTCAGTGTTAGAGTTGATTAAATGCGACGGAGTCCCTTTCTCCTTCTTCACCTTCTTGAGTCGTAGAGACGACCGGGATGGGGTCGGGGCGTCACTCTGCCCTCTCTTGGCTGGCTTGCTACGTAAAATTCTTTGGAGGGATGCAGGATTAACCACCTCAAGGGGGCTACTTTGGACAGGTCTGGAAGTCCCATCCTCTTGAACAAACATAGGACTACCCAGGGCTTGGGTAGCAATAGGATGGACCGCCTGGGGTAGAGGACGATTCATAGTGACATGGCAAAAGATGGTGCTCATTAACCCCTAGTGGATAGGAGGGTAGGATGACTTCTTGCTCTTTTTGATAGTGAGGCCAAGGGAGTAGACAAGATAGTCGAGAATACAGACCTGCTTGGCATCCCTCAGATGGTTCACAAAACTGATGTGGAAACTACGTAGAGGCTTGTTGGGATCATCACAAGTAACATACTACAGGATAGGGATGATGGCAAGGTTCCAAGGTTCAAGGAGGGCAGAGCGAAGGAGGGTTGACTTATCCTACCCAAGGTTTCATCCTTTATGTAGGAATTGCTCCAATTCCTCTTCCCAATTGTGATGATCGCATCAAATGTTACGACCTACCACCGGCAACCTAGTGACCTCACGTAGAAGCTCAATGGAGATTTTAAAATTTAGCCCCTTCACCACAACTTCGCCCTAGTTCCAGGAGTCCACAAAAGTGCGGGTGATATCTTCGAGCCCTTGGAATTTTTGGAGGAAAGGGAGCAAACCCTTGGCCTTCATAAACATCATGACTTTGTCACACAGGGAAAGCTCAATCGGCTCGACGTAAGGAGAAGCCATGGATTCAGGAAACACATGCCAGGAGCTAGGACAAGGAAGCCAGATGACTCTACACCACACTCCAGGGGACACCTTACACCAAAAAAGACAAAGGCTCACCCAAAACACCACTAGATTAAATAGATTTTCTTTGGATATGAGCCTCACATGTATGTAGGGAGGGCCATCATTACCAAAGATAGTGTTAGATCCAGGGTGGTTGCAAGGATTGATGGTAAGATGGACATGCAATCTTTGAAGGTGTCACATGTTACCGGAGGTAGTGGCGCCTTTGGCAGTTGTGTCTAGAGAGGTGGGCCAGAGCGTCCTCTCAAGGTGGCCTGGGAGAGGGCCAATGGTGATCTTCGCTTGGGCACATCAAGCCCGTCCAAATCTCTGCAAGGGAGATGAAAAAGCACCCACCTATCTTCAAACTCTGCCAAGTATGAGGGACAAGATTGGGGATCTGTTGGACCACCTTTCGAGGGCCTTTGGGAAAGGAATGTTCTCGTTATGCCTACCATGAAACATCATGACATATGTGCCAATTGGACCTGGCGACGCAGGTGTCGTGGCTCTCCCCGAGCCCGTTCACCTAGGCTCGATCCTTTCATCACACTTATGTGGAGACATTGATAGTATCCTGGCTGGCGATCTTCTCAATGTCTGTTGGAAAATGCTGACTCCACACCACAAGACATGTGGTCTTTAAACCTTTGTTTGCTAAGTGGTCAGCTAGACCATTTCCCTCCCTGTTGGTATGCTTGATCTAGACCTGGTTCCTCAGAAGTATGATGCTCCTAGCCTAAGTGATGATATTGTAAACCTTCCATGCTGGATCCTTGGAAGTTGTCATGTAGTTGATGATGTTCAAAGAGTCCCCTTCAACAACCAAGGGATGAGGATCCTCCATCATGAGCTTGAGTCCTCTCAACAGTCGTCTAGCCTCTATGACACGATTGGTTTGATGCCCCAAATTTTCACAAAAATCCATAACAAGCTTTCCATTGTGATCTTGAACTGACCCCCTCGCAACGACTGCCCTTGGGTTGCCACGAGATGCCCGATAAAAATTTAGCTTCAACCACCTATGAGGAGGCATGACCCACCTGACATTCTTCTTGGAGACCCGTGGATCCTCCCGCTCCTTACTCTCCCCGGATAGCTTCAAGGATTTGAACAATCCTTCTTCGAACACATGTTTGGGCCAAGGGCTAGGGATAAGCTTGGCATTCTCAATGGCAAAGGAGATGGCCCTATGAGCAACTGAGGGAGGATCCCTAAGGGGTGACCGAAGACCCGACCATTGCGTTCCAACCATACCTACCACATAAAGTGGTGGAAGCAAGCATTCCACAAGAAATAGAGCTTAGGGTTTTTAAAAGGATTGACCCATTGGAAGAAGGCCTCCTTGATGGTCTTTGCGAAAACCCATTGGCTATAGAAGGTGGAGAGGATGGCGACAAGGACTAACCCAGTGTAGCCGCAGTGCAGGAAGAGATGGTCATAGGACTCACAGGCAAACTCGCACAAGTAGCATCTATTGGCCAAAACAAACCCCCTCTTGTGAATATTGTCAATAGTGAGGGTTTTGTTCTGAAAAAAAATCCAAGAAAATAAATTTACCTTTGGGATCACTCCTTTCCTCTAGAACACATTGTAAGAAAATTTTGAATTTAACCCTTTGCACTAAAAACCATAGGTAGATTTGATAGAGAAACCCCTGTCATAGGTCTCCCTCCATATCAATATGTTCGGTCCTCTGCTAGTGGGGATGATGATGTCCTTGAGGATGGAGGACAGGAAGTCGACCTCCATATCTAGCCCTTTTGTGTTGATGACTTTCCATTGTAGGGAGCCATTTCTCCAGTCAATGAAATTGGTCACCTTCTGCCCAACATTGTTATCCAGGAAACTTTTAAGTTGAACTAGCCTGGTCTGTTCTGACAGAGGATCCTCTATGGCCCACCTGTCCTTCCAAAAATATATACTTTGACCATCCCCAAGGATCCACCTGATGTCGTTTTGGATCAACTGTCTAGATTTGCCAATGGCTTTCCAAAAAGTTGACCCCCCGATGGGAATTCCACTCTCAAGAAGGGGAGTGTTGTTGAGGTATTTCCTCCTAAAAATCCTAACCCATTCAACCGGTTCTTTTACTAGGATCCTCCAAGTGTGTTTGGCAATGAGAGCTAGGTTCATCATGGCCATTCTTCTAAGCCCTAATCCACATTGCTTTTTACTTCTGAACACTTTGTCTGAGGCTACCAGAGGAATCCTGGACTTATCTTCATTGCCTGACCAAAGGAAATTCCGTTGAGCCTGCTCTATCTTGAGAAGAACTAAGGCAGGCAATCTGAAAACAAACATGAAGAAGGTCGAAATCCCTTGGAGGCATGCCATGGTGTATCGCTCCAAATTTTTTGTACCCTTACCTTCAGGCTATAGGATCCGTGCCTGGAAGGGGGATGTGAAAAGGATGGGACAATACCTCGGACTGAGAGGCCCTTTGAAGGTCCCGCCTCTTGGGGGAGGTGTATAAGGGTGAATTTTCGACGGATGGTGGGTTCACCAGGAAACTTTTGAATGGTAGTTTCCATGCCTAGGTTGATAGTGTGTTTGATGTGTTCATTTTTATGCTTGATCATTCAACTCCTAGGTTTGGCCAAATGAATCTAAGCTAAGCTATATGAAATGTTGATTATATGAATACAGAAAACATATTTAAATAGAAAATACAGAGAACAAGCTGGATGAGAAAAACCATACCTAATTTCGGATGTTTGATGGAGGTTCTAATTTTTGAAGTAGTCCAGATCGTCTAGAATTTGACAGGATCGTCCCTGATCTACTGATCTAACAAGATCGTCTCTAATCTGACAAGATCGTCTCTAATATGATGAAATCATCTCTAATGTCAGAGACCTGCAACTACAGAAATGGATACCAAGAACAAAAAATACAATTGCAAAAGCAAGGAAAAATGATAGAAATGAAAGTATGAATGTTAGAATGACAACTTTAGATAACAAATTAAGTAAAATGTATTGTTTTAATGACAAACTTTGACTCTATCATGCATCTATGCTACGTGAGGTGAACTCCAAGATGCAAAGTAGAAATAAATCTAACTAATGCAAAGCAAAACAATAGATAATGGACAGAGAACGCAAACTCAGGGCATGGATTTGCCCCCAACGTTGGCTGCAGTTGAAATCATCTACAAAATACATAATCGTCTTGAATTGTGGCATGATCGTCCATGCTCATACAGGATCATCTGTGACGATCTGAGCTTGCTTCGACTGAAGAATGACAAAGTTCCTACAAGAAAATTTGAAAAGGGACAAAGGCAAACGGTAGTCTAAGACATTCTAATGCATGTAAAACTCGAAGTGCAATAAAATTCAGCCAGGGGAATGTTAAGGGGGGAAGCCTAAGATTAAATAGGCATAGGAAGGAGGTTGGGAGGTTGGAGATTATCCCATTTTGGGAGATCTCCAACGGGGGAGGTCTCTAACTATGCAGACACGCTTTTGCCTCGGTTAGAGACACCGTTAAAACAGAAGCTAATTATGAACAAATCAGTTTTGGGACAAAATCGTCTGGATGTTCTTATCCAAATGAATTTGTTCAATCTGAGGTGATATCGTCTGATCGGCGACGATATCGTCCAACGGTCACAACAAATCCTAAAAATGGCATGGAAAATGAAAAAAGCCGTTTAACAGGCAGTTTGGGGTTAAAATTTGAATTTTGAATTATTACCAAGGTAATTTTAATTTTTTGCTAAGGTTTACTGCGCCAATTTTAGGGTGCTACACATGGTAAGGGTTGCCTTGGCGGCTTGGGACAGGAGCTTGCCTGTCCACGATGCCAACATTTTGTGGATCCTTTCAATCACCATATTCCATATCCCTTCATTTGCACGCCCATATAATAGAGGGAGACCAAGATAGGTAGTGGGAAGGTAGTCAATAGAGAAGCCCAGGATCCTTGCAATCTGAACTTGACGCCTGGTCGGGGTGTTGATGAAAAATATATTGCTTTTGATGTAATTTACTTTTTTGCTGGTAGCCTTCTCATAGAGTCCAAGGATTCATTTGATAAATTTAGCTTGAGCTACTAATGTAATGGTGGATAGAAGTGTGTCATCCACAAACTGCTGATGGGTGATCGCATCAATCTATGAGGCAGGGACGATACTTGTCACCTTCTTCTGACATTGGCCGTCCTTGAGAGATCTTCCCAATGCTTCTACAAGGATAATGAAAAGGATGGGGGGTAGAGGATCCCCTTGGCATAAACCTCTTGAGCTCTGAAGAACCTGATGGGAGAGCCATTAACTAGGACCAAGAACCAGGGAGAGGAAATGCAACCCTGGATGAGATCAACCCATAGGGGATGAAATTTGAACTTGAGAAGGATATTCTAAAGGAAACATATTTCAACCCTATCGAAGGCTTTGTTCATATCCAACTTAAGAAATAGGGCAACGTTCTTAGACATTAAGGCCGAATGCAAGGTTTCATGGATCGAGATGACCCCATCCAGGATGTTCCTCCATTTTATCGAGCTACCTTAGGATTGATCAATGATGACGGTAAGTATGGCCTTCAACATTTTGGCCATAATCTTGGTCAAAAATTTGTATATGACATTGCATAAACTAATGGGACTATAATCAGAGATGGATTTGCAAGCAGAGACTTTCGAGATGAGGGCCAAGAAAGTGGAATTGAAGCTAAGGGACAACTTTAGTTTCCTAAATTTCTCTAATAGCCTTACATACATCATTCCCCACTACATACCACATATTTTAGAATAACCTTGGAGAGAAACCATCCGGTCCAGGGGCTTTATCGGGTTGCATTGAAAACAAGGCATCTTTAACTTCATCACGGGTGAAGGGATCCACCAGTTTGGAGTTCAAGTCCTAAGGAACGATGCATGGGATATTAGCAAGAAGAGTATCCTGAGCTTGATTGTCACCCCCTGAGGCACTTACCAGAGGTTCTAGAAGAAAGACACTGCTTCGATCTTGATCTCCACAACGTCAGTGGAAGATGATCCGTTGCTGCACATGATCTCCCTGATCTTGTTGGATGCCTTATGCTGCATGGTGGAGGAATGAAAGAACCTTGTATTGGAATCGCCTTCCTTGACCCATAGGTCTCTTGAATTTTGCCTCCATAAGGTTTCCTCTCTAGCCAAGATATTATGGAATTCTGCTAGGAGGTTCATTTCCTCCTCCTTAGTGGGGCTGTTGTGATCCCCTGCTTCGATTCTCCTTTCCATATCCTAAATTTTCTCAGTAATAGCCTTATTATTGGCAAAAAGGTTACCAAAGACCTCCCTATTCCATATTTTTAGGTTTTCTTTAACCATCTTCAGATTCTAAGCCAACTGAGAAGTGGCAAACCCTCTGACATTTTGATTCCACCAAGAGGACACTTGATTTTTGAAATCCTTGTGTTGGGTTCACATGGCTTCAAAATGAAAAGAAGTTTTGAAGGAGGGAGGCCTACCAGATTCAAGGAGGATGGGATTGTCATTTGATTTGATCTGAGGTAAAGCCAACAGAGTGGTATCGCCAAACCATGGTATAGCTTCTTAAGAAATTAGGAACCTATTCAACTTCACCTGGATGAGTCTGCTATAAATCCTCCTATTACTCCAAGTAAAAGAGGATCCTTTGAGCTGAACATCCATGAGATCATTGGTATTGACAAACCCTCTGAAATACTCCATGCTTATGGTAGAAGAGTCATTGCCTCCTTTCTTTTCAGATGGATGCAAAGGACTGTTGAAACCCCCTGCTAAGATTGAAGGAAAAGTGTTAAAGGTGGTCCTCATTTGAGTTACTATTTCCCACATTGCGATCCGCTCAATGGGTGAGTTTGGGGCGTAAATATTTGATAGAATCTAAGATTGCTTACTGGTCTTGGAATGAAACAAAATGTTTAGGATCCTGTTCGAGGATGATAGAAGCCTTCCTTCGACCAGGGTAGGGTCCCAAAGACACATAAGCACCCTCGACGTGCCTTGAGCAGGACTGATAAGACAATCTCCATTGGCCCAAATGGCCTTGGTAGCCTTTAGAGAATAGAAATTGTTGATTTTGGTTTCTTGCATAATGAATATGGAAGGATTGATCCTTTTCCTTAGGTTAGCCACCAACATCTGCTTGGTTGCCTCATTTAGGCCCCTCACGTTCCATGAGAGGACCTTCATCTCAAGGGTTTAGGGTTTTTCCTACCTCCCTTCACCAGTTGGAAGGGGTTTTTGGTTCCTTTCTTATCGTTGTCGGACTCGTCGAAGAAGAGCGTCGACTGGGTCCCATTTGTGATATCCTCTACTGTTTCCTTATTTCTTTTCTCATTGTTAGAGGCTCTCCCTATTTTCCTTTCACTACCATAATCTATTGCCTGTTTCCTACTCCTGGTGTTCTTGGGGCTAATCCTTCCCAAGAGATATGTGCCTTATTTTTTAGATGAAGGAGAAGGGGGTGCCTCTCCCCTATTCGAGAAATTTGGGGATTTTCTATTGCTTTCCAGGTACTCATCCATATAAGAATTTGGAAAAATAATTTTGGGAGGGGGTTGTACCTGGGCCGTTGGATCCTCTATGTTAGGACTATTGAGGACTGGAGATTTTGGAAGCACCTCCTACTCCTTTTTTCCTAGTATGGATCCTTCTCCTTGCTCACTAGTTTGCTTACCTTGTTCTAGAGTGGAACTTTGGCTAGCCTCCTGAGGTCCTCAATGAGCAGTATTACACATGATGTATTTCAGGCCTACCAGCGGTTCCTTGTTGAGAGGGGGGATACCCTGGTTCCTCTGCATGCCCTTGGTTGGACCTGCCACCTTTTGGTTTTGGGTCCTCAAGCCAGGGCAATGATTTAGTAGATGACCTTGGGTGCAACAGTGAGTACAAAAGGCAGGCTTGTTTTCATACTCGATTGGCTGCGTCCTAACCATGTGGGACCCTCTGTACAAGTTGATGAAGGAGGGTAGCTCTATTTACAAGTTAGCAAAGACACAAAAGAGAGCATGGACCATCTTGGATCATACTTTGGTGGAAGGATCAATGGAAATGAGCTCACCTATGGAGCGGGCTATCCCTCAAATGACATCCTCATGCCATAACTGGAAAGGGAGGTTTGACAACCTAACCCATAGAGGAGTTACATTTATGTTTTGAGTTTCAGGGTTAAAATCATCCCCCCACTTTCGAAGAAATAGGCTCCTACGTCCGAGGAACCAGGGTCCCCAAGCTAAGATTTTGCAGTAGTCCTCCTGAGTATTGAGTATGATGGCAAAAAAACCTCGAGAGAGAGCAACGATTTCCATGTTTCCACTGGTTTTCCACTTGGAAAATACCCATTTTTGGATGGTCTCCATGTCTAGTCTCCCTCCTACAAACTTGCTAATCAGAGTGAAACGCTCAAGCTCCATGTAGCTATCCATTAGGTCTTCAGGGATAACAAGGTTTGTTACACAAGGAAGCAGTTCCTGGGAGGGTTTCTTTATTGAGGATCCTGGCCTCAGGACCTGAGCATAGGACCCTTTTTAGTTTAGGTTTAGCCCACCCTTTTGTCCCTCCTTGTTAGGAGGGTCTTTTCCATGCCTGTTCGACCCATCCGCTTGGGTCCCTAATGCATTAGCCACTGCCCCATCAACCGTGCCATGAATGGTCCCTCTGAGACTCTCGCCTGACCGTCCTGAATCGTATCCTCTCGATCGCTCTCCATCCGTCGCTCGATTGCTACCTTTTTCGCTCTCCATCTGTATCACAATTCAAAATTTTTCAATTTTAACAAAGATGAAAAAATGACCTTAAAAATAAAGTCAAGCTGGTATTCTATTTTACAAAGATGAAAGAATGACCTTAAAAATAAAGTCAATATGGTATTCTATTAAAATTAATGAAACTAATGACCATAGAAATAAATTCTTTGACATTTTGAAAAATAGTCTTTGAAAATTAAAAAACACATAAATATAACCTAAAGTAAAACTTTAATAAAAATTGTTGAAATATATTAATTTAATTGGTTGATATGGTTTAATAAAATATTGAAAAAACCATCAATTTAATTGGTTATCAAAGGAGCGTTTTATTATATGTGTGTGATGCAAGAGCATCTACCAAGTGGATCCAAAGATGACAGTTGGGACCAACCATCCGGTAATCACCTCCCCACATGCATAAATTAAAACCTTTACTACTTAGAAAACAAGGAGACATACCCTAGAAAAGAGAGTGGTATGTATGAGGAGAGAAGAAAAGGATTCATGAACTTATAGAAGGAAGTGAAATAGACATACCAACAAATGAAAGAAGAGAAGACAAAGTTGAAGAGGTGAACAACGAAATTAAAATATAAATAAATAGGAAAGAAATCTAATGGCAAATGTGTAACAACTCATCAAAACCCACTATATATATATATAATTTCATAAATAAGCTTCACAAAAATCTTTCAATATATTCAAATATCAAAAGACATAACCACATTTTGAGATATTGTTGCTATAGAAAACACTCAAGTAGACAAGAGTGGTCAACATCCTGTACTTCTAGGGTTCACATTTCTAAACCTCAATATTTAGAAATGATGCCAATAGTGGTTCCCCACATTTCTTGCATCATTATTGGATATAAGACAATTTGAACACAATGTAGAAATGATATCTTTAAGTTAAATTTATAAAAAGAGGATGTTGTTTCTCTAACCATACATAAGTTCATCTATGTAGGATTATTGGCGTGGTGCCTTAGTGCTTAGTTATTATACCTTTGTGACTAACTAAGGCTATTATCACTCACTTGGTAATAAGCATGACCACTTGATCCTCACCATTCAAGGTGTCATCACTATATCATCATGTAGATGATTTTTAGACCTCATTATTAAGAATAAGTCTAGAAATCATTGCTTAGGACTTTCCAAAAGTCTTACCACTTTGGGTACACCCAAGCCTCATCGTTCAAGGTGTTTCATTCACAACCAACTAGGTATTACCTCATCGAAACTCCTCCTAGGATGTAGGATTCATCTTATTTAAAGGTTCTAACATGGCTACTAAGTTTATGCCCTCCAAGGATACTCTTTCAACCCATGAGTGTAACAATTATGAAAACAACAACTCTCTCAAAAAAGAAAAGAAAATTTTAAATTTAAACATCATAACATAATACTAAAAATTTAACAAATCAAATGCTTTTTATAATTTTAGAAATTTTCTTTTCCTTTATATCAATAATTAAATAATATCCAAGAGGAACAATTATAACCCATAATTAAATATTTACTACACCATTATGTTAGATTTTTATGCTTAATACTTAAGATAAAATAACCACACGATCTAAAATAAAGTTGCAATATGAAATATAAGATAATGACAATATTCTAAACATATAAAACTCATAAATAACTTTTGCAATAACTCATAAAATTACCATTAACAAATGCTTATAAAAATTGTATTTTGATATAGAATAAAGATCTCAAATACACCATACTTCCACACACTCTCATTCTACACATTGTCTTACACACACAACCACATATATAATGGAATGTGACTCTTCATATGGAGTACTCTAGGCCTTCACTCTTCTTGAGACTCTTCACTTTCCTACTCTATGGAATTATGTACACATAGACTATTATGCACATTTACATTATTGAATACTTTGCACATTCTAATAATACTTGTGCATTTATTACATTGCATAAAGTAAATACTCACACTCTAATCTAAGACACTCTTAATCTAGAAATGTACCCAAGTTGGTACATTAGCATGAACCAAATAATGTAATATACTCCCATATGTTATATTATTTGGTTATTGAAGATTTTATTCTTTAATATGATCTTCTTCTTTTGTCTTTAATCTATCTCTTTAAGATCAATATCTAGACTTGTGCTAAAATATTCTTGTTTAACCTTTCTGATGTGAATTATTCTATTCCTTTTTCTTCGCTTTTGTATCTTCATTTGTGATAAACATGATGATCCACATTCTAGACTTTGTGTTAGAAAATCATCCCAAGGACTCTTCAAATAAGTATCATCTTTAACTTTAGTCTTCATTTTGTATTTCTTGATCTGTTTTCTCTTCTTATTTTTCTTTCTTCTTTGTTTTTACAACTTTACTCATGATATATCTTCAATACAATGAGTTAGTGCATCATCACAATAGTATTGAATAGAATTCAGTACTTCATTGCTAGTATGTTCATCTTTCTTTTGTTTCATCCCTTGAAATAATTCAAAAATAATTAATGATAGATAAATCATCAAACATTATTTTGAAGAAAGCATAACTATGTTTTGAGCATTCCACCAAGTCTTGAAAAGTACTTCATGAAGATAACCAATCAATGTCATAAAATTCTCTTCTTTTGATTCCTTGAGAAACAAAGAAAATATTTCTTTTAATCTAGTAGGAAAATATTTGCATCCATAGAAAGTATCTATTAATTTTTGTGAATAAAACTTCAGCTCATGAAATAGCTCTTAATTATTTTCGTTAAATACATTTTTAACAATTTCATCCATAGTTATTCTGATATAATCTTCCTTGTAGTTCCCTAGTATTAAAAAGACAATTTTTGATAAAAAATTTAAATCTCTAAAACTTTGAGGTTGACTACCTTATGTATCCCTAGTTTTGAATGCAATATAAAAGCTTTTATGTTATAACCTTATATCTCCAAATTTTGAATATTTTGATAAACTTTGATGCAATTTTTCTAACTCCTAAATTTTGAGTTGAATGTGAGTAGATTAAATACTATTTTCAATTCTTCAAATCTTGTAGTATACCTTGTATTTCATAATGTTTGGATAATGATCAAACAATAGTTTTGACAAAGGTTTCAATTCTTCAAATCTCTAAGTTGAATTCCTTTTATCTCTCAAATTTCAAAAATATAATTTATCAATTCTAAATTTCACAATCCTATGTTGATGTTGAATTCCTTATAACTCTAAATTCAAAAATTTAGAAATCTAGTAAGAGGATATTTGAAAATTTTATATTTATAATTTGATGTAGGAAACCTTATTTCTCCACAATTCAAAATATTTGCAAATATTAAAAATGCTTCACAAAATTCAATAATTCAATTTATAAAACTTCCACAAAAATTGAAATTGAATTCCTAAAAAATTCTTAAAAAATATTTCAAGGCTTCTCAAGATTTTCCAAAAATGAATAATAAAGTGTCTAAGGTTTCAAATTTCACTTTTATATCTTATCTCTTCAATAATTAAGCAAATAGATTAGTTTCTCTTCAACCTTAGAAAAATAATAACATTATCCAACCTTAAAACTCCTAAATGTTGAGCAAATAATCAAATTGTAAATGAATTGATCTACCTCCCACTTGAGGCATGAAAATAACCAGTCAAAGGTATTTTAATTTCCCTAAAATGGTATTGCTCAATAAAAAAATTACTCCTCTCTATTGCACATATGGAAATTGTATCCACTCTGCCATGATTAGACCTGAGATTCGATGAAGGTGTGTTGGTGTTCTCTCTTTTTTATCATTTGACTCACCAATGCATTTAATGGCTATTGTGAAATGCCTTAATTTCATTCAATACTTTTTGGAGCTTTTTGTGCATGATGTCAAATGGCATACAACTTATTTTTATGTTCCAAATATTTTCTACATTCTTCTTCCTACATAACACTTGGAAGTGATGAATTTGGAATGTTATTCTATCTTGGTTGATGTCGTTATTTCTTCCTAGTGTTATTCTTCCTTGCTTGATGGCATTATGGCATTATTATTCCTTATTAGTGGTTGAATTTATTTTTTATACTTTAACTCGCCCTAATAATGCTTTGACTCCTTGATACTTGGATTTTTGACATCCATAAACTATCCTTTTAGTTTCTCATTCTCCAAAATTCGTAGATTGCGCTTGTGCTCCTTGGAATGGATCTAATGGTGGTTGTTACACTTGCTTATCTTTCTCAACATGGTGGTACCTCCTTCTACTTTTAGTGGTTGCTCCTCTCATGATGGTTCTCCTCATTTCAATGTGGTGGCTCTTCCATTCAACACAATGGCTCCTCCTTCCTTGCAAGGTGGTCTGCTATCAAACTTGATGGCTTTTGTATGCTTGCCCTCATGTGCTATGGCTGCAACTCTACCTTGTTGGTCTTATGCTGGGTCTAATTCAAATTATCTTACTTTTCTTCAACTTCTAACTTACTTGTCCTCCTCCTTTCTTGTTATCTTCAAACTTGGTGGTTCCTCCACACACTTAATGATTTATCCTTATATTCTCTTCTCCATTCAAGACTGCAACTTGCTTGCTTTGTTCCTTATACTATCTTGCTACCTTTTCAATATAGTAACTAGCTTATTATTCTCTTATTCTCTTATTGTTATTTTTGTAGATTTTATGCAAGTTCAATGGTGA
The DNA here is from genome assembly GCA_028583015.1 of Wollemia nobilis. Taxonomy (NCBI): domain Eukaryota; kingdom Viridiplantae; phylum Streptophyta; class Pinopsida; order Araucariales; family Araucariaceae; genus Wollemia; species Wollemia nobilis. Next base: position 8,529,904 of record JAQPPZ010002170.1, on the reverse strand, counting down.
TAGCAAGATTTGAATTTTAGCTTCAGTTAGAACTTTAGCTTATCCTTTTTACTATTCTTTAATAATGATAATGATGCTCATAACACTTGAAATAAACACTCTCCTTCAATGCTTAAACAAGGAAACTATAAACACTTATTTGTAAAATTTTCCTTGGATTATAAAAGTAGGATATAAATTAATTTTTACTTCTCCTTATTACTCCTTTTCAACCAATACTTCACTTTTTGTTATGTTTTGTAGATTCTAGGATGATAATGATACCTCCTTCATTGGCTTGGAGACACTTAGCTTAGACTATATTGCTTGCTTTAATAACTCTAATATGGTGCTTTCAAAAAACTTTATAATAAGCTAATTTGAATACTTGAATAATGAAATTTTATAGCACCAATATTACAAATGTCTTTGGCCTCATTCTGAAGCTTACCTCCTTGGTGATTTGATTCACCTTTTTACTGTCTCAATTTTACAAATTTTGTAGCTCCACTTCCTTTTAATTTGCTACCCCAAATTCAATTTCTACCTTCTTCAAACTATGTTGTTTGAAACTTTTCTTTCTTATTACCAAATAGCTATTACAATATGTTGAAATTTTGAGCCTTTCTTCCTCTTCAAATGCTATTTGAAATCAACCTTATTTATCTTAAACTTCTCTAATTTTTGTAGATCCAAATACTGCCTTCTTGTTGTTCAAAATTCTTCAATTTGTAACTTTAATTGCTGCCAAATATTCCTTCGCTTTGCTACCCAAAGCTCTCTCAAATCTGCCCTAAAATTATTCAAATCGCAGATCTACTATCTCCCTCTAATGCTGCCCAAATTTGTAGCTCAAATATCTTAAATTGCTGCTCACAAAATCTCATCTTCCCTCCTATATTTTGTGTCCAAAAGTAGTCTCTAACTCCTCAAATCCACTACCTTATTTTTCTATCAAGCCTTCCTTCAATTGGTTGTTCAAGGACACTTCAAAATATACCAAAATCTTCTTCAATCCACTCTATGTTACCTTCAATGTTCTATCTTGTGACCCTTCAAATTCTGTCACAAAAAACAACTTCTCCTCCACAAATCAGCCTTAAAATTCTTAATGGTTGTTTTCAAATTTCTCAAATCACTGGTCTCTTCTACCTCCTTTATTCTCCTTATCTCTCATTGAATTGTATCTTCTAATTTGGTCTATTTTGCTGGCCTAATGTTCAAAAATATCAACGTCTTAAAGTATTCAAAATATACCTTCTCAAAATTTGACAAACTTCTTGTCAAATCCTTCCTCCTTGAATCAGTTTCACAAATCCTTTTTGGCTTGTTTTTGAATGACAATAATTTTTCCAAATTTGATGTGACTACCTCTTTTCAATAGCTTCTTCTTCTTACAATATTCTACCACAAACTTTCTTCAAATATTCTCCAATGACCACTTCTTCAATTTCTTAATAGGGCTTCTCTAGCATTCTTCTTTCTCCTTCCAAATTTGCTTTAGACCTATTCTCTTGGGTCTTCAAATTCTACAAATCTTCAATTGGACCTTTTATTAGTCCTCCTCTATCTTATTTCTCAAATGCTTTATCTCTTGTTTCAAATATTCAATGGGGATATCTTCTTTGGGTCTACTCAATCTTCAATCTTCAATCTCCAATGGGACCTCTTTCTTGGACCTCCTTAATCTTCAATGTCTACTCTTTTGCTACAACTAAAAAAAAAATCCTTGCATGACAAAATAATATAGAATTTTAGACAATCAAAGGTGAAATTCTTCTCTATATATTGTAGGAAGATTCTCAACTTTTGAAAATTAATTTTTTGCAACATGAACTTAGATAGTAGCAATCAAATACATCCAAATTTCCAAAAATTTGATATCAACAAATTTCACTAGTTATTCTCAAAAGTAGTGGAAAGAAAACTATGATGAGTCCTAGTCTTCATGAGTTTTCCTTCAACCCTATGGAAAGACTCTAGCCAAATAGCAATATAGAATATTCTTCTATCTATCAAAATTTTCAATAGGACTTCCTTATTGGCTCTCTTAATATTATCAATGTCAAGGTCTATCTTCAAGACTTATAAATTTTCTTCTATTCTGAATTTTATCTTGGAATAGGTAAATTAAATCTCCAATTTTCACTAGTTTTCCTTCAACACAATAAAAATACTATATTCCATGGTTTTCTTTTTTCAAAGGTAATTTCTTCAACTTCATTGGTTTATCTTTAAATGATGGAAATATTATTTGTAACTTTATAAAAAACCTAGGTTTGAGGTGTAGACCAATGAAGAACACAAGCTTATACTGAGAGGGGGTGAACAGTATAAGACCACTTTTTACTTTTCTTTCCAAATCAATATTAAGCAATGTGTAGATAGCAATATCAATAGCAGTAATCAAAGCAATGCACAAATCACCACACACAATAGAGACACCACAATTTACGTGGTTCACCCAATGTGGGCTACTCCACGGAGAAAATATTTCACTAAAATTTTCTCAATCAATCTCTTGGGAATCCTTCCCAATTACAATGTTTATGGACCTCTATCCAAAGGAGACACCAATCCCCTAAATCAAGTTCGTGGATCTCTATCCATAGGAGAACTCCTTCTCCTCTGCTCTGGTTGGTGATCCTCTAGAAGACTACTACCTCCACTACACTGGCTTGTGGATCTCTCTCCACTGAAGACTCTTGTCCCCACTCAGAAGACCTATCCTCACTACCCTGGCTGATGGATCTCTATCCACTGGAGACCTCTGTCCTCTCTGCTCTGTCACCTCCAAAGCTCTATCTCAAATCTGCACTAAACACAGTCCTTCGGTCTAGCACAAATCTGCTCAACAAGTCCACATAGAACTTGCTCAAATATGCTCAACAAGTCCACATAGAACTTGCTCAAATCTGCTCAACAAGTCCACATAGAACTTGCTCAAATCTGCTCAACAAGTCCACATAGAACTTGCTCAAATCTGCTCAACAAGTCCACAAAGAACTTGCTCAAATCTGCTCAACAAGTCCACATAGAACTTGCTCAAATCTGCTCAACAAGTCCACACAGAACTTGCTCAAATCTGCTCAACAAGTTCACATAGAACTTGCTCAAATCTGCTCAACAAGTCCACATAGAACTTGTTCAAATCTGCTCAATAAGTCAAAAGCTTCACTATAATTAAAGCTCACTCACGAACTTGTCCAATCTCATAGAAACATAAAGAGAATTGTTAGAGACTCAATATGTTCTACACTCAATGCTCAATCACTTTCTTAACTCAATTCAGAATATAGAATAGTTTGTTTTATGGAACTTGAACAATCACTTCACACACCCACTTGACTAGGCTCAATCAACTCTACTCAACCAATTACTCAAGAAACAACCCTTGCTCACAAACCCTAGTCCAAGCATGTAAACACCAACTCAAAATATTTCCAATAATGCTCAACCACAAATCTCACATAACAATGATACTCATGTTCTTTTCAAACCCTAGTTCAAGTTCTTTGCACAACCAATGTCTTCAACAACAATGCTTATACATCAATCTTCACATAACAATGATACTCATGTTCTTTTGCACAATACTAACTCAAGTTCTTCACACAACCAATGGCTTCAACAACAATGCTTATACATCAATCTTCACATAACAATGATACTCATGTTCTTTTGCACAATACTAACTCAAGTTCTTCACACAACCAATGGCTTCAACAACAATGCTTATAAAACAAGGTTTTAACAACAACTCTTTATTCCAGAAAACCTTGAAGCATGAACTCAACACTCTTGAAAAGGAAACCCTAATCAAGTCCTTTTCACTCCAAACTTATTTTTAGAAAACCAATCAATCAACTCAACTAAGGAAGAATTTGCCCATACCTTTTTGCTTGACAAGGTGTAGATCTCACAAATCTGTCACACTCACAATTACTTCTTTGCCAATCTCAATAAGGGTTAGAAGATAATAATTTCCTCAACACAACACAATACAAAATGATATCAAACAAAATACACCTTATCACTCCAACTTTAAAATAATATCCAATACCCTCATAATAATCTCTTTGGCAAAAATCCTTTTACAAATAAAATCAACACTCACTAAAATTCAAAACCTCTTATTACCTTATTACTCCAACTTAAAAAGAATATATCCTCTTTTATAAATCACAATTCAACACATAACAATTTTCTATTCACTCCTTATTTCTCCTAACCACTAATTTTATTGCCTAACTAAAAACCTTTTAAAAACCCCTTATAACTCCTAATAAAGGCTTTAATTAAAACTTTAGGCAATAAAAATTATTTTAAAAAATTACCTTTGCCTCTCAACGGGTTTCGAACCCTTGACCTTTGCCTCCGTGAATGCCCTAGCCATGGGCTCCTCAACCACGTGCGCTCAACGCACGTTGAGAGCTAAAAAGCTCTTTGCGCACTATATTCCTCCTGGCGCCTTAAACGACAAACATGAAAACTCAAACCTTTCCCTTTGCGCACGCACTCCTCGAGATTCGAACGTAGGTTCATCTCCCCACAAACGCCTTAGCAAAAACATGCACTACCAATGGACCACCATGTCCAACTTGTCTTGGGCACCAACCTTACTCCGCTATAACCCTTGCACATAAGACGAAAAGTCATTCGTCTTCTTCCTCACCCGAAACTTTGAATCACACATGCAATTTACTTTGTCGCATTAATTAAATTCGATGAGGGATAATTTGCAAGGTCTTTTGGCCTCCCTTTTATACATGAAGTTGCCATTGTCTTCAAACGTCGACGCTCCAAATTTTTTGATGACGTCAGCACATTTAACCTTTGTAATTTATAAATGATTTAAATTCCAAGGAATTTAAATTTTATAAATTATAATTATAACCTTTGGCTTTTAAGGCCTTCTCTTATTGCACAACTTTGTATTGATGATATTTATTTATAAAATTTAAATTCCTTTTGAATTTAAATATTTTATAAAATAAATATTAGACCTCCTTTGAACTTTGCAATAGGCCTCCTTGGGTATTTATGAAAACCCTTTTTAACTTATGCTCTCATATAATATTAAAATATTATGGAGCCCTTTTGCCTTTAACTTTTTGTTGAAGCTTCTTCTTGGATATTAGTGACACCTTTGATGACTTTATTTCTTGTCGAATTCCTTGACATTAATGATGACTTCATTTGGTGACATCAATGACAACTTTTGACTTAGGGACTCAAAATGTCCAACAATCTCCCCCTTTGTCATTGATGGCAACCCAACTTCTTTTTACCGAAAACTTGACCTTTCTTTTATTCTGCTCCCCCTGGGACATTGCTCCCCCTGGCTCAAAGCTCTCTCAATTATCAAGTCTCTCCCCCTTACTCAAATCTCTCCCCCTTTGACATCAATGGCAAAGGGTCACCTTTGGGGCTCGGGGCTAAGGATGAGCCTCTTAGCTTAGCCCCTCCCCCACCTTCTATTGAGGTGGTTAATTTTGGGGTGGGAGTATTTCTACTCCTAGAAGGCATTGTTCTTTGCCTTTATCCTCTTCTCTTCTTTTCTGAGTTTTCTGATTCCTCTGACTGTTTCTATCCATGTCCATGTTCCTGTCCATGTCAGCATTCCTGTTCCTATTCCTATTCCTATTCATATCCATGTTTTTGTTCCTATTCATGTTCCTATTCTGTTCATATCCATGTTCTGTTCTTGTTCACATTCATGTTCCTATTCCTGTTCATACCTATTTTTGGAATATCTGCTCTACACCACTTTGTTGTGTGACCATCATTATTGCACTTATAACACTTAATGTTATTATTCCTTGGAGGTGCAAATGTCTTAGGATTTCTTCTAGTGAAGCCATATCCTCTTCTGTCATGAACCCTGCAATTCATTGCCTTGTGACCAAACTGATTACATGAGTAGCAATACCCATGAAAAAGTTATCTGTTCCCAATATCCTGTCTTACATGTGTCCTGCATTGTGAAGCCATGTGCCCAAACCTGTGACATGAAAAGCATCTTCCATTGAAGCTTCCTTGTCTTGACCTCATTGGTCTCCTATTCTGATTGTTGTTCCATCTGTATCTTCTTTGTGCATTGTTCCTATTTTTGTTGAACTCTCTATTGTCCAACTCATCCTCTGATGTCTCACTTTCTTTCACACTATCTTCTTCTAAAGTATCTTCATCTGAAGTTTCTTCTCCTCCAAAACTTGAAGTTGACTCTCCTTCCCATTTCTTTTGAACCTATTCAAATCCAAGACCTATTTTGTTTGTTGACCTTCTTTGTACCTTGACTATCTTATCCATAATATTTGAGCTATTCTTGAATCCTTTCATCTTGATCTTGGAGTCCTCTAAATATTCTTTTAGTAGTGCCACTTCTTGTGCTAACTTCTCACATTCCAAGATCTTTGCTTCTAACTTATCTTTGAACCTTTTTGCCTTAGCCTTTGATTTTTCTAAATCCTCTATGAGCAATCTTCTCTCTTCATCACATTCTTGAAACTGAATTTCAAGTTTAGAGTGTTGCTTCCTTACCTTCTTTACTGTGTCAAGGGCATAGATAAGTTCTCCCTTTAGATCATAACCATCCTTTTCTGAATATTCCTCTATTTGTTTACCTTTGTCCATATCTCTATTTTCTTTTGGCTTGTCTTCTATAGGATCACTTACTTCTTCTTCTAAAGCCATTAGAAGATTTTCATCTGGTCCTTCAAGTGCATTCTCATATTCATCATCACTGAAACTATAACCATCCCTTGTACAATCATCTTCAAGATGTCCAAAGTTACCACATCTAAAACACTTGAGAATAACTAGAGTCTTTTTCTTAATTGGTTCTTTTTCTTCAATCATAAATAGGACTTCATCTCTATCATTGTCTGAAAAACTAGCATCACTATCACTTGAATACTTACTTGCATTATCCGCATAGTAGCTTCTCTTTTGCCTTTGAAAGAACTTCTTTCCTTGTCTGCTTTGTCCATCCTTGCTTTTCTTCTGATGCTTATCCCACCTATATCTTTCTGATTCCTTGTTCCTGTGATCCTATTTTTCTTCACCATTGTTGTTCTTGGGTTCTTGACAATCTATTGCAAAATATCCATACTTTCCACAATTGAAACATTTAATAGATATTTTATCTCTAGATCTTCTATAGTCCTTATCTCTTCTACCATAGTTAGCTTCTTCATCACTAGATGACTCATTGCTTGATTCTGACTTCTTACCCTTTGTCTTATTGGTTGCTTTGAATGTTGCTTCCTTCTGGGACATAGGATCTTTTGTTCTTATCTCAAATATTATGAGCATACCAAGCAACTTATCTCTTGTCAAAGTATCACCATCTATTGATACTTCTATAGCAGAAACCTATTCACTGAATCTATTTGGAAGAGATCTTAAGACTTTATCACAAACATCAGATTCATCAATCTTCATACCAAGTCCTCACATATTATTAACAACCTCATCAATTCGAATTAGGTAAGCACTAATATTTTCCTCTTCATTCATTCTTAATTCTTCAAGTTGTCTTTTGAGGTTTCGACTCTTTGCTTTCTTGACACTTTTATCTCCTTCATATATATTTTGCAATTTATCCCACATCTCTTTTGTAGTTTGACAATGCATAACTTTCATAGACTCTGTTCTACGCAAACCTCTCACAAGTGCATTCATTGCTTTTGAATTATAGTGTTGTAGAAGCTTACCTTCCTTATCTGTAGGAGGATTGATTAAGGGATCATATCCAAATTCCACTGAATCCCAAATTTCATTGCCAAGTGCCATCAGGTAGATCTTCATCATCATACTCCAATACATATAGTCACTTCCATCAAAAATTGGTGCTGAATTATTTGAGGACACTTCCTTAGGATCCATTGTGTTCTTGTTAGCCTTTCCTTCAAGTTGTTAAACTCTTCTGAAGGAACCCGCTCTGATACCAATTGAAGAACACAAGCTTATATTGAGAGGGGGTGAACAGTATAAGACCACTTTTTACTTTTCTTTCCAAATCAATATTAAGCAATGTGTAGATAGCAATATCAATAGTAGTAATCAAATTAATGCACAAATCACCACACATAATAGAGACACCATAATTTACATGGTTCACCCAATGTGGGCTACTCCACGGAGAAAATATTTCACTAAAATTTTCTCAATCAATCTCTTGGGAATCCTTCCCAATTACAATGTTTATGGACCTCTATCCAAAGGAGACACCAATCCCCTAAATCAAGTTCATGGATCTCTATCCATAGGAGAACTCCTTCTCCTCTGCTCTGGTTGGTGATCCTCTAGAAGACTACTGCCTCCACTACACTGGCTTGTGGATCTCTCTCCACTGAAGACTCTTGTCCCCACTCAGAAGACCTATCCTCACTACCCTGGATGATGGATCTCTATCCACTAGAGACCTTTGTCCTCTCTGCTCTATCACCTCCAAAGCTCTATCTCAAATCTACACTAAACATAGTCCTTCGGTCTAGCACAAATCTGCTCAACAAGTCCACACAAAACTTGCTCAAATCTGCTCAACAAGTCCACATAGAACTTGCTCAAATTTGCTCAACAAGTCCACATAGAACTTGCTCAAATCTGCTCAACAAGTCCACATAGAACTTGCTCAAATATGCTCAACAAGTCCACATAGAACTTGCTCAAATATGCTCAACAAGTCCACATAGAACTTGCTCAAATCTGCTCAACAAGTCCACAATAGAGACTTGATCAAATCTGCTCAACAAGTCCACATAAGAACTTGCTTTCTGATATGCTAAATACTCAATAAGCTCACTCAGAACTTGTCCAATCTCATAGAAACATAAAGAGAATTGTTAGAGACTCAATATGTTCTACACTCAATGCTCAATCACTTTCTTAACTCAATTCAGAATATAGAATAGTTTGTTTTATGGAACTTGAACAATCACTTCACACACCCACTTGACTAGGCTCAATCAACTCTACTCAACCAATTACTCAAGAAACAACCCTTGCTCACAAACCCTAGTCCAAGCATGTAAACACCAACTCAAAATATTTCCAATAATGCTCAACCACAAATCTCACATAACAATGATACTCATGTTCTTTTCAAACCCTAGTTCAAGTTCTTTGCACAACCAATGTCTTCAACAACAATGCTTATACATCAATCTTCACATAACAATGATACTCATGTTCTTTTGCACAATACTAACTCAAGTTCTTCACACAACCAATGGCTTCAACAACAATGCTTATACATCAATCTTCACATAACAATGATACTCATGTTCTTTTGCACAATACTAACTCAAGTTCTTCACACAACCAATGGCTTCAACAACAATGCTTATAAAACAAGGTTTTAACAACAACTCTTTATTCCAAAAAACCTTGAAGCATGAACTCAAACACTCTTGAAAAGGAAACCCTAATCAAGTCCTTTTCACTCCAAAATTATTTTCATAAAACCAATCAATCAACTCAACTAAGGAAGAATTTGCCCATACCTTTTTGCTTGACAAGGTGTAGATCTCACAAATCTGTCACACTCACAATTACTTCTTTGCCAATCTCAATAAGGGTTAGAAGATAATAATTTCCTCAACACAACACAATACAAAATGATATCAAACAAAATACACCTTATCACTCCAACTTTAAAATAATATCCAATACCCTCATAATAATCTCTTTGGCAAAAATCCTTTTACAAATAAAATCAACACTCACTAAAATTCAAAACCTCTTATTACCTTATTACTCCAACTTAAAAATAATATATCCTCTTTTATAAATCACAATTCAACACATAACAATTTGCTATCACTCCTTATTTCTCCTAACCACTAATTTTATTGCCTAACTAAAAACCTTTTAAAAACCCCTTATAACTCCTAATAAAGGCTTTAATTAAAACTTTAGGCAATAAAAATTATTTTAAAAAATTACCTTTGCCTCTCAACGGGTTTCGAACCCTTGACCTTTGCCTCCATGAATGCCCTAGCCATGGGCTCCTCAACCACGTGCGCTCAATGCACGTTGAGAGCTAAAAAGCTCTTTGCGCACTATATTCCTCCTGGCACCTTAAACGACAAACATGAAAACTCAAACCTTTCCCTTTGCGCACGCACTCCTCGGGATTCGAACGTAGGTTCGTCTCCCCACAAATGCCTTAGAAAAAACATGCACTGCCAATGGACCACCATGTCCAACTTGTCTTGGGCACCAACCTTACTCCGCTATAACCCTTGCACATAAGATGAAAAGTCGTTCGTCTTCTTCCTCACCCAAAACTTCGAATCACACATGCAATTTACTTTGTCGCATTAATTAAATTTGATGAGGGATAATTTGCAAGGTCTTTTGGCCTCCCTTTTATACACGAAGCTGCCATTGTCTTCAAACGTCGGTGCTCCAAATTTTTTGATGACGTCGACGCATTTAACCTTTGTAATTTATAAATGATTTAAATTCCAAGGAATTTAAATTTTATAAATTATAATTATAACCTTTGGCTTTTAAGGCCTTCTCTTATTGCACAACTTTGTATTGATGATATTTATTTATAAAATTTAAATTCCTTTTGAATTTAAATATTTTATAAAATAAATATTAGACCTCCTTTGAACTTTGCAATAGGCCTCCTTGGGTATTTATGAAAACCCTTTTTAACTTATGCTCTCATATAATATTAAAATATTATGGAGCCCTTTTGCCTTTAACTTCTGCACTGTTGAAGCTTCTTCCTGGATATTAGTGACACCTTTGACGACTTTATTTCTTGCTGAATTCCTTGACATTAATGATGACTTCATTTGGTGACATCAATGACAACTTTTGACTTAGGGACTCAAAATGTCCAACAACCAATTGGTTCGACCAAACCCCGTAAGGAGGGCGAAGGTCCAAGGTTCAAATCTTAGGCCTCGCTGAAATGAACACTTGTCCCTTTCTTGGTGCTTTCAATGGCATAAAAGGTTTAAAATAATTGTGGCATGGTGGTTATAGGGACAGACTGCACGAAGATCTATGTGACGGCTTTCAGGGTGGACAACGCAGAATACTGTGGTGCCCATAAAAAATCGGATAACATGCCTAGATTCGTGGTAGCTACTGATTCCACCATGTAAATTAAAAAAAAAAAACTTTATAAAAAACCTGCACAAGACAAAATCTTATTGTATCTATGATACCATTATTAGCTTTTGAAGCTTAATACTTAAGGTAAAATAACCACAAGATCTAAAATAAAGTTGCAATATGAAATATAATATGATGGTAATATTCTAAACATATAAAAATCATAAATAAATTATGCAACAACTCATAAAATTACCATTAACAAATGCTCACAAAATTTTTATTTTGATATAGAATAAAGATCTCAAATACACCATACTTCCACACTCTCTCAGTCTACACATTGTCTTACACACACATACATAGACACATATATAATGGAATGTGACTCTTCATATGGATTACTATTGACCTTCACTCTTCTTGAGACTCTTCAATTTCCTACTCTATGGACTCATGTGCACATGGACTATTATGCACATTTACATTATTAAATACTTTGCACATTCTAATAATACTTGTGCATTTATTACATTGCATAAAGTAAATACTCACACTCTAATATAAGACACACTCATAATCTAGAAATGTACCCAAGGTGGTATATTAGCATGAACCAAATAATGTAATATATTGTAACACATTACAAATAATTAAACTTTTTAGGATCATAATAAACATGAGTTCCTCAATAACCACTCTATCATTATTTTAACAAAACACTTTTCTCATTTATATCTCTTCACAATTAACAAACTCTTAAAATAAAAACCTCTATGCAAGGGATCATTACATTTCAATTATTATGATACAAATATGTATTCTATATTTCCCTTAGCATCAAGTCTGGTTGTTCCTTTTCTCCAACATATAATGATGATGAAATAAGGGATCAACACAACCCCTTGAAGTGCATATACAACCTACATGCCTATGCAAACATCACACTAACATGTAAGTTCACCAATATAATTATCATATACATTCATGGAGAGAATCCCATACTTCTCTTTGAAATGGATTCATTAGCTTCCCTAGCCTCATCCATATTTACATCCATTGATAAAAATCTTTAAAATGTCATTCCATACTTTCCTTAAAAAGCAATGATATATTTAACCCTATATATATATATATATTCCTTTCTTTTATTCAACAAAAAATTAATTAATCCATAAAGTTAACATCCCCATTTTTATATTCATTCATTCCATTTAACTCATAAATAAATCAAAGGATGTAATTTCATTTATTTCTCAACAATCTATGATTCAATTATCAATTATGAATCAATAACAAACCAATATTTTTTCTATAATATTTCCACTTCAATCAAAATAATCAATATTAAAATTTCATCTTTAATACATAACATGAAAAGTATTATTTAATTCTAAACTAATACTTCTCAATTATAATTATTTTCCCTAATGGAAATATAATCTCAAAATTAAATTTTAAGACATTTGATTTTAGATTAAAGAGTTATAAATTTTGGGTTGTTTTATAAATTTATTTTTTGAAAACGTTACTTTGGAATCCAATTGTGATTAAACTAACCTTGATTGGATGACTCATACGTCCAATGTACAAGCTTTATTTTTTAGAGGCACGACTTAATAAGAGAATCAATTCAGTTTTTAATTCACTACTATTCCATTTGATAATAGGGTTGACAATCAACATGGTCATCTAGAAAGAAACAAAGGTAGACTTCACATTTCTGATAAATGTTTTCAACCACACGATATTATAAATAACTAAACATTATAGACTGTGATCTTGCAAAAAGATCTTCATCTAGGAACTGTTATCTCTATGTTCGCTACGTATAGGAGAAGAGCCATATGTATGCTACCTAAGAATTAGAATTGAAATCCTTGTTGTACACACATCATTGGTCACAAATTCCATGTCTCATAAGATTTTTAATGCCCTAATCTATTTTTTTGGACATTAATTTAGTTTTAATATGCTATTCATAGCATTGGTATAGGAAACACCCTCTAAAGTCTTATTATAATTGTTATCTTCTAACCTGTGTGATTTCCAAAAGATTGATTTCAACAAGCTGTAAAATAAAATCTTTTTCTTTTACTCATTAAAAAGATAAATATTTGAACAAAAAGAGAGAGTAGTTGACTCTTAGTATAGCTTCTTTGTTTTAATAGACCATAGTTTAATTGACCCTATGGATTAGAAGCATTTCTAGTTGGGTTTACTTTATTCCAAAACCAAAGCACAAATGAGAATACAGTCTAATGAAAATTTTAGAGTCATATTTATGGAGCAGTATTATTTGAGGAAAGCACAACAAACAAGGAGAAAACATGTAAAACTTAAATGCACACAAAATACATTTAAAGAATAGAAGCTTACACAATTATCCGTATAATCCCTTTCATTTGAGGCCCTTGGTGCTTTCCGAATCCAACACAAAGCTTTTAGATACCTTTATTTTTCCAAGACTTCCCTCTTAATTGATGTCCTCTTTATTTTTTGTTTTTCTCTCCCATTTTCTTTTCAAAAATATCTTTTAAAGGAGAAAGAAGATAAAACTTCAATTGATTCTTTTAACTTATTTTGCTCATTATGATAAATATAAACCTAATTCATCTATTAAATACACTTGCAAGTTTTAAAAATGGTATATATTAATTTTCCCATGCCCCACAATCCTAGCATTAGAAATTAAATCATTAAAGACTCCAAATTAATATTTCTCTAATGCTAATAGGGAAAACATAGCATAGCAATTAAATTAAATACTTACCAAAATAATTTAATCAATATCGAGTGTTAATATTGATTAATTAACATTGAAAATGAGTATTAATAATACCTCTATAATTATTGATACTCATTTTATGAATATTTTTTTAAACATAATGCATACATTACACATGTATGCCTATGTTAAATATTCATCAAATAAATGTATCATACCACCTTTGTCCTTGGGAAAGAGGTTTTACGATGACTGAATTATCATCACTTTTCTACTAAGGAGGGATCTTTTGCATAAGCAATATCCCAACTAGTGGTGTAATTCAACCAATCACACAATTAAGTAATGCATCTACATGGGGGTGTTCTTTTACCCTGGAGTTGTTAATGAATACATCATCATCCATCATTTCACTTTTTGGTCTCTCAATTCAGGTGGTTGTCCCATACCAATCCACCTATGAGAGTGCTTGGTCCTATAACCATAAATTTCATCACCAGTATCATATTCTATACATAACATAATTCAAGAATAAAATACAAATAAATTCATAAAACAAGATTTGTTAGATTTTGATGTAACGAGCACTAGGAGATAGTAATCACAATATGGAGAATAATATGGAAGAAAGTAAATCTGCTAGATGTCTAAAATATGTTGTAAATAGAAATGACATAAAAGAATAAAATGTAGCTATAGAGGAAATGAAAACTCCATTAATAAAACTACTGAACTACATTGCACCCATCACCAATGTATGGTGATCTACACAGAACTGTACTATGCTCTAAGCTACACTATCTAACTATGTCCCCAAACTCCATCTCTATATTACAATGAGACCTTTCTTATATAGGAAAATATGTTCCTTGGCCAAAACTCTATCTAACTATGCAAGGGATAACTTGCACATATACAACTTACACATTGAAACTTGTGCATTTATTACATTGCATAAAGTAACTAGATAACTTCCCCCTAAAGTAATCTAATGTCCTAAGTATGTACATTGGAAGATACATTTACATGATCTAAATTATGTAATATACTCTATTTATAACATCCCCATGTATTACATTATTTGGGTATTGAATACTTTAGTCTTAAATTTGACTCTTCTTATTCTTCATCCTGAACTTTGTACTCTTCTTCTGCATTTTTTGTATTCATTTTTAGTAGGTAATCTATGTCTTCATATGAAGCAAATAATATGTAGCTAAAGCTAAATATTCTTATTTCATTGAATGATATTTGGCTTGTTTAGATTCATCTTCCTTATTTTCTATCTAGCCACATTTGTAGTTCTCTTTACAAGTATCTTCATTTGGTTATTATTGTTGATGAATGAGTAGGGCATGGTGCAATTTTCCTCTCATATTTTTGTTTTTGATCCTTCTGTGCTTACCTTTTTGGTGTATTGGTTCATTTTCTTCAACTTAATCCTTTGTAAATATGTTAGTATCATTTTGAAACACCATAGTATCTTGTGATATTTCCATTGAGTCTAGGATGTATGTATTTTCATGGATTGAACCTATTGCTTTTATCACATCTTGATTCATAATGAGACATGTATTGATCCCATCCATATATCCAAAGTTAATCCTATAGTTGTTTTCTACTAGGTTGTGTACTGAGATGAGATTGAATGTTAATATAGGAACATACAATACTTTTTGTAGTAGAATACTTGGAAATGATTTATTGGGTGTTACACACCATATCCATGTATAGGATAAGTTTAGCTATATGCAATTCTTAGTCTGTAACCTTTAGAAACTTTAAGACAGTCAAACCATTGTATATTTCCTATCGTATGATGACTAGTTCCTGAGTTAATATACCATATGTGTTCATGTTTTGTGAAGTGATTCCTATTGGAGCACATTTTACATTCATTGTATGACATTCCTTTACCCATTTGAAGAGGTTGAATTTGAAGCAATGAGATAGAATTGTATTATTTCTTATAGCTCCCTATATTAGGATATTTGATCCCTAATTGAAGTATATAAGCTTGATGTGATAAAACCTTTATTAATCCTTAGGTTTGCAGGCTTCCTTATGACTCCCTGGTAATGAGAGTATAAACACCTAATTTTAGGTTTTGAAGAAATCTTATATCTTCCTAAATTGATAATATTTGATAGATATTATTATTATCAAGTTTTGTAGAATGCCTTATGACTCCCTAATGATTTTTGGAGTATGATATAGTGCTTTTGTAAAGTATATTTCAAATTTGGTTGATTTTGTACAATTTTTGTAAATATCAAAAATCAACTTTTATAACACCTTATTACTCCTATTGAACTAAGCACTTTTCAATTTTGAAGAGGTTTTAATGTTGGATTTCTTTTGTCCCTTTTGAGAAATTTTGAGACAAGAAAATTATAAATTTCCAACCTTAACAAAAAATCTTAATAACCTCTTTTGTAACCCTTATGATTTTATTCAAGTGTTTCTAATTTTAATAACCTATTTTGATGTTGTAACCCTTATCACTCCCATATTTAGAAAATTAGAAAATTAATAATATTTTCAAAATATTAAAGAATTTAATCCCAAGTAGAATTCCTTATTTCTCCTAGGTTAAATTGTAAATATTTTTTCAATTTGATAAGTTATTCCTTATGGTTTTTTATTTTAAAATCTAAGATTTGACCTTAGATTATAACCCTTATATCTCCCTAAAGTGAAAGCAATAATAAATGGGATTTAAACCTTACATTTGAACTTTGTATCACCACACTGGTCGACACCTTTTTTGGCTGAATATAAAACACTTTAATGTCCTCCTTTGGTGCTAGAAACAATGCTTATGCTTTGGAATTTCTTGTCTTTAATGTTGGAATGTAGGTATTGCAAATATGGAGAGGTTTGACCTTCAATACCAGGAGCTTTTAATTCTTCATATTCCTTCCTTCCATGCTACACTTTGCTATGCTTTGACTGTGCTTTTCTATGCTTGATTGCTTTGGACTTGAATGCTTATTTATGGAGTAAAGGTATTAAACATTATGACAAGTATCACATCCATTACGTATGAGTGCTCCACATTTTTTAATGTATCAATTTCATTATTTAACACTTCTTGGTCACTTTGTAATGTATGAGTACTCATGTGGGCACTTGTGTGAGGCTTGGGGAAGATAACAAGTGTCATCACTTACTTGATATTTTCTATAACTCTTGCATGAGGTTTCTTAAGCGTTGAGAGATGAAATGACCCCTTAGAAAGTTTATTCCAAGTGGCATTCAAGCTTTCTGCATGAATTCCTTTGATATAATGCTTCCAAGGAGAATATTATAACTCCTTTGTATGCCTTTCCTTAGCTTGCTTTGTTTTTTGAACAACAAGTAATCTTTTATTTTACAGGTGAATTTATGAGGCGCTATGGAGCTTTGAATGGCAATTTTAATGCTTCATTTGGTGGATTATATTCTCCAAGTTTAAGACCTTGAATGTAGCATCTTATCTCCTTGTCTTATATGCCTTTAATATGTTGATTCATGTGCTTCTTTGTAGTGTACATAACCTCTTGTTGTGTTATCCATCCCATGTTGGTAGAAGTAGATTTTGATACCTTCTCTTTGTAGATGAGCACTCTTTTTGTCTACGTAAATGCAGCTTGATAATAGCCTTATGTGGGCTTTGATTTTGCAAGTTTGTCCATCCAAGATATACAGAGAGTGAGCCCTTTGAGTGGTTTCTTTTTCTATGAAATAGGAGTACTAACATTTGGCATTCCTTGGTTGGCTTACCCTATAGATATTGTGCCTTTTTAGGCACCTTCAAATCTTCTCTCTTCCTACATATAACATATTGTAGAAGTGCAATACCATGTAACCTTATATGTATATAAAACCTTATTTATTGCACCTTTTCTTGCACTCTTTTGCAGGTATGAAATTATAGTTTTGTAGCAGATTTTTGAATGTAAATATGAGTGTTTTGAGGATGTCTCTTTGGCTAGACTCCTTATTTTTTTTTTCTTGGATACTTTGATGATAATTTAAGCCCTTAATTATGTAGATAGAAGCTTCTTTGTGGCTGTAATTTTCTGCCCTTTGTACGATGCAATTAACCCTGTAATGCTTTGGATTTGAGACTCGCCAAGTCTCAATATTTGAAGCTTCTATTTTTTATTTTGGTTAGTTATCTTCTTCTCCAAGTTTTAGAGGATTATAACCTATTTTTGTGGCTTCACTTGGCCACTAAGTATTGCAGATTTTTGTGCACTAATAGTATCTTTAGACACTTTGATAATTTTTTATTTTGTGCCCTTATCAAAAACATGAAAAATAATATTTGAGAGTAAAAAAATAGTGCAAATGATTCTAATAAACTTTATTTTAATGCACTAGAAACTTTACCTTATCACTTCAATCAAATCTCAAATCAATGCACTTAATCAATTTAATGCAACTAATCAAGAATAATTTGAAATGAATCTTCAAGAGTTATTATACAATTTCACTACAATCAATAAGAATTATTCACTATTGAAGTTGTAATTTATGTCGAAGGCCAAGTTGGTTGGAAGAAAATGGTGGACAAATTATTCAAGGAAACTATATAATATCAAGGTGATTTTATATTAAATCAAAGTGATTTAATATAAAGTGTGAAATAATTAAATTAAATATTTAATTATTAATATCAAAGTGTGACATATTTAAATTAAAATTTAAATATCATTGTAAGGTTTCAAATTTAAATAGTGTGGGTCGACACACCAAATATTAAAATGAAATAAGTGAAATATTTGATATAAAACTAGGCCCAAGTTTATTTCATGAGAGTATGCGCTTTGATGGAAAATCTTCAATAATATGATATCGTTCGCTGAACCAGGTGGTTGAAGAACATTAGCATGGTTGGAGAGCATGGCAAGTTTAGAGGCTTCATGGTTGTAGAGCACGACAAGTTTAGAGGCTTCGTGGTTGAAGAGCATGACACTGTAATCATCATCATTGCGAGAGCTAGGGCGATAGTGGATAAAGGAAAGCGATGTTGGCACTGCAATCATCGTCATTACGAGAGCTAGGGCTATAGTGGATAAAGAAAAGTATTGTTGGCACTGTAATCATCATCATTGCAAGATCTAGGGCTACAATGAATAAAAAAAAGTATATTGGCACTATAATTATCATCATTGTGAGAGTTAGGGCTGCAGTGGATAAAGAAAAGCATTGCAATCTACGTTGAGTACATTGTATGTCTACGGTTGAGTTACAAAGGAAAATATTGTAATATGTGTTGAGTACATTGGATGTTTGTGGTTGAGTTACAAAGGAAAGCATTGTTGGATATATGATAGAAGTAAAGTGATTTGCCATTCCTCCCACCAAGGAATCGGTTGGAACTAACAACAACCAATTAAGTTATTGAGGGAAATTATTTCAATGATTACGTTGCCCATGTTGAGATATATATTATTGAAAATAGTGTTGTAGAGAATGCAGATCTACACGGGTATCTATCACAAGGATATTACTCAGGCATCCTTTACCTGAGTTGAATGTGCACAAGAGATGCTCCCAAGATAGCCATGTTGAAGGAGCTTGAGATGATTTCCATTTGCAAAGTAATAAAATTGTGAAGAAAATAAGGTAGATGAGGTATATTTATTACTCATTGTAGCATTTTAGTAGCTATTATAAAGCACTATCAAATAGATAAAGAAAATGAGCACCCAATTTAGTTTGACTATAATATTTAGAACATGCATCATGATGCCTGACCTGCACTTGTGGTTTCATTGATGGACATTACAAAGAGATGAGCACCTGACTTGAGCTTATGCAAAAATGTGATACCAAAGCCTAAAATCTAAGGGTTGGAAATTAAAAGTCATTTGAGGGTTCGTCAATGATTTATAAGATGCATGACCTGCACTTGTGGATTTAAAGGTTTTGAGTTTTTGATAACTTTTGTTTGTAAATTAATATTTAAGCAATGTTTGTGATCATATTTTGGAGAAAAAAAAATAAAACAAGAGCATCCTAAGCTATAAGTGAAATAAGGAAGAGTTTGTTGTTTTGGAGTACATGTAGAAACCAACAAAAGAGTGTGGCCACATGCAAATGGAAGGACTAATTTGAAACAAGTCAAGGCATCAAATAGTGCAAGAATAGAGTGAGAGGATTAGTGCACCCAAGCATCCAATTAAAAGGAAGGACAATTCAACCATCTCAAGAAGAATAAAAGGTGCACATGATAGTGGAATAAAAGCAAGGTATTAGTATCTCCAATTCAACATGCATGTAAGTCATCTAGACTAGAGCTACCTTTAAAATGTAATAAATGTGAGACATGTGGAAGTGACAAACTTAATGAATGTGAAGGAAATTTTGGCCATTTGAAGCTTCCAATACCAGTATATCATTCTCTATTTTTTTGATCATGGTTGGTACCTTTAGATATGAGGTTGGTGCCTCAAGGAGATTGGTGTCTCCTATGGGCTGGTGCCCATAAACTTGGACAAGGAGATTGGTGTCTCCTGTGGGTTGGTGCCCATAAAATTGGATAGGGAGATTGGTGTCTCCTATGGGTTGGTGCCCACGAACTTGGATAAAGAGATTGGTGTCTCCTGTGGGTTGGTTCCCATGAAATTATACAAGGGGATTGGTGTCTCCTATGGATTGATGCCTACGAACTTGGATAAGGATATTGGTGTTTCCTATGGGTTGGTGCCCATGAAATTGGATAAGGGGATTTGTGTCTCTTATGGGTTGGTGCCCACAAAATTATATAAGGGGATTGGTTTCTCCTATGGGTTGGTGCCCATGAAATGTTTTGAAGAAATAAAAATAATATTTTACCATGGTTTTCTCTTGAAAGGATGTTTCCACGTAAATTCTTGTCTCTTATGTGTGCGGAATTTTGTGCACTGATTTACTATTGCATTCATATTATTTTTATTTTTATTTTTTTTTGAATTTACATGGTGGAATCGGTAGCCGCCATGAATCTGGGCAGGCTGTCTAGCTTTTATGGCCACCACAGTATCCTGCACTGTCCACACTAGAAGCCACCCCATAGATCTTCATGCAGTTTGCCCCTATAACCACCATGCCACAATCATTTTAAACCTTTTATGCCATTGAAAGCACCATGCATTCATATTATTACAGTTACATTTTTGGAAGAAATTTTTTTAACTTATACTGTTCACCCCCCATATCAGTATAAGCATGTGTTTTTTCAATTGGTATCAGAGCGGGTTACTTTGTAAAAGCCTAACCGCTTGAAGAAAGATCTTACAATAACACATTTGGCTTACCAAGAAGGCTTTTCATCAAATAGAGCTCCATTGTTCGATGGGACTAACTATGCCTTCTGGAGGATGAGGATGCGAACCTATTTGATGGTATATGGCTATGATATAATGCAATATATTATGAATGGGTTCAAACCACATACAAATCCTCCCACGAATCAAAGTGGTAAGAAACCATATGAAACAATACCAAGACAATGAATGCAATATTAAGTGGGTTATGTGAATTAGAGTTTGTGAAAGTCATGCAATGCACCTCAGCAAAAGAAATATGAGACAAGTTAAAAAGAACATATAAAGAATATGACAAGGTTAAAATGGTGAAACTTCAAATCCACAAGAGGAAGTTCAAAGAATTAAATATGAAATATGAGGAAGATATTGTCAAATATCTACTCTGCATTGATGAAATTATCAAAACCATTCATGGAATTGGAGAAAGTATTGATGACTCTAAGATTATTTAAAAAATATTAAGGTCATTTCCCATGAGGTTTGATGCAAAGGTGCTGGTAATTGAAGAAATGAAGGATATTAAAACCTTAAACATGGATGAGCTACATGTAATTATTATAGCCTATGAGATGAGGACTGAAAAAGATCAAACATCCAAATGAGAGGCCATGTTTAAAGCTTCAAAGAAGACAAAGAATAAAAAACTAGAGTCAAGTGAAGAATTGAGTAGTGAAGAAGAAGCTAACTTTGTGTGAAGAAATAAGAAGACACCAATAAAACAAAAAGGTAAGCATACTGTAAAATGTTTTAATTGCGTTAACATTATGTAGAAACCTAAAACACGTCATGTCGAGGGCAACTACTCATATGGACATGCTACAAGACCATATGGAAGATATTGGATAGACTCCAAGATAGAGCAGTGGTTCTAACCACTCAATTTGGGCTCCTTGGCCTAATCAGTCTAAACTGTAGTCCAAACCTACGGTTTATAGCTAAACCATGGCTAATACTTACAGTTTGTAGTCTAGACCACAACTATGATTTGTCATCTTAACTAAAGTTCAGTTGGCCTTCAATCTGAGCCAAATAGGTTGAAACGGCCGTTGGATCTAGAAGAAGGTGGTTAGAGGGTGGAAGCTTCCATTCCAACTATTCTAACCACCTCTTCTTGATCTTGGCTTCTCCAGGAAGCCACCCCAAGTCCTAGGGCATCCTATAAATACCCTCTCCAAATGGGGAGAAGCATGGATGATTTGTATAGCGAAGCGTTGACAAATTATTGAATGAGTGTGAAGTGATCAAGTGAGTAGCGAAGCCCTGTCAGATTGCATACTAAATTTTTGCATTCGAAGGCTGCTTTGCTATTCATCCAATGATAAGTTTACCATGTAAGCCCTAGGAGCCTAGGAGGATCAAGAAACACAAATCTAGGCAAATGAAGGCCCATCACAGTGATTTGACCACTAAATTTGTTAGAAGAACATCAAGGCAATCCTTGAACATCAATTGGACAAGGAGGTTAAGCCTACTACCCTTAGAATTGAGGGTAAGCCTATCAGAGTGCTAACCGTGGTTGTCAGCCACGGTTTATAGTGCAAAATGTGCACTAGAGCTACAGTTTACATCAGAGGTATAACCACCTTCCTATTTCTATTTTTGTCTGGCTAGTTAGGTTAGATTAGCTATTTTGTTGATTTAATAGCATTTTAGAAGACTTCTATTTGTAGAACTAGGCTAGATTCACATTTTATGCTTATGTTTTAATTAGGACTAAAATACTTTCTTTATGCATGTTTATGCTTCATTTTCTATATCTGATCCATGCATAGTGTAGCTGCTATTTTACTTTATGCTATTACATGAATCTTGATTCACTTTGCATAGTTTAGCAGCTTTCTTTATGCTTTATTGATTATGCATTTTACCTAAAAGGGCCTCATTATGAGAGGCTACCTATATTTTTTACATTCTTGTTGTTTCTTGACTATAGGGAATAGTTCCAAAGGAGAGTAAACCATAAAATTCCTTCCCCATTGCGAAGAAGAGGGCACATCCACCCTAGAGAAGTTCGTGCCATTCTGAAAGGCATTTGGAAATCACACCTACCCTTAAGAGGGAAAATAATTGTGCACTCCTATTGTAATATTGTATCAAAATGAATATCCCTAAGAGGGACGTACTTGTAATTGGATTTTGGCTTTGAATACAATGGAATAAAGTGCTTTCTTTATTGTTTCATTTGTTGTCAATTTTATTTTCTTGTATGCGTGCTATATCTTTACCATTTATCACAATAGGAATCACCATCGGGTGTGAGCCTTTTTGGTGGTTCTAGAGGTGATCACGGTGGAAACCTGCATTTATAGGACCTAACTATGTTTTACTTATTTTTACACCTGCAAGTATAGACTACAGCTATCAGCTGTAGGCCAACAATTGAACCGCAGGTTCAACATGCAGTTTACAGTGCAGAACATAGACTAGACCTACAGTTTACATTTGACAAAGCAAACGGTAGAAAATAGTGTAGATTGGATAAGGACCTGAGGTAGGCCCCATTTTCACCCTCTATGTTTTTTGTTTTTGTTTGTGTTTTCCAAAGAACAAAAACTGAAACATAAATTTACTAAGGCTAAAATGAACTAAAAATAGATTAGGTCCTTAGATTTCTTTTTCTAAATTATCGATAGATGCTGCTAGGAATAGTGGATCTCTGATTGCAGTCTGCCCTAGAATACAACATGCTATATTAGAACTTGTGTGTAGGTTTGCATGTTTGAGGCCCAAGTAGTGGCCATTTGCATACTAGTTTGCATTGTCAAAAATCATGTAGAGGATAGCATGCATCTTTGAATATAAAATGTTTCTTTTACATTACATGTAGGAAAAAATCATTGTGCTATATTATGCATTTTTATTTTATGAAAATTAAAAGGAACCACACACACCATGTTTCATTTAAACATCAGTGGCATTGGGCTCTGACATCCAACCCATTTTATTGAGACCAATAGTGGATGTCATTACCACTTGGTTGGCTCATTTGAAATTGTATTATCGAAACCCGCTCGTGGCCAAGGCTGACCCAAGAACTATCATATCCATGCAAAATAGCATGCACTCATCTTTGGAAGAGTGTATCACTATGCACGGTGTGCTGGGTGAGGGTTGATAGTACCTATGCTACCTCGTTGAGTATGGACTTCACTCCTGTTGGTCACAAATCTGCCACAGGAAAGGATTTTATATGTATATGCGCCCTAGACTTGGCCAACATTGAAAGGCCGAGAGAAAGAGATGTCTCCCGGGCCAATCTCCAGAGAGGGCTGGCTCCCAAACTAATCTAAACTTGTTTCAAGATAAGAGTGCAGGAAAGAAATGGGAAAATGCGGAAAGAAAGGGAAATAACGAAAAGAGATGAAATGCGAAAAGAAAGGGAAATAACGGAAAGGGATGTAAATATGGCCGAAGCCGATCGTTGATGGGGAGAACAACCTCGAACAACAGATAACTTCAACTAGATCCTAAAGCTAAGCAACAACTGACTCTTAGAATACATATACAGAAATTGGATCACGCATTAGCCATGAGTTCGCTTCCAAATAAACTTCAAACATTCAAATGCCAATACAACCAAATTCAACACAACAAAATTCAACTGATATTACATTGGACTACACATAAGTAAATCACACGAAAGCCAAACATACACAACAAATTAGATCACCAACTCCAGAAGACACTAAGAATGGAAGCAATTGCATCTAGGATTTCTATTTCAATTTTTGCAACAAGATCCTCCTCCTTTTGCTTGAGTTTTACATTGGTATTTATAGAGGTCCGTCCTCTTCCTTTCGTATTACAACATTTAATACATGAAACAGATTTTAAAGAAACGATCCCCTTAATCTGCCTCGAAGAAATGACAGTTATCGGGGCAAGCCGAAAGTTGTTAAGAGATCACGAACAGGAGCTTTTAATATTGGAGGCGTCTTTAATTTTGGTGGCATCGAAAACTGCCTCATGTTCTTCCATCTTGCGCACATCGGTAATCAGCAACATTTAATCTTGGAACCGCTTCTTTGACCACGATCTCAAAAATAGTTGGAGAGCTTTTACTTGATCCTTATCTGCTCCGCACGTTCTCCTATGCAATCCTGAAGAAAAATGCAAACTGAACTGTATCGGGCCTTTGTTGTTGCTTCGGTCACGAAAATGAGACAGGTCACGAAAATGCGACATGTCGCGATATCGCGACACTTTTACCTTGCTGCCTTCTCTCTCCGCCACCAGTCACGAAAACATGACATGTCACGAAATCGCGACATCTTTTTCTCTTTGGCTCTTCTCTATGATATGTCACGAAATCGCGACATTCTCCTCTGCTTTGGCTTCTTCGCTGCTCCTTATCGCGAAAATGAAACATGTCACGAAATCGCGACATCTTTCTCTTGCGCTGTCTTTTCCTCCTTCTTACCCGCGAAAACGCGACAGGTCGCGAAAATGAGACATGTCGCGATATCGCGACGTTTTTTCATTTGGTTCTTTCATCTTCAATATGTCACGAAATCGTGACAGGTTTCTATGTTCTCCTTATTTCCTTTGCCTCGCGAAAATGGAACATGTCGCGAAATCGCGACATGTTTTTCCATTTGGCCTTTTCTCCACAATATGTCGTGAAATCGCGACACTTTCTGTCTTCTTGCACTTTGATGCTTTTAGGCCGCGAAAATTTGACATGTCACGAAATCGTGACATTCCGTACAATCTGGCCGCCTCCTTGCTTCCGCCTCGCGAAAACGCGACATGTCGCGAAATCGCGACAATTCTCCGCACTTTGCCCTTCCTGTCCAATATGTCACGAAATCGTGACATTTTCTTGCTTTCTCTATTGTTGCCGCTTCCTGTCGCGATATCGCGACAAGTTTCTCTTACTTAGCTTCATTTCTAAAAATGTCATGAAATCGCGACGTCTTTCATGCCTTATGTTTTTCTTTCAACCTTGCCGCGATAACGTGACATGTCGCGATATCGCGACATTCCATACCATTTTCTCCTTGCTTGCTTTTCTATCGTGATATCGCGACATTTTCTATCACACTGCTCCATGGCCACCGCAAGTCATGATTTTGTGACATGTCGCGATATCACGACAACTTCATTTTAGTGCTTCCGTTGACTACGTTGACCGTGAAACTCCAACATGTCGTGATATCATGATAGTTTTACTGCTTTGCTTCCGTTGACTGCTTTGACCGTGATAACGCGATAGGTCATGAAAATGTGACATGTCGCGATATCGTGACATATTTCCATGCTTGCACCTTTTGGTTTTGGATCTCGTGAAAACGCGATGTCACGAAAATGTGACATGTCGCGATATCGTGACATCTTTGGGCTTAGCTTTTTATGGTACGGACGTCGTAAAATGCGACGGTCATGATTTTGTGACATGTCACGAAATCGTGACACCTTTGCTTTTTCACTTACAAATAGAGGAATGAGGATTTTTTTTACAATCTGAGCATTCTTTTACTTGAACAGCAACAACAAAAACAATGTGGCAAAAATGCCAACATTCTTGGCGGCTCACGGGGTATACAGTTCTGTTGTATGCATGAACCTCAGGCCTTTATCCATTGGGCAATAGAGTCAAGAAGCTGGAGGAGCAGAGAGTGAATGTTGGTTGATGCTGGACGTGTCTCTGCGGACTACTGCAACAATCTCTTGCTGGTACTCGGCACTCAAAAATAGGACCTTCAACAAAAATTTATGGGAGAGCAGAACTCCCTTTATTTCTTTAGAACTACTACACTTTGCCTAGCTCGGTTGAGTCGGGTAATCACTAGGTGTTGTGCAAGGATCTCCATGGCAGTAGTGAAAAAGCACCTGTGTTACAAAACGGAAATGAATGGAGGGATGACCTGCGGATGCGCAGGCCGTGGAACGGGAATGAGGAATGATGGGATGGTGAAAGATGAAGGAGTGGAAATGGTAGATACAACAACAGGGTGCTACTGTGCTACCAGCTACGGGATTTTGCTGAAAATAGATAATGAAATAGAAGTGGATGGAATGGAGGATGTGGGGTAGGAACTATGGAAAAGTGCTCAAAAACTTAGAAGAAAGGGAAGTGAAGAAAAGGGAACATCAGAAAGGGGAATAGAAACAACAGTAGTGGCTTGATTATTTGTAGAAGAAGAAGGAGAGGGAGAAGAAGGGAATGAAGTAAGGAAGTGGAAGAAAGAAATAGAAGAAAGCCACTATCTGTTGGGAAGGAAAAGAAAAAGGAAAAGAAATAAGCGTACCTATGGGCTCGCATGCAAAAAGAGCCGGAGTTAACGAATTTTTTTTTTTTTTAAGATATGTACAAGGTAACCCCCGAGCTTAGCTGTGAACTCTCTCGAGAGGTACGCACCCAAACATGACTCTATGATCTCCTGGATCCCAGACCTTGGATAGACACTCAGTAGACTCCTGATTGATAATCAGCTCGGAGTCACCAAAGATTTGCAACTGTCGCGCTCCAAGTGTCTCAACCTTCGTGGGACCTAGGCATAAAGCCTCATCTTCTGCTGTATTGTCTGTGCAGCTCCAGGTTAACTGGTCTGAAGAAGAACATTGAATTCTAGAAGGTAACATTAGAACAATCCCAATACCAGTGCCATTTCTGCATTGTGCCCCATCGAAATGGAGCTGATCTTGACTTCCATCATTCTGTTCTGGAGCCTTTTCAGTCTTGAGAATAGAATGACAACCAATCTCAGTTTCCATCATGGCATTAAAATCAAGCATTGAAAACTCATCCTCCAAGCAAAGCTCATCCAAGACTTCACCCATCAAATCAGGATCTTCCAACTCCATATTGACAGAATATTTGGATCTTTCTTCTTCTTCCATCTTCTCTACATGAAAAGTAGAAGGCTTCTGATTGTCAATACGGACTCTTCTTCCTTTGAAAGGAATCTCCAAGTGAGAATAATCCAGAGAAAGGTAGCCTCCCAGCTTAGCAGTAAATTCTCTTGATAAACACATACTGAAATATGGTTCCAAATCAACCACAACTATCTCTTGAATTACTGTAATCTGAGGCAGATTATGTAGAGCAATAGGAACATCCTTGATTACACCCACTATTTTTATGGGGGTCCCGTCTAACTGCAAGACACCAGGGCTACTTCTTGTATACTCCATACCCATGACTTCACAAACTGCCTTTGGCATGACAGTTGTCGCAGCACCAGAATCAATTATGCAGTTATGCACAATCCAACCCTCCATTCTGAGTGACAAGTAAAATGGGGGTGGTCTATTCTTCCCAGTGGCTGAAGAAGTTAACGTTTGAGACATAACTATCTGGGCTGGAGCCTTTCCCTTACTCTGTATGGTCTTCAGGGATTCTTGTAAGAGATTTACCTGTCCAGGTATCTGCAAGGTGTCATACAGACTTACCTTAGCTGGTGTCCGTTTGAGTTCTTCAACTATGTTGTACTCCATTGAGATCTGCTCTTTCCCTCCACTGGCAGATTCAAATTTGTTTCTGTACTGTTGGGTGGCCTCCACTCATTGTCGTTTAGTCAATGATGGATACCGCAGCATCTCTCTAGCTTGTTCCTTTATTTCCGCTTGCGACTGGGAAGTAGAAGCTTTTTCCTTCTCTTTTGCTTGTGGTGGAAGTGGATCCTTCGACAAAATAGGTGATTGTTGTGGAGCTGGAGGATCATGAGCCTTTGCAGGTATTTGCTACTTTGTTGCTTGTATAGGAGGCACTTTCAATGGCTCCATCTTAGTCGGATCTACCAACATTGGTTTCTTGCCGTTGCATGTCAGGACTGCTATGTGTTCCTCAAGAGACTTCACAGAATTAAGATCTACCTCTCGAATCATGTTTACATGGCTCCCTGCAAGAACTTGCAAATAATTTTGGTGGACCATGCAAGTGGACTCATCATGTGGGTCATTGCATGTAGAGCACCAATATGTTCCTTCTGCAAGGCCAGCTTCTTCATTCGTCAACACAGTCAGGTTCTTTTCTGGCACTTTGCTTGTTGAAGCCGCTTGTTCTCTAGTGATCGGCGGAGGTTGAAATCTCTTGGGTTGGAAATCTCTCTCAGCCTGCTTTCTTTCAAGAATTGTGATTTTATTTCCCATCGCTCTTATAGCTGAATTAGCAAATTGTACCTCTTGTAATAGGATTGTGAAAGGATCAGGATTTGAGGGCGCAGGAGGTGCCGGTAGAGGTAGAGGTGCTAGCGGTGCAGGTAATGCTGGGAATGAAGTGGGAGCTGGCAATTGCGGAATGATTGGTGCAGACAACTGTGGAATAGTTGGAGCAGGGAGCTGGGGAACTGGAATGGGTGCGATCTGAGGCGCACTTGAGCTCCATGATGGAATAGGATACATGGAAGGCATAGGCTATGAAAATGAACCAGAGTACAAATGCTTAGGAAGATCAGGTAAGATGGGCATTGTTACCTTTGGTGGAAGCCTACCTATGGCAATCAAGTCAGCTTCCACCTTTTGCGCTTGTTCGAACAGTTCTAGAAATGTAGTCACGTTGGACTGTCGGACAGCCCAACCGATGTCTGTGTTGAAAGCTCGAAGATAATAGAATGCAGCTAGCTCATGAGTGGGCCGAAGACCATCAGGAATTCTCTGCCAGCTTCTGGTAAATCTGACATTGAAGTCAGCTATCTCCTCCTGCGGGTGCCTTTGAATTACATTAAATTGATGCAACAAGGAGTATGGATCAGCTTGTTCATGAAAATTTTTGACTAACAGCTCTCCTAATTGATCCCATGATGTAATAGTGCCTGGTTGCAATGTTCGGTACCAATACAACAATTTACCTCTTAGTGACAACACCAACAATTTTACCATCACATCTTCATCCGTTATGTCATGGATAGCCGCCAAAGAGGCTACATCATTAATATGCTCATAGGCAGTTTTACCAGTACCATCATAGGTCGGCAAAGCTTTCAAAGCAGCTTGAGGAACTAGATTTTGTGCCGATAAATTCAAGGCTCCCGAACCATTCCATGCCGAGAACTTCCTTGGTGGAGGATGTTGGGCCATTTGGACTGCTGGATCTGGATGTAGCAAGCTCGTAGCAGTACTGGGAGGAGTCGGGGATGGCACAAACTGACCTACAGCCTGCGATGAAATAACAAATGATGGATTCACAGGACTTACCAATCTTGAGCGCTCCCTCCAGTTCTGAACATCAATCTCGAAGAATTCGACTGGATCTTTCGATTCTTTGGCACTTGATCTCGTGATCATGAAGCAAATATTTTCACCGACTTCACAATTAGAAATTTCTAGGTACAATCACCTTCAGTAGAGTCACCAGATGAACTTACAATCTCCGCTTTGAGGTCAAGACAGTTCATCAAAATCTTGATTCCTCCGGGTGTCAATTTGAAATAATTCTTGTCCCACCGATTGTGGATCTTTCAGAGATAGAAATAGTCTGTCCCACCGGGCGTGCCAAAAATTGTTTTCAAAAATGCTTTCAAAAATGTTGGTACAGGTGGGTAAAGACAGTCCGTCCCACCGGGCGTGCCAAAAACTGTTGGTCACAAATCTGCCACAGGAAAGGATTTTATATGTATATGCGCCCTAGACTTGGCCAACATTGAAAGGCCGAGAGAAAGAGATGTCTCCCGGGCCAATCTCTAGAGAGGGCTGGCTCCCACACTAATCTAAACTTGTTTCAAGATTAGAGATGCGGGAAAGAAATGGGAAAATGCGGAAAGAAAGGGAAATAACGGAAAGAGATGAAATGCGAAAAGAAATGGGAAATAATGGAAAGGGATGTAAATATGGCCGAAGCCGATCGTTGATGGGGAGAACAACCTCGAACAGTAGATAACTTCAACTAGATCCTAAAGCTAAACAGCAACTGACTCTTAGAATACGTATACAAAAATTGGATCACGCATTAGCCATGAGTTCACTTCCAAATAAACTTCAAACATTCAAATGCCAATACAACCAAATTCAACACAACAGAATTCAACTGATATTACACTGGACTACACATAAGTAAATCACATAGAAAGCCAAACATACACAACAAATTAGATCACCAACTCCAGAAGACACTAAGAATGGAAGCAATTGCATCTAGGATTTCTATTTCAATTTCTGCAACAAGATCCTCCTCCTTTTGCTTGAGTTTTACATTGGTATTTATAGAGGTCCGCCCTCTTCCTTTCGTATTACAACATTTAATACATGAAATAGATTTTAAGAGGAGCGATCCACAAAATTTGTACTTGAAAAGAGAAATTATTGCCCTTAATCTGCCTCGAAGAAATGACATTATCGGGGCAAGCCAAAAGTTGTTAAGAGATCACGAACATGAGCTTTGAATATTGGAGGCATCTTTAATTTTGGTGGCATCGAAAACTGCCTCATGTTCTTCCATCTTGCGCACATCGGTAATCAGCAACATTTAATCTTGGAACCACTTCTTTGACCATGATCTCAAAAATAGTTGGAGAGCTTTTACTTGATCCTTATCTGCTCTGCACGTTCTCCTATGCAATCTTGAAGAAAAATGCAAACTGAACTGTATCGGGCCTTTGTTGTTGCTTCGGTCATGAAAATGAGACAGGTCACGAAAATGCGACATGTCACGATATCGCGACACTTTTACCTTGCTGCCTTCTCTCTCTGCCACTAGTCGTGAAAACATGACATGTCACAAAATCGTGACATCTTCTTTTCTTTTGGCTCTTCTCTATGATATGTCATGAAATCATGACATTCTCCTCTGCTTTGGCTTCTTCGCTACTCCTTATCATGAAAATGAAACATGTCACGAAATCGCGACATCTTTCTCTTGCGCTGTCTTTTCCTCCTTCTTACCCGTGAAAATGTGATAGGTCACGAAAATGAGACATGTCGCGATATCGCGACATTTTTTCATTTGGTTCTTTCATCTTCAATATGTCATGAAATCGTGATAGGTTTCTATGTTCTCCTTATTTCCTTTGCCTCGTGAAAAAGGAACATGTCATGAAATCGTGACATGTTTTTCCATTTGGCCTTTTCTCCACAATATGTCATGAAATCGTGACACTTTCTGTCTTCTTGCACTTTGATGCTTTTAGGCCGTGAAAATTTGACATGTCATGAAATCGTGACATTCCGTACAATCTGGCCGCCTCCTTGCTTCTCCTCGCGAAAACGCGACATGTCACGAAATCGTGACAATTCTCCGCACTTTGCCCTTCCTGTCCAATATGTCATGAAATCGTGACATTTTCTTGCTTTCTCTATTGTTGCCGCTTCCTGTCATGATATCGCGACAAGTTTCTCTTACTTAGCTTCATTTCTAAAAATGTCGCGAAATCGCGACGTCTTTCATGCCTTATGTTTTTCTTTCAACCTTGCCGCGATAACGTGACATGTCGCGATATCGCGACATTCCGTACCATTTTCTCCTTGCTTGCTTTTCTGTCACGATATCACGACATTTTCTATCACACTGCTCCATGGCCACCGCAAGTCACGATTTTGCGACATGTCGCGATATCGCGACAACTTCATTTTAGTGCTTCCGTTGACTATGTTGACCGTAAAACTCCAACACGTCGCGATATCGTGACAGTTTTACTGCTTTGCTTTCGTTGACTGCTTTGACCGCGATAACGCGACAGGTCATAAAAATGCGACATGTCGCGATATCGCGACATATTTCCATGCTTGCACCTTTTGGTTTTGGACCCCGCAAAAATGCGATAGGTCACGAAAACGTGACATGTCGCGATATCGCGACATCTTTTGGGCTTAGCTTTTTTATGGTACGGACGTCGTGAAAATGCGACAGGTCACGATTTTGTGACATGTCGCGAAATCGTGACACCTTTGCTTTTTCACTTACAAACAGAGGAATGAGGATTTTTTACAATCTGAGCATTCTTTTACTTGAACAACAACAACAAAAACAATGTGGCAAAAATGCCAACACTCCCATATTTTGGTTTTATGATTACTCTATTTTCGAGGCCGAAAACTGAGAAAAACTGCACTAAAACGGTCATAAAATGGTCTAGACAACTCCAAAACTTGCCAAATTTGTTTTTTTGTCTTAGTTTTACCATTGTGCACCTCTCAAAGAAATTTTGGGTCCTAACTCTTCATGGTTCAAAATTTCCAAGAAATTCCTAAAAGTGGTCATTTCACCACGAGCCCCGGTTGGCCAAATATTCCAAAAATACTAAATTTTGACCCAAAAATCATATTTTTGAGTTATAGCTCATTGTGATCAGCTCATCGCGCTGATCATTTTGATATATAACACTCACAACCTTTTTCAGAAGTCAAAATTCATAAGGTCATGGTCAATGCACGGGGTCATCCTCGATCTAAGACTGAGGTTGCACCCAATGCACCACAGGGTCTGGATCACCCTAGAGGCAGCACATCTGCCCAAAACATACTTGAATACACTTCAAGTAGTCTTAGAGGAGACAACACCACTCACAATGGATCTCATCAAGGAACCCCGCTCAGGAGAACTAACAACAGATCTTCTCGTGACCTAAATGAGAACACCTCTAAACCTCCCACATATCATTACATTGAGAGTTCAAATCAGTCCAATGAAGGGTGAGATAGAGGTAAGACAACCATTCACATGCCTATTATAATGCCAAATCCTTCCGATCATGGAGGATGTCATTTGTCTTATCGTAGTGTTGGTGAGGAAGGTACTCCTCTTGCACAACCTTGGAAGTCTCATCACTTTGACTTCTTAGACCAAGGTGTTGGAAGATCTCAACATAGGAAATTGGAGCATAGAAGCATACATCATGATCATTCCTCTCATGGATCTACCAGATCCATTGAGGAGTACATCATGGATGAAGGAACTATCATGCAGTTGCATCCTATCCGCACCCGTAGTGAGTGTTCCCAGCGAACACGCGGTACCCCTGCAACATCCTTGCATGAGAATTGCACCCCTAGGGAAGAACATAATATCAATGTAATATTGAATCATCGAGGAAAAAGAGTTGCCAACCTTGTTGCGCAATTCGAAGCAAACAAGAACCCTCACAAGGAGTTGCAGAGTCCTAGACCTAGCACAACAAATCGATCAAATCGATCACATAGGTCAGATGCAATCTAGAGAGAACAAATGCTTCAAGACCAATTGAAGGGTTTGCGCATTGAGCGTGAGTGTTTAGAAAATCTAGAATGAGAAAGTGCAAAACAATAGTGGTTGCACCTACAACGGTTATATGAACACCGCTTAGAAGAGCAATGCCTCCTTGATTTAAAGGAGCAAGAAGAGCGATCAAATAGATTGGCTCGATATAAATTACCTCCTCATAGAGAGTACAAGCAGCAACACAATGAGAGACATGCTACTTCGCACCTTGAGCTGCATAATAGGAGAGTAGATGATTATGTTCGCCATACTTCTCGACATGCTTCTCAGCCATGAGAGCGTTTAGTGCCAAACAGGCATGAGCACAAGCAGTATGAAAGATCAAAGTTGGATGACCAGGATCAACGATATCCTAAACCATATTCTATAGATGTGGCTGATGAATACAATCGACCACCTCACACTCAAAGGAACTTACCTCCACTTGCACCCTGAAGATCCCTTCGGGAGGAAGAGATCATCTCTTCTCAAGCCTACAAGGTGCTTGCCAAGAAAATCAAATCTCTCGAGAAACAAGATGTGGCTAGTCAAAAGCCCACTCTAAGCAAGATACACAATCAACCATTGTGTCCATCAGTGCCAAGTCCTGCTTACCCTAAACATTTTGAAATACCTAAATGGGATAAGTTTAAAGGTGATGAAGATGCACAAGAGCATATAACGACCTTCATTAGTGCATGCTTCCAGATACAACATGATGATGCCTTGATGTTAAGAACTTTCGTTATGACCCTCTCGGGTGTAGCTTCTGAATGGTTTAATCAATTACCTAGGAACAACATCACCAACTTCGAATAGTTGGTGGATGCTTTCCTTGAGCGCTTCTCATTTGGAACCAAAAAGAAAGCTAATCTATCTGACTTGGCCAATCTATGTCAAAATGATGATGATCCAATCATGGATTATGGGAATAGGTGGCAAAAATTAATGGCAGAATTACCATTCTCTATTCCCACTGTTGAACTTAATCGAATGTTCACAAAAAGTTGTGCCAAACACATATCATTGTTGCTCCAGTTGCAACAATATACAACATTCAAAGAGGCTTTAGCACAAGCCAAGGTCATTGAAGATATCAAGCTGGAAGAAGGAGACCTAGAGCTTCGTAGCGAGAAATAATGGAACAATAAGAGCACGCGATATCAACCACAATAGGCTGAGCCTACACATGTCAACCAGATCATGTTAAACATTCCAAAAGAAGCACAGAGCCAACAACAAGAGAACCATCAGGCTCAACCGTCTCCCATGCATCACAATCAACATGATAGGAATCCAGGCAAGGATAAACAAAAATGTCCACCTCGCAACTATACGCCATTGCCTAAATCTTTGGCATCAATTTTCAATCGCCTTTGCGAGGCTAAGGCCCTAATATTGCCTGAAGTACGCACCTTGGATCCTAATCACCGCAAACCTAGAGGGTATAGAGAAGATCTCTATTGTGTTTATCATCGACAAAATGGCCATGATATCCAGGATTGTGTTGCATTCAAGAATATAGTGCAAAATATGTTGGATAAGAACAAATTACAAATAGATAGCCCCTCTGCTATCGATAATCAAGACATCGACATATCCAAAAACCCTCAATACAACCATGAGGATGACAACAATCAAGTTGAGCACGTTAATGAGATGCACATGGCCCCACCTAATGAGGGTTTTATCGGTATGATCAATATTGTAGCACAAAGTAAGAAATGCCTTGATCAGCCCAACATACCAAAAAGTTCAACAAAAGCTGATAACCTATCATGGTCCATATCAATAATGAATCCAATTCACTTACAAAAGGACCCTGTGATTACCTTTCATAGGTAGGAGATTAAGCTAATCCCTAAGGATGAACCCGATCCTCCGCTACACATCATAGCGAGCATCAATCAAATTCCGTACAAGAGAGTCTTGATTGATACTGGGTCATCTATCAACATCATCACAGCTACAGCTTTGAAGCATTTAAATCTACCATCTTCGCACATTAAGGACTCAACATTCACTTTGAGAGCCTTCAATGATGCCACATCCCCAACAATCGACACAACAATCTTACCTATACAAGTTGGGATAAAGATGATACCTACATTGTGCCATATCTTGGGGGTGAGAGGTAGTATAACATATTGCTAGGGAGACCATGGATGAGAGATATGGAATGTGTGCCTTCCATAGTGCACCAAAATCTAAAATTCATACACCAAGGACAAGTGTATGTGGTCCCCCATGATCCCGAGCCATTCAAATATTGTAAGAAAGTCGATGAGCCACAAGAAACTCTAGTGGCATGCGAGCCTCAAGATATTCATTCGAATAAAATCATCAAACATTCGACTAGGGCTTGCATCAAGAAATCACTACCCTCTCCCATCACCAAAAATCATGGTATCATATTACCTGATGAGGAGAAGAAAACATCAGTTAACATGACTGATATAGAATCATCTCGACTAGTTGATGATTTACTTACAATTGGTCTAAAAGCTAAAGCACCTTCTCAAGAGTTCATGGGAATGGTTGACATTAAGCCAGAGGATCAAGGGATTCTAAAGTAGATAGAACAAGAGAGGGGGCAATCAGATGTTGCTTCCACATTGAAAGGGCTAGAACCTTTGAAATTAGTCACTCCTGACTCATTGCTCATGGTGCCTCTTCAAGAGAAAGAATGGGTGCCTTCCCCACATCAAACTGGGGGTACTCAGGCTTACACAGTTCAACAGTACAAAATGAAACAAAAATATGAACTAAGTCATGAACCTGAGCATGTGGATGACACTAACAAAGTGAATCATCAAGAAGTAGCCACATCAGCTCAAAGGAAGGAAATTGGTGATGTGCACTTATCTGGTGGATCTTTAGCATCCACTTTTTCATTTCCTTCAATAGACAAGGGTATTTCAAACCAATCATTGGAAATATGCATGAATTCTTTGTCAGTATTGCAATCCATTCTAAGTCGTATAGATAGAATGGAGCATCGAATGGATGAGCAAGATAAGACGTTGCACAGTATCGTGAACCAGCTTGAAAACCTAGAATTACAAAAGCAACCCACATCTAAGGCTGAACCACTTTCTGTGCAACCACAGGAAAAGCTTCAGCAAAAGCAAGAGCCAATTCGGCTAACTCAACCATTGGGTCCTCATGGCAAACCAATGCAGATTAGGCACCCAAGATAGTCGCAGCGCATTTGGACTCCTTTAAATGAGTCTATGTCTGACATTCTTCAAAAGCTACAAGAATCTAAGGTCATCACCTTACCTGACATCAAACCTGTAGACCCAAATCGAGTCAAACCTGAGGGTTATAGAGAGGATCATTATTGTCTCTATCATCGAATGGAGGGTCACAACATTCATGATTGCTATGGATTCAAGCATAAGGTACAAAACCTCATAGATAGTGGGATTTATCACGTAGATGGTTCACTTACAGTGCCCCAACCTACTAAAATAGAGTTTTCCTCATCCCAATCATCACCTCAAAGGCACCCATCGCCTCATAGGCCTAACAAGACTCTTCCACAAGTATTTGCATTTCAGATGACTACTACAACTTTATTCCAAAAGTTGTACGAGGCAAATGCATTGGTATTGCCTAAGGTCAAACGAAGAAAGTCCAAATATGGGTCCATGGATGAAAGCCTCTTTTGCATTTATCATCGTATGCAGGGGCATGACATTTGTGGTTGCTATCCATTTAAGAAGATAGTGCAAAACCTGGTAGAACGAGACGCTATCCGTGAGGATGGTTCTCTCGTTCACCCGCACCTAGACACATGCAATCCGTTGAGGTCCACGCCTCAATTGGGAGAGTTGATTTCTGTCACTCTTCCTAAGCAAGTTGATTACATTTCAGTAGATAACATGCATGTTAGGGGTCTTCAAGGTAGCATACCTTCCCCACCATCCATGCCAAATTCAATGAGGCAAAGTGAGGATCTTAGAGGTAGAACACCTCCCTCACTTTCATCGAGTGGCACACACATTGGGGGTATCTAGGGTAGCGTACCCTCCCCAAAAGGCTCCAAGGGTTCTTGAAATTGCTTGGTCAAGTCAGTAAAAGGCTAGAGGTTTCTGCTGGTATCCCCAAAAGGCTCCAAGGGTTCCTAAAACCACTTGGTCATGTAAAAGGCTGAGGGTTTACCTAAGTTGGTCTCCCAAAAGGCTCCAAGGGTTTCTTGGTCTGTAAAGGTGAGGGTTTCTAAAGTGGTCATCCCAAAGCTCCAAGGGTTCTGCTTGGTCAAGTGCAAAAGGCTGAGGGTTTACCTAAAACTCGGTCATCCCCAAAAGGCTCCAAGGGTTCCTGAAACTGCTTGGTCATGTCAGTCAAAGGCTCCAAGGATTCTCAAAATTACTTGGTCATCCCAAAACGTCCCAAAGGTACACATAATCCCTTTGGTCAATCCTAAAAGCTCCAAGGATTACTAAAAATCGCTTGGTCAATCTAAAGGCTCCAGAGGCATGTACTCGCCGTTTGGTCAATTATGAGGCTCAAAACCCATAAAAAAATTATAAAATCCAAAAAAATTGGTAAAGCTTAAAATCCAAAAACATTTGCATTTGCATTTGAATTTTGCATTTTTATTTTGCATGTACACATGCATTCGTTTGCATTATTGCATTGCATATAGGCATTCGTCATCCGTTGCATTCCGTAATAGAAGGCATTGTGTTTGTCAGTCTTACAAATGATGCCACGTTTGTGTTTAAATCATGCATCTCTGCATTTATCATAATCCATCATTCATGTGAGTAATTATGTTTTTCAACACAACCTATAATGTTGCTATGGAGATATACTAGGGTTTTTCGGTCACTCAGTCATACCTAGTGGTCTTATCAAGAGTTGGTAGAAAGCTTGCTTTGCTTTTGTAGCTAAGGTTCAGTTAGTATAGCCCTTAGCATATCAGAAGCCTATCACTAATCAAAAAATTAAACAATCCTAACAAGGACTAGGGGAAGATGAAAGCCATGAAGCAGGACCGGGTATCCTGAAGTGAAAAGAGTTATTCTTGCTTATCCCTCTATGCGGACAGTATGGGAAATGTTGGCAGTTGGCAAAAGGACAGGTTAGTTCCCTATTCAGAATCCCTTGCTTACGATAAAATGAGCATATCCCAAAGAGATATCCCACATCAATCCTCATGATTGATACCCTAGATCGATATCATAGATCGACTCCCCAGAGTGATATCCCATATTGATATCATAAGATCGATATTCTCAATCGATATACCAAAAATAATTTTTCCAAGTAAATCTCCCCAAAGGAAAGTTTTTGAAGAAAATTATCAAATGTAAATGCCAAAAAGTGAAGAGCAAGTGAAGATCAGGAAAACAGACTTAAATCAAAGTTCAAAAGTGAAGTTCAAAAAAATCAAGATCAAATGAAGATCATAAATCAAAAGTTCGAAGAGAGATCAAATGAAGATCCAAAGATAGTTCAGAAAGAAAATGGAATCAACTCCCTTGCTTCACTACATATGAGCAAGTATCCCAAAAATTGAAGGATAGAAAGGAATGAGCCTGAATCCTTGGAATTATCAGCACTATTGTACCTTACGCATGATGATATGTCTGACGCATTAGCACCTCGCTTATGAACAAGACCAATGTTTGAATGTGGAAGAGCTAGCTTCAGATGTCCTGCATTGCCTAGTGGTTTAGTCCAACTAAAATCTAAACTTGAGATTGGATAAGACATTTGTGGAACCCCTATCTTAGCAATGGGCTGAAAGAATCCCACCTGACATCGGGGAACGCTCGTGTCTTATCTTAAAATAATCATATGCACACACAGGGATAATGAACAGTTAGGGTCTATCCTAGCAAAAACCTTTTATCTCAGAAGTCTAGTGTGGTTAGTATGCAACTTTTGATAAGTCTATTAGGGTGTTTGAGTCTCATGGAAAACCTCAAAAATTTCTCCCATAGCAACAAAATGTCAAATATTGCAACCATATAAATAATCAAATTGCAAAGTATCGAATCCATGATACATCATTATATAAAGCACAATCAACATATAGGATAGATACCGGATGGATATTAGAAATAATATTTAGATGACCACTGACTATATCGTGCACATTTTTCAAATTTGCAAAAGAAAAATGAATGACACATTATATCATTCGCATCATAAACATTGCATACCATTGCATTTCATATATGGATGATTAATTGATTACATTCTTATCTTAAGGATTTTCAATTACATTCATGATTTTTATACATTCTGTGGTGTCGTCCATTAGATTGATAAACACATATCGCATTCATTCCTTATGTTTTAAGTGATTAAAGCATACAAGTTCATTTACATTAGATTACCATCATGTAAATAGTGCATTACATACATTACATTAGCATATCATGACAGTGTCATAAAATTAAATGCATGCCATTAAGCAAAATCAAATATGCATTTAAGTAAACATCGCATCCATATGCATCCATAATATAGCACATCTAAACATCTAGATCACTGCATATCATCATCATAAATAAAATAGCTATCTAGTGTATGTCATCCATACATCACATCATATAAGCAGTGCATCCACGTGCATCTCAAAAATGTAAAAATAACAAAAAAATCAAATAACTCAAAATCCAAATGTGCCTTGTACCTAGTTCTTTACCCTATACACTTGGCGGTTGCAGCGACTTGCGATCCATGCAATCCGGCAAGATGAGTAAA
The DNA here is from genome assembly GCA_028583015.1 of Wollemia nobilis. Lineage (NCBI taxonomy): Eukaryota > Viridiplantae > Streptophyta > Pinopsida > Araucariales > Araucariaceae > Wollemia > Wollemia nobilis. Next base: position 8,488,977 of record JAQPPZ010002170.1, on the reverse strand, counting down.
ATACCATAAGGACATTTGGGGCAAATTCATCATCGTGAAGTTGCTATGCTTCATTTCAATCCCTAAGAAGGCCTAGACAACCAGTACTTCTCCATGGGAATGATATATTTATTGCAATTCTTCTATGATCATTTCAGTAGATCATCGATAATATGATTCAACACATGCTTAATTGGAATTACTTTCATTTTGATTCCCTAAGAAAGCCTTCATGGTTGGACCATTCCATGGGATAGAAATAGGCAATTACTATCAATAGTTGCAATCATAGCTGATTAGGCCTTGCCAAGTATTAAATGCTAAATTCTAAGTTTGTTCAGATCATTCATAGTGGTCAAGCGACCTCGTCGCTTCCTTCCATTGTCATTACCCTCATCGACTCGTCGCTTGAGGGGGTGGTCATAATATCAAATCATAATTAAAATCAGTAGAAGATCCCTGAGATCGTAGATCCCTTGATCTTGTCAAAATTGCGTTCATCTTATGAATCATTGTCAACAACTATCATAAGCTTACCCTTTACAGGGGCAAAAAGCAAATATGATGAGGTAAGCCTTTGTCGCTCCGCTATCGGTTTTACCCGATTATACCCGAAAGTGCCAGAGCACCAAGTGTAAGCCTTTGTCACTCCATCCATTGGTCCTACCCGATTATACCCGAAAATGCCAAAGCACAAAATTTAAGCCTTTCACCCAGTTGAAAGCAATGATTCTAGGATGCACGTCCTTTTGTAGGATATGGGGCATCTAATGTTGATCCGACTAATGATCATCATAGAACCTTTGACATCATTTTAGGAGGTCTATTTTTTCTCAACATTGTTCGATCTCACAATGCATCTCAAAAGGGGCATCTGTAGACACCTAAAACGCGTCATGTCGAGGGCGACTACTCATATGGACATGCTACAAGACCATATGGAAGATCTTGGATAGACTCCAAGATAGAGCAGTGGTTCTAACCACTCAATTTGGGCTCCTTGGCCTAATCAGTCTGAACCGCATCCCAGACCTACGGTTTACAGCTGAACCACGGCTGAGACTTGCGGTTTGCAGTCTAGACCACAACTGTGACCTACGGTCTTAACTGAAGTTCAGTTGGCCTTCAATCCGAGCCAAATCGGTTGAAATGACCATTGGATCTAGAAGAAGGTGGTTAGAGGGTAGAAGCTTCCATTCCAACTATCCTAACCACCCCTTCTTGATCTTGGCTTCTCTAGGAAGCCACCCCAAGTCCTAGGGCATCCTATAAATACCCCCTCCAAATGGGGAGAAGATATGGATGATTTGTATAGCGAAGCGCTGACGAATTATCGAGTGAGTGTGAAGTGATCAAGCGAGCAGCGAAGCCCTATCGGATTGCATACTGAATTTATGCATTCAAAGGCTACTTTGCTATTCATCCAACGATCAGTTTGCCATGGAAGCCCTAGGAGCCTAGGAGGATCAAGAAATACAAATTCGGGCAAACGAAGGCCCATCACAGTGATTTGACCACCAAATCTGTCAGAAGGACATCAAAGGTGACCCTTGAACATCAATTGGACAAGGAGGTTAAGCCCACTACCCTTGGAATTGAGGGTAAGCCTATCAGAGTGCTAACCATAGGTTGTCAGCCATGGTTTATAGTGCAGACCATGCACCAGAGCTACGGTTTGCAGCAGAGGTATAACCACCTTCCTATTTCTATTTCTGTCTGGCTAGTTAGGTTAGATTAGCTATTTTGTTGATTTAATAGCATTTTAGAAGACTTCTGACCGTAGAACTAGGCTAGATTCACATTTTATGCTTATGTTTTAATTAGGACTAAAATGCTTTCTTTATGCATGTTTATGCTTCATTTTCTATATCTGATCCATGCATAGTGTAGCTGCTATTTTACTTTATGCTATTACATGAATCTTGATTCACTTTGCATAGTTTAGAAGCTTTCTTTATGCTTTCTTGATTATGCATGTTAATGGTGTCATTATGCATTTTACCTAAAAGGGCCTCATCATGAGAGGTTGCCTATCTTTTTGACATTCTTGTTGTTTCTTGATCGCAGGGAACAGTTCCAAAGGAGAGTAAACCATCAAATTCCTTCCCCATTGTGAAGAAGAGGGCACCTCCACCCTAGAGCAGTTCGTGCCATTCTGAAAGGCATTCGGAAATCACACCTACCCTTAAGAGGGAAAACAATTGTGCACTCCTATTGTAATATTGTATCAAAATGAATATCCCTAAGAGGGACGTACTTGTAATTGGATTTTGGCTTTGAATACAATGGAATAAAGTGCTTTCTTTCTTGTTTCATTTGTTGTCAATTTTGTTTTCTTGTATGCGTGCTATATCTTTACCATTTATCACAATAGGAATCGCCATCGGGTGTGAGCCTTTCTGGTGGTTCTAGACATTGGTCACTATGCATCTCAGTACCCACAAGCTAGAAGTAGTAGTAGTGAAGAAGAAGAGAAATACAAGAAAAATAAGGAAAGAAAATTTTATCATGAAAAGAAAAATAGGCATGATCAAAGCAAGCATGAGAAGATATTTTAAAGGGACAAGAAGATTTTGTATGTTGAGGAAGCACGCATTTATTCCAATAGAAGTGATTAAAGTCTCTACTATAATGAAAGAGAAGAAATACTATTTTTGGCCATGGAGGAAAAATAATATGCTCCTATTGTTGAAAAACAAGAAGAGGAGAAAGATCCAAAAAATGAAGAGGAAGTCAACTAAAAAATGAAGAGGAAGCCATAGTTGACATAGAAGAGGAACTTGTTTTTGCTCTTGAATAGTTTAAAAGACTTAGAAAGAACTCAATATTGAAGAATCAAGTACAAGAGGATGATAAGACAAAGGCAAAGCTCTCACAAGATCTCATCGAATTAAAAGTGAAAATTGAAGAGGCAAAGCAAATTGGAGAAGGTATGGATGAATAGTTAAAGGCAAAAGAGTTGGAATGTGAAAAACTAGAACATGAGGTTGTCTCTCTAATGAAGTAAGTGGAATAATCTAATGATAAGCTACATAAGTTTGAGAAAAGCACAAAAATAATGGATGATATTATCAAAGCACAAATATATTCAATTATAAATAATGGACTTGGTTTTGAAGAAAGTCAAAAGAAACAAAATCGGAGTCAAGCTCAAAAGGAACAAAGGCATCAAAGAAAATAATTAAAGAAGAACCGAAGACCTATGTTGATGTGTTGAGAAGTGGAAGCATTAAGAAGGAAGAAAAAAGAGCATCATCATGGACCAAGGTCCATCACAGAAATAACAATGAGAGAACCATGCGGTCATATCCTCCAAAGCAATCAAACAGGTTTCAATATTTCTTCCAAGGTTATTGCTTTTCATGTCACCAATTTGGTCGTAAAGTTTTACATTGCAAGGTTCGTGCTAAAAATGATTTTGGTTTCACCAAGAAGAATTTAAATTCATTTGCACCTCTCATGGACTACAACATCATTTGTTACAAATGTGATAATTTTGGGCATAAAGATAAATGGTGTAGAACAGTGTTCTCTGAACTTTCAAAATCTAGTTAGAAGGAGGATGGTCAAAATATTTAAAAGCATATGCCCTCCAAATTTTGGAAAAATAAAATAGAACATGAAAAGGAGCATAGTAATTTGGGAGTTTCACACCCATCTCATAATTTAAGTCTCATTTAGAGTAGTTAGAAAGGGGGCGTTGTCAAGTATCTTATCCTTCAGCCTCAAGGAGCCTTTGCCATTAATTCCAAAGGGGGAGAATTTTAGTAAAGGGGAGCAATGTGTAATTTTAGTAAGGGGGAGCAACTTGTGATCCTGTTGCAGTAAAGAGCCATTTCTTTGCAAGGTTTCTATCAATGAAAAAAGAGGGGATTGTTAGAATTATTCACTATTGAAGTTGTCATTGATGTCAAAGGCCAAGTTGGTTGTAAGCAAACAATGGGAAAATTATTTAAGGCAACTATATAATATCAAGGTGATTTAATATAAAGTGTGAAATAATTAAATTAAATATTTAATTATTAATATCAAAGTGTGACATATTTAAATTAAAATTTAAATATCATTGTAAGGTTTTGAATTTAAATAGTGTGGGCCAACATGCCAAATATTAAAATGAAAGAAGTGAAAGATTTGATATAAAAACTAGACCCAATTTTATTTCATGAGAGTATGCATTTCAATGGAAAATATTCAATAATATGACATCATTTGTTGAGTCGAGTGGTTGAAAAAATTTAGCATTTTTGGAGAGCATGACGAGTTTGGAGGCTTTGTGGTTGTAGAGCACGGTCGTTGTGAGAGCTAGGGTGATGATGGACAAAGAAAATCATTGTTGGCACTACAATCATCGTCATTGTGAGATCTAGGGTAGTAGTGGATAAAGGAAAGTATTATTGGCACTATAATCATTGTCATTGCAATAGCTAGGGCTACAGTGGATAAAGGAAAGTGCATTGGCACTATAATTATCATTGTTGCAAGATTTAGGGCTGCAGTGGACAAAGGAAAGCATTGCAATCTACGTTGAGTACATTGGATGTCTACGGTTGAGTTACAAAGGAAAGTACTGTAATCTACGTTGAGTACATTGGATGTCTTTGATTGAGTTACAAAGGAAAGCATTGTTGGATATTTGATATAAGTAAAGTGATTTGCCATTCCTCCCACCAAGGAATCAATTGGAACTAGCAACAAACAGTTAAGCAATTGAGGTAAATTATTTCAATGTCTACGTTGCCCATGTTGAGGAATATATTGTTGAAAATAGTGTTGTAGAGAATGCAGATCTACATGGGTATCTATCATAGGTTGAATACTCAGGCATATTTACCTAAGTTGATGTGCACAAGATATGCTCCCAAGATAGCCATGTTGAAGGAGATTGAGATGCTTTCCATTTGCGAAGTAATAAAATTGTGAAGATAAGAAGGTAAATGAGGCATAGCCATTACTCATTGCAATATTTTAGTAGTAGTTATAAAGCACTATCAAATGGAGAAATAAAACAAGTGCCTAGTTTGGTTTAACTACATTATTCAGAGCATGCATCATGATGCCTGACCTGCAATTTTGGTTTCATTGATGGAAACTGCAAAGAGACGAACGCCTGACCTAAGCTTGTGCAAAAATGTGATACCAAAGACTAGAATATGAGGGTTGGCAATTAAAATTCATTTGAGGGTTCATCGGTGATTGATTTGAGATGTGACACCTGACATGCACTTGTGGATCTAAAGTTTGTGAGTTTTTGATGATTATTATTTGTGAATTAAGATTTGAGCAGTGTTTGAGATCAGATTTTTGAGCAAAAGAATAAAACAAGAGTAGCCTAAGATATAAGTGAAACAAGAGAGAGTTTTCTATTTTGGAATACATGCAAAAACCAACAAAAGAGTGTGGCCACATGTAAATGGAAAGACTGATCTAAATCAAGTCAAGGCATCAAATAGTGCAAGAATAGAGTGAGAGGATTAGTGCAATTAAAATGAAGGACAATTTAGCCATCCTAAGAAGAATAATATGTGCACATGATAAGTCATATAACGTATCTAATTCAACACACATGTAAGTCATCTAGACTAGAGCTAACTTTAAAATGTAATAAATGTGAGACATGTGGAAGCGACAGACTTAATGAATGTGAAGGACATTTTGGCCATTTGAATCTTCCAACACTAGTATATCATTCTATATTTTGTTGATCAAGGTTGGTACCTTCAGATATGAGGTTGGTACCTCAAGGATATTGGTGCCTCTTATGGGTTGGTGCCCAAAAACTTGGACAAGTAGATTGGTGTCTCCTGTGGGTTGGTGCCCACAAAATTGGACAGGGAGATTGGTGTCTCCTATGGGTTGGTTCCCACAAAATTGGATAAGGAGATTTATGCCTCCTATATGTTGGTGCCCACAAAATGTACAAGGGGATTGGTGTCTCCTGTGGGTTGGTGCCCATGAACTTGGACAAGGAGATTGGTGTCTCCTCTGGGTTGGTGCCAATAAACTTGGATAAGGGGATTGGTGTCTCCTATGGGTTAGTGCCCACAAACTTGTATAAGGGGATTGGTGTCTCCTGTGGGTTGGTGCCCACAAAATTGTATAAGGGGATTGGTGTCTCCTGTGGGTTGGTGCCCACAAAATTTATTGATGAAATAAAACCAATATTTTTCCATGTTTTTCTCCAAAAAGGGTGTTTCCATGTAAATTATTGTCTCTTGTGTATGTGGAATTTTGTGCACTAATTTACTATTGCATTCATATTATTGTAGTTATTATTTTGGAAGGAAAAGTTTTATATTATACTGTTCACCCCTTCCTCTTAGTATAAGTGTGTGTTTATTCAAGATTTTAGTCTTGTTTTTATTTTTCCAAAGTAGATGATAGGTAGTTGATAGATGTAATACTGAAATCTAATCAACTCCTAATTAATGTGCAAGTGAACCTTAAAAATAATTTTTCTCTTTTTACATTTTTTGAAGACTGTAATCCAATTTTTCTTCTTATTGCAAATTAAATCTAAATTAAGGTGCTTTAAAAAATTTGATAAGTAATCCAATTAACAAATTTATTTGCACAAAAATTTTCTTACCTTTTTAAATATTTTGTAGTTATTTTGCCGCTTCTGTAGAGGATGTGAATATTAGTGTCTAAGATCACCAAGTTGCTACTATGAGTAGGATCTTGCAGCTTTTTGTAGACTGTCTTGAACAACTCCTTCTTCACCAAAATATGGTCTTGAAATTTATTTCACAAGCCTAATATTTGGTGGTTTGTTCTCCTCTTGTGGTCTCCTCCTTCTACTATAGATTTGGATAAGTCTTTGTATTTGAAGCGGTGCCTTCTTTCTGTGAGAGGTAATATTAAAATCTCCTAGATTTGGTGAGATTATTCTATCTTCAAGTATTCTTGTCAAATTTTGACTTCAAGAAGGATCTTCTTCTCAAATTTTACACTCCTTAGATTCTTCTTCTAGGATTTGACACTCCTTGCTAAATTCTTTTTTTCAAATTTGACACTCCTTGCCAAATTCTCCTTCTCAGATTTGGCACTCCTTGCCAGATTCTCCTTCTCAGATTTGACACTCCTTGCCAAATTCTCCTTCTCAGATTTGGCACTCCTTGCCAGATTCTCCTTCTCAGATTTGACACTCCTTGCCAAATTCTCCTTCTCTTGGGCTTGTTGTCAGATGGCGATAATTGTACCAAGTCCTTCACTATCAGGGGTTTTAATATTAGAATAATAAAATTATATTCTAAGTTGTTACTAGGATAAGTTGTATGGATGAGATCAGTTAGTAAGTTATAATCCAATGGATCAAATTGTAAGATCAGTCAGTTAGTTATGATCCAATGGATCATATTGTAAGAACTTGTTATTTAAGCAAGGTTGTTCCAAGTTATAATATCAAGTTATTTTATAATTTTATCATGGTATCAGGGCAGACTTTCCCTGCCCTGTGAACCTGAGGGAGTATTTCCCTTAGGGGGGATTTCCACCCCCCCATTTTTTTTAGAAAACTAAGGGAGTATGCTCTCCATATTTTTGATGGATTAGAAACCAGACGTTTGATGGATAAATCAATGGCTGACTTTTTTTAAAGTTTTTTTAGGTTTGTGTGTAGATCGAATATTGAAGGCACCACCATTTATGCAGATTTCATTCTCCATTTGGTTGGCATCCATTGTGTGTGAAGATTATAATTCTTGGGTCACCTATTTTTTTACCACTACCTGCTCTTCTATCAACTTCAGGATGCCCTTCCATTCTATTTGTGATCCACAATGGTGTAAGCAGACAAAAAAGTGATTACAGAGGATGCATTTTTTTTTATGTTTCATCGTAGAACATGAGATGCATTTTTTTCGTAAAGGATGCTTGCCGGGATGTGTTGATCCAACCAGTGATCTATAGAGCAGGGATGGACGTCCATGAATACCAAAGTATTTTTTGTTTTTAATTTCCAGAGTGCATGTATTGGGAAAATTTGAAGCACAATGACATAGGGGGTTTATACACTGGGTATTTGGCCATGATTTTATGGAATTTGCCAATGGGCATGTTAACTTCTCATTTTTTGAATATCTTCCCTATTTTTTTAGCATCATGTGGGAGGAGAAGTGGTCCATGATTGCAATGCATGAGAGGACCTGCCAGAGCTACAATCTGAACCATACTAATTTTCTATGCAACAATAATTTCGATCAAAGAAGCAATCCATCCATCTAACGTCTTCCTCGATGTCCTTCACTATCAAAAGTGGCGATGTCATTTTTTTTGTTGATCTCTCAATATGGATTTGAATTGAACCTATAGCTGAATCCTAGGTTGGATCATGCAAGAGTGTGTCGATCATACAGAAGTGCACCATCTGGATCAGGGATCACTGTCAATAGCTCGGAGCTAGTTCTAGAAGCCAACATCAGTGGTAGATAATTTTATGACTTTCACCTATTTTTTATGAGATGTGATTATGCAGCTCCTTGGATATGGGTGAGACTATTTTTTTTCTCCACCAAGTATGATGTTTTATGCTCAGAATTCCATTGCGTATAGGGAGCCAATAAATTATGTCATCCCAAGGGGTTCCGTTCGAAGGTGCATAATGAGTGGCACTATGGACACATGATGATAATCGGGAGTGCTTTGCATTAGGTAGTGACCCAAAATAAAATAGAAGTAAGCATTTTGGTGGACTATAAGTAAGTGAGATATTTTACGTTTTACTGCTTTGCATGTGGATTTCCTATAGTGTTGGTGACTGTGTAGGGATAACATTGTTTTTTCAATAGGGGACCTTATGGATTTGCATATTTTTTAATTTAATCACTGCATGCTACCTAAAAGAGTGCATAATTGATCAAGATTGGAAGTCGTACCAAATGGGAGCAATTGTTTTTGCTCTGTTGCAGAGAAACTAATTGCATTTGATGGGACTACCTATTCAAATATTGGCAAGGGTCATCGGAGGGGATCACGCATTACACCCATATTTGGTGTTAATGACACAGTGCTAGAAGTTCATCTGATGATTGCAGTTCACTCTAGTTAGCCACCTCTAAACCCAATTTTGAAGCCCACATGGAGGAAGAGATTGAAGAAAACTACCAAATGTTGTACACAGGGATGCCAAGTTTTTTTACTGTTTGACTGGAAGATCCCAAACTATATCAAGTTGCATGTGAAATCTCTCTTATTGTAGTAGTTTAGTGTTGCACGTCCATGTGAGATATACAAAAATCAATGTTTAGCTATCTGGTGCTCGGATTGAAGGCTGCTACGATGGGCATGTTTGGATGCTCCGCCATTATGCCGTAATTTTTTTTGTATATGCATGAAATGCTTTACACATGTGTGTTTTTAGATCAAATTTTGCAAGGCTCTATTTATCAACTTCCACAAAGGCGCTACTACAAGTAATCCACCTGGCAGCATTGTTGATTTCCATGTTATAGCACGTGGTTAGCTATCACACGTCCAGAGCTTTGATCGTGGGACGCTCAGTAATTAATGTCGACATAACATAATTCATGAGCCACAAAGTTAATTTATGATGATACCCTATTTTTTTTTGCATTTTTGGTGTGTTTTAATACCCATTAGAGAGATCATGGGCCAATTAATATGTTAAGAATAAAGTTTTTAGATGAATTTTTTTTAGATGCATGACGTAATAAATGATTGGCAAGGTTGTTTTCCGAAAGATCTAGTTGATGAGAGCGTGGTGGAGGCATAATCAGAAAGGTTTTTCCAATACAAACACATTGGTGGCATCCAATTTCATTTTTGAGGCAGTTTGACTTGTGTTTTTTGGGCCTCAACATATTGTATCATGGAGTGCATTCTCAGTTGAACCCGACACTCCCATTATAGTTCTAAGTGATCCTAGTATATAGTCATCTCCTCTATAACACCTAGCGGATGTAATGGCTGGTTACCCATGTATTCTGGTAGGATGAGGAGGTCACCATAAGGAAACGTTAAAAAAATACCTTGGTGCTTCTTTCCCCTTATTTTTGTTGTTTGTCCAAAATTTTTTGGACCTTGTTAAAAACCCATTGTGTTCATATAGGTGGAAACCACATACTCATGCTTGTGGAGTCATTTTGGACTACCCTAGCGATTTTTGTGATCCATCCTATCTTCACACTCTTTTTGTGAGACACTTTGGTTTTAGGGGAGTTTTCTTTAGTGACCTTTCTTCATGGTTCACAACCTTGATTTGTGTCACAAGCACCAGTCTGGGAGTATGGTTTCATTCTTTTGGTGATGAGTCTACTTTTTTGAGACATTTGATGGATCCTTTGTAGGCTTCTTGATGGAAGTTTTCCTAGGGGGGTTGAAGAGGACATCTTCCTTCCTCTCCATCCTCCATGCACATCTTCCTTCTTCTTCTTCTTCTATTATGGCAAGTGGTTTTCTCCCTTGTGGTTTTTTCTTCATCTCTCAAGTAGAGTTTTCTTATGCATATATTGTACATAAGTACCTTATCAGGCCTTGTTTTTGGGACTCATACTTGTGGATATATCACTTGTTTAGTTTTGTTGTTTTTTGCTACCTCCTAGTATCACTTAAAGGGGGTGTTAGTATATCCTAGTACCACTTAAGGGGGGGTGTTAGAATAATAAAATTATATCCTAAGTTGTTACTAGGATAAGTTGTATGGCTGAGATCAGTAAGTTAGTTATGATCCAATGGATCAGATTGTAAGATCAGTTAGTTAGTTATGATAAAATGGATCATATTGTAAGAACTTGTTATTTAAGCAAGGTCATTCTAAGTTAATAATATCAAGTTATTTCATAATTCTATCATTTTACTTAGTAGTGGATTTCTCCAGTGAGTTCTCCTTTCATGATTTCTTCAATAAGGTTCTCCTAGCCTTTTACTATATGCTCGTTGAGACCTTCACAAGGTTTTTGATATTATAGCTTTTGCTGGTCTTCCTTGAGGTCTTTTCTTCAATATTCTACTCCTGGAAGTGTTGGTGGTGAGATATTCTTCTAGATCTCTAATTCTACTACTTTTGAATGTGAAGAAGACTCTCCTAGTACTTCATATTATTTTTCCAAGATTGGAAGTTTTTCAATGAGATCTTCTCCTGATCTCTTAATTTTTTCTTCAGGTGCCGAGTTGATTTTGAAGAAAATACTCTTCCTAAATTTCTTGTAGGAAGTTTCCCAACTCATTGAATCTTCTTTCCATACAACAAAAATATTAGTAATAAAATATTAATTTTCTTCTGAATCAGATATTATTATCAAATTCTTCTTCAAGATCAAGGCTTCTAGAGCCTTTTTCAGCATCCAGGATTCTATGGATTTTTCAGTATGAATGCTTTTATGGCCTTTTTAGTATCAAAGCTTTTGTGACCTTTTTAGTATCAAGGCTTCTATGGCCTTTTTAGTATCAAGTATTCTATGGCATTTTCAGTATCAAGGATTTTGTGACCTTTTTAGTATCAGGGATTATATGGCCTTTTCAATATCAAGGCTTCTATGGTCTTTTCAGTATCAAGATTTATGTGGCTTCTTATTCAAGGCTTCTATGGACTTTTCTTCAAGGCTTCAATGATTTTTTTTTGTATCAAGGCTTCTATGACTTGTTCTTCAACTGTGAAGTTCTTCAATACAGCAATGGAGATCTTCAATCTCCTAACTTCACCATGAATCTTCATGAAAAGTCTTCTTCTGCATTATTCTTCTCTTGCACAAGGAACTAATATTTGTACTATGAAGGCACATTGATCTTCGGGCAAAAAAGTTGGAGTCTCATAGATTTCTATTGTAGGAGAAGTATCAATCCTCTAAGAATTAATTTTATACAACAAAAGAAATTTTAGGCAATAGTTAGCAAATTCTAGATATCCTAGATGATCTTCACTAGATGATTTTTCAATATAGTGGATTGAATGCTGAGTCCTAGTATTCACAAGTTTTCCTTGTAACTTTGTGGAAAAGACTCTAGTCAAATGTAATATCAATATTTTTGGAACTAATATTTCTTTCAGTCCTCACTTGGTCTCTCCCTAATTATACCACCTAGACTCTTTTGAGAGTTTTTGACAGTGGCTAGTCCAACAACACATCAAGTTAACAAATAAACTTAGGATCAATAATAATGGTGGTTTTCCTATTGATCTACTATGGCTAGATCTACCATGGCTCTAATACCACTGTTATATTTTGATGTAACGAGCACTAGGAGGTAGCAATTACAAGATGCAGAATAATATGAAATAAAGTAAATATGCTAGATGACTGAAATATGTTGTAAATAGAAATGACATAAAATAATACAATGTAGATATGGATGAAATAAACACTCCATTAATAAAGGTACTGAACTACATTACACCCATCACCAATGGATGGTGATCTACACAAAAATATACTATGCTCTAAGCTACACTATCTGACTGTCCTTCGACTCTATCTCTGTATTATAATGAGGTATTTATTATATAGGAAAATAGGTTCCTTGACCAACACTCTAGCTAGTTGTGGAAGGGACAACTTGTACATATACAACTTGCACATTGACACTTGTGAATTTATTACATTACATTAAGTAACTAGATAACTTCCCCCTAAAGTAATCTAATGTCCTAAGTATGTACCTTGGAAGATATATTTACATGACCCAAATGATGTAATATAATCTATTTATAACAAGATTAAGCATTAGATGTCCACTCATTAATACATAATCAAATATCAATAACAAGTTCTACCAAGGGGGGTCGTGACACAATGGAAAATACCTAAAAGTATTTAGAGGCCAAATAGAGAAAACCATAGAAGCCCAGGAAAAAAGAAGCCTAGGGAGAGAGAGAAGGGGTTTCAAAAAATTTGCCTTGTATTTTGACAAAGAATAAATAAATAATATTTTTGTTAGTAAACCTTTGAGTCTCCATAATTGAATGCCAAATATTCATTTTAGAGTTCATGTGTATTATTTTTTAATGTGTGTATGAGTTGTGAATGCATGAAAACACATTGATGTATTAGAGAATGAATAAAGAAAAACTAAGGTATAAGAAAGGACATGTGAGCAATATTAAATTGGCTACTCAGCTAAAGAGTTGAGGATGTTAGGCACAAAAGAGTGTCATAAGAGGCCCATATAGGGGAATTTGTAGGCATAGGAAAGTGTCATTGTAATTCCATCGAGTAGAATGATTGGCTATGTGAAATGAGAGACTATTATCAAAAAGAAAGAATTAATTTTCTTTGAGCAGATACGATCTATGAATAATTTCTCCAAGGAAACCTTAGGAAGTGTTGTTAAAATATATCTATTGAGAGCAGGTTACATGTCATACAACAAAATAGGGTAAAAAATTCATACATTAAAATACCATGAAATAAAATGGTCATGTAAATGTTTCATTTGTATGACAAAGGAGTCATACATTTTAATCGTCGTATAAGAAGGAAATTTGGAGGGGCATATGTTGTATGATAATATCATACCATTGTACAATTGAAGGGGGTTGATTGAATAAAGAGGACAATCATACGATAGGATAAAAATCTGTAGAAACTAAAATCTGGTCAATCTGATTAGGTGACCAAGACAAGGTCCAATTGACACAATATGGTCCCCTTAGGCAACCCTCAGAGGTTTTATAATGGTCCTAACCACTCTTGGAATGCTCTACATCATTTTTGGGAGCTTTTGGGCCACATAGGCATGACTGTCCCACCCTGGGATGATCACAGTTTGTGGTCGTCCCACCCTAATACGGTGGCAAACTGGTCGTCCCAGGGTGGGATGACCATAAGGTTTGACTCCCAAAAAGTCAAATTTGGATAAATGGTGCCCAAAAAATACCATTTTCCTTACCTATTTAAGCATGCAAGTTAGAGGGCGTAGCATACTTATGACATACTGCATGAGGGTGTGCGACCCTAGGAAGCGCGCACCTTGACTACCCTACTTGCGATTTTGGATTTATTACGCATATGACATCACTTGCACAAAATAAAAATACTAAAAGCACATGCAACCCGAAAGTAAGAAAACAAATAAAGATGCTTTATTTATTTATATCTTAATCCTCGGTTACAAGTTAGTCCCTCTGAGGGATACCCATCATTTTTATACAAAGAGTTACACAATATAGGGTGATTATTGGATGTATTCCCCGTAAGGAAATAATGCATCTACCCAGGCCTCTTGGTCCCACACATGAAACTGTATGGGGGCTTACAGATGCCCCCTTCTCTAGATCTAGTCATGGAGGGATCTTTGTGCTCCTGTTGCTTCAATCTAGTCCTAAGGATTTGTACCTATGCTCATGGAAATAACAAAGCACACTTAGTAGGATGGTCCACCTCTCTAGATGAGGCCTTTGTTAGTGTATTTGCACATTTATGATAATAATAATGAAATATGAGCATAAAAAGAATAATAAATGTATGATAAACTAAGGAAATGCAAAATAAAAATGTTAATGAAACCAGGTCTAAACTATGATTAAGCCATAAATTGAAAAGTAATGAATCTAAACTAATAGCAAAAGAAAATAATGCCTATACCCTAAGATATTCCTGTGGGCCACTATCTAAGATAACGGTCATGATGTGAAGCTCTCCTTCTTGTGAATCAGGGATTTTTATGCTACCCCCTTGTTACAATTTATGTTCAAGGGTCATCGGGTGTGTATCCTACACTAATTGGTGATTGAGAATGGTGAATCTAAAAATTGATGCATGGACGTAGCTTAGTTGAACGGTGTTCCAATGCTCCTCAAAGGGATATAGATCGATTCTCCATTTTGACAGGGCTTTGCTACTTAAATCTAAAACTTTATGAATCCTTTGATTTTCATGGGAGAGTCTATATGTAGACTTCCATCTCAGATCTAGAACTTGGCTTCTTGGAGAAGCCTCAATCCAAATTGCATGTGACTGACCATCTCGGGTGAGAAGTGTCAGTCACAAATTGGCATGGAAGGGGCAATTAGGAGGAACTCAAGGAGTTCCTCACCAAAATATTCCTACTAACCATGTAGAGGTGTAGTTAGATTATGTGATTTGGGCCTGTATTCATGGCCATACTGTGTGTGATGTTGGTTGCTATCAGGTTTAGCAGCCAAGTGTGGCTGTTGTAGTCCTCAGTGGCCAGGTGTGATAGTAGCTCCTCTTGAGAGTGGCTAGGTCTAGATGGGCTAGAAATACCCTATTTGAGTGGTTAGGACCATTGCTTACTCTTGGAGATATCCCAGAGGGTTCATATGGTCTGTGGACATGTCCATATGGATAATATCCTAAAAATGACATGTTTTAGGTGTCTACAGATATCCCTTTTTGGGATGCACTGTAACCAAAACATAGCATGGAGCAAAAAAGTAGCCCACCTAGGGCCATATAATAGGTTGGATGATGATCATTGATCTAATCAACAGAGGATGCCCCAGTCATGCAGGAGGGCACAAATCCTAGAATCATTGTTTTCAATATAATGGAAGGCTTAAATTTGTGGAAGTTTGCACTCGCTCATCAAGCAATCGGTTAGCTTCAGTACTACTATAGGTACAAAAGGAGGGGAGCTACAAAATTAACTGTTATCACCCTTACAAAGGGTAATCTTATGATAGTTTTTGATAATGATTTATAAGACGAATGCAACTCTGACATGATCGAGATGATATTTTGTTGACTTTGATTATGATTGTTAAAAAAAATTGACTACCCCTTCAAGCAACGAGTCGATGAGGGAAAGAACAATAAATAAAGTTATGAGTCACTTAACCAAAATGAATAATTTGGACCTATTTAGAGGTTTGCATTTGTTGTTATAGAGTAGTTCCCATCCAGGTGTGATTTCAAATTTGTTTGGTAATTGCGCATCTCTATCCCTTGGGGCAGTCCAACCACAATGGCCTTCTTAGGGAATCAAGGTGCTAGCTATTCTATTGTAGTGTGTGTTGAATCATTATTTGGTATAGGAGAATTGAGATGGATCCTCGTTCCCAAGGGGTAATCCAGCTGTTATAGTCTTCTTCAGGTTTGGGGTGAAGCATCTCAATTCTACCATAATAACTTTGCTCCAAGTGGCCTTATGGAAATTTTATCATCCTACCGAGTTGCATGGAGTGCTCGTTTTTGCAATCAACAAGTGTATAGAGCAGATAATTGAATACGAGGCTCATCTGAGATTTGGTTGTTATTTGATTTTTAATTTTAGATTTTATGATGTTTTTGGATTTTGATGTATGCAAATTTTTGGTATTGGTTGAGATTTTGGATGCCTCTAACCAATAGGTGCTTTTTATGGCCTATTTTTAGATGCTTTATGGTGAAAATTTGATGAAATTCCTCCTTATTTGCTAGCCGCTACTAGGTCCAGTGACCCCCAATTATTGCTTTGTGGTCATTATCAGGTTCAACATCCAAGAAGTGCGGGCCACTGCCATCGAGAACATCCAAGTCATGAATTGGAGAAATAAAAGGAGAATTAGGGTTTTGATCTGTCATTGTTGCCAGTTTTCATTTTGCACCTTTTGGAGCTCTAGGTGTGTTTGTGCGATTACGATGTGAAGCACCACTGATTTGCCACTGAGAAGACACGATGGTCAAGCAAGGAGAATCCTTGACCAGCAAAGGAGTCAGAGCTTCACGGGTACCTTTCAAAACCCTCATTTATATCTTATTAACTGCATTTAAAATGAACCTCACTAAATAATTCAATAAAGGAACCTCATTATCCCAATTGGCAACAAACCGAACCCACAGATAGGATCAATTTAGGGTCAATTTTAGTGGGTCTTTGTAGTTTTAGGATTTTTTCAATTTTTTTATCATTTTTGGACCTAGGGGAGACACCATTGGCGTGTCACCCATTGGTTGCTACTGCTCAGAGCGACCAGTTTTGTCTATGGTTGGTCGTTGTTGCTATCAGTGGCCAATTTGATTTCCAATAGTCATATTTTTGACCGTTGGAACCTGGTTGCTGTCAGCTCCAGTGGCCACTTGGTGGCCACTCCTAGCATGAGTGGTTAGGTCCTTTTGAGTAGTTTACTTGTTTTTAAAGTGTAATGTTTGATATTTTTTGGATAATTTAGTGCATTTAGTTAGCATGTTGCCTTAGGCTCACATTTAGCTTGCATCATTTTTTAGATTTAAGCATTTATTAGTTTGTCAGTGCATTTGATTTAGGCTTTATTTTGCACTCTTTATATTTTTTCTGCTTAGGCTTGGGACTTGAAGCTACTTTGTGAAATTTTGCATGAGATGGATGACATAGAATGGGCCTGGATTAAGGCTCGTGGGCTCTAGTATATCATCGACCTGCCCATGATCATGTCAGATCAGACCTACTTGACTGCCCTGGCCCACATGTGGGACTCCAGGACAAACATCTTCCACCTTCCTACTGGCGAGATGACCATTATGCCAGAGGATGTCTACAAGATTTTTAGGATCCATTTTGATGGAGTGCATCTCATGGAATTGGTGGTCTAGATGCAGGTACAGATATCCAGCACTTGCATGGTGTTGGCCATTTGTATTCATTGGAAATTTTGTATAAAGCGATAATATATTTGTCTCTTTTATTTTTATATAAGTTGTAATAAGTTGAAACAATGTTCTAAAATCTAATGCATTTAATGATTAATGGGGAGATGTCCTTTGGAGTCCAAAAAATGGTGAGAATGAGTTTCATAAAAAGTTTGAAGTAAAATCGCCAGAAAATTTTGTGCATTAACGTTTGCCCTTCCTTAGGGGTGAACATCCCTTATGTCCTTTCTAAGGGTGAATCAGTTTGAAAGTAGAATGAAGAAAAATTAAAAGATGCCAAATTGCGTTCACCCTCCCTTAGGGGCGAATGGGCCATTCACCCTTTTTTGGGGTGAAAGTTCCTTGGCATCGCCAAGAGCGATCACGCGTTTGAATCAAATTACATTCACCCTAGTCGAGGGGCGAACACACCGTTCACCTCTCCTATGGGTGAACCACTTAGTGTGCATGCTCGAATCAAATTACGTTCACCCTAGTCGAGGGGCGAACACACCATTCGCCTCTCCTACGGGTGAACCACCTAGCAATGACAAAAAATCATGTTTGCCTTCCCTTAGGGGTGAACGTACCATTCACACATGAATTGGAAAAACCTGTTTGTATCAAGATCACGCACGTTTGAAGGGTCAAAGATGAATCGAAAGAATGAAACTTTGGTCAAGATATTGAATTTAGAATTAAATGAAGGGTGCTCTCAGTTACTCCATTTTGTGGATCACGAAGAGGAAGGCAAAGGGAAATGAGCCTTCATGATTTCAAATGTATTAGAGGCAATCTGAAGAATTTAATATTTTCTCCTAACAGACGCACCTCCATTCGAAGTTTGAATTTTTAGGAATTTGTTCCCCTGGCAAATGTATTTTTCAGGAATTTAAGAAGGATTTTGCTGATTTTGTCTTTGATTCTCAGACATTCTTCCCTCATATGTATTGAATGAAAGAGGCAAAAACCTCTATAAATACTAGGTAAATTTCATTGTAAAATGGAGTTAGACATTTTGTGAGAGGTCTCTCCAAGCTCTCTGCATTAATACAAGGCATTCAGGCTTCTGAATTTGTGAGCGATTTTGTGTATGATATCTTTCTATGTATTGTGCTTCTATTTTACATCCACCTTTCTCTTTTGGCTATTAAGTTTAAATTCTATGATTAGATTTAAGTATTGTTATTGAGAGAGGGAATGATGGAGTAACATTTTGGATGTCATCAGTGCAAGATCGCAAGCAAATTCTACTACTCTCCCTTATGTTAGGGGATGTTTCTTGCTTGGGTTTTTTCTTGCTAGTTAGTCTAACACCAATTCTACACTTTGGCCTATGGCCATATTTCACATATATTTATGTTATTTCCAATTTATTTCCTGCATCCTTAGTATTTTAACAGTTTAAGAATTAGTTTGGGAACTAGCTCTCTCTAGAGATTGGCACAGAGGACATCTCTTTGCTTTGGCCTTTCAATGTTTGTCGTATCTAGGATGCATAAACACTATGTTTATTTATTAGGTAGATATTTGACCAATAGGTTTTGGCACGCTCGGTGGGACTTTTAAGGTTCTACTTCCAGTAGCATTAGGTTTGGTGTTTGCATTCCTGCTTGATATTAGAACATCTGGAGACTCAATTATTACCCAAAACTTCGTAAGCGTGAGGACGACGAAAGCTATTTTCTCATGAATACAAGATCAAAAGACAAAAATCTTGATAGTCAAATTAGATTTTATGAAATAGACATTCAAAGGCTAGGAGAGCATCCTCAAATAGCCACTTTTCAATGAACATATTCACTTTTGCATATCTCATCCATACCACCTATTTCATCTTCTCGGTTAGCTGGTGTGTTTTCTACCCCTATGAGTCCTATAAGCATTGCCACCAGTTTACCTCAACATTCGCCTAGTACAACCACTAATGTCTCGATGCCTGCTCCTCATATTCCTGTCCAAATGGTTCAAAATCCTCCACCACATCAACTTCCAAGGAAATTTTTGGCTTGGAATAGCGCAGAAGCGTTGAATCTATAGGTGCAAAATCTTGTACCTCAAGCTGCTTTGAAGGCTTTACCCACATATGATGGTATTGGGAAAACTGCCTATGAGTATATCCAAGATGTAGCCTCTCTTGCAACTATTCATGATATAACTGATGAGGATGTGATGATAAAACTTTTGGTTCTGTCATTGAGATGGAAATTATTGTATTGGTACCGATATTTGCAGTCGGGTACCATCGTGGGATCAATTGGTAGAGTTTCTGATTAAGAATTTCCATGAACAAGCTATTCTATATTCTCTGTTGCACCAGTTCACCTCAATACAAAGACATCCGCAAGAGTAACTTGTCGATTTCAATGTCTAGTTTGTGCAAAGTTGGTAGAGGGTCCTAGATGGTTTACAACCAACTCATTAACAAGCAAAATTTTATTATCTTTGAGCACTTAGTACTGATATTGGTATAGCGGTACACCAGGACAATGTGACTACATTCCTCGATCTCTATACACAAGCTCAAAAGGTCGAGTCGCATTTGATTACTGTAGGTAGGATTCCTCCGAAGGCGATGATGCCTATCATCTCGAAACTACCACAGTGTCTTTACTCTAATGCATTTTTGTAGCCTATTCCATCGATGTATCTTGTTTCTTCATAGAATTCAGGCTCTCCTCAAATAGATCCTATCCTTATTCCACAGTCATCTGCTATGAGCTTTCCATAATTTTCCATCCCATTAGTAACATCACAACATTCAACCGTTTCTTTTCCAAAATTGCCAACACCCACAATGCCCTTACCATTAAATGCACCGCCAATGCCCTTGTCATTTCCAGTGCCAAATTTGTCACCTGATATAGATCCTCTCATGGCCTTGTTACAAGAAGTAAAATTCAATAATGCAGCTTTGAGGACGATATCTAATGAGCTTACTACTATGAGGAAGAATTAGGTGGAGTTTGGGTTTTGATCAAGAAGGTTTTAGACTCCACCCATAACCGTAGAACAAGTATCTATCAGCAAGGGACCTGAGAAAAACACCATGATCCAAGAAAATGATGAGTAACAGATCCAAAAGGACATATTGGTGTTCTACATGTAATGATCCGTATGGTGAAGACACATGTATGGTACATCTAAACTATGTTCAGAAATTAACAAAAATTTCTTCGGGAGGGAAATTTAACATGATTCGAGATATGGAGAATAATTGTATGGTGCCATCCCTAGAGCAAGTTTCAGTCCTTACTAGGTCTGGAAGGAAGCTAGTGACTATTGATCCCACAAAATTGCAACCTTTGAAAGTACCTACGACTCCAAAAGCACTGAAAGAAAAGTGGGCATCCCCGACAAAGATTCCTGATGTTGATAGTTTTAAAAACTCATTACCTGATCAAGTGTAAGATAAGACACGTGTTCAACCTTCAACTTCGCAATGCATCGCTACTGATCCATTTCCTAGCGAAACTAAGAAGAAAGCTAAGGAAAGACTTAAGTATCCTTCATTGATGAAAAGGCAAAGAGTCAACGCTATGCAGTAGTACCGAGACAAATATGAGTGACCTTTAGAAGAAAATATCTCACATACTCATGGCTACAGTATCATGGAAGATATGAAGAAAATTATGGCAAGGATTAGCTTATTTGATGCATTGCAATTACCCAGGCAGATTGATTTATTGCAAGAATCTCTGAAGACTGCCAAAGATCAAAATAAGTATCATTTACAAATAGTCTTGGCTCAAGCACTCCCCACTTCAGTGATAGGGAAGAATCGACCTCCCTCATTTTACTTATATTTGAGAATGGAAGGGTGGATTGTGCATAATTGTATGATCGACTCTGGTGCTACCACTACTGTCATGTCGAAGGTAGTATGCAAAGTAATGAGAATGGAATATACAAGAAGTAGCCCAAGAGTTTTACAATTGGATGGTACACTAGTTAAGACTGTTGGAGTAATCAAGGATATTCCAATAGTGCTTGATAGCATGCCGTATATTACCATCATCCAGGAAGTGGTGGTTGTTGATTTAGAGCCCTACTTTTGTTAGCGTACTTTATCTATGTTAGTACCTTTACTGTTACACTATTACAACGTAACAGTTCAGTTACGTCGGATGTTCTATTCCTGGCATTGTTGCATTGTATTTAAACATATGCTGTGATTAATAAAACTAGTTCGTCGTTTTACATGGCATCAGAGCCAGTCCAGTGATTTGTTTTTCTGGGCAGAGAAGGGCAAGTCGTGACCGAGGAGGAGTGGCTGTGCGATTTTTAAATTTTTTTTTTTTAAATTTTTTTCTTGTCGCGCGCGCCGCATCTACGCGACTGGACTGGGCGGACGGCCCCCCTACACGCAGTCCGCGACGCCCCCGCACCACGCGGACAGAAGCAGGCCACGAGCGCAGGCAGGCCGTGACGCGCCCACGTGAGCATGGACAGAGTGTAGGCCGCGACGTACGTCCGCACGCGCGGACGCTGGCTCGGCACGCTGCGTCGCCGACACTGCGCACGAGGAGGGGAGACGTCCAGCATCCCCCCCTCGCTGATGTAAGTGTCCTACGATGCGCCGCGGCTTGGAGGCCACGCCTATCAGCGTGATTGCCGAGCGCTGACGTGCAGGCAGAGGCGGTCGCCCCCCGCGGACAGATGTGCGCAGGAGGGTCCACGTGGGGAGGAGTTGCACCCCCCATGACGTAAGTGGAATTTTAAATTCCGCGTGCAGCACGGGAGTTGCAGGGTATAAACCCGCCCCCCCCGGCCCGGCGTGCATCGCGAAACCAAGCTCCCACCCCTGTGTGCATTGGACGTCCTACCGCAGCACAGCAGGAGGACCCCGCGTGCCCCCCCTCCCGGCGAAATTTTTTTTTTATCATTAAAAAAAACGGAGGAGAAGCCGGAGTTTAAAAAAAAAAAAAAAAAAATGAAAATCGGAGGAAGGGCCTTCGTTGAACGCACGGGTCGGAGATTTTTTTTTAGCGTCCAAGTTGCAGGTCCGCGACCAAGCAACCCGCAGCAGAGGAGGTGGCAGCGGGCTCGGGAAGCAGAGAGGAGGTGTTTTAAGCTTGATCGGGCTTTCTCCTCCCAGATCAGCCCACGGGCTCACTGGCAAGTGAGCTGCGTGGTGGGTTCCGGGAACCCAGCAGTCGGGGGTTCAAATCCCGCCGACTCCCCCCAAGGTATAAATTTTTTTTTCAAAGTCATTTTTTTTAATTATTATTTTTTAATTAAAATTTTTTAATTTTAATTTTTTTAATATAGTTTTTTAACTTTATAAATTAAAATTTTAATTTTAATTTATTTTTTCATAAGTTTTAAAACTATATAAATTAAAATTATTTATTTTAATTTTAAATATATAATAATTATTAAAAATGCTTTGTTAATGAAAGCCTTTTAAGGGGGGATATTTTTTTCAAAAAATCAAAGGGGGATTGTGAGTAATTTTCCGAAAAATAGCAATTTTGCGAATTGTAAAAGGTGCATTTTCGGCTGTGACCGACACCTTGTGGGTTATTCTTGTGGGCAGTTTTTTATGTTGTATGTTGCATATTTCATTTTTGCACTATAACATTAAAAAATTAAAATCAAAACACTCCCTAAGTCCCCGGAATAATTAATCCCCATCCGTGCAATTTATTGCACTGCAACGTTCGGTATTTGTGATATCTCTGGCCCGCACTTACAGGTAAAGCTGTCGTGATTGGGCTACTGTATCCGCCGCCTAATATAGCTGCTACAACGACGTCTGAGCTTGTTCTCTATAAATCGTCGGGGAGAGATAAGTTTGCCATTTTTTGCATTTTTTTACTCCATCCACTACCCTTTATCGCACTTGTGTTTAGGCGTAAATCCTGACGAAGTATTCTTCATAGTGTTTAGGGGAAGTTACGCCCCACGCATGAGAAGAATCTTCTATGGTAGGTGCCATCAACAAGGCGATTCCCTTTCAGTACTGCTTATGTTCCACGTATCGTATGATCTCTAAAACTCACCTATAGTTTCCCTCATGTAAGGGCGGGTGATTTTTGTTGATCTTTCTAAATAACTATAGTTTCCCTCACGTAAGGGCGGGTATTTTGTACGGTATATTGGCCTAGAAAAAGGTATATCGAAAGGGGGACCAATTGGTGATATAAGGAACCTTCACTATGGTCGTTGTTGCAAAGTTGATGACTGATCCGCATCAGTTATTGAAAGGTCCAAATTATACACCATGGAAACATAAGATGAAGGCTATTCTCCAAATGGAATATTTGTGGGATATTGTTACTAGAGTAGCAACTAGGCCTTCACCAACAGCGGGATCCACAGGTCCTTCAGCAGATCAGATAGCTTTTGACAAGAAAGACAGTCGAGCAAAGGTGCTCATTTTGTTTGCTATTTCAGATGAAGTGCAACCTCATATAGCTAACAAAGCAAGTGGTAAAGAGGCATGGGATGCCATTAGAAACATCTATGAGGGAAATAATGAATCCACCATTCTTCATCTTCAACAACAACTTCATAACCTGAGTTTGAGGCAGGGTGAAACAGTTGAACTCTTTTACGTGCAGAGTGTCTGAATTGAAAGAGAAATTGAATTCTTCGGGAGATACTCTGGACGAAAAGCTTCTCATTTCACTTGTGATGAGAGCTTTACCTTCTTCATTTGATATGTTGATAACCTCTATCCAGGTGTCTCAACGACAAATTACCTACATCGAGTTGGTCAATCTGCTTCAACAACAAGAGGCACGCCAACTTCACAAGGATGATTCTTCCAATACAGCCCTATACACCAACAGGCAAGGTTCTAGGAAGAAAGGTAATGGGAAAAAAGGAGGCAACTTTCAGAAAGGAGGAAATTCTCAACAAGATACGAAAGGAAAAGGCAAACAACCTCAATAGAAGAAGAGGTGGTGCAAGATCTGTGAGAAAGACAACCATGATACCAACAGGTGTTGGCATAAGAACAAGCAGAAAGGCCAAAACAAACCACAAAATAAAAACAAGCAACCCCAGGTGAATGTTTCTGTTGAAGAATCTGACTCAGATTTTGAATGGGCACACAAGGTGCTCATGACTACCACAAATTCCACACAGAGGGATCCTGTCTAGTATGTCGATTCTGGAGCTAGCAAACATATGACTGGTGATAGATCGTGGTTTGAATCATTTGTGGCCAAAGAGGGCAAACCTGTCACCATTGTTGATGATAAAAACTATAGGGTTCAGGGAGAGGGTACAGTTTCAGTCACTCTTCCTGATGGCAAGTGTCAGATTGATAAAGTCCTCTATGTTTCGGGATTGGCTAACAATTTGTTGTCGATCACACAAATCCTGGATAGAAATATGGTTGTCAACTTTCATGTTGAGAATGGAAAGAAGTGTTGTACCATTACCAGGAAGGGTAAGCAGATTGCAACAACTTCATATAAGCACGGCTTATTTGCACTAGATGCTATCTCTACTCCACATGTTGCCATGACTGTCTCTACCAAGGAGGCAACTTCCCTATGGCACAAGAGATATGGGCATCTTAGTTCGGCTACTTACTTGAGCTCGGTAAGTATGAGATGGTAAAGGGTCTTCCTTCCCTTTCCGCCACATTGCCGGTGTGCTCGGTCGCTGCGGGGAAAGCAGCATAGAGTACCATTTGAGAAGAGCTCAACAAGAGCACGAAAACCTCTGGAGTTAATTCACACTAATCTGTGCGGTCCTTTCACACCCAACAATTGTGGAAGGAAGAGGTATTTTCAGTTATTCATAGATGATTACTCATGAAAGATGTGGGTTTTCTTTCTCCAACTGAAACCTGAAGCTTTCTCATTCTTCCAGCAATTCAAGAAATCCGTTGAGAAGGAGACAGGAGCTTCTATTAAAACCCTCCGCTCAGATCGAGGGGGAGAGTTTACCTCTAATGAATTTTCTGCATTCCTAGATAAGCATGGAATCAAGAGACAGTTAACAACTGCCTATACTCCTCAGCAAAATGGAGTTGCTTGAGAGAAGGAACCGTTCTATCATGGAAATGGTTCGTTGTATGCTCACGGGAGCTACTCTTGGGCAACAATATTGGGCAGAAGCTATCACCACTGCAGTGTATCTGTTGAATAGGGCACCCACAAAGGCCCTAAAAGGAATGACTCCATAGGAAGCATGGAGTGGTCGAAAACCCTCCATATCTCATCTACATATTTTTGGATGTCAAGCTTTCATGCACATACCGAAAGAGAAAAGGAAGAAGCTAGATGAGAAAACACTGAGATGTATTTTTCTTGGTTATTCTGAGCACTCTAAAGGATATCATTTGATAGATCCTTTGACTAAGAAAATTCATGTCAGCAGAGATGTTGTCTTTGATGAAGCTTTCACATCACAGAGCACATCTAAAGTACACCAAGATATTGTGGAATCTAAGGAAGAGAAGATTCCTTCGTCAACACAGACAGGAGGTCCTTCTACATCTTCTTCAACTCCATCGAAGAAGAATCCTAAATGGTGTACAAATACAATCAAAGATGCAAATTTATCCACTCCTCCCAATTTGAATTTGGATAGACCTCGTACACGCAGTATGGCTCAAAAGGAGAAAGAAGCCAAAGAAACTGGTGAGGTTGATGATCTTTGTCAATCTTTTGAGGAACTTTCTGTGACTCCAAGTACAGAAGTAGAGGATATGGATATTGATGATGACAGGGCATTCATGTCTACCATAGATGATCTTGAACCTGCATCAGTTCAAGATGCTCTCAGTGAGCCTCAGTGGAAGGCCGCTATGGATACAGAGTATGAGTCTTTGATGAAGAATAAAACTTGGAAGCTTGTTGATCTGCCGCATGGAAAGAAACCCATTGGCTACAAATGGGTATATAAAGTCAAGTACAAGGCAGATGGAACAATTGATAAGCATAAGGCCCATATTGTTGCAAAGGGCTATGCTCAAAAGGAAGGCATTGACTACGAGGAAACTTTTGCACCTCACTGCTCGGATGACCACAATTCGGGTTATGTGTGCTATGGCAGCACAATATGGGTGGAAAGTTCACCAGATGGATGTCAAAAGTGCCTTTCTAAATGGTGATCTCCAAGAAGAAGTCTATATGACTCAGCTCGAAGGATTTGAAGTGGAAGGCCAAGAGCAGAAAGTTTGCAAGTTGGTCAAATCCTTATATGGTCTGAAACAAGCTCCTCGAGCTTGTTATATAAAAATGGAAAATCACCTTATGCAACATGGATTTAAGAGATGTCCGTCAGATGCAAACCTCTATTTCAAGAAATAGGGTTCTGAGATAGTGTTGCTTGTACTCTATGTGGATGATCTTCTCATTACAGGGAGTTCAGAAACTATGATCTCTATTGTCAAAAGAAACTTGTGCAAATATTTTGAGATGACAGATCTCGGACTTCTCCATTACTATCTTGGTCTGGAATTCAGCCAGAAGGAGCACTCCATCAAAGTGTCTCAAAAAAAATATGCCAAGACATTGTTGGAAAAATATCGCATGACTGATTGCAAGCCAATGGCAACTCCGATGGAGAATGGACTTCAGTTATTGTGATATGATGACTCACCTCAGGTAGATGGTACTCTCTATCAACAATTGATTGGGAGTCTCATATATCTGACCAATACTAGGCCAGATCTCGTATTTGATGTCAACTATCTTTCGAGGTTCATGTAGGAGCCTAAGACCACTCATTGGAAAGCAGAAAAATGTGTTCTTCACTATGTCCGTGGTACTATGGAATATGGCCTAGAATACAAGAGGAACAACAAATTCTTCTTGCAAGGATACACGGACTCCGACTATGCCGGATCATTTGATGATCGCAAGTCAAATTTTGGATACATTTTTCATCCGGGATCCGGTCCTGTCTCTTGGCACAGCAAGAAGCAACAGGTGGTTGCTATTTCATCAACAGAGGCAGAGTATCGCGTCGCACGTGAAGCTGTGTGCGAAGTGATATGGTTACATCACATTCTGACAAGTATGGGCCATCCATCAAAATCTCCAATACACTTGTTTTGTGACAATCAAGGTGTTCTGAACCTCGTCAAGAATCCAGTCCATCATGAAAGAACAAAGCACATTGACACACAATGTCATTTCATTCGAGATGAAGTTCCAAAGCACCGAATTCAGCTTCAGCACATTCCCACCGATGCTCAAGTTCTAGACATTTTCACTAAGGCACTTGGACGTGTCAAATTTGAATTGTTTCGCAGCTCACTTTGTATTGCAAAATAATGTAAGGGGATGTTAGTAGTCTAGTATAGCTATTAGTTATTACATTACCCAAATAATGTAATAAAGGGGGATGTTAGCGTACTTTATCTATGTTAGTACCTTTGCTGTTACACTGTTACAACGTAACAGTTCAGTTACGCCGGATGTTCTATTCCCGGCATTGTTGCATTGTATTTAAACAGATGCTGTGATTAATAAAACTAGTTCGTCATTTTAAAACTTTAGCATGTGCATTTCAAGAGAATTCACAGTAAAGCTGGGTGGTTATCTTTCCCTAGATTATTCACATCTAGAGATTTTGTTCAAAGGTAGGTGAATTTGAATTCATAATGAGAAACCCTCCCCTTTTCATATTGAAAAAATCAAAGAGGCAAAACAAGTCCCAGGCACGGTGAATATGATGGCCGAAGAATTGGAGGAAGTTGGCTTGGTTGAAGAAATACCCCAAGAGCTTGGTCTGGAAGATGAGTTCCTGCTGATATATTTCAACACTATGATCAAAATAGATATTGGTTGTTATTCAATTCAGAAGATAGAGAAGTCCCAAGAGCAAATCCTTGAATCCCCAGAACCTGTTTCACATCAGTTATGGAAGTTGTTCTTTGATGGTGCTCGCTGTAAGAATGGTGCAGGAGCAAGTGTTGTATTGATTTCCCCTGAAGGCATACAAAAAACTTACTCCTATAGATTGACCTGGAGCTGTACAAATAATGCGGCTGAATACGAAGCACTATGCCTTGGCCTAAAAAATGCCAAAAAATTAGGAATCAAACAACTATAGATTTTTGGTGATTTCGAGATTATTGTTAATCAAGTTACAAATAGATGTGTATCAAAGAAACATTACTTGAAGGCTTATCACAATAGAGTATGGGATATTTTGGAAGCATTTAAAGCTTTAAATATTTAGGCAATTCGTCAGGAAAAAAATAGACATGTTGATGTTTTAGCTTCCTTGGGTGCTAATTATTCTCTTGATGAGAAAGTGGTTCACAATTCCAAGATAGTAAGAGTGATTTATAGACCTTCCATTCCTGATAAGGACCTCTATTGATAGGTGTTTGATAATGATGAGCAAATAGTGATTTTTCTGCTAAAAGAAGCTACCAGCGCAAAAGATAGGATTCTTGTGGAAGAAGAAAAGGAAGGTATGATTCAATTAAAAAATAATCACATTCCTCGAGGTTTGATTTTGCTAGAAATTTTATTTGATCAAACCGATAGGGTTGATAAGCATAGGATTAAGGTGGATGCTAAGGAATTCAGAGAATTGCAGTTGGAGCCAGGAAAAGTTATCAAGATTGGTACTGATTGTGAACCAAATGAGATTGAGGGCATTAGAAATCTATGCTCTGAATACCCAGATATAGTAGCATGGAGTTATCAAGATTTGAAAGGATACGACAAGAGCATAATTCAACATACTATCGAGCTACAAGGAGTTAAACCTTTTCAGCAGAAGTAGTGACCTGTTAATCTTAAGATTGAGGTTCTCATGAAAGAGTTACTGAAGATGCTTGAGATGAAGATCATATACCCTATTAAGCATTCCACCTAGGTGGCAAACATGGTTCCTATAAGGAAGAAGAATGGGGACATATGCCTATGCATTGATTTTTGAAATTTAAATCAGATGTCACTTAAAGACCACTATCCTCTACCTTAGATAGACCAGATTCTTCATGTCGTGGCTAGTGCTCAAAGATTTTCCTTGCTGGATGGCTTTTATGGATACAATAAAATTTAGGTTAAAGATGAAGATCAATACAAGAAAACATTTACAACTAAGTGGGGCAAATTTGCTTACCAACAGATGCTCTTTGGATTTTTAAATGCCGAAGCTACTTTTTAGAGAGCCATGAATGTTGCCTTTTGTGAGTTGCTAAATACAATTATTGTGATTTATATTGATGATATGACAATGTTTTCACATTGTAGAATAGATCATGTTTTCCATCTAAGGTAAATATTCAAGAAATGTAAAAAATTTAGGATTTTTATAAACCTGCAGAAGTCAATTTTTATGGTCAAGGAAGGGAAATTGTTGGGACATGTGATTTTGCAATAAGGATTGGCCATAGATCCTGCACGAGAAAAAGCGCTTATGAGTTTGTCATTACTAGCTAATAAGAAATATTTGTAGTCCTTCTTTGGAAAGATAAACTTTGTGCGTAAGTTTATTGCTGATTTTTCCCAAGTTGTCAAGCCCATGACTAAGATCCTAAAGAAAAATGTGGAATTTAAGTGGACAAAATCTAGGAAGTGGGCTTTTCAAGAAATCAAAGAGATAATTACTCAAGCGCCAGTGTTAATCAACCCTGATTACTCAAAAGACTTTATACTTTATGCAGTGGGTGAGTAGGAGAGCTATGCTGTAGTACTAACACAAAAGCAACATGATGGTGAAGAAAATCCTATCACTTTTCTAAGCTAGGTCATAGCACCACATCAAGAAAAGTATAACTTTATAGAGAAACAAGTTTATGCAGTGATGAAGGCCTTGAAGAAGTTTTGCCACTTTGTTTCTCAAAGTAAAATTGTGATTTATGTCATTCATCCTGATGTTCGAAACTTCATCATTCAAGGAGAACTGAGTGATAAAAGGGTTGGATGGATCTCGAAGATCCAAGAGTATGATGTAGAAATTAAATCGACAAAACTGGTTCATGGACGCGCTCTGTGTCAGGAGTTGGCCAAAAGCATTGTTGTTGAGACACATCGCGAAGATGTAATTTGTGTGAATAGTGCAGCAGTCAACAAGGAATGGACCAAGGAAATCATTGAGTATTTTGTTTTTGGAAGGTATCCTAGCCACCTCAACTCCTCACAACATCGAAGGTTTAAATTACAAGCACTCAGGTATGTACTGTTGCCCAATGACCTATATTATAATAATATTGATGGTATAATTCTTAGATGTGTAAAAGATTCTAAGAAAGAGAAGATTCTGGAAGAATTCCATTCTAGGCTATCAGGGGGGCATTATGCAGGCAGGCCTATGGCTCTAAAAATTATTCGGGTGGGGTATTATTGGCCCACTTTGTTCATCGATTCACATAAGATAAGCTAGCGGTACGATAGTTGTCAAAGTATGTGGGTCGAGTTAGGAAAGGAGCATTACTGCTGCATCCAATCCAGGTGGAAGTGCCCTTTCAGAAATGGGGTCTTGATTTTATAGGAGTTATAGATCCACATTCCTCTGTCGAACATAAATATATTATGATCGTGATAGACTATTTTACCAGATGGGCATAAGCTGTACCTACCAAAAATACATATCAGACGACTGTTATTTCTTTTTTGGAAAGCCTTATTACTCATTTTGGCATACTGGATTCTTTAGTCACTGAAAATGGCACTCCCTTCATTGGAGCCAAAATTATAGAATTTACCAGTAGATACGGAATTTACCTGAAGACCTCTTCCAATTATTAACCACAGGGGAATGGATTAACTGAGTCAACTAACAAGAATTTGCTCTGGATTTTGAAGAGAACAATGGGCAACAATAAGAAGAGTTGGCATTTTTTATTAAATTAGGCACTTTGGGCTGATCGTATTTCAATAAAAAAGTCAATAAATACCTCCCTATACACTTTGGTGTATGGGAAAGAAGCTATCATTCCTACACATATCGAGCTTCCCGTGCTTCAAGCATTGTAGATGTTTCATGATGATAACACATAAAATGATTTAATGGAGGTTAGATTGGCATAATTGTTGCAATTAGAAGAAGAAAGGGAGCATGCCTACCATACTTTCATAGAACATGCTACTGATATGAAGAAGTGGTTCAAGAAAAAAATGATTGATCGAAGCTTCTAGGTGGGTGATTTGGTATTGAAGTGGAACGAGAAAAAATTGAAGCCAGGAAAACATAAAAAATTTGACACAATATGGGAAGGACCTTTTCGAATTTTTGCTGTTACTTCTTCTAATGCATTCCAAATTTGTGACATGGAAGGGTATGAGCTCCCTATCCTAGTGAATGGCCTTCATCTGAAGGCTTATGTTTCGTAAGATTTTGGATCAAAGGTAACATCCTATATATATGTAAATATTTTCATGCATTTTAAACAATTTTGCATAGGAATAAATTTAAAAAAAAGAAGAAATGATGGTTAAGACGACATTCACCTGAAAGAGAAAAAAAAGAGAGGAGAAAATAAACTCAAAGATGAGTAAAGCAGTGATAGAGTTTCACATGCACCTATTGAAAGAGGTGAACATCATGT
Organism: Wollemia nobilis; assembly: GCA_028583015.1. Lineage (NCBI taxonomy): Eukaryota > Viridiplantae > Streptophyta > Pinopsida > Araucariales > Araucariaceae > Wollemia > Wollemia nobilis. Next base: position 8,457,015 of record JAQPPZ010002170.1, on the reverse strand, counting down.
TCGCCTATCTTTAAGGGCGAACACACTTGAATGACGTCATCTAAAAAAAAAAAAAAAGAGGGAGTGATAAGAAAAAAAAAAGAGAAGGAAAGTTTGTTTTTCTTTTTTTAGAAGAAAAAGAGAAAAAAAGTTGTTTTTCAGGAGGCGCGCTACGAGATTTTAAAACTCATGCACCCATGAATTTATAAGCATGTGAGAGGGTTTTTGCTGAAGAAGATATTCCCAAGGAGTACGTGGCAATAATTGGAAGTAGTGGGTGATAAATTCGAGTAATGATTTCCAAACATGGGAAGCATTCAAATTGATTTTTCCAAGGTAGCAGTCAGAATTAATGATCGAATGAGTAATGGACGATTGGTTTCCTTAACAGGCTTCTAGCGCCAAGGCACATTTTTATATAAGATTGTACAGCATAGAGGACACATGTTTTTAGGAGGATCAGATAGTGAACCAAAAAAAAAATTTTTGCACCTTGGAAAGGACATTTGAGCAGTTTTCGAAGAATATTTCTCCCTGAAGGCATGCCTGCATTTAATTTTGTAATTACTGCAGCAGCTGGTAGTGACTCTATAAATCCTGGGAGGTAAAAGGTTAATTTTGTTTTTTTGCCCTAATTTTTTAAAGTCTTTTGCTTCTCTGTATCCTGTGCTTTGAAGTGTAAAAGAATTTTTGAGATTTCAGAGTAGGGAATTACAGAAAAGTCATTTCTTTTGTTTGGAAAAATGGGTAGACATTGTAAAGAATCAATAGAGGCAGATGATTTCATAGAAGTGAAGCCCACTAAGAAAAGAGAAAGAAGTTCAAGGGCCAAGAAATCCCGACAAAATAATTATGTTGGCCTAGATCCTTACAAAGATAATATGGTTGAGATTGGTGATTGTTTGATCACGCATAAAGGAGTTGACCAATTGAGGGAAGAGGTTGAAGCTGTAGTAAGTCAGGGAGTTTCCTATAATAGTTGGCTCACGATGCCTCACAATTCACAACTTTCATGGTATCTTTGTTCGCCTGTACATCCGTGCCCTGAGCTTATTCAGTTAACCGCACAATTTTATGACTCCTCTACTAGGGCCATCCGAAATGCCAGAAAAGAGATTATATTCATGATTACACCGGATGAGATCCAAGAAGCTTTCACCTGTAGGGTAGGTGCACTGAATTATATAGTAAATAAAAATATCCATACGAACGAACAAGAGGATATGTATGTCTCCATAGTTACAATGAGATAATTCATGGAAACTCAACTTGTCAAAGATCCATAGATGGAGCAGCTATTGAGTTTGCCTAAAATTATTTTAGAATTCAAGTGCCAGGACATCTATTCCATGCTTTCCTAGATTTTTGGGTTGCCCTCAGATGAAATGATGCATAAATGGTAGGCAACTATGGCTCAATATATTTCCAAGGTGGATTTTTATTTTCTCGTTGTTATGAGGTAGGGCAAAAATTTGATTTATTTTGATTGGGCCAAATTTATTTCACAAAGAATCAATTCGCAGCTATAGAGATTGCAGGAAGAGAAATCTAGATCATTCCAGTATACATTGTTGCTAGTATGGTTCTTCTTTTTCAAATGCAATGACATTTTTCTTTTATCGTTGTTACACAGATGGACAAAAAGAATGAGCCTCTACCGGTTTATAAGTGGACTCAAGTGTTAACAAAGAAAGAATCGTCTACAACTTTAATAGCTGGTTTTTTGGCCCCACCATTGAATTGATCTATGGTAGTTATGACCGAGTGCCTCGCGACTTGAGATATGTAGTTGTTTCAAAGCAAGAGGGTGATATATATTTGCTTACTCAGGACATGGTAGTTTGAATTTTTAGATATACAGGTAAACCATTTTTGTTGCCTTATTTTGCTACTATGCATGTTTTTGCAATGGAAGTGGTGCACCAGATGGATTATATCAATGATATATATGGCTCTAGACGAGGAAAGAAGACAACTTGTACTATGCCCTTCAATTTTGGGAGTATAGAAGTGAATCAGGTTGGGAAAAATCACCTGTTGATGGTGGCGCTTCAAGACCTGGGTTTAATTGAGTTACCGCAACATTGGCGCTATAACCCACTCAGATAGTTTTTGGATTTTTTAAGACGAATTTCTTTCATTGTTGCCCATGCCCGGATATTCAGAGGCGGTGAAACAATTTTGATGGGCCAGACATGAACTGGCATATAGAGAAGGTGTCCTCCCTTCCTCCATGGCATGATTACTATGAACATGAAGCAAAGTAAAATACAAAAAAAAATTCAACGCATATTCCTCCTCCAGGTTTGTTCACAAATGTTCAAGAAGCGAATCCTGATTGGACGGAGGAGAAAATTATGAATTGGTGGATGATGCACGCTCATAGGAGGAAGCCGTATAATTATTAGAGGATGAAGCTTGATACCCAATTTTTTGAAGTTTATGATAAGTTTATGAAATCTTATCAGCCTGTTGCTTTTGTCACTATTTTACTGTAAAGTTTTTAGCAGTCCAAAAGTGGTGAGAGTGAACATGAGGAGGAAAATCCTACAATTGAGGATGAAACCAAAGAGGAAGGTAAAGAAGAAGAAGAAGAAGAACAACAACATGTCTTCAAAATATTATTGCAAAGAATGAAGCACTCTTAGGAGGAGGTTCTCGTGCTCAAACAGTAGAAATGACCAATGGTACCTCCATTTCCTAAAGCAGCTAAACGGCTTCGCACTGGCGCATCTACTACTTCCACTGTGACAACACCCATGTTTTTGGGTACTACAATTTCTATCGCACCAAGTTCTATAGTCGCCTTTGTTCTGGTAGTAATGGCTTCACCCAATGTTGAACTTCCTACTTCGGTAGCACAAATATTTCCAATGGCACAACAGGAAGAGGAAGAGCAACTTTCTGAAGATTCTCATGTTGAGATTCTGGATGAGGGGATGACCCTAAGTGTTGGCAAACTAGAGGTAAATAAATAAGAAGAGGTAGTTCTGCAACCTCCTTCATCTATAGAACAAGTAGCACCCATACCCCAAGGTACGTCATCTTTTACCTCTTCTTCTCTCTCTCATCGAGCACACAATGATTTCTACTTCGGTTCCATTTGTTACATTTTTGTTCCCTCCAATTTTTATCTCTCCACCTTTTGGTAGTCCTTCCATTTCATTTTCTATAGTTTCTTCTTCCGCTTTGACTTCTTCCATTTCTAAAATTATTGCTACTCCTTACTTCATTCCTGTCCTTTCGTATTTCATTTCTTTTAGTTTGTATGTGTCGAGGGTAAATCCTTTTTTTCATCCCCTCCCCTCAGTCGTCACTTCCTCTATTATTACGGCTGTTAGCACCCAAGTTCCATCTAAAATTAGTGTAACTGCAGCCGCACCTACGTCTTACAATTCCTCCATCCTTTCTCTTCCTTCCATAATTCATGTGTCCATTCCTTTATTGCAATCTGTGTCATCCATGTATAGTGGGCCTAATCGCCCAAAATATTTTATTCCATTTACACCATTTTTGGAGTTGTAGACTATCCTAGATATACAGGTAGACCGCAAGCAGCCAGACGTTGAAAAATTAAATCGAGCGCATCTAAGATCTTCCCAATGGTTGAAGAGTATGTGACGAAAGGAGTATTTGGTGTTGGCACGTCCAATAAAGAAGGTGGCTTTCAATCCAATTGCCAAGGAGGCTCATATGACAACATTCACTTTGCTACTTCAGAAACCTCAAGGCGAATTGCAGCCTAAAGTCTATGTTTCTAAGACTATCACTAAAGACCTGACATAGATTAATCCCATTGAAAAAATGGGCAATATGCAAGTTGATATGATTTCGTTGTATTTGCACATGGAGAATTATAAAGAGAAATATTTTGAAGTACAAAATAAGATGTTGGAGCTTGAAAATGCCTTAGCAAAGAGCAGGGCGACAGAAGAAAATATGGCCACCGAAAATGAATACTTGCGTAATCAAGTCTAGGCGCACCTAAAGGAGCGTGATGTCACTAGAATTAAAATGCATAATATTCAGTAGCAAGTCGAAGAACTCAATAAATATCTAGAAGCCAAAGTCATGCCTGTTGCAAGATTTTTGCATGATAGTGTAAGAGATATTCGCCTTCGCTCTAACCAAAATTCTACCAAGTTGGCCGCACAAGCCATCAAGGTGTTGCAGTACTTATGGGAAGCAAGGATACAAATACAGCTTGGGAAAAATATAATTTATTCAGTGGAGGAGTTGATGTCACCCCATATGGAGACGATTGTGAAGATACAAGCATTGTTGAATACATATCTAAATATTCACCCTCTTAGTGAGATAGATTATGCCTGTACTGAGCACGCATAGCCCTACGGAGCTATTTTTAGTGTATAGACATTGTAAATGAAGGGTGGGTTGTCCTCAATACTATTGAATGGGAGCATACTATTTCAATGTCTCATTTTGAGACTATCAACCGGTTGGGTTTCACTACCTTCCTGGATGAATGGGATGAACCTCTTCTGATGGAGCAATTGCAAGAGCTCTAGAGTGCATTTATTGAAGATACTATGGACATTAACGCCTTGAATGATCCCCTTAATAAGGCACAAGTGTTACCTCTGATTAAAAAATATACACGTTTGGAGCTTTCTCTTTATGAATTATCCCAGCGTTCGAAGCACCTTAGCTTTATGGATGTGCAAAATCTTTACTTTGTTTATGAATTCCTTAGCATTCCCTGTGTATTTAATAATGAAGCTTGGCATGAGGCTGTTTGCACCTACGAGGTCCTTTTAGAGGTTATCATAGAACAAGAAGAGCAAGCCACGATAGATCGTGAAGCAATGAAAAAGGTGATAGAAGAGGTAGAACATGTGGAAGTACTTCGCATTACAACTGTGGCAAAACAGGAAGAATTAGAACATGTGCAATAGGCATCCAAGAAGAAAGCTTCCATAGTGAAGAAGGTAGTAGCAGCTGGTAAAAATAACTTTGTACCCAATGGATAAAGGCCTAGGATCGCTTGCATCCATGTGAGTTGGATACCCCACGAGTCGGAAAGAAATTTTGGCCATTTTGTATTCATTAGAAATTTTGTATAAAGCGATAATATATTTGTCTCTTTTATTTTTGGATAAGCTGTAATAAGTTGAAACAATTTTTTGAAATCTAATGCATTTAATGATTAATAGGTAGATGTACTTTAGAGTCCAAAACAATGGTGAGAATGAGTTTCATAAAAAGTTTGAAGTAAAATCACCAAAAAATTTTGTGCATTGACGTTCGCCCTTCCTGAGGGGTGAACGTCCCTTGCGCCCTTTCTAAGGGTGAATCAGTTTGAAAGTAGAATGAAGAAAAATTAAAAGGTGCCAAATTGTGTTCGCCCTCCCTTAGGGGTGAACGATTCGTTCACCCTTTTTAGGGGTGAACATGCCTTGGCATCGCCAAGAGTGATAGTGCGTTCAAATCAAATTACGTTTGCCCTAGTCAAAGGGCGAACACACCATTTACCTCTCCTATGGGCAAACCACTTAGTGTGTGCATTTGAATCAAATCACGTTCACCCTAGTCAAGGGGTGAACACATTGTTCACTTCTCCCATGGCGAACCACCTAGCAACGATAGAAAATCACATTCACCTTTCACCCTTCACCCTTGAATTGGATGAACCTATTTGTATCAAGATCACGCACGTCTGAAGGGGCGAAGATGAATCGAAAGAATGGAAATTTGGTCAAGATGTTAAATTTGGCATTAAATGAAAGGCACTCTTAGTTACTCCATTTTGTGGATCACGAAGAGGAAGGCAAAGGGAAACAAGACTTCATGATTTCCAATGTATTAGAGGCAATTCAAAGAATTTAATATTTTCTCCTAACAGACGCACCTCTGTTCGAAGTTCGAATTTTCAGGAATTTGTTGCCCTGGCGAATGTATTTTCGAAGAATTCAAGGAGGATTTTGCTGATTTTGTTTTTGATTCTCAGACATTCTTCCCTCATATGTATTAAATGAAAGAGGCAAAAGCCTCTATAAATACTAGGTAAATTTCATTGTAAAATGGAGTTAGACAGTTTGTGAGAGGTCTCTTCAAGCTCTCTACATTAATACAAGGCATTCAGGCTTCTAAATTTGTGAGCAATTTTGTGTATGATATCTTTATGTGTATTGCGCTTCTTCCTTACATTCGCCTTTCTATTTTTGCTATTAAGTTTAAATTCTATACTTGGATTTAAATATTGCTATTGAGAGAAGGAATGCTAGAGTAACTTTTTGAATGTCATCAGTGCAAGATCGCAAGCAAATTCTATTGCTCTTCCTTCTATTAGGTGTTGTTTCTTTCTTGGATTTTTTTATGCTAGTTAGTCTAACACCAAGTCTACACTTTGGCCTATGGTCATATTTCCCATATCTTTCTATTTTTTCCAATTTATTTCTTGCATCCTTAGTGTTTTACTAGTTTTAGAATTAGTTTGGGAACCAACCCTCTCTGGAGATTGGCACGGAGGACATTTCTTTCCTCCAAAATTTCAATGTTAGCCATATCTAGGGTGCATAAATACAATGTTTATAATTAGGTAGATATTTGACCAACACATGGATTGCTAGCATATTATTTGGAGGAGCACACCCGAGATGCCTCCTACATCCTGGCATTGGAGCATGAGGTCAGGCTTTGGGGAGGCCATCTACCAGAGAGGCCTAGGGTAGGAGGTTCACAAAGGACCGACTGAAGCACTTCACGATAGTCATTAGCTCGATCAAGCCATAGGACCAGGTCTCGTATAGAGTGGACTAGGGGTGCTAGTTCTATGCCACCTCCTAGAGGGGGTGGTGAGGACAGAGGTGATACTAGTGGTGTAGGCCACTCTTGAGTGTTGTGGCTCCTTAGATATTTTGTACCTCTTTTTGGGTGTAAGGTCAGTCGACCTACACATTTGTAGCCTTATTGGCACTTTTTGTACCTACATGTACTTATTTGGATACACTTTTATATGATATCTAGACTTTGAGACTCACCATGTGTGTATCTGTTATGATTATGCTTTTATGTTTATGGATGCAGTATATGATTTTATGTGATATGATGTGATGTGATGCTTTAGATGTTATGATGTGTATGTGTAGATGGACTACTTTATGATCTAATGCTATGTGGCTTACATGACTTATGCTTTATGATGTGTGGATGCTTAGATGGCATGATCTAGATGATGATGATGGATGCATATATGGATGCAATGCTTATCGTTACATGCATGTTTGCTTTTGATGTGTTTGTATGCATCTAACCTTATGCTGTTATGATATGGAAAATGAAATATGTTATGTTATGTTGATGATCTAATGTGAATGAACCTGTATGCTTTAATCACTTAAAACATATGATATGATGTGATATGAGTTTGACAATCTAATGGGTGACACCATAGAATGTATAAAAATCATGAATAAATAATAATTCTCATAATAAGAATTAATTATTTAAGCATCAAGTGTGAGGTGAGATGATGGGTTTCTTTATAGGTTGCTATAGATATGCAAGAATAGTCAGTGGCCATTTTACTATCATTTCTGACATTTATCTGGTATCTATCCTATCTTATGCATTCGTTTAGCGAACAAGACCTCTTAAAGAAAGTTTGATTATGTGACTGATGATATGACCTGTTGCTATGAGGATGATTTGTGGGGTTTTCCATGAGACTCAAACACCCTAGTTGCTTCATCAAATGGTTGTATACTGATCATACAGAGCCTTTGAAGGATAAAGCTTTGTTATGCAGCCCTAGATACTCATTATCCCTGTGTGTGCAAATGAATATATTAGATAGAACATAAGCATACCCCAGTGCCAGGTGGGATTCATTCAGCCCATTGTTGTATTGGGGATCCTCAAATGTTTATCTTGATCCTAAGTTGGACTCAGTTGGATTAGACCACTAGGCAATACAAGACACCTAAGGCTAGCTCTTCCACATGCAAACATTGGTCTGTTCAAAAGCAAGATGCTAATGTGATAGACATATCATCGTGCGTAAGGATACCTTATGGCTCGTTCATGCTGAGAATTCCAGGGATTCAAGTTCATACTCCCTTATTTTCTTCATATTTATTTGGGATACTTGCTCATGATTTAGTGATGAAAATCACTGTTTATTTTGAATTTTTGTTTTCCTTTTGAGCAAGGGATTTATGTAGTGATGATAATCACTGTTTACTTTGTTTTTAAATTTTTCTTTGTTTGGGATTTTTGTAGTGATGATAATCACTTGTTTACTTTGTTTGTGAATTTTTCTTTGTTCAGGATTTTGCTTGTTTTTATTAAAGCAAGGGATTTCTTTGGGTAGGGCTGAACTTGTCCTTTTGCCAATTCTCAACATTTTTGAGCCGGTCACATAGGGGGATGAGCAAGATAAACCTTTTCACCTTAGGATACCTAATACCACTTCGTAGCGTTCATATTTCCCTTGTTTCAACTAGGATTTTAGTGTTTTGATTAGTGATAGGATTTTGAAATATACCAGGTGCTATCAAAACCAAACCTTACCTATAAAAAGCTAAGATAACTTTCTACAAAGTTTGATAAAACCACTAGGTATGGCTGAGTGACCGGAAAACCCTAGTACATTCCTTATAGCAACATAAGGGGTTGTGTTGAAAAACACAGTTACACTCATGGGTGATGGATGATGATGGATTTTGAAGATGCATGATTGATGTACAAGTGTGGTGTCACTTGTAAGATTGCAAACACAAGTGTATCTAATGCACATGTGATGGATGGACATGCCTAATGCAATGCAACTAAGTGAATGCAAAATGTAAAATGCTAATGCAAATGTTTTTGTATTTTTGATGATTTCAATTGTTTTTGAGTTTTTCTTATTATGAATGTTTTGATATTTTGTTGACCAAAGGGCTTTAAGATGCCTTTGGAGCTTTTTGTGATTTGACCAAAGGGCTTTAAGATACCTTTGGAACTTTTTGTGATTTGACCAAAGGGCTTTAATATGCCTTTGGAGCTTTTTGTGATTTGACCAAAGGCTTTAAGATGCCTTTGGAGCTTTTTGTGATGTGACCAAAGGGCTTTAAGATGCCTTTGGAGATTTTTGTGATGTGACCAAAGGGTTTTAAGATGCCTTTGGAGCTTTTTGTTTTTGATTTTAATGTTTTCTTATTTGTTTGGATTTTTATGATTTCTATTGTTTTTGAAATTTTGGAATTATTTGAATGTTTTTGATATTTTGTTGATTTATGTATGAAACACCTTTAGATGAATGATATTGAGGGGCTCTAGCTCCTCAACACCTTCTAGCATTGTTAGGTGATATGCCCCAGTCCCAATATTCTTCGAGATGATATAGGGACCTACCCAATTAGCCGTAAATTTGTCTCGTAGATGTAGCGGTAGATTTGAGTTCTGCTGGTTTTCTTTGAGCACAAGATCCCCAACTTTAAAGTCTCTCATATGGACTCTATTGTTATAAGCTCATGTTAGATGATCCTGGTAAATGTGAAGGTGCTCAAGGGCATTGATGTGCCATTCATCTAGGAGGGTCAATTGATCCAGGTGAGCTTGTCGTGCAGTGTCATCATTGATGAACTCTTTCAATGTGACGTGCAATGTCAGAATTTCCAACTCTAAGGGCATAATGGCCTCAGTGCCATATACAAGCAAAAATGGTGTTGCCCTAGTGGGCATCCATATGCTAGTCCTGTAAGCCCATAATGCTAAGGGTAATTGTAGATGCCAATCCTTATGATTTTCTTTCATCGTATTCTTTAAGATGGCTACTATTGTCTTGTTTGAGGCCTCTACTTGCCCGTTTGCCTATGGATAGTATGGTGTCATAAAATTGTGCTGAATGTTGTATCTGGTTGTTAGAGCTCACACATTTTTATTTTTGAATGATGGACCATTATCCGAGATTATCTTGAAGGGTACCTCAAAATGATAAATGATATTGTGAAGTATGAACTCCATAATCCGAGGACCAATTATCGAGGTTAAGGGGATCGCTTCCACCCATTTGGTGAAGTACTCAGTGGTTGTTAAGATGAACGTGTGTCGACCCAAATATGGGGGAGAAATATTTCCAATCAGATCGAAACCCCACTGAGAAAATGGCCAAGCCGCCTGAATGGGTTGTAAGGCCTGAGATGGCAAGTGTGTCAGGTTTGCATGATGTTGACATTTAATGCATTTCTTGACATACTCACAACAATCCTTCTCCATGGTGGGCTAGTAATAGCCCATTCGAAGAATGCGCTTGGCAATGGCCATGTCATTGAAGTGGCCACCGCACGTACCATCGTGAGCTTGTGAAATCACCCAAGCTGATTCTTGGGGCTCTAAGAAATGTAGGAGAACTCCATCGTAGCTTCGACGATACAATATGCCTCCTAGCAAGACATATCTAGTCACTTTTTGCTTGAATGCTCATCTCTCGACATGCGATAGTCCCTGTGGGACAATTCCAAGTCTAAGGAAGTCTTGTAATTGGGATAGCCAATCCTGATAGGCTACAACCTCGATAGATAAGATGACTTGTTCCTCATGCAATTTGATTTGCACAAACGTAGATTGAGAAATAACCTTGTGGTGAATAGTGGTACCATTCCCCATAGGACCTTGAGAGATCAAGGACCCCCAAGGTGCCTTCTTTAAGAAGTCTATGGCTTTATAGAACTAGTCATGGTCTGGCTCTATATGGATCATGTTGACTGATTCCTTGTTATCAAAAGCCTCATGTTGGATCGCTGAATGTGAGAGCATTTTGACGTGAATGGTAGTGAAATCGGTAGATGGATTCTGAGGGATCAAGGATCCCAAAGATGCCATGGTGTCTACAAATCTGTTTGATGAATGAGGGATTGCCTCGATGTCGTACCACTCTAGTTTGGCTAGATATGTGTCAACAAGCTCCTTGTAAGCTTTTAGGATTGGATCCTAGCATTGAAATAGTCCTTTGACCTGGTTGACTATGAGGAGGGAGTCACCAAAGATATTTAGCCTCTTGATTTTCATGGCGATGGTTGTTTGGAGACCCAAGATTAGGGCCTCGTATTCGGTGTTGTTATTGGTGCAAGGGAAGTCTAGCTTGAATGACAAGGGCATTGGAGCTCCTTGTGGCATGAAAAAGATAATCCCCACACTACCTCCTTGCTCACACTTCGAACCATCGAAGAACAAAGTCATGTCCACTTCATTCTCTAGTTCTTCGAGTTTGGGTGCTTCTGATAGTGCAAAGACCACATCATCAGGAAGCTCTATGGTAAGGGGCCTACTATTCTAGAGAGGCACCTCAGCCAACTAATCAGCTATGACTTGTCCTTTGATGGAATTTTGGCTTATGAATTCCAAATCAAATTCTATCAATAGCATGATCCACTTTGTAGTACGTGTATTATGATATGTCTTGCTCATCATATACTGCAAAGGATTTTGCTTGGATATTACATATTTCGTATGGCTCAACATGTAGTGGCACAATTTCTTGGTTGCAAAGACCACCGCTAAGCATAACTTCTCTACGTATGCATATCCAATTTTGTAGCTCACCAGGGTGCAATTGATGTAATATATCACTTGCTCTTTGTCTTGCATGTTCTTTTGAGCCAACATGGTGCCCAAAGCAAAATCTATAGTGGATATATATAACAAGAATGGCACGTCTGGCCTTGGTGGAGCTAGAACTGGTGGCATTTCTAGGTACTCTTTGATCTCAGCAAAGGCTTGCTGACATTCTTCGTCCCATTGGAATGGAACTCCCTTGTGTAGCAGTCAATTCATGGGTCGATATTTATCCAATAGTTATGTGATAAATCACTTTATGGATGCTACTTTGCCTTGTAAGCTTCTTAGTTCTTTGATGTTTATGGGTGGAGCCATTTCTAGGATAGCCTTTACCTTTGTTGGGTCTACCTCGATGCCTCGTTTAGAAATGATGAATCCCAAGAGTTTTCTAGAAGTTACACCAAAGATGTATTTCTTGGGATTCAACCTGACATTATGCTCAATCAAGTGATCAAAGATCTTTGTGAGGGACTCAACATGCTCTTCACGTAGCAATGACTTGGCTAGAAAATCATCGATGTAGTCTTCCAAGATCTTATGCATGTAGTCATGGAAAATGTATGTCATAGCCCACTGATATGTGGCACCAACATTTTTAAGGCCAAATGGCATTACTTTGTAATAGAATGTCCCCCATGGAGTGGTGAACATGGTTTTATGCTGGTCTTCAAGTTTAATCTAAATTTGATTGTAACTAAAAAAATTGTCCATTAGGGAGAGCATCTCATGACCTGTAGTTGCATCTACAAGAGCATCTATGTTGGGCAATGGGAATGAATCTTTTGGAGTTGCCTTGTTGAGATCCCTAAAATCCATGCAAATGCGGACTCTTCCATCAGGTTTTCCTATGGGCACCATGTTTGATACCCACTCTGGATAGTCGATGGGAACAATAAAGACTACATCCAATAGTTTTTGCAACTCATTTTTAACCATCAAAGTGATGGTTGGATGCATCTTTCTGAGATTTTGCTTGACCGGTTTCTTCATGGGGTCTATCGACAGGTTGTGGACAACCAACTTTGGATCTAGCCCTAACATGTCTTTGTAGGTCCAAGCAAAGAGATTTGGTCTCTCTCTCAGTAGAGGAATTATGATGGCCTGTTCTTCTAGAGATAAGCTTTCTCCGAACTTGACTTTCTTTGGTTGAGAAGGATCATTGTTGATGTCCACCTCAAAAGTCTCCTCTATTGCCATATGGGACCCATCCTCAAGTTGGTGAGGAGTGGGGATTAAATGAATGTCATCTACTGGATTTATGGTTCCCACTGACTCAGGGTTGAGACCAGTATGATAGACATCATGCATGCAACTCGATGCAAAATGAAATGGTTGTAACATCCCTTCATTAGGGAAGAAATACTTAGGCTCTAGGGGTGAGTCAGTGCAATCCCAATCAATAGCATCTATGTTAAGACACAATGGTTTTTTAGGATCTGCTAGGTTATGGAGTGGAGTGGTCAAATCAATGGAGATCATGTTGATGGATGGAATGAAATCTCTAGGACCACGTGGGTGAAACTCTATATCCTGGGTGTGCCCTCCATACTCGTGATGAGGCTCTGGGGGCATAGGGATCTCAGGATCTGGTCTATGGATAGATGAGATGATGGGGTCATTAGGTAGTAGCTACTCTCTAAAGGTGGGTGGATTCGGGTTGACCATGCGATGAATGGCATCTAGGTTTACTGGTCTTCCTAGGAAGTGAATATTAGGATCGATGGCACAAAGTGCCGCTTCTCTCCATAAGCATATCGACTAGTGTCGAGGTCCAAGATAAGCCATCTCGATCTCATCCTCAAAGTCATCATTGCTTATCTAGAATCCATTGGCATTGGTTTCTAGTCCTAGGATGGGATGGTGGCTTGCTTGCTGATGCCTCAGATAGGCCATCTCGGTCTCATCTTCATAGTCATCATCACTTATGAAGAACCCATTGGCATTTGTCTCTGGCCCAACAATGTGGCTCGTATGTCTAGGCCATAGGTAGGCCATCTCTGTTGAGTCCTTCGACTCATAGCCACTTTCATCTGACATGTATCCACCCTCATCCAAGATGTATTCACTCTCATCTGAGATGTAACCACTTTCTGTGTGGCCTATCCAAGTAAGGTTTTGCACATACCGAGGCCCATGGTAGGCTAGGTCGGTTCCATCTTCATCCTCACTTGGAACATAATCATACTCCTCTCACTCATATCCATGCATTGGCTCCTCCTCCCATAGGATGGCTCTTGATGGGGGCACTTCAAGAGAGGATTCAGGGTGATACTGATCAGGTGGTGCGATATTGACCATCGACACCCATCCATCACCCAAATAGTTTTTGCTAGGGGGTTGATAAGGGTTCCAGTCGATGTCCTCCTCGAACCCAATGCTTAATCTATCTAGGGCTGCTTCCAAAGAGTCATCATGACCCCACATTCGATAGCCCAAACCACACCTATTAGTAGGTAGTTGGTACTATGATTGAAATGGCAACCGATGCCCCTACTCATACAGGCCTAGGCCATAGCCTTTCCAGTGACACTACCCAAAGTACTTTAGAGTGAACTCAAGATTTGACAAGTAATGAACACTCATGGTGAAAGGTTCATCCTCATCTCTTTCTAGATAGGGAGAGGTGGCATGTTGGTTGGGTGGCACCCCCAAAGGAACCACTATCCCTACTGGTAGACTTGGGACTCTTGGCCACCCCATGTCTTGTACAAACTCAATGATTGGTGTGAAAGTTATGTTCTACACAAGATATTCACCTAGTGTTGTGTTGGCTAGGTGAATTGTCACCTATGATGTAGATGATGTTGTTGATGATGTAAGTGAGGTAGGTTATGGTGCCTCCTCGATTATTTCTTGGGAATGTTCCTCCTCCATGGGAGTAGGGACTCTTGTAGTTGCTATGGTCAGAATTTCCTTGGGTCCTCCTTCCACTAGGGGTACCTTCAGCTTCTGTTTATCTCTTGCCTTATCTATCAAAGGCTTTTTAGAAGCGCTAGTAGCTTTGGATGTAGGAGGTGGTGCCGACGTGGATGGCTCACCTCACACTGATTTGCTTTTGCTTCTTGGCTGCATGGTTGGGGATGAAGGCCTTATGTACAAGTGCATTGATGGTAGGATAAAATCCCTTGGCAAGTCGACTTGATGCATGTACTTGAATGGCTCTTCATCGGATGGAACCATGTGAACTTGTCCCTCGTGCACATACTTGATGCATTGGTGCAGGATTGAGGGCACACACTACATGTCTCTAATCTAGGGATGCCCTAGAAGGATGTTATATTGCATCACCCCTTCTAACACATGACACATCATGGGGATGGTCTTATGTCCTACTTTTATAGGTAAAATTATCATACCCACTATGGAGCACAATGCATCGTTGAAAGCCTTGAGCATGTAGGAAGTCAGGATGATGTTGGACTTAGGGATCTTTAAGTGCCCTATAGCCTTAGTGGTGATGATGTTGATCGATGAGCCCATATCGATTAGAACCCACTTGAATGGAATATCATTGATTGATGCAATAATGTGCAAAGGTGGGTCTGCTAAGGTAGTAGGGACTACCTTAATTTCATGATCATAAAAATGAATCACGGGCTCTTGGCACTATTGCACTTGCCCCACAAAATGTGTGAATGCATCTGGGTTCTAGGGTTGGAGCTCGATTGATCTCAAAATCTCCATTAAAGTCTCCCTATGCCTAGGGGACTATTGTATGAGCTCATAAATGGATAACTTAGCTAGAGTCATTTGTAGATTTTGTTCTAGTCTACTCCAAACAGTCACCATAGGTCTTGTTGGTGGACCTAGAGGGTTGTCATGCACCTATCTCTACCGAGGTGCAATCGAAATATTGATGGGAGCCATTGGAGGCTATGGTTACCCATATCTCCAACTCTTGGTTGCCACATTAACCAACTCAACCATTCCTATGCACCCCTGAATGGGTGGCTCGACTCAGACCTGGTTAACTTGGGTGCCCTGATCCCTAGGGGCCTCGTGATTGGGCAACGGGTTTTGGTATATACCCATATCTCTATTATCAAGAGCTAGCGGGTTGTCAACTTTTAGCTCTCCCTTTTCAATCATGTTTTGTACAACATTCTTGAATCTAATGCAATTCTCGATGTCATGCCCTTGTCTCCTATGGTATGGGCAGTATTGATCTTCCCTGTATCCCCTTGGCTTGGGATGGTTAGGATCCAAAAGTTGTACATCAAGAAATCTTATCCTCTGTGCCTCATTCAACTGATTAAACACTAACTGCATTGATTCATTCAAAGGCATGTAGTAGCGAGGTGGTCGACGCTCTTTTTTCTGGCCTTGATTTTTCTTAGGGTCATAGTTGGCTGGTGGAGGGTGAGCTTGGTAATTCTGGGGTTGTTGTCCATTTCCCTCCTTTGGTGCGGCCAACACAACCTGATTAACTTGAGCAGGCTTGGCCTGCTTTTGCTTGTTCTTGTTATTCTGATTGTTCTTGCTCCATTCTTTCTTGTTGCAGAGCTTAAGGTCTCCCTCATCGACCTTAATGTCTTCAATAAGCTTGGCTTGAGCCAAGGCTTCTTCGAATGATTCATATTGTTGTAGTTGCAATAGTAGGGAAATGTGCTTTGCGCAGCTCTTTGTGAACATCCGGACAAGTTCCTCTGTGGGGATGGAGAATGATAGTTTTGCCATGATTTTTCTCCACCTATCCCCATAGTCCATCACTGGCTCATCATCGTATTATTTCAAATTGGCTAGATCAGATAGGTTTACCTTCTTCTTTGCTCCGAAGGAAAACCATTCAAGGAATGCATTCACCAGTTGCTCAAAACTAGTGATGTTATGCTTGGGCAACTAGTTGAACCATTGTGTTGCCACACCTAAGAACATCATGATAAATATCCTCAGCATCAGGGCATCATTCTTCTCAAGGTGGAAGCACGCATTCATGAAGTTGGTCACGTGTTCTTGCGCATCTCCCTCCCCCTTAAACTTGTCTAACCTAGGCATCTCAAAGTGCCTAGGATAAGCTGGACTCGGGACTAAGGGGCATAGAGGCTGGTTGTGAATCTTGCTCAATGTCGGCTTCTATCTGCCTATGTCCTACTTCTCGAGAGACTTGACTCTCTCGATGAGCATCTGGTATGCCTTCGAGGAAATAATCTCATGTTCTTGAAGGTTAGCTCATGGTGGTAAAGGAGGTAGCCCTATGTTGGCCCGGTTTGGGCGTCTATACTCATCTCCTATAACCATGGATGGAGGTTCAGGATATGTTTGTTCCTGGTCTTCCATCCCTACCCTTTCCTCATTGAATTGTGTTTTTTTGAGGTCCAGGTGTTGTTGATGTTGTGAATTATGGTGAGCATGCTCATTTTCTAGCCTAGTGCTTCTCTCTTGTTGAGAATCGACACGTCTCTCATGTCGGTATCTCTCACCACCTATGTGCATGTTTGTTCGAGCCAACCTCTCTACTAGCTCCTCACGCTCAACTCTTTCTTCTCTTGAGCGTTGTTCTTGTAGGTGCATGCACCTCTTCCTTCGCTCTTCTTGCTCAAGAGCTTCTACACATTCTCGCTCAATGCGTAGTTCCTCTTCCAACCTATGTATTCGATCAAAGTGACCTACTATTGAAGGCTCATGTCTTTCTAACTCTGTGCAAGGAGTTCTAATGCTTAGGCCCTTTGAGGAGGCTCCCATTGTGTGCTTGCCTTTGTCCACTAGGGCGACCTACTCTATGTATTGTGTTATGGGTTGAGTACCCTCATGATCTGAAGTAGTGTATGTGTTACGGGGTCGCTTTGGAGCTTCCCCTGGTTCATTGGTGCATCTAGTGGCTATGCTACATGAACTTCCTGAAGTAGAATGTTCGGTAGCAATACTTCTAGGAGTTGGTCTCGAGGGAACTCAATCCAACTCATAAAGTTGTTGGGTTCTCCATGGCTGATCCCACGGAGTCCCATTGGCACCAATGAGCTCATGGTTTAAGGGTACCCTCCCATCTGTAGGGAGGTTGTAAGATGTCCTGGGCCTACGACTAGGCGTGGCCCAAATGTCTTACCCCTCAATGGGCTGATCTATCCTATGTGTATCATGCGAGGTTTGGGGTCTTGTAACCCCTGTATGCCTATGCGATGATGGGGGTCCTGATGACTCCTCATGCTAGTGCGATGATGGAGGTCTTGAAGCCTCCGTATGTCTATGCAACGAGGGAGGTCGTGATGCCTTCGCATGTCGGTGAACTAAGGAATGCCTTGAGGACTCCTCGTACCTATGTGATGAAGGAGGTCATGATGCCTCTGTGTGCTTGATTTATGATAGAGGGCCTTGAGGCCTCCTCATGCCTATGTGATGAGGAACCAAGATGTGGATCTCTTGTTGGGGTTTCTCATGGAGTCCCCCAAGGGTTGAATTGTCACCCCTAAGACTTGTCAAACTTCATCCGTTGACACTATGGGTGGGCGGCTCAATGCCAGTGTGATTGTGAGTGTGAGGAGCATTAGTTTCCCCCTCGATGTTGGATCGAGGGTGGTTGCTCCATGTGTTCACCATTCTGATTATGTGTTATCTTCTTAATTAGTTTCCAAATTACACAAACAAAACAAGCAAGTGTTTATCTCTTTTAAGGATTAGTGTGTTCCCTAAACTGTTTGGTGTGTTTGGATTTGTTGTTGATCTTGACTTCTTGTTCATGTTTGGACTTAGAATGAGGGAACTCAATCAAAGTGGAGACTAGGAACACTAGTGCCAAACATGATTTCTCAAAAGAGTCTAGGGTACACCGCTTAAATCCCAGTGGGGGGTTCGCCTAGCTCTTCCACTATGAAATAGTGGGAGATAGTTTGAACACAAGTGACCTATGCCAACTAAAAATGAGCTCTCTATTCTATCTAAGGATGTCTAGGGGGTAAGCCGATGGAAGGAGATGAATTCCAACATCACCGGTCTGAATTGGGGGTCGGTGATGAAATCCAACCTTACCAATGTTATTGTAGAATGTGCAAGTGTGTGGGGTTCTTTTTAAACTTTGAAATATAAAATGATGCATCAACCAACATTCATGCTTTACATCATTACATGCCTAAAAAGTGTTGGCAATTTGAGTTATTTTATGTTGTCATTGATGTCACATGGATCACATTTATATTTGGTGGCCAAATGATATTTTGAAAAGAATGGATAAATACAAGGTTTCTGTGAAAACCAAGGCAGGCAAAATAAAAAGTTTTATTTAAAACCATGGATGGCAAATTTGAACTAGGTTTTTCTTAAAACCCAAGTTCACATTTTTTTCATCGAAAAAGGTGCCCCGGTGATGGAGATATTTAATTTTTAATATTTAGTTTAAATTTTAATTATTTAAAATTTAAATTTAAATTTAAAATTAAATATGCAAGATTTTTGTCGACGTCATAAAAAATAATGAGGCTATATAAAGGGGATACCTAAGGTTCATAAACTGATTCTTTCTTGTGGTTAATAATCGTTGGCTAAGTATCCGTATTGAGCTCATGAAAAAAATATTTTAGAAAGCGGAAGCAACGAATAAATGAAGGTTGGTCGAAGTCCAAAGTCATCATGGGCAGATTGGTGCATTGGCAGTTGGCTTTTGGCTAAGGTGTGTGGTAGCACAAACATTAAGGTTTTGAATCCCCTTGACTACGTTCGAAAGGCATTGGAAGAAAAGCACTCGAAGTGCTTTTGATTTGCGAAAATGGAGGAAAGGTTTTAAGGCACATTGTGCCTTTCCCTTTCGAACGAGCGGCTAGCTCATGTGGCAACCTTAGCTGTGGCTAAGGCGCTCGCAGTGTGGGAAAGTTGAGGGTTCAAATATCCTTGAGGAGGTAAATACGTTTTTGCTCTAATTAATTTTGTTAAGCCCTAAGTTGGAGTTATAAGGTGGTTAGAAATAATTTAATTTTTTAATTAAACCTTGTTTTTATAAGGGCTGTGATTATTATTTAAAATTTGGATGAGTTGTTGATTTAATTTGATGTTCATGAAATTGAGAATTAAGATTTAGGAGAAATAAGGAGTTGTTATAAAATAATTTTTGAGAGATTTATTGATTATTATTTTAATAAGGGTTTTTATTAAAAAATGACTTTGGTGGATGTGTTTATTAAGTTGGAGTAAAAATGTGTAAATTGAGTTATGCTTTATCTTGTGATTATTATTTTAAGTCCACTAACCCTTATTGAGATTGGAAAGGAAAGTTGTGTTTAGTGTGGTAGATTTTGTGGACAAATTCTTGGCATAAAAAAAGGTATGGGCATATTATCCTATTGATTATTTATAGTGGTTGATTTATGAAATATCATTGGAGTGAAAATGATTGATTGTGGTTTCCTTTTCAAAAGTGGTTGGTTGAATGCTTCAAGGTTTTCTGGTTTGAGAGTTGTGTTTAAACCTTATTTTATAAGCATAGTTGTTGAAGCCCATTGGTTATGTAAAGAACTTGAAAATAACATGAGTATCATTGTTATGTGAGATTTGTGATTGAGCATTGTTGGAAATATTTGAGTTGGTTGATACATGCTTGGACTAGGGTTTTGTGAGAAAGAGTTATCCCTTGTGGTGATTGGTTGAGTTGAGTTGATTGAACCTAGTCAAGTGATTGTGTGAGGTTATTATTCAAGTCCCATGAAACAAACTATTCTATAATTCTGATTTGAGTTGATATTGAGCTTAGAACATATTGAGTCTCTAACAATTCTCTTTATGCTTCTATGAGTTGACTTGAGTTGAGATTTATTTGAGTTGAGTTGAGTTGAGATCATTGTGGATCATTGTTTTCATCTATTGTAGAGTGCATTGCCATTCATTTTTGAGTTCATATTTGAGCCTTGCATTCATATATTTGTGTATGATATTTGAGTACTACTTGAGCATGATTGATTGATCCTTTGAGAAGGCCTTTGGGATAGATTTTTGGACAAATTTGTGGCAGTTTGTGTAAGATTGATTGGGCCTTTGAGAAGGCCTTTGGGATAGATTTATAGACAGATTTGTGGATAGTTTTAGACAGATTTATGGATTGATTTGGGATAGATTTTGATGAGGTTATGAGTGATCCTATTGAGCAGAGTTGAGCAAGTTCTTGGTGAGCTTGCTAGAGAAGTTTTGGACAAGTTCTTAGTGAGCTTGTTAGAGCATATTTGAGCAAGTTCTTGGTGAGCTTGCTAGAGTAGATTTGGACAAGTTCTTAGTGAGCTTGTTGGAGCATATTTTAGCAAGTTCTTGGTGAGCTTGCTAGAGCATATTTGGACAAGTTCTGTGTGAGCTTGTTATGCAGATTTGGACAAGTTATGTGTGAGCTTGTTATTGCCTAGCTTTGAGCAGATCAAAGAAATCATTGTATTGTATAAGGATCCTTATTTCTATGTGAAATATTATAATGATATTATCTTGTGGAGTACCCCATATTAGGGGAACCATGTTAAATATTGTGTCTCAATTATGTGTGGTGACTTATGCTCTTGCTTACTATTTCTATCTGAGTTATTAATGCACACTGCTATATTTGGTTATTGCAATTAAGGAAATTAATTGATATTTGTTTGGAAATAAAGTAAAAATTGGTCTTATACTATTCACCTCCCCTAGTATAAGCTTGTGTTCTTAAATTGTTATCAGATTAGGTTCCTTCAGAAAATCTAATAGCTTGAGAGCAGATTCTACAAGAACACATATGGCTTCATAGAATGCATCATCTACAAATAAGGCTCCATTGTTTTATGGTAAAAATTATGCTTTTTGGAGCATGAAGATGAAGTACTAATTGATATCACAAGGATATGAGGTATGGCAAATGGTTGAAAAATAGTATAGGGCTGAAGGTGATCCCAAGGTGGATAAGACTATTAGGAAATTGGTTGAGATCAATGCAAGAGCAATGAATTATATTTTGAGTTGGCTATGAGAGATAATTTTTGCAAAGGTTATGGTATGTAATTTAGCTAATGATATGTGGACAAAGTTATGAAATACTTATGAAGGAGATTCCAAGGTAAAGTTGGCAAAACTACAAACTCATAGAAAAAGATTTGATAAATTGAAAATGGAATATTATGAAGATATTGCAAGGTTTTTACTTTGAGTTGATGAGATTACTAACACCATGAGAGGTCTAGGATTTGAAATGAAAGAATAAAAAGTTACTCAAAAGGTTTTGAGATAACTCCCCATGAAATATGATGCTAAGGTTTCAAAAATAGAAGAACAATGGATATCAACAAGCTAACAATGGAAGAATTGAAAGGAACTCTCACAACTTATGATATGAGGGTAAGTAAGCATTCGATTTCAATAAAAGATATTGCATTCAAGGCTTCAAAAAAATATAAAGGGAAAGTTCCAAAAATAGATAGAGTTGTAGATAATGATGAGGAAGCTAACTTCATCAAAAGGAATAAGAACTTAAGGAATTTCAGGGATATAAGAAAAGTCAGATGCTACAAGTGTGGTGATCTTGGTCACTATGCATACAAGTGTCCACATGAAGAAAATAGTGATGATGAAAAATAGGGTCACAAAAGAAAAGAAGATGGAAAGAATAAGCATGACAAAGATGACAGATGCAAGCAAAACAGGTATGAGAAGAAGAAAATTTTTCGTAAGGCAAAGAAATCTTACTACATTGTAGAAGCACGTGATAGCTCAGATCATAGTGATAGAGACAAATAATATTATGAAAAGGAAGAAAATCTATTCCTAGGAATAGAAGGTGAAAGAGAACAATGCTTTGTGTGTGATCAAAGAGATCACAAATCAAGATATTGCAATGGTTTCAGTGATAGTGAATATGAGATGACACATCAAGGAAATAAACATGGTCAAATAAATATTGAGAGTTTATTTGATATAGAATATTTTAATAGTATCAGTGACAACAAAGATAAAGAAGTCTCACTTTTGGTAATAGAAAAAGAAGAGGATGAGCCAAGAAAGCAAAAATCAAAAGTCAAAAGGCTAAAAGAAGAATACAGGAATCTTGAAAACAAGATTCAAATAGATGACAACATCAGAGAAGAACTACTACATACAATCAATAATCTTAGAGAAGAGCTTAAAAATGCAAAAATAATAGAAGAAAGGATGAATGAATAACTAAGGGTAATAACGACAAGACACGACACATTAAATGAAAAGGTTAAAAAAGGAGTGGAAACTTATTTTAAAGTTGTATCCTATTTCCAAGAAAAGTTACACTCAAAAGGAAATGACGTTCTTAAAGATGAAAGCAAGGAAGCACCTAAGTGTTATGAAGAAAATTTCAAATTTCCTATGGCTCTAAATATTCATTTTGGATCTTGTTTTGAGATAGGTGAATCAAGTTCAAAAAGAAAAGAAAATATTGAAGAGAAAAGCAAGGAAGAAACTAAGGAAGAGGATTTAGATAATACAAATAAAGTTCAAGAATTCAATGCACAAGTTGAAGATCATAGGAATAATGGTCAAGAAAGGTATGAGGAACCAAGGCATGAACAAAGGGCTTTTCAAGGACATTTTTTTTCTTGTAATGGATTTGGACACAGGGCTATACACTACAGGGTCTATGGATCAAAGAAGTTTGATTTTTCTAGAACGAACATCAAAGGAAGAAGGTATGGTTTTTAAGGACATTGCTTCTCATGTAACAGGATTGGTAATAGAGATTATCAGTGCAAAGAAAATGAACAACATGATTTTGGTTTTAGAGCTACACAATTTAGAAGTCATGGTCATAATGGTCATGAAAACAAAAATTCACAATACAGGGTTTAGGAAAGGAATGGATATGGAAGTTATTTCAAGAAATATTTTAGGATATGGGCACCATACAAAGGCTAAAATATCAAGTGTTTTAACTAAAATAACTTTGGACATATTGCAAAATGATGTAGGAATCAATTCCAAACAAGTTCAAGGCAAGAAGGTCAAATAGGTTCAAGGCAAGAAGGTCAAACGGGTTCAAGGCAAGAAGGTCAAATAGGTTCAAGGCAAGAATATCAAGATAAGGATATCAAAAAAACATGGAAGGAAGTTGATAAAGGAAAGAAACAATGTAATATGGGAGTAAAATTACTCCCATCCTGAAATAAATCACCTCAAGAGAGAAGGTGGTGAGGGGGCTATGCTTAAGAGTCATATATTTTAGCCCCATAGGTGTCACTTTTGCCATTTATGTCAAAGGGGGAGATATTTGAGTAAGGGGGAGAGCATTGAGTTAGGGGAAGAAGCCTCCAAAGAGATAATTGAGTTAGGGGGAGCAGCCTCCATAAAGAGTATTGAGTCAGGAGGAGCAACTTTGATTCTTAGAGATGGTTTTTGCATTGATTGTGGTTTTTGCATTAGAGGTGTTGCCATCAATGACAAAGGGGAAGATTGTTGGAAATTTGAGTTATTTTATGTTGTTATTGATGTCACATGGATCACATTGAGTTTTTGTGGCCAAATGATATTTTGGAAAGCATGGATAAATACAGGGTTTTTGTGAAAACCAAGGCAGATAAAATAAAAGGTTTTATTTAAAACCATGGATGGCAAATTTGAACTGGGTTTTTCTTAAAACCCAAGTTGGCATTTTGTTTCATCAAAAAAGGTTCCCCGGTGATGGAGATATTTAATTTTTAATATTTAGTTTAAATTTTAATTATTTAAAATTAAAATTAAAATTTAAAACTAAATATCCAAGATTTTTGCCTACGTCATCGAAAATAATAGGGAGGCTATATAAAGGGGATACCTAAGGTTCATAAACTAATTCTTGCTCATGGTTAATAATCATTGGCTAAGCATCTATATTGAGCTCATGCAAAAAATATTTTAGAAAGCAGAAGCAATGAATAAACGAAGGTTTGTTGAAGTCCAAAGTCATCATGGGCAGAATGGCGCATTGGCAATTGGATTTTGGCTAAGGTGTGTGGTAACACAAACATCAAGGTTTTAAATCCCCTTGACTATGTTTGAAAGGCGTTGGAAGAAAATCGCTCAAAGCACTTTTGATTTGCGGAAAGGGAGGAAAGGCTTTAAGGCACATTGTGCCTTTCCCTTTGAACGAGTGGCTAGCTTGTGTGGCAACCTTAGCCATGGCTAAGGCACTCACGGTGTGGGAAAGTCGGGGGTCGAATCCCCTTGAGGAGATAAATACATTTTTTCTCTAATTAATTTTGTTAAGCCCTAAGTTGGAGTTATAAGGTGGTGAGGAATAATTAAAGTTTTTAATTAAACTTTGTTTTTATAAGGGTTGTGATTA
Source organism: Wollemia nobilis (assembly GCA_028583015.1). NCBI lineage: Eukaryota > Viridiplantae > Streptophyta > Pinopsida > Araucariales > Araucariaceae > Wollemia > Wollemia nobilis. The sequence continues at coordinate 8,432,255 of JAQPPZ010002170.1, read as the reverse complement.
TTATTTCAAAGGTGGATGAGTTGTTGATTTAATTTGATGTTCATGAAATTGAGAATTGAGTTTTAGGAGAAATAAGGAGTTGTTATAAAATAATTTCTAAGAGGTTTATTGATTATTATTTTTATAATGGTTTTTATTAAAAAAGGACTTTGGTGGATGTTTTTATTAATTTGGAGTAAAAATGTGTAAATTGAGTTATGCTTTATCTTGTGATTATTATTTGAAGTCCACTAACCCTTATTGAGATTGGAAATGATAGTTGTGTTTAGTGTGGCAGATTTTATGGATAACTTTTTGGCATTAAAAAAGGTATAGGCACATTCTCCTATTGATTATTTATGGTGGTTGATTTTTGAAATATCATTGGAGTGAAAAGGATTGATTATGGTTTCCTTTTCGAAAGTGGTTGGTTGAATGCTTCAAGGTTTTTTGGTTTGAGAGTTGTGTTTAAACCTTATTTTATAAGCATAGTTGTTGAAGCCCATTGGTTATGTAAAGAACTTGAAAATAACATGAGTATCATTGTTATGGGAGATTTGTGATTGAGCATTGTTGGAAATATTTGAGTTGGTTTATACATTCTTGGACTAGCGTTTTGTGAGAAAGAGTTATCCTTTGTGGTGATTGGTGAGCAGAAATTCATGTCCCGAAAAACATTCATTTCTCTTCCATAAATTATCAATCCGGTAAGTTCGTAAACTTATGAGTGTCACGCACAGTATATGCCTGCAGTGTTGGGGAACAAATCTGGTTGTACCTTATTTAGTTTGGTGGGGAGGTTTGTGTAATTGGATTCCAGCCAAACCAAATAAACTAAGTGCGGGAAATTAAATAAATAAATTACAACTAAAACTAAGTGCTGGAAATAAAATGCTGAAAATAAACACACACAACTAAATTAAATAAAGCAAGAAATAAAGCAATAAAATAATCTATAGAAAGCAAATGCACAAATAAAATAGGGGAGGACTACTGCAGGGAGTGGGCCCAAGCTCCCGTAGATAGTCCGCCCGGCTAGCTACGTAGAGCTTGCTCGAATAAGAGGAGTTGCACTCTTAATTAATTAAACAATAAAATAAAATAAGTTCTGTGTAAAATTAATCATTGATCTCCGATCTCCTTTGTTCATCTGGCCTGCGTCTTTATATAAAGCGTAGCCAGATCTCATTACAATAACAAATCAGTCTATTTTAATCACGTGATGTGATTTAGTTACAATTGATTCTACACATATTTTATTCTTCTATTTGAAAGTATGTTCGTTCACCAAAAGGATAAATATAAATATCCTTAGGTGTACGTAACAACAAATCCTAAACTAATGCATCCTAAAAATAATAATATGCTTTAAGAGCTTTACAAGGTCAACCGGCCAATCGGTTGATAATAAAAAAAACACTTTATTCTATTTAATAAATGCATGATTAAAATAGATCTCCTTTGTCTTCACGTGCAACCTCCTCCATAGTCCTTGGTCAACCAGTCAAAGTTGACTTGGTAAATCTTGCAAAGTATGAAGGCATGGAGGCGCCTTCCGGTTGTAGGGAGGCGCTCTTCTTCCGTTGGCGCCTTCCGGTTGCAGGGAGGCGCTCTTCTTCCATTGGCGCCTTCCGGTTGCAGGGAGGCGCTCGTCTTCTGTGGGCGCCTTCCGGTTGTAGGGAGGCGCTCATTTTCTATCGGCGCCTTCCGGTTGTAGGGAGGCGCTCTTCTTCCGTTGGCGCCTTCCGGTTGTAGGGAGGCGCTCGTCTTCCGTTGGCGCCTTTCGGTTGTAGGGAGGCGCTCGTCTTCTGTGGGCGCCTTCCGGTTGTAGGAAGGCGCCTACTTCTGTTGGGCGCCTTCCTTGAAGAGGAAGGTGCCTACTCTCTTGCCTTAGTCTCTGTAAGCAGAAGTATGCCGGGTCCAAGTGGATGTAGACTGGAAAACACCATATTAGTACCAATACCTGCATTTATACACATTTCCCACTAAAAACACCAATCAAGCATAATACCGGATTTTCTATCAATTATATGCATAAGTTATATAAAATACATTTCATATGCTAATTGAACTAGTGATAATTCTCCTTAACCGTGTATATAAAATGAGCATTTTTGGTGCTCATCATCCCCCCATGCCTAACATGTGCCACGCCCTCGTGGCACCAAAATGTGAAGTTATCCCTCTCGCAGGCTGACCATGCCAAAAAGTTTGTCATGTCTTCATGATAACAACCCCTGGGATATATATTTTTTCCCTCTTTTTTTTTTTTTTAATGGCCTTCAGCATCTCTGTTTCTCTGTCGCTGAGTGCTGCTATTTTTTTCCATTCAGCGCTACTATTTTTTTTTCTTAGTACTATTTTTTTTTATTCAGCACTGTGTTTTTTTTTTCATTGAGTGTTGCTATTCTTCATCCATAGAGTGATGCGGCACCAGCAGAAGTCAGAAACACATCCTGACTAATCATTGCGAACAAATAGTTAAATTGTGACCACAATGTTCAGGGCCAATGACCACTGCATTTTTTTATTTTTTTATTTTTATAAATGCTGGCATTCTCCAATGTTGCTCATTGGTCATATTTGGTGAGACCAAATTGATTTAAAATAAGTGCAGTCACCAGCTGCTACTTTTACCCACATTTGAAACGTATTTCACATCTCCAGAACCTCCTTTGTGGTATAGAGTAGCATCATTTATATGTGTTCGCTCAAGCCAGTTGCCATTGTCATGAGGCGGCAATGAAAATGATGCCAAATTTATTCACGTAGATGCCATAGCCTCTCTCTTCCTTTTTTTTTTTTCAAGGCACATCATGTGTTTGAATTCTAATGGGAGATTTTGAAAAACTATGGAGGCATCGATTGGTATTAGCATAGAAATAATTTTAAAATAACTATACACATAATTAACAAGAAAATCAGTACATACCCGGGTGAATTTTGTAGAATCTGATATATATGATGCTGGTGGTGTGAGATGTCTTCACGTTGGTGCTCCTGGAGATTTTATTTATTTATTTATAAGTATCTTTATCTGTTCTACCATGAACAGAACAGATCTTGACTCTCTCCCTTTTTTTTTTTTTTTCTTCATCCTCTACATCAAAGAACAGAGTCAATCCGCAACAACTGAGCTGGTGACTCTAAACTTTGAAATACCCAGCTTTTTCTCAATAGCACAAAAAATATTTTAATCCTGCATTGACGTATCTCTCTCCGAATGCATTTACAGGATGAATATTAAAATTTATACCGACACGTGTGCGTCCAAAATGATCTCCCCTCCGAATTATTTCTTTTGCATGCATAATTGGAACAACACTGCATTCCTTTGTTTTCTGGAGTGAGGAAAAACAATATTTCTTTCATCATTCATGACATCTGTCAGGTGCATTGCTGAGATGTATGTGTTGTATGTGCTGGCGTTGGTAGGATGTTCTCATCCATTGATGCGATCCCCAAATTAACCTACATGCCGTAGAGTTGGAACTGCACCAATATTTGTTGTCCACGTCGTGCTTGTCTAGTCAATGGGCAAAGAACAGGGGCGCCTTCCCTATGAGGAAGGCTCTTGCCTTCTAGTGGCACCTTCCTGTCGGTGCCTTCCTGTGAGAGGAAGGCGCTTGCCTTCTAGTGGCACCTTCCTGTTGGTGTCTTCTTGTCGGCACCTTCCTGTGGCACCTTCCTGTCGGCGCCTTTCGGTGAGAGGAAGGCGCTTGCATTCTTTTGGTGCCTTCCTGGAAAAGGAAGGCGCTGGCCTTCTATTGGTGCCTTCCTGGAAGAGGAAGGCGCTTATATTTTCTTGGTGCCTTCCTGGAAGAGGAAGGCGCCTACCTTCTTCTGGCACCTTCCTTGAAGAGGAAGGTGCCTACTTACCATGCATTGATTTCGAAGGAAACATATATTTGACATCTATTTTTTTTTTCAAACTCCTCCCCCATTTTATTTAGCTACCAGTTGGAGGTTTCTCATTTCCCTTCGGGACCAGGCTGGTCCTCGGGAAAGAGGATACTCTCTTCCAATGGGCAGCAAAAATAAAACTTTGCTTTTGATTTGCATTTCATCGTGGAGCTATTTCAACACAAGGTTTTTTTTTTTCATAGGAGTAAGTTAGGCGCCGACAATAAGGCGTCTTTCCCCCCATGTCTAAAATTTGTCACGTCCTCGTGACAACAGCCTTCCGAACTCCCCCTTTTTTTTTTTTTTTACGGGAGGTCCTGATTCACCCGCATCTTCCCCCACTTAAATTGGTGATGCCCTTATCGCCAGCAACAGGTCCCTCTGCGCAACAGGTCTGCAGCCCTCCAAACGTCAGGTCCCACACTGAACAATAGGTACCCCCATCCAAGGGAGAAGAAAATTGCTTATTGGTGCCTTCCTCCAGGTGGAAAAAGGCACTGCTGTATTGGGCTGATTGTAGGCACTCTCTTCCTAGTGGGAAGTAAGTGCCTTTTCCGCTTTGCCGCACTCCTAATTGCAGGGCACAAAATGTCACATCTGTTAGGCCTAGTTTAAGCCGGCTCCGCCTACAGATCATGCTCATGGTTGTGTACTGCGAAACTACACCTACAAAAACTGCACACACGAAAGCAGTAAAACAGGAGTCATGACTCCGTGCCTATTAGGCCCTGGCTCTCAGGATGCCTGCAGCTTGCATTCGGTTCATGATTTCCTGCAAAGCAATAAGAAAGCAATTTTTATGCTAAGCAGGACATGTTCTATGCATTTTTTTTTTTCATTGGGAAGATTTGCTTTTTTTTTTTTTTGTGGAAGGCGCCTTCAATGTATGGTGCCTTCTTGATGCGGAAGGCGCCTCTAATGTATGGCGCCTTCTTCCTGTGGAATGCGCCTCCAATGTATGGCGCCTTCTTGATGCGGAAGGCGCCTCTAATGTATGGCGCCTTCTTCCTGTGGAAGGCGCCTCCAATGTATGGTGCCTTCTTGATGCGGAAGGCGCCTCCAATGCATGGCGCCTTCTTCATGCGGAAGGCGCCTCCAATGTATGGTGCCTTCTTCGATGCGGAAGGCGCCTTCTTGATGAACAAGGCGTCTTTCACTCATTTTTATTTTTATTTTTTTTTTCTCTTTTTTTTTTCTTTTTTTTCCATCCTCCCTTTTTTTCTTCCTCTCTTTTTTTTTTTTTTGATAAACGAATGATTGAGCATTCGTCCCAACTACTGGTATGGTATGGGGTTTCCCCCATGCCGATGTCTGATCCACTCTTGCGAATGTGAGGCAGTGGTTAATGGAGCTCGTTGACCGTTACTCGAACGTTGTCTCGACACTCTTCTCTTGCAATTGGTGTAGCATCTCTGACTTTGTTTATCATCCAGGGCTATAACAGTCATGCACTTTCTAAGCAAAATTTTCCCCCAAATTCCACAAGCACCTTGGGGGAGACTCTTTCCTTTGATCGGGGTTACTCTTGCCCGCCTTCAGGTGCTAATGTTGCCAAGGTAAAACTCTGCTAGCTTTCACCTGTTGGATTGGATGCTACACGATCTGGTACATGAGACAGTTCGTATAGTGCTATTACGAACTCCACGTATGAATCTCAACTCATGAGATCTTCACAGACACCTCCTTATTTGTCTACTTCGCACTTCATGTTGTCCTGCAAAACATAAAAGAAAAATCTAAACTAAAGGCATTAAAATAAAATTCTAACTAATTTTTTTTCTCTATTTTTTTTTTTGGTCTATTCTGCCTTGACCAGAACAGATCTTGGATTATCATATTTTTTTTTCATCATCTGCATCAAAGAACAGAATGTCTACTTCAACCATTTGAGCTGGTGATTTTCACATCTGGAGGTTTGTCAATGATCCATCCTAAGAATTTGGCAAAATGTACCATGTACTGAAACATCTTTGCCCTCACACTTTTTGTGAAAAGCAGATTTCTCCATGGTTTCAGATCCTCTCAAAGTTGATGTTATCTTCCACCATAGTGAGACTCTGCCTCTCTTTTGTATATATATTTTTTTCATATGACAACCAACAACTCACATTTTTGAAACACCAAGCTCCTCCTTAATTAGCACATAAAAAAAATGTTAATCCTGCTCTAATGCATATCCAAAGTATTGGACTCTCTGTATGTATTGCAGGGATTAATCTTCGTGCACTATTTTCTCATCGTGTGCCCCTGAATGCATCACTTTTTCAATTAAGTAATCTTTACATAATCCTGACACATGTGCATCTGAATAATCTCCCACTTTGAATTATTTACATCGCAGGTGGAGTTAGAGTGGCCCTACGATCCTCTATTTCTCAAAGTGAGGATAAAAAAACAAATATTTTCCATAATCTACAACATGTGTCGGGTGTTCAAGTGTGACGCCTTCATAAAATGCCTCGATGAGATTTATGTGCTATTATTTTTCTAGCCACCTTGAGCTCCATTCACACATTTTTTTTTTTTGTGCTCAAGCACCATGTGGCCTTTGTGCAGACATTTGAAATCTGATCTCCTCCAAGCTCTTTCCCTGTTTTATTTAGCTACCGGTTGGAGATTTCTCATTTCCCTTCTAGACCAAGCTGGTCCTCGGGAAAGAGGATACTCTCTTTCAACAAGCAGCAGAATAAAACTCTGTTTTTGATTTGCTTCATTAACTTGGAGCCTTTTCAGCAGATGATTTATTTTTTTCTCTTTTTTTTTCATGAACACTATAAATAGCGTTCATTGTGTTGTTGGCGGCATTGATGAAGGTGGGGTCTCCCCCATGCCTACATCTGAACTAGTCTTCTCGATTTTTTTTTTTTTCAACTAGTCTGATATGTTGTAGCATGAGAAGAGTATTTTCCTTCATGGCCTCGCAACCCAACTTCTTTCAACGTAATGGCAAAGTGTGCAGGCCAGCAAATGACTATCCGTGAGCTAGCAACTTGAAGAAAACATGGCATAGCATTCTGTTAAAAACACATGCTAGTTTTTGATTCACCAGGTCGCCTTAAGCGCAAGTGAAGAGCATACTCCATAACAAGATGTTCTCTTTAAATTATGCCCTGTCATTTTCCCTGCATTATTAATTTCATCATAAAAAAAACATTTACCAATACGTTGCAAAAATTTCAAGCCTGTAAAATTTTTTAATTTAAAACCAAGCTTCTAGAGGCACAATTTTTCAATGGTTTCCGTATAAAAACATGTCCCTAAAAATTTTCAATCAGACTTGGGTTGTGCTTTTTCTTTTGATTTCTTGAAACCATTTAGAACATGATGGAAATCCTTCAATGCCAGATTTTTTTCTAATTTTTTTCAACAACACATTTTATTTCTACTTCTACACTTAATTATGGTACATCAGGTTCATTCCCGCGTTTACCTGAGAAGCTAAAAAAATATAAATAATTGCCTATGGGATTTGGCTCTGACTGTGCCGACAACTATTTTTGGCCTTTATAAAAAGCTCCTTGGTGGACTCATGCTTCTCAGATAAAATATTTACAGGTAATTTCAAATAAGCTTTTTATCTGACCTGTAAATCTAAACACTACAGTTTAGACACTCCCCGGCAACGGCGCCAAAATGGTGAGCAGAAATTCATGTCCCGAAAAACATTCATTTCTCTTCCATAAATTATCAATCCGGTAAGTTCGTAAACTTATGAGTGTCACGCAGAGTATATGCCTGCAGTGTTGGGGAACAAATCTGGTTGTACCTTATTTAGTTTGGTGGGGAGGTTTGTGTAATTGGATTCCAGCCAAACCAAATAAACTAAGTGCGGGAAAATTAAATAAATAAAATACAACTAAAACTAAGTGCTGGAAATAAAATGCTGAGAAATAAACACACACACCTAAATTAAATAAAGCAAGAACTAAAGCAATAAACTAATCTACAGAAAGCAAATGAACAAATAAAACAGGGGAGGACTACTGCAGGGAGTGGGCCCAAGCTCCCGCAGATAGTCCGCCCGGCTAGCTACGTAGAGCTTGCTCGAATAAGAGGAGTTGCACTCTTAATTAATTAAACAATAAAATAAAATAAGTTCTGTGTAAAATTAATCATTGATCTCCGATCTCCTTTGTTCATCTGGCCTGCGTCTTTATATAAAGCGTAGCCAGATCTCATTACAATAACAAATCGGTCTATTTTAATCACGTGATGTGATTTAGTTACAATTGATTCTACACATATTTTATTCTTCTATTTTAAAGTATGTTCGTTCACCGGAAGGATAAATATAAACATCCTTAGGTGTACGTAACAACAAATCCTAAACTAATGCATCCTAAAAATAATAATATGCTTTAAGAGCTTTACAAGGTCAACCGGCCAATCGGTTGATAATAATAACAAACACTTTATTCTATTTAATAAATGCATGATTAAAATAGATCTCCTTTGTCTTCACGTGCAACCTCCTCCATAGTCCTTGGTCAACCAGTCAAAGTTGACTTGGTAAATCTTGCAAAGTATGAAGGCATGGAGGCGCCTTCCGGTTGTAGGGAGGCGCTCTTCTTCCGTTGGCGCCTTCCGGTTGCAGGGAGGCGCTCTTCTTCCATTGGCGCCTTTCGGTTGTAGGGAGGCGCTCGTCTTCTATGGGTGCCTTTCGGTTGTAGGGAGGCGCTCATTTTCTATTAGTGCCTTTCGGTTGTAGGGAGGCGCTCTTCTTTCGTTGGTGCCTTTCGGTTGTAGGGAGGCGCTCGTCTTTCATTGGTGCCTTTCGGTTGTAGGGAGGCGCTCGTCTTCTGTGGGCGCCTTCCGGTTGTAGGAAGGCGCCTACTTCTGTTGGGCGCCTTCCTTGAAGAGGAAGGTGCCTACTCTCTTGCCTTAGTCTCTGTAAGCAGAAGTATGTCGGGTCCAAGTGGATGTAGACTGGAAAACACCATATTAGTACCAATACCTGCATTTATACACATTTCCCACTAAAAACACCAATCAAGCATAATACCGGATTTTCTATCAATTATATGCATAAGTTATATAAAATACATTTCATATGCTAATTGAACCAGTGATAATTCTCCTTAACCGTGTATATAAAATGAGCATTTTTGGTGCTCATCAATGATTGGTTGAGTTGAGTTGATTGAACATAGTCAAGTGATTGTGTGAGTTTATTATTCAAGTCCCATGAAACAAACTATTCTATAATTCTATTTTCAGTTGAGATTGAGCTTAGAACATATTGAGTCTCTAACAATTCTCTTTATGCTTCTATGAGTTCACTTGAGTTGAGATTTATTTGAGTTGAGTTGAGTTGAGATCATTGTGGATCATTGTTGTCATCCATTGTAGAGTGCATTGCCATTCATTGTTGAGTTCATATTTGAGCCTTGCCTTCATATATTTGTGGATGAGATTTGAGTACTACTTGAGCATGATTGATTGATCCTTTGAGAAGACCTTTGGGATAGATTTCTGGATAGATTTGTGGTAGTTTGTGTAATATTGATTGAGCCTTTGAGATGGCCTTTGGGATAGATTTCTAGACATATTTGTGGATAGTTTTAGACATATTTATGGATTGATTTGGGACAGATTTTTATGAGGTTATGAGTGAGCCTATTGAGTAGAGTTGAGCAAGTTCTTGGTGAGCTTGCTAGAGAAGTTTTGTACAAGTTCTTAGTGAGCTTGTTAGAGCATATTTGAGCAAGTTATTGGTGAGCTTGCTAGAGCAAATTTGGACAAGTTCTTAGTGAGCTTGTTGGAGAAGATTTTAGCAAGTTCTTGGTGAGCTTGCTAGAGCAAATTTGGATAAGTTTTGTGTGAGCTTGTTATGCAGATTTGGACAATTTGTGTGTGAGCTTGTTATTTCCTAACTTTGAGCAGATCAAATAAATCATTGTATTGGATAAGGATCCTTATTCTTGTGTGAAATATTATAAGGATATTATCTTGTGGAGTACCCCACATTGGGAGAACCACATTAAATCTTATGTCTCAATTATGTGTGGTGACTTGTGCTCTTGCTTACTATTTCTATCTGAGTTATTAATGCACACTGCTATATTTGGTTATTGCAATTAAGGACATTAATTGATATTGGTTTGGAAAGAAAGTAAAAAATAGTCTTATACTATTCACCCCCCCAAGTATAAGCTCGTGTTCTTCAAAAATAATGATTTGCCTTCAAATAGAAGCATATATAATTTATTCTAGATATTTTTCATGCAATTCAACTCCTACTTTGTGAATTGGTAGCCATTGGTTGGGCCAAATACAAGCAGACTAATCACACAGAAGCCTAGAAAACTGGAGACTAGGGCAGACCTTACAAGAAGAGGCCTATTGTTTCTATCAGTGCGTACAGGAAACTAAATAAATCTAAGAAATGTACAATGCAATTTTATTTTCATTTTATTTATTTTTCCCTGATGAGACTATGTTTTTGCTTGTTGTTTCTAGAAAATAAATGCATACATAAGATCATAGAGAAAACAAAGGATGACACCAACCTAAAATCTTGATCTTGTGATGAAAATTTTGAGCTTTGTTGCACTCTCTACTGGCTGTTGTCGACTAGAGTGACTGATTCTGTCCACTGTTAGCTACAATGGCTAAGATTTGTCGATCGTTTTTGACCACAGAGGCCAAACCTACACACAAAAACATACTCGAAATATTAGTAAAATGGCCAAAAATAAAAACCTAGTTGGGATCCCATTGTGATCGCCATCTATGCAACCTCGAGAAGCGTGCATCCTGGACACCCTACTTGTAATTTTGGATTTATTACATATATTAAATAACTTGCACAAAATGAAAATATTGAAAGCACATGCAAATCAAAAGTAAGAAAAAAATTAATATGCTTTATTTATTGATATCTCAATCCTCGGTTACAGGTTTGTCCCTCTGAGGAATACCCATCATTTTGATACAAAGAGTTACACAATATAGGGCGGTGATTGGATGTATTCCCTGCAAGGGAATGGTGCATCTACGTAGGCCTCCTGGTCCTACACATGAAACTATATGGGGGATGATAGATACCCCCTTCTCCAGATCTAGTCTTGGAGGGATATTTGTGCTCCTACTGCTTCAATCTGGTCCTGAGGATCTATACTTGTGCTCATGGAAACAACAAAGCATTCTTAGTAGGATGGGTCGCCTCTTTGGATGAGGCCTTTGTTAGCAGATCTGAATATTTATGATAATAATAATAATGAAATATGAGAATAAACAAAATAATAAATGCATGATAAGATAAGGAAATGCGAAATAAAAGCATTAATAAAACCAGGTCTAAACTATGATTAAGCCATAAATTGAGTAGTAATGAATATAAACTAATAATAAAAGGAAATAATGCCTATGCCCTAAGATATGCCTATGGGCCATTGTCCAAGATAGAGGCTACAATGTGAAGCTCCCCTTCTTGTGAATAAGGGATTTGTGTGCTATCCTCCTTGTTACAATTGATGTTCAAGGGTCATCGAGAATATCTCCTACATTGATTGGCGGTTGAGAATGGTGAATCTAAAATTTTTTGCATGGACGTATCTCAACTGAACGACATTCCAATGCTCCTCAAAAGGATGTAGATCGATTCTCCATTTTGATAGGGCTTCACTGCTTAACTCTAAAACTTCACAAAACCTTTTCTTTTCATGGGAGAGTTTATATGTAGACTTCCCTCTTAGATCTAGAACTTGGCTTTCTGGATAAGCCTCAATCCAAATTGCATGTGACTGACCATCTCGGGTGAGAATTTTTAGTCATAAACTAGCATGGAAGGGGCAGTTAGGAGGAAATTGGAGAGTTCCTCACCAAAATTTGCTTACTAACCATGTAGATGTGCAGTCATACTATGTGATATGGGCCTGTATTCATGGATAGACTATGTGTGATGCTGGACACTATCAGTTTTAGCAGTCAGGTGTGGCCATTGTAGTCTTTAGCAACCAAGTGTGGTGGTCGCTCCTCTTGAGAGTGACCAAACCTGGATGGGCTAGAACTACCCTATTTGAGTGGTTAGTAACACTGCTTGCTCTTGGAGATATCCAAGAGGATTCCTATGGTCTACGAATGTGTCCATATGGGTAGTATTCTAAACATGATGTGTTTTAAGTGTCTACAAAGGGAGTCCAAATAGGGAGATTCTCTTCCCCCTCCAATGCATGCCATCCTGTTGGCCAAATTGTACCTCTTGCCCTACATGCCCTCACATGCATTTTTGCCCAAAGGCTTCCTTTAGCTATAAAGTGGATCCATTTTCCACATGAAACATAGAGAGGAGTTTTGAGACATAGAAATGGAGTGCTACCAAGATTTCCCCTCACCATGTTATGCCTTTTTTCCTCAGAATCGCTACCTATCGAAGGAGGTTTGCGAGTGATCTAGGAGGCGCAATTTGTTTACAAAATTGGATAAATTGAGTGAATTTCACCATAAAATTTTATTAAAACACTATTGAGGATGTCCCTTACCAATTCATAGAGGAATTGGTAACAAAATAAGTGCAGAATTGGTGGTCATCCCACCTTAGGATGGTCCCCATTCTATGATAGTCCCCACCGTACAACCCTAGGACAAGGATATATAAGTGGATAATTTTATATTTTTATTTTTTAGGCATATTCTAGGATATCACATGATGCTACTATCAAAATTTCATGCATTTTGGAGTTGTATTGGATGAGATATCGTATTTTCAAGTTTTTGCAAGCTTGCTTGCAAGGTCCATCATAGCATGCACATGGATATGTGCTTGATTTTGCAAATCTGACCACATGGGTTGTCTTGAAATCTCATTTTATGCATTTTTTCCAAGTTTCATGCGTTTTAGATATGTTTAGGGGTAGAAATTGCTCGCTTTTGGTTTTGTAGGTTGGAAAAGCATAATGCATTTACGCCACACCATCGAGTGCAATTTCAGTTCTGTTTTCAGTGATATCTTCCCAAAACCATCTATTTTACATCCCTCTACAATTTCAAGTCATTTGGAGTTGATTTGGATAGGTGTCTTGCATATTCATGTTTTCTAGTCTTTTAGTGCCTATGGGGATTGCATGTTTTCAATATACACACTTGATATTTAATGATTCTGATTTCCTTATGTGCAGGTGCTGGTTCCTACAGCGCATGAGGAAGGAGCACAATATCATATTACCATAGAGCAAATTGGCAGCATCATAGGTTCGCCCACCTCAATTATGGGTATGAGGAAGAACATTGGAAGTGCACACGAGCTTCTTTGAAAGGACTTGATCCTTGGGAACCCATAATTTTGTAAAAAATTGTATCACATTAAGAGCCCTCAAGGGGACATCTATGTAACCATTGTTCTGATTTACCAAATGAAATAAAGAGAAACACATTTTCTTGCACTTATTTGGCTTATATGGTTGCTTAAATATGTCCTTTTGTAATGCTTCATTAATACAAATATAGATGCATATTGTTTAATACTTCTAGGAGCACCATTTTTCCCCTAATTCAATGGAAATAATAGTGGGATCTTATACCTATTGCTTAATTTAAGGTTTAACCTTAGTTTTTGCTTGGTTTCTATTGCAGGTACTGGCCATTCTGGCTTGAAACGATCCCTAGACTGCTCCTCATGCCACCTTGGGATGGCCACACAACCGTCCCACCCTAGGATGGACATCAAAATAGAAGCTGTACCACCCTAGGACGGCCATAAATAGAGCCTTTTATGCTCAAATGTCTAGAAATAATAGGTTCATGGGCTGATAGGGTATGTGCATGAACTCTCTATTTTCTGTTACACAGTTAGAAATTTTAGAAATTTGTTTTTTCTCGTATGCTTTGTTTGATAGAAAGGTAGAAAGATAGTTTCCTTTTCTTATAAATGTAAAAATAACACAAATAGAAGAAAAATAAAAAATAAGATAAGTTATGATGCTCTCGTATGGTTTGCTTGCATGTAGGCTACCTAATGGGTAGGCTATCATTTAGGGTTGCATCTTGTAGGTTACTTTTTATCTAGATTTCTAAAAGTAAAATATACTTTTGCATGCATTTAATTAATGATTATCAAATGATTCATTGTTTACTTTATTTGTCTTAAAAATAACCACACACACCATGCTTCACTTAAACACTAGTGAGGTGGATTTCATCACCATCCACTAGTAGAGTTCAATTAGGTGGCTTTCATCTCCACCCATTTTCTCAAATCCCACGAATCTTGTTCTTTACCAAGGCCGATTCCAAGATCCATAATTTCTCATGGTATATAGCACATATCTCTCTTTGAAGATATATATCACAAACTATGGGTGAACTAGGTGAGGAACTGGTAGGACCTGTGATCCCTGATCGTGTGTGGACTTCATAACCACACATTATAGGTTGGATTATGTGATTGTGACTTTCATTACAGTTGTCGAGCTACGAGCATACAAGTGAAATCCAATTAAACAAAAGATTATAATTCAACGAAATTCAAAATATGTGACACAAGGTTGTCTTTACATTCAACACATTTGAAACACAAAATAGTTTAGGGATTCACATCTAAAACTTAAAAGAGATAATCATTTGTCTTATTGAGTGTTTCCTTTCTTGTGTGCTATTTCATTAAGAATTTATAAAGGAGATCATCATATAGGGTTTTGTATGGAGTAATAATTGTGTGCATCCACAGTCAAGTCCAATAAAGGGTAGAAGCCACGGAGAGTGGACTATGAGACATGAGTTATTTCCACTTTAGCCCTAAGGACTTGGTCATACCTCCTTGGTGAGCCTCTACTCAACCCCAATCCTAGAACAACGATACATGAACCACACCTACAAGGGAGCCTTATGCAGGACACCCCTATGGGTGATGGAACTTATATGGGAGAGTGTTCTTGGTATGTAGATACATCACATGCCTTCTTTGATGAAAGGCAACAACATACTAAGGTGTAAGTATACAGAGCGATGCCATGCATCCACATACCTGATAGGTCTAACATGCCCATTCATGGGACATAGCATAACTTCACACGCTAGGTAGAGTATATTGATCATACTTTGCCTCTACATCACTCTGATAGGTTCCAGTAGCCTATAAAATAGGATGAATGTGATACTCATCGCTCAAGGTAAGCCAACTTTGCCCTTCCATTCCTCATCCATGAAGGAAGGCATGAGAAATTTTTTGATTATCCTCAAGAGTAGTATATCGTGTAAGAACGATGTGCCTATGCACCCACTGAGTATAATGAGCATATGCCTAGACCAAAACCTCAAGTAAATGTGGTGACCATCGATCATGGGAAGTGCACAATGGATATCGTAGATTATCTTGAATGAGGTCAGCCTCAGGGTGAGACTCCTAATCCTCTTAGGCCCCACATAATAGAATAGATCAATAAAGTGGTTGCAAGATATGTAGAATGCCAAGCTCAGTTCAAGCAGCTTTGGTGTGACAAAGAGCAACTAGACCACTTGCATCAACTTGAGAAATATAGAATCGAACAATAGAACAATGAGATGTTCCAAAAAAAATTACATGAGAGGGTCCCTACCCCTAAGACATATAAATAGGAAGTCCATTTGAGGAAACCCACTCTCATTCAAGATAGGTCTCCTAGACCTTATCCAGTGTTGCGTCTATGACATCCTAGGCCAAATCGGTACTTGCCTCCAAGACCAAACATAGGGCGCCCACAACAAGCAGGTATCCCTCTCTATTGACCAGCTCAGGAGATGCCTTATGGGGCTTACTTCGAGCATGAGTCAAAGGGAAAATATTTAGAAATGCCTTATCAAGGTAGGGGGTGAAATGCCACCACCCAAAAATAGGCTTGAGGATCATCGACCTACATCACAAGATAGGTGCAGGGATGAGGAGATTAAATTCTCAGATGCATATTGGGCATTGCTAGAGTGCCTAGATTTCGTAGAGAACAAAACCTCTGGGCATGGGTCGTAGAATCCCACCTTGCATCAGTTACCTGGTCAACCACTCCATCCTTTGGTGCCTATCCCTTCCTATCTAGAATAGTTTAAGATGCCTCAGTTGGCTACCTTTAAGGGAGAAGAAGATGCGTAGGAACATGTTACAAAGTTCCTAATTCAATGCTTTGTCATCCAGGATAATGATGCTTTGCTTTTGTGAACATTTATGACTACCCTCTCTTGTCTAGTCATGGAGTGGTTTACCCAACTCCCAAAGCATATCATACACAATTTGGACCAACTTGTAGACGCATTCCTGTAACGCTTCACCTTCAATACCAAGAGGAAGGTGACACTGGCTGATCTCGTCGGGTTGAAAAAATATGATGATGAGTCAATAGAAAATTATGGCAATAGGTGGTGAGCATTGATTTCCAAGCTACCATATCCAATCCCCATGTCGGAGTTGACTCAGATGTTTACCAAGAGCTACCTAAATCTGATCTCCTTATTGTCAAAGCCTCGCAAGGAGTGGAACAAGAATGCTAATAATACCTTAGTGTAGCCTAATCTAGCATCAATTAATTAGATTTCCATTAGCATCCTAGGGCCAACGCAATGTGTGCCACCTCAAAATCCTGAATATCAAGTAACACTTGGGAACTATAACAAGGACAACCAAATTAGTCAAGGGAAAAATCAATAGCGTCGCCCCAAGCGATAGTTCACACCCATTGTAGAGTCTATGGACTCATTTTTTGAGTGCCTCTTAGTGGCTAACTCGATCAATCTGCCTAAGAGTCAACCTATAAACCCAAATGCACCAAACCCCAAAGGGTACTGATAAGATCTATATTGCAAATTTCATAGGTAAAATTTGCATGACGTGTAGATGTGCTATAAGTTCAAGAATTTGGTGCAAGATATGATTGATAGGAATGCCCTTTAGGTAGACAACCCTATCATGCCAAACAACTAATAAATGGAAGTGTTTAAAGACCCACTACCTGCCCATGTGAAGTAGGCCAAGCCAGTGCCCCAGGTAAATGAGGTTCATCATGCACCCCCTAAGTAAGGGTATTGTTGAGAAGCAACACACCCCCACTAAAAAAAATGAAATTCCATCCTTTGAAAATATTTAATATTCATTTGTTCCGTAGGGACCCTCTTGAGTTTTTCGGGTTTTAATTCCAAATTTTGCTTGCATCCTTTTTCAAATTTCACCTACATAAAAGTGTCCAAGTAGGCTTGCATATGGCATTGATTTCAATTTAAAATTTCTAAAATTTTGCATGTTAAATGTATTAATTCATATTAATCATTTCAGAAATTTTAATTTTCAATAGTTTTTCTATTTCTAGCCAACAGACTTCTAAATGCATTTTATCTTAATCCATGATGAATTTTTAAGTTCCGTTTGCATATTAGGATACCCATTGGGCTTATTTAGATGATTGCAAAGTTTCATTAAATTTTGGACACTTTGAATTTTCATCATTTTTTTATGCCATGTGAAGCTGACTATTCTCGAGCAATTTAAAATTCATTTTTCAAATGTTAAAATCATTTCTAAGTAAGGAATATCCTTAAAAAATATGTAAAAATGTAAAATACAGATGGAAAAAGTCATTGGAGTCAACAAAGTGGAAGAAAATCTTGAGGGAAATGTCGTGATATCGCGACATGTTCCATTTTCGTGAGAGCACAAGCATGCAAGAAATGAAGTGAGGGAAATGTCGTGATATCGCGACATGTTCCATTTTAGGACTTGTTTCATTTTCACAAGGGCACAAGCTTGGAATAAAATCTTGAGGGAAATGTCATGATATCGCGACATGTTCCATTTTCGGACTTGTCTCATTTTTGCGAGGGCAAAAGCTTGGAAGAAATGAAGTGAGGGAAATGTCATGATATCACATGTTACATTTTCACGAGGGCACAAGCATGAGAGAAATGAAGTGAGGTAAATGTCGTGATATCATGACATGTTCCATTTTCACGAGGGAAAAATCTTGGAATAAATGAAGTGAGGGAAATGTCGCGATATCGCGACATGTTCCATTTTCGCGAGGGCAAAAGCTTGGAAGAAATAGCTTGAGGGAAATGTCATGATTTCATGACATGTTCCATTTTTGGACTTGTCTCATTTTTGCAAGAGCACAAGCATGGAAGAAATGAATTGAGGGAAATGTCATGATATCATGACATGTTCCATTTTTGTGAGGGCACAAGCATGGGAGAAATGAAGTGAGGGAAATGTCGCGATATCGCGACATGTTCCATTTTCAGACTTGTCTCATTTTTGTGAGGGAAAAAGCTTAGAAGAAATGAAGTGAGGGAAATTTTGCGATATCGTGACATGTTCTATTATCACACATGTTCCAATTTTGCAAGGATAGAAGCTTGGAATAAATAGCTTGAGGGAAATGTCACGATATCGCGACATGTTCCATTTTCGGACTTGTCTCATTTTCACGAGGGCACAAGCTTGGAAGAAAATATTGAGGGAAATGACGTGATATCGCGACATGTTCCATTTTTGGACTTGTCTCATTTTCATGAGGGAAAAATCTTGGAAGAAATGAATTGAGGGAAATGTCGCGATATTGCGACATGTTCCATTTTCGTAAGGGCGAAAGCTTGGAAGAAATGAAGTGAGGGAAATGTCGCGATTTCGCAACATGTTCCATTTTTGCGAGGGCAAAATCTTGGAAGAAATGAAGTGAGGGAAATGTCACGATTTCGCAACATGTTCCATTTTTGCGAGGGCAAAATCTTGGAAGAAATGAAGTGAGGGAAATGTCGCGATTTCATGACATGTTCCATTTTCACAAGGGTGAAAGCTTGGAAGAAATGAAGTGAGGGAAATGTCGTGATTTTGCGACATGTTCCATTTTCGCGAGGGTGAAAGCTTGGAAGAAATGAAGTGAGGGAAATGTCATGATTTCGCGACATGTTCCATTTTCATGAGGGTGAAATCTTGGAAGAAATGAAATGAGGGAAATGTCACGATATCATGACATGTTCCATTTTCACGAGGGCACAAGCGTGAGAGAAATGAAGTGAGGGAAATGTCGCGATATCGCGACATGCTCCATTTTCGGACTTGTCTCATTTTCGTGAGGGCAAAAGCAAGGAAAAATAGCTTGAGGGAAATGTCCCAAAATCATGACTTGCTTTAGTTTCATGACATCACCCATCCAAAGGAAGTGGAAGCTTTTCAACACAGTCCAAACCCTAGAAATATTTAAATGAAAAAAATTAATTAATTAAATTAATTAATTAATTAAATTAATTAATTAATTAAAATGAAAAACATTAAAATCTAACCTTTGCTTTTCTTTTGTAGAAGGTGATCCGAAAGTTGCATAATGGCAAAATTAATGGCGAGAAAGACAGACAAACCTAAATTTCGACACAAATCAAGCAAGGACCATTAGATGGAAATAAGAGATGTCGGGAAGTCAGTGACTCATCCATATTTTGCAGATCTGGCCACAAATATAGACTTCAAGGAATTTACCAATGGATGCATTTGTCGAAAAATTTATGGCAAAAGTAATAACGGGCAAAGAATTTCAACTTGAACCAAACAAAGGCGGCTGTGTGATGATAGAAGGCCCGGCAAGTCAGTGACTCATCCAGATTTTGCAGACTTGGCCACAAATACAGACTTTAAGGAATTTGTCGGTGGATGCATTTATTGGGAAAATTTATGGCAAAAGTAATGGCGGGCAGATAATCTCAACTCAAACCAAACAAATGCAATTGTGCGAGGATGGAAGGCCTCAAAAGTCAGTGACTCATTTGAATTTTGTAGAAGAATTAATGAGATGCTCTAACGGCTTATCGAAAGATGAACATACATTTACATGCGGTGTCCATTTTATGAGGATGAAACCAAGTCTTATCTTCTCCATTTATGGCAATATCCACACGAAGATTTTCAAAGTGATTAGGGTTTATCAAAACTATATATAAAAATGCCTTATATTGTAAAGCCTCGGCGGTGGGATTTTTATGATAAGATTTAGATATTGGAAGAAGATATTTTGAAAATATCAGGGTCTATCCTGAGTCTATATATACTTATTTTGAATGTAAAGTCCAGATGTGAAAACTTAGAATAAAATACATTTTAGCAATTTCCTGCAAATATTTTTTGAATGCTTTGTTCTGTACCTGGGGTTGGTGTGACATCGTTTTTCTATGATAGCGTTGCCAGGAGCCTAATCTCTTTTGGATTGCGATAAGTGCATATTATTTTGTTTTCGTCTTGCTAAGGTTTATTTATTTTAGTTTTAAATATGTGTTATCAAGATTGAATATGCTACTAAGCTTCATTCCATTTGTTTTATGCTAGGGAAAATTAGAGATTTAAGGTTCAGGTCTGTTCTAATTGCTCTATCCTCACTACGCGAGCTAGGCTGCTAGTGAGAGATACTAGTTGACACCGAATTCCCTTCTATTTATGATTTTCTTTTAGATCTATGTTATATTTGTCTTATGCTCTTAGTAGAAGGTGATCTTAGAAAGCTAGACACCTTCCTCTTTGATTGGTTTTATCGTGAAGCTAAATAGTGTAACTAAAATTGGTAGTTTTGATTTTGCAACTAAGTTAGATAAGCTTCTCTTTTCTTCCCTACTCTACTCTCTCTGTTCCACCGTTAAATGATCCATTTTTATTTTCTTTCAAATTTGTCTTTTATTTAATCTACTAAAGCATAAAGAGCTATATCAAAGAACTCATTGTAAATCTGATTATCAACAAAGATAACAACCGCCAAACATTATTGAACGAAGGTCGAATGTAAGGTAACAAATAGTCAACTTGAAACTATTCTAGAAGTGGAAAAGAGTGAATAGCCATTCGACCCAACTCTGTAACTCACACCTTGGATAACTAGAAAGATCCTAAAGTGAGTGGGATTTATCCCTTAAAATTGTTATTGGTATTTTATCCCCATTCTTCACAGGGTGTGTATGAAAGACGAACCAACAGGTATGTCAGTATTATCAACATTGTAATGAGGAATAGGTAGTACCCAAGTCCAATCATAACCCCTACAACTAAAAGTGATGTTCCTTCAACATCACAGCCTCTACCACCTCTAGTGTCGAGCCTCCCCCCTAGGTCTATGGTCACAATTAAGAGCAAGCTCGCCCAGATCCTGAGAAAAACATCTGCTAGACTCTCCATATATGAGCTCATTTAGCAATCACCAATTCATAGAGAAGATTTAATGGATATCCTTAAGGCGATAGAGATACAGCCCCAGGAGTATAACTCCTTCAATAATTTCATAGGGCATGTGCGGTAATGCATGAAACCGATGATTACCTTTCGAGAATATGAACTTCTAAATGATATGGTAGATCCCCCCTTTCACATCATTTCATGTGTAAATAGAACACCATACAAGAGAGTATTGGTAGACACTGGGTCTTCTAGCAACATAATCACCTCAATAGCTCTTAAGAATTTAAAGCTCCCAGTATCCCATATTGTCGTGTCTACCTATACCCTTTGACCATTCAATGATGCAATATTCTTAATGATTGGTACAATCATCCTACCTATCCAGGTAGGGAAAAATACCATATCGATGTTGTGCCACATCTTGGAGGGTGATATGGCGTATAATATCTTTCTAGGTAGACCATGGATCAGGGACATGAAGTGTGTCCCTTCCATCACTCACTAGTGACTCAAGTACACTTATGAAGGGTAAGTTCATGTCATATCTATAGACCTAGAGCCTTTCAAGTATTGCAATATGGTGTAGTAGCTCCCCGAGTCAACCTTACTATCAACCCATCTATAATTTCAACCGAATAAATCCAGCCAAGGTTTACCTCCATCACCATCGCTTTCAAGTGATCAATCACCATCTCATGCCATACTATCCTTGTCATCACCACCCCCTAAAATACCTCCACTATCTATGGATCCTTCACCTAGGAACCCGAGGAAATGACCTATTAATATGGCCCAACCAACCATATCCACCATCTCCATAGAGGATATCCCTAGCCAAGTAGATGAGGAGCTACCACATGAGGTAAACATTGAGTCAATTCAAGTCTCACTCTCATCCCCTCCTTCTCCATAGCCTTAGGTCACAGTGCACCTAGCTACCACCAATTTGGGAGAGTACATGGTTAGGAATGTTATAGCTACCCCTACTATAGAGTCAGTGCAAGACATGACTTAACCTCATCTTCCCATAGGCACTATTGTGCCTCTTGGTATTCCCCCTAATCAAATGAATTTCATCTATGGGGACCTTAAGTATGACATTGAGCCTTATAAGTAGTAGGAAGAGGATGAAGAGTCATTTTCTAAGGACATCAACTACATGTCCAACACTGACTTTGCCATGAGGTATCTTCACCTCTGTAGTTGTCACAATTATGGGTTGGGCTTGTATGAGCAAGGAACTTGTATCCCTTACCAACCCCAGTATCAAATGCCTTATGATAATTCAGGATTGGGACATAACAAGCCAATATCATTTGAGGTCCTCATTAATAGCTTGTAGCACCTAAGCTTGAACTATTGATATGAGCTTGCACGTGATCCACACGCCAACCCTAATCGAGATTATTCACTAGGGGACTACTTCCCTGCACCCATAGGGAATCAAGAGGAAATTTTCAATGTCATTCACTCTTATGAGAGAGATGAAGGTTCGCGTGCCCTTCCCCATGATAGTATGGAAGAAGATCAAGTATCCCCTTACAAGTGGACATTCAACGATGAGTTAGATTATGAAGTGGCATCCATAGGCTCCTTTGGTCTACATGTTGAGTATGTGTGGATTGTACCATTAGATGATGAGCATGAGGGGTATTTATGTATATTCCCCTTGAATGATCCTATCTTGTGAGAGTTTCTCCTTACAAAAAGGCAAGCTCACCCATAGTCACACCAACCACCTCCGATCATTTCACCTCCACCACCTAGGAGAAATCATCCATCTATAAACATGATTTCCATAGACCTTTTTGAGTCCTTGTGAGATCCAGATAACCCATAAAAGCTACTGCAATTTGAATTAGGGGCCATCAACTTTATCAGGGAGATTCTTCCCCATCACATTTTGAGTACTGGTCTTGCGATGAGCAGTCACAATCATCCCATTTATCTCCAATACCTACTCATGATGTCTTCCATGTTGAGGTGGAACCTGAGGTTCCCATTAATGATATAAATTAAGCTGATGACATTCACCTGATCCCTACTCCCCACTAATTGGAGGAGGGGTTGCATATGTCAATTGAGCAAATGATTGAGAAAGACATCGGTTCAAACCTTAATAATCCTTAATGTATCAAGTTAGGGGAAAGCTTGTCCCCAATCGAGCATACTGATTACATAGCCCTTCTCACAGAGAAGAAGAGAGCCTATGCATGGGTACACCACCTATCAGTTGTCATACAACTTCCTCAACAACCATACTATCATTGCCTATACTACCCACATAGTATATCTTGGATAGGCTAGACAACCTGGAGTCACAAGTGAGTCAATGAAAAGGATTGAAAATCCAACTAAGTGTTCTATTATTTACAATTCAATATATAGGCACTAATGGCCCAAAATACATAACCAACCCATGAAATCATGGATTTGATCCAATATGCTTAACCAAAAGCTACAAAGGTGCAAAGGAGAATGCACGTAAACTTCTAAGTTAAGAGAAAGGAATATTGCTAACTAGAAGATCCATTTTAGCTATCTTGAAGTACACACTTCCTACTTTGAGTTCACACTTACTAACTAACACTCTAAATGACAACTAGAAGATAACTAGTGCCCACAAGTGCATGTGAGAAGGAGACTCACTTACAATATTAATTTGCAAGAAATAAACTATGCAAACCTAGCTAGGAACTACTAGAGGGGTCATATGAAAGATCTAACATCAATCCTCATCATGCCTCCCCACAATAGAAGCATTGGACTCCAATGCTTTCAGAAGAATAGGAAAGTCACGGGACATCTGATGAAAAGAAATCCAACGAGCCTGATGCGGCAGCTGTCCTCGTCGAGCCACAAGATATGAGGTGGTAGACCCCTGGCGAGTCTGTCGAGTCTTCGTGTCATAGATCTGATCTGCATCCAATGGTAACTGAGCTTCAGGAACCACGTCCACAGGATGACTGATAGTTGGTGCAGTCTCCAATGTAGAGTCAAAGTACAACTTCAAAAGATCTACATTGACGACGTCATGAATTCCCAAGTGTGCGGGAAGATCAAGGCGGAAAGCATTCTCGGACACCTGCTGAAGAATAGTATAAGGCCCATAGCGAATTGGTTTGATTTTGCTATGAGTCTTATCGATGAAACGCCGCTTGTCAAGATGCAACCAAACTTTGTCACCAACCTGAAATGGATGAGGAATTCGATGTCGATCCATGGCCTTTTTCTACCGTCTGTTGTGTCTTTTGCAAAATCTCAACCACCTTTGATTGAAGATTGTGCAAGTGTTGAATAAATGAGTGTGCCTTGTCTTGCTCCTTCCGAAGATGTGAAGTGACAGGAGAAGGCAAAGACAAAGGTAACTCATAAGGTGCCAAGGGCTGAAATCCCATACAAACTTCAAAGGGTGAATGACCTGTAGAAGAATGTAGGGCCCTATTATAGGCATGTTCAATATGAGTGAGACTCAAGTCCCACTTTGCTGGTGAAGCGTGATGATAGATTCGTAAACTTTGCACAAGTGTACGGTTTACCACTTCAGTCTGCCCATCGGACTACGGATGATAGGCGATGGAAAAGTTAAGGGAAACTCCCAAAATCTTCCACAAAGAACGCCAAAAGTGACCCACAAAGCGTGAATCACGATCCGAGATAATGCTGGTAGGTAGACCAAAGGAACGCCAAATGCTGTCAAAGAAAAATTGGGCTAAGTCTGATGCAGAACTTGTCTTGCGGCATGGAATAAACTTAGCCATTTTGTTGAATCTGTCAACCACCACGAACACACAATCATGTTGGCGCACTGTCATAGGAAAACCACTAACCAAATCCATGGAAATGCTTTCCCAAGGATGGGAAGGAATGGGCAAAGGCATGCCTAAGCCAAACTTCCTATTAACTGGTTTTGAGCGACAACAAACTGCACACCGTTTGAGAAATCTCAACACATCCCTCTGCATTTTAGGCCAATAGAAAAATCGTTGCAAATGATGAAGTGTTTTATGCTTCCCAAAGTGACCACCATAAAGTGTAGAATGAGCTTCCTTAAGAAGTGACACTCTAGGCTCACAAGGAACACAAACCTTGTCCAATTTGTAAAGAAGTCCTTCTTTGATGTAGAAATCTTGGAAAGGACGCAAATTGGAAGAAGAAGGCTTACTCACTTGCTCAAATATTTTTCCAAAATCAGGATCCTGAGAATACTGATTAGGCCAAGTCTGAAATCCCAAGTGCGAAGTGGACATAACTCGTTAAGGCAAGAGCGGCTGGAGGCCTACTCAAACAATCAGCAACAGTATTACTCTTCCCCTTTTTGTACTTGATCACCAAGTGAAATTGTTGGAGGTAAGAGGCCCACTTCATATGTCTTGATTCTTCAATTTTACTTTGAGATTGTAAAAACTTGAGAGGCATATGATCAGTGTGTACTACTGTATATTTTCCCAAAAGATAGTGTCTCCAATACTTAATAGCTTGAACTAAAGCATACAACTCCTTGTCATATGTAGAATAGTTCAACTTAGCAGCAGAAAAAGTTTCTGAATGATAAGCAACTGGATGACCATTCTGTTTGAGCACAGCTCCTAAGGCAACTTTAGAGGCATCCGTTTCAATCTCAAAAGGTTGAGAGAGGTCGGGTAAAGTTAACACAGGTGCTGTACAAAGTTTCTTTTTGAGTTTCTCAAAGGCAACTTCTTGGCTTTTCTCCCAATGAAATGGAGTTTTGGACTTAGTGAGATAATGCAATGGAGCTGCAAGGGTGGAATATTGAGGAATGAACTTGCGATAAAAATTCGCAAGTCCTAGGAAACTCCTTAACTCAGTGAGAGTTGTAGGAGGGGACCACTTAAGTAAAACATCAACTTTTATGGGATCTACCTGAATTCCACTCTCACTAATCACATAGCCAAGGTAAGAAACTGAAGTATTGCCAAAAGAACACTTGGAAGAATTGGCATATAATTGATTCTTCGCAAGAAGATCAAGGGTTTGCTGGATATGCCTAAGGTGTTCCTCCCAAGTTTTTGAGAAAATCAATATATCATCAAGATATATTATGACAAATTTGTCAAGTACATCACGAAATACATCATTCATCAACCTCATGAAGGTTGCAGGAGCATTAGTAAGACCGAAGGGCATGACCAACCATTCAAAGAGGCCCATCTTCGTCTTAAAAGTTGTCTTCCATGTATCCTCAGCTTGGATACGCACTTGATGATATCCACTTTTGAGATCTATTTTTGAAAAGAACTTAGCTCCTTGAAGCTGATCTAATAAATCATCAATGCGGGGTAAGGGATATCTATTCTTCACAGAAATTCTGTTCAAAGCACGAAAATCAATGCATAATCTCCAAGTGCCATCTTTTTTAAGAACTAACAAAATAGGTGAGGCACAAGCATAAGTACTTTCCTTAATGAAACCCTTAGACAACAAATCTTCTATTTGCCTTTTTATTTCTTCATTTTGCAAAATAGATTGTCTATACATGGGAGCATTAGGAAGAGAAGAACCAGGAATTATTTCAATGCTGTGATTAATTGTGCGAATTGGAGGAAGAGACTTTGGCTCCTGAAATATGTGTGAATAACTTTGCAATATTTTATCCATTGAAGAGTGTTGCTTTGTAATGGATGTAGATGTAGAAGTGTTTTGAGAGCGAATGAAAATTAGAGCAACATCACCACCTTTCTTAATTACTCTTTTCGTTTGCTTGGAACTTAGAATGATATTAGGAGTGTTGGTGCTTTTAATGAGAAAGACCTTACCATATTTTTGAAGTGTGTAGGTTCTTTTGAAAGCATCATAAACAGCTCTCCTATCATACTGAAAAGGTTGTCCAAGCAAAATCCCACAACAATCCATAGGAGTCACATCACAAGTGACTTGATCTATGAAATGTGGGCCAAGTGCAAATTTTAAAGTGCAAGTGTGAGTGATTTCTGAGCCTCTTCCACTATCCTTCCAACCCAAAGAATAAGGTTGAGGATGAGGCTCCATAGGTAACTTCAAACGCTCGACAATGGACCTCGCAATTAGATTTTTCTGCGAGCCATTATCCACTATACAATCAGTTGCAAAATTATGAAGCAAATGGGCTCGAGTGATGAACAAAGCATCACGAGCCCCTTCTGATGAACTTACATTTACTAAGGTAACTTCATTAAGCTTACCTCGTAATTTCGTATATACTCTACTCTCTCCTACAGACTCAAGGGGACCCTTGGAAGCATCCTCCTCTTGAGTAGTAATTACTAAACTCTTCTTTTTAAGCTTAAAGCAATCAGCTTTCTCATGCCCTTTCTTCTTACAATAATTGCAAAATTTCTTAGAAGAAGAAGAAGAAGATTTAGAAGAAGAAGAAGAAGGAGTAGAAGCGGAAGGGGAAGGAGAAGAAGGAGATGGAGAAGACACATTCTTCTTTTGAGCAAAATTCTTCTTTTGTGAGAAAGAATTATTCCCTTTTGATGAGTTTGCAACCACTTGAGTAACAGGTGTGTGGAATGCCTGCGATTGCGCCTTAAACTTGTCCTCCGCAAGTTGCGCCTGGTTGAAAATTGAATCCAACGTTTCCATAGAAACAAACATTAGTTCCCTGTACAAATGCTCCAACAAGCCACTTTGAAATTTGAGAATCAAACCTGGAACATCATCCTCCACATTTACAAGTATTCTGAACCTGTTAAACTGGAAAATATATTCTTGTACAGACATATTAGTACCTTGTCGAAAATGAAACCATTTAATAACCAATTCCCTAGAATAATTTGAAGGATAGAAATTGGTCTTAAGACATTGTACAAGCTCATCCCATGTAGTGAGTACATCGTGTCCTCTTTTTCGTTCAACAAGTACTTTGGCTAAGCCAGAAAGTTTTAGCTTAGCATAAGGCACTATATCATCTTCTCGAAAGTTGAGAGTAAGAAAACCAAGAACTCATGTCAAGAATCCAACTATTCAAGACATCAGGGTTCCCGGATCCATCATACAATGGAACTTCACAACGAACTCTCGGACGAGAATCATGAGCAGAAGTTGAAGCATTATGCAAAGAAATGTCATTTACCTTCATGGCAAGATTGCCAAGGACTTCTGCCATGGTAGTGTCATTAGCTTTATCTGCCAAAGCATTTACAACATGGGCCAGTTCTGCCACTTGGGCAGCCAAGTCAGAAGCCATGTGTTCCCGGGTATAAGCCAGGAGTAAAAATGAGAAAGCACTAATCAAGGAAAGAAAATGGAACTTTTCCTTGTTACAATGGAGTGCTTCTAAATTTGAAAATTTTACTCCTAAGGCTGAAAATTTTGAAATTTTTAAACTAATCTAAGGTGCAATTTAACATTTATTAATTTAAAAATAACTTAATTAAAAATTAAATTTCATTTAATCAAAGATTAATGAATTTAATCAAGTTATTAAAAATTAAATTAATAAAAACTAAATTTAACATGCTACCTTAAATAGTAAAAAAAAATAATAATTACAATAATTTACCCATGCTTTGGCTGTCTTAACTGGAACTGATCTTCAAGTACCCTGCATGAAAATTGTCAGTCTTCAGTTGCACGGTTCCCGAGGTGCAAAAAACCAATTTTGCCTGGCACAATTCCCAAGGCAATGTGCAAAAATGAAAAGTTTAATTTTTGAGACAATTCCTCATTGCCTTTGCTGCACCAATCCCTAAATCCTGCGTGCAGAGTGCACGCTTGTGCAGAGCGTCGACCCTCACCGTGCGGTCTGGTTTGACCGCCGTAGGTCGGACGACGGGTAAACTCGCCGACCGTGGCAGGCTCGGCAAAATCTGCCGACCTGTTAGACGTGGCAGCAGGTTGTTGTCCGCTTGACAATGCGGCTATCGGACTGCGTAGTCAGATCAAAGTCTAACTACCAGGCTGACAGCAACGTCAGGCCCTAAGAACCTGGCGGCATGGACCTGACGTGCCAATGCGAAGACCACACTGGCAGTTTTCAACGGTAGTCCTGGCCGCAGGTCGCTCGCTAATGTCGTCAAATCGACGACAGCGTCGAGCGGTCGGCCTGACGCCAAGGCGTTGGCATAGAGCTGTCAGCGGATAGCGATGGCAGCAAATGTTGTCACTGTCGCACTAGACAGCAAGGCCGCTACCAACGGCTATCGGCCGCGCTGTGTGCTACCAAAAAAGCATCGGCACTATCGAACGCAGCCGAGGCCTGGCTGGCGCTGCCGAATGCAGCCGAGGCCTGGCCGAAGCTGCTAAAAAAAATAAATTGCTGTATATTTTTTTTTTACAAATATGTAGCAAGGTAATATATTAAAAAAATAATATATTAACTTAAAACTAAAGCTTTTCTACTACAAATGAAAAAATTTAAAAATTAACCAGGGGGTTAATTCTAAAATTTGAAAAGCTTAAATTGCAAAAATGTGAGCAACCAGCTCCCACCAGTAGCTCTCCTTTCAAGATCCGGTCGACACACGACCAACGTTTGAAAGGCACCCAGATCTAAGTCGACACACGACCTAGCTTTGATGACCTCCTGGAGCTCTTCAGTACTCAAAAATGGGGGGGCAATAGGGTCAAATGGCTCCCTAATCCTAATTGGACCGTAGCTACGATCCAATCCCTTCCAAGGATCACAATACGAAGAACTCTGGGGCAAACTTTTCCTATACCTCTTGAGCATAAGCAAAAAGTTGGAACGAGGGGTTTGTCGGCGAAGGAACTTCCTTCTCCGAATGGTTTTCAAGCTCCCCTTGGGCTTAAACCGAGTCCTCAATGAGAAAATATTTCTCATAATAAAACTATCTCCTATCCTCTCACCTCACAAGCCCTAGTGCAAACATGAACTAGGCTCTGATACCAATGAAAAGGATTGAAAATCCAACTAAGTGTTCTATTATTTACAATTCAATATATAGGCACTAATGGCCCAAAATACATAACCAACCCATGAAATCATGGATTTGATCCAATATGCTTAACCAAAAGCTACAAAGGTGCAAAGGAGAATGCACGTAAACTTCTAAGTTAAGAGAAAGGAATATTGCTAACTAGAAGATCCATTTTAGCTATCTTGAAGTACACACTTCCTACTTTGAGTTCACACTTACTAACTAACACTCTAAATGACAACTAGAAGATAACTAGTGCCCACAAGTGCATGTGAGAAGGAGACTCACTTACAATATTAATTTGCTAGAAATAAACTATGCAAACCTAGCTAGGAACTACTAGAGGGGTCATATGAAAGATCTAACATCAATCCTCATCAGTCAATAACACAATGGTTTACAATAGATCTTGGGTAGACTCATAAACATCAAGTTATGGTTGTGTCATCTGAAATCTCAAACCCTCGAATAGCAAGACAAACCCTCTCCCATTCATTCCATGGTAAACCCTCAATAGAGCCTGAGGTAGAGGCACCAAGGTCATAAACTGTAGCGATAGTATACCCATTTATCAGATCCCTTAGCATCGATATTCAATCAATATATGAGGCACAAGCAATCACACTTCTTTTGATCTGCATACTGAAGCCTAATACACATAGATAAAAAACATACAAGCAATAATTATACTATACTTATCATTGACAACCGGGTCATGATATCCAAACATGCTACATCTTTTGAGATTTAGTCCAGGATATGATCAATAGGTAAGGACTTTAGATAGGATTATTCTAAGACTCTTTACCTTCACATCAAGTAAACACAATACCTGGCCACCCAGTCAAACAACCGAATCAAGCACACATTACTCCATCTTCCCATGGGTTTGCAGATATGATCGATGCTATAACAGAGTGGTAGGAATACCATAGTTGATATATGCAACCCGTGATATCCTCCAATGTTTCACCTTTGTTCAAATCACCCTACAGGGACATTGGCACTGCACAAGCTTGCACCTCATTGTAGGGGGGTCTATTTTCACCATCCCCTATGGCCAGGCCAATCATAGTACATCAAATACATGGTACACTAGGGGTACATAGGGTACCAAACCATCCTAGGTGCTCTATGATCATCTAGATCACCCCAAAATGCTCCAAGGGTATCTACGTACTGCTTGGTCAACCCAAAACCCTTCTAGGTGGTCTATGATCATCTAGGTCACACCAAAAGGCTCTAGAGGTATCTACATACCGCTTGGTCAACCCAAAACTCTCCTAGGTATTCTATGACCATCTAGGTCATCCCAAAATGCTCCAAGGGCATCTACATACCACTTGGTCAACCCATAATACCTATATGTGGTCTATGATCATCTAGGTCATCAAAAAATTCTCCAAGGGTATCTACATACCGCTTGGTCAACCCAAAAACCTCCTAGTCGATCTATGACCATCTAGGTCACCCTAAAATGCTCCAAGGGTATCTATATACCACTTGGTCAATCCATAATATCCCTAGGCAGTATATGACCATATAGGTCATCCCAAAAGACTCAAAGGGTGTCTACAACCTGCTTGGTCAACCCAAAATACTCCTAGATAGTCTATGATCATCTAGGTCACCCTAAAAGTATCCAAGGGTGTCTACAACCCACTTGGTCAGCCCAAAATGCTCCTAGGTGGTCTATGATCATCTAGGTCATCCCAAAAGACTCTAAGGGTGTCTACAACCCACTTGGTCAACCCAAAATGCTCCTAGGAAGTCTACGACCATATAGATCATCCCAAAAGGCTCCAAGAGTGTCTACAACTTGCTTGGTCAACCCAAAAAACTCTTAGCTGATCTACAACCATCTAGGTCACCCAAAAAAGGTCCAAGGGTGTCTACAACCCGCTTGGTCAACCCAAAATGCTCCTATGTGGTCTATGATCATATAGGTCACCCCAAAAGGCTCTAAGGATGTCTACAATTGACTTGGTCAACCCAAAACACTCATAGGTAGTCTATGACCATCTAGGTCACCCCAAAAGGCTCCAAGGGTGTCTACAACCCACTGGATCAATCCAAAATGCTTCTAGGTGGTCTATGACCATCTATGCCACCCAAAATAGCTCCAAGGATATCTTCATACCACTTGGTCAAACCAAAACACTCCTAGGTTGTCTATGATCATCTAGGTCACCCCAAATGCTCCAAAGGTGTCTAAAACCCGCTTGGTCAACCCAAAAAACTCCTAAGTGGTCTATGAATATCTAGGTCACCCTAAAATGCTCCAAGGGTATCTAAAACCTACTTGGTCAACCCAAAACACTCTTAGGTAGTCTATGACCATCTAGATCACCCCAAAATGCTCCAATGATATCTACAATTTGCTTGGTCAACCCAAAATGCTCCTAGGCGGTCTATGACCATCTAGGTCACCCCAAAATGCTCCAAGGGTATCTACATACCACTTGGTCAAACCAAAACCCTCCTAGATAATCTATGACCATCTAGGTCACCCCAAAAATCCCCAAAGGCATCCATAAGCCCTTTGGTCACCCTAAATGCCCCAATGCCCCCAATAATCCCGTTGGTCACATGTACATACATATATATCAATAAAAAATTCAAAAACATTATCAAAACATCAAAATACAAAAATATTAAATTTCATCAAGTTGCATACCATTGCATTTCATTATCACTTGCATTAGGCTTACTCATCATGGCACTTTGCATTTTAGAGTTGCTCATACATGTCTAGCACTACGACTGCAAACTAGTCATCATTCAAAATCAATGTTGTTCAAGTCATCTTCCACATCATTCAATATTTCACTTATCATTTCCACCCACATTTCCCATTTTTCATATTTGTTTCCATTCCTTTCACCTAGCCATTTTTTCTAGAATGCCATTAGGGTTTTTGGTCACTCAGTTATCTCTAGTTTTCTTTTCAAATTTTAGAGAAAAGTATCCTAATTTTTAGGAGGTAGAGTCTTGCTTAGACTGTACCTTGTATATTTCAAAATACCAACACATCTTCACACTAATAAATCTAATTTTTGCACAAGGAAATATGAAACCTACCAAGTGGTCTAAGTTACCTTAAGTAAAATTTTTATCTTGCTCACCCCCTTGTGTGAATGGTTCAAGAATGCTAAGAATTGGCAAAAGGACAAGATCCTCCTTACCCCCAAAATAAACAATGGTTTTCACCACTATCAAAATCAAAATCTCAAAAATAAAATATCAAAATCAAAATAAATAGTGGTTATCACCACTCCCCAAATCCCTTGCTTAAAGAAAACAAAATACAAAATAAATAGTGATTTTCATCACTACACATGAGAAAATTTACATGAATTCAAATAAAAGAAAAGAAGGGAGTATTGAACTTGAATCCCTAGAATTCTTAGCATTTGACAAACCATTAGGTGATCCTCATTACAGGTTTTGTGGCATCAATCCTTCTTGGCAATGGCGATATCCTTACGCATGATGATATGTCTGTCATATTAGCTTTTTGTGTGTGTGCAAACCAATGTTTACATGTGGATGAGCTAGATTTTGGTAGCCTCTACTACCTAGTAGTCTAATTCAACTAAGTACAAAATCTAGAATCGTGCTACTCATAGGGTGATATTCAATACATAAGGGTTGTGTTAATCCTTTTTGGCATCGGGGTAACCTTATACTTATCACAAAATAAACTCACTTACACACATAGGGATATGGAGTATCTAGGTCATCCTAGCAGATTCATACCTTATCAAAAATTATTACATGGTTAGTATATAACTTTTGATCAGTTGATTAGAGTGTTTGAGTCTCATGCAAACCTAGAAGACATTCTATAACATTCATTTCATTCATTCCATTTTATCACAAGTATACTAGTGTACATAGTCACAAATCCATTACATATCTCATGATAACATTACACATGAACTTATAAATTCTATATAGTCTATGGTGTTAACATAGTATGTCCTATAGTATACATTTCATCATCTATATCAATACATCATCACATCATAAAGCAAATCAATACATTGCATACATCTCATAAAGTACTAAAAAGCACATGATGATAAAACATAAAAGCTCATATATATATATCTATATATGTATGGGATAAAAATATACATCATAGTACTCGAACTACCCGTAGGCTACAATAAAGTGGGTCCTTAGACCTCATGCTACCAAAATAGGTCCAAAACCCACCAAAAACAACTAAAATTTGGTCAAAATTCAAGAGGAATCTATTTGCACCTACATTGCTCAAGGAGAAATGAAAAGGTCTTTAATTTAATCCCCAATAAGGTTATTATGGCCAGACCACCCCACGAGAACAAATTTTTTAGCTCCTTTCTTCCATGACAAGCCAATAAGGTCACCAAACTCCTCTCACAATTGCTCCATTTTTCAATGAGTAAAACCGGAGGAAACCCTAACAAAGTCAAATGTGGTAAGCGAGTCATTGCTTTGATTCCTGGTCATTCCCTCATTGACTCATTGCTTGAGGGGGTAGTCATACTTAATGATTTCATGATAAAAATCAACAAGCACACACTCAATCATGCAAATTATGTTTTTTTAATGAATCTTTGACAAAGACAATCACGCTTCTACTTGGGGTAGCAAACAAACACAAATTAAATAAATACTTAGCTTTATACAATTATCTTCATGACTAAAAAATGTCCAAGGTCAAGCCAAGATTACCCAAAAGGTTATACTTGAAGCAAGTTTCTTAGCTCATCAGAAGCAAGGATTCAAGAACGCATGCTCTTTCCATGATTAGGGCATAAAAAGTTGGTTAGGTTATTGAATAATCCTAATAATTTAGAATTATAGTCATCTATTTTTACGTAGTGCTATGCTGCACACAATACATCTCAAAAAGGAGCATATGTAGACACTAAAATCTGGTCAATCCGATTAGGCGACCAATACAAGGTCTAATTAATACCATATGGCCTCCTTGGACAATCCTAAGAGGTTTTATAGTGGTTATAACAACTCTTGGAAGGCTCTACCCCACTTTTGGGAGATTTTGGGCCACATAGGCATGACCGTCGTACCCTGGGATGGTCGTAGTTTGTGGTCATCCCACCCTAGGATGGTGGCAAACTAGTCATCTCGAGGTGGGATGACCACAAGGTTTGACTCCCAAAAAGTCAAATTTGGATAAATAACACCCAAAAATTACCATTTTCTCCACCTATTAAAGAATGCAAGTCAGATAGCACAACATACTTATGATATACTGCACGAGGGAGGTTAAATAGGGAGATTCTCTTACCCCTCCAATGCATGCCATCATGTTGGCCAAATGGCACCTCTTGCCCTGCATGCCATCGCATGCATTTTTCCAAAAGGCTTCCTTTGGATATAAATTGGATCCATTTTCCACACAAAACATAGAAAGGAGTTTTGATATATAGCAATGGAGTGCTGCAAATATTTCCCCTCACATTTTTGTGCCTTTTTCCCTCAAAATATCTACCTAGAGAAGGAGGTTTTCGAGTGATCTAGGAGGCACAATTTTTTTACAAAATCGGATAAATTGAGTTAATTTAACCACAAAATTTGACAAAAAAACTATTGAGGAGGTCCCTAATTAATTTGCAGAGGAAATAGTGACAAAATAAGTGTAGAATTGGTGGGCGTCCCACCCCAAGATGGTCCCCATTCTGTGATAGTCCCCACAGTCCCACCCTATTATGAGGATATATATGTGTACAATTGTTATATTGTTATTTTTTAGGTATATTCTAGGATATCATATGATACTACTATCCAAATTTCATGCATTTTAGAGTTGTATTGGATGAAATATCGTATTTTCAAGTTTTTGCAGGCTTGTAGGGTCCATTGGATCATGCACAAGGATATATGCCTTATTTTTCAAATGTTATCACATTTTTTATCTTTAAATGTTATTTTATGCATTCTTTCCAAGTTTCATGCATTTTGGATATGTTTAGGGGCATAAATTGCTCGCTTTGGGTTTTGTAGGTTGGAAAAGCACACTGCAATTATGCCATGCCATCGGATGTAATTTCTATTCTTTTTTTAGTAATATATTACCAAAAAAATATATTTTACATACCTATGCAATTTCAAGTCATTTGGAGTTTATTTAGATAGTTGTATTGCACATTCATGTTTTCTAGTCTTTCAGTGCCTGTGGGGATTGCATGTTTTCAATATACGCACTTGCTATTTAAAAAATCTGGTTTCCTTGTGTGCAGGTGTAGGTACTACAACATAGAAGGAATGCGTACAATATCAGAATACCATAGAGAAAAGTGGCAACATCATAGGTTTGCCCACCTCGATTTTGGGTATGAGGAAGAACATTGGAAGTGCACACGAGATTTTTTGAAAGGACTTGATCCTTGCACATCCATAATTTTGTAAAAAAAATTATCACATTAAGAGCCTTAAAGGGGACATCCATGTAACCATTGTTCTTATTTACCAAATGAAATAAAGAGAAACACCTTTTATTGCACTTATTTGGCTTATATGGTTGCTTAAATATGTCCTTTTGTAATGCTTCATTAATACAGATATAGATGCATATTATTTAATGCTTATAGGTGTACCATTTTTCCCCTACTTCAAAATAATTGTACAATAGCAAAGAATTTTGGAGATAGTCATACAATCAGGCTATAGTGAAAAAAATTGTACAAAGGTTAATCATCATACAATGAAGTTGTTGTTTAGGAGGTATTGTAGTATAATTGAAGGAGTATCTAGGAGTTGACTGAATCATTTTGGTATCAAAGTAGAAGATCTCTAAGGAATTACATGTGCCAAGGAATTATGGTACAATGGGGAAGAAGAAGACCATGAGGCCCTCAAGCTACGAATATAGCTAAAATTCTAAGGGGAATCATTGCTCGATTATATGCCATTGAAACTAATCAAATGAGGGGAATTCATGTTGAAGATATAAGTCATAATAAAGGTGAAGAGCAGGTTAATAAGAAGCTTGAGCTGAAGAATGAGAGGAAGAACCAAAGGAACTATTTATCCAAAAAAATTCTAATATGGTTTGAAAGCCAAAGATAGAAACCCCTTCATACAATTCAAGTTTTAATCCAAAGGAGGTCATAGATTAAATTATAGAGATGGAGAAATATTTTGATTTTAAATCAATAGAAGACCCCAAGAAGGTAAAGTTTGCATATACAAAATTGAAGTATCATGTGTCCTTAATATGTGTCCAAATACAGATTCAATGAAAGTTGAAGTATATAATTAAAATTTTGGATAAGTTTATAATTAAATTAAAGTCTAAGTTTGTGCTCATTGATTACCAACTAGGGTTGTTTAGAAGAATTCAAAACCTCAAGCAAAAGAAGCTGGGAGTGAAAGAGTATACAATACAGTTCTATAAATTGATCATAAGGGCAAGTTATATTGAATATGATGATGAGAAGGTAGTAGGGTATATAAATAGACTAAGGTTATCCATACAAGATGAGATTGGTCAAATTTGAATTATAACTATTGAAAAGGTACAAGGTGTCGGGCGCTGCCAAAAATGCACCTTTACAATATTGCCAAAAAATTGCTTTTTCAAAAAAAAATTACTCTCAATCCCCCCTTGATTTTGGAAAAAAATACTTTCCCCCTAAAAAAAAATTTCATATAGGAAAAAATTAATTTGTTTTTAATTAAAAATTAATTTTTAAACTATAAAAATATATTTTTTTAACTTTAGTAAAAAAATATTAAAAAAAAAAATTTACATGGGGGGGGGTCGGTGGGATTTGAACCCGTGACCTCGGGGATCCTTGAGCCCTACCACTCAGCCCAAAACCAGGTGGGCTAGTGGGATGATCCGAAAGGATCAGGGGAGCTCTCCCCCTTATAGGAAAGCCACGATCGCAAATGCATGGGTGACGCTCAGGGGTGGATCATCCACAGTGGTGGCAGTGGCGCTCTGCCCCTTTGGCGGTGATGAAACCTCCACAGTATAATTTGGAAGCTAAAACGCAATTCTAAAGCCTAAAAATAACCTTTGGCAGTGATGAAGGCTGATCGATGCGTCAGATCCATCTAATACAACAGTTTAACTGCCCGACGTCTACCCCAAAAATGTGTTGTCCAAGAGTGAAGCAGATCCGTCACTGCATGAACACTGAAAATCATTGAATTTGCACAAGAATCAACTATCCAGGATATGGATCACAAAGAAAATTTATCCACAAATGATCTCCTTCATAGCAGATATTTGGACGATGTCGAATATATGAAAAACAAATTGTTGCTGTGTAAAGTCATCTCCGTGGGCATCAATGGCGATTTTGTCAGATCTACAGTAGGTTCTGAAAAATAATTTAGTCGTTCTCCAGCAGTTTGTGTGCAACTGGTCCTGCTGGTGCGTGATCCTTTACAGCAAATTGGATTGATTATCCCACATTCTTGGGAAACCAAGTACCATGTGGTTTATAAGGTGAAAAACACTCCTAATAGAATGTCTACCTTACGGTAGACTATGCTACCCGTGAACACTCCTTTGCACATGATTTGTAACCACTTATGCGATACCAAATTTTGTCCAATTTAGGTGTCCCTTCATGATGTATCCCATGTTGATTTTGTTGCCCCACCTGCTAGGTCTGCGTCTGCTGGTAGGAGTCTGTGACATTAAGTAGTCCGGATCCACATAGGATTGCAAGTGTCCACCCCACATAGGATTTAATCCGATATAGGGTTAATCAGAAATGAAACCTCATTGCTCCTAAATCGGAGCAAGGTATCCCTGCTCTGATACCATATTGATGAATAATCAAAGTAGTTTCCTTTCCATTGATCATAAAAAATTATATAAAACAATAAGGGCCCAAATTATCCCGTAATCATTAGGTCTAACAACTTAGAACTCAAAATATATAGGCTAAGTTAGGTCAAACAAATAACAAAATAGACCTATCATAATATATGTTAACAACTATTGTTAGCGTAACTAATCTAGGTAGTTAACTAATAATCCTAACAACCTAAATAGGGTAATAATATAGAACTAATATAGTAATTCTAACAACTAGTATGCGCTCAAGGCATAGGAAAAGTTGTTGCACAGGCAATAAAATACTACAAGAGGAAGAGGGTGATCCTATCAAGAAAGATAACAATCAAGTAATGGTAGAGGGAAACATTTGCAAGAAGGAGAAGTTAGTACTTCTCAAAGTGATTTCCATCAAAGTACCCAAGAAAAGGGTGAATCATCAAGATGACAATGTGGATTTGGTAGAGGAAGAGGATGTGGTTTTGTTGAAAAGTGTTATATATGTGGAGAAATTTTTTGGCAATTTTGGGTACTTTGGGTACATTGCCTTTGCTCAAGTGTATAAGTTGTCATTGATGTCAAGAAGCTCTTGAAGGAATTTGATTTGATGTCAAATAATTTGTTTTGATGAAGGTTCGGCATGACAGCTTCAAAGGTCTTTTGTAAACCCCAAGTTGGCAGGTTTAAAGATTACAGGTGGATGCATTAGTTTAATGCAATTGGGTCCAGGAGGAAATATTTATTTTAATAATTAAAAACCTTGTTAAGGTTCCCTTTAATTATTTTTAAAATAAATATTAATTATTTGCAATGGGTTCTCCTAATCCATGGCGCAAATGTTTTAACATGGTGGGCGCTAGCCAAGACCTCCGTCGACGTGTTAAACTCCTCGCCGACGTCAAAGAGCTTATGGCAAGGATTCATATTAATACCCCTCGATGAAAACAAAGATTTATCCCATCCGATTTTTGAAAGGAGTTGCTCGCTGTAAATTCGACTGTGTCTTCGCCGGTTTTCGTAATCCGCTGATCGTGTGTTTGTCTTCGCCATTTTCGTATCCGTTGTTCGTTCGTTTGTCTCGCCGTTTATCGAATCCGTCGTAGAGCTTGTTGTCTGTGAATTCACGTCAGAAGGAAGGGAGGACTGTGTTTTATTTTCTTGGCATAGAAGGGACAAGCATAACAGCGTGAGGTTTTAACCTCATCGGGTGCCTTTGGCACACCGGTAGCGGCTAGGTTGTTGGCGCGCTATCCGAACGGGAGGTTCCGCGTTCGAATCACGCGAAAGGGTTTTTCGTCGTGGACGCAGCGGGTGGTGTTAGATTTCGGGCACAAATTTCTCCAAAGCGATTTTTTGATGTTGGCTAAGGTATTTTCGAATTTAATCTTTTGCTAAGTGTATGTTGCGGATGGACGAAGTTTGTTAGAAGAAAAATAGCTTAGGAGTAATAAGGGTTTTAAAGCTTGTTGTTATTTTGATAAAATATTAGTTTGAAGGTGTTGTTGAAATATCTTATTGCATTCTTATAAGAGATAAACTTTATTTTTGATGAGACAATAAGGGAGAAATAAGGTGTATAATGGATAAATCTTTCTTGTAATGTTGAGAGTGCTTTTGGTTGATTATGGAAATGAAAGCATGATGTTTTAAGGTTAATTGCTTCTTGTGTGAAGTTGTGAAACCTTAAGTGGGCAGCTTTGAGATTGACATTTGCTTTCATTAAATTGGTTATAATCAAGCTATTCTTTACTTGGTTAAAGTGTTGGGCTTACTCCTTTGTTGATGAATTGAAAAGTTGTTTTATGCTATTGTGAGTTGAGTTGGTGGATGCTTTTTGTTCAAACAATATTGGAGAGAAAAGGAGTTCTACTTGTTTCCTTTTCTGATGTTGATTGTGAAATGCTTCAAGGTTGTGTTTTGAGCTGAATGGTGTTGATTGAACCTTGTTTGATGAGCATTGTTGTTGAAGCCCTAATTGATGGTGAAAAGAACATGAGTATCATTGTTATGTGATTCTTTGCATAGTTGGCAATTGTTGGGGTTTCATGTTCTTGAAAGAAAGCATTCTATCCTATCCATTTCAGATTTTGAGTTGAGTTTTCAGATTTGAGATTGAGTTTGAGCTGAGTTGATTTGAGTTGAGTTTTGAGATTGGGAGTTGAGTATAGAACATATTGAGTCTCTAACAATTCTCTTTATGCTTCTATGAGTTTGACAAATCACATTGGGTCTCTAACAATTCACCTTGTGATTTCCTACTAAGAAAGTTTTTCTTGGTGAGCTTGCTGAGGTTTTGGACAGGTTTCGGTGGGGACTTGTGAGCAGTTTGGAAGGGGACTTGTGAGGGTTTTGGACAGGTTTCGGTGGGGACTTGTGAGCAGGTTTTGGACAGGTTTCGGTGGGGACTTGTGAGCAGGTTTTGGATAGGTTTCGATGGGGACTTGTGAGCAGATTTGGACAGGTCCTAGCAGAGGACTTGTGAGCTGAGTTTGTTAGTTCTATCAGAGAACTTGAGGATAGAGGTGCATTGGTTCTTTGAGAAGAACCTGAGGATAGATTTGGCAAGTCTTTGAGAAGGCTTGTGTGCAGAGGATTGATTTGTTCAAGTGTTGGACAGATCTGATAGACAGAGGAAGACTTGTACTAGACCGACTGACTATGTTTGGTACAGAGTTGTTGAGCTGCTGTGGACGTGATCATAGAAGGCAGAGGTCTCTTAGGCTAAGCATTGAGGATAGGAGGTCTTCGGTGGAAAGGAGTTCCATGTGTTGGCAAGAGGTAGAGGTAGTTGATCTTCTGAGGGATCATTTCTAGAGCAGAGGGGAAGGTATCTCCTTTGAGCAGAGGCTCATAAATTTAGATTGGGGGAAGGTATCTCCTTTGAGCAGAGGCTCATAAATTTTGATTGGGGGAAGGTATCTCCTTTGGGCCGAGGCTCATAAACATTGTAATTGGGAAGGATTCCCAAAGAACTTTGAGATAACTTTTAGAGAAAAGTTTTGTGGACGTAGCTCAACCATTCGGGTGAACCACGTTAAAATTGGTGTCACTTTGTGGATGATATTGTGCATTGTTTTGATATTGCTTTGGGTATATTTATTTACTATTTTGAAGTATAAAGGAAAAAGTAAAAAGAGGTCTTATACTTGTTCACCCCCCTCTCAGTATAAGCTTGTGTTCTTCAATTGGTATCAGAGCAGGTGCCTTCAAAAAGTTTAACAACTTGAAGGAAAAGCTAGTAAAGAACACAATGGATCATTCAAGTAGCAATGCAACACCTATTCTTGATGGGTCAGATTTTGGTCTTTGGAGTGCAAGGATGAAGGTTCATCTAATGGCACTTGGTAATGAGGTATGGGAAGTGATTGAAGATGAGTACACTATTCCTGTACATGGTCCTAATACTAAAGAAGAAAGGCTCCTACATCACAACAATTCAAAAGCAATGAATGCAATCCTGAAAGGCTTACAGAAAGCAGATCTCACCAAAGTGATTCACTGCAAGACAGCTAGTGAAATGTGGAAACAGATTGAAGGTGGTTCATACAGGTGATACAAATGTCAGAAAGGCCAAGTTGAGACACTTCAAAGGTATGTTTGAACAACTCAAGATGAATGATGATGAAAATATTAGTGACTACATGCTTCGT
This sequence comes from Wollemia nobilis, assembly GCA_028583015.1. NCBI lineage: Eukaryota > Viridiplantae > Streptophyta > Pinopsida > Araucariales > Araucariaceae > Wollemia > Wollemia nobilis. The sequence goes on along the minus strand of JAQPPZ010002170.1, from coordinate 8,389,925 downwards.
ATGGATGAGGTTGTTAACTCCATGAAAGACTTAGGTCTTGAGCTTGCTGAAAATGATGTTTGTGATAAGATTTTAAGATCTCTTCCTAATAGATTTAGTGAAAATATTTCTGCTATTGAGGAAGCTAAAGATTTGGATAAGTTGAAAAAGGATGAGCTCCATAGTATACTTGCAGCATTTGAGTTGAGAACTCAAGTGAAGGTTGATGTCAAGAAAGAGGCAGCTTTCAAGGCTACCAAGGAATCCAAGGGTAAACAACTTCAAGATAGTGATGAGTCTTCTAGTGATGAAGAGGCATATTACAACAAGAAAGGCAAGTTCTCTAGAAAACACAAAAGTATGAAAAATATAAGATGTTTCAATTGTGGAAAGTTTGGTCATTATGCTACTAACTGTACTGTTCCCAAGAATGAAAGTGATGAAGATAAACAAGATTCTATGAGCAAGGTTTCTGAAAAGCATAAGCATCACAGAAAGAACAAATATGAGCACAACAATCAAGGAAAGAGGTATTCTCACAAGCACAAGAAGAGTTTCTATCTAGACAAAGCAAGTAAGTGTTCTAGTAGTGATAGTGAAAGTTCTTCAAGTGATAATGAAAATGAGATGTTGTTCATATCATAAAAAGAGGAAGAACCGAAACATAGATTCATTATCATGAAATGTCTTAGATGTGGAAATTTTGGTCACCTTGAGGATGATTGTACAAATAATGATTTGGTTTCTAGTATGTATGAGGATGCTTCAAAAAACTATAAGGAAGATGCTTGTATGGTTTTTGAAAAAGGTAGCACCTCTAGTGATAAGAAATCTGAAAAAGGCTTTGATGATTCAGAAAGCAAACAAATAAAGGATCTTGAAAGTGAACTTATTAATGCTCTTAGTGCTTTGAAAAAGGAAAGAAAGAAGAATGCTAGACTCAAGGATAAGTTAGATGAATGTTGTATGGAGAGAGATGATCTTATAGAAAGTCTTGATTTCTCTATAGCTAAGACACAAGAACTCAAGGATGAGTTAGAGTCTAAGGTTCTTGAGTATAGTGAGTTAGAACAAAAAATGGCTTCTTTGAAAGAGGAAACTAAAGAGTACAAGGATAAGCTTTACAGGTTTCAAGATAGCTCCAAAAAGGTTAAGTCACTCATCAAAGGTCAAAGAAAGACAACAGATAAAACAGGCCTTGGTTTTGTTAAGCCACACAAGGAACAAGTTGGAGAGTCTAGTAAGAGACTCCAAAAGGAAGAGAGTTCTTATGAGGAAAGTATTTCAGATCATGAGTCCTTGAATGATAGATGCACAAAAATAGAAAACAGAATTCAGAATGAGAAGAAGAAGTTTTCAAGACCCAAGAGGTCAAATAAAGGAAAATTTCAAGGCAGATGTTTTGCTTGTCATAAGTTTGGTCACATGGCTTCACATTGCATGGCTCAAGTGAAGAAGGTAAATGACAATTTCAGAAGTGCTAGTTTCTTTCAAGGGTATTGCTACTCTTGTCAATAGTTTGGGCACAAGGCAGTCTATTGCAAGGTAAATAACAGGAACAGGTTTGATCAGAATAGGTTTGGTCAGAATAGGTTTGGTCAGAACAGGTGGATTCAAAGATCAGGTTTACCTCAGAGAAACAACATCATCAAGTGTTTCAAGTGCAACAATGAAGGTCACATAATCAGACAGTGTAGAGCTGAAATTCTAGAATACAGAAATAGGAACAGTGGCATGATCAGGTCCAAGGATCAAGGCATGGACAAGAACAGGGATGAGAACAAGAACAAGAATAGTGACAAGAACAGGAATATGGACAAAGAGTTCAAGAGAAGGCCCGACAAGGAAGTTATAGACGCTGATGATGATCAGTGCCTAATGGGAGTTTTACTCCCACCCCAAAATTAATCACCTCATCAGGAGGTGGGGGAGGGACTAAGCTAAGAGGCTCATTCTTAGTCCCGAGCCCCAAAGGTGGCCCTTTGCCATTGATGACAAAGGGGGAGAGATATGAGTAAGGGGGAGAGCTTCAAGTGAAGAGGAAAGCTTCAAGTCGTGGGGAGCAAAACTTCAAAGGAAGATTCTCAATTGTGGGCACAATTGGTCAATTTGTTAGCACAGTTGGTTTCAGTTTTGGCTCTTGAGAAGTGTTTTTAGTAAAGGTTTGCCATCAATGACAAAGGGGGAGATTGTTGGCAATTTTGGGTACTTTGGGTACATTGCCTTTGCTCAAGTGTATAAGTTGTCATTGATGTCAAGAAGCTCTTGAAGGAATTTGATTTGATGTCAAATAATTTGTTTTGATGAAGGTTCGGCATGACAGCTTCAAAGGTCTTTTGTAAACCCCAAGTTGGCAGGTTTAAAGATTACAGGTGGATGCATTAGTTTAATGCAATTGGGTCCAGGAGGAAATATTTATTTTAATAATTAAAAACCTTGTTAAGGTTCCCTTTAATTATTTTTAAAATAAATATTAATTATTTGCAATGGGTTCTCCTAATCCATGGCGCAAATGTTTTAACATGGTGGGCGCTAGCCAAGACCTCCGCCGACGTGTTAAACTCCTCGTCGACGTCAAAGAGCTTATGGCAAGGATTCATATTAATACCCCTCGATGAAAACAAAGATTAATCCCATCCGATTTTCGAAAGGAGTTGCTCGCTGTAAATTCGACTGTGTCTTCGCCGATTTTCGTAATCCGTTGATCGTGTGTTTGTCTTCGCCATTTTCGTATCCGTTGTTCGTTCGTTTGTCTCACCGTTTATCGAATCCGTCGTAGAGCTTGTCGTCTGCGAATTCACGTCAGAAGGAAGGGAGGACTGTGTTTTATTTTCCTGGTGTAGAAGGGACAAGCATAACAGCGTGAGGTTTTAACCTCATCGGGTGCCTTTGGCGCACCGGTAGCGGCTAGGTTGTTGGCACGCTATCCGAACGGGAGGTTCCGCGTTCGAATCACGTGAAAGGGTTTTTCATCGTGGACGCAGCGGGTGGTGTTAGATTTCGGGCACAAATTTCTCCAAAGCGATTTTTTGATGTTGGCTAAGGTATTTTTGAATTTAATCTTTTGCTAAGTGTATGTTGCGGATGGACGAAGTTTGTTAGAAGAAAAACAGCTTAGGAGTAATAAGGGTTTTAAAGCTTGTTGTTATTTTGATAAAAGATTAGTTTGAAGGTGTTGTTGAAATATCTTATTGCATTCTTATAAGAGATAAACTTTATTTTTGATGAGACAATAAGGGAGAAATAAGGTGTATAATGGATAAATCTTTCTTGTAATGTTGAGAGTGCTTTTGGTTGATTATGGAAATGAAAGCATGATGTTTTAAGGTTAATTGCTTCTTGTGTGAAGTTGTGAAACCTTAAGTGGGCAGCTTTGAGATTGACATTTGCTTTCATTAAATTGGTTATAATCAAGCTATTCTTTACTTGGTTAAAGTGTTGGGCTTACTCCTTTGTTGATGAATTGAAAAGTTGTTTTATGCTATTGTGAGTTGAGTTGGTGGATGCTTTTTGTTCAAACAATATTGGAGAGAAAAGGAGTTCTACTTGTTTCCTTTTCTGATGTTGATTGTGAAATGCTTCAAGGTTGTGTTTTGAGTTGAATGGTGTTGATTGAACCTTGTTTGATGAGCATTGTTGTTGAAGCCCTAATTGATGGTGAAAAGAACATGAGTATCATTGTTATGTGATTCTTTGCATAGTTGGCAATTGTTGGGGTTTCATGTTCTTGAAAGAAAGCATTCTATCCTATCCATTTCAGATTTTGAGTTGAGTTTTCAGATTTGAGATTGAGTTTGAGCCGAGTTGATTTGAGTTGAGTTTTGAGATTGGGAGTTGAGTATAGAACATATTGAGTCTCTAACAATTCTCTTTATGCTTCTATGAGTTTGACAAATCACATTGGGTCTCTAACAATTCACCTTGTGATTTCCTACTAAGAAAGTTTTTCTTGGTGAGCTTGCTGAGGTTTTGGACAGGTTCCGGTGGGGACTTGTGAGAATTCGATGGGGACTTGTGAGCAGGTTTTGGATAGGTTTCGGTGGGGACTTGTGAGCAGGTTTTGGACAGGTTTCGGTGGGGACTTGTGAGCAGGTTTTGGACAGGTTTCGGTGGGGACTTGTGAGCAGATTTGGACAGGTCCTAGCAGAGGACTTGTGAGCTGAGTTTGTTAGTTCTATCAGAGAACTTGAGGACAGAGGTGCATTGGTTCTTTGAGAAGAACTTGAGGATAGATTTGGCAAGTCTTTGAGAAGGCTTGTGTGCAGAGGATTGATTTGTTCAAGTGTTGGACAGATCTGACAGACAGAGGAAGACTTGTACTAGACCGACTGACTATGTTTGGTACAGGTTGCTGAGCTACTGTGGACGTGATCATAGAAGGCAGAGGTCTCTTAGGCTAAGCATTGAGGATAGGAGGTCTTCGGTGGAAAGGAGTTCCACGTGTCTGGCAAGAGGTAGAGGCAGTTGATCTTCTGAGGGATCATTTCCAGAGCAGAGGGGAAGGTATCTCCTTTGAGCAGAGGCTCATAAATTTAGATTGGGGGAAGGTATCTCCTTTGAGCAGAGGCTCATAAATTTTGATTGGGGGAAGGTATCTCCTTTGGGCCGAGGCTCATAAACATTGTAATTGGGAAGGATTCCCAAAGAACTTTGAGATAACTTTTAGAGAAAAGTTTTGTGGACGTAGCCTCACCATTCCGGGTGAACCACGTTAAAATTGGTGTCACTTTGTGGATGATATTGTGCATTGTTTTGATATTGCTTTGGGTATATTGCTTTACTATTTTGAAGTATAAAGGAAAAAGTAAAAAGAGGTCTTATACTGTTCACCCCCCCCTCTCAGTATAAGCTTGTGTTCTTCAAAATTGGACATAGAGAATTTGAATGCCCTCAAGTATAATAACCTAGTGGATATGGAAAGGAATTTCATAACCAAGTTGTATGAGAAGATGAAGACATCATTACTTCACCAAAGCACATGGAAGAACCAGAACAAGAAGAATTTATTATGATAGAATGGGTATTGTTGAAACTAGTAAAGATGGTGTATAAGCCTGAGTAGAGAAGGAGCCTATTAAGAATAATTTATAAATCAAGAGGTAAGTGTTGCAAGGTGATTGTAGATAGTAGAAGCATAGATAACTTGGTGTCAACAAATATGAGGAGAAGCTTGGGTTGAAGAATATTAAACACCCAAATATGTATAAGGTGTCATGGTTGCAAAAGGGACATCAAATTTTGGTAACAAAATAATGTATGGTAGATCTATAAATTGGATTTTATAAGGATGTTATTCTATATGACATCATTTCAATGGATGCTTGTCATGTCTTATTGGGAAGAATGTGGTAGTTTGATAAAAAGGAAGTGTATGATGATAGGGAGAACACCTAAACTATTAAAAATGATGGCAATAAGTGCACATTAAGTCTATTGAAGGGAAAAAGAAAAGAAGTAGACAATAAACCTATAGAAGGAGGCATGTTTTGTTTTTATTATTTAACCCACAAAATAAGGGATAGTGGAAAAGTTGTATGAAACCCCACATGAAGTGAATAATATGTTGGAAGAATATGCAAATATTATTTCAAACGATGGGTTTCCACTGATGAGGAACATGGGTCATCACATATATTCTACTCTTGGATCTTTCTTACATTATAAACTAACAATAATGGAGAGTAAGCAAGAAAGGATAAGTATTGGTAATAGAGAAAAGAAATAGATAACCTAAGTCACCAATAGTAAGGGTTATGAGACCAAGTTGAAAGGAAAAAAACTAGTATTGAAGAAAGTTGAGAAAAAAGTGGAGGAAATGGTGGATACATACAAGAAAGTAAGAATGAGAAAAAGTTTGATGGTCCAGGTCACCAACACCAGTGATGATGAATATGAAGGTGCAACGATTCCTTTTGTAAATAATAATAAAAATAACAAGAAAAGAAAGGGTAAAGAGATAGTTATGGAAGATGAACCTTATCAAGTCATTGATGGTTCTAACAAAGGCCATGTTTATAGAATTGATAGTGACAATGGTACTTCAAGGTGTGAAGGACATTGTGATAGCAATGATAGAGATCAGAGTGGTGATGAATAGTTTGGGTGCTTTTAAAGGCACATCATAAGCATTGGATCCAATTTGATGAGAAAAATGAGGTAAAATAGTTAAATATTAGGAAGATATAGGAAAGGTCTAAAAATTCACATAATACTAGATATAAGACTAAAGAATGAAGGCCTTGGGTATGCAGGTCCAACAGGAAGCAAAAAGACTAAATTTATGAGAAGAGAGAGAAATATAGAGAATGAAGGTTCAAGAATGGATTATTGTAGTCAATGCAGAATATTTGGACACATTGCAACTAGGTACTAGAACCTACATCCTTGTGAGAGTTGTGGAGGATGTAAAAATCCACACAAAAGTGTTGGTACCAAGATGAAGTCACCAACAAAGTGCATGTTTATTGTGGTTGGATGGAAGTGATGGAATGGGACAAGGTGAGATGAATGCTAAGTACACTATATAGGATGAGGTTTAGTCCTTAGAGGAAGACCAAGACAAGATAAAAACATTGACCTTATGGAGACAACCAAGATAAAATGGTAATAGCTTGGAAGAAAAATTAATGTTCATGAGTTGGATCTCATGGAACATTTGATATTACTCGATGAGTATGATGTAGGAGCATTTTCCAAGTGGATCAAAATATGACTACTGGGACCAACCATTCAATAACTTCCTCCCACATGCATAGATTAAAATATTTACTAGTTGTAAAAATGAGGAGATATGCCCTAGAAAAAAGAGCAATAGGTATGAGGAGAGAACTAGATTCATGAAATTTTAGAAGGAAGTGAAATAGACAACAAAAAATGAAAGAAAAGAGAAGACAAAATGGAAGAGGTGAAAAAAAAAAAGAGTCTAGGAGAGAGATCTGATGGGCCAATGGGAATTCCCTAATAGCATTTAGAGGCCAAAGAGAGGAAACTAGAGGAGCCTAGAAAAAGAGAATCCTAAGGAGAGAGAGAAGGGATTTCAAAAACTTTGCCTTGTATTCTCAATAAAGAACAAATAAATAATATTTTTACCAATAAATGTTTGAGTCTTCATTGTTGAATGTCAAATATTCATTTCACAAACTGTGCATATTGTTTTTTAATGTATGCATGAGTTGCAAGTGTAGGAAAACACATTGATGTATTAGAGAACGAACAAAGAAAATCCAAGGTATAAGAAAGGACATGCGAGCAAATGAAAATTGGTCACTTGACTAAAGAGTTGAGGATGTATTAGGCATATAATAGTGCCATAGGAGATCTATATAGGGGAATTTGAAATCATAGGTGAGTGCCATAGTAATTTAGTAGAGTGGAACAATTGGCTGTGTGAAACGAGAGACTATTCTCAAAATGAAGGAATTAATTTTCTTTGAGCGGATAGGACCTACAAATATTTCTCCAAGAAAACCTTAGGAAGTGCAATTAAAATATATCCATTTGGAGCAAGTTAAATATCATATATAAAAATGGGGTAAAACCTTCATACATTAAATTTCCACGAAATTAAATTGTTGTGTAAATGTTTCAACTGTATGAAAAATGAGTTGTACATTTCAATCAACGTACAAGAAGAAAATTTGGAGAGGAATTTTTTGTATGATAAGAAGATCATATCATTGTAGGTATGAAGGGGGTTGATCATATGAAGAGGACCATTGTACAATAGGATGAAAATCATTGTATGATAGAATATTTCATTGTACAATAGCAAATACTTTCAAATATAGGCATACAATCGAGCTATAGTAAAAAAGATCATACAAAGGTTAATTTATGTAGAATGAATTTGTCATTTAGGAGGCATTGTCATACAAATAGGGGGAGTGTGCAAGATTTAATTGCATCAATATATATCTATATCTATCTATATATATATATATATATATATATATATATATATATATATATATATATATATATATATATATATATATATATATATATATATATATATATATATAACTAATAATAAATATCAAAATAAATATGATATTTTAAAATAAATATTAAAATATATGATAATTTTGTAATTGTTTTAAAGGATGGGTTTTCTATGTTATAAAAATAATAATTTATTCAAATAAATATATGATAAATATGTGGGTTTTAAAATAATTTTATCTTTGTTCTATTATAATAAGAAATATTTCTGTATTACAAGGAAATATTAACTTAATTTTTTTTTAAATGAATGACAAATTCAAGGAAAAATAATATTCCACATTTTAGTAAGATATGTTTCTCAATAAGGAAGCTACATGAAGATTTGAAAGGGTTAGTTTAATATGACCACTCACTAAGAGATGACATATGTTTTATTTAATAAAAGCACAAATCTATTTTGGTGGTAACCTTAAACATGTTGGTATTTCTATCTATTTTGACAATAGCCATCTCCCTTGGGATTTCATTTTGTAAAAAACTTATTTAGTAATCAAAATTTTGGGTGGCTTAGCATGTATTGGATAAAAAAAATTATTTCATATAGATAAAAAAAATCATGGATTTTAAAATTTAATTTTCTTTTTTCTTTTTGTTTAAGGTATTATGATAATCAACAACTAAATATTTTCTTGACATTATTGTGTTGGTTCAATTTTTTAGTTTTCACTAGCTTTTATAGATCCTTGAGATCAAACATAAATTTTATTATTATTTTAAATATATTACTAAAGGGTTTGATATTCTAAATCTTTAATTTCCCTTCGAATATTTCAACTCTTGAACAAACCTATACATCCACAATCCTTCTAACTTTTCTTCAACCATCATAGTACAAAAATTAGAAAGAAATCAAGGTATTGAAGCGACGTAGATTTAAAAATAGCATTTGGATAAAAATTATTAATAATATCATATCAAGAGATTTGTATTATGATCTCATATTTCTCACAACACATTGTAGAGTGTAAACTTTATTTATCACCAACTATCTAAGAACAATAACCAATCCAATATTTTTATCATTATAGATATCCCAATTTTGCAATTATCACATGTATATTAAAACCTTGAAATAATAACATCTCAAAATTTATTAAGATTGATAAAGGAAACAAAGCGATCCATTGATCTAAACCAACCAGGATTATCATCCTTATTTTTTGAACCAAGGAGGTCAAATCTCAAAATTATGTAATATTGTTGAATTTTAAGCTAATACTCTAAGATGGTCCTAATGTCTTTCTTGAAGAGTACATATATTGGAGCATATATATTTATGGCTCAAATTTTCATAATTTCTCTTTCTGTGCAAAAAGACTAGTAACAACTAAATTTTTCCTTGCCTCCAATAATTCTCCATCCCATTTGTGATTATCCAAGGTAATTATAATCTCTTGAAGCTATCATACCAAAAACTATTAGCCAATCTCCCATCTTCCAGATATTTTTGAACATAAACTTTAGTTCTTTTTTATATATTTTTGTCTTGTATTTAACTATATCTAGGACTAAAATAACCTAATAATTCATAAAAATAATTTTTTTACCTTTTGGGCCTTATTCATACCTTTGATATTCTCATATACTGTCATCATGATTATTTTATATTCTTATTTCTAGGCTTAGTCCCACTATTTGTAGATATATGTAACATTTATTTCTAACTTGCAATAACAATCTCAATCTAGGTTTCCTTTTCTGTTTCATCTTGCTTTAGGTATTTTCATTTCTTTTTTTATTTCTAGGAATATTTTTATCTTTCTCTTTTTTTAATAAGTTATATGGGATTGAAACGAGTCCCTACTATACCACATCATGACCAAATAGTCGTATTATAATAACTTGACAATTATGCATGTATCACTTGGAAATATTTGAACTTAGATCTTCTCCTCTAAAGTTGAGGAATATAACCGATTGAGCTAGTGTAATTTGATTAAAATGTTAAGGTTCACCATAAGATTTGAACCTTGGTTTAGGATGTGAAACTCTCACTTCCTACTAATTGCTCTAAACCCCATGGAAAATATTTCCATCCTTCTTAATTTCTTGTATTTTTATATATTATTTCCAGTTAATTATTTATATGTTTATGCTATGAATGAGACCTATGTGTAAGGGAAGACCCCAAATTATTTTCTTTATTATAATGCTCTCAAAACCCTTAAGTACAAGAGACAACCTACATTCAAAATTCTTTCTCTCCTACTTTAAAAAACCTAATATGCAAGGGATAAACTCCATGATTCATTCATTTCTATTGGATGGAGATAACATTTTTTTTAAATAGGAGATAATTATGTAAATCAATGTTTTACCTTTTCTAACTTCTCTAGTTTTGAAAATGACTCTAAATATTCCTTCATATATTTAATACCTTTTGAGTTTGAACTTACACATTAATATTTATCATCGTATGCATCCTTTTTTATTTCTTTTATTGTTTGCTTTCAATGAACCCCAATAACATTTTCCATTTATTGAGGTTAAGGGGATTTCTTTATCTTTTTTAAGAGTGGAAAACCTTGATAGATATATTACATATTGTAATTTTATTCTCTTCCTTCAATTCTAGGTTTGTATCATGAAAAAAACATTTTAACTCTTTATTGACAATTTCCATTTTAAAATTTCTTTTCATATGTTCAATATCATGGTATATACAATACTAAAATGCAATGTCTTCACATTCCATTTGTTTAATCTATTTTCTTGAAATTCAATCACAATATATTTTGGAAAAAACTATTTTGAAATATTCATGACAACATATATCATACATACAATGTTAGCTTTTGATCCCTAGAAGTTGATACCTTTTGTTTGAAACTCCTTATGTTGCTAATATTCTCAAAACCTTCTTGTTGGTAAGCTAATATGGAAGTAAAAAAATATGACCCACATCAGAACTCTTTCAAGGTTTCAATATCTACAAATTATTTTACTCCATGGTCTAAAATATAATACAACAACCCTTGTAAACCACGTTCACTGCTCATTACTTTATACCTAAATTCTAAACTAAAGAAGATGATTAGAATTTTTTTGATCCATAGTTACTTTTAATCCACTTTTAAATCTCCAAAAATCTGATGATAACTCATTGAATCTATATATCAACCCTCTACTTTCAAGAAATATTTTAACATGCTCGATCATCTCATCCTTGATAATTACTTTTGGTTAATATTCTATAACCTAAATGGAATTGCCATAGATTAATTCTTCCTTCTATTCTTGATTTGTAAATGAAATATATCCTTAAACTAGGGCATACTTTCTTCCATATGTACATCATTTGAATAAATTTTTCTTATTCCTACCATCATTTCCTTATGAGAGTCCATTCTATGAATTCCTCCTAGGATTTAAGTATGAAGTTTCAAGATGAGGCTCACTCATTCATTAAAATTTTATTATATATCAATCAATCAATCAATGTATATATCTATATATATGTACAATTTAGTATATAAAATATTATAATACAATTGTTGAAAAAAGGAATTATTGTAACTTCTAATTTAAGATTTGTGCCCCAATTATAGTTTCAAAAAAGTTTAAAGGGATTGCCAATGTATTATCCAAACCTATGGATTTAGGCCACATCCCCACTATCCTCATAGAATACTTATATGCTAACCTACACTAACTTATGTGAAAAGTAAAGTGTGGAAAATAAATTGCAAAAAGTAAAGTATTAAAAATAAAAAAATGCATGAAATTTTAAGGGTGTAAGCAATTCAAATAAAATATAACTTTAAACTATAATGAGGAAAGTGAGTGACCAATCATCACTTGAAAATTATATTAACTTCAATGTTCAATCATTAATTAATTATATATGAAATTGATAAGCAAATGATAATATGGGATAAAAGAGTAATGTTGCGATCATTGTGCACTTAGCAAACCAAGAGGATGGTACCACTGATGGAATGATAAGGACTTGACAATTATATCATGAGGTCAAAGCATGATTTCGGTTTCATAGAGTGAATTTGAATTCTCATGGTCAAAATATGAATGCAATGGAGCAATAGGATCTTATTTAAGTAAGATTTTTCCCCTGCGTTACCTAGGGTGAGAAATAATTATTCCTAGTATAAGTAAATATTTGTGGACATCGTTAGCAAAATTATGCACTTCCAAATGTTACCTGCCCTTAATTATACCTCTAACAAGCTTATAAAGGCTTCCAAAATATCACTATAAAAATATTTTCCTTGGGATCCATACATTCAAATTTAACTCCTCACAACTTGTCAAGCAATTTACTCTAGTTGAATTGCTTGCTCTTGCAAGTGAATTGATTGATTTTGCAAGTGATTCCTTAGTTTTATTTGAGTGAGTTGCTTTCTATAGCCAATTGACCCATTTTGCTAGTGGATAACTCCCTAAATCCAATCGACCTCTTTTATAAGTGATTCAACATATGTTCTAGACTTAGATAAATCTTGGGGGTTTCTTGAGGAATTTGCTATTTGATTTTCATATTTTATGCTTCTTCAAAATTTATGAATTTCAACATAGTTCTAGGATAATACATTTCTAGAAACTTAATTAGGAGCCAATATTTATTGACATGAGATCCTAAATCTTGTATTTATCCTCATGCATGGAGTCTATGAAAGTGGGACCTCCATGTAAAAATTGTCAAAACTTTGGTTTTACTTATCTAGTATTCTAAGGTAGCAATCCCAACAATTTTTTCCACTCTTAATTTCTTGGAAAATGGTATAATATGAGGTCTTCTAATTCCATTTTTAGATCCGCAAATTATTATTCAAACAATTCCTCCTCTTTTCTAGTTAGCTCTTGTAGCTTGATATATATTGGCTCTAGCTTTTTGTAGATTTTAGTTGCATCCCCCTAATTAGATTGGTCCTTTTATTATTTGAATATATCATCATTAATGTCATCATATAGGATATTCATTTTTTGATAAAATATATTAAAAATTCCAATAGTAACTAACCCTTAATATTATTTTCTCATTTTCTATGATTCGGCTTTAAAATATGCCAAGATGTCTTTGTAAGCTTGGAGGTTTCTTTGAACATCTCAGTTCTTCATTAAATTTATAACTAGGTCCTTTTAGTCCATCCATAGTAACTATGCTTGTGATATTGTCATGGAGGATATAAATTTTAGGACCTCCTCATACTCATCTCTTGCAAATAGTTGTTCTTCCACTTGATCAATTATTTCTATGACCTTTTCTAGGTCCTATTATACAAAGAAGGCCAATCAAAAGTACTCATAAGTGTACTTTACTTATTCCTTGATCTTTTCCTATAGGGAATTGAATAATTAGATGTCATATGTTGCCTTGAGATCTATAGTTTCCTCCACACATCTTGAGGTTGTTAACTTTGTAATCTATTAAAATTTTGCTTTTAAGGCCTCTTTATGTTGTTCTATCTGGATCGTCCCTTATATGAGTTGTTTTATGAGGTCTTGTATTTGTTGGTTACTTTTAGTCTTAGAAAGTTAGGCTTTCAAATATTTGACTTGCTTATTTAGATGGTATTTGTCTAAAACATATCCTCTTAGAGCCCCATTCTCTTTCTAGAGATAGTCTCTTTGTTATTTTAGCTTTGCCACTTTTTCTTTTAACTCCTAGTTCATCGTCTATATTACTTCATACTCAACCACCAAGTGATCAAACTTCATTACCATACCAAAATAAATTTGGTTTGCAAGTTAGATAATATGGTATGGGTCCATCCTATTTAAGTCTAGCTTAGAAAATTTGGTAGTCAAGTCAATGGGAACTATCATCACTTTGAAGGCATCATACTTTCTAGCCTTGATTATATAAATCGTGTCACCCTTCCTTGTCAGTTGTGACTATGTTTTTTTTGGTTGGATAAAAAATGGTTGTACTCGGGTCCTCCACCCTTGAGAAAATAAAAATATCTTCTTTAGAGCTTGATATTTTACAAATATATACACTTCTCATATCAATTAATATTTTACAAGTATATGAATTTCAGATTTTTATTTTTTGCACCTTTCAATTTTCTGTATGAATGCAAATATTCTAGAATTTATCACCCTTCTTGAAATTTTTCTGTAGAAGCCTTGAAAATACCAAAACTTCACCTCTACTATATATGCCTTACATCTTAGTAGAGTAATATTTCTAAAACATTGCACTATCATAGTCTACTTTACCAAATCTGGATTGCTAGTGTCCTTCCTGAAACACAAGTGCAACCACAAAACTTATAATAAATAGTCTATATGAAAACACATTATTGTTACAAAATAAAGTAGATATTACCAATGGAAAACATTAAAGTAAATCTTAATCATTAATTGATTCAAGCAATCAATGTATTATTTTTAGCTTCAACTAAACTTACTACTTCCTCTAACCAACTTCATTATTCTCAATCAAAACCCCTGTATTGGCAAGCCTATCTGCACATTTATTTCCTTCCCTTGATGTATGTGTAAAACTAATTTCTTCAAACTCTTTAGCAAGATCTTGAATTTCCATAATTATGTCTTGTATGTTCCATGGAGCCTTTGCTTTCCTCAAAATTGCATTTGTTACTATGAGAGAATCACCTTCCATATTTACTCTATTCCATTTAATTTGTTTACATATTTTTAACCCTTATAAAGTTGCCCAAACTTTAGATTCATTATTTATCTTAAATCCACTATTGAAAGTGTAATGAGACAAAATTTCTCCTCTATTATTTCTAATTATTCCTCCTCATACTGGTCCTAGATTTCCTTTAGATGCTCCATCAAAATTTAATTTAACCCACTCCTCATCTTGTGGTTTCCACTTTATAGTTGTGACTATGTTAGGATAGAAGCATTAGAGATATTTTCTTTAAGCTACTTATTATTTTTCCACCATGTATTTTATTTAGGCTCACATCAAGCACCTTGGTTATATCTTTTTTTCAGGCTCACATCAAGCACCTTGGATTATATTATTTCCTCCAAGCAAGGAATACAAAACCTTCACTTATATTATTTCCTCCAAGAAAGGACATCAAGCACCTTGGTTATCTCTATCTCCTTAAGCTTACATACTATTTTCTATGCAAAGGCTATGCTTGGACTAATAATTATGCTTGGACTATTATATATTTAATATAGGGAGGTAGGAATTATTACTTGCAAGAGAATCTATTTGGCCTAATATGATGGGTGAGACAGATGTGACAAAGTGGAAAATGGAGCAAGTGGAGCAAAATATGTGGTGATGGAGGGAAATAGTGAGAGTGGGTTTGATGCTAGTTATACTAATGTATCAATTAGCAATGGTATTTTTGTTAATGGTATAGATGGTGGTGGTGATGATATGTATAAAAACAAGTGTTTTGTAGCGGAAACCTAGATAATAGGTTATGGGAATTAGTTTATAGGCATGGTATCAATTATAACAAAAACTATTAGGGATAGGATACCCCTTAGAATACCATAAGGTACACCAGATGAGGGTGAAACAAGTACAAAAAAATAATGGTAAGGAAGAGGAGTGAGAATAGAAGAAGAATACATATAGAAAGAAGAGGGAATAGTGGATGGTGGTAGTGAAATTGGGGTGGTTGTACTAGTGGCCATGAAACTAGACATTTCCAACCTAAGAGGGGAGCTTCCTTTAGGTATTTCCACCTCCTCAAGTTGGGTTGTCTACTTTTGTTGATCTTGTGCTATCACAACCTCACTTAACATAAATCCATATCTCTTAATGTCTATTTTCCACTAGATTGCATTTGCCTTACTACTAAAATAATTACTATTAATATCATAGGTATAGCAAATATGTTAATTTTGGGCACTAATCCCTTCTTTATCCTCTAGGATTTTGATGTGTTAGTCACTAGTTTACTAATTATTTTGGTTCATTTTGATCTTTTGGCATGCATTTTATCTAATATGGTGGAGAATTCATCATAAAACGAGTTGTCTCTTGTAGGATTTATGATTGTACCCATATTTTATATCATCCTTTACCATAATAGATTTTTTGTATCCCTATATCCCATTTTTCTTAGTGCTCCTAGCTTCTAATGGTTCATTTTTATATCTATATTTAAGTTATCCTTATATTTGGTGTATAAGGTGTGCCACTCTAGTGGGTTATTTTACTAACATTAAATATCATATTCATACACATGGTTGCTTCCTAGAGTGGCAAGTGTTGACCAATTATTCATTGAGATTAACCTCATTTTAGATGTTATGTCTATATTCATGTGTGAAGAAGGTATCCAACTTGTTGCTCCTTATTTTATTCTTTAATATCTCTTATGGATTGTAGGACCAATAATATATTAGTTTATCTATCCCCATTTCTTTCATCTTCATATTTATCACCTAGTGGAATATGCATAGCTTTATTGTGATCTTCATGATTGACTACTTGAGTGGGTATAAGGTGGTTTTCTTCTACCTTAATACTTCAAATTCATGTAATCAAGTTGTTGCACATACTCTAGGTTGAACATGTAGTCGAGTACTCATGGTAGCAACCCAAAAGAAAAACCATAGAGGTAACGAAAATACGGGGTCCTCCTTATGTAAATATTTACACTTGGTCATTATTGTGACCTTATAATATGTCATGTATTATATGAAATACTTGGTGATTTAACCTAAATTTCTCTATCATTACCTAACACATCTCATCATAGAAGTGGTAGGAGGTCTTGTCAGCTTCTCAATAGGGTATGTCCATGTACTCAACCATTGAAAGTGGATGACCATTTGCTCCTCGTTAGACTAGGAAGAGAGTTTGGAATCAGTGAATCTTCTAGTATATAATGAGCCAAATCAAGTAGGAGGTGTAGATTTTTATTTCTTCCCTTAAGGTATTTAGCTAGCTATCCATTTTATTTTCTATGTACCTAGCATAATTAATCATTTACAAATACCTAGGATAGGTTTAGATCATGTGAAGTAAGGAACTGTGCTCTTCACAGAGCTTCAAATAATTCCTTTCTCCTAAGAATATGGCTATTATAGATAAGAACATCTATAGATCCTCCTTAAATATCCCTAGCTCTAGTGGAATTCTTAAGTCTATTGGAAGGTTAGGATTTATTAGGTAAGGAATTACAAAATCCCACCAATAGGTTCATGTGCAATGGTAGTAAAAAATATTCTAAAATTTGGGATTGTAGAATGCCCACATTGCTAGGTCATTTGCTAACTTGAGCATTTTTTCTATATCTTCCTTCCTTCATTATATAAAATACATTTTCACTCCATTAAAGAAGTTTAAAATATCTTCCCAAAGAGTCATACCTTTCCATAATTGTTTCCACTAGTTCAGGGTAGCTCCATACTTGTAGCACTAAGTTCATTGCTAGCCCATAATCTAGATGTGGTTTTTTCTCTACAAAATAGTTTTATGACCTATGTTGAATCTCCTAAAGGATTCCTTCTAGACTTATCCATTTGGGGTGTGAAATTACTCTCTTCAATCCTCTAATAAGGATCACTAAAAAATTCTTTGAGTCTCTTTAGGGAAGATGAGCCCTGTCTCTTTCTCTTCTATATTTTCTTCTTTTACTTACCCCTCAATTGTTCTACCTCCACAATTTTAAGGAGAAGAGAAGGTGAGAGAAAAACACACAATCAATTTTACAATCGAATGTGGTTTATAATTTTTTGGGTGAAAGCCATGATAAATTTTTGGAGACATGCACATCATCTAACCCTATTGATCAACACCAGGATTTGATTTTGTGTAGAGGAGCTCAAAGAAAGTTTGTGATGCCACATGAGCCATTCAATATTGTTAATCAATGATTAGAACTAATTCAAAATATTTAAATCCATAAATTCTCCCAAATCCATGCACACAATCATATTTCTATATCTATAGTGGGTGTTATTTTCTAGGAAAAATTAATTTGTAGAGGGATAAAAGTTATGTGCATTGTGGATTTTCCAAATCTATGACAAGTTTTAATTCTACAAGGAATTTTTTTATTAAAATTTGGATTCTACATGGGCCACCTAATATTATTAATATATGGTAAACATTATTTTGAAACTTGAAAGCTACAAAAGTCCTCAAAATATATGTATTCCATCGATTAATTTGATCTATTATGGACATTAATTCCATAGAAGAATAATGGGAAGAAGCAAAAAGCACATGTGTTTTTTATTTTATTTGATAGGAGGGTGAGCATTGATCCCAAGAAAAATAAGTAAAATGGAACCTTTAGAGCTATGAAAATTGTTGATTGATCATCCAATGGCCCATGCCATTTTGGAAATGAAGCAAGGAACTTGTCAAAGGAAAATTCCTACCATTGGTTAAATTATGAGACATGTGGTAGATGCATTGGTGACCCATAAAAAATTAAGTGGTTGTCACTTAAATACCTATGTCCACATAATATTTACCATTGATCTTGGATAGAAATAAGATCTTACAATTTGCAAAGATTCGAGACATTTAGATCAAGAAGTTCCACAAGTTGTCTAATCTTGATGATCAATGGCCTATGACATTTTAAGAACCAAGAAATAAAATTGTTAAGAGAAACCTTTCCATTAATTGATACCAAAGACACATGGTAGGAACATAAAAAAATTGTAATAATTCAATTTTAGAGATCACCTCAAGAAAATTTCATCATAGATCATGGATAGGTGGTAAATCCAATGTCCCATGGAAAATCAAGAAGAATATTGAAACATCTATATCAAGAAGTCCCATGAACTATTTAATATTAGTGATCGATGGCTCATGTAATATCTAAGAATTTTATATCCATTATTAAAGAAGCCCTACCATTGGTTGAAGTGTAGTAAATTTAATAGCCATAGACCAATTCTTCCATATTTGATTGAGCTCATGACAACCATACACATGGAAACCACATGATCTTCCCACTCCATATTCAAAAGAAATCAATGATTGAGATCAAATCAAGTATAATCTAGAAAATTGCACAAATTAAAAATAATTCTTAGGCAATATAGTATTGGAGAGTATTTTCAACCATTTGATTTCAACAATTAATGACCCACGGAGGATAATATGGGTAAAAGAGAAGATTGAGAGCTTTACCAACTATCTAATCAATGTGCCATGATTTTAAAAGAAAGTAACAATGCTCTTTTAAATTTTATTATTAAACTTGCTACCTTACCCAACAAGGAACCTCCATGAAAATCAAGTGCCTTTATTGTAGGTAACATCTAACATCTATGTGTGATATCCTAGAGAAATCGGTTGGGTTTATAAAGGTAGTGATTATAGAAAAGCCTTAAGTCTACATACTTGAACCACCTAGGATTGGAATTCCAAGGAAAATATATGACATCATAAAGGAGGTATCCACAAAGGCTTAAACCTAAATACCTCATACCTACCAAAACTAATAGATCTAGATCCAAAGACCTCGAACAAGGAAAGTGACTAATATTTTAAATATGGTGGTTCTAATTACAAAGGTGTTGAAACCTTTGACGTTAATGAATCTAGATTCAAAGACCTTGATCCTATAAACACTAAATGAAGATCATACTTCCACTCAATTTTGAAGTAAAATTTTGTGTCACTTATACATTTTTGAGGTAAAGAACCCCTATTTTTTGCTTATAAATAGTGGTTTCATATTCATTGTAAGGCATTGAAAATTGCCTACTTATGTTTAATATCTAGCCTTTATTTTCATTCACTTATATTACATGTATCTAGCCTTAAACCTTGATTCATTTTTTTAATGGCTTTATCAACCACCTTTAGTAGTTCAATGTACCTATTTATAGACCATTGCTATTAAAACTCATAAAGGATCAAAATTCTCTCCCTACTCTAGAATATCCCTCTACAAGTCCTTATTCCTCTAGTGAGCTAGATGAGATAAAAAAACTTACTAAGTATAGTCTCTAATGAGGTCATAGCCCCCAAAATGTAATAGAATGTAAAAGGTTTCAATATCAAAATAATATGAGATATCCTTTCCCACAAAATAGCCAAGTTTAAAGACCTCTACAAAATGGCCAAGAGCATCAAGTATCTCATTTATAGCCTAATAGAAATACAAGCTAGCCCTAGAGCTCTAATAAACACTAATGCATATATAGATCCTATTGCAACAAATCACCCTTAACCCAATTAGAAATATTGTTATCATGTAGATAAATTATGTGGAAGATTCCAATGCATGGTACTACCCCTACCCTAAGGCCCATACTCCTAATTCTTATCCTAAAAATAATTTTCAAAAAACCATAGCAATATCGATTGAAGTTGCACATACTCATCCGCCTCCTAGTTTCCCAAGGATTGATTCTCAATTGCAAATCCAATCCCCTGATACCCAATTATAAATATCTCTCCAAGGAACAAGATCTACCTATATCAAGCAAACTCTAATAACTTGGAATGAGGAGGAGGTGTATGTTGTATTTGATAGATCAAGTAATTCAGTGCTTGATAGGACACAAGTCCAATTGGACTACATGATAAGGGTTATAAGTAAAGTGATAGAGGAACAAAGGAAGGCTAATAAAGTGGGTCTCCATACCTAAAATAGACCAAATAATACTAGAAGAAGCATTTCCCTAAGGCCACATCTAATCATAATGTACAAAACCTTTTTGTGACCCTTAGAGGAGTGTCCTTGATACCCCAAGGTAACACATACTAAATTTAGAACTAGCTAGATCTACCCAACCTATTCTAGAGAGGCCCAAACCTCAATGGGTATCGAGCACCACTCATAAGGTCCATTCTATAAAATCATTTAATGTGGTAGACCATATAAAGAAATATATTATGGTCGTACCTCTATGGTATGCCTTGTGTATGCTCAAGCAAATGAAGCACTTAAGAGGATGCTCAAGAAAGACAACAGGTACTAGGTAATCAAAAGTCATCTATGATCTTGCAAATATCTCACTTTGAGATAAACCAAGCCAATTTGATGTCATTTTATGTAACCTTAACCTATAATGATAATTTGATACATAATTGCATGGTAGATTCAAGGTTAAGTACCTTGATCATGCCTAGAAAGGTGGTAGATGCATTAGGAGTGGCATATTAACCTATCAATAAAGGGGTAGTTTAGCTAGACAATAATATTGTTTAATTTTTGTAATAGTAAGGAACCTCCCCCTCATGTTGCATGCTTTCCCAAACCTCACAATCCATTAGGATATTACATCAACTGAACTCTCAATAACTTTTAGCATTTGTTTATCAAGGGACTTCACTACTAAGATAAGAGGCTATCCATCTCTATATTGGACATACATGTTACTCATGACTAGACATGGAACTAAGATAAATATTCTATTATAACCTCTTTATATCCATCATGTGGAGCATGTGCCTTCAATAAATATGGATACAATTCAGACTTGCATTGCAAAGAAAGGGTAGTTAAGATTAGAATTATCCATTGATTAGGTCCATTCATCTATTCTTAATGATCATATGAACCAAGAGAGAACTAAAATTTGAGATTCAAATCCCTATAAAATATTTAAGCAAATGAGTATGGGGGCCTATATGATTCAAGAGGAGAATCCCTCTGTCTCCCAGATCATGAAGATTAAAAAAGACCTGAGCAACATGTGGAAGATATACATTGATGGTGTTAAAAGTAAAAGAGGAGCTAGTGTTGGTGTCTATTTTATTTAACCTAGGGAAGGAAAGACATTATAGTCCTACTAATTGTAATTCAACTACTCAAACAATATCATCGAGTATAAGGCCTTGGTGTATGACATCCAACTTGTAGAGAAAAAAGGTATCAAGTTATTGCAAGTATTTGTCGATATCAAGCTAGTAATCAAACAAGTAAGATATCAATGTTTAGTAAAGAACAAACTAATGAGATATTATAAACATAAAGTCTAGGAGATAATTGAATATTTTGATCTGATTAGCCTCAAAGTCCTCTTGAGGACTCAAAACATATTTTTTGGTCATATGGCAATTATCAGATCATAGTTTGATTCTATGAGTAATCTAATATAAAATTAACAACATATGAAATTAGTGGTGAGACTAGCCATCCTTGACAATGGTGTATATTGATAGGTGTTTGACAATGATGGACATCTTATTCATTTAATTAATCAAGTGATTGAATTCATAGAGGAAGCAAGCCCCATGATCAAGGAAGCATATGAAGATTAGATCATACAATTGAAGTCTAACAAGCTTCCTAAGGGGCTAATTACATTGGAGTCTTTGCTTGGTCCAAATTATTAGTTCAAAGGGAGTAAATGGATGATTGTTGATAAGGACTATCAATATATAGAGGTCACTTCAAGGTAAACCTTGAATATAGACAAGGTATCTACCCAAGTGAAAAAGTAATCTTTGATCCATCTCTGTCAAAAGTATTATGGAGTGATAGTGTGGAGCTATGAAGACCTAAAAGGGTATAATATAGATATCATCCAACATACAATTGATCTAGCTCTCGAGGCTAAACTTGTGAGGTAGAAGTAGAGTCATGTTAACCTAAACATTAAGCCTTTTATAAAAATGGTGTTGTCTAAATTGATTGAATTAGAAATCATATATCCTATCAAACATACCACATGGGTTTCCAATTTGGTGCATATAAGGAATAAGAATGGTGAAATAAGACTACGTATTAATTTTAGGCACTTGAAAAAGGCCTCACAAAAATATCATTATCCTTTTCCTTCAATGTACCAGATCATCTAGACCATTTCTAGTTCTAAAATATTCTCTCTATTGGATGATTTTTTAGCTACAATCAAATATGTGTGAAGGACAAATATCAACATAAGACAACCTTCACCACCAAATGGGTAACCTTTGCATATCAATATATGACTTATGGTTTTTTGAATTTTGGTGTAACATTTCAAATCGCCACGAACATTACCTTCAAGGACCTAATCAATGAGATAATCCTAATCTATTTAGATGACTTGACTATCTTCTTCAAGAAAAAGGAAAAATATTTCATACATTAGGAGAAATTTTTCAAGCACATCTAGGAGTTTGGGGTTTTCCTCAATCCCATAAAGTGTAGCTTCTATGTACCTCAAGGAAAACTATTAGGACATATTGTATCAAAAGAAGGTGTTGTTATTGAAATTGATATATTTGAGGCCATTAGCAACCTATTATTATCCCTGAGGCCATTTCTAATCCTTGTTATCTTGGCATAAGAAAAATCTCCAATATTTCTTTGGGAAAATAATTTTTTTTATGAGGTTTATATTAGATTGTGCAAGCATTGTTAGGCCTTTGATTCTCATGCTAAAGAAATACCATCCATTCAAGTGGATGAGGAAGGGAAGAAATAATTTTAAGAAATAAATAAGGCTATAATAGAAGCTCTAGTTCTAGCAAACCCAAAATTTGTTAAGGATTTAATAATTTATGCATATGGTGTGAGTTCAATATTACATCCTTGGTTACTCAAAAATATTATGATCAACAAGAGAACCCAATCACATTATTTAGTTAGACTTTGAAGGGCTATGAGGAGATATACAAATTTATTGGAAAAAAAGTGTATGCCTAATTAGAGGCTTGAAAAATTCAAACACTTGGTCTTTAACAATAAATATATAATGGATGGAGAAATCAATGAAAAGAGAGCATGGTGGATCACTAAAGTCTTGGAGTATGATATAGAGATAAATCATATGAAGCTAATTAAGGGAAGAGCCTTATGCCAAATATTAGCTAAATATATTATTGAGAAGGAAGCTAACAAGGACACCTGTTTACTCAATTCAGATGGAGAGATGCTAAACTGGATGGATGAGAGGATTCGATACATGTGGATTAGTAAGTACCCATGTGACTTAAATAGGACTCAAATGAGGGCATTCAAATTGTATATTTACCATTATGTTCTTATTGAAGATGTTATATTTTGGAGGAACTTTGGTGGCATCCTATTGAGGTGTGTTAGAATGGAGTAAACTCAACCTATGCTTCAAGAATTCCATAAAGGATTCTTGGGGGATCATTTTTTAGCTCAAAATACTGCTACAAAGGTCATGAGAGCTAGATATTATTGGTCTACTATGTTTTTAGATGCTCACCAATGGGTGAGAAAATGTGACAATTGCAAATTATTCATAGGGAGAAAGAAGAATGCACTTATGCCTTTGAAACCCCATAACAACGTATGAGCCCTTTTCCCAATGGGACTTGGATTAAATTAGTATGATAAATCCACCATCAAGTGAGGGTCACAAATGGATTTTTATTGCCATTGATTATTTTACCAAGTGAACGGAGGCAGTCCCATTGAAGGAAACCACTAAGAGGGTAATCATAGATTTTGTAGAGGAAATTATAACCAGATCGATATCTTAAATACGGTTATCATATATAATATTAGTTATCAAATTCATAAAATTTTTAAGATGAAATTTGAAATTCATTGAGTTTAAAATCTTCACGAATAAATTTAGTGAACAAACCCTAAATTTGGGGTGGAAACAAATTGAGTGGAAATGCATGCAAAAGGAAAAAATAGTGAACAAACCCTAAATTTAGCATGGGAAAAGATTGAGTGAAAATACATGTAAAATGGAAAAATGGTAAAAAAACCCTAAATTTGGCATGGAAAAAATTGAGTGGAAGTCCATGCAAAAGGGGAATCCGTGGCGCAGTCATTTAAGAATGTGATGATGCCTACCAAGGATCGCATCGGAGCCGACATGCAAGTTATTACTAATTGAGTGAATTAGTTCATAGATAGCGTGACTGGGCATGGTGTATAGAGGGAGTGTGTATGTTGGTGTGAGAAAATAGGCTTTACTATTTAGTTTGGCACATTGTGTCTTGAATGCATGATGCTTTGGATTAATAGTAATAAACAGTTTACATCTGGATATTGATAGTGGATTTTAACAAACTTTCCTGAGAATTATTTTATTTGTATATAAATAATATTTAGTTGACCACATAATATATTATATTTTGAGAATAGATATTCTTATGTGGATGAAAATATTTAGACGAACATTTATATTATATTTGGAATATTTATTATATATTTTATATATATGGTTTTATGATAATATAATATATTAGTTATATGTATACACCCAAGTTCATATATGCACATATATCGAATTTTATGTCGAATTTTATTTTGAATTTTTAATCATGACGAATTTCTTTCGAATTTCAAGAGTGTCGAATTTGAACACAAACTCAAACTTGATAACTAAGCATATAATTATAAGGAATTCACTAGGACCAAAATCACTTAGTTCACCCTCTAATATGGTATATATAAAGACTTTCTTGAACTACTACCCTTAGGTAAATGGTTTAGTAGATTCCACCAATAAGAACTTGATCAAGATTCTAAAAAGTATTGGTTTAGATAATTAGAGATGGTGGTACCTTCATCTCAAAATATTCTTAAAGGTAAGTAGGACCACTACAAAGAGGGCTATAATATGTTCACATTACACACTAGTTTATGGAAAAAATGTAAGGTTTTCTATCTATATAGAGTTGATAGCACTACAGTTACTTCATCAATTGGAACTCTAGGATAATGTTCCCATGACTATAAGAATGGGCGAGTTGTTCAATATTAAAATCAAAGGAAAGCAACCAAGGAACAACTAGTTAAGCATAAAAGAGTGGTTAAAATATGGATTGATAAAATTGAAACCCCTCATAGCTTCAAGGTTGGTGATCATGTACTCAAATGGTATGAAGATAGATGTAAGCCAAGACACCAAACCAAATTCAATTCCCTTTGAAGCTATCCTTACATAATCACTAAATATGAAGAATTCATTTGAGAGGGCCACACTTTATAGTTTTCTATTACTGATCCCATTCAATTAGGTCTATCTAAAGAGCTATCCTTGAGCTCTGATATAAAATATAGAAAAAATGAGGAAGGAGAAGAAAAAAAGCCTTATATCTATACATTATCCTTAACATTGTGTTTTAGTTTATTTTTGTAACATGTCTCATCTTTAGGTACTTGAACCACATTATTGATTATGGGAATCCCTTGGGTCATATATTGTAGGAAGTCTTGATATTAATCCACAATGGCAACCATTGAATCATCTATAAAAGAAAGGGATGTGTCAAGCTCATGCTAAATCAAGATTTGAAGAAGAGTCTAAGGTTGGGATAGTGCAAGTCATATTATTAAGCATCAATAGGTGGTGTTTCTTTTTGGGCCAATAAATATAGGCATAACCCATAGATAGAAGTATTCATAGATTAAGGAGGTCCACAAGCCATCCAATCCATGGGGTTATTTCTTAGGTACTTAGCCAAAGATTTGAGAGGAACTTTTCAAAGGGACTTATCCCTATTATTCATAAGACCATTCGGTGGAATCGTGCTCAATCAAGAATTGTTAAAGAAATACTCAAAGCCAAAATAGTGCAAGTTTTTTGATAAAGTCATCAATGAGTGGTGTCACTTGATGAGGTAATAATATTAGATTATTCTTTGAGGCATCAATAACCATCGAATCATCAAGAAGACAAGGACATGCAATGAGCTTGCAGTAAATCAATATTTGATAAAATAGAAGTCCAATATCAAAAAAGCACAATCCATTTGATTAAGATATCAATGAGAAACATTGATCTCTTAAATAATTAACATAGATAACTCCCTGAGGTCATCATATCATGTCATTAATAGTGCCACATGGTTGGGTCACACTCAATCAAATCATCAATGGATAATATTTGTTGCCAAAATAGAAAAGGAAAGAAGATCCTTGGGATAATGTCAACCATCTAATTAAAAAATAAGGAATGCCTATAGACCATATGGTCAATAAAATTATGGTGGTCTCCTCCTACCAAATATACATGGAGAAGAAATAAATCCATGTGGTATGAAATAAATACTCAAAGAAGGTGGTGGTCATTTCCCATTGGCTCTACAAAGAGGAAGAATAATTTCATGCAACATGAATTTAATGCTAAAAATATGGTGGATGATATCAAAAATGAAAATATGATACTTAATAAAGATGGCGATCTCTTCTGATAGGATTTATAAAAGGGAAAATAAATTAAAATCAAGAGGATTTAATATTAAAAAAATTGACAAACACTTTTGTCCACTTTGTACAGGGAATTAATGAATTCAACGTAGGTGGGTGTCTGATATTTGAGAAATAAAATCCATAAAATGTTGTCTTGCCATTATTTATTTTCCATTGATCCTTAAACACTCAATAACCTAGAGATCATAGAAGAGAATAGTTGCAGACTTGAGTCATGAGAAAGCAAAGCTATAAATGTAGAAGTATTCAAGTTAGATATCAATAGCCATGGAGAAGAATACTACTACTTGCCAACCAAAAATTAGAGTAAGCCCTTCCATCAATTATTATTTGAGAGCAATTGTAGTCTCTCCTTCCACCATGGGTTAAGAAACACCATCCCAAATGCTCCAAGTTGCATCTCCAAAGTTGGTGAAAGACCTGGTTTAGAGGGTTTTAGACCTTAAAGTATAAAAAAGGACCAAGAATCTAAGGGAGTGAGCATTGTGAATATTCAAAGCTATCCCCCCTAGAACCTTCGATATAAGGATGTGGAGTAGCTTCCTAGCCTAATACATAGTACCAAAAGTACACAACTACTATGAGCTAGTAGATGCATGTGTGGGGCTCTATGACACACAAGACGAAGAGGTCCAATCATGCAAAATAACTTTTATAGTCATTATTGCCTCCAATATCATCCAGAAGATATTGTTGGTAGAGATGGGTAGATAGATATATTTGAATAATGTGAATACTACAATGCTATTTAGGACAAGTTGGTATTCTTGAGTGGCAAATATGGTACTAGAGATACCTCACTGCCATAGTTCCATATGAGCCTTAAATCTTTAAATGATAGCACCAAGGACACTTTGAGCATGTTGGAATTAATTTTTGTCTTAGAGGATGAGAAGATAATGGTCTAGGCCTAGCTATATTTCATTTACATGATTAGATTCATACCTAGTAGTGAAAGGGTGATTTTTAATTTCAATGATTTCATTATTGAACAAATTCATGAGGTGTTGTCCAAATTCAAGGACACCCAAGTTTTTAAATATTCATCTTTTGCCTATTTAAATTTGTACCAAAACCCTAGGTTATACCCAAGGTTGAATTTGAAGCAAGTTGATGACTCAGGCTATGAGCAACCCATTTCTTTTTGGACATAGGTCCTGAATAAGGCCTCTTTTCACTATAATTTGTAGAGTATTTTTCAACACCAATGTTGGTAGCTTTAAGTGGGTTCAATCTAGAGTGCATTTTGGTGATTGACCTCAATATTTTGTAGGGGAGGATCTAGGGAGTTGGTATTTCATGAAATTACTCATTTTTGGCGATATGGTATTAATAAGATTGTCTATTAGCTACCTAAGTATATGTCAAACATGGTTTTTTCTTTAGAGTTGTTTAAACAAACATACATCATTATTCTACATTTGGGAGCAAAAAGGGCCAAGAAAGCTATTATAATCCTATGCTCAACATCAAAAACAAAATATTTATAAAGAGAAAATCTACCTCTATCCTAGGAAATAAGTTGAGGGACCTAGGGTTGTAAATACTAGATGATGACTATAGCTATGACCCAAAGGAGGTGTTCGCTACCTAGGTAATGAATGTTAAGATATCAATAAAATTTGTGCATGAGCCCAAGGTAGATGTTGAAGCCAATAGAAACCTAATTGATAGGGTAGGCATGCGATCCAATAATACAATTGTAAAGCCACCTTGAAATCCAAGGTCTTAAGAGGATTTTTACCAAAAAAATACACTAGGCCAACCTTGAGAGTTGCATCAATGCCAAGAATAATAAGGCCTTGAGGTAAGATAATTGGAGAAAGACAAATATAAAGGTATTATGGAGGTTTCAA
The DNA here is from genome assembly GCA_028583015.1 of Wollemia nobilis. Lineage (NCBI taxonomy): Eukaryota > Viridiplantae > Streptophyta > Pinopsida > Araucariales > Araucariaceae > Wollemia > Wollemia nobilis. The sequence goes on along the minus strand of JAQPPZ010002170.1, from coordinate 8,361,067 downwards.
TAAGAGGTTAGGGGCACTACAACAACCTATGAGAACCTAGGTGACAATGAAAAATTCAATGAGCTCTATAATTAAGAGCATTCAAATGCCAAGAGTGCATCTATAGAGGGAAGTAGTGAAGAAGTGGGAATCATGTTGCCACAATAATTGAAAGAGTGAAGATAGTGGCCAAAGAAATTTTTAAATTAGAAGGTTTCCTTCCTAGACTCCAAGAAGTCCTAACCTCTACCTTTGCCTAGGCACCTCCAACCATGACAACATCATCTCAATTGGTACCCTAGCAAGTGGCTTAGTATATGGAAAAGAGAAATTTGGTCCATGAGGTAAGTCCTCCAACATAAAGAAGAAATAAAATGATGTCCCAAGGACACAAACTCAAGCCACATCCCATTTATTCACCATTAAGTTTCCCACATTTTTTAACATTTATTTTAGCAACTACCCAATGGTCTCCAATTTCTTCAATTATTTTGGCCTCGTTGTCTTAATTCCATCTCTTAGTGCTACAACTACATTAGCCATTACCCCTCCAATTATTTTGGTAGCCACATACATTTAGTCATAATTCCTATTCACAACCCCTACCATCATTATGCCCATTTTCTCCACTTCTGCCACCCCAATTATTGGTCCTTAGTCCATTTGACTAGAAGAACATTTTTCCCTTCTATCCACTGCTCCACTATCCCCATACATACCATTATTTAAACCATTGGCCATAATTTTACTGACATAGATATAATCAATAAACTCATAGGAACCTCTTTCTCTTAGTGTACTACAATGATTCTAACAAATTCAAAATCAAATATTGCAATATACATAGAAGTAGTCCAAAAGAGTTGAGGAACCTGAAGTGAAGAGGATGAAGAGTCAGTACGATCCTTAGGGTAACACATTGTATTTTTTCCAACTGAAACTAATTTTTTAAAGCCTAAAGGTCAAATGCAATATTAGTACTACTAGGTGTTACCAATGATATTTAGCCTTAAAGACACCTAGTTCGAGTTTAGGTTGAAATCCATGGAGCAAGATGGCAAAGTCACGATCCATGACTACTTATCACTCAAAAGGAAGAAAAAATAAGATGAAGGAAATAAAAAATCTAAATATGATCCTAAAAAAATCTCATTTGGAGGTAAAATCACTTTAAAATTAAATAGACCAGTTGATGAGTCAATTGGATTTACAACTACAAAATTCCATGCTAGGTGCAAAAAGGAAAGAGGAAGAGCTTGAAATGACATTGGGGGCTATAAATATTATAAAAGGAGTCTATCATGCATACTAGGGGATATTTCTAAGGCCACATCAACACTTTCCTAAGTGCTTAAGTTCATTGACACAGTAGCCTCCCAAAGCTCTAAAATAATCCAAGAAGTTGAAAAAGTTTTGAGTACAACTTCCTTGAGGTTGGTTGAACCCAAAACATACAGAGCAAAATTAGCCACATCACCCAACCAAAAGCTATAAATTGCAATATTCTAGGGTAGGGAGGCAATGGCACAAAAAATACTTGATGTAATTAATAAAGAATGGGCCAAAAAGTAATGCAAATCTTAGATCAACATTGTGGCCACCACTACTATAAATTTGAAGAGTTTGTAAGCTAAAAAGAGATAACACCAAACAATGTGAATAAAGAGGCAAGAAATCTAAAGTAATATGAAGGATTTCATACTGATATTTCAGATCCTTGATCTCCTTTTATTTTACACAATGATTTTTCCCAAAATTATGGGGGTTTGATTACAATAAATTATTTCTTGTTTTATATTACAATATGCCCAAAGAGTGGGAACCCCCTTTGGCAAATACAATGGATGCTGGTGTTTTCAATATCTTTTTTGCTCCAAATAATTTGTGGATGGGATTCAACTATCCTTTTAGACCATCTATTACTTCAACAACATCCAATGACCTATAACTTGCACAAATCAATTTACAAACACACAATATTAGTAGCACCTATTGATACGAATGAAATAAAGCTACCAAAACCAAAACCTTAATGTTTGTGAACTATAAAATAAAATGCAAGAAACATAAATAATAAAATCAAAGATACTTGCTATCACCTAACTCGATTTGTGTCTTTCGAGGCTAAAAATATTTTTAGGTAGATGTGGGGCCACATATGGGGACTGGCTAAATACAGTTCTGAAGAACATGTGCTTATACTAAGAGGGAGGGGTGAACAGTATAAGATACAACTTTTTGTTTTTTAATCTGAATGATACCATCAACAATATTAAAGCAGTAAACATCACACACATGAGAGACATGATTTAACATGGTTCACCCAATGTGGGCTACTCCATGGAGAAAATATTCCTTATAAATTTTTCTAAAATAAATTCTCTTGGGAATCCTTTCCCTACAATGTTTATGGATATTTGTCCAAATGAGACACCAATCCTCTAATCAATTTCATGGATCTCTATCCATAGGATAACTCTTTCTCCTTAGCTTTGGTTGATGATCTTCTAGAAGAACTGTTGTCCCCATTGCTCTGGCCAATGGATATCTACCCATTAAATACACCTATCCTCACTACCATAGCTAATGGATATCTATCCACTAGAGACTGTAATCCTCTATAATTTGTCACTCTCAAAACTCTATCTCAAATATATACTAAACATAGTCCTTCGATCTAGCACAAATTTTCTCAATCTTTGTCTTTGGTCTAGTACAAACCTATCCTCAAATCTGCACCAAACTCTATCCTCAAATTTGTCCTCAATCTCTGTCCTCAATTTCTATCCTCTGATCTATCCTCAATATCTATCCTCAAATCTGTCCTCAATATCTATCCTCAAACCTATCCTCAATATTTATCCTCAAAATGTATTGTAAGCTTCCACAAAAGCTCACACAAATATATCCACAAGTCTTCTCAAAGACTTACCTCAAATCTGCTCAACAAGTCCACACTAGAACTTGTCCAATCTCATAAAAATATAAAGAGAATTTTTAGAGACTCAATATGCTTCACATTCATCACAATGCTCAATCACTTTCAATCACTCTTTTAGAAACATATAGATAATTTTTATAGACTCAATATACTTCACATTCATAAACTCTCAATCACTTTCAATATCTCTTTTATCACAGAAAAATAAAGAGAATTGTTAGAGACTCAATATATTTCACACTCATCAACACTCAACCTATTTCTCAAATCAATTTAGAATATAGAATAATTTGTTTCATAGAACTTGAACTATCACTTCACACATCCACTTGACTAGGCTCAATCAACTCTACTCAACTAATCACTCAATGAAATAATCCTTGCTCACAAACCCTAGTCCAAGCATATGAAAACTCACTCAAATATTTCCTACAATACTTATCAACCAATATCACATAACAATGATACTCATGTTATTTTCAAACCCTATCTCAAGTTCTTCACTCACTTCAACAACAATGCTTATAAAACAAGGTTTTATCAACAACTCTCAATTCCAAAAAACCTTGAAGCATTAATTAAAAACACACTCAACAAGAAAAACCTTAACCAAATCCTTTTCACTCCAACTTAGCATTCACAACATTCAAAAATCACTCACTAGGAAGAATATGCCCATAACTTTTGTTTGATGTAGAAGTTCCATTGGAAAACCTGTCTAAATCATAATTTCCTTCTTTTCAATTTCAATGGTTAGATGACAAAAATCTCACTCTTAACACTTTCTCAAATATTCCTTAGACACAAAAATACTCAAAGATCAACTATGCCTTATTGCTCCCAACCATCAAATCATACATTATAATAATAATTCCTTGGATACACCTTATAAAATCCAACTTAAAATAATATCCAACACCACAATATTTCAAACAATATTTCTAAAACACCTTACTACCCTTTCCAAACAACAAAGCAAATAACACCAAAAATTTAATTTTGCACAACCCTTATAACTCCCCTTACAACCTTACAAACCAAATAAAATGCAAAAATTAATTTTCAAATGCTTAACAAACCCTTCCAAAATTTTTGGTGCTCAATTTCAATGCATACCTCTTACTTCCTCCAAAATGGATTTCGGTGTGATTCGCTCCGTTGTCTCCCCAAGCCTAAGCATATTAGCACTTGGGAGTCTACCGTGTGGGCTAGTGATGCGCACATGAAGGAAGAAATGATTCCTTAACCTTATTCCTTAAGATGTCGTTGACTTCCCATGAAAACCACAATGCTTTCCACTTAGATGCAGCAAAATTCGCAATGTTCAGAGTTAATTAAAATTGAAGGCATGGTAATTTACTAAGGTGGGATGCTCCCCCCTTTTATACATTTTTGGAAATTTTCTCTCACGTTGTTGCTTGGAATTCAAATTTCAAAAATTTGAATTATAATCTGATAACCCTCCTTAGGGTTAGTTAAAAAATTAATATAAATTAATATTTATAACTAATATCAAAATTAATTACTAATTAATTTAAATAACTTTAAGTTAAGTAAATTAAATTATAAATTAATTTATAATAAAAATTATATTAATTAATTTATAATTAATTTAAAACTTCCCTTTATAATATTATAAAAAATATTATAATATTATTCTCTTGGGCTTCTTCTTTGCACTTTGAACCATATCTGACTTTCTGGAACCGGGTCTTGATTAACTGAAACCGGACTATCCTTTTGCACTTATTGGAGAACCTGAAACTGATGTTGCCCACTAAAACTGCCACTGACTGGTGCTAAAATATTAAAATCAATGACCACTCACTCTTGACATCAATGAAAACTTATCTACTCAAAATGTCCAACAATCTCTCTCTTTGTCATTGATGGCAATCCAAATTATTTTTACTAAAAACTTGACCTTTTTCTAGTTTTGCTCCCCCTGGGACATTGTTCCCCCTAACTCAATGCTTTCTCCTTAAACCAAAACTCTCTCCCTTAGTAAAATCTCTCCCCATTTGAAATCAATGGCAAAGGGTCACCTATGGGGCTCGAGGCTAAGAATGAGTCTCTTAGCTTAGCCCCTCCCCCACCTCCTCTTGAGGTGGTTAATTCTAGGGTGGGAGTATTACTCCCAGTTTTCCTTGGAGATACTAATCTACTAATCCACTAATCCCATTGACTACACTATGTCTGGTCTTGTAGTTGTAATATACAACAAGATGTACATCATAGATATTATAATCTCTGATCTACCTCTGGAGATTCATAATCCTTACTTAACTTACATCCTGTGACCATAGGGGTACTTACCGGTTTGCAATCCTCTAACTTGAATTTCTTTAGCATCTCTTTTATATACTTGGTTTGTGAGAGAAATACTCCTTTTTCTGATTGTGAAATCTGAAGTCCAAGAAAGGACAAATCACCAAGCATAGACATATCAAATTCATTTTGCATGTTCTTAGCAAATTATTTACACATATTATCATTTTTCCCCCAAAAATGATGTCATCAACATAAACAACCACAATTAGTAGATTATTCCCTTCATTTTTGATGTATAAGTTGTTGTCTACTATTCCTTTCCTGAATCCCTATTTCTGAAGATACTAATCCTATATTGAGTACCATGATCTAGGATCTTGATTTAGTCCATACAGTGCCCTTTTCAATCTGTATACATGATATAGTTTATCTATTAATATGAATCCCTCTGGTTATTCAATGTAGACTTCTTATAGAACACCATTTAGAAATTCTAACTTAACATCCATCTGATATACCTTAAAGTTTTTAAAACTTGAGAAAGCTAAAAATATTCTTATGGCTTCAATTCATGCAACTGGATAAAATGTCTCATCGAAGTCAATTCATTCTACCTGTGCATAACCTTTGCACACTAACCTTGCTTTATTCCTTACTACCTATCCATCTTCATTTAGCTTGTTTTTGAATACCCATTTTATGTTGATCACATTATTGTCCTTTGGTCATGGAACAAGCCCCAAAGTCTTGCTTTTCTCTATCTAATCTAATTCCTCATCCATTGCCTTAATCCAGAACTCATATCCACTTGCATGATTGAATTCCTTTGGCTCAATATTAGATAACAAAGAAATTTTTTCTTGTTGAGATGGTGTTATTATCCTTCTCCTTGTCTACCTTTCATTTGGATTCTCAATGATCAGATATTTTGGATGATGCTTCTGTACATATCTGGAGGGAGTTTTAGGAAGAAGTTTTTATGTTTCTTCTTCTTCTTCTTCATCTGATTCCTCATGAAACTCTTCTTGATACACAGTTTGTTGAACTAGTTCTCTTGAATCTATCTTCTCATCAATTATTTTTTTTGAAAAAATTGAAAAACTTGTATTAATACAAAAGGCAATTACACAAGGGAGAAAACTCATCCCAACCAACAGCAGAGAACTAGACAACAAGCAGAGAGCACAAAGGCAACACTAACCCCCACAGAGCACAGAAGACAACAAGGCGTGAAAACGTGACATGTCGCGAAATCACGGCAATCAACCCCGTCGCGGCCGTAGCAGCGCCATCAGTCACGAAAATGCGACATGTCGCGATATCACGACAGACAAAGCCCTCCACGTTCGATCGCCAAAAAATTCATGAAATCACGACAGCAACTCCCTCCGACGGTCTATCATCACAGGCGTCGCGAAATTGCGACAAGAACTCCAGGAAGCATCAAATCTCCAAAAGGGTCTCAAAATCGCGACGAAATTTCTCCGAAGCGCCCAGCCCGACAAAAGTGTCGCGATATCGCGACATATTCTCATCTTGACTCCCAATCCGCAAAAGTGTCGCGATATCGCGACAATTTTTACCAAAGCCATGAATGTGCCAAAAGTGTCACGAAATCGCGACGAATTTTCCTTTAAACTGTCATGATATCGCGACAAGTTATCCTCATTGCAACTTGTCTTCAAAATTGTCGCGATATCACGACAATTAATCCAGATGACGCCAGTGTGCCCCAACTGTCGCGATATCGCGACGATTTTACCATGCAGCTTTCGATCGACAGAAATGTCACGAAATCGCGACGAAATGTGCCCTTTGCTCAAGTTCACCAAAAAAGTCACGATATCGCGATGATAATCCTCATTGCAGCCAGTCTTCAAAATTGTCGCGATATCGCGACAAGAAATCCAGATGACGCCAGTGTGCCCCAACTGTCGTGATATCGTGACAGTTTTACCATGCAGCTTCCAATCGACAAAAATGTCGCGATATCGCGACGAAATGTGCCCTTTGCTCAAGTTTACCAAAAATGTCATGATATCACGACGATAATCCTCCTTATCATCCCTGCGCCAAAAACGTCACGATTTCGTGACATGTCGCGATTTCGTGACATGTTCCTTTCTAAGGCTGAGAAGGCAAAACCTGTCATGATATCGCGACAACTTCCAAAAAGAGGCCACGATGCTGCTACATGTCACAAAATTATGACAAAAACCTTCCTTAGCAGAAAAAACTTTGCACATTATCATAGGTAGCATTCGAGGCCTTGCCGAATCCCAGTATCCTCCACAGGCATATCACTATGCATCTGCACTCCAACTTCTTTCTCAGCACCTATCTTAGCAAGGAAATCGGCCGCCTTGTTGAAATCCCTACTCACATAGATGGGAACCACATCATCTAATTCTTTCCAGAGATCCTTTATCTGAGAGACAAGACTCTGCAACCTCCAGGCTTGCAAATCAAAGTTCCTCATGCAATCGAGAGCGCCCACCAGAATTTGGGAGTCAAACTCAAGAATTATCTTTCTATGGCCCTGCTTGACAGCCCAGATAGAAGCAAATTTAACAGCCAAGGCCTCCGCTTCATTGTTTGTGGCATGACCCAGACCGTGCAGTTCCCAGTAAAGCACGGACCCACCATGATCACGGCACACAACTCCAGTACCAGCACTACCCGGATTTCCTTTTGCAGCTCCATCAGTATTGATTTTGATCCAGCCTACTGGGGGAGGGTGCCATCTATCATGAGCCTGTCTTTCAAGAGCAACAACTCCATCAACCAGTGGCACAGAAATAGACTGATGTTCCTCCTCAACGTAGATGGCAACTGTTTCCACCACTTTGCTCCATATAACCTGCCATATTCCATCAAGTGAAGAGAATGTTTCACGAAAAAATGTGGGCATTTCTCTCCGACCACACCGCCACCAAATAAAAAGAAAGCCCAGCTCCCAGCCAATTCAGAGAGCTTTGGATTTAAATCTGCCTCTCTTCCATCGGTTCCAAATATTGGTCTGAGTCACCTCACTGTTGGCTTGAATTTTGAAGTAGGAAAACCAACGCATCCAAATCTACCGTGTGAAGGGGCATTCAAACATCAAATGATCAGCAGTTTCCTCATGCTTGCGACATTAAACACACTGAGAAGGACCGATGATGCCTCTGTGTCTAAGATTTTCAAAGGTGAGAATTCCATTGTGCATAAGTTGCCAGGCAAAAAAATTCACCTTCGGCCAACCCTTGGGGTGCCATATCTTCTTCCAAACATGGACCGGGAAAGAGTGTGGGAGGGGCTCTAGAAGAATCTGGTTAAATCCTGCCTTCACAGTGTAAACCCCAAGGTTCCCAAAGCCCCAGGAAAGTTCATCCTCTTCATCCTGCCCAGTAAAAAACCTAGCTTTCAAAATTTTTTCTAAGATTGGTGCCAGCTCCGGTGGGATTGGAATTGGCCACTCTTCCAACCTCTTGAACTTTTTGAACTTGTACTCCCCAATGTGGCTGGTATTGAAATAACTCTCAATATGAATCCAGACCTTGTCTTCTATGGCTGATTTAATGGGTTGCAATTCTGGAAACACAACAATGATGGGAGGGTGATGATCCTAGGAGTCAATCCAGAAACGGGCCTTCTCCCCTCTCCCCACTTTCCAAAACAATTGATCTTTGATAACTTTAGCTCCCAGCTTGAGAGTCTGCCATACTAAGGATCCATTACCCTCCAAAGGGAAACGTCCTAGATCATTGGGGTGAGCATGGCCTAGGTATTTGCTAGAAAGAATTCTGCTAAAGAGGGATGTTGGCTGGGAAATCCACCTCTAGTACAATTTACTAGCCAAAGCTTGATTATTAAGCTTGGAGCTTCTCAGTCCCAGCCCTCCTTTATCCTTGGGCTGGGTGACCTTATCCCATCCAACCAAGGCCCATTTCTTCTTCCCTTTTGCACCCTCCCATAAAAAGCTTCTGGCCATTTTGTCAAGCTCTTTCCATATAGAATGTGGGGCAGCCAGGATGGAGAATTTATATATTGGCATTGCCTGAATAACTGATTGTAAGTAAGTTAGTCGGCCTCCATAGCTTAACCATTTATGAGACCAATGATTCATTTTCTCTTTGATGCCATCCAAAATATCCTTCCAGATATCAATTTTTAGTTTTTTGAAATGTAGTGGAACCCCCAAGTAAACAACAGGTAGAGAAGTCCTAGTAAATCCCAGGATCTCAGTAACTCTTTCCTGTAACCTTCGATCAAGATTGAAGAAGACCACTTTGGATTTTTTATCATTAATGACTTGATTTGAGTCCCGAAGGTAGATGTTTAAAGTATCTCTAATTCCTCTTGCTTCCCCCGAGGCTGGCCACTCCAACCAATCTCGTGTCATCCACAAACCGTAAGTGGGTCAAAACTTCTGTCCCCACTTTAATACCTGTTATCACACCTAGCTATCATATTCTCAGGAAGAGTCTACCTAATCCTTCTGCTAAGATGAGGAAGAGGTAGGGAGAGCAAGGGTCCCCTTGACAAAGACCCCGAGAGGCTCCAAAAGGAGTCGAGGGGAGCCCATTGATTAGAACAGAGAAAGAAGGTGTGGAGATACAGCTCATGACCCAGTCAATCCGAGTCTTGAGAGAAGCCAAAGGCTGCCATCATCTTTGCCGGAAGCCCCACTCCACCCGGTCATAAGCCTTAGACATATCCAACTTTATGAACATTCCTTTGTTGCCTGAAGTTTGCATTGTATGGATTGCCTCCTGAGCAAGGACCACTTCATCCAAGATCTGTCTTCCTTCAACAAAACCCCCTTTCTCAGAGGAAATTATTTTATGGAGAAAAGGTTTTAGCCGTTCAGCCATAATCTTCATGACTATTTTATAAATAACATTGCATAAGGCAATCGATCTGAAATCAGAGAGATGAACCCCCCCTCCCCTTTTGGAATTAAAGTGATGAAGGTGTGATTGAGAGCCTTAAGAATTCTTTTATTAGTTCTGGACTCCTCTGCGACAGCCAAAACATCTTTCTCCGCAGTATCCCGAGAAGGCCTGAAAGAATTCTATAGGAAAGCCATCTGGACCTGGCGATTTTCCCGTGCTCATCCCAAAGACCACTTTCTTTAGTTCATCACTGTCAATGGGTCTAAGGAGAGTCTGATTCTCTTCGTGAGAGATAATAGAAGGTATGACATTAATAACTTCATTTTGGGCTTCCACATCTTGTTCCCTACTTTCCTTAAAAAGGTTTGAGAAATAATCCATTGAGTGGAAATGCATTCCAGGGAGAGTATCAAAGGAGTGTCCATTCTCATCGTGAAGGACTTCCATGTTATGCATTTGTATCCTTACACAGGCTGAGCGGTGGAAAAATTTTGTATTTCTATCACCTTCTAGTAACCAAGTGATTATTGCTCTCTGTTTCCAATAAATTTCATCTTGATTATCAATGTCCTCAACCGCTTTGCACAGAGCATCATCCTCAGCTTTAAGGTGCTCAGTAATGGTACCTTCCCTGAAGTGTTTTTGCACCTCCTCCCATCTAGCCATCAAGGGGGCCCTTTGGAGTTGGAAGTCCGACTTATTATTTTGTCTCCACTATTTCAATTTACACTTGACAAAATGGAGCTTTTTATGGAATTTGAACATTGCAGTCCCCAAGGGTAGGCGGCCTTCTTCCCACCACTGTGGAATTTTCCTTCGGAGATCCTCCTTTTGCAACCAAAAATTTTCAAATTTGAATGGCTTATGGTGTTGACCTGTCATTGGCCCTCCCTCCAACAAAAGGGGATAGTGGTCTGAGACTAGACCTTCCAAAATCTGGAACTTAAGATTCCATTTAATAAATGCCTCTTCAAAAACCAAAAACCAGTCTAACTTAACCTTCCTACTGTGTGGCTCCTCCTCTTGTTTGTCCAAGTAAAGTAGGTTCCAGGGCCTTTGATATCAACCAGATTAAAGGCCTGGATTTGGGCAATCAAGAACCGGTCCCCAGGATCCAAAACTGGGGCACCACCTTCCTGATCCCTAACAGACAATTTGGCATTAAAATCCCTAGCTATGATCCAGTCAAAAACTTCTCGGGATGACCTCATGTTGTGTACAGCTTGCCATTGGAGCCGCTGGCCATCAAAGCATTGAGCCCCATAGAAGTTTGTAATAAGAACATGTTCAGCTGTGGCATTGTTTCTAAACAGAGAAGTGAGAACACCCCTCCAAGCTATGTGTTCTAAAGTTGTCCATACTTGAGGGTTCCAGAGAGTAACAATCCCCCCCGAGGCACCCTGAGCAGCCACATCCATATAATCGACACCCGCCATATTCTGTTAGCAGTCTTGCACATAAGATCTACAGACATTTTTGTCTCCTGGATGAGCAAAAAGTATGTTTTACATTTTCCTAAAAGTCCTTGAACAACAGATTGATGGGTTCTGCTGTTTAAACCCCTAACATTCTAGGATTGAATAATCATTGAGGACCTTGTGAGCAATAAGACTCAATTGGCCTCATCGATCCTCCATTGATCAGCTTGTCTCCTTGTACTGCTAGTAGATCCTTATTGGATTTTCTGCCTGCTCCTTGGGAATTACTATTTTTAGACCTCTTCTCCACCTGGGTAATCCCTAGAATCGGCCTTTCCCTATTCTTTTCAGAGCTTCCCATATTGACGTCCTTAATAACCGGCTATGCTGGGGAGTGGATTACCAGTGTCCATGAGTTCTCTGGCTGCCTTGTCCCAGAGGGTTCCATTACCTGTTCTAAGACCGGAGTAGAAGAAGGGGAAGCCTGAGAGTGAATGTTAATATCATCAACATTCCCATCCACTCCTTCCATGACTTGGTCCTCTTGATCTACTAGTGATTTAAAGATTTCATACCGATTGGTTGGTTTAAGTTGTGCCTGCTCCTTGGAATTTTTCTTTTTATTTCTCCTTCGCTTCGGTTGTTCAAAACCATCTTTCTGGAGATCAGAATCCTGAGGAATACTAGATGGATCTTGGACAGGGGTAAACTTGCCCTCTCTGGGGTGATTTGGATTTCCAAGCGGTGCCTCCACTTTTGTGCTCAGAATATTTGGGCAGAACCTCGCCAGATGGCCGTGCTTATGGCAGACTCTGCATCTAAAAGGTAGTGCCTCATAATATAACTATTGTATCCAGGAGAGCCTTGTCAACTCAAGTTCCACCTCGACTGGTAGAGGCTGGCTAATGTCCATTTCAACACAGATCCTAGCAAAGACAATTGTTTTTCCCTCTATAGTTTCTCTGGAGACTCCTATAAATCTGCCTAATGAATTACCAATCATTTCTAAAACCTGCTCACCCCAAAACTCCATCGAGAGAGCATACAGTCAGATCCAGACTGGGACTGCCGTGGGTTCGATATGAGGGTCAAAACCCACTCTCCAAGGTTGAACAAATAACCCAGTCGGGCCATGGTTCCTCTTCTCTGATTCAAATGCTCTATTTATATCTTCTAAAGAAGAGAAACTAATAATGAAATATCCATTACTAATAGGCCATAAGGAGTACTCACCTAGTGGCTCCCAATTTTGTCTAACCCAGGTGTGCAGAAAGTTCAGAGTGGGATGGATACCCATGAATTTGCAAATCAGGTCATGATGAGCACGATAGGAGATTGTGTCTTCGACCAGTTTCGGTTCTATAATAATCTTTGGTCTGGAAGTTGATTGCGAAAGGCAACCGTTAACTCGGTGTGTGGAAGCACCCTTGCCAGCGTTCTTGAGTAACATCTGAAAAGCAGTCCTCTGAGCTTCACCAGTGGAGGGCGAGGGGTTTTCTTTCAGCATCTCAGCGTATAAACTCTTTTTTCCAGCAGAAGATACTAGAGGAGACCCCATCGGGCCCTCTCGGAACAGCTTACAAGTCTTCAGAGTAGTGCAGAAACAATCAAACAAAGGCTCTGGGAAGATCTGTCGAGCCAGAGGCCCACGAGCAGTGCCCGACGTCGGTTTAGAAGTTTTCTCGCCAAATCGCTAGAGCGCGAAAACTCCAACATATAGAGAATTGTTAGAGACTCATCTTCTCATCAATTGTTACATTTATACTTTCTACAATTGTGTGTGTTCTCTTGTTGAAGCATATATAGGCTTTAATTTTAGAGGAATAACCAAGGAAAATTTCCTCATCACATCTTAGGTCAAACTTGCCTAAGTCTTGATCTTCTCATCTTATGTAGCACTTACTTCCAAAAACCTTAAAGTGTTTTACAATGGCTGGTCTTACTTTCCACAGCTCATATGGAGTCTTGTGATGGTTTACCCTCATTTGAGCCCTAGTTATTATGTATACTACTATGTTGACTGCTTCTCTCAAAAATCCATCTGAGAGCTTAGACTCATTTAACATAGCTCTAGCCATATTCTCAATAGTCCTATTTTCCTTTCAACTACTCCATTTTGTTGAGGAGTTCTTGTTGTTGAGTATTATCTCTTGATCCCTTGTTGTTCAAAAAACTCTAAAATTAATTTGAGGTAAATTCTCCTCCTCTGTCATATTTCAAACACTTAATTCTCTTGCTGATTTCATTTTCAACCAGTTCCTTAAATGTTTTGGATTTTTCAAAAGCATCTGACTTCTCTTTTAGGAAAGCTACCCAAACCATTATGGAGTAGTCATCTATAAACAATATAAAGTAACTCTCACCTTGAATAATTTGTGTTTTGGTAGGAACACATAGATCAGTATGTATTAGAATAAATGGCTCATATGACATATATCCTTTTGACTTAAATATTGTTCTAGTTTGCTTTCCATGTTGACAAGGTGCACAAATTATGTTTTATGGTTTTTTTATTTTGGATAAATCTCTAAAAGTCTGCTTATTGCTTATGTTGACTATGTTTTCAAAATTCAAGTGACCCAATATTCTATGCCACAACCAAATCTCATATTATTTTGATAGAAATCATTTTTCCCCTTTGATATCACTAAGCATATATATATTGTTTGGGGTTCTTCTTGCATTGGCAATAATTTTTCTAGTTTCTGATTTTCTTATCTCACATCTATCTGGGTGGAAAGTAACCATATGCCCTTGATCACAAAGTTGACTTACACTTAGTAGATTATGTTTTAACCCCTTACCATACAACATATTTTCTATTCTTGTTTTCCCATTATTAAAACTTAGAGTTACTCTTCCACCAATCCTTACTGATCCATTATCACAAAAACTTACCGATCCTCTATTGGTTTCTTTTAGTGAAATGAATTTATCTTTGTCTCCTATCATGTGAATAGAGAAACCGCTATCAAGATACCATTGTTCTTCTTTATCTTGAGCATGAAGGGTTTTTTGAACTAACATTGATCTAGCCTTTACATTTTCCCTTTCATTTTTCCTAGTTGTTGAAATTGTTTTTCTAGACTTAGGAAGTATCATTTTACACCATCTAGCCTTGTGCCCAAAATTATTGCATTTGTAACATATAATATCATCATCCATAAGAAGTGCAAAATAATTGAAATTTCTATTGACATTGTTTCTTGCATGACCAATACAATGTATAGCTCTATGACCATATTTATTACAAGAAAAGCAATAACCATGGAAGAAATTATGTAACTTGTTTGGATGCCTTTGAGATTGTGGTGGAGTGCTTCTCCTTTTGTTATTAAATCTCATCCAAGGTTCTTCTTTGCTTTCTTCCTTTCTGATATCCTTAGCTTACCTATATTTGTTTGAAGTTTCTACTTTTTGAAGACTTTATTTATTTTTTTGTTTCTCATACTCTACATATTGTAGTGCCTTGGTCCTTTCAACTTCATTCCTTAGATAAACAATTTTTGCTTCCAATATTTCACATTTTTTGTCTCTTTTTATTAACAGGTTTGTCATATCCTACTCAATTTTATTTTCTTATTCTACCTTTATCTTGAGTTCTGTGATATTTTATAGAAGTTCCATGCTTACTTCTTCATCCTCTTGAATTTGTTCCTTCAAGCTTGAGTTCTTCTCTCTAGTTATTTCCAACTTTCTAAGAGCAGTAAAGAATTCATTTTTTATATCAAACATGGTCTCTTATTCATTTTCTAAATTTATGTGTGATTCTAATGGATCCTCCTACAAGTTGTTAGTCTTTTCACGAAGATACCTACTCTAATACAAATTGAAGAATATGTGCTTATACTGAGAGGGAGGGGTGAACAGTATAAGATAACTTTTTATTTTTTAATCAAAATGATACCATCAACAATATTAAAGTATTAAACATCACACAAAGCACCACACACATGAGAGACATGATTTAATGTGGTTCAGCCAATGTGGGCTACTCCATGGAGAAAATATTCCTTATAATTTTTTCTCAAATAAATTCTCTTGGGAATCCTTTTCCTACAATGTTTATGGATCTCTGTCCAAAGGAGACACCAATCCCCTAATAAATTTCATGGATCTCTATCCATAGGAGAAATCTTTCTCCTTAGCTCTGACTGATGATATTCTAGAAGAACTGATGTCCCCACTGCTCTGGCTAATGGATCTCTATCCATTGAAGACACATGTCCTCACTACCCTGGCTAATGGATCTTTATCCACTGGAGACTGCCATCCTCTATACTCTATCACCCTCAAATATCTATCTCAAATATATACAAAACATAGTCCTTCGGTCTAGCACTAATATACTCAATATTTGTCTTTGGTCTGGTACAAACTTGTCCTCAAATTTGTACCAAAATCTATCCTCAATCTCTGTCCTAAATTTTTGACCTCTAATCTGTAGTCAATATATGACCTCAAATATGTCCTCAATCTCTATCCTCAAATATGTCCTTAATATCTATCCTCAAACTGTATTATAATCTTCCATAAAAGCTCACACAAATATGTCCACAAGTCTTCTCAAAGACTTACCTCAAATATGCTCAACAAGTCCACACTAGAACTTGTCCAATCTCATAGAAACATAAATATAATTGTTAGAGACTTAATATGCTTCACATTAATCACAATGCTCAATCACTTTCAATCACTCTTTTAGAAACATATAGAGAATTTTTAAAGACTCAATGTGCTTCACATTCATAAACTCTCAATCACTTTCAATCTCTCTTTTATCACAAAAATATATAGAGAATTTTTAGAGACTCAATATATTTCACACTCATCAACACTCAACCTCTTTCTCAAATCAATTTAGAATATAGAATAATTTATTTCATAAAACTTGAACTATCACTTTACACATCCACTTGACTAGGCTCAATCAACTCTACTCAACCAATCACTGAATGAAATAATCCTTGCTCACAAACCCTAGTCCAAGCATATGAAAACTCACTCAAATATTTCCTACAATACTTATCAACCAATATAACATAACAATGATACTCATGTTCTTTTCAAACCCTAGTTCAATTTCTTCACTCACTTACTCACTTCAACAACAATGCTTATAAAACAATGTTTTATCAACAACTCTCAATTCCAGAAAACCTTGAAGCATTAATTAAAACACAATCAACAAGAAAAACCTTAACCAAATCCTTTTCACTCCAACTTAGCATTCACAATATTCAACAATCACTCACTAGTAATAATATGCCTATACCTTTTGTTTGATGTAGAAGTGCCCTTGGAAAACATGTCTAAATCATAATTTCCTTCTTTCCAATTTCAATGGTTAGATGATAAAAATCTCACTCTTAACACTTTCACAAATATTCCTTAGACACAAAAATACTCAAAGTTCAACTATGCCTTATTTCTCCCAACCATCGAATCATACTGAAAATAATAATTCCTTGGATACACCTTATAACTCCAACTTAAAATAATATCCAACACCACAATATTTCAAACAATATTTCTAAAACACCTTAGTACCCTTTCCAAACAACAAATCAAATAACACAAAAAATTTAATTTTGCACAACCCTTATAACTCCCCTTATAATCTTACAAACCAAATAAAATGCAAAAATTAATTTTAAAATGCTTAACAAACCCTTCTAAAAATTTTGGCACTCAATTTCAATGCATACCTCTTACTTTCCCCAAAAGGGGTTTCGGTGTGATTCAATCCATCGTCTCCCCAAGCCTAAGTGCCTTAGCGCTTGGGAGTCCATCGCATGGACTAGTGATGCCCACATGAAGGAAGAAACACTTCCTTCACCTTATGCCTTAGTACGTTGTTGACTTCCCATAAAAATCACAACGTTTTCCACTTAGATGCAACATGATTCGCAATGTTCAAATTTAATTAAAATTGAAGGTATGGTAATTTGCTAAGGTGGGATGCTCCCCCATTTTATACAGGTTTGGAAATTTTCTCCCACATCGGTGCTTGGAATTCAAATTATAATTTGATAATTATCCTTAGAGTTAGTTAAAAAATTAATATAAATTAATCTTTATAACTAATATCAAAATTAATTTAAATAACTTTAAGTAAATTAAATTATAAATTAATTTATAATAAAATTATATTAATTAATTTATAATTAATTTAAAACTTCCCTTTATAATATTATAAAAAATATTATAATATTATTCTCTTGGGCTTCTTCTTTGCACTTTGAACCATATCTAACTTCTTGGAACAGGGTCTTGATTAACTGAAACCAGACTATCCTTTTGCACTTATTGGAGAACCTGAAACTGATGCTGCCCACTGAAACTGCCATTGAATGGTGTTGAAAGCTTGATATCAATGACCACTCACTCTTGAAATCAATGACAACTTATCTACTCAAAATTTCCAACAAGTCCTACATCTTTGTATATGTAGAGCCACATCTAGGGTGTGTAGGTGACCTATCACATCTAGATGTAAGTTGCAGAATTGATGGAAATCGATTCAAGGTCTTGATATCTCAATCTCAAAACTTTGGTTAGGATTTATATCATGATTTTAGCAAAGTGCTTTTATGGATTTTTGGTTCATTGTCCCTTATTTATAAAAGTGAATGAGGTTTTATAACCTTTTGGAAGGTTAGGATGTGGTGAGCTAGCATTGCCAAATTACAATCTAGAGTTAGAGTTCGACTAATGGATAAAATTTAGAATATATATAGCAAATGACTAGAATTTGGTGTCTACAAATACCCATTTTTATATCGTGTTGTGTAGAATACAATGTGGTACAAAAACAAGAGACACCTGGTTTTATTGGATGGAGAAATGGCCTCTTTCCTCAACGCGTAAGAAGAATGATTTTTGAAATTTTGATTTTAGCTTACCTCCTCAATTGAAAATGGGTAAATAATGAATCCCACAAGTCAATTGACCAAATGTGAATGACAAAAAGTAGTGGATGTGATGGATGAAAATGTTGAAAATCAAGATCAAGTTGGTTGCCCCAAGTTTGGGGTATATCTGTGCTATCAAAATTTTGCCTTTGGTAGCATTAGGTGCAATTATATGTGATAGATAGACTAGCCATTGCAAGTGCAGTTGACCCATTTTTTACTAAAGTGATGCCTACCAATTTGAGTATTTTGAAATTTTTTTGCTTTACAACCCTACGGAGAGGGATTGATGAAAACCTTGGGCAATTTTTCTTGAACGTAGTTGTATTCCATATTTGAGAGACCAAACTAATTTGATTTCAAACATAATTGTTTGGGGTGATGTATTGGATGCTTTGATGAACTTATTTGATGATTTTGTGAAATTTTGAATTATTATTGGATGTTTTGAAGTGTTTTGGGGCATTTTACAACTTTTGGTCGCATTCAAAAATTAAGTGCTCAGATATCTCACTCATCTGGACTCGGATTGAGAAGAAATTTTGAGGGTAGATGCCTGAAAAACCCTAGAACATCTACACCAATTTTCATATCATTTGGAGCAACACAGATCATAGTGCATCCCTATGTGTTAATGACATATTTGGCAAGTGACTATGCGAGGGTTTCATATGGGTTGAGTGCAAGTAGCTTCAGAGGTTGGTTTTTAGGGCCTTCGGGCCCTAGCGGCCAATATTTGTGTGGTTTATTCTCAATATTTTAGCAAGAAATGTCGCAGGAGATACAATATGGGTTAGAAATTTTTCTTTCAACAGATCATACTGTGAACTTGAGTGACAATGGCTTCCAATTTACTGCACAAAATAAAAGTGAAAACCATACCTTTCCACGTTGTCTAGGGAAAGGATTAAAGAGATCACAAAACAAGTTTCAAGCAGTTGATCAAAAAATGGCTCATATCTCAAGTGAATCTAGTGCTAAGGTGCACCCACAAAATAATTCTACTTTGAAAACCCCTATCAAGGGTAAGAATTTTGAAGACTCGGTCCCAAAAATAAATTTTAGGGATGCCCTTCGTGGTGGACAACCTCAGCCCAATGCTAATATCAATATTAGGGCTTCCCATAAACCTCTAAGAATGCCTAAGATTGATCCCAAGAAAATGAAGTCAGGATGTCTTAAAGCATTTGATGGAACTCCTATTGTTAAGCTTGATATGGATAACATTCAGACTGGCATTGAAGATTTAGAAAAAAGAGGACTAATTTGTCGGTTCATGGGTTTTCATCCAAGTATATCTGCTTTCAAAGTCTGGGTTGCAAAAATCTGGAAAAATAAAGGTGAGTTACAAATCTCTATTTATCCAAATGGTTATTTTCTTGTTTTATTTGCTAATAATGAAGATAGAGAGAAAAATTTTCAAGGGGGGCCTTGGTTTTTTGGAAGGGCAAGGATTTTCATGAAGCCCTGGCATACTAAATTTAAAGCAGAAGAAGAGATGCCTTCTATTGCTCCCGTGTGGGTTAGACTCTTTGGCATTCCTATTGAATTTTGGAATCCTTCTATTTTTTCTTCAATTGGAAACTCTTTAGGAACTTTTATGATGACTGCTGATTGTACTCAAAATTTTGAACATATTATTTATGCTCGGATTTGTGTTTTAATGGATTTTGACAAACCCCTACCTAAAAATATCACATTACAATTTGGGGAAGACACTTGGGAGCAAGTAGTGGACTATGAGAACATTCCTTTTCGTTGTGGAATTTGCCATGAATATGGTCATTTGGCCAGTGCTTGCCTAAATAAAATTCCTGATCAAAAGAAAGAAGATATAAACTTAGTAGGTTTCCAAATACCTAAGAAGAAGAACACTAAAAAAAAACCAGTTATGAAGGATCAATCAAATTCATCTGCTAATATGTTTGAAATCCTTTCCACAAATGATGTCCCAAGTGAGGAAGAGGAAATAATGGAAACTGAAATATTAGAAACACAATTTAAATATGAAGGGAAGAACTCAGAGACAAACCAACAAATCAAAGGTTTTCAAGAGAAAAAAAAAGGAGAAAATTTACACAAGAAAAACAATATTTCAAATGTCAAAACTTCAAATAATGCAGGTTCCAATATAGACTCTATTGAACCATCTAGTAAAATTTTGGCTGTGTGCAAGCATTCTTCAAGGTTAGAAGCCATCTCAGATTCAAATGGAATAAGTCAAGAAATAGGGAAAAAAAATTGAAGATGGATTCTAATAAAAAAGTAGGTCGTAAGACCAATCAATATCATATGGTAAAATAAGGTGAAAAGCTTGTAGAGGAAGGTAAGATTAATGCCCTTCCCAACTTTTTTAGCCCTGGTATTAATGAAGATCATCACTTGGAATATTAGAGGACTCAAAGGGAGTCTTTCAAAACAAAATGAAATTAGAAGAATGATTCAGGTAAATCATTCACATCTTGTTTTCTTTCAAGAAACTAAGATGTCAATGGAGGATATGGACTTAATTGCCAGTAAAATTTTGCCAGCTGGAAAAGTGGTTTCCCTTAGTTCCCAAGGGACTTCGGGTGGCATTGCTTGTCTTTGGGATCCAAAAGAGGTAGTTATTCACCATATGGTTGGCAGTTGAGTTTCTCTCCTTTTTGTTTTCAATTAATGTGGCTTAGAGACATTTCCTTTAGACTTCGTGTGCAACAATGGTGGAAGGAAGGTAAACCTAGGCATGGGACTAAGATGTTCTGTTTTGTCAAAATACTGCAATACATTAAATCCAAAATCAATACTTGGAACTAGAAAGAGTTTGGGGATGTTCATAAAAAAAAATGAAGTTATTGCTCATATTAAAAATTTGAATAAGAAAATCCGTTTAGATGGCCTCACAGAGAAGAGAAGTGCAGATGAAATTAAGCTCACAACTCAGTTAGAGGAATGGGAAAAAAGAGAAGAAATCTTATGGAAGCAAAAATCTAGAATTCAATGGTTCAAAGAAGGAGATCGAAACACAAATTTTTTCCACAAATCTCTTCTAGCTCAAATATCTCACAACTTTATTTCTTCCTTAAAATCAGATTCTGGAGATGTTGTTTATACTTGGGATGGCATGAACTCTATTGTTGTTGATTACTTTTCCAATATTTTTGCTGCTACTCCCCTTGACTCAACTTCACAATATAATGTTCTTCAAGCAATCCCTTCTCTTATCACTTTTGAGGAGAAATCTATTTTGACTGCTCCTGTTACTATCAATGAGCTTCAACAAGTAGTTTTTAAAATGCAAAAGGGAAAACCCCAGGTCCTGATGGTTTTCCTATTGAGTTCTACCAAGAGTTCTGGGATATCCTTCATGTTGATTTATTAGAGGTGGTGGAAGAAGCCAGGAAAGCCAAAGAAATTTTGAAGGTTATCAATAAAACTTATATTACTCTTATTCCAAAAGATCAAGAGGTTGATCATATCTCAGCTTTTAGACCTATTGCTTTATGTAATGTTCTTCTCAAAATCATTACTAAAATCATGGTAGAAAGGTTGAAGACTATTTTGCATAATATTATTTCCCCAGAGCAAGGGGGTTATGTGGAAGGACGTCTAATATTAGATGAGATAGTTTGGTTAGACTTATCCAAAGCTTATGACAAAGTGGATTGGCACTTCCTTATCAAAGTTTTGAGGAAATTTGGTTTCTCTAAGGATTGGATGGATTGGATTATGGGATGTATCTCTTCAGTTTCCTACTTAGTTCTTATAAATGGTAGGCCTTCTCAGTATTTCACAACTTCCATAGGTATTAGGCAAGGTGACCCGCTATCCCCTTATTTATTCATCATTCTTGCTGAATGCTTGGGTAGGACTATAACCAAAAAGAGGGAAAACAAAACCCTTGAGGGAGTTACCATTGCTCATGGAGCTAGACCTATCCATCATCTTCAATTTGTGGATGACTCTACTATTTTAGGTAAAGCTACAGTTAAGGAAGCTTCTAATATTAAGCAAATCATTAGCTGTTTTTCTAAGGCTACTAGGCAGTTGATCAATGAACACAAATCTAAAGTTATTTTCTTTCACTGCTTTGCTAGACAGGAATACATGGTCTTGGATAAGATAAAATATAAGAAGACCTCTCTTCCAATCACTTATTTAGGTATTCCCATAAATATTCAAAGGCAGAAAAATAAAGATTGGAATTGGTTATTAGACAAAGTCAAGAAGAAAATTGGAAAGTGGACCAACAAGTGGCTTTATTATAGGGGTAGAATAACCTTGGTAAAATAAGTCCTTCAAGCTATTCCTATTTATGTTTCTTCCATTTTGAATATTCCAAAGGCTGTTCTTCGAGAATTGGATCAAATCAGTCATCATTTCCTTTGGAGTTGTACTAAGGAGAAAAGAAAATGGACCTTGGTGAAATGGGATACTTTATGTCTTCCTAAGAGTGAAGGGGGGTTAGGTTTACGGTCTTTAATTAATAACAAAAAAGCTTTAGCTACTAAATTATATTGGAGGATGTTGCATAACCCCAATGCTCTTTGGGCCAATAATATTCGTGCTAAATATGCTGAGAACAAAAATCCTAAAGACCTTGGTCGCTATCAACTTCCTTCTAAAGGTTCTCCCATTTTAGCAGTTCTTAAGACTGGTGAGGATTTGATTAAGTAAAAATTATTTTGGATCATTCATAATGGTCAACATGCAAATTTTTGGACAGATTCTTGGGATGGTCACAAGCCTTTCATAACTCAGTTTCCTGATTGGAGGCCTTGGATGGAGGAGCTTCACCAAGCTAATTGGATAAAGGTGGCTAATTACTGTCGGTACCATACTGGTAATTCAAAGGTTGGTAGATATTGGATACCTATTGAGAACTAGTCTATTCAAATCCCAAAAAGGCAAAGATAAGATATCCAAGGCATCCTTCATATGAGATCCCTCTCTTGGTCCCATGAAAAATATTGTTTTGGATGGAACAACACTACTAAGGGTGAGTATTCAGTTGCTCAAGGTTATTTGACCTTATGCCATAATAATCCCAACCATTCTTGTGAAATATTTTCTCAATTATGGGCTCAAAATATCTGGCCTAAGGTGAGGTTCTTTAATTGGATTTTATTGCATCGTAGGGTGCTTACTGGTGAGCAACTTATGAAGCATGGTTTTCATGGCCCTTTTAGATGTGAAATGTGTGAAGAGAATGTAGAAAATATCAACCATATTTTTATTGAGTGTACTTTAGCCTATGAGCTATGGAGGAGAATGACCACTTTACTTGGCTTACAGTGGTCCAATTTTTTTACTTTTGAACAACTTTGGAGGGATTGGCCTAATCAAGAGGGTGTTGATCATTTTATTAGGCAGTTAGTTTGGATGGGTTCTACCATCCTTCTTTGGAATATTTGGAATGAAAGGAACAACCGAATTTTTAATCAAGATAGGAAGGATATTCACTATATTTGGCAAAATACCATAGCCAACTTAGTTGAATCAGTCCATCGTATCCTTAATCACCCCGAAAACTCCCACCAAATATGGGATCAAGTGATGCAAATATTGAAGATTAAACCTTCTAAGGGCAACCATCTTAAAGGGAATGTGAGTATTAGAAAATTGGATAAGAATAGAAATTGGCAACCTCCTCCTAAGGATTTTGGAAAAGTCAATACTGATGGAGCCTCTAGAGGGAACCATGGAAAAGCCAATGTGGGAGGAATTGGTAGACTTTCAGATGGCTCCATAGTTTTTACTTTTGCTGAGAATTTGGGTATTCTTTCCAATAACCTTGCTGAGGGGTATGGTATCCTCGGAGGTCTTCAGGAGGCTACTAAGGTTGGATGGAAAAAGGTGTTAGTTGAGTCTGACTCTCAACTTATGATTAATATCTTGAAGAATCCTTCTAATAATCATAACGTGGATTGGAGAATAAAAAGAATTATTGAGAAGATTCAGTTAATCCAGATGGGATTTTTAAAAGTTGATTACAATCATGTGGCCAGAGATCAAAACAAAAGTGTTGATGCTTTAGCTAATTGGGCTTTGGACAAAGGTGATCGTACTTGTTATGGCCACCCTCCTATATGATGGGCTTCTCAAATTAGGGAAGATCTTCTTTCTATCATTTCTTTGGATGGCTCTAGTTCTGAAGGTACCTAGTTTCTTCTTGTTTTTTTTTGCTTCTCTTTGGTTCATTCAGTTTTTTTTAGTTCCCTAGCTCATTGTATTCTTTATTTTGTTTCCTCTGTTGATTCTTGCCTTAATAGTCTTATGGTCTAGATAGGTCTTTGTTTTGTTCTTTTTTTTATTTCTTTTTCCCTTTTTGTTTTTTTTTGTTTAGTTTTTTAAGGTGGGTGGGTTTTTTTATTTTGTTTTGTTTTTGTGTTCTTTGTGTTGTTTTTTGTTGTTCTTGTGTTTTTGTTGTTTTGTTTTTTTTTTAATGTTTTTTGTTATTGTTCTTGTGTTTTTTTTCGTTCTTGTTCTTGGGTTTCTCTTTGTTTGTGTTATTTTGTGTTTTTATGGGTGAGTGTTTTCTATATTTTTTGTTTTTTTTATTGTCTGTTGTTGGTTGTTTTTTATTTTTATTTTTGTTTTATTTTTTAATTTTTAAGGTTTTGATTGTGTTTTTTTTTCTTGTTTTTTTTTGGGGTTATGTCTTTGTAGTGTTCTATTGTTTTTGTCCTGTCTGTGTTTTGTTATGCGTTTCTTGTGTTTTTCTATGTAGTTTGTGTTGTGGTTTATTTTATCTTATTGTGCGTGTTTGGTTGTGCTTTTGTTTTTGACACACTCAAGGAGCATGTTTTTTATTTTATTTTATTATTTTTGTTGTTATTTGCTTATTTTTAATTGGGTTTTTGTGTTTGTTTGCTCCTTGAGTGTGTCAAATGTGGTAGGCCAGGTCCGAGTCCTGGGTGTTTTTAGCGGAATGGATACCCCTACCTCCTTGGGTCTTACCCGAAAGTGGCATCCCTTTTGGGATGTTTTCCACAAATAAAAAAAAAATTAAGTGCTCAAACCAATACAATTTACCATAGAATGAAATGGAATGATGTGATTAATGCTTAGATGATCTTATTTGATGATTTTGTGCAGTTTTGGATCATTTTTGGATGTTCTAAATGTTTTTAGGACATTTTGAGACTTTTGGTTGCATTAAAAAAATAAGTACCCAAATTAATCCAATTTTCCATAGAATGAAATGGAATGATGTGATTAATGCTTAGATGATCTTATTTTATGATTTTGTGGAGTTTTGGATCATTTTGGTATGTTTTGAATTCTTTTATGGTATTTTGTGACTTTTGGTCGTATTAAAAAATTAAGTGCCCAATTCAATCCAATTTTCCACAAAATGATATGGAATGATGTGATTAATACTTAGATGATCGTATTTGATGATTTTGTGGAGTTTTGAAATTTTTTGGAACCTTTTGAAGTCTTCTGTAACATTTTGAGAACAAACACAAGGGTGTGTCTAGATATCTTCCTAGATGTACGATTGTATTTGGTTATCTTCCCAGACATAGGGGTGTGTCTTGTCATTTGCAAACACAAAGGTGCATCTACACGTAATCTCCAGATATAGGGCAATGTAAAAATGTATAAGTGCATCTATGAGTGTGATTTAAGCTATAAAAGGGCTACAAGGGTCATTTAGATTTCATTCTTGCACTTGAGAGCTTGTGAGTCAACATTTGAGAGAAGAAGAGTGAATGAGATTGGTTATGGCGATGGAGGGATCTAGCATGGTGGTTGGGGCTTCCGAGTGGGTGGTGAAGGTAAGTTCTTCTAGAATTCTCATTTATTTTTGTAATTGTTTTTGTTAGTTTTATTTTTTTTGTTTGTCCTTTATTTTTTTAATGATGAAAAGGGGAGGGCAAAAAGTTTTTTTTTTTAAATGTATGGAATGTGATTTTTTTTAATGTATGATATATTTATGTGAATTTTTTTTTTTTTGTGCTACAGTTGGAAATTTTGGAGGCTTGAATTCAATTTTTGCCTATCCTACCAAGGGTGAAAAATGCATTGTGATCGATCGACTAGGAGTGGTTGGAGAAGGTGGGATTGGATGGGTGTGCATAGGTCAAGGTGGTGAATGTGTATGAGAGGTACTTCTATATCTTAGCAGAGAAGTGGTATCTAGATAGGGGGACCTTCAAATATCGATAAGGGAGATGATAGTGATGCTAGAAGACATATATCACATCTTTTATGTACTTGTAAAGGGATTGCACATCTAGGTTGGACAAGATAAGGAGTATGAGCTCAATCACTTTTATGGTGATGCCTTGGAGGGGGTGGATATTAGTGGTGGTAATATCCGATATTTGGAGATGTACCCAAGGAAGGAGTTAAAGGAATTACCAACCTATGTGATGTTCATTTTTTCCAATATGCTATTGTGAAATAGCATAGGATGCAGGTTCCCTTGAAGCCTGATTAGGTTTGTGTATGATATGATTGGTGAGCCTTGGGTGTATAATTGGATACTTACCTTACTAGCTCAGGTATACATAGATTTGTATGAGGTGAAGAGGTATGGGTGGAAGGGATTGAAGTGCAATATTCTTCTTTAGATCTAGGACTAGGAGTAATTCATTATAGCTCATCCTATGGGGTTACCTTATGAGTGGGATATGGCACAACCTTAACCCTCAGGTGGTGAGCAATTGAGGAGACACGATCTAGCGATCCCAGTTATAGCAATAAGGAGTACAAGGACTTATGTATGATATTGATACATAAGCAGGTGTATGTCTAGCCATGGTGGGAGACCATATAGGGTATGAATGGGGAGCAACTATGGTGGACTGGATGGGCTAGATGGGTTGTTGAGGACTATAATAATGAGTTAGAGTTGATCCAGTTCTCATGTGTTCTATGATATTTTGGGATTCAATGGGGGGTTCTTGATGCTCGAGTGATATATAAGCATCATGGTGATGAGTTGGGATTACTTTATGCTAATGATTGAGTGATGAAGTTAGATTATGATGCTAACATGGCTATCCCAAATGCGAAGGACATTAGGAATACATTTGACTATGATGTCTGGTTTGTCTCTCAAACTCCAAGGGTACCAATTTAGGGGTGGATGAGGTTAGTGGTGATGATGGGAAAACTATGATCAAGATAGAGGAGAATCCTTGATGATAGAGATATCATCAAGCCAACGATATGAGGAGTTAGTCGAGGGCTAAGGTGGATCAACCTCTAAATATTAGAGATGATATGAGATGGATTCTAGAGAGACCTCTAGCACATAGAGAGGAGGAGTAGGTTGTGCTCTATGCTGAGAGAGATAGCTTTGTTGAGGAGAAATATTAGCTCCTATAGGTTGTGGTAGAGTGGGGTGCATAAGATGTCGAGTTGGCAAGGTTGTAGGGACAAATGGATTATTGGCATGCTGAGATTAGAATTATAAAGGGATGTTGAGGGACTATGGAGTACCCCAGGTGGATGTGATGATGTAGCTATGATAGCTACCCTTAACTTGACATAGAAAATAAGGATGGGTAGATGAGACTAGATTTATCTCTCCTTTGTGTAGAGGAGGATTGTACGTTGTCATAGAAGGTATACATTTGATTGTTTGAGGATCGACTTGTACAGGGAGGTATATCACTTTCTATGCAACCCTCTTATTTGACATATAACTATAGAAAGTTAAGCAAGTCCAAACACAACAATTCTTGTTCTAGAGCTTCACGGTGTCCTGATCCATCATTTTCACAGGGTTTTAGCCATGGGCCTCATTTTGTACCTCCTAAGGATCGTGGTGGTGCTAGCTAGTAGTGATTATTACTTATTTTTGTAGTTTTTATTTTTTTTGTATATGAGCCTCATTGATCTATTGTATACAACCTTTGGGTATCCTTTATTTTCTCTTGTGTATCATTTTGTGTTGTATTTTTATGTTCCTTTTATTGTGGATTTATATGTATATGGTGGTATGAATGCATTATGAATGATGTGCTACTTTATTTTGATGATGGATGTAAATGAAATGATGATATCATGCTCTAATGATCATTCATAGAAGGTTTAGATCCTTGCTTGACCAACTTTATCTTTGTTGCTTAATTAGGGACACCAACATCTAATGGTGAAATATGAAGTGTATTATAAAAATCATGTAATTATGTGATGATGATATGGAATGTAAGATTACCTATGACTTGGTTTGCCTTAAGGATAAAGAATCTAGAGTTTTTTGTAGAGACTCAAACATCCTAGTGACTTCAAACAAACTCATCTATTAATTTGGAAAATCCATAAGGTACCAAGGTTGTCTTAGTAGAGTTAAATTTCTCAAAGATCAATTGTGTGTGCAATGGATATTCATTTACTAACCATGAGTATGGTAATGAATCAATCTAATTAATAACCACTATGTGTACAAATGAATTAATTTACTCATCTTGAGTAAGGTGAGATTAAACTAGACATGGAGAGAACTAAAAATCTATCTTGTCCTTATTGTTGGGGTCTAAATTGACATCAAGGGAACCTTGAACTATGACTATGAATCTATGACTTATGGGAGGTGCATACCCGCTAATCACAGCTCAAACCTCGACATTGGATGGATTAGAGATTAACTTCAATCCAACCTCCAGAGTAGGCTAGTATACCTTGTCAACTATTTCAGGTGTTGACTCAATTAAGCTCAACTAAAAGTATAATTTTAGGGATAGAAATGAGATAAGGGTTAGAAAATAGTTGAGAAAATAATGGTCAGATAGATCTAATAGCATTGACAAATAGCAAGAATCCACTGATCAATCACATTTCTAGTATGCCACACTTGAGACTAACAACAATCAAAACTTATTATCTTCACCATTAAAATAATGAAATGCTTAGAAAACTATTTCAAACATCTAAAATGCTAATAATCCAAATAGAAAAATTAGATCAACACTTAGACTAATAGAAATAGAAGTCTTTTGTAGCATTTGTTTAGGCATGAACCATTCCAAGTTGCTCCAAATTAGCAATCCAATATCAGCAGAATTGACTAATCATGATAGCAATAGTAGAAATGCATTCATAGAATAAACTCATAATTGATGAAGATAAAATCTAGAGGTAAACATCCAAGTAATGCTCCTTCTATTGATTTCACAACAATTATAGTAATATATCAGGCAAACACTCCAGATCTGACCCTTAAACATGAGGGTTCGACCTCTTTATATAGATTTTTACAATGATAGTAAAATATTGGAAATATTACAAGGATATTCTTGCCAGATCAGTAGGATGTTGAGGTGGCAGCCTCTCATGGATATTCAAGAAAGAGAATCGAGTTGTACTCCATGAATGCTACACTTCTAAGCTCTGCAAGTTGTTCAGCTCTCAACTGAATTCCATAGTTGGAATGGTTACAAGTCAATCTAGATCATCCTTTGTTCTTGAGAAGATTTTTTTGCCATTGATCTATAACTAAAAATGTAGGTGAGTCTTGATTCTAATAATGTTTGATCTTCTTAGGTATCTTTTACTACATTCATTAGGTTCTTCTGCTTGCTTTCATCTTTAGAATCCACTACTTTACTTTCCCCTGGATCAGGTTTGATTGTGTTGACCATGAAATATGAGTTATGGAGTGCCTTGCATCCTCTCACAAAATTTGCAACTTCAAATTCCATTGAGCTAGGTTTGACTAGATTGACCATGAAATAAGCTTCTTGTGGCTATTGATGGCTTTATGTAAAATTTGCTACTTTGGTTTCCACTAGATCATATTTGACCAATTTGACTATGGAATTACTATTTTGCATTGACCTTGGGTAGATTTTAACACTACCTTACCTCCTAGCTTTTAGAATCCACAACTCCAAATTTTGCTTTGCACTGTTTGACTATGCTGACTACAGATTTTGGCCTCCAGAAGATTTTAACCTTTCCAACACTTAGTCACCCTTTTGCCAAAACTGACATGCTTATGATCTTCCACTATGGAAATTTACCTTGTGTTGGTGTCACTCCTCTAAATTCCGCAACTTCGAATTCCACTTAGCACTATTTGACTACACTAACTACGGATTTTGTACCTTAGTGGAGTTTAACATTGCTTTTGCACTTTTTTTGAACACTTAGCCAATTTTAAAATTTTGCTAAGTATGTAGCCTTTTGGGTCTACATTTTGGTGCCTCCTAGGGAGCATTGCTAGCAAGGCTTACGAACTCAAATCCTTATCCTTTGGGAACTAGAGTAAAAAAATAAATGTGTGAGCTTAGCACCACCTCCATGTACCTCCACAATCTATTGTCTTCACTTTTACTGACTGATCTTCTTACGGGAAAGTGAAATCTGCTCCTATTGGTTACAGACTATGCTTCCAAGAATAACTTCCTTATAAACCTCACTCTCTAAGCAATTTTAGGAAGACTCAAAGAGTAAAGGTTCATATGTAGGACATGCTTAGAAGAAGTTGTTATTATACTCAAAATGTATGGGAGCATGCTCCTTTATACACTTGGTCACCCCTAGTTTCATATATTTTTCATGCCCAAATAGGCTCATGCCTTTTCTGCCTTCTAACACTATTAGGCTCAAAAATGCTCTTACAAAACTACCTTTATGGCTTATTCTACTAATCATTATTATTCAAAAACTTATGAACTATGTTACAAAAAAATTATTGGCACTCCTACCTTTATTGATGGTCTTGACCTTGGGCAGTATCTTCTGTCGCCTCTTCATCTGAGATATTTATGGTTGTATTTTCTTCTTCAACCTCTCCCTCCTGTTCCTCTTCATGTGTATCTTCCTATTCCTCATCTTCATTTCCCTCTCCCTCTTGGTCTTCTGCCTACTCACCTTCTTGTTCCTCTTCCTCTTCTTTTCTTCCATGTATGTTGCTATCCTTCCTTATCTTTAGACTCCTTTGGTTTTGGCTCTCCTTTTAGGATATGATTAGCTAGGTTCAAGATATCCATGGCCTTGTTCCAGGATGCTAGTGTGGGATTTTGAATTTCCAAAAGTTGTCGATGGACATAATGTAGTTCCATCATCGTATCATAGGAGAAGGAAGTTCCCCATTCTACCAAATTGATCATCAGATATTTCAATCTGGTTGAGCTCTTTATCAACTGAGTGACCTTCTCTTGGTCGATTGGCTCCTACCATGCATCTATTTTTTATTCATCTTCAATCAATGCTTGTATGCTCTTCTAGAAATATTCCTTTGATATCATTAGGTTATTCTCCTCCCAAAATCCATTGAAACCACACTGCACCATCTCTTCATTGATATCAACGATCTTCTAAAACTTATCATCCAATTTGTCAATTAATGGCCACCCCTTCTAAAGCAAACTATTCCTTTTTAGGATGATTCTAGCTATAATTCTTGAGGTGTTCCAATATTTATTGGGAATAGGCTTACCTAGATGGTTACACTTAGCCTCAAACAAATTGAGGAGCTCATTGGCCTTAGGAGAAATTGGTTGTATTTGTTTGGTGATGGCTTCTATGTCTTCCTTTGTTGTTTGCAACACCTCACTAGCTTCGTCCATGAAGTCAAATATGTGCTGGATTTCAGAGCACCTCTCCAAGATTTTGGATAGGATTTCTCTTCTAACTTGCTTCACCTTGGTCTTGGAGAATCTAGCCACCTTTGTTCTCTCAACCTGGAGTTGTTGTTGTAAAGCTTGTATTTGCTCTGCATATTCTTTATTCTGCTCTTGCAGCTGCTAAACCTATTCCTTGAAATTGACCATCTTTTCAAACTTATTTTGCCATTTCTTAGCATCATTTTCCAAAGCTTGCATTTCTTTCTTTTGGTCCTTGATGGTAGCTTGAAGCCTAGAAACCTTTTCCTCCAATTTGGTAGACTGCTCCCTATAGATGTCGGTTTTGATGAACATGGTTTCTATCCCAACTTTGGCTATGATCATCACATCTTCTGTGGCTAGTTGCTCTATATCCTCAGTATTTTCAACTATCTGATAGTCTTCCACTATCATATCTTCCTCTGGTTTATCAACCAAGGGAATCATCTTATACTTTGTCCTCTATCGAGACATAGGGTCGACTATTGTTGTCCTTCTCACCTTAGCTACTCCTTTGGAAGATTGGGCCAGCTTCATACTCCAAAAATTTTGTGCTCTTAGTGAGGTGCTCTTGATCTTCTATAGAGATGCTACTATGGGGTGATCCATAGGAGTGGATGGGGTGACATTTGTAGGGAAGAGAGGGACTACCATAGTGGAAATGGGAGTGGAGGTAATAAGAGTGGAATCTGTATCCACAACGGAAATAGCAACTAAAATGGAACTAGTTGCCATGGTTGATGGAGGAGTTAATGGCAGTGATATTGCCATTGTTAATGGAGGTAATGATGATGGGGGAGTTGGATTTATGGAAGTTGGAGGTGGAGATGGTAGTGGAGTGTACGATAAAGGAGGGGGAGATGAAGCTTTGGGATTCTTGGTAGTATGGAGTGGAGAGTGGACTGAATGAAGAGGTGAATGTGGATGAGGTGGAGATGGTTGTGGGGAATCTAGTTCTGATGAGGATAGTTGTACTATATTTTTATCTTGAGAAGGGGAATGAGATTTCTTTGGGGAATAAGTAGGAGAAGAAGGAGGAAAGGGATCAAAAATCATACCTGAGCCTACTGTAGTAGACTGTCTGAGAATCTCCTCAATGCTCTTTAGCTTATCTTCTTGAATATCCTACCCACCAGATGTAGTGGGAGATTGTGTCACCTCCTCTGCTTCATCCAACTTCTATTTCTTCAGAGCTTCTAGTGTCAATTTCCAATACTGCACCCTCTACCTTCCTCTTGAATGAAATAGTTGGTTGTGATCTTTGTTGAGGAAGTGCTTCTGTAGGTTCTGTAATTGGAGCTGATTTACCTTTCTTCTTGGAGGGGGCTATAATAGTGAGGTCTAACACTTTTCCCTTTTTCTTCTGACCTTATTTTATAGGGTATTTAGCCTCTATATCTCTACATTCGGATCTTCTCCTCCTTGGAGTATCTTCTACTACCCCTTCTTCTTTCAAATTTCCCTCCTCTTGTTGTAATGGAGTAGTAGATGGTGGAGTGGACTCTTGTTGTTTCTTGGCTATTCTGGCTCTTTTTCCTTTTGTTTTGCCTTTTTTGGCCTCACTTGTTTCCGCTTTCCCTAGAACTAATGCTAGGATTTTCTTTTTTTGGGCCTTCCAAGTTGCAACATGTTCATCGTATCTCCTCTCAAACTCTTCATCAATTTTGGGAGTGGGATACTTGCTTTTCATTGCATTTATCTCAACTCTCATCTTCCACCATTCAAGGATTTTGGTTGGAGACCACTTGTGGGTTTCTTCCATTTCTTTTGCTTTTACATCGTTGAGCTGATGAGAGACCTTGGTTGGATCATAGTCATTTGCATGCACATAGAAATATCTCCATGGTGGAAGTGGTTCCATTTTACTTACATTCCATTGGATAGGGGACTACTCTCTATTATTTATGTGCTTCTCCATGTGTGTGCATTTAGATTTCACTAATTTAGTTATTTTCTCTCCATGTAGCTCCTTAATCCTTTCCACGAACAAGTCATCTGGATCATATCCCCATCTCTACGGAAGGTGGCTAAGACCTAATTTCTCCATAGTTGCCATGATTTGCTCACATTGCCACTTCTTCCATATAGTGATATCGCCTTCATTGAAACCATACTCCATGGTTGCTCTTCTTTTATTTTTGGAACCAAACTTGTAGTTTATGTAGTCTACCTACCTGCAATATTCTAGTGCAAATAAGCGGTGGGTGACATAATGAGGCAACAAGAAAGGTTTCTCTATGAAACCATATAATCTTATGATCGTGCCCTCTATTAGGATATACCAGTCTCCTTCTTCTGCCCCTTTTACTCTAATTTTATTTTCAATATTTGAGGCTAGTCTGGGATAGTCACCATACATAACTCATAGAGCTGGTCCAAGGAATTCAAAATTGAAAGTGTAAAATGATTATGTTCTACTCAGAACCCTTGTCCAGTAATATACTGGTAGTACATGTCCATCTGCATCTTTATCGACCATTGATATCCATGGATATTCATTCCTAGTAGCACTAAAGAACATCCAAATCAAGTTGGAACAATGTCTGAATATTGGGTTTTCTTCTTCGTCCTTCATATCTACTAGCTTCTCGTGCATTTTCTTGGCAAGAAATGTGGGCCAATTGAAGTAAATTGGGGTATTGTTGTTATCACCTAGCTACGGGGTATACATCCTGGTATTGGAGATGCAATATGCTATGGCCAATTACTAGTATCTTACATCTACATCTGACTCAAGGCCTACTATGACCACTAACATGGAGTACAGCTCTAGTTATACAAAATCATTGGTGGAAATATGAGTCATGGGCAAGGCTTGACTAGACTTAATGGTCTTGAGCTGGCTATAAACTCAAGTTCTAAAATGCTATCCATCTTGTGCATGGTTTATTATGGAATAAATTTTGGCTTGTTGCTCTAAGCTGAACTCTCTAGTGGGTATAGAGGGTTTTTATCCCATTGCAAATAGGTTTCGATAGGCTTGCTCTATAATATGAAACGACACCTTGTCATGGGTCATTCTCACTAACCTAGATGCAGGGTCATTATATTTTGCTATAGTGAAGACTAACTCAGGGTATGGATGTATAGCATCACAAATATAGTAAGCAAGGAAAGAGTACATAGCCCCTTTACCTTGGTCTAGAAGAGGCTCCCCCTTGAAGAATTTCTCTTCATATTTCCATATTAGGTTGTCTCTGGTTGAGTACGTCATCCTTGTATCTATGACCCCTGCCTTCTTGTCTATGTAGTATGGTATATCCATCTTGCTAGCTTGCCTGGTCTACTTTGCTAAAGATGATGCCATTTCAACTTCTGAGTAACTCTTTCTTCACAATTCTAGGAAGTATGCAACAACTATTCTCCACAACACTTTGTTTCCTCAACTTGATTGCTCGCAAATGATTGAAAATTTTGAATTTTTCTACTTAAATAGGTTTTTGAGCACTCCTTCGTCATTAATGGGAATGAGTGGATGGTTACCTCCCATGATTTCAAACGAGTGAATCATATGTTGTGAAGCATGGCTTGTCAGTGAAGTATGCATATCTGATTGGATGAAATTCATGATAGATGGTGGTAAACTATCCATTGGTACACTTCTCAAGGTGCATTTATTTACCCATATTCGCAGTGGAATGATGGACCCAGTGTATTTTAACGTTATACTTGCTTTCCTAATTTTGCTTGTCTAACATGTTATTTTCATATTCTCCTTAAAAAATTATTGGTTGTAATTATACACTAGTAAATTTGACCAATCTGACTATGAATTTTGGAATTTTTCCAGTTTTAAAAGCTACTAAAATTTTTTGATTCCTTGAAAATTCCACTAAACTTGAATTCCATTGTTTCTAGTTCCTATAAGTACTGTTTGACCACTTTGACTATGGACTCTTCCTTGCATTACCTCCTTGTAGAATATATCATGGTCATTTCTGCAAGTGGAAACTGACCTTATCCTCTCCATTTGCTTTCTTGGACTCAATAAGGAAAATATAATACAACAAGAGTACATAAAGAAAATATAATACAACATATGTACATATATTACAATAGGAGGATTTCTCTAACTAAAATATAGTTTGAGATGATACCCATTTACAGGAATGGGTTGTATGTTTCCTCTTTGATATTGGAGCTAAAATGCATTGCTCTCCTTTACCTCGACAATCTTGAAGGGTCCTTCCTAGAAAGAGTCAAATTTTTGGTGGTTACCTGGCTTAGCCTTTTCAACATTCCACCTTAGCACTGAATCTCCTTCCTTGAATTTTTTGAACCTTGTTTTTTTATCGAACCACTCTTTGGTATTCATGGAGTATTTATGAAATTTCTCATATGCCTGAGTTCTTTGTTCTTCCAAGTGCAACAGATGCATCAGTCTAGCTTCTAGTGGACTCTGATCGAGCTCCTGATCTTGGTTGGCCCATTTTAAAGCTGGTATCTCTAGATGAGTAGGTAGAATGACCTCCTTGCCATACACTAATGCATAAGGAGATGTCCTAATAGACCTCTTGATAGTGATTCTATCTACCCATAAAACCTGGTCAAGTAATAAATGCCAACTCCTTTTGTTCTCTTCCAATGCTCTTTTTAGAATTCTGAGCAAGTTTTTATTGGTGGATTCCACCAATCCATTTCCCTAAGGGTAATAGTTGGAAGAATTTTTAATATTTATACCATACTTTCTTGTAAATTCGATGTATTTTGCACCTATGAAAGTTGGGCCATTGTCACTCACTAGTGCTTCTGGAATTCCAAACCTTGTAATTAGATTTTCTAGAAAATCAATTACTACCTCCTGGTCTGATTTCTTGGTTGGAATAGCCTCAACCCATCTAGTGAAATAGTCGGTGGTGGTAAGGATGAACTTATGACCTACTAATGAATTGGGACTGATGACTCCAACAAAGTTGAGTCCCCATTGTTGGAAGGGTTCCTCTACCTGAATTGGCTTGAGCGAAAATGTTGCATTCTTGGTTCTTCCCACATATCTTTGACACTTATCACAGGACTTAGCTACTTTGAAAACATCTGCAAAGATAGTGGGCCAATAATATCCTACCCTTATTATCTTCATGGTAGTTATTCTTCCTAAAAAGTGACCTCCTGATAGGCCTCCATGAAATTCTTCGATGACCTTCTATTTTTCATTATCTCTCAGACATCTTAGAAGCACTCCATCTAAGTTCCTTTTGTATAATCCTTCTAGGAGTAGTACATACTTTAGAGCTTGCAATCTGAATCTTCTCCTCTATGAAGGGTTGAGACCTTGAGGACACACTCCTAACCAAAAATAAGTTATCAATTGATCTACCCAATCAGAATCACCTAGAAGACTATCATTTTGATCATCTTCCATTTCTTGATAGGCCATTATCTATTCTAAATATGCCTTAGTTGTGAGTTCTTGACATAATGCTCTACCTCTAACCAAATTTATAGGATGTATTTCTACGTCATAACCCTCTATCTTAGTAATCCATACAACCATTTTATCACCCATTTTCCTTGGATGATAAATTTTCTTACATCTGGGTGTACCACATAGACTAGAGTTTTACTTTGAACCAAGTATTGCCTAAACTTCTTCAAAGATTTCATCACAATAAATACTTATCTTTCAATAAAATTGTACTTAGTTTGATACTCATGCAAAGTTTGACTCTAAAAAAATATGGGGTGTTCTTCTCCATTCTCATCCTTTTGAGTAAGTACTGATGCATAGCTTTCCTCAGCTCCATAGGCATACACAATAAAATCCTTGGTGAAGTTAGGATTTATCAATACTGATGCAGTTGCAATTGCTTTCTTTATAGCTTCAAAGGCTTATTTCCTCTTCTTAGTCCACTTGAACTCCATATTCTTCTTGAGTAATTTAGAGATAGGCCTGACTACTTGAGTGAAGTCTGAGATGAACTTCCTCACAAAGTTGATCTGCCCAAAGAAATACTATAAACCTTTCTTGTTTGTAGGTAGAGGAAGGGCTAGGATTGAATTTATTCTATCTGGATCTATTGCCATCCCTTCTTTGGAGACTACATGCCCCAATAGTTTTCCTTCATGGACAATAAAGAATGACTTCTTTGGATTAAGAGATATGCCAAACTCTCTACTTTTCGAAAAACTTTCTCCAAATGTTCAAGATGTGATTCCTTCCTATGAGAAAATACTGTCATATCATCCAGATAAATCAGAATGATTTTATTGATCAGCTCACCAAAGGCATAGTCCATGGCCCTTTGGAAAGTGGCTCCCACATTGGATAGACCGAATGGCATTCTCTGATAAGCAAATGTGCCCCACTTGGTGGTGAAAGCTATTTTGAACTGATCTTCATCCTTAACCCAAATCTGGTTGTATCTGAAGAAGCCATCTAGTAAGGAGTATATTTCCACTCCTGACACCATCTGTAGAATCTGATCCATCTGAGGAAGTAGATAATGATCCTTTAATGAGGTTCTATTTAAGTTTCTAAAGTCTATGCATAACCGAATGTCTCCGTTATTTTTTTCATAAGGACCAAGTTGGTGACCCATGTGGAATGTTTGATAGGGTAGATGATCTTCCATTTTAGAAGCTTAATCAATTCCTACCTCATTATAGACTCAATTTTCTTATTCACAAGCCTTTTTCTTTTCCTGAAAGATTTCACATTGGGTTCCAACTCAATGGTATGTTGTATGATCTTCTTATCATAAAATTTGAGGTCATTGTAAGACCAAGCAATAATATCTAGGTATTTGGAACACAATGCCTTGACTCCCTCAACTTCTTCTAGAGAGCATATTATTCTGATATTAATCTTTTTATCTATTCCTATTTCAATTTCACTGTAGATTTTATCATCTATTTTCATAGTCCTTGACTTCTTACCATCTTCATTGTCAAACAAGCTTTCTAATGTGATCAGGACTTTAGGAATATGATTGTTCTTCAGTTGGATAATATCCTATTGATCTATTTCTTGGAAAATTTCCTCCTGTAATTCTAATAGACAAGCCTCTCTCACTAGAAAATCAATTATCTAGTCATCAATTTCAAATACCTACCAAAATATTTGTTAATCTAGGATTGTCGATCTGAAGACTAACCTGACCTTTTTACTTGCAGCTGACCCAAGGTTTGAAGGAAGGATTAAAATTAGCACCTTTAACTGCCAAAGCATCTGCTAGTGTATTCTATTCTCTAGGGATAGAGTAGATATTTAGTGCATCAAATGATTCCATTAAGTCCCATACTCTGTTCCTATAAGTCTTCAGATAGTGATGTTTACTACTACATTTTTTTGTCACTTGGTTGACCACTAGCTCTGAATCACCATAAATGTCTAATATCTTGATTCCCATTTTTTTTGCTTGCATCAATCCCAAGCACAGAGCTTCGTATTCTATAGAATTATTTGTGCAAGCCCAAGTGAATCTAAAAGAAAAAAAATTTTCACTCCTTCTAAGGGAGATTTCAACACTACGCCAGCTTCGACTCCATTTTTGCATCTTGCTCCATCAAAATGCATTGTCTAGACTTATGTCTACCTGAGTGATTGATTGGATATGGTAGGGATATTCTTCTTAGCTTCTATGGAGATACTATATGTGCCCAACCCAATTTTTGATAGACTATAATCATCTCTAAAGGGTAACTCATCCTCTATATCTAGATCCTCTAGGATTTCTACCAACTCTGGTGTTGGCATCACTAAGTTATTGTACAAGTCTTCTTCGATTTTTCCAATTTGGAAGGACATCGACTTTTATAGGATTATTATTATCCTTTTGCATTTGTAGGGGACTATCATAGCGGAGTAGTCTAGATACATATATCCCCCATATTGATCATGAATTCTCTTGAAGGGTAAATACTAAAATAAGGTTCTAGGTCCACTACCACAATTTTTTGAACAATGGTAATTTTTGGGGCCTTGTGCAACCTCATAAATATATCTTTTATGACTCCCATGGTCTTTATATGGGTGCCATCAAGTTGTAAAATCCCTTGACAAGATCTTGTATACTCCATACCCATCTCATCATAGACTACTTTTGGCATAACAATTATTGAGTTGCCTGAATCTATCATACAATTCTGGACCACCCATCCTTCCATTCTAAGAGAAATGTAGAATGATGGAGGCTTGTTATTCAGGGTAGTAGGAGATATATTTTCTTTATCTTGTGCTATATTAAAGACAGTGGTGGTTTCTTTCCCCTAGGATATTTTTATGTAGGGAGGCTTTCAAAAAATAAATTTGGCCAGGGAGGAAAAGAGTATCATACAAAATTGCTCTATATGGAACTCTTTTAACACATCCATAATATTATATTCCATATGAACTGGTGAAGGCCTTTCATGTATTTTTTTGGGTCTCCATAGTTCTTTATGTACTATCGAGTAGCCTCAATTCTTTGGTGATTTTTAATGAAAGGGGAACTTAGTTTTTCTTGAGCCTCCTTTCTTGCACTTTCTTGCTCTTTGTTCCTTTCCTTTTCACCTCCTCTTGGAACACTTAACTCCCTCTCTTGTCTCCTAGGTACTACATTACTTTTATCCACTGCTTGCAAAATAGGAAATTGATCATTCCACTACAATGGTACTTCCATATTCTTCTATGAAGGAACTTGTAAACTACCCATATTTTGGATCTACTTATAAGGATTTTTTTCTAGACCTGGTCATTACCGAGACTTGTTCTTCCTTAAGAAAATATTTCCCAATAATGACTTGATCATACTGCTACAACATGTTGACTCTCCCCTTATGGTTTCTTTTCACTCTTTCCATGGCTTGTTGCACATGGTGTTGGTACATAGCACAATATTTTGAATCATGAGGATCATTGCACACTAGACACCACACGTTAACAAGACTAGTCTCAGAAGTATATTCTTGATCTTCTTGATTCACATTGACTCTGATTCCCTTACTATTACTAGGACCAGGCTTTTGATATCTATTAATATAAGGGAATATACTTGGTTGAGATATTTCTAGCTCTCTTTTCTCCATCACATTCATCTTATTATTGAGTGTTTTCAGAGTACTTTGAATATCAAGTAGAACGGTGGATTCTTGAGGTGTTTGAGATGGATTTTTAGGAGTTAGAATTGGGGTCATTTGAGGGAGTGGTGATAAAAAATGAGGGGGGTCAATGTAGGAAGATATAGTTGGTTGACATGTGGCATGAGGAATTTTACAACAATAGGGTATGATTTTTTTTGGAGGTAGTCTTCCTACATTTATGAGGATATTCTCACCTTGTACGACTATGTTGTAAACTTGAGGAAAGATGTAGACTCTAAACTGTTGAGTTTGCAACCCAAGTTTTGAACCCAAGGCTTTGATATAGTACATAAAATCAAGGGGGGTAGCAGGCCTAGATTTAGGTGGAATTCTTTTACAGGTTCTACTAAATCTTAGATTAAAATCTGAAGCTGACTCTTGCTAATACTTTTGCATGGATGTAAACTAGTTCAGGAGAGAAAAAGAGATCTCTAAACTCATTAAATTCTTCCATGAAAGGCTCATCTAATTTTTCCCATGAAGTAATGTTGTTGTATACTAATTTCCTAAACCAATGAAGAATTTTTCCTCTAAGGATAGGGCTAGGATTCTGATAATTACATCCTCATTTTTGATGTTATGAATTATTGCTATGTTTAGGATATCTTGGAAATGCTTGTATGCATATTTTCCTAATACATCATAAGTTGGTATAGCTTTGGATACATATTGAGGGATATCATGCATGTGATCGAGTCTTAAAGGACCAGCTGTATTCCAATTGGGATATTTCTACAAAGGCTAATTTGGAGCCACATTCATATTATTAGCCATTTTTCCAATCATTGTTCTTGTTCGAGGTGGCCTTGGAGGTGCTTCAAGGGGTGGTTCTATTGGAGCCTCTTCTATATGAAAATATAAGGATAAAATTCTTATGATAGTGGATCGTTTTAAAGGGAGCTCAAAATAGATAAAAGGCTCTAGATTATTTTTCACAAATGACCTAGTATTCATGAAAAAATGTGAGTTGTTGGAATGGATTTTCTAGTTTCTTGCATTTAGGGGAGTTGCCAAGTGAATTTACAGTTCATCATTTTGAGGTTATGACAATACATTAAATATTAATTCCTCTGAGAGAGATAAAAGAAATGAAAATTTGTGGGCTAACTAATGTTGCTTGTAAACAGGGTTCCATCGGGTGTACCAAAAATTTTGGGGTCTGAATTGCATCAAGGGAACCTTGACCTATGACTATGAATCTATGACTTCTGGGAGGTACATACTTGCTAATCACAACTCAAACCTCAATATTGGATGGATTAGAGATTAATTTCATTTCAACATCTAGAGTATGTTGGTATACCTTGTCAACTATTTCAGGTGTTGACTCAATTAATCTCAACTAAAAGTATAGGTTTAGGGATAGAAATGAGATAAGGGTTAGAAGATTAGTTGAGAAAATATTGATCGAATATAGCTAACAACATTGAAAAATATCAAAAATCCATTGATCAATCACATTTATAGTATGCCACACTTGATACTAACATCAATTCGTGTCTGTTTCTTTTTTGTAATTATGATGCATATATGTTTTCTCGGGGTGTACCCAAAATGTTGTATGGGAAGTTTCTTTTTGATAACAGGCTATATGCCTTACTGGATGTAATGGATTTTGCGACATGTAGATTTTACATATATAGGATCCTTAGTAAGGATATGTTCATCAACAACCCTGGCTGATTTTTGTAAAAGGTTTTGGGTCAACCTGTAAAACCTGGTATTAATGCTATAGTATCTTATCTACCAAAAAAACATCAATCAAAACTTAATATCTTCACAATTAAAATAATGAAATTCTCAAAGAACTATTTCAAAAATATAAAATGCTAATAATCCAAATAGAAGAATTAGATCAACACTTAGACTAACAAAAATAGAAGTCTTCTACAACATTTTTTTAGGCATGAACCATTCCAAGTTGCTCCAAATTAGCAATCCAATATCAATAGAATTGACTAATCATGACAACAGTAGTAGAAATGCATTCATAGAATAAAATCACAATTGATGAAGATAAAATATAGAGTAATGCTTCTTCTATTGATTTCATAGCAGTTACAATAATATATCAGGAAAACAATCCAAAGCCAACCATTAAACATGAGGGTTTGACCTCTTTATATAGATTTTTACAATGATAGTACAAGACTAGAAACATTCCAAGGATCTTCTTGCCAGATCAATAGGATGTTGAGGTGGTGTACTCTCATTGATATTCAAGAAAGAGAATCAAGGTGTACTCCATGAACTTTGTACTGATGAGCTCTACAAGTTGTTTGGATCTCAACTAAATTCAGTATTTGGAATGGTTACATGTCAATATAGATCATCCTTTGTTCTTGAAAAGACTTTTTTTCATTGATATGTAACTAAAAATATAGGTGTGTCTTAATTCCAGTGATATTTTATCTTCTTAGGTCTCTTCCATTGCATTCGTTAGGTTCTAGTTCTTTATTTCATCTTTAGAATCTGTCACTTCACTTTTCGTCAAGTCAGGTTTGACTGTGTTGACTATGGAATATGAGTTCTAGAGCACCTTGTACCCTCTCATAAAATCTACAACTTCAAATTTCACTGAGCCAGGTTTGACTAGATTTATAATGGAATGAGCTTCTTGCGGCTACTAATGACTTTATACGAAATCTTCTACTTTAGTTTCTACTAGCTGGGGTTTGACTAGTTTGACTATGGAATTACTATTTTGCATTGGCCTTAGGTGGATTTTAACACTGCCTTGCCTCCTGACTTTAAGAATCCACAAATTTTAACTTCACTTTTACTGTTTTATGGTGCTAACTATGGATTTTGGCTTCCAAAAGATTTTAACCTTTCTGACACTTAGTCACCCTTTTTCCAAAACTGATATGCTTATGATATTCTACCATGTAAATTTACCATGTTTTGGTTTCAATCCTTTGAATTTTGCAACTTCGAATTTTGTAACTTCAAATTCCACTTAGCATTGTTTGATTGCACTAATCACAAATGTTTTGCCTTAGTGGATTTTAACATTGCTTTTGCACTTTTTTCTAAGCACCAAGCCAATTATACAAAATTTTGCTAAGTATGTAGCCTTTTGGGTCTACACTTATGTGCATTTAAATATCTCTTGAAGAGATACGTGTCACCACGCATGAGCATAGTCCAATATTAGGGTCTTCAAGTTTTGGGGAATTAGATTCTCAACCACTTGAATTGAGTCCTAATGAGAATTAAACCCTATCCTTACTACTTGAAGGCTTATTATTATTACTTTATGTTTATAAAGAGAGAGTTTTGGGAAATCAGATTTCCAACCCCTCGAATTGAGTCTTGATGAGAATTTTACCCTATCCTTACTACTCACTCTATGATGGGATTGCTGTTGTAACAAGAATTA
The DNA here is from genome assembly GCA_028583015.1 of Wollemia nobilis. NCBI lineage: Eukaryota > Viridiplantae > Streptophyta > Pinopsida > Araucariales > Araucariaceae > Wollemia > Wollemia nobilis. The sequence continues at coordinate 8,316,678 of JAQPPZ010002170.1, read as the reverse complement.
GAAATTTTTAGAATCATATTCTCAACCACTCGAATCGAGTCCTTATGAGAATTTTACCCTTATCCTTACTACTTTTTCTATCATTTTTGTAGAAGGAACAAAGATTTATATTTAAAGTGGTGAAAACCATTGTGTTCAATTTTTTTTTGGACTACGTACATAATGGGACAAGCATAAGATTTTTTTCTTCAAGGTTCAACCCAATCATGGCATCATCCCTCTCTAACACAAGATGTTATTAACAAGTGTGATATGTGTTTGGTTCAAAAATGGTAGAGTCAAATCCCAAAACTCAAAATTTCATTACCAAAAAGTGTGTTTTGGTCCAATATAAAATTTGAAATTCAATGGAGGTTGCTTGAAACACTAGGAGTGGTTGAGTGATCGAAAACACCTAGAGATGCAGATTTTTTCTCATTTATTTATTTTTTTATATAGTTTTTAGATTGTGAAATGGGATTGATGTTAGATCAAGGGTACCCTTGATTAAGGTGACAAGACTTGTTGGAATAAGAATTATCTAAACTGATTGAATGAAAACTAATATAGTGAGTGGTCTTAATGGATGCAACTGATATAAATGCATGTATGCAATGTAAGTGGAATGCATGAATGGATGCATGAAATGTAATGTGTATGATTGAGTGGTAATAAAAATATATATATTTAAGCCATGTATATATGTACATATATAATTCACATTAAGCATAGAATGATCTCAAGTGGATAATATTCAATGGCTTAAGCTCTTCTATTCCCTCAAGACTGGTAAACCTATATCTTCTTGGACCCAATTTCTATTTGATAATATATAGACCCACCCAATTAACCATAAATTTATCACAAAGATGTGATAATGCATTGGTGTTTTCCTCATTCTCTTTTTGCATAAGATATCCTACTTGGAATTATTGTGGATGGAGTTTTGCATTATAAGCACACTTGAGATAATGTTGATACACTCATAGGAACTTTAAAGCATTGATTCATATTTCATTGAGAAGCGTGAGTTGGTCAAAACATGCTTGTCTAGCGGTGTTGTCATCTATGAATTCTTGTAATGAAATGTGTAGTGAAGGGATCTCGAGATCAAGAGGTATGATTGCCTAAAAATCATAGACTAATGAGAATGGAGTTTCCCTTGTAGGTGTACAAATGTTCTTGTTTGATAATCCCATTATGCCATGGGGATTTGAGTATGCTAATCTCGATGATTTTCTTTGACTAGTTTATTTAGAATGGCTGTCAGTGTCTTATTGGTTTCCTTAACTTGTGCATTTTCTTATGGGTATTAAGGAATTGAGAAACTATGTTGGATATTATATTTATTGCATAGTGCTTGAACATCCTTATTTTTAAAAGACTTACCATCATAATATATTATCTTCGAGGGAATGCCAAAATGATAGATAATATGTTGGAGTATGAACTCCACAATTCAAGGTCCTGTTATACTGGTCATAGGAATTACTTCAACCCACTTCATGAAGTACTTAGTGGTAATGATGATAAATTTGTATTGTTCCAAAGAGGGAGGCAAGTATTTTCTAATAAAATCAAGGCCCCATTGTGAGAAGGACCAAAGAATTTGGATTGGTTGCAACGTTTGTGATGGTGCATGAGTTAAATTAGCATGTTATTGATATTTTTGATATTTTTTGATATAATTGCAATAATCACTTTCCATGGTGGGCCATTAATAACCCATGTGCAAGATGTGCTCTATGATGGTCATTCTATAAAGTGACCACCACAAGTACCATTATGAGCCTCAGATATGGCTTTTTGTGCCTCTATAGGTTTGATACAATGAAGTAGGACTCTATCATAACCACATCTATACACTATGTACCCCAAGAGAGTGAAATACTTTACCTTTTATTTGAAATTTTATTTGGTAGTTCATGATAGGTCTGGTGGGAACATACCAAACTTATGAAAGTATTTCACCTAATTAAACCAAACTTCGTATGGCTCTACTTGAATAAAATAAACATACTTCTCATCCTTATACCTAGCTTGCAACATTGTAGATTTAGATATTGTCATGATAAGTAGTGGTTGGACCTCCCCTATGAAGTTATTTGGAATAAATGATTCAAGGGAGGCCATCACATATGCAAATCTATTAGTCAAATGAGTCATGATTTCAATCTTATACTAGTCAAATTTTGTTAACAATTTCATTGCTACTATATTGTAAAGTTTTAAGACTAGTTCTTTGCATTGGTATGATCTCTTCACTTGATAAAAAACAAGCTAGGAATCACCAAACATTCTTATATGCTTTATGTCCATAACTATAGCTACCTAAATATCTAAGATTAGGGCTTCATATTTTGCATTGTTGTTTGTGCATGGGAAGTCAATTTTGAATGATAAAGGGATGGGTATCCTTTGTGGTGTATTAAACACAACTCTTGGACCTTGTCCTTTGTTGCACTTGGAATCATCAAAGAATAAAGTTATATCAACATCATTTTTAGGGAGAACATTTTTCTCTTGTGTAGTGATATTGAAAACCAAATCATCTAGTAGCTCAACAAACAAATGTTGATCATTAGGAAGCAGAGCTTTCATGAGCTGATAGGCTATCACCTGATCTTTAATGGACTTTTGGCTAATGAATTCAAGGTCGAATTCCATTAAAAGCATTATCCATTTTATGGTACAAGTGTTGTTATATTTGTGAGTCATCATATAACATAGAGGATTTTCTTGAGCTATAAAATAAGTGGAGTGACTTAGCATATAATGTCTAAGTTTCTTAGTGGTAAAAACCACTGCTAAATAAAAATTTTCCACATATGCATATCTAGTTTCATAACTTACCAATGTTTGACTAATATAACAAACTGTTTCCTTTCGATTATTTTCATTCTTATGTGCAAGAATTTTCCCTAATGCAACAACCATTGTTGAGATATAAATATGAAAAGGAACCCCCAAGTGATGTAATGTTAGGACTAGCAAAGAGGTTAAATATTTTTTGATGTCATCAAAATCCTCCTGATATTATTTGGTCCATAAAAATATGACCCCTTTTATAACAAGTGATTCAATGGTCTACATCATTTGTTTGAGTTGTGTGATGAAGAGATGGATCAATTGGATCTTTCCTTATAAGCTACACAAATCCTTCAAGTTTATTGGGGGAGGCATTTCCATAATGGTATTAACCTTGTTTGGATCCCCTTCAATGCCATGCTTGGACACAATGAACCCTAGAAGTTTACCAGATATAACTCTGAAAACACATTTCTTAGGGTTCAACCTCACATTATGCTTGAGAAGCTAGATTTTTTTTCCAAAACACCAAAGTGATCCAAACATGTTCTAGATTTAGCTATCAAATCATCTACATAGTATTCAATGATCTTATGCATATAATAATGGAATATGTACGTCATGGCACGTTGTTATGTAGCTCCTATATTTTTGAGTCCAAATGGTATCACCTTGTAGAAAAAATTCCCCCAAGGCATTGTGAATATTGTTTTATGTTGGTAATCAGGATTATTTTAAATTTGGTTATATCCTAAAAATCCATCCATTAAAGAAAGCATTATCTAGCCCACAATAGAATCTATGAGAGTGTTGATGTTTGGTAAAGGAAAGTTATTCTTATGGCATGCTTTATTGAGGTCTCAAAAGTCAGTGCAAATGTGAATTGTCCCATTGGACTTGTGAATAAGTACCATGTTTGAAAGCCACTCAAGGTAGTCAATGGGTTGAATGAAACCCATGTCTAATAAATTTTGAAGTTCTTCCTTAACCATGAGGGCTATGGTAGGATGTAACTTTGTAACTTTTCTTAACCGGCTTAGCATCAGGACCCAAGGTGAGGTTGTGAACTACCAAATTAGGGTTAAGGCTAGTCATGTATTTATAATACCATGCAAATATTATTTTCTTTCTCATGTGTATGTCTATGAATCACTCTTTATCTTTGGTATATAGACTTATTCCAAGTTTTACAATTTATGGGTTGTTTGCATTTGTTCTTAGGTTCACGTCTATAGTATCTTCAAGTTTCATGTGTGAACCTTCTTCTAGTTTATGGAGCATCATGATTAAATGAATGTCATTGGTGACATTATCAAATTTTGTGATCATAGTATCTTTTATTTTAGCGTAAAAATTTGTAGAGGGCGAAGGTTGAGGTGAAGACTATGGAGGAATGTATGTTGCATAAGCTCTTAATAATTCCTTTAAAAGGATGAATTTAGAAATTATTAATGGTGATGAGATCCGATCCATGTAGATGAATCTTATGTCAATAGGAATTGGTTTTGCTAAATCGTATGGATTATGGAGAGGTGTCATCAAGTCAACAAAAATCATGTTAACTTAGTGGAAAAATGGTGGATGTGATGTAGAGGGTGGTATTTTCCATTTCCATTCTCAAGGGAGTAGCTACCATGGATTTGATAAATTAATCTTATGTCTCTAAGGTGGCCAAGGTGGCAATGGTGGTTCAATAGGTGGCTCGACTCACTCGCTTGGAAGAAGCAAGTAGAAGATAGGTCGATAGATGGGGAACATGCGAAGGAAAAACTCATATTCATCGATTAAGGGTGTAATAGAGATCGAATCTATTTAGAAGCTATTAGAGGTTATTGAGAGTACGTCATATCCCTCCTTGAAGTCTCCCTCAAAGTCATCATAAAAATGGAGTCTATCATAGAAAATTGGGGTCACATTTCCAAAAAATCACTGTATAAAAGAGGTACAAACTCAGGTTCTATGTATTCATCCTCACTATCATTGTTATCTTCATCCTCCTCACCATCCTCTTTGGGATCTATAGTGAATTTTTGAAATTCTTGCTCGAAGGAAGTGGTGGAGAAGAGTGACCTATATCCTAAGCCAGAGCAATCATGCACCTCTCAATAGTGAGGTTCAATGATATCACAAATACATTATTTATGTCATCCTAATCCATATCCCTACCAATTAATCCATCAAAAATTTTGCATCAGGAAATCTCAATTGGATGGATTTTTAATATTGGTAAAGACTTGTTGTTGAGGTTCATCGAGAGGAGGTTGATTGGACAAAGAATAAACTCCCCTATATACAAAATTTATCTTGTTTGGAGCCGAACCCATGTTATATATCATACCTATAGCTAAAGGTGAGTCACGTGGGTGATCGTATTATCTAAGAGTCTTAATGCTAGGTGGTATAATTACTACGTTTTGAACCATGTACTCACCAATGCTTGGAGTGGTGAGATGGACTGCATCTTGGGTTGGTGCTAACATGGATGATGTGAATGCCAATATGGATGCTTCAATAGAAACCTATGTCTCAAATAGTAATGTTAGAGGAGGGTTTGGCTGAGTAGCAGAGCTAATAGGTTGAGACTTAGGACAAGTTGAGGTGAATATGGGTGTTGACTGAATTGGATTGGATGGTTGACTTTACGATGTAGAGGATTGTTCCACCTATGTTATAGTTATAGGGGTGAAAATTTGATTGGGTGGTTTATGTGATGATATTTGGCTTGATGAAGCTATGGTTTGGCTTTTGGGATGATGTGATATGATTAAAAAATAATATGAGTTTAAGGTGGATGCCTAATTTGGCTGGATGGTTTGGGATGTAGATGGATGATTAACTATGGAAAGAGCCTCTAGGATGGGTGCTTTGGATGAAGTGTTTTGGTGTTGGGTTTATGGAGTGATGGATAAATGGGTGGATGGTATATATGGTGCATATGGGTTTAAGATGAAGTTGTAGTACTTGAATGGTTCTTCATCTGTAAGTATCCAATGGGTTTGTCCCTCATGTATAAATTTCAAGCATTGATGTAATTTTGAGGGTACACTCTTCATTTCTCTAATCCAGGGGAAACCAAGGAGTATGTTATATTGCATGGACCCCTCTAGGATGTGGAACAATGTGTGATCATATTGACCATCATCTTGATGGGGAGGATAATCATTCCAACTATTAAGCATAAAGCATAATTAAAGCCTTACAAGGTGAAATTTGATCTGGCAATATGTGAAGGTAGAAGGTTAAGGTGTTGGAGTGTTGGGGTAGTAATGATTTTGATATAGGAGCTAGTGTCAACTAGAACTTGTTTAAAGGTATTTTTATCAATATGAGAAATTATGTGAAGCAGAGGATCATGCATATCACCTACTATGGTTTTGATATTGAAATCATAAAATGTAATTGATGGTTTCATGCATGTATGTATATTCCCCATAAAATTTGTAAAAGTATTAGGATTTTGTGTTTGAAATTCAATGGATTTTAGGATATCTATTAATGCTTCACAATGTAGGGGAGAATCTTGTATGAGATCATATATTGATAGTTTATCCAAGGCTAAATTTAAGCTATGTGTTAACTGACTCCTCAATGTGATGGTTGGTATTGGTGGTTGGTTTTGGCGATGAATTGTAGGTGGTGAATGGGTGTGATTTGGTTGTAGAGGCACGATGGTGATGGCACCATAGGGGTAGTACCCATGTTGTTGGTTCATTTGGTTGTGTGTTCGGTTGGTGTTCCTTTGATCTCGGGTGACTATGTGGATAGCACCCACAAAACCTTGGTATTATTGTGTGTTGTATATATGGTTGACTTGGTTAGGGGCAACTGTAGAAGTTTACACCCTTATTATTTGTTGTGTTTCCTCATGATGAGGAATAGGTGTTTGGTAAATACCAAGGTTCTAGTTTTTTTGTGCCAAAGGGTTATCAATCTTAATATTCCCTTTTTCTATCATATCTTGGACTATATATTGGAATGAATAGTAACTACTAATATCATAGCCTTTCTAATTATGAAATGTGTAATATTGGCACTCCTTAAAGTTTCTACCATATTTGGTAGGATCTTTAGGTTTAATATGTGGCATTGTAATAATTTGTGCTTCATACAACCATTGGAAAATGTTGGTGAGTGGCTCGGGTAATGGGGTGTAGTTGTGGGCTGACCAATTATACTGTCGGTGCTAACAATTGTCTATAAGTGGAGCTTGGTTTTGCAACTATTATGGGGGTGAAACCACTTGATATATCAATTTTTGTGGTTGTCGTTGTTGTTTTCAGGATTTTTGAAGCTAGAATTGAGGTTGTTGTATTTGTTTTTGAGGTTGATTCAAGACCACTTGATTCACTTAATCAAATTTTGGTTGATTTTCATTCTTTCTTTTTCAACTTTATCTTGCCCTCTTATATCTTTATTTCTCTAATGACTTAGTCTTGGGTGAGAGCTTCTTAGAATGTTCTATATTATTGCAATTGTAGTAACAAATATATGGTTTTAGAAACATTCTTTGTGAATATTCTTGTGATTTCTACCATAGGGAGGGAGAATGGCAACTTCATGATAGCTACCCTCCAACGGTTTCCATAATCATAGACCAAATCATCTTCAAATTGACATAAGTTGAATAGGTCAATCAATGTGGTTTTATTTCTAAAATTTAGATAGAAACACTCTAGAAAATGATCTACTAATTATTCAAATGTGTAAACACTATGGTGTGGTAAATGGTTGTACCATTATAGGTAATCTCTTCCAAATGTTTGAAGGAAGGTTCAAATCATCAAAGGATCATTCTCTTGTATTTTGAAGCATACATGGATGAATGCATCTACATGCTCTCAGGGATCGTCACCCCCTTTGAATTTGTCAAACTTTAGTAGTGTAAAATCTATAGGGTAAGGTGGTGATGGTACTGAAGGATGAATTGGTTGATTGACCAACTACCATAGAGTGGGTTTCTAATATAATATTCCAGGCATCTGCATGGCCAAGATATCAACATGATTCTACAAAATTGAAACTTAGGGTCTTCCAAGGGTGGTTTAAAGGCTTGATTTACTTGTTATGTGTAGGTTGGGTGAATTTTATGTGTAGTGAAGTGGTTTTATGGAACAAAGTTTTTATTGGCTAATGGATTAGTGTATATTGGGATTTGATGTTGATGGGTGCTATGTTGGTATTGATTATAGAATTGTTGTTTTTGATGATGTGGATATGGTTGATGTGGAGATGGGAGGTGATGGTGTGTTGGGATGATGAAGTGGCATAAGTTTTTTGAAGTGGATGAGTGGGTATGGTTATTGTGGGTGGTCATGACACCTAGGATTTATCTTCTATTAATAATGTGTTTTGATTGTATGTGGGTGGATGATTAAAATTTATCACATGTGATTGCTATTGTGAAGTGGTATGGCCACCTTGAATAAAATTATATATAAGCAATTTATGTATATATTGTAAAGCTTATTGTATGACAATCATTGATGTAGGTTGCATGGTTGAGTGGGGGGCTAAGGTTTGCATATGATGAGTGGCTACGATATGGGTTGATGTGGATGGTGGGTAGGTTACAAAGGGTATCACAACTAAATAAGGAATTTCATATTGTATGGGGTTAACATGTGGTAATGATGTAGGTAGAATGGAGGTTGGTACTCACAAAGCAACATTGACCTGTGCTTCATAAAGTGAGTTAGAACAAATGATGTTATAGGCGGATGTGATGGAAATCTATTGGTTGGATGATGATGGGTGATTTTGGGTCATGGGTATGGATGTAGCTTCAAAAATAATATTGGTGATGACTTGGTTGTTATGATGAGGATGTGAATAGGTGGGTTCCTATTGGAAAGTAGGAATGGACCAGGGTGAGATGGTGATCTACAATAAGGATGGAAAAAAAAAAGTTTAAATAGCTTCTGAAGGCATTAGAATCTATGTAGGTAGTGTGGTTGTCAAAATATGTGGATGGTTCAATGCGAGGGGTCTCAAGGATATAAGTGTCTATGACTAATATGGATGCTATGTGAGAGGATCCAGTGGACAAGTCAAGATACATAGTCCATAACACATTAGCTTGACCAACCATAAAAGTGGTTGGGTCATGGGAAAACTGAGTAGAATGTTCCATGGATATGGATATTTGGCTTTGGATAATGGTTGAAGATTTGGCTTGACTCTGGATCATTACCATAAGCTAGGAGTGAAATTGAGTAATGAATGGTGGGTATGTGTATGAAAATGTGATGCAAATAAAAAGTAAACAAACACACAATCAAACAAATGCCTTCTATGTTTCTATTTTTTTTTTTGCAATTTTGTTTTTTGTTTGATTTATATATACATATATATATATATATTAAAGTTCATTTTTGGTGTGTTTTATGTAAAACCTAGGCCTAAAAAAACTATGCAATGTGGGTGGTGAAATGAATCTAAAAATGTGTGTTTGCACCTACCCCTTTGAAAAAGGATGAATCACAAATGGCTAAAAGAGCTTCCTATATGAGGCTTGGTGATGGGTGTAACCTAGGGGAAAAAAATATGTCTAGAAGAGGGTTGTGTTGTCTAGTGCATTGCTACCAGTCCATCTAGGATTTTGCTTCACCCTTGTGTGATCTTGGACATAAACGACAACTACAATTCCAAAAATTATTAAGCCCTAGGAAATAAAGGGCATCTAACCTTGATTACCTCAAGCTAATCTCAAGAATAACCAATTTATTGGTGATGAAGTCCAAGAAACTATCATAATTAATGAGGGCTTATTCTAGGGCTCTCTAATGATTGGTGATGAAATCCAACTCATTTAAAAGGTTATCCTCACACTTGTCATGCAACGGTGTAGAATGGTGATACATGCAAAGTGAGTGATGTTTTGATTTCATTTTCTAGGGTTTTGTAATAAAAAGTACAAATTTACCCTAAGATGCAAATCTACCATGCAATTCAAATTATTACCTACAAATGCAATCAAGAAACATATAGAAGTAGATAGAAAGGTAAAATGGATAAAACCTTAAATTAAATGCAACAATCAGGCCCTAAATAGGCCCTTGGATGCTTCAAAAACATAAATCCAAACATAGTAGTGCATCTAGGATTTATTAGATGTAGAGCTACATCTGTGAAGATGTAGGGCCACATTTGAAGTTATCCAATTGTAGATTTATGTCTCTAATTGTGTGTCAAAAACAAAATAAGGTAGATCTGGAACCCTAATGTGACCTAATATGATCTCTATAATTCAAATTTACCCCTAGATGCAACTAGTATGATTTTTGCAACCTAAAAAGACAAAGAAATGACCTAAAATTCCATCTTATTTTGGATTTTTGCAAAAATACTTAAAATATCTAAAAACCCTAAAATACTTGTAAAATTATTGATCTACTATCTACATACTTAGAAGGTAATTTGATCATATAAGGAGACTCTATGCATGTTATAAATATCCTCAATAATTGGAAAACACCTCCTTGGAGGATTAAAACAATTTTTGAAGAGGCTAGGATCCTTTTCCAGGGAAGACAGGACAGAAAAGCCCAACATGTCTTTCGAGAAGCTAACAAAATTGCTGATAAGCTGGCCAATTTGGGTGTCGATGGTGATGGAATTTTCAAATGTTAACACAGTGTCCCGAGTGAAGTAGAGGAGCTTATTCAACAAGAATGCCAAGAATGATAGTAGAATTTACCAATAGGGAAGGCACTATAAGTTCAAAGGCTAGGAGTATTCCCATCTCTTTTTTGAATTGGAATCACAATAAAATTTATCTGAGCTATCAATCTTCGTGGATGCTACTTGGAAATACCAAAAAGACTAATGGGGATAGTCACATGTCAAATAACATGGCTCCTAGTCATCTTAGTAATTTGAGGTTGGTTGATAAGCATAGGGAAGGAAAGAAACTACAATATAAGACTTTGAACCAAAGCCACATGGACCATCAGATAGCCACCGCCATAAATCTAGCCAGCAGGTTCACTTCTCCAAGGCTGATTGGCCAAGATAGTATGTGGTACCAAAGCATGTCATATACAAAATAAAGCAATTACCAAATAATTATTAAGAGTAACTATCAATACAAAGCTTGTGGGAGTTTTTTTTAGTACTCTGCTATGTGTGTCTGCAGCTTTTTGTTTCTCCATTATCTCAAGGAAGGGATCCATGTCTGTTTATTTTTTGTAATTATGATGCATGTGTGTTTTCTCGGGGTATACCCAAAATGTTGTATGGGAAGTTTCTTTTTGATAACATGCTATGTGCCTTATTGGATGTAATGGCTTTGGCGGCATGTAGATTTTACATATATAGGATCCTTAGTAATGATATGTTCATCAACAACCCTGGGCTGATTTTTGTAAAAGGTTTTGGGTCAACCTGTAAAACCTGGTATTAATACTGTAGTATCTTATCTACCAAAAAAAAAATAGAGATAGAGAAGTAGAGATTTCTTTTTATTTTTCTTTCAAAAGTAAAAAAATAGAGCTAGGGTTTAAAAAATGGCTTACCAGAAAGCATTTATCTTTCTTCCTCCAGCTCTCCAAATGTGATTTCGCATCTACTCAAGATCCCAAACTTAGAGAGGCATATTCTCAGGATCCTAGACGTAGTTTTATGTCTTATCAAATCTCCTAGATGCATTTTTACATCTGCTCAGGCTTAGAACAGACCCAAACAAGCTCTAGAACTCTTAAATCATTTTTTTGACTTTTTACATAATAGGGCTCCAAAACCTACAACAAAACAAACACATATTAGTAATTAAGAAATAGCAATGCAAATATAAAAATAGAACACTTTGGGAGTCCCACTGTGATCACCATTTTGTAAGCTAAAAATAGATAACACAAAACAATACGAATAAAGAGACAAGTAATGTAAAGTAAAATGAAGGATTTTGTATTGATCTCTCGAAGCCTTGATCTCCTTTTCTTTTACACAATGATTTACCCCAAAATGATGGGGACTTTATTACAATAAATGATTGCTTGTTTCATATTACAATATGCCCAAATAGGGGGAAGCCCCTTTGGCAAACACAATGGATGGTGGTGTCTTCGATCTAATTTTTCTCCAATTTATTCATGGATGGGCTTTAGATATCATTGCACACCATCCATTGCTCCAATAACATCCAATGACCTATAACTTGCATACATGAATTTGAAAACACATGGGGTTAGTAGAACCTATTGATATGAATGAAATAAAGCTACAAAAACCAAAACCCTAATGTTTGCAAACTATAAAATGAAATGTAGGAAACATAAAAAATGAAATCAAAGCTACCCTGCTATAACCTGACTTGATCTATGCCTTTCAATTTTAAAAATATTGTTGGGCAGACATGGGGTCACATCTAGGAACTGGCTAAACATATTCTTGCATCTCTACAAACATAGAGCCACGTCTAGGGCTATGTAGGTACCCTACCGCATCTGGATCTGAGTTGCAAAATTGATGGGAATCGATTCAATGTCTCGATGTCTTAATATCTAAAATTTAGTTAGGGTTACTCTCATGATTTCAACAAAGTGTTGTTATAGATTTTTGGTTCATGGTCCCTTATTCACAAAAGTGAATGAGGTTTATAACCATTTGGAATGTTAGGGTTAGGGTTTGACTAGTGGTTAGGATTCATAAATTATATATATATATAGAAAATGGCTAGGATTTGGTGTCTACAGAGTCATATTAACTCATTGATGCAAAAGGGCCTTCCCTCCCCCCTAGACCATAATAATAAATTGCTCTTTGAGTAAGATTAATTTTAACTACTTGAGTAATGAAATAATGACAAAGCCAATTTTGAATCATGGTCGTATTCCCCCATCATGAGTAGTGTAGCTCAAGTCATAAGGCTCTTGGTGAAGCTAGAAGTGCAAATTCAATAAGTCATGAGTAAAGTGAAAAAATTCTATCATGATGATCAACTAGACCTCTAGAACTACTAATATTAGTTAAAAAAGATAAAGCTACCATCCAAAAGCGAGTAGGAAGAGACTAAAACCTCATTAGACAAGTTGTTCTTACAATAATTTAAAATTCTTCCTTAATTCTTCAAAGTTTTTCTTCAATTCTTCCATATTATTTATTTTGTCATTTGACTTTGTTCCCAATGGATGAGGCAACATTTTTTGGATTCTTTATCTTTACCAAGTAGAAGATGCCCTATGAGTTACCAAAATTGTAGTGAATTTCACTACACCTGAGAGGAATTTTTCCTTAGCCAATTTTATAAGTAATCCTTGATAGGAGGCAAATCCATAATTTGAAGGAGAAGAAAAGGCAAGAGAAAAACACATCGTCAATTTTGCAATTCAAGATGGGTGCTAATTTTATAGGTGAAATGCATGATAATTTTTTGGAGCAATGTATATCACCTAACTCTATTGATCAACGATGGACACTAAATTTGTGTAGAGGAGATCCAAGAAAGTTTTTTATGTCATGCGAGTCATCCAACCTTGTTAATCAATAGCAAGAACTGATTCAAGAGATCAAAAGCTACAAAGTCTCCCAAATCCACATGCACCATCGATTTTCTATATCTATGGTGAATGTTGTTTTCTAGGGAAAAATAATTTTTGGAGGGAGTAAAGTTATACACAACATCAAATTTCTAGATCTACGATGGGTGTTGATTATAAAAGGAAAATTTTCATTAAATTTTTAATGCCAAATGGGTTGTCCAATATTATCAATCAATAGTGGGTATTATTTTGAAAAGTTGAAAGCCACATAAATGCTCAAAATTCATGTGGTCTATCAATAAAGTTGATCTATAGTGGGCATTGATTCTAGAGAAGAATAATGGACAAAAGCGACAAAAGCATTGGGGCTATTCCATTCGATCATAGAATAAGTGTTGATTCTATGAAAATCAAGTAAAAAGGAACCTTCAAAGCTCCTTGAACTATAGATTGTCCATCCAATGATCCATATTTTTTGAGAACCAAGTGAGGAACTTGTTAAAGGAAAATCTCCATGACTGCTTAAAGTATGAGGGACATGATAGATGCATTGGTGACCCATAAAAAAGTAAATGGCTATCCCATAAATACCCACATATAAATAAAATTCATTATCGATCTTGGAAAAATATAATATCTAATAGTCCATGGATATTTGAGGAAGATGTTGAGACATTTAAATCATGAAGTTCCATTAATTGTTTAATCTTGATGATCAATGAACCATGCCATTTTATGAACCAAGAGATGAAATTATCAAGAGAAACTCTTCCATTGACTCATAAAAAAGACACATGGTAAGTGCATTAGTCATCCACAAGAATTCAAGTTCAAATCTCACCTTGAGAAAAATTTTTCGTAGATCATGGATAGATGGCAAATCCAATAGCCCATAGAAGATTGAGATTTTTTTTGAAACATCTAGATCATAAATTCCCATGGACCATCCAATCTTAGTGATTAATGGCCCACATTATCTCTAAGAAATTATTAGCCATGATAAAAGTAGTCTTGCTATTGATTGAAGTACAATAAATTCAATAGTCATAGACCAATTCTTCCACATCTAATTGAGCTCATGACAACCATACATGTGGAAATTATGTGAACTCCCCACTCAACATTCACAAGAAACCAATGATTGAGATCAAATCAACTCTAATATGATGGCTCATACAAATTAAAGAGAAGATATAGAAAATATAGAATTGAAGATCAATGCCAACCGTTTGATTTTAGCAATTGATAAATTGAGGAGAACATAGACAAAATATATCTAGAGGAGTTTCACCAATCATCCAATGAACAAGGCATGATTTTGAAAGAAATTGGCAATTCTCTTTCAAATTTTGTAACCAAAATTTCTGCCTTCTCCAAAAAGAAACCTCCATGACAAGTAAGTTCCTTTACTATAGGTAACATCTACACATGATCTCCCAAATAAATTAGTTGGGATCAGAAAGGCAATGGTTGAAAAAAATCCTCAAGTCCACCTATCTAAACCACTCAGGCTTGGAATTCCAAGAAAAATGGAGGGTATATTAAAGGAGGTTGCTTCAAAGGCTTAGATCCAAATATTTTAGACCTACTAACATTAATGGATCTAGATCCAAAGACCTTGAAAAAGGAAAGTAGATGGGATTTTAAATATGGTGACTATAATTCCAAAGGTGTTGAACGCTTTGACATTAATAATTCTAGGTCTAGAGACCTTGATCATATCAACATTGAATGCAAATTAGTGTTCCACTTAATTCTGGAGAAAAATTTTGGGTCACTTGTATAGTTTTTGAGGCAAAGAAACCCTAGTTTTTTCATATAAATAGTTGTTTCATCATCATTGTAAGGCATTGGAAATTGCCTAGTCGTGCCTAATATCTATCCTTGTGTGTATTTCCTTTTAGTTTTCTTTTATGTATCTGGACTTGAACCTTGAGTCATTTTGTTAGTAACATCCAAGCCTATTTTGATCTAGCATATCTAGAAGAATACATATATATATATATATTATGTATACATGTATACATATGTATATATATATATATGTATATATATATATATATATATATATATATATATATATATATATATATATATATATATATATATATATATATATATATATGAAGTTGTGGCTATATTTATTGTATGTATCTCCTGTATATGAATGTTGATATTATATTAAAAATATATTCATTTCTCTAGATGTTAATGAATGATGCATGTGTTTACTTTTGTTCTAGTAATATATGGAAGGATCTTTTGATCTTGGCACATCATATCCATTAGATTAGGGTTTTATTTTATATATTTCTCTCCCTTTCCCTTTGATATATGCAAGTAGTTTAGGAAACAATGTGTAAAATATCACATATAATAAGGAGAAAATCTTAGAAAAATCCTAGAGGTTGCCCTATGAGTCCCATCTCACACTCATAGAGCTTCTTTACTATGTCACTCTACATGAGGTATGAATATAGGGTGTATCTAGCCATCCATATGGCATACCAATAGTTCATATAACATTGCGATAGATAACCATGACATTATAAACGACCAAAAAGATTATTTGAGGGTCCAAATTGATTTGTTTGAAAATAATAAGAAAATTGATTGCTTATACAAATATTTCCCTCATTTTAAGGTCAATTGAAATATTCTTGTAACTTTCTTGCAAGGTTAAGGAGTTCACTCAAAAAATAAAGTGATTCACTCAAAGTGGAAAGCAATTTATCTATATCGAACAACTTATATGGTTATTAAAATATATCCCATGAGAATATTTACTTCAAAAAACATCCCTAGTGACACTTGATATAGAAAATGGATCACCATGATGCAAGCATTTGACCTTTATACCATTACATAAAATATTGTGAAATCCCAAGTGATTATCAATCAATTAGAGGCTTCTCCTCATCCAACTCAGTAACATTTAAATGAAGCTTTGTAAGATGAGGATATGAGTGGTCACTTATTGTGCTCCTCATGATTTTATCAAATTTCCTTCCTCTTCTTCTATCTCAATTTAGAATTCTAGTCCAAAGGGTCTCTTAGAGTCAAAAATATGCCAAGAGAAAGTATAAAACCATGGATAAGGTTAAGAAGGACACATGTTCTACTATAATAAAATCTAAATAGGACCTTCATATTGATACTTGGATCCTTTATTTTGATGGTGCAAATGAATTTAGAGTAGGAGACATTATTTTTCTCATTTCTCTAGCTAAACTAGTTCTTCTTATGGCATATTGCTTAATTTTTTTGGGTTTTACCAACAATGTTGTAGAATACAATGCTTTGATTTTAGGACTCCTGAGCACTCAATCTATGAATGTTAAACACATAAAAATGTTAAGGGATCCCAAAATTGTGGTCTATTATATCTTAAGTATGTTGCTAAGGTATCACATCTAATCGCTTACAATCAAGTGGTTGTAAACCTAATCAATGCTTTTAAGCTTTTTTTAATTAGGCATTTTCTAATGGGGCAAAATTTTGAGGATGACTCTATTGCTAATTTGGATAGTAAATTCATACCAACTGAGAACATCATTGAAATAAATTTTTATGGTGAAATTTAATAAAGAACCTATTATTTCTATCATTGAAGGCATAATATATGTGAATACAATCAAGATTAATACTATTGATTGCCAAGTTATTTCAAATATTCCTTGGTATGGTAATATTTTTTGTTTCCTTGATAATCAGATTTATGCATCCAAGGCTAATACTAAGCATCGGGCTTGCATTCTCAGGCTAGCTTTCTATAATAGAGTTCTTAGTGGAGTATTATACTATCAAACTCTTAACGATGTTCTCCTTTATTCCTTATAGAGGTTGAGATACCTAAAAACCTTTTTAATGTCCATAATAGATATTGTGAGGGATTGTGAGGGACACTTTAGTAGTAATTCCATAACTCATAAAATATTAGCCCATTGGGTAAAGAAAAAATCAACAAGATAGACTGTTGTCTAAAGAATCGAACCAAAACAATCCACTTATAAACAATCTGCCACTACCATCCAATGTATCCCTTTTAAATAACTCATACAACCTATTACTAAAATAAACTATTAGATTGAAATGAGGGGCCATGGACCTATCGACACATCATTTTCTAAGTAGAAACATACAAAACAATTTGAAATTTTCTTCTGCCTCAAGGTTACACATCATAATATTCCTTTCGATTGTATTCTTTCTCTAGAGAGACGTAACATAGAATGTAGTTTCTCCAAACGAGGAATTGTATTTTTCTAGGCTACAAGTAGTCCATGTGAAAATACATGCCATATTCTTCCAAATTCTGGATGTAAGTTGCCATAAAATACTTACTGTAGACATTTGGATAATGCTTAAATCACATCAAACTTTAGTTTTCATGTTATTTTTTCCTCCTTTCTCTACGATCGTCATGCATGAGACAAACAATAATCACGTAGCCAATAGGTATAGTTCAGGATTTATTAGACAGTTATCATTAAATTTATTTTTAGTTATCAATATTTATTATGGACTAAAATTAGATTTGAAAGGTACGAGTGTCTGGCTGCATAGTTTGAAATGCTACGAAACTTTTAAATAGGGAATTTCGTGAAATGGGACAGAAAAACTATATAATTGTAAAAAATTATAATTATTTAGAAATTTTAGCTTAGATTTGAATTATGATAAGTGATATATATATATATATATATATATATATATATATATATATATATATATATATAATATTTAATTTTTGTTGTAATATGGTTAGGATCATTTAATATAAGTAGGGTTTATTAGAAAGTTTGGCTTAGGTTTGAATTATGATAAATGATATCATAAGTGAAACGATTGATGGAGGAGCGGAAGGAGAGTGATGGAGGAGCGGAAGGAGGGGCATTGGTGGTTGGTGGGAACCTCAAACTAGTGGAGGGCAAGGATCCAGAGGTAGGATCTACTATAGCAGGAAGGAGATAGGGGGGTCAGGATCCCCTGTCCGCATAGTTTGAAAAAGCAAGAGGGACCGACCCTCCTGAAAAATTCTCAAAAAAAGGGCCCTAGCTGGGGTCGGGGGACCCTAGGAAGGGCTTGTCCTTCTTGGAAATGCTAAGAGGCAAAAGGAAGGAAGGGACGGGTGACTTACCTCCTCTAATACCAAACAACAATAGGATAAAGGCCTCGACTGAAACCATGGAAATATTTTTGGCTATGGAATCATTCTCCTTAGTTGGCAAGTTCTTGGGCGGGAGACCAGATATTGAAACCATACGTTCCTGGGCTTTGACCAAATGGAAAATGATAGGAAATCTAGAGATTGTGGCTTTATCAAGGGGATTTTTCATGTTAAGATTCAATAACAAAGCCGATGCAGATCGAATACTGATGGGAGGACCCTGGTTTTTAGGAAAACATAGCCTGTTCCTTAGACAATGGGGGGAGGACTTTGATCTAGACAAGCAAAACATCAATATAGCACCTATTTGGGTTCACCTACCAAAGCTACCAGCATAGTTCTTTAATGAGTACTGGCTTACTGGCATAGCCAAAACCATAGGAGAGTTGGTGGCCATAGATCACCCGACCAGGGCAAGGACGAGAATGATGCATGCCAGGATCTACGTGAACACCAACCTAGACTCTGAACTTCTGACCCAGGTGGAGCTAGAATATGGAGACTATCTAAGGGTGCAACCGGTGGAGTACGAGAACAAGCCAAATTTTTACAACGAATGTAAAACTCAAGGTCATCTCAGGAACCAATGCTCGGTTTCATCAACCAACAAGGAAGCCATGAACATACCCCAATCTAGCAAGACAAATGGGAGAGGGATCCCTACAAACCAAGGATCTCGACAAGCCTTTGTAGGATACAGGCCAGTCAGGCCCAACCAGGACAATCGGGGCAATGCAGGCCAACCCTAGTTTTAGGAGAAAGGAAAACAATGGTGCGAGGAGGTCAAGGACCTTCAGGTATGTAACAAGGATCCTACCTTTAATAAATTCGAAGTTTTAGCCAACATTGATGCCAAAAAAGAAATGGGTGAGAAGGAAAATCCCCAAATAGAGTTTCCTGAAACCCTAGAGTCCCCTGCCAAATCTGGCCCATCTACGATTGACCCAAAAAATCCCAAAACATCCTCTCACGGGAAGAAGCAGGACCCGGGGTACTTCAGCCAAAATCTAGAAGGAATGGAGTCAATATTTGAGGTGGTTGAATCAGTGGGTATCAAAAGAGCTTCCAGTCCAGTTCTGCAACAACTTTTCCCCTATCAAGGGAGCCCTAACCTTACAGAATCCTCAATGAGAAATCCTCAGACCAAGGATCTTAAATTTTAGGAGCTCAACCAAAGTAAAGAGGATATCAAAAATGGTGATGACACCTTTCAGAATGAGGAGAGGGATCCCATGCCTCCTCACTTTAGTCCAAAAAAAACCAGAAGTACAACCAAGTCTCCTATCGATTATGGAAGCGAGAAAAAGAGAGGGCGGATGACCACTGCAGAACATTATAGACTTAGGATCAATAATGAAATTGCTAATGGCAAACAAAAAACACTTCTACAACAAGCTATTCCAAGTTAGGATGATAGCAATACAAACAAAACCCCTTTGGTCCAAGGAAAGGGGAGAGGAAAAAATAACAAACCATCTAAATGAAGGTTCTCTCATGGAATGTGAGAGGCCTAAATGGCCTACCGAAGCAAAGGGTAGTGAAATCAATAAGGAAATAATTCAGTCCTACAATAATTTTTCTTCAAGAAACAAAAATAGACAAAATACAATCAACATCCATAGCTAAAAATATTTGGAAACAAGGGGAAGTTGATTTTCAACAGGCAATGGGAGCGTCTGGTGGAATAATGATCTTATGGGATCCAAAAAAATTAGAAGGTATTGTGCTACAGGTGGATGATAGAGTGCTCAGTGTCCTATTCCATGATACCGATCAAAAAAAATCCTGGATTATGTCAAATGTGTATGCCCCAACTTCTATCCAGGGACGATCAGAGTTATGGGAACATCTAGGCCACTTAAATCAAGCCTTCAACAACATTCCTTGGGTGATTTTTGGTGACTTTAACACCCCCTTATACCCGTATTACAAAAAAGGAGGATCTGGACTTCCATCAAAAAGCATGGAAGACTTTAATAACTTCATAAACATAAATGAATTGATGGATGTCAAACTAAAAGGAGCCAAATTTACTTGGACCAACCGAAGAATAGGGAGCCAGCTGATTCAAGAAATATTGGACAGATTTTTTCTATCTAAGGAAGCCATCACAATGTTTGGTGATTCTATACTGCAGGCTCTTCCCAAAAGTGCCTCAGACCATAGCCCTCTTTTTTTTGAGGTCATTCAAGCCAACCCTTTCAAAAAACCATTCCGGTTCCAATCAATGTGGGTTAAACATGATGACCTGAGGGAACGAATCAAAGAATGGTGGCTGCAACCTTGTCAGGGAAGTTCCTCATTCAAATTAGCTCAGAAGCTAAGGATGGTTAAAGATAAACTCAGAATCTAGAACAGAGAAGTATTTGGCAATATTTTTGAAAATAAGAAAATAGTTGGAGAGAAACTTCAAATGATTGAAAGCAGAATCCAGAATGGCAACTATGATGAGGCAACAAGATTAGAAGAGAGGGATACTCTCAGTGAGTTTCACAATATCCTTTCTTGTGAGGAAATCTATTGGAGACAAAAATCTAGAGCTCTGTGGTTAAAGGAGGGAGACTCAAACTCAAAAAAAAATCATGTGTCCACCCTAAGAAATAGGAGCAATAACAAAATCAACAATCTTATGAAGGCGGATGGATCCTCAACTCAGAACATCCAGGAAATCAGAGAAGAGGCAGTTGATTACTTCAAAACCCTGTTGGGTGAAGAAACTATCTATCAGGTTGAGGCAAAATATTCTCTTCTCCAGTTCATACCTCAACTCATTGATGAGTCCACAAATGATTCTCTCTTAGCGGCTTTCACTGATGAGGAAGTTAAAGAAGCCTTGTTCAGTATGGAACCGGATAAGGCACCTGGACCTGATGGGTTTCCACCCTAGTTATTTTAGGATTACTGGGACATTGTGGGTGCAGATGTCATGGCTGCCATTAGGGAATTTCAAACCTCAACACATATTCCTAGGGGATTCAATTCCACATTTATAGTGCTGATTCCGAAAGTCCAAAACCCAAGGACAATGGCTGATTTTAGGTCGGTCAGTTTGTGTAACGTATCCTACAAAATCCTCACCAAGGTGTTAGCCAATAGGTTCAAAGTAATTTTATCGGGTATTATTGACCAGAGTCAGGGGAGCTCGGTTCAAGGAAGATCAATTTTAGACAGAGTTATTACGGTCCATGAGGCCCTCCATACTGCAACAAGAAAGCAACCATGGCTCTAAAATTAGACATGAAAAAAGCCTTCGATAGGATTAATTGGGAGTTCTTGGATGCAATATTACTAAAATTTGGATTTCATCCTCAATGGGTTAGACTAATCAGAGGATGCATTACGAAGCCTTGGTTTTCGGTCTTGGTGAATGGGTCAATGACAGGTTACTTTCAAAGAAAAAGAGGATTAAGGCAAGGAGACCCTATTAGCCCTATGCTTTTCATCATTGTGGCAGAAGCTTTAGGTAGGAAAATCAGGGCCACCTCTATTGTAGGACTCATTTTAGGCATCCAAGTGACCTCCTCTACCAATCCCATCACTCACCAACAATTTGTGGATGACACATTGCTGCTAACCCTAGCTTCAGTGGTGGAGGCTAAAAGGATCAAACACATTCTTAAGATGTATGAAGAAGCTGCTGGCCAGAAGGTGAATTTCAACAAAAGCAAGCTCTATTTCCTCAATACCCCTACTCCCAGACAAACCAACATTGCAAGGATTTTGGAATGTCACACTGCATCCCTCCCAACCTCCTATCTAGGCATGCCCTTATTCTCAGGAATCCCAGAAGGAGCAATGTGGAATAACATTCTGGAGAGGATCCAAAAAAAGTTGGTGGGATGGAAAGGCCATCTCCTATCCCAGGTAGGGAAAGTGACGCTCACCATGGCTTCCCTGCAGAGCATTCCTATTTACTTTCTATCCGTGTTCAAAGCCCCAAGCAAAGTGTATCAAAAAATCAAACAATTCCAAAAAAAATTCTTTGGTCTGGGATGGAAGAGAAAAAAAGGATCCACTTGGTTGGGTGGAGCAAAGTCTGCAAACCTAGAACTAATGGAGGATTAAATCTAAGGAAATTATCTCTCCTAAATACGATGCTTTTAGCTAAACAAGCTTGGTGACTGCTATCTAATGTTGAAAATGAGTGGACAACCATAGTCAAGAGGAAATACCTCCAGGGAGCAGACTTCCTTAATGAAAATTTGGTAAGCAGGGGATCCACCTTCTGGAAAGCAATCCTCACTAGCAGAGAGTTGGTCAAGAATGGGATCCGATGGATATTAGGTAATGGCCACAAAATCAACTTTTGGGAAGATAGGTGGGCCAGATCTGAGGCTCTTTCAAGCAACCCTCACTTGGCTAGGCTCAAATATCACACGAAATGTTCCATAGGGCTTCAGGTGGCAGATTACATAAGGTAGGACAGGAACTTCCCAAAATGGTAGACTATCAGGGTCCAGGGTTTGTCGGCCAAGTGCGGAGAGCTTCAAAATATTCTACATCAGTAGCTCATACCCACAGGGAATACTGAAGACCATATAGTGTGGGCAAAAATAGAAAGTGGAGAATTTTCAGTCAAAACTGCCTACAACTTACTTCTCAATCACGAAGACAACCAGTTTCAACCTCATCTGGTCTGGATAAAGGGCCTCATCCCCAAAATATCTTTCTTCTCATGGCTGGTTATTCAAGAAAGGATCCTTACCATTGACCAAATGCTAACTAAAGGAATGATTATTGCTAACCGGTGTTTCATGTGCAGGGTAGGATGGGAATCAGTTCAACACCTTTTTTTAGAATGCTCGATGACCACCCCGATCCTAGATGGGCTTTTCCAAGCATTTAGAATCTCTTGGGCTAAACCAGCCTCAATCCCTGAAGTCTTCCAACAATGGCCCTTCCCCTTTGTTAATCCAAAATTGAGGTTCCTTTGGAAGATAAGTTGGCACCACTTCCTTTGGCAAATTTGGTTAGAGAGGAACCATAGAGCCTTTAATGAGTCCAAGCATAATTCTCAAACCATCCTCAACCGAATCCTCACCTTTGCAAAAGAAAATACCAACATATTTCCTTCAGATGATAGAGGAACCCTTCCTTCAGAAAAACAATTAGCCCTGTCCCTAGGCATACCATTGGAGGACAATTCCTCGGTACCAAAACCTAACCCTAGAGCTGGAATCATTTGGGAGCCTCCCCCTACAGGCTGGTCCAAGCTCAATTTTGATGGCATGGTGAAGGATAACCCGGGGTGGGTGGGTGCTAGAGGAGTAATCAGAGATCATCAAGGAAACATGATCTTGGCCTTTGCTGAACCATTAGGATCTAGAACTAACAACGAGGCTGAGGCTAGAGCGCTATGGAGAGGCCTATTGCTGGCTCAAGAGATCCAAGGCAACCTGGTGGTGGAAGGAGACTCAAAAATCATTATCAACCTTTTAACTAATGGCAAAAAACCACCCTGGAGGATTGAAGCCATTATCCATGAGGCAAGGACCCTATTCGAGGCCAGACAAGGAAAGAGGGCCCGCCACGTCTTCCGTGAGGCCAACAGATCAGCAGAAAAATTGGAAAATGCAGGGGTCGAGGCCAGCATATTGACTACGTGGACACGTGATGTGCCTCATGAAATTGATCTCACCCTTCGCAATGATAGACAACCTATGCTCTAAGGGTGGCGATAGAAAAGCGACCAATATCCACGTGGCCAATGTGCATCATGAGGCCGCGTTTCAAAAAAATCCCAATTAGACGGAGTTGATTCCTAGGTCAACGTTCTCAAATACCTCGGACAGGATTGATGGGAAAATCCGCAAGGGCAGGACTCCGAGGTACGGAAAGGTAAACTTCCCGACCCACACCACCAACCTCCTTTGGGGACTCAGCACCAAAATATTCAACATTATTGGCCACATCTATGGCGATAAGGCGGGGGTCATTGCCACGCAGACTCCGATGGTGGCAATTTCAAATTTTGGTAAGCATCTCAAGAAGACAAAGAATCATTGCAATGAGAGGCGGACTACGAGGAAGCAGATGCTGTTGACTGATAGGGCCACCTGGCGCGAAGCCCAAATGGAGGACGTTGGTTGGACCGGGTCCATGCAAAGTACAAAGGTCGATGAAGGCACAACAAAAATGGTGATAACAACATTTAGTGAGGATCCAAATCATAATGACACAGAGGCATTTGGGAGGCAGATAAGGCTGACAGATCATGCATGGAAGTAGAAGACACAGGTGGAGGATTACGACCGGTCCTTTCCAATGCATGGTAATCTCCCTAAGGATAGTGTTGATCTATGGACAATCAAAGGCAGCCAGAATCACACGCTGGCACCCAAGGATAGCTGGCACAAATCCAAGGTGGCAAAGGGGGGATGGATCCCCGAAGATGGCACACCAATTAAGGAAAACCCCATATCTCACCACCATGGTTTTAAACCCTATTCCTTCCCTAGCAGTAGCAAAAGAGGAAATCGGTAGTGTGTTAACCTGAGAAAGTCTAAACGAATCATAAGGAAGAAGACTGTGAGTGGAAATATGACTTACATTGAGCCGAGCATGGTCATCATGGAACCCGTGGCTCAGGCCATCCTCACTGAGCGATGTTTTACCCAATTTTTTGACCTATTCTCGGGGGCAGAGGAAGATATCACCCAGGTGGTGATGGACACTTGGGAGGATGACAAAGTGGAGATACGAGGAAGAGAGTTCATCATTGATGTGAACATGCTGGCTATGGTAACTGGTCAGACGATGAAAGGTCGCTCCATCCATCGCCAGAAACATCACTAGGAGGTGGAATTGAAGGAATTTCGTGACAACCCAAAAATTTTCAAGGAAGCCAAGAATGGGCTCACCAGAATGGATTTGCCCACTCCGTGGAATGGGGTCATGAAAAATGTGATGGATTTTATCACGGCTGAGGATCCCAGTAAGACTTTGCTGAGCTTTCACTATGCTTTCATAAACTTCTTTCGGGATGTCAACCCGATAAGTATTCCTCAATTTTTGATGAACTCGATGAACTACACCATCAATGCCTATCATAGCAAGAGAGGGTCTACCATGCCGATGCACCAAGGATTTTTCAAAGTAATCTATAAGTGGGTGTTGGCCATGACACCCAATCCCAAACCTCAAGTCATCAAGGAGATACCGCCAGATCATCAACCAGATAGCTCGAGGGCAAGAGCTAGCCCAAGCACCAACAAATATTTATTTGTGTCTTCGATGAATAAAAGAGTGGGGGAGACCATAACCAAAGGGGACATGACTAAGAAAAAACTAAGGATTGAGGAACCCCCAATGAGATCCTCATTGAGACTTAAGAACAAACAAATCCAAGGCAGCTCCAAAACCAGTGCTAGCGACCTGGACGAGGAGGGACCTACAATCATGGTTCTCAAAAGGTTCATTCTGAAATCTTATGCGGCCATCATCCACCAAATGCAGGAGCACTATGACACTATGACTCAGGTGATCTTCAATGAAGGATACATGCCAAAATTTGAGGCCAAGGTCGATGATGAGGAAGAAGAGGATGAAAAGGAAGAGGAGCTCGAGGAAGATGTCGAAGATGAGGCATGAGGTTCACCGGGTCCTGGGGGTATCATTTTTGGTTGACATTTTTTAGAGGAAGTAATCCTCTCTGGGTTGTGGTTCCCTTTTTCCTTTTGTAATGTTGATCAGTGTGGCTTGCCCATCTTGGTTGGTCCTATTTTGTTTTTGGTTTTTGTATACGTCGCCTGCCCGGCTAAGACTGCTAGGAAGTTTAGTAGTTGTAGAGGACAGATGTTCCTCAGGATAACTAGGATCCGTAGCTTCAGATGAAGGCTATATTTTGTAAAAGGTTTTGGGTCAACCTGTAAAACCCGGTAATCAATGAAGAAATTTACTTACCAAAAAAAAAAATTATGATAAATGATAAATGCATAAAGTTTCATATTTTCAAACCTAAACCAAAATTTGAAATAAAAATAGTTTTTGAAAATTGAAAAACAAAAAACCCTCCGGCTAGCCTGAGGGTATACATATGGGATGGGTCTTGTGGAATGGAGAGTCCTAGCCCCCAGGGGATACAGGAAACGATTTTCTTTAACATAAGGTTTTAGTCATTGAGGACTATGTGGATTGGTAAGTGCTTGTATGGTCAGACACTTACCAAGAAGACACCTAGGTTCAAACCTCAAGGGTAGTCTGTTTGCAAAGGTAATATTCTTATCTGAAACTTCTGAGTGCGTGCTAGATTAACCATGACGATATGAATTCCGAATTATCGGTGGTCCCCTTTATGCTTTGGGTCAACAATAATGAAGCGAAATAAGTTTTGTGGAAGCAACCCATGTGGTTTGAACCCTACCACTTGTCGGTTACTAAAAATAGTGTGGTTGTGACCAACTCTTTTATTTAACAAAAAAATTAAATATTTAAGTTTTGTTGTAATATGACTACGATCATATAATATAAATAAGGCCTATAACTTGCTTGAAAAAAAATAAAATTATATAATAAGATATATGATATATTCTAAAATGATATTATATTGTTTAAAATAGTTATTAACAAATTTTACTTTATACATATTATTTTATAATTAGACTTACATGTATTCAAACCCTAATATTTATATTTATATTTAAAATATTTAAATATTAATTATGTTTACTAATTATCTAGATATCATATATTTTTTTCTATATATATAATATGTTTTTTTTGAATTTACATGGTGGAATTTGTAGACGCTACGAATCCGGTTGTCTGATTTGGATTTTATGGTCGTCACAGTATTATGGGTTGTCCGCTCTGGAAGTTTCCACATAGTTTTTCGTGTAGTTTATCACTATAAACACCATGCCACAATCATTTTAAACCTTCTACATCACTGAAATCACCAGAAAAGGAACAAACGTCCAATCCAACGAGGTCTGAGATTTGAACCTTGGACCTCCACCCCTTACAGGGTTTGGTCGAACCAATTGGTCTATTTTTTAAATTAAAAAAAAAATATATTTTAACCTTCATTATTGAGAATATATATTTATTAACATTTAAGATTATTCCATATGATAAATAAAAGTTATATTCATTGTTTAAGCTCATAAGTTCATTTTGATAAATAAATGTCAAGGCTCACTTATGAAATTAAGACCTTTAAGAAAAAATTTCAATTTTAACAAATATGAAAGAATGATCTTAAAATTAAAGTCAAGCTAGTATTCTATTCAAAATTAATGAAACTAATGGTCTTAGAAATAAAGTGTGACATTTTGAAAAATAGTCTTTGAAAATTGAAAAATACACAAATATAATCTAAAGTAAAACTTTAATAAAAATTGTCAAAATATATTAATTTAATTGGTTGATATGGTTTGAAAGTTGCAAGATTACTGCAGTGGCAAGGGTTTTGGCATTTATTTGGGGAGGTCAAGGTTCAAACCTCACTTAGTATGAGGGGACTAGGATCCCTCATAAAAACCCATGTAAACTTAAATTTTAAATCAAGTAGTATTAGTTCAATCTGTTAGATTCCTCAACATTTCAAGGAAAAGAACCAAGTTTGAATCTTGCCAAACGATACATGGATAACATAATATTTCTTATAATACCACTATATGGTCATGATGTAATACATTTGGGGAATATTTCAATCCCGTATAATCCATTAAAAAAATTGGTTGATATGGTTTTACAAAATATTGAACAAAACCATCAAAGGATATATATATAATTATAATTATATATAATGCATGAGCATCTGCCAAGAGGATCCAAAGATGATGGCTAGGACCAACCATCCATTAATCACCTCCCATATGCATAAATTAAAACCTTTACTGCTTGGAATTGGAGGAGACATGCCCTTGAAAAGAGAGTGGTATGTGTGGGAAGAGAAGATCCGGATTTATGAACTACAATAAGGAAGAAAAATAGACATAGTGGCAGACATAAGAAGAAGATAAGACAAAGTGTATATATATATATTGCATGAGCATCTGCCAAGTGGATCCAAAGATGATGGCTAGGACCAACCATCCATTAATCACCTCCCATATGCATAAATTAAAACCTTTATTGCTTGGAATTGGAGGAGACATACCCTAGAAAAGAGAGTGGTAGGTATGGGAAGAGAAGAACCAAATTCATGAACTGTAAGAAGGAAGCGAAATAGACAAGTGGTAGATAATAATAAGAGAAGACAAATTTGAAGAGGTGAACAATGAAAAAATAATAATTTAAGAGAAATTTGATGGGCCAGTGGAAAAAGCCTAAGAGGCTTTAGAGGTCGGAGAGAGAAAACTAGAGAAGCTTGGGAAAAGTGAAGCTTGGGGAGAGAGAAGGGGTTTCAAAATTCCACCTTGTATTCTTGACAAAGAATAAATAAATATTTTTTGTTAATAAATGTATGAGTCTCCATCATTGAATGTCAGATATTCATTTTACAAGTTGTGTGTATTGTTGTTTAATGTGTGTATGAGTTGCAAGTGCAAGAAAACACATTGATACATTAGATAATGGAAAAAGAAAATGCAAGGTATAAGAAAGGACATGTGAGAAAAAGAAAATTGGTTGCTCAACTAAAGTGTTGAGGATATTATAGGCATAAAAGAGTGCCACAAGAGGCTTATGTTGAGGAAGTTTTAGGCACAAGCAAGTGTCATAGTAATTTTTTTGAGTGGAATGATTGGTTTTGTGTATGAGTTGCAAGTGCAAGAAAGCACATTGATACATTAGAGAATGGACAAATAAAACCCAAGGTATAAGAAAGGACATGTGAGAAAAATAAAATTAGCTACTCAACTAAAGTGTTGAGGACATTGTAGACATAAAAGAGTGCCACAAGAGGCTCATGTCGAGGAAGTTGTAGGTACAATCAAGTATCATAGTAATTTTGTTGAGTGGAATGATTGGTTGTATGAAACAAGAGACTATTCTCAAAAGGAAGGAATTCATTTTCTTCGAGCAAATAAGACCTATAAATAATTTCTCCAAGGAAACCTTAGGAAGTGTAGTTAAAATATATTTGTTCAAAGTATGTTACATGTACAACAAAATGGGGTAAAACCTTTATACATTAATAATACTACAAAATTAAATTATTGTGGATATATTTCAACCATACGATAAAGGAGTCACATTTCAATCATCATACAAGAAGAAAATTTGGAGGGGTACATGTTGTACGATAAGATCATACCATTGTACGATTGAAGGGGGTTGATTGTACAAAGAGAAAAATTGTACGATAGATTAAAAACCATTGTACAATAGCAAATACTTTTGGAGATAGTCGTATACTCAGGATATAGTGCAAAAGATGATACAAAGGTTAATCATCATACAATGAAGTTGTCATTAAGGAGGCATTGTTGTATAATTGGGGGAAGTGTGCAGGAGTTGACTGCATCATTTAGGTATCAAAGCAAAAGATATCTAAGGTGTGACACATTTCAAGGAATGATGGTACAATGGGGAAGAAGAAGACCATGAGACCCTCAAGCTACATATATAGCTTAAATACTAATGGGAATCATCACTTTATTTGATGCCCTTAAAACTACCCAAAAGAGTGGCATTCACATTAAAGATATAAGTGACAGTGAAGGTGAGGAAGTACATCACAATAAGCTCGAGCTAAAGAGCGAGAGGAAGAACCAAAGGAATGGTTGATCCAGGAAAATTTCTAATATGGGTTGAAAGCCAAAGATAGAAACCCCTTCATACAATGGAAGTTTGACTCTAGAGGAGCTCATAGATTAGATTGTAGATATGGAGAAATATTTTGATTTTGAATCAATAGAAGACCCCAAGAAGGTAAAATTTTCCTATACAAATCTGAAGGGGTATGCGGCCTTATGGTGGGATAATATCTAAACAAAGATTCAACGAAAGGGGAAGGGAACAATTTAAACTTGGGATAATTTTGTAATCAAATTGAAGTCTTTATTTTTTCTCATTTATTACCAAATAGGGTTGTTTAGAAGACTTCAAAACCTTAGCCAAAAGGATTTGGGAGTAAAGGAGTATACAAAAGAGTTCTATAAATTGACTATAAGGTAAGGTCATGTGAATGTGATGATGAGAAGGTGGCAAGATATATAAATAGACTAAGGTTATCCATATAATATGAGATTGATCTGATTTAAATCATAACTATTGAAGAGGTATACCAATATATGCTCAAGGCATAGGAAAAGTTGTTATGTATGCAATAAAATAATGTGAGAGGAAGAGGGTGATCCTCTAAAGAAAAATAACAATCAAATAATGGTAGAGGACAACATTTTAAGCATGATAAGTCAATACTTCTCAAAGTGATTTCCATAAAAGTACCCAAGAAAAGGGCGAATCATCAAGAGGATGAGGTGGATTTTGTAGAGGAATAGGATGTGATTTTGTTGGAAAGTGTTATAGATATGGAGAAACTAGACATTGGGCATTTGAATATCATCAAGTACAACAAATAAGTAGACATGGAATAAAAACTCATAACCAAGTTGTACGAGTAGATGAAGACAAAATTACTTCACAAAGCACATGGTAACTAGAACAAGGATAATTTCTTATGAAAGAAAAGGTATTGTTGAAATAATCAAAGGAGGTGTATAAGTTTGAGTAGAGAAGGAGCCTATTCAAAGAAATTTACAATTCAAGAGGAAAATGTTGCAAGGTAATTGTGGATAGTGGAAGCATAGATAACTTGGTGTCAAAAAATATGGTAGATAATATTGGGTTGAAAAATATTGAACATCCAAATCTATATAAGTTTTCATCATTGTAAAAGGAACATCAAATTTTGGTAATAGAACAATGTATGGTAGATCTTCAAATTGGATTTTATAAGGATATGATTCTATGTGACATCATATTGATGGATGTTTGTCATGTATTGTTGGGAAGAATATTTCAATTTGATTAGAAGGCAATGCATGATGGTAGGGAGAACACCTACACTATTGAGAATTATGGCAATAGGTACACATTAAGTATGTTGAAGGACAAAGGAAAAGAAGTAGACAATAGTCCTATAATGTTCCAAGGTATAGAAATACAATCATCAAAGAGAAATAAAGAGGTATGTTTGGATTTTATCATTGAAACCACAAAATAATAGATAGTGAACAAGTTGGATGAAACTCCACATGAGGTGAAGGCTATGTTGGAAGAATATGCAGATATTATTTCAAAATATGGGTTACCATCAGTGAGGAACATGGGTCATAACATAGATTATAGTCTTGTATTGAGCTTACCTTATAAGACAACACCAATGTAGAGTGAGCAAGAAAGAATAAAGATTGGTAATAGAGCAAAGAGATAGATAATCTAAGTCACCATTATTAAGGGTTATGAGACCAAGTTAAAAGGAGAAAATTCAGTGAAGGAAGTTGATAAAAAAGTTGAGGAAATGGTGGACACATGTAAGAGAATAAGAATGGAAAAGAGATAAATGGTCTAGGTCACCAATGGTAGTGACGATGAATATAATAGTGCAATGGTTCCTATTTTAGATAAGAAGAAAAATAATAAGAAAAGAAAGGATAAATATATAGTGGTGGAAGATGAACCTTATAAAGTCATTTATGGCTATGACAAAGGCCATGTTGCCAGAGTTGATATTGGCTAATGGTACTTCAAGATGTGGTGAAGGATATTGTGATAGCGATGATAGAGATCATAATGGTGATGAAGAGTTAGGGTGCTTTGAAAGGCACGTCACATGCATTAGCTCCAATTTGAAAAATTAGGTGCAATGGTGAAGGATTGGGAATGTTAGCTTTTGATGAATGAGCCTTGGTAAATAATAATCACAAGATGCAAAATAACATGAAAGAAAGTAAATATTCTAGATGACTGAAGTATGTTGTAAATATAAATCATATAAAATATTATAATGTAGCTATGGAGAAAATGAACACTCCATTAACAAATATACTGATCTACATTGTATTCATCACCAATGAATGGTGAGGCATACATAAATACAATATCCACTAAGCTACACTATCTTATTATGTCCCCTAACTCTCTTATATATATATCTAAGAGGCCATACTTATATAGGTAAAATATGATACTTGGTCAACACTCTATCTAGCTGTACAAGGGACAAATTGCACATGTACAACTTGGACATTGATACTTGTGCATTTATTACATTGCATGAAGTAACTATATAACTTGCACATAAAGTAATATAGATATGTATCTTGGAGGATACATTTACATAACCCAAATTATGGAATAGTCTCTACTTCCAATACCCCCCTATATTACATTATTTGGGTATTGAATACTTAGTTTTCAATATGGATCTTCTTTATCTTCTTTTGCTTGTTCTTCGTAGTCTTCTTCCTCTACATTATTTGTAACATGTTTAATCAAATAGTTAGTGTATTTGTAGTATGTTACATATTTTTATAGAGCTTTTACTTCAAAATCCTTTGTGGGTTCTTCCAGTTCTTCAAATTCTTCGATCCCCTAAACCATGTGACCTTTCTAATTTTTCTTCTGATATTCAAGTTGAGGATAATTGATAGGTCATTAAAATTGCTGCTAATGAGGGTTCCTTTGGTATTGTCATGGCTCAAACTGAATCCCATTATTATTTTGATTTATTTGGTTTAGGTTTCTAGGATTATATCTACAATAGCTAGTACTATGTCCTTTCTTTTTGCAAATCTAACAATACCACATTTTTCATCCTTTTTTGAAGACGCAATATTTTCCTATGGATTATCTTTTTATGTGAATGCAGTGTTAGTCATATCATCTTTCACAGTATTTTCTATTTCATATTCTTGAAGTATATTGACTAAATCATCAAAAGAAGTATCTTTACTTAGGACCTGCAAATATGTTACCAAATGCTTATAGCTGTCTGGAAGTGCTCTCATGGTTACTTGAGTAAGAAGTTCATATTTAACTGCTTCATCTAAGGTTAAAAATTTCCCTTTAATATCTGCTACCTTCCTTAGGAATATTTCTATACTTTCTCCACTATTCATTTTCAATGAGTGGAGTTGAGTTTGCAAATGAAGAATAGTTGCCTTATTATTTCCTTCCAATATTTTTTCTAGGGTTATCCATGCATCTAAATATGTTTTGGCTGAACTGATTTATGGTTGAACCTCATCAGTGATAGCAAAATTTATTATCTTTAATGCGTTTAAATCATTTTATTCAAACTTTAGGATTTCTGTTTCACCTGTGGTAGATTTTTGTGTTTTACCTTTGAAAACATCCCAAAGTTTTTCATATACTAAAATTGCTCTCACTTTATTTTTCCAAGAAAAATAATTAGGACCCTTGAGAAGTTGAGATTATACTAGGAAGAATTTTTTAGTTGCCATTTTAAATCTTCCTATTATCTAGCCTTAGATTTGTATACTTCCTTATGTCTCCCTAGTATGTTATAGTGATTTTTGTAAAAATATAGTTCAATTTTGGTTGAATTTGTACAAGTTTTGTAAGAATAAAAAATCAACTTTTTAACACCTTATTAATCCTAATTGAACTAAGCACTTTTTCAAAATTTTAAGAGGTTTTGATGTTGAAATTATTTTATCCCTTTTTGAAGATTTGAGACAAGCAAATATATATATATATATATATATATATATATATATATATATATACCAACCTTAATGGAAACCCTAATAACCTCTTTTATATCCCTTGGATTATTTCTAATTTCCAATAAAATAAATTTGATGGAGTAATTCTTGTGGCTCCCAAGTTTGGAAAATTAGAGAAATGATAATAATATTTGCAATATAAGTTAATTCAAGTTGAATTCCTTATTCCTCCTTAGTAATATTTCAAATATTATAATTAATAAAATAATTTATCCCTTTTGATTTCAATATATAAGTTTTAATCTTGGTTTATAACCCTTATATCTCCAACTTATGAAAGCAATAATAAATGGGATTTAGACCTTACCTTTTCAAATGTAATATCTCCTCAATGTTTAGAACTTTCTACGACTGAGTATAACAACATGTAAATGGTGTCTTAGGTGCTTACGTTTAATGGAGATTCCTTGGAGTAGCTGGTCTTGAATGCTGGTATGTAGGTGCTAAAGTTTGACCTTCAAAAATGGAGGAGCTTTTAATGATCCTTTCCCCTATCTTCCACGCTGCACTTCAGATGTTTTTTTGTGCTTCACTCATTCTTTAATTGTGCTTCACTCCTTATTTGGACATATTTTACTATGAAGAAACACACACTTATACTAAGAGGGAGGGTGAACAATATAAGATAAAACTTTTATTTCCAAATGATAACAAAAATAATATGAATGCAATAATAAATCAATTCACAATTTCCATACACATAAGAGACAATGCTTTTATGTAGAAACACCCTTTCAAGAGAAAACCAAAAAAAACTATTGCTTATATTTATTTAATAAAATTCTATGGTAACCAACCCACAGGAGACACAAATCCCCTTATACAAGTTTGTGGGCACCAACCCACAGGAGACACAATTACCCTTCTGCAAGTTCATGGGAACCAACCCACAAGAGACACCAATCCCATTTTGTAAGTTCATGGGCACCAACCCACATGAGACACCAATACCATTATACAATTTTATGGACACCAAACCATAGGAGACATCAATCCCCTTCTACAAGTTCATGGGAATCAATCCACGGGAGTCACCAATCTCCTTGAGGCACCAACCTCAAATCTAAAGGTACTTGAAGAACACAAGCTTATACTGAGAGGGGGCGATGAAAAGTATAAGACCACTTTTTACTTTTCTTTCCCAAATAGTATTAATCAATATAATCAATGACAATATCAATAACAATAACAAAAGCAATGCACAAATCATCACACATAATAGGGACACCAATTTTAACATGGTTCACCCAATTTGGGTTGCCTCCATAGAGAAAATATTTCTCAAATAATCTCATGGTAATCCTTCCAAATTACAATGTTTATGGACCTCTGTCGAAAGGAGATGTTGATCCCCTAATCTCAAGTTTGTGTATCTATTCCATATGATAACTCTTTCCCATTCTACTCTGGCTAGTGATCTTCTAGAATACTATGTCTCTCTGATACACTGACTGGTGGATCTCTCTCCACTTGAAGACTCCTCACTCAGATCTGTCTTCAATTATCATGGCTTATGGATCTCTATCCACTAAGACTATATCCTCTATACTCTATCACCTCTAAAGCTCTATCAATAGGTTCACTCAAAACCTCCTCAAATATGCTCAATAGGCTCACTTAGAACCTGCTCAAATATTCTTAATAGGCTCACTCAGAACCTGCTCATATCTGCTCAATAGTATCACTTAGAACTTGCTCAAATATTCTCAATAGGCTCACTAAAAACTTGCTCAAATCTTCTCAAAAATCTCACACAAAACTTGTCCCAATCTTCTCAATAAGTCCTCTCTAGGACTTGCTCAAATTTGCATAGCAAGCTTTCACAAAATATTACACAAAAATAGTCCACAAGCCTTCTCAAAGACTTACCTCAAATCAGCTCAACAAAATCTCAACTCCATCTCATTAGAAGCATAAAGAGAATTGTTAGACTCAATATGTTCTATACTCAAATCCCAATCTCAATTCAAAGCAATATCAACTCAACTCAATCTTATAGAAGCATAAAGAGAATTGTTAGAGACTCAATATGTTCTATACTCAAATCCCAATCTCAATTCAAAGTAATCTCAACTCAACTCAATATTATAGAAGCATAAAGAGAATTTTTAGAGACTCAATATGTTCTATACTCAAATCCCAATCTCAACTCAAAGCAATCTCAACTCAGCTCAATCTTAACTCAATATCATAGAAGCATAAAGAGAATTTTTAGAGACTCAATATGTTCTATTCTCAAGGCTCAATCTCAACTCAATCAGAATATAGAATAGTTTATTTCATGGAACTTGAACAACCACTTTATGCAACCACTTGATTAGGCTCAATCAACTCTACTTAAACAATCACTCCAAGAAAAACTCTTTCTCACAAAAAAAAGTACAAGCATGAATCAACTAACTCAAAATATTTCCAACAATGCTCGACAACAAATCTTACATAACAATGATACTCATTTTATTTTCTAACTAAAGTTCAAGTTCTTTTCATCACCCATTGGTTTCAACAAAAATGCTAATAAGACAAAATTTTAATCACAAATCTCAATTCAAAAAACCTTGAAGCATAAACTCAAAGTACTTCACTCAACCAATGGTCTAAACAAAAATG
Organism: Wollemia nobilis; assembly: GCA_028583015.1. Lineage (NCBI taxonomy): Eukaryota > Viridiplantae > Streptophyta > Pinopsida > Araucariales > Araucariaceae > Wollemia > Wollemia nobilis. The sequence goes on along the minus strand of JAQPPZ010002170.1, from coordinate 8,279,992 downwards.
CTTATCAAACAAGGTTTAATCACAACTCACAATCCAAAAAACCTTGAAGCATTAACTCAACCACTTTCAAAAAGGAAACCACAATCACTCCTTTTCACTCCAAGGATATTTCAAAAATCAACCACACAAATAAAATCAATGGAGAGTATTACTCATACCTTTTTGATGCCTTATGAGTTGTCCACTAAATCTGTCACACTCAACACACTTTCTTTTTTAACTCTTAACAAGGGTTAGAGATCTTGAGTAATAACACAACAATAATATCCAAATAACACCTTATTACTCCTACTTTATTTTAACATCCAACAAAGTTCTTTTTTAAAATAAAACCCTTACTCAAAATAACTTTCACTAAAAAGAACTTTATCAAAAACCCTTATTACTCCTAACAATTTCAAAAATCACAATTAAAAATAATTCACAACTCAAATAGCGACCATGACCTTATTCCCTAAGGTTACTCAACAAACCAACTAACGAAGTACCTTTACCCCTTATCACTCCACCTTAGGCAATCCAAACAAAATATTAATAAAAACCTTAATACCTGCCTCGAGGGGAATCAAACCCTAGTATTGCCACAACACGAACGCCCTAGCCGTGGAAAAGATGTCGCACAAGCTATGGGCTCATTGGTGCAAAATAAGTGCCACCCACTTCTTATCCATCACTGTCTTTCAAAAAGTGAAAAGTATGCACCCAAGGCGTCTCAACAGAACAAAGCCAAAATCGATGCTTGCAAGAATCAAACACACAACCTCCTCGTCACTAACACCTTTGTACAATCCAAGTTGCCACTAGGCCACACTACCCAATGCATTTTGATAAGTGGTCGTTGTCTCCCTTTAATGTTTGCTGTGTCACTTAAACAAAAAACACGAGCTCTTTTTCTTCACAAATACCAAGTGCAAATATCAACAAGCAAGGATGAATGAATTAAAAATTCAATGGCATATTTATATGCCTTCCCTTTGCTTTAGAAACGTCGGTCTTTTTGAAACTTCCTTCATGACGTTGATGGATAAAATTTTAATTTTAATTTAAATTTTCTATATATTTAAAATTAAATATCTATATCATTGGGGCACATTTTTCGATGAAATGAAAAGTCATATTGGGTTTCAATAAAAACCCATTTCAAATCTGCCATCCATGGTTTTAAATAAAACCTTTAAAATTAAATTTCTCCATCATCGGGCTACCTTTTTCAATGAAACAAAAATCCAACTTGGGTTTTAAGAAAAATCCATTTCAAATCTGCCATCCATGGTTTTAAATACAAATATTTTGCAAAGATTCCCTTGAAGCTCCTTTTGGAACCAAATTCCATGCATCCCTTCTTGAGCCTTTGATCAAAACCTTTGCTTCTCATGAATCTCTTGTTAAGGAAAATCATAGTGCTTACTTATATAGATCCTTTTGACATCAATGACAAATTTTAGCTTAGGTAATCAAAATGTCCAACAATCTCCTCCTTTGTAATTGATGGCAACCCATATCCTTTTACTAAAATCTGACCTTATTTTTTGCTCCCCCTAGGAATTTTCTCTCCTTGGCTCAATGCTCTATCACTATCAAATCTCTCACCATATCAAATATCTTCTCAATATACATAAATATCCCCCCCTTTGACATCAATGGCAAAGGGTCCCTTTGGGGCTCGGGGCTATGAATGAGCCTCTTATCTTAGCACCTTCCCCACCTCCATATGAGGTGGTTAATTCTAGGGTGGGAGTATTTCTACTCCTCAAAAGCACTGCTCTTTACCTCTATCTTTCTTCTTTTTTGAACTTTTTGAATCCTCTCATTGTTTATTTCCAAGTCATCATCCTTGTTCCTGTCATCACTTCTGTTCCTATTCCTATTCTTGTTCTCATCCATGTTCATGTTCCTGTTCCTATTCTTGTTATCATCCATGTTCCTATTTTTGTTCCTGTTCCTATTCTCATCCATATTCCTATTCCTATTCTCATCCATGTTCCTGTTCCTGTTCATATTTCTATTCTTGTTCATGTCTACTTCTAGAATATTTGCTCTACACCATCTTGCTATGTGACCATAATTATTATACTTATAACACTTAATGTTATTATTCCTTAGAGGTGTAACTATCCTAGTACTTCTAGTGAAGCCATATCCTCTTTTGTCATGAACCTTGCAATTCATTGCCTTGTGATCAAACTCATTACATGAGTAGCAATATCCTTGGAAAAGCTGTTCTTTTCCATATTCTTGTCTTTCATGTGTCATGCATTGTGAAGCCATGTGCCCAAACCTGTGACATGAAAAACATCTCCCATTGAAGAAACATTGCCTAGACCCCATTGGTCTCTTAGTCTCTTCTACCTATTTCCTGTTCCATATGTTCCTTACTTGTGCATTGTTCCTTTCCTTGTTGAACTTTCTATTGTCCATCTTATCCTTAGAGGTATCACTCTCTATTTTACTTACTTCGTTTGACTCTTCTTATTTTTTGGTGTTTGAGCTTGAATCTCCTTTTTCTGCTTCTTGTTTCCCTTGTTCTTCTTTAGAACTAAGTTCGGTTATGGTGACTGATGACTTTTGTGCATTTATAGTCCTTTCCAAGGTTTTAAATTTTCCTCAAAAGTTTTTAGCTTTTCCTTTGAACCTTTTACTTCCAACCTTAGTAAAACTATCTCATGCTCTAATATTTCACACTCTAGATCTTTTGTTTTTAATTTTTTGACCATACCTTCTTCAATTTTTCTTGTCTCTTCAACTTTGATTTTGAAGTTAGTGAGTTCCTATAGAATTCTTGATTTTTCTTTCTCATATTCTTGAGCTTGATCCCTTAATACTGAGTTCTTATTTTTTATTTCTTCAAGAGTAATCATAAGCCTTTCACATTCTATATATTTTGCCTTTGAATTTTTAATTATACCTTCTTCAACTCTTCTTGTTTTTTCAACCTTATCTCTCAAGTCAGATATATCATGTAGAAGCTGTGTCTTACATTTCTCATCTTCTTGTATTTGAGCCTTAAATTCTAAATTCTCTCTTTTCAATTCAATAAGGTCCTTAAGAGTGGATTCCCATTTTTATTTTTCTAAAGCATCTTCTTTTTCTTCTATTACTGAAAGTAGAGTTTCTTATTCATACCTGTTTTGATTGTCCCTGTTATCCTTTGTTGAACCAATCTCTAGGATTTCATTTTCAAGAATATCATCTTCATATTCACTGCTACTAAACCCATTACAATATATTTCATCATGGCTAAGTTAACCACAAATAAAACACTATTGTGGACAATAATTTGCATGGTAAGCTGTGTTCCCACATCTGGTACAAAACTTTATCAGTCTAGATATTTCTCCTTTACTTGATTCATCTATTGAATCTATTTCCATGTGTCCTTCCAACACAACAATATTAAACTCATATTCATTTTATTTCATGACCATATGTGTTCTTTTATTCTTGTGTCTCATGCTTCTACTCTTGCCTTTATTTTCCATTTGTGTTCTTGTAGGATCTTTCTTCAAGTTGTTAAACTTATTCCAAAGGAACCGACTCTGATACCAATTGAAGAACACAAGCTTATAAGACCACTTTTTACTTTTCTTTCCCAAATATTATTAATCAATATAATCAATGGCAATATAAATAGCAATAACCAAAGCAATGCATAAATCATCACACACAATAGGGACACCAATTTATACGTGGTTCACCCAATGTGGGCTACCTCCATAGAGAAAATATTTCTTCTAAATATTTCTCAAATAATCTTATGGGAATCCTTCCCATTTAAAATTTTTATGGACCTTTGTCCAAAATATATGTTGATCCCCTAATCTCAAGTTCATGGATCTCTTACATAGGATAACTCTTTACCCTTCTGCTCTGGCTAGTGATCTTCTAGAAGACTCTGTCTCTCTGCTACATTGACTGGTGGATCTCTCTCCACTTGAAGACTCCTCACTCAGATTTGTATTCAATTGTCTTGGCTGCTGAATCTATATCCACTAAGACTCTATCCTCTATACTTTGTCACCTCCAAATATCTATCAATAGGTTCACTTAGAACCTCCTCAAATCTGCTCAATAGGCTCACTTAGAACCTATTAAAATCTACTAAATAGGATCACTCAGAACCTGCTCATATCTTCTCAATATGCTCACTCAGAACCTACTCAAATTTCCTCAATAGGATCACTCAGAACCTGCTCAAATCTGGTCAACAATCTCACACAGAACTTGTCCCAATATGCTCAATAAGTCCTCTCTAGCACTTGCTCAATTTTGCATAGTAAGCTTTCACAAAAGCTTACACAAAAACAATCCAAAAAACTTCTCAAAGACTTACCTCAAATCAGCTCAAAAATATCTCAACTCAATCTCATTAGAAGCATAAATATAATTGTTAGAGACTCAATATGTTCTATACTCAAATTCCAATCTCAACTCAGCTCAATCTTATAGAAGCTTAAAGAGAATTGTTAGAGACTCGATATGTTATATACTCAAATCCCAATATCAATTCAAAGCAATATCAACTCAGCTCAATCTTATAGAAGCATAAAGAGAATTTTTAGAGACTAAATATGTTCTATACTCAAATCCCAATCTCAACTTGAAGCACTCTCAACTCAGCTCAATATTAACTCAATCTCATAGAAGCATAAAGAGAATTGTTAGAGATTCAATATGTTCTATTTTCAAGGATCAATCTCAATTCAATTAGAATATAGAATAGTTTGTTTCATGGAACTTGAACAACCACTTCATGCAACCACTTGACTAGGATAAATCAACTCTACTCAACCAATCACTTCAAGAAACAACTCTTTCTCACAAACCCTAGTTCAAGCATGAATCAACTAACTCAAAATATTTTCAACAATGCTCAACAACAAATCTTACATAACAATGATACTCATGTTCATTTCTAACTCAAGTTCAAGTTATTTGCATCACCCATTGGTTTCAACAAAAATGCTAATAAGACAAGGTTTTAATCACAACTCTCAATTTAGAAAATCTTAAAGCATAAACTCAAAGTATTTCACTCAACCAATGGTCTAAACAACAATGCTTATCAAACAAGGTTTAATCACAACTCACAATCCAGAAAACCTTGAAGCATTAACTCAACCACTTTCAAAAAGGAAACCACAATCAATCCTTTTCACTCCAATGATATTTCAAAAATCAACCACCCAAATAAAATCAATGGAGAGTATTACTCATACCTTTTTGATGCCTTATGAGTTGTCCACTAAATCTGTCACACTCAACACACTTTATTTTTCAACTCTTAACAAGGGTTAGAGATATTGAGTAATAACACAAAAATAATATCCAAATAACACCTTATTACTCCTACTTTATTTTAACATCCACCAAAGTTCTTTTTTAAAAGAAAACCCTTACTCAAAATAACTTTCACTAAAAAGAACTTTATCAAAAACCCTTATTACTCCTAACAATTTCAAAAATCAAAATTAAAAATAATTCACAACTCAAATAGCCACCATGACCTTATTCCCTAAGGTTACTCAACAAACCAACTAACGAAGCACCTTTACCCCTTATCACTCCACCTTAGGCAATCCAAAAAAAAGTATAATAAAAACCTTAATACCTGCCTTGAGGAAAATTGAACCCTCGTCCTGCCCCAATGCAAACACCCTAACCATGGACAAGCTACTGCATAAGCTACGGGCTCGTTGGTGAAAAATAAGCACCACCCACTTCTTATCCTTCACCCTCTTCCACCAAGCAAAAAGTATGCACCTTGGGCTCCTCAATAGAACAAAGCCAAAAATGATGCTTGTAGGAATCAAATGCACAACCTCCTTGTCACCAACACCTTTGCACAATCCAAGATTCCACTAGGCCATGCTGCCCAATGCATTTTGGTAAGTGGTCGTTGTCTCCCTTTAATGTTCGTTGTTGAATTGGAGACACTAATACCTTGATTTTCTTCCACTATCATGTGCACCTTTTCTTCTTCTTGAGATGGCTGAATTGTCCTTCTTTTTTAATTGAATGCTTGGGTGAATGTGTACTTAATCCTCTTACTCTATTCTTTTATGCCTTTACTTGTTTTAAATATGTGCCCTCCAAATATACCTCAATAATGATGATCTTTCTATTGTATGTGATTTCTAAATTTGCCTTAACAAAATAATTTTCCTTTTGTATGTGCCTTCCAAATATGCCTTAGAAAAATAATTTTCCTTTTGTATGTTTCTTCCAAATCTGCCTTAAAAATAATTTTTTCTTTTGTCTGTGCCTTCGAAATATGCCTCAACAAAATAATTTTCCTTTTGTATGTGCCTTCCAAATCTACCTTAAAAATTTGATTATTAATGGTTGTACAAAGAATTATCGAGCAAAACTTTATCAAGCCACCAAGGGGATTTGACCCTTGGACCTCTAGTAGTGTAGCACCCTAACGTGAGCTTGTAACCAATTGAGCTAACCCAATGGATGACACTAAACAACAAAATATGTTATTTGAACCTTTCGTACCTTGCACATCAATCACACAACAAAAGTAGGTCATCGAGGATATTCGACCCTTGGACCTTCTACATCGTAGTGCCCTAACACGGGCTAGTAACCAAATGGGCTAACCCAATGGTATACTAAAAGGTACAATATCTTATTTGAATATTTTGTACCTTTCACATTAATTGCACAATAAAAACAAGCCACTAAGGAGATTCAATCTTCGGATCTTCTGCACCGCAGCACCCTAACACGGGCTAGTAACCGATTGGACTAACCCAACGGTTGAGATTAAAAGGGCACAATAAAATATTTTAAACTTCCTTCGGATCACTGCTATGCTGCAAAAATTGACTCCAATGTTCATGCACTCATCTTGAGGACATCCTTCCCCATATTCAACTCTCTACTCATATTTATATCGAAGGATATTCAAATTATCTTCTACCACTCAAAATGAATTATTGGCCTTGTATTAATATGCTTTCTTTTTTCTATTTGCACCCAAGGAGGTCGGCCCATGCATATTTAAACCTTTTCACCTTTTATGTGGTGCTCAAGTCGGCCCACTCTCTTTTAAAACACTTTTATATTATAATATTTAAATCTATGATTTAAATATTATAATATTTGAATATTTAAACTTTTATTCAAAATCTATTTAAATATTTTGATTTAAATATAAACCTTCCACTTTAATATATAAATATTTCATTTAAATTTTAAAGCATATAATTAAATTACCCTTGAAGATATCTTCCTTGACAATAATTACAACTCAATAATTCTAATAATTTGTCTGCAAATCTAATTGGCAACCCTATTACTCATCTCTGTCTACAAATCTAATTGGCAACCCTGCAAAGAAACTGTCCTTTACTGAAATAGGATCACAAAATGCTCCCCTGACAAGATGACCCCCTTATTAAAATTGCAATCTACTCCCCCTTACTAAATTCCCCCCCTTTGACATCAATGGCAAAGGCTTATCAAGGCTAAAAGATAAGGCACTTGACAATGCCCCCTTAGAACTACTCTTACTGAGATATTTAATGATGAGATGAGAGTGGAATTGCAAAATTACTATGCTCGTTTTCATGTTTCATTTTATTTTTCCAAAATTTGGAGGTCATATTCTTTTGAATAGATTAACTATTATCCTTCTTATTTGATTTCAAAAGTTCATATGACATGATTCTACACCATTTAGTTATATGCCCAAAATTATTACATTTGTAAAAAATGATGTTGTAGTCCATGAGAGGTGCAAATGAATTGAAATTTCTCTTGGTGAAGCCAAAATCATTTTTAGCACATACCCTACAATTTATAGCTTTATGACCAAATTGGTGACATGAAAAGCAAAAACCTCAAAATAAATATTGAAATATGTTTGATTGCCTTGGAGGATATGGTTGTCTGGTTCTATCATTATTGTTTCTATGATGGTCCTTGGTCCATAATGATGCTCTGTTTTCTTCCTTCTTGATGCTTCCACTTCTCAACACATCAGCATAGGTCTTAGGTTCTTATTTAATCATTTTATTTGATGCCTCTATTCCTTTTGAGATTGACTCCACATTTTATTTCTTTTGACTTTCTTCAAAACCAAGTCCAGTATTTGTAACTGAAGATCTTTGTGCTTTGATAATATCATGCACAATTTTTGTACTTTTCTCAAACTGATGTACCTTATCATTAGATTATTTCACTTCCTTTCTTAGAGAGACAACCTCATGCTCCAATTTTTCACATTCCAACTCTTTTATCTTTAACTACTCAACCATACCTTCTTCAATTTGCTTTGCCTCTACAATTTTCATTTTTAAGTTGGTGAGATCTTGTGAAAGCTTTGCCTTTGTATTTTCATCCTCTTGTACTTGAGTATTCAATCTTAAGTTCTTCTTTCTAAGCCTTTTCATCTCTTCTAGATCAAAAACAAGTTCCTCTTCTATGTCAACTATGGCTTTCTTTTTGTTTTCTGGATCTTTCTCTTCTTTTTTTTCAACAACATGAGCATCTTATTTCACCTCCATGGCCAAAAATAGAATTTCTTCTCTTTCACTCTCAGATAGACTTTCATAACTACTGTTGGAAGAACTACTTGCTTCCTCAACATAAAGACTCTTATTATGCCTTTGAAAGATCTTCTTCTCATGCTTTCTTTGACCGTACCTCTTTTTATTTTCATGATAAAATCTTCTTTCCTTATATTTCTTGTATTCCTATTTTTTTTCATCGCTAATACTTCTAGCTTGTGGGCACTGTGCTGCATAGTGACCAATGTTACCATAATTAAAACATTTCACAATATTCTTATATTTGTATTTTCTTGGTCCCTTCTTATTTCTTCATACAAAGTTAGCTTCTTCTCTGTTGCTTTATTCTTCATTTGAATATGGTTCCTTATTCTTTGTCTTCTTTGAAGCTTTAAACACAACCTACCATTTATATGTTTAATATTTTTCAGTCCTCATATCATAGGCTATAAGAATTTTGTGTAGCTCATCCATGCTTAAGGTTTTAAGATCCTTCATTTCTTAAATTACTGAGACCTTTGCATCAAACCTCATGGGAAGTGACCTTAAGATTTTTTAAATAATATTAGATTCATTAGTACTTTCTCCAAACAATTTCATCAATGTGGAGCATATATTTGATAATATCTTCCTCATATTTCATATTCAAGTCTTTGAACTTCCTACTATGGGTTTGAAGTTTTGCCATTTTAACCTTGTCTCCTTCATATGTTATTTGTAACTTGTCCCATATTTCTTTTGTAGAGGTGCATTGCATGACTTTAATGAACTCTAATTCACATAAACCACTTAGTATTGCATTCATTGCCCTGGCATTATTTTCAAATAGTTTCTTGCCATTTGAGTTTGTGGGAGGGGTATCCGGTGGTGTGAACCCATCCACAATGGATTGCTATATATCATAGCCATGTGCCATCAAAAAGGTTTGAATCCTTATGCTCTAGAAGGCATAATTAGTCCCATTGAACAATGGATCTCTATTTGACAAAAATCCTTCTTGGTAAGCCATGTGTGTTCTTATAAGATCTTCCTTCAAGCTATTAGGATTTCACAAAGGAACCCGCTCTGATACCAATTAAAGAAACACACGCTTATACTAAGAGGGGGTGAAAAGTATAAGATAAAAATTTTCTTTATAAATGATAACAAAAATAATATGAATGCAATAATAAATCAATGCACAATTTCCATACACATAAGATACAATGCTTTTACGTGGAAACACCCTTTCGAGAGAAAACCACAACAAACTATTGCTTATATTTCTTCAATAAAAGTTCATGGGAACAATCCCAAAGGAGACACCAATCCCATTATACAAGTTCATGGGCACCAACCCACAGGAGACACAAATCCCCTTATTCAAGTTTATGGGCTCCAATCCATAGGAGACACCAATCCCCTTGTGCAAGTTAATGGGCACCAACCCATAGGAGACACCAATATCCTTGAGGTACCAACCTCATATCTAAAGGTACCAACCTTTATCAACAAATAAAAAATTATATACTGGTGTTGGAAGCTTCAAATGGTCAAAATATCCTTCACATTCATTAAGTTTTTCACTTCCACATGTCTCACATTTATTACATTTTAAAGGTAGCCCAAGTCTAGCACTAGATAACTTACTTGATTGTTGAATTGGAGATGCTAATACCTTGCTTTTCTTCCACTATCATGTGCACCTTTTTGATGCATTGTCATTAAGCACATCATTAAATCTCAAAGATCTTATCAATCCGAGGTGGTGTCCAAGGCTGTCTATGATAGAAGGCTAGGGCAGAGTACAATTCAGGCATTTAAATTTCAAACATTTATTGGGTGAGACAGATTTGGTTTAGCCTTTTGGTGTCACACTAAACCTAATCTGTAGAATGGAAACTTATAAGAAATAAAAACTAATTCTAATTTCATAAAATTAAAGTTAACTACAATTGCATGAATTGAAATTGCTGAATTGAAATCTAATCTACTTTTGCTGAATTGAAAGTTAACTACAATATACTACCCTGATGATATGGATATAAAAAGGGCAGTATTAGCAGATGACTCTTCTAAATATTTTAAGAGATCTTATGTTTCTTGATAATGAGGATGATGAATTCTTTTAATTTTTATCAAGAATTTCCAACATAAGCAATTTAACCCCTAGCTGTGGTTGTTTGTTTTCTAAATGGACTAAAATACAATTTACCAAAAATTGTTACTAATACCAATCATTTATCCATATTTTACTCTGAAGTTCACAATTTAGTATAATTAACAATTATTGGTCTACTTTTACCCTCTAACAACATCGTGTCCCTAGCAACGATGCCAAAATGATGCATTGTCGTTAAGCACATCATTAAATCTCAAAGATCTTATCAATCCGGGGTGGTGTCCAAGGCTGTCTACGATAGAAGGCTAGGGCAGAGTACAATTCAGGCATTCAGATTTCAAGCATTTATTGGTGAAGCAGATTTTGGTTTAGCCTTTTGGTGTCACACTAAACCTAGTCTGTAGAATGGAAACTGAAATAAATTATAAGAATTGAAAACTAAATCTAAATTGTAAAATTTAACAATTAACTACAATTGCATGAATTGAAATTGTTGAATTGAAATCTAATCTACTTTTGCAGAATTGAAATTGCTAAATTGAAATGTTGCTAAAATGAAATCCTAAATTACACTTGCAAAATTGAAACCTATTTTACTCTTGCAGAATGGAAGTGATGCTTGGAAATAAAACACCTGTCAATGCCCTGCCACAAAAGGTCGTCAAGCTTCTGCTATAGGAATTGACAACAAAATGAAATCTACTAGAAATTGAAAGCTGCTGAAACATAAAAATAATAGAACATGGAAAGCAAAGGAAACAAGAAATAAATGTTTAATCTAATTTGTCAGCTGACACACACATAAATATTGTACACAAACATAATAGAAAACATCAATCACATAATACAAAATAAAAACAAGAAAATGAAATCTGGCAAGCAATCTATTAATTCTGCTGCGACAAAATTACAGATTAAAACCTGCCATAAAATCCCTCCTTCTAGATCTGAAAGTGGGCCCATACTTCCTGATCTAGAAGGAGGTAAAAAGCACTCCTTAACTAATTAACACTGAGAATAGAAAATGATAAAATAACTGCACTTTTATTGATGACAAAACATGCTGAAAACTATTACAGAAAATTGTTGTACAGTCCTAATTACTGCTATTGAAAACTCTCCTCTATTCTAATTCCTAACTGGCTCAACCAAGGAGGGAGTTGTGTTATTTATATAAATATTTACAACATATCCCATGCTCAAATCAGCCTATGTGCTACTTTACAGTGATTTGCCAATAATTCTGAATCTAAAATAAATGCAAATCTGGATAGTTTGTGTTGCAGTAGTAGTCATTGGCCCTTAGAAAGCATCTTCAGTGGTGGGAGTACGTGGGAGAAGTCTAGAAATATCTCACACATATTTCTTCACTTCAGAATATGCCATTTCTATCTTGCAAACAACTTCCTATTATGTTGTAGTTATTTCTGTGTTTATCCTAGAAGAGGATCAAAATTGATCTTTTCCATGAATGGTGGCTTTGGACGGCAAGGACGACAAAATCAGATGGGAGATATTTTCCCTTAACCTTCTCAACCTTCTTTCCCTTTTTCCACCATCAAAAAATAGTCAAAAATTCAAAAATCACTTTTTGTTCTCATTCCGAAGATAAGTGGCTCATTTCGAAGAGACTGTATTTCTCATTCCGAAGATGTCCGCTCATTTCGAAGAGACTGTATTTCTCATTCCGAAGATGTCTACTCATTTCGAAGATCTTCGGAATGACCAACTGTGTGCTCTTCAAGTGATTTTAGCTGCATTTCTCAGGTGGATTAGCCCTCAGGATCAGATTGCAATAGCCTTCATTCCTCTCCATGTGTGAATTCCATGCCTTGCCATTCATTGGTAGCTTGCTGGAATTTACATGGTAAATTACTGCATTTTCCAACTCTGCTGCACAGTTGTAAAATATTGGCATTTCTTGCAAATTCAAACAAATTAGAACATGGAAAAATTATTCAAATATCAACATGAAGGAGTACATCAAGTTGCTACTGAATTTATACACTTCATTCACCAAGTAACAATGCTGAAATAGTGCAATAGTGCTGCACAATTGTCCCTGCTCTATTATACCCTATTGCTGCCTATTTAGACCATGTGGGAATGCTTCTAAATAGGTCAGATGTCTTCTGTAGTCCTTCTGAACTCATTCCATCCATATCCTCATGCTTTGCTTGACAACTTCAAGGTGTTCCTATAAAGTGACAACTTGCTGATTTTTATATGGCTATTTTTTTCAGATTTTCAGATTTATGACAATCCTAATAATTTGGCTTCAATGTGGACTTCAAACAAGTTGAAGGGCAGGAAAACATTCATAAACCATTGTGAATTTAATGGATATCAGCATACCACATTTGGTTAATTGAAATGCATGTTTTTACTTGCTACTTAATCAAGCAAAATCAGTCACAAAATGCTGAAAATAGTCAAAAATAGAGATATAGTATTCCTAACATAAAATCATGCAAACACTTAACAAATATATATTCTAATCAACTATTTGGCATTTAACTTAATAATATGACAGTTTTTATATGTCAAACATAGTGTAAAAATGAGGCATTTTCAGGCCTCATCATCCCCCCCAGCTTGAACTGATGCATGCCCTCATGCATCCTAGTAGGCCATAGTAATATGCTGGTTTTATCCTTGTGAAAAACATCCTTTGCCACCTGCTACCTAAGAAATTTCTCCTTGCTACACTACACCAAGAATTTTTTAATTTAAGCACAGGTATTTCACTTTTCTACAACCTTGCAAAAAAGTTTTCAATCAATTTTTTTCAATTTTTTTATTCTATTTTTTTTCTTTTCTTGCATATCTTTTTTTTTTCATTTGCAACTTGCAACTTTTTAACTTCTGCACTTTCATCCTTCAATATTGCAATTTCTGCAACTACTGCAATTTTAACTCTTTTTCTGCCCTTCTACAAGTTTTAGTGCTGCAAGGTACCTCTTAAAGGCTTGGTATCATGTGATTCATCTTGCAATAGCCTTATTGTGGAACCATATTTGGCAGATGCACTACTACTGGTGAAATTTTTTGTTCTTAACAACATTTCAGCTTGAATGCCTATTTCTATTGTTTGCACCTTTTGAACAAAATTGATAAAATTTTGATTTTGAAATGCTTGAGGGATGTACTTACTTGTGGTAGAGCCTTATGAACCTCAATATTTGATGTACCCTACTCTTTTTGCTATTCTGTAGCATTTTCAACAATTCTGGTACAGTTTCTGCTCATTCCGAAGATATCCTGCTCATTCCGAAGATATGCCTGTTCATTCCAAAGATATGACTGTTCATTCCGAAGATGCATCAAAAAATGCAAAAATGACCTCCTATGCAAAATTTAGCTACAGATTCTATTGTGGGCCCATCTCTAGAGTGTATAAGCCTTCCATAACATCAAAAATCCCTCCTTCATCCTTTTGTTTAGATGTTATTCTTTGTTTTGTATGTTGTTGTTTTATTCCAGTAGTACTAAAATAGAACCTTCAGGTGCATTTTGTTGATTATCCTCCTTCAATTTATCAGACAAGTGTGAGATATAAACTTGCAGTTCTCCTTCTGAAACTTGCCCTACAAATTGAAATAGAATTGCTGCCATGTCTATCCCAAAATCAGGTTTTTGCACAGTTTTGGAATTTCCATGCAATTAAGGGCATAAGGGGGTGTTTCTTGACATCTTGAACATGTTCCATTTTCAACTTGCCAATATTGTATGAATAGTTTATGCCAAATACTGATTATCATACACTAAATGCTAAATGTTTACTATGAATTAAATGCAAGAAACACATACCTTACTATCCTGAAAATTGGTCATGCACCTTACAAGCTGCTTTTGATGATTATTAGCAGGCTATATGAAAACATAAACATAACACATGTGCAGTGTGAGATTTGTACAATGGTGGAACAATGATGGGTAGATCAACAAGGCAATGCATGCCAAAAAACTGGTTTTCATGCAAGCCAACTCAGCAGCGCCTCAAGGAGGTTTTCACTACTGAATTATTCATTTTTTTTTCATCTCTTTTTTCATCAGAAGAGGCTACCATTTCTGGTTTTCAACCAACTTCTGTCATTTTTTTTTCAAGTGCCTCAATAAAAGAGTATCTCTCATGAGGCTACAATGAGAGAGAATGTCTCTCACTCTTATTTGGATATGAATAAATCCTTATTCTGCAAAAACATGTCAATCTTTGTATGAAAACACCATCTTTTCTATTGAAATCTATAACAATGATGCAACCTTCCTTTCTAGATAAGCAGTAAGAATCTTCTTATGTCATCATTTAACTCCTTATTACTGGAAATGAAGTATTGGCTCTATTGTTCCTCTTCCTTGCTGAAATTGATGATTGTCCTCATGTATCCCCATTTTGTGGGACATGCCTTTGCTGCAATTTTTTTTTCTCTTTTTTTTTCAATTTTTCTTGTCTTGCTTGTACCCAAGAAGGAAGTTCACAAACAAGACTATTCTTCTTTTTGCTTTTCTTGTATTTTTTTTTTTGTCAAACTTTTTATCATCACTCTGAATCTGATATTGAAGAGAAATTCTCTTCCATTATGTGTACATCCAATGGAATCTCCTTCAAGAACTCCTCCTTAGTTAATGGTGCATGGTATACCCGAAGGCAATGTCCATTCACCACTAACATCCTCCATGAATTACCAATGGGAGAAAGAAGCACTGCTCCATATCTGAAAACTTCTTCAATCAAGTGTTGTCAATGCCTCCTAGTCTGCAAAATCTTGTCAATATGTACTTGAAACAATTAAATACCAATTCCCAAAAGATGTTAAGTGCTTACATCAAGATAAAATCTTGATATACCCTTGTAATTCCATGTAAAGGGATTGAAATATTGTTTCAAAATAGCAAGAATTTTGCTTTTTGTTTATAAGTCAGCCAACTAATAATGTTCAAGAATTTTCTTGGCTGCACTTCAATTTGTTTCATTCCTAGGAGGACAAAATTTACCCCTTTGTAATTTCTTACTAAGGAGTTCAATGGAAGTAAATTTTCTATGTGCAGTTTTTTCTAGTTTTTCTCCTTTATCCAAGGCTAATTTCTGTGTGTTTGGACTAAAGGTTTTCTGTGTATCTCCATTGATTTTTGTCTCTTCAAGCTCAGGTAAGTTCTTGTTTGAGCACAGTTGGATGTTGTTGCAGTCAATAACATTTCCTGCAGTTTTTTTTTTTTTTTACCAGATTCAGCTACATAGACAGGGGATGCCTATCCTGTATTATTCAGACTGATCACAGGTTGGGCTAAAAAAGAAATATTTTTGGTTTGCACAATAAGACAAGAAGTGTACAACTTTAGCAGATCAACTACTTGTCAGGTAGGATCACCTCTAATGAGATCAACTATTGTCTGTGTAGGCTAAGAATTGCTAGGTTGCGGTTTAGCGCGGTAAAATCCTAACAATATTTAAGTAATAATGGAAAACTCTAGGATCACCATTAAGTTGTAAACTCCTATTTTGATTGTGCAAAAGTTTTTGTGATTTTTTTTTTTAATAAACTCAGCTTACATAGACAGGGGTTACCTGTCTTGTATTATTCATATTGACCACAGGTTGAAGGTGGTGGTTGATTTACTTGCCCTGTTTGTTGTTGTTGGGATCTCTCTTTGAGAAGAATTTAGACTAGGCAACAAATTTTGCATCTCTAAGTTATGGAAGTAAATGGCATTTATCAATGATATATCCTTGTGAACAAATGCTACAAGTAGCTGATATGATTGTTTTGTTCAAGGGATAGTCTTGTATATCTACCATGATGTCTTTCCAACACCTAGTACAAATTTGTTTATACTACCCTGATGATATGGATATAAAAATGGTAGTACTAGCAGATGGCTCCTCTAAGAGATCTTATGTTTCTTGATAATGAGGATGATGAATTCTTTCAATTTTTATCAAGAATTTCAAACATAAGCAATTTAACCCCTAGGTGTGAAGATCACCTCCCTGTGGTTGCTTGTTTTCTAAATGGACTAAAATGCAATTTACCAAAAACTATTACTAATACCAATCATTTATCCAGATTTTACTCTGAAGTTCACAATTTAGTATAATTAACAATTATTGGGCTACTTTTACCCTCTAACAACACCGTGTTCCCCAGCAACGATGCCAAAATGATGCATTGTCGTTAAGCACATCATTAAATCTCAAAGATCTTATCAATCCGGGGTGGTGTCCAAGGCTGTCTACGATAGAAGGCTAGGGCAGAGTACAATTCAGGCATTCAAATTTCAAGCATTTATTGGTGAAGCAGATTTTGGTTTAGCCTTTTGGTGTCACACTAAACCTAGTCTATAGAATGGAAACTGAAATAAATTATAGGAATTGAAAACTAAATCTAAATTGCAAAATTTAACAATTAACTACAATTGCATGAATTGAAATTGTTGAATTGAAATCTAATCTACTTTTGCAGAATTGAAATTGCTAAATTGAAATGTTGCTGAAATGAAATCCTAAATTACACTTGCAAAATTGAAACCTATTTTACTCTTGCAGAATGGAAGTGATGCTTGGAAATAAAACACCTATCAATGCCCTACCACAAAAGGTCGTCAAGCTTCTACTATAGGAATTGACAACAAAATGAAATCTGCTGGAAATTGAAAGCTACTGAAACATAAAAATAACAGAACATGGAAAGCAAAGGAAACAAGAAATAAATGTTTAATCTAATTTTTCAGCTGACACACACATAAATATTGTACACAAACATAATAGAAAACATCAATCACATAATACAAAATAAAAACAAGAAAATGAAATCTGGCAAGCAATCTATTAATTTTGTTGCAACAAAATTACAGATTAAAACCTGCCATAAAATCCCTCCTTCTAGATCTGAAAGTGGGCCCATACTTCCTGATCTAGAAGGAGGTAAAAAGCACTCCTTAACTAATTAACACTCAGAACAGAAAATGATAAAATAACTGCACTTTTATTGATGACAAAACATGCTGAAAACTGTTACAAAAAATTGTTGTACAGATCCTAATTACTTGCTATTGAAAACTCTCCTCTATTCTAATTCCTAACTGGCTCAACCAAGGAGGGAGTTGTGTTATTTATATAAATATTTACAACATATCCCATGCTCAAATCAGCCTATGTGCTACTTTACAGTGATTTGCCAATAATTTTGAATCTAAAATAAATGCAAATCTGGACAGTTTGTGTTGCAGTAGTAGTCATTGGCCCTTAGAAAGCATCTTCAGTGGTGGGAGTACATGGGAGAAGTCTAGAAATATCTCACACATATTTCTTCACTTCAGAATATGCCATTTCTATCTTGCAAACAACTTCCTATTATGCTGCAGTTATTTCTGTGTTTATCCTAGAAGAGGATCAAAATTGATCTTTTCCATGAATGGTGGCTTTGGACGGCAAGGACGACAAAATCAGATGGGAGATATTTTCCCTTAACCTTCTCAACCTTCTTTCCCTTTTTCCACCATCAAAAAATAGTCAAAAAGTCAAAAAGCACTTTTTGTTCTCATTTCGAAGATAAGTGGCTCATTTCGAAGAGACTGTATTTCTCATTCCGAAGATGTCCGCTCATTCCGAAGAGACTGTATTTCTCATTCCGAAGATGTCTGCTCATTTCGAAGATCTTTGGAATGACCAACTGTGTGCTCTTCAAGTGATTTTAGCTGCATTTCTCAGGTGGATTAGCCCTCAGGATCAGATTGCAATAGCCTTCATTCCTCTCCATGTGTGAATTCCATGCCTTGCCATTCATTGGTAGCTTGCTAGAATTTACATGGTAAATTACTGCATTTTCCAACTCTGCTGCACAGTTGTAAAATATTGGCATTTCTTGCAAATTCAAACAAATTAGAACATGGAAAAATTATTCAAATATCAACATGAAGGAGTACATCAAGTTGCTACTGAATTTATACACTTCATTCACCAAGTAACAATGCTGAAATAGTGCAACAGTGTTGCACAATTGTCCCTGCTCTGTTATACCCTATTGCTGCCTATTTAGACCATGTGGGAATGCTTCTAAATAGGTCAGATGTCTTCTGTAGTCCTTCTGAACTCATTCCATCCATATCCTCATGCTTTGCTTGACAACTTCAAGGTGTTCCTATAAAGTGACAGCTTGCTGATTTTTATATGGCTATTTTTTTCAGATTTTCAGATTTATGATAGTCCTAATAATTTGGCTTCAATGTGGACTTCAAACAAGTTGAAGGGCAGGAAAACATTCATAAACCATTGTGAATTTAATGGATATCAGCATACCACATTTGGTTAATTGAAATGCATGTTTTTACTTGCTACTTAATCAAGCAAAATCAGTCACAAAATGCTGAAAATAGTCAAAAACAGAGATATAGTATTCCTAACATAAAATCATGCAAACACTTAACAAATATATATTCTAATCAACTATTTGGCATTTAACTTAATAATATGACAGTTTTTATATGTCAAACATAATGTAAAAATGAGGCATTTTCAGGCCTCATCACTTTTCTTCTTCTTGATATGGCTGAATTGGCATTCCTTTTTAATTAAATGCTTGGTTGAATATGTGTACTTAATCCTCTTACTTTATTATTTGATGCCTTGACTTTTTTAAAATTTGTGCCCTCCAAATCTGCCTCAATAATGATGATCTTCCTTTTGTATGTGCTTTCCAAATCTACCTTAACAAAATAATTTTCCTTTTGTATGTGCCTTCCAAATATGCCTTAACAAAATAATTTTCCTTTTGTATGTGCCTTCCAAATCTGCCTTAACAAAATTATTTTCCTTTTGTATGTGCCTTCCAAATCTGCCTTAACAAGATTATTTTTCCTTTTGTATGTGCCTTCCAAATCTGCCTCAACAAAATGATTTTTCTTTTGAGTGCGAGGGGGGGGGGGGGAGGAAAGGGCAGAAAAATGTTTTGGCGCACACAACGCCAACAAAAATAGGTCATCGAGAAGATTTAACCCTTGGATCTTCTGCACCGCAACGCCCTAACGTGGGCTAGTAACTGACTGGGCTAACCCAATGGTTGATACTAAAAGGTAAAATATTTTATTTAAATCTTTTGTACCTTGCACATTAATCATATAGGAAAAACAAGTCACTGAGAAGATTCGAACTTAGGACCTTCTACACCGCGGTGCCCTAATGCGAGCTAGTAACTGACTGGGCTAACCCAATAGTTGAGATTAAAATGGCATAATAAATTATTTTAAACTTCCTTCAAATTACTGCTATGTCTCAAAAGTGACTCCTTCAACATTCGTGTGCTCATATTTGGGACATCCTTCCCCATATTCAACTCTATCCTCATATTTATATCGAAGGATATTTGAATTATTTTCTACCACTCAAAATAAATTATTGGCCTTGTATTATATGCTTTCTTTTTACTATTTGCGCCCAAGGAGGATGCCCCATGTATATTTAAACATTTTCACATTTTATGTGGTGCTCAAGTCGACCCTAGTCTCTTTTAAAATGTTTTTATATTATAATATTTAAATCTATGATTTAAATATTATAATATTTGAATATTTAAACTTTTATTCAAAATCTATTTAAATATTTTGATTTAAATATAAACATTCCACTTTAATATTTAAATATTTAATTTAAATATTAAAGCATATAATTAAATCACCCTTGAAGATATCTGTCTTGACATAAATGACAACTCAATAATTCTGACAAATTGCGCTTCACTCACACATGTTAAACTTAGAATTCGAATACCTTTTAAGGATAATTGATCATGGATGTTGTGATATGTGTCATGTCCATTACAAGTGAGCACTCCCTTATTTATGTAATGCTCCAAGTCCTTTGTTCAATGCTCTTGAAGCAATCCAAAAATATATGGGCACTCATGTGAAGCTAGTGGAGAATACCAAGTGTCATTGCTTTGCTTGTAACTCCCACATGGGATTTTATAGAATGTTGAGAGAGGAATTATGACCATAATTCCAAGTGTTATTTCTACATGGAGTACTTTATTGTAATGTATTTGAATATGGATATTATAACTCCTCAATACCTTTGCTTTTCTAATTTACTTGGGTAGCAAGAAAGCTATTTTCATGCAGGTGGATAGACGATGTGCTATGGAGCTTGGACAATGATTTGGAGCTTCCTTCAATGGATGGTCTTCTCCAAGTTATATACCACAAATGTAACACCTTTGCCTATTTATTTTATACCTCCAATAATGTTGAATCCCTTGTAGATTTTTGATGTCTTTTAGTAATAGATATGCACTCGCTTGTATACGTAAATGTATCTCTTGAATGATCTGAAATAAGCTTTGATTTTGTAGGTACGTAGGTCCAATATGAGCCTTTGAGTGGCTCCTTCTAGATTGGGAAGAAGAGTGCTGGAATTTGACCTTCATTGGTTGATTTTTCTTGTAGTAAATGTGCCATTTTGTGGCACTTCCAAATTTTCTCTTTTGCTATCAAAAACTAGATTAGAGTAGTGCATATAATGTATTATAATATTGTATAATAAGGTTTTTTTAATATACCTTTTATTGCACTCTATTTCCAGATCTAAATTTTTGGTTTTATGGCAGAATTTTCTTGCAATACAAGGGTTTGAGGTTGCCTTTAAAGAGTAGACACACCTTTCCCTTTTTTCTTGGACATTTTTATAACAAATCCAAGCTTCAATAACAATAGATAGAAGCTTTTTAATTGATGCAATTTTCTGCACTTTCTTTCCTTGCATTCAACTTTGTAATGCTTTTTGATTTTGAGACTCACCAAGTCTCACTTTCATAAGCTTCTATTTATGTTTTTGTTTATTTAAGTTCTTCTCCAAATTTTGGAGGATTCTAACCCTTTTGGTGGCTTCTATTGGCCACTACAAGTTGCAGATTTTTGTGCTTCAATAGTGTCTTTAGACATTTGATACAAATCAGATTTTATGCCTTTAAAGAAACACAAAACTAATTTTATTTTTGAGAGTGGTATAATAGTACAAGTTCTTAAATTTTAGTGCACTAATATTACACCTTATCACTCCAATCAACTCTCAAAGGCATGCACTAATAATTTACTGCAACTAATCAAGAATAACCTAAAATGAATCTTTAAGAGTTATTCTAAAATTTCACTACAATCAATATTGTAGTACTTAGCCTTATTATTTAAAAAAAATAGAAAATAGGTAGTTGATAGAAGCTAATATGAAATCTAATCAACTCCTAATAAATGTGCAAATAATACTTAACAAGAATCTGTTTTGATTTTACACTTTAAAAGAATGTAATCTAATTTTATTTTTACAACTTTAATCCAACTTCAGGTGCTCTAATAAATCTAATAAGTAATATAATTAATGAATCTTCTTGCACCATAAGTTGCATACCTTTTTCTACAACTCTTCTCCTGCCTTTGTAGAGGATGTAGACCTTGGTGTCTAAAAACACCAAGTTGCTGCTTCAAGTAGGATGTCCTAAACAATTCCTTCTTCACCAAATGATGGTCTCAAAGTTTCTTTCATGAGCCTAGGATTTGATGGCTTGTTCTCCTCTTGTGTTATACTCCTTATGATATATATTTGGAGAAGTTTATATCTCTAAAGTGATGCCTTCTTTCTATGAGAGGTAATCTTCAAATATCAAAAATTTGGTGAGCTTCTTATGTCTTCAAGTCTTCTTGTCAAATTTTGACTTCAAGCAGGATCTTCTTCTAGGGTATGACACTCATTTCCAGATTCTTCTCTTGGGATTGTTATAATATGGTGATAATTGACCCAAGTCCTTAACTATCAAGGACTTCACCTTGGTAGTGGATTTATCCAATGAGCTCTCAAATAACTCTCTTGATTTTTAGGAAGGCTCTCCTAGCCTTTCATGGATGCTCAATAAGAAATTCACAAGGTCTTTGATCTGGAAGCTTATGATGGTCTTCCTTGAGACCTTTTATTCAACCTTCTACTCCTGGAAGTGTTGGTGGTGAGATCTTCTCCTAGATATTATAATTATACTACTCTTGGCTTCAAGCAAGACTCTCCTAGTCCTTCTTCTTCTTTTTCCAAGACTAGAAGTTATTCAACGAGATCTTTTCTTGATCTCTTCGCTTTTGCTTCAGGGTTGAGTTGATTCTGAGGAAGATACTCTTCCTAAATTTATTGTAGTAAGTCTCCCAACTCACTGAGTCTTCTATTCCTGCAACAAATATATTACTACTAAAATATTTAGTTTACTTCTAAATCAGATATTCTTATTGAAATATTCTTTAGGATCAAGGCTTCTATGACCTATTTCAAATCAAGGATCCTATGGCATTTTTCAATACCAAGGCTTATGTGGCTTTTTTAGTATCAAGGCTTCTATGGCATTTTTAGTATCAAGGATACTATGGCCTTTTCAAAATCAAGGCTTCTATGGCCTTTTCAGTATCAAGGCTTCTATGGTCTTTTCAATATCAAGGCTTATGTGGCCTTTTTAGTATTAAGGATTATGTGGCCTTTTCAGTATCAATAATTTTGTAGCTTCTTCTTTAAGGATTATATACCCTTTCTATATCAAGGCTTCTATAGCCTATTCTTCAATAGTAGAATTATGCAATCTAGTAGTGCAGATCTTTAGTCTCCTATCTTCACCACGGTCCTTCACTAGAAGTATTCTTTTACAGTATTCTCCTCTTATACAATGAACTAAAATCTACAATATGAGGGCACATCGACCTTCGAGTAAAAAAGTTAGTCTCCTATATTTTTATCGTAGGAGGAGTCCTAATCCTTTGAGAATTAATTTATTACCAAAAAAGAAACATTAGGCACTAGTTAGTAAATTCTAGATAACCTGGATGATATTCACTAGATGATTTGTCAATGTAGTGGATTGTGTGCTGAGTCCTAGTCTTCATGAGTTTTTATAACAAATATGTGGAAAAGACTAGACGAAAATGATCTCAGTATTTTTTGAAACTGATATTCCTTTTAGTCCTATCTTTGTGACTCTCCCAAAATTTGCCACCTAGATTCTTCTGAGAACTTTTGATAGTGGTTGGTCCAACGACCTGTTAGTTTGAATAAATTCTTAGGCTAACCAATAATTGTGAATTCCCTATTGACCTACACAAACTATATCTACCGTAGATTTGATACCACTATTAGATTTTTATGAATGATTCTTGGGAGATAACAGTCACAAAATGTAGAATAACATAAAAGAAAATAAATCTACTAGATGACTGAAGTATACTATAAATATAAATCATATTAAAAATTACAATGTAGCTATGGAGGAAATGAGCACTCCATTAACAAAGCTACTGATCTACATTGTATCTATCACCAATGAATGGTGAGGCATACATAACTACACTATCCACTAAGCTACGCTATTTGACTATGTCCCCCGAATATCTTATCTATCTATCTAAGAGGCCATCCTTATATAGATAAAATAGGATACTTGGCCAACACTCTATCTAGTTGTGCAAGGGACAACTTGCACATGTATAACTTGCACATTGAAACTTGTGCATTTATTACATTGCATGAAGTAACTAGATAACTTGCATAGAAATAATCTAGATATGTATCTTGGAGGATACATTTACATAAATTAAATTATGGAATAGACTCTATTTCTAGTAGGGAAGATATAGACAAAGTGTAAAAATTCCTATAATTCTAGATATAAGACTAAAAAATGAAGGCATTGGATATGTAGGTCTGATAGGAAGCAACAAGACTAAATTTGTGAGAGGAGAGAGAATTACAAGGAATGAAAGTGTGAGAATGGGCTGTTTTAGTCCATGTGGAATATTTGGAGATGTTGAAACTAGGTATTGGAACCTACATCCTTGTGAGAGTTTTGGAGGATGTAATCACTTCACATGAAAGCATTGGCACCAAAAGGAAGAAAGCATTGGCACCAAAAGGAAGTTGCCAACAAAGAGCATGTTGATTGTGGTTGGATGGAAGTGATAGAATGGTACAAGGTGATATGAATATTGAGTGCATTATATAGGAGAAGGTTTATTCCTTAGAGGAATTCTAGTATAGGATAACAAATTTGACTTTATGGAGACAACCAAGCTAAAATATAATAGATTGAAAGAACAATTATTGTTCATGAGCTAGAGCTCATGTAAAATTTTAACTTACTTGATGAGTATGATGTAGAAGCATTTATCATGTGGATAAAAATATGATGGTTTGCACCAACCATCTAGTAACCACCTCCCAAATACATAAATTAAAACCTTTATTGCTTGGAAAATGAGGAGACATTGTCATGACCTACCTTGGTAGGACTCTATTTTGAGGTTGAATATGTATTGATTGGTTTTTTTAATTCTTAGTAATTACACAATATTGATGTTTTATTGCTTTGATAAATTTTGTACTATCGATTTATTGTTTGATTGTAAGACCATGTACTCTTGTGGGTGCAAAAAGTTGATTGGCCATCGAGAATGGGGTACTAGAAAGGGAAATGATGATGATGATGGCTCAAGGTAACATGAGCTATTACCCTCATGTAGTTGCATACATATGTTTTGAGGTGATCATCAATAATCCAGTCATCTATAGCCATAAGTTGGTAACCTAGAATTTATCGTAAGTATTCGACTAGGATAGACAATTGGATTTACAATGAATCACCTATTTTATTTGATGCATTTGTTTGCCTACAATTGCCATGTTTCATTTTGATAAAATATGTTGTGGAAATATATTGATGTTGTTTTTATAAATATATTGTGGAAATATATTAATGTTTTGGAAAAATATTGTTGTTTTTGTGAAAAATATATTGGGAAAATATATTTTGTAAATTAAAAGTAAATTTAATTAATTATGGTCTAAATGCATGTTACCTTGATGATTTGGTAAATTTTGGAATGTAATTTAATAACTTTGTCTTTGCAAAGTGTATTTGTTTTCTATTGGACCAAAATATATTTAATTTAGATATTTTGTATGATAGGGTTTGAGAATATTTTAATTGAAGTATCAACCTCCTTTATTCCTCCATGACATCTAATTTAAAAGTTAAAGCAATATTGTTTTATAAGAGGATAGGCCTTCATCCTCTCAAGGGGTTAAAGCATTAATTTAAGAGCAAGGTATAGAGGATATCGTGGGTGCCCTATTTTCATGATTTAAGTGGGAATTTAATAATGTACCCCTTTTGTCTCACTTATCCTACACCTAGCATAGGCTAGATATTAAATTATTGTGAGAGGACTCCACTTATCTAGTGGTCATCCCATTTTGAGAATATTTTAATTGGAGTGTCGACCTCCTTTATACCTTTATGGCATGCCATTTACAGGTTGGAACAATATTTTTTTAAAATAAGATAGGCTTTCATCCTCTCTAAAGGGGTTAAAGCATTAATTTAAGGGCAAGGGATAGGGGATCCCTTGGATGCCCTCTTTTCATGCTTTAAGTGGAAATTTGATATTGTACCCCTTTTGTCTCCTTTCTCCTCCATTTAGCATAGGTTGTATGTTAAATTAATGGTGAGAGGACTCCACTTACCTAGTGGTCATCCCTTTTTGAGAATATTTTATTAAGGGCTATTTCTCTTAAATAGGCATGAGGATGCACTAGAAATAGGGAAATCTTGGAGGCAACCAAGGAGGAGTTTTAGGGGGGTAACATTGGAGGCAATTTTAGGGGAACCTTGGAGGCCATTTATGGGAGGAATCTTGGAGGCTTGGATAATGCATTTGGAGGAAAGGAAGAGAAGCAACTTGATGAGGATTATTAGGTTGTATCTTTTCGATGCATAACCTTGTTTTAAAATTATTTAGCAATAAGTTATATTGTTTCTTTTGTTGTAAGAAGATTACAAATACCAATGGGATTTATATTTCTTATACTCCCTTTTCATAGCTCTATGTTTGAAACCTTTTAAAAAAACTTTGAATGTGATATATATATATATATATATTCGATGTGTGCTATCCTACTGAAACCTGATTTAGCAAATTAAATCAATGTTGTTAGGCCCTTAATTGCTGATTTAATTAAATAATGATATATTGTATTTCAGCCCTATGATTCATTGCTTAAATTTACTATTTTGAACCTGTCTTGCATCACAGTCTGTTACTATACTCCATCTTGACGTATGATTTCTCTAGGTGTGCATTGTTTTGAAGTACCAAAACTAAATTAAACAATCCAATTTGATTATTATCCATGGCCAGCTAACCATGTAGTCGTAGACATTTCAAAAATTTTAGAGGACTCTTCGATCCCTCGATCTATGTTTATGTTTGAGATCTAAGAGTAGATTCAAGCACAGGCTATTTGAACCACACCCTTGACATATGTTTGCTTTTGATGAGCGCTATTGTATAGTTTTAAATCTAATAAGATTCTCTTATTTTCTTGTTGCCCTAATCATCTAGCCACTTATTGGAAGATGATCCATTTCTAAAGAATTTTTTTCCTATTTTTATGAAGTAATCTATTATGTGTAGTGTTGACATGACCTAGCCATCATATTTGGTGTTCTCTTATCCTACCACTGTAGTGTTACCATTGTAACATGGTGTCTCAATGCTTAGGAGGGCATGATCAAGGGGAAGGTGGGTCAAGCCTTCCCACTAAATATCTTGCATGGGACATGTTGGGGGCCAAGCACAACTTAAAATGGGTTTGACTCCCATTTAAGGTTATAGAGGGGGAAAACTACCCTATTGTGTATGGTTCTTAGTTGAATCCATTGGGAGTCGAGGTGAAACGCAGGGGTATGTTATATTATCTACACTCAGGGACATGAAGGATGGGTTTACCATGAATAATTTTAGGACTTGCTCCAAGTCTAGGGTGGAAGTGTTTGATGTGTTAATTAAGCATACACCTATTTTTTGGCCTTTCTAAACTAAGCTATGGAAATAAAATAACAATGCAAGACATACAAGATGTAAGAAGACAAGAGCTAACCCTAGTATGATTTTGTAATTCAATGATGTCTAACCCTAGGATTGCAAAACAAAGCATTTGAGAAAGGGTTCGAGAGAAATGCACAAACAATATTAAAACCCTAGGTGCACACTATGTGCTTTTATTATTTCAAATGCCTAGAAATTCAATCAAATGTTTTTTCCCTTTACTTGTAATCTAGGTTTTGAAGAAAAATGAATAAGAGAAAATACCAAATAGCCTAAAGATATATTGGGACACTTATCTAATATGACAATTGATCCTAGCTTTATCTTACATCTAGAATATCCAATAGCTTCAAACTTCCAAAGTAACTTCACAAACCCTAGAAAATGATTAGAATTAGAGTATATTACATCATTTGGATCATGTAAATGTACCACCTTTGGTACATAGTTAGAGTAGGATATTACTTCAGGGTAAAGTTAGCTAGTTACTTCAAGCAATATAATAAATGCACAAGTGGCAATGTGCAACTTGTAATGTGCAAGTTGTCCCCTTGCAACTAGGTAAAGTGTTGGTCAAGGAATATATTTTCTTATATAAAGGACCTCATAGAGACATATCATATATCAAGTGCATTGTAGTAGAGAGTAGTAGAAATCTTGTATGGAGTACAGTATAGTTCTTTAGCTTGTATTGATGGAGTGACCATTACCTCCATACTGCATTGTAGTAGAGAGTAGTAGAAATCCTGTATGGAGTACAATATAGTTCTTTAGTTTGTATTGATGGAGTGACCATTACCTCCATACTGCATTGTATTTTTATCATTTCTATTTATAGTATATTTTAGTCATATTGCAGAATTAATTTCTTTTATATTTTTGCATCTTATTAGAATATGTGTTAGATATATTCCACTACATATATCCTCAAAATATAACAAAAATTTGATCAACATTTGAGGGTTTGCTTAGGCTGCTATAATATTGAGCTTAGAAGTGCAACAGTAAAGCCCCCTTGGTCCTTTTAGCTAACCATTCGAAAGTAAAATTTATCTTCAAACTTTGGAACATGAAAAAACAAATAGAAATAAATATGTAACAATAAAATAAAATGCAAACACGATGGACACAACAAAATGCTAAAATGCAAGATGCAAATTAGGGTTTTTTGGATGCAGAACTTGCCCTCAAGCCCTAATTTACCAAATTCATACCCTATAAATGGGGAGCATGAATATTATTTACCAAATTCATGTCATATAAGGAAAATATGTGAATCTAGTTCAGATGGCCTTTTAAAGACCTAAAACAACAAAAAACATGGCATAAAACAACAAAAATAAACTTGAAAGGCGACTAACATGAAGACCAAACTTGATGAGCTGATGGAGAGGTCAAGAAGCAATAAATATATGGATGAAGTACTCCAATAAGGTTGATCTATCTAGTAATAAAGACTCCCTGAGGATACATGGAAAAGGGAAAAGACAAAAAGATCCCAAATTTGCACTTAACAAGTTTGGGTGGCAGGTTTGGGGTCTAAGGAATAATTGATTCAATTGGGTGGGTCATTTTTCTATGTATAAATTTTACCCCTATTTGATGCATTTATGGATAAATAAATGCATCAAAGAAAGATGTAGACTCCTAAGGGTGAAAGCAGTGAACACAAAAAAAAGGGTGGTCAGGTTTGGATAGAGGGACGATGCAAAAAAAGGGTGTTAGCATGAACATCATATATTTGCATGCAAATCAAGGCAATACTACCATTAATGCCTCTAAGGATAGGGTGGCCCATATATTTCTTAAAAGGAATGTAATATTCCAGCTAAAAAATTGAAAAGGTGAACAAAGGGCAAAAAAGCAAGAAAAAAAGTGAAAAAGAGCCAAAAAACAAAATAAAAAGAGAGAAGGGGAGAACAGGGAGGAGAGAGAAGAAAAGGAGGGAAAAAAGGTGGAGAGAGAATAAAGGGAGGTAAAATAAAAGGGGGAATAAAAGAATAAAAGGGGGTAAAAGGGACTCATTTTCACCATGTGAGGAGGATAAAAGAGCACTGGAGAAGAAAATGAGAAATTGCACTACCAACTCATCGTGCTGCCATGGTGAGGGGTGAGGCAAGGACCGTTGCTGATAAGGAAAAGGTAAGGATTGAGATCCACTTGCTCTTTTGTGATTTTGCACCTACACAGACAAAACATTTAGTAATTTTTACATTTTTTATATTTTTAAAATATTTTTTTGGTAAAATTCATCGTGGTGCACAAATTTGGTCACAGAGCATAAATTTGGCAGTCTACCCAAGCTAAATTTGAATCTTGTATAGATGAAGCATAAATTTGGTAGGATTCCCAAGCCAAATTTCATGAATTTTGCACAAAAATGACCTTTATTTTTAAATTTTTATGATTTTTATACTTTTATGTGGTAAATAATAAATTGATGATAAAATTATATGATTATGAAGCTAGATGTACTTGAGAGTAGAAATTGGTGATTGATCACACTCAAGGATGCTATGAAAGAGCTCATAGTGGCATAAAGGGAGACAATCAAGAATGTGGAGCTACTGCATTTTGTAGAGATGCCCCACATTTAGGCAGACCAAGCCCTAATGATGGCTCTAGTAGAGTGATGGTGCCCAAAATTATCCATATTTTGGCTACTAACCAAGGATATGATGATCACACTAGAGGATGTGTGGCACATACTTAGGATCCCTATCAAGGGGAGGACTATTTACATGGTACATGTGCCAATGGTCGCATCGAAGATGATATCAAAATATTTGAAACATGTTATCCAACATTGTGTATTCCATGTTAATGAGATACCACGTTGATATGAATTTGGGGCATGAACATATATATTATGTGTACTGGTGGTGGGGATGCTGGTGTGCCATACCGATAGGTGACACCTACCATGGGTACTAGCTAAATTAGTGGTATACATGTAATATTAGGGAGTGAGATTATAATGGGTATTGTATGTGTTAGTCCAGTTATACAAGATGTTACATGAGGTCATGTATAAGCAGTATACAAGGATGATTTATATGATGTTGCTCCAGGTGTGGTGCTAGGAGAACATAGCAATGAGAATATCGAGTGGACTACCAATATCGTTGCCCAACATGGAGCGACCAGTAGCATATAGGTGGGGCTAACACTACAAGTGTGTGCGCAGGGTATACATTAGTGTCTTACCACTAGTAAGGTAGGTGATAGATGAGCTACAAGAGAACCAAATCATATGGTGATCATGGTATCTACGCAAAATCTAGAGGGAGGATACAGAAGAGTTGGCTTGAGTGAGAAGAATTTTATGGCTTATCATTAAGAAGGGTGAGTGAGAGCTATTTAGGTTTGATCGAGTACATTGCTAGTTCAACATTCTACAAGATATTCCAGACTTGAGAGACTACTAGTTTCAATGGGCGAGGAGGGACCCACCAGGGTGGAGAAGCACTCTTGATGTGGTGGGGTGGGTGAAGGACCTGGATGACCCACTATACATGAATCTAGGGATGGAAAACATCAATGTGGCCCTCAAATATAGGAAATGGTATGAGAGCATTATAACCATAAGGATCTCCCCACTAGTACCAATGTAGATATGTCAGGTGATGAGTTGGTGAGTGTAGTTGGTACTTTGAGAGGCCACTCAATGTTCTATCGAGAGGTAATAGAGAGGCATGGTCCCATATAAACCATCATCTGTATATATTCAAGTGGAGATAATGACATCCATGAGGGGGACCATCATGATCTCTAGCTTGGAAGGAGGGGGAACCACAATGGTTTCCCCCACTATGGCATAAGTGATACCTAAGGTTATAGGTACAATGAAGGTAGAGGGGATATGAGCCATGATAGCAATGATGCAGGTGAATATGGAGTCTATCTATAGTTCACTGGAACAAGCTCGAGTGGAGCGGGATGTGACATGGGCTAAGGTAAAGCACCTTAGAGGGGAGATGGTCCGATAGACCCAGGCCAAGGGAATGGCTATTGTGGAAAGCAAGCAATAGGGTGAAGGATACCACCTACTACTAACAAAGCTAAAAATGATGAGGGATTTATATGAGACAATAATATGGAGGATGGCTTGCTATAAAATGGCCTATTTACATGCCATCCCAACCAATGAGAGGGTTCCAAAACTATCATCTCGATGATCATAGATTCGTTCATAGTCGTGAGAAATATTTGGCTCACAATCTATGAATATGACTCCCCCACCACCTCAAATAGGCAAGGAAAATAGGACAATATTGCATGGCCAGGGCTAGGATCAGGATGACATGTCAATTTTTATTATGGCATGCACCCTTAAGGATGGTCGAGTGTGCCAAGTTCTTTATTGTGGCACACCGATCGACAAGCATACACTTAGTGCTATCGAGTAATACTAGTTGTAGTTTATTTATATGTTATGGTGCAATTAAAATATGTGTGCTTATGTTTGATTGATTTTTATATATATTTTTTATTTTTGTGTATGCATCACTACACTAAAAAAGAGCTTTAACAATGACTAAAATAAGGCAATTTTTTATGGTGGTAAAAAACTACCCTGATAGATCCTAAGAGGATGGTTTATAACTGCCATCTTAGGGTCACCCTAAGAATATGGTTATAAACTACCCTCTTAGGACTAAGACAATGGTTATAAACCATCGTCTTAGGGATCACCCTAAGATGATTCTTATAAACTTCCATCATAGAGTGACCTAAGAGGGCGATTTATAATCGTCCTCTTAGGAGAACCCAATTTTTTTTGGATGCCCTTATGAGGGTGGATAAATCACCTTCTTATACTTAAGAGGGTGGTTTATAACTACCTTCTTATAGGTGTTTTAGGTTTTTTTATATAAATAAACTCATAATAGGTGGGCTTAAAATCCTTGCACACTGACATCATTGTTTCTTCGAAGCTTTCATTTTTCTTTCAACAATCCATTTGGTTTAGCTACTACATGAATAAAATACAACCTCCACATCATATGTTGATATTATTATTTCTTTGAAGATTTCATTTTTCTTTCAGTAGTCCATTGGCTTAGCTGCTCGACACTACGTGAATAGATACAACCTCCACACCGTGCATTGAAATTATTGTTTCTTCAAAGATTTCATTTATTTTTAGTGGTCCATTGGCTTATATGCCTGGCATTGCATGAATAGATACGACCTCCACACAAATAAAACCAAACCTCTTCTCATTTATCATAATAGGGTTCTTGGACTTCGATTCTGTTAGAGTTAAAGTGCACTATGCCTCTGTTTTGACACTTGTCAGTTTATACTGACACTTGTCAGTTTATGATATAGGCCTTCTGCCTATATATGTAACTCATTTTATGAATAATATAATCCCCTTCAGTTTCACTCCTAACATTTGATATCAGAGCAGGTTAGCTCTCCTACCTGTGAAACCCTTGAGGGAGGATTTCCCTCATGGAAATCCTCCCTCCCCCATTTTTTTAAATTTTTTACCGAGGGAGTATGCTCTCCATCATTTGATGGATCAGAAACCAGATGGTCAAAAAATTTTAAAGTTTGGGAAAACTTTTCAGAATTTTTTTTTAGTTTTTTCATGGCTGTCGGATCTGAATTTTTTTTTAGAATGAATCATTGAGGACGAGGGCTGCCTCATGATGGTCTACGAGCTTATGCCCAATGGAAGCCTAGAGAAGCACATATTTTAGGGGTTGCTGGACTGGGAACAATGGTACAACATCGTTGTCGGTGTCACCTCCACGTTGTTTTATCTCCACAAGGAATGTAGCAACCAGGTGATCCACCACGATCTAAAGGCAAGCAACGTAATGCTGGACTCTGACTACAACGACTGCCTCAGAGAATTTGGGCTCGCTTGCCTGCTAGAGCGAGATCGGAAATCGTATTCACTGACAAACTTAGCAGGGACCATCGGGTACATTGCCCCGGAGTGCTCTCACACGGGGCGGGCAACGGCCGAGTCTGACGTTTACAGTTTCGGCGCCGTGGCCCTCGAGGTGGCCTGCGAGAGGTCACCTAGGGTTGTAGATGCATCAAATCTAGCAACTTGGGTTTGGAAATTGTATGAGGAGGATCGGCTCATGGATGCCATGGAACCGTGGGTGATTATGTCGGGCGACAAAAATGTTAACGTGGATGACGTGATGTGTTTGCTGATGGTCGGCCTGGTGTGCTCGACTCTGACTCCTACAAATCAATCGACATTGCAGCAAGCTTCAATGTAGCACCAACTGGGGGTTATGGCATTCCTCATGCTGACGGGATGGCAAATGGACCTACAGGTTATAAAGGATATGGTGCAGCTGGGTGACCGAGTCAGAGGCAGTGATGCGTTCCCCTTTACAAATTTTGTTTTATCCCCATTATTTAAAGATGACAAGCATGCCAAACAACATAGGGCTATGGAATGTAATTTCGATAATACCTACTAACTAGTTTATCGGTATGCGCAGAATTATGGGCTTGTTATCGACGCTTAAACGATTTTGATTTGGCGATGAAATGAAAATTGAAATTTCCTGTGACAGCTTTTCATAGCATCGACTCCTGGGCTTTAGGTAGCCGCAACCGCTATATATGACCGCATGATCGAAGGGACGCTAAACGTGCTCAAGGCCTGTGCAAAGATGAAAACTGTGAAGTGCGTGGTGGTCACATTGTTGACCGCCATAGTTTCCATCAACACCTCATAGGAGCAGAACTAGTACATGGACAAGTCTTGCTGGATTGACGTCAATTTCTCCAGACTGAGAAACCCCATACCTGGTATTACCCAATTTTTTGAAGAAGTTTTCCGAACAAGCTGCATGGTAGTTTGTGAAGGAGCATGCACTGGATGTGGTAACGATCATCCACGTGTTATTTGTGGGCCATAAATCATGTCGACGGTGCCCTCCAGTGTCCAGCTGGCACTCTCACCGCTAACGGGTAACCCCATGCTTTTGAGAGGCGTAAAGGGCATGCATATCGTCTTCAGATCCATATTTTTGGTCCATGTGGATGATGTCTACAATGCTCAGATCTTTTGCTGGAGAATCCTATATGGTGGAGTACTTTAAGAAAGTGGAATGTGTTATTATAAGTGGAGGGGACAACTTATATTGTATGGGCATGTGAAATGTTCGTTTTAAAGCAATGGGCACTTTATATTATAATTTGAACGGGAAAATTGTTTGTCAAAATGGCCGAAATAATTGGCCATTTTTTTATTTTTCCACACAAGAAGTGGAAGTAAAAGGCCCACATGGTCCTATTTTTTTTCTACATGGAAGAGGAAAGCCTAATGGCCTATGTAATTCCCTTGTGAGGGAAAATTGTGAGACTATTTTTTTCCACCTGAGAGCGATGCCACCACAGTGTGAGGTTTTAGTTGCTGTCTTGGAGAGGCATGTTGTTTTTTCATTATGATGAAGGCCCCTTTGATAATGGAATATAGGGGTATTTATAGTCATTGGAAATGGTTTTCCGTGATGGACACAATGGTGGTGTCATATTATAATTTTGAGGCTGTTTCATTTGAGTTTTTTTAACCTCAAAGTTTTATACCTTGGAGTACACTTTCGGTTGTACCCGACACTCCTAAGGTAATTTCATATGTGATCCTTGTACCTAGTGATATTTTCTATACACTTGGCGAATGCAGCGGCTGGTTACCCATGCATTTCAGTGGGATGGCATGTTCACCATAAGGACACTTATACTAGGGACTACAGACAAAGACACCCTAGACTCTATCTGAGGTTTTTTTCGGATCTACTTCTGAAGACTACAGACGAAGACACTTTAGAAGATTCTCTTCTTTTCTTCTTCTCTCCTCCTATTTTGATCTATGGCTCATTTTATTGTATTGAGTGCATTTTCGACAAAGACCGACACTCTTATATGGCTCATTTTTCCTTTGTATTAGGTGCATTTTTTGCAGAGACCGACACCTTCTAGATTGAGTTCACCATAAAGAGAGATTTGATATTTATGGTGAATCTAGTCAGTGACCTACGAGAGGCAACATCCTTTGAGGATGACCTGCAGAGGCATCAGACCCAGAAGTGGCTGACCCTAAGGAACCCATGATGACCCTGAGGAACTTAGACGACTAACCCAGTGGCAACACACCCGTGGAAGTGGCTGACCCTGAGGCAACAGACCGAGATGTATACATAGTGAATCTAGCATTATTCATAGTTGAAGAGCCAAGCGCAAAGAGCACGAGCCTAGACCAAAAAAAAAGAGGATGATAGGTTACTTTTAGAGAAGTCAACATTAAGGGGGAATGTTACCTAATGTTGACTTGTTTTTTTCTTTAGTTAGGATAGTGCACTTTAAGGGGGAATGTTAGAGTTAAAGTGCACTATGCCTCTGTTTTGACACTTGTCAGTTTATCATATAGGCTTTCTGCCTATATATGTAACTCATTTTATGAATAATATAACCCCTTCAGTTTACCTACTCCCAACAGATTCATGCGGTTCATTTTTGGCTGGGGTTTACCCTGAAATTTCTCTAAAACTTTTGCTACTTTACCCCTGGTTCTTGACTTTGTTGAATAAATCTGCAACTCAAAATGGTGAGAAAGGAGGGCCAAAACAGAAGCTGAAGTATAGAATGGGGTATGAAGATGAATTTAATATTGGAAGAGATGAGGTTAGTTAGGTTGAGTGAATTTTGTATTATTTTAGGTATTTTTACGATTAGGGTTTAGAATTTTGTAGTTTGTAAAGTTGTGTTTATGCATAATATTTGTAAAATTTAAACCCTAGTTCGTAAATTTGTCTTTACAAATGCTAGGTTCCTTTCTTTCTAATGCTAGTATGAATTTTCACATCCAATTATAAACCCACTCAAAGTCACATTTAGATTTAATTTTTAGCACCCTTTAAGATAGCAGCATTGGCATTTTCACCAATGTGGCTCAATCTAAATTCAGACCTCGTATCAGTAAACAAAAGTGGCTAGCTATTGAATTGCTTGCTCTATATTTTGCAGGCATGAGAATGACCACCTCCTTCAATATTTTTTAAAATTATGTTGATATTTTTTATCCATGAAATAATATTTTTATTATAATATAAACTAGTTGCCAAGAATAAATGAAATGTACTAAACCTGACTCTCTTTTATTTATCGTAAAAATATGTGCATATTGCTAGAGGGCATGGTTGTTTTGTTCTTGTTGATCTTCCTTTCCAAAAGCTCAAAAATGGTTTATGTTTGATGGAAAGTTAAAGGTTTAAGTTGCATTATAACCTCTCTAGGTCATCGTAATTCCATTTTTGGTTTCCATAAAGCTCACAACTTTCCATTCCATATGTGGAATCTAAAGGAAAAAAAAAACACCTTTTCTTGTCAAGATCATAACTTTGTACAAAGCGTTACATTTAGTATGGAAAAAACATTCCACTGGAAAAGCTATAAAAGTATCAAATAATCAAACAAAGTGAGTTATCTATCTATTTTTATATATATATATATATATATATATATATATATATATATATATATATATATATATATATATATATATATATATATATATATAATATAAAATTTTGTATGTCAATATCAGTGTCCTTATAGAATTGTTATATTCAAAACAAAGAATAGACTTGACATGTTGCTCCTTTCATTGTTATTTCTACAAGATACCACTATCAACTTGTTGAAATATCCTTTGTTATCCTATCATTGGAAGTAGAATTATATATAATAATAATTGATAAAAATTATATAGAAATGTATAAAACTTTGTTTATCAATATCAACATCATTCTAGAATTGTACAATATAGAACAAGGAAGAAACTTGATATATTGCTCTTTTCATTGTTATTTCTACAAGATACCGTTGTTAATTTGTTGAAATATTCTTTGTTATCACTATTATTGGAAGCACACTTAGAGAATTTCACTTCTTATAGACTTGATAAGTTAATTTTTTTATTGTTATTTTTACAAGATACTATTGTTAAACTGATAAAATATCCTTTGTTATCATTGTTATTGGAAACAGAACTGAAACTAGAGCATTCCACTTCATTCATGTCGAACTGTCACATTGGATTAATATTTCATATATTTCTATGTGCAATGTTAACCAAATCCATATTGAAAGAGTAAACTTCAAGTACAACAAATGTGATTCCAAATAATATTGTATTTGATAACCATGGTTCCCATGCAGCAAATTGTATTTTTATTTTTCTGAATATGGTTTGGTCAAGATGCTTCTATTTAGAATTTATGCCCTTTTCTTTTCTAGAATTGGCACTATTTGGAGGGGAGATATTGATCCCTATTAAAAAGTATGTGAATTCCTTTTTACTTGGTTCTGGTGTTGTTGTGTCTTATATGTATTTCATGTATTCCTTTCTGTCTGACATGTATGGGAAACAATCGCATGTCTTTCAAAAATAAAAGTTTGTTGTTTATTGGCCTTTATTCATGTTATATGGACTTATTTTGAAATTTGCATTTCTTTTAGTAGTTTGGATATCTTTATAGTTTATTTATGGCCTATTTTATTTTTGTTTGTGTACTTGTAATTTTCAAATAAAATGCAAGTTTTCTTCCTTTAAATCATCTGATTGTTATTGCCCTTGATTGGTAATGAGACTTAATATTTTTATAAAATTCTGGACTTTATATCACTCTATGAAATACTCTATTTTGGATGCATCTTGGTCTTATTGTCTAGAATTTGTAAAATTTGTAAAGTTGTTTATGATAACGATTTGTCATCCTTCCAATTGTCATTTTACTCTATTGTTGGGCGTTGTAACTATTGATCATGATTTTGAAAACACAACTCTTTTGCTATAAACTTATGATTCAGAGTCCAATTCATGGAGTAAAACAAATATAGAGATACCGTTTATAATAAAACCCTATGGAATCTCTCACTTGTTATAAGGTTTTCTATGGGAGTTATAAGGTTTTCTACCCTAATAGTTTTTGAAGTTAATCTTTGAAAATACAATTTTTTTAAGGTTTGGAGCATAAAGGATTTCTACTAGGATTTAGTTGTTTTTTAATTTTAATTTTTTTTTTTAATATTTGAAGATTAGAAGACTTATGTTATTTAAGTTTTTATTTGAAAGTAGAGAAGTCAAAAGGAATTGAAGATTTAAACTTGGTTTAAATTTATTTGAAGATTTTTAAAATTTAAGTTTATTTTTTAGTTTAAAGTTATTTCATATTAAAACTTTTGCTTATACTCTTCTTCAAGCATACAACATAGTCATAGCTAAAATTAGACCTTTCAAATCAAATCAGGAGGGGCATTACCAGATTGAAATTGATCATAAACTACAACAAAGGAGGGTGTCTTCATTGTATTTGCTCTGACTAGGAGTTCCTACAATAATATTTGGTGCTCTATATTCACCAATACTATTACTGTTAGTTTGTCTAAATAATTTTGATCTATTTTCAACACTCTTCTTGTGCCTGATTACAATGAGAGAAATTATATAAGAAAATTTATTTTGTTTCACTACTTGTTGGATTGTAACTTGCTAGATGCAACATGCTAGAAAAAAATTGTTATCTATATGGATTCTCATATCTCTTCCCAAAGTATAGTGTTGCTTTTGTTTAACAACTTCCATTATAGCATGTAACTCTCTCTGATGATTGGAAAACTTTTGAATTGTTTGAAGGTATCAAAATGGAAGATTACAAGATGTTTACATTTGTAGTTTCATAATGATATGCATGTGTCTCAATTTTAGAAAGATGATGTGGATTTGGTTCGTAAGTACTGTAGCTAAACAAAAAGCTTCTCTTTATCTTCTCAAATCCTTGTAATCGTAGAAGAGTCCATGTATGCCATTTTCAATTGTCAACTAGATGAAAGGTGATGATATGGCTAAAACCCAATAGAAATATTTGGAAATTATTGACAAGGATAAAAATATTTTTGAGCCCGTGTTCATACATACGAACTTGATAATATTTGATTATTTGAATCTTTTCACAGTGGTGATATTGGGATATGATTGATTTTTCAGATATAAAATCATTCAATGAAATGCCTTGATAACTGAGTTGCACACGAGATTTGAGATTAGGACTTAGGTTATGTCAGAGACTTCTCATCTATCATATTGAATATATTTTATGTTTTAGATCCATTTGTCCCCTATCATTCTGCTAGACCACATCCAAATTAGGAATTTAGATATTTTCAATATTGGATAACAAATATCAAATGGAGAAATAAGGTATAATAGTGGAGAAACTATTGCTTCATCATTTCAACAAACCTTGTAATGAGGTATATTTTTAAGTATAAAATGTTATGGAGTCTTGAAAAACAATCTATAAAAAATTGCATGATTTTGTACATTGTAATATGCTTTTAGGATGTTTAAAATATTTATTATTATTTTTGATGAGCTATGATGGAGGGGAAACAAATTTTTAGTTTAAGTTCTAGGTTTACCAATATAGCACTTATATCTCAATTTCCTATAAAATTTATTTTGTTAGTTTAAGTTCTAGTTCTACCAATATAACACTTATATCTCAATTGTGTAAACAAATTTCTATCTTTAAAAATATTTAAAATACAATATCAAATTCTATCATAATTATTTCTTCCTTTTCAAGTAAAGCAGGGATAATAACATGAAATTTCTAATATCTAGATAATTTAAACTTGTAGGCATTATTTCCATTCCCAAAATACTTGCTATGCAAATATAATTTAATCAATATAAAAGATAAGGGTGACAAAATATGCCTCTGTAATTTGAGACTTATAGTTGCAACTTCTATTGTAAAATGCTTTTCTTTGGAAGCAACATCTTGCTTAGTAAATTGTAGCTCCTTTATAGAATAGAAACATAAAATGAGGAAAATCTACTTATGAAAATAAATGTAAATAAAAATGACCATTGAACACACTAAAATTCCATATGTTACCTCTCTTGTTGATGCCAGTTTTTCTTCTAGTTCTTTCACTTTTTATTTACTCCTCTATAATGCTCCTATAGTATCATTCCCTTTATTATCATATTGGAAAATATTAGATATAACTTAGACAAACTTGCAAGCTCCTGTTGTATCCTAGTTTGTCATCTAGCTCTCGCTAGAACTGTCATTATCATCTCTTAAGATTTGAATGCGAGCACCCACTGATCACAGCCCAGAATAAATATTAGGAGAATCAAACTGCTTTGATTCAACCTCCAGAGAAGGTTGGATCCTAGTCTACTTAATGTGTGTTGACTCTATTTAGCTCAAATGTTTGAAATTTTAGAGATAAAAATGGTAGGTTTAGAATGATTTGAATATAAAGTTATCGGGTGAAGCTAACATCATAGACAACCAGACAATATTTCCTAACAAATAAATTTCAAAAATATCTTCAAGGGATTAACAACATTTAGAAATCATATGGTTATACTATTGAATGATTTTTGCATGATCACATAATTATTTT
Organism: Wollemia nobilis; assembly: GCA_028583015.1. NCBI lineage: Eukaryota > Viridiplantae > Streptophyta > Pinopsida > Araucariales > Araucariaceae > Wollemia > Wollemia nobilis. The sequence continues at coordinate 8,239,012 of JAQPPZ010002170.1, read as the reverse complement.
AAGTATCTAGAAATATTGATTATCTAATTTCAATAGAATAAGATCAATACCCTTATTTTAATATAAATAGAATTATCAAAGAACATGTATGTAGAAACTATTATCTGAATCTACTCTAAGTTAGATTTTAAAATTAACAGAATAGACTAACCATAGCAGCAATATGAGATAATTCCTAAGAATCAAGTCCACCATTCAACATAGATACATATTCAATATAAACATCCCTTGTATTGCTTCATTTATTAATCTGTAGAATTTACATAGTGGTGCAAGCAAACACTCCAGAGCCAAAGATTTGGAAGGAGGTTGTTGCCCTTATTTATAGGTCTTACAATCATATTTATTTTCTTAAGCATTATAGTAAACTTGATTTTCTTTTGATCTTATCAATTACTTAGTTTTTCATGATGTCCATTATATTTATGCCCTTTTTATTTTGTTGCAACAGTATCCTGGTTGAGCACATCTTCATCATAGGTGATTCTTGAAATCCACTCTCGTCTACCAATCTTGCAACCAAGGTTATGCATAAGGGGTCAGACCCAAAATATCCTTGTAAAAAAATTACAAATCCATTACGAATTCTTGGTGAATCTAGGTCAACCTCATGTCAAAGGACATGGTGAATTATCTTAATTTTTGAAAAAAAATTGAAAAAAAATGGTAAACCAAGGGAAAACACAGTCTGGGAATGGATAGGGTGCAAACACAGCCCAATTTCAAATCAAGTAATAAACAAAGCCGAGAAATAGACTGGGTGTAAAACATGGACTAGTGACTGACCAGGTGGAAAGCAAGAACTGATGATATAGGACAGATGAAAATCAAAATACGATCAATTGCTCGGGTGGAAATCTAGGATCGGGTAATGACCTGAATGGAAATCCACGATCGACCAATGACCTGGGTGGAATTTGAGGATTGAATACAGACTGGGTGTAAATAATAGACCATCCAATGATCCATATGGAAACCATTGACTGAAATATGTCATGAATGGTAACCATAGTCTAGCTAATGGACCGGGTGATTTCCAAGGTCCTACAAACGGACTGGGTGAAAACTAAGTTTGACATACCGATCGAGTGGAATGCAAGATCCATCACTGGACCAATGTTTACTCTACCATGTATCAGTCGTTTGGTCAGCCTCATTGAATGTCAAATGACATTCTACCACGCGTCCAAATACTATCATTTCTATCTATAAATAGGCATCGGGAAGTCATTTTTTTGGTTACATTTCTACGATTGCTCTCAAACTCTTCCTAATACACCGTCACCCCACACTCTTTGCAATCCAATTTATTGAATCTTATTTTACTTTATAAAATAATGGCCAATCCTACCACCTCTAATCAAACTACCATTGGAAATTTGATTTTCAAGAACGCTACTTGCACTGCCATGATAGATTTGTCAACCACCCTTAGTTATGATAATACATGGCTATCTACATCAGGTTTGTAGCACTTGCTAACAATACCGTAGTTCAAGACCAACAAGCACATTTTGTAGAGTATCATTGATGGTTATGACCATGACCATGCAATAGTGAATGTCATATTTCAGAATAAACAAGTTTAATTCATCATCACACCTTCGAACATACAGAGGTTAACAAAAATTCCACACAAGAGTTTCCTTGTTGTGTCTCCAAGGTTCTCTATGTGTTGGATATTTTGAGTCCCTAAGTCAAAGTTGTCATTGATGTCACTAGATGAAGTCATCATTAATAATCAAGGATTTCAGAAGGAAACAAAGGCGATAAAAATGGTTATTTGATATCCAGGAAGAAGATCAAAGATCAAGAAAATCAATGCAGAAGTTAAGAGTTCAAAAGGATATATAATATTTATTTTTATAAATTATTTAAATTCAGTGAGAATTTAAATTTTATAAATAAATATTATTTATGACATGTAATATAATGATAAGGAGATATTTTATAAAAGGTATAATATTATAATAATGGTTATTATAATATTAAAGGTGATATGGTGAAAACCCAAATAAAATATTTGTAATTCTTATTATAATATTTTATAATTCAAAAGTGGGTTTTATAAAGTCTAAATATATTTTATAAACCCAAAGGTTGGGTTTAAGACAAAAGGCATTCAAAGCCTTTATAATCTCTACTGAAATCATGGAAAATAACATGGAGAGCATCGATGTCTTCAAAACAATGGAGGAAGCATATAAATACAAACGCCCAAATTTCAATTAATTATCCTTGCTTGGAAATTAAAAAATATTACATGCAAAGAAAAGAGCTCGTGAGTTTTTGTGAAAGTCATGAAAGAGAAGCATTTAAGAGAGGAAGCTTTAATACTTGAAGTTGCATAGGACAACGTGGCCTAGTGGTATTTTGGGAAGTGCAAAAGTGCTAGCTTGCAAGAAGGTTTGCGTTTGAATCTCGACGGGTGAATCGTGAGTTGTGTTGGTTAAGGCACCCAAGGTGCACATTATTTTTCCCAAGACATGAGGTATGAGAAGATTAATAAGAACGTGGTACTTCATTAATCTCATATGAGCACTTGGCTCATGCAACAACATTGGCTACGACTAAGGTGAAAATTAGGGGTAACGTTGAGGGTTTGATTCCCTCCGAAGATGAGGTAATATTTTTGGTTTTAATTTTAATTAAATTCCTAAGTTGGAGGTATAAGGTTGTTTAATCATTTGTTTTTGGAAAGGTTGCTTTGTAATAAAGTTGTGGTAGTTGATAATTATCATTAGGAGTTATAAGGATATTTCTATTTTTAACTTTTAATAAAGTCTTAAATTGCTATAGTGGTCTATTGGAGGATTAAGACTTTGTGGGTATTGTGTTATTTTATTTTTCAAAGCCAAAAATCCCTTATGGGGCCACCTTGGTCTGAGAGACCATGAACAGGGGGTTCTACACCATCAAAGTCATCCGGGAGTCACACCCGACCCTGCCCACACCAACATTATCAATTGGATTTTGGATACCCAATTCAACTTTTTGGTAGGGTGGAGATTTGAACCTGGGACCTCCCTTGGAGGATTGCTCTATCCTTTCGGGGTGCCACTTTCAACAGGTTGGGCATAGGAGGAATGGAGCCTTGTCAGCCTCTAACAGCACATAGGGCATTCCTAACCATACCATATATTTGTAGGATGGAGACAAAAGGAATGGCACTTGGGTCGGCCTCTACCAACACCCATGGCATTTACCACTGCACCACAACAAGTAGATGGTATTGTATTATTTTGAATTAAGGTTTTTTGTGATTAATGTGAGGGTGTTGATCATTAACCAAGTTGGAGTGATAAGGTGTAAAATTTGATATTATTTTTGTGTTATGTTTTGTTGAGAAAATTATCCTCTAACCCTTATTGTGATTGACAAAGAAGTAATTGTGAGTGTGGCAAATTTGTGAGATCATCTACTTGTCAAGAAAAAAGGTATGGACAAATTCTTATTTGGTTGAGTTTATTGAATGGTTTACTAGAAAATAAATTTTGGAGTGAAAAGGATTTGATTAGGGTTTCCTTTTTGAAAGTGTTTGAGTTAATGCTTCAAGGTTTTATGAAATTAAGAGTTGTGATTAAAACTTTGTTTTATAAGCATTGTTGTTGAAACCATTGGTTGTGTGAAGAACTTGAGTTAGGGTTTAAAAATATCATGAGTATCATTGTTATGTGAAGAATGTTTTATAAGCATGGTTGTTGAAGTGGGTTGTAATGCAAAGAATATGAACTAGGGTTTGAAAATATCATGAGTATCATTGTTATATGAGATTTGTTGTTGAAAATTGTTGGAAACATTTTGAGTTGGATGATACATTCTTGGACTAGGGTTTGTGAGCAAGAGTTGTTTCGTGAGTGATTGGTTGAGTAAGTTGATTAAGCCTAGTCAAGTGGATGTATGAAGTGGTTGTTCAATTTCCATAAAAAAAACTATTTTATATTCTGATTTGAGTTGTGAAAGAGATTGAGTTGTGAGAATAGAACATATTGAGTCTCTAACAATTATCTTTATGCTTCTATGATATTGATTTGAGAAAGTGATTGAGTTTTGAGTATAGAACATATTGAGTCTCTAATAATTCTCTTTATGATTCTATGAGTTTGAGTTGAGACAATGATTGATTTTTGAGTATAGAACATATTGAGTCTCTAACAATTCTCTTTATGCTTCTATGAGATTGATTTGAGTTGAGAAAGTGATTGAGCTTTGAGTGTAGAACATATTGAGTCTCTAACAATTCTCTTTATGTTTCTATGAGATTGGACAAGTTTTGTGTGGACTTGTTAAGAATATTTGAGGTAAGTATTTGAGAAGACTTGTGGACTGATTTTGTGCAAGTTTTTGTGGAAGCTTACAATACAGATTTGGTAAAGTCCTAGAGAGGACTTATTGAGCAGATTTGGACAAGTTATGTGTGAGCTTATTGAGAATATTTGAGTAGGTTCTGAGTGGACCTGTTGAGAAGATTTAAGTAGGTTCTTAGTGGACCTATTGAGCATATTTGAGCAGGTTCTGAGTGGACCTATTGAGCAGATTTGAGCAGGTTCTTAGTGGACCTATTGAACAGATTTGAGCAGGTTCTGAGTGAACCTATTTAGTAGATTTGAGTAGGTTTTGAGTGGACATGTTGAGAAAATTTGAGTATTTTCTGAGTGGACCTATTGAGAAGATTTGTGCTAGACTAATTGGAATGTGTTTAGTGCATATTTGAGTGGACTTGTGCTAGACCGACTAGATTGTGTTTAGTACAAGATTTGAGAAAATTTGTGCTAGACTGAATAAACTATTTTTAGTGCAAATTTGAGTGAATTTATTGAGTAGAATTGTGCTAGAATGACTAGAATGTGTTTAGTATAAGAGTTAAGCAAATTTGTGCTAGACCAACTGGACTGTGTTTAGTATAAGAGTTAAGCAAAGTTGTGCTAGATCGACTGGACTATGTTTAGTACAAAATTGAGATAGAGCTTTGGAGGTGATAGAGCAGAGAGAAAAATAGTCTAAATTGGATGGAGATACATCATCTAGAGCAGTGAGGATAGGTCTTCTAAGTGGTCACAAGAGTCTTTAGTGGAGAGAGATCCACAAGCCAGTGTAGTGGAGGCAGTAGTATTCTAGAGGATCACCAGCCATAGCAAAGGAGAAGGAGTTCTCCTATGTATAGAGATCCATAAAATAAATTTAGGGGATCAACATCTCCTTTGGATAGAGGTCCATAAATATTTTAATTGGGAAGGATTCCCAAGATATTGATTGATAAAAATTAGTGAAATATTTTCTCCATGGAAGTAGCCATATTTGGGTGAACCACATTAAATTGGTGTCTCTATTGTGTATGGTGTTTTATGCATTGCTTTGATTACTGCTATTGATACTACTATCTATACACTGCATAATATTGATTTGGAAAGAAAAGTAAAAAGTGCTCTTATATTGTTCACCCTTCTTTCAGTATAAGCTTGTGTTCTTCAATTGGTATCAGAGTGGGTTCCTTCGAAAGAGTTTAACAACTTGAAGGAAAATCTAACAAGAACACAATGGATCCTAAGGATGCATCCTCAAGTAATTCAACACCAATATTTGATGTAAGTGACTACATGTATTGGAGTATGATGATGAGGTTCTACTTGATGGCACTTAGTAATGAAGTTTGGGTTGTAGTGGAATTTGGATATGATCCAGTAGTCAATCCTCCTACAGATAAAGAAGGCAAGCTACTACAACACTATATTTCAAAAGCAATGAATGCACTTGTGAGAGGTTTGCATAGATAAGAATCTATGAAGGTTATGCATTGTAAAACTACAAAAGAAATGTGGGATAAATTGCAATGTATATCTGAGGGAGATAAAAGTGTCAATAAAGCAAAGATACAAAATATCAAAGGAAAATTTGAAGCATTGATAATGAATGATGATGAAAATATCAGTGCTTATCTTATTCGAATCGATGAGGTTGTTAATGATATGCAAGGACTTGGAATGAAGATTGATGAATGAGATGTTTGTGATAAAGTCTTAAGATCTCTTCCAAACAGATTCAGTGAATAGGTTTCTGCTATAGAAATATCATTGGATGGTGATACTTTGAAAAGAGATAAGTTGCTTGGTATGCTAATAGATTTTGAGATAAGAACAAAAGATCCTACTTCCAAAAAGGAAGCAACATTCAAAGCAATCAAGGAAACAAAGGGTAAGAAGTCATAATCAAGCAATGAGTCATCTAGTGATGAAGAAGCTAATTATGGTAGAAGAGATAAAGGTTCCAGAAGACCCATAGATCTAAGATCTATTAATTTTTTCAATTGTGGAAACTATGAACATTTTGCAACATATTGTAAAGAACCAAAGAACAATAATTGTGAAGAAAAATAGGATCACAGGTATAGGGAACCAATAACATATAGGCATCAAAAGAAAAGCAAGGATGGACAAAGCAGACAATGAAATAAGTTATTCCAAATACAAAAGAGGAGCTACTATGTGGATAATGCAAGTAAGTACTCAAATGATAGTGATGCTAGTTTTTCAGACAATGATAAATATGAAGTCCTATTTATAATTGAAGAAAAAGAACCAGTTAATAAAAAGACTCCAGTTATTCTCAAGTGTTTTAGATGTGGTAACTTTGGATATCTTGAAGATGATTGCACAAGGTATGGTTATATTTTCAATGATGATGAATATGAAGATGCACTTGAAAGACCAAATGAAAATATTCTAATGGCATTAGAAGAATAAGTGAGTGATCCTATAGAAGACAAGTCAAAATAAAGTAATGATGTGGAAAAAGGCAAAAAAATAGAGGATTATTCAGTAGAGAATGGTTATGATCTCAAGGGATAATGGATCTATGCCCTTGAAACGGTAAATAAGATAAGGAAGCAACACTCTAAACTTGAAATTTAGTTTTAAGAATGTGATGAAGAAATAATATTACTCATAGAGGATTTAGAAAAATCAAAGGCTAAGGCAAGGAAGTTCAAAGACAATTTAGAAGCAAATATTTTGGAATGTGAGAAGTTAGCACAAGAAGTGACACTACTAAAGGAATATTTAGAAGATTCCAAGAATAAGCTATACAAGTATGTGAACAATGCAAAGAGTGTGGATAAAATAATAAGAATACAAAGAGGAGCAACAAAAAAAATAGGCCTTAGTTCTAAATAGGTTCAAAATATATGGGAAGAGGAGTCAACTTCAAGCCTTGAAGAAGAAGAAATTTTAGATGAAGATACATCATAAGAAGACAATGTAAGAGGGAGTGAGACATCAGAGGATGAGTTAGACAATAAAGGGTTCAAAAAAGATAGGAAAAATGCACAGAGAAGATACATATGGAACAAAAATAAGAATAGGAGACCAATGAGTTCAAGACAAGGAAGCTTCAATGGAATATATTTTTCATGTCACAAATTTGGGCACATGGCTTCACAATGCTAGACACATGAAATATAGGAATATGGGAATAGATAAATTTTCCATGGGTATTGCTACTCATGTAATCAGTTTGGTCATAAGGCAATGAATTGCAGGGTTCATGATAGAAGAGGATATGGCTTCACTAGGAGAAATCCTAAGACATTTGCACCTCCAAGAAATAATAACATTAAGTGTTATAAGTGCAATAATTATGGTCACACATCAAAATGGTGTAAAGAGAACATTCCAAAAATAGGTATGAACAAGAACATGAACAGGAATAGGAATAGAAATAGGAAATTGGATGTGAATAGGAACAAGAACAGGACCATGAATGATGATAGGAACAGGGATGATGACATAGATAGAAACAGTCAAAGGAATCAAAAAACTCAAAAAATAAGGGAAGAGGATAAATGCAAAGAACAATGCATTTTGGAAGTAGCAATAATCCCACCCCAGAATTAACCACCTCAAAAGGAGGTGGGGGAGGGGCTAAGCTAAGAGGCTTATTCTTAGTCCCAAGCCCCAAAGATGACCCTTTTCCATTGATGTCAAAGGGGGAGAGATTTGTGTAATGGGGAGATATTTGGTATTTGAGAGAGCATTGAGCCAGGGTGAGCAATGTCCCAGGGGGAGCAGAATAAAAATGAAGGTCAAGGTTAGGTTTTGGTAAGAAGAGTATGGGTTGCCATCAATGATAAAGGGGGAGATTGTTGGATATTTTGAGTCCCTAAGTCAAAGTTTTCATTGATGTCACCAGATGAAGTCATCATTAATAATCAAGGATTTTAGCAGGAAATAAAGGGGATAAAAATGGTTATTTGATATCCATGAAGGAAAAATATCAAGTGAATCAATGCAGAAGTTAAGAGTTCAAAAGGAGATATAATATTTATTTTTATAAATTATTTAAATTCAGTGAGAATTTAAATTTTATAAATAATATTATTTACGACATGGAATACAGTGAGAAGGAGATATTTTATCAAAGATATAATATTATAATAATGGTTATTAAAATATTAAAGGTGATATGGTGAAAACCCAAATAATATATTTGTAATTCTTATTATAATATTTTATAATGCAAAAGTGAGTTTTATAAAGTCTAAATATATTTTATAAACCCAAAGGTTGGGTTTAAGACAAAAGGCATTCGAAGCCTTTATAATATCCATTGACGTCATGGAAAATAACATGGAGAGTGATGACATCTTAAAAATAATGGAGGTAAAATATAAATACAAATGCCCAAAGTTCACTTAATTATCCTTGCTCAAAAATTAAAAAATATTGCATGTGAAGAAAAGAGCTCGTGAGTTTTTGTGAAAGTCATGACAAAGAAGCATTTAAGGGAGGAAGCTTTAATCCTCGAAGTTGAATAGGACATCATGGTATAGTGGTATTTTGGGAAGTGTAAAAATGTTGGCTTGCAAGAGGGTTTGCGTTCGAATCTCGATGGGTGCATCGTGAGTTGTGTTGGTTAAGGTGCCCAAGGTGCACGTTCTTTTGCCCAAGGTGAAATGTGTGAGGAGATTAAGAATAATGTGGTGCTTTTTTAATCTCAGATGACCACTTGGATTGTGAGGCAAATTTGTCTATGGATAAGGCGCACATTGGTGGCAACGTTGAGGGTTTTATTCCCTCCGAAGACAAGGTAATATTTTTTGTTTTAATTTTAATTAAATGCCTAAGTTGGAGGTATAAGGTTGTTTAGTGGCTTGTGTTTGGAAAGGTTGCTTTGTAATAAAGTTGTGGTAGTTGATAATTATCATTAGGAGTTATATGGAGATTTATGTTTTCAACTTTTAATAAAGTCTTAAATTGCTATAGTCGTATATTGGAGGATTAAGACTTTGTGGGTATTATGTTATTTTGAAATAATGATTTTTGTGATTATTGTGAGGGTGTTGATTATTAACCAAGTTGAAGTGATAAGGTGTAAATTTGATATTATTTTTGTATTATGTTTTGTTGATAAAATTATCCTCTAACCCTTATTGAGATTGGCAAAGAAGTAATTGTGAGTGTGGCAGATTTGTGAGATCATCTACTTGTCAAGCAAAAAGGTATGGGTAAATTATTATTTGGTTGATTTGATTGAATGGCTTACTAGAAAATAAAGTTTGGAGTGAAAAGGATTTGATTAGGGTTTACTTTTTGAAAGTGTTTGAGTTAATGCTTCAAGGTTTTATGAAATTAAGAGTTGTGATTAAAACCTTGTTTTATAAGCATTATTGTTGAAACCATTGGTTGTGTGAAGAACTTGAGTTAGGGTTTGAAAATATCATGAGTATCATTGTTATGTGAGTAATATTTTATAAGAATGGTTGTTGAAGTGAGTTGCAATGCAAAGAACTTGAACTAGGGTTTGAAAATATCATGAGTATCATTGTTATGTGAGACTTGTTAATAAAATTGTTGGAAACATTTTAAGTTGGATGATACATGCTTGGACTAGGATTTGTGAGCAAGATTTGTTTCTTGAGTGATTGGTTGAGTAATTTTATTAAGCCTAGTCAAGTGGATGTATGAAGTGGTTTTTCAAGTTCCATAAAACAAACTATTCTATATTCTAATTTGAGTTGTGAAAGAAATTGATTTGTGAGAATAGAACATATTGAGTCTCTAACAATTATCTTTATGCTTCTATGAGATTGAGTTGAGAAAGTGATTGATTTTTGAGTATAGAACATATTGAGTCTCTAACAATTCTCTTTATGCTTCTATGAGATTGAGTTGAGAAAGTGATTGAGTTTTGAGTATAAAACATATTGAGTCTCTAAAAATTCTTGTTAGTCTTACAATGGCACTGAGAGGGGGGGTGAATCAGTGTAGCTATTTCAAACTTAAAAACTTAACTCTTAAATCTGAAGCAATAAAAACTTAAAACCAGATAAAGAAAATATCACATGAGAGCATCACATAACATAAGATGTAACGAGGTTCATCAATTTTGGCTACTCCTCAAAAATAGAGTGCTTGGACACCCATCCAAATCTAGCCTTTGCAAAGCACCAACTTTACAAACAATTTACCAGCACCCACTAGAAGGAGCACCAACCCCTAATTTATCTGCACCAACAAAAAGGAGCACCAACCCCTAATTTACTAGCACCGACTGGAAGGAGCACCAACCCCTAATTTATCTGCACCAATAGAAAGGAGCACCAACCCCTGATTCCAAGCACCAACTCAGAATTCTATTTTGAATATTTTTGACATAAAAAATGTCTTTGCTTTTACAAGACCCTAATTGGTCTATTGCTTTCTCAACATTGCCCACTCTTTACACAACACACACCCTGCTCACTCGCCTCCTGCGCACTCTCTTTCAGTAGCACTTTCACACTCTTTCTGCAGCACTTTTTCACTCTAAGCGGCAACTTTATTCCTCCACACAACTGCCCTTTTATAATCAAATTGTCTAACAGTAACTCCAGTTGTAACTCCATCTTTTATTTCTCATGCGCCACTTGCCAGTTGTAACTGTTCTATTAATATTCTCTTTTGCCACTTGTCAATCGTAACTCCTTCTATATGTAACTCCTTTTGTATATATATAGTGTGGGCATTACGTTACATGCAACGTATATCTCTACCATGACTGTACGTCTTCTTGATCATGACTGTTCGTATTCATTTCTGTGCATGCATGCATTTTTTGATTCTATTTATGTGACTGTTCAATTTCTCCTTCTTCGATAGTTCTTAAAATAGCTTGCATGATTTCTATCTGTAACTGCACCTATAACTGTCACACTGACTCTAGTTAACTGTTCGTAATCGTTGTTGCGACCTGTTGCAAAATCATGACATTTTTGTCTCTTTGTACTCTTCTCGCCTTCTACTCATGAAAACATGACATGTCATGATATCGTGACATTTTTTGCCTCATTGTCCACTTCTTCGCTTGCACCCGCAAAAACCAGACATGTCGCGAAATCGTGACACTTTTCGCTTCTTTGCACTTCTCTGCCTTTCGCCTGTGAAAATGAAACATGTGAAATCACGACACTTTCACTGCCTTGTGCCTTTTTTGTCTTTGGCCAGCGAAAACACATGTCGTGAAATCATGACACTTTTCGCTCCTTGGCGTTTTCTCTTTGAACCTGTCATGAAATTGTGACACTTTCTCTCCTTGGCGCTTTCTCTTTGAACGTGTCATAAAATCGTGACACTTTCTCTCCTTGGCATTTTCTCTTCGATCCTATCACAAAATCGTGACACTTTTTCATCTGTACAGTCCTTCTTGCAAATTGTCATGAAATTGCAACACTTTCCTTTGCAAGCTCCTTCTCTCCGAACATGTCACGAAATTGTGACAGTTTTCTTTGCCTGTGCCTTATCTCCAAACATGTCACGAAATCACGACAGTTTTATTACTTGCCTTCTTTGCTTCCAACATGTCATGAAATTGTGATATTTTTTCTACTTGCCTTCTTCTCTGACAACATGTCATGAAATCGTGACAGTTTTTTGACTTGGCTTCTTTACCTCCAACATGTCACGAAATCGTGACAGTTTTGCCAACATTTTCTCTCTCCTTTGATATGTCGTGAAATCGTGACAATTTTGACAACATTTTCTCTCTCCTCCAAGATGTCGCGAAATCGTGACAATTTTGACAACATTTTCTCTCTCCTTAGAGATGTCGCGAAATCACGATAGAAAACATGTCGCGATATCGCGACAGTTTTCTTACTTGTCTTTTTCTTTGATTTTCTGAATCCGGCCACTTCGTCTTCTTGGAAATTCATCGTACATGTTCTGACTGACCTCTGAACTCCCATCCACTACATCAACTACATCAACTGATCTCTCTGTCTGTGTTGACAATAATGACAATACTTTGGCTGCACCTTGCACATCAATCTCCCCCTTTGGAATTGTTGGCAAAACTCATGCAATCTCTCGTAATTCTTCTCCCCCTTTGACAATAATACCAAAGGGATACTGTAGACTCCCCCTGAGTCCATGCACAACATTCTCAGGCACACGTTATGATAGCAAAAATTACAAATATGAGCACAAAGATAATTAAATATATAAATTCTTCCTTTGCGTACAACACACTATCGCTGCAATATATTCTGCTTCTTCTATGGATAAGAGAACTAACTCTTTTTTCTTACTGTTCCACATGACCAATCTATCTCCATGATAGAATGCACCTCCACTGGTACTCTTTCTATCCTCTACACATCCTGCCCAAATCTGCATCTAGAAATCTGTCCCAACACTGTCCTCAAATTCCCAATCTCAATCTCAACTCAATCTCAGTCTCAAAAAGAATAATATAGATGTAGTATGCTTTTCTCAAGAACCTGCAACACAACCCAACAATTGCCAACCATGCAATACCTCATATAACAATGATACTTATTTTCTTTCCATAACCTATATCTTTTCTCAACCAATTAAGGCTTTAACAACAATGCTTATAGACAAGGTTTAACCAACATCATTCAACTCAAGATTAAACTTGAAGCATTCAACCGATCACTATCTGAAAAGGAAACTAGTAGACATCCTTTTCCTTTCAAGGGTATTTGAACAAAACAACCACCAACATAAATCACCAATGCAAAGAATAACTTGCTCAAATCATGTATCAAGTAAAGCATTAACTTGATCAAAACAACCTCTATGAAAACAACTTAACCATTCATCACTCTGATTTCATATCTGCCAACAAAATTGACAAGTGACTCACACTTGTACCAACTTTTTGTCCAACACTGTACCAACACTGCAGTTTTACTACCAACTCTGTGCAAGTATCAAACACAGTACCACAAAACCAACCAAATCATCTGAATTGTTATAATCCTTAACTCATGATAGTGGCAGTAAGAACCATCACTAGTTCAACAATGACATACATCAATTCTACCAATAATGACAACTCTCAATTTAATCACCACCCTTCACGACACTACCATAAACAACTGTTATGAACAGACAACACACTTTGACAACTATACAAAAACTCCCCGACTACTTTCCTTTCATCCTCAGATAACCACACAAATACATAGGAGCATTAAAATAAAACATTAACATTGCTCCCCCTGAGGATGTGCTACCTGGAGCTGCTTAGTGCAATAGAGGAGTAATCTCCTTCTATCCAAGGAGACATGATTTCCTCTCTTCTTTCTTTCTCCAGTTTTTCTTGAACTTAGGCTAAGAATTTTCACCTACATCCACATTTTGAACCTTTTTGTGAACCTGAACATTTCTCTTGGGTGGTTGTCTCTTGTGCATTCTTGATGGATAATTATTTTCCTGTCTGTGTTGCACTCTTTGTGTCTGATGGAATCTACGGTCTTGCCTTAGATTAGATGTAGAGGTGCTTGGACAAAACCTTGCTATGTGTCCATGACCATTACATTTAAAACATTGCACATGGTGTTCACTCAGAAGAGTAGACGTATTTCTACCAAAGATAACTCCTTGATTTATTATTCCATCCACAGTAAATTGCCTGGTGACCATAATGGCTGCATCTAAAACAATAACCATTAAAAGCATTATTATGAGAAGAGTGAGAATGAGAGAACCTCTTTTGTGGTGTTTGCTTTGCTGTAGATCTTCTTTGATATTTTATTCCTTTTGAAGATTTAGCTTCAGACTTTTCTTTCTTCTTTCCTTCATCAGTGAACTTCTTCTTCTCTGCATTTTTGGAATATGATGGTTGTTCAGCTTCATATCCAAGACCAAGCTTAGTTGTGGAGCTTCTTTGTTGCTTTATCATTTTATCTAGCAAATCTGTGCTCTTCTCATATTTGAGATTTACATTGGCCTCTACTAGTTGTTTCTTCAATGAAACAATCTCTTCTTCTTGTTGGCAGCAAACAGTCTCTTTCTCATTGATTTGAGACCTAAGAATATCTTCAATCCTTTTGTACTGTTCTACTTGCAGATTTAGATCAACAATAACTTTGTTAGATTCCTCTTCACTTGTGTTGCATACATAATTCTCATCATCCAGGTGTGTATTTAAGGCTTCTTCTAATTTCTTGGCCTTTTGAACCTGTAAGAAGAGATCTTCAATCTCATCTCCATATTCTTCCAATTTCTTGGACAGTATTTTGTTATTTTTCTTTTCTATCCTCAATTCTTCAAGTGTAGCAATCAACTCACCTCTTAGATTTACTTCAGCCTCAACCTCAAGGTTTCCATCACTTTCCTGTTCTTCTTCTGTATTTTCTTCTTCGAATGCCATGAACAGAGTTTCACCTATTTCTTCTTCAGAATCCTCATCGGATCTGTCTTTAGAGGAGTTGACATTCTTGGATATGAAACTTTTCTTCTTGAAGTGGTTGTTTCTGAACTTCATATTTTTCTTCCAGTCACTTCTTTCTCGGTGCGATTCTTCATCACTTTCATTCTCCATATTTTGTGGACATTTAGCTGCAACATGCCCAATGCCTCCACAGCTGAAACATTTAAATGATAACTTTCCTCTGTATTTTCCTTGTCCCATTTTTAGTTTTCGGACAAAGTTTGCTTCCATATCATTGGATGTCTCTTCATCTTCGGATTCTTATTTTGCTTTCGTATGTTTGTGGGCTTTAAACGTAGCTTCTCTGTCTATGGGATCAAACTTTCCTATTCTCATCTCATCACAGTCAATGAACCATGCATCTCATCCATACTAAACGTATTTAGATCTTTGGCTTCTTCTATAGCTGATACTTTAGAATCAAATCTTTTGGGAAGAGATCTTAATACCTTTTTTATGATTATAGGGTCTTTGATTTTCTCGTCGAGTCCTTTGATGGCATTAATGACTTCATTTACTCTCAGCATATATGCCGCTATGTTCTCATCGTCATTCATCTTTAATGCTTCGTACTGAGTTCGATGAGTTTGCAACTTGGCCTCCTTGATCTTATCGTCTCCTTCATGAATGCTCTTCAATTTGTCCCAAATTTCTTTTGCAGTTTTATAGATCATGATCTTTACCAGTTCATTGTTTGCTACACCGCACATTATAGCATTCTTTGCCTTTGAGTCATTCTCAAATAGTTTCTTATCGGCAACATCGGTTGGAGGAGTGGAGGGTATTGTGTATCCACTTTCTACTGAATCCCATATGTCGTATCCCAATGCACACAGATATGTCTGCATCCTAATTTTCAAGAACGTGTAATTAGTCCCGTCAAACAATGGAGCTTTTTTTGATGAGAATCCTTCACCAACTGCCATTGTGGCACTTCCTAGAACACCTTATCCGATTGAGATTGTTTAGGAACTTGGCTCTAATACCAATTGTTAGTCTTACAATGGCACTGAGAGGGGGGGTGAATCACTGTAGCTATTTCAAACTTAAAAACTTAACTCTTAAATATGAAGCAATGAAAACTTAAAACCAGATAAAGCAAATATCACATGAGAGCATCACATAACACGATGTAACGAGGTTCACCAGTTTTGGATACTCCTCAAAAATAGACTGCTTGGACACCCATCCAAATCCAGTCTTTACAAAGCACCAACTTTACAAACAATTTACCAGCACCCACTGGAAGGAGCACCAACCCCTAATTTATCTGCACCAACAGAAAGGAGCACCAACCCCTGATTCCAAGCACCAACTTAGAATTCTATTTTGAATCTTTTTGACATAAAAAATGCCTTTTCTTTTACAAGACCCTGACTGGTCTATTGCTTTCTCAACATTGCCCACTCTTTACACAGCACACACCC
Source organism: Wollemia nobilis (assembly GCA_028583015.1). Taxonomy (NCBI): domain Eukaryota; kingdom Viridiplantae; phylum Streptophyta; class Pinopsida; order Araucariales; family Araucariaceae; genus Wollemia; species Wollemia nobilis. The sequence goes on along the minus strand of JAQPPZ010002170.1, from coordinate 8,222,873 downwards.
TGCTCACTCGCCTCCTGCGCACTCTCTTTCAGCAGCACTTTCACACTCTTTTTGTAGCACTTTTTCACTTTGAGCGACAACTTTATTCCTCCATGCAACTGCCCTTTTATAATCAAATTTTCTAACAGTAACTCCAGTTGTAACTCCATATTTTATTTCTCATGCGCCACTTGCCAGTTGTAACTGTTCTATTAATATTCTCTTTTGCCACTTGTCAACTATAACTCCTATATGTAACTCTTTTTGTATATATATAGTGTGGGCATTACGTTACATGCAACGTATATCTCTACCATGACTGTACATCTTCTTGATCATGACTGTTTGTATTCATTTCTGTGCATGCATGCATTTTCTGATTCTATTTATGCGACTATTTGATTTCTCCTTCTTCAACAGTTCTTAAAATAGCTTGCATGATTTCTATTTGTAACTACACCTATAACTGTCACACTGACTCTAGTTAACTGTCCGTAATCGCTGTTGCGACCTATCATGAAATCGTGACATTTCTATCTCTTTGTACTCTTCTCACCTTCTACTCGCAAAAACATGACGTGTCACGATATCGTGACATTTTTGGCCTCCTTGTCCACTTCTTCGCTTGCACCCATGAAAACTAGACATGTCACGAAATCATGACACTTTTTTCTTCCTTGCACTTCTCTGCATTCCGCCCACAAAAATGAAACATGTCGTGAAATCGTGACACTTTCATTGCCTTGTGCCTTTTCTGTATTTGGCCAGAAAAAACACAACATGTCATAAAATCATGACACTCTTCGCTCCTTGGCGCTTTCTCTTCAAACCTGTCATGAAATCGTGACACTTTCTCTCCTTGGCGCTTTCTCTTCGAACCTGTCACGAAATCTTGACACTATCTCTCCTTAGCGCTTTCTCTTCGAACCTGTCACGAAATCTTAACACTTTCTCTCCTTGGCACTTTCTCTTCGAACCTGTCATGAAATCTTAACACTTTCTCTCCTTGGCACTTTCTCTTCGATCCTGTCATGAAATCGTGACACTTTTTCATCCGTACAGTCCTTCTTGCAAATTGTCACGAAATCGTGACACTTTCCTTTGCAAGCTCCTTCTCTCCGAACATGTCATGAAATCGTGATAGTTTTCTTTTCCTGTGCCTTCTCTCCAAACATGTCATGAAATCACGACAGTTTTCTTACTTGCCTTCTTTGCTTCCAACATGTCGTGAAATCGCGACAGTTTTTCTACTTGCCTTCTTCTCTAACAACATGTCATGAAATTGTGACAGTTTTTCCACTTGGCTTCTTTGCCTCCAACATGTCGCGAAATTGCGACAATTTTTCTAATATTTTCTTTCTCCTTCGATATGTCATGAAATCGTGAAAATTTTGACAAAATTTTCTCTCTCCTCCGAGATGTCGCGAAATCGTGACAATTTTGACAACATTTTCTCTCTCCTTCGAGATGTCACAAAATCGCGACAGAAAACATGTCACAATATCGCGACAGTTTTCTTACTTGTCTTTTTCTTTGATTTTCTGAATCTGGGCCACTTCTGTCTTCTTGGAAATTCACTGTACATGTTATGACTGACCTCTGAACTCCTGTCCACTGCATCAACTGCATCAATCGATCTCTCTGTCTGTGTTGACAACAATGACAATACTTTGGCTGCACCTTGCATATCAATTCTCTTTATGATTCTATGAGATTAATTTGAGTTGAGAAAGTGATTGAGATTTGAGTGTATAATATATTGAGTCTCTAACAATTCTCTTTATGTTTCTATGAGATTGGACAAGTTTTGTGTGGACTTGTTAAGCATATTTGAGGCAAGTCTTTGAGAAGACTTGTGGACTAATTTTGTGTGAGATTTTGTGGAAGCTTACAATATATATTTGGTTAAGTCTTAGAGAGGACTTATTGAGAATATTTGGACAAGTTCTGTGTGAGCTTATTGAGAATATTTGATTAGGTTCTGAGTGGACCTGTTGAGAAGATTTGAGTAGGTTTTGAGTAGACCTATTGAGCTTGAGCAGGTTCTGAGTGGACTTATTGAGCAGATTTGAGCAGGTTCTAAGTGGACCTACTGAGCATATTTGAATAGGTTTTGAGTGGACCTATTTAGTAGATTTGAATAGGTTCTGAGTGGACATGTTGAGAAGATTTGAGTAGGTTATGAGTGGACCTATTGAGTAGATTTGTGCTAGACAAACTAGAATGTTTTTAGTGCATATTTGAGTGGAATTGTGCTAGAACGAATGGATTATGTTTAATATAAGAGTTGAGTAGATTTGTGCTAGACCGAATGAACTATATTTAGTGTAAATTTGAGTGATCTTGTTGAGAATACTTGTTCTAGGCCTACTGGACTGTGTTTAGTACAAGATTTGAGCAAAGCTATGCTAGACCGACTGGACTGTGGTTAGTATAGAATTGAGATAGAGCTTTGGAGGTGACAAAGCAAAAAGGATAGTAGTCTCCAATGGATAGATATCCATCAGCCAGGGCAGTGAGGATAAGTATTCTAAGTGGGTATAAGAGTCTTCAGTGGAGAGATATCTAGAAGCCAATGCACTGGAGGTAGTAGTCTTCTAGAGGATCATAAATGAGAGTACAGGAGAAGTGTTATCCTATGGATAGATATCCGCAAACCAGATTTAGGGGATCGACATCTCCTTTGGACAAAGGTCCATAAACATTGTAATTGGGAAGGATTCCCAAGAGATTGATTGAGAAAATTTAGTGAAATATTTTCTCTGTGGAAGTAGTCATATTTGGGTGAACCACGTTAAATTAGTGTCTCTATTGTGTATGGTGTTTTGTGTATTGCTTTGATTACTACTATTGATACTGCTATTTATACATTGCATAGTATTAATTTGGAAAGAAAAGTAAAAAGTGCTCTTATATTTTTCACCCCTCCTCTTAGTATAAGCTTGTGTTCTTCACTATGGGTAAGATTTATAAAAATACTTGGAGGATGAATACAATATTCCATGGAAAGTGGTTGAAGGTATAGTTCCCATCAATTATTTCTATTATTGTTTGAAATTTAACTTTTTTTTTCATCCAATTTTTTTTTTGATGCAGTTTTTGTGGCCAATTCTAAGAGAGGCTTAACAAACAGCTGCATTGAAATTAAATCTCTAAAGTTCATTATTGAGTTCTTCCAAACAAGACTATTTTTACTTGGAAGAACAAAATTTCCATTATGGGCATTGACCTATATCGTTCACACTAAATAAGGTGCATAATTCGACTAGTGCACATACATTTCAAAATGCATCAAAATAGAGTTGGATGACATCAAGACAGAGGAAGTCAAAATGGTGGTGACCATTAACTTTATTTTAGCTCCTTTTTATGAGATTTTTCATGTTTTAAAAAATATTGAAGTACCAACAACATTGCATCCCACACTACTGAACTTGGGTATGAGTTCAGAGGAATTAAGGGTAATTCCATGTTTCACATCCATTTTTAAATATATTTTAGCTCTATTTTTAGTTTTAATTTTTTTTGCACCTGATTGTAGAGAAAGACAATGACAAAAAATAAAAAATAGGATGTTGGTTTAAGGGGTTACATGCATGATGTATGTGGTGATTCTAAAGAAAATGAATCAAAATCATCACCATTTTCAAGGCCAGAAAAAAATGCATGGTAGGTTACTCCTCCTTCTCATTGACATGAATCTAGTCAGATCAACCGTCCTACATGTAAGTTTCACTTTCAATATTTTATCAGTATATTTCTTAGTGTGTTACAAAAATTTATAATAAGTTTTGTTAAAATTGTCATGTTTTTAGAATTGTGCACAACCCTTGGCTGCACCATTGTACATGATATCCAATCGTCATCAAGTAAATCATTTTCTTTTATTGAAATTATTTTTTTTTTGGTAATTTTTTATTTGAATGTTAAGTGGCTCTCAAGATCAAATCATGAGAAGCCAAGATCAACAAGTCATGAGGCCACCGCCAGCATGACAAAAACCACTGGTGCATCAAATGAGAGGCCAAATCAATATGGCCCATGGAAGAGGTAAAAAACTTATGCAGCCAAGATCTTAGGGTGTTTTCCCCACTTTTTCATTTAATACAAGTCAAGTAGCAGAGGTATCAACCAAAAATGTTGGATTAGATAATATCTTCTTGATGATGATTTTTTTTCAAGGAAACATTGATTTTAGGAGACATATGTGCTTGAAGATCCACATGCAGAGGCCAAAGAACTAACACCCACAATAGCTGAGAAAATAGTATCCGCTCATGTTATGGAAGCCCACTATCATCCTCAATCCAAGGATGACAAAGTTAAATTTGATATTCAGTTGTCTATGAGTGATGGTATTGAAGCAACCCTCCAAGAGAGGGTGCTTAAAGATTTACAATTATGAAACAATGGGAAATTCAAGCTAAAGTGTTTATTAAGCAAATAAATACCTGTTATAAAAACTTTAATAGAAGGAAGACTTGTTTTCTCGATATGAGAATGAACTAGAGAAGCTTAGTGGTCTGTTATAGCAAACCATTTTAGGATTAGTGACGTGTAAGACTTCATCCAATGATGAAGTTTTAAATATTATGTTGAATAGAATTGAGAACATCAATGTTGAAGCCCAAGCGTACTATAACAAATGGGCTTTTAATAAGAAAACTATTGAAGATGCTTTAGTTACAAGAGATATGGTCGAGGTGAGAATTTAGATGCATAGTTTTCTTTTGCTAACACTACTAACTTATGTCATAAAACTATTGAAGTTGCTTAAATTATGTCATATAAATCTACTAACTTATGTTTTTTCTTTTGTAGTCAAATTTTGAAAATTTGAAATTACAGGTTCAGAGCATGCAAGTCAACATAGAGGCTACAAAGAAATTTTTGGAAATGACCATTATTATGAAGAGAACAACCCAATAGAATGTAAGAAATTAACATTCTCAAAAAATATTTACGGGATAAACTTAAAGTAGATCCAAATCTCTTGATAAGGGAAGGACTAGAGAAAAATCTTGGTTTGAAGTGCTTCAAGATCCTGTCGAAGCTGGGCTATTGGAAAATTTTAAGAAAGGAGAAGAAAGTTTAGTTAGATCTGGAGCACTACAAAAAATTGGTGTAGAATATGTAGAAAAAGTAACATAATAGGTAGGTCCAAGAGAAACCTCAGGTCCAGGACAATCATCGGCGGAGCATCTGAAATTTCAAAAGTAGTTTGAAAAATTTCGTGTTGAATGAAAATTGTGTTGTTTTTTAGAATAGTTAAAGACATTATACTATATTTTAAATCTATGTATGAAAATTGCAATTTACAAATTTTGTATCCTCTTTAATTTTGTGGTTCTTCCTGTTTATAATATTTTGATGCATTTTTCATCTATGGCAATATGAATATGAATATGAGTATTTTTTTTTTGAAATTATTTAAAATTTTTATAATATGAATATGAATATGAATGCAATTAAAATCGGTATAAATGCTCTTATTTTCCAAAATGATAAATATGAATGCTCTTCTTGTGTGAATATGAATGCTCTTATTATTTTTAAAATGATTTTAACTGTTTATAATATCAATATGAATATGAATGCAGTTAAAATAAATATGAATGCAGTTAAAATAATTTAAAAAACAACATTACTCATATATTTATAATCAGTTTTGAAAGACAATGCTATGTTATAAATCATAAAACATATAATTTGAAAGACAATGTTGTGTTATAAATCATAGTTACAATTTAGATAGATGAAATAATCTTGTGATGATAAATAAACACAATTTCATATCGAAAATGAAAATGATAACTAACAAATTCATATTGATAAATTTTGTAAATACTTGTAAAAAATTTATAGATGAAAATGATAACTAACAAATTCATAGTGATCAATGTTGTAAATACTTGTAAAAAATTACAATTCAGGTAATTTAAACAAACAAATACTATGATATAAAGGTAATTAAAACTATTTTAAAAATAATAAAGGGTAGAACATGAAAAATTATTTATAATCGAATTTTGTGAAATCTAACAAATTTTATATAAAATTGTAAAATCTGATATCAAATCAATTCCAATTTATTATGAAATACTGAAAAAATCACAATACTGGTTAAATCACAAATAAGGTAGCTAAAACAAACAATGCTCAGCTTGTCCAAAATCTCTATTGTGAAAATTGATGTCAAATGAATTCAAATTGTAAAATACTTTAAAAATTATAATACTGAAAAAATCACAAATCAGGTAGTTTAAACAAATATTTTTCTACTTGTTCAACATCACTATGAAGCATAGTGGATATCTGTGTCTCCACAATCTGATCAAAGAAAGTATCATTATCTTCAATATCGGTCATATTCAACATGCTCCTTCAATATGCAAGGGATGATACATAAATTCTCAAACAATTTTCTAGATTTTTGTCCAGTTTGTTGTGAAGCTTATATTTCACAAAAGATAGTGCACTGAAAACCCTCTCGTCTTCCACTGATCCCAAAATCATTGTTTGACATAATTCATATAAACATAAGTATTCACTTATAGTATCTTGTAGGATAGTACTTGAATACAATTTTTACCACAAACGTGCAATGGAACCTGTCCCATGGATGTTAATTAAAAGTAATGTTTGCCCAACCATTGTTCTTCCAAAATGTGTTGATTGTTCTTTCAAAATATTTTTGTTGAGTATATCATTGATTGTAACACCATTCATTTTCACAATTTTACTAAAAACATGGGGTTAACCACACCCATGACCTCAAGTATCATAATATATTTAACAAAAAACTCATTTGTATAATTGAAGTCACTATTAGAATCCCAAAACATGGGGTTAACCACACCCATGACCTCAAGTAATGTTAGAAATTTGAGGTATTTTATGTTGTCATTGATGTCACATTGATCATTGATGTCACATGGATCACATTGAGTTTTAGTGGCCAAAGTATTTCATAAATAAGCATTTATGATATTTTGGAAAGCATGGATATATATAGGGTTTTTGTGAAAACCAAGGTAGGCAAAATAAAAGGTTTTATTTAAAACCATGGATGGTAAATTTGAAATGGGTTTTTATTAAAACCCAGGTTGGATTTTTGTTTCATCGAAAAAGGTGCCCCGGTGATGGAGATATTTAATTTTAAATATTTAGTTTAAATTTTAAAATTAAAATTAAAGTCATCGTCGATGTCATAAAAACCATGCGCCATCAAAAGGAAATTAATAATTAAAGGTGCCAATGTATGTGAAATTAAAGGAAGGTTGCATATATATATGCAAAGGCTTTTGATTCAAAAGTTTGAGAATCGAACGAAGAGAACAAAAAGTGGAAGCCCCAAAATCCTTCGATGTGACAGTGTGGTCCAACGATGAGCTTGGGAAGCGTGGAGTTTTTATTGCAATAGGGCATGCATTCGATTCCCACTAGGTTCAATTTTCATAGAGTGTGGAAGAAGAGCATTTGGTGCACGTTTTTGGTATGAGCAAGGGCAACGAAAAATAGGGAGCATTTTTGCTATTTTTCCTGTCAGTAGATAGCTCATGTGGTCTTTGGCATTGTGGTTGTGGTGTTGAGTGGGCAGTGACGAGGGTTCGATTCCCTCTAAGAGGTAAGTAAACATTAATTTTTTTTATTTTTTCCTAATGTTGGAGGAATAAGGTGATGCTAAGAGGAATAATGTTTGAAATATGGAGATTCAAATTCCAATTTTTTTCACGTCACCATGCTTAGAAACAAAAGCAATAACAAGATAATTTTTTTTAAAAAAGCAGATGGTTCTATTACTCAAGACTTAACAAAAATCAGAAAGGAGGTAGTAAATTATTTCAATTCTATCCTTGGTCAGGAATCGTAGTACAATGAGGAGGCCAAAGATATTTTCTTGCAATCCATTCCTAGCATAATAAATGAGGATATAAACCTTAAGCTTCTAGCTCCTTTTTTTGATGAGGAAATTAAGGAAGCCTTGTTTAGCATGGAGCCAGACAAAGCCCTAGGACACGATGACTTTCCCCCTCATTTCTATCAAGCTTTTTGGGACATCATAAGTGAAGATGTAATTTCTACTGTCAGAGAATTCCAAGCAAGCAATCATATCCCAAAAGGTATCAACTCTACTTTTATTTCTCTAATTCCTAAGAAGCAAACCCCAAAATCTATGGTTGACTTCAAGCCAATCAGTCTGTGCAATGTTTCTTACAAGATCCTAACTAAAGCCATTGCAAATAGAATGAGATATATTCTACCCTACATCATAGATCCATGCCAGGGAAGCTCTGTCCAGGGCAGGTCAATCTTGGATGGAGTTATCACAGTTCATGAAGCTCTGCACTCTGCTCATAAGACTAAAAGGTCTATTTTTGCCCTCAAGCTTGATCTGAACAAAGCATTTGGCAGGCTAAATTAGGAATTTTTGATTGTTGTCCTCCTTAAGTTTGGTTTTCACCACCAATGGGTTAATTTTATCAAAGAATGTATTTCTAAATCATGGTTCTCGATTCTAGTTAATGGAACAACTGCTGGTTACTTTCAAAGTCGTAGAGGAATTCAACAAGGGGACCCTATCAGCCCCATGTTATTCATCATTGTGGCAAAAGCTTTGGGCAGAACCATAAAAAATTCTTGCAGTTCAAGGCTAATATCAGGAATCAAGGCACATCTCTCACTAGGGCTATTTCTCACCAACAATTTTTCAATGATACCCTTATATTGACTAAGGCATCGGTGGTTGAGGCCAAAATAATTAAATACATCCTGCAACTCTACGAGGACGCTACTAGTTAGAAAGTTAATTTCAGTAAAAGCAAGTTATATTTCTTGAACACCCCCATTCAGAGGCAAGGAAGTATTGCAAAAATTTTAGGGTGTGATATAGCAAACCTCCTCACTTCGTATCTTGGTATCCCTCTTTTCATTGGTTCTTTGAGAGAGTCAATGTGGGACAGGGTTATTGAAATAATTCAAAAAAACTTGTTGGATGGAAAGGTCATCTTCTATCTCAAGTAGGAAAGCTGACCTTCACTAAGGCCTATCTTCAGAGTATTCCAGTCTATTTCCTCTCTATTCTCAAAGCCCTTGTGAAGGTTTTCTAGAAAATTGAGAAACTCCAAAAAGAATTTTTATGGACTGGATCAGAGAAGAAAAAAAGGATACACCTTGTAGGATGGACCAAAGTGTACAGACCCAAGGAAAATAGGGGCTTAGGTCTGAGTATAATTGCTCATATAAATTTAGCTTTACTAGCTAAGCATGTGTGGCATCTCATTTTTGGTGAAGAAAATGAATGGACAACTATCATCAAATGAAATTATATTCAAAATATGGAATTTCTAAGTGACTCAGTTCCAATCAGAGGTTCTGCTTTTTGGAAAGAAATTCTTAATTGTAAGGAAATCATCAAAAAAGGTTTAAGATGGGTTTTAGGCAATGGTGAGAGGATAAATTTCTAGAATTCCAGGTGGGATAAGGATGAACCACTAACATAATATCCTAACTTAGATCGAATTAGAGATATCACAGAAGAACTCATTGGAAAAAAGTCTCCAATTATATGGTTGAGTACAGAGGTAGAATGAAGTGGAAACAAATAAGAATTCAGGGATTTCAAGCAGAATCAAATGATCTTTGTAACATTCTCAGGAAACAGTTTATCCCCATGAGACCCAAGGAAGATCAAGTGACCTAGGCTCCTACGAAAAATGAGTAGTTCACTGTTAAATCAGCTTACAAGCTTCTGCTTGATGACAAGGATTTTGTCCTCCAAAAGGACTTTGGATAAAAAATTTAATTCCAAAAATTGCAGTATTTTCATGGTTGGTTATCTGAGGAAGAATTCTAACCATTGGTAATATGATGCGTAAAGGTATTTGTATCACTAATCATTCTTATCTATGTAGGGCTAATTGGGATACCATTTATCACATTTTCCTTGAGTGCCCTTTTTCCTTGACTGTCCTAAGTGGGGTTTTTCAGGCCTTCAATATTTCATGGTTTAAACCAGCCATCGTACTTGATTTGTTCGTCCAGTGGCCTTGCCCATTTTTAAGCCAAGACTTAGATACATGTGGAAAATTTATCTCAATCACTTTGGCAGGTGTGGCTAGAAAGGAACCATAGAGTCTTTAATGAGTCTATCCATGATCATCAAACTATCATTACCAGGATCCTATCCTTTGCCAATGAGAATGTAAACCTTATCCCTTTTGATAGCTGTAAACCTCATCTGTAGGAGACCATGATTGCTCAATATTTAAGCTTAACCTTGTTAGATGAGTCTATGCCTAGGGTAGTCAACCCTAGAGCCAATGTTAAGTGGTATCCACCTCCTACGGGTTAGTTTAAGATTAATTTTGATGGAGCAGCTAAGGAAAATCCTGGTAGAGTAGGCACTAGTGGCATTGTGCGAGATCATAATGGAAATATGATGCTTGCATTTTTTGAATATTTGGGAACAAGTACGAACAACGAAGCTGAAGCTAGAGCTATGTGGAGAGGCCTTCAAATGACTCAAGACTTAGAAGGCAATTTGATCATAGAAGGAGACTCTATGCATGTTATAAATCTCCTCAATAATTGGAAAACACCTCCTTGGAGGATTAAAACAATTGTTGAAGAGGCTAGGATACTTTTCCATGGAAGACAGGACAAAAAAGCCCAAAATGTCTTTCGGGAAGCTAATAAAATTACTGATAAGCTAGCCAATTTGGGTGTCAATGGTGACAAACTTTTCAAATGGGAACACAGTGTCCCAAGTGAAGGAGAGGAGCTTATTCAACAAGAATGCCAAGAATGATAGTCAAATTTACCAATAGGTAAGGCACTGTAAGTTTGAATGTTAGGAGTATTCCTGTCTCTTTTTTGAATTGGACTCACAATAAAAATTATCTGATTTGTCAGTTTTCGTGGATGCTGCTTGGAAATACCACAAAGATGAATGGGGATAGTCACATGTCAGATAACATGGCTCCTAATCATCTTAGTAATTTTAGGTTGGTTGATAATCATAGGGAAGGAAAGAAACGACAATATAAGACTTCGAACCAAAGCCACGTGGATCACTAGATAGCCACCACCATAAATCTAGCTAGCAGGTTCACTTCTCCAAGGCTGATTAACAAAGATAGTATGTGGTACCAAAGCATATCATATATGAAAGAAAGCAATTACCAAAGAATTATTAAGATTAATTGTCAATACAGAGCTTGTGGGAGTTTTTTTTAGTACTCTGCTATGTGTGTATGTAGCTTTTTGTTTCTCCATTGTCTCAAGGAAGGGATCTGTGTCTATTTCTTTTTTGTAATTATGATGCATGTGTGTTTTCTTAAGGTATACACAAAATTTTTTATGGGAAGTTTCTTTTTGATAATAGGCTATGTGCCTTATCGGATGTAATGGCTTTGGTGGCATGTAGATTTTACATATATATGATCCTTAGTAAGGATATGTTCATCAACAACCCTGGGCTGATTTTTGTAAAAGGTTTTGGGTCAACCAGTAAAACCCGGTATTAATGCTATAGTATATTATCTACCAAAAAAAAAAAATATAATAATGTTTGATTAAATTTTTATTTACTTGTAAGGCAAGATATAAAGGTTGAAATGCACCTTTAGAAAAAGAGAAATTTTTGATGTTTTCCTCTTTTAGAAGTATACCATATTATATATCATTGGAAATCTTATTTTGAGGGCTATTTGATTAACTTGATTAGATGGAGAAATAAGGTGTATGTAAGGATATATTTTTATTTTTGTAAATGGGTTCAAATTGAAGGTTGTTTTGTTCATTTTCAAAGTGTGTTGAGTGTGGCAGATTTCCAAAGGGGTTTCTTCATCTTCATAAAAGGTATGGGCACATTCTCCTATTGATTGATTATGATGGTTGATTTCTAAAATATCATTGGAGAGAAAAGGATTGATTGTGGTTACATTTTTGAAAGTGATTGGTTGAATGCTTCAAGGTTTTCTAGTTTAAGAGTTGTGGTTAAACCTTGTATTATAAGCATAGTTGTTGAAGCCCATTGGTTATGCAAAAGAACTTTAAAATAACATGAGTATCATTGTTATGTGAAGAATATTTTATAAGCATATTTGTTGAAGCCCATTGGTTATGCAAAGAACTTGAACTTGAGAAGAACATGAGTATCATTGTTATGTGATATTTGTGGTTGAGCATTGTTGGAAACATTTGAGTTGGGTGATACATGCTTGGACTAGGGTTTGTAAGAAAGAGTTTTTCCTTGTGGTAGTTTGTTCAGAAGAGTTGTTTGAGCCTAGTCAAGTGATTGTGTGAAGTGGTTGTTCAAGTTCCATGAAATAAACTATTCTATATTCTAGATTTGATTTGAGATTGAGATTTGAGGATAGAACATATTGAGTCTCTAATTTTTTTTTTATGCTTCTATGAGATTGCCTTGAGTTAAGAAATATATTGGATTTGAGTATAGAACATGTTGAGTCTCTAAAAATTCTCTTTATGCTTCTATGAGATTGATTTGAGTTAAGATCATTGTGGATCATAGTTGTCATCCTTGAAGAGTGTATTACCATTCATTGTTGAGTTCATATTTAAGCATTACATTCATAAGATTTGTGGATGAGATTTGAGCACTACTTGAGTATGATTGATTGAGCCTTTGAGAAGGCTTTTGGGATAGATTTTTGGACAGCTTTGTGGACAGTTTTTGGGATATATTTGGACAAGTTCTGTGTGAGCTTGTTGAGTAGATTTGGATAAGTTATGTGTGAGCTTTTTGAGCAGATATGGACAAGTTTTATGTGAGCTTGTTGAGTAGATTTGGAAAAGTTTTGTGTGAGCTTGTTGAGAATATTTGGATAAGTTCTGTGTGAGCTTGTTGAGCATATTTGGACAAGTTTTGTGTGAGCTTGTTGAGCAAATTTGGATAAGTTATGTGTGAGCTTGTTGAGCAGATTTGGACAAAGTTCTGTGTGAGCTTGTTGAGTATATTTGGACAAGTTTTGTGTGAGCTTGTTGAGTATATCAGTGGATTGCCTACCTATGTAGATCAGTGTGTTGCCTAGCTGAGCATATCAGTGGATTGCCTACCTGAGTAGATCAGTGTGTTGCCTAGTTGATTAGATCAATGGATTACCTACCTGAGCAGATCAATGTGTTGCCTAATTAAGCAGATTAGTGGATTGCCTACTTGAGTAGATCAGTGTGTTGCCTAGCTGAGTAGATCAGTGGATTGCCTACCTGAGAAGATCAGTGTTTTGCCTAGCTGAGTAGATCATTGGATTGCCTACCTGAGTAGATAAGTGTATTGCCTATATTTGAGTAGATCAAAGTAATCATTGTATTAAAGAAGAATCCTTATTTCTATGTGAAATATTATAAGGATATTATATTATGGAGTACCCCACATTGGGGGAACCACATTAAATATTGTGTCTCAATTGTGTGTGGTGACTTGTGCTCTTGCTTACTATTTCTATCTAAGTTATTAATGCACATTGCTATATTTGGTTATTGTAATTAAAGACATTAATTGATATTGGTTTGGAAATAAATTAAAAAGTGGGCACTATACTGTTCACCCCCCCTCTAAGTATAAGCTTGTGTTCTTCAATTGGTATTAGAGCAGGTTCTTTCGAAAAGGCTAACAGCTTGATGGAAGATTCTATAAGAATACATATGGCTTCATAGAATGGATCATCTAAAAATAAGGCACCACTATTTGATGGTAACAATTATGCTTTCTGGAGAATGAGAATGAATAACTACTTGATATCACAGGGATATGAGGTATGGTAGATGGTTGAAAAAGAGTATAAGGTTGAAGGTGATCCCGAGGGAGATAAAACTATCAAGAAATTGGTTGAGATAAATGCAAGGGCAATAAATTGTATTTTGAGTGGGTTATATGAGACATATTTTGCAAAGGTCATGGTATGTAATTAAGATAATGAAATGTGGACCAAGTTGTGAAATACTTATGAAGGATATTCCAAGGTAAAGTTGTCAAAACTACAAACTCATAGAAAAAGATTTGAGGAATTGAAAATGAAATATTCTGAAGATATTACAAAGTTTTTACTTTGATTTTATGAGATTACTAACACCGTGAGAGGCCTAGGATTTAAGATGAAAGAATTTGAAGTTACTCAACAGGTTTTGAGATCACTTCCCATGAAGTATGATGCAAAGGTTTCAGCAATAGAAGAAACAATGGATATCAACAAGCTAACAATGGAAGAACTACAAAGAACTCTGACAACTTATGAGATGAGGATGAGTAAGCATCATGTTCCAATAAAAGAGATTGCATTCAAGGATTCATAGAAATAGAAAGGGAAGGTTTCATAGATAGATAGATATCCAGTTAATTATGAGGAAGCTAAATTCATCAAAAGTAATAAGGACTCAAGGAATTTCAAGGATATGAGGAAAGTTAGATGCTACAAGTGTGGTGATCTTGGTCACTATGCACACAAATGTCCACATAAAGAAAATAATGATGAAGAAAAATAGGGTCATAGAAGAAAAGAATATGGAAAGCATCAGCATGACAAAGATGACAGATACAAGAAAAACAGGTATGAGAAGAAGAAATTTTTTCGTAAGGTAAATAAATCTTACTACATTTTAGAAGCAAGTGATAGCTCGGATAATAGTGATAAAGACAAGTCAGATGATGAAAAGGAAGAACATCTATTCCTTGGAATAGAAGGTGAAAGAGAATAGTGCTTTGTGTGTGGTCCAAAAGATCATAGATGAAAAGGATTGAAAATCCAACTAACTTCATATTATTTACAAACTCATTATATAGGCACTAATGGCCCAAAATACATAAACAAACCCATCAAATCATGGATTTGATCAAATATGCTTAACCATAAGCTACAAAAGTGCAAGGGAGAATGCACGTAACTTCTAAGTTAAGAGAAAAGGAATAATGCTAACTAGAAGATCCATTTTAGCTATCTTGAAGTACACACTTCCTACTTTGAGTTCACACTTACTAACTAACACTCTAAATGACAACTAGAAGATAACTAGTGCCCACAAGTGCATGTGAGAAGGAGACTCACTTACAATTATTAATTTGCAAGAAATAAACTATGCAAACCTAGCTAGGAACTACTAGAGGGGTCATATGAAGGATCAAACATCAATCCTCATCATGCCTCCCCACAATAGAAGCATTGGACTCCAATGCTTTTAGAAGAGTAGGAAAGTCATGGGACATCTGATGAAAAGAAATCCAACGAGCCTGATGCGACAGTTGTCCTCACCGAGCCACAAGATATGAGGTGGTAGACCCCTAGCAAGTCTGTCGAGTCTTTATGTCATAGACCTGATCGAAATCCAATGGTAACTAAGAATTAGGAACCACGTCCATAGGATGACTGATAGCTGGTGTTGTCTCCAATGTAGAGTCAAAGTACAACTTCAAAATATCTACATTGATGATGTCATGAATTCCCAAGTGTGCAAGAATATCAAGGTGGAAAGCATTCTCGGACACCTGTTGAAGAATAGTATAAGGCCCATAGCGAATCGGTTTTATTTTACTATGAGTCTTATCAGTAAAACGTCGCTTGTCAAGATGCAACCAAACTTTGTCACCAACCTGAAATGGATGAGGAATTCGATGTCGATCCATGGCCTTTTTCTACTGCTTTTGTGTCTTTTGCAAAATCTCAACCACCTTTGATTGTAGATTGTGCAAGTGCTAAATAAATGAGTGTGCCTTGTCTTGCTCCTTCTGAATATGTGAAGTGACAGGAGAAGGCAAAGACAAGGGTAACTGTTGACAATTTTGTCACATTTCTCAAGGGGTAGAAAAGAAACAAGTTTTGTATAGTGTTGTGTAAAGTTTTTTGCTTTGTTATTTTTATTTTGAAAAGTTGCAGCAATTTTGGCTTTCAAAGCCACCCCTTTGTATAAGAAGTAGAAAGAGAAAAATCTTCACTACTAGAGAAAAGAGCTTCACCCAAAAGGAAAACGAAACTGCTTTTCACCCGAAGTACTTCCAGCATTGCCTCAGGTGAAAATTTTGTGAAGTAGTTTTGCCAAAGAAAGAGCTTCGCACCTAAAGCACTTCCAGCATTGCTTCGGGTGGGATTTGTTACGAAGTAGTTTTTCCAAAGAAAAATGCAAGAGGACCGATGAAAAGGGCTTCGGGACTGAAGCATTTCAAAACACTGCTTCGGGCGAAAATCATCCGAAGTGGCATTTAGGAGAGCAACTTCACTGAAGGAGAAAATTCTAGGCCACAATTCAAGTTTGACCAAGGTAAAAGGACTTCGAGCTTGAAGCATTTCCAAAAACTACTTTGGCTAGAGGACCAACGAAGAAAGAACTGAAGAAGCATTGAAGAATCCTTCGCCAAAAAATTATCGAAACATCTACTTCGGGCCTCTTCACGCTCGAACCATTTCTACTTTGGCAGAAAATCCAGCAAAGCATTCTCTTCGGTGAGTTTTCACCCAAAGCATTTTCGACAGAAGTTCTGGCAGCCAAGAGAAACGAAGTAGTTTGAAGGCAAGAATGTGTTTCGGCCGAAATCTCTTCGAACCACAATTTTGAAAAAGGATCACAGCGAAGCACTTCTCGAAGACATCAGCGAAGTAATTCAATCGACGAAGCGGTAAGGAAGAAGAGATCCATTTTGTGAAGTAGATATGCTTCGGTGCTCCCCACCCCCGAAGTAGTTTTGCGAAGCTCAATCCTACGAAGTACATATCAAAGAGGAGTTTTGCTTTGGCCCAGAACCATTCCAAAGTGAAGTGATGGATGAAGACTCAACGAAGTGTTTCACAGGCACACGTTCCAAGCCGGGTATCTTCTCGAGGTGATCAAGTGCCTCATAAATGCAATTTTTCATGCCCAGCAAGCCCACTTGCTCATTTTTGGCAATCAAAAGTGAAGTATCAAGCCATGATGGAGAACTCGACGAGCATGGCGACCACTCGAGCATTCCACCCGAAGACCAAGGACGTCCAGACGGATCATCAATGCACCTTTCCATGGTTGACCCGATCACAGTTGCCGGCTTTGGTAACAATTTGAAAGCTCGGTCGTGAGAGCTGAGGAAGGCCAAATTTTTAGAGCTCGAGGGCATACTCTTCTTTGCTATGTAATTATGATTCGGAGGCTCGGGTCCTCTATAAAAACCCAGGCATTGTAATGGAAAAAGAGGAGGGAACTATCTGCTAGAAAGTTGTTGTAATTTGATGTCCTACGACTAATACTAAGAGAATTTGAGCTCCATTCTTCTCTTTTATGCTACCTTTTGTGCTTGATTCTTATATCTCTCCTCATTTGTATGCTGGATGTTAAACTCTGTGTCTGGTGTGCGATTGGGGATAGTGTCCTGAAACTCGTTCGAAAGGATACATAGGAGTAGAAAAGTGTTGTGTTGGCTTTCTTTTATGCTTCCTGCCTTGCTTGATTCTTTTATATCTCATCGCTTGTAGACTGAGATGCTAAACTCTGTGTTCTATGTGCGATCGGGGACAGTGTCCTAAAACTCATTCGGGAGGATACATAGGAAGGTTGATACTACATTTCTTTCATTTTACTCTCGGTGTTCTTTGCTTTTATTCAAGTGTCAGTTAGTGATCGTGCTTCCTGTTCTCTCCCACCTTAAATCAACAATCTCTCTTCCCTTACCCCTTTTTTATTTTATTCTTCTAACCCTTATCCCTTTATCTCTTTCCTGCACTCTTATCTTCAAACCCCAAAGTAGTTTAGCATAGGAGCCGGCCTTTCTCTGAAGATTGGCACGATGGGCATCTCTTCCCCTCGGCATTTCAATGTTGGTCCAGGTCTAGGGCGTGTACACTTACACAAAATCCTTAGCTAGGCGGATTTGATGACTAATAGTTTCTGGCACGCCTGGTGGGACCGACTGTGTATGTCTTAGAAAAATTTGTAACCAGTCAAGATCCTATGTTTTTATCTCAACCCGTCTTCACTGGGGCCACTAGTTCTAATCAGTTCTCGATGTGACCCGGTCAGTCTCACCTGACTAATGGTAGTGAGGACTGATGCCCTCATTACTAAAAGACTCTTAGCATCTGGCAAATTTGTTTACCCAAGAATATTTAAGTCATAAATACCAGTACCAAAAGTCTATGCCTTCATGCAAAAGAGATGGAGAGTTAAGAATAGAGGAGAGGAAATCGAGTTCTTTGAGCTAGATATTGACGCCTTCGGGGAACAATCAAGGTTGGTCACCCCCGAGTCACTGTTACAAGGAATATCCTCCGTTGGCGAGACAAGGTTCAACTTCTGATAGTACAACATCCAATTTTCCTCCCAATCCTCCCAACTCTCCGAAGCGTCCTAGTCCCTCCATTCCTATTAGTTGTCCTATTAGCAATCAAGGGGGAGCTTCAGGAATTCCTATTTCTCAAAATCCAAGAGCAAGTATGGCATAGCAGCAACAACAACAACAACAACAATAGCAAATGCAGCAGCCACCACTGCCCAGGTTGTGCCCAACATGGGATTCCTTATCACCACTGAATCTAGCAGGGCAAGGACAAGTGTCGCCTACTGCCATAAAGAAGATCCCAATGTTCGATGGAACTAGAAAAACCGCTCTGGAGCATATCCAGGATATAATATCTCTGGTGGTGATCCACGACATTATCGAAGAGCCAATTATGGTAAATATTTTGATCCTTTCCCTTAGAGGGAAACTACTCTATTGGTATAGATCTCTACCACCCGGTAGTATTACGATATGGGATTAGTTAGCTAATCAGTTGATGGGAAACTTCAATGAATCCTGTGATCCTACCTCTCTGTTGCACTAGTTCACTTCAATCAAGAGACATCCACAAGAGGAGATCATGGATTTCAATGTGAGGTTCACTCGAACTTGGCAAAGAGTGCCAGTTGGACTTTGGCCAACCGACGAAGCTACAACGCTCTATTTCCTTTGGGCTTTCAACCTCGATATCGGTCTCATGGTAAGATATTCTAACGTTAATACTTTTCCTGAGTTGTATGAGTTAGCTAAGAGAGTAGAGATGGATTTAATAGCTATGGGTAAGCTCCCCCAAAGGATGTTGACACCCATACTTCCTGAATTCTTACAACTCCAGTATGCAAGCGCAACCGCTTCACAAATCTCCACCACCCCCACACTCCTGGTTGTTCAAGTTCCATGAAATAAACTATTCTATATTCTAGATTTGATTTGAGATTGAGATTTGAGGATAGAACATATTGAGTCTCTAATTTTTTTTTTATGCTTCTATGAGATTGCCTTGAGTTAAGAAATATATTGGATTTGAGTATAGAACATGTTGAGTCTCTAAAAATTCTCTTTATGCTTCTATGAGATTGATTTGAGTTAAGATCATTGTGGATCATAGTTGTCATCCTTGAAGAGTGTATTACCATTCATTGTTGAGTTCATATTTAAGCATTACATTCATAAGATTTGTGGATGAGATTTGAGCACTACTTGAGTATGATTGATTGAGCCTTTGAGAAGGCTTTTGGGATAGATTTTTGGACAGCTTTGTGAACAGTTTTTGGGATATATTTGGACAAGTTCGGTGTGAGTTTGTTGAGTAGATTTGGATAAGTTATGTGTGAGCTTTTTGAGCAGATATGGACAAGTTTTATGTGATCTTGTTGAGTAGATTTGGAAAAGTTTTGTGTGAGCTTGTTGAGAATATTTGGATAAGTTCGTGTGAGCTTGTTGAGCATATTTGGACAAGTTTTGTGTGAGCTTGTTGAGCAAATTTGGATAAGTTATGTGTGAGCTTGTTGAGCAGATTTGGACAAAGTTCTGTGTGAGCTTGTTGAGTATATTTGGACAAGTTTTGTGTGAGATTTTTGAGTATATCAGTGGATTGCCTACCTATGTAGATCAGTGTGTTGCCTAGCTGAGCATATCAGTGGATTGCCTACCTGAGTAGATCAGTGTGTTGCCTAGTTGATTAGATCAATGGATTACCTACCTGAGCAGATCAATGTGTTGCCTAATTAAGTAGATTAGTGGATTGCCTACTTGAGTAGATCAGTGTGTTGCCTAGTTGAGTAGATCAGTGGATTGCCTACCTGAGAAGATCAGTGTGTTGCCTAGATAAGTAGATCATTGGATTGCCTACCTGAGTAGATAAGTGTATTGCCTATATTTGAGTAGATCAAAGTAATCATTGTATTAAAGAAGAATCCTTATTTCTATGTGAAATATTATAAGGATATTATATTATGGAGTACCCCACATTGGGGGAACCACATTAAATATTGTGTCTCAATTGTGTGTGGTGCCTTGTGCTCTTGCTTACTATTTCTATCTAAGTTATTAATGCACATTGCTATATTTGGTTATTGTAATTAAAGACATTAATTGATATTGGTTTGGAAATAAATTAAAAAGTGGGAACTATACTGTTCACCCCCCTCTAAGTATAAGCTTGTGTTCTTCAATTGGTATTAGAGCAGGTTCTTTCGAAAAGGCTAACAGCTTGATGGAAGATTCTATAAGAATACATATGGCTTCATAGAATGGATCATCTAAAAATAAGGCACCACTATTTGATGGTAACAATTATGCTTTCTGGAGAATGAGAATGAATAACTACTTGATATCACAGGGATATGAGGTATGGTAGATGGTTGAAAAAGAGTATAAGGTTGAAGGTGATCCCGAGGGAGATAAAACTATCAAGAAATTGGTTGAGATAAATGCAAGGGCAATAAATTGTATTTTGAGTGGGTTATATGAGACATATTTTGCAAAGGTCATGGTATGTAATTAAGCTAATGAAATGTGGACCAAGTTGTGAAATACTTATGAAGGATATTCCAAGGTAAAGTTGTCAAAACTACAAACTCATAGAAAAAGATTTGAGGAATTGAAAATGAAATATTCTGAAGATATTACAAAGTTTTTACTTTGATTTTATGAGATTACTAACACCGTGAGAGGCCTAGGATTTAAGATGAAAGAATTTGAAGTTACTCAACAGGTTTTGAGATCACTTCCCATGAAGTATGATGCAAAGGTTTCAGCAATAGAAGAAACAATGGATATCAACAAGCTAACAATGGAAGAACTACAAAGAACTCTGACAACTTATGATATGAGGATGAGTAAGCATCATGTTCCAATAAAAGAGATTGCATTCAAGGATTCATAGAAATAGAAAGGGAAGGTTTCATAGATAGATAGATATCCAGTTAATTATGAGGAAGCTAAATTCATCAAAAGGAATAAGGACTCAAGGAATTTCAAGGATATGAGGAAAGTTAGATGCTACAAGTGTGGTGATCTTGGTCACTATGCACACAAATGTCCACATAAATAAAATAATGATGAAGAAAAATAGGGTCATAGAAGAAAAGAATATGGAAAGCATCAGCATGACAAATATGACAGATACAAGAAAAACAGGTATGAGAAGAAGAAAATTTTTCGTAAGGTAAATAAATCTTACTACATTTTAGAAGCAAGTGATAGCTCAGATAATAGTGATAAAGACAAGTCAGATGATGAAAAGGAAGAACATCTATTCCTTGGAATAGAAGGTGAAAGAGAATAGTGCTTTGTGTGTGGTCCAAAAGATCATAGATGAAAAGGATTGAAAATCCAACTAACTTCATATTATTTACAAACTCATTATATAGGCACTAATGGCCCAAAATACATAAACAAACCCATCAAATCATGGATTTGATCCAATATGCTTAACCATAAGCTACAAAAGTGCAAGGGAGAATGCACGTAACTTCTAAGTTAAGAGAAAAGGAATAATGCTAACTAGAAGATCCATTTTAGCTATCTTGAAGTACACACTTCCTTCTTTGAGTTCACACTTACTAACTAACACTCTAAATGACAACTAGAAGATAACTAGTGCCCACAAGTGCATGTGAGAAGGAGACTCACTTACAATTATTAATTTGCAAGCAATAAACTATGCAAACCTAGCTAGGAACTACTAGAGGGGTCATATGAAGGATCAAACATCAATCCTCATCATGCCTCCCCACAATAGAAGCATTGGTCTCCAATGCTTTTAGAAGAGTAGGAAAGTCACGGGACATCTTATGAAAAGAAATCCAACGAGCCTGATGCGACAGTTGTCCTCACTGAGCCACAAGATATGAGGTGGTAGACCCCTAGCAAGTCTGTCGAGTCTTTATGTCATAGACCTGATCGAAATCCAATGGTAACTAAGAATCAGGAACCACGTCCATAGGATGACTGATAGCTGGTGCTGTCTCCAATGTAGAGTCAAAGTACAACTTCAAAATATCGACATTGATGATGTCATGAATTCCCAAGTGTGCAAGAATATCAAGGTGGAAAGCATTCTCGGACACCTGTTGAAGAATAGTATAAGGCCCATAGCGAATCGGTTTTATTTTACTATGAGTCTTATCAGTAAAACGTCGCTTGTCAAGATGCAACCAAACTTTGTCACCAACCTAAAATGGATGAGGAATTCGATGTCGATCCATGGCATTTTTCTACTGCTTTTATGTCTTTTGCAAAATCTCAACCACCTTTGATTGTAGATTGTGCAAGTGCTAAATAAATGAGTGTGCCTTGTCTTGCTCCTTCTGAAGATGTGAAGTGACAGGAGAAGGCAAAGACAAAGGTAACTGTTGACAATTTTGTCACATTTCTCAAGGGGTAGAAAAGAAACAAGTTTTGTATAGTGTTGTGTAAAGTTTTTTGCTTTGTTATTTTTATTTTGAAAAGTTGCAGTAATTTTGGCTTTCAAAGCCACCCCTTTGTATAAGAAGTAGAAAGAGAAAAAGCTTCACTACCGAACAAGCTAGAGAAAAGAGCTTCACCCAAAAGGAAAACGAAACTGCTTTTCACCCGAAGTACTTCCAGCATTGCCTCAGGTGAAAATTTTGTGAAGTAGTTTTGCCAAAGAAAGAGCTTCGCACCTAAAGCACTTCCAGCATTGCTTCGGGTGGGATTTGTTACGAAGTAGTTTTTCCAAAGAAAAATGCAAGAGGACCGATGAAAAGGGCTTCGGGACTGAAGCATTTCAAAACACTGCTTCGGGTGAAAATCATCCGAAGTGGCATTTAGGAGAGCAACTTCACTGAAGGAGAAAATTCTAGGCCACAATTCAAGTTTGACCAAGGTAAAAGGACTTCGAGCTTGAAGCATTTCCAACAACTACTTTGGCTAGAGGACCAACGAAGCAGAACTCGAAGAAGCATTGAAGAATCCTTCGCCAAAAAATTATCGAAACATCTACTTCGGGCCTCTTCATGCCTGAACCATTTCTACTTTGGCAGAAAATCCAGCAAAGCATTCTCTTCGGTGAGTTTTCACCCAAAGCATTTTCGACTGAAGTTCTGGCAGCCAAGAGAAACAAAGCAGTTTGAAGGCAGGAATGTGTTTCGGCCAAAATCTCTCCGAACCACAATTTTGAAAAAGGATCACAGTGAAGCACTTCTCGAAGACATCAGTGAAGTAATTCAATCGACGAAGCGGTAAGGAAGAAGAGATCCATTTTGTGAAGTAGATATGCTTTGGCGCTCCCCACCCCTGAAGTAGTTTTGCGAAGCTCAATCCTACGAAGTACATATCAAAGAGGAGTTTTGCTTTGGCCCAGAACCATTCCAAAGTGAAGTGATGGATGAAGACTCAACGAAGTGTTTCACGAGCACACGTTCCAAGCCGAGTATCTTCTCGAGGTGATCAAGTGCCTCATAAATGCAATTTTTCATGCCCAACAAGCCCGCTGCTCATTTTTGGCAATCAAAAGTGAAGTATCAAGCCATGATGGAGAACTCGACGAGCATGGCGACCACTCGAGCATTCCACCCGAAGACCAAGGACGTCCAGACGGCTCATCAATGCACCTTTCCATGGTTGACCCGATCACAGTTGCCAGTTTTGGTAACAGATTTGAAAGCTCAGTCGTGAGAGCCGAGGAAGGCCAAATTTTTAGAGCTCGAGGGCATACTCTTATTTGCTATGTAATTATGATTCAGAGGCTCGGGTCCTCTATAAAAACCCAGGCATTGTAATGGAAAAAGAGGAGGGAACTATCTGCTAGAAAGTTGTTGTAATTTGATGTCCTACGACTAATACTAAGAGAATTTGAGCTCCATTCTTCTCTTTTATGCTACCTTTTGTGCTTGATTCTTATATCTCTCCTCATTTGTATGCTGGATGTTGAACTCTGTGTCCGGTGTGCGATTGGGGACAGTGTCCTGAAACTCGTTCGAAAGGATACATAGGAGTAGAAAAGTGTTGTGTTGGCTTTCTTTTATGCTGCCTGCCTTGCTTGATTCTTTTATATCTCATCGCTTGTAGACTGAGATGCTAAACTCTGTGTTCGATGTGCGATCGGGGACAGTGTCCTAAAACTCATTCGGGAGGATACATAGGAAGGTTGATACTACATTTCTTTCATTTTAATCTCAGTGTTCTTTTCTTTTATTCAAGTGTCAGTTAGTGATCGTGCTTCCTGTTCTCTCCCACCTTAAATCAACAATCTCTCTTCCCTTACCCCTTTTTTATTTTATTCTTCTAACCCTTATCCCTTTATCTCTTTCCTGCACTCTTATATTCAAACCCCAAAGTAGTTTAGCATAGGAGCCGGCCTTTCTCTGAAGATTGGCACGATGGGCATCTCTTCCCCTCGGCCTTTCAATGTTGGTCCAGGTCTAGGGCGTGTACACTTACACAAAATCCTTAGCTAGGCGGATTTGATGACTAATAGTTTCTGGCACGTCTGGTGGGACCGACTGTGTATGTCTTAGAAAAATTTGTAACCAGTCAAGATCCTATGTTTTTATCTCAACCCGTCTTCATCGGGGCCACTAGTTCTAATCAGTTCTCGATGTGACCCGATCGGTCTCACTCGACTAATGGTAGTGAGGACCGATACCCTCATTACTGAAAAACTCTTAGCATCTGGCGACTTTGTTTACCCAAGAATATTTAAGTCATAAATACCAAGTACCAAAAGTCTATGCCTTCATGCAAAAGAGATGGAGAGTTAAGAATAGAGGAGAGGAAATCGAGTTCTTTGAGCTAGATATTGACGCCTTCGGGGAACAATCAAGGTTGGTCACCCCCGAGTCACTGTTACAAGGAATATCCTCTGTTGGCAGACAAGGTTCAACTTCTGATAGTACAACATCCCATTTTCCTCCCAATCCTCCCAACTCTCTGAAGCGTCCTAGTCCCTCCATTCCTATTAGTTGTCCTATTAGCAGTCAAGGGGGAGCTTCGAGAATTCCTATTTCTCAAAATCCAAGAGCAAGTATGGCATAGCAACAACAACAACAACAACAACAATAGCAAATGCAGCAGCCACAGCTGCCCAGGTTGTGCCCAGCATGGGATTCCTTATCACCACCTGAATCTAGCAGGGTAAGGACAAGTGTCGCCTACTGCCATAAAGAAGATCCCAATGTTCGATGGAACTAGAAAAACCGCTCTGGAGCATATCCAGGATATAATATCTCTGGTGGTGATCCACGACATTATCGAAGAGCCAATTATGGTAAATATTTTGATCCTTTCCCTTAGAGGGAAACTACTCTATTGGTATAGATCTCTACCACCCGATAGTATTACGATATGGGATTAGTTAGCTAATCAGTTGATGGGAAACTTCAATGAATCCTGTGATCCTACCTCTCTGTTGCACTAGTTCACTTCAATCAAGAGACATCCACAAGAGGAGATCACGGATTTCAATGTGAGGTTCACTCGAACCTGGCAGAGAGTGCCAGTTGGACTTTGGCCAACCGACGAAGCTACAACGCTCTATTTCCTTTTGGATTTCAACCCCGATATCGGTCTCATGGTAAGATATTCTAACGTTAATACTTTTCCTGAGTTGTATGAGTTAGCTAAGAGAGTAGAGATGGATTTAATAGCTATGGGTAAGCTCCCCCAAAGGATGTTGACACCCATACTTCCCGAATTCTTACAACTCCAGTATGCAAGCGCAACCGCTTCACAAATCTCCACCACCCCCACCAATCCTGTCGTGTCTCAAATCACTGCTCCAAAAATCCATTTCCCTACATTTGCAACTCCACAGCCCATGGTCACTTTGGCTTTTCTTGTGCTGCCAGCACCACCTCAACTCCCCGCCCTGCATCCAATACCGATGATGGCTTCCCTGCCAATCATTCCAAAATATGATGATATACAGACCAAAATTCTGTAGGAGATGCAGTCCCTGAACTCTACGATTTAGATGTTGTCAAATGACATGACCATTGTAAAGAAGAAGCAAGCGCAGTAGGAATTCCTACCAAGAAGACCTTATCCTGCACCTGCACTTACCAAGGACCAAGTAGTCCAGCAAGGGAAGGCTTCGACGAGAAATGCTGCAATTGATGAAGCCCCGAGCACTTTTGATTATGTATATTGGTGCTCTACATGCAATGATCCGCATGAAGAGACTACCTGCACCCTGCACCAACACTATGTACAAATGCTGGCAAATAGTAGTCACAGCGATCAAGTGAATGTCATTAGGCAGATGAATCAAAACTTGGCAATTGGCGAGGAGGATCCCATTGCAGTACTTACCCGAGGAGGAAGGAAGACGATAGAGACGGACGCTACTCAGCTGGCTCCTGCAAAAGAGCAGACTCAACTCAAGAAAGGACAATCATCTACTTCGGCCCTGAGCGAAGCTCTTCTGCCGACACCAGTCAAAGAAAAGGCTCAAAAGGCCTCTTTCGAACCACCTTAGGTAGAAACTAAGGAGTAGGCTAAGGAAAAGCTCAAGTTTTCTTCCCGCACAAAGCGGCAAAGGGTTGAAGCTACAGAGCAATATCATACTCGGTACAAACCCAAAAAGGAACCCGAAGTGCTCAAATCTCTGGCATACAACATTGTAGAGGAATTAAAGAAGATCCTAGCCAAGATCAGCTTGTATGATGCACTGCAACTACCTGGACAGGTGGACTTGCTGTAAGAATCATTGAAGACAATTAAAATAAAAAAGATAGCATCGCTTGCTCTTGTGCAAACCCTATCCACATCTATCACGGGGAAGAATAGACCACCTCCGTTCTACCTAACCCTACAAATGGAAGGGTATATTGTACATAACTACATGATCGACTCTAGGGCCGCTACAATAGTTGTGCCAAGGGCAGTTTGCAAAGAAATAGGAATGGAATATACGCAAAGCAGCCAGGGTGTACTCCAATTGGATGGTACTCTAGTGAAGACTGTGGGAGTGATCAAGGACATTCCTATCCGGCTACATAAGATGCCTCATATTATAGTCATACAAGAGGTAGTTGTAGTTGACTTGGAGCCATATTTCAGTATGTGCTTATCAAGGGAATTCATGGCTAAACTGGGTGGGTATCTATCTATGGATTACTCTCACCTAGAGGTTCCATTCAAAGGAAAGAAGGTGAAGATTTACAATGAAAAGCCTTCTTCCTTTCTTGTGCAGAAGATGTCTGAAGAAGAAAGTAGCGAACTAGTGAATGCACTAGTGGAGGGGATAGAGCAGGTGGACCTGATCAAAGAGTCTCTTGCGCAATTGAGCTATGAATATGAGTTCTCATTGGCAGACTTCAATGCCATGGTGGAGATCGAAATAGGGTGTTATGCAATCGTCAAGCCTAATAATCACTCCCAACCAGGGAATAGAACAAGTGCCCAGGAAGAACTATGGAAGCTGTTCTTCGACGGTGCCCGATGTAAAAACAACAGTGGGGCAGAGATTCTTCTAGTTTCACCATCCGACAAGCAAAAAGAGTATTTCTACCGATTGAAATGGAGCTGCACTAACAATGCAGCGAAATACAAAGCATTATGCCTAGGACTTAAGAAAGCTGATAAGTTAGGCATAAAACATCTCTAAATCTTCAGATATTCCAAAATGGTTTGCAACCAGGTCACAAATAAGTGTACTTCAAAGAAGCATTATCTAAAATCATATCGCAACAGGGTATGGGACCTGTTTGATCAGTTCGAATCTCTTAATCTATGGTCAATCCCACGAGAAATGAATCGACATGTCGATTTTCTGGCATCCATTGCAGCCAGATACTCTCCAACATAATACATGGTGCACAAGCCTAAAGCTATGAGGATGATCTATAGGCCCTCTATCCCAGACAAAGAACTGCATTGGCAAGTGTTTTATAACGACGAGTAGATTGTAAATTTCATGATCCAAGAAGCCGCCACAGTCGAAGACCGAAGCCCTGATGAAGGGGAGTATGAAGGGTTGATTCAATTGAAGAATAACCATGTTCCTAAGGGACTAATCACCCTTGAAAGTCTCTTTGATCAAAATGATCGAGCTTTCTCTCACATGATCAAATTCCATGAGAAATAGTATCAGGATTTGGAGCTCGAACCTAGGAAAACAATAAAAGTGGGAACTGACTGCACAACGAAGGAGATAGAACAGATACAAAATCTATGTAGAAAGTTTTTTGACATAATTGTTTGGTCTTATCAAGATCTCAGGGGATACAATCGAAAGTTGGTTCAACACATAATTGAATTGCAGGAGGGGGTCAAACCTTTCCAACAAAAGCAAAGGCCGGTCAATCCTAAGATCAAGGTCCTGATGAAAGTCGAACTCCTGAAGATGCTCGAGGCAAAGATCATATACCCCATCAAGCACTCTTCATGGGTAGAGAACCTGGTCCCAGTCAGAAAGAAAAATGGAGATATACGGCTATGGGTGCACTTTTGCAACCTGAACCAGGCTTCTCTCAAAGACCACTACCCTCTTCCGCAAATCGATCAAATTTTGCACTCGATGGCCGGAGCTCAACACTTCTCCTTGCTTGATGGTTTATCTAGATACAATCAAATCTGGTTCAGGGATGAAGACCAACATAAAACAGTGTTCACTACCAAGTGGGGGACATTTGCTTACCAGCAAATGCCATTTGGCCTTTCGAATGCTGGTGCCACTTTCCAAAGGGTGATGGACCTAGCTTTCGGTGAGCTTCTGAATAAGGTTATCATCATATATCTAGATGACATGACCATATTTTCCCAAAAAAGGGAAGATCATCCACTACATATGCAGCAAGTTTTCAAAAAATACCAAGATTTCGGCATCTCAATTATTCCAAAGAAGTTTGTATTTGTAGTTAGCGAAGGAAAGTTGTTGGAACACGTGATATCAGAAAAATGCCTCATTGTAGATCCTGACAAAGCTGAGGCTCTAATGAAGCTCCCACTTCCCGCAGACAAGAAAGGACTTCAATATTTCTTTGGCCAGATTAACTTTGTGAGGAAGTTCATCCCCGACTTCGCCCAAGTCATCAAGTCGATGTCCCAACTCTTGAAGAAGGGTGCTGAATTTAACTGGACCGAAGAAAGAAAAGAAGCTTTTGAAGAGATTAAGACTCGATTTTCTTAGGCGCTGGTCTTGATCAATCCAGACTACAATCAGGATTTCATCATGTATGTCATAGGAGAGCCCGAGAGCTACATTGCTATCCTGATGCAAAATGGAGAAGATGGTGAGGAGCATCCCATCGATTTCCCGAGTCAGGTGATCAAATCCCATGAAGAAAGGTATAATTTCATTGAGCATCAGGTGCATGCAGTAATGAAATCACTAAGGAAGTTCAAGCAGTTCATCTCCCAGATCCGAGTTATAGTTTATGTCATTCACCTCGATGTGCGTAATTTCATTATCCAAGGAGAATTGGGAAGTAAAAGAGCTGGTTGGGTGAACAAAATATAGGAGTTTGACATTGAGATCAAGCCCACAAAATTGGTTCATGATCATGCATTGTGTCAAGAATTGGCAAAAAGTGCGACGGCCGAAGTGACAGAATCTCAGAGGGATGACTTACCAGTCGAAGGATGCTTCGCTAACCATGAAGAGGATGAGAAGGATTGGGTCAGTGATATAATATGCTATTTCAACATCGATGAGTATCCTTCGCATCTAAATGCATCATAACGAAGACATTTTAGGATGTGGTCCTCCAGATACACTCTGCGCCCCGAAGGCCTATTTTCAAGAACATTGATGGTGTCCTTCTTAAGTGCATAAAGGATGATGATAAAAGAAAAGTCCTAGGAGAGTTCCATTCGAGGCTATTTGGAGACCACTTCGCAAGAAGGACGATGACATTAAAGATTATCAAAGCAGGATACTATTGGCCTACACTCTTTGCCAATGCCTTCGTAGTTTTCCGTAAATGCAAGCAGTGTCAGAGGTTCGTCGACCGAAACAAAAATGTTTCATTGCCCCTTCATCCGATACAAGTAGAGACACCCTTTCAACAATGGGGGTTGGATTTTATAGGAGTCGTATCACCAAATTCCTTCATGGGACATAGGTTCATCCTGACGACAACAAACTACTTCACCAAGTGGGCCAAAGCGATTCCTACCAAACATGTAGATCAAGAGACTATAGTCACCTTCTTGGAAGGATTGATCACCAGGTTTGGCATCCCCAAAGCAATCATCACAGAAAATGGCCCTGGCTTCACAGGCGCTAAAATCAATGATATCCTCTATAGGTATGGGATATATCATAAAGTATCTTCCAATTATTATCCTCAGGGCAACGACTTGGCAGAATCCACCAACAAGACTCTGTTGAGAATGCTAAGGAAGCTCATCAAGATGAACAAAAGGACTTGGCATCTCCTTCTAGATTAGGCTTTGTGGGTCGATCGGATTTCTATCAAAAGGTCAATCAAAACTTCACCTTATGCTCTGGTCTATGGCAAGGAGGCCATCTTACCCATCCATGTTGAGATTCCTGCACTGTAGCTGTTAGAAGCAGAAGATGAAGTTAGTCCGATGGATAACAGGTTAGCTTAGCTGCTACGACTGGAGGAGGATCGTGAAGAAGCATACCAGGACTTTGCTAAGCATACTCAGGTTATCCGAGACTGGTTCAAGAAAAAGTCATCCGATCGCACATTCAATGTGGGAGACCTGGTATTGAAGTGGGATTCTTGGAAAGCCAAGCCTGGGAACCATGACAAGATGGACACCTTTTGGGATGGGCTATTTGAAATTGTAAAGGTAAACTTGGCCAATTCATTCATCCTCAAAGATGCAGATGGACAAGTTCTACCGATCTCTGTCAATGGTCTTCACCTAAAGACTTTTCATCGCTAAAGATAATTTTGCAAAGGTCATGGTATGTAATTAAGCTAAAGAAATGTGGACCAAGTTGTGAAATACTTATGAAGGAGATTCCAAGGTAAAGTTGTCAAAACTATAAACTCATAGAAAAATATTTGAGGAATTGAAAATGAAATATTCTGAAGATATTACAAAGTTTTTACTTTGAGTTTATGAGATTACTAACACCATGAGAGGCCTAGGATTTAAGATGAAAGAATCTAAAGTTACTCAACAGGTTTTGAGATCACTTCCCATGAAGTATGATGCAAAGGTTTCAGCAATAGAAGAAACAATGGATATCAACAAGCTAACAATGGAATAACTACAAAGAACTCTCACAACTTATGAGATGAGGATGAGTAGGCATCATGTTCCAATAAAAGAGATTGCATTCAAGGATTCATAGAAATAGAAAGGGAAGGTTCCAGAGATAGATAGAGATCCAGTTAATTATGAGGAAGCTAAATTCATCAAAAGGAATAAGGACTCAAGGAATTTCAAGGATATGAGGAAAGTTAGATGCTACAAGTGTGGTGATCTTGGTCACTATCCACACAAGTGTCCACATAAAGAAAATAATGATGAAGAAAAATAGGGTCATAGAAGAAAATAATATGGAAAGCATCAGCATGACAAAGATGACAGATACAATAAAAACAGGTATGAGAAGAAGACAATTTTTTGTAAGGTAAATAAATCTTACTACATTTTAGAAGCAAGTGATAGCTCAGATAATAGTGATAAAGACAAGTCATATGATGAAAAGGAAGAACATCTATTCCTTGGAATAGAAGGTGAAAGAGAATAGTGCTTTGTGTGTGGTCCAAAATATCATAGATGAAAAGGATTGAAAATCCAATGAACTTCATATTATTTACAAACTCATTATATAAGCACTAATGGCCCAAAATACATAAACAAACCCATCAAATCATGGATTTGATCCAATATGCTTAACCATAAGCTACAAAAGTGCAAGGGAGAATGCACGTAACTTCTAAGTTAAGAGAAAAGGAATAATGCTAACTAGAAGATCCATTTTAGCTATCTTGAAGTACACATTTCCTAATTTGAGTTCACACTTACTAACACTCTAAATGACAACTAGAAGATAACTAGTGCCCACAAGTGCATGTGAGAAGGAGACTCACTTACAATTATTAATTTGCAAGAAATAAACTATGCAAACCTAGCTAGGAACTACTAGAGGGTTCATATGAAGGATCAAACATCAATCCTCAACATGCCTCCACATAATAGAAGCATTGGCCTCCAATTCTTTTAGAAGAGTAGGAAAGTAACGGGACATCTGATGAAAAGAAATCCAACAAGCCTGATGCGACAACTGTCCTCACCGAGCCACAAGATATGAGGTGGTAGACCCCTAGTGAGTCTGTCGAGTCTTTGTGTCATAGACCTGATTGGAATCCAATGGTAACTGAGAATTAGGAACCACGTCCATAGGATGACTGATAGTTGGTGTTGTCTCCAATGTAGAGTCAAAGTACAACTTCAAAAGATCTACATTGATGATGTCATGAATTCCCAAGTGTGTGGGAATATCAAGGTGGAAAGCATTCTCGAAAACCTATTGAAGAATAGTATAAGGCCCATAGCGAATCGGTTTGATTTTACTATGAGTCTTATCAGTAAAACGTTGCTTGTCAAGATGCAACCAAACTTTGTCACCAACCTGAAATGGATGAGGAATTTGATGTCGATCCATGGCCTTTTTCTGCTGCTGTTGTGTCTTTTGCAAAATCTCAACCACATTTGATTGTAGATTGTGCAAGTGATAAATAAATGAGTGTGCCTTGTCTTGCTCCTTCTGAAGATGTGAAGTGACAGGAGAAGGCAAAGACAAAGGTAATTGTTGACAATTTTGTCACATTTCTCAAGGGGTAGAAAAGAAACAAGTTTTGTATAGTGTTGTGTAAAGTTTTTTGCTTTGTTATTTTTATTTTGAAAAGTTGCAGCAATTTTGGCTTTCAAATCCACCCCTTTGTATAAGAAGTAGAAAGAGAAAAAGCTTCACTACCGAACAAGCTAGAGAAAAGAGCTTCACCCAAAAGGAAAATGAAACTGCTTTTCACCCGAAGTACTTCCAGCATTGCCTCGGGTGAAAATTTTGCGAAGTAGTTTTTCCAAAGAAAGAGCTTTGCACCCGAAGTGCTTCCAACATTGCTTTGGGTAGGATTTGTTGCGAAGTAGTTTTGCCAAAGAAAAATACAAGAGGACCGATGAAAAGGGCTTCGGGCTCGAAGCATTTCAAAACACTGCTTCGGGCGAAAATCATCCGAAGTGGCATTCAGGAGAGCAACTTCATCGAAGGAGAAAATTCTAGGCCACGATTCAAGTTTGACCAAGGTAAAATGACTTTGGGCCTGAAGCATTTCCAACAACTACTTCGGCTAGAGGACCAACGAAGCAAAACCCGAAGAAGCATTGAAGAATCCTTCGCTAGAAAATTATCGAAACATCTACTTTGGGTCTCTTCATGCCCAAACCATTTCTACTTCGGAAAAAAATCTAGTGAAGCATTTTCTTCAGTGAATTTTCACCCGAAGCATTTTCGATCGAAGTTCTGGCAGCTAAGAGAAACGAAGTAGTTTGAAGGCAGGAATGTGTTTCGGCCGAAATCTCTCCGAACCACAATTTTGAAAAAGAATCATAGCAAAACACTTCTCGAAGACATCAGAAAAGTAATTCAATCAACGAAGTGGTAAATAAGAAGAGATCCATTTTGCAAAGTAGATATGCTTCGGTGCTCCCCACACCCGAAGCAGGTTCGTGAAGCTCAATCCTGTGAAGTACATATCAAAGAGGAGTTTTGCTTCGGCCCAGAACCATTGCGAAGCGAAGTGATGGATGAAGACTCAGCGAAGCGCTTCACGGGCACACGTTCCAAGCTGGGTATCTTCTCAAGGAGATCAAGTGCCTCATAAATGCAATTTTTCGTGCCCAGCAAACCCGCTGCTCATTTTTGGCAATCAAAAGTGAAGTATCAAGCCATGATGGAGAACCCGGTGAGCATGGCAACCACTCGAGCACTGCACCCAGAGACCAAGGACATCCAGACGGCTCATCAATGCACCTTTCCATGGTTGACCCGATCATAGTTGCCAGTTTTGGTAACAGATTTGAAAGCTCAGTTGCGAGAGTCGAGGAAGGCCAAATTTTTAGAGCTCGAGGGTGTACTCTTCTTTTCTATGTAATTATGATTCAGATGCCCGGGTCCTCTATAAAAACCTAGGCATTGTAATGGAAAAAGAGGAGGGAACTATCTGCTAGAAAGCTGCTATAACTTGATGTCCTGCGACTAATACTAAGAGACTTTGAGCTCCATTATTCTCTTTTATGCTGCCTTCTATGCTTGATTATTCTATCTCTCCTCATTTGTATGTTGGATGCTGAACTCTGTGTCCGGTGTGCGATTGGGGACAGTGTCCTAAAACTCACTAGGAAGGATACATAGGATTAGAAAAGTGTCATGTTGGCTTTCTTTTATGTTTCCTGCCTTACTTGATTCTTTTATCTCTCCTCACTTGTAGACTGAGATGCTGAACTCTACGTCCGGTGTGCGATCGGGGACAGTGTCCTGAAACTCGTTCGGGAGGATACATAGGAAGGTTGATACTACATGTATTTCATTTTACTCTCGGTGTTCTTTGTTTTTATTTAGGTTTTAGTTAGTGATCATGCTTCCTGTTCTCTCCCACCTTAAATTAAAAATCTCTCTTCCCTTACCCCTTTTTATTTTATTCTTCTAACCCTTATCCCTTTATCTCTTTCCTGCACTCTTATCTTCAAACCCCAAACTAGTTTAGCATAGGAGCCAACCTTTCTTCGGAGATTGGCACGATGGACATATCTTCCCCTCGGCCTTTCAATGTTGGTCCAGGTCTAGGGTGTGTACACTTACACAAAATCCTTACCTAGGCAGATCTGATGACCAACAGTAACTCATAAGGTGCCAAGGGCTGAAATCCCATACAAACCTCAAA
This sequence comes from Wollemia nobilis, assembly GCA_028583015.1. Taxonomy (NCBI): domain Eukaryota; kingdom Viridiplantae; phylum Streptophyta; class Pinopsida; order Araucariales; family Araucariaceae; genus Wollemia; species Wollemia nobilis. The sequence goes on along the minus strand of JAQPPZ010002170.1, from coordinate 8,187,791 downwards.
GGGTGAATGACCTGTAGAAGAATGTAGGGACCTATTGTAGGCATGTTCAATATGAGTGAGACTCAAGTCCCACTTTGCTGGTGAAGCGTGATGATAGATTCGTAAAATTTGCACAAGGGTATGGTTTACCACTTTAGTCTGCCCATCGGACTACGGATGATAGGTGATGGAAAAGTTAAGGGAAACTCCCAAAATTTTCCACAAAGAATGCCAAAAGTTACCCACAAAGCGTGAATCACGATCCGATATAATGCTGGTAGGTAGACCAAAGGAACACCAAATGCTGTCAAAGAAAATTTGGGCTAAGTCTGTTGTAGAACTTGTCTTGCGGCATGGAATAAAATTAGCCATCTTACTGAATCTGTCAACCACTACGAACACACAATCATGTTGTCACATTGTCATAGGAAAACCACTAACCAAATCCATGGAAATGCTTTCCCAATGATGATAAGAAATGGGCAAAGGCATTCCTAAGCCAAACTTCCTGTTAGCCTATTTTGAGCGACAACAAACTACACACTATTTGAGAAATCTCAACACATCCCTCTACATTTTAGGCCAATTGAAAAATCTTTGCAAGTGATGAAGTGTTTTGTGCTTCCCAAAGTGACCACCATAAAGTGTAGAATGATATTCCTTAAGAAGTGACACTCTAGTCTCACAAGGAACACAAACCTTGTCCAATTTGTAAAGAAGTCCTTCTTTGATGTAGAAATATTGGAAAGGACGCAAATTGGAAGAAGAAGGCTTACTTGCTCAAATATTTTCCCAAAATCAGGATCTTGTGAATACTGATTAGGCCAAGTCTGAAATCCCAAGTGTGAAGTGGACATAACTTTTAAGTCAAGAGCGGCCGAAGGCCTACTCAAACAATCAACAACAGTATTATTCTTCCCCTTTTTGTACTTGATCACCAAGTGAAATTGTTGGAGGTAAGAGGCCCACTTCATATGTCTTGATTCTTCAATTTTACTTTGAGATTGTAAAAACTTTAGAGGCATATGATCAGTGTGTACTAATATATATTTTCCAAAAAGATAGTGTCTCCAGTACTTGATAGCTTGAACTAATGCATACAACTCCTTGTCATATGTAGAATAGTTCAACTTAGCAGCAGAAAAAGTTTTTGAATGATAAGCAACTAGATGACCATTCTGTTTGAACACAGCTCCTAAGGCAACTTTAGAGGCATCCATTTCAATCTCAAAAGGTTGATAGAGGTCAGGTAAATTTAACATAGGTGTTGTACAAAGTTTCTTTTTGAGTTTCTCAAAGGCAATCTCTTGGATTTTCTCCCAATGAAATGGAACTTTAGACTTAGTGAGATAATGCAATGGAGCTGCAAGGGTGGAATATTGAGGAATGAACTTGCGATAAAAATTTGCAATTCCTAGGAAACTCCTTAACTCAGTGAGAGTTGTAGGAGGGGACCACTTAAGTAAAACATCAACTTTGGTGGGATCTACCTGAATTCCACTTTCACTAATCACATAACCAAGGAAAGAAACTGAAGTATTGCCAAAAGAACACTTGGAAGAACTGACATATAATTGATTCTTCACAATAAGATCAAGGGTATGATGGATATGCCTAAGGTGTTCCTCCTAAGTTTTTGAGAATGTCAATATATCATCAAGATATATTATTACAAAATTTTCAAGTACATCATGAAATACATCATTCATCAACCTCATGAAGGTTGCAGGAGCATTAGTAAGACCGAAGGGCATGACCAACCATTAAAAAAGGCCCATATTTGTCTTAAAATTTGTCTTCCATGTATCCTTAGCTTGGATACGCACTTGATGATATCCACTTTTGAGATCTATTTTTGAAAAGAACTTAGCTCCTTGGAGCTGATCTAATAAATCATCAATGCGTGGGAGTGGATATCTATTATTTATAGAAATTCTGTTCAAAGCACGAAAATCAATGCACAATCTCCAAGTGCCATATTTTTTAAGAACCAACAAAATAGGTGAAGCACAAGCATAAGTGCTTTCCTTAATGAAACCCTTAGACAACAAATCTTCTATTTGCATTTTTATTTCTTCATTTTGCAAAATAGATTGTCTATACATGGGAGCATTAGGAAGTGAAAAAATAGGAATGATTTCAATGTTGTGATTAATTGTGTGAATTGGAGGAAGAGACTTTGGCTCCTGAAATATGTGTGAGTAACTTTGTAATATTTTATCCATTGAAGAGTGTTGCTTTGGAATGGATGTGGATGTAGAAGTGTTTTGAGAGCAAATGAAAATTAGAGCAACATCACCACCATTTTTAATTACTCTTTTTATTTTCTTGGAACTTAGAATGATGTTAGGAGTGTTGGTGCTTTTAATGAGAAAGACCTGACCATATTTTTGAAGTGTGTAGGTTCTTTTGAAAGCATCATAAATAGCTCTCCTATCATATTGAAAAGGTTGTCCAAGAAAAATCCCACAACAATCCATAGGAGTCACATCACAAGTGACTTGATTTATGAAATGTGGGCCAAGTGCAAATTTTAATGTGCAAGTGTGAGTGATTTTTGAGCCCCTTCCACTATCCTTCCAACCCAAAGAATAAGGTTGAGGATGAGGCTCCATAGGTAACTTCAAACGCTCAACAATGGACCTCGCAATTAGATTTTTCTGCGAGCCATTATCCACTATACAATCTGTTGCAAAATTATGGAGCAAATGAGCTCAAGTGATGAACAAAGCATCACGAGCGCTCTCAGATGAACTTACATTTACTAAGGTAACCTCATTGATCTTACCTCGTAATTATGTATATACTCTACTTTCTCCTACTGACTCAATGGGACCTGTGGGAGCATCCTCCTCTGGAGTAGTAATGACTAAACTCTTCTTTTTAAGCTTAAAAAAATCAACTTTTTCATGACCTTTCTTCTTACAATAGTTACAAAACTTTTTAGAAGAAGAAGAAGGTTTAAAAGAAGAAGAAGAAGAGGGAGTAGAAGCGGAAGGGGAAGGAGAAGAAGCATTCTTATTTTGAGAAAAATTCTTCTTTTGTGAGAAAGAATTATTCCCTTTTGATGAGTTTGTAACCACTTGAGGAATAGGTGCACAGAATGCCTGCGAATGCACCTTAAACTTGTCTTCCACAAGTTGCGCTTGGTTGAAAAATGAATCCAATGTGTCCATAGAAACAAACATAATTTCCCTGTACAAATGTTCCAACAAACCACTTTGAAATTTGAGAATCAAAGCTTTAATATCTTCCTCCACATTCAAAAGTATCCTGTACCCGTTGAATTGAAAGATATATTCCTGCACAGTCATATTAGTACTTTGTCAAAATCGAAACCATTTAATGACCAATTCCTTAGAATAATTGGAAGGATAAAAATTGGTCTTAAGACAGTCTACAAGCTCATCCCATGAGGTGAGTTCATCATGACCTCTTTTTCTTTCAACAAGTACTTCAGTTAAACCAAAAAGTTTGAGTTTAGCATATGGAACCATATCCTCATATGCAAGTTGAGTGTAAGAAAACCAAGAACTCATGTCAAGAATCCAACTATTCAAGACTTCAGGGTTCCGGGATCCATCATAAAGTGGCACTTCACAATGAACTCTCAGGCGAGAATCACTAGCAGAAGTTGAAGCATTGTGGACAAAAATGTCATTTACCTTCATTGCAAGGTTACCAAGAACTTCTGCCATGGTAGTATCATTAGCTTTATCTTGTAAAGCATTTACAACATAGGCAAGTTCTGCCACTTGGGAAGCCAAGTCAGAAGCCATGTGAGACCGGGTATAAGCCAAAAGTAAAATGGAAAATCACTTAAAAAATCAAGGAAAAAGTGAAGATTCCTTGTTACAATGTTGTGCCCTGAAAATTACCCCTAAGGCTAAAAATTTAAAAAATTTAAACTAACCTAAGGTTGACAATATATATTTTATTAATTTAAAAATAACTTAAGTAAAAATTAAATATAATTAATCAAAGATTAATTAATTTACTTAAATTATTAAAAATTAAATTAATAAAAATAAAAATAATGACATGCAACCTTAGAATAGGAAAATTTAAAAAAAAAATTACAAATTTACTCGGAGTAAACTGAACTCCACCTACTTGCATGAATTGCTGAACTTCAATGGCACGCTTCTCGAGGCAAAAATGTAAGACCATGTGCAGTTTCAATGCAACAAAATGAAGAAAAAAATATGTGCAGAGGGGATACTCCTGTCGTGCGCTAAGCAAGGACAGGTCTTGCCAATCCTGCACATTGCAAGCTGCGACAGGCCTGTCAAGCGGGCAGGCAGGCCACAGAGCCGGTAGTGCCTATAGCACATGCAAGGCTGCTAGGCCTACAAGTCGTAAGCACCTGTAGCTCCTACAGGATACAGTGTAGGTTGTAGAACATGCAACTTCTGTTGCACGTTTAACCGATAGCTCCTATCGGCTACAAATCATGTAGCGTCCACTACACGAGTTGCCTGCAACACCTGCAGGTTGCAGTGACACTACATGTGTAGTCTATAGCCCTGTCGACTACAGATCATGTAGCATCCACTGTACGAGTAGCCTACAACACCTACAGGCTACAGATCGTGTAGCTGTCACTGCACATGTAGCCTGCAGCACCTGTAGGCTGCAAACCGGGCAGCATCTGCTGCACCGTAGCTGACACGCTATGACGGTCAACACCAGAGGCTACCGAGCTACAACCGAACGCTAGCTCAATGAGCCCTTTCAACATGAATATTTTTTTTTTCAACAATATATATTTAATTAATATATAAAAATAAATATATATCAATTAAAAGATAAGTTTTCTGAGAAAAACTATGAAAATTTAAAAAAAATTAACCAGGGGGGGTTAATTTTAAAAACATAGAAAACATAGAAAATTGCTAATATTTGAAGGCAAATTACCTTCAAAATAAAAAAAAATAGCTAATTTTCTCTTGATTATCCCAAGACTCCTTCAGTAGCTCTCCTTTCAAGATCCAGTCGACACACGACCAGCGTTTGAAAGGCAACTAGATCTAAGTCGACACACGACCTAGTGTTGATGATGCTCGATCTTCAAGACTCCGAAATGATAGGAACTTAAAGAACAACAGGCTCCCTAATTCGCATTTCACCATAAGAGAAATCCAACCCTGCCAAGGGATCTTTGTAAGAAAAAAATCGGGGTAAACTTCTCCTATACTTCTTGAGCATACGGAGAAATTTAGGACGAGGATTTTGACACCTAAGGAACTTCCTTCTACGTATGGTTTTCAAGCTCCCCTTGAGCTTGAACCGAGTCCTCAATGAAAAAAAGTTTCTCATAAGAAAAACTAACCTATCTCCTATCCTCTCACCTCACAAGCCCTAGTGTAAACTTGAACTAGGCTCTGATACCAATGAAAAGGATTGAAAATCCAACTAACTTCATATTATTTACAAACTCATTATATAGGCACTAATGGCCCAAAATACATAACCAAACCCATAAAATCATGGATTTGATCCAATATGCTTAACCATAAGCTACAAAAGTGCAAGGGAGAATGCATGTAACTTCTAAGTTAAGAGAAAAGGAATAATGCTAACTAGAAGATCCATTTTAGCTATCTTGAAGTACACACTTCCTACTTTGAGTTCACACTTACTAACTAACACTCTAAATGACAACTAGAAGATAACTAGTGCCCACAAGTGCATGTGAGAAGGAGACTCACAATTATTAATTTGCAAGAAATAAACTATGCAAACCTAGCTAGGAACTACTAGAGGGGTCATATGAAGGATCAAACATCAATCCTCATCAATAGATCAGGATATTGCAATGGATTCACTGATAGTGAAGATGATATGACACATCAAGAAAATAGACATGGTCAAAGAAATCATGATAGTTTGTTTTCTATAGAAGATGATAATAATATTAGTAATAATGAAGATAAATAAGTCTCACTTTTGGTAATAAAAAAGGAAGAGGATGAGCCAAGAAAACAAAAATCAAAAGTCAAAAGGCTAAAAGAAGAATACAAAAATCTTGAAAACAAGATTTGAATCAAAATCAGAAGAACTACTTCAGACAATCAATAATCTCAGAGAAGAGCTTCAAAATGCAAAAATAATTGAAGAAATGATGAATTAAGAACTAAGGGTAATAATAGCAACATATGACACATTATATGAAAATGTTCAAAAAGGAGTGGAAAATTATTTTAAGTTCGTATCTCACTTCCAAAAATAATCACACTCAAAAGGAAAGGAAGTTCTTAAAGATGAAAGCAAGGAAGCACCTAGTTTTATAAAGAAAGTTCCACAGTTTCTATGGCTCCAAATATCCAATTTGGAAGTTGTTTTGAGATAGGTGAATCAAGTTCAAAATGAAAATAAATAGTTGAAGAGGAAATCAAGGAAGAAATTAAGGAAAATGATTCAAATACTACAAATAAGGTTCAAGGATGCAATGCACAAATTGAAAATTATCATAGGGATAATGGTCAAGAAGATATGAGGAACCAAGGCATGAACAAAGGGATTTTCAAGGACATCATTTTTCTTGTAATGGATTTGGACACAGGGCTATACACTGTAGGGTCCATGGATCAAAGAAGTTTGATTTTGCTAGAAGAAATTTCAAAGGAAGAAGGCATGGTTTTCAAGGACATTTCTTCTTATGCAACAGGATTGGACATAGAGCTTCTCAGTGCAAATAAAATGAAAAAATGGTTTTGGTTTTAGAGCTACCCAATTTAGAAGTTATGGTCATAATGGTCATGAAAATAGAGCTTCACAATATAGGGTTCAAGAGAGGAATGGATATGAAAATTATTTCAAGAAAGAATTTAGGATTTTGGCACCATCCAAAGGCTACAATATCAAGTGTTTTAATTACAATAACTTTGGACATATTGCAAAATAGTGTATGACTCAATTACAAACAAGTTCAAGGCAAGAAGGTCAAACATGTTCTAGACAAGAAGATCAAGTAATTCATCAAGAGAAGGATATCAGAAAAACATGGAAGAAATTTGATAAAGGAAAGAAACAATGTAATATGGGAGTAAAATTACTTTCACCCAAAAATTAATCACCTCAAGAGAGAAGGTGGTAAGGGGGCTAAGCTTAAGAGTCATATATTTTAGCCCCATAGGTGTCCCTTTTGCAATTGATGTCAAAGGGGGAGAGATTTGAGTAAGGGAGAGAGATTTGAGTTAGGGGGAGTAGCCTCCAAAGAGAGATTTGAGTTAGGGGGAGTAGCCTCCAAAGAGAGATTTGAGTTAGGGGGAGCAGCCTCCAAAGAGAGCATTGATTTAGGGGGAGCAGCCTCCAAAGAGAGTATTGAGTCAAGGGGAGCAGCTTCGATTCTCATAAATGGTTTTTGCAGTTATTATGGTGATTTGAATTAGAGGTGTTGCCATCAATGAAAAATGGGGATATTGTTGGAAATTTGAGGTTTTTTATGTTGTCATTGATGTCACATGGATCACATTAAGTTTTTGTGGCCAAAGTATTTCATAAATAAGCATTTATGATATTTTGGAAAGCATGGATATATACAGGGTTTTTGTGAAAACCAAGGTAGGAAAAATAAAAGGTTTTATTTAAAACCATGGATGGCAGATTTTAAATGGGTTTTTCTTAAAACCCAGGTTGGCTTTTCGTTTCATCAAAAAAGATGCCCCGGTGATGGAGATATTTAATTTTAAATATTTAGTTTAAATTTTAATTATTTAAAATTTAAATTTAAATTTTAAAATTAAAGTCATCGTCGACGTCATAAAAACCATGTGCCATCAAAAGAAAATTAATAATTAAAGGTGTCGATGTATGTGAAATTAAAGGAAGGTTGCATATATATGCAAAGCCTTTTGATTCAAAATTCTGAGCATTGAACGAAGAGAACAAAAAGTAGAAGCCCCAAAATCCTTCGATGTGACAGTATGGTCCAATGGTGAGCTTGGGAAGCATGGAGTTTTTGATTGCAACAAGGCATGTGTTTGATTTCCAACAGGTTTTATTTTAGTAGAGTGTGGAAGAAGAGCATTTGGTGCACGTTTTTGGCATGAGCAAGGGCAGTGAAATATAGGGAGCATTTTTTATCTCTATCCTATGTGAGCAAATAGCTCACATGGTCTTTGGCATTGCGGTTGTGGTGTTGAGTGGGTTGTGAAAAGGGTTCAATTCCCTCTAAGAGGTAAGTAAACGTTTTATTGAATAGTTTTTATTATTGCCTAATTTTGGAGGAGTAAGGTGATGCTAAGTGAATAATGTTTGATTAAATTTTTATTTGCTTGGAAGGAAAGATATAAGGGTTGAAATGCACTTTTAGAAAAAGAGAAATTTATGGTGTTTTCCTTTTTTAGAAGTATACCATATTATATATCGTTGGAAAGATTATTTCATGGGCTATTTTATTATCTTGATTATATGGAGAAATAAGGTGTATGTAAAGAGATATATATATATATATATATTTTTGTGAAGGGATTCAAAGTGAAGGTTGTTTTGTTCTTTTTCAAAGTGTGTTGAGTGTGGTAGATTTCCAAAGGGGTTTCTTCATCTTCATAAAAGGTATGGGCACATTATCCTATTGATTGATTATGGTGGTTGATTTCTAAAATATCATTGGAGATAAAATGATTGATTGTGGTTTCCTTTTCGAAAGTGGTTGGTTGAATGCTTCAAGGTTTTCTAGTTTAAGAGTTGTGGTTAAACCTTGTATTATAAGCATAGTTGTTGAAGCCCATTGGTTATGCAAAGAACTTTAAAATAACATGAGTATCATTGTTATGTGAAGAATGTTTTATAAGCATAGTTGTTGAAGCCCATTGGTTATACAAAGAACTTGAACTTGAGAAGAACATGAGTATCATTGTTATGTGAGATTTGTGGTTGAGAATTGTTGGAAACATTTGAGTTGGTTGATACATGCTTGGACTAGGGTTTGTAAGAAATATTTGTTCCTTGTGGTAGTTTGTTGAGAAGAGTTTTTTGAGCCTAGTCAAGTGATTGTGTGAAGTGGTTGTTCAATTTCCATGAAACAAACTATTCTATATTTTGGATTTGAGTTGAGATTGAAATTTGAGAATAGAACATATTGAGTCTCTAAAAATCCTCTTTATGCTTCTATGATATTGACTTGAGTTGAGAAAGATATTGGATTTGAGTAAATAACATATTGAGTCTCTAAAAATTTTCTTTATGCTTATATGAGATTGATTTGAGTTGAGATCATTATGAATCATAGTTGTCATCCTTCGAAGAGTGTATTACCATTCATTTTTGAGTTCATATTTGAGCCTTGCCTTCATAAGATTTGTGGATGATATTTGAGTACTGCTTGAATATGATTGATTGAGCCTTTGAGAAGGATTTTGGGATAGATTTATGGATAGATTTATGGACAATTTTTGGGGCAAATTTGGACAAGTTATGTGTGAGCTTGTTGAGCATATTTGGACAAGTTTTGTATGATCTTGTTAAGCATATTTGGACAAGTTATGTGTGAGCTTGTTGAGTAGATTTGGACAAGTTATGTGTGAGCTTGTTGAGAATATTTGGACAAGTTTTGTGTGATCTTGTTGAGCATATTTGGACAAGTTCTGTATGAGCTTGTTGAGCAGATTTGGACAAGTTTTGTGTGAGCTTGTTGAGCAGATTTGGATAAAGTTCTATGTGAGCTTGTTGAGAAAATTTGGACAATTTTTGTGTGATCTTGTTGAGAATATCAGTGGATTGCCTACCTGAGAAGATCAATATTTTTCCTAGCTAAGCAGATCAGTGGATTACCTACCTAAGTAGATCAGTGTGTTGCCTAGCTAAGCAGATCAGTGGATTGTCTACCTAAGAAGATCAGTGTGTTTCCTAGCTAAGCAGATCAATGGATTTACTACCTGAGTAGATTAGTGTGTTGCCTACCTAAGAATATCAATGGATTACCTACCTAAGTAGATCATTGTGTTGCCTAGCTGAGTAGATCAATGGATTGCCTACCTGAGCATATCAATGTATTGCCTAGCTTTGAGTAGATCAAAGTAATCATTGTATTGGATAAGGATCCTTATTTCTATGTGAAATATTATAAGGATATTATCTTGTGGAGTACCCCACATTAGGGGAACCATGTTAAATATTATGTCTCAATTGTGTGTGGTGAATTGTGCTCTTGCTTACTATTGCTATCTAAGTTATTAATACACACTGCTATATTTGGTTATTGCAATTAAGGACATTAATTGATATTGGTTTGGAAATAAAGTAAAAAGTGGATGCTATACTATTCACCCTCCTCTCAGTATAAGCTTGTGTTCTTCAAGTAACTCATCTCTTTGAAACTGATCTCTTATCTCACTTGTCAAAGATTTTTCTATATTGGAAAAATTTGTTCTAGTTTTCTATAATACAACATGAAATCTATTGTGTGTTATAGGAACTTGTTCAACACCATCCATACCTATACTTGATTGCCTTTCAAAATAATAAAGAGGTATCAAATTTCCATGATTGTTAATACAAATATGATCATTGATGTTAAACTTCAAATAACTTTCTAGATTGTTCACGTTTGTCAATGTATTCTAACTATGAAACAAGGATATTTAAAATATGCTTTGAAAACATATAAATTTTCAATAACAACACATATTTGTTTTCTAATCCTTATGAAATAAACAATATAGATGAATATTTTTTGTGCAAATTTAATCAATCTACTCATTTCTTGTAACATTGGAATAATACCACATAATGTCAGCATGGTTTCAAATTTTGTCAAATAAAGCAAAAAATATTTTGCCTTATCAACTCCCCAACTACTTGTGTACATAAACCCTATTAATTATTGATATTCTATAAAAAAATTGTGTGTAGGTTGATACAATGAAATCCACCTTGTATCTACATATTTTAATATTTTTTCCTTTTGTTACTCCTAGTGCAAACTATTGAAACTCTAAAAATATTTTTGGATTGCAAGAAAAATAAGAATGTATTTCATGAATGAAGTCTTCCACTCTCGCAACATTTTCAAAAGTGCTCACGATTTTATATGCAAGATTCACTCTATGAGCCATGCAATGAATGGGTATCATACATGGTGCAATTGTGGTTTGCAGTCGAGCACAAAGACCACTCCCATGCTCTTGTATTACAACAACTCCATAAAATCCAATGCATATTAACTTTTAGGCTATTTATATGTCATTCATTCTCATAATATCTTTTAAACTAGTCACAACATCATTATAAATATTTTTGCATTTGAATTTTCAACCATATTATGTAATCCTAGAAAACTAGGCTACTTGACATTGTTTTGAAAAGTATACACATGCATACAAATCCAGGATGTGTTGTCCACAACTGTCACCTCATAAATAGATAGTGAAATGAATATAAAAAGTTTTACTTTCTCCCTCAGGTCCTCCTTCTCTACTAATGATAGACATTTTACCATTTCCCAACCACTTTGATCAAACCAATGGCAACTCAGATTTTTTTGCAAGCCAACCAGCTAAAATAAGTTCTTATAATCAATAAAATTGGACATGGATATATCCTTATTAATAATACTAAGTACAACAACAAACTATAAACCTTTTACCCCTAAGGTGATATTTTTCCTTTTTTGAAAATGGGCTTCAATTGTTGCATCCTTCTCAACAAGATATTGTTGTTCCCTTAAGTGATTGTCATATTATATTGCATATGTGACATGCATACATTTTGATGCATCCTTCCACCTAAATGTTTTAATAATTTCACCATCACTTCCTTTAACTTTTATATAAAATTTGCCAACATGTTTTTCTATTGTATCTTTCTTATTTTGCAACCTATGCTCCTTGCCTAGTTTCCAACTACAAATTTTGCATCTACATACTTTATCATTGACTTGGTTGTCATTACTTAGGATAGGCTCTATCCATGGAAATTTTTTTTCCCATTCATTCTTAAATGCCATTCCAATAGCCCAGTTAGATGCCTTTCACTTTTTAATTTTTTTTGCTTGTAGATTCAAAAGAAGTTTGTAATGTATTTGATTTATCGCTTTTATTTTCAACTATGTTATTTTGATGATTAACTTCAAGTGCTTATTGGATGTCATTGTTAAGATAATTTTCATTAGAATTCATCTCTAGGTGATGAATATCTTCAAGCGGAGGCATATCAGGGTCCACATGGTATTCTGCATAGTAGTATACAATACTATTCCTAATTATTTTTTAATAATATACAAAATAAACTTGATATTCTCACAATGACACTGAGAGGGGGGGTGAATCAGTGTAGCTATTAAAATTCAAATCTACAACACTTAAAGCTGAAGCAAAGAGAACTTAAAAATAGGTAAAGCAATTTTCACAAGAGAGCACACCACAACACACAATGTAACGAGGTTCACCAATTTGGCTACTCCTCAAAAATGACTGCTTGGACTCCAATCCAAATCCAGCCTTTGCAAAACACCAATTTTACAAACACTTTACCAGCACCCACTGGAAGGAGCACCAACCCCTTATTTTTTTGCTGCAACAGATAGGAGCACCAACCCCTAATGCCAAGCACCAACTTGGACTGCAATTCTGAATTATTTCAATGACATAAAAATGCCTTCATTGTTTACACGACCCTGACTGGTCTGCAATTAATCAAACTCTGCACGCTCTCACGGCTCTGCTTATCTCTCTCTCGGCCCTCTTCTAACCCTCTTTACGCAGCAATTTCTCACTTACGATAGCAGCTCAATTCTCCACACAATCGCCCTTTTATAACAATATTTCTCATTGAAACTCCTCGTCTTCTGTCACTTTTGTAATCCCGCATGCAGTCTATTAACATTCTCTTCTGCCACTTGTCAACTATAACTGCTTCTTTATGTAACTCCTTTTGTATATATAGAGTGGGTATTTCGTTAAACACGTTACATGCAACGTATACCTCTACCATGACTGTTCGTCTTCTCGGTCATGACTGTTCGTATCCTTTTCTGTGCATGCATGCATTTTTTGATTCTATTTATGCGACTGTTCGATCTCTCCTTCTTCGACAGTTCTTAAAATAGCTTGCATGATTTCTATCTGTAACTGCACCTGTAACTGTCACACTGACTCCAGTTAACTATTCGTAATCGTGCTATTGCGACCTATCGTGAAATCGTGACACTTCTGTCTCTTTGTGCTCTTCTCGCCTTTTACTCATGAAAACATGACATGTCGTGATATCGCGACATTTTCTGCCTCCTTGCACTTCCCTTTTCCAACGTCGTGACCTTTCTTGTGCCTTTTCTTTGGCCCTCGGAAATGGAACATGTCGCGAAAATCATGACACTTTTGCCTTGTGCCTTTTCTTCTTTGGCCCGGAACATGTCACGAAATCTGACCTTCCCCGTGTGTCGTGCCTTTCCTTTGAGCTCTTCCTCCTTGAATTTGTCATGAAATCTGGACGCTTCTACTTCTATGCTCCTTTGTTTTGCTTCTGTCACAAAATCGTGACACTTCATCCTTCTCCTCTTTCTCTTCGCTTTGGACCGCAAAAATGAAGCATGTCTATCATCATCCTTCTCCTCCTCTTTGACACCTTTTTCTATCGGACTCTCTCTCCTACATTATGTCATGAAATCGTGACACTTTTCCTCCTTAGCGCTTTTCTTGATCATGACTTTTCTCCTTACCTTTCATCTCTCATCGAAATCGTGACACTTTTCTCCTTAGCACTTCCTCTTGCAAATTGTCATGAAATCATGACACTTTTCTTTTAAGCTCTTTCTCTCAAACATGTCATGAAATCGTGACACATTTCTTTCTTGCCCTCTTCTCCGAACATGTCATGAAATCGTGACAATTTTCTTTGCTTGCACCTTCTCTCCAAACATGTCACGAAATCATGACAGTTTTCTTTTCTGCACCTTCTCTCCAAACATGTCACGAAATCGTGACAGTTTTCTTTCTCTTCTCTCCAACATGTCGTGAAATCGTGACAGTTTTCTTCTCCTTCTTCTTCCAACATGTCACGAAATCACGATAGTTTTTTACTTGCCTTCTTTTCTTCCAACATGTCATGAAATCGTGACAGTTTATCTTGCACTTTCTCTTTCCTCCAACATGTCACGAAATCGTGACAATTTTCTAGCTTTTTCTCTCTCCTCCGATATGTCATGAAATCGTGACAGCTTTTCCAGCTTTTTCTCTCTCCTTCGATATGTCACGAAATCGTGACAGAAAACATGTCGCGATATCGTGACAGTTTTCTTACTTGTATTTTTCTTTGATTCTATGAATCTGGGCCACTTTTGTCTTCTTGGAAATTTACTGTACATGCTCTCACTGACCTCTGAACTCTTGTCCACTGCATCAACTGATCTATCTGTCTGTGTTGACAACAATGACAATATTGTTTCTGCACCTTGCTCAACAATCTCCCCCTTTGGAATTGTTGGCAACACTCATGCAATCTCTTGTAATTCTTCTCCCCCTTTGACAATAATACCAAAGGGCTGCTGTAGACTCCCCTTGAGTCTATGCACAACATTCTCAGACACACATTGTTATAGTTAGCAAAAATCATGAATATGAGCAAAACTATAAACATAGGCATAAATGCTCCCCCTGAGAATGTGATCCCAATTGATAGTCAGTTCTTGGGAAATGTGACTACTCCCAACTTACTCCGAAGGTACTCAAAAACTTCCTTGGGCAATGGTTTTGTGAATATATCTGCTACTTGCTCTGTAGTTGGAACAAAATCCAATTTGACCTCACCTTCTACAACTTTATCCTTCAAGAAGTGATACCGGATTGCAATATGTTTGGTTCGAGAATGCATAACCGGATTCTTTGATATGTTTATAGCACTGGTGTTATCACATTTAATAGAAATTGGCTCTTTGAAGTGAATACCAAGATCTTTCAGGGTTTGTCTCATCCATAATATCTGTGTACAACATGTTGTTGCTTGCAATGTATTCTGCCTCTATTGTGGATAGAGAGACTGATTCTTGTTTCTTGTTGTGCCATGCTACCAGCCTGTCTCCAAGATAAAATGCTCCTCCATTGGTACTCTTTCTGTCATCAATACATCCTGCCCAATCTGCATCAGAATATGCAATAAGAGTGAAGTCCTTACCTTTTGGGTACCATAACCCATACTCCATAGTACCCTTGAGGTACCTAAAAATCCTCTTCACAACTTGTCACATGAGTCTCTTTGGGACTAGCCAGAAATCTTGCTACCATGCATACTGCCTGTAAGATATCTGGTCCGGTAGTCTGTCAAATACAGATGAGGCTTCCAATCATAGACCCGTACATGGTTTGATCTACATCTGGAGATTTGTCATCCTTGCTCAACTTGCAACTTTGTTGTCATGGGAGTGCTAACGGGTTTACTATCCTCCATTGTGAACTTTTTCAACATTTCTTTCACATATTTAACTTGAGAGATAAAAATGCCCTTTTCACTTTGATTGACTTGCAGTCCGAGGAAATAAGAAAGTTCACCAATCATAGACATCTCAAATTCTTTCTTCATTTTATTTGCTATGTCTCTACAAGACTTATCATGATTGCTACCAAAAATGATATCATCTACATAAACAACAAGGACAATAAGATGGCCATTCTCTGTTTTGACATATAGATTGTTGTCCACCAAACCTTTCTTGAACCCCTGTTGAATCAGATAGTTATCCAGCCTTGCATACCATGCTCTGGGTGCCTGTTTCAAACCATACAAAGCTTTCCTCAACTTGCAAACAAAGTTGGGATTATCACCGAGTTGGAAACCATCTGGCTGCTCAATGTAAACCTCTTCTTCCAGTTTTCCATTCAAAAATGCTGATTTTACGTCCATTTGATATACTTTGAAATTTTTATGAACTGCTAAAGCTAGAAACATTCTGATTGCCTCTAGTCCAGCTATTGGTGCAAAGGTTTCCTCAAAATCAATACCTTCAACCTGTGCATAGCCTTTACAAACCAGTCTTGCTTTATTCCTTACAACCTGTCCATCTTCGTTCAATTTATTTCAAAAAATCCATTTAGTACCGATTATATTTTTATTTTTCGGCCTTGGTACTAACTCCCAGGTTTTGTTTTTCTCAATCTGATCTAGTTCTTCATTAATAGCCTTCATCCAACTTTCATCTGTGCTTGCTTCAACAACATTTTTGGGCTCAATGTTGGATAATAGAGAGTAGTTCCGTACTACTACTCTTCTTGTCTGAATACCAACTGTTGGGTCCCCAATAATCTGTTCTCTGGGATGATTTTTCTGCCAGTTGCCTGTTTTGAATTTCTTGTTTTCTTCTTCTTCTAAGTCAATTCTTAAATCATCTGGGTCAATTTTTTGATTTTCTTCTGTTTCCTTTTCTTCATCTCCTTCAATGACTTCTTCATAAATAGGGTAGTTTTCTTGATAAGTAATTTCTCGTTCTCTACCTTCATCAACTTTAACATCAGCACTCTCCACAATTTTCTTTAGCCTCTTGTTGTAACATGTGTAGGCTTTGCTTTTTGTCGAGTACCCAAGAAAAATACCTTCGTCAGCTCTATCTTCAAACTTATCGAGATTATCTTCAGTTCGTTTGATGTAGCACTTGTCGTCGAACACTTTGAAATATCTTGTTGTTGCCTTTATATCGAACCACAGCTCATAAGGTGTTTTGCTTTCATGCGTCCTTAGCATGCACCTATTTTGGATGTAAACCGTAGTATGGACTGCCTCTTTCCAAAATCTATCGGCTATTTTGTTCTCAGCCAACATTGTCCAGTGCCATTTTCTGCACTTGTCCTGTTCTTCCTTTCTACAACACCATTCTATTGAGGTGTCCTTGCTACTGAAAACTGTCTTCTGATCCCATATTTTTGATAGTACTCTACAAACTCTTCTGAGATAAACTCTCCTCCTCTGTCTGATCTTAGGCATTTAATTCTTTTTCCAGTTTGATTCTCAACCTATTTTTTAAAAATCTTGAACATCTCAAAGGCATCTGATTTAAGCTTTAAAAATAGTACCCATGTCATCCTGGAGTAGTCATCTATGAACAACATAAAGTATTTGTCACCATTTATGCTTTGTGTTCTCATGGGTCCACACAAATCAGTATGTATTAGCTCTAAAGGTTTCCTTGGTGAAGTATTCCTTTGATTTAAATGTGGATCTAGTTTGCTTTCCTTTTTGGCATGAAGCACAGATGCTATTTACTAGTTTGCCAATGGTGGGTATATCTCTTACTGCCCTTTTTGAACTTATTTTTACCAGATTGTCAAAGCTAATATGACCGAGCCTCTTGTGCCACAGCCAATTTTCATCTTCCTGTCCAATCAAGCATGCTCCTTCTGAAGTTTTTGAGAGAGTATATAGATTTCCAGAAGTCCTCGATCCAGTAGCTATCAGCTTCCCACTGTGTGCTTTTCTGACTTCACAACCCTGCTTCTTAAAGATGACTTCATGACCTCTGTCACAGATTTGACTTACGCTCAGTAAGTTGTGCTTCAACCCAATCACAAACAGAACTTCTTTGGAATTGATCTTTCCATCACTTATCTTGACTGATCCTTTGCCAACTATCTTGGCTCCATCATTATTTCCAAACTTTACAGAGCCCCCTTCATATTTCTATAATTTTTTAAATTTTTGTTTATCTCCTGTCATGTGACTGGAGCATCCACTATCCAATATCCATGGTGCCGATTTGTTCTGTGCTTTGAATGTTGTCTGAACAATCAAGGATTCCTTTTCTTCCTTGGGTCGCTCCTTTTCCTTCCACTCTGGTTTGGCTACAGTTTTGGTCACTTGTTTAGACTTTTCTTTGTCAGTAGCTTGTGCATGTTTTTTTGGGAATTTTTTGTTTTGCCTTAAACTGTTTGGTTGAGATATTCTTCCCTGATATTTGTTTGCTGCATATGTGCTTCTACAGTTTCTTGCAATGTGTCCAAAGTTATGACAGTTATAGCATTCTACTGCATAATCCATCAAGGGTGAAAAGACATTTCTACTGGTGAAATTTCTTTGTCCTATATTATAAATGCAATCTAAAATCTTATGACCGTAAGCATTGCATTTAAAACAATAACCAGAAAAGGAATGATTAAACCTGGGAGTTGGTCTTTGCCATTTTGTGGTGGGAGCCACAAATTTTCTTCTCCTTTGATGTGTAACTTTTATGAATCCCTCATTGTCAGCACTCTTCTCGTGCCTGGCACTATTGCTTTCTTTTTCCTGATTCATTTTTCCTTGATCAACCTTGATCTTATCTTCTTTCTTTACTTGTTCTACAGTTATGGCCTTTGATCCACTTGATGATTCTCCTTCGACAAAGCCCAAGCCAAATTTGATGCCTCGTAGTCCTCTGACTATTTATAATCTTTTCAAGCTTCGCAGAACTTCCTTCAAGTTTGTGATAGCAACTCAATTTTTGATTCTTTTCTTCTAGCCGCATTCTTAAGACAACAATCTCTTCTTCCAGGTTTCTTGCACTCATCTATTTTCATGGTTAAGCGCACTTCGAGTTCTTCAGACATTTTCTTAAATTCTTCTGTCTGTACTTTCAAAGTGTTTATTATGTCATTCGCATCCTCAAGCTTTCTTGAGACCTTTTTATTCTTTTTCCTTTCTGTACTCAACTCTTTAAGTGCAGCAACCAACTCTCCTTCCAGATATACTTCAGCCTCATCCTTAATGTTTGTGTCACCTTCCTATTTTTCTTCTATTTTGTCTTCTTCAAATGCCATGAACAGAGCTTCACCTGTTTCTTCTTCAGAATCTTCACTTGAGCTATCTTCAGAAGAGCTGACATTCTTGGATATGAAACTTTTCTTTTTGAAGTTGCTTTTTCTAAAATTTGGTTTCTTCTTCCAGTCACTTCTTTCTTGGTGTGACCCTTCATCACTTTTGGTTTTCTCATTCATTGGACACTTAGCTGCAAAGTGACCGACCCCTCCACAATTGAAGCACTTAAACGGTAACTTTCCTCTATATTTTCCTTTTCCCTTTGTAAGTTTTTGAACAAAGTTAGCTTCCGTTTCATCCGATGTCTCTTCATCCTCAGATTCTTGTTCAGCTTTTATATTTTTGTGTGCTTTAAAAGCTGCTTCTCTATCTATGGGCTTAGTTTGTCCTATTCTCATTTCGTATGTAGTCAAAGAACCATGCATCTCATCCATGCTAAAATTATTTAGATCTTTAGCCTCTTCTATTGCAGAAACTTTAGAATTAAATCTTTTGTGAAGAGTTCTAAGTACCTTTTTCATGACAACCGCATCTTCGATTTCTTCGTCCGAGTCCTCTGATTGCATTAATGATTCCATTGACTCTCAGCATATAGGCCTCTATGTTCTCATCATCATTCATTTGTAATGCTTCGAACTGAGCTCGATGCGTTTGCAGCTTGGCTTCCTTGATCTTGTTGTCTCCTTCATGGATGCTCTTTAGTTTGTCCCACATGTCTTTTGTCGATTTACAGCTCATGATCCTTATCAGTTCACTGTCTACTAGCCCACACATTATGGCATTCTTTGCTTTGGAGTTATTCTCAAACTTTTTCTTCTCAACAATATCTGTTGGAGGAGTAGCGGGTATTGTGTATCCACTTTCTACTGACTCCCAAATGTCGTATCCCAATGCACTCAGATATGTCTGCATCTTGAGTCTCTAGAATGAGTAATTAGTTCCATTGAACAAAGGAGCTTTGTTTGATGAGAATCCTTCACCACCTGCCATTGTGTTCCTTCCAAGATCACCTTAGCTGATTAAGCTTGTTCAGGAACCTTGCTCTGATACCAATTGATATTCTCACAATGACACTGAGAGGGGGGGTGAATCAGTGTAGCTATTAAAATTCAAATCTACAACACTTAAAGCTGAAGCAAAGAGAACTTAAAAATAGGTAAAGCAATTTTCACAAGAGAGCACACCACAACACACAATGTAACGAGGTTCACCAATTTGGCTACTCCTCAAAAATGATTGCTTGGACTCCAATCCAAATCCGGCCTTTGCAAAACACCAATTTTACAAACACTTTACCAGCACCCACTGGAAGGAGCACCAACCCCTTATTTTTTTGTTGCAACAGATAGGAGCACCAACCCCTAATGCCAAGCACCAACTTGGACTGCAATTCTGAATTATTTCAATGACATAAAAATGCCTTCGTTGTTTACACGACCCTGACTGGTCTGCAATTAATCAAACTCTGCACGCTCTCACGGCTCTGCTTATCTCTCTCTCGGCCCTCTTCTAACCCTCTTTACGTAGCAATTTCTCACTTACAGTAGCAGCTCAATTCTCCACACAACTGCCCTTTTATAACAATATTTCTCATTGAAACTCCTCGTCTTCTGTCACTTCTGTAATCCCGCATGCAGTCTATTAACATTCTCTTCTGCCACTTGTCAACTGTAACTGCTTCTTTATGTAACTCCTTTTGTATATATAGAGTGGGTATTTCGTTAAACACGTTACATGCAACGTATACCTCTACCATGACTATTCGTCTTCTCGGTCATGACTGTTCGTATCCTTTTCTGTGCATGCATGCATTTTCTGATTCTCTACCTTGTGCCTTTTCTGTCTTTGGCCCATGAAAATGGAACATGTCATGAAATTGTGACACTTTCGTTGCCTTGTGCCTTTTCTATCTTTGGCCTGCGAAAATAGAACATGTCGTAAAATCATGACACTTTTTCCTTTGAGCTCTTCCTCCTTGAATTTGTCATGAAATCGTGATGCTTCTGCTTCCATGCTCCTTCATTTTGCTTCTTGAAATTGACAACTTCATCCTTCTCCTCTTTCTCTTCGCTTTGGACCACGAAAATGAAGCATGTCGCAAAATCGTGACACTTCATCCTTCTCCTCTTTCTCTTTGCTTTGGACCGTGAAAATGAAGCATGTCACGAAATCGTGACACCTTTTTCTATCGGACTGTCTCTCCTACATTATGTCATGAAATCGTGACACTTTTCCTCCTTAGCGCTTTTCTTCTCATCGGATCGTGAAAACCCGACATGTCATGAAATCGTGACACTTTTTCTCCTTAGCGCTTTTCTTCTCATTGGATCGTGAAAACCCGACATGTCACGAAATCGTGACACTTTTTCTCCTTAGCGCTTCCTCTTGCAAATTGTCGTGAAATCGTGACACTTTTCTTTTCAAGCTCTTTCTCTCAAACATGTCATGAAATCATGACACATTTCTTTGCTTGCGCCTCCTCTCCAAACATGTCACGAAATCATGACAATTTTCTTTGCCTACGCCTTCTCTCCAAACATGTCACGAAATCATGATAGTTTTCTTTGCTTGCGCCTTCTCTCCAAACATGTCATGAAATCATGACAGTTTTCTTTGCCTGCGCCTTCTCTCCAAACATGTCACGAAATCACGACAGTTTTCCTTGCATGTGCTTCTTCTTCAAACATGTCACGAAATCGTGACAGTTTTCTTACTTGCCTTCTTTGCTTCCAACATGTCATGAAATCGTGATAGTTTTCCTTGCGCTTTCTCTTTCATCCAACATGTCGCGAAATCGTGACAGTTTTCCAACATTTTCTCTCTCCTTCGATATGTCGCGAAATCGTGACAGCTTTTCCAGCTTTTTCTCTCTCCTTCGATATGTCGCGAAATCGCGACAGAAAACATGTCGCGATATCGCGACAGTTTTCTTACTTGTCTTTTTCTTTGATTCTGTGAATCTAGGCCACTTTGTCTTCTTGGAAATTTACTGTACATGCTCTCACTGACCTCTGAACTCTTGTCCACTGCATCAATCGATCTATCTGTCTGTGTTGACAACAATGACAATATTGTTTCTGCACCTTGCTCAACAAAACTAACAAATAAAAAATGATTTATATCATCATGCAATATGGCTAGAGGCACTCTAATCATTTGAGGAAGAAAACATTATTTAAACTAAAAAATACACCTAACTATTAAGTAGTCAAAAATCATTTGTACCTTGAATTTGCACAAATATCGATGGCTCGCTCGATTTTAACATATGGCTAAAATAATTCAAGATACTATTTTCAGATTTGGCCCCCTTCTTTGCATCACCAGTAGGTGACATTTTACTTGTAAAGAAAATATTTTTCAATTTAGAAAAGTAATAAAATATTGAAGACATCTTACTTCTATGAAGCCTTAATATAATATTGTAATTAGAATAAACGTATAGATGGTTGGAAGAAAATAAATACCTATTTCCAGTCATTCTTTATTGTGATTTTTTAGAGTATTCAAATACTTTGTTTTCTAGAGATAGTACATGTAACTAATAAGAGCAAAAAACCAATCAATATAAAATTTTAAAAAAGTGTAAGAAATTTTTTGTTTATGCAAGATTTAATCAAAGATACAAATGTTGAAAAATATAAAATTCTAGTACAAAATGGACAAGAAGTAGAGCATCACTATGTCCATAGAGAACCAAAGTATTTACCTATTTAAAAATCTTGTAACAGAAAAGGGGATCTTAATGGAAATAGAGAATCAAAGAGTTTTAACATAGATAGAAAATAGGGGGAAAAATGGAGAACAGAGCATTGACTTATTTTCAGTAAATGATAAAAAAATAGCAAAAGAAAAATCAACAATTATATTGCAAAAAAATAGATCTTATTATTACAAGTGCTTCAACTATTATTCTCTATAAAACAAAAAAACAAAATATCACAAATTCAAATGTCTAAAGAGAAATAGAGTACCTAGTGTAGGAAAATGTCCATCTGCAAAGAGACCCACCGAGTGGTTCATGCAAGAAATGAGGATTGATAGTTAGGGTGGAAAAAGGTCCAACGAGCAGTCGGTCCAGGCGAACGGTTGATCCGTCTTGTGGTCCTGTAGAACCAATAATCGATCTGGGTGGAAATATAATATTGGTAATCGATCTAGATGGAAATAATGGTCAGTCGTCAAACTATGCTTAATAGGAAGTTTGACAATCATTTCGGGTGGAAGAAACGAACCGACCAACAGTCCAGGTGGAATAGATAGTCCGGTGGATGGCTTGGTTGAAACTAGTTATACGTGTGGAACAAGTAGACCAACTACTGATCCAGGTGGATATAATGTCCAATCGTCAGACTGAGTGGATAACCATGTCATGTCGATCCGTGTATAGAACTCTAAATTTTGAGTAAAGTTTTGATCCAAATCGATTGGTTTTTGTACACCACTGAAGTTTAGTGGAATCTGCAATAGATCGAATGTTTCAGTTCATATTTTTTCTTTAGAGTTTTACTTTTCAAATGTTATAAATGAAAACTATCTCTGGCTTGTTACTTATATATAGTGGTATAGTTAGCAAATTTGGGGGGATAATTTAAAAAATTTAAAAAAATTTGGTGAAAATGGTGCACGACTTAGGCGTGAGTGTCGACGAATTAAAAAAAAAAGATGTGATACTATTATCAATGCACGATGAATCAACACTTCAAAATTTTTGATCCCAAGATTTTGAGTGAAATGGTCGACGTCCAAGGTCCCCCAAAATTGTAAATTAGCATTTTAAAAATGATAATATTTCCCCAATTTGTGAATATTCACCATTGTGAAAAATGTTGCTTGCAACTAATTCTGGTTCAATAAGATTTTTTGGAATATTCTATATTGCAATTACTTTGATTTAACCCTTTAGGTATTGGCTTTATCCTTTTCCTACTTTATAGGTTTTACGCACAAAAGCCTTGCTGCAAATATTTGAAGGAAACAAATATTCCATCTACGTTGTAGATTTGGCCATCTAATGGTCACAATGTTGCTTCTTATTTACACAGTGGAGATGAAGTTGATGAGAAAGAGTTGTTGATCAGGCTTACTCCATTTTGGTTGAATTGCAGTGCTTCTCTGATTTGGTCATTTTGTAGCACTTTTTGGTTTACGTGCTAAATGCAAAAAGAGTTTAGAAGTGTGGTCTATCCAACTTCTAATTTTTTTTCTTCTAAATTTAGCACTTCTCTACTTTGGTCATTTCGTAGTGCTTTCTGGTTTACACACTAAATGCAAAGAGAGTTGAGAAGTGCGGTCTATCCAACTTCTCACTTTTTTCCTAAATTCAACACTTCTCTGCTTTGGTCATTTCATAGAACTTTATGGTTTACGCTCTAAATGCAAAGAGAGTTGAGAAGCATGGTCTATCCAACTTCTCATTTTTTCCTTGAATTCAAAACTTCTCTTCTTTGGAATTTTGCAACGCTTTTGTGTTTCTTCCTCATACTTGATCATAATTTACAAAATTTTGGCTTAAGTATGGATGTGGTCAATTTTTTGACCTACATTATGGTGCCTCTTGGGGAACTTTACTTGGAAAGTTGCAGAACTTAGAAATCCTTATTCTTGAATGCAATGCATTTGAGGATGTATAAAAATAAATTCCTAAATTTTTAGGGAAGGTAAACGATACCAGAAATGATGACTACAACTTTATGGAAGAAAATAGGACAGAGCAATACTAAAACATAATGGTAATATATAGAGGTTTGACTGACTAAAAATTTAACCTCCTAATACACATGAAAATACAAGGAAGAATAAGGAGAGGGAAAAATAAGGATCGGGGAGCTAAAATGTTTGCAGGAGGGAAATACATAAGAGACTAAAAAGTGAACTTATATAAAAGAAAAAGTGATGGGGATACAAATATGATGGGGAATGGGAAATGAAGGAAAGAAATCAAGAGAATTGGAGGTACACAAAATGATTAAACTACATTTGCTATTGTACCTCCATATATATACTTCATTGAAGCAAAAATTGCATATGTATATTCCATTGAAGTGTAGAGGAGATTCCAAGGCATACGGATCGCCATAGCATAGACTATTATATGGTTTTTCCTCGCTTTTCTCTATTTTGAACATGACCCAAAAGTAACCCCCTCAACCATGTATCCTTTCTTTTGAAGCTTTCTATTTGCACTATGAGACCCATATTATTCATGACAACTTCAAATATTACCTTCTAAGTGATACTCTACTTTTATAGCTAATTTGAAGATGTTTTGAACTCGTCAGTTGACATCATGATATAATATTAGAGGGATCTGCTATGATATTTTTGATGTATTTGGATCAAAGTTGATCTTTTCCTTGAGTTTATCACATGTTTTCCTCTACTATTTATGGAGATAATTTTACACGGATAACAATGTTTTCATTTGATGCACTTCCATCGGCTTCATTATTTATTGAAGTTTCTTCCTTTTATTTTTGAGTTCACCTTAGTTTAATCCATTGAGCAAAATATTCAACAAAATATATCCTGAGACTAGTACCCTCACTATATTTATTATGATCACCTCTTACCTCTTATTTATTTATCGACTATGTACACAAAAATTTGGCATGGAAGATCCCACACCCAGATGAATGAAATCTATTTCATAATCTACCCCTTGAATCAATAATATCTTGACCATATGATTCTAAATTTGTACTTTTCTTCATACCCTTCATCATATTTTTCCCATAATTTATTTGTGTAAGAAGCAAATTTCAAATCATTCTTTGGGTAATGAGAGGACATTACTAGTGGTGATTCACCAGTCCTAGATGCCTAACACAACTGATCTTGGTGAGGTTTTTGAGTCATCATATTTTTATAGATATTCACACATATGTAAATCCTAAGATCCCAAGTTTTGATATGGAACACTTCTCTAATTACACTTGTAGGAGAGAAAATGATGATCATCAATTAAAATTTGATGTGAGGACGTCATTGTCTTCTATCATTCATAATACTTAGTACTGCTTGGTGCCAAATATTTTCTGAGTAAGAAATTTACCATTGATTTTCTATCATTTTTTACTTCTAGAGGTTTGTAGGAGTGATCTTATTCATATATTTCTATTATGAAGGGGTGTAGAGCTTTGCGAAATACTTTGGATTTACCCTTTTCTCTGATTATTTTGATCATTTGTTTCTCATATTTGAGGTAAAAACCAGATTTACTGAAGTCATACTTGAAGATGTATATGCCAAAAAGAGGAGGAACATCCACCATAATTATTTCTTGTACTACTTCTAGATCGGGTTGCCCTTACAACATTATCACAAGTGCCTCAAAATACCTACAACTTTGACACTCTTTCTTTTAAAGTTAAGCCATTAAACTTTCACTTTTTTCATGGTTAAATTTAGAGTCTCATAGATAGTTAGAGTTATTATGGATACTTCGACATATAGTTCATTCATACAATTGTGCAAAATACCACCTTCTACAAAAATGGACAAATAACCTATTCCCTTTTCATCCTTTTGGAAAATTTTGATGCTATTTTAAAAAAATGAGGGTTTTTATTTAATTTTGAAAGAAATGTTGACCAAATTGATTTTTGGTTCTATTAGCAAATATTTCCCTAAATTATGTTTATATTGTAAGGGAGGTTTGAGTAAATTTTGGAATCATTCCATTTTTTCTCTTCTTTTCTCTAAGGTTAAAGTTGGGAAATATAAATCTTTGCAAGCTCTTGATAGTCCTTGTTTTTGACTAACCACTAGTGAAACCTTCTCTTGAATGTTCATCTATCTTTTGATTGTGATTTCATTTTGTACTAAGGGAATCTGAAGATGGTTAATTTTATCAATCCAATGGTCATTGTATGGATCTTGATGAGAATATATCCCTTGTTTCTTGGATTGTAGAAACTCTATTTGAATAGATCTGGTTTTTCCAACTCATGTTAAAACCAAGTCACCTTCAAATTTATTATCACCATAACTCTCTATTTTTGTCTTTATAGGTGAATCTAGCCTTTAGCATCTGTTTTTCTCATCAAAATTCTATTCTTCTAAATTGGGTTCTGGATATTTTAGGTAATAATTTCTATAGTGATCAAGGATGTAATCTTATTTTACTTTAAGGTGTGAAATTGTATTTTCCTCTTTATCCAACCCATTGTTGAATCTGGAAAAGCATTTTCTATGTGGAATTTTCCTGCCATTATCAATATATTTTTGGCTCTAATAGCTTCTTTGAAAATATGAGGGAACCTATTTTCTTTGGATTGTTGGACCAAGATACTTAAATAAGAGTGGACAGTATGTGTGTAATAGAGATATGCTTGTGACTAGGAAGGCTGGTATTCTTGGGGAATCCTTTTCCACGTCCTTTTGAAACATTTATTAAACTCAGGTAGACTTTCCTAAGGACTTATTTTCATGAATGAAAACTAAGTGAATAGTAAAAAGGGATCTCTCAGATCATCAAATTCATCAATAAAAGCTTTGGATAATTCTATCCAACTACGGATGCTTCTATATTCTAGGGACCTATTTCATGATAGTACTTTTCACTTGAAAGATAATACAAGCAACCCAATCATAATATCTTCCTCCACAATGCTATAAACTAAAGATAACTATGCTATATCTCGACATTGCTCTTTAGCTGATTTCTCCTTTTCTTCATAACTAGGTAAATTTTTGAAAATGATCTTTAGGATCTCATGTAGAATGGATATATTTAGTGGTCTTGTATCATACCATGGAGGGTAGTCTTGATTAACCATTGAAACCAAAAAAAGTTGACTAATTATTCTAAGGTAAATGACCACTAATGATAGCCTCTAAGTTATTCCTTAGTAGATTCACCATATTTCAGTCATTTCCTGTCTATTAAATCAAGGTATAAGTATCCTTGATCCTATTGGATGAAGGTTTTATTAAAAAATATTGTATGGTATTGAAATGCAATTGGTCACTAAATCGGGCCCTTTCTCAACAGAGTCACCATGTAAATCTAAATTTTATGATAAAACCAAGGGTTACCACTTCCCCGATATCTTAATCTTCTGTGGATGAGGTTCCACTGGGTGTGCCAAAAATTGTTGTAGCCTATTTTGTCATCTAGATCTCACTAGAACTATGATTATCATCTCTTGAGATTTGAAGGCAAGCATCCGCTGATCACAACCTATACTAAACATTGAGAGAATAAAAATGCTTTGATTCAACCTCGATAGAAGGCTGGCTCCTTATCAATTTAATGAGTGTTGAATATATTTAGCTCAAATGTTTAAAATTTTAGAGATAGAAATGGTAGGGTTAGAAGGATTTGAATATAAAGTGATCGGGTGAAGCTAAGAACATAGACAACCGCATAGTATTTTCTAACAAATAAATTTTAGAAACAGCTTTAGGGGATTAAAAAACTTCATAAATCATGTGATTACACTATTGAATGATTTTTGCATGATCATATAATTATTACAAGTATCTAGAAATATTGATTATCCAATTTCAGTAGAATAATATCAATACCCTAATTTTAATAGAAATAGAATTCTCAAAGAACATGTATGCAAAAAATATTATTTGAATCTACTCTAAGTGAGCTTTTCAAATTAATATAATAGACTAACCATAGTATCAAGATGATATACTTTCTAAGAATCAAGCCCACCATTCAACACATGAACAAATTTGAGGTAAACATCCCTTGTAATTCTTCATTCATTAAATTGTGGAATTTACATAGTGGTGCAAGTAAACACTCTAGAGTCGACCATTTGGAAGGAGGTTGTTCCCATTATTTATAGGTTTTACAATCATATTTCTTTTCTTAAGAATTACAGGGAACTTAATTTTATTTTTATCTTCTCAAATGCTCAGTCGTTTGTAATACCCACCATCTTTACACCCTTTTGATTTTGTTGCAATAATCCCCTAGTCGAGTAGTGATTCTTGAAATCCACCCTCATCCATCGATCTTGCAACTAATTATGGTTCAAAAATATGTTCTAGAATATTCTAGACTATAACTACTTTGATTTGACCATTTAGGTATCAAATTTATCCTTTTCCTACTTTCTAGGTTTTGCACACGAAATCCTTGCTAAAAATATTTGAAGAAAATGGATATTCCATCTGCATCGTAGATTTGACCATCTGATGGTCACAATGTTGCTTCTTATTTGCACAGTGAAGATGAAGCTAATGAGAAAGAGTTTTTTTTCGGGCTTCCTCAATTTTGGTTGAATTTTAGCGCTTCTCTTATTTGGTCATTTCACAGTGCTTTCTGGTTTATGTGCTAAATGTAAAGAGATTTGAGAAGCACGGTCTATCCAAATTCTTATTTTTTTTAATTCAGTGCTTCTCTACTTTGGTCATTTCGTAATACTTTCTAGTTTGCATGCTAAATGCAAAGATATTTGAGAAGTACAATCTATTTAACTTCTCACTTTTCCCTAAATTCAGTGCTTTTTTACTTTGATCATTTTGCAGAGCTTTTTGGTTTGCACACTAAATGCAAAGAGAGTTGAGAATTTTTGTCTATCCAACTTCTCATTTTTCCCTAAATTCGATGCTTCTCTACTTTGGTCATTTCACAACACTTTTGTGTTTCTTCCTCATACTTTATCAAAATTTATAAAACTTTGTCTTAAGTATGGATGTGGTCAATTTTTTGACCTATAGGTACAACATGGTTAGGAGCAATCAAAACTAAAATCTTACCTCTGAAAGTTTAGCAGAAAGCTCTGCTTCCACTTCAACACTAGTTTGGCACTGTTGTAGAACTGTGTTCACTTTAGATGTCAACTCTTCATTTAACCAAGAGTTGTGCTTTTGAATTAGCTCATTTTCCTATGCATTGTATGTGTTAAAGCTATGCCAATGGTAGGGCATTAGCTCCTTTTCCTATGCACTGTGTGTGGATGTAACAACCAAAAGAAAAGCAATAATCAAAGTTCCTCAAGCAAATGGTAAGACATTTCTAGTTTATTGAGTCTTCAATTTCATTGGGTCTTCAAGGAACTAGCTTCACACAAGTAACATGCAAAGAACATAAGGCATGGGCATAAAAACATACTAGGTCAAGTCTTGGCATTACCAAAGACTATTTTTAAGTCATCTAGCCTGAAAGGTTTCCAAAAAATTTAATTGTTAAACTTTTCATTAGATTTGTAGGGGTCATATTTTTCACTTTCCAGGTATATCATACCTTTATGTCATGCTATAAGATCATCCCTATGATGGGTATTCTTTGTTAGTAAACTCAGAGTAAATGGACCCTTACTTGAAAAGCCCTGTGGCATTACATTTAATGTCTAATCAAAAGATAAAAGTAAAACAAAATAGCAACATGCTTTAAAACATGGACCATGTTCATAGTTGCATGATGGGATTGCAGAAGCAGATATTACAGGAGACTACAACACTGTTAGACATTGTCAACCCTTTGGTTGGAAGTTAAGCATACTATTTATGTTGTCAGGTATCTTGAGTGTCTATTTCTGAATGAACTACCTTATGAGTATGTGGCACATGAAGCTCACCATAGTTATAAAAAGGTGAGTATTTGTACCATCTGTTTCTGCTTTCTTGTACAACTACTACTTTTTTAATTGGTTATATGGGATTGAAATGGGCCCTACCCATATTACTTCATGATTGCATTACCTCTGTATTTCAATGAACAACATAGTAGGAATACAATAAACTTTATTATCATGGCACCCCTAGGGATTGTAAAACTATTAAGGTTCACTCATGGGTTTGGAACCTTAGCTTACTATGTGAAATACTACAACTGCACAGTAGCCAAATTTACACAGTTCCCACTTCATGTATGGTTACCTGATGCTATGGAAGGACCTACTCCTATTTCAGCTCTTATACATGCCGCCACTATGGTAGCAACATGAATTTTTCTTGTAGCTCGATTGTTTCCTCTTTTCAGAGCTATACCTTTAATAATGAATCTCATCTATTGGATAGGGGGAATAACAACTCTATTGGGAGCTACTATGTCTCTCACTCAAAAATATCTTAAAAGAGGCTTGGCATATTCCACTATGTCTTTGTCCACAGAGGAGTACTTTGTCATTGTTATAATTAAAACATGCTTATATGTGCTTGCAAAATTTATTTGGCTCTCAGATCGACTCTTGCCTCTATCCTTGAGATTCATTGTATACTCAAATAACTTTTGTTATCCAAGTTTTTCTTGGGATTCTTAGTTCTTGATTGTGTACCTCAATAATTTTAACTAGTTCAATATCCCTGAGGGTAACAACAACTAATGCTAATGGAGATAGATTTAACCATGGCTCTTTCTTTTGTTCTTAAACCAATTCTTTTCTTTCAACTGACTCTTCTACTTTTTGTCTTAGAAGAGTTAGTTGAAAGAAAATAACTGGTTTTAGAACAAACATGTACTAGGTTATGCAAATGAGTTTTTTTTGCAAAACTCATTGGAATGACAAATATGCATCGAACACATGCTCTACCACTGATGAGGGTCCAATTACCAAATATGTTCAAGATGACATCATTGGAATGGTCAATGATGCATACAAATTGTTCAATGACAATTGCTCAAAGAGTGGACAAGAACTGTGAGATAATGATGTTGAGTTCCAATCATTTTTGTTCTATTTTTAGAAAATGCTAGTAGATAATTAATTTACTAGATGTGGTCTTTGAATTTCATTTACCTCCTTTGGTCACTCTTGGACATAATATAATTTCTTTCTTTCTTGCTTTTGTACATGTACGAGGTGCAATAGATCATTGTTGTTCGTAAATAATAACTTGGTTTTCATCCAGCAATCTAAGAGAAAATATTCCATATATTATTCAAAATAAACTGTGTAATGCTAAGCTTCAAGATCCAATTTTTCAATATTTTGATGGTAGCCTTGGTAGTTATAGATTGCATGCATTTAAACCAATTGCATGTTTTTTTGTTTTCTTTTTCTTTTACAGACCAAGAAAAGACCAATAAAGATGCCACATGAAGCTGAGTTTGTCACAATAAATCAGGAGTCAGTGACACACACCTCACATGCTAGTAAGTACTTGAAATTTGATAGTGTTGTTCAATAGTGGTTGACCTAGGCATATTAGAATTGATCATGGTTTTTCATCGACTATGGTGTATTGTAGCAACTGGTGGAGGATACCAGCTACATCATTCTATTAACAAGGAAGATAAGGAGGTGAACCATAACATAAATGAATCCAATGGTGAGAATACTCGAAATGAGGTTGACAATGCTTTGGCTAGTGAAGAAGGTATGTAGACCACACAAGAAATTTGCTCGTGATGTTGGGTTACTCGTTGTTGTCATACTATATGGCATAATGATGTTTGGATGGTATCGACATTATAGGTGTTGATGCTAGGTCATCACACACTTCAAACACTAAATATCATAGAAAGAGAGGTCCAACAAGATGTGTAGCAGATTCAAGCAACACAGATAAGGTGGAGATCATTTGCAATCTAAACAGATAACCCGTAGAAAAAAATTCTATTAAGTTTTCATCTTACTTGGGGGTGATTGTGAGGGAGATTGTCCCTATCACCCATATAGACTAGAGAGCAATCCTAGTGGAAGTTAAAAACCAGTTATGGACACTCATTATGGTAACTTTCTAGCCAATGCAATTCATAGCTAGTGTCCATTTTTTGAATACTTATATAAATGTTGCATCTAATAAGATACTGGTTTGATGCAACAAAAATATATCATTTCGAACACAATGAAGAAATGGGTCTTCGTGACCATGGACAAGCAATGGCATGAACATAAGCATCGACTTGTGAAAAACCACTATGATAAGTATGATAATGATGAATATAGAATTGCTAATCCCCCATATCGTGTATCACAAAAATATTAGGAAGCCTTTGTGAATGGTAGGAGCAACACTAAGTTTAAGGCAAGTACCAGCCAATCTGCTATGGTAGTTCATATCATTGTTATGTTCATGTGAATTTTTCCGACCTTGCTCTCCCTAATGAATTTATATATTGGTTTCTTCATTGCATTGTAGGTGGTGAGGCAAAGGAACAAACAAAACAGATCTCACCAATCCATCATGCACACTTGTAGTCGAACAGGATATGCTCAACTGGAGCATGAAATGGTATTCTATCATACTCATCCATTATATGTGATAAACATAGCTATATTATTTTGTCGTATGACTTATCCCCATGTCTCTCCAACTATATATCTTGCAGAGGAAGAGCCAACCAAATGTGAAAACTCCACTACCAAGGGCAACTATGTGGATGGCAGCTCATACAAAGAAGGATGGGGCTCCTATTTCACTAGAAGTTGCAGAGACAATCATAAGTGATATTCCCTTAGAAATAGTAATACGTTGAACTTCAAACCACTATTATATCGATTATTTTTTAACATGTTACCATTTAACTATGCATGTGATGTTGCCAAAAAAAATTGGATGATGAAATATCATCTATGAGCTCCGTAAATCAATCTATTAAGGATGATGCCCTCACCAAGGTTTTAGGACCCGAAATATCGGGTCGGGTTCGGGGTGTCAGCAAAGGAGTATCACCAACTGCTCTATTTTCTGGTGAGGGTTACATACAGAAGTTGCACCAGATGCAAGCTCATACGGTAGAGAAAGAGCAAAAGTGGGAAGAGAAGCTTGCAGAGAATGATAAAAATATGGAAGAGAAGCTTGTAGAGAAAGATAAAAATCTTGAAGAGATTTTGAAATGGATTGCACAGATAGAGGTGTGTCAATTTTTTCATGATTTCATATTTGAAATGTTTACATGTTGCACCCCTAAAGTTGTAATGATCCCTTGCATATAATTCCATAGGCAGCATCACTACATGCTACGCCTACAAGTGGACACAACATTGGTGGTGGTGATCAAGGCACAGGTAACTGCTCAATACCTTCTAGGCCAAAGTCATCAATGGTATGACTATTATTTCAAATATAAAATGGTTGACTTAGTTTGTATTGTATGCTATGCAGTGAATTTATCTGGGCTATTGATTTTCCATGTAGGGACTAAAAATGACATCAATCACTCAAACTGAGATAAGGGAATGCTACTTGACTCAGATCCATAATGATAACATAGTGGTCAAAGGCACGGTGATCAATACTGACCCTGAAGACCTTATACATGGTCAACATTTGGGTGAAGGTTATTGGAAAGTCAATGTGCACGTCACCCATAAAGAGGAAACAATATTGTATAGAAGGAATAATGAGATGGATACAATGAAGGATGTTGTGGGCTCCTTCATTGCCTAGCCTAAATCAGATATTGTTTACAAATAATGGGTATCCAAGCTAGGAGTGAGACGAGTAGGTATCCTGAGCATGAGGTTGGCCATTCAGGATACCCTCTCACCTCATCTCTAATGGTTGGGGTGGGTAGGGGTGTTTAGACATCTACCCATTATATGGAGGGCTCAGGTTGTCCATTCACCTATATCTATAAATAAGAATTGCACTTGAAATAAGAATTTTTCATTTACATATATAATCTTGTTTAGAAGGAATGATGAGATGGCCACAATGAAGGATGTTGTGGGCTCCTTCATTGCCTGGCCTATATCAGAGATTACCTTTTCTCCATTTACTTCTCCCTTAGTGGTCTATCTACATAATTATTATTTTATTTTCATTTAAGCTTGCATTGAACTGAGTGTTTTTGTAGTTGATTTTGGTTTATGTAGTTGTTTATTAGTGTTTTGTTCTTCCCTTTTCAAAAGGGTTTATATTCTATTTATGGATAAAATCACTTCTACTCTATATTTGATGTTACCTCTTTTAGTTGTTGATATATGTCTTTATGAGTGACTCGTTCATAGCCCTTGTGTTCTCTTATGTTGCTTGAAGATGATGGAACTTTTTCTAATAGAGGTTGTGACAAGATGGTGCTAGATGGATTGAACAAACCCTATAAGTGTATCTTTTTTATCTTTTATATTTTTGATAAACTTACCTGTGGACTTGTTATTATGTTCTCCAAAATATCCTAGAGAAATAATACATATATTCTTTTATGCAAATTGACATTTGCATGATTATTCAAACACATATATAATTGGTTCATCTTGTTAATTTTATTTTAATATGTTATGGAGAATGCTTGGTAGGACATTCAAGAACCGAGGATTTTGAACAAACAAGATTTTTCCATGTCTAAAAATTTTTAGGGAGTAGACCTACAACTTTGACCCACTAAGGAAATCACATACTACAGATGACTGGAATACCTTTTCTAAATAGTGATTAGAATTTTCTAAATGTGAAATTCTTGTTTGTATTTGCATCATTTTGGTTATATTTTCTTGACATGAAGATTTGTATAGTGGTTGTTGCTTGAATTTGTGAATTTGGGATTTACATGGAAATGGAAATCCAGATGCATTATTGTTGGCTTTAAAGCTTTATGACAAGCTTCCTTCAGATATGGGAAATTTATGCAAAATATTACCACCTGTTAATAGTCTGGGGGATCTATTCATAACTGATCATATGCTATTGCTTGTTTCTTCATTGAAGGAATCATCCTTCTGTCATCCTCGGGTTCACTCTATCTAGAAAGATTTATTAGACACTTTGTTTGTAGACCTAGAAAATGTCACCAAGGTTGAATAACAATCCTTTTCTGCCTATATCTGGATGCTAAAAAAAATGGATCTACCACTCAACTGTTCAAATTACAAGTTGAAATATGGTGTTGATTTTAGATGTGTTATAACCTGAGCCTATCTATTTAGAGACATCAAGGCTTGACTTGAAGATCCATACAGTGGTTGTTGCTTGAATTTGTGAATTTGGGATTTACATGGAAATGGAAATTATTAGAGTATATTACGTCATTTGGGTCATGTAAATGTACCACCTTTGGTACATAACTAGAGTATGATATTACTTTAGGGGGTAGTTAGCTAGTTACTTCAATTAATATAATAAATGCACAAGTGTCTATGTGCAAGTTGTAAATGTGTCAGGTGTCCCTTTGTACAACTAGATAAAGTATTGGCCAAGCAATCCATATTTCTATATAAGGCCTCATAGTGAGTGATTATATATCACTGTGGGTAGTAGTAGGTATAATTTGTCCATAACATATACATTGGTGATGGGGTACAATGTAGTTATTTAGTATTATTTTTGAAGTGTTCATTTTCTCTATATTGCATTGTATCATTTTTGTCACTTTTCATTAGTAGAATATTTCAGCATCTTACATTTATACATATTTCATATTCTATGATTTTATTCTCACTTGGAATGCACCATAAAAAGCTAACAGTGGTATCAGAGCACATGGTAGATCAGGAAGGAATAAGGAGATCCACGATATAGTTTTAAAGGAGAGAAACAAATCTTAGTTACAAAATTTCTTAGATTGCATTCGGCTAGTCTTTCCACAAAGTTATAGAAAAATCGTGAATACTAAGACTCAACATTCATTCCACTCGATTGAAAAATCAACTACTGAATATTCATCATTAACAATATTTAGAATTATCTTACTCATATCTTGTTTCAAAAAAAAATAAATTGAAGGAAGCCCTGTTGTAGACCTACACATTGTAGAAGAGAAGGCAACAATAACCTCATTGCAAAATAAAAGCCACAGAAGCCTTATTGAAGAAGAAAAGGTCATAGAAGCCTTCTTGAAGACGAGAAGGCCATATAAGCCTTATTTCAGAAGAAAATTCCACATAAGAATTATTGCAGAAGAGAAGGCCATAGAAGCCTTATTACAGAAGAGAAGGCCACATAAGCCTTGTTGCAAAAGAAAAGACCATAGAAGCCTTGATATAGAAAAATATTGTAGAAGCCTTGAAACTGAAGAGGACTCTATAGAAGAGTCATTGAACCTAAAGAAAACTCTAGAGAAGAGGACTATAAAATATTA
This sequence comes from Wollemia nobilis, assembly GCA_028583015.1. Classification (NCBI taxonomy): domain Eukaryota; kingdom Viridiplantae; phylum Streptophyta; class Pinopsida; order Araucariales; family Araucariaceae; genus Wollemia; species Wollemia nobilis. The sequence continues at coordinate 8,151,163 of JAQPPZ010002170.1, read as the reverse complement.
GATATTGAATATCTGCATTGAAGCCTGTAGACAACAAATTAGATACTTATTATAGAAGAAGTTGAAGAAGATCCACAAAAATATCTCATTTAAGAACTTCCAATCTTGGAATATTGAAGAAGGACTAGCAAGATCTTTTACTTGATTACATAAGTAGTAGATTTTAGATATCTGAGAGGAAGATCTCATTGCCAACACTTCCACAATAGAAGGTTGAAGAAAATATCTCATTGAGAAGACCAAAGAAGCTACATTATTGAAGATATTGGAAAGGTCTCAAGGAGAAAAAGGAGAAGGCTTGGATAGCCTTATTGTAGAATTTTTTGAAGCCATCAAAGAAGTTCCTAGGAGATCTCATTGGAGAAATTCACTACAAAAGATAGTGAAATATTTAGGATAATTATTGTCATCCAAAAACAAGCCCAAAAGAAGAAAATTTTGGTAAGGAGTGCCAAATCCTAAAGAAGAATATTGAATACCTCAAGACCTTCAGATTCTTGAGAAAAAAATCCTATTTTAATTTAGAACCTGAAAAAGAGGTTGAAGAAGAATTCAGATAGAAGAAACCTACCAAATCCAAGAAGATTTGGAGATTGCCCTTCATATATAAAGAAGGCACATAGAGAGATTTGTTGTATTTATACTAAATTGTTAAAAGGTTTATAGAAGAACAAAATTTTAGTAAATAAATTTACTACTAAAGGACAACAATAAATATATCATTACTAGCTACAAGACTTCAGATTTCTAGGCTAGATCCTGAAGGAGAAGTTGAAATCATCCACTACAATTTCATAGTAGTAGACTAGAAGCATTTACAACTATGAGAAACCACCATTCTAGACAAGAAATTTGGTAAATCAATTCATCAAGATATTCATAATCAAATGCAAGAAACTTAGGTGCAAAATTTTCATTACTTGAACACTTATTTCAGATTACTACTTAACTTCATTAAGCACCTTATTAGAATTTGGAAGTTACAAAATAGAATGTTGCATTTTAAGTCCTCAAAGAAATGGTAGAAGATAAATTATATTAAGGTTCATTACCTGCACATTAATACGAGTTTGATATATTCTTCCTATAATCTAATTATTGAGAAGAAGACTACATTAAGAAATTTGCAATCATCATTAGTGCATTTGAAACTACTTTGAGAGCTTATTAATAGAAGCAATAAGGTAAAATTATTGTTACCTTTTAAGTGCATTAAATTGAAGGTATTATTAATTTGTTGCACTATACTAGATGTTCATTAAACTAGTTATTCTCAAAGGGTTATTTTGTGTATTGATTATTAATATCAAGGGCTATAATATGCAAATAATCAGTGTCTAAATACACTATTAAGAACTCAATACATGCAAGGTATTGTGGCCTATAGAAGCCACCAAGTATATTAGAATTCCTCCAAGGAGTGGAGAAGAATAAGTCAACCATTAAATTAGTGATAGAAGCTAAAAATAGAGACTTGGTGAGTCTCATATTCAAGGTGCACCAAGAGCTCATTATAGGTAAAATATTAGTGCAAAAATTACTCCTTCAAGGGCATATTATCTACATGATTATTATCTTGGGTTCATTACTATATTAACCAAGCAAAGGAAAGAGTTATCTGGAAAAGAAGTTGACATCAATCAACCCTTGCCTACAAGAATAGGTATAGAGAAGTCACCATTAAAATAGTAAAATAAGATTACAAAAGAGAGGGTGCAAAATCAAGATATTGTATTACAAATATATTTACATTATACTACACCATAACATCTTGTCCTATGTAGGAAAGAGGATATAACTTGAGTGTCTTAAGAACACATCCTCCACAAGTGAGGAACATCATACAAGTGACCATAGAGGAGCACTATCCTAAGCAAGAGAGAAGAGCTACCAAAGAGCTCTCATTACGATGTCCAAAGACACCCTTACAACCATGAAAGCAGGCATTCCCAAAAACCAATCTGAAGTATAGAATATAAAAAAGGGATCATTATCCATCTACATTTATTGTTATCTACTTAAAATTGCAAAGGAAGAATTTGAACCAACATATTGAAAGGAAAAGCATAGTTGCAAAGGATGCATTCAAACCAATGTACTAAAATGAAAAGCATAGATTAAAAGGAGTAATACCCAAGACCTTGCATGGAGAATAAATCCATTGAATGAACACTCAAATCATCTCTTATACCATCATAGAACCATCTCTAAGCTCCTAAATACATCCATCGAATCAAGATCCAAATCATACTCGCTTGGAAGAAGCATTGAGAAACAAGAAATAATTGGATTTACATTGGTAAGAGGAATATATAGAAGAATATAAACATTGGAGGGAAAATACATGCAATCTAACATTTTTCATCACTAACAAGAAGCACTCATCTCATAACCAAATGCTTGAACATTAGAGTGAAGGGAGTTACAAAGCATCTTCGATAGTAAGGAATGTTATAGCATCTCCATTCATGATCGGAGCCCATAAGCCACTTGGAGAAAGTGTTAGAATAATCCATAAGAATTATGAAAGAATACCCATACACATTGGAGCCAAAGATCCACTTGTACATCACTCAAATAAGGATTAAAAAATACCTTAAATGTTATTCAAATCCAACGTGTTATGTAGCTACATAAAGCATTCAAATCCAAGGTGTATATGTGAAGCAAAATTAGAAAATTACAACATTCGAGTTAGTAAGAGCACACTGAAATTGGATTTAAAGGATGCAACAAAGACTATCATAAACCAAAATTCAATTCCTATGGATATAATCACCCATTAAGGAGGAGACCAAGTCAAAATAGGTATTGTGGAAGCGTAGAGCTCATAGAAAGAACACACATACTATTTGTTGGACAACAAGGTCAAAGTAACATAATACAATGTTGAGATACGTATCAATCAACCATAAAAGTACATGAAGCTACTCAAGGATACATAGAGCATCAAGCCTTACAAAGGTAAAGATTAAATTTTCTTGCTTTAATTAAAATCATAGTTATAAGGTGATATAGACTATTGCATTGTTATAAGGTGATATAGACTATTACATTGGAGTAAATTTAACAAGCATTAGTGATTATCAAGCAAGCTTATTTCAAGATATTAAATATTCATATTTGAAATTAATCAAGTAGGATAAATAAGGTTGTCAACTTAGATTAAATCATTATCAAATTGCAAATAACATTATTTTCTAAATATTCCATAAAGTAGGGAGATATAAGGCATACTACTTCAAACTATATACATATAATTGGAATTTAGAAAATTAATCTATTGGAAAGAGAAGCAAATAAATTGTATACATATAGAGTTGACTTTAATTGGCAAAAATTGACTATTAAATCATACTTCATTGGGAAAGATAAGGTAAAATTAAAAATTTGATATTTCTTTAAAAACTATAGAATCAACTTAGAATGTGAACTAAGCATATTCTAAATATTAGGGAGATTTAAGGAAGCCTACAAAACCTAATTCTAAAAAGGTTTTATTAGATTCTAATAAGGAAGCCTACAAATCTAAAGATAAAAATAACATATGGTATATTGACTCAGGTTCCAATCATCACATGACATGAAATCTATAATGATTTGAATCTCTTGAAGTTATTAATGGTTATAAATTGAGAATAGCAGATAGCAAGACTTATCCTATCCATGGATATGGGTGTGTAACACCTAGAAAATCATTTCAAAACTTTCTACTACAAAAAGTTATGTGTGTTCTTGGATTAACATTCAATATTTTTAGTAGGCAAGCTAGTAGAAAGCAATAGAATGGTTGATTTCCTATACATAAATGGAGTTAATACATGCCTTATTATGAATCAATAAAACATAGAATCCATAAGATCTCTCCATGAAAATACATAGACCCTAGACACTATTGAGAAATAACATGACATTATTGTATTTCAAAAGAATACTAATGTATTTCCTAAGGATCATGTTGCATAAAATAAAGAGCCCAATTATCATAAAAGGAGGTAGAGAAATAGAAGATTCAAAATTAATAATATTAGAGGACCATGACAATATGCTCAAATCAGACATCTACAATATGAAGAAGAAGCAAAACCTGATGAAGATACTCATTAAGATTTAGATAAAGAAAATTGGATAGAAGAGGATGATATCCCTAATGAAGACAAAGACTATTCAAAAGAAGAAGCTTCATATTGGATACTAAAGTCTCCAATACCCAAATAATGTAATACAGGGGGATGTTAGAGTATATTACATCATTTGGATCATGTAAATGTACCACATTTGGTACATAAATAGAGTAGGGTCTTACTTTAGGGGGTTTTTAGCTAGTTACTTCAAGTAATATAAAAAATACACAAGTGTCTATGTGCAAGGTGTAAATGTGCAAGTTGTCCCCTTGTATATCTAGGTAGAGTGTTGGCCAAGCAATCCATATTTCTATATAAAGGGCATCATAGTGAGTTATTATATATCGTTGTGGGTAGTAGTAGGTATACTATGTCCATTGATGGGGAGACAATATTAACAAGAGAAAACTCAATTTTATTCAAAAAACATGGAAAGATTACAAAGTACAAAAGAAAAAATACAATGCAGTCTCAATCTACGTCTTTCCAGCCTGTCGAATCCTTTGAAAAAATCCCCTTTTATAATTTAGGCTTCTTGCTGCAACCGCCGTTCATAACCGTCTTAACGACTTCTATAACTGCCACATGGAATGGCCTTAACGGCTTCTGGAACTGCCACTTGGAACTACATTAACGGCTTCTGGAATAGCCACCTGTCGTTCTGCAACAGTCCGTGAAAAACCCGTCTTCTCCTTCTTAGCTAGGTCACGAAAATGTGACATGTCACGATTTCACGACACTTTTCTACCCTTGGCTCTCCTTCTCCAATGTGTCACGATATTGTGACGTTTTTCTGCTTTTGGTCCTCTTTCTCCAATGTGTCACGATATTGCGACGTTTTTTTGCTTTTGGTCCTCTTTCTCCAAAGTGTCATGATATCGCGACACTTTTCTGCTTTTGGCTCTCTCGCCAATGTGTCGCGATATCATGACACTTTTTTGCTTTTGGCTCTCTTTCACCAAAGTGTCGTGATATCGCGACACTTCTTCGACTTTTGGCTTTGTCTGCCAAAGTGTCACGATTTTGTGACACTTCTTCGGCTTTTGGCTTTGCTTGCCAAAGTGTCACGATTTCGTGACACTTCTTCGGCTTTTGGCTTTGCTTGCCAAAGTGTCACGATTTCATGACACTTCTTTGGCTTTTGGCTTTGGCTGCCAAAGTGTCACGATTTTGTGACACTTCTTTGGATTTTGGCTTTGGCTACCAAAGTGTCGTGATTTCGTGACACTTCTTTGGCTTTTGGCTTTGGCTGCCAAAGTGTCACGATATCGCGACACTTCTTTGGATTTTGTCTTTGGCTGCCAAAGTGTCACGCTATCACGACATTTTGATGTAGCGATATCATGACCATTTATTTTGCACTTGCCATGGTTCTAAATACGTCGCGATATCACGATGACTTTTGTGTCGCGATATCGCGACCAATTTTATACTTAGAAAAATTTTGCAAACTTCGAACTTTTTTTCTTTTCGATGATGCAAGATTGCTGTGTTGCCCTGGATGCTCCTACATCAGACACCCGAGGTAGATTTTTTTAGAAGTGATCCTCACTTCTAGGCGGTCAGAGGAAAACCCAAACGATCAACCTCTGATTTGGACAACCATGTGGCATGTTCAATAGGTCGGTTCTTCCACTTGACCAAATACTATGAATATTGCCTATTTTGGGTACTTCTACCTTCACGAGTGTTGAGTATGTCTTCAATTTCTTCTTTGTCTAGAGTGGATGCAGGAATGTTCCACAGATCCGGACTGGGTGGTTCACTACAACTTCCTGCATGATATTCAACCAAGTCTGAAATATTGAAGATAGGTGAAATATTTAGCTCACTTGGTAGATCAACTTCATAGGCATTGCTTGAATCTCGTTTACCTATGATCCGGCATGGTCCAAACTTCTTCATATTCAACTTATTGTATGTTTTTTGAGGAAAACGTTCCTTACGCAAATGAACCATGACTTCATCCCCTACCTAGAATTCTTTGAAACATCGCTTCTGATCTGCTCTGGCTTTGTATGAAGCATTCATTTGACTGATATGCTATTGTACCTCTTCATGTAAATTCTTCATGTGTGCTACAAAGTCTTCAGCTTTAGCACTACACTTGTCTGCTTTATCCATCGGTCTTAACTCAGAAGCGTTTCTCGGGCTGTACCCATGCACAATCTAGAATGGTGATTTACCAGTACTACGATTGACAAAATTGTTGTAAGCAAACTCTGCCTCTGGTAAAATCAGGTCCCATCCCTTAGGTTTATCTCCTACCAAACAGCATAGAATATTACCCAAAATTTTGTTGACTACTTCGGTCTGTCCATCAGTCTGTGGGTGGTATGTAGAACTAAATTTCAAGTCTGTTTTTAGCTTCTTCCATAGGGTTCTCCAAAAATAACCCACAAATTTGGTATCTCTATCCGAGACAATGCTTTGGGGTAGACCATGAAGTCGGACTACCTCCTTGAAGAACAAGCCGACAATGTGAACCACATCACTTGTCTTCTGACATGGAATAAAATGGGCCATTTTCAAAAACCTGTCAACAACAAAAATGGCATCATTTCCACGTTGTGTTCTTGGCAAACCAAGAACAAAATCTATGCTGATGTCCTCCCATGATCTCTCTGGTACAGGTAATGGCTGGTACATTCCTGTATTCTGGCTGACACATTTTGCCATCTGGCACACTCTGCAACCCTACATAAATTTGGTCACATCTTGCTACAACTGTGGCCAATGGTAATTCTCACTAACAAGAGCAATGGTCTTATCTCGACCAAAATGCCCTGCTAGTCCACCGCTATGTTTCTCTTTGATCAAATTTTCCCTCATGGAACTTCGTGGAATGCACAACTGGTTCTTTCGAAACAACATCCCATCTTGGATCATGAAATCCAACCACTTAGTGCGATCCACAGTAGTAGGAGACACACATGTTGTCCATGCCTCTACAAAATTTGGATCTGCTGGGTATACACTCTTGAGTTCATCAAACCCAACAACCTACACTCTCATTTCTATCAACAAATTATGCCTTCTACTCAAGGCATATACAACTCTATTAGATTTTCCACTTCTATTCTTTAGTACAAAGGTATAACTCTACAAGAATTCAACCCACTTCAAATGCCGTTGGTTAAGTTTTGACTATTTATATACTGCAAAGCTTGATGGTCAGTATATAAAACAAACTCTTTGGTTAGCAAATAATGTCTCCATTTCTTAAGAGCCTAAATTATAGCATAGAATTATTGATCATAAATAGAGTATTTCTTGCTAGCATCATTCAATTTTTCACTAAAGTATGCAACAGGTTTACCTTCTTGGCTCAACACAGCTCCAATGGCACTGCCACTGGTATCACAGTCAAAATGAAACACTTTATTAAAATCTGGAAGTGCCAGAATGGGCTATTCTATCACTTTATTCTTCAATATGTTCATGCTTGGTATCTCGCCTTGGCGATCCACTTAAATTCTCTCTTATCCCCTCTCATAGTTTACGTTAGGGGTGCACAAATACTTGCTAAAGTCTCTAATAAACTTTCTATAGAAACTAGCAAGACCGTGAAATGATCTTACCTCTGTTACATTCCTTGGGGCAGGCCATTCAAGGATAGCCTTCACTTTCTCGGGATCCATTTTTAGACCCTCCTCTGAGATGACAAATCCTAGGTATATCAACTCTTTCTGTACAAAACTGCACTTTTGTATATTTATCAATAACTGCTCCTCACATAGTTTTTCAAAAACTGTCCGAACATGCAACAAATGTTCATCCAAAGTTTTACTAAAAATCAGAATATCATCTAGATAAACTATCACGAACTTTTCTAGGAAGTCACGCAATACCTCATTCATCAGCCTCATAAATGTACTGGGTGCATTAGTCAATCCAAATGGCATAACTAACCACTCATACAAACCCTCTCTGGTTTTAAAGGCTGTTTTCCATTCATCACCCTCTCTAACACGTATCTAATGATATCCGCTCTTCAAATCAATCTTAGTGAAGTATTTAGCTCCACTCAAGCAATCCATTATATCGTCCATTCTGGGTAATGGAAAGCGATATTTAATGGTAATTTTATTAATGGCTCGGGAATCAGTGCACATTCGCCATTCACCATTCTTATTTGGTGCAAGTACTGCTGGCACTGCACAAGGGCTCAAACTTGCTCGAATCAAACCCTTCCTCAACAATTCCTGAACTTGTCGGTTCAACTCTTCATTCTCAACAGGAGACATTCTATGGGCTGCCTTATTTGGTAAGCTAGATCCTGGCATTAAGTCAATCTGATGACTAATCTTCCTCATTGGCGGCAAACCCTTAGACACATTGTCTGATATAATATTAAGAAATTTTGCTAACAGATGTTCAACTTCTGCTGGAATGTCAATAGTATCTTCTCTTTTTATAGTAGGAATTAATGCATAACACATTGAATCCCTCTTTAAACCATCCAAATTTTTTTTGCCATCTACTAAACAAATTCTAGCATTATTGCATACCTTTTCCTCAACCTCCTTCAATGGCTTCAGTTTGTGGTGTACTCCGTATTTTGTCAGGGAATAGGTATTTGCATGTCCATCATGCGATGCACGTCTGTCAAATTGCCATGGTCTTCCAAGCAATAAATTGCAAGCATCTATCAAAAAAATATCACACAGGACCTCATCTTGGTATTTTCCAATTTGAAACTTGACCAGGCATTGTTCACTGACCAATGCTCTATGATCCTTCTACAACCACGCAATCCGATATGGATGCGAGTGCTGTCTTCTTTCTAGCTTTAACTTAGCTACCATTTCCTCAGAAACCAAATTATTTGTACTACCATTATCAATAATAATATTACAGATTTTACCTGAACATTTGCACCTCGTGCAAAACATGCTTTTTTGCTGATCTGGTTCCTTCTCTTCATTCATCAAGGTTCTCCTTGTGATCATCACTTCTCCATGCTCTTCTTCTTCAGAATGCTCAGATTCAACATCATCCTCAACAATTGTAGCTCTGGCATTACCTTTAGGCCTTCCGTTCGGTGCTTCTTGGTGTTTGGGACACTCATATGATCGATGCCCCTCTTCTCCGCAATTGAAACAGGTTCCATGAAATCTGCCTCTGCCATATCCACGTCCACCTCTACCGCGTCCCCTTTGATAATCATTGTTCTGATTACGAGGTCGATAAGCATTCTCCTCCTTTTGTTCTTGGTGATTGCTGGTTTCACCAGTCTATTTTTGATCATCATATTTTCCTCCACTGGTTCTTCCACCAGTTCTTCCACCACGACCTCTTCCTCTTTGCTTGCTATCAAATCTACGGTTCAGTTTCTCTTCCACTTTTAGAGCAAACTGGTAAGCATCTTCAATGTTGTTCATTCGAATCAGACTTAATTCTTCTTGCACGCTGGTTCTCAATCCATTAATGTAAGGGGCTACTCTTTCTTTATTTGCTTCTGTATGACCGGTTCTAATAGAGATTTTAAAAAATTCTTCTATATACTCTTTAACAGATTTGCTGGACTGGTGCAAACTCTGCATTTTTCTCAACAGATCTAATTCGTAATCTGTCGGAATAAACTGCCATTTTAGTTTTTCCACCATTTGATCCCACCTGGTGATATTTTTTTTTCCTCTTCGATTTATTTCCTGTTGCACTCCTTTCCACCATATGCCAACATGGCCTTTCAATTTTGTTATGGAAAATTTAATTCGATTTGGATCTTCAACTTCCTCATATTTGAAATATTCCTCCATGTCATTAATCTAGTCGATTAATTCTTCTGGATTTAAATTTCTAGAATATGTGGATACATCTAGCTTCGACCTTTTCCCAATTTGAGAAATAGCTTTAATCATTCGCGATTCTCCGACACTCATTGCTTCTTCTTCTTCTTCAGACGGGTCTTCAACTCTGTCATCATCGTTGTGGTCTTCTCCTCTTGGCTCTACTCCTCTACGCAATTCTTCCTGCAAGGCCAACACTTGTCTCTGCAATGCTCAAAAGTCTCCTTTAGGAACCATGTTCCTTCCAGCACCATAATTTCTTCGTGGCGGCATTCTGCTTCACTATTACTCAGAACCCGTAACCCCAGATCTTGGTGTGAGCTGCCTCACATTCGGTGCTCTACTCACACACTCAGAATCTTGCTGCTCTGATACCACTTGATGGGGAGCCAATATTAACAATAAGAGAAAACTCAATTTTATTTAAAGAACATGGAAAGATTACAAAGTACAGAAGAAAAAATACAATGCAGTCTCAATCTACGTCTTTCCAGCCTGTCGAATCCTTCGAAAAAATCCCCTTTTATAATCTAGGCTTCTTGCTGCAACTGTCGTTCGTAATTGTCTTAATAGCTTCTGGAACTGCCACATGGAATGGCCTTAACGACTTCTATAACTGCCACTTGGAACTGCCTTAATGGCTTTTGGAATCGCCACCTGTTGTTCTGCAATAGTCCGCAAAAAACCCATCTTCTCCTTCTTAGCCAGGTCACGAAAACACGACATGTCACGATTTCGTGACACTTTTCTGCCCTTGGATCTTCTTCTCCAATGTGTCACGAGATCACGACATTTTTCTGCTTTTGGTCCTCTTTCTCCAATGTGTCGCGATATCGCGATGTTTTTCTACTTTTGGTCCTCTTTCTCCAATGTGTCGCGATATCGCAACACTTTTCTGCTTTTGGCTCTCTCTCGCCAATGTGTCGCGATATCGTGACACTTTTCTGCTTTTGGCTCTCTTTCGCCAAAGTGTCGCGATATCGTGACACTTCTTCAACTTTTGGCTTTGTCTGCCAAAGTGTCACGATTTCGTGACACTTCTTCGGCTTTTGGCTTTGCTTGCCAAAGTGTCGCGATTTCGTGACACTTCTTCGGCTTTTGGCTTTGCTTGCCAAAGTGTCACGATTTTGTGACACTTCTTTGGCTTTTGGCTTTGGCTGCCAAAGTGTCGCGATTTCGCGACACTTCTTTGGCTTTTGGCTTTGGCTGCCAAATCGTGAAACTTCTTTGGCTTTTGGCTTTAGCTGCCAAAGTGTCGCGATATTTGGCTTTTGGCTTTGGCTGCCAAAGTGTCATGATATCATGACAACTTTGATGTCGCGATATCGCGACCATTTATTTTGCACTTGCCACGGTTCTAAATACGTCGCGATATCGCGACGACTTTTGTGTCGCGATATCGTGACCAATTTTATACTTAGAAAAATTTTGCAAACTTCGAACTTTTTTTCTTTTCGATGATGCAAGATTGCTGTGCTACCTTGGATGCTCCTACATCATCCATCACCATATATATTGGTGATGGGGTACAATGTAGTTCTTTAGTATCAGTTTTGGAGTGTTCATTTCCTCCATATTGCATTGTATCATTTTTGTCACTTTCCATTAATAGAATATTTTAGCATCTTACATTTTTGCATATTTCATATTTTGTGATTGTATTCTCCCTTGGCATACACCATAAAAAGCTAACAAAAATCCAAATGCATTATTATTGGCTTTAAAGATTTATGACAAGCTTCCTTCAGATATGGGAAATCTATGCAAAATATTACCACCTATTAACAATCTGGGGGATCTATTCATAACTGATCATATGCTATTGCTTGTTTCTTCATTGAAGGAATCATCCTTGGGTTTAATTTTTCTGGCAATATTTATTAGAATTTTTTTTTTTAGACCTAGTAAAGGTCACCAACCATACTTTGATTATAAAAACATGGTTGAATGATAACTTAAAAAATATGCAAACTATTAGGCCCTTCAATTGGCATTATTTGCATTTATGTGATAGATTTCTTACCATCTAAAAAACCTCTACAATATAAATTATCATGCATCTGGATGCATCTACATCCTTCAATTAGATGTCCTTATATCTGGAATAGTCTCTCAAGTCAACCAATTTAAAAAAGATATATATTTTATTCTACTAGAAAGTTAGAAGTTGAAAATTAAACAAACGATTTAATAGCTTCTAATTGAAATGATTTGGATAGAGAGTTATTTTACTAATTGTATTTTTTAATCAATATGTTGAATTTAATTTTTACATCGATTTATACCATATTGCAGGAATTATTATGAGAGAGTACATTTGCACAAGTTTCATTTTTATTACATATGTTATATGTAATTATCCATGCAATGCTTGCTCTGTAACTCTCCAAGTAGATCCGAGTTTGACTAATAAATCTAGTTTCTTAGGGCTAATAAGTTATAATCATAGTCCTTTTTTGCCTATATCTAGATGATAAAAAAATGGATCTACCATTCAACTGTTCAAATTACAAGTTGAAATATGGTTTTTATTTTAGATCTGATATAACTTGAGCCTATTTATTTAGAGACATCAAGGTTTGACTTGAATTTCGGGATAGAATAAACCTCCCCATCCATTTGTTGAACAATGGTCATGGGCACAAACAACTATACACTAAATCAATTTTAATTCTAGTAGCAACAACAACTATCAAACAATAGTAAATTTAAAAATATACTTTATTCTTAGAGTTTGCTTTTAAGAAGGGGAATGGAGGGGGTTTGGTTTGTAGATAAATTAGGAAGCTATGTTATATATATCGTGCCTAGATTACACATGCATTAAACATGTTATTACGTAGGTTAATAACACATCAAACATTATTTGAGATTAAACATTGGATTAGATAGTTCTTAATTCTCATTACAACTAATAAACTTACCAACTTTTCTCTATTTGTATGGGTCCCTTGCATGTCTATGCTAAGTGAATTACATATACACTATTATTTGGTAGTGTCTTCCTTGAGCACTTGATATACTTATGTTTTTTGTGTTTATGGGTTGTGTACTTTGTAGATTGGAAAATCTAATAGTGTTCACTCTAATAAGTTGCAATCAAGACTTCTAAAGTCCATCAATGTTGGGGGTAGGCTTGTATATTCTAGTTTGTGGAAAGATTGATCCAGACAGGTGTTCCTTATGAATTTACATTATTGGTTTACTATTTATATTATATAACTGAAGCTTATTATACCAAATTCCTTTTTGTAGCTTTCCTTAGAATTCTTTCTAATTTTTAGAAAATTATTTCATAGACCAATTACAGGTATGTGTTGTTTTCTAAATTTTTGAAGAACTAATTTCCATGTTCCATTTCATCAAAAATTCTAATTTCTCCATTTGTAAATATAGTTATGGTTATATTATTTGATAAAAAATTGGCATCTTTGATGCATGCATTTAAATCGTTTGTGGTATAATTGTAAATTACATTACTATTTGGCCTAACATCTAGTCCCTTCAATATGGATCACTTCCTTCATATATATATATATATATTTAGGGTGGGACCATAAGAGGGCGGTTTTAAACCACCCTCTTAGACCTAAGAGGGTGGTTTAAAACCATCCTCTTAGGGCTAAGAGGGCGGTTTAAAATTTCCCTCTTAGGGTCTAAGAGGGTGGTTAAAAACCACCCCGTTAGGTCTAAGAGGTATTAACCCTAAGAGGACAGTTAAAAACCACCCTCTTAGTCCTAAGATAGTGGTTCACAACCACCCTCATAGTCCTAAGAGGGTGGTTTTTAACCACCCTCTTAGACCCTAAGAGGGCGGTTCTTTGAGGCAGTTTTTAGCCCCCATCATATATCATAGAATTTTATGATGCCCTCATAGACGGTGGTTGAATAATCACCTTTAAAGGTCTTTAAGGATGGTTTATAAGTGTTATTAAAGCCCTTTTTTGGTGTAGTGCATGGTGAACATAGACATAATGGATGTAATTGAATGAATCCTAAATGAATGAGATGGAATGGTATGAATCTAACTAAATGCAATGCATCTAAAATGCAAACCTAAATGAAATGCATGGGTGAATGAAAACAAAGCTTTGAAAGGTCAAAAAAACAAAAAGAACAAAACCCTGTGAGGATGTATGCTCGCAAATGATCGATATAGAGACTTACCATCACATGTGGTCATGAAGCTATCCTATGAGGGTTATTGGTTTGCAAAGATGGAAAATATGGAGCTGAACATACTACGGGTGTAGTGCTCACTAATGGCTAAATAAAAGAAGAGATATATCCATTGGTATGTATACTCACAAATGGTCGAATGGAGGTTACCCCTCACTCGTGACCATGAAGCTATCCTATATGGGGTGCTAAGATGATGGGAATGATATTGCCAAAGTGAGTACTATCGAATAGGGGTGTGGTGTGTACAATAAAATGTATGGATAGGTGGTGAGCAAAAATTATGTCTCGAAAAACAATCATTTATCTTCCATAAATTATCAATCTAGTAATTCTGTAAACTTACGAGTGTCATGTGCTGTATATGCCTGCAGTGTAGAGGAATGAATCTATTTGTACCTTATTTAGTTTGGTGGGGGATGTTTATGCATTTGAATTTCATCCAAACCAAATAAACTAAGTGTAGAAAATTAAATAAATAAATTACGAACTAAAACTAAAGTGTTGGAAATAAAAGTGTGGAAATAAAATGCAAGAAAATAAAACACAGCTAAATTAATTAAAGCAAGAAATAAAACAATAAATATAATCTACAAAAAATAAATACAAAAATAAAATAGGGGAGGACTACTATAGGGAGTGGGCCCAAGCTCCCACAGATAGTCCGCCCGGCTAGCTACATAGAGCTTGCTCAAATAAGAGGAGTTGCACTCTTAATGAATTAAATAAAGAATGAAATGAAATAAGTTCTATGTAAAATCAATCATTCCTCTTTCAGGAAAGACCTGTGCATTTATACAATGCACAAGCTTGCTCTGTTACAATTTTAGACACACCTATTTCAGACTTGCAGTTATAGTAGATATACCGTAAACATTCTAGCTAGATAATCCTAATAGTCATGCATTAATAATAAGAGTCACGCACTAATTTTACCCATAGGATAAATTAGGCTTGTTCTATTTTTATTAGAACATGCCTGATATTATAATTAGTAATAACTCCATTCGCATGTTTGTCCATATTGGTCGCCAATGTAAAATATATTATTTTCCTGATTCATCGCATTGTCTATATATGCACATCAATCATCGGATAATCGCATTGTCTATTTACGCACATCGATCACTAGATTATCATTGCTCAGTTCTATTCATGATAAAATAATCCTCACCTTACAAAATTAACTAGCCAATCACTTAGTAATAGATGTTTTATTCTATTTTAATAATATTACATAATTAAAATATCTCCCCTTTGTCTTCACGTGCAACAACCTCCATAGCTTACTAGTCAATCAGTCAAAGCTGACTTGGTTAGAATAAGGTGCCTCCAATGTATGGTAGTAAGGCGCCTTCTTGGTGCCTACTTGAGTAAGGTGCCTACTTGGCATCTACTTGAGTAAGGCGCCAGAGTAAGGCACCACCAAAGTAAGGCATCGCCAGAGTAAGGCACTGCCAAAGTAAGGTGCCACTAGAGTAAGGCACCACTAGAGTAAGGCACCGCCAGAGTAAGGCTCCTTCTTGCACACTATTAGGTCCAAGTGGGGTGTAGACTAGAAAACACCATATTAGTAGAAAAACTTGTATTTATACATAGTTTCCACTAGAAACACCGTCAAGCATAATACTAGATTTTCTATCAATTATATGCACAAGTTAAATAAAAATACATCTCACATGCTAATTAAACCAGTAATGATGCCCCTTAAGAATGTATATAAAATGAGCATTTCTGGTGCTCATCATCCCCCCATACCTAAATATTATCACGTCCTCATGAAAACAACCCCCGGAATAATAATAATTTTTTATTGAGCACTGCTTTGTTTTTTTCTTCCTTTAAGCGCAACTATTTTTTTTATTGAGAACTGTTATTTTTTTCATTGGGTATTGATGTTTTTCCTCCATTGAGCACTACTATTTTTTTCTTTCATGGAATATTGTTGCACAAAAAAGAGTCAAAAATACATCACAACTAACCATCAAATTGCGGGAAGCAGAAACAGATGTTCCTGTTTTGCACAGTGATCAAATTTGGTGAGACCAAATTTTAAAATGAGTGTGGTCGCCTGCCGCTACGTTTTCCCATGTCTAAAACATGTTTGAACCTCCTTTGTGGTATGGATTAGCATATTCTACATGTGCTAGCCACCATTTTCCCAATGCAGCAGTGCCAAATTTATTCATGTGAATGCCACCATTTTTTTCTTTGTTTTTAAATTATTTCAGAGTAATAATTTTTTTTTATATTCGAGGCATGTCATGTGCTTGAAATTTGATGGAAGATTTTGATAGAGAGAATTTAAGGGGGCATCTACTGATATTAGTAGAGAAATTATTTTTAAAATAATTGTACACATAATTAATAGAAAACTCAGTACATACCTGGGTGAATTTTGTAGATTCTGATCTGTATAATGTTGGTGGTGTGAAAATGTCTTCATGTTGCCTGTAATCCTGGTGCAATAGAAAAGGATATTGTTGTGACATTGGTGCTCTTGGAGAATTTTTATTTTATTATTATTTTTTTCTCTTTGGCTGCCTTCATCTTCCACACCGCTAATCATCTTCGTTGTTCTTCCTTTGAGCATTGATTAGAAACTGCGATGGTAGTGTTGTGCAATGGTGTTTGTGGTCCATCATACTACACCCACGGGGTCCCATCATCGCAACCAATTTACTCAACTCAAAATAGAGTATAAACTGAACTAGTTTCCATCTCAACAGCCCTCAACAATTAGTGAAGAGAGCACAAAATCTAGTTATTCTGCATGGGTCATACACCACCTTTTCTAAAAAATAGGGAAATTAATTTTTATGAAATAAAATGGCATATCCTTGATAAAAATAGATAAGGTAACTTTGTTGCACATACGAATGCAGCGTATTCAATTTTACCTAGTGAGGTATTCTTCCGTAGGTGTGTATTTTAACAAGTCGAGCATCGCAGCCATAATTTACCATTAAAAAAAAAAAACTTTAGCCTGGGACCTCTTCTGTTGGTGTTCTTGTACAAGCTCTATTTTTTATTTACATTTCAACTGGGAGTCTATAAATAGAAGATTTTTATTTTTGGGAGATTTTGGTTCACCCATACTCTCCCCCACTTTAATTGGTTATGCCCTCATCGTCAGTAACAGGTCCCTCTATGCAACAGGTCTGCAGCTCTCTAAACATCAGGCTCCACACTAATCAACCAACATCCCCATCCTAATGAGAAGAAGTTTGAGTGCTTCTAGGTTTAAAGTGGTTCTGCAACTTTCTTTTGCAACACTTTTTTCTTTCATCATATTCTACACACAGCTATTTTTTTCAATAGATGGGCACCACTCTTCCTAGTGGGAGAGTAACACCACTTATTGTTGCCTTCCTCCAGGTGGAAAAAGGCACTGTTGTACTGGGTTGATTATAGGCACTCTCTTCCTGGTGGAAAATGAGTGTCTTTTTTCACTTCATTGCACTCCTAATTGCAAGTCACAAGATGTCACATCTGTTAGGCCTAGTTTAAGCCAGATCTACCTACAGATTGTGCTCATGGTTATTTCCTACAAAACTAAACACATGAAAAGTAAGAAAATAGGAATCATGCCTATGCCTGAGGCCCTAGCTCTTAGGATGCCTTCAGATTGAATTTAGAGGGCATGATGACCTACAAAGCAAAAACACACAAAAGAAAAAAATATGAGTCATGACTTTGTGCCTGTTAGGCCCTGGCTCTCAGGATGCCTATAGCTTGCATGCGGTTCATGAGTTCCTGCAAAGAAAAATAAAAGAATTTTTATGCTAAGCAGGACATGTTCCATGCGGGGTTTTTTTTAAAGGAACTCTAGGGAACCTCCAGAGTAAGGCGCCTACTTGGCACAAGAGTAAGGAACCGGAGTAAGGCACCTGCTTGGTGCCAAAGTAAGGCACCTTCTTGGCACTAGATTAAGGCGCCTGCTTGAACATTTTTTTTCTTGAAATTTTTAGAGTAAGACACCTCCCAAATTTTTGGAGTAAGGTACCTCCCAAAATTTTCAAAGGCACCTTACTATGGGAGTAAGGCACCTCCCAATTTTTTTTCTTTTTTTCGTATCCTCCCTGTGTCGATGTTTGATCCAATTTTAAAAATGTGAGGTAGTTGTGAATGAAACTCATTGAGCGTTACTTGAACATTGTCTCGACACTCTAATTGCACTTGGTGTAGCATCTATGACTCTGCTTATCATTTACTCAGGTTGTAACAGTCACACACCTTATAGTAAAACTTTCCCAAATTTCCATAAGCACCTTGGGCTAGAAGCCTTTTTATTTATTAGGGTTACTTAACCTGCCTTCAGGTGCCAATGTTGCCAAGGCAAAACTCTGCTAGCTTTCACCTGCTAGACTGGATGCTACACAATCAAGGTACACATGATAGTTTGTATAGTGTTATTACGAACTCCACATATAAATATCAATTCATGAAATCTTCACAAACACCTCCTTATTTTTTTTACTTCACACTTCATGTTGTCCTGCAAAACATAAAAGAAAAATCTAAACTAAAGGCATTAAAATAAAATTCTAACTAATTTTATTTTTTTAGCATATGTTCTACCATGACTAGAATAGATCTTGGCTCTTTTTTATTTCATCATCTGCATCAGAGAAAAAATTCAACTGTAAAAAATGAGCTGGTGAATTTAGGTAGCCAAGTTGGAGAACTATCACTGATCCATCCTAGAAATTTTGCGTGTTGTGTACTGGAATGTTTTCTCCACCCAACTATTTGTGGGAATTTGCATTGTGACAACAAATTTCTTCCATGATTTCAAATCCACACCATCTCTTTGCAAAGTTGACATTCTCCTCCACCATAGTGAGACTTTATCTCCTCTCTATAATTTCTTTTCCACATATTTTAAAAATGCTGCCAAAAAATATGTAATATTGGCACTATGCATTAAAAAGTGGATACCGTGTAGAAAAATTTGCGTCCCATATACACATATTAGAGGGTTGATAGAAACCAATAGACAACAACTCCAAAATTTTGAAACACCCAGCTCTTCATCAACAACACATAACAATATTTTAACCGATCTTTTGACATTTATAAGAACGCTAACTCTTTGGATGCCTCATAGGGATTAGTGTTTGTGCATTGTTATTTTCTCACCGTGTGCTCCTGAACATGTCACTCTTTTCAATTGATTTTATACCACCCTGATACATATACATCTAAATTAGAATGATCTCCCACTCTGAATTATTTCTTTCATAGGTAAAATTAGTGCAGCACTGTGATCCTCTATTTCATTTCCTGGAGTGAGGATAAAAACAAATATTTCCATCATCATCCACGACATGTGTCAGGTGTTCATATGTGACTCTTTCATGAGATGCCTCATTGAGATTTGTGTTGTTATTTATGACCACTATGAGCTTCATTAATGTTATTTATCGTGCATGGCCTTCTTGCAAATATTTGACATTCGATTACTTCTAGGCTACTTTCTTGTTTTATTTAGCTACCGATTAGAGATTTCTCATTTCCCTTCTAGACCAAGTTGATCCTCGAGAAATAGGATACTCTCTTTCAGCAAGTAGCAAAAATAAAATTCTATATTTGAATTTCTCTTAATCTTGGAGTCTTTTCAGCAGATGATTTATTTTTCCATGAACATGAAAAACATCGTTCATTGTGTTGTTGATGACAATGATGAAGGTGGGGTACCCCTCCCCATGCCTATATCTGAACTAGTCTTCCAAAAATCATCTCCTTATTGATCAACTAGTTTGATACATTGTAGCATGAGAAGAGTATTTTACTTCATGGCCTCACAACCAAACTCTTTCAACGTAGTGGTAAAATGTGCAGGCTGGAAAATGACTATCTGTAGGCTAGCAACCTGAAGAAAACATGGCATAGTAGTCTGTTAAAAACACATGCTAGTTTCTAATTCACCAGGTCATCTTAAGCGCAAGTGAAGATCATACTCCATAACAAGATGTTATTTTTAAATTATGCTCTGTCATTTTTCCTGCATCATTAAAAGAATTTGCCAATATGCTACAAAGCGTCAAGCTTGTAAAAAAATTTCAATCATTAAAACTAAGCTTTTGGAGGTATAATTCCCCAATGGTTTCTGTATAAAAATACATCCCTAATAATTTTCAATTACATCAGACCTGAGTTGTGATATTTCTTTAATATCTTGAAACCATTCGAAATGTGATGGAATTCCTTCACTACCTATTTTTTTTTCAACAACACAATTTATTCCTATTTCTACACTTAATATGGTACATTAGGTTCATTCTGACGTTTACCTGAGAAGATAAAAAATTTAAATTGTTGCCTATGGGATTTTAATATGATTATTTCAGCAACTGTTTTGGCCTTGTGAAAAGGCCCTTGGTGGACTCACACTTATCAGGTAGAATATCTACATATAATTTTAAATGGGCTTTTTATCTGACCTGTAAATCATAATACTATAGTTTGACACTCCTCAACAATGGCACCAAAATGGTGAGAAAAAATTATGTCTCAAAAACAATAATTTTTCTTCCATAAATTATCAATATGGTAAGTTCGTAAACTTATGAGTGTCACACACAATATACGCCTGCAGTGCGGGGGAATGAATCTATATGTACCTTATTTAGTTTGGTGGGGGATGTTTGTGCATTTGAATTTCAGCCAAACCAAATAAACTAAGTGTGGAAAATTAAATAAATAAATTACGAACTAAAACTAAAGTGCTGGAAATAAAAGTGCAAAAATAAAATGCAAGAAAATAAAACACAGCTAAATTAATTAAAGTAGGAAATAAAAAAATAAATCTAATCTACAGAAAATAAATACAGAAATAAAATAGGGGAGGACTACTACAGGGAGTGGGCCCAAGCTCCCGTAGATAGTCCGCCCGACTAGCTACATAGAGCTTGCTCGAATAAGAGGATTTGCACTCTTAATGAATTAAACAAAGAATGAAATGAAATAAGTTCTATGTAAAATTAATCATTCCTCTTTCAGGGAAGACCTATGCATTTATACAATGCACAACCTTCCTTTGTTACAATTTTAGGCAAGCCTATTTCAGACTTGCAGTTACAATAGATATGTCATAAACATTCCAGCTAGACAATCATAACAGTCATGCATTAATAATAATAGTCACACACTAATTTTACCCATAGGATAAATTAGGCGTGTTATATTTTTATCAAAACATGCCTGATATTATAATCAGTAATAAATCCATTCGCATGTTTGTCCATCTTGGTCGCCAATGTAAAATAGATTATTTTCCTGATTCATCACATTGTCTATTTATGCACATCAATCACCAAATAATCGTCACATTGTTTTGTTCATGAGAAAATAATCCTTGCCTTACAAATTTAACTGGCCAATCACTTAGTAATAAATATTTTATTCTATTTTAATAATATTGCATAATTAAAATATATCCCCTTTGTCTTCACATGCAACAACCTTCGTAGATTATTGATCAACTGGTCAAAGCTATCTTGCTCAGAGTAAGGCACCTCCATTGTATGGTAGTAATGCGCTTTCTTGGCACCTACTTGAGTAAGGTGCCTACTTGGCGCCTACTTGAGTAATGTGCCAGAGTAAGACACCAGAGTAAGGCGCCACTAGAGTAAGGCATCGCTCGAGTAAGGTGCCACTAGAGTAAGGCACCTCCAGAGTATGTTGAGCAAGGTGTTGCAAGAAGTTTGTCATTGTTGTCAACACAGGCAGTTAGATCTAATGATGCAGTGGACAGACAGTTCAGGAGTCATTCAGATGCAGAAGACAGAAGTTCAAAGGACAGTCAGATTATGTAAAGTGCAATTCCTGGAAAACAGAAGTGACCCAGTTTCTAAAATTCGAAGAAAAAGACAAGTTAGAAAACTGTCGCGATATCGCGACATGTTTTCTATCGCGATTTCGCGACAAGTCGGAGGAGAGAGAAGGCGCAGTCGAAAATGTCACGATTTCATGACAAAAATGAGGAGAGAGAAGGCACAGCCAAAAATGTCACGATTTCACGACAAAAATGAGGAGAGAGAAGGCGCAGCTGAAAGTGTCACGATTTCACGACAAAAATGAGGAGAGAGAAGGCGCAAGGCAAACTGTCACGATTTCGCGACATGTTGGAGGCCAAGAAGCTAAGTCGAGAAACTGTAGCGATTTCGCTACATGTTGGATTTTCGGCCGAAGCAAGGAGAAAGCGTTAAGTTGAAAAGTTGTAGCGATTTCGCTACATGTTGAAATTTTGCTGGCCGAAGCAAGGAGAAAGCGTTAAGTGGAAAAGTTGTAGCGATTTCGCTACATGTTGAAATTTAGGAAGAAAGTGTTAAGTGAAAAGATGTAGCGATTTCGCTATGAGTTAAAAGTGCACAACACAAAGGTGTAGCGATTTTAAGTTAAATGTAGATTTTAGAGTTGAAAAGCACAACACGAAGGTGTAGCGATTTCGCTACGAGTCAAAAGTGCACAACACGAAGGTGTAGCGATTTCGCTACAAGTCAAAAGTGCAGAACTCAAAGGTGTAGCGATTATGCTACAAGTCGAAAGTGCAAGGCACAAAAGTGTAGCGATTTCGCTACAAGTCAAAGTTTCATGGGTAGAAGCAAAGTTGGAAGCACAAGGCACAAAGTTGTAGCGATTTCGCTACTGCATGAAGCAAGAAATGTATGGAAGCCGAAAGCATCACGATTTCATGACAAAGATGAGGATGACGTCAAGTAAAGTGTAATTGGAAAGTGTCACGATTTCATGACAGGTTGCAAGAAAAGCCACTGGAAGCCGAAAGCATCATGATTTCATGACAAGAATGAGGATGACGTCAACAAAAGTTTGAAGTGTCACGATTTCATGACAAGAACGGTGGCAAAGCTATCAAAGGCCAAAAGGGTCACGATTTCATGACAACAAGGACAAGAAGGCATACGGTTTCAAAAAGTGTCACGATATCGTGACATGTTTCTATTTCACGGCAATAGTTACAGGAAGGTGACAGAGGTGGCAGTAGAAGTTGGATCTGGGCCGACAGATTTTAGGGTTTTGTAGTCGACAGATTTTAGGGTTCATAGCCGACAATTTCTAGGGTTTGCAGTAGACAAATTCTAGGGTTTTGCAGCCGACATTCTTAGGGTTACAACCGACTGTTGTTTAGGAAAAGTTGAGGCCGACAAAGTTGAATCTGGGCGACAAATTCTAGGGTTTTGCAGCCGACATTCTTAGGGTTACAACCGACTGTTGTTTAGGATTTGTTCCTAAAATTTCTTCTATAAAAGTAGGGGTACTTCGAGTTTGAGTGTGTGTTGTGGAAGATAATGTGCGAATGCGAGCAGAGTGATTGCGCAAGTGAAGTTCGTGTCGAGTAGAGTGCGAAGTCGTAGTTCGAGTCTACATATCGTGATTGCGTGAATGAAGAGCGCAATGTGTAGAGGTGGAGTTCTAAGTTCAAAGTGATAGCGCATAGACAGCAGAAGTGATCGATCATCCGATTGCAGTAGAGAGTGCGAAGAAGTACACAAAAGCGGTCGGACAGTGCGAAGCATTTTGCGTAGAAGCAGCAGAATGCAAAAAAATAGCAGACTGTAAGGAACAACGTGAAAGTTTTATTCTGTCATTTTTATTATCTTTATTGACTTCCAAGTTGCAGCTTGGCATAAGGGGTTGGTGCCTCTTTCCAGTAGGTGTTGGTAAATTAGGAGTTGGTGCTCCATTCTGTTTGAAACAGATAAAGCTAAGGGGTTGGTGCTCCTTCCAGTTGGTGCTGGTAAAAGATATTGTAAAGTTGTAGCTTTGCATTGGCTGGATTTGGATGGTAGTCCAAGCAGTCATTTTGAGGAGTAGCCACATTGGTGAACCTCGTTAAATAACTGTGTTGTGTGTGTCATGCTTTCTTGCTGCATTTGATATTTCTTTTATCAGTTTTAAATAGCTACTAGATTTAAAACTATATGTATTAGAAATTTTAAAGATCACACTGATTCACCCCCTCTCAGTGTCACTGTGATTACAACAATTGGTATCAGAGCCAAGTTCTTGAATAGGCTCAAACAGCTAGGGTGATCTTGGAAGTGACGCAATGGCAAGTGGTGAAGGGTTCTCCTCGAACAAAGCACCATTGTTTGATGGAACTAATTATGTGTTCTGGAAAATTAGAATGCAGACATATCTCTGTGCTTTGGGTTTTGACATCTGGGGTGCAGTAGTTAATGGTTACAAAGCTCCCGCCACCGCTCCAATAGACACTACTGGTAAAAAGGCATTTGAAAATGATTCAAAAGCAAAAAATGCCATCATGTGTGGACTAGTGGACAGTGAGCTAGTCAAGATCATAAATTGTGAATAAGCAAAAGATGTATGGGATAAACTAGAGAACATTCATGAAGGAGATGATAGGATCAAGGAGGCCAAGCTTCAAACACATCGAGCTCAATTCGAATCTTTAAAGATGGACAATGATGAGAACATAGAGACTTTCATGCAAAGAGTCAATGGGATCACCAATTCAATCAGAGGTCTCGACAAAAATATAAATGATGCTACTATCGTGAAAAAGGTATTAAGATCGCTCCCTCCTAGATTTGATTCTAAAGTCTCTGCCATAGAAGAAGCCAAAGATCTAAATCATTTTAGTATGGATGAGATGCATGGTTCTTTGACTGCTTTTGAAATGAGAATAGGAAGGTCTAATCCCACAGATAGAGAAGCTACTTTCAAAGCCCTAAAAGGCAAAGTCACAAAACCAGAGTCTGAAGAAGAGGATGTATCAGATGAAATGGAAGCAAATTTTGTCAAAAAACTGAGAAAGGGAAAAGGAAAGTACAGAGGAAAGCTACCATTTAAATGCTTTAACTGCGGAGGCATTGGGCACTTTGCGACAAAATGTCCTCTCAATGAAAAGAACCAGGGTGAGGAAACTTCGCACCAAGAAAGAAGTGATTGGAAGAAGAAATCAAACTTCAGGAAAGGCAATTTCAAAAAGAAAAGTTTTATCTCCCGAAATGCAGATTCTTCAGAGGACAACTCTAGTGAAGACTCCGAAGAAGGAACAGGTGAGGCTCTCTTTATGGCATTTGAAGTAGAAAAATCAGAAGAGGCAGAAAACATAGAAAAGAGAGAAGGAATGAACTCTGAAGTGTCTATTGAAAAAGGTGAGGCTGAAGTTGATTTAGAAGGTGAGCTGGTTTCTACTCTTATGGAATGGAAATCTGAGAAAAGAAAGAATAAAAAACTGTCAAGGAAGCTTGAGGATGCAAATGACATTATAACCAGTCTAAAAACACAGATAGAAGAGTACAAGAAAATGTCCAAAGATCTTGAAGTACAGGTAACCATGAAGATAGATTACTGTTGCAAATTGGAAGAAGAAAATGTTGGTCTTCGAATACAGATACAAGAGCTGGATCAAAAAATTAGCTGCCATTTCAAACGTGAAGAAAGTTCGATGAAGCTGGACAAAATCCTAAGCGATCAAAGACCCACAGGTATCAAATTCGGTCTGGGCTTTATTGAAGGAGAATCATCAAATGGACCAAAGGCAAGCAATGTTGAATGTGAAAAGAGTAAAGACAAGAAACAGGTTGTTGAAAGAAAAACAAATCAGGCAAAAGAAAGCAGTAATGCCAGTCCTGAAATAGGAACTGACAATGATGGTTTTACCAAGGTCACACATCAAAAGAAAAGAAGATCTAAGGCTCCTGCAACATCTTGGCAAAGACCATCTTTCAGGTTCAATCATTACTTTTATGGTTTCTGTTTCAAATGTAATGGTTATGGGCATAAAATTGCTAACTGCAAGTATAATGTAGGTCCAAGAAGTTTCACTAGTAGAAATACTTTTGCTCCTCTAATGAGTTATGCAGTAGAATGCTTTAATTGTCACAACTTTGGGCACATTGCTAGAAACTGTCATAGTACTTCTATTTCAAATCAATCTCAGAAAAGAAGAATTCAACCATATAGGGCAAAACAGAATAGAATTATTTCTGAAAGATATGTGCAAGATTCTGAAAAGGGGAAATCCAAGTTAGAACCCAATACCATAGTCAAAACAGAATGGAAATAGAAAGAATAGCTCAGGGAAGAAAAGGAATCTTTAATAGTGCAGACAGCTTTCAGGGCTCATAATAAATGTGTACCGTGGATTCTTGACAGTGGTTGCTCAAGTCATATGACAGGTGATAAACAAAAATTTGAAAAACTACAGAAATATGAGGGTGGCTCTGTGAAGTTTGGAAATAATGATGGAGCCAAAATAATAGGAAAAGGATCTATCAAAATTAGTGAAGGGAAAATCAAGTCGGAAGAAGTTTTATTTGTGGATGGTTTGAAACACAACCTGTTAAGTGTCAGTCAAATCTGTGATAAAGGACATGAAGTAGTCTTCAAAAAGCAGGGTTGTGAAGTCAAAAAAATAAACAGTGGGAAATTGATAGCAACCGGTTCAAGGACGTCTGGAAATCTGTACACACTCTCAAAAACTTCAGAAGGTACGTGTTTCATTGGACAAGAAGAAGAGAACTGGCTGTGGCACAAGAGGCTTGGACACATAAGTTTTGATAATTTGGTGAAAATCAGCTCGAAACAAGAAGTGAGAGATATTCCAACCATTAAAAAACCTTCAAACAATGTTTGTGCTTCATGTCAGAAGGGAAAGCAAACCAGAGTCTCATTTAAAACAAAAGAATACCACACTAGCAGGCCCTTGGAACTTATTCATACAGACTTATGTGGACCCATGAGAACTCAAAGCATTAACGACGACAAATACTTTATGTTGTGTATCGATGATTATTCCAGAATGACATGGATATTTTTCTTAAAAGATAAAACAGAAGCTTTTGAAATGTTCAGAACCTTCAAACAACTAGTTGAGAATGAAACAGGAAAAAGGGTCAAATGCTTACGATCAGACAGAGGAGGAGAATTCATTTCGAATGAATTTATAGAATACTATGAAAAACATGGTATCAGGAGACAATATTCAAGCAGCTAGAACTCCACAACAGAATGGCGTAGTAGAAAGAAAGAACAGAACTATACAGGAAATGGCACGCACCATGTTGGAAAAAAATAAAATAGCAAGATAGATTCTGGAAAGAAGCAGTTCACACTGCAGTATACATCCAAAACAGATATAT
Source organism: Wollemia nobilis (assembly GCA_028583015.1). NCBI lineage: Eukaryota > Viridiplantae > Streptophyta > Pinopsida > Araucariales > Araucariaceae > Wollemia > Wollemia nobilis. Next base: position 8,123,932 of record JAQPPZ010002170.1, on the reverse strand, counting down.
GTTAAGAACTCATGAATGCAAAACACCTTATGAGTTGTGGTTTGGTAGAAAAGCAACAACAAAACATCTCAAAATATTTGGTTGTAGGTGCTACATCAGAAAAATAGATGACAACCTTGGGAAGTTTGAAGATAGAGCAGATGAAGGTGTTTTTGTTGGGTATTCATCAAAAAGCAAAGCTTACAAATGCTACAACAAGAGACTCAAGAAAATTGTGGACAGTGCAAACGTTAAATTCGATGAAGTTGGGAAACGATTAGCTGACTTTGAGGAAAACTACCCAATCTATGAAGAAGTCGTTGAAGGAGATGAGGTGAATGAAACAAGAAAATAAATCTACGTTTGATTCAGATGAATTAGTCGATGACTCAGAGGTGCAAGAAAACAAGAAATTCAAAACAGGCAGCTGGCAGAAAAATCATCCAAGAGACCAAATAATTGGAGATCCCACAACTGGTATTCAGACAAGAAGGAAAGTAATAAGTAATTACTCTCTTTTATCTAGCATTGAGCCCAAAAACATAGATGAAGCAAGCAAAGATGATAGCTGGATGAAGGCAATAAATGAAGAGTTAGATCAGATTGAAAAGAATAGAACTTGGGAATTAGTACCTAGACTTGCAAATAAGAATGTAATCGACACCAAATGGATATTTCGAAACAAATTAAATGAAGACGGACAGGTCATTAGGAACAAAGCAAGACTGGTTTGTAAAGGATATGCACAGGTCGAAGGCATTGATTTTGAAGAGACTTTTGCTCCAATGGCCAGATTAGAAGCAATTAGAATGTTTCTGGCCTTAGCAGTTCACAAAAACTTCAGAGTTTATCAGATGGATGTAAAATCTGCCTTTTTAAATGGGAAACTCGAAGAAGAGGTCTATATTGAACAACCAGATGGATTTCAAATTAGTGAGGATCCTAACCTTGTCTGCAAATTAAAGAAAGCATTGTATGGATTAAAACAAGCACCACGGGCATGGTATGCAAGGCTAGATAACTATCTCTCTCAACAGGGATTCAAGAAAGGTTTAGTGGACAGTAATCTGTATGTAAAAATAGAAGGTGGGCATCTCATTGTTCTAGTTGTCTATGTAGATGATATCATATTTGGCAGCAACAAAGATGAATCTTGTAAAGACTTAGCAAATAAGATGCAGAATGAATTTGAAATGTCTATGATTGGTGAACTGTCTTACTTTCTTGGGCTACAAGTTAATCAAAATGAGAAAGGCATATTCATTTCCCAAATCAAATATGTGAAAGAAATGCTAAAGAGGTTCACTATGGAGGACTGTAAGCCAGTTAGCACTCCCATGACAACAGGCTGCAAATTGAGTAAAGAAGACAAATCTCCACCTGTAGACCAAACCATGTACAGATCTATGATTGGAAGTCTACTATATTTAACAACTACTAGACCTGATATTCTGCAGGCAGTTTGCATGGTAGCTAGATTTCAGGCCAGTCCCAAAGAGACTCATGTGACAGAAGTTAAAAGGATTTTTCGGTATCTCAAGGGCACCATGGAGTATGGGTTGTGGTATCCAAAAGGCAAAGACTTCACTCTTATATCATATTCAGATGCAGATTGGGCTGGATGTGTTGATGACAGAAAAAGTACCAGTGGAGGTGCATTCTATTTGGGGGACAGATTGGTTGCATGGCACAGTAAGAAGCAAGAGTCAGTTTCTTTATCTACAGCTGAGGCAGAATATATTGCAGCAACAACATGTTGTACACAAGTCTTGTGGATGAAACAAACTTTGAAAGATCTTGGAATTAATTTCAGTGAACCAATATCTGTTAAGTGTGATAACACCAGTGCAATTAACATCTCCAAGAATCCAGTTATGCACTCACGGACTAAACACATTGCTATAAGGTATCATTTCTTGAAGGAGAAAGTTGCAGAAGGAGAAGTCAAATTGGATTTTGTCCCAACTACAGAACAAGTAGCAGATATTTTTACAAAACCTTTGCCCAAGGAAGTGTTTGAGTACCTTCGAAGCAAATTAGGAGTAGTCACACTTCCTAAGAAGTGACTAGCTACAGGGATCACTTTCTCAGGGGGAGCATTTGAGTATTTGACTATTCTTTTGCTCATGATCATAATTTGTGCTAGATGCAACAAATTGTGCCTGAGAATTGTGAGGATGGACTCAGGGGGAGTCTATAGCAGCCCTTTGGTATTATTGACAAAGGGGGAGAAGAGTTACAGGAATGTACACAGGTGTTGCCAACAATTCCAAAGGGGGAGATTGTTGAGCAAGGTGTTGCAAGAAGTTTGTCATTGTTGTCAACACAGGCAGTTAGATCTAATGATGCAGTGGATAGACAGTTCAGGAGTCATTCAGATGCAGAAGACAGAAGTTCAAAGGACAGTCAGATTATGTAAAGTGCAATTCCTGGAAAATAGAAGTGACCCAGTTTCTAAAATTTGAAGAAAAAGACAAGTTAGAAAACTATCGCGATTTCACGACAAGTCGGAGGAGAGAGAAGGCACAGTCGAAAATGTCACGATTTCATGACAAAAATGAGGAGAGAGAAGGCGCAACCGAAAATGTCATGATTTCACGACAAAAATGAGGAGAGAGAAGGCACAGTCGAAAGTGTCACGATTTCACGACAAAAATGAGGAGAGAGAAGGCGCAAGGCAAACTGTCACGATTTCACGACATGTTGGAGGCCAAGAAGCTAAGTCGAGAAACTGTAGCGATTTCGCTACATGTTGGATTTTCACTGGCCGAAGCAAGGAGAAAGCGTTAAGTTGAAAAGTTGTAGCGATTTCGCTACATGTTGAAATTTCGCTGGCCAAAGCAAGGAGAAAGCGTTAAGTGGAAAAGTTGTAGCGATTTCGCTACATGTTGAAATTTCGCTGGCCGAAGCAAGAAGAAAGTGTTAAGTGAAAAGATGTAGCGATTTCGCTACGAGTTAAAAGTGCAAAAAAGGTGTAGCGATTTCCTACGAGTTAAAAGTGCACAACACAAAGGTGTAGCGATTTCGCTACGAGTTGAAAAAGCACAACACGAAGGTGTAGCGATTTCGCTACGAGTCAAAAGTGCACAACACGAAGGTGTAGCGATTTCGCTACAAGTCAAAAGTGCAGAACTCAAAGGTGTAGCGATTATGCTACAAGTCGAAAGTGCAAGGCACAAAAGTGTAGCGATTTCGCTACAAGTCAAAGTTTCACGGGTAGAAGCAAAGTTGGAAGCACAAGGCACAAAGTTGTAGCGATTTCGCTACTGCATGAAGCAAGAAATGTATGAAAGTCCGAAAGCGTCACGATTTCATGACAAAGATGAGGATGACGTTTGGAAAAGCGAAAGTGTATTCAGACAAAGATGAGGATGACATCGGTAAAGTGTCACGATTTGAGAGTTGCAAGAAAGCTGAGTCGAAAGCGTCACGGATTTCGTGACAAGAATGAGGATGACGTCAGCAAAAGTTTGAAGTGTCACGATTTCGTGACAAGAACGGTGGCAAAGCTATCAAAGGCCAAAAGGGTCACGATTTCATGACAGCAAGGACAAGAAGGCATACGGTTTCAAAAAGTGTCATGATATCGTGACATGTTTCTATTTCACGGCAATAGTTACAGGAAGGTGACAGAGGTGGCAGTAGAAGTTGGATCTGGGCTGATAGATTTTAGGGTTTTGCAGTCGATAGATTTTAGGGTTCATAGTCGACAATTTCTAGGGTTTGCAATCGACAAATTCTAGGGTTTTGCAGCTGACATTCTTAGGGTTACAGCCGAATGTTGTTTAGGAAAATTTGAGGCCGACAAAGTTGAATCTAGGCCGACAAATTCTAGGGTTTTGTAGCCGACATTCTTAGGGTTACAACTGACTGTTGTTTAGGATTTGTTCCTAAAATTTCTTCTATAAAAGTAGGGGTACTTCGAGTTTGAGTGTGTGCTGTGGAAGATAATGTGCGAATGCGAGCAGAGTGATTGCGCAAGTGAAGTTCGTGTCGAGCGCAGTGCGAAGTCGTAGTTCGAGTCTGCATATCGTGATTGCGTGAATGAAGAGCGCAATGTGTAGAGGTGGAGTTCTAAGTGCAAAGTGATAGCGCATAGATAGCAAAAGTGATCGATCATCCGATTGCAGCAGAGAGTGCGAAGAAGTACACAGAAGCGGTCAGACAGTGCGAAGCATTTTGCGTAGAAGCAACAGAATGCAAAAAAATAGCAGACTGTAAGGAACAACGTGAAAGTTTTATTCTGTCATTTTTATTATCTTTATTGACTTCCAAGTTGCAGCTTGGCATAAGGGGTTGGTGCCTCTTTCCAGTAGGTGCTGGTAAATTAGGAGTTGGTGCTCCATTCTGTTTGAAACAGATAAAGCTAAGGGGTTGGTGCTCCTTCCAGTTGGTGCTGGTAAAAGATATTGTAAAGTTGTAGCTTTGCATTGGCTGGATTTGGATGGTAGTCCAAGCAGTCATTTTGAGGAGTAGCCACATTGGTGAACCTCGTTAAATAACTGTGTTGTGTGTGTCATGCTTTCTTGCTGCATTTGATATTTCTTTTATCAGTTTTAAATAGCTGCTGGATTTAAAACTATATGTATTAGAAATTTTAAAGATCACACTGATTCACCCCCCTCTCAGTGTCACTGTGATTACAACAGAGTAAGGTTTCGCTAGAGTAAGGCACCACCATAGTAAGACACCACTAGAGTAAGGCATCGCCAAAGTAAGACACCACCAGAGTAAGGCGCCAGAGTAAGGCACCATCACAGTAAGGTGCCACTAGATTAAGGCACTACTAGAGTAAGGCACCACTAGAGTAAAGTGCAACCATAGTAAGGCACTACCAGAGTAAGGCTTCTTCTTGTACACTGCCAGGTACAAGTGGGGTGTAGACTAGAAAACACCATATTAGTAGCAAAACCTGCATTTATACATAGTTTCCACTAGAAACACCCACCAAGCATAATACTAGATTTTCTATTAATTATATGCACAAGTTAAATAAAAATACATCTCACATGTTAATTAAACCAGTAATGATGCCCCTTAAGAATGTATATAAAATGAGCATTTTTGGTGCTCATCAACAGGGCCAATGGAGCAAAAAAATAACTATATCCCTTGAATTGGAGAGATGTAAGCAATGAAAACTTTCAAGGTCAAGGAATATAAAATGGTATGAGTGAATGCAATGATGGAAATTCATGAAGGTGAGCCCTAGATTAGGGATTTTCTAGGCATCAAAGCCCTAGTGAGAGTGCAATGCATGTGAGCTATGACCTAACTAGGTATCATCACTTGCCATTATCACAAACTCCCCAAGAATCTATATGATCAAGCAACCATGCAAATATGAACAAGTAGCAATGCAATTGTATGATAAAAAAAATGCAAGAAACAAAATATCAAGCAAATAATGCAAAATATGATAGGCAATTATGCAATATGAACAAGAAAACTAGATGCAAACTAGATTAAATGGAAACATAACATCATGTGCAATGTTTTAGGTCATTATTATTTTATTTTATTAATTAATTATTTATTTTAATTAAATATTTAAATTACATTCATTGGTTTTTAAAGTTAGTAAAATTTTTGAGTGTGCCACCTATTTTAACAAACATGATGGTGGTACAAAGATCTAACCCATAAAATAAAGGACTATTATGGAGGATGTTTTCATGATTCTTATCACAAAGGGAATCTACCATAGTACATTCTTTGAAATATATTGCATGAAATTTAGTATAAACTTTTATTGTACCATCCTTTTGGATAAAAGGAGTGATCTCCAACTTTGCAAGGTCCTTGTAAGACAAAGGAACAAGGTCTTTTCGAGAATGAGACGACTTGACATGCACAATGCAAGGGACGAACCCATTAAAGGAAAATCTATTATAGGAGATATCCTTATGAGATATGTCCCAAGGAACACTCCTTTTAGCATTCTTCTTTGGGGCCACACTAGACTCAGGATGCCCAATAGTTACCATATTGAAAAATAAAATATTTGAGGGATAATGGGGTCCCTCATCCTCATCACTCCACTCCAAACTTTTATGATCTAAATATTCAACATAAGTAACAAGATAATCATCATTGTTAAGGTGCAAAGGTTGGGTTTTGTTAGAGATGTAACCTACACCTCACCTCTCAGACCAAATCTCAATATCTAAGGGTTCTTGAATACCCTTATGTCATGGACCCAAACCTTTACCTATATATCCCATGCTAGAATTTTCTTAGGAAGTGGGTAATACTTGGATAGGTAACAATGGGTAAAAGAATGCTCTAAAGGACAAGGACTGTTACCATGAATATTTTCTTCGAGGGATGTACCCACAAAGATAAAGGTGTATGTGCCAATGTGTACAACTTCACCCTTCATATAAGGTAAACCCATAATCCTTGGTGAAGGTTGTAGCTTGGAAAGATATAGAAGAGACATTTGAAAAAATAGATTAACTTGATATTGTGATGAAACACAAATGAGAGGTTCCTCACTAACTTTAATTTTTTTATGCAGCTTGGTTATGTGATATGAGAAAACTGATGGGCACAAATTAGTATTATATTGATCTTGCTCAACCATAAAAAAATATTCGAATGGATGAGGATCACCCATAATAGTGACCAGTTGATTTTTAAATTGGAATTTCAAAAACTAACAAAAAGTAGAAGGGACTGACCTCATTACATGGATCCAAGGACATCTAAGAAGTAGATTAAAATATGTAGGGCAAGAAAACACATAGAATAAGGTAACTAAAATCTTAGGTCTAACCCTAAGGGGGAGGGATATAACATTGCAAGATTATTGGGAATCATTATTGAAAGCTTTGATGATGATGTCAGACTTAGTTAAGTCTTCCTCTTTTAATTCAAACTTTGGGAAGAATTGACAGGGGCATAAATTGAGAGAAGAACCATTATCAATAAAAATACTCTTGATAAATGTTTCTCCAATAAATGCAATAATGTAGAGGGAAGAATCCTTCCATAAGTCTAAGGAAGGCTTATCATCATCCAAGAATGTGATATGATGTATCCCAAGAGAGCTTTCAACATTAGCCATAGCACTAGGGGAAATGTCTTGAGGAACAAATTTTTGTCTTAGAAGTTCCAACAAAGCTTCCCTATGAATAGGAGAAGTTTACAAAATCTCTTAGAGAGAGTAGTTGGGGTGCTAGCTAACTATTGTTGAATTTCAAAGGAGACTTTAGGTTTTGAATTCAACACTAAAGGTGGGTTTTCTATTCTTGTGCTCTTTTTTGGGTATTCTTCAAAACTAAGGTGGGTTTCGAATGTGGGTTGGATGAAGAACTCATCTCCTACTAAGAAATTTGAGTCTGTTGATTTTGTGTTTATTGCCTTGTAGTTGTTGTTATTATACCAACTGTATTATCATAGGGAGCTGGAACATTTTTATATGACACTTGATTAGTTGCCTACTGACCATGCTTAGGAAGAGGATATTGGAAGATCCCCATGTCTTTATTAGTTGTGGGTGATTGTTGTGTATGAGGTTGATTGTTTATTGGAGGATTGGATCGATAAATCTCTATATCCTTCATCAATTAGGTCCTATACCACATGTTTCAACCTCTTACAAGAGTTTATCCAATGCCTCCCCACTTTATAATATTTACAATGCTAATTAGGATTATACCAATCAATCATGGTATCTGGTTGCCTTATGGGAGACAACTCAATCATGTTAGCTTCCAAAAGCTATTATAGTACCACATTCATAGGCATGTAGAGTCTTATGAAATTCCTTCATGAGGATTTTTGGAATTGGTTAAACACCATATTTTATAGGGTATTAACAATACTGTTAAGAGGCCTACTATTCATTATTGCATCACCAACCACATGCTTCTTCTTATACTATTTTTTAGTGGTCCTATATTCTTTCACTTTAAGTTGGCCTCTTCTTATAAGGGCTTGCTCTACCCTTCTTTCCAGATCTATAGCTTAGTCAAAAGATATGATAGTTGTCATTTTCAATGCATAAGAGATTTTTTTTACAACTTTCAAATGAATATCTCAAGCATGTCTCGAGGAGGTAAGGCATATCTCAAGTTTTCAAATAGACTCCTCCACCAAGAGAAAAATTTTGAAAAAATTTCATCCTCAAATTATTTCAACATAGACATATTTCATAGTAAAATTATTTTCAACATAAGCACCAAATTGCTGAACAAACATTTCAACTATCTCTTCAAAATTCCTCAAATAATGATTGGGCAATTGATAATACCACTCTAATGCCATACCACCAAGGCTCTTAGGAAATATTTTTAGTAACAACATGTTATCATATATGATATCATGGCATGCTGATCTAAACACTCTTAACATATCAATTGAATCTTTTGTTACCTTATAGATAGGCAAAACCAACATTAAAACATATTTAGGGTAGGTCCTAGAGGTAATGATAGGGTATAAGTATTAATTACATATTTCTCTATAGTTATATGTGAAACTAGGTAGCTGAATCATATCCACTTTAGAAATTAATTGTTTCACCATGTTTGTTAAACTCTGCACTTCAGGGTTGTTAATGTGCAATGCCTCTAGGTTCCCTAAAGGATGGGTATAGTTAGGCTATTGAAAGGTAACTTGGCTTATGTTGGATGCATTGACATTATTATTGTATGAGTTATGATATGTGGTATTTCGATGGATAAGATAACTAGTATTTGGTGGAACAGAATCATGGATGTTGAGATTAGCTGAATGAGGAGGAAATTGAACATAATATTGAGATGCACTACCAATTGGAGGAATTTGTAAAACCCTCCCAATATTTGTGGTCATAGTAGTAGCATATGTTCAATGATGAGAAATATTACTATGATGTAAGGATTATAACAAGGGATTATTATGAACATTCCTAGGAGAGATAGTAGGAGGAGGAGGCACCTCATCTATTTTGAGCTAAGATTCCTACTCCATAACTCTAAAGTCTCTCTGTGATGTTTTATGAAACCCCATAAATAATCAACTAATATAAAATTGAAACCACCATTGAGCCTCTCATAGGGATCCTAGTTTGTATCAATTCAACATATTCTTGCTCTTCAATATCAAGGTTATTATTCTCTCTATCAATCTAATCATATTATTAAGTAATTTTATCATATTCTATATGCCTTCACTAACTCCTAAGGAAAGGAACAATTAGAAGAAGAGAAAGTATAGAGATGAAAATTGAGGAGAGACATGCAAGAATATTCTTAAGACATTTTTAGATATTTTTTGGTCTAAAAAATAGAATTAGTGGTCTTGTTTAAAGTTTTTAAGAGGACACAAAGGAAGAGGCTTCCTATATTTTCCACTAAGATGTGTTTTCATGTTGGGTTCACCAAATATGTAGAGGGGTAAAAATACCCTGCCATGTACAATTCTCATCTGGATTCGAGGGGAGCCAAGGTGAACCATGGGGGTGTGTTATATTCTCTACACTCAAGGAAAAAAAAGGATGGGTTCACCAAGAATTATTTTAGGACTCTCTCCAAGTCTGGGGTGGAAGTGTTTGATGTGTCAATTAATCATACATCTATTGTTTGGCCTTTCTAAACTAAGCTAAAGCTATGAAAATGAAAGAACAATACAAGACATACAAGATACAAGAAGACAAGAGCTTAGCCTAGTATGATTTTGTAATTCAATTATGTATAATCCTAGGATTGTGTTGTGGCTACTCCACAACACACCCCAAAATTGGGGACCCACCCTTTTTGCACGCGTTCCAAGAAGACTGCAGCGGCCCAGATGCTAAAATCAAAGAAAAAGAAGAATGTCGCGAAATCGTGACATGTTGCTCTGTCATGGCTAAGAAAATGAAAAGTGTCGCGATATCGCGACATGTTGCTCTGTCATGGCTAGGAATGAAAAATGTCGTGATATCGCGACATGTCACATTTTCGTGGCTTAGATCGACAAAAGACAGCAAAAATAGAAAATGTCACGATATCGCGACATGTCATGAAATCGCGGTCAAAGTGGTCAAACAAAACAAGAGGCTAAAATTGTCGCGATATCATGACATGTCATGAAATCACGGTCAAAGCAGTCAAACAGGGCAGTGTTGATAGAATTGTCGCGATATCGTGACATGTCGTGAAATCACGATCAAAGGCAGCGAGAGGAACAGTCAACGCAAAAGTGTCACGATATCGCGACATGTCATGAAATCGTGGCTCAGATCACGAGGTGAGAGCAGAATAGAAAATTGTCACGATATCACGACATGTCGTGAAATCATGGTCAAAACAGTCAAACAAAGCAAGGTGCTGGAATTGTCACGATATCGTGACATGTCACATTTTCGCGGCTCAGATCACGAGACAGACTTAAAATGAAAAGGTGTCACGATATCGCGACATATTTGTATCCTTGTGACCAAAGGCATAAAGTGTCGCGATATCGCGACATGTCTCATTTTCGCGATGTCAGAGGAAGGACAAGGCTACGGATATAAAAACGTCGTGATATCGCGACATGTCTTATTTTCACGATGAAAGAAGAAAAGCTAAGTTGCTGACATAAAAATGTCACGATATCATGACATGCTATTTTATTTTGCGATTCACGGTGGACCATTACAGAGTATACAGGGGAGGCACTGAACACGTGGCACAGAGGTGTAAGGGCTATAATGTAACGCTTCATGACCAACGGTTACATTCAGCAGAGAAGATCAAACGTTTCGACACCGAACAGAAAGTCAAAGACAATGAGGAGACGGGGAAGACGAAACGAAAAGACCTGGGAAATGAAACGAAGCGTCACAGAGCGAAACAGAGAACCAAAACAGAAAGTTTAAAAGCACGAGCCAAAGACAGGTACAGGGGTCGAAAACCACTACGGGCAGAGTTGCAGAGCCGAAGGCAATAAGCCATTCTGGGCCTGCTTTTGGAGTGTTTTTCTTCCACTTTTTTTGGATATTTTCCTTTACATTGGACTAGGTAGGAAATTGTTGTAAGCAGAGTTGCGATCTGAAGGCCAGAGGGCCATTCTGGGCCTGCTTTTGAGGCTATTTTCTTCCATAGACTGGGTTTGGGGAAACCAGAAAGTTCTGTTGTTGTAAAATGACCAATTTTTAATACAAAAAATTCAGAGAGTTGCACCTCATTGACAAGAAAGAAGGAGTTATTTTCTGCATGCAAGATTGAATGTTTATCTTTCCCCTTTTCAGATTTCTAGGCTTATAGGTGAAGTTTAATGCAAGTTCTCTTGGTTGCTTCATGCGAATGTCTAAATCTGAAAATCACAGTTAAAACCCCAGAGACCAGCACTTAACTTATCTCGGATTGTGCGTGTTTTGCAGGTTCAATAGGTTAGGTTGTATGCAGAAAACCTCATTGTCTTCGGTTTTGTCAAAATAGGATAGCATCATACCTGAATGCACTTTTCATTTTCCTTTCGCATTTTATTTTCATTTTTTCTTGCACTTTATTTTAATTTACAGGCATTAAAATAAAAAATAAAAAAACTAAAAATTCCAAAATCCAAAAATAGTTTCATCATTGCGTATGTTATACTGCAGATTTCAAATACGCATTTAAAATTTCATTTTCGGAGTTGTATAAATTTCACCGCAGCTGTTGTTTTGTTGCAGACTTTAAAAATCCGAAAATAGAAAATTTCCATTTCAAGGCCAAAATTTCATTTTTAGTTTTGTTTTTCATTCATGAGCCGATGATGACATTCCCTTCATGAAAATTCCAATTTCATTGAAGGATTTATGTTTTATGGCATTTCATCAATTTCCATTTTGAAGTTACGTCGTGGTCATATAAGGGCCAGATCACATTTGCTTTATTTGGGTTCAATAAACAATCATTAAAGTTTCACAATAAAATAAACCAACATTGCCCCTTGTTTTCTGTTACTTGCAACCACTAAGGTGTTCCAAGCATTTAAATTGAATATCTTTATTTGAGATTATTAATACACAAATGTAAAATGCTAATATAGCGGAGACCTTGGAGAAATTATTTATTTAATTTCTTTGCAAGAGAGGATTTGGAACCCAAATCCTATCGGAGAGTGTGTTTTCACAATCGGGTGAAAATACCACTCAATAGATTGGCGCTAGAAGGAGGGCCTGAACTGGTTTATTTCACTATGATTTAAGTGCTACAGGGATTTAAATTTTGAACATTTCATGCCCTATTGATTATTATCTTTAGCCCTCTTTTAACAATACAACTTTGTAGTGTTAAAAGGAGGACATGAATTGCAATGCATTGTTCTAACGTTGTTTGATTGTTCATACAGGAATAATGTGATTTGATTTAATTTTGAAAAGCATTGGTCTTGACTAACGAGTTTTTATTTCCATATGATTACTCTCATTTCTAACATTCTCTATTTGATGATGTGTTAACGCTAACTTCATTATAAATTGGAGAATATTCTTTATTGCAGTGGTTTCATTCATGCATTATAATAAATGAGTGTGATGATTTATTCATTTGATATTTGTTAGTCATTTCATGTTTATTTGCAAGATATTTATTTGACTAACAGATTTGGTTCTAAATTTACATTTGAGTTTACTAATGGCAACATTTGAGGAGCAAATTGTATCCCTAAGAGCTGAAATAGCATCTCTAAGGGAAAGAATGGTATCTACGATGGAGGATCATTATAAGGGTTTGTCTACACATGGGATACCCTATCAAATTCCTAAAATGTTATTGGAGTTTCTACGATGTTTTAATCAAGAGGTGCCACTAGGATACTTGCAAAAACTGCATGTCTACAAGAATACATTATGTCAATTCCAGATTTTCTATGAGGAGGTGGCTTGTAAGTTATTTGCATACATTTTGGATGATAAACCATTCTTTTGGTATGGCCAACTGCCCATGGAGGTTAGGACTTCTTGGATACAACTAGAAGCAGCCTATCTTTATCATTTTGATAATCAGGTTGACTTAGAGATGTTGAAAAATCAATTTACCTCCATATGTAAGGAGCCTAATGAATCCTTGAGTCAATTCAATGGAAGATTTCATGAGTTGCACTCCCAAATGTGGGAAAATTTTAACACATTAGAAGAGGAAGCCATGGAAGTATACCTGGGAGCCATACACCCCACACTTGCTTCACTCATTGAGGAAAAAATGGATGGCTTGTCTCTAGAGAAAATCTATGAGATCCTAGAAGAGGTAGAACGACAAGATCTTGAAGAAGAAAAGGCACAACATGTTCACATGAGAGATGGTTCTTTTGGAGTTAGTGATGCCAACCTACACCAACCATCAAATATAGCACCCTCCACTCCAATGATATCTAAGGTAAATGATCAAGGGGATGAATTTGAATATCCAAGTGTTGCAACCACCTTAGATGTAGTCCAAGGGGAGGTGCATAGTGCTAAACCAACATCCGCTAGTGAAGATTATGTAGAGATGCATGATTATCTAGATAAAGGGGTCCCAAATTCAACAATGTTTGAAATATGTGATAGGACGAAACCCACCATAGAATTGAATGAAGTGGTTGAAAGTGAAATTGGAAGAAAATCAATAAATGAATTTGAAGATATGATAGAGTTTCACCACTTGTTCTTGGAAGATACTATTGATGATATGTGTAAAATTAACGATCAAAAAATTCTTCACCCTCCAAATTATGATAAAATTGAATCATGGGTTACTAATTTGGACGATGATAGCCTTACAAATTTGAATTCAAGAAACGACCCACTTTTGGAAATAATTGAACCATCTAAGGAAGGTGAAGGTGAATTTGATGAGAAGCACATTGATGAATTGGAAGATGTTGAAGAAGTAGTTGAACGTCACCACTTGATTCTGGAAGATGATTATTATGATGCTTGGAAGAAGTGGGAAGACTACACTCACTCCAAAACTACTAATGAAACTTGTGTGCCAATTGATATACAGGACAACATAATCGTCTACTCGAAGGAAGATATTACAACTCCTGTACAATTTGAGGATGCTTTGGAAGAGGGTTTCAAATCTCATCAAATTTTGGAAGAGTATAATGATTCTATTGATCAGGCCACAAACATCATGGAATTTCATTCCATGGATCTGGATGACGATTTTTACAATGGTTGGGGGAGATATGATGATGCATTCTTTTCTCACACCCCTGTAGATGAAACCCATATTGCATTGGATATACAAGATATTGAAACTTCTACCTCACATGAAGAGATACCATGGATAGTGAACAAAGAATTAGAACCAAATGACAAAGATATTGATCAATTGGAAGCAACTCGAATAAGTGATCATCAAAATAGATTACTTGACATACACTTTGACCAAAAACATTTGAGGGTTGAAAAGGAGGGCCATGTTTTCAATTGGGTGCATGACCATATTTTGAATTTGAATTATGTTTATGATGAAATGTCGTTAAAGGTGAATGAAAAACAAGGTATAATTTTTAATCACACCTTTAATAACATTGTTTTAATGAATGGAAAAGAAGTTGATGCACTTGAATTGTTAAATCAAATTCATCAACAATTACTAATTGAATCTAGGGTAAAAACTGTTAATGATCCTAATTTAGTAAATATCCTAGATGCTTGCAAACTGTTACACAAATTTGATTGGCCTACAAATTTGGAAAATGATTTGGCTTTAAAATTTTTAGAAATAGGCTCTTGCTTACAAAGTCTCATTTTGGATAAAGAGAGCCTAGTTCTAAATCATGAATCGAATTATGAAATGGATACTTTCAAGAATAGACAAGATAAAATTGAATATCATTTATTGTCTAATCATTTTAGTATTTTAACGCTCACCTATGAGAGTACTAATGGAATTAAATCTAATTGGTGGGGTGAGCAAGGGAAGTTAAAAGTTGTTGCATGGTGTGGTATAATATTGTTTTTTTTGGATTCCTACAACATTTGGCATGCACATCACGTTATATTTTTGTTGAAATGTTCTAATCATGTTTGGGATCCAGGAAAGTGATAATCCAAGCTTTGCATCATCTTGTATTATATTGTACATTTGTATATAGATTTTGGTTTTTGGGTTTTGGTTTGTGTTTTCAAGTTCGTTTTTGAAGTTACTTTTGGGTTTGGTTTTAAGTTTTGTGTGTTAGTCCTTTGGACATGTTTGGTTCATTTAAAAAAAAAAAAATGAATAAAAATTTGAGATGTCAACTCATGCCTAAGATCAGGAAAATATGAAACATTGGAATTGTGTTGTAAAAGCTCCACAGGTAACACAAACAGTTAAATAATATCGTTTGAAACTTGTGATGCATGAAGTAGTCAGTTTTACAAATTATGACAATACTTTATCTGCAATTCAAAAGGGCAATGCATTCATATTACATCCCACTTCGCATATACATGCCATCTTAGTTGCATATGCATTTCAGATACAATCATTTGAAAGGTGTCAAGTCCTCTTAGGGTTATTCTATAACATAAAAAAAAAAAAAAAATCCTAAGGTTGGGAACTGATGCCCGAACTATCTTGAACCAAGCACGTTCTATGCACATTAAAGAAGATCTTGAGCAAAATGATCAAAACCGTACTTGGAAGAAAAGGTGAGGCGAAAGGAGTACTTCGTGTCTGTCCTATCATGCAACATAATCCTTAAAACAGTGGTTTTTACCACTCCCATTAAGCTTAAAGTCTAAAACCAGAGTAGTAAGGATAGGGTTAAATCCTCATCGAACTTAGGTTGAGGATCCAATTCCCCAAAGCTCTGATTTGACCTACATGGAGTAGTAAGGATAGGGCGTAATTCTCATCCCGCTTAGGTTGAGAATCCAATTCCCCAAAGCTTCATTTTTTTTCCATTTCATCATAAATATTAGATTGGAAGGATCGTACTACATGTCCCTCGCAAAGGATGGGTAGTCATCCCCAAGGTCCAAGAAATAAAAATAAAATCAATACTTTCCATTTTATCATAATATTGGATTGGAAGGATCGTACTATACGTCCCTCGCAAGGATGGGTAGTCATCCCAAAGGTCCAAAAGTAAAATTAATTTTGCCCATTTCATCTTAATATTGGATTGGAAGGATCGTACTACATGTCCCTCGCAAGGATGGGTAGTCATCCCAAAGGTCCAAGAAACAAAAAAAATAATAATAAAAATGAATGAATGAAGCCAAATAATGGATTATGGGGTTAATCTCCATCGGGGCTATAGACGCCTGACTGGCAGTGGAGTATGCTCATGCGTGGCATCATGTCTTGTCTAAAAGCAAGACCACTGACTGCTCAAACAGACAGACTAGCCTGACAATTTCATCCATAACTGGTTAAATCATTTTGTTCAAAGTGAGGTAATGAATTCCAGATCAGAGTAGTAAGGATAGGGTTAAATTCCCATATCGCTTAGGTTGGGAATCCGATTCCCCAAAACTCTGATTTCACTTTCACTTGCACATGGGTTCAAGATGGTGGTGACACATAACCAACTTTGGGATTTAATAAAGAAATTCATTTTATACGTAGTTGATCCTAAGAGGGTTTGACAGTTTTTTCATGTATGATATTAGAAGGTTCGAGCTTTTATAAAATAGATTGTTATATTCATCATACTGCGCAAATCATTCACAACCTCACATATGCATTCATGTAAAACTGACAATGGAATGTGGATCAATTTCAAACGATAGAAAATGGAACACACTGCACACACCGAGCTGATACTTAACGATTCTTATGTTTCATGTGTTTCTGATCTATCGGCATTTGTTTATATTTTTCATGTGCTAACGCCTGTTTTCGAGTTTGTATATTTCCAGGTTAGGTTCTCACCGAAATGCTCAGGAGCATTTCCTAGCAGAGTCGCCATTTGTTGTGGCTGCTCCACAACACACCCCAAAATTGGGGACCCACCCTTTTTGCACGCGTTCCAAGAAGACTGTAGCGGCCCAGATGCTAAAATCAAAGAAAAAGAAGAATGTCACGAAATCACGACATGTTGCTCTGTCGCGGCTAAGAAAATGAAAAGTGTCGCGATATCGCGACATGTTGCTCTGTCGCGGCTAGGAATGAAAAATGTCACGATATCGCGACATGTCACATTTTCGCGGCTTAGATCGGCAAAAGACAGCAAAAATAGAAAGTGTCACGATATCGCGACATGTCGTGAAATCACGGTCAAAGTGGTCAAATAGAACAAGAGGCTAAAAATGTCGTGATATCGCGACATGTCATGAAATCACGGTCAAAGCAGTCAAAAAGGGCAGTGTTGATAGAATTGTCGTGATATCGCGACATGTCATGAAATCGCGATCAAAGGCAGTGAGAGGAACAGTCAATGCAAAAGTGTCATGATATCGTGACATGTCATGAAATCATGGCTCAGATCACGAGGTGAGAGCAGAATTGAAAATTGTCACGATATCACGACATGTCATGAAATCACGGTCAAAACAGTCAAACAAAGCAAGGTGCTGGAATTGTCATGATATCGCGACATGTCACGTTTTCGTGGCTCAGATCACGAGACAGACTTAAAATGAAAAGGTGTCACGATATCACGACATATTTGTATCCTTGTGACCAAAGGCATAAAGTGTCGCGATATCGCGACATGTCTCATTTTCGCGATGTCAGAGGAAGGACAAGGCTGCGGATATAAAAACGTCGTGATATCGCGACATGTCTTATTTTCACGATGAAAGAAGAAAAGCTAAGCTGTCGACATAAAAATGTCGCGATATCGCGACATGCTGTTTTCTTTTGCGATTCACGGCGGACCGTTATAGAGTATACAGGGGAGGCGCTGAACACGTGGCATAGAGGTGTAAGGGCTATAATGTAACGCTTCATGACCAACGGTTACATTCAACAGAGAAGATCAAACGTTTCGACACCGAACAGAAAGTCAAAGACAATGAGGAGACGGGGAAGACGAAACGAAAAGACCTAGGAAATGAAACGAAGCATCACAGAGCGAAACAGAGAACCGAAACAGAAAGTTTAAAAGCACGAGCCAAAGACAGGTACAGGGGTCGAAAACCACTACGGGCAGAGTTGCAGAGCCGAAGGCAATAAGCCATTATGGGCCTGCTTTTGGAGTGTTTTTCTTCCACTTTTTCTGGATATTTTCCTTTACATTGGACTAGGTAGGAAATTGTTGTAAGCAGAGTTGCAGTGCTGAAGGCCAGAGGGCCATTCTGGGCCTGCTTTTGAGGCTATTTTCTTCCATAGACTGGGTTTGGGAAACCAGAAAGTTCTGTTGTTGTAAAATGACCAATTTTTAATACAAAAAATTCAGAGAGTTGCACCTCATTGACAAGAAAGAAGGAGTTATTTTCTGCATGCAAGATTGAATGTTTATCTTTCCCCTTTTCAGATTTCTAGGCTTATAGGTGAAGTTTAATGCAAGTTCTCTTGGTTGCTTCATGCGAATGTCTAAATCTGAAAATCACAGTTAAAACCCTAGAGACCAACACTTAACTTATCTGGATTGTGCATGTTTTGCAGGTTCAATAGGTTAGGTTGTATGCAGAAAACCTCATTAGCTTCAATTTTGTCAAAATAGGATAGCATCATACTGAATGCACTTTTCATTTTCCTTTCGCATTTTATTTTCTTTTTTTTTGCACTTTATTTTAATTTACAGGCATTAAAATAATAAAAAAAAAAACTAAAAATTCCAAAATCCAAAAATAGTTTCATCATTGCGTATGTTATACTGCATATTTCAAATACGCATTTAAAATTTCATTTTCGGAGTTGTATAAATTTCACCGCAATTGCTGTTTTGTTGCGAGACTTTAAAAATCCGAAAATAGAAAATTTCCATTTCAAGGCCAGAATTTCATTTTTAGTTTTGTTTTTCATTCATGAGCCGATGATGACATTCCCTTCATGAAAATTCCAATTTCATTGAAGGATTTATGTTTTATGGCATTTCATCAATTTCCATTTTGAAGTTACGTCGTGGTCATATAAGGGCCAGATCACATTTGCTTTATTTGGGTTCAATAAACAATCATTAAAGTTTCACAATAAAATAAACCAACATTGCCCCTTGTTTTTAGTTACTTGCAACCACTAAGGTGTTCCAAGCATTTAAATTGAATATCTTTATTTGAGATTATTAATACACAAATGTAAAATGCTAATATAGCGGAGACCTTGGAGAAATTATTTATTTAATTTCTTTGCAAGAGAGGATTTGGAACCCAAATCCTATCGGAGAGTGTGTTTTCACAATCGGGTGAAAATACCACTCAAAATTGTAAAACAATGCCTTTGAGTAAGGGCTTGAGGAAAATGCACAAACAAGATTAAAATCTAGATGCACACTATATGTTTTTATTCTTTCAAATGCCTATAAATTCAATCAAATGTTTTTTCCTTTACTTGTAATATAGTTTTGGATAGAAATAAATAAGAATAAACACCAAATAGCCTAAATATATATTGGGGTACTTATCTGATCTGATGGTTGATCCCAAATTTACCTTGTATCTAGAATATCCAATAGCTTCAAACCTGCAAAATAACTTCACAAACCCTAGAAAATTTGATCAGCATTTAGGGGTCTACTTAGGCCATTATAAGACTAAGCTTGGAGGTGCAGTAGTCAAGCCCCCTTGGTAATTTTAGCTGATCGTTAAAAATTAAAATTGATATTTGAACTTTGTAACATGCACAAATATGTAATAGTAAAATAAAATGTAGACAAGATGGACACAATAAAATGCTAAAATGTAAGATGCAAATTAGGTTTCTGGGGGTGTAAAACTTACCTCCAAGCCCTAATTTATCAAATGCATACCTTGTAAATGGGGAGCAAAAATATGGTTGACAAAATTCATTCTCTATAAGGCCAAGGTACAAATTTGGTTTAGATGCCTTGTTCGATCCCTAAAATGACAAAAAACAAGGCATAAAACAACGAAAAACAAACTTAAAAAGTGATTAACATGAATACCAAATCTAATGAGATGATGGAGAGGTCAAGAACCAATGTCTATATGGATAAATAACTCTAATAAGGTTTATCTATCCATTCATAAATAATTATCCACTCAATCCCCAAGGGTAACCACCATCAAAGCACAAAATAATAAAAATAGCAATTTGGAGTAGATGAGCACTTGTTAGCAGTCAAGAATTGGAATCTCAAAAGAAATTATTGGGGTAAATGAGGGAATACAAACCCTTATTTATTAGATATTTGGAGGGCAAAATGGGTAGGAAAATGAAATTTCACCATAGGTAAAGGCCAACCCCAAAACGGGTCGGTAAGGGGAGGGGTTTTAGTGAGAAAAATCTCTAGAACACCAAATTCATTCTCCATCATTACAGGATGTGAATCTGGAAATAAAAATTCATACCCCATATGGACTAGGTATGAATTTGGTAAAGCTAAGGAAATAGGGCAAAGGGAAAATATAAAAAGGACCCAAATTTACACTTAACAAGTTTGGGTGGCTAGTTAGGGGTCTAAGGAAGAATTGACTCATTTGGGTGGGTCAATTTTTTGTGTCTACAAAGGTCAACCACAGGTTGTGGTTAGGGTTGCTCTATGTGGGGCTACCAACCACACCAGTTGGAGGTTCTAGGAAGCTCCTGCATGCGACCACAATGCTAGTTTGACGGAGAACCGGGAACCCACACTTCAACAAACTTGCCTTTTCATTAAAATTTTAAAAAAATATATTTTACAGGCTTGAATGAAACAGCCCGCAGGCTTTACAATGGCCGAGTTCGGCTTTGTTCTTCCCCTGTACTCCCTCCTCTGTTCTCCGGTCCACCGTCCTCACAAAAACAATAAAATGGGTTTTTATAGAGGCCCCGACCCTCTCAAACATCAACTCCCGCGCAAATGGGTCCACCAACCCGATTAAATACATTCGCACAAAAATCGGGACACCAACCCGATTAAATTCCCGCACTCTGCACGGCCCTGATACTGCTGATCCCTGTCAGATAATTCTGTGCATCCATCCTCTTCGTTCCTCGCGCTTCCTGGCCTTGTCCGCCCTGACTGCTCTCTGGGTGCCACGTGTCATCCGTATCCACCCTTGAAACAACCGCCTACGTGTTTCCCGCCATCTCTCTTTCTTCCTGCGCCTTCTTCTCTCTCCATCGCGATATCGCGACATGTCGCGATATCGCGACGGTTTTGCTCCTCCGCGCCCTCTGCCCATTCTGGTCACGATATCGTGACCATTTTTCCTCTGTACTCTGACTAAAATTTCTTGTAGCGATATCGCTACGTCGCGATATCGCGACGTCCCCGCTGTGTTCTGCCTTGCTTCACGTCGCGACAGCGTGATGTCACGATATCGCGACGTCGCGATGTCGCGACCACTTCACCTTTTGCCACCTGCTCTGTTGCCTTGGTCGCAATTTTGCGACACGTCACGAAATCGCGACCACTCCCTCTGCTCTGCCGAATCTTCGCCTTCGTGTCGCGAAATCGTGACACTTCCTCGCTTCTCCCTGCTCTCCCCTGCTGGTGTCACGATTTTGTGACATGTCACGATTTCGTGGCACCTTCTGCTACCAAGCCTTCCTCCGCCATTTGTGTCGCGATATCGCAACACAATTTTTGTCGTGATATCGCGACAGTTTCTGTCCTTAAGCTTTCTTCTATTTTTTTCTCCTCAGCCGACTCTTCTGAAGCGGCTTTCCCGAAACTCGATGCTTCTTGTCCAATTTGCGTCGTGATTTCACGACGTCGCGATATCGCAACGTCGCGATATCGTGATCATTTTCTCGTTCTCTCCTCTGCTCTGCAACCTGTCGTGATTTCGTGACATGTTGCAAAATCGCGAGTCATGATTTCGCGACATGTCGCGATTTCGCGACATGTTGCAAAATCGTGAGTCGCGATTTCGCGACATGTCGCGAAATCGCGCCCCCTTCTGCGCCTTCGTCCCTCTCCGGCAAACTGTCACGATTTTGCGACACGTCACGATTTCACGACATGTCACGAAATCGCGCCCCTTCTTCGCACTTCCTCCTTGCCAATTTCTGTCGCGATTTCGTGACATGTCACGAAATCGTGACGGTTTTCAGACTTGGCCATTTTTTCTTCCTCCTTGCTTCCTGCTTCTTCTTCTCCCGACTCTTCAGCACGATTTTTCTTGAACTTTGCTCGCTCTCATCGGTGTCGCTTGGATGCTCCTGCATCAGACACCCGGGGTAAGTGAAGAAGTGATCTTCACTTCTGCTGGGTCCGGTTGCTGCCTCGCGCAATGCTTTCGGACTCATCTTTGTCTCTGCAAACTACTTTGACCTCGGCTCTAGGCCCACACTTCTATCTTCAACCGAATAGATTTCTCCACTGCTGCAAACTTCTGCTGTAGCCGGCTTTAACTCTTCCTCTTGCATAGAATAATCTATGCTTTCTTTCGGGCAGGTCCCGGTACTGCTGCTCTCTTCCTCTACAGCCTCCTTCATCTTTTCTTCCTTTTTTCTCTGTCTCTCTTCCCGCATTTTTTGACGTTCTTCTTTCTCCCGTAATTTCATTACGGACCATTCCTTTTGCAAGGCTTTTAATTGTCGTTGCAATGCTTTGACTTCCTCTTCCGACACCATGTCTTCCTCCTTACTGTCCCGTCTTCTTCGGGAATACATTTTTTTTTTTTTTGTCTTTGCTTTTCTCACAAGCTTTAATCGATCCCGGTGTAGCTGCCTCACGTCCGGCGGTCTGCTAACACGCTCGGGGATGCTAAACTCTCTCTTTCTCTCTCTCTCAAAACCCTCTCGTAGGTCCTGGCGTAAACTGCCTCACGACCGGTGGTCTGTTTACGCACTCAGGAACTCCTGCTCTGATACCACTAACGGGGAACCGGGAACCCACACTTCAAGAAACTTGCCTTTTCATTAAAATTTAAAAAATATATATTTTACAAGCTTGAATGAAACAGCCCGCAGGCTTTACAATGGCCGAGTTCGGCTCTGTTCTTCCCTTGTACTCCCTCCTCTGTTCTCCGGTCCACCGTCCTCACAAAAACAATAAAATGGGTTTTTATAGAGGCCCCGACCCTCTCAAACATCAACTCCCGCGCAAATGGGTCCACCAACCTGATTAAATACATTCGCACAAAAATCGGGACACCAACCCGATTAAATTCCCGCACCTTCTTCTCTCTCCGCCGCGATATCGTGACATATCGCGATATCGTGACGGTTTTGCTCCTTCGCGCCCTCTGCCCATTCTGGTCGTGATATCACGACATTTCGTGACTCCTTCTGCGCCTTCGTCCCTCTCCGACAAACTGTCACGATTTCGTGACACGTCGCAAAATCGCTGGTCGCGATTTCGCGACATGTCACGAAATTGCGGCCCCTTCTGCTGCACTTCCTCCTTGCCAATTTCTGTTGTGATTTTGTGACATGTCGTGAAATTGCGACGGTTTTCAGACTTGGCCATTTTTTCTTCCTCCTTGCTTCCTGCTTCTTCTTCTCCCGACTCTTCAGCACGATTTTTCCCGAACTTTGCTGCTTCTGCTGCTGGTGCTGCCGGATGCTCCTGCATCACAGTTGGAGGTGTCAACCTTGCTAATGTGGCTAGCATTAAATCTGTTGATTGTTTTTCCTATTAATATGTGGTTCACTTAGTCAGTTGACTATTTGATTATCATTAAAACAAAATTTTAGGATTTTAGTCATAACCTTTTTGATTAATTGAAATAATGGATTATGGAAATTTTTATTAATTGAAAGAAAGGATTTTTGATGATAAGAAAATACTATAGGTATATTTTTTATTATTTGAAAGATATTTGTTATATTTGAGAAATGTAATAGAGCTTAAATATTAAAGCTTAGTTTTCTTTATACAAGAGGAGAACTTGTTTTATAAAGGAACATAGTGGATAATATTAATGGATATTTATCTATGAATGATTTAGATTGATAAGTTTATACTTTCAAATGATGAGATTTGAATGCATAGAGTTTATATTTAAGCTTTGAATTTATGGTTAAGAATAGATAGGTTATCTATTTTAAGAGAAGTATGGGCTTCTCTTGGTATGCTTCTATGAAAACTGAATAGAAGTAAATATTAGATTATTCTATGCTTTTGTTGAAGTTGAATGTAAAATGATAGACTATTTTGGAAAGAGAATTTCCTTACATTTAAAACTAGTGGGAAAATATATTGAAAGAAGTTGGGCTTCTTTATATTATATTGTATTTGTTGCATTTTGAAATGAATCATACATAGATGCATACATGTGGGTGGAAATATTTATCCTGATCCCTTACACATATCCAAACTTTGCACAAATATTAAGGAGGGCAATTTTGGAGAGAGGAACAAATCATTCTTTTAAGAGCAATTTCTCATGTTGTACCTCTCTATGAAAAGGATGTAATTAGTTAAGTTGTAATGAGAGTTTATTATATACCATATTGAATTGTATCCTTGAAAGGAAATAAAATGATGTATATTGTAGTTCTTATGTTAATTTAAGTCTCTTTCATTATATGTAATAGAATATGGTATAATATTCGAAATTTATGTTGGATACAAAGGAAGTCTAAATGTATCTTTCAAAAGAGAAATTTAGTTGCTTTTGTATCAAACTTGTATGATTATGATTAATGAAGTCATTAATGATGTTGCTATCATTTACATTACATTTTAAATTTATGTGATTATAGTGCTTCACAAAGAGATATTGGGTGACCTTTATGAATGATATAATGAATTTTAGATGATTGGAAAATGACATCTATAAAATATTTATGCTTTTGATTAGAAGTGTCCTACTAAGATGTGATTTTTTTGTACATGCTAGTAATGCTTGGAATATTATCCTGGTTAGTAATAAGGACTTTATTTATTAGAATCTTAGAGAGAGAGTTAATATAAGGGATTATGGGGTCCCTTTTATAAGGAAACTTTAGGTAACCTTGTTTCACAAATTATCCTTAATGACCTAAACTAAGATAACCCTACAAGGTTAGATGTCAAGGGTAGGATGAGATGTTTGGGGTAAGGTTAGACATCTAGTATGAGAGGCTATATGGATAACCATATGATGGTTGGTTTAGATGTCAATGCTAGATGTTTGTTGTCTATTTGTTACAGTTATTTGTATCTACAATTCCAACTCCTTGTTCTCGTTCTTTTTGTTGCATCATATTGCAATCAATCATTAATATAACCTTGCAACATCACCAATTAGTGCTATCTACAACACAACCTGCAATAACTCAGGAACCTCACAACATCACCACATAAACGAAACAATTTCTCTATACAAGAGCATTGTCATTATGAACAAATGATGATGATCCATACAATTTTGAATGTAGGGTATAAATAGGAAGGTGAAGCAGTTACTGCAACTACTTTGCTCCCAACTGCC
This sequence comes from Wollemia nobilis, assembly GCA_028583015.1. Classification (NCBI taxonomy): domain Eukaryota; kingdom Viridiplantae; phylum Streptophyta; class Pinopsida; order Araucariales; family Araucariaceae; genus Wollemia; species Wollemia nobilis. The sequence goes on along the minus strand of JAQPPZ010002170.1, from coordinate 8,098,620 downwards.
CAACCATTTGCCTTAATGACTTGTTATATGTCTTTGACTAACTAGACATCTTAAAACTAACTAGACGTCTTGACACTCACTAGACATCTAATCCTAGATGTTTTACCTAGTTAGATGACTAATGCAATGACGGTTGTTTTTTTCCTTTAGTGCCCTATGTACGTAATCAAGCATTCAAAATTCATTGGCTAATTTTACAATTTTCATAAGACAACAACATAATCAACATAGCATTCCAAAATTGCTATTTATAATAAAAATTATTTGGACATTGTCATCATCTAGTTCTTCATGGTTTTTCTTGCTTAGAACTGCTATCTACATACATAGATGGATTTATGTATGGTGTGGGGATGGATGTACCCTTTTGATAGACAAAAAGGGATAAGTTGGATCATCATAGATATGATATGGAAAAATTAGTCATAAGGCATTACATAAATAGACACCTTCATAAAATGACTTATGTAAGGTGGGTTGATGTAGATCCCTAATGAGTACAAAAAAGAAAAATATCTCTCAATTTGGTTAGTTTTCTTTTTGGGTTTGATATCAGAGCTCTAGGTATGATGGAATAGAATATTTCCTGGAATAAGCTAAAGAATTTGATTGCTTTATGTCCCACTCCTAGAAAGTGTAGATTTTATATATAACATATTGCATGGAGCAAGTATGACCATCATCATTATTAGGTTATTGATAAAGAGTGAGCACATCTAGGAATAGTGTCTTGCATGGAGCAAGTATAACCATAGCTATTATTGAATCAAGGATAATAACTTTAAGTTGGTTTAAAGATATAAAGAAGCTAACTATAAATAGTTTTTTTATTTGGTTAGTGTGAGAAACCCCTACAACCAACACATAGGGTTGAGTAGTCTCCTACCAACCATGACCCCTCGTAAAAATGAGAGCTATGCTTATCAATAGGGAATTTAATACACAACCACCTATGGATGAAAATTTACACCCTTCACCCACTCTTTATTTTGAAAAATGATACCTCTTTCAGGAGTTGCCATTTTTTTGGAAACATTAATGGACAGGGTTGAAGATAATAATTGACAACATCAATTATGGATAGCTACAAGCAGCAGGTGGATGATCGGTTGTTCAGGGAAGTAGGGCAGATAATAAAGTAGGTTGATGATTCTCCCTTTGCCTTGCGTGGGACTATCCAAAATAGCTGCCTACTTTTTGGGAAAATATTTGGATTGATCAACATGGGCGGAGATATCATAAAACCCACCCAAAAGAAGGATGGAGACTCTCGCCCATTCCTAGGTGAAACCCTTAAGTGCAAATTGGGTGAAACTTTAAGCAAGTGATCATCCTCCTTCTTGATGACTCTGTGAGTGGAAAAAAAAGCAAATTAAGCACCCGCCTGACATGTAAAATCTTACCATAACCTAAATTAAAATAGAATTACTCATTATTGCAATAGTTTAGTACCAGGAGGTCATACGTAGAAGTGACTGATTTGAGATGTGTTGCTCCCAAGGTGATTAATACCGGTCATTCATCACCTCACCAAAGTACTATCAACTGGATGGAGAGGTGATGTAGATAAGTGTTGGACATTTTGAGTAGTTGAGTTGTCATTGATGTCAAGAGTCAGTTTCAATGAAGTAGTGCAAGAGGAAGTGATTCCGCAAGCAGATTGAGTGGTCATTGATGTCAAGAGTCAGTTTCAATGAAGAGTGCAAGAAGAAGCAGTTCCACAAATTGGTGCAAAAGGAAAGTCCGCTTCCAGGTGGTCAAAATGAGTTTCGAGAGCAAAGAAGAGACCCAAGAAAATAATATTATAATATTTTATTATAATATTAAAAGGGAAGATTTAAATTAATTTAAATAATTTCATTATAAATTAATTTATTAATTAATTTAATTAACTTTAAAAGTTATTAAGTTAATTATAGATTAATTATAATTTAATTATTAAATTAATCTATAACCCTAAGGTTGGGTTATAATAAAATTAATTTATTAATCCTAAGGTTGGGATATAATAAAATTAATTTATTAACCCTAAGGATGGGTTATAAAGTCTATTCGAATTCGAATTCGAAAATCGAATTCATCCATCGACGTCAATAAAAGCATGGCCTAAAGCATATAAAAAGGGGGTAAAACATTGATTAAAAGTTATCCGAATGCAATTCGTGTAAAGTGCAAAAGACTTCGACTATCGTGCAAGGAGGAAGGAAGATTTCACGTTTCAAAGTTATTGGTTGCAGAGGAAAGGACAAAGGGGAGCGGTGCTCCATTTTCGTTGCACAACACTGCATAGCACAACTGGCATTCGTGGGAGGTGCTAAGGTTGATAGGCTCGAGGTGCAAGGTTCGAAGCCCATCGACTTTGTTTTTACAAGGTAGAGTGTAAAGGTTTTTGGGCACCACGATGAACAAAAGAAATAAGAGGAAGGCTTTTGCCTTCCCCTTCATGTGGGAGCTAGTAGCCCACGTGGTGGGCTAGCGCCTTGGTAAGGCGCTTGGCGAAGGAGTAGTCACGCGTTCGAAACCCATCATGACGTTTTGAGTGCAAGGTATGCTCCATAATTTTTGCTAAGGTTGTATGTGGTATGCGTCGTGGTGTTTGTGGAAGGTTTGAGATTTCGGAGGTGTTTGGTTGTGATAAATAAATATTGGCTAAGGTCTTTGAGGGAGATATAAGGGTTTTTAAAATTAAATATTTTATTTTAATTTTGGAAGGTTTGAGTTATAAAGTTGGAGTAATAAGGTGTAATCGAGTTTGATTATTTTTGTGTTTAAGAAATATTTCTAAAAAGAGTTAGTGAGATATTTTTGTCATCTAACCATTGAAATTGGCAAAGAAGAAAATTGTGTTTAAAATAGGTTTTGAGGTCACTTCTACATCAAACAAAAGGTATGGGCACATCTTCCTAGTGAGTGATTGTTGAATGTTGTGAATGCTAAGTTGGAGTGAAAAGGATTGTTTTGATAAGCATTGTTGTTGAAGTAGTTAAGCAAAAACTTGAACTAGGGTTTGTGCAAAGAACATGAGTATCATTGTTATGTGAAGTTGTGGAAGATCATGAGTATCATTGTTATGTGAGGATTACTTGATAAGCATTGTTGTTGAAGTGATTGGTTGAGTAAAGAACTTGAACTAGGGTTTGCAAAGATCATGAGTATCATTGTTATGTGAGATTGGTTGATAAGCATTGTTGGAAACATTTGAGTGAGTGTTCATAAGTTTGGACTAGGGTTTGTGAGCAAGAATTATTTCATTGAGTGATTGGTTGAGTAGAGTTGATTGAACCTAGTCAAGTGGAAGTGTTGAAGTGATAGTTCTAGTTCTGTGAAACAAATTGTTCTATATTCTGAATTGTTTTGAGAAAGAGATTGAGCATTGTTGTAAGTGTGAAACATATTGAGTCTCTAACAATTCTCTATATGTTTTTGTGGTAAAAAGAGAGATTGAAAGTGATTGAGCATTGTGGTGAGTGTGAAGCATATTGAGTCTCTAACAATTCTCTATATGTTTCTATGAGATTGGACAAGTTCTAGTGAGGATTTGAGATTGAGAATTGTGGTGAGTGTGAAGTTTTGAGAATATTGAGGTAAGTCTTTGAGAAGACTTGTGGATTTGTGAGTTTGAAGCTTAAAAAATTTGAAGATAGATATTGTTGAGCAGATTGGACAAGTTCTAGAGAGGACTTGTGGATAGATTAGTGTGAGCTTTTGTGGAAGCTTACAAGGCAGATTTGAGACAAGTCTTTGAGAAGGCTTGTGAGTAGAGTTGATTGATTGATTTGTTCAAACCTTGAGTTAAGGTTTGGGGCAGATCTAGTAGAGTTGATTTGTGATTGAGTCAAGCTTTGTGTTAAGGCTTGAGGATAGATATTGAGGATATATTTGTGCTAGATCGAAGGACTATGTTTAGTGTATATTTGAGGATAGAGTTTGGTGTAGATTTGAGGATAGGTTTGTGCCAAACCAAAGATAGAGATTGAGCAGATTTGTGCTAGATCGAAGGATTATGTTTAGTGTAAATTTGAGATAGAGCAAAGAGTAAGCTTTGGAGGTGATAGAGTATAGAGGATGATAGTCTCTAGTGGATAGAGATCCATTAGCTAGGGTAGTGAGGATAGGTCTTTTGAGTGAGGACAAGAGTCTTTAGTGGATAGAGATCCATTAGCCAGTGTAGTGGAGGTAACAGTTCTTCTAGAAGATCACCAACCAGAGCTAAGGAGAAAGGAGTTCTCCTGTGGATAGAGATCCATGAACTTGATTAGGGGATTGGTGTCTCCTTTGGATAGAGGTCCATAAATATTGTAATAGGGAAAGGATTCCCAAGAGATTGATTGAGAAAATTTTAGTGAAATATTTTCTTCGTGGAGTAGCCCACATTGGGTGAACCACGTTAAATTGGTGTCTCTATTGTGTGTGGTGATTTATGCATTGCTTTGATTACTAATGTTGATATTGCTATCTATACATTGCATAATATTGATTGGAAAGAAAAGTAAAAAGTGGTCTTATACTGTTCACCCCCCTCTCAGTATAAGCTTGTGTTCTTCAATTGGTATCAGAGTGGGTTCCTTCGAAAGAGTTTAACAGCTTGAAGGAAAAGATTTCAAGAACATAATGGATTCTAAGAATGGGTCCTCAGATAATTCAACACTAGTATTTGATGGAAGTGATTATATATTTTGGAGTATGAGAATGAAGATTCACCTGATGGCACTTGGCAATGAAATATGGGAAGCAGTTGAAAATGGATACACACCACCAACTACTCCACCTATAGATAAATATGGTAAGCTTCTACATCATTACAATTCAAAAGTAATGAATGCAATTTTGAGAGGTTTGCATAGAACAAAGTTCATAAAGGTTATGCATTGCAAATCAGCAAAGGCAATTTGGGATAAGTTGCAAAGCATATATGAAGGAGATAAAAGTGTCAAAAAGGTAAAGATACGAAATCTCAAAGGACAATTTGAAGATTTAAAAATGAAGGATGAGGAAAACATTAGTACTTATCTACTTCGTGTAGATGAGGTTGTTAATGCCATGCAAGGACTTGGACTTGAGATTGAAGAATCTGATGTTTGTGATAAGATCTTAAGATCTCTTCCAAAAATATTTAGTGAAAATATTTCTGCTATAGAGGAATCAAAATATGGTGATTCTTTGACAAGAGATATGTTACTTGGTATTCTTACAACTTTTGAGATAAGAACAAAAGAGGAACCTAATCTCTGAAAGGAAGCAGCCTTCAAAGCTACTAAGAAGACAAAGGGCAAGAAGTCAGATTCAAGCAATGAGTCATCCAGTGATGAAGAAGCAAATTATGGCAGAAAGAATAAGGATTCAAGAAGATTTAAAGATGCAAAATCTGTTAGATGTTTCAATTGTGGAAAGTATGGTCACTATGCAACTGATTGTCAAGAAGCCAAAAATAGCAATGATGAAGAAAAATAGGATCATAAGAATAGGGAATCAAAAAATACAGGTACCAAAAGAAAGGTAAGGATGGACAAGGCAGACAAGGAAAGAAGTTCTTTCAAAGACAAAAGAGGAGCTACTATGCAGACAAGGCAAGTAAGTACTCAAGTGATAGTGATAATAGTTTCTCAGATAATGATAAAGATGAAGTCCTATTTATGATAGAAGAAAAAGAAGAAGTTAAGAAAAGGTCACCAATAATTCTCAAGTGTTTTAGATGTGGTAATTTTGGACATCTTGAAGATAGTTGTACAAAGAATGGTTTCAGTTTCAGTGATGATGAATATGAGGATACACTTGAAGGACCAAAAGAGAATATTCTAATGGCACTAGAAGAAGAAGGAGGTGATCCTATAGAAGACAAGTCAGAAAAGAATGAAGATGTTTTCAAAGGCAAACAAATAGAGGAAGAATCAGAAAAAGGAGAAGTTGATCTTGAGGGAGAGCTTATTTATGCTCTTAAAACTTTAAAGAAGGTAAGAAAGAAAAACTCCCAACTTGAGCTTCAATTTCAAGAATGTGATGAAGAGAGAGGAAAGCTTATAGAGGATCTAAATAAGTCAATAGCTAAGACAAAGAAGTTCAAGGATAAGTTAGAAGCAAAGGTCTTAGAATGTGAAAGATTAGAACAAGAAGTAGCTCTACTAAGGGAAGAAGTAGAGAAGTCTAAGGATAAGCTACACAAGTTTGGAAGGAGCTCAAAGAATTTGGATAAGATTATCAAGACACAAAAGCCTACATCAAGCAAGATAGGTCTTGGTTTTGAACAGGCTCAAAAGAAACAAGAAGAAGAGTCAACCTCAAGTTCTGAAGAAGAAGAAACTTTAGAAGAAGACAGTGTAAGAGAAAGTGAGACTTCTGAGGATGAGTTGGACAATAGAAAGTTCAACAAGGAAAAGAACAATGCACAAAAGAGGAACATATGGAATAGGAACCAACACAGGGTAAGAGAGACTAAGAGACCAATGAGGTCAAGGCAAGGAAATTTCAATGGATGATGTTTCTCATGTCACATATTTGGGCACAAGGCTTCACAATGCAGGACACATGAAAGATAGGAATATGGGAACTTCAGGAACAGGCAGTTATTTCATGGGTATTGCTACTCATGTAATCAGTTTGGTCACAAGGCAATGAATTGCAGGGTTCATGATAGGAACAGATATGGCTTCACCAGGAGAAATCCCAAGACATTTGCACCTTCAAGGAATAACAATATTAAGTGTTACAAGTGCAATAATGATGGACACACAACAAAGTGGTGTAGAGCAAAAATTCCAGAGACAAGCAGGAACAGGAACAGTCAGAGGAATCAGAAGGATCATATGAGAAGGAAAGTAGACAAAGGTAAATATCAGTGTATGCTGGGAGTAGAAATACTCCCACCCCAGAATTAACCACCTCAAGAGGAGGTGGGGGAGGGGCTAAGCTAAGAGACTCATTCTTAGCCCCGAGCCCCAAAGGTGACCCTTTGCCATTGATGTCAAAGGGGGAGATTTGATTAAGGGAGATATTTGATTTAAGAAGAGAACATTGAGTCAGGGGGAGCAGAACATAAAAAGGTTAAGGAAATTGAAAAGGTAATTGGGTTGCCATCAATGACAAAGGGGGAGATTGTTGGACATTTTGAGTAGTTGAGTTGTCATTGATGTCAAGAGTCAGTTTTAGTGAAGCAGTGCAAGAGGAAGTGATTCCGCAAGCATATTGAGTGGTCATTGATGTCAAGAGTCAGTTTCAGTGAAGAGTGCAAGAAGAAGCAGTTCCACAAATCGGTGCAAAAGGAAAGTCCACTTCTAGGTGGTCAAAATGAGTTTCGAGAGCAAAGAAGAGACCCAAGAAAATAATATTATAATATTTTATTATAATATTAAAAGGGAAGATTTAAATTAATTTAAATAATTTCATTATAAATTAATTTAATTAACTTTAAAAGTTATTAAGTTAATTATAGATTAATTATAATTTAATTATTAAATTAATCTATAACCCTAAGGTTGGGTTATAATAAAATTAATTTATTAATCCTAAGGTTGGGATATAATAAAATTAATTTATTAACCCTAAGGATGGGTTATAAAGTCTATTCGAATTCGAATTCGAAAATCGAATTCATCCACCGACGTCAATAAAAGCATGGCCTAAAGCATATAAAAAGGGGGTAAAACATTGATTAAAAATTATCCGAATGCAATTCGTGTAAAGTGCAAAAGACTTCGACTATCGTGCAAGGAGGAAGGAAGATTTCATGTTTCAAAGTTATTGGCTGCAGAGGAAAGGACAAAGGGGAGCGGTGCTCCATTTTCATTGCACAACACTACGTAGCACAACTAGCATTCATGGGAGGCGCTAAGGTTGATAGGCTCGAGGTGCAAGGTTTGAAGCCCATCGGCTTCATTTTTACAAGGCAGAGTGTAAAGGTTTTTGGGCACCGCAATGAACGAAAGAAATAAGAGGAAGGCTTTTGCCTTCCCCTTCACGTGGGAGCTAGTAGCCCATGTGGTGGGCTAGCGCCTTGGTAAGGCGCTTGGCGAAGGAGTAGTCACACGTTCGAAACCCATCGTGATGTTTTGAGTGCAAGGTATGCTCCATAATTTTTGCTAAGGTTGTATGTGGTATGCGCCGTGGTGTTTGTGGAAGGTTTGAGATTTTGGAGGTGTTTGGTTGTGATAAATAAATATTGGCTAAGGTCTTTGAGGGAGATATAAGGGTTTTTAAAATTAAATATTTTATTTTAATTTTGGAAGGTTTGAGTTATAAAGTTGGAGTGATAAGGTGTAATCAAGTTTGATTATTTTTGTGTTTAAGAAATATTTCTGAAAAGAGTTAGTGAGATATTTTTGTCATCTAACCATTGAAATTGGCAAAGAAGAAAATTGTGTTTAAAATAGGTTTTGAGGTCACTTCTACATCAAACAAAAGGTATGGGCACATCTTCCTAGTGAGTGATTGTTGAATGTTGTGAATGCTAAGTTGGAGTGAAAAGGATTGTTTTGATAAGCATTGTTGTTGAAGTAGTTAAGCAAAAACTTGAACTAGGGTTTGTGCAAAGAACATGAGTATCATTGTTATGTGAAGTTGTGGAAGATCATGAGTATCATTTTTATGTGAGATAATTTGATAAGCATTGTTGTTGAAGTGAATGGTTGAGTGAAGAACTTGAACTAGGGTTTGCAAAGATCATGAGTATCATTGTTATGTGAGATTGGTTGATAAGCATTGTTGGAAACATTTGAGTGAGTGTTCATAAGTTTGGACTAGGGTTTGTGAGCAAGGATTATTTCATTGAGTGATTGGTTGAGTAGAGTTGATTGAACCTAGTCAAGTGGAAGTGTTGAAGTGATAGTTCTAGTTCTGTGAAACAAATTGTTCTATATTCTGAATTGTTTTGAGAAAGAGATTGAGCATTGTTGTAAGTGTGAAACATATTGAGTCTCTAACAATTCTCTATATGTTTCTGTGGTAAAAAGAGATATTGAAAGTGATTGAGCATTGTGGTGAGTGTGAAACATATTGAGTCTCTAACAATTCTCTATATGTTTCTATGAGATTGGAAAGTGATTGAGGATTGTTGACATTGTGGTGAGTTGTGAAGTATATTGAGTCTCTATTAATTATTTGTTATATGTTTAATTTGACAAGTTCTAGTGAGGACTTGTTGAGTAGATTTGAGGTAAGTCTTTGAGAAGACTTGTGGACAGATTGATGTGAGCTTTTGTGGAAGCTTATAATATATATTTGAAGACATAGATTGTTGAGTATATTGGACAAGTTCTAGAGAGGACTTGTGGATAGATTAGTGTGAGCTTTTGTGGAAGCTTACAAGGTAGATTTGAGATAAGTCTTTGAGAAGGCTTGTGAGTAGAGTTGATTGATTGATTTGTTCAAACCTTGAGTTAAGGTTTGGGGCAGATCTAGTAGAGTTGATTTGTGATTGAGTCAAGCTTTGTGTTAAGGCTTGAGGATAGATATTGAGGATAGATTTGTGCTAGACCGAAGGACTGTGTTTAGTGCAGATTTGAGGATAGAGTTTGGTGCATATTTGAGGACAGGTTTGTGCCAGACCAGAGATAGAGATTGAGTAGATTTGTGCTAGATCGAAGGACTGTGTTTAGTGCAGATTTGAGACAGAGCAAAGAGTAAGCTTTGGAGGTGATAGAGTCATCGTATCGCTCCAAATTTTTTGCATCCTTACCTTCAGAGCTATAGGATCCGCGCCCGAAAGGGGGATGCGAGAAGGATGGGACAATACCTCGGACTGAGAGGCCCTTTGAAGGTCACGCCTCTCGGGGGAGGGGTATAAGGGTGAATTTTTGATGGATGGTGGGTTCACCAGGAAAATTTTGAGTGGCAGTTTCCATGCCTAGGTTGAGAGTAGGTTTGATGTGTTCATTTTGTACTTTAATCATTCAATTCCTAGGTTTGGCCAAGATGAATCTAAGCTATTCTATATGCCAATGCTGATTTATATGAATACAAAAAACATGAATAAGTGCTAAACACAAAAAGTATGCTAAATAAGATAGAATATACCTGATTCCGGATGTCTGATGAAGATTCTGAGGTTTGTAGAAGTCCAAATCATCTCAAATCTTACATAATCATCTACAATTGCATAGAATCATCTCAGATCTTAGTCGATCATCTGAGATCATACGAGATCATCATCGATCTGACGAATTCATCAAAAACCTGCAATCACAGAAACAGATACCAAAAACCAAAAATGCAACTGCAAAAGCAAGGGGAAATGATAGAAATGATAGTAAATTTGCCTAAATGATAGATCCAGATAGCAATTAAAGGAAATGCATTAATTTAATAATTTATTTTAACTTTATCATGCATCTATGCTAAATGAGGTGAACTCCAGGATGCAGAAAATAGAATAAACTAAGTTAATGCATAAGGAAATGAAGAGAGAAGATAAAGAAATGCAAACTCTGGGCTCTGATTGCCCCCAATATGGACTACAGTCAAGATCACCTCCAATCGTACGAGATCATCACCGATCTACGACAGGATCATCCGAAATCATCTGGAATCGCCTGCGACGATCCGAGCTTGCTCCGACTGAAAAATAGTAAAATTCCTGCAAGAAAACTTGAAATACACAATGCAAACGATGGTGCGAAGGTGTTCTAATGCACAAGAAGTTAAAGTTGCAGGGAAATCAGTTAGCCAGGGGTTCAGGGGGATAAACTGAGAAAATCCCAGTTTATATAGGATTAGGGAGAGGTTAGGAGGTTGGAGATCATCCCAATTTGGGAGATCTCCAATGGGGAGACTCTAACCACGCAGACACGCTTTCTGCCCAAGTTAGAGAAGCTATTGAAACAAAAGCTAATTATGAAAATTTGGTTTTGGGACAAAATCGTCTGGACGTTCTATTCCAGATGAATTCATCAAATCTGGGACGATTTCGTCTGATCGTCGACGATATCATCCAATGGTCAAAACAAATCCTAAAAATGGCATGAAAAACAAGGGGAGCGGGTAACGGGGTTAACGGGCGGTTTTGGGTTAAAATTCAAATTTTTATCTTTTTACTAAGGTTTAACTGCGCCAATTTTAGGGTGCTACATTTTGCCCCCTCTTTAGCGAATTTTTTGAAGAAAATGCGTTAAAGACGAGTTCTTCCCGTTTTACGAGAAAGCAAAAATTTACTCAATTTTCTAGATGACGATTCTAGGTCGAATCGTACGACTGCTGACTATGGTGCCCCCTCCATGTTTTTACCCAAATCGAACGTTTGAGGTAAAAGCGCAGAAAAGCAAAATTAAAAAAATGTTGTTGTTTTTAAATAAAATTAAGAAAAATAGGGTAAAACCCTAATTCATTTTTACTGTTTTAGAGCTCTGCAGACAAAAATGGTCGAGACAACGCACAGATCGACAGAGGTCCGACGCGGGCTACGGGTAAGGATCTAAACCTAGTGAATTATGTTTTTAATTTGATTTGTGCAATTTTTTATTTAAATTTTGACTATTTTGGGGCATCACGGCCGTTTTTAGGCCGTCGACGACGTCGGGACGAAATCATCCCAATTTCATCGAAATCGTCCCTAGATCATCGATTTCGTCTGAGGGCAAAATCGACGGAATAGGGGCGATCCCGTCCAACAAGGGGCGATCCCCAAGTTGCGAAATAGGAGATGATTTCGTCCTACAAAGGATGATTTTACCCAATTTAGGATGATATCATCCAATGGTGGACGATATCATCATTTTTATGAAATTAAGTTTGTTTGAATTGCATTTAATTGATTTTAATAATTGGTTTATTAATGAATTTTATTGTTTTATTGTTTGTTTTGTAGAGGGGATTACTAAAGAGTCGAGAGTGGAAATACGGGGGGCTGAGGGATGACATAGCCATGCTCGACCAGGCGAAGCGAGACCGACTAGCACAGGTCGGATTACAGCATGTGGCAGAGATGCCACAAGTATCGATAGACATGGGGCTACTGACAACCCTAGCAGAGAGGTGGTATCCGGGGTCATCCTACTTTCGGTTACCGATAGGGGAGATGGCTCCCACACTAGAGGATGTATGGAGGATCTTGAGGATCCCCATATAGGGTTAGCGGAGACCCGAGCTTCACCCTGGAGAAGGGTAGAGTGAACATCGAGTCTCTGAGGTAGATGCCTGGGGCATCTAGGTTGACTCAGGTTTTGGTCGGGGTAGTGGGTGGCTTACTGCTGTGCCACCAGAGCGGGTGCAGATTACCCTGGCTCCTTTTAGATGTGGTCTACGACATGAGAGACCATGGGTACAGATTTGCATGGGGTAGCTTTGTACTATGTCGCTTGTATAGGATCCTGCATGGGGTCGTATACAAGGGAGGCCGATGTCTGGTTTTGACATCACTACTACAAGTTTGGTGTTGGGAGCACATCATGGTGCAGAGGCCGATAGGACTCCCACTGACAGGGGTTGACCGGGAGAGGCCCTGGGTTTTCTATTGGTGGCTCCAGAGAGGGTCACAATGGCGGATAGATCTATCGATGTCACGGAGGTTGCTAGATGACCTCATCCTAGACCAGATCACCTGGAGGCCATGGAGAGAGCATCCAGGGTGGGGAGAGGATGGACAGGAGCTGGCTCGCATCAGGCGAGTCTGTTGGCTGAGGATGGAGCGAGGAGAGGTAGAGCTCCACCGCTACGACCGAGTTTTGTGATAGTTCGGTCTTTAGTAGGGGATCCCTTCTCTCAGGGATTATGAGTACTCCTGGACTATCCAGGATAGTACTACACTGAGCGAGGCTCTAGATATGCAATGATTCTAGAGCTAGGACATGGATGATGCCCCCATCCAGCCAGTGGATGGTGATGACGTTGGGGTTATCGATGGATACGATGCCTGGTATGTAGGCATCCACCCTCCTCGGATGACGAGGGCATAGGGTCCGATGCACGTCATTGTGCGATGGATGGGGAGGCAATGCCAGGTTGCTATTGAGGCAATGCAGGGTCACGGAGGGAGAGAGCAATGATGGTCTCCATAGGAGAGATGCCAGAGGATGCCACAAGCTCCATAGAGACCACAACAAATAGGGAGGAGGGAGGAGGGATTCCCTTCTCAGTAAGGGGAGAGGCCACCATCACTCGATAAGGGCAAGGGTATCGAGGTAGGGGAGAGCAACGAGATGGTGGCTCTCTGGGCTGAGAATGCCTACCTCTCGAGCTTAGGTGCAGACACTATAGGATGAGGCTACATGGCTCAGGGCTTGGAGCGGAGGGGCGAGCACTTGGGATATGGCGTGGGCTATTGCTCAGACCGTGTTCTACCAGGGTTGTACTATCACGTGGTTCCAGAGAACTAGAGGATACCATTGCCAGCCCCATTGCGGAGCCGATCAGGATGGGATCATCGAGGACATCCTCACGATCGACGATGAGGACCCGAGACACAGCACGGACCTCTATGGGACCACCTCCTCCACCCCAGGGTGGGAGAGGAGATGAGGCAGAGAGCTCGAGGGCTTCTCGAGGCTAGCTGCTATAGACTGGATAGAGATTGTATATATTATTATTATTTTTTGAGAGGATTGAGTATGCCAGGGTATTGATTGTGGCATACCAATCCAGTTTTGATATGATGTACATAATTTGATATGAATATATATATGGTATTTTTGATGATATGACTTGTGTATATGTTGTATGATGCTTTAATTTTGGATTTGTTGATTGATTATTCATGTAATTATGTCATTTGGAAATAAATTATAATTTTATGTCATGCCATAAAATTTAAATGAAATAATCTGATGTAAACAAATTGGTTGTTTTGTGGTGTGATTTGATGAAAAATAAAGAGACTTCTAACAATAATTTCAAAGGACATTGTCGTTGTTATAGACCATTTCATGGAGTCGCCGCTCGCTAGGTCGTCAAGCTAATCCCAGTATAGAAATATTGCTAAAAGTAAAAGGGTGCTTAAGAGACTGTCTTAAGACTTTGTGTTGTGATGATGAAAAATGATGATGGTGATGATTTGTTTTCAGATTTTCATAAAAATATTATGCATGAGATATTAAAAGAAATATGATTTTTGCTAGGCATAAATTCCTAAGTGTGATAAATTTTTTGAATAATTCCTTAGGAATTATACCATGGTTGCAAAATGGAATGTTGACATAATGAAATGAAATAGAAAAATGTGTTCGTTCTTTTTAAAGCACAATTGTGTAACATAATGATGTAAGCCATATGTTTTTATGAATTAAAATGAATGGGAAAATAAAATGAGAACAATGGTTTGCGCTAGGCATAGAATTATAGGTATAGACTTATACCATCATCGCGAAATCCAAAAAGAAAATTGATATTTTAGTTTTATTGCATGATTGATTTTTTGATTTTGAGATAAACAGAAAAATAATATATATAAACATGACTTTATTTACTAGATTTTTGAAGATGTTGCGAAAGAAAATTTTGGATTTTTGAAAAAAATATATTTAATTGTTTTTATGCTAAGCAAATGTTCTTAAATAAGAAGATGAAATGATTCCAAAAAGAATTGCAGAAATATTTTAAATTATCTCAAAGACAAAATGTAGATTTATAAGGAACCCTCATGTGCAAATGTGAGTTCATTACCGATCTTGATTTATCATAATGATACAAAATCTCTCAAATACAAATGTGTGTGCAATTGTATTGTTCATTCACCAATTTTGAGCAAGATAATTTGATACAAGTAATTTGAATTAACCAAATGAGTGTTCGTTGACCATGATTTATATGCATGTAACCGTACTAGACTACTATGTAAGTTAGGTCATCAAGAGCTAGCTAATCCATAAGCCGACATAGGTCTGTACAAAATAAGGTCGCTAATGTGACAGACATATCACCACGCTAGGGATTACCCAAGGCCAAGCGGGTTGGGCACAAACCACCTGTTATGGGGCTTACCTCACAGTTTTCGAATAATTGAGAATTCCGGGGATTCAAGCTCATTCACCCTTCTTTTCTTTTCAAGGGGTAGGGAAAGGGATTTTATTGCTTTTTGCTTTTTCTTTTCTCTTTTTTTTTTTTGTATTTTTTCTTGGAACTGAGATAATGCTGAAATATTGCTGCGATGGTACAAAATGATATTTTTCTTTTTCTCATTTTCTTTGACTTTTCTTTTTCTTCCTATGCTAGGGATACTTGCTCGGATTGGTTGTAGAGCAAGGGATTTTTATTCCGGGTAGGGGTGAGCTTGTCCTTTTGTCAATTCTCAAAGATTCTAGACCATGTGCATGATAGGATAGCAGGGGAAACTTTTCGCTCAAGAAACCATTTCTACTATGTAGCATCATATCGAATTTGCAATGAAATCATTTTAATGTGAAGAGATATGCTTGGTTCAAGTAAATAACAAGATCAGTTCTCTATGCTCAAAACTTTATTTAATTCAACTGTGGACTTTGATATAAGAGAGATTAATAATCATACCAAATAAAATCAAGATATTTATTCATGTGAGTGTGAAAGTGCGGGATTCCAAATAAATGCTAATTTATCCAAAATAATTGAAAATATAACTGCAATACTTCAAGAATTGATAAGTACGAAAATAAAAGATGTTTTTGAAGATTTTGATGATTTTGAAGTTTTTATATTTTGATTTTAATTTATGAATTGAAAGAATAAATATTATTATTTTTTTTGAAATTTTTATATGGATGACTAAAATGAAACAATATGCAAAATAACAATATATACAATGATGAAATGACCAGATTTTATGCATAATAGCGCTTAAGATGCATAATGTTCATAGGTTCTTTAAGATCTTTACCATCTAAGGTAGCTAATCGGTATGCTCCCGAGCCAAATTTAGCAGTGATGATATATGACCCAAGCCAGTTAGGTTCAAATTTACCTTTAAGATCTTTAGTTGCATTAGTATTTTTTTATTTTCTTTTAAGACAAGGTCACCGATCTCAAAGGATCGATGATGAAATTTCTTGAGGTATGCTCGTTTAAGCTTGTTTTGGTAGGCACGAAGATGTTCCAAAGCATTGATGCACTTCTCATCTAGGAGTTCCAGTTGACTAAGTCTGCCAGCATGATATTCATCTCCTACTTTAGTATCTTGAAGTAGTAGAGCCAAAGAAGGAACTTCTAATTCAAAAGGAAAAATAGCTTCAGTGCCATAAACCAAAACAAAAGGTGAAGTGCCTGTGGGAGTATGAACACTAGTTCGATAAGCCCACAAAGTAGGATATAATTGGATGTGCCAATCTCGGCCATATTTATTGACCAGTATTTTGAGGATTTTAATTAATGTTTTATTAGATGCTTCTTCTTGGCCATTACCCTGAGGATAATAGGGAGTGGACCAATGATGTTGAATTTTATATTTTTGACATAATTTTTTGACATATTTATTTTTGAAACAAGTGCCATTATCTGAGATGAGATTTGCAAGAATTTTGAACCTACAAATAATTTGATTAAAAATAAATTTGGAGACTTGGGTTCCATGTGCAAGAAGCTAAGGGCACTGAAACGCCCAATTCTTGTAATTCTTAGGTTAGTTGGATGAATTTGTTTGGGTGGTGTGGGTTTGGTTGATATAATTTGATGTAATGTTTCAATGGAGATCATGGAATATGTTCCTATCATCGTGAATTGGATCATGAGGGTAGCTATGGATAGCATATTACATGTAAATGGCTTATTCATTAAAGACAAGGCATCATGTTTATCCAAATAATTTGGTAACATATGAGATGGTCATCATCTCAAATGGGAAGGGTGATTATGGAAATAGGCCCACAACATCGTGGCATGGTTTACTCAAAAGGTTTTTTCATCATTTGAAAGGTCCCAAACCTTTCCCTTTATATCCCAATTTAAGCATTATAGGCTTAGTTTAATATACTCATTAGTAAAATAACATCGAGCATATCCATCATAATGTGTCTTGATGTTTCTAGGTATTCTTCCCTAGTCATATCCCTTATAAATAAAAGTGCAACTCCCGACTTGGTAAATACTTCCCATAGGCTGTGGGAGGCCCAAGGTATGAGGAGAGGGTGGCAAATTATTTAAAATAAGGGAATCTTGCATAGCAGCGTTTGTTTTTTCTGATATAAGAATTTTAGATAAATCGGGTAAGAGCTCATCAATAAGAGCGTAAGAGGTAGAAGGAACATTTCCTACATCTTTGGATGCAGAAAATATGCCTCTGGTAGGTGTAGATGTTGTAGAGATGTCGATGGATGGGTCTATAGGTATGGAAGTTATAGGAGTAAAACAAGAAGCATTGGTTGTGGGTTTAGGATCTTTTGGAGGTCCTAATGTGGTTTGTTCGGAAGATGGTTGAACTATATGTAGAGGTGGAGTTGATGGAGAAAAATTAGATGATGTTATGGGTGTGTGTTTCACACGTTTAGATGGATGATGAGAATTAGGATGTGTGGATGATAGAGCAGGGCAAAATTGAACTCCAACGGGTTCTGCCAAAGCACACATATCAAAGGGTCTGGGATCACCATGAATGGTAACCAACTGATTTTTAAATTCGAATTTAACACACTGATGTAAAGTTGAGGGAACAGCTCACATCGCGTTGATCCAAGGGTGACCCAAGAGTATATTGTACGATGCAGGGCAATGTACAATAAACACGGTCGTGTCTAAGGTTCTTGGACCAACTTGCAATGGGATAGTAATAACTCCACATGTTTCTTGTGTTTCGTCATTGAAGGCTTTTATGATCATATCAGTTCTTTTCATTTCATCACTTCTAAACCCAAATCTTTGGTAGAAGTCAAAAGTGCAAATGTTTAAAGATGAACCATTATCAATCAAGACTCGTTTAACTGCTACATCTCCAATTAGGGCAGTAATATATAAGGGGTTATCCTTATGTAAACTATGTTGTGGTATATCTCTATCCCGAAAGTCAATACAATCGACTTCTCGAGTTATGATAGTATTGGCCATGGCTTCAGGTTGAATATTTTGTGGTACCATCATTTGGCTTAATGTGAGCATTAATTCATCCCTATGTGTAGGAGAAGATCTTAAAAGGTCCAAAAGGGAAATTCTAGCTGTAGTATTTGATAATTGTTCATTAATATTATAAGGAGGTTTAGGTTGAACATTAGGCGCATGATTCCCTTTATTAGGAACTTTCAAAACAAATGGAGCTGATCCATCGTTCTGAGTTTGATCTTGTTGAGAATTTTGAGCCTGTTGTCTAGTAACAACTCCGATGGTACCTACAATATTATTTTGCGGATGATGAATGGGTCTTGGTCTAGCGTTTATGGCTTGTTCATTAGAAAGTAATTGGTGAGACGATGGTCTAGTAGTGACTCTTCTTGGAAATGGTTCTTCTGGAACCATAGAACTTGTGATAGGTTGAATAGGATCTGATTCATCTTCAGAGCTATTCGATTGATTTGAGGTGATTTCCATGTCACTTTCAGTCTCATATTCTGTATCACTAAGATCAGGTGTCTGAATGTTATATAGAGGTCTGGTCGTAACCATGGATAAAGTTGTGTCAAATATTTCCAAATCATGAGTAGGTAAATGCCCACTAATAGTTCCTACATATCGGGTAGGAGGGGGAACATTATGATGCTCAATTTGATTAGCCACTTCTTTGCCATGCTTTGGTAAAGGATGTTGAAATATGTCCAATGATTGATTGGCATTCTGATTCTGATTTTGGGGGATGTTCTTTTGAGCATTATTGGGAGGATTTTGTTTAGGTTGAAAGGCTTGCACCTCCATCTCATTGTTATCAATTAAGTCTTGTATTTTATGTTTTAATATTTTACAAGAGTTGGTAGCGTGTCCAGGTCCTCTATGGAAATCACAGTGTAAATCAGCTCTGTATCCGGGTATAGTTGGATCAGGTTCCCGGATATTTGGTAATTGGATCAAACCTCGTGCTAGTAATTGTGGGAGAATGGTTGATAGAGGTTGATTTAACCTAGTAAATTCTCGAGGTGGTTTATCAGGAGGTTTCAATATAAACTTCTCCATTGTTTTCACAGTATTAACATTAGCAATGTTTCTGCTATCAGTGACTCCATCACCCACAACTTGTTTATTTTTATATTGATTTTTGGATGTTTTCTCATCATCTTTCTTTTTAAGCTGACCTCTCCTAATGAGAGCATCTTCCACTCTTCGAGCTAAGTCTATAGCTTGATCGAAGGTGGTCAAGGTAGCAGTTGATAACTCATAGGATAGTTGTTCTTGTAAATTATTGATAAAGATATCCAACATTTCTCGATAAGGTAACACAAAGTGTAATTTTCCTATCAACTGTCTCCACCGAGCTAGGAAATCAGCAAAACATTCATCTTTGTCTTGTTTTAAGTTGTACAAATATTTAATGGTTACATGCCTTTCGATGTAGGCACTAAATTGATGAACAAAAGACTCGATTGTTTCTTCGAAATTCCTCAAAGAATGAGTGGGTAATTGATAATACCACTCTAATGCCATTCCTCCTAAACTTTTTGGGAACATTTTTAGTAATAACAAGTCATCATGTGATATATCATGACATGCTATCCTAAACATACGAAGATGCTCTATGGGATCTTCGGTTCCTTTGTATATAGGTAGGACAGGCATAGGAAAGTGTTTAGGATATGGTTGTGCTACAACTATAGGATCTAAAGGTTGACTACACATCTCTCGATAATTGTACGAGGGACGGTAGGGATCTATCTGGTCCATGCGGGAGACTAACTGTTTCACCATGGCTTCCAGATTACTAGTTTGTCCACCATATTGGTTTGGTGGTATTTGAGCGTATGATGGCGTGACGTAAGGATTAGATGCTATATTGCTATTATGCAAATGGTTGGTAGGAAGAGTATTATGAAGAAGATTTGTAGTAGCATTATGTTGTATCCCAGATTGTTGGAAATTGGTGTTTGGTTTTGTTTTGGGCTTTTGTTGATTTGAGGTATGTTGATCAATAACTTGGCAAAATAGAGCAGTGAATGAAGGTTTCTTTTGTGTGGGAATAACTCTAGGCTTGGTAACAGGCACTCTAGGTGGTTGGGTAACCTGTTGTTGTTGCATGTTCTGGATTATAGTGGCCATATCCAAATTGGATGGTCCAGCTTGATCACTTTCTTGATCAACGAAGGACAAGGGATTAGTGCGTGTGTGATATATTTCTTCTAGGGTTGCTTGAGTGTCACTAATTTGATCCTTGTCCATATGGACTGCTCTATTAAGGGTGCCAATATTAGTATTGAGGAACTTCCAAAAATGTTCCATGTTCTCAAAAGTAATAGCTCCTTCCAGAGACATTTTAGGGGATGAGGATCCTTCCTCTCTAACAGTTTCTCTTTGTTCATTTCCTTCAACAAACTCTTCTTCTTGTTGGTCTAGGGTTCCTTCTTCCTGAATTGGGTCTTCAGGAAGGACATCCGGTTTATTCTATGGTTTTCCTAACCAATCTTCTTCTACTTCAGTCTGTTTTCCATTCCTAAGTCTAGTCATTATGCTTAAACTTAGATTTTAGCAAATATATATATATATATATATATATATATATATATATATATATTTGCAACAAGTTTGGGAGGTATATATTTTAATTATATACCTACTATAATACTTAAAAGAAAATGTTTTAATTTTTGTTATATTTTTGTTTTGTTTTTGTTTTTATGATAATATTATAAAGACAACAAACAACATACTAAATGCAAGAAATAATAATAATAAAAGAATGGCTTAGTTTTCTATAAATAGTTTATGGATGTCATTGATGGGATCAAGTTCATCAGGAGTCATGAAATGCTCCTCTTCAAATTGGAAATGGTTTTTCAAGAATTTGACAAAGTGTGCTATGGTGATATTATCTACTTCTGACTCTAACTTGTAAAAATAGAGCTCATGGCAATACTCTCGATATAACACAGCTCTAGGAACTCTATTCCATCTCTTTCTATCTGTAAGAACGACCTCTTGATCCTCTATACGAGATAGAAATTTATGTACTACAACTGCATTGTCGAGGTATTCCTCAAAGGTGTACAACTCGAAAGACACAAGGGCTCTTTTATCTGCTAACCACCTATGGCAAGCTCTCTGAAGTTCATGATATAAGGTCACTTGATCAGGATCCAGGATTCTATCTAGGACAAACCTCTTGATTTGCCTAAGTTCGGTTGATCTAGATGAAATGATACTCAATCTCCTATTAAGTTCGTCCCACAAAGGTTGGACCCTATTTGTTTGAGGTACTCTAAGCACAGAAGTAATCTCTATGGTTGCTAATTGATTTTCAACATTAATGGTGACAACTCATCTTTTATTATAATCTACCATCTAAATATGATATGCAATCTTAATTGTTTGTCTGATGATTCTAAATGCATTTATTTTTTTTTTTTTGGATTGTTTTCAAAAGGTTTTAAGTTTTCACGTCGGGTTCACCAAAATGTATCGCTCCAAATTTTTCGCATCCTTACCTTCAGGCTATAGGATCCGCGCCCGGAAGGGGGATGCGAGAAGGATGGGACAATACCTCGGACTGAGAGGCCCTTTGAAGGTCGCGCCTCTCGGGGGAGGGGGTATAAGGGTGAATTTTTGATGGATGGTGGGTTCACCAGGAAACTTTTGAGTGGCAGTTTCCACGCCTAGGTTGAGAGTAGGTTTGATGTGTTCATTTTGTACTTTAATCATTCAATTCCTAGGTTTGGCCAAGATGAATCTAAGCTATTCTATATGCCAATGCTGATTTATATGAATACAAAAAACATGAATAAGTGCTAAACACAGAAAGTATGCTAAATAAGATAGAATATACCTGATTTCGGATGTCTGATGAAGATTCTGAGGTTTGTAGAAGTCCAAATCATCTCAAATCTTACATAATCATCTGCAATTGCACAGAATCATCTCAGATCTCAGTCGGTCATCTGAGATCAGACGAGATCATCGTCGATCTGACGAATTCGTCAAAAACCTGCAATCACAGAAACAGATACCAAAAACCAAAAATGCAACTGCAAAAGCAAGGGGAAATGATAGAAATGATAGTAAATTTACCTAAATGATAGATCGAGATAGCAATTAAAGGAAATGCATTAATTTAATAATTTATTTTAACTTTATCATGCATCTATGCTAAATGAGGTGAACTCCAGGATGCAGAAAATAGAATAAACTAAGTTAATGCATAAGGAAATGAAGAGAGAAGATAAAGAAATGCAAACTCTGGGCTCTGATTGCCCCCAATATGGACTACAGTCGAGATCACCTCCAATCATATGAGATCATCGCCGATCTGTGATAGGATCATCCGAAATCGTCTGGAATCGCCTGCGACGATCCGAGCTTGCTCCGATTGAAAAATAGTAAAATTCCTGCAAGAAAACTTGAAATACACAATGCAAATGATGGTGCGAAGGTGTTCTAATGCACGAAAAGTTAAAGTTGCAGAGAAATCAGTCAGCCAAGGGGATAAAATGAGAAAATCCTAGTTTATATAGGATTAGGGAGAGGTTAGGAGGTTGGAGATCATCCCAATTTGGGAGATCTCCAATGGGGAAGACTCTAACTGCGTAGACATGCTTTCTGCCCAAGTTAGAGAAGCTGTTGAAACAGAAGCTAATTATGAAAATTTGGTTTTGGGACGAAATCGTCTGGACGTTCTGTTCCAGACGAATTCGTCAGATCTGGGATGATTTCGTCTGATCGTCGACGATATCGTCCAACGGTCAAAACAAATCCTAAAAATGGCACGAAAAACAAGGGGAGCGGGTAATGGGCGGTTAACGGGCGGTTTTGGGTTAAAATTCAAATTTTTATCTTTTTACTAAGGTTTAACTGCACCAATTTTAGGGTGCTACAAGTATAGAGGATGATAGTCTTTAGTGGATAGAGATCCATTAGCCAAGGCAATGAGGACAAGTCTTTTGAGTGAGGACAAAAGTCTTTAGTGGATAGATATCCATTAGCCAATGCAATGGAGGCATTAGTTCTTCTATAATATCACCAACCAGAGCTAAGGAGAAAGGAGTTATCATATGGATAGATATCCACAAACTTGATTAGGGTATTGGTGTCTCCTTTGGAAAGAGGTCCATAAACATTATAATAGGGAAAATATTCCCAAGAGATTGATTGAGAAAAATTTAGTGAAATATTTTCTCCGTGGAGTAGCCCACATTGGATGAACCGCATTAAATTTATGTCTCTATTATGTATGGTGATTTGTGAATTGCTTTGATTATTGTTATTGATATTGCTATCTATACATTGCATAATATTTATTGGAAATAAAAGTAAAAAGTGGTCTTATATTGTTCACCCCCCCTCTCATTATAAGCTTGTGTTCTTCAATAAGAATTAGTGATTTGGGTAGAGATGTTAGTAGATCCAAGGGCTTAGATCAACCTGAATGCACCTACCTCCTTTCATAACATCGTCACCATACCAAGGAGCAGTGTACTAGCTAATCACCTATATTATCCAATATTTGGCTTCTTGCCTAACACTATTAAATTTGAATTTTGAATTTAATGTAAAATACTTTATAAATAATAGAATGCTTGTCATTCCTAGGTATGGCTCTTTAGACATTATAATTCATATGTAAGGTTTTCACCATTGTGTAAATGTAGACTTATCACTATTTGGTCTCCAAATTTACCTTCATATATTTACACTAAATGTATGAATATTTATTTTTACTTTGGTTAATTAAGTGGTTTCATATAATTATACAATATGGATTTCATGGGATCTAGTTAGTGGCTCTAGAATTTTCATTCATAAAATGAGTGAGGGTTTATTTCTATTAAATTTGGTTGGATGGGAGCGCTCTAATTCTACATATTGTATTTCATGCACCCATCCACTAGTTCAAGAATTTTTGTTCTATATTTCACTCCAAAGTGTTTATTGAAGGTACAATTGGCTTATCTATTAGATATTAGGGTTGTATTTATTCCCATGGTGCAATACATGCATGTGTCTTTATGTGGCTATACCTATCCTTGTGAGTTCTATCTACGACCATTTTTCATTCTCTTTCCCCCATTTTCCCGTTTTCCATTTCACAACGTAGGTAGATGTAACCACCATAGAGGAACCGACCTTCTCTGAATATCGACCGCCCTACCCTTACTAAGTGGTGTTCATTTTATGTTGGCACTGGTTCACCCTCGCCATTCATACGATGAATATTTCCAATCTATATTTTTTGGTGACTCTACTGGGGAACTCATTGATTTTTCATGTTTTAGGAAGTCAGAGTTTAGTGATACTTTGATTTACCCATATCTTCTCAAAATCCTGGTGACTCTGACTTTATGGTATTTCTATATTATGAGATCCATTGCCTTTCTGTGCTAAAATATCCAAATATCCTAGAGGACTCAAGGTTTAATGAACAACCTTGATCTCACTAGTGGAGATAGTATGTTCATCTGGAAACTCTGACTCTGAATCTAACTCTAACTGGATTCTTGAAGACCAGTTCCACTATGGTTCTACTACATTTCTTAAACTTAAATGGTTCTAGTCCCCTTAGTCTCCCTGACTAGTATGATATTAAATAAGTTGCCTTGGATACCTTAACAAAATATGATGGTGTTAGGGGAGCTATGAAGGAGCACCTTGAAAATGTGGATTATTTGGATACCTTTCATAATATCATGTATGAAGATGTGATTATCAAGGTTCTTGTTTCTTCTCTCGAAGGCAGAGCATGGCTCTAGTACAAGACCTTACAGATTGGAAGTATCTCCACATGGGTAGACCTAGCAGATTCTCTCATAGATATATTTGGTGAATTGGAGAACCTCTTCCAGCCTTTGTATCAATTCACATTTATCAAGAGGAGTCCTCTTGAGAGTGTCTCAGACTTTAATATCTATTTTGAGAAGAGCTGGAAGAGTTTTCCATGACAAATCCTCCCAACCTCCTCCCAATCATATCTATTCTATATATGGGCTCTTGGACCCGACATCAGCTTCCTTCTACATCAATTTGAGGAAACCAAGTTTGCCCAACTCTATGAGGAAGCTATCAGAGTTGAGTAAATATTGATGTAAATGATACATTTAACCAACTCTTTTGAAGAGCTAGTGATATGTCACACAACAAGCACACATTAGGTACAAGTATGCCACGATGACCACATCCACGAGGATAAGATAGATCAACCCTAGATCTAGATGGTTTTAGGTGAGGATGTGGACACCCATGGACAAGAGGAGGGTCCAATGGCAGAGAAGGGGCTAATCGCGAGATTGGCACAAGAGGCCAATATTGAAAAGGGACAACATAAAAATATGTCCCTTGATAGGTCATCATTCAAAAGGTGGAATACGGTGGGAAAAGTCATTACCACCCTATATTTTGAAGGGTTGAGTACCCAGGTTCTCAAGAAAAGCAAGAGAAATTATGATTTTATCATAATTCTAAGCTAGAATGAATGGTGCTAGATGCAGTACAAGCAATGATTCAAATACATTATAAAATTGTCTAGCCACTCCAAATTCACAAGATGGTTTTCATGAACATCCTTGGCTCATACATGCCTGTTACATCATAATTTTTATGCCAATAAATAAAGTCATGCACTATGTGCGACCAATGCAAGGGGTATCATAAGTTTTATAAATGACCATTAGGATAACAAGATCTTGTGTAAATTTACCACCTAGTTAGGTAATGAAAAGTATCAGGGAAGACTTCTTAGGATTTGTGTTGAAAATGTAACATCCCTCCTCTGTCTCCATGTTGTCCTAGTTTTTGTTTCTTCCATTTGTTGTTGCTATGACCCCATAGCCCAATGGATGCATCCAAAAATTATCAAGACCTCTTATATCATCTTCAAAATCCGCATCAAGAAGCCTTGGGACTCATAGTTTTAGGTATAAGGCAAGGTGAGCATGCTCATTTTGTAGTTTATAGCATGTTATAAACTACAAAATGTGGTTGAAGCATAATGGCCTCCTAGTTGATAAAAGATAGTAAAAGAGGATCATTGTTGTCTTGTGTAAAAAATAAGGTCTGGGATAAAAGCAAAAATAATGGCAATCTATCTTCTCTTAGAATGTCTTATATCCTTTATGGGATATTTTTAAGAAGATTCAATTTGAGAGAAAGCCTCGTGGATAAGGTTATATGCCCTATCAGTTTCACTTGATAATATTTGGATTGATTTTCCCTTCTTGTCTCCCCATTTCCTCACCCCACCCTTTCTTCTACCTTTCACTTCCCTTTATTGCCTACATATCTTTGGTTTGATGATAAAGGCTTCTTTGTCTTAACTGTTTCTTGTTGTTCCTTCTCTCCCTATGTTCCTTCTCTCCATTTGTGAAATTTCTAAGTGGTGTAGCTTGGACTATGATAAATACATCTAGTGGTACTCTAAACATTAAATTGTGCTCTTTACTTATTATGAACATTAATTGTGATCCTTGTGAATTTGGACTATGAATATATCATATAGTAGAATAAATTAATTATGTTATTTTAAGGAAAAGGATAGATGCCAAATCTATTATTTAGAGGAGTATGGGATCCTATCAAAAACCAACTATTCTTTGTTAGGTTTTGATCATACTTAATGAGAAGGAATAGATGGAGAAATATATTCTTAGTTAAGTTGATCAAACTTAATAAGGAATAGATGGGGAATCTATTCTTCGTTAAGATGATCAAAATTAATGGGAAGGAATAGATGTGGAGTTCTATTATTAGAATTTGAACATTCTTAGTGGAAAGAGTAGATGGGAAATCCATTATTGAGAGGAATATGGGATCCTCTCTCTAAGTTAAAGAATGTACCAGATTATGAAGCTAGTAAGCATTTGAGGGTACACAAAATTGTCTTAGGAGTGGATCCTAAGGTTAGAATAAGATAAACTTTTTCAAGCTCAAGATCTTGAAAAAGGCTTATAGATATTTGGACCCATATTCATGTTGACTTAATAGACCAAGTTAAGAAAATGTGATCTCAGGATGAGCATTGTAGTAAACTTTGAGCCAAAATGAGAAGAAATCTTGAAGAGAACAAGGATTTCAGCATTAGGGATGGACTCTTATGCCTAAAGGACTGGGTGATTATACCTAAAATTGGTAATATAAGGAGTTTGATTGTGTAGAAAGCACATAGTTATCATTATTTCACTCACCTTGAAGGGGATAAGAAGAGGAAAATTTTGAAAAAGACCTTCTTTGGGTCAGATACGAAGAAGGATATTATCGATTTTATTGCTCGATGTTGGGAATGCTAGAAAGTGAAAGTTGTGCATAGAAATTTAGGAGGACAATTGTACTCACAGGATATACCAATGCTTAAATTGAAGGTCATATCAATGGAATTTATTATGGATTGTTATAAATTGTAAATGGTAGATCCCTTGAGCATTCAGATGAGGCTAGTAAATATTCTAGAATTTCATTCCAACTTAATAAAGAAGTGAACTCTAGAACAATGTAAGTTCCATTAGGATCAATTTTTTAATAAAATTTCCACTTGGGAAAGAGTGGATGTGATAAAAAAGATATTTTTCTTGTTTGAAAATGTAATGTAATATTTTTATTACAGTATAAAAATACAAGGGACTATGTTTAGTCCAAGGGGGGTAGTATGTCATGACCCACCTTGGAAGGACTCTATTTTGAGGTTGACTATGTATTGATTGGTTGTTACATTACTTAGTAATTATGCAATATTGATGTTTTATTGCTTTAAGGAATGTGGTACTGCTTATCTATTGTTGTAGGACCAGGTACTCTTGTGGGTGGAAAATTTTGACTACCCACTGAGAATTGGGTACTAGAAAATAGAAATGATGATGATGGCTTAGGGTAACATGAAATATTATTGCATATGTTTTCAGGTTATCGTCAATAATCCAACCGTCCATAGCTAGAATTTGGTAACCAAAAAGTTACCATAAGTCTTTGGCTAGGATAGGCTACTGGATTTACAATGAATCACTTGTTTTGTTTGATGCATTTATTTGTATGTGATTGCCATGTTTTGTTTTGGAGAAAAATATGTTGTGGAAATATATTGATGTTGTTTTTGTAAATATATTGTGGAAATATATTGATTTTTTGGAAAAATATTATTGCTTTTGTGAAAAATATATTAGGGAAATATATTTTATAAAAGAAAATAAAATTTAATGAATTATGCTCTAAATGCATGTTACCTTAATGATTTGATAAATTTTGGAATGCAATTTAATAACTTTGTCTTTGCAAAGTGTGTTTGTTTTCTATTGGACCAAAAGATATTTAATTTAAATATTTTGCATGATAGGGTTTGAAAATATGTTAATTGGAGTGCTGACCTCCTTTATCCCTCCATGGCATGCTATTTAAAATTTGGAGCAATATTTTTTAAAAGAGGATAGACCTTTATCCTCTCTAAATGGGTTAAAGCATTAATTTAAGAGTAAGGATAGGGGATCCTATGGGTGCCCTCTTTTCATGCTTTGGGAATTTAATAATAGACCCCTTTTGTCCCCTTTATCCTCCACCTAGCATAGGTTGGATATTAAATTAATGGTGAAAGGACTCCACTTACCTAGTGGTCATCCCTTTTTGAGAATATTTTATTAAGAGCTCTTGCTCTTAAATACGCATGAAGATGCACTAGAAACGGGGGAATATTAGAGGCAACCAAGGATGAGTTTTAGGCGAGGTAATGTTGGAGGTAATTTTAGAGGAACCATGGAGGCTATTTATAGGAGGAATATTGGAGGATTGGAGGAGGCCTTTGGAGGGAAGGAAGAAAAGCAACCTGAGGAGGATTATCAGGTTGGATCTTTCCTATGCATAGCCTTGTTTTAAAATGATTTAGCAATAAGTTATGTCTTGTTTAATTTTGTTGTAAGAAGATTACATAGACCAATGGGCTTTATATTTTTTATATTCCTTTTCATAGGTTTGTTCTTGAAACCTTTTAAAAAAAATTGAATGTGATATATATATATATATATATATATATATATATATATATATATATATATATATATATATATATATATATATATATATATATATATATTGGATGTGTGCTATCCTATTGAAACCTGATTTAGAAAATCGAATCAATGTTTTTAGGCCCTTAATGGTTGATTTAATTAAACTATGATTTGTTGTATTTTTGTCCTATGATTCATTGCTTAAATTTATTGTTTTGAATATATCTTGCATCACACTTTGTTACTATATTTCATCTTGATGTATGACTACTCTAGGTGTGCATCATTGTGCAACACCAAAACCAACTTAAAATATCTAATTTAGTCATTGTCCATGGTCGACTGGCCGCATAGTGGTAGGTCTTTTAACATTTACAAAGGGCTCTTTGATCCCTTGATCTATGTTTGTGTTTGAGCTCTATGATAAGATTCAAGTGCGGGTGAGTCGAACCATGTCCTTGATGTATGTTTGCTTTTAATGAGCATTGTTGAAATTTTTTAAATCCAATAAAACCCTCTTATTTTCTTGTTGCCCTAGTCATCTAGCCACTTATTGGAATATCATCTATTGTTAAAGAGAATGTTCCTTGATTTCATACAGTATTCCACTATGCGTAGTGTTGATGTAGACTAACCATTGTGTTTGGTGTTTTACATTAATATTTTAAGAAAACCTAAGGTTTAAGATTAGGATAGCTTTAATATCATGCCCTATCATTGTAACACCACCATTGCAACGTGGCATATCTATGCTTAGAAGGGCATGGAAAATGGGAAGGCCACTCCTTCCCACTAAATATACCACATGGGATATGTGGGGGTCTAAGAACACCTTGAAAGGGGTTTGAATCCCCTTTAAGGTTGACCACAGGTTGTGGTCAAGACCACTCCATGTAGGGCTATCCACAAAACCAATTGGAGGTGCTAGGAAGTTCTCACATGTGGCTATGGTGCTAGTTGGAGGTATCAACATTGCTAATATGGATAACATTAAATCAATTGACTATTTGTCCTATTTAGATGTGGTTCTCTTAGTTGACTGTTTGATGATGATTAAACCAACCTTATGGAATTTTATTCATAACCTTTTTAATTAATTGAAAGAATGGATTATGGAAATTTTGATTAATTGAAAGAAAGGATTTTTTATGATAAGTAAAGATTATAGGTATATTTTTTATTATTTATAAGGCAAGTTTGTTATATTTTGGAAATGTAATAGAGCTTAAAGGTTAAAGCCTAGTTTTATTTATACAAGAGAAGAACTTGTTTTATAGAGAAACATAGTGGATAATATTAACGAATATTTATCTACGAATGATTTAGATTGATAAGTTTATACTTTCAAATGATGAGATTTGAATGCATAGAATTTATTTTTAAACTTTGAATTTATGGTTAAGAATAGATATATTATCTATTTTAAGAGAAGTATGGGCTTCTCTTGGTATGCTTCTATGAAAATTGAATAGAAGTAAATATTGGATTATTCTATGCTTTTGTTGAAGTTGAATGTAAAATGATAGACTATTTTGGAAAGAGATAATTTCCTTACATTTCAAACTAGTGGGAAAATATATTGAAAGAAGTATGGGCTTATTTATGTTTTAGATTGCATTTATTGAATTTTGAAATGAATCATACATAGATGCATACATGTGGGTAGAAAGTGTTGTCTTGATATCTTACACATATCCAACCTTGCACAAAGATTAAGGAGGACAAATTTGGATAGAGGAACACATATTTATTTGAAGAGTAATTTCTTATGTTGTACCTCTCTATGAAAATGATGTAATTAGTTAACTTGTAATGAGAATTTATTATATTCCATATTGAATTGTATCTTTGAAAGGAAATAAAATGATGCATGCTCTGGTTCTTATGTTAATTTAAGTCTCTTTCATTATATGTAATATAATATGGTACAATGTTCCAAATCTATGTTAGATACAACAAAAATCTAAATGTATCTTTTGAAAGAGAAATTTATTTTCTTTTATATTAATCTTGTATGACTATGATTAATGAAGTCCTTAATGATGTTGCTATCATTTACTTTACATTTTAAATTTATGCGATTCTAGTGCTTCTTAAAGAGATATTGGGTGATCTTTATAAATGATATAATGAATTATAGATGATTGGAAAATGACATCTATCATTTTTTTATGCTTTTGGATTAGAAGTATTCTACTAAGAAGTGAAGTTTTTGTACATGCTAGTAATTCTTGGAATCTTATTCTAGTTAGCAAGAAAGACTTTATTCATTAGAATCTTAGAGAGAGGAAAATTCGGGTAACCTTGTTTGATAACTTCTCCTTAATTACCCTAAACTTAGTTGTAGGAAGGCAACAATTTGTAATATCAATTAATGTACTATCATGTCAAGTGATATATGCTTGGGTTGGATCATTGCATAGATGAGACAGACAATTAAAACTTTACCTACATAGATGGACTTATGTATGGTAAATAAAGCATAGAAACATTATGCCATTGTGCTTAGTACACCTACATAGACAAACTTATGCATGGTGTGGTGATGGGAATACCATTTTTAAATACAAAAGGGGATAAGTTGGCTCATCGTAGAGATGAGACAAACAACTTAGTCATAATATATTATGTCAATATATAACTTCATAGAATAACTTATGTAAGGTGAGGATATGTATATCCCTAATGAGTATTAAAAAATTATATCTTGAGTTGGTTAGTTTTATTTTTGGGTTTCTATAGAAATGCCCTAGAAAATAGAGCAACATGTGTGAAGAGAGAAGAACTGAACTCATGAACCACTATAAGGAAACAAAATAGACACAACGACGGATGGAAGAAGAAGAGAAGAATACCAAATGAAAGAGGTAAAAAAAAATAATCTAAGAGAGAAATCTGATGGGCCAATGAGAAATCCTTTAGAGGCTTTAGAGCTTGGAGAGAGGAAACTAGAGAAGCCTAAGAAAGAAGAAGCCCAGGGATAGAGAGAAGGGGTTTCAAAAACTTTACCTTGTATTATCAACAAAGAACAAATAACATTTTTACCAATAAAACTTTGAGCCTTCATTATTGAATATCAAATATTCACTTCATAGGACATGTGTATTGTTGTTTAATGTAATTATGAGTTGTAGGTGCAAGAAAGCACATTGATGCATTAGAGAACTGACAAAGGAAATCTAATGCATAAGAAAGGACATGCGAGCAAATGAAAATCGGTTGCTTAACTGAAGAGTTGAGAATGTTATAGGCACATAAGAGTGACACAAGAGGCTTGTATAGGGGAATTTGTAGGCACAGATGAGTGCCATACTAGTTTTTTTGAGTGGAACGATTTGCTATGTGAAATTAGAGACAATTCTCAAAAGGAAGGATTTCATTTTCTTTGAGCGGATAGGACCTAAAAATAATTTCTTCAAGGAAACCTTAGGAAGTGAAGTTAAAATACATCTATTCAGAGCAGGTTAAATGTCATATAACAAAATATTGTAAAATATTCATACATTAAAATCCCACAAAATTAAATTGTTGTGTAAATGTTTCAACTGTATGATAGTGGAGTTGTACATTTCAATAATTATATAAGAAGGATATTTGGAGGTGCATATGTTGTATGATAAGAAGATTGTACCATTATAGGATTGAAAAGGGTTGATCATACAAAGAGGACTATGATTTTTTTGCACGATAGCAAAGAATTTCAGAGATAATCGTATAATCAGGCTACAATGCAAAAGATCGTACAGAGGTTAATCATTGTGCAAGGAAGTTGTCATTCAAGAGGAATTAATATAAAATTGGGAGAAGTGTGTAGAAGTTTATTGCATAAATATATAAATATATATATATATATATATATATATATATATATATATATATATCACTAATAATAAATATAAAAATAAAATATTCACATAAATATATGATAAATATGTGGTTTTAAAATAATTTTATCTTTGTTCTATTATGCTATAACATATGTTTGTATTATAAGGAAATATTAATTTTTTTTTAAATAAATGACAAATTTAAGGAAAAATGGTATTCCACATTTTAGTAAGATATGTTTCTCAATAAGGAAGCTACATAAATATTTGAAAGGGTTAGTAGAATATTACCACTCACTAATAGATGACATATTTTTTATTTAACAAAAGGACAAATCTATTTTGGTAGTAACCTAAGAAACGATGGTATTTCTATCTATTTTAACAATAGCCATCTCCATTAGAATTTCCTTTTTTAAACAACTTATTTAATAATAAGAAGTTTGGGTGACTTAACATGTATTGGATAAACATAATTGTTTCATATAGATTAAAAAAAAAAAAAAACTCATTGATTTTAAAATTAAATTTTCTTGTTTCTTTTTATTTAAGGTATAATGATAATCAGTAACTAAATATTTTCTTGACATAATTGTGTTGGTTCATTTTGTTAGTGTCCACTAACTTTTATAAATCCTTGAACTCAAACATAAATTTATTATTCTTGAGCTCAAACATAAATTTATTATTCTTTAAATATGTTACCAAAGGGTTTGATATTCTAAATCTTTAATTTCCCTTCGGATATTTCAATGCTTGAACAAACCTATACATACACTGTACTTATAATTTGTCTTCAACCACCATATTACAAATATTAGAAAAAGATCAAGGTATTGAAGCCACTTAGATTTAAACATAGGATTTGGATAAACAATATTAATAATATCATATCAAGAGAGTTGTATTACAATATCATCTTTCTTACAACATAATATAGAGTGTATACTTTATTTATCACCAACTATATAAGAATAAGAACCAATCCAATCTTTTTATCATGTTAGATCTTCTAATATTGCAATTATCACATGTATATTGAAACTTTGAAGGAATAACATCTCAAAATTTATTAATATTGATAAAGGAAATAAAGTGATCCATTGATCTAGACCAACCAAGATTATGATTCTTATTTTTTTAACCAAGAAATTCAAATATCAAAATTATGAAACGTTGTTGAAATTGAAGCTAATACTCTAAGATAGTTGTAGTGTCTTTCTAAAAGAGTACATATATTGGAGCATATATATTTATGGCTCAAATTTTCATAATTCTAATTTTGTGCAAAAATACTAGTAGCAACTAAATTTTTCCTTACCTCCAATTATTCTCCATCCCATTTGTGATTATCCAAGGTAATTGTAATATCTCTTGAAGCTCTTATACCAAAAACTATTATCCAATCTCCCATATTCCATATATTTTTGAACATATACTTCAATTATTTTATATATATATTTTTTTATTTTTGAACCTTATTCTTACCTTGGATATTCCAATATATTGTCATCATCATTATTTTATTCTTATTTGTAGGCTTAGTCCCACTACTTGTAAATATCTATAACATTTATTTCTAACTTGCAATAACAATCTCTATCTAGGTTTCCTTTTCTCCTTCATCTTGCTTTAGGGATTTTCATTTTTTTTTTTTATATTGCCAAGAATGTTTTCGTCCTTCTCTTTTTTAATAAGTTATATGGGATTGAAACCAGTCCCACCCATACAACATCATGACCAAATAGTGCTATTATAACAACTTGGCAATTATGCATGTATCACTTGGAAATATTTGAACTTACATCTTCTCCTTGAAAGTTGAGGAATATAACCAGTTGAGTTAGTGTCATTTAGTTAAAATGCTAAGATTCACTAATCATATTTGGACCTTTTTTTAGGGGGTGAAACTCTCATTACCTACCAATTTATCTAAACCCCATGGGAAATGTTTCCATCCTTATAAATTTCTTGTATTTTTGTAAATTATTTCAAATTAATTATTTACATTTTTATGCTATCAATGAGACCTATGTGTAAGGGAAGACCCCCACATATTTTATTTCTTTTGATGCTCTCAAAACCCTTAAGTACAAGAGAAAACCTACATTCGATTTTTTCTCCTATTTTAAAAACCATAATATGCAAGGAAAAACTCCATAATGAATTCATTTCTATTGGATGGAGATGATGTTTTTTCAAAAATAGGAGATAATTATGCAAGTCAATGTTTAACCTTTTATAACTTCACTAATTTCAAAATTGACTCTGAATCCTCCATCACATATTTAATACCTTTTGAATTTGAACTCACACATTAATATTTATCATCACATGCATCCTTTTTTATTTATTTTATTATTTGCTTTGAATGAACCCTAATGGCATTTTCCATTTGATGAGGTTAAGAATATTTCTTTATTTTTTAAGAGTGGAAAACCTTGATATGATCTATTTCATATTGTAAGTTGATTCTCTTCCTTCAACTCTAGGTTTGTATCATGACAAGAATATTTTAAATATTTCTTGACTATTTTCATTTTAAAATTTCTTTTCATATGTTCAATATCATGGTATATACAATACTAAAGTGCAATGTCTTCATAGTGCATTTTTTTAGTCTATTTTCTTGAAATTCAATCACGATAGAATTTGGAAAAATTATTTTGAAATATTCATGACAATGTATATCATACATATAATGTTAGCTTTTGATCCCTAGAAGTTGATGCCTTTTGTTTGAAATTCCCTATCTTGCTAATATTTTCAAAACTTTCTTGTTCGTAAGCTAATATGGAAGTAAAAACATTGGACCCACATCAGAACTCTTTCAAGGATTTCAATCTCTACAAAATTATTTCACTCCATGGACTTAAATATAATCACACACCCATCATAAAACTTGGTCACTGGTCATTAATTTATCCCACACTTTTAAAATAAAGAAGATGATTAGAATTATTTTTTAAAACAAAATCCATTGAATTATATGAAACTAATCCATAGTTACTTGTAATCTACTTTTAAATCTCCAAAAATTTGATGATAATTCATTAAATCTATATATCAACCCTCTATTTTTATCATGCTTGATGAGCACTAGAAATGCACATTTTACATACACTTTATAAGGGCATCATTATCTTTTTAATTAGCATTTGAAATGTCTTTTTATATAGCTTTTGCATATAATTGATAGAAAATGAAGTATTATGCTTGACTAGTATTTTTAGTGGAAAATATGTGTAAATGCAGGTTTTTGCTACTAATATGGTGTTTTTGAGTCTACATCCCATTTGGGATTGGCAATGCATGAAGACATATTGAAAATAACAATGATAAATGGTTAAGGTAGGCACCCAAATCCCAACTATTGGCGATGCTCGACTCCTGACTATTGACAGCACCCGACTCCCAACTATTGGCGACTCTTGACTATTGGTGGTGCCTAATTCTTGACCTATTTTTTGATGCCTGAATCTCGACATGTTTCTTAATGCCTGAATCCTAACCTATCTCCTAATGCCTGACTCCCATTTATGAGTTGATCGATTGACCAAGTCAATGTTGAATGATTGACCAACTCAACATTGATCAGTTGATCAATTCAACATTGACTGATTGACCAATTTATTATGCACTTTCTAAGGAGGTTGTTGCAAAAAAAATAAAGGAGAAATATTCGTATTCCTATGCATATTATATTTTTACTATTATAATAGAATACAACATTTTTATTCTAATTATTATAAGTTGACTGGTTGACCATGTAAGCTTTTAAAATATTATTTTTAGGATTATATTATTACGTACACCTAAGGATTACTATATTTATCCTTTTGATGAAATAATATGCTTTTAAATATGAGAATAATATATCTGTATAAATATATTGTAACAAATCACGTTCGGTGATTAAATATAGAAAAATATATTATTGTAACGAGATCTGGCTGCATTTTATATAAGAAAGTAGGTCAGATGAATACAAAGAGGATCGTTTTACACAGTCAATGAAATAATTCTATTTCTTTTATTCTACAGAGTTGCAAATACTATTATTTTTTTGAAAGTAATCTTTATAAAATTAATCGGGTAGACAACCTGTGGGAGCCTGGGTCCACTCCTTGCATTAGTCCTCCTCCTTTTAATTTCTATTTATTTATTTTCAATAGTTAGATTTCTTGTTTTATTTCCAGATTTATTTTAATTTAGTCGTGTATTTATTTTTCTGTACTTTTATTTCCTACACTTTTATTTCCTACACTTTTATTTCTGTATTTTAATTTCAGATTTAGTTTTAGTTTATTTATTTATTTTTCTACACTTTATTTTATTTGGTTTGGCTGAAATAAAAATGTATAAACACCCCCCACCAAACTAATACGTACAGAGGAATTCATTCCCCATACTACAGGCATATACTATGCTTGACACTCATAATTTTATGAGCTTTCCTGGGTTGACAAATAAATGGAGGTAATGAATTAAAACGTAGAAAATTAACCAATGTTTTGCCCAACATTTTGGCATCATTATTAGGGAATGTCAAAATTATAGTGATTGATCTACAGGCCAGTTAAAAAGTCCATTTAAAATTACTTGTAGATATTCTACCTGAGAAGCATGAGTCCACCAAGGGCCTTTTTACAAGGCCAAAATAGTTGTCGACACAACCAGCATTGAATCCCATAGGCAACTGTTTAAATTTACCAGCTTATCAAGTAAATATGGGAATGAACCCGATGTACCATATTAAGTGTAGAAGTAGGAATAAATTGTGTTGTTGAAAATTTAGAAACTTAGGCAATGAAGGAATTCCATCATATTCTAAATGGTTTAAAGAAACTAGAGGAATAGCACAACCCAGGTTTGGTATAGTTAAAATTTTTTACTATTAGGGATGTGTTTATTTAAACAGAAACCATTAGGGAATTATGCTTCAATAAGCCTAGTTTTAATTATAAAAATTACAGGCTTAACATTACTCAACACATTAGTAAAATTTTAACGATGATATTAGTAGTAGGAAAAATGACATAAAAAAAAACATAGTCATTTTTCAGCCTGCACATTTTACCAATAAGTTGAAAGAGTTTGGTTTTGAGGCCATGGAAAAAAGCTCTTCTCATGCTACAACATATCATACTAGTTGATGAATAAAGGGATGATTTTTAGACACTAGTTCAAGTTGTAGGCATGGGGCGAGAACCCACCTTCATTATTGTCACCAACAACACAATGAACGATGTTCACGTGTTCACTTTAAAAAAAAAAATTAGTTTAAAATTTCATTCTAATGCCTTTAGGCTAGAATTTTTTTTTAATGCCATTAGTTTATATTGTGTTATGTTTTGCAGGATAGCATGAAGTACGATGCAGATGAATAAGGAGTTGTCTATGAATATTTCTTAAAGTGATATTTATACATGGAGTTCTTAATAGCACTATACAAATCGTCTTGTGTACCTTGATTGTGTAGCATCCAGTCCAAAAAGGTGAAGCAAGTAAAGTTTGACTTGACAACATAAGCACCCGAAGGTAGGCTAAGTAACCCTGATCAAGTGAAAGGCTTCTAGTCTAAGGTGGTTATGAAACTTGGGGAAATTTTACTGCATTATGTGTGACTGTTATAGCCTAAGTAGATGGTAGACAAAGTCAAATATGCTACACCAAGAGCGAAGTAGAGTTCCAAGATGATGCTTGAATAACAGTGAATAGGCTTCATTTACAATTGCATCACATTTACGAGATCAGATCAGATATCGACATGGTGGATACCCCATACCATACCAATAGTTTTGACAAATGTTCACATATTCATTGTGAAAATAAAAAAAAAACTAAAAAAAAAGAGAGGATACATGAAAAAAAAAGTGAACTGTGTGAATCCTCCCTATGGTTGGGAGTTATTTCTCAAATCCTGAAAAAAAATGGTTTAAAAAAAACTGCATGGAACCTATCTTGCTTAATATAAAATTTATTCTTATTTTTCTTTGCAGGAATTGATGCCTTGAACATAATTTTAGGTAGTTTGGGTAACCTAGGACTATCAGTCATAGATTCCATGATTCCTATTTTCCTAATTTTGTGTGTTTATTTTTGTAGGACATAGCAATGAGTGCAATCTATAGGTAGTCGGCTTAAACTAGGTCTAACAGATACAACCATTATGTGCCCTTCTAAGAGTGCAGTGATGCAAACAAAGGTACTTAATTCCCACCAGGAAGATAGTGCCTACAATCAGACCAGTGTAGATGTGCCTTCTTACCACTTGGAGGAAGGCACTAATAAGCGATGCCAATCTTCCACCAGGAAGAGCAGTACCCAGATTTAATAAAAAAAAAATTAGTGCCCATTTGTAGCCAGCTAAAATCTTCTATTGAGAAGCCTCCAAGTTGAAATGCAAATAAAAAACATATCTTTATTTTTTGTTACTTTTTGGTAGAGAGTATCCTCTTTCCCTAGGACCAACTTGGTCTAGAGGGGAATGAGAAATCTCCAACCAATAGCCAAATAAAGCAGGACAAGAGCTTGGAGTACCTTGATCCGCTTTCAGATTTCAGTTATTTGCATACAGTCAAAGCTAGTAAAAATCCTCGCTCTAGGAAATAGATGAGAGGATTACAATGTAGATGGGATCCCTTTTTTTTTATTTTTAGAAGAATTCCCATAAAATTTGACCAGGAATCATGTTGATGAGGAAACACGTAGATAGTTTCTTGTTAAAATTTGCACATGTGTGGTCTACAACAATAAACTACAATTGGTTTGATTCTTGTTGCTTTAGTTCTACCTAAAAAGGAAATAATTTGGAGTGGGATATAATTTAGATTTGGGCACATCAATTGAACAAGGTGACATGTTCAGAAGCACATGGTGAGAAAATAATAATGCACAAATGTGTTGTTAATTCCAGCAATCTCTATAATGCATTCGGATATTTTAGTGCTTTTGGAATACGTCAATAGTGCACTCGCAAATGGCACTGATAAAATTTCCTGTAATAAGCTATTATGGGAGCACTTTGTAAAAAGCGAGATTAAAACATTTCCATATGTGTTGTTGATTATGTGCTTGGTGTTTCAAAGTTTGGAGTTGTTAACTGCTATAATTCCTCCAATAGTGGCATATGGGACACAAAATTTTTTGCACACTGGATTATGTAGTTACCTGGTTGAGCCCTTAAAATACATCAATTATGCCTATGTGGCCTCCACTTTTAATGCATAGTGCTAGAATTGCAGTTTTATTACATATGTCACTTAATTTCTGTTGGAATGTGTGGAAAAGGATATTATAGAGAAAAAATAGAATTTCACTACGGTGGAGGAGATTCCACCTTTGCAAAGAGATAGTGAGGATCTAAAATCAAGCAAAAAAAATTTGTCATAGTGCAAGAGTTCATGGTCACGATGTTATTATTTCTCACAAATAGTTTGGTGGAGAAGATGTTCCAATAACAACAGATTCAACCAAATTCCTAGGATGGATCATTGACAATCCTCCAGCTTGGCCACCTAGTTTGAAAGTCACCAACTCAAATTGGTGTAGTTGAATTTCTTTTATCTGTTAGTAATGTATATGAGCACATAAGTTTCATGTTCTCTATTGTGTATAACAAAGCACTAGAATAAATTCAAC
This sequence comes from Wollemia nobilis, assembly GCA_028583015.1. NCBI lineage: Eukaryota > Viridiplantae > Streptophyta > Pinopsida > Araucariales > Araucariaceae > Wollemia > Wollemia nobilis. The sequence goes on along the minus strand of JAQPPZ010002170.1, from coordinate 8,058,224 downwards.
TGTATTATATTTTTTTTACTTTCCATATTTTCATGATCACGAGAAAAGATGTTGAGATGGAGGCTAATTTAATATTTTATTTTAATTGGTGAGGAGTAAATTAGCTACAAGGGTGCGGTGCACATGGTGCGGTAAATATGACATACACAAGTGGTCCAACATAGGAGTGAAGCTATCTTCATATTGCAGGCTATGAAATACAATACCACCATCCAATTTTCATCATACAGATAGATTTTCCACATGGTCATTTTAGATTATGGGAATCTTGTGCATGGAGAAAACAATGTGGATGGAGTGACAGTTTTGTTCAAATGATTTTGAACCAACTGTTAAATACAACCACCTAAAGAAGCTATAGAAAAACACTGCAAGTAGTATTGAAAGACAATTGATTAGATATGCAAAGCATTACTCAAACATCAAGAACTGATTGATTATTCCATGGGATCAACTTTGTATAAATAGCAAAGTTGATCAATGTGAGTCATTGAATTACAACAACTAAACAAATCTAAAATAGTCTAAATTGAGAGTTCATCTGAGAGTTAAAACTATCCTAGTAGAACTTAAGAGAGAAAATATTTATTGTAACACCCTCCCTTAAGTGATACTAGGGGTGAATGTAACAATAGGATATGAGTCCCGACAACAAGACCTGATGAGGTACTCATGTACAATGAACTCTTATTGAAGAGATGGTAAAAAACCACACGGGAAAAAACCATCTTTGAAGAAGAATAATAAGAAGAGGCATGTCTTAGGATGGCAAAGATTGTCCTCTATTGAACAAAAAAAAATTAGTTCTGACAATATGGCCTTATTAGGTACTCACGTACAATGCATATACATATAGAAGAGATGGTGAAAAACCACATGGGAAAAAACCATATTCCAAGAAGAAAAAATAATAAAAATAAGAGTGAGGTGAAAACCTCTGTGTACCCCTTCTAATGCAACTTTTTAACCCCAAGTTTCTCTCGCAACTGAATGTAACATGGAGAAGGGAAGGATTTGGTGAAGATATCTGTAATTTGATTTTTTGTGGGAATGTACTCCAAGTTTAGATCTCCTTGCTGAATATGTTGTCGAATGAATTGCATGTGAATCTCAATGTGCTTGGTGCATTGATGCTCAACTATATTTTGGGAAATATGAATTGTCCTCTAATTGTCACACCAAAGGGTAATGGGATAGTCATGGAAAAAACCAAATTCCTTTAGTATCTGATGAAGCCAAAGAGCTTTCTGATTGGCCAAAATTGCTACCCTGTATTATGCTTCTATAGATGATAAAGCTACTAATTGTTGTTTTTTTCATGACCAAGAAATAGGTGAAGAACCAAGACAAAATATATATCCAGAAGTGGAACATCTAATTTCAACTGAACCTACCCAATCAGAAGTTGTGTAACCAATGATATCTATGAATTTTCCTTCATATAAGAGCCCAAAGTGAGGAGTTCCTTGCAAGTAGTGGAGGATTCTCTTTGTTGATTGCCAATGGCTGAAATGAGGTTGATGTACGAATCTATATATTAAGCCAATAACATATGAAATATCTGGGCGAGTATGAGTGAGGTATAATAGACTTCCTACAAGCAATTTGTATAGAGTAGCATAACATAGAGGGGACGTGTAGGAAGTACTTAGAGTGAACCCAAACTGAAAAGGTGTGGAAGAAGGCTTACAATCAGTCATCTTAAATCATTGAAGAATATCTAGAGTATATTTCTATTGACTCAATGAAATTCCTAAATTTGTTTGATTTATTTGAATCCCAAGGAAGTAATGAGCTAAACCCAGATCATTCATCTCAAATTTCTCATAAAGGGAGTCTTTGATAGTCTGGATGTGAGAAATGTCACTACTATTGAGTAGTAGATCATCAACATAAAAAACAAGTATGGTGATTTTTCTTCATTTCTCCAAATGTAGAATGTGGTATCAGACTCACAATGAGAAAATCCTAAGTAAAGAAGGAAGGAGTCCATTTTTTCATACCAAGATCTAGGAGCTTGTTTCAGACCATAGAGAGATTTTCTTAGTCTACAAACAAGGGAGGAGTCTTGAGTGAATCTAACAGGTTGTTCCATGAATATTTCCTCTTTTAAGTCACCATGTAAGAAAACACTTTTAACATCCATATGAAAACAATCCACTTTTGAAAAGCAGCAAGTGCAATTACCAGCCTAACAGAATCCATTTTTGCAACTGGTGCAAATGTGTCAGAATAATCAATGCCTTCAATTTGTGAGAAACCTTTAGCTACCAAGCGAGCTTTGTGTTTGTAAATTTTTCCATTTGGTCCATACTTAGTTCTGTAAATCCATTTATATCGAACCAATTTTTTTCCTTTAGGTAGAGGGACTAGATCCCAAGTTTTATTTTTTATTAAGGAAGAAAATTCATTCTTCATGGCATCATCCCATCCTTTTATACCAGTTACTTCTTTTAAGGATTGAGGATCTGTAGAAATGGATTGACAGACAATACTAGAACCTATGGAGTTGTTTAATCTGGATGATGTAAGATTTTGGATGTAAGGAGTGGCCTCTTGAACTATGGTGCGGGTCCATTTTGGCATTGTGGAAGGAGTAATGGGTGTGGTAGGACTTTGAGTTGGATTTTGGAGTATAGGATCCTCATTTTGGTCATTTATCTCAAGGATGGGATCTTCATTATATTGAAGCTCAAATATTGGAGATGGATCAAGGGAATTAATGTTGGAAGAGGATGGTTGAGGATATTTATGAGGGAATGTTTCATCAAATTGAACATTTATTTGAAAAAATACCTTATGAATTGTGGGATCAAGGAGCCTGTAGGATTTCATTTCCTCACAATAACCAATAAAGATGAGTTTCTTGCTTTTATTTTCTAGAGCCTTCCTCTTCTTCTTTGGATATGTGCCCAAGAAGTACACCAAAAAACTCTGAAGAAAGATACATAAGGTTTTGAGCCAGTCCATGCTTCTTCTGGAGTCAAGTGGCCAAGAGCTTTATGAGGTGTGCGGTTTTGAATATAGTTTACACAATTAATAGCCTCAACCCAAAAAACTACTGGAATATCTCTTGAGTGGAGCATACAGTTTGCCATTTATTTTAAGGTTCTATTTTTCCTTTTTGCAATGCCATTTTTCTGTGGAATATGGGAGACTAAATTTTGATGAATTATGCCATGATTTGATAGAAATATGAAGAATTCATTACTGAATTATTCCCCCCATTATATGTACGAATTTTCTTGATTTTGCAAGTGGCTTGATTCTCAACTAAGGCCTTGAAGATTTTTAAATGGGATAGAACTTCACTTTTGTATTTTAGAAAGTATATCCAAATTCTTCTTGAAAAATCATCAATGAAGGTTAAGGTATATTTTGCTCCTTTGAAATAAGGCTTTGAGAAGACCATTAAGTCACTATGGATTAATTATATAGGGGATTAAGCTCTTTGAGAACTACTTGGATGAAAAGGATCTTGATGTTGTTTTCCAAGAGCACATCTAGGACATACTCCATCAATAGAAGAGACTTTTGGCAATCCTGTTACCATTTCATGAGTATTCAATTCTTTTAGATAGCTATAACTGAGATGTCCAAACCTTTCATGCCAAATTTTGCTTTCAATATCCCCATGTGCAACAAAACAGGAGGCCCCATATGAATTTTGGAATCCCTTGAAGTGAAAAAGGTGAGTTTTATGACCAATATCTCCTTTTTCTATGAGAGAGTGTGGTTCTTCAAGGTCTCTTATCTCAACTCATGTTGGTGAAAATAAAATTGTTTTGCCCTTTGTAGAATTACAAATATGATAGATGAAGAGGAGATTTGTAGTTATATTTGGGACATAGAGTACATTATTAATATAAACACCATCAATAGATATGTCACCTTTTCCTTTGACTGGGATAAAGGATGAATCACCAACTTCTATGCTAGAAGTTGAGCTTGAGGAGATTGAAGTGAATGACTCATGTGAAGAAGTCATATGATGAGTTGCCCCAGAATCTAGAACCCAATATTTTAATGGATTTTTTATAGGTTTACCTTGAACATTTAAGGATTTTCCTTTAATGTCTATTTTGTGATCCTTAATTGCTACCTCTAGTTATTGCAGCCTTTTCCAGCATTTGTTCATAGAATGACCATCCTTTTTGTAATGTGTACAAGTTATAGGGCCTCTTTATTTCTTTTTGAATTTTTCTTTAGTGGAGGTGGATGCTACTAATGATTTTGAGGAAGAGTGAGAGATCTCATATTTTTCAAGTATTGTTTCCTCTCTATTTAGCCTATCACAAAATTCCTCTAAAGAGGGCATTTTAAAGCTTGTACCAAGTGCATCTTTTGTAGATAAAAAGTGGTTGCAAAAATTTGAAATACTCCATTTAACTTAGAAATAATAAGGTAGATGCATTATTCTTCTATTTTTTCTTACCACTACCTTTTAATTGTGTGAGGACTTCTTTAAATTTGATGAGGAAGTCAACAATATTATTGAAGTCTTCAAGAGATAATGTTGTTAACTCTGCTTCTAGATGCATTGACCTTATTTGATCCACTTTACCAAACAAGTTCTTTAGTTTCTACCAACTCTCAAAAGGATTTTTACATTCTAAAATGTGAAACCATATACTTTCATTTACATTTGTGCTTATAATACCCATTGTTCATACATATTCCCTTTATGAACAAATTTTTCATATTCCTTTTCAAATTCAGGTCGCTTCTCTTCTAGAAAGTGTGTGAGCCCTTTTTGAGAAATGAGATTCAATATTTTTGGTTTCCATGTGTGATAGTTGTGAGGGGTGAGTGGGTCAATTGTATTCATTTTTCCAAAAAAATTGCAGTAAACCAATATTCCCCCCTTAACTGCAAGTAGCTTGAAGATGATTCAGCAAGAAGCAGCACCACCTAAAAACTTTTCAAAGCAAGGTATCATAAGCCAGATGTTTATGCCAAATTTCTTCAAAATACCCACTCTTACATGAGGGAAACTATAAGTAAATGAAGAGTTGGATATGTGGAACATAGGCTTTTTAAAATCATAATAATATGCCAGAAATCTATACCAATCTTCTCAATGGCCCACCCTTACGTGAGGGAGACTATAGGCAAATGAGGAGATTGATACATGGAACATAGACCATTATATGAAGGAAGGACTACTTTGATTTGAGAAGGAAATGCTAAATTTTGATGTGCTTTATGAGAATGTGCCTTCTTGTATTTAGAAACACCAATTTTATGCAATGGCCATTATAATGTGTAGAAGAAGCTCAAAGAAGAAGAGTGAAGCAACAACCATGAAGTAGTGAAGTTAGTGCCACATAAAATGACTCCACCAGTAACTATCTAGCAATATGGATAGAATATGACTTCCAGTATAGCAGTATGGACACAAGATAAAGCCTCCCCTCTATGTGAATCCAACAAAAAATAGGTGCAAGAATGAGCACCAATAAACCCCCCCAAAACAATGTTTGTATTTATGATAATTACAAAGGGGACTCTTCATTATTTGCCTTTATAGAATAGGCAAAAGATAGTGAGATGAGTCTAAATAAGTTGTAGTGTTACAATGTTGATTCAGAAATCATTCAAGGAAGATATTATAGTGATCTTTTGAGTTCAACCAATGTCTCTTGCTTTTTTTAACACCAAAAAAATTATAAAATTTGGTGTAGTAAAATGGTAGCTACAAATTATGTGGGAAAAAAATTTGTCATTACAATGAAACTTAGATGAATTTATTGAATGAACAGGTTGTCGTCAGCGAAGATATTTTAGCAGTAATGTTTCCAAAGTAAAGTGGCTGCTACTATTGTACCATCATGCTGCTATTGTACCATCAGGGTAATACTATTGTATCATCAGGTGGCACCAACTAAATATGTGCACTGGTCTTCATAGTGAAGCATTCATCTGTTTTTTGACTATTTGTTCCAAAGCATCTAGCCTAGTTATGGAAATGCTTGTACGTCCCTCCTTTAGTGCCATTATAGTGGTCTACAAAAATGGCACAGTGAAGCATTCACGCATCTAACTAATCTTCTGAAACATCTATCCTTCTATTAAAACTTAAAACAAGAGTTTGTTCATGCAGGTCAGCATTCATGAGCATCAAAATTAATAATTTACCCATAAAAATAACCTACATCAAAAGTCCTCCCTTATCTTCAGCATGAGCTTCAACAAACAATACGATAAATGGGTCGTCAGTGCTTTGTAAAAATACAGTATGCCAACAAAATAAAAGGAGGGATTTAAATAGATGCGGGTGAGGGAAAAATTGAATGTTAGTGGAATTCCATATAGGAAAAGTGTCCAATTTGTAGTGAGAGTGAAAAAAATAGTAACCAAAGCTTATTTTCCCACGTCAAGAGTTTCACTGTATTTTAGAATTCCTTCATCGATACGTCACAAGGCATTGATATCCTAAGTGCACGTTTAGATATTATGCCTGAAGTTTAAGTGCACCAATACTTCACACGTGGAAGAAGAGTGCCAAGTTCTCTTTGGAGAGGGGTACCATGGTGCCAAATCATCTTGGATCCTCCAAATCAAATGGAAACCAAACTGTCTTAAGAGCACAAAATCATTTTGAGTAGTTGTCCATATTGGATTCTTTGTACATGGAAAGGGAGTGCCAAATCATCTTGATTAGTTGTTCACATGCAAAGAGATATGAAATCAATTTTTTTGATCCTTCATACGTGGAAAGAGAGCACCAAAACTAGTGATCAACCTATGGTAGGTGCGAAGTGAATAGTACCAAAACCAACGATCAACCTACACCACTAGCGATCAACCTACACCACCGAAGCAGTACCACCTGCAATGGAAAATATCCAAGTATAGGAAAAAAATTCCTATTCGATCTATGGAAAATTAATCTATCAATGTACTAAAATTGGCATCAATGAAGGAAATCAAATTTCTTATTTTTAACAAAAAATAATGAGCAAAAAAAGTTTTTAATGGATAAAAAATTATGGCTACTTATAACTTTCAACCAAGTTGAGCTAGCCAAAAGCTATCTAAAAAAGGATGAACCAGATCTATGAAAAACTTGAATGCATGCAAAATATAGCCTTGCTCTAGTACCATGTAGAAAAACACTGCAAGCAGTGTTGAAAGACAATCGATTAGATATGCAAAGCATTACTCAAAGATCAAGAATTGATTGACTATTCCATGGGATCAAATTTGTATAAATATAAAAGTTGATAAATGCGAGTCGTTGGATTACAACAACTCAGCAAATATGAACTAGTCTAAACTGAGAGTTCACCTGAGATTTAAGACTATCCTAGTAGAACTTAAGAGAACAAAGATTTATTCTAATAGAAGCTTTGGCATAAATATGGCTCGCATGAGTCAACTTGAATATCCTACCATGCTAGTTGTCCGCATCCTGGTTTCAATGGAAGATCTATTCTGGTCATGCTTCCTCCCATGGAATAGATGATGGGCTAAGAAATAAAGAGAGAAAAATAGAGAGACAGAGGGACACAAAAAAAAATAAAAAAAATATATCTATACATATTTATAATATCCAAGATACATCAAGGTCACAACAACATCATTTTCTAGAACATCATGATTTCAAACAGCATGTAGATGTTTCACACCATCAAGCATTGTATATATCATGATCCACAAAATTCACCCAGGTATGTACTAAGTTTTCCATTAATTATTTGCATAGTTATTTTAAAAATCATTTCTATGTTAATACCAGTAGATGCCCCCATATTTATCTTTATTAATTCTCCCATTAGAATTCAGCCATATGGCATGCCTCAGACATGAGATGAATTTCATTACCCCAAGAACATTTTAAAAAAAAACTCATCTCCCATATTTTGAAAGGAAGGCACCCAACTCTCGTCTTCCACGAGAGTGATGCTCGACTCCCATCAACATCCAATTTTTGCACTTGCCTCCCATATCATATTTTCAAAAAAAATCTATATCGGGGGGCTATGACATGAGGACATGTCAAATATTTGGCATGGGGGAATGATGAGCACTAGAAATGCTCATTTTACATACACTTTATAAGGGCATCATTATTAGTTGAATTAGAATATGAAATGTATTTTTATATAGATTTTGCATATAATTGATAGAAAATAAAGTATTATGCTTGACTAGAGGCTTTAGTGGAAAATGTGTGTAAATGCAGGTTTTTGCTACTAATTTGGTGTTTTTTAGTCTACATATCATTTGGGCTTGGCAATGCATGAATACATATTGAAAATAACAATGGTAAATGGTAAAGGTAGGCACCCAACTCTTGAATATTGGTGGTGCCCGACTCCCAACTATTGGCAGTGCCTGAATCTCGACTATTAGTGGTGCCTAACTCCCAAAATTTTTTTAGTACCTGACTCTCGACCTAAATTTTTGATGCCTAACTCTCAACCTATTTTCTGGTGTTTGACTCTCGATCTATCTCTTGGCGCCTGACTCTCGTTGATGAGTTGATCGATTAACCAAGTCAATGTTGATCTGTTGACCAATTCAACGTTGCCAATTCAACGTTGATCGATTGATCAATTGACTATGCACTTTCTAAGGAGGTTGTTGCACAAAATATAAAGGAGAAATATTTGTATGATTATAATAGAATAAAGCACTTTTATTCTATTTATTAAAAGTTGGTCGGTTGACCATGGAAGCTTTTAAAACATTATTTTTAAGATTAGATTGTTACGTACACCTAAGGATTACTATATTTATCCTTTTGGTGAACACACATCCTTTTAAATAGGAGAATAATATCTGTGTATAAATGTATTGTAACAAATCACATTAGGTGATTAAATATAGATAAATCTATTATTGTAATAAGATTTGGCTACATTTTATATAAGAACATAGGCCAGATGAATACAAGGAGGATCATTTTATACAGTAAATGGAATAATAATATTTTTTTTATTCTATAGAGATACAAATACTCTTATTTTTCTGAAAGTAATATTTATGTAATTAATCGGGCAGACTACCTGTGGGAGCCTAGGACCTCTCCTTGCAGTAGTCCTTCACCTTTTAATTTATGTTATTTATTTTCAATAGTTAGATTTCCTGTTTTATTTCTAGCTTGATTTTAATTTAGTTGTGTGTTTATTTTCCTGTATTTCCTACACTTTTATTTCTACATTTTAATTTCAGCTTTAGTTTTAGTTTATTAATTTATTTTTCTGCACTTTATTTTATTTGGTTTGGCTGAAATAAAAATGCACAAACACCCCCACCAAACCAATAGATATAGAGGAATTCATTCCCCACACTACAGGCATATACTGTGCATGACACTCATAATTTTATGAGCTTTCTCGGGTTGACAATTAAATGGAGGCAATGAATTAAACTGTAGAAAATTAACCAATATTTTGCCCAACAATGCTTGATCATCCCATATTTTATAATTAATTTTGGTTAATAGTATATAACCTAAATAGAATTGCCATAGATTCATTGTTACTTCTATTCTTGATTTGTAAAAAAATATTTTCTTAAACTAGGGCATACTTTCTTCCAACTATAGATCCTTTGGATATATTTTACTTATACCCACCATCATTTCCTTATGAGATTCCATTCTATAAATTCCTTCTAGGATTTAAGTAAGAATTTTCAAGATGAGGCTCACTCATTTGTTGAAATTTTGTTGTATATAAATCAATGAATCAGTGTATATATCTATATGTATATATTTATATGTATATATACAATTTAGTATATAAAATATTATAATACAAGTATTGAACAAAGGAATTTTTATAGCTTCTAATTTAATATTTGTGTCCCAATAATAGTTTCAACAAAGTTGGAAGGAATCACTAATGGCTTTTAACAAACTATGAGTTTAGGCCAACTTCTCACTATCCTCATAAAATACTTATATGCTAACCTACACTAACTGTGTGGAAAATAAAGTGGGAAAACTAAAGTATAAAAAATAAAAATACATGAAAGTTTAAGGGTGTGAGCAATTCAAAGCAAATATAAGTTTAAATTATAGTGAGTAAAGTGAGTGACCAATCAAAACATGACGATTAGAATATCATCAATGTTCAATCATTCATTAGATATGAAATTGATAAGAAAATGATAATATGAGATAAAAGGAAAATGTTGCAATCATTGTGCACTTAGCAAACTTGGAGGGTGGTACAACTGATAGAATACTAAGGACTTACTAATTTCTTAAAAAAACTTGAGTTCAAAGCATAATGTGGGTTTCACAAAGTACAACTTTGAATTTTCATGACCAAAAGATGAATAGAGTGGAGCAATAAGATCTTATTTATAGTAAGAGTTTTCAACTGAGTTACCTAGGGTGAGAAATAATTATTCCTAGTAAAAGTAAATATTTGTGGACAACATTAGTAAAATGATACACCACCAAATATTACATGCCCTTAACTATACCTCTAAAAATATTAGAAAGGCTTCTAAAATCACTTGGTGTGCCACTACATGCCAAAATATGACTTTCAAAATATTTGCTTTGGGATCCATACATTCAAAGTTACCTCCTCACAACTTGTTAAGAAATTTTCTCTAGTTGAATTGCTTGTTATTGCAAGTGAATTGCTTGCTTTTGCAAGTGTTTCCTTAGTTTCCTTTGATTGGGTCTCTTCCTAGAACCAATCAATCAATTTTTCTACTGGATGGCTCCCTAAATCTAGTCGACCTCTTGAATTGACATGCGCTAGACTTAGACAAATTTTGGGTGTTTCTTGAGGAATCTGTTACCTAATTTTATTATTTTATGCTTCTTCAAAATTTATGAATTTCAAGGTAGTTCCAAGGTACTACATTTATGGCAACTTCATCAAGAGCCAATATTGATTAACATGAGATCCCAGATCTTGTCTTTATCCTTGGGCATGGAGTCTATGAAAGTGGGACCTACATGGAAAATTTATCAAAAATTTGGTTTTACTTATCTAGTATTCTAAGGTAGTAATCCCAAATAATTTGTCCACTCTTAATTTCTTGGAAAATGGGAGGTCTTTTGATTTCCTTTTTACATCCTTAAATGATTTTTCAAACAATTCCTTCCATTTTCTAGTTAGCTCTTGTAGCTTGACATATATTGGCTCTAGATTTTTGTAAATTTCAATTGCATACCCGTAATAAGATTGGTCTTTATATTTTTTGAACATATCATCATTAATACCATCATCTAGGATATTTATTTGTTGATAAAATATATTAGATATTCCAATAGCAATTAATCCTTAATGTTATTTGTTCATTTTCTATGATTAGGCTTTCATACATGCCAAAATATCTTTGTAAGCTTGGAGGTTTCTTTGAATATCGAAGCTCTTCATTAAATTTATAATTGGGTCCTTTCAATTAATCCCTAGTAACGATGCTTGTGATACTATCATGGAGAAGATAATTTTAAGGACCTCCTCATACTCACCCCTTGTAAATAGTTGTTCTTCCAATTGATCAATCATTTATATGACCTTTTCTAGGCCCTATTTTACAAAGAAGTCTAATCAAAAGTACTCATGAGTGTTCTTTACTTATCTCTTCATCTTATCCTAGAGGGACTTGACTCATTAGATATCATGTGTTACCTTGGGATCTAAATTTTCCTCCACACATATTGAGGTTGTTAAATTTGTAATCTATTAATATTTTACTTTTAGGACCTCCTGGTGTTGTTCTATCTAGCTATTCCCTTATATGAGTTAATTTATGAGGTCTTCTATTTGTTTATTTATTTTAGTCTTAGCAAGTTAGGCTCTAATATCTTGACTTGCTTCTTTAGATTGTCTTTTTCTAAACCATGTCCTCTTAGAGACTCATTCTCTTGCTAGAGCTAGTCTCTTTTTTCATTTAGCTATGCCACTTTTTCTTTGAACACCTAGTTTATCATCTATATTACTTCATCCTTAACCACTAGGTGACCAAACTTCATTACCATACCAAAAGTAAGTTGGTTTGCAAGTTAGATCATTTGGTATGGGTCCATACTATTTAAGTCTAGCTTAGATACTTTGGAGTCAAGTCAATAGGAACTATCACCACTTTGAAGGTATAACATTTTATGGCCTTGATTATATAAATTATGTCACCCGTCCTTGTTAGTTCTGACTATGCCAGGATAGAAGCATTAGAGATATTTTCTTTGAGCCACTTATATTATTTCCTACATGTCTTTTCTTTGGTAGCAAGGACTTCAAGCACCTTGGTTATGTTTGTCTCCTTATGCTCACATACTATTTTCTATGCAAAGGTTATGCTTGACCTAATAATTATGCTAGTTTTAGGGGGTGCTCCTACAAAATCATCCCTTTGAGATAGGGATGTAGGAATCATTAATTGCAAGAGAATTTTGTCCTAATATGATGGTGAGGTGGATGTGTCAAAGTGGAATATGGAGCAAGTGGAACAAACTATGTGGTGATGGAGGAAAATAGTAGAAGTGGATTGTGATGCTAGCTATACTAGTGTATCATATTGTGATGGAATTGTTGGAAAGGGTATAGATGATGGTGGTGATGAGATATATAGAACCAAAGGTTTTGTAGTGGAAACAAAGATGGTAGGTGATGGAAATTAGGTGAGAGGAATGGTAATAATTATAACAAAAACTATTAGGGATATGATATCCCTTGGAGAACCATAAGCTACATTAATGGAGGGTGATATAAGTACAACATAAGAATGGTAAGAAAGAGGAGTGGAAATAGAAGAATTATACATAGAGAAAGAAGAGGAAATAGTATATGGTGGTAATGAAGTGGGGGTGGTTGTACTAGTAGCCATGACACTGGTGATTTCCAACCCAAGAGGGAAGCCTCCTTGAGGGATTTCCACCTCCAAGTTGGGTTGTCTACTTTTTTTGATATTGTGATCATAACCTCACTGAACATAAATCCATATCTCTAAATTCCTAATTTCTCCTATATTGCATTTTCCTTACTACTAAAATAACTATTACCAATGTCATAGGTTTAACAAAGATGTTAATTTTAAGAATTGATCTCTTCTTTGATCTCTAGAATTGTGGAAAATTCATCATCAAACGGGTCATATCTAGTAGGATTCGTGGTTGTACCCATATTGTATTTCTTCCTTTACCATTCTAGGTTTGTGTATTCCTATATCCCAATTTTCTTAGTGCTCCTAACTTCTAATGGTTCATTTTTATATCGAGGTTGAAGTTATCCTTCTATTTAGCGTATAAGGTGTGCCACTCTAGTGGGTTATTGTACTAACATTAGATTTCATCTTCATACCCATGGTTGCATCCTAGAGTGAAAAGGGTTGGTCAATTCTTCATTGGGGTTAGCCTCCTTATAGATGTTATATCTTTTTTCATGTATAAAAAATATATCCAACTTGTTGCTCCTTATTGTCTTCTCGAATATCCCTTATGGATTGTAGGACCAATGATCTATTACTTGATCTATCCTCATTTCTTTCATCATCATCTTTGTCACCTGGTGGAACTCACATATCTTTATTATCTTCATGATTGGCTACTTGAGTGGGTAGAAGGTGGTTTTATTCTACCATAAAATACTTCATATTCATGTAATCAAGTTGTTGCATGTACTCTAGATTTAACATGTAGTCAAGAACTCATGGGAGCAACCTAAAAGAAAAGCCATAGAGGTAAATAAAAAACTAGGTCCTCATTCAGTAAATATTTATGCTTGGTCATTACTACTCATATGGCGATGACGACTACTCATATGGACATGCTACAAGACCATATGGAAGATCTTAGATAGACTCCAAGATAAAGTAGTGGTTCTAACCACTCAATTTGGGCTCCTTGGCCTAATCAGTCTGAACAGCCTAGACCTGTGGTCTACAGTCTTAACCATGGCTAAGACCTATAGTTTACAGTCTAGACCATAGTTGTAACCTATTCTCTTAACTAAAGTTTAGTTGGCCTTCATCCAAGCCAAATTGGTTTGAACGGCCATTTTTTCTAGAATAAGGTGGTTAGAGGATGAAATATTCTAATCCAACTGTCCTAACCACCCCTTCTTGATCTTGGCTTCTCCATGAAACCACCCCTAGCCCTGGGACATCCTATAAGTACCCCTTCAAAATATGTAGAGCATATAGAGCATTTTTATAGCGAAGCGCTATCTAAATATTGTATCAATGATGCATTGGATTTTAGAGTAGCGAAGCCCTGTTGAATTATGGACTTACTTGAGTGCATAGAAAGAGCATTTTTGTCATCACCATTTTCAATTTGTCAAGCATCATGATGAATTAGGCCATGGATGCCCTAAGGACCTAGGAGAGCCAAGAAATGCTAATTCGGGTAAACGGAGGCCCTATTCAACAATTCAACTGCCAAACATGTCAGAGGACACCGAAGGCGACCCTTGAACATCAATTGAACAAGGAGGTCAAGCCCACAACCCTTGAATTTGGAGGACAAACCACTTGGTTGTTCACCATAGCTTTCAATCATGGTTTACAGTGCAGACCAGCAATCAAAGCTACGGTTGGCAACAGAGGTGACTTTTCCTTACTATTTATTTTCTAGTAGATTTATATAGGATAGATTAATAATTTTACTAATTTATTTTGGAGATTAAAGACTTTGAATGACTGAGTTAAATATTTGATTAGTTTATTTCCATCTTGGCAAGTAGAACCTAATTATATTCTTTTTATGCTTTAATGCTTCATTTTGTATAATGTATGTCATAGATTGATAGTTGTATTTCTTGTTCATATATTTCCATCAATCTTGATAGGATTTGCATATGTTTAGCATAGTTTATGCACTTTCTTGATTTTATGTCATTATGCTATTCTCATGCAATTTGTCTTTAAAGTTCCTCATCATGAGAGGCTTCCTATGCTTTTGAAATTCTTGTGTTGTTTCTTGATCATAGGAAATAGGTTTTAAAGGAGATACAACCATCTATTTCCTTCCTCAACATGAAGAAGAGGGTCTACTCCACCCTAGAGTAGTTCGTGTCACCCTAAAGGGCACTTTGAAATCACACCTACCCTTGAGAGCAAAATAAATACATCCTATTGTAAAAATTGTATCAAGATGATTATCCCTAAGAGGGATGTACTTGTAATTTGAGTTTTGCATCAAAATATAATGGAATAAAGCATATTTTATTGATCATTTCATTTTCAATTTCTTGTTCTTGTATGTATTTTATATATTTTTTGTTAATTCTTGCAATAGGATACATTAGGTGTGAGCCTTTTTGGTGGTTATAGAAGGCAATCACGATGAAACCCCGTAAAAATAGACATTTGAATGTATTTCTTGTGTTTTTGGAATTGTAGGTACATATCGCAGCTATCAGCTATGGGCCAACAACTGAACCATAGGTACAACACATGGTTTATAGTATGAACCATAGATCAGACCTACGGTTTACATATGACAGAGCAGACAAAAAAAAGTAGAGTGCAGATCACCTCAAGACCTAAGGTAGGTCCCATTTTCACCCTCTATGTTTTTTTATCTCTTTTTGTGTTTTCTAGAGAACAAAAATTGAAACATAAATTTACTAAGGCTAAAATGAACTAAAAATGGATTAGGTCCTTAGGTTTCTCTTTCTTAGTTTTCGATAGGCGCTGCTAGGAACATCGGATCTCTGATTGCAGTCGCCCTAGACTCCAGCGTGCTTGATAGCATTGTATGTTTGGTGTGCATGTGTGAGGCCCAAGTAGTGGCCATTATCATTGTAATATGCATTTTCTAAAGGAGCATCTAGAATAGCTTGCATTTTCTAAATTTGAAACATTCTTTCATTTGCATAGCATATAGAAAATGAGCATGAGTGCTATATGATGCATTTATTTTATGTACATTAAAATGAACCACACACACCACATTTCATTTAAAAATCAGTGGCATTGGGCTCTCACATACAACCCATTTTATTGAGACCAACAGTGGATGTCATTAGCACTTGATTGGCTCATTTGAAATTGTATTATCGGGACCCGCTCATGGCCAAGGCCAACCCAAGAATTGTCCTATTCATGCAAAATAGCATGCACTCATCTTCTAAAGAGTGTATCACTATGCATGGTGTGTTGGGTGAGGGTTGGTAGTACCTGTGCTACCTCATTGAGTATGGAATTCACTCCCATATTCATCTTGTGTGAGTATATAGGTGAAAATATTTGAACAAATTGAGTATAACATCAACTTTTCAAAAAACGATAAGGAGTTTTGTATTGATACAACAAATCATTGAAACAATATCAAATAGTCTAGGTCTCATTTTTTAAAATTAATACAATATAAATGCCATTGTATACCTTTTTTTCTTAATAAATAATAAATCTAGACATTAGGTGCACCATGGTGGAGACACGAGGTGGTCGGAAAAGGCACAAGTTTGAAGTCCATGACAAAGCTCCAACAGATTCACATCAGAATATGTCGAATCCTCACCCACATGTGCTTCTTAAATGTCATTCGATGAGCATTAGAGGAGATAATTATACAAAAGGGGAACCTATTGAGTATACCCCCAATAGAGGAGCTTATGTGCATTCCTCTAGACACATAATAGAGCAGGGAGCATCTCAGCATGAGGGTGTTCCACTCGAAATCCATTACCAGGATCACATTGCATGTGTATTCATAGGATCGACTGAAGAGTATGTTATATAAGGATCCAAATTGGTATACCTACGTCATAGGTTTGTAGGAGGATCCATGGATACACCTTTAGAGTACAGATGTGATTGAGACCTGCCCATTCAGGGGCATGCAGACAGGGCCACCGCTGAGCATAGGCCTGTGTAGACTCCCACATGTGATGAACATCAAAATATCACTATTTATATGGTTAAAGTGGGAGCCAATGGCACACCATCGCACGAGCGGTGGAGATCCAGACAGTTAGACATCTTAGGTAGCATCCTTGAGCAGCTATACTATAAGCCTTCAGCTCCACCCATCCATGCTCCTAGTGAGCATAGTGGAGGTTCTATTAGGACTGCTAAAGAACATGGAGAGGCTTCTAAGCACCCTCATGTGACACATCCACCATCCACACATGGTAACACAGAGTATAGAGCTCAACAGAATGCCCTTGTCATCTTTATAGACAAGGGAAAAAGCATCGTAAATTAGTCATATGGGTACATAACCCATAAGGTCACTCGCACATAGCATGCATACCAAAGGCCTATCATGTCCAATTACCTTGATAGATCACACATACTGGTATCTAAGCAGTGGTGATAGCTCCTCCAAGATCAATTGGAGGATGCTCACCTAGAAAGGAAATGCATTGAAGATGAGAATATTCAGGTGCAGAGGCTCATCAAAAAATGACTATATGAGTAGCGCATGTGTGAAAAATGCATCCTTTCCCAAAAGGAGCATGTAGAGAAGGAGGATAGGCTAGCCAGGGCTGGTCTATATACTCATGTCGAGAATAGAAAGTGCATTCAAAGAAAGTCTTTTTCACAAGCCAATGCACAGTAGGAGCACAAAGATACTCATACTTATATTAGTGCCCAACAAAGATAACAAACACCACTGTTCGAACACGAGAGGCAACAAAAATATTAGGACGGAGAGGGAGAGGGAAAAAATCAAGAGTATCATGAAGATTCCCAAGTTGAGGAGGAGGAAGAGCAATGACCTCCACCTCGATAGAGGAAGAATGTACCTCCGAGACCACCCTTGCGTTAGCTTAGGGAGGAGGACTTCTTATCCTCAGAGGCTTATAAAGCCCTAACTGAGAAGGTAAAAGTGATTGAGAGGCAAGGCATGGCACTTCAGAAGCTGACATTAAGAAAGATTCATAATGAGCCTTTGGACCCCTTGATACCTGCTCCAGCGTACCCTAAGAATTTTTTATGCCCAGGTTAGACAAATTTAAAGGTGACGAAGATGCACAGGAGCATGTCATGGGATTTTTGGATGCCTGTTTCCAAATTGCTAGCAATAATGCCTTGCTTTTGCACACATTTTTCATGACCCTTTCAAGCCCATCTCGAGAGTGGTTCAATCAGCAAAAGAGGCACATAATTACCAATTTTGAGCAATTGGTTGACACTTTTCTTGAACGTTTTTCTTTTGGAATCAAGAAACATGCCAAACTTTATGATTTGGTTGCACTAGATCAGCGTGATGATGAGCTAATTGAAAAATACAGAAAGAGGTGGAGAATACTGATGGCAAATCTACCATTCCCTATTCTTGCTACAGAATTAAACTGAATGTTCACCAAGAGTTATGCCAAGCACATCTCGCTACTGTTGCAACTGCAACAATATCCAACATTCGAGGAGTCTTCAACACGAGCCAAGGTAATTGAAGATATCAAGTTGTAGGAAGGTAATTTGAATCTTAAGAATAGGAAAGAGAGGCCTAAGAAGAGCTCCATGAAGCAAAAAGACAAGCAGCCCTCATCAACCAGGTAGTGCTAAACCTCCAGAGAGAGGATAAAGGGTAGTAAAAATAAAATTATCAGGCCCAACCTCCTCCTGCGCAGTATGAAAAGTGCAATAATAACTATAAGGGCAAAAATAAAGAACAACACACATATCACCGATTCACACCTCTAACGAAATAATTGACTTCAATATTCTACCAGTTATATGAGGCTAAGGTGATCAGACTGCCCAAGGTTAAGCTAGTTGATATGAATCAGCCCAAGTCAAAGGGATATTAGGATGACTTATTTGCATCTTCTACCGAGCAAAGTGCCACAACATCGAGGTATGTTGGTCCTTCAAGCATATTGTGCAAAACATGATTGAAAAGGGTGAGCTTGTAATAAAAAGTAATACGTAGGTACCTAACAACTAGAACATGGGGATTTACAAAAATTCACTACCAAACCATGAGGTATTGCGTAACAATTTTGGCCAGGTCAATTAAGTGTGCATCGAACTGCTACCAAAGGGTTCGTAGGCATGGTGAATGTTGTTATAAGACATGGGAGATATGAGCAGTTGAATCAACTGCATCCTCCCATAAGAATATAAGCCACCTCAAATCAACAATAGACACAAAATATTCTAGGCCCACCAATGAGACTAATGGTGACCATATGGAGCAGGTTAGTCCAAAACCTATAGATAACTCCTACGAAGCTATCTATATATGAACTGATACAACAATCCCCTAGGCATAGGGAGACTCTTATGGACATTCTAAGGTCCATCAAAGTATAGTATCAAGATGCACAAGCATTTACTAATTTTGTGGGACATGTACAATAGTTCCAGGAGCCCATGATCCAATTTTATGATCATGAAATTAAGATGGTTCCTATAGATACGACTGACCCACCATTGCATATCATCGCATGCATCAATCATGTACCATTCAAGAGGGTCTTGATCGACACTGGTTCATTGATGAACATAATAACAACCAAGTCATTAAATCATCTAAAGCTACCAAAATCACACATTGTGCCCACCACCTTCACATTGAGAGCATTTAACGATGCCCTATGCTCGACGGTTGGCACAATTGTCCTACCTATGCAGGTAGGCCTAAAGACCATCTCTATGGTGTGCCATGTGATTGAGGGGGCCATGAAATACAACATCCTACTAGGGAGGCATTGCATTCATGAAATGAATTATGTTCCCTCTATATTACACCAATGTGTAAAATATCCGCATGAGGGATGGGTTCATGTAGTGTCATCATATGAATAACCTTTTAAGTTCATGAACCGAGTAGATTTGCCTAGGGGTTTCATACTCCCATCAATGCACCTGGACATCCAACCTGCATCATCGATTAGAAATATATGAGGTAAACTAACAGTACGTTCTCAACCATCAATATCTGTGTCACACATATCTGAACACACTACTACTACTTCGTTGAAACCGATTGCATCAATGATGCTTTAGGATGACAGGAAGTTAAAGGTAAATATGGGCAAAAAAGAGAAGAAGCAAATGCTCAAACTATTCGCTAAGTAGGCTCCCATCCCCATGGAAGTATAAGAAGCCCAAGACATAGTCGAGGAGGTACCTTAGCCTACATTTCCTACATCATCAATAGGGTCATCCGCACCATGGGTGATGGTACACCTCACCAACACCAGATTAGGTGAATTCATTATGTAAAATAAAACCTTCAGACCAATTTTGGAGACTGTGCAAGAGATGGGATGACCATCCACTCATCGTTATTCTATTGGATCAGTGGTTCCATTAAGAGAACCACCTAATCAGACTAAATTCATCTACATTGGGCTAGATCATCTTCCAACGCGAGAGCCCATGGATGAAGATAGTGATGAATATTTTGTAGTAAATGTTTGTTATTTAACCAACCTGGGGTACTCCATGCGTATTTTCAAGTTGTATCATTGTCATGGGTATGAACTTGGTCTGTTTGAACAAGGGTACCAAACTCTGTTCAATCCCCCCCCCCGCGCGTAGCGCGAAATGCGCTGTCGCGCTCCCCCCCCCGGCTAAAAAAAAAAAAAAAAAACCGAAACCCAGTGCGCCACCCCCCCTCGCACGACGCGATCCGACGCGCGCTCCCAACTTGGAAAGGTGCGATGGACATCCGAAGCGGATGGGGAACAAGCAGCGGGTGGGGACTGTCCAAGGTGCGACGGACATCCGACGCGGACGGGGAACAAGCAGCGGGCGGGGACTGCATTTTTTAAAATGCGACAGTAGCCGCGAGTTGCAGAGGAGGCTCGGGAAGCTGGAAGCAGCGGAGGACCATTTGGGCGTTGAAAAGGGAGGAGGTTCGGCGATCCTCTCGGATCGGCCCGGCGCTCACGTGGTCGTGAGCCGTGCGGTAAGGCTCGAGGAGCTCGCAGGTCGGGGGTTCAAATCCCGCCGACTCCCCCTAAGGTATAATTTTTTTTTCAAAGTTTTTTTTTAATTATTATTTTTTAATTAAAATTTTTAATTTTAATTTTTTTTTATAGTTTTTAAACTTTATAAATTAAAATTTAATTTTAATTTATTTTTTATAAGTTTTAAAACTATATAAATTAAAATTATTTATTTTAATTTTAAATATATAATAATTATTAAAAATGCTTTGTTAAAGAAATTTTTTTAAGGGGGGATATTTTTTTCAAAAAATCAAAGGGGGATTGTGAGTAATTTTTTGAAAAATAGCAATTTGGCGAATTGTAAAAGGTGCATTTTCGGCTGTGACCGACACCTTGTGGGTTATTCTTGTGGGCATTTTTTTATGTTGTATGTTGCATATTTCATTTTTTGCACTATAACATTAAAAACTTAAAATCAAATTCACTCCCTAAGTCCCCGGAATAATTAAAACCCATCCGTGCAATTTATTGCCTTTGCAGCGTTCGGTATTTGTGATACCTACGGCCGGCACTTACGGGTAAAGCTGTCGTGATTTGGCTCTTTGTATCCGCCGCCTAATATAGCTGCTACAACGACGTATGAGCTTGTTCTCTATAAATCGTCGGGGAGAGATAAGTTAGCCATTTTTGCATTTTTTTACTCCATCCACTACCCTTTATCGCACTTGTGTTTAGGCGTAAATCCTGACGAAGTATTCTTCATAGTGTTTAGGGGAAGTTACGCCCCACGCATGAGAAGAATCTTCTATGGTAGGTGCCATCAACAAGGCGATTCCCTTTCGGTACCGCTTATGTTCCACGTATCGTATGATCTCTAAAACTCACCTATAGTCTCCCTCACGTAAGGGCGGGTGATTTTTGTTGATCTTTCTAAATACCTATAGTTTCCCTCACGTAAGGGCGGGTATTTTGTATGGTATATTGGCCTAGCAAAAGGTATATCGAAAGGGGGACCAATTGGTGATATAAGGAACCTTCACTATGGCCGTTGTTGCAAAGTTGATGACTGATCCGCATCAGTTATTGAAAGGTCCAAATTATACACCATGGAAACATAAGATGAAGGCAATTCTCCAAATGGAAGATTTGTGGGATATTATTCTTGGAGTAGCAACTAGGCCTTCACCAACAGCGGGATCCACGAGGTCCTTCCGCGAGATCCAGATAGCTTTTGACAAGAAAGACAGTCGAGCAAAGGTGCTCATTTTGTTTGCTGTTTCAGATGAAGTGCAACCTCATATAGCTGACAAAGCAAGTGGTAAAGAGGCATGGGATGCCCTTAGAACCATCTATGAGGGAAAGAATGATTCCACCATTCTTCATCTTCAACAACAACTTCATAACTCTGAGTTTGAGACAGGGTGAAGCGAGTTGAACTCTTTACGTGCGAGTGTACGAGTTGAAAGAGAAATTGAGTTCTTTGGGAGATACTGTGGACGAAAAGCTTCTCATTTCACTTGTGATGAGAGCTTTACCTTCTTCATTTGATATGTTGATAACCTCCATCTGGGTGTCTCAACAACAAATTACCTACATCGAGTTGGTCAATCTGCTTCAACAACAGGAGGCACGCCAACTTCACAAGGATGATTCTTCCAATACGGCCCTATACACCAACAGGCAGGGTTCTAGGAAGAAAGGTAATGGGCAAAAAGGAGGCA
The DNA here is from genome assembly GCA_028583015.1 of Wollemia nobilis. Lineage (NCBI taxonomy): Eukaryota > Viridiplantae > Streptophyta > Pinopsida > Araucariales > Araucariaceae > Wollemia > Wollemia nobilis. The sequence goes on along the minus strand of JAQPPZ010002170.1, from coordinate 8,035,732 downwards.
ACTTTCAGAAAGGAGGAAATTCTCAACGGGATACGAAAGGAAAAGGCAAACAACCTCAACAGAAGAAGAGGTGGTGCAAGATCTGTGAGAAAGACAACCATGACACCAACAGGTGTTGGCATAAGAACAAGCAGAAAGGCCAAAACAAACCACAAAATAAAAACAAGCAACCCCGAGGTGAATGTTGTTGTTGAAGAATCGACTCGGATTTTGAATGGGCACACAAGGTGCTCATGACTACCACAGATTCCACACAGAGGGATCCTGTTTGGTATGTCGATTATGGAGCTAGCAAACATATGACTGGCGACAGATCGTGGTTTGAATCATTTGTGGCCAAAGAGGGCAAACCTGTCACCATTGCTGATGATAAAACCTACAGGGTTCAGGGAGAGAGTACAGTTTCAGTCACTCTTCACGATGGCAAGTGTCAGATTGACAAAGTCCTCTATGTTTCGGGATTGGCTAACAATTTGTTGTCGGTGACACAAATCCTGGATAGAAATATGGTTGTCAACTTTCGTGTTGAGAATGGAAAGAAGTGTTGTACCATTACCGGGAAGGGTAAGCGGTTGCAACGGCTTCATATAAGCACGGCTTATTTGCACTAGATGCTATCTCTACTCCACATGTTGCCATGGTTGTCTCTACCAAGGAGGCAACTTCCCTATGGCACAAGAGATATGGGCATCTTAGTTACGGCTACTTACTTGAGCTCGGCAAGTATGAGATGGTAAAGGGTCTTCCTTCCCTTTACGCCACATTGCCGGTGTGCTCGGTCGCTTGGCGGGAAAGCAGCATAGAGTACCATTTGAGAAGAGCTCTACAAGAGCACGAAAACCTATGGAGTTAATTCACACCGATCTATGCGGTCCTTTCACACCCAACAGTTGTGGAGGGAAGAGGTACTTTCAGTTATTCGTAGATGACTACTCACGAAAGATGTGGGTTTTCTTTCTCCAACTGAAATCTGAAGCTTTCGCATTCTTCCACCAGTTCAAGAAATCCGTTGAGAAGGAGTCAGGAGCTTCTATTAAAACCCTCCGCTCAGATCGAGGGGGAGAGTTTACCTCTAATGAATTTTCTGCATTCCTAGATAAGCATGGAATCAAGAGACAGTTAACAACTGCCTATACTCCTCAGCAAAATGGAGTTCCTTGAGAGAAGGAACCGTTCTATCATGGAAATGGTTCGTTGTATGCTCACAGGAGCTACTCTTGGGCAACAATATTGGGCGAGAAGCTGTCACCACTGCAGTGTATCTGTTGAATAGGGCACCCACAAAGGCCCTAAAAGGAATGACTCCACGGGAAGCATGGAGTGGTCGAAAACCCTCCATATCTCATCTACATATTTTCGGATGTCACGCTTTCATGCACATACCGAAAGAGAAAAGGAAGAAGCTAGATGAGAAAAAACTGAGATGTATTTTTCTTGGTTAAGATGAGCACTCTGAAGGATATCGGTTGATAGATCCTTTGACCAAGAAAATTCATATCGGCGAGAGATGTTGTCTTTGATGAAGCTTTCACATCACAGAGCACATCTAAAGTACACCAAGATATTGTGGAATCTAAGGAAGAGAAGATTCCTTCGTCAACACGAGACAGGAGGTCCTTCTACATCTTCTTCAACTCCACCGAAGAAGAATCCTAAATGGTGTACAAATACAACCAGAGATGCAAATTTATCCACTCCTCCCAATTTGAATTTGGATAGACCTCGTACATGCAGTATGGCTCAAAAGGAAAGAGAAGCCAAAGAAACTGGTGAGGTTGATGATCTTTGTCAATCTTTTGAGGAACTTTTTGTGACTCCAAGTACAGAAGTAGAGGATATGGATATTGATGATGACAGGGCGTTCATGTCTACCATAGATGATCTTGAACCTGCATCAGTGCAAGATGCTCTTGGTGAGCCTCAGTGGAAGGCCGCTATGGATACAGAGTATGAGTCTTTGATGAAGAATAAAACTTGGAAGCTTGTTGATTTGCCGCATGGAAAGAAACCCATTGGCTGCAAATGGGTATATAAAGTCAAGTACAAGGCAGATGGAACAATTGATAAGCATAAGGCCCGTCTTGTTGCAAAGGGCTATGCTCAAAAGGAAGGCATTGACTACGAGGAAACTTTTGCACCTACTTCTCGGATGACCACAATTCGGGTTATGTGTGCTATGGCAGCACAATATGGGTGGAAAGTTCACCGGATGGATGTCAAAAGTGCCTTTCTAAATGGTGATCTCCAAGAAGAAGTCTATATGACTCGGCTGAAGGATTTGAAGTGGAAGGCCAAGAGCGAGAAGGTTTGCAAATTGGTCAAATCCTTATATGGTGCTGAAACAAGCTCCTCGAGCTTGGTATATAAAAATGGACAATCACCTTATGCAGCATGGATTTAAGAGATGTCCGTCAGATGCAAACCTCTATTTCAAGAAACGGGGTTATGAGATAGTGTTGCTTGTACTCTATGTGGATGATCTGCTCATTACGGGGAGTTCAGAAACTATGATCTCTATTGTCAAAAGAAACTTGTGCAAATATTTTGAGATGACGGATCTCGGACTTCTCCATTATTGTCTTGGTGCGGAATTCAGCCGGAAGGAGCACTCCATCAAAGTGTCTCGGAAAAAATATGCCAAGACATTCTTTGGAAAAATATCGCATGACTGATTGCAAGCCAATGGCAACTCCGATGGAGAATGGACTTCAATTATCGCGATATGATGATTCACCTCAGGTAGATGGTACTCTCTATCGACAGTTGATTGGGAGTCTCATATATCTGACCAATACTAGGCCGGATCTCGTATTTCTTGTCAACTATCTTTCGAGGTTCATGCGGGAGCCTAAGACCACTCATTGGAAAGCGAGCAAAACGTGTTCTTCACTATGTCCGTGGTACTATGGAATATGGCCTAGAATACAAGAGGAACAACAAATTCTTCTTGCAAGGATACACGGACTCCGACTATGCCGGATCATTTGATGATCGCAAGTCAACTTACGGATACATTTTTCATCCGGGATCCGGTCCTGTCTCTTGGCACGGCAAGAAGCAACGGTGGTTGCTATTTCATCAACAGAGGCAGAGTATCGCGCCGCACGTGAGGCTGTGTGCGAAGTGATATGGTTACGTCGCATTCGACAAGTATGGGCCATCCATCAAAATCTCCAATACACTTGTTTTGCGACAATCGGGGTGTTACGAACCTCGTCAAGAATCCAGTCCATCATGAAAGAACAAAGCACATTGACACACAATGTCATTTCATTCGAGATGAAGTTCCAAAGCACCGAATTCAGCTTCGACACATTCCCACCGATGCTCAAGTTGCGGACATTTTCACTAAGGCACTTGGACGTGTCAAATTTGAATTGTTTCGCAACTCACTTTGTATTGCAAAATGATGTAAGGGGATGTTAGTATAGCTATTAGTTATTACATTACCCAAATAATGTAATAAAGGGGGATGTTAGCGTACTTGTATTTTGTCTCTATTACATTGTTTAGATCACTGTTACAACTGCGTAACAAGTTCAGTTCCATCGGTGACTATTCCCGACAGTGTAATCTATATTTATACCTTCTACTGAATAATAAAGTTTGGTTCGTCGTTTTACACAATCCATGTTATCAGCTAGCAACTGATAGGTTTGGATTGGGGTTACAGATACAAGGACAAGATGACTTTCTTGTAACATCCTTAGATCACTTGTACCTGAGTTTGGGGGATGATGTGGACTTCAACCCATATCATCCTAATATTTCTAGCTTTTGGAGGACTAACCCGATGGTATCTGTCATCACTTCTGAGCCACTTGAAGAACATCATGAAGGGCTCCTAGAGCAGAATGATATAGGGCAGAACCCTAGAGGCAACCTGGATCATCAAATCTATAATGCAACTGATGACACATGTGTATAGGGGTATAACCCCATAGTTTTAGGTGATCTCGAGTCAAGATATCTCTACAGTGATGATGGAGAGGAGTCCACCTCCGAGATAAGTGGACCAAGTTATGATGTCGACAACGAATCCTCAAACGATGATCAATCTGAGGAGGAAGTTGAGGGGGGCTATTTAAGGCCTTTGTATGTGCATCACCTACTACCTATAGAGTCGGTACATGTTATCGAGGAGATCCTTCCCAACATTGATCATTTGGGGGAAGAAGCAGAGCTAGATTTCTTGGCAGTGTCACACTTGCGGTATAATTATTCGATTTTTCCAGATAGTGATGACAGCAATCAAGAAGTCAGATTCATGGGGCCGCACTTTCCTAGAGTTCCCCACAGGAGTAGGAGCGAATGATGGGTTCTAGTTGTCTGACAGTGATGAAGAAGATGAGTTAGAGAGGGCCTACCTTGGTCCTCCTTATTTGCGTTACCATCATCAACCCATCGACATAGATGAGGTCTATCGTCAGTTACATGTCGGTCCTCATCTGAGAGCAAGACGATTAAACCTGGATCAAATTTATCGGTTGGTTAATCCCCTTCTGCCAACCTACATGGAGCTCCATGAGCCAAATGATCCTATTTTGCAGCCAGTGCATAGGGAGGATCCAGTTGTCCATAGTCCTCATAGAGAAGACCCCTTTGTGCCTGTGCCATTAGAGCCAGATCATGGGTATGAGGACTACATCGATTATGTAGAGGTTGGTCCGTGTGGTCCTGGAGATCAATTCCATTCCATCAATATGGTCTCCATTGATTTGACCACTCCACTCCACAATCTAGCAGATCCATCCAAACCGTTGTATCTTAACAAAGATGCTATCGACTGGGATTGCATTGATTCACCCGTTGAGCCTAAAGATTTCTTCCCTAATGAAGAAATGTTACAACCATTTCATTTTGTGCTAGGCTGTGCATATGATGTCTATCATGCCGAAAATACTTCCAACGCGGAACCTATCAACCCGACTGATGACATCCATTTGATCCCTATGCCTCATCAGCTTGAGGAGGGATCACATATGTCAGTAGAGGAAACCTTTGAGGTGGATATCAGTAATGATCCCACCAATTCAAAGAAGGTTAAATTTGGAGAGAGTCTCACTCCAGATGAGCGGGCCACCCTCATCCCTCTGCTGAAAGAGAGACCAAATCTATTTGCTTGGACGTATAAGGATATGCCAGGTCTAGACCCAAAATTGGTTACTCATAACCTTTCGCTATATCTGATGAAGAAGTCGATCAAGCAAAAGCTTAGAAAGATGCATCCAACAGTAGCCTTAATGGTGAAATATGAGCTACAAAAGTTGTTGGATGTAGAATTTGTAATCTCCATCGACTATCCAGAATGGGTGTCCAATATGGTACCCATGGGAAAACCTGATGGAAGAATCCGTATTTGCATAGATTTTAGAGACCTAAATAAGGCAACACCCAAAGATTCATTTCTGTTGCCCAATATTGATGCTCTCGTAGATGCAACTACAGGTCACGAAATGCTCTCCTTAATGGATGATTTTTTTGGTTACAATAAAATTTGGATTAAACCCGAAGACCAGCATAAAACCATGTTTATAACGCCATGGGGAATATTTTGCTATAAAGTTATGCCATTTGGCCTCAAAAATGTTGGTGCCACATATCAACGGGCCATGACATACATTTTTCATGACTATATGCATAAAATTCTAGAATATTATATCGATGACTTGTTGGCCAAGTCATTGCTACGAGAAGAGCATGCAGAGGTCTTAAGGAAGGTCTTCGATCGCCTAATAGAGCACAATGTCAGGCTGAATCCTAAGAAGTGTGTATTTGGCGTAACTTCTGGAAAACTACTAGGATTCATCATCTCTAAATGAGGCATCAAAGTTGACCCAGCGAAGGTCAAGGCTATCTTGGAAATGCATCCTCCCACCAATATTAAAGAGTTAAGAAGCCTTCAAGGCAAGGTAGCATCGATAAAGTGATTCATCGCTCAGTTATCGGATAAATGTCGACCCATGAATCGACTGCTACATAAGGGGGTCCCATTCAACTGGGATGAGGACTGTCAAGCAACCTTCACTGAAATAAAGCAATACCTAGCAATGTCGCCAGTGCTAGCTCCACCAAGGCCAGAGGTGCCTTTTCTACTATATATATCGACAATTGACTTTGCATTGGGAACCATGTTAGCCCAAAAGAATGTGCAAGGCAAAGAACAAGCCATATATTATATTAGTCGAACCTTGGTGAGCTATGAGCTCGGGTATGCATATGTGGAAAAACTATGTTTAGCAGTAGTGTTCGCTACAAAGAAATTGTGACACTATATGTTAAGTCATACGACATATGTTATATCCAAACAAAATCCTTTGTAGTACATGATGAGTAAGATGTATCATAATACGCGTACTACAAAGTGGATCATGCTACTGATAGAATTTGATCTAGAATTCATAAGCCAGAAGTCCATTAAGGGATAAGTCATAGCTGATCAATTAGCTGAGGCACCACTATCAAATAGTAGGCCTCTGACCATAGAGCTTTCGGATGATGCAGTCTTCATCATATCTGAAGCTCCCAAACCCGAAGAACTAGAGAATAATGTTGATATGACTCTGTTCTTCGATGGTTTGAAGTGCGAGCAAGGGGGTGGTGCAGGAATAGTGTTTTTCACGCCACAAGGAGCTCCTATGCCCTTGTCATTTAAACTAGACTTTCCATGCACCAACAACAATGTTGAGTATGAAGCCCTACTGCTGGGCCTCCACATAGCCATCACCATGAATATTAAAATATTAAACATCTTTGGTGACTCCTTGCTCATAGTAAATCAAGTTAAGGGGCTCTTCCAGTGTCGATGTCCCGTATTGAAAGCTTACAAGGATCTTGTTGCTATATATCTAGCTAAATTGGAATGGTATGACATCGAGGCAATCCCTCGATCATCAAATAGGTTTGTAGACACCATGGCCTCTTTGGGATCCTTAATCCCTTAGAATCCATCTGCTGATTTCACTACCATTCATGGTAAAATACTTTCACACCCTACGATGGAACGCGAAGCCTTTGATAATAGAATGTCAATCAACATGATCAACGTAGAACCAAAAGTTGAATGGTTCTACAGAGCTGAAGACTTTCTGAAGAAGGCACCCTGGGGGTCATTAACCTCTCAGAGTCCGATGGGGAGTGGTACCACCATTCACCATAAGGTTGTTTCCTAGTCTGCATTTGCAAAAGTAAATACGTAAGGGGAGCAAGTCATCTTAGCAGTCGAAGCTGAGGCTTATCAAAACTGGATGTCACAAATCCATGACTTCCTGAAGCTTGGTGTAATCCTAGAGGGATTTCCACGTGCCACAAAATGCACATTTAAATAGAAAGTGGCTAAATATATCTTAATAGGAGACATCTTGTACCGACGAGGCTATGATGGAGTTCTCCTTCATTGCTTAGAGCCCCAAGAGGCATCATGGGTGATTTCACAAGCTCATGATGGTACGTGCGGTGGCCATTTCAGCGGCATGGCCATCATCAAGCGCATCCTTCGAATGGGCTACTATTGGCCCACTATGGAGAAGGAGTGCAATGTGTATGTCAAGAAATGCATCAAATGTCAGCATCATGCTAATCTTACGCACTTGCCATCGTAGGCCTTACAACCCATCCAAGCGGCTTGGCCATTTGCTCAGTGGGGACTAGATCTTATAGGCAAGATCTCTCCTCCATCATCGGGTCGACATACATTTATAATCATGGCTACTGAGTATTTCACAAAGTGGGTGGAAGCAATACCCTTAACAATGACAACTGGAGCTCGTATAGCAGAGTTTATACTAGAGCATATCATAAGTCATTTTGGGATTCCATCCAAAATAATATCGGATAATGGAACGTCCTTCAAGAACAAAATTGTGAGAGCTTTGACATCTAAATATAGAATCAAACATAGTTTTTTGACTCCATACTATCCACAAGCAAATGGGTAGGCTGAAGCTTCAAATAAGACAGTGGTGGCCATCTTGAAAAATATGGTCCAAGAAAACCATAAAGATTGGCATATCCAACTACCCCTTGCATTATGGGCTTACAGGACTAGTATTCGGATGCCCACTGGGGCAACACCATTCTCACTAGTATATGGCACTGAGGCCATTATGCCCTTGGAATTGGAAATTCCAATATTTTGCATCACATTGAAAGAGTTCATCGATGATGACACCGCATGACAAGCTCGATTGGATCAATTGACGTTGCTTGATGAACATCACGTGAATGCCCTGGAGCATCTTCACGTTTATCAGGAGTGACTAAAATGAGCTTACAATATCAAAGTCCACTAGAGAGACTTTGAAGTTGGGGATCTTGTCTTGAAAGAGAACCAATAGAACTCTAATTTACCGCCAGATATGCGAGACAAATTTATGGCTAATTGGCTAGGACCCTATATCATATCTAAAAATATTGGTCTAGGTACTTATCGCCTAACGTCGCTAGGAGGTGTTGAAGAGCTTGAACCTCTCAACATCATCCATATTAAGGTATTTTATGCTTGAGAGCATAGTAAAAGGCTTCGAGGGTTTGCTTATAACCGCTCGGTCATCCTAAAAGGCTCCAAACACTCTCATAAGTAGTTTGGTCAATCAAAAAGCTCCAAAGGCATCTATAAGCCCTTTGGTCAAAAAAAAAGAAAAAAAAGCTCTAAGGGTTTTCTTAAAACCACTTGGTCATCCCAAAAGGCTCCAAGGGTTCCTGAAACCACTTGGTCATGTCAGTCAAAGGCCTCGAGGGTTTGTTCAAAATTGCTCGGTCATCCTAAAAGGCTCCAAGCTCATCTATGAGTAGTTTGGTCAATCAAAAGGCACCAAGAGTTTCTGAAAAATTGCTTGGTCAACCCAAAAGCTCCAAGGATTCTTAAAATATCACTTGGTCATCCCAAAAAGTCCCAAAGGTGCTCATAATCCCTTTGGTCAAACCCAAAAGGCTCCGAGGGTTTTGCTTAAAGCCGCTCGGTCATCCTAAAAAGCTCCAAGGATTTTGCTAAAAAATCGCTTGGTCAATCTAAAGGCTCCAACGACATTTCCTCATCGTTTGGTCACTCCTAAAGGCTCCAGAGGCATGTACTCACCGTTTGGTCAGATATGAGGCTCAAAACTCATAAAAATTATAAAATCAATAAAATCCAAAAAAATTGGTAAAGCATAAAATCCAAAAACATTTGCATTTTCATTTTGCATTCACACATGCATCCACTGCATTATTGCATTGCATATAGGCATTCGTCATCCATTGCATTCCGTAGTAGGAGGGATTATGTTTGTCAGTCTTACAAATGACACCACGTTTGTGTCTAAATCATGCATCTCTGCATTTATCATAATCCATCATTCATGTGAGTAATTGTGTTTTTCAACACAACCTATTTTGTTGCTATGGAGAATATACTAGGGTTTTTCGGTCATTCAACCATACCTAGAGGTCTTATCAAGAGTTGGTAGAAATCTTGCTTTGCTTTTGTAGTTGAGGTCCAGTTAGTATAGCCCTTAGCATATCAGAATCCTATCACTAATCAACAAATTAAACAATCCTAACAAGGACTAGGGGAAGATGAAAGTCACGAAGCAGGACCGGGTATCCTGAGGCGAAAAGAGTTATTCTTGCTTATCCCTCTATGCGGACGGTATGGGAAATGTTGGTAGTTGGCAAAAGGATAGGTTAGTTCCCTATTCAGAATCCCTTGCTTACGATAAAATGAGCAATATCCCAGAGTGATATCCCACATCAATCCTCAAGATTGATACCCTAGATCGATATCATAGATCGACTTCCCAGATTGATATCCCATATTGATATCATAAGATCGATATCCTCAATCGATATACCAAAAATAGTTTTCCAAAGTAAATCCCCAAAGGAAGTTTTTGAAGAAAATTATCACATGTAAATGCCAAAAAGTGAAGATCAAATGAAGATCAGAAAATAGGCTCAAATCAAGTTCAAAGTGAAGATCAAATGAAGATCATAAATCAAAGTTCGAGTGGAGATCAAATGAAGATCAGAAATCCAGTTCGAAGAGAGATCAAATGAAGATCCAGAGACAGTTCAGAGTCAAGATGGAATCGACTCCCTTGCTTCACCACATATGAGCAAGTATCCCAAAAATTGAAGGATAGAAAGGAATGAGCCTGAATCCCTGGAATTGTCGGCACTACTGTACCTTATGCATGATGATATGTCTGATACACTTGCATTTTGTTTATGTGCAGACCAATGTTTGAATGTGGAAGAGCTAGCTTCAGGTGTCCTGCATTGCCTAGTGGCTTAGTCCAACTAAAATCTAAACTTGGGATTGGATAAGACATTTGTGGAACCCCTATCTTAGCAATGGGCTGAAAGAATCCCACCTGACATCGGGGAACGCTCGTGTCTTATCTTAATATACTCATGTGCACACACAGGGATAATGAACAGTTAGGGCCTATCCTAGCAAAATCCTTGCACTTTAGAAGTCTAGTGTGGTTAGTATGCAACTTTTGATAAGTCTACTAGGGTGTTTGAGTCTCATGGAAAACCTCAAAAATTTCTCTAATAGCAACAAAATACCAAATATCGCAAACCATATAAAATCATCAAACTGCAAAGTATCGAGTCCATGATACATCATTATATAAAGCACAATCAAGATATAGGATAGATACCGGATGGATATTAGAAATAATATTTAGATGACCACTGACTATATTGTGCATATTTTTCAAACTTGCAAAAGAAAATAGAATGACACATTATATCATTCGCATCATACAATCGCATACCATTGCATTTCATATATGGGTGATTAATTGATTAAATTCTTATTATGAGGATTTTCAATTACATTCATGATTTTTATACATATATTATGGTGTCATCCATTAGATTGATAAACACATATTGCATTCATTCCTTATGTTTTAAGTGATTAAAGCATACAAGTTCATTTACATTAGATTACCATCATGTAAATAATGCATTACATACATTGCATTAGCATATCGTGACATCGTCATAAAATTAAATGCATGCAATAAAGCAAAATAAAATATGCATTTAAGTAAACATCGCATCCATATGCATCCATCATACATCGCACATCTAAGCATCTAGATCACTGCATATCATCATCATCATAAATTAAATAGCTATCTAGTGCATGTCATCCATACATCACATCATATAGCATCAAATTAACATAAGCATTGCATCCATGTGCATAACATAAATAGAAAATTAAAAACATATACAAGTACACATAATGAGCCATAAATGATCAAATCATATATATATATATATATGTGTGTGTGTGTGTGTGTGTGTCCAAAAGAGTACATCAGGAGTACAAAATACTCGTAGGCTACAATCGTGTAGGTCCTAGACCTTACACCAAAAATGATACATATACAAAAATGTAGCTTAGATCTGGTAGAGCCCTAGCTCTGGCCTGCTCCTCCTGAGCTGGAGCTCTCATCACCTCCCTCAACCCTATGCTCTAGAGCCTACTCTGTAGTAATCTCTATGTGCCCTACTGAGGGCCATGTGTGCCACCTAATCCAAAGAGGCCTAGCACATGAGATACTAGTATGTCTATGTGGTGAGACCTATGACTAGAGGTCACACTAATCTCTCTAGTCCTAGTATGGGAGCTACCTCCATGTGTGCTAGAGGACCTATGTGTCCTCTCTGTCCTATGAGTCCACTGACTAGAGCTCACTGTGGACTACCTCATAGTCCTGGACCTAGTCCTATGAGACCCCATAGCATGTGAATCCTCTAGGACCTCCCCACCTATCAACCTGATGTGACCCTCCAGTTGGTCTACATGAGCTACCCTAGATGTGTGCCTAGCATTGGCATCCACCAACTAGTCTTGTAAGCATCGAATCTCTGACATCGGGTCATGGTCACCTAGTAATAATGATAATGGTGTAGTTGGAGGTCCCATAATAGCTTAGGAGGATGAAGGATCCCCCCTCTATACCCTAAGCAAATCTTGCTCTATAATAGCCTCACCCCACTGCGTTAGTGCCACATCACGTGCACTAGTGAGATCATGGACTTGAGTCTCTACCATTGTAGCCCATGTTGTAAGACCCATGATCTACTCCTAAGCCTCAACTAGCTGCCTATCCCTATGAGCTAGCTTCACCTCTAGAAGGGTGATAGAAGTATCTCACTACAACTATTGAGTCTACAGCCTCCCAACCTGACTCTACAAGTTAGTGATCTAAGCTAGGAGCTATCCTACCTCATTGTCATGAGGTGCCTCACCCTCCTTGGATCCCTTAGCCTCCTCCACCTATGGAGCCTCCTCTATGGTGGCCTCTATGCCCCATCCACCCTTAGTTTGCTGGTGCACCCTACACCTATCTGGATCGACCTCTACCTCTACCTGGTCATCTACCCTACCTAGAGGTCCTGATCCCTACCACTGTAGTAGGGACCACCATGTGTCATATGCTAGGGTGGTCCTAGCCCTATCATCCCTAGACTCTTAGAAATCATCAGCCTCATCTCCAAGTGTCGTAGGCTGAATCCATGGTAGGTGCATCTCCAAGACTAGATGCCTATAGACAAAAGGAATCTCTGGGATGTCCTACACCAGGTCAAACTATCATAGGATGTGAGAGTAGAACTGGTACTCCCTAACCTCGACCTTACGATCGAGTAGCCACCTATCTCGATGAGCCTATCGTAGTCACTCACCTACTTTTGGCCAGTCCAAGCAATCCATGTAGGAGTGCCACTCAATGTCATCCAGCTCGAGCACTACAAATCATGCAATGTAATGATCTACATCACCAACATGGGTCCTACTCTAGAATCCCTCCTCCTACAGAGGCCAGCATATGGTGTAGCACTGATGTTGATCATCGATGGTAGAAATGTGAAGGGGTAGCTCTATGGGATGCTCTATCCTAATATGCTGCCAGCCCTAGATCTATAGTAGCAAGCTACAACTAATACCATGATGACTTCGATTAGTGATCTGATATAGCTCTTGGTAGAGCTAGCATAGTAAAGTGCTCCCCTAGGCTAGGAGTAGTGGTTGAGTAGTGGAGCTCTGAGTAACTCTCTTGACACTGGCTAGGAGGTTCTAGGGAATCCTCACACTCGAGGAGTCTAGAAGAACAATCTGCACCACCAGGTGCATGAAGATCACCTCTCTCATAGAGAAGATGCATTGACCCTACCAATATCCGATGTGGACTCCTCCATGGTCAATCATGCCCTGAGCCTCCTGGCTCTGGTCATCAAAGATCACTTCAAATAGGTGATGGCCTCACCATCAATAGGGATCCTAAAGATCTGATAGATGTCCTCAAGAGTGATGGTCATCTCACCCATGGGTAGGTGAAAGGTGTTGGTCCATGCATTCCAACATCGGGCCAACGTAGTCAAATAGGCCTGATCTACCCTAATAGTGGGTAGATCTAGAATGTAGTCGAAGCTGATAGCTCCAAACCATGTCCGCTCTCCAGGAGTGAGCTGTCTATGGAGAGTCTTTAGAAGGTCTGGCTCGTGAGCTCTAGAGGTCAACCTCTAAAATAAAAGCATTGTATAAGAGAAAATCTAACTAAAAACAAGCAAAAATAGATAAAAAATGACCTTAAAAATGTCAAAAACATTTAAAAACTGATAAAAAGACAAAAACATGTCACAAAGCATTCAAAAAAATAAAAAAAATCAATTAGGCAAGTCATAATTGCATTAAATGATATTAATTGCCTATTAAACCTTAGAAAAATTAAAAATTTGATAATTTTTTCTAAAGTCCGCGAACCACGGGTCAACCCTACGGTCCGCATGCGGTCAAATTTTGACCATTGGAATTTGAATTCCAACCGTAGCTGATAGCTACGGTCCCCAATCTGACAATTGGGAACCATCGCTGCCAGCTGTGGTCTAGGAAGGATACCCATTTTGGGTCCCTTCCTAGCCTCGCTGACCAAAAAAATTAAAAAACTAATCTAACCTAATCTAGTGTGGGGTTCATTACCAACTGTTTAATGAAATTGATTTACCGCATTACTTAATGTGGTTCATTTTAAATTGGTATTGATTGCGAGGACTCGGTTTTGAGTTACCTTGCCCACTCGTGGCCTCCGCTAGTCGATGGTTGTCCAGGATCCGCCATCGGGGTATAGGTGTGAGGTATGGTCGAGTTTTAGGTAGCGTTCCGGATCAGGGATGTCTTCTACCTCTCAGAGCTCTCACAAATGCAGTTGCTTTCAAAGAAAATAATGAAAAATTCAAATGGGAAAGGCTACTTATAGGTCCTCCTAATTTTGGTGGACCGCAACTGACACCTGCGGTCCCAAGATTAGGGTTTTCCGCCCATGGGTCCAACCTACGGTTCCCAAAATTTGAAAACTTCAATCGTAGACCGTACTCGCGGTTCGCAACTAGCATTAAATGCACTCAAACCCCACCGTGGGAAGGTCTAAAATGACAAATTAATGACTCCTAATGGATCAAATTTCAAAAAAAGCAATCAATATTGCAAATTTGGTGATGTTCAAAGCACCAGGATCGATCAATAAATCAAAATTAACAAAAAAATCAAATAATTAAAAACCAAATGCACCTCGTATTCAGTAATTTACCCTATACACTTGGCGGTTGCAGCGACTTGCGATCCATGCAATCCGACAAGATGAGTAAATTACCATAAGGACATTTGGGGCAAAAATTGTCATCGTTGATCTGATATGCTTCTTTTCAATCCCTAAGAAGGCCTTCGAGGCCAAACTGCTCCACGGGAATGAGGCGTTTCATGTCATTTCTCCTATGACATATTTTCAGAAAATCATCGATAACTTGATTCAACACAAATCTAATTGGATTTGTATCATTTTGATTCCCTAAGATGGCTATTGCAGCCCGACTACTCCATGGGATAGAAATGTGCAAATACTATTAACAGTTGCAATCAAAAGTTGAACTAGGCCTAGCCAAGGCATTAAAATGCTCAAATCTAAATTTGTTCAGATCATTCATTGTGGTCAAGCGACCTCGTCACTTCATACATTGTCATTACCCTCATCGACTCGTCGCTTGAGGGGGTAGTCATAATATCAAATCATAATCAAAATCAGTAGAAGATCCCTGAGATCGTAGATCCCTTGATCTTGTCAAAATTGCGTTCGTCCTTGCGAATCATTGTCAACAACTATCATAAGCTTACCCCTTTGCTTGGGGAAAATAGCAAATATGATAATTAGTTTGTAACTCTCATCCTTTCGGTTATATAGGCCTAACTCCTATTGTAGCACCAAAGCTACTCGAATGTCTGATGATGAGTGCAAACTCTTTCAAGTTTAAGCCTCCAAAGAGTTGGAAGCAATGATTCCAGGATGCGCATCCTTTTGCAGGACCTAGGGCATCTAATGTTGATCCGACTAATGATCATCATAGAACCTTCGACATCATTTTAGGAGGTCTATTTTTTCTCAGCGTTGTTTGATCTCACAACGCATCTCAAAAGGGGCATCTGTAGACACCTAAAATGCGTCATGTCGATGGTGACTACTCATATGGACATGCTACAAGACCATATGGAAGATCTTGGATAGACTCCAAGATAGAGCAGTGGTTCTAACCACTCAATTTGGGCTCCTTGGCCTAATCAGTCTGAACCACAGCCTAGACCTATGGTCTACAGGCTGAACCATGGCTGAGGCCTACGGTTTACAGTCTGGACCACAGCTGTAACCTGTGGTCTTAACTGAAGTTCAGTTGGCCTTCATCCGAGCCAAATCGGTTTGAACGACCATTTGTTCTAGAAGAAGGTGGTTAGAGGATGGAAGCTTCCAATCCAACTGTCCTAACCACCCCTTCTTGATCTTGGCTTCTCCATGAAGCCACCCCTAGCCCTGGGACATCCTATAAGTACCCCTTCAAAATAGGACAGAGCATATAGAGCATTTTGATAGCGAAGCATTGTCGAAATATTGTATCAACGAAGCATTGGAGTTTAGAGCAGCGAAGCCCTATCGAATTGTGGACTCACTTGAGTGCATAGAGAGAGCTTTGTTGTCATCACCATTGTCAATTTGTCAAGCATCATGATGAATTAGGCCATGGATGCCCTAAGGACCTAGGAGAGCCAAGAAACGCTAATTCGGGCAAACGGAGGCCCTATTCAACGATTCAACCACCAAACCTATCAGAGGACACCGAAGGCGACCCTTGAACATCAATTGGACAAGGAGGTCAAGCCCACAACCCTTGAATTTGGAGGGCAAATCACTTGGTTGCTCACCACGGCTTTCAGCCACGGTTTACAGTGCAGACCGCCCATCAGAGCTACGGTTTGCAACAGAGGTGACTTTTCCTTACTGTTTCTTTTCTAGTAGATTTAGATAGGATAGATTAATCATTTTACTACTTTATTTGGTAGATTAAAGACTTTGACTAACCGGGTTAAATATTTGATTAGTTTATTTCCATCTTGGCAAGTAGGACCTAATTAGATTCTTTTTATGCTTTAATGCTTCATTTTGTATAATGTATGTCATAGATTGATAGTTGTATTTCTTGTTCATATATTTCCATCAATCTTGATAGGATTTGCATATGTTTAGCATAGTTTATGCACTTTCTTGATTTTATGTCATTATGCTATTCTCATGCCATTTGTCTTTAAAGGGCCTCATCATGAGAGGCTTCCTATGCTTTTGACATTCTTGTGTTGTTTCTTGATCGTAGGAGATAGGTTTTAAAGGAGCTACAACCATCCATTTCCTTCCTCAATGTGAAGAAGAGGGTCTACTCCACCCTAGAGCAGTTCGTGTCACCCTGAAGGGCACTTTGAAATCACACCTACCCTTGAGAGGGAAATAAATACATCCTATTGTAACAATTGTATCAAGATGATTATCCCTAAGAGGGATGTACTTGTAATTTGAGTTTGGCATCGAAATATAATGGAATAAAGCATCTTTTATTGATCATTTCGTTGTCAATTTCTTGTTCTTGTATGCATTTTGTATTGTTTTTGTCAATTCTTGCAATAGGATACATTAGGTGTGAGCCTTTTTGGTGGTTACACTATGACCTTATAAGATGTCATGTCTTATATGAAAGCCTTGGTGTTTTTCCCTAAATTTCTCTATGATTACCTCATACATATCATCATAGAAGTGGTAGGAGGTCTTATTAGCTTCTCAATAGGGTATGTCCATGTATTCAACCATCGAAAGTGGATGACCATTGCTCTTACTTGGACTAGCTAGAGAGTTTACAAATGCCTAGGGTAGGTTTAGATCATGTGAAGAAAAGAGATGTGCTCTTCATGGAGCTTCAAATCACTCATTTATCCATAGAATATGGCTATTATAGATTAGACTATCTATAGATACTTCTTAAATATACCTAGCTCTAGTGGAATGCTTAAGTCTATTGGAAGTTTGGGCTTTTTTAGATAATGGATTACAATATCCCACCAATATGTGCTTGTGTCATGGTTTTAAAAATCCTTCTAAAATTTGGGGTTGTAGAATAACCACATTGCTAGGTCATTTGCCAGCTTGAGCATTTTTTCTTTTTTTCTTATATAAAAGGCATCTTCACTCCATTGGAGAAGTCTAAAATATCTTTCCAAAGAGTCATACCTTTCCACAATTATTTCACTAGTTTAGGGTAGCTCCATACTTGTAGCACTAAGTTCATTGCTAGCCCAAATATCTAGATGTGGCTTTTGCTCTATAAATTAGTTTGAGATCCTGTGTTGAATATCCTCAAGGCTTCCTTCCAAAATTATCCAATTGGGGTGTGTAATTACTTTCTTCAAGCCTATTATAGTGATAATTAAATCATTCTTAGATAATATTTAGGGTAGGGGATCCCTATATCTTTCTCTTCTCTCTTTTATTCTTTTACTTACCCCTCGATTGTTCTACCTTCTCCAATTGTATAGGTACTAATGAAGGTAGACAAAATGTGGACGGGGTGGTGATATTCGAAGTAGGTGAGATGGGGTATGCATTGGGTAAGAAAGGGATAACAAATGTGGAAGTGGTATCCATGATCACTTGGGATGAAAAATGGAGGTCATATTGAAAGTTTAAGAAAAAAATGAAAAATTCCAAGTTTGGACAACTAGAGCAATTCACTTGTAGATCAAAGTGATTTTCTCACTTTTAGGGCACTTAGAAATATTTTTATGGTTGAAGTGATTTTCTTGTAATTGCTAAAGTGAATGATTTTCTCACTTTCTGAGATGGATGTATAGTGAATTTCACTACGCCTGGGAGGCAATTTGCCTTAGACAAATTTGAAAGTTAGCCTCAATAGGAGGCATATCTATAATTTGAAGAAGAGAAGGTGAGAGTAAAGAACACTATCAATTTTTAATACATGGTGGGTTATAATTTTTTGGGTGAAAGCCATGATAAAGTTTTGGAGCCACGTGCATCATTTGAACCTATTGATCAACAACAAGCTTTGATTTTGTGTAGAGGAGCTTGAAGAAATTTTGTGATGCCACGAGTCATCCAATATTGTTAATCTATGATGGGCACTAATTCAAGAGATTGAAAACCATAAAGGCTCCCAAATCCATGCACACAATAGATTTTATAGATCTATAGTGGGTGTTATTTTCTAATAAAAATTAATTTGTAGAGGGAGTAAAGTTATGTGCATTGTTGATTTTTGAATCTATGACAAGCACTTGTTCTACAAGCAAGAGTTTCATTAAATATTTTGATGTTGCATGGGTCACCTGATCTTATTGATCAATGTTAAGCATTGTTTTAAAACTTGAATGCCACAAAAGTCCTCAAAAGCTATGTAATCCATTGATCAAGTTGATCTATGATGGTTTTTGATTCCATAGAAGAATAATGGGCAAAAGTAACAAAAGCACATGGGTTTTGATCCCGTTTGATAGGAGGGTGAGCATTGATCCCAAAAAAATAAAGTAAAAAGGAACCTGTAGAGCTTTGTAAATTGTTGATTGTTCATCCAATGGCCCATACCATTTTGGGAATCTAGCAAGGAACTTGTCAAAGTAAAATTTCCACCATTGGTTAAAGTATGAGACATGTGGTAGATGCATTGGTGACCCCTAGAAAAGTAAGTGGGTGTCCCATAAATACCTATGTCCAAAGAAGATTCACCATTGATCTTGGGTAGAAATGTTGGCATTTTTGCTACATTAAAATTTTGTAAATTTTTTCCTGAAATATATAAAATTAAAAATTTTGCCATATTAAAAATCTGAGCAAATTGCATTTTTGCTCTCATGCACAATGAAATACTTTTTAACCCCCAGGCACAACAAAAATCCTCTTTCAATCATTTCGCTGGAGAAAACACTTCTTGGGTATTTATCTAGAAAAATTACTTCTTGGCCATTTCGCTGGTGAAATCACTTTGTCGACAGTTTTGTTCACATTAATAGCAAAATTCATTTTTGCTTCATTTCTCTATGAAATCCAATTTCCAAGATGGGCCCCACTTTTGGAAGTGCAAGCTTTTCCCAAGTGAAGTGATAGCAAAAAGGTAATTTTGGAGCGAAACTCCATTTTTGAGCGCATCCTAGGTGAAAACATTGGCAAGTGCACATTCCAAGCGCAAGTCTAGGTGAAAGCCCATTTCGGGAATGACTTGGGAAAAATGAATATGAAGGCCTGATTCAGGAAAAAAATTGAGCAAAATCTCATTTTAGAAGAAAATGCCATCACCCCTAAGTTTTGAGTGTAGATCTTCTTTAGAAAATGATTAAGGCTAGTAAAATTAATTCATGTGGCAATGCAATAGATGTATCCGAGATCACTATTGAAAAATTGTTGAATTTAAGTATTGCACCCTTGAATTCAGTGTAATCATGCTCATTTTCAAAGTTTCATCCACTTTGGTGGGTATTCATTTCCAAGGAACCGTCATGGAGATTGAAATTAGACCAATAATTTTTACCAAAGCCCCGATACGCCATGTGACAACATTTCTAGACGTTTCCCAATGCATTTGCTAATTGGTTTGTTGCTATTGCCAAGGAGGAATTGTTGTTGTTTGATATTTGACTAGCTGGCATTTTTTTTTTAATGTGCATTTAATTATAGAGGCATAATCCTCTATAAATACTAAGCATTTTGATGTAAAAGTGGAGGATAGACATTTTGCCAAAAAACATTTTGAGTTCTTTGCATCAATGGAAAGATATTTGGATCTGGTTCTTGAATCAGTTTTGTATGCAATTACTTTCTATCCATAATTTATGTTATGTTCATGATATTTTTTAGATAAATTTAAATTTTACATTTTGAATTTAATTCCTGATAAAGAACTGAATGCTAAATTTTTTATTGGAAGTTGTTCATGCAAGTTGTGAATAGTTCTTGTGTTTTTATTTCTGTTACATGTTGATTAAACTTGATTTGGATTTTAGCTGTTAGTTTATCCCCACCTTATGTTTCTGTATCATAGCCATATTTCCCATTCCTTTCTATCATTTCCCATATCTTTATATTACCCTAATATTTACACCAATTGTTAGATTAGTACAGAAACCAACCCTCTCTGGAGATTGGCTCGAGGGACATCTATTTCCTTTGGCATTTCAATGTTGGTTGGGTCTAGGGTGCACATATATTTTGTACTTAGGTAGATTCATGACCAATAGTTTTTGACACAGCCGATAGAACATAAAATTTCCACTTCAAGTAGTAGTAAGATTTGATGTTCATCTTTTTACTATCTAAATAGAAAATTTGGAAACTCAAGTTTACCCAGAAGCCTTTGAATGTGAATTGAACGAAATATTTACTTAATGATCTTGAGATCGAAGGCCAAAAATATAAAAACCCTATTGAGTTTTGGAGTTTAACACCCAAATATTAGGAGAGCATCCTATGTTAGTCACTCCAACTATTCCATCCATTGTAACATCTTCATAGGTAGCTGGTGTGTTCTCAGTACCTTTGAGTCCTGCTAGCACAACCACTAGCCTTCCTCCTCCCTGAATAAATATTTTGGTCCAAATGCCTCAAAATACACCATAAAACCCACCACGATAGTTTCCATTATGGAACCATTTTGGAGCTTTGAATCTGCAAGCACAGAACCCGATCCTACAAGCAGCGTTAAAGGCTTTGCCTACTTACGATGGTGCTGGGAAGACCACTTATGATCATGTTCAAGATGTATCTTCCTTGGCAAAAATCCATATCATCACAGATGATGATATCATGGTTTGACTACTCATGCTCTTACTTAGAGGGAAGTTTTTTGTACTAATACCAACCTTTACCACCCATCACTATTGCTACATGGGACCAATTGGTGGAGTTATTGATAAATAGTTTCAATGAACAAGTTGATCCCTTCTCTCTTTTGTACCAGTTCATGAATATTCAAAGGCATCCACAAGAAGATATTGTTGACTTCAATGTTAGGTTTTCTCGAACTTGGTAGAGAGTTCCTGATGGTTTCCAATTGACTCCTAAGAAAGCTGCATTTTATTACCTTTGATCCTTTAATTTTGATATTAGCATGGTTATTCTTCAATCCAATGTCAACACATTTCCTAATTTATACTATTAAGCACAAAATTTTGAGGCTGATATTATTGCTATTGGTAAGATCCCATTGAAATGCAGATACCTATTTTTTCATATCCTCCATAGTATTTCTATTCCAATACATCTTCTCAGTCCTTGTTGATGTCACCCATGTATCCAGTCCCTTCATGGAATCCAAGTTTATCTCAACTTATAATGATATTTTCTATCCTGTAATTGCCTACTTCAACCATTCCATAGTTGCCCACTCCAATTCCATTCCCAACACTACCATATTTGCCTATAACACTTCCATTACCAGCTCCTTTGACACCCTCAAATATTGATCCCCAAAAGAAGTTTTTGAAAGAGATGTAATCAATGAACTCAGCTATAAGAGTGATGAGCAATGAGATCAAAATGATTAAGAAGAAGTAGGCTGAGAGAGATTTCTAGCCTAGGATATTCCAACCTCTACCCATCATCAGATAGCAAGCAGCTTCGACTAGCAAGGTGCCTAAGAGAAATATGACTATATTAACAAATGAAGAAGTTGGTCCATCAGACAAAGCATGCTAGTGTTCTACCTGCAATGAGCTACATGGTAAAGAAACTTGCATGGTTCACATGAATTATGTACAAACATTGGTATAAAGCTCTCCCAATGGTTAGATCAACATGATTATAAAAGTCATTCATAATTTTATGGTCTCTTCTGAAGAATAAGTTTCAGTTCTCATGAGAGCAAGAAGAAATCTAGTCATAGTGGATCCAGCTAAAATGGAGCCATTGAAAGCACCTACTGATCCAAAAGTGAAGAATGAGAGAAAACAAGCATAAGCAAAAGTGCCTATTCTAGCACCCAAGCCATATGCACCTGTCCTATTAAAATATCTCTTACCTCCACGAACGAAAGAAATATTACAAGAAAAGGCTTCAACTTCACAAATAAAAGCTAAAATGGAGGAATAGGCCAGAGAAAAGCTCAAATACCCTTCCTTGATAAAGCTTCAGAGGGTGGAAGCCACACAACAATATTAGAGTAAGTATGAGGCTACCAATTAAGTAAGGGAGTCCAATGCTTATACGTACAACATTGTTGAAGAACTAAAGAAGATTCATGCCAAGGTTAGTCTCTATGATGCATTGTAATTACCTGGACAAGTTGACTTGTTGCAAGAATCACTAAAGTTTGTTAAATATAAGGTAAAGAATCCTACTCAGACTATTTTTTCTCAAATATTAACCACTTAAACTACTAAAAATAATAGACAACCCCCTTTTTACTTGTCTCTCAAGATGGAGGATTGGATTGTGCATGATCGACTCTAGTGTTGCGACAACTATCATGCCAAAGGTGGTTTGTGATGTTATGGGAATGGAGTATACTAGAAGCAGCCTTGGAATTTTGCAATTAGATGGAATCCCTGTGAAAATAGTGGGTGTCATTAAAGATATATCCATTATCCTATATAGCATACCTCATATCACTATAATCCAAGAGGTGGTTGTAGTCAACTTGGAGCCATATTTTAGTATGTGCATGTCAAGAGAGTTCACTACCAAGTTAGAAGGCTACCTTTCTTTGGATTATTTCCACCTGGATATTTCTTTCAAAGTGAAGAAGATTTGAATCTACAATGAGAACCCTTTCACATTTCATATAGAGAATATCAAAGAAGAAGGAAAATCCATGGATTATTTCAACATGATGACTGAATAATTAGAAGAATTGGATTTAAAGGAAGGAGTTATGGATAAGCTTGATACAGAAGATGAATTTTAAATAATAATTGAATCTAAAATTGGGTGTTATTCCATTACCAAGCTTGAAAGGGTTGAATTAAAGGTGTTTGATGATCAGGAGCCTCTTCCAGACCAGTTATGGAAGCTCTACTTTGATGGTGCAAGATGCAAAAATGGTGCAGGAGCTGGGATTGTTCTCATTTTTTACTTCCAAATTATAGAAGACTTATTCATACCGGTTGACCTAGAGTTGTACAAACAACGTTGCTGAGTATGAAGTACTAATCTTAGGCTTGAGGAAAGCAGAGAAGCTCAGGATCAAATAACTATAGATTTTTAGATATTTTGAGCTAATTGTGAATCAACTAACTAACAAGTGTATCTCTAAACAACACTATCTAAATGCATATCACAACAAGGTATGGGATCTATTTGAATCTTACATAGCATTGAATATCCAAGCGATCTCACAGGAGAAAAATAAGTATGCTGATATTTTGGTATCCCTCGATGCCAACTTTTCTCTAATTGAACATGTGGTGAATAAACTAAATACCATAAGGTTGGTTTACAGACCTTTAGTTCCTAATAAGAATATCTACTGGCAAGTTTTTGAAAGTGATGAGTAGATCGTGAAATTCTTGATAAGAGAGGCTAGTACTTGTGGAAGCAAGAGGACTCGATGAAGAGAAATATGAGGGATTGATCCAATTGAAAAATAATAATATCCCAAAAGGATTGATTACACTCAAAAGTCTCTTTGATCAGAATGACAAAGCTAAAAAATATAATATCAAAGTAGATGAGAAGGAGTACACTGATCTACGATTAGGACCTAAAAAGCTAATCAAGGTTGGGACTGATTGCACTCTAGAAGAGCTTAAGTAGATCAAAGAGTTGTACCATGAGTTTCCAAACATTATCTCCTAGAGTTACCATGATCTAAAGGGGTACAACAAGGATGTGATCCAACATACTATTGAGCTGCAAGGAGTGAAACCCTTTAGGCAAAAATAGATACTTATCAATTCTAAGATTGAAGTCCTGATGAAAGTTGAACAATTGAAGATTCTGGAAGACAATATTATTTACCTAATCAAGCACTCCACTTGGGTAGCGAATTTGGTCCCTGTGTAGAATAATAATGGAGATATTTGCCTGTGTGGATTTTCAAAATTTAAATCAGGTATCTCTTAAAGATCATTATTCATTGTTGCAAATCGATCAAATTATTCACATAGTGGTAGGATCTTAGAGGTTCTATCTACTAGATGTATTCTCCAGTTATAATAAGATATGGGTCAAGGATGAGGACCAATATAAAATGGCATTCACCATGAAATTGGGTACAATTTCTTATCAGTGAATATCATTTGGGAGGTTGGTTCTTCGAAGATGTTTTTCGCAGGACTGCCCAAACTTCCGAACTCGTTTCGGTCATATCTCACTCATCCGGACTCGGATTGAGCTGAAATTTTGAGGGTAGATGCCTGAAAAACCCTAGAACGTCTCCACCAATTTTCATATCATTTGGAGCAACACAGATCCTAGCGCATCCCTATGTGTGAATGACATATTTGGCAAGCGGCTATGCGAGGGTTTCATCTGGGTTGAGTGCAAGCAGCTCCAGAGGTTGGTTTTTAGGGCCTTCGGGCCCTAGCGGCCAATATTTTTGTGGTTTATTCTCAATATTTTAGCAGGAAATGTTGCAGGGGATACAATATGGGTTAGAAATTTGTCTTTCAATAGATCATATTGTGAACTTGAGTGACAACGGCTTCCAATTTGCTGCACAAAAGAAAAGTGAAAACCATACCTTTCCACGGCGTCTAGGGCAAGGATTAAAGAGATCACGAAACAAGTTTCAAGTAGTTGATCAAAAAATGGCTCATATCTCAAGTGAATCTGGTGCTAAGGTGCACCCACAAAATAATTCTACAGTGAAAACCCCTATCAAGGGTAAGAATTTCAAAGACTCAGTCCCAAAAATGAATTTTAGGGATGCCCTTCATGGTGGACAGCCTCGGCCCAATGCTAATATCAATATTAGGGCTTCCCATAAACCTCTAAGAATGCCTAAGATTGATCCCAGGAAAACGGAGTCGGGATGTCTTAAAGCAGTTGATGGAACTCCTATTGTTAAGCTTGATATGGGTAACATTCAGACTGGCATTGAAGATTTGGAAAAAAGAGGACTAATTTGTCGGTTCGTGGGTTTTCGTCCGAGTCTATCTGCTTTCAAAGTCTGGGCTACAAAAATCTGGAAAACTAAAGGTGAGTTACAAATCTCTATTTATCCAAATGGTTATTTTCTTGTTTTATTTGCTAATAATGAAGATAGAGAGAAAACTTTTCAAGGGGGTCCTTGGTTTTTTGGAAGGGCGGGGCTTTTCATGAAGCCCTGGCATACTAAATTTAAAGCCGAAGAAGAGATGCCTTCTATTGCTCCCGTGTGGGTTAGACTCTTTGGCCTCCCTATTGAATTTTGGAATCCTACTATTTTTTCTTCAATTGGAAACTCTTTAGGAACTTTTATGATGTCTGCTGATTGTACTCAAAATTTTGAACATATTATTTATGCTCGAATTTGTGTTTTAATGGATTTTGACAAACCCCTACCTAAAAATATCACATTACAATTTGGGGAAGACACTTGGGAGCAAGTAGTGGACTATGAGAACATTCCTTTTCGTTGTAGAATTTGCCATGAATATGGTCATTTGGCCAGTGCTTGCCCAAATAAAATTCTTGATCAAAAGAAAGAAGATATAAACTTAGCAGGTTTCCAAATACCTAAGAAGAAGAACACTCGGAAAAAACCGAGTTATGAAGGATCAATCAAAGTCATCTGCTAATATGTTTGAAATCCTTTCCACAAATGATGTCCCAAGTGAGGAAGAGGAAATAATGGAAACTAAAATCTTAGAAACACAATTTAAATATGAAGGGAAGAACTCGAGAGACAAACCAACAAATGAAAGGTTTTCAACAGAAAAAAAAAGGAGAAAATTTACACAAGAAAAACAATATTTCAAATGTAAAAACTTCAAATAATGGAGGTCCCAATATAGACTCTATTGAACCATCTAGTAAAATTTTGGCTGTGTACGAGCATTCTTCAAGGTTAGAAGCCATCTCAGATTCAATTGGAATAAGTCAAGAAACAGGGGAAAAAAAATTGAAGATGGATTCTAATCAAAAAGTAGGTCGCAAGACCAATCAATATCATATGGTAAAAGAAGGTGAAAAGCTTGTAGAGGAAGGTAAGATTAATGCCCTTCCCAAATTTTTTAGCCCTGGTATTAATGAAGATCATCACTTGGAATATTAGAGGACTCAAAGGGAGTCTTTCAAAACAAAATGAAATTAGAAGAATGATTCGGGTAAATCATCCACATCTTGTTTTCCTTCAAGAAACAAAGATGTCAATGGAGGATATGGACTTAATTGCCGGTAAAATTTGGCCAGCTGGAAAAGTGGTTTCCCTCAGTTCCCAAGGGACTTCGGGTGGCATTGCTTGTCTTTGGGATCCAAAAGAGGTAGTTATTCACCATATGGTTGGCAGTTGGGGTTTGTTGGCTATAGCTATTCAAAGTAGACATTCCAACCAGATTATGCTCTGCATTATTGTTTATGCTCCGACTTCTTTGGAGGAAAAAAGAAGACAGTGGAAGGATATTACTCATATTATCTCTCATTTTCCTAAAGCTTGGATCTTGATCGGAGGAGATTTCAATACCATCCTCTCTCTGGATGAGAAAAGGGGGGAAATAGAAATTTGGACAAAAGCACCGACCTCATGAGCGAATATATTGCAAACCTCCATCTTGTGGATATCCAACCGAGATAATGGCCTTATGACTTGGTCTAACAGAAGGCAAGGCTTAGCTTGTATAATGGAGAGATTGGATAGGTTTTTGCTCTCTAAAAATTTCTTAATCCATGGTCACATTCCTAAAGTGAAGACTCTTAATAATGTTGGTTCGGATCATTGGCCAATCATGGTGGAAATGTGGAAAACCAATGTGAGTTTCTCTCCTTTTTGTTTTCAATTAATGTGGCTTAGAGACATTTCCTTCGGACCTCATGTGCAACAATGGTGGAAGGAAGGTAAACCTAGGCATGGGACTAAGATGTTCTATTTTGCCAAAAGACTGCAATACATTAAATCCAAAATCAAGACTTGGAGCTGGAAAGAGTTTGGGGATGTTCATAAAAAAAAACATGAAGTTATTGCTCATCTTGAAAATTTGAATAAGAAAATCCGTTTAGATGGCCTCACGAGAGAAGAGAAGTGCGAGATGAAATTAAACTCACAACTCGGTTAGAGGAATGGGAAAAAAGAGAAGAAATCTTATGGAAGCAAAAATCTAGAATTCAATGGCTCAAAGAAGGAGATCGAAACACAAATTTCTTCCACAAATCTCTTCTAGCTCGAAGATCTCACAACTTTATTTCTTCCTTAAAATCAGATTATGGAGATGTTGTTTATACTTGGGATGGCATGAACTCTATTGTTGTTGATTACTTTTCCAATATTTTTTTTGCTACTCCCCTTGACTCAGCTTCACAATATAATGTTCTTCAAGCAATCCCTTCTCTTATCACTTCTGAGGAGAACTCTATTTTGATTGCTCCTGTTACTATCAATGAGCTTCAACAAGTAGTTTTTAAAATGCAAAAAGGGAAAACCCCAGGTCCTGATGGTTTTCCTATTGAGTTCTACCAAGAGTTATGGGATATCCTTCATGTTGATTTATTAGAGGTGGTGGAAGAAGCCGGGAAAGCCAAAGAAATTTTGAAGGTTATCAATAAAACTTATATTACTCTTGTTCCAAAAGCTCAAGAGGTTGATCATATCTCAGCTTTTAGACCTATTGCTTTATGTAATGTTCTTCTCAAAATCATTACTAAAATCATGGCGAGAAAGGTTGAAGCCTCTTTTGCATAAGATTATTTCCCCGAGCAAGGGGGTTATGTGGAAGGACGTCAAATAGTAGATGAGATAGTTCTTGCTCGGGAAGCCATCCATTCCATGGATATGCAAAATTCTCCTTCCATGTTCATTCGGTTAGACTTATCCAAAGCTTATGACAGTGGATTGGCACTTCCTTATCAAAGTTTTGAGGCAATTTGGTTTCTCTAAGGATTGGATGGATTGGATTATGGGATGTATCTCTTCAGTTTCCTACTTAGTTCTTATCAATGGCAGGCCTTCTCAGTCTTTCCCGGCTTCTAGAGGTATTAGGCAAGGTGACCCGCTATCCCCTTATTTATTCATCATTCTTGCATTTTTGTTGAATGCTTGGTTCGGACTATAACCAAAAAGAGGGAAAACAAAACCCTTGAGGGAGTTACCATTGCTCATGGAGCTAGACCTATCTCTCATCTTCAATTTGTGGATGACTCTACTCTTTTAGGTAAAGCTACGAGTTAAGGAAGCTTCTAATATTAAGCAAATCATTAGCTGTTTTTCTAAGGCTACTGGGCGGTTGATCAATGAAGACAAATCTAAAGTTATTTTCTTTCATCTGCTTCTGCTAGACGAGGAATCCATGGTCTTGGATAAGCTAAGATATAAGAAGACCTCTCTTCCAATCACTTATTTAGGTATTCCCATAAATATTCAAAGGCAAAAAAATAAATATTGGAATTGGTTGTTGGACAAAGTCAAGAAGAAAATTGGAAAGTGGACCAACAAGTGGCTTTCTTATGGGGGTAGAATCACCTTGGTAAAATCAGTCCTTCAAGCTATTCCTATTTATGTTTCTTCCATTTTGAATATCCCAAAGGTTGTTCTTCGAGAATTGGATCAAATCGGTCATCGTTTCCTTTGGAGTGGTACTAAGGAGAAAAGAAAATGGGCCTTGGTGAAATGGGATACTTTATGTCTTCCTAAGAGTGAAGGGGGGTTAGGTTTACGGTCTTCAATTAATAACAACAAAGCTTTAGCTGCTAAATTATATTGGAGGATGTTGCATAACCCCAATGCTCTTTGGGCCAACAATCTTCGTGCTAAATATCTTGAGAACAAAAGTCTTGAAGACCTTGTTCGCTATCAACTTCCTACCAAAGGTTCTCCCATTTTAGCAGTTCTTAAGGCTGGTGAGGATTTGATAAAGAAAAAATTATTTTGGATCATTCATAATGGTCAACATGCAAATTTTTGGATAGATTCTTGGGATGGTCACAAGCCTTTGATAACTCGGTTTCCCGATTGGAGGCCTTGGATGGAGGAGCTTCACCGAGCTAATTGGATAAAGGTGGCTAATTATTGTCGGTACCATCCTTGGTAATTCAAAGGTTGGTAGATATTGGATCCCTATTGAGGACTGGCCTATTCAAATCCTAGAAAGGCAAAGACAAGATATCCAAGGCATCCTTCATATGAGATCCCTCTCTTGGTCCCATGAAAAAGATTGTTTTGGATGGAACAACACTACTAAGGGTGAGTATTCGGTTGCTCAAGGTTATTTGACCTTATGCCATAATAATCCCAACCATTCTTCGACATATTTTCTCAATTGTGGGCTCAAAAGCTCCGGCCTAAGGTGAGGTTCTTTAATTGGCTTTTATTGCATCGTAGGGTGCTTACTTGGTGAGCAACTTATGAAGCATGGTTTTCATGGCCCTTTTAGATGTGAAATGTGTGAAGAGAATGTAGAAAATATCAACCATATTTTTATTGAGTGTACTTTAGCCTCTGAGCTATGGAGGAGAATGGCCACTTTACTTGGCTTAGAGTGGTCCAATTTTTTTACTTTTGAACAACTTTGGAGGGATTGGCCTAATCAAGAGGGTGTTGATCATTTTATTAGGCAGTTAGTTTGGATGGGTTCTACCATTCTTCTTTGGAATATTTGGAATGAAAGGAACAACCAAATTTTTAATCAAGATAGGAAGGATATTCACTATATTTGGCAAAAGACCATAGCCAACTTAGTTGAATCGAGTCCATCATCTCCTTAATCACCCCCAAAACTCCCACCAAATATGGGATCAAGTGATGCAAATATTGAAGATTAAACCTTCTAAGGGCAACCAACTTAAAGGGAATGTGAGTATTAGTAAGTTGGATAGGAATAGAAATTGGCAACCTCCTCCTAAGGATTTTGGAAAAGTCAATACTGATGGAGCCTCTAGAGGGAACCCTGGAAAAGCCGAGTGTGGGAGGAATTGGTAGACTTTCGAGATGGCTCCCTGGTTTTTACTTTTGCTGAGAATTTGGGTATTCTTTCCAATAACCTTGCTTGAGGGGTATGGTATCCTCGGGAGGTCTTCGAGGAGGCTACTAAGGTTGGATGGGAAAAGGTGTTAGTTGAGTCCGACTCTCAACTTATGATTAATCTCTTGAAGAATCCTTCTAAGAATCATAAGGTGGATTGGAGAATAAAAAGAATTATTGAGAAGATTCGGTTAATCCGGGATGGGATTTTTGAAAGTTGATTACAATCATGTGGTCGAGAGATCAAAACAAGAGTGCTTGATGCTTTAGCTAATTGGGCTTTGGACAAAGGTGATCTTACTTGTTATGGCCACCCTCCTATATGGTGGGCTTCTCAAATTAGGGAAGCTCTTCTTTCTATCATTTCTTTGGATGGCTCCGGTTATGAAGGTACCTAGTTTCTTCTTGTTTTTTTTTTGCTTCTCTTTGGTTCATTCAGTTTTTTTTAGTTCCCTAGCTCATTCTATTCTTTATTTTGTTTCCTCTGTTGATTCTTGCCTTAATAGTCTTATGGTCTAGATAGGTCTTTGTTTTGTTCATTTTTTATTTCTTTTTTCCTTTTTGTTTTTTTTGTTTAGTTTTTTAAGGTGGGTGGGTTTTTTTATTTTGTTTTGTTTTTGTGTTCTTTGTGTTGTTTTTTGTTGTTCTTGTGTTTTTGTTGTTTTGTTTTTTTTTTTATGTTTTTTGTTATTGTTCTTGTTTTTTTTCGTTCTTGTTCTTGGGTTTCTCTTTGTTTGTGTTATTTCGTGTTTTTATGGGTGAGTGTTTTCTATGTTTTTTGTTTTTGTTTATTGTCTGTTGTTGGTTGTTTTTTATTTTTATTTTTGTTTATTTTTTAATTTTTTAGGTTTTGGTTGTGTTTATTTTTCTTGTTTTTTTTTTGGGTTATGTCTTTGTAGTGTTCTGTTGTTTTTGTCTTGTTTGTGTTTTGTTATGTGGTTCTTGTGTTTTTCTATGTGGTTTGTGTTGTGGTTTCTTTTATCTTATTGTGCGTGTTTGGTTGTGCTTTTGTTTTTGACACACTCAAGGAGCATGTTTTTTATTTTATTTTATTATTTTTGTTGTTATTTACTTATTTTTAATTGGGTTTGTGTGTTTGTTTACTCCTTGAGTGTGTCAAAGGTGGTAGGCCAAGTCCGAGTCCTAGGCATTTTTGGCGGAATGGATACCCCTGCCTCCTTGGGTCTTACCCGAAAGTGGCATCCCTTTTGGGATGTTTTCCACAAATAAAAAAAAAAGAATATCGTTTGGTCTCTCGAACACTAGAGCAACCTTTCAGAGAGTGATGGACGTGGCTTTCAATGAGTTTATAAATTGGGCCATTATAATTTATTTGGATTATATTACTATTTTCTATCATAATAGAGAGGAGCATGACTCGCATTTAAGAAATGCGTTCAAAAAATACTAGGAGTTCAGAATATCCATTAACCCAAAGAAGTATATCTTCACTATGAAGGAGGGAAAGCTCCTGGGCCATGTAATTTCAAGAAAAAATTTAGCTATTGATCCAGCTAGAGTTGAGGCTCTTTTGAAGCTTCCATTGTCAACCAAAAAGAAGGATTTACAATCATCCTTTGGCCAGATTAAATTTATCCAAAATTTTGTTGTAGATTTCGCACAAGTGGTAAGACCAATGATTGAACTCTTGAAGAAGGATGTTGAGTTCAAATAGACTGAGCAAAGGAAGCAAGTGTTTAGAGAAATCAAAGAAAAAATTGCTCAAACCCTTGTTTTGATAAATCTTGACTATTCAAAGGATTTTATCCTATATATTGTTGGTAAATAGGAGAGTTATGTAGTTATGCTCACACAAAAAGGAGATAATGGATATGAGTGGCCAATTAGATTTTTGAGCTAAGTCATCCAACCTCATGAGGAGAAGTACAATTTCATTGAGAAGCAAGTGTATGCAGTAATGAAGTTGAAGAAATTTTAGCATTTTGTTTCCCAGAGCAAAACAATAGTCTATGTTGTTCATCCAGATGTGTGAAGTTTCATCATCCATGGTGATCTTGGAGACAAGAGAGTTGGTTGGATTTCCAAAATCTAGGAATATTATATTGAAATATGACCAACCAAGCTAGTTCAAGGTCGAGCATTGTGTCAAGATCTTGCAAGGAGCATTGCTTTTGAATCCATGGTTTACTAGTATGAAGATTCAGTAAGCAAGTATAATTTTTCTAATCATTCCCCAAGTGACCATGATTGGATAGAGGACCTTGTCGAATACTTTAGTTCAAGAAGGTGTCCTTCACATCTCAATGCTTCACAAAGATAGATATTTATGCTAGAGGTACTCAGGTATGTTATGTTGCCTAGTGGATTTTTTCATAAGAACATTGATGGAGTTCTTCTGAGATGTGTTTGAGAATCAAAAAAATAGAAAATCCTAGAATAATTTCATTCTATATTGTTAGGAGGCCATTATGCATGGAGATACATGCCATTAAAAATCATCAAAGTAGGTTATTTCTAGGCCACTCTTTTTCCATATGTGTTCAAAGTCAGTAAAAGTTGTGACAAATGCTAGAGGTATGTCAACAGAAGCAGAAATGCATCTTTACCCCTTCATCTAATTTAAGTGGAAGAACCATTTCAAAAATTGGGTTTAGATTTTATTGGGGTCATTGATCCTAATTCATCTACTGGGCATAAATACATTATGAATACAACTGATTATTTCACCTGATGGGCCGAAGCAATCCCAACCAAGAAGTTAAACCAGGAGGTAGTCATTACATTCCTTAAAGGATTGATCACTCACTTCGATATCCCAGATGCAATTGTAACAGATAATGGAACTTCATTCATCGACACCAAAATCAATGAGTTTGTAGGTAAGTATGGTGTTTATTTGAAAACCTCATCAAATTACTATCCGCAAGGAAATGGTCTGGCTGAATCTACGAACAAGAATCTGCTCTGGATTCTAAAGAGGACTCTTGGTAATAACAAGAAAATTTGGTATTTGCTATTGAACCAATCTTTATGGGTCGATCACATCTTGGTGTATGGTAAGGAATCAATCTTACCCATTCACATTGAATTTCTGGCTCTTCAATCCTTGTAATTATTTGATGATGGAGATGATGAATTTGATCCCATGAGTGCAAGGTTGGATTAACTATCACAATTGGAGGAAGAAAAAGAGAAATCATATAATGTGTTCATGGAACATGCCCATATGACCAAAAATTGGTTTAGTAAGAAGACTTCAAAAAGATGTTTAAATTTGGTGACTTGGTGTTGAAATGGAATGAGAACAAGGTAAAGCTAGGCAAACATCACAAGTTCGAGGTAATTTGGGAAGGCCCTTTATAGATTTTTGATGTCAATTAATTTAACTCATATATTTTACAAGATATGGATGATTTTGTTGCCAATTTCAGTGAATGGTCTTCATTTGAAGTCATATTACCAGTAAAAAAATAAATTTGTAAATATGTACATAGTTTTCTAATGTCATTTTTGTTTAAAAATGGCTAAGTAGTTTTTCAAAGAAAAAAAAAGGTCAGAAACTAGGACTTCCTAGATTTGAGCACTACTCCAAGAAAAAAATGCTTAACTCTAGGGTTCTTGAAGAATTTGAAAATAGAATGTCAACTTGTGTAGTGTGTCTTTTGGGTTCAAGGTTCTGGACGTGTTAAAAAAACATACTGGTTTTTTCGAAAAGTTTTTTTTGTTTTCCTTTTATCAAAAGAAAATGAAATTCTTTTTCACCCCTTTCAGATTTTTAGGAAATTTTTTTAAAAAAATCCTAAGCCAGGGCAACGAAATTCCTTTTCATTGGGCTAAAGTTATTTCATTGGAGAAAATCATTTTCCCCAATGAAAAACTTCTTCACCCCGTCTATTTTTTTATTTAAAAAAAAAGTTTGAAATTCCTTTTCGCAGAACAAAGGTTGTTTCGCTGGTGAAAATCATTTTTTTCAGCGAAATCCCTCCTCATTGTATTTTTTTGGCTTTTCGCTCAAGAGTGCTTTTTTGACACCAAATACGAAAAAAACATGCATTAAAATATCTTTTGCTTTTTAGGCAAGGGGGAGTAAAATCATGCCAATTTTAAAAGGAGGGGCACCCAAGTTAGGAAAAACACTTGATTTAAAAAAATTAAAAATTAAAAAAAATGTGATTTCGCCCAACACATTAATTTTGCTCATGCATCTTTGATTTTCAGAGAAAAACTCAATATTGGCAGCAATAAACCTCCAGTTGCATGTTTTTTTTTAGGCAAACAAAGTAGAAAAATATATTTGTAGAGTGAAAAGATTTTTTGCCTTGCTTTTTCTAGTGAATTCATAGAATGCATGACATGTTGCCAGTGAAATGAGCAAAATCATTTTTTGGCACTCCACATCAGTGAAACAAGGTTCTCATCACATAGTTCAAGGCAAAAAGTAGCAAGGCACATTTTTTAGAAGTAATCGTTAACGGCAAGTTGTGCCTCCCAAGAAAGAAAAAGATAATTAAAAATCAAAAGAACCAATCAGAGCACTTGGAGAAGAGGTGGACGAAACTGATAAATCATTGGAAAGTGTGACATGCCCTCGAATTTAGTAGGTGTGCCACATACATTAATTTTGGTAAGTATATGTGGAAAACTATAAAAGGGTGAACGCTTCAATTTAAAAATAAAAAGAATTATAGAGTTCCTGTGTAGAGTTACTGTGAATTATTTTTTGCTCCTAGATCTGTGGTTATTTATTATTTTTTCAAAGAAAGCTAAATATGGGGAAGAGAAACACATAAGCCAAGAAGGAGAAAGCTTAGAAGAAGGTTGAACTAGAAAAGAGGCAGTGAAGAGCCAGAGAGGAAGAAGAAGTAGAATTAACGCCTTACTATAACCACCTGGAACAAATCAGTGACTACACCATCACAAATAAGGACATGGAAAAATTGCACCAGGATGTCGAGTTTGCTCTACAAAAGGTGTTCATTGAGAGTTTTTTTACTACGATGTTCTATTCTCATATTTTTTGGTACATATATATGCTCGTGCATTCATATCCTGAGCTAGTATGGGTGATTGCGTAATGTTATAATCCTGCTATGAGAGTTGTTCAAAACACCCAAAGAGATAAGTTGTTAATCATTTTGGCTAGCTCGATCAGGGATACCTTTACTTTTGGTGCAAGACCTTCACCCGACATCATGTTTAAAAAGCTCAATGTTTTAGAATAGGAGGAAAGGTACCAGTCTATAGTTCATATGTGGTAGTTCATAGAGAACCAGTTATTGAAGACACCATGTTTTGGGAAATTGCCAGAATTTTCTATGCCACTGAGAGATTTCAAAAGCCCAAATTTATATTTGATGCTAGCATGGATGGTTGGATTGTGCTCAGATGTTGAGTGGCAGGCCTCACTTGTGCAATGTATTTTATAGGTGGAGTTTTATGCCCCGAATGCCATGACAACATCCACGAATCTGATTTTCTTTGATTGGATGGATGTTTTAGCACAGAGAATGCACTCACAACTTTAGAAGGTGCAATGCAAAGAGGATGTTACTTTCAGATATTGATCCCTTCTAGTATGGTACTTTTTCTATCACATGAACTCCCATTTTGCTTTTATAGTATTAAGGAAGACAAATGAGATAGGGAGAACATTTCCAGTTTATTCATGGACTTAGATTTTATTGATAAAAGGGTCCTATTATAATTTTAATCAGATATTTTTGAGATTGGCCTTTGAGCTCATTTACGAGGTGTACAAAAGAGTGCCAAGAGAAATGAAAAAAGAGGTCATTGGTAGAGAGAAAGGTAATGTATTTTTGTTGATGCAAGAAGTGGTTGTTAGAATTTTTGGCTTTACTGGAAAACCCTTTTTGTTGTAGTAATTTACCATAAAACATATTTTTGCCTTGGAGGTAGCCCGATAGAGTGATTTCACAAATGATACATATGGTTCAGGCAGGGGAAAGCGAGCTACATGCATCATGCTTTTCAGTTTAGTGATATAAGAGTGACTCAATATGGACAGAATGAATTGATTGTTAAGATACTGTTCGATCATGGATTGATTGAGCTTTCCCAGCAATGACAATATACAAGTGTAGATGTCAGCATTACAAGGACCGCTTCTTCCAGGCTGAGACAAAAATAGTAGAGTTAGAAGATGTTTTGGCAGCACAAAAAGCCCAAATAGAAACTATGTAGTCTAAATCTCAGTAGTGGTAACAGAAAGCAATGGCCATGGAGGGTGAGACTGAGGTTCATAGACATGCAGTCAAACAAAATCAAGTAGCGCAATAAGAAGTGTAACAACAGATCCAGGCCTTGCAGGACCAACTCCAGAATCTACAAAATTAGTTGGCAAAAAAGGTGATGTAGTTTGTAACCCTCACGAAGGAGAAATTCAAGGAGGCTTGTAGTTAGTTGTTTATTGATTGTAATATAATGGCAGCCAAAGCAATGTTGGTTATCATGTTCCTTTAGGAAGTGCATATGATCGTTTCGTATGGTAGATATGTAGTGGAGTTTCAGAAGAGTACCTAGATATGAAACTAGAAATGGCAATGAAGATTGAGGTAATGGCTCAAATGGATCTCTGATTCCATCCACTGGGTGAAATAGCCTGTGCTTGGGCAAATGCCAAGATCACGCTGTGCAATTATTTCTCCAAGATGGACCTAGTTAAAGAAGCCTATAAGATGCTAGAGACATTTTATCATGAGAGATGCATTTCATTGGTTTACTTTGATACAGTAGAAGCTAATGGTTTCTCCAATTTTGTTGATGATCATAGGAATATTTTGGAAAAGAAGGACATGGATGCAGTATGGGCTATTTTCATAGATGATGCTTCAAAAATTTATGACTTGTAGGAGCCCATAATTGAAGAACATAGGCTACCATTAATGATAAAATTCACCTACATTAAGTCAGGATTGTTGGAACTCAACCAGATGGCCAACTACATTGATCTGGAGTAGGTTGATACCTTTTGGTATATTGTGGATACACTCAATGCTCGTGAGGTGATTAGTATGGATGTTTGGGCTGAAGCAGTTATAGTGTATGAATCTACGACAACACATCTTAAAAATTAGGAAGAGGTTGGTACAAGTAGTAGGCAATAAGATGCAACAAACAGTGGAGACTCTGAGCCTAATGAATGAATGACTGGTATAGATTGCATTCAAGTGAGATAAATACCCTACAAGCCACCAAAAATATTGGTATTTTTGCCACAATAAAAATTTGTAAAAATTTTCCTAAAATATCTAAACAATTTTTCTAGTAAAATTTATTTTGAGCATTTTCACCACATTAAAAAGTTTGTTGAAATTTTTTCTAAGTGTTTTATGGGTGCAGTTTCGAGAAAAATCTAAGCGAAATACCTTTTCTCTCTCATGCATAGTGAAATATCTTTTCACCCCCAAGCGTAGTGAAAATCCTCTTTCGGGAATTTTGCTTGTGAAAACACTTCCTAGGCATTTCATTGGTGAAATTACTTCCTGGTCATTTCATTGGTGAAATCACTTTGATGGCAGTTTTGCTCCTATTAATAGCAAAATTCCTTTTTGCTTCATTTCTTAATGAAATCCAGTTTCCAAGACATGCCCCAATTTTGGCAGTGCAAGCATTTCCCAAGTGAAGTCATAGCAAAAAGGTAAGTTTGGAGCGAAACTCCATTTCTGAGTGATCCTAAGTGAAAACATTGGCAAGTGCACATTCCAAGTGCAAGTCTAGGTGAAAGCCCATTTCAGGCATAACTTGGGAAAAATGAAGATGAAGGTCCGTTTCGGGTAAAACTTTGAGTGAAATATTATTTTAGAAGCAAATTCCATCGCTCCTACATTTTTAGTGCAAATCTTCTTTAGGAAATGATTAAGGTTGGTAAAATTAATTCTTGTGGAGATGCAATAGATGTATTCGAGATCACTGCTAAAAAACTATTGAATTTAAGTATTGTGCCCTTGAATCTCATGTAATCATGTTCATTTTCGAAGCACCATATCCTTTGGTGGGTATTCATTTCCAAGGTACCATCATGGAGATTGAAATTAGACCGATGATTTTTACCAAAGCCCCGATACGCCATGTGACAAAATTACTAGATGCTTCCCAATATATTTGCTAATTGGTTCGTTGCTACTGCTAAAGAGGAATTGATGTTGTTTGATATTTGACTAGTCAGTATTTTGTTTTAATGTGCATTTAATTATAAAGGTGAAACCCTCTATAAGTACTAAGTATTTTGATGTAAAAGTGGAGGATAGAAATTCTACCAAAAACACTTTGAGTTCTTAGCATCAATTGAAAGATATTTGGCTTGGTTCTTGAATTAGTTTTGTATGTAATTACTTTTTTCCCATCATTTCTGTTATGTTCATGATATTTTTTAGATAAATTTGATTTAATTTATGTTAATTATATTTTTTAGATAAATTTAATTTAATTCCTGATAAAGAACTGAATGTTGAAATGTTCATTGAAAGTTGTCCTTGCAAGCTGTGAATGGTTCCTGTATTTTTCTTTCTGTTACATGCTGATTAAAATTGATTTGGGTTTTAGCTTCTAGTTTATCCCCACTTTATGTTTCTGGCTCATAGCCATATTTCCCATTCATTTATGTCATTTCCCATCTCTTTATGTTACCTTAAGCTTTACACCAATTGTTATATTAGTATAATAACCAGCCCTCTCTAGAGATTAGCGCGAGGGACATCCCTTTCCTTTAGCCTTTCAATGTTGGTTGGGTCTAGGGTGCACATATATTTTGTACTTAGGCAAATTCATGACCAACAGAAATAAGATCTAACAATCTATAAATATTTCATAAATATGTTGGGACATTTATATCAATAAGTTCCACAAGTTTTTTTAACTTGATGATCAATGGCCCGTTCCATTTTAAGAATCAAGCAATGAAATTATCAGGAGAAACCTTACCATTAATTGGTACCAAAGACATATGTTAGGAATATTAATATTTTTTAAGAATTCAAGTTTAGATTTCATCTCATGAAAATTTCATCATAGATCATGGATTGGTAGAAAATTTAATGACCTATGTAAAATCAAGAAGAATGTTGAAACATCGAGATCGTAAAGTCCCATGAACTATTTCATCTCAGTGATCAATGGCCCATGTAATCTCTAAAAAATTTCTAGCCATAATTAAAGTGACTCTACCATTGATTTAAGTGTAGTAAATTCAACAACCATACCAATTCTTCCACATCTAACTGTACTCATGTCAACCATACACATGGCAACCATATGATCTCCCCATTCCACATTCAAAGAAAACCAATGATTGAAATCAAATCAAGTCCAATAAGACAACTCACACAAATTAAAGAGATTCATAGGCAATATAGCATTAGAGAGTGGTGTCAACCATTCGATTTCAGCAATCAATGACCCATGGAGGAGAATATGGGTAAAAGAGAGGATTGAGAGTTTTTACCAATTATCCAATAAATAGGCCATGATTTATAATAAAGTGGTAATTCTATTTCAAATTTTATTATTAAACCCTATGCCTTACCCAAAAATGAACCTCCATAACAAGTAAATACTTTTATTATAGGTAACATATACCATCTATGCGTGATATCCTAGAGAAATTAGTTGGGCTCATAAAGGTAGTGGTTCTAGAAAAGCCTTAGTCTAAATACCTAAATCACTCAGGCTTGGCATTCCAAGAAAGATATAAGGCATCATAAAGGAGGTATTAATTAAGGCATACATCTAATGATTGCATACCTACCAACACTAATGGATCTAGATCTAAAGACCTTGAATAGGGAAAGCATTTAACACTTTAAAGATGGTGGCTCTAATTCTAGAGGTGTTAAACCCTTTGATGTTCATGATTCTATATCCAAAGACATTTATCCTATCAAAATTGAATGAAGATTATCCTTCCACTCAATTTTAAAAGAAAATTTTGGATTACTTATACATTTTTGAGGTAAAAAAACCCTAGTTTTTGCTTATAAATAGTGGTTTCATTTTTATTGTAAGGCATTAAAAATTGCCTACTCATGCTTAATATATAGCCTTATGTGTATTTTATTTTTCCTTTTCTTCTATGTATCTAGAGTCGAACCTTGAGTCATTTTGTAAATGGCATCTAAGCCTCTTTTGATCTAGCATCTCTATAATAAAATATTAAGATATATATATATATATATATATATATATATATATATAAAAAATATATATATATATGAAGTTGTGGCTAATTTTACTCTACCCTAATTTTCGTGTATATGGCTACCCACATGATGTACCAATAGTTCTTTTAGCACTGTAATAGATGACTACAACATTCTAAGTGAACAACAATTTTTTCTAACATGCCCAGTAGGAAAAACTTGAGATTTTGTCCTACAAAGAAGAACTAAAGGAATACCCACCTTGCATGCCAATAATTTTGTTTGGCACACCCAGTGGAACAAACTTGGCATTTTGCCCTAAAAATATGATTTATTCACCTTCTTGATATTAGGGTAAAGATCTTGATCTCCTTGCTTATTGAAGCATAATAATATTCACCTAGAAACTCCACTAACAATTAAAGGTCCAAAAATTTATGAATACAAGATTTGCTATTAGGTCCTTTACAAGTGCAAATCTATAAGTGTTGGTGCCACCTTTGAACTCAAATCCTAGACAAAATAGAGCCCGATGTTAGAATATGGACGCATAATAAAATAAACCTCCAAAAACATACCTATCTTGGAATGAAAAGGGTCCCTTGCAACCACCCATTTCTCCTACAATGTGGGACCTAATCCTATCCTCAATGCTCAAATTATTACCTTACTTCATTGGAAAAGATGCAACTATACCTACAAAAAATTTCTATCACATAATAATCACGTGCACAATGCACAATATTGAAGATTAGAATGTGGCCCTTAGACCATTAACAAAAAATTTCAAAATAAGGACACAAGAATAGTACATATGCCTTCCCCTAAATTCAATCAAAATATATGACCAACTCACAAATCTGCTAGTTGATAGATTCATAGAGAAGAAAAATGACATGTCTCTCTTGGAGTAACTAATGACTATCAAGATAGAACCCATGGATACCATGGATGATTTCAACACCTATTTTCATAAAACCTGGTATAGAATCCTAGACAAATTTACCCTCTCCTAGGTATTGTATTTATATATTATTTGAAAGCTAAATAGCCATGATGATTAAGTCTAGACGAGGTAATTATCTGCTGATAGCATATGGGATAGCCATCCAAGTTAAGACTGACCTAATACAAATAGGTAGGTTATCCCCTTGGCTCCATATGCACTTGTTTCTAAGCATTCAACCTCTTTATCAACCACCTTAATAGTTCAACCTATGACTATCTATACTATTGCTATAAAACATGTAAAGGATCAAACATCTTTATCTACTCTATAATATTCCTCTACAAGTCCTTACTCCTCTAGTGATATAGATGAGATGAAAAAATTTCTAAGGATAGTCTCTAATGAGGTCATAGCTCTCAAAAGGCAACAAAATGTACAAAGGTTTCAATATCAAAATAATTTGAGACATCCCTTCCCAAAAAATATCCAAGGTTATAGACTTCTACCAAATGGCCAAGGGTATCAAGGATATCATTTCTAGCCCAATAGGAATTCAAGCTATCCTTAGAGCTCTAATAAATATATAGTGCAAGTATAACTCCCATTGAAACAAATCCCCCCTAACCCTATTATGAATATCGTTACCATGCAAAGCAATTATGTGGAATATCCTAATGCATGGTACTACCCCTACCCTGAGGGCCATCCTCCTAATGCTTATCATAAAAGTGATTTTGAATATACCATAATAGTTTCAATTAGAGCTACACATACTCATTTGCCTCCTACTCGCCCGAGGATTGATTCTCAAGAGTAAATCCAATCCCCTCATGCTCAATTATAAATACCTCTCCAAGGAACAAGCTCTAACCATCTCAAGCAAACCCTAGTAACTTGGAGGAGGAGATGTATGTTATATCTGATAAAGTAGGTACTTCAATGCTTGACAGGACATAAGTCTAATCTAACTACATGACAAAGGCCATAAGAAAAGTGATAGAAGAACAAGGGAAGGCTAACAAAGTGGGTCTCCATATTTAAAATAGACCAACTATTCCTATAAGAGGTATTTCTCCAAGGACACATCTAATCAGAATGTGAAAAACCTCTCAATGACCCTTAGAGGAGTCTCTTTGAAGCCCCAAGGCAACACACACTAATTTTATAGCTAGATAGATCTCCCCAACCTATTGTAGAGATTCCCAAACCTTAATGGGTATATAACAACACTCATAAGGTCCATTCTATCAAATAATTTAATGTGGTAGACAATCTAAAGAAATCTATTATGGCCATATATATTTGGGATGTCTTGTTTATGCTCAATAAAATTAAGCACTTAGAGGATGCTCTAGAGATACAAAGGAAACTAGGTAAGCAAAAGTCATCCACGATCCAACAAATGTCTCAATTTGAGGTAAACTAAGCCAAATTGATATTATTTTACCTAACCTTAACCTACAATGATAAGTTGATTTATAATTGCATGGTAGATTCTAGGTCAAGTTCCTTAATCATACCCATAAATGTTTTAGATTCATTAGGACTGGTATATGAATCTATCAATAAAGGGGTAGTTCAGCTCGACAATACTCTTGAATAGTTTTTTATACTAGTAAGGAACCTCTCCCTCATGCTTTATACTTGACCAAACCTCATAGTGAATTAGGATATTATAGTGATTGAACTTCCTATAGACTCCCAAAAGGATAGTCTTCTTTTGGGACCCTGACTCATTTTTCCCATGGGGTGCACAAGGCGGTGAGCCTCAATTTAGCCTAGTGCACTTCATCCCTATGGAGCACATTCAAATCCCCCTGAGCACACAAGGTCGTGCACCCCAAGTCTACCTTTTGCACTCCAAATAGTGAAGCACACAAGGACTCCATCAGTTGCACAAGGTTGTGCATCCACCTCTAGCCCGTGTGCCCCATTGGGGAATGGGATGCATAATATCCCCTAGGGGTGCATAAGGTTGTGCACCCTACCAAAGGTCTATGTGCTCCATGAGGAGGTGGAGTGCACAAAAGTCTAGAGGGGTGCACAAGGTCGTGCATCCTATAAAATCTCATGCACTCCAAAGGGTGGAGCGTGCATCAACCCAATAAGGTTGTACCACCTGGTGTTCCCCAAAGAACCCACGTGCTCCACCCTTTGGAGTGCACAAAGTCCCCACAGGTGCACTTTTTTGTGTGTCCGTCTCTCCCTTGTGCACTCCATTACTATGTAGCACATGCAAATTCCTTGGAGCACATAAGTCATGCACTCCTCTCTAGGCCAATGCACTCCGCTCCTGAAGCAGAGTGTGTAGCGATCTCGGGACGCACACATTGCTTTACTCTACTTGCAATATTATACCCAAAATGAAATGAAAGACCATGAAATGCATATAACACATAAATAACAAAGATAGATCTTTTTATTTGTATTGAAACCCGGTTACATGTTGGTCCCTCTAAGGGATACCCATTTCGATACAATGAAGTACAAGTGAATAAAATGTCCCCTTGCAAAGGGGTGGTGCGCTTTCAAAGGCTTCCCGGTGATGCACACGAAAATGTATGAGGGCTTACAGATGCCTCCTTCTCCAGGTATGGTTCCTAGAGGGATCTTTGTGCTTTCGAATGTTGTGGATCTGTCCGATGAACCTATAGCCCTGTTCGAGATTGCCTCCCTGGATGAGGTTGTTAGCAATAAATATGATAATGAAAGGAAATATGCTCAATGAATGAAACTAGTGCTATGAATGCAAGTAAATGATGCAAGTCTATGCTAATGATATGAAAACATGAAGGAAAATAGAATATAAGAAGCTAATACCAAAACCCTAGACTAGGCCTATGGGCCACTATCCAAGACAATGGTCGCTAGAATGAAACCTATTCTCTTGCTCCAAGGTTATGGATCTTAAGCTTGTTGCCGATGTTGAAATGGTTGTCATTTTGTTCGGTGTGTTGAATAC
Source organism: Wollemia nobilis (assembly GCA_028583015.1). Taxonomy (NCBI): domain Eukaryota; kingdom Viridiplantae; phylum Streptophyta; class Pinopsida; order Araucariales; family Araucariaceae; genus Wollemia; species Wollemia nobilis. The sequence goes on along the minus strand of JAQPPZ010002170.1, from coordinate 7,991,244 downwards.
CTTGTAGATGGTAAACCCTTAATCGGCTAGCACTTCATCGCTCCTCAAGGGTGCTCAGATCTGCTCTCCAATATGATAGGGCTTCGCTGTGTATGCTCTCCAAGAAAAGCTCTCTCAAAGAAGATTGCTACAATATGATGAAGGTCCCAAAATTGATGATTATGGATCCCTTGGTGCTCTCAGGCTTGCACCTTTTAAAGTGTGTGAAACCCTAGGTCTATGTTCAAAACCCTAGGATTGAATCCCTCATGCGTAGTGAATGTTAGCATGAGAAGATTTTGTCTTTTCTATGTTTTAAATACCAGTTAACTTAAGTCTAAATTTAAGTCTCCCATGTGAACTGGTCATGAGCATGAGAAGTTTTGTCTTTTTCTATGTTTGAAGGCCAATTAACTAAAGTCTAACTTTGGACTTGAGTCTCCCATGTAAAGTGGTCATTAGCATGATAAGTTTTGTCTTTGTCTATGTTTGAAGGCCTATGTTCAATGCTCCCATGTATGGTCGACATGAGAATTTTGTCTTTGTCTATGTTTGAAGGCTTAACTAAGTCTAAATTATACTCAAGTCTCCCATGTGATGGCCATAACCACTCTTTGACTAGCTCCCATTGGTTGTGAGGGGGAATGCAAAGTTGTCCCCGCTCACTTTATTGCATGCAAACTGCCACTTCCACCCCTGATTAGGCTTGTTTGTCGGCAAAATGTTTTTTATGGCTTAGTCACTGTCATCTGTAGCGACTAAGATTTGGTCGCTGTCATCTGCAACTGCTAAGGTCTGGCCACTCTCAGCTTGAGCGACCAAGATCCAGCCACTCTAGTTTATAGTGGCTAAGCTTGGATGGGTTAAAACTACCATTTTGAGTGGTTAGGACCATTGATTGCTCTTGGAAAGGTCTAAAATTGGACATATGGTCTTCAGATGTGCTCATATGAGTAGTCTCCTAAACATGACATATTTTAGGTGTCTATAGATGCCCCTTTTTGGGATGCATTGTGAGCCAAACACAATGTGGAGAAAAAAGTAGACCACCTAGGGCCATATTGTAGGGTGTGTGATGATCATTGATTTAATCAATATTGGATGCCCTAGTCATGCAGTTGTTAGGGGCAGTGAGTTGACCAAAGGGCTTTAAGATGCCTTTGGGGCATTTTGTGAGTTGACCAAAGGGTTTATGTCCTTTGGGGCATTTGTGATTTGACCAAAGGGCTTATCCCCTTTGGGGCATTTTGGTTTGACCAAAGGGCTTATCCCCTTTGGGGCATTTTGGTTTGACCAAAGGGCTTGTCCCCTTTGGGGCATTTTGGTTTGACCCAAAGGCTTATGCTCTTTAGGGCTTTTGGTTTGATCAAAGGGATTATCCCCTTTGGGGCATTTTGGTTTTACCAAAGGGCTTATGCCCTTTGGGGAATTTTGGTTTGACCAAAGGGCTTGTGCTCCTTGGGGATTTTTTCTCTTTGGGGCATTTTGGTTTGACTAAAGGGCTTATCCCCTTTGGGGAATTTTGTTTTGACCAAAGGGCTTATGCTCTTTGGGGCATTTGAGTTTACAAAGGGCTTATCCTTTGGGGTATTTTGGTTTGACCAAAGGGCTTATCCCCTTTGGGGAATTTTGGTTTGACCAAAGGGCTTATGCCCTTTGGGGAATTTTGGTTTGACCAAAGGGCTTATCCCCTTTGGGGTATTTTGGTTTGACCAAAGGGCTTATGCTCCTTTGGGGATTTTTGTTTGACCAAAGGGTTTGTGCTACATTTGGGGCATTTTGGTTTGACCAAAGGGCTTATCCCCTTTGGGCATTTTGTTTTTGACCAAAGGCTTATCCTTGGGGATTTTTTTTACAAAGGGCTTTGCTCCTTGGGGTTTTTTTTTACCAAAGGGCTTTTCCTTGGGGATTTTTTTTGACCAAAGGGCTTGTGCCTTTGGGGTTTTTTGTGAGTTGACCAAAGGCTTATCCCCTTTGGGGAATTTTGGTTTGACCAAAGGGCTTATCTCCTTTGGGGCATTTTGTTTGACCAAAGGGCTTATCCCTTTGGGGCATTTTGTTTGACCAAAGGGCTTTCTTGGGGTTTGACCAAAGGGCTTATGCACTTTGGGGAATTTTGTTTGACCAAAGGGCTTATGCTCTTTGGGGATTTTGTTTGACCAAAGGGCTTATCCCTTTGGGGCATTTTGGTTTGACCAAAGGGCTTATGCCCTTTGGGGCATTTTGGTTTGACCAAAGGGCTTATCTTTGGGGCATTTTGGTTTGACCAAAGGGCTTATCCCCTTTGGGGCATTTTGGTTTGACCAAAGGGCTTATGCCTTTGGGGCATTTTGTTTGACCAAAGGGCTTTTTTTGTTGGGTTTTGGGTTTTTTGACAAAGGGCTTATGTCCTTTGGGTTTTTTTCCAAGTTTTTTTTGGGTTTTTTGACCAAAGGGCTTGTCCTTTGGGGCTTTTGGTTGACCAAAGGGCTTATGCCCTTTGGGGATTTTGGTTTGACCAAAGGGCTTATCCCCTTTGGGGCATTTTGGTTTGACCAAAGGGCTTATCCCTTTGGGGATTTTTGTGTGTTGACCAAAGGGCTTCTTTGGGGTTTTTTTTTGACAAAGGGCTTTTTTTTTTACCAGCTTCCTTTGGGGATTTTGTTTGACCAAAGGGCTTATCCCCTTTGGGGATTTTGGTTTGACCAAAGGGCTTATCTCCTTTGGGGATTTTTGTTTTTGACCAAAGGGCTTGTGCTTCTTGGGGCTTTTTGGTTTGACCAAAGGGCTTATGCTCTTTGGGGCTTTTGGTTTGACCAAAGGGCTTATGCTCTTTGGGGCATTTTGGTTTGACCAAAGGGCTTATCCCCTTTGGGGAATTTTGGTTTGACCAAAGGGCTTATCCCCTTTGGGGCATTTTGTGAATTGATTGCTTAACTGTTTGATTTCTGACTAGGGGAGGTATGATACCAATATTGCCCCAGTTGATGTTTACAAATATTTTTATTTTGATTTTATGTTATGGATGCAATGATGGATGCTATGCCTAGATAATGATTTGATTATGCTATATGTATGCAATGTATTGATGACATGTACTAGCTAGATGATAGATATATGATTAGATGGTATGATCTAGATGATGATGATGGATGCATATGTGGATGCATGTTTAATTTTGGTGTATTGTATGCATCTAACTCATGTTGTTATGATATGGTAAATTAAATGTGTTATGCATTATGTTGATGATCTAATGTGAATGAACCTATATGCTTTAAGTACTTTTAAAACATAAGGAATGCATGTAATATGAGTCTAACAATCTAATGGGTGACACCACAGAATGTATAACAATCATGAATAGTGAATAACTCTTAGCATAAGAATTAATCATTTAGACATTAAAAATATGAAATGTGATGATATGATATGTATGATTTGCCTTGATGGAATGATTTGTTGCTATAAGGGAAATTTTGAGGATTTCCATGAGACTCAAACACCCTAGTTACTCGATCAAAAGTTGTATACTGACCATACAGAGCTTCTGAAGGATAAAGTTCTGTTATGAAGACCTAGATACTCATTATCCCTGTGTGTGCAAATGAATATATTTAGATAGAACTCAAGCATTTCCTCCGATGTTAGGCAGGATTCTTTCAGCCCATTGCTAAGATCAGGGATCCTCAAGTGTTCATCTGATCCTTATGTTGGACTTAGTTGGATTATACCACTAGGCAGTATTGGGTTACCTAAAGCTAGCTCATCCACATTCAAACATTGGTCTATACAAATGCCAGAAGCTATTGTGATAGACATATCATCATGCGTAAGGATTTCTCCTTCTAGTTTTGTATAATGCTGAGAATTCCAGGGATTCAAGCTCCATTCCCTTCTTTTCTTCATTTTATTTGGGATACTTGCTCATGTTTAGTGATGAAAATCACTATTTATTTTTTATTGATTTTTTTTTGTTTTTCCTTTGAGCAAGGGATTCTTGTAGTGATGATAATCACTATTTGCTTTGAGTACTTTGAATTTGTGCTTTTGGAATCTTGAATTTGTACTTTGTTTCAGGATTTTTGCTCATTTTGATTTAAGCAAGGGATTTAATTGGGTAGGGTGAAGCTTGTCCTTTTGCCAATTCTCAACACCTTTGAACCGGTCGCATAGGGGGATAAGCAAGGAAGATCCTTTTCACTTAAGGTAACCTAGACCACTTTTGCAAATTTCATCTTTCCCTTGTACCAACTAGGATTTTAGTGTTTTAATTAGTGATAGGATTCTAAGATATACCAAGTGCTATCAAAACTAAACCTCACCTATCAAAAGCAAAGACAACTTTCTACAAATTTTGATAAAACCACTAGGTATGGCTGAGTAACTGAAAAACCCTAGTATATTCCTTATAGCAACATGAGGTGTTGTGTTGAAAAACATAGTTACACACATGGGTTATGGATGATGATGGATTTTTGATGATGCAATGATTGATGTACAAATGTGGTGTCATTTGTAAGATTGTGAACATATATGTATCTAATGTAAATGTGATGGATGCAAATGAATGTATGTAATGCAACTATATGAATGTAAGTGCAAATGTTTTTGGATTTTTGATGCTTTCAATTGTTTTTGAGCTTTTGATTATTTTGAATGTTTTTGAACTTTTGATTTTAAATTGTTTTTATGCTTTTATGTTTTGATTTTGACCAAAGGGCTTTAAGATGCCTTTGGAGCTTTTTGTGATTTGATTTGACCAAAGGGCTTTAAGATGCCTTTGGAGCCTTTTGTGATTTGATTTGACCAAAGGGCTTTAAGATGCCTTTGGAGCATTTTGTGATTTGATTTGACCAAAGGGCTTTAAGATGCCTTTGGAGCCTTTTGTGATTTGATTTGACCAAAGGGCTTTAAGATGCCTTTGGTGCATTTTGATTAATGTGACCAAGTGGCATGAAGATGCCCTTGGAGCATTTTTGATTAATTTGAATTTGACCAAGCGACATAAATATACCCTTGGAGCATTTTTGATTAATGTGAATTTGACCAAGTGGCATAAAGATACCCTTGGAGCATTTTTGGTTAATTTGACCAAGCGGCTTAGAAATGCCCTTGGAGCATTTTTGATGAGATTTGACCAAGCAACTTAGAGATGCCCCTGGTGCCTTTTATTTTTGATTTTACTATTTTTTGATTTGTTTGTATTTTTATGTTTTATATTGTTTTTGTATTTTTGATATATTTGAATGTTTTTGTATTTTTGATATTTTATGGGGGGAAGGTGTGATACCTTTAGAACCCTCACTTTGTCTTATTGAACTTGATGTGGATGATGGGGAAGGTATTTTACCTTTAAGACCCCCAGTGCACATGTTGTCCACTGCAATGTAATCAACTTGCTTAGGAAGAGTGACTGAAATCAACTCTCCCGATTGGGGCATAGATCTTTGTGAGGTGCCCCTGTCCAGGTGGGGAGGAATGAGTGAACCGTCTGGATGGAGCTCATTCCGTTCTAAAAGGTCTTGGACCACATTTTTGAATCCATGGCAATTGCAAATGTCATGGCCCTTTATTTGGTGGTAGATGCAGTAATGGTCCTCCCTATAACCCTTGGGTTTAGCTCTGTTTGGGTATAGAGGCTTTATGTCGGGTAAGGTGATGACCCTAGCTTCCTGTAGCTTTTGAAAAATATTTGACATAGACTCATTTAAAGGAGTCCAAATGCGTTGTTGTTGCTTTGATTGTTTAGCATGCTTTGGCCTGGTATGAGGACCAGGTTGAGCCCTAGGTATGTCACTTGCTGGCTCAGGGGGCTCTTGTTGAGGCTTCTCTTGTGGCTGCCTAGGAGACACTTTGACCTTAGATAAAGGTTGCTTCTGTCTCTCAAGCTGGTTCATGATAAAGTGCAATGCCTCATTTTGTTTCTCCATTTGTGCCTCTATATTATAGAGGTGATTTTGCATATGCTCCAATACTGATAAGGCTCTCATGTGTATTTCTAGTGATTGGTTTGAAATACCATTATCTATTGAAGGAGGTGATAAAGTAGGTGCTAAAGATCCACCAGGTAACTGTAACTCACCCATTTCCTTCATTTGAGTTGATGTGGAGGCTTCATGATGATCCACTTTGTTAGTGGTATCCACATGCTCATGTTTATGACTTAGTTCATGTTTCTGTTTCACTTGGTGGTGTTGAACTATGTCAACTTTGGTACCCCCAATCTGATGTGGGAGGAGCACTTGTTCTTGCTCTTGAGGAGGCACCATGAGAAGTGAGTCAGGGGTGACTAATGCCAATGGTTTTGATCCCTTCAATGGGGAAGCAACATCTGATTGCACCACATCTTGTTTTATCTGCTTTAGAGTCACTTGGTCCTCTACCTTGCTATTGACCATTGCCACAAACTCTTGAGAAGGCACTTTTTCTTGTGTCTCATCAACCTTCTTGTAATACTTGAATGGCTCAGGGTCATGGGGGACCACATACACTTGTCCTTGATGTATGAATTTTAGGTTTTGGTGCACTATGGAAGGTATACATTCCATATCCCTCATCCATGGTCTGCCTAGCAATATGTTGTACTACCTCTCACCTTCCAAGATATGGCACAATGTAGGTATCATATTTATCCCAACCTATATAGGTAGGATTATTGTGCCAATTGTTGGGGAAGTAGCATCATTGAAGGCCCTCAATGTAAATGTTGTGTCCTTAATGCGTGAAGGTGGCAGATTTAAATGCTTCAAAGTTGTAGTTATGATGATGTTGATGGATGACCCAGTGTCAATCAAGACTCTCTTGTATGGAATTTGATTGATGCTTACTATGATGTGGAGCGGAGGATCAGGTTCATCCTGAGAGATTGTCTTAATCTCCTGCCTATGAAAGGCAATCACAGGGTCCTTTTGTAAGTGCATTGAACTTATTGTTGGTATGGACTGTGATAGATTATCAGCTTTAGTTGACTTTTTTGGTATGTTGGGCTGATCAAGGCATATTTTTCTTCTTATTGTAGTATTGATCATACCAATAAAACCCTCTTCAGGTGGGGCTATGTGCACCTCATTGACGTGCTCAACTTGATTGTTGTTGGCCCCATGATTGGGGAGAAGATTTTTGAATATGTTGATGTTTTGTAATTCATTCTTATCCAACATATCCTGCACTATATTCTTGAATGCAACACAATCCTGGATATCATGGCCATTTTTCCGATGATAAACACAATAGAGATCTTCCCTATACCCCTTAGGTTTGGGGTAATTAGGATCTAGGATGCGCTCCTTAGGCAAGTTTAAAACCTTAGCCTCAAGAAGGTGGTTGAAAATTGATGCCAAGGATTCAGGCAATGGCGTATAGTTGTGAGGGGGTTGTTTCTATTTGCCCCTACCTTGATTCTTGTTGTGTTGGTTGTAATGCACAGTAGGAGGTTGAGCCTGATAGTTTTCTTGTTGTTGGCTCTATGCTACTTTTGGAATGTTTAACATAATCTGGTTGACATGCGTAGGTTGGGTCTGTTGTGGTTGATGTTGCGTGCTCTCATTCCATTCTTTCTCACTACGGAGCTTTAGGTCTCCTTCTTCTAGCTTTATATCTTCAATAAGCTTGGCTTGAGCCAAGGCTTCTTCGAATGTATCATACTTTTGTAGTTGCAATAGTAATGAGATGTGCTTGGCATAACTTTTTGTGAACATTCGGATTAGCTCTTCGATCGAGATGGAAAATGATAACTTTGCCATGATTTTTCTCCATCTATCCCCATAATCCATGATTGGCTCATCATCATATTGCTTTAGGTTGGCCAGGTCTGAGAGATTCACCTTCTTCTTAGCACCAAAAGAGAAACATTTTAAGAATGCATTCACTAGTTGTTCAAAATTGGATATGTTGTGCTTGGGCAGTTGGTTGAACCATTGAGTGGCAGCACCCAAAAATGTCATAATGAAGGTTCTCAGCATAAGGGCATCACTCTCTTCTAGATGAAAGCATGCATTGATAAAGTTGGTGACATGTTCTTGTGCATCCTCTTCACCCTTGAATTTTTCCAACCTAGGCATCTCAAAGTGCTTAGGATATGCAGGGCTAGGAACTGATGGGCACAATGGTTGGTTGTGTATCTTACTCAGTGTTGGTTGGTGCCCAACCACATCTTGCTTTTCAAAGAATTTGATCTTCTCAGCGAGTTCCTGGAATGCCTTTGAGGCAAGGAGCTCCTTTTCTTGCAGACCCACTCACGGTGGTAATGGAGATAAACCTCTATCCACTTGTCTTGTTCTATGCTCCTCCCTCCTATGAGGGGATTCAAGATGTGTCTGATCCTGATTTATCATGTTTACCCTTTCACCACCAGTTGGATTTTGCTCATGATTTGGAGGGTGATTTTGTTGTGGGTTTCCTTCTTGTCTAGTGCACTTCTCTCTTGGTGAGTCAGTGCGTTGATCTCTTTGATGATCATTTCTATTTGCTTGTTGGTTGCTATGAGCTAGTTGCTCAACTTGCTCTCTTAAATGTTGCTCATGTTGGTGCAACAACCTTTCTCTTTGTTTATCATGTTCGAGAGCTTCTACTAGCTCTCACTCTTTGTGCAATGCATTTTCTAACCGTCGCATGCGGTTAACTTGCATTGTCATAGAAGACTCATGCTTATCTGATCTTGTTCTAGTAGTTTTGATTCATAGATTCCTCGAAGAGGTTTCTGCTATTTCTTTGCTCTTACTAGCTAAGGTAACTTGTTTAGTGTATTCTGTATGTTGATAATTGTCTCTGTGATCAGACTCTATATGAGATTTGTGGGGTTGCTTTGAAGCATCCCTAGGTTGAGTGGTGCGTTTAGCAGTCACGCTTCATGAGCTTCCAGATGTAGAATATTCTATGGCTATGGTTCTGGAAGTCAGTCTTGAATAAATTTGATCCCACTCATCCAATTGATCTTGGAGCATTTGTTCTCTCTGAATTGTATGTGACCCATGTGATTGATTTGATCGGTTTGTTGTGTTGGGTCTATGACTCTACAACTCCGTGCGAGGGTTCTTGCCTATTTTGAATTGTGCAACAAGGTTGACAACTCTCTTCCCTCTATCTTGCCCCTCATTGGGCTGATTTGAACTCTCAGTGTAATGAGATGTGGTGGGTATGGAACCTGATTCCCTCTCTAGATTAGAGGTCTCGCTCACCATGGGAGGTCTCCCGGCCATAATTTTTGTTATAAAATTTTTGACTTCCAAAAAAGGTTGTGGGTGTCATATATCAAAATTATCAGTGTGATGTGCTGATCACAATGAGCTATAACTCCAAAATTTGACTTTTGGGTCAAAAATTTGTATTTTTGAAATAATTGGCTAACCGGGGCCCGTGGGGAAATGCCCACTTTTAGGAATTTTTAGGAATTTTTGAACCGTGAAGATTTAGGACTCAAAATTTTTTGGAGAGGTGCCCTAGGGCTAACTAAGACAACAAAACAAATTTGGCACTTTTTGGAGTTGTCTAGCCCACTTTATGACTATTTCAGTGTAGTTTTTCCCTATTTTCAGCCTCAAAAATAGAGTAAAAATAAAACCAAAATAACTTTTTTGTTATAGCTTCGTTTTGCATGATTCTCGATCCGTTGGATGTAGAATCAAAAAGTAGATTTTTATTTTTTTTTCAATAAATTTCCCTAAAAATTAGGGTTAGGGTTTGGTCCCAAATAACAAAGAAACACACAAAGCAGACAATATGATTATCTCTTTTATGGATTAAATGTGTGTCCTAAAACTGGTTCTAGTGTGTTTAGATTTGTTGTTGCTCTTGCTTTCTTGCTCTTGCTTTGGATTTAGAATGAGGGGACTCATCCATAGTGGGAACCAAGAACACCCATGCCAAACATGATTTTCTCAAAAAGAGACTAGGGTACACCGCTTAAATCCCAGTGGGGGGTTCGCCTAGCTCTTCCACTCTGAACCAATGATTGTTCCAATAGTGGGAGATAGTTTGAACATAAGTAACTAGTACCACTATGAGTAAGTGCCTTACTCTATTCTAGGATATCTAGGGGGCAAGCCGGTGGAAGGAGGTGAATTCCAACGTCACCAGACTGAATTGAGGGTTGGTGATGAAATCCAACTCCCCAATGTTTAAAATGATACGTGCGAATGTGTGTGATTCTTTTTAGATTTTGAAATAGAAAGCAATGCATCAACCAACATTCATGACTATTTTCCTACAATGCCTAAAAAAAATGTTTCATTTTCAGACAAATGCATCTATAACTAGTCTATATGATTTTAATGCACTCTCCTATTTTGTGATGAAAATAACCACTGATTGGGCCACATGCAAGCAAACCAAAACACAATGGCCTAGCACGCTGGAGACTAGGGCGGACCTTACAGGTAGAGGTCCATTGTTCCTAGCAACGCCTAGAGGAAATCTAAAAGAAACCTAGGAAATGCAAAATGCAGTTTTTATTTCTTTTTCTTTCATTTTCCCTAATTAATCTATGTTTATGCTTGTTATTTCTAGAAATAAAATGTAGACAAAAAATCAGAGAAATACAGGGAAGGGGTACCAACCTTGAATCCCACTCAGATGACAAAAATTTTGCCCTCTGCTGCACTTCTCCGCTAGCCGTTGTAGACTAGAGCGGCTGATTTCTGGCCGCTGTAGATCAGAGCGGCTAATGTTTGGCCGCTATTAGTAGGAGCGACTGATTTTTGGCCACTGTAGACCAGAGCGGCTGAACCTACACACAAAAAACCCAAATCAGTAAGTCAAAAAAATTAAAAACTTGGTGGGGGTCCCACCGTGATCGCCATCTGTAGCGACCCCGGGACGCATGCACCGCTTTACTCTACTTGCAATATTATACCCAAAATGAAATGAAAGACCATGAAAAGCATATAACATAGAAATAACAAAGATAGATCCTTTTATTTATATTGAAACTCGGTTACATATCGGTCCCTCTTAGGGATACCCATTTCGATACAATGAATTACAAATGAGTAAGATGTCCCCTTGCAAAGGGGTGGTGCACTTTTAAAGGCTTCCCGGTGATGCACATGAAAATGTATGAGGGCTTACAGATGCCTCCTTCTCCAAGTATGGTTCCTAGAGGGATCTTTGTGCTTTCGAATGTTGTGGATCTATCCGATGAACCTGTAGCCCTGCAAGCAATGAAACAACAACACACGCTTAGATGTCCGAGATTGCCTCCCTGGATGAGGTTGTTAGTAACCCTAATGATAAATAGAAATATGCTCAATGAATGAAACTAGTGCTTATGAATGCAAGTAAATGATGCAAGTCTATGCTAATGATATGAAAACATGAAGTAAAAATAGAATACAAGAAGCTAATACCAAAACCCTAGACTAGGCCTATGGGCCACTGTCCAAGACAATGGTCGCTAGAATGAAACCTGTTCTCTTGCTCCAAGGTTATGGATCTTAAGCTTGTTGCCGATGTTGAAATGGTTGTCATTTTTTCTGGTGTGTTGAATACCTTGTAGATGGTAAACCCTTAATCGGCTAGCACTTCATCGCTCCTCAAGGGTGCTCAGATCTGCTCTCCAATATGACAGGGCCAGTTAACTGAAGTCTAACTTTGGACTTGAGTCTCCCATGTGAACTGGTTGTGAGGGGGAATGCAAATTTTTCCCCGCTCACTTTATTGCATGCAAAATGCCACTTTCACCCCTGATTAGGCTTATTTGTAGGCAAAATGCTTTTTATGGCTTAGTCACTGTCATCTGCAGCAGCTAATATTTGGTCACTATCGTTTGTAGCCACTAAGGTCTGGTCGCTCTCAACTTGAGCAGTTAGGATCTAGACGCTATGGTTTACTGTGGCTAAGCTTAAATGGGTTAAAACTACCATTTTGAGTGGTTAGGACCACTTATTGCTCTTGTAAAGGTCCAAAATTGGACATATGGTATTCAGATGTGCTCATATGAGTAGTCTCCTAAACATGACACGTTTTAGGTATCTATAGAGTGCACAATATCCACCAGGGAGCACAAGGTTGTGCACCCCATCCTGAGTCCATGTGCCCCCATCATCGATGCATGCAAGTGTCCAATTCGGGCATACCAAGTAGTGTGCTTGCCTCCGGGTTGTGCACTCCACTATGGTAGAGTGCATAAAGTCCTTAGGGATGCATAGCCTGTGCGTTCCATAGAGTCTAGTGCTCCCCACTCTCTTAGGGCACACAAAGGTCAAGTGGGTGCACAAAATTGTATGCCCACATCAAGGATCGCATGCTCAACTCCCCAATAGAGCATGCACAATAATTAAAGCTAGTACGCTCTGCACGTGTGCACACCTACTTGTGTTCTATCCACCCCAATCCTGAGCCATCACATGTCTATTTTGCTACCACTAGCCGCAATTACACCCCATTGGTACCTTGAGCCAATAAAGCGACATTTTACATGGCACGCCCGACAAACCAGAGACCTCCATAACACAAAAAAGTGCATACACCCCATCTACCCATAATTAATACACATGTTTTAAAAGAAGGTGGCAGACCTACTTTGCGTCATTCATGCATAAAAAATATCTATCGATGAGGTTGAATTTAGAGTGAAGAGTGAAGCACAAAGAAATAATTACAGTCTTGCTATTCAAATTATATGGCATTCACCAGTTCTTCTACTACTAAAACATCCATTGTTCGACAGAGAATTGACAATATTACTAGGGTGTGGCCAGTTGTAAGGAATCCAGGGAGGGCACAGAACCCTAAGGTGTTTGAGAATCTTCCAGATACTATAAGGGATATCATTGAGGGATAGCAAAAGGAAGTAGAAGGGGTCATAATTTATGCATTCGACCCCATGGAAGAGAATAACCAGCACCATCCTATGATCCCAAGAAGCCTTTATACATAGGCGTATTGAGATAGTACCAAGCCTACTCCCGTGTGTAACAAATGGGATACTAATCTAGGTCGGTTAACTTGCCCAAGGGTATACCACTCTTATGACCTGTTAGCATGGCTTGCGGTCTCCTATGACTCCAGAGCATGCACAATGCATAATTACAAAGGTCAGGCAGTGGCTCAAGTTTTGATCGATAGAATTTGATAGGTCTTCAGCCTAGCCACCACATACAGGGTGGTGGACTTCAAGACATTGGCCCTCCAAGACAATTATATGCTAAATTCCACATTTCCCCAATCACTATTGAAGAAAGGGAGAAATAGGTCAGTCTATTTTCCCATAAAAAAAATTTTGCTTCATTCCTGGGCGTAGGACTACACCGACATGATCAATCTAGCATTGGGGTTGAAATAACTAGAACCAATCATTAAGGAGATGATGTTTTTTATACTCCAGTGTAATAGAACTGACAAGACCCCTCTCTATCGATGGAATGATGTCATTAGTGATAAGCTAGCCGAAGAACTACAGCTATTGCAAGTAACCATATTTTTCGAGAACGAGGAGATGCCCCCCTTCTATTATTACTTCTTTTTTATTCTTTTTTTATAGCACAGTTATACAAATGTTTGGTGGCCCAACTGGGAGGAGTGACTGCACCAACTATGCAGGATTGATTACTGTGCATCTAGGAGGGATGCTCCAATTATACAACCTTCTTCAAGAAGGTCCTCACCATGGTGCACTTTAGGTTATGTAGGAACTTCCCAGATAGTATTTGGGTAGGGGTTAGGAAATTTCTACACTAGGAAAAGATAGGAGACTACTTATACATGGAGGATTTTTCCTACATTAGGATATACAGGTCGAAGCTGCCCCCGAAGGCACTCCCACTACACTAACCAAATTACATTGCCATCCTAGATATCACTTGGTAGATGGCTGAGGAGGTTAAAATCATATATGTAAGGAAGAAAGGACCAGTGAAATGGTTGTCCATTCCCTGCTCAATGGGCCATTACACTTATCTTGACCACTTTGTCATGTTGTAGGCTATATAGAACCTACTATTTTCCAAAAGTCGCTTGGAGGGCCTATGACCCAGATGGCCATCACAAAGGAGAAGTTACTGGCAAGATGGCCCTTCTGGCAGTCACACACAATTTTGAAAATTTTGAAGATGAAATGCAAAAATATTTTAGGAACAACCAGACTCTAGACTTAGTGTGGAGAATGGATAAGTGGCCTTACAAAAAATTGGAGGTCGTTGGTGATTATAGTGCTCAGATGAAGTTGCACCGGAGCTTGCTAGTTGATAAGATCATCCTATTGATCTTGGAAGCCTCTCTAGAAGAATTTAAGGTCATGATGCAAATCGTTGAAGAGGCCCAATAGGTGCAGGCCAAACTCCCTTCGTCTTCTAGTTACCCCGTTGCCACTTTGAAAGGGAAGGTGTTGGCTATTGGCCCATCTCATCAAACTACCACCCCCTAGGCACTAACTTTGATAAGCCCCCAAGAACAAGGACAATTAGTAGAAGGCCAACGTTCCTTATATTCTACCACCTTAGTGATAAATCAAGAGGAAATCCAAGTACATACCAAATTTATGAAGAATATAACCAAATCCAGGGGGTTATCCAATATCTTAAGAGGCTATGAGGTGCAAAGCCCTACTCAGTCCCCCACCCGTAAAAGAGCTAGAACTAAGTCATCGGGACTAGGAATTGAAATATTGAAAATGGCAAGGGTCACTGACACCTGCTAGTTTACAGATGATGAAGAGGATCAGATTCAAGACATGGAAGAGCAAATATCTCCTAGCAAGGGGGCAGTAGGCCCAAGGATATAGCTGGGCAAGGGGCCACTGACACATCTACTACCACATTTGAGATACCCTTACCACCTAGCATGAAGGAGGCCACCATCTATGTGAGTAAAGGTGTCATCAAAGCATCTGTTGCACCTTTCCAAATGATGAAGTCCCAGGTGGCTACCCAAGCATAGGTGGCCAAGGTAGTAGATACAAAAATAGAAGAGTTGAAGGCCAAAGCTGCAGAAGTAGGGTAGTTGTAGTTCAAGTTCAAGAAACGTTAGGGTGAAGTTGACAAATTAAAAATGCCCACTCCCTCCACTGTGTAGGCTGGTATTCAGCTTGGGTCAAAATATGATCTCAAGCAAGAAATGAAGGAGAAGATCCAAGATAATATGGGGGATTTGGAATCTATTATTTTAGATATATATGTTATTCGCCATACAGTGGGCCTCATCCAGAATAACTTGCAACAAGGAAGGTGAAGGATAAATACGATCATGCCGATCTACCAGATATTTCAAGAGGACTACGTACCCATTTTTGGGATAACAACCACCCTATATGATGACTCTTTCTACTTCTTTGCAGAGGAATATATTAAGGTCTTCTTGTTTTTGCAAAATGAGCAAAGCTGGCTCAAGTTGAACCAAGAGGTGGTAGATGCTGAGTATGAGGCCAATGATGAGCTAGTAGACTGCAATCTCTCCATTTAAGAATTTGGTCAGGCCCCAATAATTAAAGATTTTGTGTTTCAAAGGATCCATAATTTTGACTTAGAATCTGGTGACAAACTATCCAAATGCTTCATGACTTTGGTGGAGATGGTAGACCACCTATGCATTTTTACTAAAAATAATGTATAGTGGGCCAGGTATAGAATAAACAAGGCCATGCAGGACTTGAACCTGCTACTTTTCTCATTAAATTTTCATGATGAGGCTTGGGAATTCATTGACCAAGCCATTCATAACTTGAGAGTAGGAGTGGGACCCACTACCACAGGAACACACACGCTAGGAGGGCCACGTTTGCCAATGCTCTAATACTATAACAGATGGTTACAATAACTAGGTGGTATTGCACTATAAAGGAGAGGAATATTACAGCTAAATATTTTTTGATCAAACCTCAGAGAGAGAAAAGCCGGGTTTAGCCTTGTCTAGTGTTTATTCGTATTTCCCTTGTGTTTTTCTGTTTGTGTGTCTTATCACCATTTCTCTTGTCATTTACTAGGGATTGTTAAGGTGCATCATTCACTGTGATTATTTCTCGTAGAGCATGCTGGAGTTGAGAGCTCTTACATCATTGCAATCAGGACAGAGAGAAGATACCTCTTGTTCTGAATATTCAAACTAAGAATATATTGTAATCAAATGGTATATAAGGATCAAGCCCTCCGCTGATTTGTTCTATGCAATATATTTTATTAATAAAAATATCAACTCTTCCCTTGGCATCCTTCTATGTAAATGTCTTGTGTTAGCTCGTTCATGCATTACTGTAATCAAAATTTGTGAATGACGTCTTCTATCACTGGTTTAATCATTTTATTTACATTACATCATTTGAATGGAGTAAAGCAAACTAGTTCTTATTGTTATCTTTTCTAAGGTCATTTATCAAACTGCTACGACTCTGTAATGGATAAGGCATCGGTCTGGGCTTGATAAGCTTAATATTGATAGGTTCAATCACTAAGATTATTAAAATAACAAAGAACATTTTTTCTGGCTTAGTGGGTTTCTGCATTATCTAAATCCATTAGATAAACCCACCATTTGGGGCTTCCTTACCCAACCTAGTCTATCTAGAGCTTTCCAGGTAATCTTTTCCTAGGTTAAAGAGGTGGATCCACCAGAATCCACAGTGTTGGTTGTGATTTTAGAGTTTCCCATGACGTGACAAGCTTTTAAAAGGGTAAGCGGGAAAACTCCACAACACTCCCATAGGATAAGGGACTTCACTGCTAAGATAGTATGCTATCTATCTCTAGATTGGACATACATGTTACTCATGACTAGACATAGGACTAAGCTAAATATTCCATTAGAACCTCTCCATATCCATCATGTGGAACATGTATCTTTGATAAATATAAATATAGTTAAACCTAAATTGCAAAGGAAGGGTAGTCTAGATCAAAATTATCCATTGATGAGGTCTATTCCTCTATTCTTGATGATTATATGGACCACTATGAAATCTTTGATAAAATGAGAATGGGAGCCCATATGATTCAAGAGGAGAATCCCTCTATCCCCCATATCATGAAGATTTAAGAAGACCTCAACAACATGTGGAAGCTATACATTGATGGTGTTAAAAGCAAAAGAGGAGCTAGTGTTGGTATCTATTTAATTTCACCTAGGGAAGGAAATACATTGTAGTCCTCTTTATTGTAATTCAACTACTCAAACAATATCATCAAGTATGAGGTCTTGATGCATGACATCCAAATTGTAGAGAAGAAAGGTATCAAGCTATTGCAACTCTTTGGTGATATCAAGTTGGTGATCCAACAAGTAAGAATTCAATGTTTAGCAAAGAATAACCTAATGAGATATTATAAACATAGAGTCTAGGACCTAATTTAATTTTTTTATTCCATTACCTTCAAAGTCCTCATGAGGACTCAAAATATGTTTATTGGTCATAGGGTAGTTATCAAATCATAGTTTTATCATGTGAGTAATATAAAATAAACAACACATGATATTAGTGGTGAGACTAGCCATCCCTAACAATGTTGTATGTTGATAGGTGTTTGACAGTGATGAACATCTTGTTCATTTAATTCATTATGCAATTGAGTTCATAGAAGAAGTAATCCCCATGATCAAGGAAGCATATGAATATTAGATCATTCAATTGAATTCCAACAAGCTTCCTAAGGGACTAGTTATATTGGAGTTCTTATTTGGCCCAAATTATTAGTTCAAAGGTAGGAAAGGGATGACTGCTGATAAGGAGGACTATCAAGAGATAAAGGTCACTTTAAGGTAAACCTTGAAGATAGACAAGGTGTCTACCCAAGTGAAAAAGAAATTTCTGATCTATCTCTATCAAAAGTATGATGGAGTGATAGTATGGAGCTATGAAGACCTAAAAGGGTATAATAAATATATCATCCAACATACAATTGATCTAGCTCTCAAGGCTAAAATTTTGAGGTAGAAGTAGAGTCATGTTAACCTAAATATTAAGCCTCTTATGAAAAGGATGTTGCCTAAATTGATTGAGTTAAGTATCATGTATCCTCTCAAACATACTACACGGGTTTCCAATTTGGTGCATATAAGGAATAAGAATGGTGAAATCAGACTACGTGTCAATTTTAGGCACCTAAACAAGGCCTCATAAAAATATCATTACCCTTTGCCTTCAATGGACCAAATACTATAGACCATTGCTAGTTCTAAAATATTCTCTCAGTAGGATGGGATTTTTAGCTACAATCAAATACAAGTGAATGTAGAAGATCAACATAAGATAACCTTCACCACCAAATGGGGAACCTTTGCATGTCAACAGATGACTTTCAGTTTGCCAAATGTTGGTGCAATATTTTAAAGGGCCATGGACATTACCTTCAAGAACCTAATCAATGAGATAGTCTTGATTTATTTAGATGACTTGACTATCTTCTTCAAGAAAAAGGAAGAATATTTTATACACTAGGAGAAAGTTTTCAAGCACTTCTAGTAGTTTGGGATTTGCCTCAATCCCACAAAGTGTAACTTATATGTACCTCAAGGTAAACTATTAGGTTGTATTAAATCAAAATAATATGTTTCGATTAATCTTGATAGAGCTGAGGCCATTTCCAACCTCTTATTACCCTAACGTAAGAAAAATCTCCAATATTTCTTTGGAAAAATAAAATTTATTAGGATATTTATATAAAATTTTGTAAGCATTGTTAGGACTATGAATCTCATGCTGAAGAAATACCATACATTAAAGGGTATTGAGTAAGGGAAGATGGATTTTGAAGAATTAAAGAAGACTATAGCAGAAGCTCCAGTTGAATACATTGTTGAGAAGGAAGCTAAGGACATCCATTTAATCAATTCAGATGGAGAGATGCTAAACTAGATGGATGAGAGTATTTGGTACATGTAGATTAGTAAATACCCATATGAACTAAAAAATACTTAAATGACAGCATTTAGAATGGAAAATTCCTATTATATTCTTATTGATGATGTTCTATTTTAGAGGAACTTTGATGGCATCCTGTTGAGGTGTGTTAGAATGGGGTAAAATCAACCTATGCTTCAAGAATTCCATCAAGGATTATTGAGGGGTCATTTTTTAGCTCAAATCATTGCTACAAAGATCATGAGGGCTAGATAGTATTAGTCCACTATGTTTTTAGATGCTCACCAGTGGTTGAGATAATATGATAATTGTAAATTATTTATAGGGAGGAAGAAGAATGCACCTATGCCTTTGAAACCTCATAACAGATGAACCCTTTTTCTAATCGTACTTGGATTTAATTAGTATGATAAATCCACCATAAAGTGAGGGTCACAAATGGATTTTTACTATCATTGATTATTTTACCAAGTGGATGGAGGCAGTACTATTGAAGGAAGCCACTAAGAGGGTAATCATAAATTTCCTAAAGGAAACTATAACCAAACTTGGTATTTCAAATATTGTTATCTCATTAAATTCGAAGGCATTCACTAGGTCCAAAATCATGTAGTTCACCCTCTAATATCATATATATCTAAAGTCTTCCTTGAACTACTATCCTTAGGGAAATGGTTTAGTAGAGTACACCAATAAGAACTTGATCATGATTCTAAAGAGATCTAGTTTAGATAATTAGAGGTAGTAACATATTCATCTCAAAAGATGCTTATGAGCAGGTAGAATCACTCCAAATAAGGCTATAGGATTTTAATATTACACACTATTTTATGAAAAATAAGTAAGATTGTCTATCTTTGTAGAGTTTCCAGAACTACAATTACTTCATCAACTGGAACTCTAAGAGAATGATGCCATGACTATAAGAATGGGTGAGTGGTTCAAGCTTGAAGAGAAAAGGGAAGAAACCAAGGAACAACTACTGGAGCATCAAAGAGTGGTTAAAATATGGATTGATAAAATGGAAATGCCTCACAACTTCAATCTTGATGAACATGTAGTAAAATGAGATGAAGATAGACGTAAGCCAAGACACCACACAAAATATGATTCTCTTTGGAGCGATCCTTACATATTCACCACCTGTAAGATGAAGAATTAATTTGAGATGATCATACTTAATGGTTTTCCACTATTGATCCCATTCAATGGGGTCTATCTAAAGAGTTATCCTTAAGCTCTAATATAAAATATAGAAAAAAAAGGAGGAAGGGAAAGAAAAATACTATGTCTATGTAATATTCTTAACATTGTATTTTAGTTTTTTCTGCAACATGTCTCATATTTAGGCACTTGAATCACATTTTTGATTAGGGGAATCCCTTGGGTAATAGATATTATAGGAATTCTCGAGATCAATATACATAAAAAACCATTGAATCATCAAGGAAATAAAATAATGGGGTAGGCTCATGTTAAATCAAAAGTTGTTGAAGAAGAGTCTAAGGTTTGGATAGTGTAATCCATCATATTAAGCATCAATAGGTGATGCTACTTGCCGAGAAAATAAATGTAGGCATAACCCATAGATAGAAGCATTCATAGATCATTAAAGTAAGAATATCCACAAACCATCCAATCAGTGGGGTTATTTCTTAGGTACTTAGCCAAAGCTTTGAGAGGAAATTTTTAGAGGGAATTGTCCCTATCATTGATAAGGCCATGTGGTGGACTCGTGCTCAATAATAATCATTAAAGAAATGATCAAAACCAAAATGGCACAAGATGATCAACTCATAAATGACAAATGTCACTTGATGAGGACATAATATTAGATCATTCTTTGAGGTATCAATAACCATATGATGATCAAAAAGAAAAGAAAATGTAGTGAGCTTGTGCTAAATCAAGATTTGATAAAAGAAAAGTCCAAAGTCAAATAAACACAATCCATTTGATTAAGAAATCAATGAGAAACATTTATATCTTAAATAATGAACATAGATAACTCCTTGAGATCACCAATTATGTCATTAATAGTACCACATGGTTGGCTCACACTCAAAAATATCATCAATGGAAAATATTTGTTGCTAGATTAGAAAAAGCAAGTGGCTCCTTAAGACAATGTCAACTTTATAATTAAAAAATAAGGAATACCTATAGACCATATGATCAACAAAAAATATGGTGTTGTCCTCCTACCAGCTCTACATGAAGAAGAAATAAATCCATGTGGCATGAAATAATTACTAAGAGAATGTGGCGGTGTGTTACCATTAGCTCTACAAAGAGGAAGAATAATTGCATGCAACATGAAGTTAATGATAAAAATATGGTGTATGATCTCAAAAATGGAAATAATATACTTAGAAAATATGACGATCTCTTTTAATAGACTTTGCAAAAGGGGAAATAAATTGAAATTGAGAGGATTTAATGTCAAAAAGGTGACTAAAATGTTCTGTCCACTTTATAGAGGGAAATAATGAATTCACGTAATATGAATTCAATGTAGGTGGTTGCTTGATCTTCAAGAAATGAAATCCATAAAAGGTTGTCTTTCCATAATTTCTTTCTCATTTATCCTAAAGTACTCAATAACCTAGCGAGCATAGAAGATAATAGTCATAAAATTGAGTCATGAGAAAGCAAATCTATAAATATAGAAGCATTCAAGGTCAATAGCCATGCAGAAAATACTACTACTTGCCAACCAACAATTGGAGTAGGTCCTTCCATCAATTATCTTTTGAGAGTAGTTGTAGTCTCTCCTTCCACCTTAGGTTAAGAAACACAATCCCAAACACTCAAATTTGTAGCACCCAAGTTGGTGAGAGACCTCATTGAGGGTTATGAAACCCAACATATCAAAAAGGACCAAGAATTTGAGAGAGTGAGCATTGCAAAAATTCAAAGTGATACCCATAGAAATCAAGATAAGGATATGGAGTAGCTTCCTGGCCTAGTAAATGGTTCCATAATTACACAATTACCATGATCTAGTAGATGCATGTGTGGGGCTCTATGATGCCCAGTCCAAGAGGTCTAGACATGCAATAAAACTTTCAAAGCCATTGTTGCCCTTCATATCATCCAAAAGATGTTGCTAGTAGAGATGTGTAGACATAGATAAATCTGTAGAATGTGAATATTATGATGCTATTTAGGACAAGCTAGGGTTCTTGACTAAAAAATGTGGTACTAGGGATACCTTAGTTCCAGAGTTCCCTATGAGCCTTAAATCCTTTAATAATAGCACTAGGGATACTTTGAGCATGTTAGAATTCATTTTTGGTTTAGAGGATGATAAGAGAATGGTCCAGGACTAGGTAGATATCATTTACATGATTGAGGGTTATGCATAGTGGCGAATATTCACAAATTGGATGAATATTAGAATTTTCAAAATTGGAAATTGGTGAATATGAGGATCCTCGATGTCGGCCCATTCACCTAAATTTTTTAGGACCAATTGCTTCTTAAGGTCAATTCACCACAATATATATCCAAACATAGGCACATTTGTACTCGTTGGAAAGCTCTTTTTGAGCCTAATCTAATGGTGGAATTTTTATGAATTTATATGGTGATTTAATAGGATAAAATTTGCACCAAATATGACCTTACATTTTAGGGCTTAAAATGCCCCAAATGTTTGTGTGAAGATGATTGATTTGATTTTCTTAGGATTCACCTTGATTCGCCTTGATTTCGATTAGAATTCACAATTTTTTTACAAATACATTTTGAAACCAACCCCTTATGCATAACCCTGGCATGATTAGATTCATACATAGTAGTGAAAGAGTGATTTTAATTTCAATGATTTTAATATTGAAAAAATTCATGAGGGGTTGTCCAAATTGAAGGACGCCCAGGTTTTTAATATTCTTCATTTTTTCCATTTAATTTTGTACCAAAACCCTAGGTTATACAAAAGGTTGAATTTGAAGTAAGTTTATTGCTCTAGCTATGTGCAACCCATCTATTTTTGAATAGAGGTCCTAAACAAGGCCTCTTTCCACTATAATTTTGTAGAGTATTTTTCAACCCCAACATTGGAAACTCTAAGTGGGTTCAATCCTGAGTTCATTTTGGTGATTGACCTCCATATTTTGTAGGGGAGGATCTAGGGAGATTGGCATTTTATAGAATCCACCATTTTTTTAGCTATACGATGCTAATAAGTTTGTATATTAGCTACCCAAGTATATGTCAACCATGGTTTTTCCTTTAGAGTTGTTTAGACAAACAAACATCATTGATTTGATATTTTGGAGCAAAAAGGACTAAGAAAGCTATTCTAATCCTCTGCTCAACATCGACAACAAAAAATTGATAAGGAGAAAAAACTACCCCTATCCTAGAAAATAAGTTGAGGGACCCAAGGTTTTAGATATTAGATTATGACTATAGCTATGACCCAAAGGGTGTGTTTTCTATCTAGCTAATGAGTGTCAAGATCTAAAAAAAATTTGTGCATGAGCCCAGGATATATGTTGAAGCCAATAGAAACCTAATTTACGAGGAAAGCATGCAACCCAAGAAAATAATTGGAAAGCCATCTTGAAATCCAAGGTCTTATGAGGATTTTTACTAGAAAAAGTTATTAGGTCAATCCTTAGAACTGCATCAATGTCAAGAAGAAGAAGGTCTTAAGGTAAGAGCATTGGAGAGACAAATATTAAGGCATGATGGAGGTTTCAATAAGATATTAGGGACACTACAACAACCATGATGACCTAGGTGACAATGACAAATTCAATGAGCTCTACAATCAAGAGCATCCAAATGCCAAGAGTGCAACCACAGAGGGAAGTAGTGAAGAAGAAGTGGGTATCAAGTCACCCCAATAATAGAAGTTGAGGTAGCGATCAAATAATATTTTTAGTTAGAAGAGTCCCTTCCTAGAATCCAAGAAGCCCCAACCTCTACCTTTCCCCAGGCACCTCCAGCCATGACAAAATCATCTCAATTGGCACCCCAACAAGTGGTATAGTAGATGGAAAAGATAAAATTGGTCCAAGAGAAAATCATTCCACCATAAAATAAGAAAATGATACCTCAAGGACAAATACAAGCCACTTCTCCCTTATTCACCATTAAATTTTCCCTACATTTTTTAATATTTTTTTTAGAAACTATCCAATGGCCTCCAATTTCTTCATTTTTTTTGGCCCCATTGCCTCAATTATCTCTCTTAGTGCTATAACTGCATTAGCCATTATTCCAATTATTTTGGTAGTGAACTTCATTTAGGAAACACTCTCATTCACAACCCCTACCATCATTATACCCATTTCCTCCACTCCTACCACCCAAATTATTGGTCCTTAGCCCATTTCACTAGAAAAACATTTTTACCTTCTATCCATTGCAACATCCTTCCCATCCATCCCATTATTTAAAACATTACCCATAATTTTTTAGACATAGGAGCATTCAACAAGATCATAGACACCTCTTGCTCTCAATGCACTACAATGATTCTAATAAATTCAAAATCAAGCATTGCAATATACATAGAAGAAATAATACAATAGAGTTGAGAAACCTATAGTGAAGAGAATGAGGAGTCACTATGATCCTTAGGGTACTACATTGTATTTTTTCCAACTAAATATAATTGTTTCAAAACCTAAAGGTAAAATGCAAGATTATAACTACTAGGTGTTAACAATGATATTTAGCCTTAGAGACACCTAGGTTGAGGATAGTTTGGAATTCATGGAGCAAGTTGGCAAAGACATAATCCATGACTACTTGTCAATTAAAGGAAACTAGAAAAGAGGGTGAAGGAACTAAAAAATGTAAATATAATCATAATAAACTCTTATATGGAGGTAAAATCACTTCAAAATTAAATAGACCAGCTAACAAGTCAATTGGATTTACAACTACCAAATTCCCTCCTTGGCACAAAAAGGAAAGAGGAAGAGCTTGAGTGGTAATCAAGGGCTATAAATATTGTAAAGAGAGTTTGCCATGCATACTGGAGGGATATTATCAAGGCCACATCAAAAATATCCTAGGTGCTTAAATTCATTGAAACAATAGCCTCCCAAAGCTCCAAAATAAGCTAGGATGCTGAATTATTTTTTACTACAATTCCTTGAGGTTGGTTGAAGCCAAAATATATAGAGAAAAATTAGCCAAATCACCCAACCAAAAGCTAGCAATTGCAATATTCTAGGATTGGGAGGCCATGACACAAAAAGTGCTTAGTGTACTTAATAAATAATGGACCACATAGTAATGCAAAGCTTAGATCAACATTTTGGTCACCACTACTGTAAATTTGAAGAGTCATATTGACTCATTGATTCAAAAGGGCCTTCCCTCATCTAGAAAATAGATAATAAACTATTATCTAAGTATAATTATTTTTAGCTATTTGATAAATGAAAGAAATACCAAGCCAATTTTGACTCATGGTCAGATTCCCCTACCATGAATAGTGTATCCCAAGCCATCAGACCCTTGGTGAAGCTAGAAATGCAAATTCAAGAAGTCATGAGTAAAGTGAAAAAAATCTCTCATGATGATCAACTAGAGCTCTAGAGCTACTAGTCTTAGCTCAAAAAGACAAAGCTACCATCCAAAAGTGAGTGGGGAGATATTAAAGCCTCATTAGACAAGTTGTTCTTGCGGTAGTTCAGAATTCTTTCTTCATTCTTCAAATTATTTCTTCAATTCTTTCATATTATTTATTCTACCATTTAAATTTGGATTCTTTATTGTTAGCAAGTAGAATATTCCCTATCAGTTGTCAAAATTATAGTGAATTTCACTACACTTGAGAGGATATTTTCCTTGGCCAATTTTATAAGTTTTTCCATAATTTGAAGGAGAAGAGAAGACAAGAGAAAAGCACACTATCAATTTTTCAATCCACAATGGATGCTAATTTTGTAGGTGAAATCCATGATAAAGTTTTGGAGCCATGTGTATCATATGACTCTATTGATAGATGATGGGCACTAATTATGTGTAGAGGAGCTCCAAGAAAGTTTTTTATGTCATGTGGGTCCTTAAATCTTGCTAATCAATAGTGGGGACTGATTCAAGATATTGAAAGCTAAAAATAATCCCAAAACCACATGCATCATTGATTTTATGGATCTATGGTGAGTGTTGTTTTCTAGGGAAAAATAATTTGTGGAGGAAGTAAAGTTATGCGCACCGTGAAATTTATAGATCTATGATAGGTGTTGATTATAAAAGGAAAAGTTAAATATTTAATGCCACACGGGTTTCCCAATATTATAAATCAATAGTGGGCATTGTTTTGAAAATTTGAAAGCCACGAAAGTCCTCAGAATCCATGTGGTCTATTGATCAAGTTGATCTAGAGTGGGCATTGATTCTAGAGAAGAATATTGGGTAGAAGCAACAAAAGCATGAGGGATATTGATCGCATTTGATCTGAGAATGAGTGTTGATCCTAGGAAAAACAAGTAAGAAGGAATCTTGAAAGCTCCATGAACCATTGATTGTCCATCCAATTACCCACATTGTTTTGAGAACCAAATGAGGAACTTGTCAAAGGAAAATCCCCACCACTACTTAAAGTATGAGATCATTGGTGATGACCCATGAAAAAGTAAATGACTATCCCATCAAGACCTACATATAAAGAATATTCATTGTAGATCTTGGGAGAAAATAAGATCTAATAGTCCATGGAGATTTGAGGAATATGTCGAGATGTTTTTATCATGAAGTTCCATGACTCATTTGATCTTCATGGTCAACGATTTGCACCATTGCATGAACAAAGAGGTAAAATTATCAAGATAAACCTGACCATTGACTCGTAATAAAGACACATGATAGGTATATTAGTAGTCCATAATAATTAAAGTTCAAATATCACCCCGAGAAAATTTTATCATAGATCATGGATAGGTGGCAAATCCAATGGCCCATATAAGATCAAAAAATGTTGGAACATCTAGATCATAAAGTTCCATGGACCATCCAATCTTAGTGATTTATGGACCATGTCATCTCTAAGAACTTTATAGCCATGATAAAAGTAGTCCTGTCATTGATTAAAGCACAACAAAGTCAATAGTCACAAAATAATTCTTCCACATTTGATTGAGCTCATGGAAACCATACATCTGGCAATTATGTGAACTCCCCACTCAAAATTTAAAAGAAATAGATGATTGAGATCAAATAGAGTATAATATGATGGTTCATACAAATTTAAAAGAAGATTTAGATAATATAGCATTAAAGAACAATGCCAACCATTCAATTTCAGCAATTGATAGCTCAAGGAGGATAATGTAGGCAAAATAGAAGATATAAAGGAGTTTCACCAATCATCTAATGAACAAGGCATGATTTTAAAATAAATTGGCAATGCTCTTTCAAATTTTATCACCAAAATTTTTGCCTTCCCCAGTAAGAAAACTCCATGACAAGTAAGTATTTTATCAAAGGTAACATCTATGCACGATATCCCAAAGAAAGTAGTTGGGATCATAAAGGTAGTGGTTGCAAAACAACTTAAGTCCACCTATATGAACCACTCAGGATTGGAAATTCAAATAAAATAGAGGGCATATTAAAGGAGGTAGTTGCAAAGGCTTATATCCAAAGACTTTAGACCTACCAACATAAATGGCTCTAGATCCAAAGACCTTGAATAAGGAAAGCATATGACATTTTAAATATGGTGGCTCTAATTCTAAAGGCGTTGAACCCTTCGACATTAATAAATCTAGTTCTAGAGACCTTGATCCTATCAACATTAAATGTATATTAGTGTCCCACTCAATTTTGGAGAATTTTTTTGGGTCACTTGTATAGTTTTTGAGGTAAAGAAACCCTAGTTTTTGCTTATAAATAGTGGTTTCATCTTCATTGTAAGGCATTGGAAATTGCCTACTCATGCCTAATATCTGGTCTTGTGTGTATTTCATTTCACTTTTATTTTATGTATATGGACTTGAACTTTGAGTCATGTTGTTAATGGCATCCAAACCTCTTTTGATCTAGCATCTTAATAAGAAATTATATATATGTTGATATTAGATTAAAACTATGTTCATTTCTCTAGCTGTTAATGAATGATGCATGCGCTCATTTTTGTTCTAGTAATATATGGAAGGATATTTTGATTTTGGCACATTGCCTCCATTAGATTAGGATTTTATTTTATATATTTCTCTTCATTTACCTTTGATATATACAAGTATTTTAGGAAACAATGCGTCAAATATCACATCTAATAAGGAGCTAGCATTAGAAAAATCCTAGAGGTTGCCCTATGAGTCCCATCCCACACTCACAAAGCTTCTTGACTATGTCACTCTACATGAGGCACAAATATAGGATGCATCTGGTTACCCATGTGGCATACCAATAGTTCATGTAGCATTTCAATAGATGACCATGACATTCTAAGCAACCAAAATGATGATTTGAGGGTCCAGATTGATTTGTTTGAAAATAATAAGCAATTTGATTGCTTATACAAATACTTCACTCATTTTAAGGTCAGTTGAAATATTTTTGTAACTTTCTTGCAAGGTCAAGTAGTGCACTCAAGAAATAAGCAATTCACTTAAAGTGGAAAGCAATTTATCTATCTCATACAACATACATAGTTATTAAAAGAAGATCCCATGATAATATTTGCTTCAAAAGACATCCCTAGTGACACCTAATATAAAAAATGGATCACCATGCTATAATAATTTGATCTTTATATCATTACATAAAATAATGTGAAATCCCAAGTGATTATCGATCAGTTAGAGGCTTCTCCTCATTCAACTTAGTAACATTTAAATGAAGAATTAGAAGATTATGACATAATGGTCATTTTTTTGCTCCTCATGATTTTGTCAAATTTCCTTCCTCTTCTATCACAATTTAAAATTCTAGTCCTTATAACTTCATTTAACAAGAAAAGAGTCTCTTAGAGTCAGAAAGATGCCAAGAGAAAGTATAAAGTCAAGGATAAGGATAAGAAGGACATGTGTTCTACTATGATAAAATCTAAAGAGGACCTTCATATTGATACTTGGATCCTTCACTTTGATGGTGAAAATGAATTTAGAGTAGGAGCTACTATCTTTCTCATTTCTCTAGGTGAACTAATTGTTCTTATGGCATATTGCTTAAATTTTTTGGGTATTACCAACAATGTTGTAGAATATGATGCTTTAGTTTTAGTACTAATGAGCACTCAATCTATGAATGCTAAACACATCATAATGCTAGAGGATCCTCAAATTGTGGTCTATTAGATATTAAGTGAGTATGTTGCTAAGGTACCACATCTAATCACTTACCATCAAATGGTTGTAAACCTAATCAATGCTCTTAAGATTTTTTTCATCAAGCATTTTCTAATGGGGAAATTTTTTAGGATGACTCTATTGCTACTTTGGATACCATATGAGAACATCATTGAAACAAATTTTATAATAAAAGTTAATGGAGAACTTATTATTTCTATCATTGAAGGCTCGACATATGTAAATACAATCAAGATTAATGCTATTGATTATCAAAGTTTCTTTAAATATTCCTTGGTATGACAATATTTTTTGTTTCTTTGATAATCAAACCTATGCATCCAAGCACCAGGCATGCATTCTTAAGATATCTTTCTAATATAGAGTTCTTAGTGAAATGTTATACTATCAAAATCTTAAGGATGTTTTTCTCTATTCCTTATAGAGGTTGAAATGCTTAAAAACCTTTTTGATGTCCATAATACAGATTGTGATGGTCACTTTAGTAATTATTTCATACCTCATAACATTCTAGCTCGATGGATAAAGATAAAGTTAGAGGGACTGATTGTTCAAATAATTGAACCAACACAATCCACTTATAAGCAATATACCACTACCACTTGACCTATCCCTTTTAGATAATGACTACATGAGATAGAATTTATAAATAATTTGATCCATTGAACGGTCCAGATATGTTACCTAGAGGTTAGATTTCAAAGGTGCCAAATTTCTGGCTGCATAGTTTTAAATGTTACGAAAATTTTAAATAAGGAATTTTGTGAAATTGGGTGTACCATCTCAAGGGTTTGCACAATAGTTTGGGCTTTGGCTCTTCTTCGAAAGGTCCAAGGTTCAAACTGTGGCGGGTGTGTGAGGGGATGGGTGTGTGGTGGATGTGTTAAATTCACTATTGATAAGCATAGATCTCAACTTTAAAAGTTTAAAAGAAAACTGCCTAACCTTACACGTTAAATGTAGAAAAAAACTAGCTATAATCACTCGACACAAGTCAACTTGGTGGGGCCCTAACCCTTGGAAACCATTTTATGGCCAGTGAGAATCCTGTCCCTCATAAATTAATATGTTTATAAAAATGATAACCTGTATAATATCGAGTTATAAATAAATATGATTTAAAATGTTAAGCTTGACATGTATCCAAACCCTAATATTAATCTTTAAAATATTTAAATATTAATTATTTTTATTATTTATTTAAATATTATAATTTTTAGTAATTATAATTTTTTTTTAATTTTTTTTTATATTTTTACAAGGGAATAATTCCTATCCCACTTATTTAAATGTTTACTCCAAGTGAAGGAGATTCGGAGAGGTCTGGGATTGGAACCATCGACCTCCAGCTCCGAAATTATTATTAAAAGTATATGGTTTTTATCATATTTAAGCTATTGTGATTTGATAAATAAATGTTATTATTTATTATTTAACCTATCCTTTAATAAATAACCAATTTATTTGTATGTTTTTGAATTTTCATCTAATAGATCCAAGTTCAAATCACTATATAAGGGGCAAACCGTTTTATGGTCACTAGGATTCGTGTCCCTCCTAAATTAATATGATTACAAAAATAATAACATTTATAATATTAAGTTATAAATTAAAATGTTAAGCTTGACATGTATCCAAACCTTAATATTATTTTTTAAAATATTTAAATATTAATTATGATTATTATTTATTTAAATATTATATATTTTTTTAATATTTTAAAAACAAGATTTTAGCCTTCATTAATTTTTTATTTTTATTTTTTATATTTTTACAAGGGAATAACCCCTATCCCACCTCTTTAAATGTTGACTTCGAGTGAAGGAAATCTGGAGGGGCCTAGGATTGGAATCCTCGACCTCAAGCTCACAAACACTCGCTCGCTCGAAATCATTATTCAAAGTAATGTTTTTTTATCATTTAAGCTAATGTGGTTTAATAAATAAATGTTATTATTTGTCACTTGTCCTATCATTTAATAAATAATATATTTATTTGTATGGTTTTGAATTCTCGTCTAGGAGATCCAAGTTCAAATCACTATACAAAGACAAAGACCCTTAAAAAAACATATTTTTATCTTAAAAAATTTCCTTATACCATAATGGCATGTCTTTGGGTTTCCAGCTAGGAAACTCAAGTTCAAACCTCGAACGATCCATTTTAAAAACCCATACCCTAAATTTTTAATCTTTATTAGAACACCGTAGTGGTATGGCTTTGGATTCTCATCTAGGAAGTCTAAGTTCAAACCACTGCATAAGCAAGACCTTTTCAAAAACCTTCTGCTTTACCCTAATTTTTTTTGTTCTTATTGGGATACCATAGTGGTATGTATTTGGGTTCTCATCAATCAAGGAGACCCAAGTTAAAACCAGTACACAAGGAACTAGAACCCTTTCAAAACCCATGTTTTATCTTAAAATTGTGAGTCCCACGAGGGTTACCATAATGGTATGTCTTTGGATTTTTTATATATTCTTTGCATTTTTAATATATTAGACCCAAATTCAAACCTCGTTACAAGGGGATCAAAATACTTACCCTAAAATTTTGTGTTGTCCACACTCCTAAACAAAATAAAATATTAAGAATTATCACTTAAAATCATGTCCCTGGATAAATAGAGGTCAATGTTCACTTAAGGAAATAAAACTTGAAAAAAAAAATAACAAATTTTAATAGATGAAAGAATGACCTTAAAAATAAAGTCAAAGGTAAAAGAATGACCTCAAAAATAAAGTCAATTTGGTATTTTATTCAAAACTAATAAAATTAATGACCTTACAAATTATTATTTGACAGTTTGACATTTTGAAAAATAGTCTTTGATAAATTTTTTTTTTTTATGGATTTGGTAAGTGTGAATATCCCTATGACTAAAAATAGAACCTAAAGTAAAACTTTAATTAAAATGTTAAAATAAATTAAATGATCTTTAAGAAGAATTTCAATTCTTAACCAAGATCAGAGAATAACCTTAGAAATAAATTCAAAATGGTATTCTATTCAAAATTTATGAAATTAATAACCTTAGAAAGACAATCTTTGACAATTTGAAAATTAATCTTTAAAAAATATATAAATATAGCCTAAAGTAGAACTTTAATAAAAAAATGTTAAAATAAATGAAATTACCTTTAAGAAAATTTTCAACTTTTAACAAAGATGAAAGAATTGCCTTAAAAATAAAGTCAAGATGATATTTTATTCATAATTAATGAACTTAATTGCCTTAGAAATAAAGTCTTTGACATCTTGAAAAATAGTCTTTGAAAACCAGTTAAATATAATCTAAAGTAGAACTTCAAAAAAATGTTAAATAAATTAAATTAATTGATTGATATGGTTTAATAAAAGATTGAAAAAACCATCAATTTAATTGGTTATTAAAGAAACTTATTTTACATATAAAGACAAATAACTTATAATAAATATTAAAATAAATATGATATTTTATTTTATTTTTGAAAAAGGTGAAAATTATATTAAAAAGATAGATTCAAAGTTATAATAATTGTCTTATCACTTTTGGCCAATCCTAGGATCCTAATAAAACTAACTCTAATATCTTCTTGGACCAAAAATTTCATAGTGCAATCCAAAGAGCAAAAACTCCTATCCTAATTAAAGGGTTATGCACAACGACGAATATTCGCCAATAGGGTGAATATTTGCATTTTCAAAAATTCAAATTGGCGAGTTTGGGGGACCCTAGACGTCGGTCCTTTCGCCCAAAATTTTTGGATTTTTTTTTAGGTGTCGGTTCACCATTCGTTGATAATAGTATTACGTTTTTTTTTTAAACTTGCCAACACTCCCACCTAAATTGTGGACCATTTTTTCCTTAAATTTCTAAAATTTTTAATTTATCCCGCCCAACCCGCCAACTATAACACTATAAATAACTAACACACCAGTGATACTTTTTCATAACCGAATCGAAGAGTACATTCGATCTATTGCAGAATTCTATCGAAGTTCAGCCGGGTCCATAAACTCATCGATCTGGATCAAAACTCCACTCGGACCAAAACGAAAGCCATACCTGCACCCAAAATGATAGATAGGCACATTTCTTTACCTAGAATCGACATCCGAGTTTTTCTATGCACCCGAGCCAAAATTCGTCCACCTGACATAGTTCTGCACATGGACCGACATAAAGAATAATTGCATAGATATTCACCCGAAATGACATACCGACTTTGTTCTATACCTAGACCACCACACAAAAACTAATTTATAGCCATTCCAGTATTCAGATGAATTGACAAAGTTTTAATTCCGGATCGAAATCCTATTCCTGTTATGTACCCGAATCGACATCCAATCTCTATTCTATACATGGATCGACATTCGATCATTGTTTTGTAATCAGATCGACATTCGGGCCTTGTTCTATACCCGGACCGCCATTTGGTACTAACTTGTACATAGACCAACATTTACACAAACTATGAATGACCTGACACAAGACTGCAACCTACACTGTTCTTAAACCAGAGTTGACTATTGATATTTTTTCCAACCGCATCTACCTCCGAACCTTTTTCTGCACCAGGTACTCTATTTCTTAAAACATTGTGAATCTATGATGTGTTTTTTTGCTTTTTTAGAGAATATGAGTTGAAGCAGTTGTAGAAATAAGATTAGTCAATGCTCTATTTTTATTATGATTTGTATAAATTAAGATAAGTCAATGCTCTTTTTCCCATGTTATTCTCTATTTCATCTATTCTCCATGTTTTCCCATATTTTCTCTCTTTCTGTTAACACTCTTTGATTCTCTGTTTCTATTGAGATATGCTTTTCTATTACAATATTATGAGTAGGTAATTGCTTTGGTTCTCTAAGGACATTGTGATGCTCTGTTTCGCATACACAAGTTTTTTTTACATTGATTTGAATTTGTATATTGATTAGTTTTATGCTCTTCTTAGTTACAAGTGCTATCTCCAGTGTAGTGGCAAAAAGAACACAATAAATCATGTCTGGAAATAGGTATGTATTTTCTACCAAACCACCATCTGTTTATTCTAATTACTACATTATCTTGAGCCCTCACAAATATCTTCATTTTATTACTTTTCTAAATTGAAAAATATTTTCTTTACAAGTAAAATGTCACCTACTGGCAATGCAAAGAAGGGGCCAAATATCCTACTGAAAAGAGTATCCTAAATTATTTTAGCAATATATCGAAATCCAATGACGCCTGGGCAGCTATCAAATTAAAGGTACAAATGATTTTTGACTTTTGAATAGTTAGTTGTATATTCAATGATTATTTTAAATAATACTTTCTTTCTCAAATAGTTAACTCATAGTATGTGCCTCTGTCCATATTTCATGATGATATGAATCATATTCTTGTTTGTAAGTTTTTTTTGTTAAATCCAAAAATGATAAAGAATATTATTGTATGCTACTATGCAAAATACCTTGTTGACCCTGATATACCTCCACTTGAAGATATTCCTCACCAAGAGATGCCTTCTAATGAAAATTCTCTTAACAATGACATCCAACAAACACTTGAAGATATTCCTCAAATGGACATGCCAACTGAAAATGAAAGTGATAAATCAAATACATTAAAATATTATTTTGAATCTTCAAGCAAAAATACTAAAAAGAGAAAGACATCTAACTGGGCTATTGGAAGGGCATTTAAAGATGAATGGGCAAAAATATTTTCGTGGATAGAGCCTATCCCTTCCATGGACAACCAATTCGAACAAAAAGAATGTAGATGCAAAATTTGTAGTTGGAAACTAGGTAAGGATCACAGGCTACAAAATAAGAAAGATACAATAGAAAAACATGTTGGCAAAGTTTATGTAAAAGTTTGAGGAAGTGATGGTAAAATTAAAAAATAAGTTAAGTGGAAGGATGCATCAGAATGTATGCATGTCGGATATGCAATAGAATATGAAAATCACTTAAAGCAACAACAATCTCTTGTTGGGAAAGGTGGAACGATTAAATCCCAATTTCAAAAAATTCATAAGACCATTTTAGCTTCAAAAAGTTTGCAGTTGGTTGTTGTATATAATATTCTCAAAAAGGGTAGACCCATGTCTGATTTTAGTGATTATAAGCACCTATTTGAAATAGTCGATGTGCAAAACCTTCCTAGTTCCCATTGGTCAGATCGAAGTGGTTGGGAAATGGCAAAATGTCTATCATTAGTTGAGAAGGAGGACCTGAGGGAGAAAGTAAAACATGCTAGATTCATATCACTTTCTATTGATGAGGTGATGGTTGTGGACAACACATCATGGATTTGCATGCATGTGTACACATTTCAAAATCATGTAAGGCAACCTAGTTTGCTAGGATTACATAAGATGGTGGAAAGTTCAAATGCAAAAAATATCTATAATGTTGTTGTGAGTAGTTTAAAGGATATTGCAGGAATGAATGATATAGAGATAGCCACAAATTTAATATGCATCGGAGTTGATGGTGCTGCTATAATGCAAGGGCACATGAATGGTCTTTGTGTTCATCTCCAAATGTCAGTTACCCCATATATGATACCCATTCATTGCATGGCTCATAGAGTAAATCTAGCATATAAAATCGTGAGCTCTTTTGAAAATGTTGCAAGAGTAGAAGACCTTATTCGTGAAATACATTCTTATTTTTCTTGCAGTCCAAAAAGGTTTGCAGAGTTTCAACAGTTTGCACTAGGAGTTACAGAAGGAAAAAAATTGTTAAAAGATGTGGATACAAGGTGGATTTCAATGTATCAACCTGCACACAGATTTTTTAAAGAGTATCAATCATTAACGAGGTTGATGTATGCAAATCGTAGGGTTGTTGATAAGGCAAAATATCTGTTGTTCCGTTTGACTGACTTTGAAACCCTTTTAACGTTATGTGGTATTCTTCCAATGTTACATGAAATGAATAGGTTGATTAAACTTGCACAAGAGAGATCCATCTATATCATTGATTTCATAAGGATGAGAAAGCAAATATGTGTGATTATTGACAGGTTATATGTTTCCAAAAAATATTTTGAAGATCCCTTGTTTGATAGTTGGAATACATTGACAAACGTAAACAATCCAAAAAGCTTTTTGAAGTTTGACATCAATGATCATCTTTGTATTAATGTTCGTGGAAATATGATACCTTTGTATTGTTTTGAAAGGCAGGCAAGTATAGTTGTTGATGATGTTGAACAAGTTCCTATAACACACAATAGATTTGAAGTTGTTTTACACAAAACAAAGACAAATTTGTTTAAAATAGCAGAATCATTGACAAAAGAGATAAGAGAATGGTTTCAAAGAGATGAGTTGCTTGAGGCAATGGGTGTGGTTAACCCCATATTTTGGGGTCCTTGTACTGAATACAATTATGCACATGAGTTGTTTGTTAAATATATGTTCATACTTATTAAGCATTTCAATAAAAGTGTGGAAGTCAATGGTGTTGAAATCAAAGGTATACTCAACAAAGATCTCTTAAAACAATAGTCATCGCATTTTGGTGGAACAATGGTTGAACAAACGTCACTTTTGAGTAACATCCATGAGACTGGTTCCATTGCACGTTTGTGGCAAAAATTGTATCCAAGTAGTGTCTTGCAAGATACTATTAGTGAATACTTTTGTTTATATGAATTATGTCAAACAATGATATTGGGATCTATGGAAGATGAGAGGGTTTTTAGTGCACTATCTTTCGTTAAATCTAAACTCCGCAATAGGCTAGAAAAAATTTAGAAAATTGTTTGAGAATTTATGTGTCATCGTATCAGTTGAACACATTTCCTTATGATAGGGCATTGGCATATTGGAATTCCCTTGTAGGCAGAAGGGGTACCGGGAATACGAATGATAATGATGATAATGATGATTTTAGTGATCAGATTGTGGGGACACAGATAACTGCTATGCATAATAGTGATTCTGGACAAGCTGAGAAGTGTTTGTTTCAGCTACCTGATTTGTGAATTTTCCAGTATTGTGATTTTTCTAGTATTTCACAACATTAATAAATTTGAATTTATTTGATATCAGATTTCACAATAGTGATTTTGGACAAGCTGAGAATGTTTGTTTCAGCTACCTGATTTGGGATTCTGGACAAGCCAAGAATGTTTGTTTATGGATCCTAGTGTTGTTTTTGAAATAGTTTTAATTGCATTTATATCATAGTATTTGTTTGTTTCAGTTACCTGAATTGTAATTTTTACAAGATTTTACAACCTTGTTCAATATGAATGTGTTTATTTGTCATCACAAGATTGTTTCATCTATCTGAATTGTAACTTTATTCTTTATCACACAGCACTGTCTTTCAAATTATATGTTTTATGATGTAAAATATAGAATTCTCTTTCATAATCGATTTACAACATATTTTTCAAAAATATAGTGTACTGATATTAATGTATGGGATAATTGAGTTGAATGGTGAATATAGTTTAATCGTTCATTTCTTTTTAGATTGTAATTGTGAATATAGTTGAATCATTACAAATTTAAAAAACAACACATGAATATAAATAGAAACAACCAATGAGTGATAGAATTCAAATTAACAAAAGCGTTTTTCATTAATTGCATAGAAAATATACAGTACAAAATTGTTTATACAACCACCATCCAGAAATTTCTTTCAACAATGAAATGTTTTACAACAAAGCAATTTTTTCAAGGGTGAGCAAGGGTATATTCAGATCCTCCTTGTGCACATGGATCACCTAGGCCTTGAGATTCAGTCTTTCCTTGTATATCTGCATCTCCTTGAGTTTGAGATGCTCCATGTATATCTGCATCTCCTTTAGTTTGAGATGCTTCCAAAGTTGCAGGTTCTTTTCCCTTATCTCTTGTACCAATAACCTGCTCGAGCCAGTTTCAGTGCTCCCATTCTGATGAGGCCTTCCTCTACCTTTTGTAAGCTCCCCAACAACAATCTATCATCTTTGGCT
The DNA here is from genome assembly GCA_028583015.1 of Wollemia nobilis. Lineage (NCBI taxonomy): Eukaryota > Viridiplantae > Streptophyta > Pinopsida > Araucariales > Araucariaceae > Wollemia > Wollemia nobilis. The sequence goes on along the minus strand of JAQPPZ010002170.1, from coordinate 7,953,266 downwards.
AGATCCTCAAGGACTACATGTTCGTTTTGTTTAAGCTTCTTCTTAAGCAAGATATTTGGATCCATTTTGTGCTCGAGGATAATTGCTTTTAAATAATTATTATCCTTAACCTTAGCTTGTAAGGTCTCCTTCATTTTTATCACATTTAATATTGATTTCTTTGCAGCCTCGAGATTAACAACCAAGAAATTAACTTGTTTCTATAAATTCTAGAAATTTTCCTACATAAAAATTAAAGAACACCTTAGTTAGTCGAGAGTTATATTACAAAATATAATGACAAATTTGATTGCATCTAAAGTCTCAACTCTATAGCATCTCTTGTAGCATCAACAATTAAAACTTTCTTCTTATCAGAAGCCCATAGGTTGTAATACGCCTGGGCTTCAACATTCAAGTTCTCTAACTTGCTCAACATAGTCTTTAAAATTTTATCATCATAAGAAACATAAGGGTTCACCGATCCTGATTGGGCTTGATGTAGCAACCCAACAAGCTTCTCAAGTTGGTTTCTAATAGGGGTAAAAATTTCTTCCCTTTTATCATAATTTTTATAGCGGGCATTTATTTCCTTGATAAGGATCTTTGCCCGCAATTCCCAATCCTTCAATTCATTCAAATTTTCAAGCAAAATATCTTGGATCAGTGAATAACAACTATCAAAAACCAACTTATCTTCAGATAAAGTAACTTCTTCATCCTCAGGATCAAGATCGAAGGTGTTAGAAGGTGATGATGAAATTATCTCAGCTTTAGGTTCTTGTTGTAAATTTACCATCTCTGACACTTTTAACCCTTCAATGTTCCCCTATAGAAGATAATCATGATCGAATTTTGGCACATCTAAACCAGAGGTCGAAACATATTTCAAAGAACAACTAGTTGTTGAAAATGACAATGCTGGAAATCTAGATGCTTGTCCCTGTGTGTTTGATTGTGTGGGTCCCACCCATGATCTCGATCCATCAAGATTTTTTCAACAACTTGACCTCGCATTAATTATTGTCATTTTTGAGATTGTCATGCTAGTGGTGGTGGTGGACATGGTGGTGGTGGCGGTGGCATCATTTTCTTCCTTCTTTCATGAAATTGTGGGGAGGGACCTAAATATATTATAATAAAATATTATTAAACAAAATTAAAGGAGATAAAATTTATAATTAACAATTAAAAAACTCACATACCCAATGAACAGATCTCGTGTTGCCCTTCAGCCTATGGAGACAACTAGGTGCGAGTGTTTGTGGTGGTTTGGCGTAAAACTAAAAAATATACCAAAAAATGAAAAATAGATATAATTTCAACTAAACAAAAATGGTAATGAATCAAGAAAAACTTGAAACAGTAAACTTACCCGTCATTGGTGCGACATAACTGGATTCACCTTCCATGGCATTTGCTTGCACATGTTGACGAGAAGCGGGAGAAGAAGTTGGCTTCTACTGTTTATGAGGTCTCTGTGGTTGAAATTCAATCATTGTCCCTTCTGAATCACCACCATCCTCTGGCATGTGACTTTTAACACCAACATCCTTTTTTTCCCGTGTGATGGCTGCCTTACTCTGCATTTAGATGCAAAAAAAAGTTAAAACATAAATTAAAAACATCTTAAAATATAAAAATTATTATTGGTGAAAAATAGAATAATTACCTTCAACTCTTCGGTAGTCATAGCAATGCTTTGTAATTTAGTGTGCAATATATTTGGTGAACCAATATCCTACAAATTATGAAAACTTTCATAATAAAGAGCTAAAATGTAATTTATCGAGGCAACCGTGAGAGGTTTGTCTGACTGGCTAGTCTGAACAATATAGAGTTCTGATCTGATTTGATCAGAAATATATGTACACCAGTCGAATATCTCATGGTACTCTAAAAAATGAACAATATAAGCCAATGACCAGAATGGAATCTCCGATCTTCCAAGCAAAAATAGTCTTGCTTGGAAAAATTCAAGAATTACCTTGAAATCATTGTTTGAAATAGAGTTATTGGTTAACCCTCTCTTGGACTTCACTGTAGAGGCTGCAAAAAAATAATTAGGTGACAACAAATTTTAAATTATAAAATTTAAGATAATCAACTGAAGAGAATTATACCTGACAACAATTCTGAAGAGATATCGAAATGCTCCGCCAAGAAAGCCTTATCATTCTTTGAGAGAAGAAGCTTCATGTAACTGTAAGTGAGACCCTTCTATGGAAGTCCAATCAATCTCTAGATATTAGAGGGTTTGACTATAAAATATATTTTTTGATTCTGTGTCGACATAGTAATGACCCCAAGATCATTGTCGTAAGCATCGATTATATTGTGTAGAACAAATTTATCTATTCTAAATTGGGGCATAGAAGCCAAACCCCCAAAACCTGCATTCTGAACCCATTTACGGTCTATCCCATCTGTCCCAGCTAAGTACTCTAAAAATGTGATGCAACTTTGATTTTTGAATGAAATTTTTTGTGCGGTTGTTGACATGGTCGCCATCGCTCTGGAAAGGTGTGGGGTAATGGTCTCTTGGGGAAGGGAAGTGTTAGCAACTTCGCTCTGATCTCGTGCAGTGGAAAAAATCTAAAAAAATAACTATTGATGCCTTTTTATAGATGAGACTGAGTGGGGTGGACACGTGGAAGCATGTTATTGGACATGCGTGTGGCGGTGTCTGTCTACATTACTACACCCAAGTCATCTGCATTACTACACCCAGTCTATTTACATTGATGCACCCAGTCCATCTGCATTTTGTGCAACCGATTCATCTGCATCTTTCCATCTGACCAGTCTACATTTATTCACATGTTTCATCTACATTTTTACACCCAGTTCACCTATATTGCTACACCTGATCCATCAATAATACTTCACTCGATCCATCTGCATTTATGCACCCAATTATTTTACAATGCTGCACTCGATCCATCTACAATACTTCACCCAATCCATCTGCATTGTTGCACCCAGTCCATCTACATTTTTGCACCCAATATGTCTACATTCATTAGGTTCATCTTTATTTCTTGGTCAGATTTTGTTATCCACCCAATCTGTCTGTTGGGCCCTTCTTCCACCCAGACCATTACCCCATATTTTCTTTGCACACAATCCATTTTTTGGATCAGTTTTTTCACTTGGTCTGACCTCGGATCGTGTGCTGCACTCAGTTCAAACCTAGATCATGTTTTTGCACCCGATCTAGGCCCAGATCTTGTTTTGCACCCGATCCAAGCCCGAATCGTGTTTTGCACCTGCCCGATGAAACCAAAAATATTCAACTCACCAAATTTTTACAATTTTTTATTAAAATATAAGGTAATTCACCATTTCCTTCGACGTGAGGTTGGCCAGGATTCACCATGGTTTCGAAATGGATTCACCAATTTTCTACAAGTACATTTTGGGTTTGACCCCTTATGCATAACCCTTATTACAATTATCATTAATACTTCCAAAGGACCCAAAATTGCTTCTTTCTCTTACCATTAATTTGGGGGCTATCCCAAATTAGGACTAAGAATACTACAAGCAACACTGTTATGCCAAACCAAAGGCTTATCCCCCATACTTCATTACCTAAATAATTGTTGGTTAGTAATAAAACTTGCTTGTTCACCTCCATCCAATCTAAAATATCCTTGTTTTTATTATTTTTCAATTGGTATCCAAAAAGATGCTCACTTCCCTTTTTAGAAAAAATTCAATCATTGTATTCTTGCCTATGCCTACATAAACCAGAATGACATCATCAAACTATTGCCAAATGACTTTAATCTAACTCACCATGTTCTTGATCCACTATGCACTCGATATAAAATTCCTAATCTCATATAGCAACCTTGCCAAAATTTGAGAGTTGAACTCCACTATGATTCTCCAAACTCAATTCTCCCAAGTATTGAGAGAGATCTATTTGATTGCCAAAGCCTACGCTTCATTATTTGTTGCTACTCCTAGGCCTTCCAATTCCCAATGAAGAACCTTCCCCTTGTAGTCTCTTCTAAGGAAACCAATGCTTACTACCCCTAGGTTATTCTTGGATACCCCATATGTGTTGATTTTTCCCATCCTAGGGATGGTGGTTTCCAAGCCCCATGAGTCAGCCTCATGGAAGTATCGTCTCCTTGCTAATTTTATTTCTCCCCCACATGATATTTTACTATTTTTATAACTTTGTTTAATATTTTTTGCCAAAATAGTTGTATCAGAGTGTATTCCTCTCTAAAAATTATGATATTTCTTTCGATCCATATGTGCCACTAGTTAAAGCTCAAACCTAGATACCAATCCAATTGAACTAATTTATTTTTTAACCTTCATTTCTAGATCTCCCATATATTAGTATGTGTTAAACTACTGATTGATATGGACATTGAAGAGATCAACCCATCAGTTCCATAAATTCAAGGTAAAGTTACATTGGAAGAGCAAATGATCTATTATCTCATACTAGGTATTGCACATGATACATTTAGAGGTACCATAAAAATATATTTTTTGTAAATTATCATAAGGAAGGCCCAATGCATAACCTGCCAGACAAAGAAATTGATTTTTGGCCAATTATTTGTCAACCATAATCTATCCAATGAAACATCTAGTCACATGATAGAGGGAGGGAGAAATTCATTATAACCATCCTGGACTGTATAGATGCCTAAATTTCCATGACCCTAATCTATATTATCCTCTTTCTCCTTTCTTGTCAGGTGACGATGCTTTAATATCCTCTCTAAAATAACACATTATGAGAGATTGGGATTGGCCACTCTTCCCACTACTTTAGTTGTATAAGAGATAAGATCCTAATTTACCTTGTATGTAAATAGCATGTTGTCTTAATTAAACCTCTAGCCTCCAAGCTCTATTGAAGGGGCTACAACTCTAGAAATTTTAAAATAAAGGGGGGTCCTAAAATTGCTTTATCCTCTCTACCCACTTTCCAGAATATATTGGTTTTACCACTTTATTTCCTAATTTCAACACTTTCCAAATAACAAAACCTTGGTCACTCATAATAATGTGACCTTCTTCCTCATAGGGAATGTTACCCAAATACTTACTAGTAATAACTTTGCTAAATAATGCTTCGTTATTAGAGATCTATATCTCTAAAGCTTTCCTACTAGAGCTTGGTTATTCAATGTTTCTTTTCAAATTTCTTATTCCCCTCTTCATTTAGGCTAGAAAAGTTTGTCCCAACTTACTAGAGCCCATTGCTTACCCATCCTTGTGTCATTCCCAAGGAATTTTTACATAAGCAAGTCCAGATCCCTTAGGATTCCAATTAGATCTACAAGTATAGAGAACTTATAAATTTGCATTGCTTGAATCACTAGTTGAAGAAGATTCATTCTTACTCCAAAATAAAACCAATGATGCGTTCAATGATTTACCTTCCCACCAATTCTATCCACTAGTATTTTCCATTCTACCACCTTCAGCTTATTATAATATAATGGAATCCCTAGGTAGTCCAATGGGAGGGAGCCCTAAGAGAAACCTAAGATGTTTAGAATCTGATCTTGGATCCCCTTTTAGTAGTAAAGAACATAATTTTGGACTTGATTGCATTTTGTTTCTAGCCTATGACTTTCAAATAAGTATTTAAGACAACTTTGAGCATTATTGACTCCTTGATATTGGTCACCCCAAGAAACCATGTGTCAGCTACAATTTGTAAATGTGTTAGATTCATCGATCCTACTTGCACTCTTGAGATAAATCCTTTTTGTTTGTTCCTTCGAAGAAATATACCCAATCCTTAAACAAGAATAATAAATAGGTACTAGGATATATGATCTCCTTTCTAAGTTTCTTGGAGGTCTAAAAGGGAACCAAGGGAATACCATTGATGAGGACTAAGAAGGAGGCCAAAGAGACACAACTCATGATCCACTGTCTTTAACCTTAAGAGAAAATAATTTTCTCTAATATTCAATCCAAAAATTACCAGGAGACTCTATCATGGGCCTTAGACATATCTAATTTGATTAATATACCTCTTTGACCATTTTGATGCAATGTGTGGATTGCTTCTTGTGCCAAGATTACTCCATCTAGAATTCATCGGCCCTCCATAAATCCTCCTTACTTTTTAGAGATAATACTATCCAATACCTTCTTGATCCTTTCAACCATTAGTTTGGTAATGATCTTGTATACTACATTGCAAAGTGCAATCAAATGAAAGTATCCAAGGTTTGAAGCCTCTCCCACTTTAGGAATCAAATTATGGAAAATATTTTTCATAGCCCATAACATGATTTTATTTGCATGATATTCTTCCACTGCCTTGGTTACATCCTCCCCTATGTCATCCTAAAAATCCTAGAAAAATTTAATTGAAAACCCATTACGGCCTAGGGACTTACCAATTCTCATGTTGAAAACTATGTGTCTCACCTCCTCTAGATCCATAGTTCTAAAGATAATCTAGTTTTGTTCAACTGTTATAATCTATGAGATACAATTAAGTATCTCTTATTATAGTTACAATATTAGAATGGGTAGAAGCAAAGAAAATATTTTCAAAGTAGAAATTTGCAGCTTGTTGCATACCTGGGATAGTGTCCATCACATTACCATGAAGTTCTTTTAGGTTGGGAAGTGTATTGGAGTGTCTTATTGCTAATTCCAAGTGATGAAAGAACTTAGTATTTTGGTCCCCCTTTAGCAAACAAGAAGTTTTATCTCTTTGTTTCCAATATATCTCTTCTTGTTTGTCTATACTCTCTAACTCTTTTTTGACCACTTCATCTTCCTATTTCAAATCTTCTATGTTTATTTTAGTTTGAAAGAGTGTGGCTAGCTCCTTCATCCTTGCAACCAGTGGAACTCTCTAAATATGAAAGTCTAATTTATTGTTTATTTTATTGATTTTTGACATGCTAGAGTGTTTAAAGACTCTAAATAATGTTGTTCCTCCCACAAATATAGTATTTTATTCCTAATCTCATTTTCTAGCCAAAAATTCTCAAACCAAAATGGTTTAAAAAAATATTTATGGTCCATATCCCATTCCAAGAGAATTGGAAAGTGGTCTAATTATATAAAATTGAGAATTTCTAGTCTAAGTGACCATCTTAAAAAAGCCTCTTTAAACACCAAGAATCTATCTAGCTTTACCTTCTAGTTTTCCAACCCCACTTGTTTGTTTTTCGAAGTATTTGAAGGTCCTACATACTGGACATTAATAAAATTGAGCTAATTTACTCTAGATATCATAATTTTATCCCTTCGATCCAAATATAGGATACCCCCTTCCTGATCCCTAGGTGAAAGCTTAACATTGAAGTCACCAACCACTATCCAATTCACCTCTTCCTTTCCTATCCTACTTGTTTGTATAACTATCCATTGGAGGTGTTGCTCCACAAAATTTTAATAATAGAAATTTTTAATCAATAAAATTTCATGAACTCTTACTCTTGAAGAGATATGTAACAACCCCCATTCCTACAACATGATCAATTGTTGCCTAGTTCAGAGGATTCCATAAAGTCACTAGACCCCCTAAAGCACCCTGGGATGCTACAAATAGAGCCATATGCTCTACTTATCTCCATGTTTTCTTGGATATTCTATCCATCACATGTATTGAAAATTTCACCTCTTGAAGACGAATAAAATCTGAATGATGACTTTCAATTAACCTATGAACAATAGTTTGATGAAACTTTTTGTTTAAGCCTCTAATATTCCATTATTATACGATCATTGGGAATCTAAAACCTAGTAAGTATCAATATACTTTACTATTCTATAGTTTACTAGCTAGTCACCCTCCATTACCAATTGCACCTGGTTTGATTTTTGTCCAACACTCTTGGCTAGGAAGTTTTTTAATCATTTCTCTGCTTGCTAAATTCCAAGAGTAGGCTTCCCTCTATAATTAGCTCTTTTTTCATTGAGACATCCCTATCAACCAATACCATAGCAATGTTGAGGTTCTCTAAAGATATTATGACAATATGGTTTGGGATGGGTTGAATATTGGTTTCCAACACTGGTTGAGTTATTGTTTGCTAAAATAAATATTAAAATATATGATAATTATGTAATTGTTTTAATGAATGAGTTTTCTATGTTATAAATAAATAAATTATTCAAATAAATATATGATAAAGTGGTTTTAAAATAAGTTGATATTTATTCTATTATGCTATGACAAATATTTGTACTATAAGGAAATATTAAATAAATTAAAAAAAAACCAATGATAAATGTCAAGAGAAACAATACTCCATATTTTAGTAAATTGTTTCTCAATAAGGAAGCTACACGAGGATTTAAAAGGGTTATTGGAATATGACCACTTAGTATGAGCTGATATATATTTTATTTTAAAAAAGGATAAATCCATTTTGGTAGTAATTAAAAAAATAATGGTATTTCTATCTATTTTGCTAATAGCCATCTCCCTTAGAATTTCCTTTTGTAAACAACTTATTTAGTTATCAACAGTTTTGGTGGTTTAACATGTATTGGATAAACAACATTGTTTCATATAGATAATAAACCTCATGGATTTTAAAATTGACTTGTTTATTATTATTTAAGGTATTATGATAATCAACAACTAATTATTTTCTTAACATAATTGTGTTGGTTCATTTTGTTAGTTTCCACTACCTTTTATAAATCCTTGAGCTCAACCATAAATTTATTATTCTTTTAAATATGTTACCAAAGGATTCCACTTGAATTATCGGTGATGTGACCCGGGTTCAATCCACACGGTGGATGCGTATAAGAAGTATTACTCAAAAAAAAATTATGTTACCAAAGTGTTTGATATTCTAAATCTTCAATTTTCTTTTAGATATTTCAACTATTGAAAAAACCTATACATACATAATCCTTCTAACTTTTCTTGAACCACCACAATACAAAATTTAGGAAGAAATAAAGGTATTAAGAAGATCAAATCAAGAGAGGTGTATTATGATCTCATCTTGCTCAAAACACAATTAGAGTGTATACTTTATTTATCATCAACTATCTAAGAACAAAAATCAATCCAATCTTTTATCATGTTAGATATTCCAATATTGCAATTATCATATGTATATTAAAACCTTAAAGGAATAACATCTCAAAATATATTAATATTTATAAAGAAAACAATGTGAACCATTGATTTAGGCCAACCAAGAATATGATTCTTATTTTTTGAACCAAAGAAGTCAAATCTCAAAATTGTGAAACATTGTTGAATTTGAAACTAATACTCTAAGATAGTTTAGTGTCTTTCTCGAAGAGTACATATATTGGAACATATATATTTATGACTCAAAATTTCATAATTTCTCCTTATATGCAAAAATACTAGTAGCAACTAAATTTTTTATTTATCTCCAATAATTCTCCATCCCATTTGTGATTATCCAAGGTAATTGTAATATCTCTTGAAGCTCTCATAGTAGAAACTATTAACCAATCTTCCATATTCCAAATATTTTTGAATATATACTTCAATTATTTATTGTATACTTTTGTTTCTTGTATTTAACCATATTTAGGACTACAAAAACCTATTAATTTATTAAAATCTTATTTTATTTTTGGGCCTTATTCATACCCTTGATATTCCAATATATTTTCATCATCATCATGACAACATATATCATATATAAAATGTTAGCTTTTAATCCCAAAAAGTTGATACCTTTTGGTGAAATTCCTTATGTTTCTAATATTTTCAATACCTTCTTGTTGGTGAGTTAATATAGAAGTAAAACAATATGACCCACATTAGAAATCTTTCAAGGGTTTAAATCTCTATAAAATTATTTTACTCCATGTTCTTAAATATAGGCCAACACCCCCCGTAAACCATGGTCACTGCTCATTACTTTGTTTCTAACTTCTAAACTAAAGAAGATGATTATAATTCATTTTGAAAATAAAGTTCATTGAATTATATGAATCTAATCCATAGTTACTCATAATCCACTTTTAAATCTCCAAAAAATGGATGATAATTTACTGAATTTATATATCAACCCTCTACTTTCAAGAAACATTTTATCATGCTTGATCATCCCATATTTGATATTTACTTCACGCTACTAGTCTATAATGTAAATAAAATTCCCATATATTCATTATTCCTTATATTATTGATTGGTAGAAATATTTCCTTAAACTAGGGTATACATTATTCCAATTATAAATCCTTTTAATAAGTTTCTTATTTCCACCCACTATTTTCTTATGAGAGTCCTTCATTCTATGAATTCCTCCTAGGATTTAAGTAAGAAGTATCATAATGAGGATCAATCATTCATTGAAAATTTATTGTATATCATTCATTCAATCAATGAATCTATCTATCTACATGTATGTATACAATTTTATATATAAAATATTATAATACAAGTGTTGAGTAAAGGAATTATCCTAACTTATAATCTAAGATTTGTGCCCCAATTCTAGTTTCAACAATGTTGGAAGAGATTCCCAATGACTTCTCCCAAACCATGAATTTAGGTCAACTTCCCACTGTACTCACAAAATACTTCTATGTTAATCTACACTAAATTACATGAAAAGTTAAGTGTGGAAAATAAAGTGCAGAAAGTAAATTATGAAAAAATAAAATGCATGGAATTTTAAGGGTCTAAACGATTCAAAATAAATACAAGTTTAAGCTATAGTGAGTAAAGTGAGTGACCAATAAACACATGCAAATTAGAATAACATCAATTTCCACCCATTCATTAGATATGAAATTGATAAGAAAATGACAATATGGGCTAAAAGGACAATGCTACAATCATTATACACATAGCAAACCAGGAAGGTGTTGCCACTGATGGAATGCTAAGGACTTGCTAATTTCTTACAACCTCATTAGGTCAAAGCACAATGTGGGTTTCACATAGTGTAGCTTTAAATTCTCATGGAAAAAATATGAATATAATGGAGCACTAGGATCCTATTTATATTAATAAGTATCCCTTAAGTTACCTAGGGTCAAAAATAACTACTAGTAAAAGTAAATATTTGGGGACATATTTAGTGAAATGATGGACCACCAAATATTACATGCCCATAACTATGCCTTTAACAATCTTAGAAATACTTCCAAAATGATTTAGTGTGCCATTACATGCCAAAAGATCACTTTTAAAATATATGCCTTGGGATCCATGCATTCAAATTTACCTCCTCATAACTTTCTAAGTGATTCACTCCAGTTGGAGATAAAATCACTCACTCTTGCAAGTAAATTGCTTTCTTGTGTAAGTGATTCACCAATCGCTTTTGAGTGAATCACTTTCTAGAGCCATTCAACCCATTTTGTTAGTGAATGGATCCCTAAATTCAATCAACCTCTTTTATAAGTGAATCAACACATGTGCTAGACTTAGACAAATTTTGGGAGGTTTCATGAGGTATCCACTATCTAATTTCCCTATTTTATGCTCTTTCAAAATTTGTGAATCCTAAGGTAGTACCAAGGAACTACATTTATAGAAACTTTATCAAATTCCAATATTGATTGACATGAAATCCTAGATCCTACATTTATCCTTGGGCATGGAGTCTATGAAAGTGAGACCTCCATGGAAAAATTATCAAAAATTTGATTTTACTTATCCATATTCTATGGAAACACTACCAACGAATGAAGGGAATCCACCTAACGACAACTTTTATAAGAAAAATATAACAACTCAACCTATAACCACTAGATGCACTGTAATCACATTTGCGATCAAAAATGTTCAAGATGACAAAATTATCTTGTATTTTGATGCAACAGTTGTCTTGAATGTCATATTTTTTGTATGACAACATTCAATTATATGATAGGTAGGTTCAATTGTACAACCATTAATTTAAACACTAAGAATTTCTTGTTTGAATGGTGTAGTCATTCCCCTTGGGATGATATTCCTTTGACAATAATAGTTTTGGAGGGAATAATCCTATTGAATTGTAATCAACAACCTTCTCAAATGACACTATTGATACTTGAATATCTCTATTAAGGACAACTCATCATTTTTATTTGCTTGGGAAGTACCCTTGTATTCACCTGGATGACATCTCATATACTAGCTAAATGAGATTATTAGTTAAATTACATCTATTTTGAATGACAAGCTTTCCTTTAAATGATGGGTTGCCTAAATGGCAATTCAATTTAACAATAATCAATTGACCAAATGGATGATGATTATTTCATTGCTTGAATGATTATTTCAAACCTAAATAAAAATACACTTTAAATCAAATGACAATAACTCTTATTCATAGTGATACAATTACTCAAAAAATAGAACTTATTTGCATGATAATATTCTTTTAGTTGAAAGCATTGTGGTTTTATTTTTTGAATAAAGTTCTTAAGTGAATGTGAATGGTAATCACACGTTAATTTTTGAAGGTTGATACTTTACTTGTATCTGAATGACAACAATTGGAGCTTCAATGATTTGAACAGTAGAAATATTCAATTCTATTTGATCTCGTCCATTCTTTATCTTACCTATAAAATTGCATTCCCATATATAGTATACAATACCAATAATACAGAGAATTCATCATTTTATATCCACACAAATATATTTAGGGAAGGAGTATTAGTATATTTATAATATGATTGAAGGCTATACATGACATGAGAATTAATGTATCATGTTACAGGGGTATCCTACAATATCCAACTCCCATTCATCGTTGAATACATACCTTGCTATGACTATTTCTCTTTTTGAGTTTTCACATATCTCTACTTGCCAATTCTAGTATATCTCATGACCTCTCTTATGGATATTATCTACCATTTTTATTTTTCCTATCATTTCCTCTTCCCTCTTATTTTTCTCTTTTGCTTCTCCCTCCTACGTGTTGCTCTTCTTTCCTCTTCAAGGATTTCTCTATGCAAGGCAAGTTATCCTTTTCCATAATGGTTTTGTGCATAACCATATTTACTTAATGCAAGTATATGAAGATCCTCTTCATAACAATCCAATGTTCCTTTCCTATATTGGACATATAGCTTCTAACTACTCCCACTACATGTATAATATCATGTCTAGTACATACCATTACATATATCAAACTATCAACAATACTAGCATAAGGAACATGATGTGTTTATTCAATTTTCTCATCTATTTTAGGACACTGTTTAGTAGATAACATTTGACCAATAGGATATGGAGTACATATTGGTTTACAATCATGTATCCTAAGTCTTTATAGTATCAAATAAACATATTTCCTTTGAATTAACCACAACTTTCTATTTGCACGATCCCTTATCATTTCCATACCCAAAATAAATTTTGCAGCACCCAAATCCTCATGTCAAATTTAGAAGATAAATGATATTTTAGTAACGTTGTCATATCCTTATTGTTACCAATTAACAACATGTCATCCACATACAAAAAAATGATAACAAAATTTTGACCTTCTATTTCAAAATATGCATGCAGATCTGCTTTACTTTTTCAAGCCCAAGTGTCAAAATGAACCTATCAATTTTTTGGTTCCACATTCTTAGAGATTGCTTCAAGTTGTAAAGATACTTTTTCAACTTGCATACCAAGTCCTCCTTACATTTTACCCTAAAGCATTCTGGTTGTGACATATATATGTCTTCATCAAGTTCACCATGTAAAAATGTTGTCTTTACATCCATATATTCTATTTCAAGATCAATATGTTAGAAATAATAATGCGAGTAATAAATATAATGCAATACAAGAGAGACACAAATATACGTGGTTCACCCAATATGGGCTACATCCATGAAGAAAATAACCAAGCCTTTATTATTCCATATAGCAAAAACAAGGGATACAACCTACAACACATTTTTTGTAACCTTCTATTTGTCTATCATCGTCTGTTACTCTTCAACATAGTCGTCGATCAAAATACTCTTTATAAAATAGAGTTACAATTTTAGGGCAAAAAATCAAAATAAAATCCATCGTCCGATCTATGACCTAATAATGAATGGTCAATATTTACAAAGAGAAAAAATATCCATATCTATTGTTGCCTCCCCTGGACCCCACGATTACATAAGTAGGGGAGGCATTTTCCCCTACACCCCCATTCATAGAGTGGGTCCAAGTGTGACTGAAAATAAGACCTTCAAATTAGAGAAAGAATCAGGCTCCACAACCAACAATATCCCACTTGGATACTGATCATAGTAACTCCACCGCTACTGCACTTGCTAGACTATGCTTCAACTTTGGACCTAGAAATTTTCTCACCTTTATTGTCATGCTTGAAGACCAACTAAAATTGAGCAAGAACTCAGTTTCTCCTTGGTTACTACCTTTGTTAACATGTCTACAGGATTCTAGCTAGTGTGTATCTTTTCCAGCTTCAATTGTCCATCTTCTAAAACTGATCATATGAAATGGTACTTGGTATGTATATGTTTAGTCTTGGAATGGAAGTCTGAGTTATTTGTAATATGAATGACACTCTGACTGTCACTGTATAATCTTCTATTCTCCTTATTATTTCCCAATTCCTCCCTAATCCTCTATAACCAAAGCATATCTTTACTAGCCTTTGTACATATAACATACTCTAATTTTGTTATTGAATGTACAACAACCTTTTATAATTTTTAAATCCAAATTATTGTAGTTCCACCTATAGTGAAGACATATCCTATGGTGCTCCTTCTGCTATCTATGTCACCTACCATATTTGAATTATTATATCCATGTAGAACAGTGTTAGAATCTCTAAAATATAATGCCTGGGTGATAGTACCTCTTAAATATCTGATCATGCACTTCACTACCTTACAATACTCTTTTCTTGAGTTGTTCATAAACATGCTCACAACTCCCACTACATGTGCTATATCTAGCCATGTGAACACAATTTCATACATCAAATTGCCAACTACTAATGAATAAGGAACCTAGGACATGTAGTCTATCTCCTACTATATCTTGGGATACATCTCTTTAGTCAATTTGAAATTGATTTTCCAAAGGTGTACTAACAAGTTTTGCATCTTGCATATTAAATATTTTCAACACCTTCTCAATGTACTCACCCTGAGACAATGTTAATTTATGATTTTTCCTATCTCTTGTTATTTTCATACCAAGGATTTGCTTTGCAACACCCAAATTCTTCTTTGCAAATTAATTTTCTAATTTACTTTTGAGCGTATTTATATCCTGCATGTTATACCCTACAACAAGCATGTCATCTACATACAATAACAAGATAATATAGTTACCATCATGTAATCTCTT
Source organism: Wollemia nobilis (assembly GCA_028583015.1). Lineage (NCBI taxonomy): Eukaryota > Viridiplantae > Streptophyta > Pinopsida > Araucariales > Araucariaceae > Wollemia > Wollemia nobilis. The sequence goes on along the minus strand of JAQPPZ010002170.1, from coordinate 7,938,009 downwards.
AAAATAAACATAGTGGTTCATATAACATCTACTATAACCTTGTTCTCTCATAAAACTATCGAATTTTAGCTACCACTGCCTTGGAGCTTATTTAAGGCCATACAAGCTCTTTTTCAACCTACATACTAATTCCTCCTTCCCTTTGATAACATACCCCTATGGATTTTGCATATAAATATCTTCCTCCAAATCCCCATGGAGAATTTTTATTTTTAATCTAATTATTCAAGATGCAAATATTCTATAGCAACCAGACTTAAAATAGTTCTGATTGAAGTCATTTTAACAAGAGGAGATTTTTTTTATATCAAAATATATACCTTTGTTCTATGCAAACCTCTTTACAACAAGTCTAGCATTATACCTCTTTTTGCCTCTGTCTTCTTCCTTCACCTTGTAAACCCATTTATTCTTCAATGCTCTTTCTTCTACAGACAACCGAACCAAATCCCAAGTTTGGTTATGTACCAAAGAGTCCATCTCCTCTTTCATGCATTGCTCCCACTTCTTTATGGTTTCTACCTACGTTGTTTCTTCATATGTCTTTGGTTCACTAGAATCAGTCAAAAATACATGATGTAATGAAGGAGAGTAACATTCAGGGGGTCTACTTAACATAGTAGATATTTTAACAACACTTACAAGAGTTTGAGGTGCTTGCTGCTACTGTTGTTGAATATTTTGGTTTTCTAACACCTTTGGAGTTTATTTTTTTGTTATTTCATCAAGAACTATGTATTCTATGTTTAAATTTTCATGTTTCTTTCTCTGCTAACTGATATTTATACATGATCTTATTGTTGAATACCACATATCTACTCCTAATTATTTTGTGATTTTCATAATCCCAAAATCAATAACAAAAAATATTAACTCCATATCCAATGAAAGTACACTTCTTGGACTTTACCTCAATTTTCATGCTATTTTCTTTATCAATATGAACAAATGCTTCACAACCGAAAGCCTTTAGAAATGAGTAGTTAATATGTTTACTTGTCCATACCTCTTTTGGAATACCACCATCTAGGGACCTTGAAGGTCCTATATTTATTAAGTAAACAATAGTATCCACAACATCTATCCAAAAATGTAAGGGCAATCCTGCATATAATCTTATACACCTAGCACATTTCATGATTTTCCTATTCATCCTTTTTGACACACCATTTTCTTGTGGTATTCTTGAAACCTTCTTCACTCTATGAATCCCATGGTATGAATAGTAACTATCAAACTCCTTGCTGTAGTATTCTCCTCCATTATCTAATCTAAGATACTTCAACTTATTTTATGTCTCATTCTCAACCAAAGCTTTCCATTTCTTAAAAGTATCAAAGACGTCAAATTTTCTTTGAATACAATAAACCCAATTTTTTCTAGTTGAAAGTAACTTAATAATAAGAGCTACCAAGATATGATACATGAGCTAATATCCATATGTTTGTATGCACAAGATTTAATTTTTTACTCTTCTTTTCCTTCCCAACTTTGATAAATTTGACTCTTTTCTATTTTTCCATAAACACAGTGCTCACAAAATTCCAAAATTAACCTGCTTCAAACTTGGAAATAAATTTCTTGAGTGGAGAATCTGCATCCCCTTCTCACTCATCTTCCCAAGCCTATGATACCACAAAGTTGTATCCACTTCTATAGAATCTAGAGCAATGGAAAGATTCGTATTACCAGTACATACATACAACATACCTGCCTTATTTCCTTTTTCTAATATTAGTGATCCTTTAGTAACCTTCCATGATTTTTTTGAGAAAGTATTTGTACAACCTTCACTATCCAACTACCCTATTGAAATTAGATTTCTTCTCAAATCAAGAATATGCATTACCTCCTTCAGCAACCATTGGTTTTCATTTGGTAATTTTATCGATATATTACCCATTCCAACAATTTTACATGGTCGATCATCACCCAAATAAACCTGTCCAAAATAACCTTAAACATAGTCTAGAAAATATTTCCTATGGGGTGTGGCATGATATGAAGCTCCTAATTCTAACATCCAATAATAATTAATATTATCTAATGAAAGGGTTAAAGCATCTTGCAACACATCACCTGCTATATTTACTTCCTGATTATGATCCTATTTTTTGTCTCCACTTTTTTCTTTTTGAGACCAACATTCTCATTTTAGGTGTCCTTTATTTCCACAATGCCAACATTCCCACTGCTTCCATTTGGATTTAGATTTACTTTTATTTGAATTTCCATGATTCCTTAGAATCTTTCCTCTCTCCCTTTGTCTCCTTCTATTCTCCATAATCAAAACATTACTTGATTTCTCACTTGTGCTTTTTTGTCACATTTCATCACTAAGGATGACACAAATAATATCATCAAACTTTAAAGTATTTGAACCAGAGGCAGAATTACTTACAGCTATGACCAAGCCATTCCAACTTTCTAGCAATGAGCACAAGATCAAAATAGCCCTAACCTCATCATCAAATTTTACTCCTATAGAGCTTAACTAATTTGTGACCGTTAGGTTTATGCGTAAGGGGTCGGTCCTAAAATGTATTTATAAAATTTTGGTGAATTATTTTTGAAATCCAGGTGAATAGTGTCCAAACACATTAGAAGGTTTACAATTATTAGGGGTAATATTGGAAATTTAAACTTAAACTGGTCAGATTACCCAAATTTTTTTGGCTAATGGGCCATGGTCAAGGGTCCCAAATATTAGCCAATTCCAAATTTTAAAAATTCTAATTTTAAAAAATCTAATTTTAGCCAATTTGGCGATAAATAGCCGCTATGCATAACCTTGGTGATCGTTTTAAACTCATTTAAATGATCAGTAAAAAACCCACCTCCTGACATTTGCATATTAAATAAATGCTTCATAAGAAATACCTTGTTCAAAGTTGAGGATTTTTAATATATTTTATCTAGTGCCTTGATTAGATCCTCCGTTGTCTTTTCCTTTGAAATGTTGAAGGCCATCGACGCTTCTAGGCATAGTCATATTGTTCCTAATGCCTTTATATCAAGAACTTCCCATTATTCCTTTGACAACTTTGTTGACTTCTTTTCTATTTTGCCTAATGGTAGGTAAAGATCCTTCTAATATACATAGTCCTCCAATTGCATCTTCCATAGCTAGTAATTTTGGTCGTTAAAATCCTCAACCCTAAACTTACCTTATTTTGCCATTGCTACCACTTGTGGGTGAGATTTTATAATTCTTCATCCACTTTTCCTTTTTCTAAAGATAAGGGTATATTATAGCTGACCAATTTTGAGGCACTAATGGCTGAGGTAGATTTAAATGGATGAATGATAAAATAGTTAAGGGTTTGTCGAAAAGTAAAAATTCAAAACCCTGCCCAAAATTGGATGGAATATTGGGAACCTCAAATCCTATGTAGGAATATCGAACTAGGGTAAGGAGATTACAAGCCTCAAGTTCCCATCCTCAAAGGTGGATGGAACTTTGGGAAGACAACATCAAGGATCCAAACCTGATATTCTGTCTAAATCAGGATGTGATGAGCAGAAGACTGGGAGGGTGGTACAAGGAGAAGTATGCCCATAAGCCCTTCCAAAGCCAAAAATCACCACACAATAGCATGGAAGCTTTGAGGATCCCCAAGAAAGAGCATTAATGACCTCAGCTATCCAATGTAAATTGCATATGGGTACGAAGGAGAAGAATTTGAAAAGTGCACAACTTTAGAGGTAAATAATCTATGATCTGTCTATGGTATGAGATGGTATAGTAGATTGGAATTTAAGAAGCTATAAAAATAACCAAAGGTCTAGATCTATGTAGAGATACTCAACTCCTTTTGGACAACCACCATTCCTCCTTTAAGCAAAGCATAAATAGATCTTCCAGTCGTTCTAGTCTAATTCTCCTGCCTGATGCCATTAATGCTTAGTTTTGAAATTCATTGTAAAAATATTCTATAAATGGTGGAATGCTTGTCATTCAAAAGGGTGGATCTATGGACTTTACAATTCATATGCAATTTTTCATTTTCTATAAATAATAGTGAATTACTATTTGGTCTCTCAATCTGTCTCTCATTATCTTTTTGCCTTTGTATGAATGTTTATTTTTGTGATGGCCATCTGAGTTGGTCTGCTTAATTCTAATATCTAGATTTTGTGGGTTTAACTGGGTGGTTCTAAAATTTGTATTCACCACAAGGCATCAAGGTTTATTTTTGTTAAATCCAATTGGGTGGGAGCACTCTAATTCTACTTCCTAGATTTCATGCACCTTCCCACTAGTTTTGGAATTCACCCCTACATGTCAAGATAAAGGAGAAGTGATAGATGGGTGCGATGATCTATTTGGTGGTTCACTATTGTTTGTGTTGGCGACATTGGAGGAGTGTGTCTTGATGTGGTCATAACCCATCCTTTTCATTTTTGGCTATGACCTCATTTATTTACTTTCTCGTTCCCTTTTTCCCCTTTTTCCCTTTGCAACATAGGTAGCTGGGACCTGAGGAGCCAACCTTCTTTGGAGATAGACCAAATCTATCTCTCTAGGGCTAGTTACTTGTTCAATATTGGTCAGGAACCTCCAGGCGATCCTCCTACTCATTTGATGCCAATTTTTGCACCAATAGTTTTTGGTGACTCTGCTGGGGAACTCAATGAGTTTCTGTGTTTGAGGAAACCAGAGTTTGATGATACTCTAGTTTACCCATATCTTGTAAAATCACCTCGTGACTTCGACTATGCAACATCTCAAAATCATGAGATCAATTTCCTTCTTATGCTAAAAAATATTCATTCTCAAAGGAATCGAGGTTTTATGGACAACCTTGAACTCATCAGTGGAGATACTATGTTCATATAGTTACTCTGACTCTGACGCATCAACCAAGACCTCTGAATGCAAGTGCCTAAATGGCCCAGTTGTGCTACCCACAATGTAATAATATTGGTTTGTTAGACCTCCAGTGCTAGCATGAGATTCCTGGAGGTGCCCTTGAAGCCCCAACAAAATACAATGACACTTTGAGGACTACTCAAGATAACCTTAAATATGTTGTTGAGCTAGCACCCCTCCATGGCATAACATATGAACATATCATGATCAGGCTCCTGGTCTTGTCTCTATAAGGGAGGACATTATGGTGGTACCATACCCTTGGGAATAGAACCATCTACACATGGGAAAATTTAGTAGGAGCTCTCATTGATATATTCAATGGCTCAGTTTACCCTTTACATCTTTTGATGCACCTATTATTTATCAAGAGGGCACTTTTAAACCCATCATAAATTTTAACATCTGATTTAGAAGAAGCTAGGAGAGGATCCTATTTTAATATTAGACATCCCCCACCTAGGCTTACTTGTATTATATTCGATCTTTTAGCACAAATATAAGCCTCCTACTGTATCAATCAGGGGAAAAATATTCCCTCAAATATTTTGAGAGGTCTTACAGGCTAAGCAACTCTTGCTTCAAGCAAAAAATCCATATTCAAAAAATTCCTCCCTGCCACTTCTTTTCTCATATATTGTTGTGCAGGAGCTAAGGCTACAACTTGAAAAAATGCAAGGGTGGGTCTCTTCTTGGGATCATGCACAAGAAATGCAAGCACTATTTCCACAGTAAATAATCTCATTGCTTTCAACTTATTGCAAAATATGAAGAGTCCAAATCAAATAGAAAATAACTAGTAGGGACTAAACCATATGAGAGATAGTTTAGTTAGCTAGGATACAGGTCCCAAGGAGGTGCAAGTGGTAATGCAACCAATCGATGGTCCTTTCCTGCACACATATACAGAGGCATCGAAAGTACATATAGTGGGGATCCTACAATAGATGGATCCCGAGGACTAGCAATGTTTGAACCTATTTCCATATAAGCTAAAACTTGAAAGGGGCTCCCAGACGGTAAGATCCATTACCACAATTATCATTGATTGCATAGGTACTAGAAAAAATAATAACTTACTAGGAGGAATCATTAGTATAGCTTGGCAAACCCAGGGAAAATACTAGCTAGACCATGAAGAATGCCTGAAGTACAATAAAATCTTGTCCATCCATTTTAGATTTATCGCATAAATTCCCAAGGTAAGTTGATTGGTGGTGGCATGCCAATCATACCATAATTTTGTGTATATAAGCTGACAATTAAATAAAAACATGATAGGATAGTAAAAATTAGGATAAGAGAGAAATTTCTAGTAGGCTCTAAGCACTTTTCTCCTCCAGCACTACCTTCTTTCTTTTTTTCTTTTCTTTTTTAAATTTTATATATCTAACTATGCAACCCAATGGATAAGGATGAATAGTACAAAAGGTGGCATGAGTCAACATATCACACTTAGCCAATTATTTTGGGAGAAGATGCTTGTTCCACCACACCTCCTATATATATGCATTCTATACAATGATCTAAAGAAGAAGTGGGTGCATAAAGACATTTTAGAAGTCTCATGGCATACCTATGATGGAATTAGTTACTATTGAATCTTGCATGGCAGAAAGCCAATTCAAGAATTGGTAGATTTTCGAAGTTAATTGCTTATCTGAGAAATCAAGGTCTTTTCCAACCTGTCTATTCTTGAATCAACTTTGGGTTGTACCAGAGTATGTTTACAAGTATACAATGCTTGGGGATATCCAATGAATCAAGAGATTTAGTTCATGGCTCTAAGGGAGTATCTCATGGATCCGATAGTTCTGCTTCTCTTCTTCTTAAGGTTTCCTCAGTATTGTGTTCCCTCTTGTTCTTCCATTCTATCATATTCTCCCTATTTGGTTGTTGTTGTTCATATGGTTACTTGATTTTGTAGCCATCCTACAATTGCTCCTTCTCCTCCTTCTTTCTTTTGGTGTTTTCTCATCCTTGTACCCAAAGAATTTCCTTTCTTCTTGTATGTCCTCTCCTTCACACTTTTCTTCTTGCTTCTCTTTTCGCTATGCTCCATACTATTGTCTTTTGTGTATTCTCCCCATTGACCATCTTCCCTTGCTCTCCTTGATTGTGCATTCTCTACCTTTTATTCTTTGTGTCCTTGTGTGAAAGTACTTTTTAAGGCTTATTGGTTGCTTTTTTCACAAGATGAAAAATCCCTGTAAGTCACCAAGAGTGTGGGTGAGATTTTCTGCTTCTTCATCCACTTTTCCTTTTTTTTAAGATAATGGTATATTAGATTTGGCCAATTTTGAGGCACTGATGGCCGAGGCAGATTTCAATGGACAAATGGAAAAATAGTCAAGGGTTTACCAGAAAGTAGAAACCCAAAACCCCACCCTACTTGGATGGAATATTGGGAATATCAAATCTTGGGTAGGAAGATCAAACTAGGGAAAATAGATTACAAGTCCCAAGTTCCCATCCTCATAGGTGAATGGAACTTTGGGAAGATAATATAAAGTATCCAAACCCAATATTCCATCTATATTAGGATGTGATAAGTAGAAGACTAGGAGGGTGGTACAAGGAGAAGTATGCCCAAAAGCCTGTCCAAAGACAAAAATCACCATACAATAGGATGAAAGCTTTGAGGATCCCCAATAATGAGTATTAATGACCTTAGCTACCCAATGCAAATTAATGATGGGTGTGAAGGAGAAGAATTTGAAAAGTGCACAGCTTCAGAGGTAATTAATCTCTAACCTATCTACAAAATGAGAATGTAGAGTAGATTAGAATTTAAGAAGCTATTGGAATAACCAAAGGCCTAGATCTATGCAAAGATACTCAACTTCTTTCAAAAAATCACCATTCCCCCTTTGATTAGAGTGTCAATATATCTTCCAACCGTTCCAGTCTGATCCTCCTGCTTGATGCCATTAATGCTTAATTTTGAAATTCATTATAAAAATCTTCTATAAATGATGGAATGCTTGTCATTCCAAAGGGTAGATCTATGGCCTTTACAATTCATATGTAATTCTTTGTTGTCTATAAATAATAGTGAAATATTGTTTGGTCTCTCAATTTATCTCTTATTCTCTTTTTGCTTTTACATGAATGTTTATTTTTGTGATGGTCATCTGAGTTAGTCCACTTAATTTTGTTATCTATATTTCATGGGTTTAACTGGGTGGTTTTGGAATTCACGTTTACCACTAGGCATCAAGTTTTATTTTTGTTAAAGCCAATTGGGTGGGAATGCTCTAATTTTACTACCTAGATTTCATGCACCTTCCCGTTGATTTTGGAATTCACCCCTGTACATCGAGCCGAAGGAGAAGTGATAGATGGGGCAGGTTGATCTGTTAGGTGGTTCATTTTTGTTTATGCCAGTGACATTGGAGGAGTGTATCTTGATGGAACCATACCCCATCCTTGTAATTTTTGGCTATGACCTCATTTATTTCCTTTCTCATTCCCTTTTCCCCCTTTTTCTCTTTGCAAAATAGGTAGTTGGGACCTAAGGATCTGGCCTTCTCCAGATATCGATCTCCTCTACCTCTCTAGGATCGAGCAATCGTTAAATGCTAGTCGGGAACCTTCGGGCGATCCTCCCACTCGTTTGATGCTAGTTTTTGCACCAACACCACTCAAACTAGAAAACCCTCCTTTCAAGTGTTTTTCAAAACCTAGGCTTTGATACATATTATTAGAAATAATAACGCAAGAAATAAATAAAATGCAAAAATATAACGCTATACAAGAGAGATACATGTACATGGTTCACCCAATATGGGCTACATCCACGGAGAAAATAACCAGGCCTTTATTATTCCATCCAACAAAATAAGGAATATAACTTACAACACATTCAATGTAACTTTCTCTTCATCTATCAATTTTTGATACTCTTTGTAGACACCAAAACAACACCAATCCGATTATGTGACGACAAGCACCGATCGCATTGACACACACAGCCCCTAGGGCAGCCCCCAGAGGTTAAACAATGGTCCTAACCACTCCCACAATAGTTTGGAAGGTCAAAGGTCAATTTGGCACCTTTTTGGCACTTTGCTCCCTACTCGTCCCACCCTGGGATGATTACAAACTGGTATTCGTCCCACCCAGGGACGATTATCAGCATTCGCCCTAGGGTGAGGCAAATAGAAGGTTTGACTGGCAAAAAGTCAAACCTCGACAGGTCCGCCAGTTAACTATAGCTTTAGGCCATGCAATTGTGAGGAACGACTTCAAATCAAGGAGAGAGACTTCAGTCATGCATGTCTTTGATTTTGGAGGCCTCATGCAAGGAGACTCTAAATCAGGGAATAATATTTTTCCCAAAATAGGACATGCAACTCCAATGGCGCCCTCGCATGCGCATTCAAACAGAGAGACCCTAGGTCTATAAATTGGTGAGTCTTCTCACCCAAAAATATATACAGAGAAGGAGCATTTTGAGCAATGAAGTGCTACCATTTTACATCCACACACACACCTTTTGATTTGTGCCTTTCACATCCTTGATCTCTTTTGAAGGGAGGTCATAGGGTGGTTATTGGAAGCGCAAATCCGGAGCCCAAACCCGAACATTTGGCCACAATATCCCACCAAATTTTCTTGAAAACACCCCATAAGAGGTTTTGGACCCATCCCAAGTGGATTGGTGCCAAAATAGAGTCCCAAACGATGGGCGTCCTGCCCCCGGGCGCCCCCCAAACTATCGCAGTCCTAATCGCCCCGCCCCGGAGCGATTAGAAATATGTGGTAGATTTCCTTTCTATTATTTTTGCATCTGATTCTATACTACTTAGATAGGTTGTCATTTAAATTTCACATCATTTTGAGCATTTTTTATCATGTTTTTATCATTTCCCGCCTTTACTAACATGCAGGTAGCATCATCAAATTCCCGGTGATAGAGGCCAAATTGGGAAAATATGACCTTCTGGGTCTTCCCAAAATACCCCCAATTAGCTAACCCCCAACTTTGTAGGTGATTTGGAGCTTCCCGGATGTGACATTTGGGACTATGCTTTTTGACACTTTGTTGTAGGTCTATTCGTCCCGCCCCGGAGCGAATACAAATATGTGGTGAATTTTTTGACTGTTCCATTTGTAGTGTCTTCCTTGTGATGTTTTTATGCCCCTGTCAATTTTTTAGTTCATTTGGATCTATTTCAGTTATCATTTTATTTATATTTTGCATGTGCTAGTTGAAGGCGTGGGGATTGCATGTTTCATTTTATCTACAGGTGCTACTGACTATTTTCTGTTTCCTTGAACGTAGGATCTAGACATTAGAGGAGCATCAAGGATTCAAGATTCATCAACGCAAGTGGCGGCGACGTTTGGTCCACCCATTTTACATGTGGGCACGCGGAAGAAGGAATAGCATCCATGGGTGTAACAAGAACACATTTAACGCTCCTAGCCCCTGAAAATGGAGGAGGCGAATTGTAACTGAGTTCTAAAGCATATTAATAAAAAGGGTTGTCTTCCATATTGGCTTTCTATTTGGTTTTGATTCGTTCATGCCTCTTTCCTTTCATGCACTTTCAATTCATAGGACTTAGCATTATCTTTTGTTTCATTTGCATCACATCTGGGTTTTTCCTTTTTGTTTTTGTATCCTCGTGCTTCTAGTGGTGATCATGGTGGGACCTCTATCCCTTGATTTTAATATTAAAATTATGATCAAAAGTTGCTTGTTTTTGCTTGCAGGTACCAAGTTTTCAAACGTTGGACTGTTGTTCGTTCCAGTCTGTGACGAGTACAGAGCTGGAATTCATCTTACCCAGGGACAAATGGGCATTCGCCCCACCCTATGATGAATACAGTTATGTTATTCATTTCACCCAGGGATGAATAGCTCTCTATGCAATTTTAGAACAGAAATTCAGAGACATCCGATTTGGGCAGAGAAGAGGTAGGGGTCCTAAACACCTTCTGTCAATTTTTGCTTTATGTTTTCTATTTTCTGGTTATTTTCTTGCATAGGAGAGTTTTGAATGCTTGTTTTCTTCATTTATGCAAATTAAAAAGAACCCCACACACCACGTGGTAATTGAAACAACAAGGAGTTGGTCATAAAACCCCAACCCTTGAGCAAGACCAACGGTGGATTTCATCACCACCTTGGCTTGAAATATTGCATACATAACCCCGATCGTGACTATTGCTAGACGTAAATCCTGATGAAAGCTGACCAAGTGTAGTGGGGGTGATTCCCAGTGCATGAGGATAAGTCTTCTATGGTAGGTGTCATAAATAGAGTGATTCCCCTTTCGTACCGCCTATGTTCCATGTACCATCTGCTCTCACGTACCAATAGTTTCCCTCACGTAAGGGCGGGTATATAGAGAGGTTGGTATATCGGCCTGGCAATGGTATATCGAAGGGGCGACCATTTTTGGGAGTCATAAGAGCCATCATATTGCATTTAAACGTTCTTTACAAAAGCTTTCAAAACAAAAATCAAAACACACTAAACCAGATTTAGGGCACACTTTTAATCTTTAAACGAGATAATCATTGCTTTGATTGTGTGTTTCCCTTCTGTTTAGTGTAGCATAAAAATCATAAAAAGAGATAAAAATCTACGCATCTTGTAGGAAAACATCACCATGGTGTACACCCGTAGTCGAGCCCAATCATGGGCAGGAGCTGCAGAGAGTGCACAAAGGGGGACAAGTCACCTCCGATATAGTCCTGAGGACTTGGTCATCCCGCCTTGGCGGCCTGACACACAAGATAGTCCACATCATGCCATTACAGAATAGGACTATAGAGGCACCTCTTTGAGGGGCACCCCCACTCAGCATAGATCCTTTCAAGAGGAGGACATACACGTGGCACTCAACATAGACAGGAGGCCTCCCTTAGATGCTCGTTATGAGTGGCCTAGTGATGAAGCGCTAGAGCAACATAGGGTCCATAAGGAGGGGCCACATGATTTTGTCATCCCTCCTTTACCCCTTATTATTGTTAGAAACACTAGACAAAATCCAGAGCACAAGGCTCTCCAGACAGGGCAAGCCAATTCTGCCCGCCCCTTTCACACATACGAAAGGGAGTATGAGGAAGACCACTACGTTCCTCAAGAGCAATACACAGCATGGGAGCAATGCACCTCCACACCTGCTATGTATCAGGATCACCCAATGAGGCCAGAGCCTCGGGTGAATGCCGCTAACCTCGATAGAGGAAAGCAACCCATAGGGATCTCGGATCACCACGACCGAGATAGACATGTAGGAGAGGCATCTAGGCTTCCTAAACACAAGACGGTGGAACAAATTGACTTGGCATTTGCCAAACATGCTGCCCACCAAGCACAAATCATGCAGCTCAAGCAAGATCAACAATAGTTAGAGCATCTATACCGCCTTAACAAAGAGCGCATTCAACGTCAGATAGCCGAATTGCTTCAAAGAACTATGCCTAAGAAGGTCCCAACCCCTCATGCACATAAAGTAGAAGTGTATGAGAGGCACAACCCCTTGGTGCGAGACAGGTCCCCATGACCTTACCAAGTGCTGCCTCTGAGACCTCCTAGACCTGAGCGGGAGGCCACTCCCAGAAACAATGATGGGCACCCTCCGTGGGCACCCACCCATGTTTATAGGTCTCGCCTAGGCACTCCTCAAGAAGCCTATGAGGAGTATGAGCAAGAAGAAGAGCGGGCCAAAATGCCCTACCAAGGCGGAAGGGCTGTTATCCGGCCACCCCTCCATAGGCCTCAAGTTTCCCACAACCCACAATGGGAGCAAACCAAGGAGGAAGAGATCAAATCCTTCGATGCATATAAAGCACTACTAGAGCACTTAGAGTCTATGGAGACCAAGACTTCTGGGCCCCAAAATCCCACTTTATGCCAACTCCGCAGTCACCCTATGCATCCGTCAGTGTCGACACCCCCATACCCTGAACACTTTAAACTGCCCCAGTTGGCACTCTTTAGAGGGGAGGAGGATGCCCAAGAGCACGTGACTAGATTCTTGAGCCAATGCTTTGGCATTTAGGACAATGATGCTTTGTTGCTAAGAACATTTATAACCACATTCGTAGGCCCTACCTCGGATTGGTTCACTTAGTTGCCAAAACATAGCATCAATAACTTGGATCAGCTAGTGGACGCGTTCCTCGAATGCTTCACCTTCAACACCAAGAAAAAGGTGTCACTAAGCGACCTAGCTAGCCTCAGGCAGTATGAGGAAGAAACCATGGTGGCATATGGGAACCGGTGGAGGACGTTGCTTTCAAAGCTGCCCTACCTCCCTCCCATGTCCGACCTGACCCAAATGTTCTCAAAGAGCTATTTGAGATCGATCTCCATGCTATTGCAGCTGCAGCAATATGCCACTTTAGAGGAAGCTCTGGCACAAGCCAGAATCATTGAGGAGATCAAGATACAGGATGGCAAGATTGCCAAGCCAAAGAAGAAAGAATGGTCTAAGAACACCAAAATAGGGACCATGCAACAGAAACCCGCTATGGTCAATCAGGTTGCTATAAACGTCCCTAAGCCTGCACAAGCAACACAGCCCCAAAAGGCTAACTATCAGGCGGTGCCTCTTAATAGTTATGATAGAGAAAATCAGAGGCAAGAACAAAATCAGCAGCGTCACCCTAGGCGACAATTCACACCTTACACAGAGTCCAGGGACTCCCTGTTTGATCGCTTGTCAACGGCAAACTTGATCAACCTACCCGAGATTCAAACCATAGACCCCAATGCACCAAAGCCTAAGGGGTACAGGGAGGACTTGTACTATAGGTTCCACAGATGGAAGGGACATGACCTTAATGCATGTTGGAAGTTTAAAGGCTTGGTGCAAGACCTAATCGACAACAAGACGTTGGCGGTGGACAACCCCGTAGTGCCAAACAACCAACAGATGGGAGTCTTTAGAGACCCCCTGCCTGCCCATGATGCGTAGGCAAAACCCCTTCAAGTCAATGAGGTGACATAGAATTACCCCATGCAGGGATATGTAGGGATGATAAGCATAGTGACTAGGAACAAGAGGTACCCAGGAGCTGCCCCCACGATGGCCACAAGAGAGGTTCCATCGATGTCACAACCTCAACAACACCCTACGCAACCTCCCCTGCCTAGACCAGTGGCCATGATTCGGACTAGACTTACCCAAAGTCTAAGGACCACGTCGGCTAGGCTCTCCATATATGAGCTCATTCAACAATCAGCGCCCCATCGGGAGGCTCTAATGGAGATATTAAAAGCCATCGAGCTGCAGCCCCATGAAGCAAACTCTTTCAACAACTTTGTGGGACATGTAAAACAATGTACAGAACCAGTCATCACCTTTAGAGAAGACGAATTGAAATCGATGACTGGTGATGTGGTGGATCCACCCCTGCACGTCATTGCATGGGTCAACGGGATTCCATATAAGAGGGTGTTGGTGGACACTGGCTCATCCAATAATATAATTACAACAACAGCATTGAAACATCTGAAGTTGTCGACATCTCACATCATGGCCTCCACCTATACTCTTCGAGCATTCAATGATGCGATATGCTCGACGGTTGGCACAATTGTCCTACCCATCCAAGTGGGACAAAAGACTATTCATACATTGTGCCACATCTTGGAAGGTGAGATGGCCTATAATATCTTGTTGGGGCGGCCTTGGATCAGGGACATGAAGTGTGTCCCTTCAATAGCTCATCAATGCCTAAAGTATACATTTGAAGGATAGGTGCATGTAGTCCCGACAGGACTTAGAGCCCTTCAAGTACTGCAATACGATGCAATTCATGCCGCAATCGACCCTTCCATCAACACATTTGGATTTTTAGTTGAATCCATCTAACCAGGGTTCGATTTTGCATGCATCCCCATTGACAAGTCCATCAAATCCCCAGTCGGGTCCATCTTCCTCATCTGGTCCTTCACCAACGATGCCACCTACGGGGGCCACATCGAAGGACAAGGGAAAGAAACCCCTAGAAGAGGAACCACCCCTAGTCTCAACCATCTCTATCGAAGAGATGCCTAGCAGAATGGAAGTCGAGATGCCTAGTTCACCCTACATGGAGTGGACTCAGGAAGAACTCCCATTCGCTCCCCCTCAACCACCAACGATCACCGTTGAGATGGCCAACACGGGCCTAGGGGAGTATATAGTGCGAAACATTGTAGCAACACCCGCACTTGAGTCCATGCAGGACATGGGGAGACCTCGCCTCCCCATCGGCACTGTGGTTCCTCTAGGCTACCCACCCAATCAGACAAACTTTGTTTATGGGGGCCTGGATAATGGCATTGAACCTTACATGCAAGAAGATGAAGATGAAGAACCCTTTGCTGAGGACGTCAACTATTTGTCCAACCCAGACTTTGCATTGAGATATCTTGGCCAATGCAATTGGCATGGATATGGGTTGGGAAGGTATGAGCAAGGAGTGCGTGTTCTTTGCCAACCAAGATATCAAATGTCGTATGACAAGTTCAGGAGTAGGGTTCAACCACCCCTTGCCCCTGGACATCTTGGTAGAGAACATGCAAGGCCTAGGGATAGGCAACAAGGATGGGTTGGCATTAGATCCATATGCCAATCCTAACACAACATATACATTGGGGGATTATCACCCATTGCTAACAACCAACCTTGTTGACCTTAACAACCCTTTCCCTTCGATCGAAAAGGGAGAAAGTTCGAGGATTCACCTACAAGAGGGATATAGACAAGACCAAGAAGGGTCTTCAGAATATGAGTCGGAGTACGAGGTAGCGCCTTGGGATCCTTTTGAATATGATAGCAATCATTCACAAGTGACTCCCATGGATGATTATCATGAGAGCTTCCTGACAATGTTCCCTTTGAATGCTCCAATCGAGCATATGCAACCTCAAGAGAATCAGGTCCCCCGCAAAGAGCGAAACAACCTCGATGGGACCACATTAATTTGCTCGTGCAATATGAGCCTCTAATGTCGTAAACAGTTGTTGGAACCAATGAGGGCCTTTGGATCTCTGACAGTTATTATGAAGATGAAACTGAGATGGCATATCTTGGTCACATGTGCGATAGCAACAATATCCCTTGGATATAGACGACATGTTTGAACAACTACATATAGGGCCAAGGCATAGGTGGCACCTAAACCAGAGCATAGTGGTACCAAGTGTTGAACCCACCACTCTGAGCATATGAAGAACATCTTCCACCTGGAGACCCTATAGAGCCATCAGTGCCTAGGGTGGACCCTGTCCTCTTATCCACACATAGGGCCGATCCATTCATGCCAATACCTCCAGAGCCAGATCCGGAGCAAAAAAAAAAAATCATCTAGGATGTCCAAGTGACACAATCGCCCAAACCAAAAGCTCCAAGGATTCCCACAATCACTTGGTCAACCCCAAAAATGCCCCAAAGGTATCCATAAACCCTTTGGTCAAACCAAATGCTCCAAGGATTCCCACAATCGCTTGGTCAACCCAAAAAAATGCCCCAAAGGTATCCATAAACCCTTTGGTCAAGCCAAACGCTCCAAGGGTTCCCATAATCGCTTGGTCAAAATAAATATTCAAAAAAAACAAAAATAGTAAAATCATCAAAAATAACAAAAAAATTGCATCTCAATTCTATGCATACTCATAAAAATCAAAATACAAAAATATAAGTTGCATTAGGCATCACATCCATACATTGCATATTTGTTGATCATACATGTCACAAGCACCATAGACTGTAATTGCTAGGCAATTCCTTCATTTTCCACATTCCATCCATTTTATAAACACATACATCCAGAATAACACCATCCCCATTTTTAGCATAGTCAGTTGTCTCCTAATGTATGTAGGGTTTTCATTATTCAGTTGTCTTTAAATTTCTAGCCAAATACTGTACCAAGTCAGATAGATTTTACCAAGGTAGAGCTCTACTTGGATCACACCTTGTTATGTAGCATCCCAACACAAGTTAAAACACATAAAAACAAAATTCCCAAGTTGTGTGAACGAAAGATGAAACCTACAAAGCAATCCAGGATACCACCTAGTGAAACGATTATCTTGCTCATCCCCCTGTGCGAATGACCCCAAGAATGCTAAGAGTTGGAAAAAGGACAAGCATCTTCCCTACCCAATTCCCCAAGAATCCCAAGTTCTCAAAACGTTGCAAACATAAAAAAATTTACAAAAGTCAAAACTCCAAAATTTGACATCACAACCAAAGTGCATACATCAAAAAACACATACAATAGTGATTCTCATCACTCAATGTTCAAATCCCTTGCTCAAAAGAAAAAAAAAAAATAAACAGTGATTTTTATCACTTGAGAAGAGCAAGTATCCCAATACAATTGAATAAAATAAGGGAGTCAAACTTGAATCCCTAGAACTCTCGACGATTCGAAAGCCATCTAGGTGAACCTCGGTACGGGTTTGGTGGATAGCCTATCGGTCAATGGTGGTAAACCTCCAGCATGACGATATATCTATCACATTAACTTGTGTATAGATCAATGTTTGCATGTGGATGAGCTAGCTTATGGTACCCTAGATTGTCCCATGGATTAATCTTACTAAATACAAACAATAGAATTAGTGGAGCTAATTAGGTGATCCTCAGTACAGGTTTGGTTGACCGCCTATCTGGCACTGGTGGTATCCTGAAAAATACCATATAAACGAACTCAATTGCACACACAGGGATGTGAAATAACTTGGTCAAAGACATGTCAAATTCATACCTTGTTCAAAAGTCTTGTAAGATAACAGTACAATCTTGGCTAGTTAGTTAATATATATGAATCTCAGAAAAAATTAACTACATTTTAAAACAACTAGTACATTTCATTACGTCCATCACCATCAGATAATACAAAAAAAAAAATACACAAACAAAATCCTCACATGCAAAATCATTCCACAAAGCCATCACCTAAGTACAGAAAGCCCATAAATCTTGTACAATCTATGGTGCCATCGACAAGTTATCAACAACTCATTTCATCCATTCCATTTGCATATCATAAAAATTAGAAACATTTGCATTCATAATACCACATGCATACATCATCATACATAACTGTGCATAAACAAAAAAATAAACCATGACAAGTGTATAAACAAAAGAAATTCATTTGTATATATATCATCAAAAATTCCCACAGGCTACAATAACCGGTCCTCTGACCCCGCAAAAAAAAAAAAACCTCAAAAATTTCAAAAATAGCAAAAAATGCACAAAATGCACCACAAAATAGCAATAACATTGCCGAACGAATGCGCCTTTGCGCCTGACATTATTGGCATCCAAAATATACGTCGAGGTCACAAATCCTCACTATCCTATTCCCTAAGAAGGCTACCATAGCCGGACCACTCCACGGGAGGACGGATTGTCGAGAATTTCATCCCCAAATGGCGTCACCAAAAGGGTCAAGACCCAACCAAAAATAGCAATAACATTGTCGGACGAAGGCGCATTTGTGCCTAACATTTTTGGAATCCAAAATAGACGTCAAAGTCATAAATCCTCACTCTCCTACTCCCTAATAAGGCTACCATATCTGGACCGCTCCACGGGAGGACGAATTTTCAAGAATTTCATCCCCAACGGTGTCGCAAAAGGGTCACAACCCAACCAAAAATAGCAATAACATTGCCGAACCAATGCGCCTTTGCGCTTGACATTATTGGCATCCAAAATAGACGTCGGGGTCACAAATCCTCACTATCCTATTCCCTAAGAAGGCTACCATAGCCGGACCGCTCCACGGGAGGACGGATTGTTGAGAATTTCATCCCCAAATGACGTCCCAAAAAGGGTCCAAACCCACCCAAAAATAGCAATAACATTGCCGAAAAAATGCGCCTTTGCACCCGTCATTCTTGGCATGCAAAACCGATATTGGTGTAACAAATTGTCACTATACTACTCCCTACAAAGGCTACCATAGCCAGACCGCTCCTTGGGAAGATGGATTTTTGATAATTTCAGCTCCAAAAAGCGTCACAAAAGGGTTAACACCCACCAAAAATAGGTCTAAATGTCGAAAAACTGCACACACATTCAAAGATAAACAACTGAAAGGCACCCTTACATAAGTCATCTTGGGTCAAGCGACTCATCGCTTTTCTCATGTCGGTCATTCCCTCATCGATTTGTCGCTTGAGGGGGTAGTCACACTTAGTCACCAATCAACAAAAACACACCCAATTAAGAAAATAACACGCATTCAAAGGATCATTGACAAATACAATCACACTCTTGCTTGGGGCAGCAAACAAGCAATTATCATAAGTTGATCAAACACTTGGCATTCATGAATCATGAACTCAAGGTTCCCAAAGACAAAAGGTTGTGCCCTTTGCCTATTCATGACTGATCAATGTCCAAGCTCAAGTAACACCTCACCGAAAAAGGTTAACACTTGAATTAAGCTCCTCGGCTCGTCAGAAGCAAGGATTCAAGAATGAATACCCTTTCCATACTTGGGGCATCAAGAGTTGGTTAGGTTACTGAGAAACCCTGATCATTAGTGCTTTGGGAATCTATTTTTGCTCGGCGCTGTGCCTTGCATAGTGCATCCCAAAAAGGGGCATCTATAGACACCAAAATAACACCAATCCGATTATGTGATGACAAGCATCGATCGCATTGACACACACAACCCCTAGGGCAGCCCCTAGAGGTTAAACAGTGGTCCTAACCACTCCCACAGCAGTTTGGAAGGTCAAAGGTCAATTTGGCACCTTTTTGGCACTTTTCTCCCTACTCGTCCCACCCTGGGATGATTACAAACTGGTATTCGTCCCACCCAGGGACGATTATCAGCATTTGCCCTAGGGTGAGGTGAATAGCAGGTTTGACTGGAAAAAAGTCAAACCTCGAAATGTTCGCTAGTTAACTGTAGCTTCAGGCCATGAAATTGTGAGGAACGGCTTCAAATCAAGGAGAGAGACTTCAGTCATGCATGTATTTGATTTTGGAGGCCTCATGCCAGAAGACTCTAAATCAGGGAATAATATTTTTCCCAAAATAGGACATGCAACTCCAGTGGCGCCCTCGCATGCGCATTCAAACAGAGAGACCCTAGGTCTATAAATTGGTGAGTCTTCTCACCCAAAAAAATATACAAAGAAGGAGAATTTTGAGCAACGAAGTGCTGCCGTTTTACATCCACACACACACCTTTTGATTTGTGCCTTTCACATCCTTGATCTCTCTTTTGGAGGGAGGTTATTGGGTGATTATTGGAAGCGCAAATCCGGACCCAAACCCGAACATTTGGCCATAATATCCCACAAAATTTTCCAAAAACACCCCATAAGAGGTTTTGGACCCATCCCAAATGGATTGGTGCCAAAACTGAGTCCCAAACGACGGGGGTCCTGCCCCCGGACGCCCCCCAAACTGTCGCAGTCCTAATTGCCCTGCCTCAGAGAGATTAGAAATATATGGTAGATTTCTTTTCTGTTATTTTTGCATCTGATTCTATACTTCTTAGATAGGTTGTAATTTAAATTTCACATTGTTTTGAGCATTTTTTATCATGTTTTTATCATTTCCCGCCTTTACTAACATGCAGGTAGCATCATAAAATTCCTGGTGATAGAGGCCAAATTGGGAAAATATGACCTTCTGGGTCTTCCCAAAATACCCCCAATTAGTTAAACCCCAAATTTTTAGGTGATTTGGAGCTTCCCGAATGTGACATTTGGACCTATGCTTTTTGACACTTTGTTGTAGGTCTATTCGTCCTGCCCCAGAGAAAATACAAATTTGTGGTGAATTTTCTAATTGTTCCATTTGCAGTGTCTCCCTTGTGATGTTTTTATGCCCCTAACAAGTTTTTAGTTCATTTGGATCTATTTCAGTTATCGTTTTATTTATATTTTGCATGTGCTAGTTGAAGGCATGGGGATTGCATGTTTCATTTTATCTACAGGTGCTACTGATTATTTTTTGTTTCCTTGAACGTAGGATCTAGACATTAGAGGAGCAACAAGGAGTCAAGATTCATCAATACAAGTAGCGACGACATTTGGTCCGCCCATTTTACATGTGGGCACGCGGAAGAAGGAATAGCATCCATGGGTGTAACAAGAACATATTTAATGCTCCTAGCCCATGAAAATGGAGGAGGCAAATTGTAACCGAATTCTGAAGCATATTAATAAAAAAGGGTTATTTTGCATATTGGCTTTCTATTTTGTTTCGATTCGTTCATGCCTCTTTCCTTTCATGCACTTTCAATTCATAGGACTTAGCGTTATCTTTTGTTTCGTTCGCATCGCATCGGGGTTTTTCCTTTTTGTTTTCGTATCCTCGTGCTTCCAATATTCTACACAGTCATCACTTGAAATCCTCTTTATAAAATAGAGTTACAATTTTAGGGCAAAAAAATCAACATAAAATCTATCATTCGATCTGTGACCTAATAATGAATGGTCTAGATTTACAAAGAGAAAAAACATCCATAGCTATCATCGCCCCCTTGGATTCCCCTAGCGACACAAGCAGGGGGGGGACTTCCCCCCTACACCCCCCTTCATGGAGTGGATCCAAGTGCAACTGAAAACAAGACCTTCGAATTAGAGAGGGAATCATACTCCACAACCAACATAATAGCAGCAAAAATAGCCAATAAAAATCTAATTGAAGTTAGTTTAGCCATAGCAAAAAAAATATCACCAAAGTCAATTCTCTCAACTTGAGAAAATACTTTTGCTATCAATCGAGTCTTATACTTTTCCAAATTTCCTTATACATTATACTTCTTGATTACCCCCTTACAACCAACTGGTTTTCTTTCGAGGGGTAATTTCACCAAGTCCCACATCTTATTTTTATCCAAGGATCTCATTTCTTCCTCCATATACTTTTTCCAAGAACTATTCTCACTTGAATGAAGTACCTCCTTTATATTCTTGGGTTCTCCATCAATAATCGATATATTAAATGCATAACAAAGATAAGGGTTATATATTTCTAGGAATCTTCTCGCTTGATCTGATCTCCTCAAAATTGGAGTTCCAGGTTTTGCATCTTCAACTTCCTCCTCACCTTTTTTTGAATTTTCCTCTCTCTCTTTAGTTCATCTTCTTCTATAGAACCAGGTTGTACCACAGGTTATTCATCCTATTCCAATTTTACTTGAACTATTTTAGGTTCTTTGCTTACTGCATTTCCTATTTCAAAACCCCTTTTGTTTATCTAAAGATCACATTACGACTATAAAAAATCTTTTGTTTGTATAGTTTCCTTAATGTATATCCTTTAACACCAATACTATAACCCACAAATATGTATTTTTTATATTTATAGTCTATCTTAGTCCTTTTCTATTTTGGGACATACATATAAGCATCGCAACTAAAAACCCTTATATGGCCGAGACAAGATTTCTTACTAGTCCACACTTCATGTGGAGTCTTGTCCACCAAAGTTGAGGTAGGATATCTATTGATGACTAATAAGTAATTAATACAACTTTTGCCTAAAATTTCCTTTCTAACACTACACCACTTAGCATATTTCTAGCCTTGTCCATAAATGTTTTGTTCATTTTTTCTACAATTTCATTTTTTGTGGAGTATACAAAGTTGTTTTTACCTTTCTATTCCACGGTCCTTGCAAAATTGGTCAAATTCATTAAATAAATACTCACCACCATTATCACTTATCAAACCTTTATCTTTTTCTCTATCTAATTTTCTACAAGAGCCTATTATTTTGTAAAAACTATACCTAGTTCTTTCTTGAAAAGTCATCTATAAATGTAACAAAATAGATAGATTTACCTAATATTGGTACTTTTGCGGGTCCAAACACATCACTATGAACTAGATGTAATATTCATTCAAACATTGTAGCACTACTAGGAGACTTGACTTGGGTTTGTTGTTCAAAACTACAGTGCTCACAAAAATCAAAATTTAATGGGCAATAAAAAATTCCTTCAATAATACCTTTTATTTTTAATGCTCAAATATCTTTCTCACCAATATACCCCATGCATTTATGCCACAACATTGTCTTTGCTACAATAATACTCAAAGTTTCTTCTACCATATTATTCTTATCTACAACTAAAGAGTTATTACAATCAATACTTACAGTGCTAGCTCCAAGTCTAAACAGAGTTCCTAGACGAATTCCCCTTGCCAACACCAAGACTTCATGAACCATATTGTAGCTATACTTATTTAATACCACAGTCACACCTTCATCATTCATATTACTCACGGATATCATATTCCTTGTCAAACCCAAAATATGCAACACACCAAGAAGAATTTTAATTATTTCATATTTTAACCTCAACTTGGCTCTTCCTTGACCTATTATTTTATATGTTGATTTGTCTCCCAAGAAGCATATCAGTCAATCATCCATGAGTCATGGCTTTCACTTGAGCACGTTGTAGTTAAAAAAGTCCCCTAAATCTTCATTTGTGGTCTTCATTTCTATAAAAGTTCCTTCATCATATGATCGACTATTATCAGCCATTTTAGATTTGTAATCTCTTTTATAATACCTTGTTTTACCATACTTCTAGTATTTCCTCTTTTTTGAAGCAACAAATTGACCCCTAGATATCGATTTAGTTTCTTCTAATTTATTTTTTCTTTTTATTGAAAATGACCTCTCACAACCAAAATATGTTTCTGATTATAATCCTTAAAATATTTTCATCTCATTTTCTTAGATAGTAATATTTATACTATATCCTCTACTTTCAATGTAGTATTATCAGTGATAGTCATAACTAGGTTATCCCATAAATCAAGTAATGAATAAAGTAAAGTAATACAATTTTTCTCTTCATATATTTTTACTTCAACAGAGTTTAATTGACTTACCACAATGTTAAAAGCATTCATATGTTCATCCATAGAGTCACCATCATTCATCCAAAGTAAATACAACTTATTTCAAAGAAAGAGTATTTACTCGTAACTTTATCTGATACAAAGTTCCCAAGTTATCCCATAATAACTTTGTCATGGTATTTGTTGATACATTCAACAGTACCAAAAAATATAAGCATAATATGATAGAACCCCTTGCCTTCCTATTGATCTTCAACCAATCCTCATATGTCATTGATGTTTATTTTATTCTTGAGACCATAATCCACTAATCTCTATCAACCAACAAATCCTTCATCTTGATTTTCCATAACTCAAAATTATATCCATTAAATTTTCAATCTCTACCTATGTGCTTTCCATAATTTTCCTTCACCCAGATTCTTCTGTGTGTGACTCCCACTCAATAATTAATTTATCACATGGTTAAAACCCTTACTTCTCGAACAAAGCTAAAAAATATAGCTCTAATACCAAATGAAGAACAAAAGGCCCCAATAAACTAAATTTAGAAAAATCATAAATACATAATCAAAGGAAAAAAAGAAGAAGATAACAAATACACACAACACATAATATTTCACCTGGAAAACCCTTACAAAAAAACCTAGCACAATAATATCTCCTTATTGTATAAACTTAACCATATCCAATACAATAATATTCATCTCTCATATCTCTTCAAACCTTGATGCAAGTGCAATTAAATAATAATAGCACAAGAACAAATTTTACAATACCATGGGTGAAAAACCATGGGTTCAAATAATTAACCCTAAACAACTCATATGAATCTAAAAATAGCTTAAGAAATCCTAAACCTTTTATCGGGGGTTGTCACCCCTGAACCCCTACTCGGGGCCCAACCTGACACCGATCCTCTATGAGGATACATGGAGAGTGTTCAATACCTTTTAGAGTTAACCCCACTAGAATAATATGGAAAATATTCAACATATTTTTAGCATACACACATCTTAGATTTTATTTATAAGAGATGCTCCTATATTTCTTCATGGGAAGGACATATACTATCATACACCCTATGTTGTTGATATTAATGGTTTATCACTATTTCTTATCTTGAACAACTCTTGTTAAGGTGACATCAATCACCTCCCACTTTCTCTTGTGCATCTTGGCTTTTTTCATTTGAATAAGTCAATGTCTATGATAAGTGATGTATTCATGCCTCCTTTGTTTAGGAGTGTGATGTGATACTAATAAATATGATCAAATATTGAGTACCTTATTCAAGGACTCCTAGTCCTTCTTGTTAACTTCTATTTCTAGCCCATTTAGACTAAGAATCTATAGATGAAGAGGAATCACATTTATAATGGACCTCTATCACTTCAAGTTGCTTCATCTCTTCCACTTTAGAATCACTATTTACTTATTTAGGAGTATGGAGAGAATATAGGATTATACCCCCTTAATCAAAACAATCTACAAAGGTGTTGGATACCACCAATAATGCATCTTTATAATTCATTTTTGACATTAATAAAATAACTTGAATTCAATAAGAAAAATTATGACTTGACATATTAACTCTTCTACCTATAATTAATTAGTATTTTTAAATGTAAATGCATCTTAATATTTTACTCTTTACATACTAAAATATAGTATACAATAATATTCTAAAGTTTTAATCCTTAATCATCTTAGGGATGATGAGAATTTCAATATTGTAGTGAAAAATATATGATTTAGCTTAATATTTCCACTCCATAAATTGTGATCAAACAAGGTCGAGTTGCTTTTTCACTAGGGAATCAAGAAGATATAGAATTGGAAGCAACAAAACCGATGGCCCAAGGGGAGATTAATAAGTCCACTAGTGGATATTTCATGAACTCGTTCAACTCTTACAAGTAGTGTCTCGTAGAGCAATTTCCTCACTAATAGAGGATTTTAAGATCTAGCCATGGTCTAACACTTTGAGACTCAAACATCTACTAGCAATTGTGAGCCTTACTTTAGAATTAATAATTATGTTTGTTGTGATCAAAACTTCGCTAATCCATCGATAGGAAGTAAAGAAACACAAACAGTAGCAATTAGAGTGGTTGGAGATAAAGTCGCATCTAAAGGTACAAATTCTATCGAAGGAGCCAATGGAGGTGAAGAATATGGAGCATTTACTATTGTTGGAGAAGAAGCCTCTAGCAAAGACACAATAAGACTCTCTAGAACAATACTAAATCTTTAACATTGTGTAGATCTAACAAGAATATATAAAGAAAGACCCATGGCTCTGATACCATGTTAGAAGATGTAATATTGTGATAATTTATTCATGTATAGGAGTATTTATACATTACATAATTTGTTATTCACAACCAACTTGGTTGTCTTCAAGCTATTACTTGGAATAACAAACACTCACATTGGACACCCATGAATAGACTCAAAAAAACAACTATAACAACTCTAAACATTATTTCTATGATGTAATATTATTTCTAATAGTTGTTAGGTTATATGAATTGAAGATACATGATAAGATGGTCTTTAATGCAAGGAATCTACATCAATTTATGGTACAATAAAAATATCCAAAAGTTAGGTTTATCAAACTTAATTTTTTTGGTAAATCTAAAGGAAACCATGGAAAAAGTGATAGAGATGGAGTTTTAAAAATAATGAATGCAAACTTCTCACCTACTCATAATCACTTAGAATTTCAACAAACAACTATACAAAGGCTAGGATACTTTTTACAAGGATCAACTTAGAAATGGAGATTGAATTGAAGAATATTTACATATTATTATTAATATTAAAAAATAAGATGTAAGAATTAAATCAAGAATAATATTATTTTGAATGTTCTTCACATGTTAATGAACACAGTATCTTAAAACTATCAACAAATCTTTTAGAAAAGAAAGTAAGGTAATAATAATTTAATCAATTATGAGCTTGATCTTCATCTTAACAATACTTAAATTTTAGGAAACAATAATCCCAAAAAAATTATTCTAAATAAAATTGATATATAAATTTAAAAAAATATATATAAAAAGATTAAATTATGCCAACCGAATCAAAAGCCTCAACAAAAGAAAAAAGGTATCTAAATCTTCTGCACTCCATCAAACTACTACCAATTTGCAGTGTTGGAAAAATTCTCTTGGTGGCCCCAAGCCAGGCAGCCATGATCAAGGAAAAGGTAAACAACAACAGTAGAAATTTTGTTGAATTAAAGGTGGCCACATTCTTCTGCCTGCTAACAACCCACATGGTGTCCCTACTTCAAATGCTTTATAAAAGTTCATACCTAAAATTAGACTGTACCGTTACAAGTCGTCTACTGGCGTGCTCTCACTATTCTTCGGACCGTTGAAGGAATAATTAGCTTTTGCGTCAGGTACAGTCATGCCGTCTCTGGCTGGTAATTAAAGGAGGCACCAATCTACAGAAAAATTCCAAAGTGGAGAATAATTTGGTTGGAAATTGACATAGTACATATAGACTTCAGTTGTCAACGATGGAGGTAGGAATGTCCGAGAAATCACCAGTGGATAACGAGAAGTTACGATCAATTTTTATTCTAGTCATAAATGTTTGGTTGAATCCTATGAATTTTCTCAAACGTGATTTCAGGACGGAACTTATCTCACCCAACATTCTGAGATTAGTCAATCAAATGAAGAGCTGAACGGAATTTCGATACCTTCATTTTGAATTAGGTATGATAGGCTATAACAAATGGTAGGATAGACTTTTGAGTGGTACACCAACAAATTGATGTATCTTCCATTACAAAATACGCTTTCAACTATATGTTCTTTTCTCAAATTCACGAGATTCACAACAAACCTCTCCACTGTTTCATCTCACGACATGAAACTACCGATTCCGTCATTGGTCCACAATTTGACCTCAATGGCGAGCCACAAAGATGCTCAAGTTGTTTTTGTTTTTCTAAATTTTATAGATTAATTAGTAGAGTGTTTGTAGGTGAGTTGTTTCAATTTTATTTTTTAAATAATCGTGTATAATAAAGACCTCCAAAATTCTTTATCCAACAAAAAAAAAATATATATATATATATATATATATAACTCTCTTTTAACCTAAATACTATACAAAACCTATAATGCATTTATTTATTTAAAAACTTAAAAATATATATAGTCTCGTTTAAGCAGGCCTCTTCTCTATTTATTAAGGCAAAGTGTCGACCTGAGTCGACGGTTATTTGCCTGCCTTTCATACTAGATCATGAACATGTTTATTATGGCATTTTAACAAACTTCATTGTGACATATTATGTTAATTTAATCTTATATTAAAAATTTATATTATTAACTATATAAATATATAATTTATATTATATAATTATAATTTTTATAATTTGATACAGATGAAAAAAACTACTCTTCACAAAAAATATATATATTAATTATCAACCTTTCAACCTCAAAGTATAAGGGTTAATTCAAATTTTCATATAAAGTCAAACTTAAAATATTGCCTATAACACTCTGTTATAAGGAAATTAATGTATGATTGTTATTTAATATAAATTAAGTGGTGTGAGATTCAAATATAAATTTTGGATGATAATGATTTATTATATATTTGTTTATTTTATATATAAAAATAATATATAAAGGAATCAGTAATTTTTTTTTTTTTTTATAACAATTGGTTATAAGGTCAAGTAGCAAAATCTTTTAGAGTAGAGGAAAATCCTCTAGAGCTGCTTTTAAGTGGTCAGTAGTGCCCTGGGTATACCACTATCTAGAAGAAGTGTCGCCTTTACATTTACATCCCAGAGCTTGTTCAATGGGGCCAAGCTCTCCTTCTCCACTTGCACTGCAAAGTAGACATTTTGTGTTTTATATATATATATATATATATATATATTATTGATTTTAATTTTAATATAATAAATATATATATTTATTATATTATATTATTTTATTGATTTTAATTTTAATATAACTTGTTTTATGTCATTACTAGCTATAACATAAGGTTTTATTTAATTTATTATTAAATAATTGACTATTTAGTTTAATTGAGTATTTATTTGCTTTGATTTTATATTTATATTGAACACTTTTATACATTTGAAAAGAAATAATTCATATAATGATACTCACAAATAAATTTAATATATAAAATAAAATAATTTTTTTTTTTTGTTACTGTGAGAAACCCCTATGAACGATGTAGAGGGTTGAGTAGTCTCCTCCAACCATGATCCCTTGTAAATCCACCACCTCACACACTTACCCACGCAAAATAAAGCAATTATTACTTTTTTAATTAAAATGGATAATTTTTTAATTTTTTAGTCCATGAGGGTTAGGTGGATTGGTAAGACATTGAGCACTTACCAAGGGTTAGGTGGATTGGTAAGACTTTGGGAACTTACCAAGAGGAGACCTAGGTTCAAACCTTGGGGGCATGTCCAACCTGGGCAAAGGTAGTAGTCTGACCCAAGTCTACTGAATGTGCATTATTTTGATGGTACCAACCTCGAGCCATCGGGGGTCTACCTTACTTTGGGTCATGTTTACTGAGGTGAGACAGGGGTTATAGTGGTAGAACCATGATTTGAATCTATGATCAAAGGCAATGCAATTTGATCTTGTGATTAGTTGTTCAAAAAAGAAAAGGTAATTATCGATTCCTTTATATATAATAAAAATGATAGTTTTTTATTTGGGTAGTGTGATAAACCCCTATGACAGATGCATAGGGCTGAGTAGTCTCCTCCAAACCATGATCTCTTGTAAAGCCAAGAGCTATGTTTATCAATAGGGAATTTAACACACAACTATACATACACCCACCCTCTCACACACTCACCCACTCGCCCATGCCATGGTTTTAACCTTGGACATCCCAAAGAAGAGCCAAAACCCAAACCATTGCACTTTTCTCCCTGGGAATAGTTAAAATGATAGTTCATCAATTTGAATTAGAGTGGTTGATATAGACCATCTTAACCTTGGACATCCCAAAGAAGAGCCAAAGCCCGAACCATTGCACTTTTCTCCCTGGGTCTAATTAAAATGATAGTTCATCAATTTGAATTAGAGTGGTTGATATAGACCATCTTCTACGGAGAAGATTATCATAAAGGCCCTATGTATGTGAGTAGTAGATTCTTGACTTTAAGTGAGTTATCTTCATTTCAATATAAAATAGAATATATTACAACCCATTAAAATAAAGTTTAATTAAAATAATACAATAATATTTTTACAATAAAATAAATGATATTTAAATAGTTATTTTAATATATAGATATAGATATAAATAGTGAATAAAGAAAATTTTTGAACAAGTTGAGGGTAAGTGATGGGAGCTCAAAGTTCCACATCTTAAGCTAAGGTCCAAATCCTATGGGCAATCACCTTATGGAGCCATAAGGACACTTAGAGGTAGGAATTGAATTTATGACATTCTATGTACCTAGGGTTGATTGTAACTATATTATGAATCCACTCCTACCTTCATGTTATTTGTGAGCTCCAAATTAATGTTTTAATGGGTCGTCATATATTTTTTATGGAGAGAACAAGATAATTATCTTGGGGCTAATTACCACTCAAACATAGATCCTCTATACCTATTATGACTTAACATTCTCTTTAAAAAATAACTCATCTTAATCACTCAAGCTTTGGTCCAATGTTAACCTTAATGTTTAAAATGGTAGAGGCTCCTATGTTCATGTTCTAGCTAAACAACTATTTTCAACACATATAAGGCTACTTGACCCAATATGTTTGGAAAAAAAATGGAAAGCAAGAAGTTTCATACTATAATCCAATGTTCTAATATCACACATAAATCGCCTTGCAAAGGCATGGGTCAATGCTATGATAATGCATGTACCAAGGGTTAAATGTAACTATATTATGAATCCAAGCACACCCTCATGTTCTCCATGAAATTAGTTGCAATGTTAACATTAATATTTGAAAAAACATTAAGTCATGCTTCAGTATGTGGGACATTATTTTCCATAAATAAAACTCCAATTCATATGAGTATTAGGTGCTCAATTCCTTGATGAATTGTATTGGCTTCACTATAAACTAAATTTTATAACAATCCATTCAAAAATTATATGAAATATGATTGTTGTATAATGGGAAAAAAAAGTTTTCTAACCCTTCATTATTGAAAGGTGTTATAAAAATCTACCTTTCAAATTAAAATAAGAGGATCCTTCTAATTGTAATCCCTAAACATACCCACTTATATTGCATTGTGATTTTTACCATAGTATTTCAACAATTAGTTATAGAGGATTGAAATAGACCCAATCATATTACATCATGATCATGTTATCACAATAATTCAACAAACTACATAGCAATATTTCAATGGTTAATTATATGGAATTGAAATG
Organism: Wollemia nobilis; assembly: GCA_028583015.1. Taxonomy (NCBI): domain Eukaryota; kingdom Viridiplantae; phylum Streptophyta; class Pinopsida; order Araucariales; family Araucariaceae; genus Wollemia; species Wollemia nobilis. Next base: position 7,906,890 of record JAQPPZ010002170.1, on the reverse strand, counting down.
ACCCTAGTTGTATTGCATCAAGACCATGTTACAATGGTATTTCAACAAATGGTATAGTGGTATTAAACTTGGTAATTATGCTATATTTCCTAGAAATATCTAAGACTTGGTCTCCACATTAAAATACCATGTTTTCAACCACTTGTATCATGTCATTTTTTAAATTACATCGCAATTAATTATATAGATACAATTTTTTGCTAGCAAAATTTAAGAAATTAATTACATATCTGCTAGTATCATTCTAGTAATCGAGTTATATAAACCAAAATCATTGTCATAGGCTATATATTTTAAATATATATCTAACTTATAAATATAAAAATAATCTCATACTATTGCTCATTCTAACTATCCTATACCAAAAACTACTAATAGTCTTAGACTTCCAAAATATTCAAAATGAATACTTTTAACACAATTGACATCACAAAATAAAAGTGTAATTGGATCAAATATCATTATCATAAAATTAGTTTTAGTTTTAGGCACAATATTTATAGACCATAAAAAATCCTCATAACATATCATGAATACAATAGAGGATGTCATTCTCTCAATGCAAAGCTCAAACAATAATAATTGGGATTTAAATGAAAACTATCAAATAACAGCCTACAAAATCCTACTGAGCTTATGATTTTTCTTTTTTTTGTTGCTACCATCATTACTAGCTAAGCTATATTCCTCAAATTATCATAGTGCTCATTGTTAAAGATCATATGCTTTCCTCTTTTATAGTTTACTACTTTCACTCCATGTGTTGTTATTTGAGGTATAACTTCTCAAGATGACTACTACATCACCATGACATTTTAACCCACTCAATATTTTCTTCCTAAAAATAACCTTCATTTTCCACAATGCTACCATTGAACCACTATATTTTTTCATTGAACTACTCTGATCTCACTCCTTCATCCAAATATTAAGCCTCTATCACCTCCCATTTTTAAATATTTTTCCATATCTTATTAGAAGGTGTTAGACTGGATATGATAAAAACTAGAACAAAACTAAATTAGAATAAGATAAAATTTAAAAAATAGAATGTGGAAGATATAATTAAAATGAATGGAAGAAGGGGTCTACCTATGGAAATCCATATTTTTCTTCACTAATAGGACCATGTAGTCTATATGGATGACCTCTTCTTAAAATTGTTTTAATTAGCATTAATCTATTGAAGGTAAATATTTTAGTTAGATAATTTTTTGTCTAGATGGAAAGCATTGTAGTGGACTATAAAATCATGATTAAAGGAAAATAATTCCATATTTATAAATTCTATGATGAAGACACATGGAAAAGAAAATAACATTGTTAGAAAAGCAACAACTTTCTTTGTATTCATCTATAGTTATAAATGGAAATTGAGCTCGTGTTATAGCAATTAACCAACTTTATATTACATAAGGTTGTTCTTTGACTCTATCCTTTTTTGTGCATGCAATTGAATTTTTTATTGTTTAATAAGATATTGATATTTGAGAAACTAGATTGAAAAAAAAATTAACGTGCTCACTCACACACATACACACACCCTGTCATGGTTTGAACTTGAGTCTTTCAGAAGAGATTCCAAAGCCAAACCACTACAACATCCCACAAGAACTGATAACAAAATTATATTGACCTATGAAGATATCATTGACTTAAAAAGAACTAAATATCTATTATCCTACTTTAAGTTTTAGAATTTATTAGACCAAATCATTTTTTATAGTATTAGAAATGCTAAGGAATTTGTTTTTGACAAGAACTTTCTTTCAAGGCCACATAGAAGTAGACAATGCCAATAATATTCACCTTTTTGACATATATGTTCAAATTTTATGTATGATAAAACAGTACTTTAAAATCATTTTCTAATGAAACATTTTTAATTTATGTTGGGTCATACAAAATATATCATTAAATATATTTTTTGTTCATTGAAATATGTAAATGTGTTAAATACAAAATGGCACAAAAAGTGGAACTCACTATTGTGTGTGCGCCCTAATATAACACCTATATAATCAAGAGGTGGTAAGGAAAAGTTCAATTTCCAAGAATAGACAAGTGTTACTTTGAACAACAAGGTTTGATTTTGACATTTTGTGATTATATTGATTTTTATCATGGATTTAAGGAAGGAATGATGATTTGAGGTCATTAGTCCTTTCCAAATACTAAGTGTTTCCATGTTTGTGTATAGGGTTTGTTGTGGTTATAAGGATTGGTATACATTTGTTTCTTTATAGAAGAAGCACTTTTTCATATTAATGTTCTAGAAGATGGATAGGCTAGTAAATATTTAAGAGGTTGAAGTATGAATTGGATAAAGATATGCAATGATATTTTATTAATGAGGTGATATATTATATAGGATACCCCTCTATTTATGTATTGATAAACATTAAATTAGTTAAATCTATAAATATAATTATAAATCGTATGCATCTATATGTATTTTATTTGAAATGTTTATTTAAATTATGATCATTATGTATATATTAAGGTTTTTTTAATTAAACGTTTAGTTATTAATTATATATTCAAATTTTATCTTTAATTATTTATAAATATTTTTAATGTAAGTGATTAGCAATTTTTATGTTTTGGTGTAAATAACTTATATTATTTTTATATTCATAAATTTTTATATTATATTATTAAAAATATTTATTATTAAATTGTAGTACCTTGGCACTGCCTTGAAGTTTGTAAATTTTGAAGGAGGATGAAATAGGGAAATCAGACAACAAAAACCCTCTAAAATTTGTCTAAGTCTAACATAGGTGTCAATTTAGATGCAAAAGAGGCTAATTAGGCCCAAGGAGCAATTTGCTAGCAAAGTAGGTCAATTGTATCTAGAGAGCAATTTACTAAATTGTAGCCCAATGATTCACTTGCAAAAGCAAGCAATTCGCCCACTAACTAGAGCAAATTACTTGGCAAGTCATAAATATATAAATTTGAAGGCATAGATTCTAAGGCAAAACTTTTGATCATGGTATTTTTGCATGTAATGGAGAATTAAATCATTTTAGAAATCTTCTTAGTCTTTTACAGTTATAATTAGATCCATACAACATTTTATGGTGTATCATTTTGTTAAAGATGTCCCCAATTTTTTTACTTTTACTAGAAGAAATTGTTTCTCCTACCAAGTAACTCAAGGGTAAACTCTTACTATAAATAGAAGCCTAGGGCTCCATTACATTCATATTTTGGCCATGAGAATCCAAAACATTCTATCAAACCCACATTGTGCTTTGATCTCATGATATTGTAAGAAATTGGTAAGTCCTTATGCATTCCATTAGTGGCACCACCCTATTGATTTCATAAATGCACAACGATTATGACATTGCCCTTTTATCCCATATTGTCATTCGGTTATCAATTTAATAGCTAATGAATGGGTGGACATTGATGTTATTTGAATATTTAGATATTAAGTGATCATAAAATTTACATACTATGGTTTAAACATATATTTTTTTGAATCACTCATACCCTTAAACTTTCATGCATTTTCATTTTTTATACTTTACATTTTGCACATTATTTTCTACACTTTACTTTTCATGTAAGTTAGTATAGGTTAGCATAGGAGTATTCCACAAGGAAAATAGAGAGCCAACCTAATTCCAAAGGTTGGGATAAGCCATTTACAATCACTTCCAACTTTATTGAAACTAGAATCGAAATGCAAATCATAAATTAGACATCAGGATACTTCCCAAATTCAACATAGTTAATAGAATGCCTCATGATACCAGCCCTCATTATCCCTAAATTTCACTTAATTTGACTAAAATTTCTTTATCTTTGTACCAAATTTGCATTCATCATGGAGGAAACAATTGACTCAAAATTAAGACAAATTTTACTAAGTCTGGTTTTAAGAAGAGATTTGCTTCAAACTTTGGATAAATCTGCTCTATTTGACTAAAATGTCCAAAACAATCTAAGTCAGTTATGCAAGTGATTCACTATGAATTTCAAGTGATCCATTTCAATTTTTCTACATTTTCATAACCTGAGTCTAGGGAATTTTTCTAATGCCAATGATTTTTTTATCAGTTAAATTAAATTAAAAATGGGTTTTTATCAAGGATCCCAAAACCTGATTACAACAAGTCATAAGACTAAAAACAAGGCCTCAAGGCCAAAGAAAAGGACACCAAAATCCATAGGAAAGACATAAGGAATGCCTTTCAGGACAGGCTTAAGGACAAACTTACAGGAAATGCTTAAGGACAACCTTACAAGAAAGGCTAGAGGATAGCCTTGAAGGATAAAATTATTTTTATTTTATTTTTTTACATAGAAGTCTAAGACAGTGCCACCCTGCCTAGAACAGCCAAAAAACATGTGCAAAAGGACTGCCCAAACAACACATGGTAAGGAAATTTTTAAAAGGAAACCTGCCTAGGAAAAATTGAAACAGGGCTATTCCGCCCTTTACAATGATTTGAAATTTTCAAATTTGAAATTAAAGTGGGAAACATAGAAAATACCTGTCTGAGGATGCATAGGGATGTAGCAAGAGGATGCAACAATAGGGACCAATCATCTCGAAAAATCCTGCAAGAGGAACAACAACCATGGGACTCCATAGGCCATGAAATCCCATTGCAATAGGGAAACTACTTAGAGGCCAAGGGAGACATAGGAAACAACAATGCAAAAATTGAGCCAAGGAAAAAGGTGGGGAGGTCCCAGGAAACCTCAATAGAGGAACTATGAAGCACGAGCTACCACCTAAAAGTGCAGGGTCCCACCACAGGCCAAAAAAAAGTAGCAAGAGCTCCACAACAACCTCCAATGCCATTGAAGAGCAGCTTCGGGGACCCAGAAGAGGATGACCCAGGAAAATAGTAACAATCAGCACAAAGGTCCCCCTCAAGCCATGAAAATCTGAAAACCCACCATCAAACCTACAATTGGAAACCCAAAGAGCAACACCACAGGAATAAGCACAAGGCCCCATCCAAGCCAAAAGATAATGATTTTTTTTTTTAATTTACATGGTGGAATTGGTAGCCACCACGAATCCGGGTAGGCTATCCAACTTTTATGGTGGCCACAGTATTCTGCGTTGTCCACCCCAGAATCTGCCACACAGATCTTCATACAGTCCGCCCCTATAACCACCATGCCATAATCATTTTAAACCTTTTACACTGCTAAAAGCACCAGGAAAGGGACAAGCGTTCAGTCCGACGAGGCTCGAGATTTGAACCTTGGACCTCTGCCCCCTTATGGGGTTTGGATGAACCAATTGGTCTACACCTCGGACCTAGCCAAAATATAATGTTAAGAGTTGCTCATGAAGCCAAAAAACCCTAGCCACAATGCATTACACCAGAAGAACCTCTAATCCTAATGCCAAGGATTTTATTTATTAGTTCTAGTCTCAATTTAACTTTAAAAATTCATCATTTTTCCTATTTGAGTTTGATTTTTATAGGTGCTTTATGAATGATGGCTCTAATATAAACTCTATAATTTCAAAAAATAATTGCAAAGATAATGACAAAATTAGCATCAAAGTAGCATCGAGTCTCAAAATTGAGCTTATATATGTATCTATTATGGATAGAAATAATTTATGAAAACTATAAGCTATTTTTCCAAAGACATATCTACAAGTGTTTCACTCAATACAATGAGCAATTCCCTCTAAAATAGTAAAATTTCTATAGGTCAGATTCAACAAGTAGTTCACTCTAAATCTAAGAAAATATTCACTAAGAAAGACTAGATTTTTTATTCCTCTCTCAAAGGAAGGTAATTCTCTCATGTTTCAAAGCAATCTACTTCAAGAACATGCATGGATCCCTTCTTTCTAATTTTTTTTAAAGTTCAAAATTTACGATTAAATAATCTAAACTTGTAAGCAAATTGCTTGTATTTATAAGTGAATTACCCCATTTCATAGATGAAGTGCTTTGTGATCAAAACTATTCTAAGTTAATTTCTATTAGCAAAACACTCCAAATTGCAAGTAAATCACTTTATGTTGTAATTGAAATGCTTTCGTTTGTTGTAGATGACAAGAAAACTTTGTGTTCTTATTCATTTAAGTCTAATTTAATGTCAAGTGTGTGCAGGGGAGATCTATTAGGATTTTTGCTTCCCCACTTGAGAGTCTCTTTCCAAAGGAGACCCTAAGAATATGAAGATTCTCAACACAACTAGACTCCTACTTAATGTTTTTTTCTTAGGTTGTGTATAAGTTGATGTAATGCTTTTTTTATTGATATTTTAATGGGTTTATTCAAATAAAACACCTAAGATTTTTTATCTCTATCTATCCAACTATTTTTCAAGTCGTAATGGTTATTTAAATCTAAATCATCAATGATTACCTAAATGCACGTTAAGCTTATATCACACAAAATGCATGAAAACAAGAGCTATCCTATATGATTTTCAGATTTGATGAATTATCCTAAATGACTTTTGGTTCCATGCCTAAGTACAACTAAATGACTTTCGATTCCATGCCTAAGTACTTGAAAATGAAAGAGAAGATATAATTTAGGACAAGGTTCCTTAATTGATTGGTTTTTAAGTGTTTTGTAAGGAAATAAAAATGTTTTTTTAAATAAATTGTAATATTTTATAAATGATTAGGGTTCCTAATTAAGGTTCTTTAATTTGCCAAAGTGTGATTTCTAATGCAAAACAACAAAAACTAGGCAACAGAACATATAGAAAATGAAATTGCAAAGCTAAGGAAAGGCCAAGTGGCCGAATTACCTCTCCTAGATCATGTTTACCAAATTCACCATTGAAAATGCCAAATTTGCCACTGCTATCAATTTGGTAAATCTGCATAAAAACCAAAAAAAATAGGGATTTTATTTTGAGGGGTCTGTATGAGGGCTAGAAAGGGTAGAAACTTGTCTAAATAGCTGATTAGAACCCCTTTTAATGAAATAAAAGATATTGCTTACCTCTTGGGGTGGAATTTGACCTATTTCCAAATTTGCCACTAGTTTTTGCCAAATTCACCACTGGTGAAATTGGTCTAAGTGGCAATTTTTGTTTTGACTGTTTTAGGCTACCAAATTCACCATTGATAGTGCAGGGTAGTGAATTTGGTCCTGGGATAGATTTTTGAAGTTTTTAGAGGTTGATTTGGGTAGATTTCGACTATATTTCAAGCTAAATCTAAAGGGGAAGGGTCCTAATAGTATCTACTAAGTTTATGACTAATAAAATTAGAGGATTGGACCATTAAATCAGATAATTTAATGACTAAATCAAAGTATTTACAAAATGATAAAAACTCCAAGTATGACTGAAATTTCAAATTGAAAAAGATGCAATGGGGCTGAGAGAAAATATTATAATGTTAGGAATGATTTTAAGTAACTAGTTCTACTTCTATTTGGATCAAATTAGTATTTAAATTATGAAGTTAAATGAAAATGCAAAGAAATGTAAATGTTACCTAAAGCATATAAAAGCTACAGCAGTAATTAAAAGGATATGGGATTTTAATGGGAATATGTTTGAAGCTTGGCTAAGGGAATGAGATATCAAGGTAGTAATAGCCTTCTATCATCAACACTCTACCTTGAAGGATGAGGAAAATCTTGCTATGTAGATATAATGTAAAGCTACATAAAAGGCATGGAAAGAGAAATTGGAAAGTTAATGACTATATTTAATTATATGCTTCAAAATGAAAGTAGTATGAAAACTAAAAGAGCATGGAGGAAAACAAAGGATGAGTATGTTGTATACATAAGCAAGAAAATTGTAAATAAGATGTCATCAAGTATTATAACATAATATATATTAGAAAATGCAACAAGGCCCTGCAAAATAGAGGATTATGACCAAAATATGATAGTAAAATGAATGTAAATCTAAATAAATCTACAAAATCAGTATTAGAAATGAAATGGAGATGCAATGATTGAAGAAAAATGCTACTAAAACACTGTTAGAAGGCTAGAAAAATAATGTTAAAAGGCTTCCAAAAACAAGTATTAGAACCCTACAAGAGAAGTTAGAGCATAGAATATAAAAATACACTAAATAAATATGACAAGTTAGCAAGGCTACAACCTAGAGGACAAAATGCAATGAATATTAAGGTGGGAGGAGAGAAGAATGAATTTAGGAGAGCTCTCTTTATTTCCTCCAATGGTGATCTCCTTACTACAAAGTCCTCCTTGCCTTGCTTGACTTTCTCTCAATGCTCACAAATTGCTCCAAATGCTTGATTAAAACTTAAAAATGCTTGAGGGGAGCTTAGACATAAAATATGCTATAAAATAGAGGATGCTATAAATATTGAAAGAGATTTGATATAGTGGAAATTCTTGTTGAATTCTTGCCCCATGGCCTCCTTAAATAGGATTTGGAAGGGACTTGGAGGAAGAAAGGATAAAATCAAATTCAAATAAAATGCTTTTGAGACCTTGTTGGAGCATGTGAAATCAATGGTAGAGGATTAGAGTAGGTTAATTCATGTCTCTATACTTTATGTGGAATATTCCAAGTTGTTTTGGCCAAATTCGCCACTATCGACCAAATTTACCACTGGCGAATTTGGCGACTCAGATGGAAAATTTGGTAAGGAGGCAAAATCTGATCTTATAATCTTTGAAATTTAAAATTTTGCCAAATTTACCACTAGCCAAATTCACAACTAGTAAATTTGGTAGGAGTGGTGAATTTGGTTAGAAATTATACTGGTTGTCAGAGCCAATTTCAGTAGTTTTGCCAAATTCACCACTCAACTTGCCAAATTTGCCACTGGTGAATTTGGTCATAGTGGCTAATTTGGTAAAGGTGAAAAATGATGCCCAAAATGACTGGAAGTGGTCAAATTAAGGTTTTGTAGCATTTGTGATCATTTTTGGAAAGTTTTGGGATGTTTGCAACTAGTTTTGTGAAGTTCTAGCTAGGCATGTCAAAATTGGGTGTCTACATTTTGCCCCAATTTTTTTATGTGATATCTGCGATGTTGCATCAAAATTTAAGTTGTGATACTCAATTTTAACACTATGATGCATTGATGTTTTATTGTTTTATTGATTTGAAAATTTTATTGTGATTTTGATAATCTTGTATCATTGCATATATATGCCTCATTTTGCATGCCTCGATATCTGGAGAAGATTATTTTACCCTATGAAAATTTTACCCCATGGTGTAGTCTCTTCTTTGAGAAAAATATACCCAATTATGTGTTTTTGGGATAAACTTTCAAAATATAGGATGCTTGGTTGAGTTGGTTATGATAGATTGGTGGTTAAAAAGGTAAAAGGAAATGTGTATATACCCTCATTTACAATTTACTAGTTTTAGCAAGTTGGAAAGAGTGAGATAGGGCTATGAGAGGAGATGGTGCATATCCAAGGTTAGGTACATTGTGCAGATGTTGTTCAAGAGATGATGGATGTGTCAGAGTAATACCAAGAGGTAAGTGATTCATCTTGACTTAAAATTTTGATTTTGGATCTCTTTTTTTTTTTAATTTTCATGAGTTGTGGCAAATTTGGCACTAGTTCCAGTGGCAATTTTGGTCCCAGTGGCAAATTTGGCACTGGACTACAATTTTTTGTTGGCAATTTTGGGTACCTTGAGTACATTGCCTTTGCTCAAGTATAGTTGTTGTCATTGATGTCAAAGGAGCTCTTGGTAGTTGTTGTCCTTGATGTCAAGGAGTTCTTGGAGCAATTTGTTTTTATGTCTAAGTATGTGTTTTGATGAAGGTTTCAACTGGTCAGTAAGTCTCCAAGAAAATCAGAGTAGCCCGATTGCAAAAGATCAAGAAAAATATAAGTTAGAAAAAGTTTGTAGGCGGCTGGAAAAACTGTCGCGATTTCGCGACATGTTTTAGGAGAGAGAAAGTTTTGGCAAAACTGTCATGATTTCGTGACATGCTGGAAGGCAGAGACAAAACAGGCAAAACTGTCATGATTTCGTGACATGTTTGAGGAGAGAGAAATTTTAGGCAAAACTATCGTGATTTTGTGACAAGTTGAGTTGGCAGAGTTAAGTTGCATGAAATATCGCGATTTCGCGACAAGTTTCAATGAAGTTGTACGGATGCAAAAAGTGTCATGATTTTGTGACAGGTTGAGTTGGCAGCTTGCAAATGGTGAAAGCGTCATGATTTCGTGACATGTTCCAGTTTTGCGAGCAGTTGGCAGAAAAGAGCTTAAGGCAGCGAAAGCTTCACGATTTCACGACATGTTCCAATTTCACGAGCAATTGGCTGAAAAGAGCTTAAGGCAGTGAAAGCATCGCGATTTCGTGACGTATTCCAGTTTCACGAGCAGTTGGCATAAAAGTGCCTAAGGCAGCGAAAGCGTCACGATTTCATGACATGTTCCATTTTCGCTAGTGCAAACCTAGGAAAGGTTGAAGAAGCAAGAAGTGTCATAATTTCGTGACAGAGTTGTTGATGACGTCAGCAAAAGCGAATGTGTCACGATTTCATGACAAGAGCAGAGAGGAAGGCCTTGTAGACCAAAGCATCGTGATTTCATGATAAGAATCATGATGACGTCAGCCAAGTCAGGAAGTGTCATAATTTCATGACAACAGGCTGTAGTGTCGCAATTTCGTGACAACAAACCAAAGAAGGCGCACAACAGGCAGTAGTGTCACGATTTTGCAACAATAAGCTATACAAGGTGTACGACAGACAAAGGCATAGCAATATCATGACATGTTTGAGTTTTGCGCTAGAAAAGCTATAGAACAGCAGAGGCGATTGAAGCCGACGGAGTTAACCCTTGTCGACGAAGTGTAAGGTTGTGCAGCCGACGATTGTTTTAAGGATATACAGCCGACTAAGATCATGAATTTGATAATGAATTGTTGCTATAAAATGAGGACTATTTTTGAGTTTCATGTAATCGAATGTGTGTGTCGAATTTGCACAAGTGAAGTCTACTGTGCACAAAGAGCAGTCATATCGTCGATCAAAGTGTGTGTTCAAAGTGTGACTTTCACAAAAGCAGAGTGTAGGAAGAAGTTTGATCAAGGAGAAGCAGACTGCACAAAGAGGGTGATGTTGTGGCTACACGAGCATAAGTTGTTGTGCGATCGAGTGCTGCAATATTTACACAGACTATGTAAAGAAAGTAGAGTGTGCGAAGACTGCGCTGTGGTGGATGTGCAATGGAGCAGAAGCTAAGTTGAGAAGATAGTGCTGCTATAAATTTGAGAAGACTATGCTGTTGTAGTCGTGTAGACAGTGAAAAGTTGTTTTCAACCAAGTGCAGAAAAGAATAGAGGAAGAGGACAATTGTGCCAGACCGAAGGACTATGTTTGGTGCAGATAAGAGGACCAGCTTTGCAGTGACAGTGTTGAGGACAAAGATCTCTAGCCAGAGCAGGGAAGATAGGTGTCTTCTATGGATAGAGTTCCACTTGCTAAAGGCAAAGGAGATAGAGGTCTTCTAGATGATCACCAACAAAGCAAAATTAGGGGAAGGTGTCTCCTTTGAGCTAAGGCTCATAAACAATTGTAATCGGGAAGGATTCCCAGAGGACTTTGATACAACTTTTAGAAGAAAATTTTTATCCGTGGAGTAGCCCACCTTGGGTGAACCACGTAAATTGTTGTGTCTCTTTGTGGATTGCATTTTTTGCATTGTTTTACTGCTATTATTACTGCTATCTTATTCTGCATGTTAATGGTTTGAAAGCTATATTGATAGATAAAATTAAAAAGTGGTCTTATACTGTTCACCCCCCCCTCTCAGTATAAGCTTGTGTTCTTCATTTGGTATCAGAGCCAGTACCTTCGAAAAGTTTAATAGCTTGAAGAAAAAGTTTGGAAAGAACACAATGGACTACTCGAGTGGCAATGCAGCACCTATTCTTGACGGATCAGATTTTGGCCTATGGAGTGCAAGAATGAAAGTCTATCTAATGGCACTTGGTAATGAGGTATGGGAAGTTATTGAAGATGGGTACATCATTCTTGCAAATGGTCCTTACACTAAAGAAGATAGGCTTCTACATCATAGCAACTCAAAAGCCATGAATGCAATCTTGAAGGGTTTACAAAAGGTAGATCTCACCAAAGTTATTCACTGCAAGACAGCTAGTGAAATGTGGAAACAATTGCAGGTTGTTCATACAGGTGATGCAAATGTTCGAAAGGCCAAGTTGAGACATTTTAAAGGTATGTTTGAACAACTCAAGATTAATTATGATGAAAATATTAGTGACTACATGCTCCGGATGGATGAAGTTGTTAACTCTATGAAATACTTAGGTCTTGAACTTGCTGAAAATGATGTGTGTGATAATATTTTAAGATCCCTTCCTAACATATTTAGTGAAAATATTTCTGCTATTGAGAAAGCTAAAGATTTAGATAAATTGAAAAAGGATGAGCTCCATAGTATTCTTGCAGCATTTGAGTTGAGAACTCAAGTGAAATCTGATGTAAAGAAAGAGGCAGCTTTCAAACCTACTAAGAAATCAAAAGGCAAACAGATTCAAGAAAGTGATGAGTCTTCTAGTGAGGAAGAGGCATATTACAGCAAGAAAGGCAAGTTTTTCAGAAAACACAAAAGCAAGAAAAATATAAGATGTTTCAATTGTGGGAAATTTGTTCATTATGCTACTAACTGTACTATTTCCAAAAATGAAAATGATGAAAATATACAGGATGTTAAGAGCAAGGATTTTGAAAAGTACAGGTATTACAAGAAAAGCAAAGATGAGTATAGCAATCATGGAAAGATTCATTCTCACAAGAATAAGAAGAGCTTCTACTTAGAAAAAGCAAGTAAGTGTTCTAGCAGTGATAGTGACAGTTCTTCTAGTGATAATGAAAATGAGATGTTGTTCATTTCAAAAAAAGAGGAAGAACCGAAACATAAATTCATTATCATGAAATGTTTTAGATGTGGAAATTTTGGGCACCTTGAGGATGATTGCAGAAATAATGATTTGGATGCTAGTATGTATGAGGATGCTTCAAAAAACTACAATGAAGATGCATGTATGGTTTTTGAAAAAGGTAGCACCTCTAGTGATAAGAAATCTGAAAAAGGCCGTGATAATTCAAAGTGCCATCAAATAGAGGATCTTGAATGTGAACTCAACAATGCTCTTAGTGTTTTGAAAAAGGAAAGAAAGAAGAATGAGAGACTCAAGATTAAATTAGATGAATGTTGTATGGAGAGAGATGAACTTATAGAAAATCTTGAAGTCTCTATGGCTAAGTCACAAGAACTCAGGAAAGAGTTGGATTCTAAAATTCTGAAGTATAGTGAGTTAGAACGAGAAATGGCTTCTTTGAAAGAAAAAAATAAAAAGTACAAGGATAAGCTCTACAGATTTCAGGATAGCTCCAAGAAGGTTGAATTTCTCATCAAAGGACCAAGAAAACCAACAGATAAAATAGGTCTCAGTTTTGTTGAGCTGCATAAGGAACAGGTTGGGGAATCTAGTAAGATATTTCAAAAGAAAGAGAGTTCTGTTGAAGAAATTATTTCAGATCATGAGTCCGTAAGTGATAGATACGCAAAAACAGAAAACAATATTTAGATTGAGAAGAAGAAGTTTTCGGGACCCATGAAGTCGAATAAAAGAAAATTTCATGACACATGTTTTGCATGTCACAGATTTGGTCACATGGTTGTACATTGCATGACTCAAGTGAAGAAAGTAAGTAACAGTTTAAGGAGACGTAATTTCTTTCAAGGGTATTGCTACTCTTGTCAACAATTCGGGCACAAGGCAATTTTCTGCAAGGAGAATAACAGGAACTGGGTTAGTCAGAATAGGCGGATTCAAAGAACAGCCATGCCTGAAAGAAATAATATTGTTACCTGCTATAAGTGCAACAATGAAGGTCACCTAGCTAGACAGTGTAGAGCTGATCTTATGAGATACAAGAACAGAAACAGTAGTATGACAAGTCCAAGGATCAAAGCATGGATAAGAACAGGAATGACAAAAAAAATTGAAAAAGTCATATGAACAGGTTCAAGGATCAAGGTATGGAGAAAAATAGGAATGATGAAAGGAACAGGAACAACAGTATGAACAGGTCCGAGGATCAAAACAGTAACAAGAACAACAATGTGGAAAAAGAATTCAAAAGAAGGCCCGACAAAGAAATAGTAGACATTAATGATGATGAGTGTCTAATGGGAGTTTCACTCCCAACCCTGTTTTAAATCACCTTAATAGAAGGTGGGGGAGGGACTAAGCTAAGAGACTCACTCTTAGTCCCAAACTCCAAATGTGACCCTTTGCCATTGATGACAAAGGGGGAGATATTTGAGTAAGGGGGAGAGATATGAGTAAGGGGGAGTGCTTCAAGTGAAGAGAAGAGCTTCAAGTTAGGGGGAGCAAAAACTTCAATTGCAGAATTCTCAGATTGTTGGATCAGTCGGTTCAGTTTTGGCTCTTGAGATATGTTTTTAGTTAAGGGTTGTCATCAATGACAAAGGGGGAGATTGTTGGCAATTTTGGGTACCTTGAGTACATTGCCTTTGCTCAAGTATAGTTGTTGTCATTGATGTCAAAGGAGCTCTTGGTAGTTGTGGTCCTTGATGTCAAGGAGTTATTGGAGAAATTTTTTTTTATGTCTAAGTATGTGTTTTGATGAAGGTTTCAGTTGGTCAATAAGTCTCCAAGAAAATCAGAGTAGCCCAGTTGCAAAAGATCAAGAAAAAGATAAGTTAGAAAAAGTTTGCAGGCGGTTGGAAAAACTATCGCAATTTTGCAACATGTTTTAGGAGAGAGAAAGTTCTAGCAAAACTGTCGCGATTTCGCGACATGCTAGAAGGCAGAGACGAAATAGGCAAAATTGTCGTGATTTCGTGACATGTTTGAGGAGAGAGAAATTTTAGGCAAAACTGTCATGATTTCACGACAAGTTGAGTTGGCAGAGTTGAGTTGCAGGAAGTGTCGCGATTTCACGACAAGTTTCAATGAAGTTGTACGAATGCAGAAAGTGTCACGATTTCATGATAGGTTGAGTTGGCAGCTTGCAGATGGCGAAAGTGTCACGATTTCATGACATGTTCCAGTTTTGCAAGCAATTGGCAAAAAAGAGCTTAAGGCAGTGAAAGTGTCACGATTTCATGAGATATTCCAGTTTTGCGAGCAGTTGGCAAAAAAGAGCTTAAGGCAACGAAAGCATCGCGATTTCGTGACATGTTCTAGTTTCACGAGCAGTTGGCAGAAAAGTGCCTAAGGCGGTGAAAGCGTCGCGATTTTGCGACATGTTCCATTTTTGCTAGTGCAAACCTAGGAAAGGTTGAAGAAGCAAGAAGTGTCACGATTTCATGACAGAGTTGCTGATGATGTCAACAAAAGTGAATGTGTCATGATTTCACGACAAGAACAGAGAGGAAGGCCTTGTAGACCAAAGCGTCACAATTTTGTGACAAGAATCATGATGACATCAGCCAAGTCAGGAAGTGTTGCAATTTCGTGACAACAGGCTGTAGTGTCACGATTTCGCGACAACAAACCAAAGAAGGCGCACAACAGGCAGTAGTGTCACGATTTCACAATAGCAAGCTATACAAGGTGTATGGTAGACAAGGCGTAGCGATATCATGACATGTTTGAGTTTCACGCTAGAAAAGCTACAGAACAGCAGAGGCGGTTGAAGCCAACAGAGTTAACCCTTGTCGATGAAGTGTAAGGTTGTGCAGTCGACGATTGTTTTAAGGATATATAGCTGACTAAGATCATGAATTTGATAATGAATTGTTGCTATAAAAGGAGGACTATTTTTGAGTTTCATGTAATCAAATGTGTGTGTCGAATTTGCACAAGTGAAGTCTGTTGGGTGCAAAGAGCAGTCATATCATCGTTCGAAGTGTGCGTTCGAAGTGTGACTTTTGTAGAAGCAAAGTGTAGGAAGAAGTTCGATCAAGGAGAAGCAGACTACACGAAGAGGGTGCTGTTGTGGCTACACATGGTGCATAAGTTGTGCGATCGAGTGCTATAGTATTTACACAGGCTGTGTAAAGAAAGCAGAGTGTGCGAAGACTGCGTTGTGGTGGATGTGCAACGGAGCAAAAGCTAAGTTGAGAAGATAGTGCTACTATAAATTTGAGAAGACTGTGCTGCTATAGTCACGCAGACAGTGAAAAGTTGTTTTCAACCAAGTGCAAAAAATAACAAAGGAAGAGGACAATTGTGCCAGATCGAAGGACTGTGTTTGGTGCAGATAAGAGGACCAGCTTTGTAGTGACAGTGTTGAGGACAGAGATCTCTAGCCAGAGCAGGGAAGACAGGTGTCTTCTATGGATAGAGTTCCACTTGCTAAAGGCAAAGGAGATAGAGGTCTTCTAGAGGATCACCAGCAAAGCAGAATTAGGGGAAGGTGTCTCCTTTGAGCTGAGGCTCATAAACAATTGTAATCGGGAAGGATTCCCAAAGGACTTTGATACAACTTTTAGAAGAAAATTTTTATTCGTGGAGTAGCCCACCTTGGGTGAACCACGTAAATTGTTGTGTCTCTTTGTGGATTGCATTTTGTGCATTGTTTTACTGCTATTATTACTGCTATCTTATTCTGCATGTTAATGGTTTGAAAGCTATATTGATAGATAAAATTAAAAAGTGGTCTTATACTATTCACCCCCCCTCTCAGTATAAGCTTGTGTTCTTCATTTTTATTTTATAGTTTTAGGTATATACATTTGTACAAATATAAGCATATTTACACTCTTTGGAAAGCTCTTTTCAAGCTCTATCTAATGGTACTATTTCTATAAAATTTTGGAGATATTTTATGGGATTTCTAACTGAATATTTTGTATGTGGTTTTGGTAGGGGATGAAGATCTTGGTGAGTCAGGTTTGTCACCCTCAGTTCTTAGGGAGCATATTAGCGAGTGATCAGAGGGATAAATATGTGGTGACTTTGGTGATGACAGGGATGGACTATGTGGCATACATACCTAAGTTGGTGTTTGATCACTGCTTATTGATAGCCCTTACAGAGATATGGTACCTATCTACTAATACTTTTAGGCTATCGATAGGTGAGATGGCAGTTACGCTAGAGGATGTACTCCTTAGAGTACCTATTCGAGGTGCTTCTATTTGCCTAGGGATGAGTGTGAGGGCTAGGAATTTAGCCTTCTTAAGAAAGGGTGAATTCTTAGGGATGAAGGATGGATTGAGGATCAATGATGCCTATGTAGGAGGACATATTCATTGGTTGACTACGTTACTAGCATCAGTCATGTTAGGTATAATGATGAGTGATACTAGTAGGTGTTTCAAGCCATGGGGATGGGGACCAAATATAGCAAGATTGAGGGATGATCAGATCATCTATGCATGGGCCCCTACTATCTTGGTGATGTTATACCATACTTTATACAGGGTGGTGTACAGACATGGTCAAATTTTAATGTGTTACACTTTGCTTTAGGTCTAGGCATGGGAGCACATAGCTATCCACTAACCTATTATAGTGATGAGGGTTGTCAACCCAAGAGGCCCATAGTTTATATATGGGATATATGTATCTGATATTCACACTACTCCCTAGTTTTGGTGAGATATCTAATTGATGATATGAAGGTGGTATATGTTATCTGGTAACCATGGAAGTAAAGGTATATGTGGTTAGATGACAACAATAAGTTGTCCAGGGTGAGGTAGATTCGATGGTTAGATGGTGGAAATAATTTCTACGAGTTTTATCGATATGACCATGTCACATAAATTTGGATAAGTATAGGGGGCACCGGTAGTAGGTCAGGTATGGATACAATGTGTTAGTCTTACAATGGCACTGAGAGGGGGGGGTGAATCAGTGTAGCTAATTAAAAACTTAAATCTTCATCTCTTAAATCTGAAGCAATGAATGCTTAAAACCAGATATAGCAAGTGTAACAAGAGAGCAACCCACAACACAAGATTTAACGAGGTTCACCAGTTTTGGCTACTCCTCAAAAATAGACTGCTTGGACTCCCATCCAAATCCAGCCTTTGCAAAGCACCAACTTTACAATCAATTTACCAGCACCCACTGGAAGGAGCACCAACCCCTAATTTACCAGCACCAACTGGAAGGAGCACCAACCCCTGATTCCAAGCACCAACTTGGATTTCTATTTTGAATCTTAGATTGACATAAATATGCCTTCACTTTTACAAGACCCTCACTGGTCTATTGCTCACCCAACCTCTCTTTCAATCCAGGAAACACATATTCCTTCTACGCACTTACAACCGCACTCTCTCTCAGTTGCGCTCTCTCTTTCAGTTGCTCTTTCTCAGACGCGTTGTCTCAGCCGTGCTCTCTATTCTCTTTTTCGTAGCACTTTCCCTCTATTCTGCAACACGCTGCTCTCTCTTCTCGCATGGAGCTCAACCTTACTACTTCATGCAAATCTCCTTTTATAACTGTGTTCTGTTTCTATTCTTAACTTCCATATTCGTGCATGCAGCCTATTAATAGTAATGGCTCCTTTATTCTCACATGCAATCTTATTAATAGAATGGTTCTTTGTTTGGGCTTCGAGACGTTTCTCTGTCCAACTCGTGGTCTTCGTCTGATGACTTTCAGTAACCACTACTGCATGATATTTCTTTGTAATGGCTCCTGTAACTGTAGTAATGACTTCTATTTACTGTCACTGTAACTGCCCCTATAACTGTCGTAATTACTTCAGTTCACTATTCTTATTTAACTACATGATTTCTCTCTGTAACTCCACCTATAATGGTTCTTATTTTTGTTGCATGATTTTACTTTGTAATGGCCCCTGTATCTGCTGCATGACTTCAGTTAACTCTTCTTAACTTAGCTGCATGATTTTCCTATGCAACTTCCCTTGTAATTGTAGTTCTTCTTCAGTTAACTTTACTTCGGCTGGGTTCTCCTTTTAGCTCTAAGTCATGCAGAAACAACATGTCACGATATCGTGACATTTCTGCCCCTTTGACTTTTCCTTGGCGTTTGACCATGAAAACATGACATGTCACGATATCGTGACATTTTCCACCTCCTTGTCCTCTTCTCGGCATGCACCCATGAAAACATGACATGTCACGAAATCGTGACACTTTTTGCTTTCGTACACTCTTCTCTGCATGCACTAGTAAAAACATGACATGTCACGAAATCATGACACTTTTCGCTTTTGTACACTCTTCTTTGCATGCACCAGCGAAAACATGACATGTCATGAAATCATGACACTTTTCACTTTCGTACACTCTTCTTTGCATGCACCAGTGAAAATGGAACATGTCATGAAATCGTGACACTTTTTCTGCCTTGTGCTTTTCTCTGCCTTACGCCCGTGAAAATGGAACATGTCATGAAATCATGACACTTTCGCCTTTGAGCTCTTCCTCCTTGAATTTGTCATGAAATCGTGATGCTTCTGCTTCCATGCTCTTTCGTTTTGCTTCTGTCATAAAATCACGACACTTCATCCTTCGAAGTCTTCCTCTCTATTGTTGTCGCGATATCACGACATTTCTATCTCCGTACATTCTCTCTCCTCTCTTAGTCACGAAAATGCGACATGTCACGATATCGTGACATCTTTTCTCCTTAGCTCTTCTCTTCTCTTTAGGTCACGAAAATGTGACATGTCGCGATATCGTGACACTTTTTCTCTCGAGCTCTTCCTCTTGCAATATGTCATGAAATCGTGACACTTTTTATTGCAGGCTCTTTCTCTCAAACATGTCATGAAATCGCGACACATTTTTGTCCGTACTGCCTCTCTTGCAGATTGTCATGAAATCATGACACTTTTCTTTGCGAGCTCCTTCTCTCAAACATGTCATGAAATCGTGACACATTTTTTTCATTCGCCTTCTCTTCGAACATGTCATGAAATCGTGACACTTTTCTTTGCTAGCTCCTTCTCTCAAACATGTCATGAAATCATGACAGTTTTCCTTGCTTGCGCCTTCTCTCCAAACATGTCATGAAATCATGACAATTTTTTTCTCCTTCTCTCCAAACATGTCACTAAATCATGACAGTTTTCTTTCTGCCTTCTCTCCAAACATGTCATGAAATCGTGATAGTTTTCTTTGCTCTTTCTATCTCTTCCAACATGTCGCAAAATCGTGATAATTTTCTTTGCGTTTCTCTCTCTCCAAACATGTCATGAAATCATGATAGTTTTCCTTGGCTTCTCTCTCCTCCAATATGTCATGATATCGTGACGGTTTTCTAGCTTTTTCTCTCCTCCGATATGTCACGAAATCGCGATAGAAAACATGTCGCGATATCGTGACAGTTTTCTTACTTGTCTTTTTCTTTGATCCTTTGAATCTGGGCCACTTCTATCTTCTTGGAAATTCATTGTACATGCTCTGACTGCTCTGAACTCTTGTTCACTTCATCAACCGATCTATCTAATGACCTCTGCACTCTTGTCCATTGCATCAACCGATCCTCTGTCTGTGTTGACAACAATGACAATACTTTGGCTGCACCTTGCTCATCAATGAACTCCTGTCCATTGCACTTTGGCTGCACCTTGCTCATCAATGAACTCCTGTCCATTGCATCAACTGATCAACTTGACTGTGTTGACAACAATGACAATACTTTGGTTGCATCTTGCTCATCAATCTCCCCCTTTGGAATTGTTGGCAACACACGTAATTGTGTGCAATTACCTGTAATTCTTCTCCCCCTTTGACAATAATACCAAAGGGTGGCTGCAAACTCCCCCTGAGTCCATGCACCTCATCCTTAGGCACAAATTATTATAGTTAGCAATACCAATTGTTAGTAAAAATTACAAACATGAGCAAAAAGATAATCAAATATATAAATGCTCCCCCTGAGAATGTGGTCTCGATAGCTAGTCAGTTCTTGGGAAGCATGACCACTCCCAATTTATTGTGAAGGTATCCGCTACTGACTGGTGGACCTCTCTTCAATTGTTATATTATAGAAGACTCTGTCTCTCTGCTGCACTGACAGGTGGACCTCTCTCCACTTGAAGAAACCTCACTCAGATCTATCTTCAACTGTGTTGGCTATTGGATCTCTATCCATTGAGACTCTATTCTCTGTACTCTATCAATAGGCTCACACAGAACCTGCTTAACAAGCTCACATAGAACTTGTCCAAATCAGCTCACAAGTCCTCACTAGAACCTGTCCAATTCAGCTCACAAGTCTTCACTAGAACTTGTCCAAATCAGCTCACAAGTTCATCAAGAAAAACTTGCTTAGCATGAACCCACAAAGAGAATTGTTAGAGACCCAATGTGATTCATCAACCTCATAGAAGCATAAAGAGAATTGTTAGAGACTCAATATGTTCTATACTTAACTCCCAATCTCAATCTCAACTCAATCTCAATCTCAAAAGAATAAGATAGATGTAGTATGCTTTTCTCAAGAACATGAAACACAACCCAACAATTGCCAACCATGCAATAACTCATATAACAATGATACTCATGTTCTTTCTACAACCAATATCTTTTCTCAACCAATTAGGGCTTTAACAACAATGCTTATAGACAAGGTTTAACCAACATCATTCAACTCAAGATTAACCTTGAAGCATTCAACCAATCACTACATGAAAAGGAAACTAGTAGACATCCTTTTCCTTCCAAAGGTATTTGAACAAAATAACCACCAACATAAATCACCAATGCAAAGAATAACTTGCTCAAATCAATCTCAATGGAGTAAGCCCAAATCATGTATCTGGAAATCTGTCCCAGCACTGTCCTCAAATATTTCCCAAAGGCCTTCTTCAAAGGCTTAATCAATCAACTCAACCAATCATCACCAGGCTGGAAACCATCTGGCTGCTCATTATAAACCTCTCCTTCAATCTTCCCATTCAAAACGTTGATTTCACATCTGTCAACAATATTGACAAGTGACTCACACTTGTACCAACTTTTGTCCAACACTGTACCAACACTGCAATTTTATTGCCAACTCTGTGCAAGCATCAAACACAGTACCACAAAACCAACCAAATCATCTGAACTATTATAATCCTTAACTTTTGACAGTGGTAGTAAGAACCATCAACAGTACAACAATGACATATAGCAATATTACCAATAAAGACAACTCTCAATTTAATCACCACCCTTCACGGCACTACCACAAACAATAGTATGAACAAAAAACACACTTTGACAACTATACAACAACTCCTCGACTACTTTCCTTTCATCCTCAGATAACCACACAAATACATAGGAGCATTAAAATAAGACTTTAACATTGCTCCCCCTGAGGATGTGCTACCTAGAGCTGCTTAGTGCAATAGAGGAGTAATCTCCTTCTATCCAAGGAGACACGATTTCCTCTCTTCTTTCTTTCTCCAAGATTTCTTGAACTTGGGCTTGAGTTTTTCAACTACATCCCTGGTTTGAACCTTTTCATGAACTTGAACATTTCTCTTGGGTGGTTGTCTCTTGTACATCCTTGATGGATGATTACTTTCCTTTCTTTGATGCACATGATTTCTTCCCTGTCTGTGTTGCACTCTTTGAGTCTGATGAAATCTACGGTTTTGCCTTAGATTAGATACAGAAGTGTTTGGACAGAACCTTGCTATGTGCCCGTGACCATTACATTTAAAACATTGCACATGTTTTATTCCCTGTCTGTATTGCATTCTGTGTGTATGATGAAATCTATGGTCTTGCCTTAGATTGGATACAGAAGTGCTTGGACAAAACCTTGCAATGTGCCCATGGCCATTACATTTAAAACATTGCACAGGGTGTTCACTCAGAAAAGCAGATGTGTTTTTAATAGCATAACTTTTTGATCTATTGTTCAATCCACAATAAATTGCCTTGTGACCATAGGAGTTGCATTTAGAACAATAGCCATTAAAAGCATTATTATTAAAAGAGTGAGAGTGAGAGAACCTCTTTTGTTGTGGTTGCTTTGTTGTAGATCTTCTTTGATGCTTTCTTCCTTTTGAAGATTCAGCTTCAACCTTGAACTTCTTCTTCTCTGCATATTTGGAAGATGAGGGTTGTTCAGCTTCAGACTTTTCTCGCTTTGATCCTTCAACTGTGAACTTTCCTTTTTCTGCATATTTGGAAGATGAGGGTTGTTCAGCTTCAAATCCAAGACCAAGCTTAGCCGTGGAGCTTCTTTGTTGCTTTATCATTTTATCTAGCAACTCTGTGCTCTTCTCATATTTGAGATTTATATTGGCCTCTTCTAGTTGTTTCTTCAATGAAACAATCTCTTCTTCTTGTTGGCAACAAACAGTCTCTTTCTCATTGATTTGAGACCTGAGAATATCTTCAATCCTTTTGTATTGTTCTACTTGCAGCTTTAGATCAACAATAACTTTGTTAGATTCCTCTTCACTTGTGTTGCATACATCATCCTCATCATCCAGGTGTGTCTTCAAGGCTTCTTCTGATTTCTTGGCCTTTTGAACTTGTAGGAAGAGATCTTCAATCTCATCCCCATATTCTTCTAACTTCTTGGACATTCTTTTGTTCTTTTTCTTTTCTATACTCAACTCTTCAAGTGCGACTATCAACTCACCTTCTAGATCTACTTCAATCTCCAGATTTTCATTGCATACTTTAGAATCCACTTCTTCTACCTTCTCTAGTTCAGTTTTCTCTTCTACAAGAACTAAAACTAGCTGGGATGCCTTTTTGAAGGAGGATCTATTCTTCTTACCCATTGTGTACTAATCCAAGATCAACCCTGACTGATTTAGCCTAAACTAGGAACTTGGCTCTGATACCAATTGTTAGTCTTACAATGGCACTGAGAGGGGGGGTGAATCAGTGTAGCTAATTAAAAACTTAAATCTTCATCTCTTAATTCTGAACTAATGAAAGCTTAAAACCAGATGCAGCAAGTGTAACAAGAGAGCATCACACAACACAAGATTTAACGAGGTTCACCAGTTTTGGCTACTCCTCAAAAATAGACTACTTGGACTCCCATCCAAATCTAGCCTTTGCAAAGCACCAACTTTACAATCAATTTACCAGCACCCACTGGAAGGAGCACCAACCCCTAATTTACCAGCACCAACTGGAAGGAGCACCAACCCCTGATTCCAAGCACCAACTTGGATTTCTATTTTGAATCTTAGATTGACATAAATATGCCTTCACTTTTACAAGACCCTCACTGGTCTATTGCTCACCCAACCTCTCTTTCAATCTAGGAAACACATATTCCTTCTGCGCACTTACAGTCGCACTCTCTCTCAGCTGCGCTCTCTCTTTCAGTTGCTCTTTCTCAGACGCGTTGTCTCAGTCATGCTCTCTATTCTCTTTTTCGTAGCACTTTCCCTCTATTCTGCAACACGTTGCTCTCTCTTCTCGCATGGAGCTCAACCTTACTACTTCATGCAAATCTCCTTTTATAACTATGTTCTGTTTCTATTCTTAACTTCCATATTCGTGCATGCAGCCTATTAATAGTAACGACTCCTTTATTCTCACATGCAATCTTATTAATAGAATGGTTCTTTGTTTGGGCTTCGAGACGTTTCTCTGTCCAACTCGTGGTCTTCGTCTGATGACTTTCAGTAACCACTACTGCATGATATTTCTTTGTAACGGCTCCTGTAACTATAGTAATGACTTCTATTTACTGTCACTGTAACTGCCCTTGTAACTATCGTAATTACTTCAGTTCACTATTCTTATTTAACTACATGATTTCTCTCTGTAACTCCACCTATAATGGTTCTTATTTTTGTTGCATGATTTTACTTTGTAATGGCCCCTGTATCTGCTGCATGACTTCAGTTAACTCTTCTTAACTTAGCTGCATGATTTTCCTATGCAACTTCCCTTGTAATTGCAGTTCTTCTTCAGTTAACTTTACTTCGGCTGGGTTCTCCTTTTAGCTCTAAGTCACGCAGAAACAACATGTCGCGATATCGCGACATTTTTGCCCCTTTGACTTTTCCTTGGCATTTGACCATGAAAACATGACATGTCGCGATATCGTGACATTTTCCGCCTCCTTGTCCTCTTCTCGGCATGCACCCATGAAAACATGACATGTCATGAAATCGTGACACTTTTTGCTTTCGTACACTCTTCTCTGCTTGCACTAACAAAAACATGACATGTCACAAAATCATGACACTTTTTGCTTTCGTACACTCTTCTCTGCATGCACTAGTGAAAACATGACATGTCACAAAATCGTGACACTTTTCACTGTCATACACTCTTCTTTGCATGCACTAGTGAAAACGAAACATGTCACGAAATCATGACACTTTCGTTGCCTTGTGCTTTTCTCTGCCTTATGCTCATGAAAATGGAACATGTCACGAAATCATGACGCTTTCGCCTTTGAGCTCTTCCTCCTTGAATTTGTCATGAAATCGTGATGCTTCTGCTTCCATGCTCTTTCATTTTGCTTCTGTCATGAAATCGTGACACTTCATCCTTCGGAGTCTTCCTCTCTACTATTGTCACGATATCGTGACATTTCTATCTTCGTACATTCTCTCTCCTCTCTTAGTCACGAAAATGCGACATGTCGTGATATCATGACATCTTTTCTCCTTAGCTCTTCTCTTCTCTTTAGGTCGTGAAAACGCGACATGTCACGATATCACGACACTTTTTCTCTTGAGCTCTTCCTCTTGCAATATGTCATGAAATCATGACACTTTTTATTGTAAGCTCTTTCTCTCAAACATGTCATGAAATCGTGACACATTTTTGTCCGTACTGCCTCTCTTGCAAATTGTCATGAAATCGTGACACTTTTCTTTGCGAGCTCCTTCTCTCAAACATGTCATGAAATCGTGACACATTTTCTTCCATACTGCCTCTCTTGCAAATTGTCATGAAATCGTGACACTTTTCTTTGCAAGCTCCTTCTCTCCGAACATGTCACGAAATCATGATAGTTTTCTTTGCTTGCGCCTTTTCTCCGAACATGTCATGAAATCGTGACAGTTTTCTTTGCTTGCCTTCTCTCCAAACATGTCATGAAATCGTGATAGTTTTCTTTGCTTACGCCTTCTCTTCCAACATGTCACGAAATCGTGACGAGTTTTCTTACTTGCGCCTTCTCTCCCAACATGTCATGAAATCATGACAGTTTTCTTTGCCTGCGCCTTCTCTCCCAACATGTCATGAAATCGCGATAGTTTTCTTACTTGGCTTCTTTTCCTCCATTATGTCGCGAAATCATGACAGCTTTTCCAACTTTTTCTCTCTCCTCCGATCATGTCACGATATCACGATAGAAAACATGTCGCGATATCGCGACAGTTTTCTTACTTGTCTTTTTCTTTGATCCTTTGAATCTGGGCCACTTCTGTCTTCTTGGAAATTCACTGTACATGCTCTACTGCTCTGAACTCTTGTTCACTTCATCAACCGATCTATCTAATGACCTCTGCACTCTTGTCCATTGCATCAACCGATCCTCTGTCTGTGTTGACAACAATGACAATACTTTGGCTGCACCTTGCTCATCAATGAACTCTTGTCCATTGTACTTTGGTTGCACCTTGCTCATCAATGAACTCCTGTCCATTGCATCAACTGATCAACCTGACTGTGTTGACAATAATGACAATACTTTGGTTGCATCTTGCTCATCACAATGAGTGCATCATGAGACATGGTGGGATCCTTTGGATCTTGTTACCTTTATGGAGGATGATCTAGTAGTGTTGACCCATATACTAGATGATGTGGGGTTGATGATAGGGTACATTGATTGGTATGGGTGGTTTAGACCCCTTTGACTGATAGCAAGTCTACCACTGAGGGATCAGAGATAGGTATTTTAGGATATGCTTGGTGTTTTGAGAGCAGTTAGATGTCATTGTAGATAGGATATATGGGGAAGTATTATAGCTATATGGAGGACCAAGGGATCATACAATTAACCCTTAGATGTAGCTCCTTTAACCATGATTTTTTGCTATGTGCCCTACCTGGTGGAGTGGTATCAGGTTCAAGTGGAGTAGGACCAGACATGGGCAGAGCAGGACCTGACTTGGGTGGTGCAGGATCATATTTTGGTAGAGGGGTAGGTCCTAGTAGGACTTTAGAGGAGGCTTCAACAACAGAGCTGAGGGCTCTCCATCATACCTTATAGGAGGTGAGGAGTCACCTAGCTACCTTTGAGGTTATGCAGTTGGAGGATCTGACTAGGGTTTGATATGAGATGACCTAGATGAGGTTTGCTAGTGAGGATACCATTACTAGGCTTCGATTGAATTTGGATTGAGTCATGGAGGAGTAAGCCAAATACCAAGTGATCATTTTTGGTCTAAGGTCTAATCTAAAGTGGATGCAATAAGAGGGGGATGAGGCTCAGGCATAGGTTGGGTGGTTTGGATGCTACAGTAGTGGTTATGATTATTGAGACTTTGGATATGGAGTTAAAGGACTCTAGGTTAGGGCTTGTTGATGCTACAATGAGACTTCAATGAGCAGAGGTTTGATTCAAGAGAGAGTAGGGTAGGACCATGTACTACCACCAGCTATATTAGGTAGAGGTCCTTATAGAGAAGTGAGCACCATCACCTTCGGAGTCATGATCAAGGGCTCCATCGATGAGTGATACCTCTTGGAGGTCTATTAGTTTTCACCCTCCTCCTCCTCCAAGGGGTGATGGAGAGGTGGGTTCCACTAGCTAGGAAGGTTTAGGGGTATTTAGGAGTGAGTGTACCAATTTTTGGGGTTGTGGTACACCCTCCTTTTATGAGTTGAGTGTATCATTTTGTTTTCTTTTGTGATACACCTTCTCCAGTGGTATGTATGATATGAGGTATATATATGATACTTGTGTTTTGATCTTGATATGATGTTTTGATTATTTGTGGTTTGATTTAGATGTTGATGCTTTGATATGTGATTTATGTATTGATGTGTTGAGATTTTATGATATAGTTGACTTAAGTGATTGTAGTCTTGATTGGTTGTTGTAAGATCATGATGATGATCAAATGCTAGGGGAGGGTAGTTGCCCTATTTGAGAGATGTATTGAGATTTTGGATGATATAGAAGTATGTTGTGAGTGGTGATCTCTAGATCAAATATAGGAGAATGCTCATGTTTTTAGAGGTAGATGGTTTTCTTTTATGCGTTCCCATAGGTGGGAACATGATCTCATTATGTTTAAATGGTGGCCTATAGTGTCGTATTCATGATAGCATTTAAGACATAATGAGGTACCTATAATATGTACATGAAGTATAATATTTTTGAAAAATATTTTTCCTCTCATCAATGTTTAAGTGTCATACTCTATGAAACACTTAACTACATAGATGAGGTACCTATAATATTTACATGTATAATATTTTCTTCTCATCAATGTTCAAGTGCCATTCTCTATGAAACACTTGATTGCATAGATGAGGTACCTATGATATTTACATAATGTATATATATTTTCTTCTCATCAATGTTCAAGTGCCATTCTCTATGAAACACTTGAATTCGTAGATGAGGTACCTATGATATTTACATGATAATAATTTTCTTCTCATCAATGTTCAAGTGCCATTCTCTATGAAACACTTGACTATGTAGATGAGGTACTTGTGATATTTACATGATGTATAATATTTTCTTCTCATCAATGTTTAAGTGCCATTCTCTATGAAACACTTGACTATAGATGAGGTACTTGTATGATATATTTTTCTCATCAATGTTCAAGTGCCATTCTCTATGAAACACTTGACTGCATAGATGAGGTACTATGATATTATGTTATTATTTTCTTCTCATCAATGTTCAAGTGCCATTATTTATGAAACACTTGACTACGTAGATGAGGTAGTTTTTATTTTTTATCAATGTTCAAGTGCCATTCTCTATGAAACACTTGATTGCATAGATAAGATGTTTGATTTTCATCAATGTTTAAGTGCCATTCTCTATGAAACACTTAACTACGTAGATGAAGTTTTGCTTCTTATCAATGTTCAAGTGCCATTCTCTATGAAATACTTGACTGTGTAGATAAGATGTTTGATTTTCATCAATGTTTAAGTGTCATTCTCTATGAAACACTTGAGTGAAATTTTTTTACATTATAAAATTTGTTTAAGTGCCATTCTTTATGAAATACTTAATTACATAGATGAAGTTTTTGCTTCTTATCAATGTTCAAGTGCCATTCTCTATGAAACACTTGATTGCATAGATAAGATGTTTGATTTTCATCAATGTTTAAGTGTCATTCTCTATGAAACACTTAATTGTGTAGATGAAGTTTTTGCTTCTTATCAATGTTCAAGTGCTATTCTCTATGAAACACTTGATTACGTAGATAAGATATTTGATTTTCATCAATGTTCAAGTACCATTCTCTATGAAACACTTGATTACATAGATGAATTTTTTATCTTTATCAATGTTCAAGTGCCATTCTTTATGAAACACTTGATTGCGTAGATAAGATGTTTGATTTTCATCAATGTTTAAGTGCCATTCTTTATGAAATACTTAATTGCATAGATGAATTTTTTTATTCTTATCAATGTTCAAGTGCCATTCTTTATGAAACACTTGATTACGTAGATAATATTTAGGATTTTCATCAATGTTTAAGTGTCATTTTCTATGAAATACTTGACTGTGTAGGTGAAGTTGTTGCTTCTTATCAATGTTCAAGTTCCATTATTTATGAAACACTTGACTATGTAGATAAAATAGTTTTTGTCTACAAAGCTTTAAAATGATGTTTGATAATGCCTTTGATGTCTTTGATGCTGATTATTTTGTAATAATTGCAAGTATTTTGCAAAGTGATGGAATGCTTTTGTGATCATTTTCATGCTCTTTGAAAAAGTTTTACAAAATGATTTTGTGACTGATTTCATGATCTTTGCAAATATTTTTCGAAGTGATGAAATGCTTTTGTGACTGATTTCATGATCTTTGCAAATTTTTTGCAAAGTGATGAAATGCTTTTTGGAGTATTGCATAATAAATTTTATGCTTACTAGGCTTTTGCAATGTTTGTGTTATCGTAAAATATTTTGCATTATGATGTTATGATGATTTGTGAAAACTTAGATGACTACAAAATGATTTATAATGATGTTGATGTTTGTAAATGTTTGCAAAAAGGCTTGCAAAATGATTTTGTATCATTCTTTTGCTTTCGTTGTTTGAAAGTAAATTATTTTGATGACTTAATATTGCTGAATTTCTTAACACATGAGAGAGGGTAACAAGAGTATATAAGTCCATTACCTAACACATATGCAAATATTTACATGTACATGAGGAATTGGACTTAATACTCATTGCCACCTCTGATGTGTTGAAATATTCGAGGATTTTGTATTGTAAACAAAATATTTTAGATTGAGGGTAACACTCCCATATGGATAATCCAAGAGAAGAAGAAGCCCTTCTCCTTTGCCCGATGTGTGTACAAAGAAATGTATATGCATAGAGCATGGGAAAAAGAAATCCCCTTGTCTAGGAGGTTCATGTGATAACATTACCCTTAGTCTGAAGGATCTTATTTGTATGAATGAATAGATAACATCCATGTTGGCTTATAGGCCATTAGGAGGTACATGGATCTGATAATCAACTACTTGATGCAGTCATAAATGATTATGGGTACGTGAAGTGTTGATTACCAAATCCCAATGTTCTCGAAGGACCCATTAGTCAGTCTAGATGTTTTAGTTTTGAAGAAAAGAAGAAATGATAGTTTGTTGTTATACATCAAGATGGAGGAAGTTCTCTATCTATTGACTAACATTTTGTACAACTAGATAGAGAATATCTAGCACTCTTGATGAGTGATTATTTTGAGATTAGATGTTTATAGCATATTTGCATAATATACTTAGTTGGAAATAAAATTTTGTTGATCCAACGATTTATTAGGCAAATAGTTGATGGAGAGAGTATGATTTGTGGATGTTCTATTATTGTAGAAGACCAGACGACTATGAAGACAACATAGATCTAGTATCTGGTGAAGCATACAAATAATTGTATGCTCATAAGGCATTGGATCTATGGAGCCTTGTAGTTCGATAGACCTATTTGAACAATAGCTTGTGAGAGATTTTGATTTTTGTTTGATAGAATGCCAATGACATGAACCAAGTGGCTATGAGGACAATATCGATCTAGTGCCTGGTAAGATTTACAAATGATTGTACATCTACAAGATATTGGATTGATAGAATCTTCAAAATCCACATGGACTATCGAAGGTAATCAGTGAGATTTATAAAATGTGATAGCATGTTGATGCAATAAATCAAAGAGAAAGTAAAGATAGCATTGATCCATTGCCTAATGAGATTTACAAGAAATTGCAAACCTATGAGATATTGGATCAATGAAATCCTACAATCCCTATGATTTATTATCAGGATAATGCATGGAGATTTGATTTATGTTTTGATTGCATACTAAAATGGTATGTCGAATGGGGAAGAGTGCCCATAATAATCCATTCCCATATAAAGTTGATAAGTAATTGTTAATCCATAGGAGAATGGATGATTAGGGGCTTCTTGGCCCGTGTGACTTACCGAATGAGTAAGTTGGTGATGATATATTAGGTATGATTTTGTGAACTCAGATGATAGGCCAATCAGGGAAGAGAACCCCATTCAACCAATAACTAGTGAAATTCACAAATGATTATGAATTCATGAGAGATTGGTTGAATGTGATTTCCCATCCCTGGATGGCATATCAAATGAGTTGTATTTGAAGAATGTGATGAATAGATGTCATGATACATTTAATAGACTACTCTTAAAATTCTCTTATACAATACATCATTTTGCAAGTTTGCAAAATTTATTGATGTATTATAGGAGAGAAAATGTGTCCTTGAGGAGTCTATTAAATAATCGTGAGTGTTGATTAAAAAGAGACTCTTTTGTTGAGAGATATTGTAGATATATATTGTTGATAATATTGTTGTAAATGTTTTTGATATTAATGATGTGACTGTGTATGAAATAGAGGAAATTAGGTTATGCATATTACTTATTTTGAAGAGAGGAAAGAAGTATGATGGATGAGAGGGAAGGAAGTGTAATTTATTGTTGTTTATTGTTGGATACCCCAAGGTTGGGATAGAAGGAAAGGGAAAGGTTGGGTCATCAGGGCCATGGATGATCGCATCATACATCACTTAACCCAAGAGAGGGAGAAGAAGAGAAGTATGATAGTAGCGAAGTGGGATGTAGAAGAAGATTTTAGTGGACAATATTTTTGGATTGAGAGAGTTTACTCAACATATGGTTAGCCTAGGTGGATGCAATGCAGATGTATTCATAATAAGGATTGGATTTTGCATCATAGTAAACCCTCCTGACTCTATGGTATGATCAAGCAAACCAAGCAATCATGCAAGGGGTGAAGTGTGTATGATGATATGATGATATTTGTCATGCATTCAATCAAATGAACAAGCAAACGACTCGATGTTTTATGCATAGTATCATTTAAGATGCATGATGTTGATTGGTTATTTATGTTCTTGGCCATCCAATGTGGCTAGGTGGTAGGCTCCAGATCCAAATTTGGCTATGATGATGAAAGGTCCTAACCAATTAGGTTCAAACTTTCCTTTTAGGTCAACATCAATGTTAGTATTTTTTTGATTTTCTTTGAGGACTAAGTCCCCAACTTCAAAGGATCTTGGATGTACCTTCTTGTGATAGGCACGTCGAAGCCTATTGTGGTATGTTCTGAGGTGCTCTAGAGCATTGATGCATTTTTCTTCTAAGAGTTCTAGCTATTGTAAGTGACTTGAGCGATATTCATCTCCTACCAAAGAATCTTGTAACAAGACTCTTAGAGAGGGTATCTCAAGTTCAAAGGGAAATATTGCTTTGGTGCCATAAACCAAGGTGTATGGTATTGCCCCTATGGGAGTACACACACTCATGTGATATACCCATAAGGTAGGGTAGAGTTGCAAGTGCCAGTCTCGACCATTTTTGTTTACTAGCTTCTTAAGGATTTTGATTAACATTTTGTTGGAGGATTCAACTTGTCCATTTCCTTGTGGGTAGTATGGTGTAGACCACTTTTGTTGAATTTTGTATTTGGTGCACATTTTGGCAACTTCCTTATTTTTAAAAGGGGTGCCATTATCAATGATTAGGGTAGAAGGTATACCATATCGACTGATGATTTGATTTAGAATGAATTTTGATACTTGAATCCCTATTGTGGTGGATAGGGGTATTGCCTCGACCCATTTAGTAAAATATTTTGTAGTGGTGATGATGAAATTATGTCCATATGATGATTGAGGGTTGATATTACCTATGATATCCAATCCCCAAGAAGAGAAAGGCCAAGGAGATGTGATTGGTTGAAGTTCTTGAGAAGGGGCATGAACAAGGTTGTCATGTCATTGACACTTGTCACATTTCTTTACATAGTTGTGAGCATCCTTTTCCATAGAGGGCCAATAATAGCCCATTCTCAGGAGCTTCTTGGCTATGGATAATCCACTAAAATGTCCACCACATGCTCCATCATGGGCTTCTTTTATGATAGCTTGGGCTTCATTTGCATTTATGCATCTGAGGAGTATGCCTTCAAAGGAGCATCGATATAAGATATCTCCAATGATGACATATTTGCAAGATTTTAGCCTAAATTATCTTTATTTTTTAGAGTTAGAACCCTCAGGGAATGTTCCTTCTTTGAGGAATTTAAAGATGTCTTGATACCAAGGTTCTTGAGGTATAGATGTTTCAATATTGCATATGTTAAGAGGTTGCAGGCATGATTCGATTGTGGAAGATTCATTGATTGACCTTATGATAATAGAAGCTTCTTCATATTCCAATTCTAAGGGTATGAGAGATGTTCATTGTAGCCATAATGTTAGCATGATGATTGCTAGATCATGGTATGGCTTCTATGGTAATTTGGTTGAAGTAAGTTTTCAACATGTCTACAATATCTTTGTATGGTTTCAACTTCTCATATTTGGTTTGATAAGTATTGTTCACTTGGTTGATGACCAATTGTGAATCACCATATACTATTATGTTTTCAATGTTTAGTTTTGTTGTGGCCCTAAGACCTAGGATGAGTGCTTCATATTCTGTTGTATTGTTAGTACATGAGAAGCAAAGTTTAAAGGATAGTGAGATGAGTTGCTATTGTGGAGTGACTAGGATAATTCCTTCCCCTGCACCTTTTGCACATCTAGCTCCATCAAAATATAAGACCCAAGTTTTGGGCTCTTGGGATTCTATTGAAAATACTGTTTCATCTGGAAAATATATGCTTATGGGATGTTTTGATTCTAAAGGGGATGCGACCAATTGATCGGCTATGACTTACCCCTTTAGTGATTTTTGGTTTACAAATTCTATATCAAATTCACTAAGGGCTATGACCCATTTTGTAGTCCTACCTGATAGATAAGGTTTTGACATAAGGTAGCGTAATGGATCTACCCTTGCTAAGACATAAGTCTTTTGACTAAGCATGTAGTGCCTTAGTTTGAGAGATGAGAAGACAACTACTAGGAAAATCTTCTCTAGTGGTGTGTAGCGAGTTTCATAGTTTACTAAGGTTCTACTAATGTAGTAGATTGCTCTTTCTCTATGTTGTTCATCATATTGGGCTAGTAAAGCTCCAAGAGCATGTTCGGTAGCTACTATGTATAGCAATAATGGTTGATTCAGGTTTGGTGGTACCAAGATAGGTGGTGTCAAGAGATAAGTTTTTAAATATTTGAAGGCCTTTTGACATCCTTCATCCCATTCAAATTTTGTTCCCTTCTTCAATAATTTGGAGAAAGGTTGACACTTATCTACAAGTTGCGATATGAATCTACGAATGGCTTGTAGTTTTCCTTGTAAGCTTTATAATTCAGTTAGGTTTGTAGGTGGTGGCATGTTTGTTATTGCCATGATTTTGGAGGGATCAAATTCAATCCCACGATGAGATATGATGAATCCCAATATTTTTCTTGATGTTACCCCAAATATACATTTGTTGGGTTTTAGCCTGACTCTATAATCTCATAATATTTTGAAGATACATCTGAGATCTCGAATATGGTTTTGTCTTTTCTGAGATCGATCCAAGATGTCATCTACATAATCTTCTACAATTTTATGCATAATATCATGAAATATATATGTCATGGCCCTTTGATATGTTGCTCCTACATTTTTAAGGCCAAATGGCATGACCTGATAGTAGAAGGTTCCCCAAGGGGTAGTAAAAGCCATTTTAGATTGATCTTCTGGTGCTATCTTGATTTGGTTGTAGCCTGAGAATCCATCCATTAAGGACAACATCTTAGATCCTGTAGTGAAGTCCACTATCATGTCTATGTTTGGCAAAGGGAAATCATATTTTGGACAAGCATTGTTTATGTCCCTAAAGTCGATGCAAATTTGAATGGATCCTTCCTTCTTGGCGATAGGAACGATGTTGGATATCCAATCCAAATAATCTATGGCCTTTATGAAGCCAACATCTAGGAGTTTTTACAATTCATATTTTATTGAAAGAGCGACTCTTGGATGTATCTTTCTTAATTTTTGTTTAATGGGTTTGGCATCGGGATGCACTACCAAATGATGGACTACCAGTGAAGGGTCAAGTCCTAGCATGTCATCGTATCCCCAAGTGAAGATGTCAAAGAATTATTTCAATAGGTTTGTATACTCTGTTCATTCTTCTTGGGTCAAGACTTTTCCAAGCTTGATAAGGTGAGGGTCCTGGTCTATTCCTATGTTGACTTCTATGGTTTCTTCAATTAAGGCTTGTGACTCATCCTCAAAATGAAGAGGGGCATCTATTATCCCTAACTCTTTAAGTTCTTGTAGATCCATAGATGTTTGTTCTAACTTAGGAAGTTGAGTTGAGTCTAAGTTGAATATTTGTTTAAGATATTCTTCTATATGATGATCATTCGAAGAATCTTCAAGATTTTCTTTGGTTGCTATTGATTCTGGATGAACCAATTCTAGCATGTTGATGCTACCAAATCATATGGTTTTATGGGGTGTTTGGTTAAGGAGTGACCATAGTTCTTCATCATATTCACCCCATTGGGAGCCATGTATTGACTCGGAATAATTATCTTTATCATCTTCTTCTGATATAGGAGAAGGTTCATTTTTGCTAGGGATGAATTCGATCCCGCATCATGTTGGCCAAGGTTCAGCTTCTAGGGGTTCTTTAATACCCTATTCATAATGACCTAGACCTTTACCTTGATAACCCATGTTGGAAAGCATTTGTTTAGCTATGGAAAATGAAGGTGACATATAACACGTAGCATATGTTCATTTGCTAGGCATGAGGTTACGTCCTCGAGGATCTTTTCATCAAGGGCAGTTCCTCCATGAATGAAAGTACAAGATCCTATTTGGATTTTAAGTCCTTTCCTATTGGGTATGCCTATATCATGAGGAGATAGGAATATACTTACTAGTTCTGTGAAAGGATCTAGTTTTCGATGAATGAAGTTGACTTGATCATTGAAAGAGGATGATTGGGGAGTATCCTCTAAGTTTATGAGAGGTTCCTCTAATATTTTCTTTCCTTTATCTATTTTTGGTTGATCGCTTGACTTAGCTGATTGTATGGAAGGGCAGAGATTAATCTCTTGTAGGTCGATCGAGTTGCACATGGCAAAAGGTTTTAGATCTCCATGGATGTGGATAATCCTCCCTTGATACTCATATTTGAGACATTGATGTAAGGTAGAAGGCACTACCCTCATAGCGTGTATCCAAGGTCTTTCGAGGAGTATGTTATAGGTCATGTCATATGATATGACATAGAAGAGGGTGTTTAGGACACAAGGACCTACTTTGATAGGTAAAGTGATGGTACCAGTTACTTCTTGTTCTTCATTGTCAAAGACCCTAATTATGAGGTGCGAATTTTACAAGTCATTTTATGTTAAGTCAAAATTTTGTAAGAATTTGATGTTGCATACGTTCAAGGCTGATCCATTGTCTACTAAGACTCTCTTGATATATTTATCACCTATTTGAGTTATGATGTAAAGGGGGGAATCCCCCGATATGGTTTCAAGAGGAGTATCTTCCTCATGAAAGGCTAAGATAGCATTGTTTACTCCAACTAGTCCAACCATGTTAGCGATATCATTTGGAGATAAGTCTTGAGG
This sequence comes from Wollemia nobilis, assembly GCA_028583015.1. Lineage (NCBI taxonomy): Eukaryota > Viridiplantae > Streptophyta > Pinopsida > Araucariales > Araucariaceae > Wollemia > Wollemia nobilis. The sequence continues at coordinate 7,869,797 of JAQPPZ010002170.1, read as the reverse complement.
GACTTCTTGTTCACTTAAGAGTTTCAACAATATTTCCCTATGAGCAGGTGATGAATTTAGTAGCTCTATGAGAGATATCTTTGTGGGTACCTCCTCTAATTATTGATGAATATAGAAGGTATGCAAGGTATTTTGAGGTGTGAGCACCAAAGGTGACTTATTAGGAACATTGATCTTTGCTCTCGGGATGACCAACGAAGGTTGGTCCGAGGATTGATTCTTTGCTTATTTCCTAGTTATGGTATGGGAAGACCTAGATAAATGAATGGTGCCTACAAATTTGGCTGATTTTTTATCATGAATTGGTAAGGTATCTCAAAATATCCCCATACCTTTATTGTGGTTTTTAGTTTTATTGAACATTACTTTTCCTTCCTCAATGAGGTCTTGAATAATGTTCTTTAAAGTTCTACATTTGTTGGTAGTGTGTCCTTTCAGTTTGGTGAAAGTCACAATATTTATCTTGTTAGAAATAGATTATATTACATCAATTGGGTCATGTAAATGTACCTTCCTAGGTACATACTTAGTACATTAGATTACTTTAGGGGGGAGTTATCTAGTTACTTCAAGCAATGTAATAAATGCATAAGTGTCAATGTGCAAGTTGTATATATGCAAGGTGTCTCTTGCACAACTAGGTAGAGTGTTGGCCAAGGAACCTATCTTCCTATATAAAAAGGGCCTCATTGTAACAAGAAGAATATAGAAGCTCAGAGCATATTTGTAGGTAGTAACATAGTGTCGTGTATATCACCATATATTGGTGATGGGTGCAATGTATTTTATGTTTTTCTTTATGTTGATGATCTCATTTTTATAGGAAATTCCAAATCTATGGCAATACTTCAAGGAGAGCATGAAAATTTATTTTTAGATGTATGATCTTGGAAAAATAAAATACTTTCTTGGTATAGAAGTATAGCAAAGGGAAGATGAGATATTCATATACCAAGCCAATTATGCCCAAGACATGTTGAAGAAAATTTTATTTCTAGACTTCAAGGTGGTTGATACTCCTATTTCTAGTGGGGTGAATCTTATGAAAGACGATGGGAGTACTCTTTTTTATGAGAATATTTTTAGAAGTATGGTGGGTGGATTGATGTACCTTACATCCACAAGACCTGATATTACCTATGTAGTTTCACTAGTTTCCTAATTTATGAACTTTACAACTCAAAGGCATATACAAACAATAAAACAAATCTTTAGATATGTGAAGGGAACCTTTGATAATGGAATACACTATAGATAAGAAAGATATTCAAGGATGGTTGGGAATGTTGATTCAAATTTAGGAAGTTCTACTGATGACCAAAAATCTACTACAGGGTATTGTTTCACCTTGGGAAGTGGGTTGATTTCTTGGTCATACAAGAAGCAAAGTATAGTGGCTTTGTCTTCTACTAAAGCTAAATATGCAGCCCTTACTTTAGCTTGTACTCAAGGGATTTTGATGAGGATAATATTGAAGGATTTTGGTGAGACTTAACATGAGACTACCAAAATATTTTATGAGAACAATGGGAAAAATATAATTATCCAAAAATCTAGTTTTCCATGGAAGGACCAAACACATAGAGTTGAAGCACCATTTTGTCAGAGACTTGGTACATGATAAAACTTTTGTCATTGAGTATGTTAAGAGTGAGGATCAAGTTTTTGATATACTCACAAAGGGGCTTGTTGGATCCTCAAAATCCAACTTAATAGTGACCTTAATAGTGACCCCTAATTTTAAATTTTGAAGGGTCTTGTAAAGTCCTAGGTTTAGTTGTTTTTTATCAAAAATTAAAGAAAAATGATTTTCAAACATTTGAGTCAAGAAAAGTGGCATAATTTAAAATGTTGTGTCTAGTAGTCCTTCAATTTTTTTTTACAATCCAAAGCATGTATGTTCTCAATAAGGTCATCAAGTTTTATTCTTGTGCAATGGTAGTAGAAATCCTTCTAAATTTTGGGGTTGTAGGATACCCACAATGCCCAAACACCTACAAACTTAAGCATTTTTTACGTCTTCCTTCCTTATGTAAAAGGTATATTCACTCAATTAAGGGACTCTAAAACTTCTTCCCAAATAAAAATACCTTTCCATAATTATTTCCACCAGTTTAGGGTAGTTCCATACTTGTAGTACTAAGTTCATCACTAGCCAAAATGTCTAGATGTGGCTTATGCTCCATGAATTAGTTTGGGGATCTAGGTTGAATCTCCTCAGGGATTCCTTCTTGAATTTTCTAATTGGGGGTATAAGTACCCTATTTTAACCTATGGTAGGGATCATAAAAAATTATTCAAGTCTCTTTGAAGGAGGGAAGCCCTGCATCTTTCTCTTCTCTCTTTTATTTTTTACTTACCTCTCAATTGTTCTACCTCCTCAAAAAGTGTGAGTATTAGTTAAGGTGGAACACATGTGGATGGGGTGACATTAGTGGAAGGAGGTAAAATGGGGTATAATTTAGGTGAGAAAGAGCTAGTAGATGTGGAAGTGGTATCCATGATGACTCGATGAAAAATAGAAGTCATAGTGAAAATTTAGAAATAAAGATGAAAAATTTCCAAGTTTGGAGAACTGGAATTATTTGCTTATAAATTAGAGTGCTTTACTCATTTTTAGCTCACTTAGAAATGTTTTGATAGTTGAAGTGATTTTCTTGCAATTGCAAGTGATTTGCTTGCTAAAGTGGGTTATTTATTCACTTTTTGAGATGGATGATTAGAGGAATCTTGTGTATACGTAATTATGGTGGTACTCCATTCAAATACTTGTACATCAAAGAAAATACATCATTATATCGCATGCAAATTTTAAATGTTTTTGCTTTAACTACATGGTCCCAATTATCTCTGCACTTGATTATATTTTATTGTCCTTATTCCCTGAGGTTAACCTAAACCATTCTTGGTTCTTCATATCTAATGGAATCAGGATCTTCTACTACCTTTAGGACATCAATGGGGTGCATTGGTTTATCTTTAATCATCACAACTCCCATTGTATATTCTATGAACTTCTTCAAAAATATCCATTTTTCATGTTCTTGATCCTTCTCTATTGTTGATTTCTTCATGTTGCTTTCTCATTTCTCTGGTTCTTTCTTTTCATTTTCTTGAGTTTCAATTTCTATGTGGATGAATAGATACTTTTGTGTGAACACTTCATAATCTTCCATTTTCCAATGGAGTAAGCATTTATCAGCATCATTCTCATTTTTCATGCATTCTTCTAGCTACAACATTCCCTCTTTGTTTTTTTCATACCCTATTTCTCCATCGGATGATGAACCAAAGTTGGCTTCTTCCTAGATTCAATAATTAGTATTTTAGGATCGATGAAAAACTCTTGCTTGATGTTATCCACCTCTTACACTGTATCTCTTTTCCTTTGATTTATTGCTTCACCAACTGTAGCATACAATTCAGGTACTACACATAGTAGATTTGATACCTTAATTTCCAAGGTCTTATTCAGTACTTACATCACCAAGTGTTCTACTGATACCTATTTATTTGTTATGATCTCCACCTTTTTTAGGAATTTTTATTGGAGTAGCCTTTCTTGATTCTCTCTCTCCATTTCTACCTTTATCATGTCCTCAACTTCTTTCCATTGCTATTTCTCCTTGGTAGGATTTGGGTACCACTCCATTTTCCTAGTGTGAGCTCTGGTCATCGCTAGAACTTTTTTTTATTTATCATCCTCATTACTAACTTCACCAATGTAAATTAAATTAACATTCTATGTACCACTCATACTATATTTATGGTTTCCTGTTCCACACCATCGACACATCTAGATAATATTGTTACCATTTATATTTCCTCCACTCTGAGGTTTGGGGCAATTTTTAGCAAAATATCCCCATTCTTGGCAATTTTGGCATTGGATAATTGGTCTTCCATCAAATTCATACTCTAGATGACTCTCTCCACCTTGTCTTCCACCTTGTCTTCCACCTTTATGGTTATATATATATATATATATATATATATATATATATATATATATATATATATATATATATATATATATATATATATATATATATATATATATATATATATATTATTTTTTTTTTTTTATATATATATATATATATCCATCACTCATTTCACCTTGTCCATTTCTTGATTCCTCCTGTTGCACTATCATAGTTTGGTGCCTTGCTCCCTTCAGATTAAAGGGGCAATTTGCAAAAGGATGTCTTACCACCTTGCATATATTACAATGTGTGGTCTTTGGGAAATTGATATTTGTGTCTCCTTTTGATTTAAAATCTAAACATAAAATATCCTTTTGATCCTTCCTCACTTCTCCTTTAACTTCTTTTATAATTTTATCAAATTATTTTCTAAAGAAGTATATAGGATTTTGGACCTTATCTTCTGCATCATTGTCAAAATCATCATTTCATGAATACCCTATTATTCTAGCTATTATTTTTTTGGCTTCACTCTCAAAATTCTTTTCTTTTTTTAGAGTTTCCTCATATGTGGAAGATAGGACTACTTTCATATTCTTCCTATACTTTGACAAAATTCCATCTATAAACCAATATTTCACCAATCCATCCGCTAATGGCATTTGTATTTTTTCAACCAACTATTTTAGTCTTTAATTATAGTTCTTATCATCCTCTTCTAGTTTTTACTTTGTGGTATATATTTTTGTCCTGATCTTCATATCATCCTTTAGTTGTAAAAATTCCTTTATAAATGCATCCCACATAGTATTCCATTGTCCAAATGGTTGGGTACTCTATATTTTTAAGTACCAATCTATATTCATTCCTCGTAAGGTGGCTATCATTATTTTGGTTGCCTTACTCCATTCACCTCCTAAATCATAATGCAAGTACCTATGTGTTGTGTTGGGTCTGCTTTCCCTTCCCTAGTGAAGGATGGATATTTTTGTTTGTCTGCTCTATTGGCAATGTTTGCCATTGGAAATCTTCCAATATCCTCGTGACTTGATGATGACTCTAGTGGAATTCTATTCCACTTTCTCTCAGCTATAAGTGGTTCAAATTCTTCTTCAAGTACCCATTCATAAAGCCTTATTCCTGTGGAATTATTTTCCACTTCCTCTCAACTATAGGCACTTCACTACTTGGCAACCTCCTTCATGAGTAAATGAGATGTGACTCTAGTATTCCTAGAAAAGAACCCATGCATGGTTACTTTGGTACCAAAATTTGATCTTTGCACCTATTTTAAAACTCCTCTTTGCTAGATTAGGTGTTATGATTCACTTCTTGCTTACAATGTTAGGTTCAACTCTAATATCTCCCTCTGCTATTTGATTTTGCACCTTGTTTCTTGTTGTCAACAACAGTGTTTTTTACCTTTCTCATTTAGCTCTTAGAATCTCATCATCCAAGGGGTATCACACTCTTTTCACTTTTTCCTGTATAACTTTATATTGTCTTGGTATTCCTTGATTTGCATTCCTTGATTTGCTAGTCTCTCACTTCTCCTAACTAGTTGCTCTCCTATTTGTATTGGGTTCCTTCTTTGTCGACCTTGAAATATTGAATCTATTATTCACCTCCTAGTGTTATCACACTTATTTCTTATTTGGACCCAAACTTGATCTAGGAAATAGTTCCAAATGTAAATGGTAGTGAGTAATTCCCAATATGAGGGAATTACAAGATTTAATGGGAGAATGAATGGAAAATCATACTTTAAGACATAATTGATATGCCTATGTTAGTTGCTCAAATAGCTAACTCTATGACAGATTTTGGTGATAGATTTCTTGTAGAAATATCACCTTACAAAGGGATTTCCTATAGATATATTAACTACAGATGGATTACAGATGATTGATGACTGACTATTGACTAACTTATTAGTATGATGACTACATCATGATGGATTTGTTAATATGGATGGGCCCATATGGCTTAGCCCTAATGGATGGGCCTAGATGGCTTAGTATTAGTGGATCTCTAGGTAGTTTAATAGTTTCATCGTTGTGTCTTGCTTGCTCTGCCTAAGTGTTCTTCTCTACAATCTTGAAACACATTATAAATATAGCACACATAACATCCACAAGACAAGTGATACAAAAATTATATCATTTCTTTATCAATATGATGAATACATCCAATCTTTTGACAGTGGTCCAATGCTACATCGCTCGTCCTTGACTATTCTTCCTATGGACTTGACAAATCATAGATCATCTCTCCTTGATATAAATTCTCAATGAATACTTTAAAAAATGAAAAGGGAGTCTATATATAGGGTGGCTTTGGTTGTTATTGTAACCAACCAGGCTCCAACATCCCTAACCATCTTGTTGTTACAACCTTAACTAATCAGTCTAGAACTAATCTATCCATAACAACCATTAACTAATCCATAATGGATGATTACATTACATACACATATGACTAATTTATTGTATGTAATTAAGTGTTTAAACAACAATGTGTTTGACCAACTTGTCTATTCAATTTTCTTACGTAATTACAATGTACACAATAGGCATTTTTCAAACACTTTGAAATTTCATTTATTTTTGTTGTTGTCTACATATAGAGCTATCATTTATAACTACCATATTGTTAGCTTTTGAGGATATGTGTAGTGGAAGAGATCTATCATAGGTTCTAATAATATGCAAAAAATATGAAAGAATGGAATTCTGCAATATGATTGAAATATACTATAAATAGAAAGTGATGAAAATACAATGCAGTATGGAGGTGATGGTCATTTCATTGATATAAGCTAAAGAACTACATTGTACTCCATCAAGGATTTCTACCACTATCTACTACTCTCTACTATAATGAACTTTATGAACTTGATCTACTTGATATATTATTGATATATGATCACTCACTATGAGGCCCTTTATATAGGAAGATAGATTCCTTGGTCAACACTCTTCCTAGCTGTACAAAGGGGACAACTTGCACATTACAACTTGCAAATTGATACTTGTGAATTTATTACATTACTTGAAGTAACTAGATAACTTCCCCCTAAAGTAATCTTCTACTCTAACAATATACCAAATGTGGTACATTTACATGACCCAAATGATGTAATATACTCTAGCACCCCCCTGTATTACATATTTTGGGTATTAAAGATTTCAATATTTAATATGGATCTTATTATTGCTCTTGGAGTTTGTATTATCCTTATCTATTTTTTGTAACATGTTCAAGAAAGTAGTTAGTGTCTTCACAACTTGTTGTTCTTGCTAAAAGAGCTTTGACTTCATAACCATTTGTAGGTTCTTCTAGTTCTTCGATTTCTTCTATCCTTTGAGCTAGGTGTCCTTTCTGATTCCATTTTTGATACTCCAATTGGGGATAATTGGTTGGACGCTAAAATTATTGCTGATAAGGATTATTTGATATTGCCATGGTTGAAATTTTCTCCCATTATTCATCTAATTTCCTTGATTCTAATTTTTGTGATTGAATCTACAATAGTTAGTACTATGAACTTTTATTTTGCATATCTAACAATATATGTTATTCCATGGTCTTCGTCCTTTTGATGATGAAGAAATATTTCCTTGTGGATTGTCTTTTTATGTCAATGCATTGTTAGTCATTTCATCTTTGACTATATTTTCCACCTCATAATATTGAATAATATTGATTAGGTCATCAAAAGAAGTATTACTTACGACTTGTAAATATGTAACCAAATGTTTGTAACTATCTGGAAGTGATCTCATGGTTACTTGGGTAAGAAATTTATCTTTAGTTTCTTCTCCTAAGGTTAATAATTTCCCTTTCATATCTTCTACCTTACTTAGGAATAGTTCTATGCTCTCACCACTATTAATTTTTAGGGAATGTAGTTGAGTTTGAAGATGAAGGATAGTGGCTTTATTTTTCCCTTTGAATATCTTCTCTAAGCTTTTCCATGCTTCTATAGATGTCTTTACTAAACTAATATAAGGTTGTATTTCATCAACGATAGCAAAGGTTATTATCATTAGGAATTTTGCATCATTTTCTTACAAAATTTTGAATCTCAGTATCACCTATGCTTGGTCTTTTTGCTATTCCTTGAGCTATCTCCCAAATTTTATCATATACTAAAATTGTTTTTACCTTATTTTTCCAGGAGAAATAATTTGGACCCTTAAGTAATTGGGATTCTTCAAAAATATTTTTTTTGATACCATGATGATTCTTGTGCTCCCATTTTAGATTCCTTAGTATTTATTTGATAATATCTTTGTAAATTTTTGGTTTTTGTAAAAACCTTATGACTCCCAAGTGAATTGGATACTTGATAAATGCTATTATTATCATGTTTTGTGGAATGCCTTATGTCTTCCTAGTGATTTTGGATATGCTATATGAGTGATAAAGTGCTTTTGGGAATAGTAGTTCAATTTTGGTTTGATTTTATAAAGTTTTTGTAAATAAACTTCTATTACTTCTTATTTCTCCTACTATACTAAGCACTTGTTAATTTGATGAAGTTTTAATGGTTGGATTTCCTTTTGTCCCTTTAATGTGATTTTGAGATAGGTATACCAATTAATTCCAACCCTTGATATTCCTTGATGAACTTCCTTTTATAACCTTTTAATGTTTTTGAATTCCAATAATCTAATTTTGCTGTAGTATTCATTCTAATTCCATAATTTGGAATATTAAAAAATAATAATATCTGCAATAATAGAAATTTAAATTTTCCAAGTAGAAATCTGTATTTCTCCTATGTTTTAAATTGCAAATATTAAGATATTTTGGTGTATGGTTTCCTTGTAATTTTTGCTTTCAAATGTGGTTGATTTACCTATAGTTTCAACCTTATATTATACCCTTATAACTCCTTTAACAAATGTAAATTTATTAAAGTAATTTCTTACCTTTATAATATTGCAAACCCTTAAGTATTTGATGTAGAATTCAGATGTGGATGATAGAAATATTTAATGCTTCTCCTAGACTCTATGATCGATGGTAGGATTTGATTCATCCTTGACTTCAATCCTTCAATGGTGGCACCTCAAATATGGCTTCTTTGACCTACTTTGAATATCTTGACCAAGAGCTTTAAATGCTCTTATTTTTCTTAGATGTTGCAACTCCTTACTACTCTAAATGCACTTCCCTCATTAGTTTTAGGTGCCTTAAATAGAAAGTTCCTTTTTATGAGGGACAAGTGTCATGGGTGTTTTATTCAATGCTTGGAGGATGCAGATTCCATTTGACACTTGTAATATTTACTGCTAGATGGAGGATGAACATTAGAGACTTTCTTGAGTGCTTATATGACTTGGTTACATGTGTCACCTCCTTTCTAACACAAGCAATGCTTCCTATGTAAATATTCCTTTAATTATTCCCTTCAAGTGTGTAATATGGGAGCATTATTTTAAGTACTCATATGGAAGGCATTAGGGTTTCTTAAAAGGTGACAATTGGTACCTTTTCTCTTTTGCATGAACCTACCTTCTTAACGTATTCTTGAAAGCTTCCTCAATGTATTATTTCTAACTCTTTCTTTGTTGTGTTTTCTCCTCAATGCTTCGATGGCACTTGGTATGTGAGTTGGTTCCAACTAGGATAATGAGTAATTCTTTGATGGCTTTGATCTAGGATTGCAAGCAATGCTACAATAGAGGTTTTTTGACACTCCAGTGGTGATTTTGAATGCTCCTTGTGGATGTACATCTAGCTATTGAGTACTGCTTTCTTTATGTTTTAATTTTCTCCTACTTTCAAGTTGTTGTATTTCTACCTTTGTGGATGATAGCTTCTCCTGATGCTATGCTATGTATGCTTTGTAGGTTTCTTATTGTGGTTGTCCAAACCATGGATTATGTGAGTTCCTTGGTGGTTCTTTTGACCTTGCTTGGATTATGCTTCTCTATGGCTGCTTTGAGATGTTCCTTGCTTGTGAATAATGTATTTTTATGACACTTAGACCTTGTCATTTTTCCTATGTAGGATAGAATATTATGGTGCAAGATAATGTAAATAAAATTTGTAATAGAATACCTTATTTTTGCACCTCCTTTTGCAAGATTTTTTTTTGGTTTTAATGGTAGCTTTCTTGTAGGTAAGGATTGATTTGACATTGTCTCCTTTGCTAGACAAATCTCTCCTTTTGCTTGGTTAATATGATAATAAATCCAAGCTAATAACCATGTAGATAGAAAATTTTAAAGTAGTTTCTACACTAATTTTTTACTTGGAAAGAACCCTTAGTGCACCTCAAATCAAAGACTCACCAAGTCTCGATTTGTAGCTTCTTTTACTAATTTTGGTGGTGGATTTCTTCTCCACTTCTTGGAGGAATCTGATATGTTTTAGTGGCTTATTTAGACCATGAATTGTTGCAATTTTTGTGCATTTTTGGGGATTTTTCTTGCATCCTTAAGATAAGCTATCACGCTACAGGAAAACCTACTACCAATGAGCAACTACAGGCTCTAGTCGACTTGCCTCTTTAACTTGGGAATAGAGTTCTTTAATATTTTCTAGACAGACCAAGTATGGTAAGGATACCCTTGAGGTGAGCTTAAGTTCTTTAAGTTCATGCTCTTCTAGATTTATGGTGATGAATTAACAATTATAAATTTTGACCAAGCTAAAACAATAATAGTTCTAATATACCTTATGTATGACCGGTGCTTTAATCCTTTGGGCTATTGTAGCAAGATTTAATAACAATTCAATGAAAATAGAAAGAAAGAGAGAAGAGATAATCGGTGCAATTACATTCATTCAAATATCGTAATAAACATAATAGTTGACCAATGAAAGAAGCGTTCACTATGCATTCAAATAATGTAACCCATAATGAAGACACACAAAACTAAACACAAAAAATAACAGGAAAGAAGCCCATAATTGTATTAATATTGAAAAATATTACATGAAGAGTTGGCATGGAATTGCCATTTAACTCTTAGAATGATTAATACAATAAATATCCTCATTTGAATGTCGTAACAAGGACCTTTCACTCTCCCATTCAAATATTGTAATAGTTGAGTCTCTAGACCTCTGGCTCAATAGTCTAGAAATAATCTCAGCTTCTTGGGCACTTTCCTATCAAAAACCTGCACAGCAATGGGAAGAATGAGGGGATGGAAAAGAAGAAATGAAACAAAGGGAATACAACAACAAATAATGGGCACTCGAGTATACCTCTTAGAAAAAATATGCTATATCAAAGCTCGATCCTTATTCTAGTTGTAGACATCCTTTTTATAGTTGTGGCGGCTCTGTAACTGCTTGAACTACTCTCATCTGGACCATCCACCTGGTGCCATCTCCTGCCTTGTCATTGGTCGAGTATTGTATAGTTTGTTATTTTAACTACCTCAAAAATATGTTATCAAAATTAGTCGAAGCTTGGCCTAGTTGTCACCACCTTCTATTCACTACTTGTGGCTTTATTTATTTGTCCTGAAGTGAGCTCCTGAGTATCTTCTCGTATATTTATCACTATAGCTTGATGCTCATTGATCGAGAAGATTACTGGAATTTAGATGTATTATCTTGGAGTCAGGGTTTTCTCCAACCACATGGTGCTTACCTTGGGATGCAAGGAAGAAAGGGTTCATTACAAAAAAGTGTATGCAGCCCTCTATAATAGTGGAAGAAAAAAGGGAACTAGGAAGTACACAAGTTAAGGAAACCACCAACAACACGGTACTTCCATAACTATACTCCATCATAGTGACAATACACTAACTATATTCTATCGGGGCGTGAGTTTTGTTTGGTCTTCCATTTTGTGCCTCTTATTTCTTCTACAATCGATGACATGAGTCTTCTAGATGCGTAGAAACTCTCTTTCTATAGCTCACTAATAGAACACTTCGATCCATATCTAAACTATAGCTTGGATTTTAGAATGGGTGTCATTCTATATAAAGGAGGAGTTAGTTGTGGATTATTCCATCAATTGACGACACGTGAACATGTCCTATTGATCCAAGAATGATTTGATTTGCTTCGACCTAATGATTTTGTCTTAATTCGATCATCCATTATCATCATGTGATTTACGAGGCTTGATCTTTGTTTGTTCAACGTATGAGGACTCGTACCCTTCTATTGTCCTCGTTATGCAATACGAAGAGTTTAGATATTTTGACTTGGCTAGACCTTTCCATTAATTGGTTTACTTATTTTATCTTGCCACCCCACTCTTTGTTAGTGAATCATCCTGTCATGGTTTGTTTCCCTCTTCAGTGATTTTGCAAAATTGGGTCATAGGAGTAGAGTCTGCACTCGTGCAACTTTTCAATTGGCCTTCAGTTGTATTAGTCATGGTCGCTTCTGACGTAACATTGATCTTCTTTAGGTTATGGTTCCCTCAGGTGCATGTGCTATCGATCGATTGATGCGTGTCATTTGGTACCACCTTGCGTGGGTATCCGTGACTACTAATTATTGTCTAAGCAACAGATGATTTTATTTGTTCCAATTTTGATAGTTTTTTATTGATCTTTTCTAGTGATCAAGGATGGTACTATGCTTGGTTGAGACTCGGTCGATAGATCTGGAGTGTTCTCCCTTCGATCGGTTGGTTCTCATTGAATGTGTGGTTTTGCATAGATAGATATTTCAATCGCTAGATGCCATCATTCGATCGAATGGCTTAGAGTACTTTCAAACATGTTGCATTTTAAAACTTGTGATAGCTTTTATCGAGGATGTCAGTTCATGATAATAATCTTTAATTAAGATTTTATGCATGCAAAAATAAATTTTGGCGTACCTTAATATTCATTGATTTTACCTTTGATCGACTTGGTAGATCTCCATCGTTGATTTCGTTCGATCGATGATATTCTGATGGTTGGGATGCGTTCAATCGATGGTATTTAACGTTCATCTTCGTTCGACCAAAAAAATTTCAATGGATGTGCTTTGACCAGATCACTACTATGGTCGGTCGACCCTTACATTTGTTCGGTCGATGAATGCTTTTCTTCGATCGAGCGATATTCTCGTTGGCGGTCGGTCGACTTATGTTATCTATCAACCAAAAAATTTATTGACCTTTTGATTTTTGATCAAATTTTAATCTGTTTCAATCGACGGCGAATTTTTTTAGTGACATGCTTTTTGTTTGATCGATCAAGATTTTGATCGATCTATTACTGCGGTCGGCCAAAAAAATTATTACCTTCATATTTGACTGATCGGTTAGTCGGCTGCTATTCATTACTCGTCGATCGAACCATTTTTACCTTTGGTTGTTGCTTTCTACTTGTCGATCAAAATTGGGTGTTAATGAATTGAATTCGATCAGCCAAAAAATTTTGGTAGCAACTTTCTTTCTATCGATCGACTTAAGATTATGCGTTCCTCTTTGTTTTGGCTACTCGGACTAAGTGGTCAACCGAAAAACTTTTATCGGCGACCAAAATTGTTCTTGCTCGTAAAAACCTATCGATTCTTCTATTATGGGCATCGACCAAAAATATTTCAAAATGATCTTAGGTTCAATTGATCACTCTTTGCTATCAACCGAAAACCATCTTTCTGCTTAGTCTTTGATAATTTTTTGTTTTGGTAGTTATTTTCTATCGATCGATCAAAGGATGGATTACATCATTTTGTTGCTCGACCGATTGGGTCAAAAAGTGGTGATCTTTTGAAAAGAGCAGGTCGAGGAACCCCTTAAGCTTTTTAATTAGAAGGAAAAATTTGAGTTACTTAAGAGTCAAAGATGGCCATGGCGACAAAAATGTTATCTTAGTCATTTTAAAGGCATTGGTTCTATGAAAATGTTTTGAGATGATTTAAAATTGACTTTCATACTAGCATATCACAAAACATGCACCTTATTCAAGACCTTCAAAATTTTAAACTATGGGTACATTCATGTTGTATCAATTTTGGCTACAACATAGGCTCTGACTAGGATAGATGGTGAAAACATGAGGTATTTGAGAACTCTAGAATCTCTGGTTATTGACAAGGCTTCAGATGAAAGAACTATGACCTTTATTTACCAGGCAAAAACTACAAAAATAGAGTAACAAACAAAGCATTCAACCAGTCTAAAGAGAGAAAACTTTAATCGAAATAAAATCAGAGACTATGGTTTTAAAAGCAAATGAACTTTTCACTCCTGAAGGTTAGATGTTCTAGCAATATCTTTTAAGGTGGTTTTGAAAAAAATCAATAGGGAATAACTACCACATCAAACCTGGGCTTAGGGTGTGTGCTTGTGCGTTCTTTTATTACTTTCTCAGATCAGATAGAATTTTTATCAGCTTGGAAGGAGTTAGGCTTATTAATGATTTCACTCTTTTAAATATTTTTACCTTGTCATTGCTCCACTACTAGTCAAGCATTTATAGCTTCGGTGGAGGTGACCTTGATCCCTTGGACCTGCTCTACTACTAGACATGCATCTATAGCCCCGATAGAGGTTATCTAGATAGCCCTAAGCACTTGCTCAATTTGCATTATTGAGATTTTTCTTCTTTTAGGAAGAATTTTGATAAATTGCAAAGTTGTTTGAGAGTGTGCTTTTTGGGTTAAAGATCTATAAGGCTATAGTATTGAGTGTATTTGTATTTAGCCCAACTACCTTACCAAGGTTGATTAGATTCCTTGATTTTTGGAATTTACTTTGGGGTCATGATATTTTATGGCTTTGGCTTGATGTGTCAGCATTCCCAATTTTCTTCTATTGTATTCCAAACTTTATGAGATGCTTACTAGAACTCTACTTCCTGAGTTTTGTCAGCTCATCTGTATTCAATCCCAAATTCTCTTCTTTTAACTGATTAAAGATAAATCCCTCATAGACAAGTAAAAACATAACAAGAAGACTTAACAACCTTCTAATAATCTAGAATCAATGAATAGATAAGCAAACAAACCTAGCTTAAAAAGGAAAAACAATTGATAGAAAACACACAATTTATTTTATTTTTTATATTCTTTTTGGGTTCCCTAGTAGGGGTGGTATAACTTCAGGTGTAGGCCATTAATTGGGATTTCCATGAGATCTCCCTGCAAGGTTTGCAATCTATAAGTATTCGGGCCAAAGATCTAAATTATTTGGTAAGGACCTACCCATATAGGTTCAAGCTTACCTTTTTCTCCATGTTTATCATTTTTAGGGTCCCAATATAAGACTATGTCCCCTTCAAAGAATGGAGTTCCCTTGGATTTCTTGTTAAAGAGCTGCATGGTTTTATGAGTCTATTCAAACATTTTATCCAGTGCATTCCTCATTTCTTCTTGCAAATGTGCAATATGATCTAATCTCCTCTATAAGGCATCGAGACTTTCATGATCTTGCAGTAATAAAGATAGTGCTATTCTTTCTGTACGAGGAGGTAGCAGGGATTTTTCTCCAAATACCATTTCATAAGGAGTTTTACCTATGTTCCTTTTGATAGATAATCTATCTGCCCATAAGGCAAACTTTAACTCATTGTCCCATCCCTTTTTATTCTTACCTAGTGATATTTTAATTCTGGTAATCAAATTCTTGTTTGATGATTCGGCAAGACCATTTCCTTGAGGATAGTAGTTTGTTGAATGAGAAAGTTTGATTCCATACTTTGCACAGAACTCTATCATTTCAAATGAGATAAAGTATTTCCCATTATCTGTTACCAACTTCTTCGGGACTCCAAATCTAGTCAAGATGTTTTCCTCCAAGAAATTGATGACTACTTCAATTGTTGAGTTTCTCAGAGGAGCTGCTTCCACCCACTTGGTGAAATAATTTGTTGTCATGATAATCCATTTGTGTTGGCCTGAGGAGTTTGGTTTGATTTCTCCAATGAGGTCAATTCCCCATTGTGTGAAGGGTGCTTCTATGATCATTGATTGGAGAGGCATTGCTGCTAACTTTTTCTTCCCTGCAAACACTTGATAGTTATGGCATCCCCTTACGTATTTATGAACATATTTGAATAAGGAAGGCCAGTAATAACCTGCTCTCATAATATTATTTGCAGTTGCTTTTGGGGAAAAGTGACCTCCACAAAATCCATCATGAAATTCTTTTATCACTTCTAATGTCTCTTTTTCAAACAAGCATAGCAATAAGACACCATCTGGATGTTTCCAATAGAGTTTACCTTCTTGGGTGTAATATTTCTGAGACTATTGTTTGACTGACCTCATTTTATTTGCAGACATGCCTCTAGGAAATGATAGGGTTTGCAAATACAATAGAATATCATCATACCATTTGCATTCAACATTGTCTGTTCTTCTGATATCATGCATGTCATCAACTATGGCAATGTTCTACATGTCTTCCCCTTCTTTGTTAGCCAAATATTTAGCTAGACCTTGTCCTCTGATTATTTTCATAGCCTTGAATTCTACATCATACTACAGTAATTTGACCATCCACCTGGTAGGGCTGCCTATTGGTTCAGGTTGGGTGAAAATATCTTTAATAGCAGTGAAAGGGATACAACATATGACCTTGTTTGAACCAAAGATGCATTTAAAATGTTCCAGTGCTTGAATCACAACATAAGCCTATTTTTCAATCATTTTGAATCTCAATTGTGCTCCTTTGAGTCTTGTACTCATGAAAGCTATAGGTCTCTCATTCTCTTCATCGTCCTTCTGAGAAAGGACTACAACAATGGTATGTTCAGAAGCAAATGAGTATATGTTGAAATTCTTTGAGTAGTTAGGGCAATTCAAGATTGGGGCAATGGTGATAGCATCTTTGATTTTCTAAAAAGCTTCAAGATTCTCTTCAGTCCATTTTATGTCAACATTCTTTTTAATCATATTATTGATAGGTTGAGCTATTTCAACAAAATTTGGCACAAACCTTCTTACAAAATTAATCTTACCAAAGAATGATCTGACTCCTTTCAGATTTTTGGGAGGGGGTATCTTGGCAATAGCCTCTATTCTTGATGGATCAATACTTATCCCTTTTTCAGAAACTATGTGGCCAAGGAGATTTCCTTGTGTTGCTCTAAATATACATTTCTTTGGATTCAAGGATATCCCAAATTCTTTGCATCTAGCAAAAATTGTAGCTAAATGTTCAAAATGATCTGCAAGGTTCTTTGAAAATACTATTATGTCATCCAAATAGACAACCACTATTTTGAACATCAATCCTTTAAAAGTAAATTCCATGGCCCTTTGGAAGGTTGCTCCTGTATTCATTAATCCAAATGGTATTCTCAGATATTCAAAGGTACCCTAGGGGGTTGTGAAAGCATTTTTGTATCTATCTTCAGGATTTACCTGAATCTGATTATATCTTGAGAATCCATCCAGTAATGACATTCTGGATGAGCCTACTACTGCTTGTAGCAGTTGTTCCATGTTGGGCAAGGGATAATTATCCTTGAGAGAACTTTTATTCATATTTTTAAAGTCAACACAAAGTCTGATCTCTCCATTTTTCTTCCTTACTGGTACTAAGTTTGCTATCCAGGAAGAAAACCTCACTTTTTTGACTATCTTGGCATCCAGTAGTTTTTGAACCTCTTTCTGCATAATTGGATGCAATGTGGGATTGAATTTCCTTTGCTTCTTCTTGAAAGGCTTAGCATCTTCCTTAAGGGGAATGATGTGAGTCATGACATCTATTTTAAATGTTTTTAGGTCCTCATAACTCCAGGCAAAATATTCTTTATTTTTCTTCAAAAAGCTAATGTACTGTTCTTTTTCTTCTTTTGGCAAAGCCTTATCAATTTTGACAAACTTGGGCTCCTCTTTTGTTCCAATGTTTACATCATCAGTCTTAGTTTCTTTGAGGAGTGGTTTGTAAGCTTTATCAAAATCATCAAATAAGCTTTCTAAAGAAACTAACCCTTTAGGGATCCTATTGGTTTTGAGTTGAATTACTTCAACTGGCTCTCCAATAATATTTTTCAAATTTTCTTCATCCTCCTCCTCACATATAACATCTGAATACATATTCTAGAGGGTCATGAAGTCTTTGATATCCACATCATCTTGAAATACTTGCAGATATACAACATTGTCAGGCATAGAAGGTTTGTATACAGAGATAGTTGGGAACCTATCCATGTACTCAGTGTCAATTTTTGGACAATCTACACTTGAAGCATTAATAGCTAATAGGTCTACAATGTGATTCTGTTCTCTAGGAATGTATGAGATGTTAAAGGCTAGGAACTTGTCAATTTCTACTAGAACTACATATTTGTATTGTTTTAATCTGGGATGTTTTATTTGATACTTACCTTTGACCTATTGTATAATCAGCTCAGCATCTCTAATAGTTAAGAAATTTATCCCTAGTTCTTTAGCTTTTCTTAGACCTAACAATAAGGCTTCATACTCAGCTACATTATTGGTGCATAAAAATTCTAATCTATAAGGGATCCCAAGATAGTTTCCCTTAATATCTATTAAATTCACACTGACACCTACTCCTATTTGAGACTTAGCCCCATCAAAGGACATGGTCCACATTTCTTGGGTAAGAATCCTATCAGATTTTGCATCTACTAGTTCTCTGGTTTCAGGGTCCATATCTTTCGCTTCAGGGACTTCGACTAGGAAAGGGTTATGCCAAACCGAGTATACTCCTATTTCTTTCTCTTCTACGGAGCTAACCAGATTAATCATGGTGTCATCTGGTCTCACCAGTTCCATTGAGTACTTGTTAAATGGCTCTCTCCTTAAGGTCACATTTTCTTTTCCTGAAATAGGGATTGTGGCATAAGACCAATCCAATTGTATGGAGCCACCTAACTGTTCTACCCAATGTCTGCTTAACAGTAATGAGAAGAAATGGTCTACATCAACCACTGCAATATCCATAACTATACCTTTCTTAGGATGTTGATCTAGGTAGACTAACAAGCCAGTGATAATACCTACATAAGGTATCTGCCTACTGTCCATTACTGATACAGGGGGAGACTCCCTAGTGCAAATCAACCCTAGTTGGTCTGCTATCTATTTGGGCATGATGTTATGGGATGCACCGCTATCTAGCATGCAGTTGTGAATGACATACCTTTCTCCTTCATCTGAATTATACCTGAGTGACACATAAAATGGTCTGACAGATGAGGGGGTTCTAGTTTCATGATTGGAAGGTTTGACAACATTACAGGACTGAGTTCCTTTTTGTTCAATTAAGCCAAAAGCCTTACAAACTTGTTCTCTATACTTTTGAATATTCATTAACTCACCAAAGGTAATGTTGAATTTCTATTTACTTAACTCTGAACCAACATCAAATTCCATCTTTTTAACATCTAAAGTCTTGGAGCATTCCTCATGAGGTGGTGGTTCATTTATTCCTATATTTTTAGGAACCCTTTTGTTTTGATATTTTTCAGTGGGTTGTTCTCTACTCTCTTTGTTTAAACTCTTATCAATTTTGTTAGGAACAATCCTATTTCTCAAGTTCAAGGCATTTGCTTCTAGTTCTTCCACCTCTTGTGTTGTTGGAACTAGTTTCCCTTGTTTCATTTTATCATACCTAGTTTCTTGTCCTCTTTGTAGGATCTTTGTGTTTTCTACAACTAGGATTTTTGGGTGATGATTCGAAGCATATAAATCCATGTCTTCTTCAAACAACCTTTCTCTAGATTCATCCTCAAGGGTCCAACAAGCATTAATTCTGATATCCTCTTCATATTCTACTTCTAAGTCTATAGGATGGTGGATACCTAGATAGATGCCACAACAATCTGGATTATGAGGAGCATCACAGGCTGAACAGTAATAAGGAAAATTTTTTACCAAGTTGATAGTAGGAATAGGATTTGGAACTAAGTCCAGGTCCTTCTCTATTTCTCTCTTTTTCCAATTATTCCCATTATTTCTATTTCTTTCATCAAGATTATTATTATTCCAATTTCTATTAAAATTTCTCCTGAAAGGTGGTCTGTTGTCACCTTGTTGTCTATCAGCCTAAGGGTGAGAAGTTTCACCATTGCTCTCTTTATTTCTTTCTATCCTAGCCAACCTATTGTTCATTGTGTTGAACATTTCTATCATTTGATTAGCTAATTTTTCCATGGGATCATGTTCAACTCTCTTTTGTAGGTTAAATCCTACCTTCTTAGGCTTCCTATCAGGATGATTATCCTCTAGAGAGTATGGTTTCATTTTCCCACTATCTAACATATTTATTTCGATATCTATGGCTTTCTCCATGCACTCATCTATTGTGTTAACATGTTCTTGTCTTAATTCATAGTTAAATTCTCCAAGGAAAGCATTTTTATAAAAATAGATGGATTGGATATCATTTGGCCTTAGAATAGTGGGAATATTATTTCTAGATTTAGAAAACCTTCTATTGAAATCACTTACTGATTCATTCTCTTTCTTTTTCATTGTTTCTAGATCTATTAGTAATGATTGTTCATTCTTCCTTTCACCAAATTTCTTTAAAAATATAGTTTCCATTTTGGAAAAATTGGTGATGTCATTGTTAGGAAGAGTATTAAACCATTCTCTAGCATCTTTTTCTAGAGTTTGTAGAAATAATCTTAATACTACATCTTCATGTTCTACTTCTAGACTATCTAAAGCATACAAGAAGCTTTTAATGTGATCTTCCCTAGTAACTGCATTGTTTCCTTGAAATTTAGGTAAATACTTGTGAGCCTTATTAGGGAGATCATGTAAAGGCATTGGTAATTGAAAAGGTCTATATCTATTAGTCCTCCATAACTGAACATGTGGTGGATTAGCCATGTTAACTAATGGAGGTGTTTGGATTATAGTAGGAGGTGTAGTACTAATTCCATTGGGGATAGTGGGAGGTATTTCAAATAAACTCTCTACTGTAACAATATCAGTGTCAGAACCTTTTGGAGATGAACTAGAAGGATTGGTTCTAAAAAATACCTCTGGATCTGAGAATTTTGGATACAGCTCCTGAGCGGTTCTTCTCGTTCATGCCAACACATTCTTTTTCTTCTTTTAATATTTATGATATTTTTAGATTTGTCTAGTTAGAGTCACCAACACAATGTGTGTAGAAGGAATGAACGTTCTGGTCGAGATTGCTTGACTTTAAACACTCTCGATCACTCAGGGTATAAAATTTTTCAAGAATCAAGAAAATCAAGAAACTCAAGAGAATCAAGAAAACAATATAACTGTTCATTCTTAAAAAAGGAAAATTGGAAACTATGAGCATAGAAGGGAAACATATTTGAAAATATTTTAAGATAAACTGATATTCTGATTCCTTCTTTAAGCTAACTGTTGCCAATAAATATTTATCGTTAGGTTCCAAACTATAATGAAAATTATGCATTCGGTCCCCGACAATGGTACCAATAAACTGTTGGGGATTTTTCCTGCATCCTTAAGATAAGCTGTCACGCTACAAGAAAACCTACTACCAACGAGCAACTACGGTTGACCTACCTCTTTAACTTGGGAATAGAGTTCTTTAATATTTTCTAGATAGACCAAGTATGGTAAGGATACCCTTGAGGTGAGCTTAAGTTCTTTAAGTTCATGCTCTTCCAGATTTATGGTGATGAATTAACAATTATAAATTTTGATCGAGCTAAAATAATAACAGTTCTAATATGCCTTATGTATGACCGGTGCTTTAATCCTTTGGGCTATTGTAGCAAGATTTAATAACAATTCAATGAAAATAGAAAGAAAGAGAGAAGAGATAATCGGTGCAATTACATTCATTCGAATATCGTAATAAACATAACAGTTGACCAATGAAAGAAGCGTTCACTATGCGTTCAAATAATGTAACCCATAATGAAGACACACACAAAACTAAACATAGAAAAATAATAGGAAAGAAGCCCAAAATTGTATTAATATTAAAAATATTACATGAAGAGTTGGCATGGAATTGCCATTTAACTCTTAGAATGATTAATACAATAAAGATCCTCGTTCGAATATCGTAACAAGGACCTTTCACTCTCCCATTCGAATATCATAACAGTTGAGTCTCTAGACCTCTGGATCAATAGTCTAGAAATAATCTCAGCTTCTTGGGCACTTTCCTATCAAAAACCTGCATAACAATGGGAAGAATGAGGGGATGGAAAAGAAGAAAGGAAACAAAGGGAATACAACAACAAAGAACGGGCACTCGAGTATACCTCTTAGAAAAAATATGCTATGTCAAATCTCGATCCTTATTCTAGCTGTAGACATCCTTTTTATAGTTGTGGTAGCTCTGTAACTACCTGAACTACTCTCATCTGGACCATCCACCTGGTGCCATCTCCTACCTTGTCATCGATCGGGTACTGTACAATTTGTTATTTTAACTACCTCAAAAATATGTTATCAAAATTAGTCGAAGCCCAACCTAGTTGTCACCACCTTCTATTTACTGCTTGTGGCTTTATTTGCTTGTTCTGAAGTGAGCTCCCAAGTATCTTCTCATATATTTATCATTGTGGCCTGATGCTCATTGATTGAGAAGATATTGGAATTTAGATGTATTATCTTGGAGTAGGGGCTTTCTTCAACCACATGGTGCTTGCCTTGGGATGCAAGGAAGCAAAGGTTCATTACAAGAACCTGATGCATCAGGCCCTCCGTAACAATGGTGAAGAAAAGGGAACTAGAAGTACAAAAGTTAAGGAAACCACCAACAACACGGTACTTCCATAACTATACTCCATCGGAGTGACAATACACTAACTATATTCCATCAGGGGTGGAGAGTCTTTTGTAGATGGTCTTCCATTTTGCACCTCTTGTTTCTTCTACAGTCGGTGACACGAGTCTTCTGGATGCGTAGAACTCTCTTTCTGTAGCTCGCTAACAACACACTTCGATCCATCTCTGAACTATAGCTTAGATTTTAGAATGGGTGTCGTTCTATATAAAGGAGGAGTTGGTTGTGGATTATTCCATCAGTTGACGACATGTGAACAGGTCCTATTGATCTGAGAATGATTCGGTTTACTTCGACCTAATGATTTTGTCTTAATCCGATCGTCCGTTATCATCATGTGATTTACAAGCTTGATCTTTGTTTTTTCGGCGTATGAGGACTCGTACCCTTCTATTGTCCTCGTTATGCAATATGAAGAGTTCAAAGATTTTGACTTGGCCAGACCTATCCATTAATTGGTTTACTTATTTTACCTCACCACCCCACTCTTTGTTAGCGAATCATCCTATCATGGTTTGTTTCCCTCTTCGATGATTTCGCAAAATCGGGTCACAGGAGTAGAGTCTGCACTCATGTGACTTTTCAATTGGCCTTCAGTTGTATTAGTCGTGGTCGCTTCTGATGTAACATTGATCTTCTTCAGGTTACGGTTCCCTCAAGTGCACGTGCTATCGATCGATCGATGCGTGTCATTTGGTACCACCTTGCGTAGGTATCCATGACTACCGATTATTGTTCGAGCAACAGATGATTTTATTTGTTCCAATTTTGATAGTTTTTTATTGATCTTTTCTAGCGATCAGGGATGGTACTATGCTTGGTTGAGACTCGATCGATAGATCTAGAGTGTTCTCTCTTTGGTCGGTTGGTTCTCGTTGAATGTGTGGTTTTGTGCAGATAGAGATTTTGATCGTTGGATACCATCATTCGACCGAATGGCTTAGAGTACTTTTGCATGTGTTGCATTTAAAAACTCGTGATAGCTTTTATCGAGGATGTCAGTTCATGATAATAATATCTTAATTAAGATTTTATGCATGCAAAATTAAATGCTAGCATACCTTAATCTTTATTGATTTTACCTTTGATTGGCTTGGTAGATCTCCATCGTCGATTTTGTTCGATTGATGATATTTCGATGGTTGGGATGCGTTCGACATACGGTATTCCTCATATTTGTCTTCATTTGGTCAACCAAAAAATTCTCAACGGTTGTGCTTTGACCAACTCACTACTATGGTCGATCGACCCTTACATTTGTTTGACCGATGAATGCTTTTCTTTGACCAAGCGATATTCTCGTTGGCACTGGTCGACCGACTTATGTTATCCATCAACCAAAAAAATTATTGACCGTTTGATTTTTGATCGACTTTTAATCTGTTTTGGCCAAGGACATATTTTTTTATCGAGCGACATGTTTTTTGTTCGATCGATATATTACTACAATCGATTGAAAAGGTCATTACCTTCATAGTCGATCGATCTGTTAGTTGACCATTGTTCATTATTTATCAGTCGAACCATTTTTTACCTTCGGCTATTGTTTTTTTCTTATCAACCAAAATTGGGTGTTAATGAATTGAATTCGATTGTCCAAAAAATTTTGGTAGCAATTTTCTTTCTGTCAGCCGACTTAAGATTATGTGTTCCTCTTTGTTTCAACTTCTTAGACTAAGTGGTCGATCGAAAAACTTTTATCGACGGTCGAAATTGTTCTTGCTCGTAAAAACCTATCGGCTCTTTTGTTATGGGCATCGACCAAAAATATTTTGAAATGATCTTAGGTTTGACCGATCACTCTTTGTTGTCGATCAAAAACTATATTTTTGCTTAGTCTTTGACAATTTTTTGTTTCAGTAGTCATTTTCTGTCGGTCGACCGAAGGATGGATTACATCATTTTTCTGCTCGATCGATTGGGTCAAAAAGCGGTGATCTTTTGAAAAGGGCAGTTCGGGGAACCCCTTAAGTTTTCAATTAGAAGGAAAAATTTGAGTTACTTAAGATTCAAATATGGCCATGGTGATAGAAATGTTATCTTAGTCATTTTAAAGGCATTGGTTCTATGAAAATGTTTTGAGATGATTAATTAAAATTGACTTTCATACCAACATATCACAAAACATGCACTTTATTTAAGACCTTCAAAAATTTAAACTATGGGTACATTCATGTTGTATCAATTTTGGCTACAACATGCACCAAATAGTATCTCTAGACACTTTTATAATTTTTTGGTTTTATGCCCTTGATCTTAACAATCAAAAAATACAAACTAACCTTGTTTGAGAGTAACTAGTTAAAGATGAACTAGTATAGTGCAAATGGATTAATGATACCTCCAACTTAACATAATTTTAATAATATCACATTATTACTCATGTAAATAAACTCTCAAAGTATTTTATAATGCACTTAATAATATTTGTAATTCTTAAGAGTAATTATAATGAACCCTTAAAAATAATCTACAATTTTTCACTACAATAAGTGTTGTAGGATGTAGTCTTCTTTCTTTCTAGATAGATAATAGGTAGATGATATATTTCTTTCTTTCGAAATACATCCAACTCCTATTTTAATGTGCAAGTAAATATAATGAAAGAACTATCTTTTGCACCTTTTGAATATTGTAATATGAGCCTTTCTTTTTGCAACTTTAATACAAATATGGTGCTTAATGATACTTGATAATGAACCCTAATTTAAAGTTCAACAAATTGCACCCAATTTTCTTACCGTTAATAGCTTATGTATATGATGTAGATCTTGGTGTTTAGATTCACCAAGTTATTGCCTTGAGATGAATGAATTTCGTAGCTTCTTGTTGGCTACCCAAAATAGCTTCTTGCTTCACCAAATTATGGTCTTGAACCTTATGTCTTGAGCCTAGTGTTTGGTGGCTTGATCCTTCAAGTGATCTATTTTCTGCTATATATTTAGAAAACTCTTATCTGTAAAATGTGTGTTCTTACTGTGAGAGGTAATCTCCAAATATTTTGGATTTGGTAGGCTTCTTTTATTTGAATCTTCTTATTCTAAAGATGATATTCTTCCTATCTCTCTATAGGAAGCATCACAATTTTCTTTGAATATCCTTTTCTTGCAACAAAGTATTAGTATAATAATTTTGAATCTAGCAATGATGAATCTTCACTAGTTGATTTATCAATATAGTGGAATGATATACCGAGTCCTGGTCTTCACGAGTTTTTCTTCAACTCTATGGAAAGACTCTAGCCAAATACAATCTCAAAATTTTTGGAACTAATATTTGCTTCTCCTTTCAATCTATCTTATGGATCTCCTTATTCCTATATGATCTACCATGTGCTCTGATACCACTATTAGCTTTTGAGGATATGTGCAGTGGGAGAGATATATCACAATTTCTAATAAGATGTAGAAAATATGAAAGAATAGAATTCCACAATATAACTGAAATATACTATAAATAAAAAGTGGTAAAAATACAATGTAGTATGGAGGTGATGGCCACTCCATTTATATAATCTAAAGAACTACATTGTACTCCTTCAAGGAGTTCTATCACTATCTAAAACTCTCTACTATAATGAACTTGATTAACTTGATCTATTTGATATATTCTTGATATATGATCACTCACTATGAGACCCTATACATAGGAAGATATATTCCTTGGCCAACACTCTACCTAGTTATACAAGGGGACACCTTGCACATTAAAACTTGCACATTGACACTTGTGCATTTATTACATTGCTTGAAGTAACTAGCTAACTTCCCTCTAAAGTAATATTCTAATCTACCAATGTACCAAATGTGGTACATTTACATGATCCAAATGATGTAATATACTCTAACACATATAAAGATATTATCATCTAGAAGAGTTGTCAGGATTTGTTATAAAAAAGAGGGTCATCTAAAGTGATTTTTGATCTTATCATGTGTTGACTAGTTCATTTAGCAACAATGTCATTGAATATTCATGATTTCATCTATTATTATGTTATCTAATAAATGCATGTATCATCTAAATGTTAACTTCCAGTGAAGTGTTGCTCGCTAAAGGCTTATCCCATAAATTAAAAAAATCATTAATGCAAGAGCATCCAGTGGTGTAAGAGTGATCTTGCATCATCCAAAATTTGTAATATTTTAATTTTTATGTTCTAAGTGTGTTTAGTTGTTAGGTTATGTAAAAACAGACCTAACGACGAAATAATCACCATAATATCCTGAGCGGTTTGGGAGATATGCCAAAACTAGTAAAAATCCTAGTGAAAACCCTACTAAAACTAGTAAAAATACTTATAGTAAAACTTGGAGGTCAATTTTTAAGGCCTTAGAGGCCTTTTTAAGTGTTTAAATATGGCGGTATTGTGTATAACATGATTTTAGGTAGTAAACCCCTTCGAGAGCTTTCTGAAAACATGCGCCAATAGCCATTTCGAGCAACGAGTGATGAGTTATGACCTCGGGAAGTTTACCCCCAAAATTCAAATTTGAAATAGATGGTTCTAGGTAGGAAAAGGGAAAACAAGGTCAAAAAATGGGATCAAATTTGTAATCAGTTGGTCTCTATAAGCTCCATTATCCTCAGCAAAGAATACCAGTAAAATTTTACATTTTATCTGTTTTTGTGGATTGATGTGTTTTGTTTTAATGCTGCTACCTGTAGTTTACAGGAACAACAATGTTATGTGTGATCTACTACATGCAAAGAACACATTATCTAAGAATGGAAAGGAGACACCAATGAATTTTAATAAATAAATAAATGAATTAAAAATAAATAAATAAAGTTATAGGTATTTTTTTGAGACATAGTGTTTAAAGAGAAGCTAATCTTGTGTAATGGTTATTCAATCACATAATCAATGATGGCAATGGTAAGTTGAAAAAATAACATGCTAAACTACAAAATATATTGTGCATGGAAGCACTATTACTTTTGATCCCACATTCAATGGGAGGTGAAAACAAACAGTCTTTATATTGTTTTAGTGAAGGAAATAGTTTTGAAACCCTATGGTGGATGGTATCTCCTATTGTTGGAAAAACTTGGAGAATTTTACTTGTGGTGAATAAATTCAAAAACTTGGTACCATAATTTTTGTAATTTTTTTTTTAAATTTATGTAATTGTGGAGGATTGGACCAAAACAAATTAATTTATTTTGCCTGTTATCCTGATGTGAAAGATAAACATTTTATGATCATTGGAAAGATCTTTTTGAGCTCGACACATTTGCTCCAAAATTGATACCAAATTTAGCAATGGTCATTGATCACTTGATCAAGGTGAGTACATAAATACATTTATTAGAGTCTATAAACCTTCAAGATAAGTTTGATCATTGTGATGTTCTAGGAGATATTGGAAGTTACCTTGTGAAGCTTTGATTGTCATGTTTATGGTTGCTAGAGAATTTCATTGTGAGAAATGAAGTAGAATTTTAAGACTTACTTCAATATGTTTGTGGATAAGTGCACATGACATTATTCACTTGTTGGGTAATCCAACTTAGTTATTGGTAAATTTGAATTAATTTGTACTTGTATATAGTCCATGATTTTTGTAATAGAGTGATATGAATCCTACTATGGAATGCAATGTATTGCATAGTCCTAGTCTATTCCAATAGATTACTTATTTTTCCACTTAGTAGTGATATAATAAAGGGAGCATGTTGTGAATGCTACATCACTTATTAGGGTTCTAGCTGGTTTCTAATCTAGTGATAATGGGTTCTACATATACACCTAGAGTTGGTTATTGGTTGTTACATTACTCAACCTTAATTGATTATATTCGTGTACTATAAATACAATAGTTTCTTAATAATATTCTTGTACTATAAATAAAATATTTTCTTAATCATATTCTTGTACTATAAAAAAAGGATCTTATTTTGTATTGAGAGTGATAATATTGTGGGTACTAAAATATTGTTAGTATCGCCTAAGACAATTCATTTAACATTAACATCACAAGATCCCATGCAAAAGGTATCCTAAAAATCTAGGTTATGTAGAGGCTAAGGGATGCCACTACGAATACATGTAGTAAAACTACATATATTTGGACTAATATTATATTAAAAAAGTCATTATTCTTGTTTTATATGTCTAACTTCTTATGGTCAAATCTCTCTCAATGCTACACATATTCTATTCATTTGAAACTCCTTTCAAAGTATTTCAATTCTTGAACAAGATGACACAAAAAAGGTTAAAATTGGGCACCTCTATGCAGAGATATAACTCTTAGTAAATTTTTGAGGGGAAAAGTTGCACGATCTATTTCCTTTGAAAAAAATCCTACCTTTTTAGATTCATTACTTAAATATCACTTGTTACAAAAATTTATTCTCATAAGAATAAATCATCCACAAATAAACTAAAACTACCAAAAAGATCATTCATAATGAATAATCCACACAATGGAAAAAATATATATAATACTCTTATGGTATGGCATAACCAATAATACTACTTAAGGAGGAATGACTCCACACAATATCCCAAGATGAAAGCCCCACTTAGAGAGGGTAAAGTCTCATAAGCCATTTCATGGGCAAATATGATTATAAAGAAATACTTGATATGAGTGATGACTAACGATTACAATGGCAAAAACTTTTCTTTATTTACCCATCATCTAATGTTACTTTGGGGAGGATTTTACCCTAATTTATATCCAACTTCTAAAACCCTTATCCTCATTATTATAATATAATATTTTGATGCAATAAAACCTGGGTTATGTGTGTCCCATGATAACTATCTAAACACCTATGTACAATATAATATCATATCCCTAAGTACCAAGGTGTCATACCAAAAATGTATATTATAATAGTTCTAATTTCATGAGAAAAATAAAGCATCAATATTTAGCTTGGGATGTTTTATAACCCAAAATATTTGTCTTGATAAATATATCTATTAATTCATTTTATGTTATGTTTATAATTTGTTATCATGTTTTCATTTAAATACATAAGAGAATAAGTTTAATATAAGGTTTAAAGGTTTTACAAATTACTAACACCTAGTCTTTTAAAAAATTTACATAAAGCTGCATTTTAAACCAATTTAAAAAAGTTCAAAAGATATTATCAAATTTTATAATGAAATAAGGGTTCCATAGTAACTAGTTATAACTATAGTAAAAGTGGATGCATTGCATTGGCTATATTGTTATCATGTTTATTTATGTGGTTCTGGTTTATTGCTTATATTATCCTTTTAGATTACATTTTTGTCCAATAGTACCATTTGATGCAAGCTCTTAGATCTTGGATTATGAAGCAACAAACAACCACCATTAGAATATATTCCAACTAATCTATTTTGGTATTTCATTTTTTAATTTTATGATGAAAATCGTTTCCAAAAATATATATAATATTAATGACA
Source organism: Wollemia nobilis (assembly GCA_028583015.1). NCBI lineage: Eukaryota > Viridiplantae > Streptophyta > Pinopsida > Araucariales > Araucariaceae > Wollemia > Wollemia nobilis. The sequence continues at coordinate 7,839,805 of JAQPPZ010002170.1, read as the reverse complement.
ATAACAATTTCATAAATTATTAATAAAGTAATTAATATTTACACATTCTTAAGGCTATAGATCAATTCCTATAAAATTTATAACATCAATATTGAGAAGCTTCTTAATACAAGTTAAAAACTAAGTTGTTCATTGTCTTATTATACAATATTAAAGGTTAGTGTTTGATTTAAAATTTTCAAAATTATATTCTCACCTTTGAATAACATCAAAAGAATGCATGAATGTAGCTCATCCTAATAATTCAAATTATTATAATATTTATGTATAAATTTTAATGTTTTGATAGGATAATATCCACTTAATGGATCAAGAGAATTTGAACTTAGATTTATCTAGTGACTACATCCCTATTCCATCAAACCAATTTAATAGCTTAAATTGTTTATTATATTTTATTATGTTTTTTATTAATAATTTATTGGAAATTATCTACGTGTTGTAAATGTGTTGGAAAGGGTAGGGCAATCCTGGGAGGTCCCTGGTTCGAATCTCCACCCTACCAAATGCACATCAAGTACCCAAAATCTAGTTGATTATGTTGGTGTGATCAGGACCATGCATGACTCCCGGGTGATTTTGACAATGTAAAACCCCCTAATCATGATTTCTCAAACCAAAGTAAACCTGCAAAGATTTTTTCGCTAAATTCAAAAAAAAAATATTGGAAATTATAACCTTCATAACTTAACATTGTACATTACTTTAGCTATGCAAAACATTAATCTTTCAAAAGATATTTTAGTAATAATAATGTAATGTTTTAAAAATCCTTACCCATGTGAGATGCATGACCCTAAATAAGCAAGGGTTTCTCTTCTTATTTTCTTCTCTCGCTTTCAACTAGAATTTTTGTTGAATAGGCATATTTTAGATAAGTTTTTATTATTTAAAATTTCTTCAAGATACTAACAAATCCAAAAAAAAATTAATTAGGTAAGCTCCAAACCTTGCATTTAATATTGCATATGCTGGATAAATGTATTTATTTTCTATTTACATTCCCCTGCCATGTATTAGCACTTCATAAACAAAATTAAGTTTGATATGTATATTGACTAGATCAACTCTTTTATCATCTTATAGATGAATTTCATGGATAGAAAATACAAATAATACATACATTAAAAAAAAAAAAAATTAAAATTAATGTGATCTCCATTCCTTATAAATATTAATATTGTTTAAAAAATAATATTATATTAAAAAATAAATTAGTATTATATTGTACAACTTAGTTGGACTTAATAACAGTTAAATCTTGAGTGTCAGCTAGGATTGAGCAGGAAGTGTAAGCAAGAAGCATGAGCACAAAGTAGGAAGTAAAGTGCGAGCAAAGAGCAATTGCCACTTCTTGTTCTAGATCTTAGGAGACACTCAAAAACTAATGGATTGATGTGATAAAAATTTAGGTAATATGGCAAAATTGCATTCAAATTTGGATCAAAAGGGTTAATGAATTTTCTTCAAAAAATATTTTTCTTTATTATCTTCTCTAGTTCATAAATAAGAGATAAAATAATAGATGGTGGTCCTTGGTTTAGGGGCAAAGATACACGTAAGACCATGGAGTGAGAATTTTTTGTGAAGATAGACACTATTAAGAAGCTTCCAATGTGGATTAGGTTTTTTTCACTTCCTTATCAACTTATCAATAAGGAGGTTTTCAAGAATATTGACAATTCTCTAAGGTGTTTATCCAGAAGGGACCAACTACTAAGGAGAGAAGACATGTTGTATACACTTGAATACGTGTTGTGATAGACATTTCAAAACCTTTGCCATAGTCTATTAGGATTAAATATGAGTAATGAGAAAGGGATCAAAAAGTGTATAATAAAAATATTACACTTTGATGTTATAAATGTCATGAGACTAGGGAAGATATTGCAAAGCAAAAATGATGGAGAGAGGAATGAAAAATTATGGGCATGAATTAAACTTAAATATTAAAATAGGATATCATGTCTTAGTAGAAGCTAGGTCAAATAAAGTATATCCACTCCTAACAAAGTAGCAAGAAAACCCCCTCTACGTCATCAAATGGAAAATACCATTATAATACTTAGAATCAACCAATATAAGAAAAGTGACACAAAGGATGAGGAAGTACAATGCAAAAGTTCAAATACAATAGTTAAATGTGTAAAGGAATATGGAGAGGTAAATTTAAAAGTGAATGAGGTAAAGGAGATCAAGGTTAATCTAGGTAAATCATATTTTATTTTCTTCTAGTGTAAAATATTCTCCTTGAAATAAAAATAAAAATAGTTTGAATGTATTCATTGCACTGTACGGTTTCAAGAAGAGCATATTAAAGAAATTCATGTAGAGAATATCCATGGAAATTTATGGTTTATAATGTAGCATAATAAAATTAAATACCATGGAGGATTATTCTTTCACTTTAGGATTTTTGGGACAGCATAAAGAAGAAAGTGTTTGTGAGATTATTTCTTGCATTTCATACATTTCATATTCTTTAGGGAAACATAAATTTTTAGAAGATAAGTTTCAATATGAGCAACACAAAAAATAGAAGATATTAATGATGATGAAAGTATTTATGGAAATATAAAATGGAGAGGAAGGTCATCAGAGCATGAACAAAGAAAAAAAACTCAAACGGATATCAATTTGGGAAGTCAAATAAAAATATCATGGGTGTTAACAAGAAATGGGGCTAAGTTCACTAATAATAAAAAACGTGATGATGAAACAATATCATGGAATATTAGAAGTATGAATAAGATTCCTAAAAAAGAGCTATTAAGGAATGAATAGGTCGTTATAATCCATATTTTATTTTAATACAAGAAACAAAATTAAGTAGTGAGAAATTTAAGGATGCTTTTGAAAATATTTGGAAGATGGGTTCTTGTCTAGAAGTTTCTTCTATAGGATTTTTGAGTGGTATTGAAATAATATAAAACAAATGCAAATGGAATAGACAATTATTAGAAGAAAAATATAATTAGATTTTTGGACTATTTTCTAGGAAAAAGGAAAACATCAAAGTTGGGGTTATACATGTATATGCTCTAAGTATAATCACTCATGAAATATGTTGCAAGGACCTCAACATATTTTTCTTAAACACAATGATGATTCGGACCTATCCAAAAAGCAATGCGCCTATCTAATACATCAATCGAAATCAACATAAAAGCATAAAATGATAAACAAGATTGCATATAACAAGAAAATGGATGTTTCTTTTATTAATATTGAAAACGAATCTCGGTTACAATCATGCCCCTCTTAGGGTCACCCAAATGTTGATACAATTGATACAATTCCAAAGCCCCCAATGGGGTAGGCACAATACTAATGCTCTCTAAATAGTCACAAACTGCTCTAGGGTGGAGTTGACCCTCTTCTTCGCGTTGAGGAAGGAATTAGATGATTGAATCTCCTTCGAACTTGCTTTCCTACGGTCAAGAAACAACACAAAAGCATTAAACGAATAGGCAACCTCTCATGATGAGGCCCTTTGAGGAAAATATGCATAAAGATGCCATAACAACTATGAAATCAAGAAGATGAATAAAACATATTAAACTTGTGCAAGATTCATGAATATTGTTAGAAACATGAAAGTAGAAGGTGCAACTATCTATCTATTGAATCAATTGCATGAAATGAAGCAAGATAGCATGAAAATAAGCCAATGATGTCCTACTTGCTATGATGAAGTAAACTTATTATAATCCCTAATTAAGCTAGTCAGAGTCTCTAAAATATGAAATAAACCACTAAAATGACTAATCTAACCTAATTAAGCATACTAAAATAGAAATAGTAAGGAGATCTATCACCTGTTGCAAACCGTAGCTCTGATGAGCGGTCTGCACTGTACACCATGGTTGTCAGCCACGACGAGCAATCAAGTAGCTTTGCCCTCCAAATATAGGGTTGTGGGCTTGATCCTCCTTGTCCAATTGATGATCAAGGGTCACCTCAGTGTCCTCTGATAGGTTTGGTGGTTGAATTGCACAATTGGGCCTCCGTTTGCCCGAATTAGTGTTTCTTGGCGTTCTAGCTCCTTAGGGCATCCATGGCATGAATTGTCATGATGCTTGGTGAATTGGCAAGTGAATGGCAACTAGGCTCTCTCAATGCACTCAAGTGAGTCCACAATTCGATAGGGCTTCACTGCTCTAATCTCCAATGCTCTCTCTCATAGTTTGCCCTAATTTTGAGGGGTACTTATAGGACTACCCAAGGGCTAGGGGTGGCTTCATGGAGAAGCCAAGATCAAGAAGAGGTAGTTGGGACAGTTGGATTGGAAGCCTCTAGAATCTTCCATCCTTCAACTACCTTCTTCTAGATCAAATGGTCATTCCAACCGATTTGGCTCGGATGAAGGCCAACTGAACTTTAGTTTAGACCGTAGGTCACAGCTGTGGCCTAGACTGTGGACCACAGGTCTTAGCCATGGTTCAGACTATAGACCATAGGTCTCAACTGTGGTTCAGACTGATTAGGCCAAGGAGCCCAAATTGAGTGGTTAGAACCACTACTCTATCTTGGAGTCTATCCAAGATCTTCCATATGGTCTTGTAGCATGTCCCATATGAGTAGTCACCTTCGACATGACGCATTTTAGGTGTCTACAGATGCCCCTTTTGAGATGCATTGTGAGATCGAACAACGCTGAGAAAAAATAGACCTCCTAAAATGATGTCGAAGGTTCTATGATGATCATTGATCGGATCAACATTAGATGCCCCAGGTCCTGCAAAAGGATGCGCATCCTAGAATCATTGCTTCCAACTGGGTGAAAGGCTTAAATTTGAAGAGCTTGTGCCCATCTCATCTCATTCGGGTAGCTTTGGTGCTACAATAGGAGTTAGGCCTATATAACCGAAAGGAGGAGAGTTACAAACTAACTATCATATTTGCTATTTTCCCCAAGCAAAGGGGTAAGCTTATGATAGTTGTTGACAATGATTCGTAAGGACGAATGCAATTTTGACAAGATCAAGGGATCTACGATTTTAGGGATCTTCTGTTGACTTTGATTATGATTATGATATTATGACTACCCCCTCAAGCGATGAGTCGATGAGGGTAATGACAATGAATAAAGCGACGAGGTCGCTTGACCATAATGAATGATCTACACAAACTTAGATTTGAGCATTTAATTACTTGGCTAGGCCTAGTTCAGCTTATGATTGCAACTGTTAATAGTAATTGCACATTCCTATCCCATGGAGCAGTCAGGCTACAATAGCCTTCTTAGGGAATCAAAATGATACAATGCCAATTATATTTATGTTGAATCAATTTGTCGATGATCTACTAAAAAATATGTCATAGGAGAAATGACATGAAATGCCTCGTTCCCATGGAGCGGTCCAACCTTGAAGGCCTTCTTCGGGATTGAAAAGAAGCATATCAAATCAACGATGACAATTTTACCCCAAATGTCCTTATGGTTATTTACTCATCTCGTCGGATTGCATGGAGCATCAATCGTTGCAACCACCGAGTGTCTAGGGTAAATAACTGAATACGAGGTGCATTTGGCTTTTGATTATTTGATTTTTTTTGTATTTTGAATTTTTAATTGATCCTGGTGCTTGAAAATCACCAAATTTGTTAAATTGATTGCTCTTATTGAGATTATGATCCATTAGGAATCATTAATTTATCATTTAAGACCTTCCCACGATGGGATTTTAGTGCATTTAATGCCAGTTGCAAACCATGCTCATGGTCTACGGTTGGAAATTTCAAATTTGGGAACCAGGCTCAGACTGTGATCAAAAACCCTAATTTTAGGACCACGATTGTCAGCTATGGTCCAACAAAATTAGGAAAAGGTATATAAATTTTCCCATTTGAAAATTTCATTATTTTCTTGAAAGCAATTACAACTAGAGAGCTCTGAGAGGTGAGGAAGCATATTTGATGTGAAGCATTCTAAAACCACTACCTACGACCTCACACACATCCCGATGGCAGACCCTTGACAACCTTCATCCTAGCAGAGGCCTCAGTGCAGGAAAGGTAACTCAAAACCGAGTCCTCGCACTCCTTACCAATTAAAAATGAACCACATTAATTAATGGGTTAAATCAACCTCACTAAATTATTGGTAATGAACCTCACCTTAGACTAGGCTAGATTTAGGATTTAATTTTTTGTCAGGCTAGGAAGTGATCCTAAAAGGGTCACATTCCTAGACCACAACTAGCAGGTGCAGTTCCCAATTGTCATATTTGGGACCTAGTATCACTGGTGGGATTCAAATCCCAATGGTCAAATTTGACATTATGCGGACCAGTTTGACCGTGGTTCAATTTTGAAAAATTTTTTTTAATTTTTTTTATTTTTTGGAATTAATGCCATTTATTGCACTTTTGAGATGCATTTTTAATTTTTTGAATTTTTGATCACTTTTTGCATGTTTTTGTATTTTTAGCAATTTTTAGATTTGTTTGACATTTTTAGGTCATTTTTTAGTTGTTTTTAGTTATCTTTTTCCTTATGTACTTGTTTCTTTTTAGAAATTGACTTCTAGATCTAGGGAGTCGGATCTCCTCTGCACCCTCCATAGGATAGCTGACCTAGAGTGGTAGTGGTTTGGTGTCGTTGGATTTGGCTATGTGCTTGATCTACCCACTATTAGGGTAGATCAGGCCTATATGATTGCGTTGGCCCGATTTGGGATGCGTGGACCAACACATTTCACCTATCGATAGGTGAAATGACTATTACTTTGGAGGACATCTACCGGATCTTTAGGATCCCTATTGATGGTGAGCCCATCACCTCCTCTCCTTTCAGGAAAAGGAGGATGTTTTGATGATATCTTTGGTGACCGTAGTGAGGATGCCTAGGGTAGGACTGATCATGGGGGCATCCACATCGGATATTGGTAGGAGAAGGGCATCTTCTCTATTTGAGAGGTCGTATTTATGCACCTCGTGGTTCATGATTGTTCTTCTAGACTCCTCGGGTGTGAGGATCCCTTGGAACCTCCTAGCCATTGTCAGGAGAGTTACTTAGAGCTCCGGTAGCCACTACTCTTAGCTTGGGGGAGCACTCTATTATGCTAGTTGTACTAAGAGCTATACCAGGCTATGTAGGAGCGAGTTGGGATTAGCTAGTACTATTACTTCAGATCTAGGGCTGGTAGCATATCAGGATTGAGCGGTCGATCGACCTACCACTCATCATCACTACTATTCTTGATGCATGCCAGTGCTATGCGGTATGTTGGCCTCATGAGGAGGAGGGTTTCTAGAGTAGGTCCCATGTTGGGGATGTAGAGCACTATATTGGTAGATTTGCATAGCTTCGGGTGGATGACATAGAGTGGCATCTGTATATGGATTGCCCTGCATGGGAGGAGGTTGGTGAGTGACTATGCTAGGCTAGGTGAGATAGGTGGTTACTCGGTCGTAAGGCTAAGATCTATGAGTATCAGTTTTATTCATGCATCCTCTGCTAGTTTGGGATTGTTTAGGATATTTTGGAGCTACCTATCATCTATAGATGCTTGGTATTGGAGAGGGATTTACCTTGGATTCAATTGACACCACTGGAGATGAGGTTGATGACTTCTAGGAGTTAGGGATTGCTAGGGCTGGGACCACCCTAATATATGATACTTGGTGGTCCCTACTATAGTGGTAGGGATAGGGGCCCCTCGATTGGGTGGATGATGGTGAGGCTGATCTAGAGGGGTGTAATGTGCACTAGTGGACTGAGGGTGGATGGGGTGTAGAGGCCATAGTAGAGGATGCTCCATAGGTTGAGGCTAAGGAGGAGGCACTAGAGGAGGGTGAGGTACCTCTTGATAGTGAGGTGGGGTAGCTACTAGCTTAGGTTGTTGATCTTTAGAGTTAGTTTGGGAGGCTACAGACCCAGCAGTTGTAGAGGGATACTTCTATCACCATTCTAGAGGTGAAGCTAGCTCAGCACATGGAGAGGATTAGCATAGGTCAGGAGGAGATCATACTCTCATAGCATGGGCTATAGGTAGAGATATAGGTCATGAGCTCACTAGTGAGCGTGATCTGGCATAGGCATAATGGAGTGTAGCTATTGTAGAGAGAGATCTGCTTAGGGTACATAGGGGGGATCCTTCATCCTCCTAGGTTATCATGGGACCTCCAGCTACACCATCATCATTGCTACCAGGTGGTCATGACCCCATGGTAGAGATCTAGTGCTTACATTCCCTCATGGAGGAGGGTAATGATAGGCACATAGGCAGGGTAGCTCGCATAGACCAGCTAGAGGGCCACATCAGGTTGATAGGTGGGGAGGTTCTAGAGGATCCACATGCTTCAGGGTCCCAGTAGACTAGGACCAGGACTATAGGGTAGTCCTCTGTGAGCTCTAGCCATAGGACCCACAGGACTGAGAGGACACATAGGTCCTCTAGCACTCATGGAGCCAGCTCTCATAGGAGCCACAGGGATGGTGGAGGTGATGGTGGTGACTCTCAGGCTGGGGGTGCAGGCCCTTAGTATATATCTATTGAGATATTTATTGTACTATTTTTGAGTGTAAGGTCGAGGACCTACACAGTTGTAGCCTACGGGTATTTTGATGTACCTCTATGTACTCATTGATACACATATATATATGATATTGATCATTTTGGCTCATTATGTGTACTTGTCATTTATATGTTTTATGTTTATGTTTATGCACATGGATGCAGATGTTTATATTGATGCTATGTTTATATGATGTGATGTATGGATGACATGCACTAGATAGCTATTTAATTTATGATGATGATGGTATGCAGTGATCTAGATGCTTAGATATGCTATTTATGATGGATGCATATGGATGCGATGTTTACTTTTAAATACATATTTAATTTTTCTTTATTGTATGCATTTAATTTATGATGATGTCATGCTATGTTGGTGTAATGTATGTAATGCTTTATTTACATGATGGTAATCTAATGTAAATGAACTTGTATGCTTTAATCACTTAAAACATAAGGAATGAATGTGATATGTGTTTAACAATCTAATGGACGACACCATAGAATGTGTAAAAATCATGAATGTAATTGAAAATCCTCATTACAAGAATTTAATCAATTAATCACCCATATATGAAATGCAATGATATGCAATGGTATGATGCGAATGATATAATATGTCACTCTATATTCTTTTTGCAATTTTGAAAAATATGCACAATATAGTCAGTGGTCATCTAGATATCATTTTTGATATCCATCCGGTATCTATCCTATATCTTGATTGTGCTTTATGTAATGATGTATCATGGATTCGATACTTTGCAGTTTGATGATTTGAATGACTTTATTTTATATGGTTTGTGATATTTGATATTTTGTTGCTATTAGAGAAATTTTTGAGGTTTTCCATGAGACTCAAACACCCTAGTAGACTTCTCAAACGTCACATACTAATTGTACAAGGCTTTTGTTGGACAAAGCTTTCATCATGAATGACCCAACTATTCATTACCCCTGTGTGTGCACGTGAGTATTTTTAGATAGACCATAGGCATACCCCAGATGTCAGTCGAGACTCTTCCAACCCATATGTGAGATCGGGTTCCTCCTATGTTCGTATCATCCTTGTTTCAGACTTGATTGGACTATACTTCTAGACAACCCCAGGCACCTAGAGCTAGCTCATCTTGCAAATTGATCAGGACTACCCCTCCAAAAATAGTCGGGACTCTTTCAACCCATTGCTACGATTGGGGATCACCCAATAGAACTACTACTTCAAAAGTAGGCGGGACTCTTTCAACCCATTGCTGCAATCGGGGTTCACTCTATGGCTTTGAATAGTGAACAATCCAGGGATTCAAGTTCTCACCCCATTTTTTATATTTGCTCATATGTAGTGATAAAAATCACTATTTTTCACGTTTTACTTTGAGTGATAAAAATCATTGTTTATTCCCATTTTTCTTGAGCAAGGGATTTATATAGTGCTTTTGATTCACTATGTCACTTTAGATTTGAACTTTGAACTTTGGGTTTGAGATTTAAACTTTGTATCTTTTTGGAGTGGATATTATTAGAGGGAATGTATGAGTAGGGGAAATTCTTGTCCTTTTGCCAAGGTTCACCACTCTAGACCGAACTATTTGCAAGATAAGCAGGTAATAAAACCCATCTCTCTAAATACCTAGGACCACTTTCATAACTTTCATCCTCCCTTATCTTAGCAAGATTTTAAATGTGTCAATTAGTGATGGGATCCTGATATGCCAAGCACTATCACAACTAGTGACCTCATCTACAAAAGCAAAAGAAGCTTTCTATGATATCTGAGAAACCCACTAGGTATGGTTGAGTGATTGGAAAACTTTGGTATATATACATATATCATTTTAGCAATAGGTGTTGTGTTGACAAAAATTTACTCACATGAATGATGGATTATGATAAATGTAGAGGTGCATGATTAAAACACAAACGTGGCATCATTTGTAAGACTGACAAACACAATCCATTCTACTATGGAATGCAATGGATGATGAATGCCTATATGCAATGCAATGATGAAATGAATGCATGTGTAAATGAAAATGCATAATGCAAATGCAAATGTTTTTGGATTTTATGCTTTACCAATTTTTTTGGATTTTATTGATTTTAATTTTTATTGATTTTGAGCCTTTATATTTGACCAAATGGTGAGTACATGCCTTTGGAGCCTTTAAATTGACCAAGTAATTTTTAAAAACCTTGGAGCTTTTTAGGATGACCGAGCGATTTTAAGAAAACCCTTAGAGACTTTTGGGGTTGACCAAAGGTTTGAAATACCTTTGGAGCTTTTTGATTGACCAAACTACTCATAAGAGAGCTTGGAGCCTTTTAGGATGATCGAGCTGTTAGAAACTTGAAGTGGTTAAAACCCTTTGGAGCCTTTTGGGATGACCAAGTGGTTATAAGTAAACCCTTGGGGCCTTTAACTGACATGACCAAGTGGTTTTAGGAACCCTTGGAGCCTTTTGCTATGCTCTCAAGCATAGAATGCCTTAATATGGATGATGTTGAGAGGTTCAGGCTCTTCAACACCTCCTAGCGATGTTAGGTGATAGGTACCTAGACCAATATTTTTAGATATGATATAGGGTCCTAGCCAATTAGCCATGAATTTGTCTCACATATCAAGTGGTAAATTAGAGTTATGTTGGTTCTCTTTCAAGACAAGATCCCCAACTTCAAAGTCTCTCTGATGGACTTTGATATTATAAGCTCATTTTAGTCACTCTTGATAAACATGGAGATGCTCCAGGGCATTCACGTGATGTTCATCAAGCAGCGTCAATTGATCTAGGTGAGCTTGCCATGTGGTGTCATCATCGATGAACTCTTTCAATGCGACGTGCAACGTTGGAATTTCCAACTCTAAGGGCATAATGGCCTCAATGCCATATACTAGTGAAAATGGTGTTGCCCTAGTGGGCATCCGAATGCTAGTCCTGTAAGCCCATAATGCAAGGGGTAGCTGGATATGCCAATCTTTGTGGTTTTCTTGGACCATATTTTTCAAGATGGCCACCACTATCTTGTTTGAGGCCTCAGCTTGCCCGTTTGCTTGCGGATAATAAGGAGTTGCAAAACTATGTTTGATTCTATACTTAGATGTCAAAGCTCTCACAGTTTTGTTCTTAAATGATGTTCCATTATCCAAAATTATCTTGGATGGAATCCCAAAATGACTTATGATATGCTCGAGTATAAACTCTGCTATACGAGCTCCAGTTGTCATTGTTAAGGGTATTGCTTCCACCCACTTTGTGAAATACTCAGTAGCCATGATAATAAATGTATGTCAGCCCGATGATGGAGGAGAGATCTTGCCTATAAGATCTAATCCCCACTGAGAAAATGGCCAAGCCGCTTGGATGGGTTGTAAGGCCTATGATGGCAAGTGCGTAAGATTAGCATGATGCTGACATTTGATGCATTTCTTGACATACACATTGCACTCCTTCTCCATAGTGGGCCAATAGTAACCCATTCGAAGGATGCACTTGATGATGGCCATGCCACTGAAATGGCCACCGCACGTACCATCATGAGCTTGTGAAATCGCCCAAGATGACTCTTGGGGCTCTAGACAATGAAGGAGAACTCCATCGTAACCTCGTCGGTACAAAATATCTCCTAGCAAGACATATTTAGTCACTTTCTTCTTGAATGTGCATTTTGCAGCACACGACAATCCCTCTGGGATTATACCAAGTTTTAAGAAGTCTTGGATTTGCGACATCCAGCTCTGACAAGCCTCAGCTTCGACTGCCAAGATGACTTGCTCCCCCTGCGTATTTACTTTTGCAAATGCAGACTAGGAAACAACCTTGTGGTGAATGGTAGTACCACTCCCCATCGGACTCTGAGAGGTTAATGACCCCTAGGGTGCCTTCTTTAGAAAGTCTTCAGCTCTGTAGAACCATTCAACTTTTGGTTCCATGCTAATCATGTTGATTGATATTTTATTATCAAAGGCTGCACGCTCTGCTGTAGGATGCGAGAGCATTTTGACATGGATGGTAGTGAAATCTGTAGATGGATTCTGAGGGATTAAGGATCCCAAAGATGCCATGGTGTCTATGAACCTATTTGATGAATGAGGGATTGCCTCGATGTCATACCATTCCAATTTAGCCAAATATGTAACAACAAGATCTTTATAAGCTTTTAGTATGGGACATCGACACTGAAAGAGCCCCTTAACTTGGTTGACTATGAGCAAGGAGTCACCAAAGATGTTTAATCTCTTAATGTTCATGGTGATGGCTGTGTGGAGGCCCAACAGTAGGGCTTCGTATTCAACATTGTTGTTGGTGCATGGAAAGTCTAATTTAAATGACAAGGGCATTGGAGCTCCTTGCGGCATGAAAAACACTATTCCTGCACCACCTCCTTGCTCGCACTTCGAACCATCGAAGAACAAGGTCATATCAGCATTATTCTCTGGTTCTTTAGGTTTGGGAGCTTCGGATATGATGAAGACCACATCATCCGAAAGCTCAATGGTCAGAGGCCTACTATTTGATAGTGGTGCCTCAGCCAGTTGATCAGCTATGACTTGTCCCTTAATGGACTTTTGGCTTATGAATTCTAAATCAAATTCTATCAGTAGCATGATCCACTTTGCAGTACGTGTATTATGATATGTCTTACTCATCATGTACTACAAAGGATTTTGTTTTGATATTACATATGTCGTATGACTTAGCATATAGTGTCATAATTTCTTTGTAGCGAACACTATTGCTAAACATAGTTTCTCCACATATGCATATCCTAGCTCGTAACTCACCAAGGTTCGACTAATATAATATATGGCTTGTTCTTTGCCTTGCACATTCTTTTGGGCTAACATGGTCCCTAATGCAAAGTCGATCATCGATATATATAGCATAAATGGCACATCTGGCCTTGGTGGAGCTAGTACTAGCGGCGTCGCTAGGTATTGCTTTATTTCAGTGAAAGCTGCTTGATAGTCCTCATCCCAGTTGAATGGGACCCCCTTGTGTAGCAGTCGATTCATGGGTCGACATTTATCCGATAATTGAGTGATGAATCACTTTATCGATGCTACTTTGCCTTGAAGGCTTCTTAACTCTTTAATGTTTGAGGGAGGATGCATCTCTAGAATAGCCTTGACCTTCGCTGGGTCGACTTCGATGCCTCATTTAGAAATGATGAATCCTAAGAGTTTACCAAAAGTTACGCCAAATACGCACTTCTTAGGATTCAACCTGACATTATGCTCTATCAGGCGATCGAAGACCTTCCTTAAGACCTCTACATGCTCATCCTACAGTAATGACTTGGCCAACAAGTCATCGATATAATCCTCTAGGATCTTATGCATGTAGTCATGAAAGATATATGTCATGGCTCGCTGGTATGTGGCACCAACATTTTTAAGGCCAAATGGCATAACTTTATAGCAAAATGTTCCCCATGGCATTATAAACATGGTTTTATGCTGGTCTTCGGGTTTAATCCAAATTTTATTGTAACCAAAAAAACTATCCATTAAGGAGAGCATCTCGTGACCTACAGTTGCATCTACAAGAGCATCAATATTCGGCAATAGAAATGAATCCTTTGGTGTTGCCTTATTCAGGTCTCTAAAATCCATACAAATACGGATCCTTCCATCAGGTTTTCCTACGGGCACCATATTGGATACCCATTCTAGATAGTCGATGGAGATTACAAACTCTACATCCAACAACTTTTGTAGCTCATATTTCACCATTAAGGCTACTATTGGATGCATCTTTCTAAGCTTCTGCTTGATCGGCTTCTTCGTCAGATCTAGCGAAAGGTTATGAGTAACCAATTTTGGGTCTAGACCTAGCATATCTTTGTAAGTCCAAGCAAAAATATTAGGTCTCTCTTTCAGTAGAGGGATGAGGGTGGCACACTCATCTAGAGTGAGACTCTCTCCAAATTTAACCTTCCTTGGATTAGTGGGATCATTATTGATATCCACATCGAAGGTTTCCTCTATTGACATGTGTGATCCCTCCTCAAGCTGATGAGGTGTAGGGATCAAATGGATGTCATCATTTGGGTTGATAGGTTCCACATTGGAAGCATCCTCAGCATGATAGACATCATAAGCATAGCCTGGCGCAAAATGAAATGGTTGCAACATTTCTTCGTTAGGGAAGAAATCTTCAGGCTCAACAGGTGAGTCAACGTGATCCCAGTCGATAGCATCTACATTTAAATGCAATGGTTTGGATGGATCTATTGGATTGCGGAGTGGAGTGGTCAAATCAATGGAGACCATATTGATGGAATGGAATTGATCTCTAGGACCACACGGACAAACCTCTACATCATCGATGCAGCTCTCATACCCGAGATCTAGCTCTAATGGCATGGGCACAAATGGATCCTCTCTATGAGGACTATGGATGACTGGATCCTCTCTATGCACTGATTGCAATATTGGATCATTCGGCTCAATGAGCTCTATGTAGATAGGTAGATCAGGAAATACCATGTGATAGATCACATCAAAGTTTGGTGGTCTTCCCCTAAGGTGAGGATTGAGATTGATCTCTCTTTGCATGTCCTCAATCGTATAAGGTGCATTACGATGATGTAGGTAGGGAGGTCCTAGATAGGCTCTCTCCATTTCATCCTCTTCATCACTATCATAATACAATCCTTCATTTGCCCCCACTAGAATGGGATGTTCTAGCAAATGTGGCCCCATATAGGCTATTTCTTGATCACTATCATCACTGTTCGATAAAATTGGATATAAGTATCATAAATACGATATTGCCTCATAAATTGGCTCAGCCTCCTCCCCTGATTGAGTATTGGGTGAGGACTCACTGTCCACTAAGATATTCTCATGATACATCTCGGGTGGTGCTATGGTGATGTAAGACACCATCTGACTATCCCTCTAGAATGCAGAAGGATTAGGGTGATATGGGTTGAAATCCACATCATCCCCTAGACTAAGGTACAAGTGATCTAAGGATATTATAAGCAAATCATCTTGTCCTCGTATCTGTAACCCTAGCTTGAACCTATCAGTTGCTAGCTGATAATGTGGCTCAAGCGGAGTCCTACATCCTTGTTCAAAAGACCAAGGTCGTACCCATGCCAATGATATAACTCAAAAATATGCATGGAGTACTCTGGGTTGGATAGATAATGAACATTCACTGTGAAAGGTTCATCATCATCTTCATCCATGGGCGTTCGCGTTGGAAGCTGATCCAGCCCAGCGTAGATGAAGTTAGTCTGATTGGGTGGCTCTCCCAATGGCACTACTGATCCAACTAAAAAATGATGAGCATGCGGTCGACCCATCTCTTGTGCAGTCTCTAGAATTGGTCCAAAGGTGACATTCTACACAATATACTCACCTAACCCTATGTTGGCGAGATGAACAGTCACCCATGGTGTGGATGACCCTATTGATGATGCAGGTGAGGTAGGCTGAGGTACCTCCTCGGCTTTGTCTTGGGCTTCCTCCACTTCCATGGGGATGGGAGCCTCATTGGTGACTGGTTTGGGCACATGCTTCTTCTCTTTTTCACCCATTTTTACCTTTAACTTCTTGTCATCCCGAAGCATCATTGATGCAGTTGGTTTCAATGAAGTAGTAGTAGTGTGCTCAGATCTGTGCGATACAGATGTCGATGGTTGAGCATGCACTTTTGGTTTACCTCTTGGATTCTTAACCGGTGATGTAGGCTGGACGTCCAGGTGCGTTGATGGGAGTATGAAACCCCTAGGAAAATCCGCTAGGTTCATGAACTTGAAAGGTTCTTCGTCTGATGACACTACGTGAACCCGTCCCTCATGCAGATATTTTACACATTGATGTAATATAGAGGGAACGCAATGCATTTCTCGAATCCAAGGCCTCCCGAGTAGGATGTTATATTGCATGGCACCCTCGATCACATGACACATCATAGAGATGGTCTTTAGGCCTACCTAAATAGGTAGGATGATTGTGCCAACCGTCGAGCATAGGGCATCGTTAAACGCTCTCAATGTGAAGGTGGTGGGCACAATATGTGACTTGGGCAGCTTTAGATGACTCAATGCCTTGGTCATTATTATATTGATCGATGAACCAGTGTCGATCAAGACCCTCTTGAATGGCATGTGATTAACACATGCGATGATATGCAATGGTGGGTCAGCCGTATCTATAGGAACCATCCTGATTTCATGATCGTAAAATTGGATCATGGGCTCCTGGCACTATTGTACATGTCCCACGAAATTGGTAAATGCTTGAGCATCTTGAGACTGTACTTCTATGGACCTTAGAATATCCATGAGAGTCTCCTTGTGCCTAGGGGACTGTTGTATCAGCTCATAAATAGACAACTTCGTAGGAGTTATCTATAGGTTTTGGACCAACCTGCTTCGTATGGTCACCACCGGTCTCGTTGGTGGGCCTGGAATATTTTGAGCTGCCATTGATTCGGCGTAGCTTGTATCCTAATGGGAGCATGAGGTTGATTCGGTTACTCATATCTCCCATGTATGGTAACAACATTCACCATACCTATGAACCCCTGGGTAGGTGGTTCGACATGCACTTGGTTGACTTGGCCAACGTTGTTGCATGGTGCCTCATGGTTTGGTAATGGATTTTTATAAATCCCCATGTTTTGGTTTTCGGGTACCAACGGATTATTCGGTACTACAAGCTCACCCTTATCAATCATATTCTGCACAATATGTTTGAAGGACCAACACACTTCGATGTCGTGGCCCTTCGCGTGATGGAAGATGCAAAATAGGTCATCCTGATACCCCTTTGACTTGGGTTGATTAGGATCGACCAGCTTAACCTCGGGTAGTCTGATTGCCTTAGCCTCGCATAATTGATGGAATATTGATGTCAATGATTTTGTCAAAGGTGTGAACTGGCGAGGTGGGCGTTGTTCTTTATTTTTTCCCTTATAATTATTATTACGCTTTTCGTACTACACAGGAGGAGGTTGGGCCTGATAATTCTGCTTTTGTTACCCCTTATCCTCTCTCTGGAGGTTTAGCACCACTTGATTTACATGGGCCTGCTTGCCCTGCTATTTTATGGAGCTCTTCTTGTGCCCCTCCTTCCTATTCTTGAGCTTCAAGTTGCCTTCTTGCAACTTGATATCCTCAATTACTTTGGCTTGCGCCAAAGCTTCCTCGAATGTTGGATACTGTTGTAGTTGCAATAATAACGAGATGTTCTCCCAGCTTGGCCATATCAATAGTGATCTTTTGAGGTTCACTATGTGCAAGAGTCTACACAACCCTATGCTCAACGATGATTTTTTCTGCATGCCCCTAAATGGGTAGGTCTCAATCTCGTCTGTACTCCAAAGGTGGAGCCATGGATCCTCCTGCAAACCTATGATGTAGGGGTACCAAATTGGACCCATGTATAATATACTCTTTGGCCAATCCCGTGGACGTGTGTGTACTGCAATGTTGGTAATGGATTTTGAGTGGAACACCCTTATGCTGAGAGGCTTCATGCTCTATTATGTGTCTAGAAGAATGCACAAAAGCTCCTCTATCAGGGGTACGCTCAATAGGTTCCCCTCATGTTGAATTGTCTCTCTAATGCTCGTCGAATGACGTTCGAAAAGTGCATGTGGACAAGGGTTCGACATATGTTATTGTGAATCTTTTAGGACTTGGTCATTGGCATCAAGCTTATGCCTTTTTCGACCACCTTGTGTCTCCACCATGGTGCACCTAGCATCTAGATTTATCTTATTATGCAAACAAGGTATACAATGGTGATTATCTCTTTTATAATTTAAAATGAGACCTAAACTATTTGATGTTGTTTCAATTATTTGTTGTATCAGTATTAGAAACTTTGGTCATGTTTGAAAGCTTTTTGGATGATATTATCATTTTAATTGGCTTTCATCGGTACACTCGCAGATCGACAACCTGGGTGTGAATCCAAGCCACGTAAATCCCCCATGTGTGGCAATGAAACTCCACACCCGGACAAGGAGCACCGGTCCTACCAGTCCCTCACCCATTTTACCCTAGTTAGTGTTATACCCTTCGAAGAGAATACATGAAAATTTTCCATGGTACGAAAGGTTCTTGGGCCCAACCTTGGTCTAGAAAAATAGGTACATGCGAGTTGGGCCAATGTATGGAAATGACTGCCACTGTTTTTGGACCCTACTAGTGGTTGGATGTCACTCCCAAATCACTAACGTTTAATTGAAATGTGGTGTGTGTGGTTCTTTTTACTCTTTGCATAAAAATGAAACTGCATAATACATCATGAATGATTCTTTTCTACATTATATGCAAAAATAAATATTTTATTTTAGAGAATGCATGCTATATCCTATATGACTTTTTGACGATGCAAATTACGATGATATAGCCTCTGATTGGACCTCAAGCATGCAAACCAACACACAATTTAAACCTAGCATACTGGATTCTAGGGTGGACTACACTCAGAGGTTTGTTGTTCCTAGTAATGCCTAGCCAAACTTAAAAAAAGAAACCCTAAGACCTAATTCATTTCCTTTTTAGCGTCTTGATTATATTTTTCTCTTTTCTGCTTTCTGGAAAACACAGACAAAATAAAAAAGTACAGAGAGTGAAAAATGGGGCCTACATCAGGTCCTCATTCGATCAAGCTTTGGCTCCCTGATGTCTGTTGTGTCTACTGTGAACCGTAGGTCTGATGCACAGTTCAGACTACAACCCATGTTTTGAAGCCACGGGCCAACAATGAGACCACATCTGAAACCTGTGGTTTGTACCTAATATAAAAAAACATAGGGGTCAGAGATCAATTGCATAAATTGTGGAGTTCCATCGTGATCACCTTTTGACCTATCCAAAAAGCAATGCGCCTATCTACTACATCAATCAGAATCAACATAAAAGCATATAATAATAAACAAGATTGCACATAACAATAAAATGGATGTTTCTTTTATTAATATTGGAAGCAAATCTCGGTTACAATCATGCCCCTCTTAGGGTCACCCAAATTTTGATACAATTGATACAATTACCAAGCCCCCAATGGGGTAGGCACAATACTAATGCTCTCTAAATAGTCACAAAATGCTCTAGGGTAGAGTTTACCCTCTTCTTCGCAATGAGGAAGGAATTTGATGATTGAATCTCCTTCGAACCTGCTTCCCTGCGGTCAAGAAACAACACAAAAGCTTTAAAAATATAGGCAACCTCTCATAATGAGGCCCTTTGAGGAAAATATGCATAAAGATGCCATAACAATAATGAAATCAATAAGATGAATAAAAAATATTAAACTTGTGCAAGATTCATAAAGATTTTTAAAAACATGAAAGTAGAAGGTGCAACTATCTATCTATTGAATCAGTTGCATGGAATGAAACAAGATAGCATGAAAATAAGTCATTGATCTCCTACTTGCTATGATGAAGTAAACTTATTATAATCCCTAATTAAGCTAGTTAGAGTCTCTAAAATATCAAAGAAACCAATAAAATGACTAATCTAACCTAATTAAGCATACTAAAATAGAAACATTAAGGATATATGTCACATGTTGCAAACTGCAGCTCTGATGAGCGGTCTGCACTATACACTGTGGTTGTCAGCTACGGTGAGAAATCATGTGGTTTTGCCCTTCAAATATAGGATTCTGGTATGTATCCTCCTTATCAAATTGATGATTAAGGGTCACCTCAGTGTCCTTTGATAGGTTTGGAAGTTGAATTGCGTAGTTGGGTCTTCGTTTTCCCGAATTAGCGTTTCTTGGCATTTTAGCTCCTTAGGGCATCCATGGCATGAATTGTCATGATGTTTGGTGAATTGGTAAGTGAATGGCAACTAGGCTCTCTCAATGCACTCAAGTGAGTCCATAATTTGATAGGGCTTTGCTGCTTTGATCTCCAATTCTCTCTCTCATAGTTTGCCCTAATTTTGAGGGGTACTTATAGGACTACTCAAGGGCTAGGGGTGGCTTCGTGGAGAAGCCCAGATCAAGAAGAGGTCATTGGGATAGTTGGATTAGAAGTCTTTGTAATCTTTCATCCTTCAACTACCTTCTTCTATATCAAATGGTCATTCCAATCAATTTGGCTTGGATGAAGGCCAACTAAACTTCAGTTTAGACCATAGGTCAAAACTACGGCCTAAGCTATGAACCGCAAGTGTCAGCATCGATTCATACTGCATACCGTAGGTCTCAAATGTATTTCATACTGATTAGGCCAAGGATCCCAAATTTAGTTGTTAGAACCACTGCTCTATCTTGGAGTCTATCCAATATTTTCCATATGGTCTTGTAGCATGTCTCATATGAGCAGTCACCTTTGACATGATGTGTTTTTGATGTCTACAGATTCATGATTGTGATTTATGTATTCTTGGGGTGACTTCAACACAGTTCTATATCCTTTGTAAAATAAGAGTAGTACTCCATGATAATCTAAATAAATATAATATCTTTATTTATTTATCAATTTAAAATGCCTTTGTGATATTAGTCCTTCACATTTTTTATATACATGGAATAATAAATGCATTGAAAAACTTATATAGCAAAAATATTGGATAGATTGATGTTATCTAATGCATGGTTGCAAAAAAAGTATACAATATCTTCAGATATTTTATCGTGAGTAGGATCGGATCATAGACCCATTATTTTGACTTGTAATTTACCCAAGAATGATATTGCAAATCCATTTTACTTCTAGTCTATGTGGCTTTAAGACCCTAATTTCCTCTAGGTGGTTATGTTATGATGGTATTAATCAATTTTTTTTTTATTAGGTAAGAGAAGGGTTTTTAAAGGATCCCCAAACCTAATACATATGGGAATGAGAAAGATCAAAAGATAATGCATCATTCTTAGAGGAAAAAATATATAAGCAAAAGAAGATATTTAGATATAAAACCAGTACCAAACTTCCCAAAAGAAAACAAAAGTGGAGAAAAAAAATTTGTTGTAATACCCAAAGGGAGATCACAAGATACAACTGATAATCTCGCTACCCTCTAAGGAGACCCTACTCACTAAAGGAACACCTCCACATATGCCACCAAAAAAGAGTGTGATGCCTTGAGAAGACAAGGCTTCTAGTCAACTGGCACCTATTGTACATGATGCACCTATAAATAGCACCTAATACCTACCAATAGGAAAACATAAAAAAATAAGAGGTTTCAAAAAGCATAGGAAATCTCCCCCTAGCCTCCTAAACTCCCATAACCAGCACCCACACCTAACCATAATCATCCATAATTTAATTCTAAAGAATCTGAGGAAATTTTGTCATCCAAAGGCCTTGTTGTGATAGCCTAATATTCACCATCGGGTCCATTGATTTATTTTATTCATGAAAAATATGTTGAATTTGAGCCTCTGATCTCAAATAAAAAAATTTGACTGCTTCTGCCATGATATTTTCTATCTTCCAATGTGGGGTACAAGACTTCTTGACTATATTAATAATATTTAATGAATCCCCCTCCACTATAACTTTATTAAAACCCAAGGATTCCACCAATAAGAGGCCTTGAAGGAGTGCTCTAGATTTCACAAAATGAGAGGTTTGGATTGAAATATTTTTGGAAAGGCACCTAGAATATCCCCTTTATCATTTCTAAGTACACCACCTATAACAGCAAGACTGGAGTTCCCTTAGAAGCATCGTTGAAGTTGAGTTTAACCCCACCCACAGGGGGAGGGGACCAAAAAAATCGAGGATCTCAAAGAGTGAGGAGGTGGGTCATTAGACATAGTTTTCTAAGTAAAACCAAGCTTGAGCTATACCTAGGATCCATCAAGGAGCCCACCATACAGATATGGGAAACAAGATGTCACATTCCCCATAGATATCCCAATCACTTTAATAAAAATAGATTCAATATCATGCTTTAATTTCTTGAAGGCTCTTTGATTACGCTCCCACCAAATGCTCCAAATTAAATGAGGGAGCAAGAAGATCTAAAATTTGATCAAGTGAGAAGATTTAAAAGGTGAAGTCCATTGCAAACATACCTCTGAAATAGAATTTGGAAATACCCAATGAACTCTCAGGTACAAAAAAACATGGACTACCACTATAGCGGAGAAGGAACAATGGAAAAATAGGTGGAGGCATGATTCTTTAGCAGCCTCACAGAGATAAAACCTATTGCATAAACACATATCCCTCCTGTGGATATTCTCAAGAGTGAGACATCTATCCAGTATGGCCAGCCAATAGAATACATTTACTTTGGGGGTCAGATTCTTCATCCAAAATTTACCAAGAAGATACCATTGAGGAGAGTTAGAGTCAATGAAGAGGTAGGATGACTTGATTGAAAATGAGCCCTCACTTTCTCCTTTCCAAATGAGAGAATCCTTGGTTTCATGAGTTTTTAAAACTTGGATCTTGAGTAAATTTGAGATGGTAACCCAAGCATTAACTTCCTCCCTACTGCATTTAGAGGTGGGGATTGATTTCCAGATTCTCTTCCCCCCCACACTTGTAATAAAATACTCTACTTTAGACCATACAAGTCTATGGGTAATAGGTTATACCAATTATAGGTTGGTATCTTGGAGTAGTGGATGCTCAAGAAGCCATGAATCCTAGAAAAATTCAATGGATTTACCATTCCCCATAGTCCAATGAGCACCAAGAGCTAAATCTAATTTTGATTTACTCACGCTCTGCCATAAAGTGGACCTCTCTTGGGGAAGGGGGTCAGTGAGCAAACTCTCTGAGTGTATCAAATACTTAGCTATGATGATTTTCACTCAATCAAAATTATGATTGATCAAAAGTTTCCAGCCTTACTTAAGGATTAGGGCTTCATTCATCAAACGGATGTTGTGTAAGCCCAACCCACCTTTTTATTTCCTTATACAAGCCTAGTTTCAATAGACCAAGTAGAAATTCTTGTGATCTTGAGATCCCATCCATAAAAAGGTCTTTTGAATCCTCTCTAATTTGGTTTAAAATTTCACAGGAAATTTTAAAATAGATATAAAATATATTGAAATGCTTTGTAAGACAGTTTTGACCAAAAGAATATTACCTTCTTGGTTGAGTAAAGCCCCTTTCCAACTAGAAAGACATCACTATATTTTTTTGATCATCGGATCCCACAAACGCTTCTTCATTCTTCCAATGAAAAGAGACAAGCCCAAATAGGTGGCAAGAAAGTCAGCAACTCTACAACCAAAGATATTTCTACCGATATTGGGGGCTATTCAGAAAAAATAATAGGCTTTTAGAAAGATTGATTCTTTGACCAGTCACATTTTCATAGGCAAACAAAATGGACTTCACCTCTCTGGCTTGGACAACAAAGGCAATGAGTGACAAGAGTGTGTCATCCATGAATTGGTGGTGGGAGAGCAAGTCCAAGGAAAGGGCTGGATTGATACCTTTAATCACAGGATTACAAGAAAAGGATCTCCCCAATACCTCAGCCATGAGAATAAAGAGGTACAGGGAAATCGGGTCTCCTTGGCGAATCCCCCTAAGGATTTGGAAGTACCCAACTAGTGCCCCTTTGACTAGCACTAAAAATTTTACTGATGAGACACAGACATTAATAAACTTGACCCAACTCTGGCTAAAACTAAATTTGTCAAGCACTGCAAATAGGAAATCCCAAGATATACGATCATAGGCTTTGTTCATATCTAACTTGAGAAACATTCCTAGCCTTACAAATTTCTGTGTTGAATGGAGGATTTCATGCACAACCATAATCCCATACAAAATCTATCTACTTGGTATAAAACCACTTTGATATTTGTCAATCAACAAGGACATGAATGTCTTCAACCTATTAGCCAAGGATTTGGAGAAATTTTTTTAAATAGTATTGCAAAGGATAATAGGCTAAAACTCTCCAAAGTTGTTGGCTTTAGCATATTTAGGGATGAGAACCAAAAATGTGGAGTTCACCCCATATGATAATGAATTAGAACATTGACCTTCCCTCATCGCGTCACAAATTTCCTTCCCAACTATATGCCAATTTTTTTAGAAAAATAGTGGAGGGAAACCATCTGGACTCGATGCTTTTAGTGCATCCATAGCAAAGGTGGCCTCTCTTATTTCTTCATATTTAAAGGCACTTCAAGGAACTCATTCATATCCTATGTTACAAGCCTGGGAATAGCTTGAAGTAGAAAGTTTTCAACCCCAAAGTCTCTTCTATATTTAGAACCTAATAAGGAATTGAAGTATGAAGTTGTCTCAATTATGATATTAGTATATCCACAACTTTGGTCCCATCCTCCCTATCTATCTCATGGATATGATTTGCACTCTTGTACCTCAAAGTTGAAACGTGAAAGAATTTGGTGTTACTATTTCCTTGTTTAAGCCAGAGGGCATGAGATTTTTGACTCCATAAATTTTCCTCCCTACGAAGGGTTTTATGAAGTCTGAAAGCAACTTCTTCTCATTAGATCTTATCTCACTCAACAAACCCCCATTTTCTATTTCTGCATTCAGGTCTATGAGTTGATTTTTTAAATCTTGCTTCTTCACAAAGATATCTCCAAAAACCTCTTTGTTCCAGCGTTTAAGTCTCCCTTTTACTAACTTGAGTTTGTTTGCTATTTTTAGAAGTTCGATGCCTGGGAAAAATTTTGCCCATCAATATTTAATATTTATTTCTAATCCTGAGTGGGAGTACCACATAGCTTCAAAGTGAAATGGTCTGGGGAAGAACTTTCCTTGTTGAGGGGATTCCATACATAAGGGATTGTGATTAGACCCTATCTTCGGCAAAGCATTCAAAATGGCATCACAAAAAAATGGGAGGCTTTGCTTTGAAAGAAACACTATATCCAACTTGATAAAAATGAGATGCTCCCCAATTTGATGATTGCTCCAAGTGAAGTAGGCATCTTTCAAGTCTAGATCCATTAATTCTTCTTGTCTAACAAAATCTACAAAGTCCTTCATGCTTCTTTCACAAGGAGAATTACCCCCTTTTTTATCAGATTGGAATAGAGATGAATTGAAATCACATGTTGAAACCCAAGCTTCCTCTTTGAATCCTTATCTCATTTGTAGAAGTGAGGACCAAAAAATCTTCCTACTAGGGCTAGAGTTTGGAGCATAAATATTTGACATGACCCATCTCTGGCTAGTCGAATTGCAAAAAAATAACAAATCGATAACTCAATCAAAAGAGGAGATCACATATCCCTCGACCTTTGATAGGTCCCAAAAACAAAATAGACCTCCAAAAGACCCATCAGCCAGGCTTGCAACAAATTCAGCATTCTTCTAGATGGAATTTCTTACTGAATCAATGTTTTTACTTTCAATCTTGGATTCTTGTATGAAAATTATGTCTGGGGAGTAGTCCTTTCAAAGAGAGGATAGTAACTACTTTTTTGAGGATCCATTCAATCCTCTTATGTTCAAGCAAAGGAAATTCATTTGTAGGTTGTAGATTTTTTTTCAGCCATGAGTGGATGTGAGGATCAACTAAAGGCTTCTAGCTTTAATTGTTTTCCTCCTGATTCAATGTTATTGTCAACTTTCAGTTGTTTCTGAGAACCAATGGCTATTTCAAAATATGCTTCCCTTTTATTTATAAATTCATTTGATGTTTTACCCACCTTTTCTTAGCCCCAACATCCACTTTTTACGGTGGCTCTTGGTTTTGGGGCCAAGATAACTATTCATGATGGGATTGGAAGAGGGGGGTTTCTTCAAAACAGAGAGTAAAATTTGTTGCAGTACTATCTCTTCCATATGTAAACTTTCAAATGAATTGAAGAACACCATATATTTGTAGGTTACTTCCTCTAGATAAGGCCCTAGGCAACGATTGGTATTCATGTTAGGAGTCTTGGTACCCTTCTTTTGAACCAGTTCCAAAGCTAAACTCTGCAAAACCTCCTTAGGACTACCCCTTAAGTCTGTTGCAAGACTTAGTGGGGAGAGTAGGGAAGGCTCCCTATCTTCAACCTAGACAATATCCTCTTGATGAGGCTCCCCATCCTTAGCTTGGTTCGTCTCGACTTGAAGAGGCTCCTTGAATTTAGTTTGTGTAGATAACATATGAGGAGGTTCCCCATATTTAGACAGATTTGCCATCACATGTGGTGACTCCCTATTTTCACCCAAGCCTGCCTCTATCAAAGGGTCAATCTCCACACATAATCCCTGGGATAAGGACATCCCTGAAGGATAAAGGGGAGCTTTCTCACCTTCTAATTTTGGAGGAGGAGGGTTAACTTCTACTCTTTTCTCCAAAGAGGACATTTTTTATCCAAAATTCCTTACCTTTTTTTCTTCTAGGAGTAGTCATGGCCTTCTGGGAAGGATAAATATTTTTATTGTGACCTTAGATACCACACAAATGATATTGTGAAGGCATGTTCTTATACTCCACTGACTGAAATCAAGAGCCCAACTTAGAGATGAGCTCTAATTATTTCATTAGCTCCACTTCATTGTTGGTCAAGACACACAATATCACATAGTTCATCTGAGATTTAGACATTGTAGCCTCATCTAGGGAAACCAACTTTCCAATATCTCTGGCAATTTATTTTAGCACATCATAACACCAGTAATGCATAGGAAGACTTGGTAGTCTAACCCAAAGAGGGAGAAGGTTGGATTTTTGAGTGTATGGGTTGAAATTCGTACCCCACTTGCGAAGAAATAGACCCCTCCTACCAAAAAACCATGGCCCTCCTAAAATTCGCTTGGAGTCTTCCTTGCAATTGAGTTTGATAAGAAAAAATACCTGGGGAGTGTTGCAATGTCTATAGAACCTAGTGGTTTCCATTTGGTCAAGGCCCATTTTTGAATAGACTCCAACTCTGACTTACTACCCTAGAATTTTCCAATCAGGTCCCAAGAACTTTCTTTGTTGTTTCTCCTGATGATATCACTGGGGATCCACAGTTTATGATTTTTTGGGAATAAATCATACTAAACCTACTTCCCATCCCCATAACATGACCTTACCACCACCTTGGCAAAATATAAGGTCAGGTTCATGTGATTCCATTTATCCTGATGACCCCTCTCACGGGGCTCAAACTGGCCCCCAACACTTTGGTGATTCCATTCTGATGGAGGATGGGTCCCCCCTTTGAAATTCTTGGGGTTTGATCCTTGTTTGGAACCTTCCCCTTGATGTTCACCTTGAAACCCTACATCAATATTTCCAACTACAACTCCCTGTTGATCACTTCCTGCAACTTCCACACTCTCCATTCAACCTACTGGTCACTTTATACAACTTCCCCATTGTGCAAACCCTAATATTTCAACCTCCTCCTCTAAAAATTATCTATAGATTTATTTTGCACAAACGCCACTCTTTCAACCCTAAATTTGTTTTGCAAAAATCCCAATCTTTCAACCTCCTCCTTCTCTAAAAATTATCTACAATCCTCCAAAACGCAAAACCCCAGAACACAAACTCCATGCATAGGACATAATCCTCACTACAAAATTAGAACCCTTGGCACCAACCAAAAATATCTGCAACCTTACCCATTGTGCAAACCCTTGGTTGGTAAAAATTATTCCGAAATCAAATTATATTTTAAAAAAATATTGATCTGAATGTTTCTATGGATATGGAGATAGATTATGGGAAAGCCTCTTTTTCTTCTGGTGAGGGTAACAGACCTATGACTACTGCAAAAATAACAACTATGTATGATGGGATTAATCAAAGTTGGAATATCATATATGTACAATTTTATTCAAAATGTGAAATATTTAAAGGAGCAAATGAATATTTTGAATGCCAAATCTTTTTGTAAAATTTTTAAAGAAAAGAAGGAAATTAAATACAAACTCAAAAAGTTATAGGAGATAGTATAAATCAATGGAATGGACCATGATTCCATCTATTATTACATAGGTACAAAATGAAAGCTTGATGAAAAATATATCTATGGAGGAGCAACATGAAGCAATTTACTCTTTCCTTCCTAACAAGGCATCTAGCCCCGATGAATTTCCTATAATACTCTTTTTAAAAAAATAGTATTTATTAAAAAGTGATATGTTGGTTGTTGAAGAGGCTCAAGAATGAAAGTCTACAATAATTGAGGTCAATGCCACTTTTATTACATTGGTTCCCAAGAAATACGAGACAAACATTTTGATAATTTTCACCAAATAAGCCTTTGTAATATGATTTTTAAGATCATTTCAAAAATTATGGTAAATAGGTTAATACTAAAAAAAAATCATCCAATTTTCTTGATGACACTTTTCTTTTGGGTCATCCCTCACCTAGTGAGGCCATGGAGTTTAAATAAATATTATCATGCTATGAGAAGGCTACTGGATTTTTGGTTAATACTGGAAAATCTAGGATTTTTATTAACCTTACCCTAGATTTACCCTAGATTTACAATGAATTATTATAAATATTTTACGGTTTATATTTTAAAAATTCCATCAATTTACTTAAGTATTGCTTCATCTAATAAAGGAAATAAAAAGGATCTTTGGGTCTCTTGTTTGGATAGAATAAAAGTGTGTTTGGCAGTTTGGAAAGGTAATTTGTTAACCATGGCAAGAAGGCTACAAATCACAAAGACTACATTACAAGCCATCCCTATTTATATGTATCACTTTCAATATTACTAGTAGGTATAGCATCAAAAATTGATAAAATTCGAGGAGACTTTCTTTGGAAAGGATGCAAGGAAAATTTGAGGTTTCCTTTTTGTAGGTGGGATAGAGTTTACAAAAGAAAGAATATTGAAGAAGCAAGTTTACATAATTGTAGACTTATGAGTTTGACCTTAGGGACCTTAAGTGGAGATTATCTAGAGATCAAGAAAAGAATTGGACAAAAATGTTATGTCAAAAATATAGAGGTTCTCATGATGCAATGAAATTATTTATGAAATGAACCCTACCTAAAGGATCACCAACATGGAACTTCATATTATATAGTTTGTAATTGATTAAGAAATATGTTAAATGGTCTATTAATAATGGGAATTACACAAATATTTGGTTTGATGCTTGGTTGAAGTCTTATCCTCTTATCTCTTATTCAATTTAGCAACCATTAGCTTGGGTATGCCTATCTTGTAAAGGTCCAAAGGTCAAATATTATATTGATATGAGTGACAACTCCAGATCATAGATTTCTATTAGTAACCTGGTTGAAGGAGAGGAACTCAAACAAATTGTAAATGAACTTCTAAAGATGCTTCAAGAGTTTTATTTATCTATTTTTAAATAAAAGGATGACTTGGTTTGCAATTTATTGAAAGATGGCGGATACCTAATCAAGTTGGGATGTGAGGATCTAGAGCAATCAAAATTTTCTACTCCCAAATATTTTCCTTGGAAGAATGTTTGGTCATTAGAAGATATCCCTAAGGCCTCAACATTCCTTTAGTTAACAATTCAAAGTAAGATTCTTACAAGAGAGAGTCTACAAAGAAGAGGATATCATAAACCTTTTGAGATGTGCCTTGTGTGAGAAGAATTTTGAAAAATCAAACCATGTGTTTCTTCATTGTCCCTTTGCTCACACCAATTGGGGTTAATTTTTAAAAAATATGAAAACATATTTGGTAGTTCCATCAACATTGAAAGAGTATGAAATATTGGATAATTTTTTTCAAAGCTAAAGCATTATATATTTTGTGGAGGATTGGTCTTGCCATTATTTGTTAGAATTTATGGCTTGAAAGGAATAATAGAATTTTTAAATATAAATCTCAAAATTATGCTCAATATTGGAACTATATTATTGTCTCTTACATAATATTTACAAATATGGTGTTCATCATGGAAAATATCAAGTGTAAAAAAAGAGGTTGTAACAACTTGGTTATAGGATTTGAGCATACATGGAAGAGTCATTTTTGATAATGACATTAAAACAAAGGATTTGCTTTGATCTAGGGTAAAATGAAAATGTCCAAAAATTAGATTTATCAAAATTAATTTTGATGGTGCTTCCAAAGCAACCCTAGGAATGACCGATGGAGGAAGTGTTTTCTAAAATAGTGAAGGCAAAATTACCCTCACTCAAAATCATCAAAACTTGAACTAACAACTATGTAGAGGCTTGGGCACTTCTTAAAGAGATTAAATTGTAATTAAAAAAGAATAGAAATGTATTTCAATTTAAGGGATTCACAAATTATCATTAATGTTATCAACAAAAATGGATATGAGATTGAAATATAAATATAAATAAATAAATATATATATATATATATATATATATATATATATATATATTAATTATTGTTGATATTTGTTATATATTATTGGAAGCAATATCCTAGAAACTTGAGCATATATACATAGAGAAAGAAGGAACTAGATGACAAAAAATTTAGCCAATTGCAAGGTTGATCTTCATCTTGATGAAATTCAAATTTTAGAAGGCAATTGATTGAGTAAAATTTTATCTCTTAATGAAAATGATTTTAAGGTGCTAAACTTGGAGACATGTCGCTTTAACAAAGATGATAAATATATTTGAAAAAGAAATAAAATATATAAAAACATATTAAATATGGTTGAATTAACCTAACATCAAATGTAATATTTCAATGAGAATAGCTCTAGTAAAAACCACATATAACTTAATTAAAAATTATTTTTAAAAAATTATTTAAATCTCATAAAAATAAAGTTTTACACCAATCTAACTAAATAAAACACATTAAATAAATAATATCCTTCATTAAAATTATGATATATCCTTAAACCCTATAATACTAAAAACTACTTTAACATGGAACATCAATAATACATCAAGTCGATTCGAGGATTCTGATGGCAGGAGCAGGAGCTGGAGTAGGACTGGGAATAGGTTCAGAGACTGGTGCAGGTTCCTGGGCAGGAGCGGGATCAGGATCGATATCGGGCATGTCAGGGCCCAAACTCGGGCCTGGAACGACAGGCCCAGAGGAGGGCTTAGAGGCTGAGCAAAATGGTGGTCAGGGTGGGGATGACATCTTGGGCCCAAGCCCTCAGCCCAGCCTTGATGAGAGTGCAGGCCTAGGTAAAAAGCCTCCAGATCCTGGGAAGGGTTTTGCCCTAGGCAGGACCAAACCCTCCTATCAACAGATCTTGGCGGGCACCAGGGCCCAAC
The DNA here is from genome assembly GCA_028583015.1 of Wollemia nobilis. Lineage (NCBI taxonomy): Eukaryota > Viridiplantae > Streptophyta > Pinopsida > Araucariales > Araucariaceae > Wollemia > Wollemia nobilis. The sequence continues at coordinate 7,808,199 of JAQPPZ010002170.1, read as the reverse complement.
CTCGGGCCCTAGGTTTAGGGATTTCCCTCGAGGGAACCTACATTTCTATTCAAGAGGAGGTCTACTCCTCCTTTCTTGTTAGATCCTCTATCTCCCTGGTTGGAAAATTCCTGGGAGGGCGACTAGATATGGAAATCGTCCGTATATGGGCAGCTTCCAAATGGAAGGTCTCCGGGCATATTCAGCTGGTTGCCCTTACCAAGGGATTCTTCATCATCAAACTAAATAACAGTGATGATGCCAAAAATATCCTGTTGGGCGGGCCCTAGTTTCTGGGATGCAAAATCCTCTTCCTCAGGCGATATGGAGCTGACTTCCACCTCAACACACAAAGCATCAACTTCGCCCCGGTCTGGGTCCGAATCCCTGATCTTCCCTTCCACCTGTGGCACGAAGACGTCCTAAGACTTATTGCTCATTCAGTCGGGGACTTGGTGGCCTTCGATACCGCTACCAAGGCAAGATACCGAATGGTTCATGCTAGATTTTGTGTCAATGCAAATCTCGAATCCGAACTTCCCTCTTCTGTGACCATATCTTCTAGGTCCTTCTTTTGGCACCAATCTCTTATTTACAAAAATAAACCTGCTTTCTACCCCCTCTATTGCACTCAAGGTCACCTCCCCCACCAATGCCCTGTATCCAAAAAGGTTGATGGTCCTCTCCCCAAACTCCCTTCCCGATCAGGTTGGGTCCCATCCCAAGGGCCCCCTTGCAATGGCCATAGATCCCAAGCCTGGACCACCAAGGAGGCCCCCCCTTCTATCCTAAAGGATTCCCAAGTGGGCCCTGGCCTAGAGGATGGTCTTCCCCAGGTTTCCCCTTTCGCTACTCCTTTCCCTAGGTCATCTTTCGGGGCCCCGATCCCAGGTTCTCCCTCCTCGCTCGATGTGAATCCCTCCCCACATGCCCACGCTTGCACCCCCCCAGGCCTACGATCCACCGGGGCTCTCTTCCCCGCTGGGTCCCACCTTCCCATATTCCTCTGTCGGGGTTCCCTCCTCTCCCCCACCCCTGCTATCCTACCCTCAACCCCCTCCCGCCCCTCCCAGTGGTCTCTACTGGGCTTCCCCCCTTGGAATGTCGATTCGAGAGGTCAGAAAAAGAGGTTGAAGGTAGTTCTTCATCAGGGCCCGATGAATTCAGCCCCAAGATTGTTATAATCACAATGACACTGAGAGGGGGGGTGAATCAGTGTGTTCTTTAAAAACTTAAAAGCAATTTAGACTTTTAAATAAACTGCAGCAGATTAAAACATAAATAATAAAAGTACTAAGAGCATCACACATAACACGACATTTTAACGAGGTTCACCGATGTGGCTACTCCTCAAAAAGACTTCTTGGACTACCATCCAAATCTAGTCAAATGCAAAGCTACAACTTTACATAATCATTCACCAGCACCAACTGGTAAGAGGCACCAACCTCTAAATTTTATCTGCTACAACAGAATGGAGCACCAACTCCAATTTTTCCAGCACCAACTGGAAAGAGGCACCAACCCCTTTTTCAAGCTACAACTTGAAGATAATAATAAAAATTGCAGAATGTAAACTTTCACCTCAATTATCATGATCTGCTATTTTTTTGCGATCTGCTGCTTGTCGACATTCGACTGTGTGAAAAATGATTCGCACTTTTTCAACCACTCCTCTATATCTCTCTGTGTTCTCTGCTGCAACTTCATAGAAATATTACTTCTACAGCCAGCACACTATCATTTCACACTCGGAACACGACTTCTGCATACCGCATTCTTATATTCTCTTTGCACCACTCACTCTACTACACCTTCCATGAAATCTCACTTCTACCATCTACGTATTTTTTCCTCAAACTTTAAACACGCCGTCTGCATATCGCTCTCTTTGTTCTCGATCAGTCGATACGCACTCACTCACTATCTCATCGTTGTGATCTCTTTTCTTTAACTCCAAAGAACTATCACCGACTTACACTCAGCTACACACGAACTTCATTCGCATATATCGCATCATGCCCACTCTTTAACCTTGCAACAGTCTCGCATTTTTATAGAATAGAATATCCCATCAAAACATTCTCAAACACATCGGATGCAACCCTAATTAGGTCAACATGAAACCCTAGAATTTTTTGGTTTCTTAACCTTGCTTTGTCAGCAGGAAACCCTAATTGATCCGTTGCAAAACCCTAGCAATTTCGGCTTTGAAAACAAGCCGGTGAATAGCTTTAATTTAATTTTGAAATATTAATTTAAATTTTAAATAAATAAATAAAATTTAAACTGGATATTTAAAATTAAATATCTTCATCATCGGAGCACCTTTTTCAACAAAACGAAGAGCTAACTTGGGTTTTAAGAAAAACCCATTTCAAAACTGCTAACCATGGATTTAAACAAAACCTATAATTTAGTCTGCCTTGGTTTTCACAAAAACCCTTCTGCTCTTTGACATCAATGACAACATCAACATTTGAGCAAGGGCAATGTACCCAAGGTACCCAAAATTGCCAACAATCTCCCCCTTTGTCATTGATGGCAACCCTTTACTAAAAACACATCTTCAAGAGCCAAAACTGAAATCAATCTCTTTGAAGTTTTTCTCCCCCTGACTTGAAGCTTTCCTCTTCACTTGAAGCTCTCCCCCTTACTCATATCTCTCCCCCTTTGTCATCAATGGCAAAGGGCCACCTTTGGGGCTCGAAACTAAGAATGAGCCTCTTAGCTTAGTCCCTCCCCCACCTCCTGATGAGGTGATTAATTCTAGGGTGGGAGTAAAACTCCCATTAGGCACTGATCAACATCAACGTCTATAACTTCCTTGCCGGGTCTTCTCTTGAACTCTTTGACCATATTCTTGTTCCTGTCATTGTTCTGATCCTTGGACCTGATCATGCCACTGTTCCTATTCCTATATCCTGGAATTTCAACTCTAAACTGTCTGACAGTGTGACTTTTATTGTTGCACTTATAACAAGTAATAGTGTTGTTTCTTTTAGGCATACTTGTTCTTTGAATCCACATGTTCTGACTAAGCCAGTTCTGACTAAACCTATTTTGACCAAGCCTGTTAGTGTGATGTTATTTTTTTTTAAACGAAACTCTGGTCTATTTACCCTTTTGACATGAAGCACACATACTATTTGCAGGTTTTTTTAATGATTGGAATATCTCTCACTGCTTGTTTAGCGCTAATTCTTACCAGATTATCAAAACTTATGTGTCCAAGCCTCTTATGCCACAACCAGTTCTCTTCTTCTTGTCCCATGAAGCACATACCTTCTGAAAACTCTGAGAGTGTGTACAGATTGCCAAACGTCCTTGAGCCGGTTGCTATTAATTTCCTGTTGTTTATTTTTCTGACTTCACAACCATGCTTCTTGAAAACTACTTCATGTCCTTTGTCACATATTTGACTCACACTCAATAGATTATGTTTCAAACCATCCACATATAAAACTTCCTCTGACTTGATATTTCCTTCACTAATTTTGACCGTTCCTTTACCTATTATTTTGGCTCCGTCATTGTTGCTGAATTTTATAGAACCACCATCATACTTTTGTAGATTTTTGAATTTCTGTTTGTCACCTGTCATATGACTTGAGCAACCACTATCAAGAATCCAAGGAACATGTTTATTCTGAGATCTAAAAGCTGTCTGCACTATTAAAGAATCCTGTTCTTTCCTAAGCTGTTCTTTTTGTTTCCATTCTATTTTAACTGTGGTATTGAGTTCTAGCTGTGACTTCCCCTTTTTAGAATTTTGCATATATCCTTCAGTATAAATTCTATTTTGTTTTTCTCTATACGGTTGAAATCTGCTTTCATGAGGTTGATATGAAATAGACATACTATGACAATTTCTGGCAATATGACCAAAGTTGTGACACTTAAAACACTCTCTTGCATAACTCATTAAAGGAGCAAACACATTTCTACTAGTGAAACTTCTTGGACCTACGTTGTATTTGCAGTCAACAATTTTATGCCCATAAACATTACACTTGAAACAAAAACCATAAAAATAATGATTAAACCTGAAATATGGTCTTGGCCAGGTTGTTGCTGGAGCCTTGGATCTTCTATTCTTTTGACGTGTGACCTTAGTAAAGCCATCATTGTCAGCTGCTATTTTAGGTCTGGCATTATATATTTCTTTTGCCTGATTCTTGTCTTTGTTCTTTTCACTTTCAACATTGCTTGCTTTTGGTCCAATTGATGATTCTCCTTCAGAAAAGCCGAGACCAAATTTGATACCTGTGGATCTTTGATCGCTCAGAATTTTGTCCAATTTCATCGAGCTTTCTTCACGTTTTACATGATAGTTGATTTTTCGATCCAGCTCTTGTATCTGTATTCGAAGACTCACATTTTCTTATTCCAATTTACTACAGTGGTCTATCTTCATGGATACCTGTATTTCCAGATCTTCAGACATTTTCTTGTATTCTTCAGTCTGTATTTTTAAACTGGCAATAATGTTGTTTGCATCCTTAAGTTTCCTTGACAATTTTTCATTCTTCTTTTTCTTCGATTCCCATTCCGTAAGGGCAGACACTAGCTCACTCTCTAAATCAACTTCAGCCTCAACTTCTTCAACTTCAGAGTTCATTCCTTCTGCCATTTCTGGTTCAATTTTCTCAACCATAGGAACTGAAACTGGCTGGGATGCATTTTTGGATGAGGATCTATTCTTCTTAGCCATTGTGTACTAATCCAAGATCAACCCTGACTGATTTAGCCAAAATTGGGAACCTGGCTCTGATACCAATTGTTACAATCACAATGACACTGAGAGGGGGGGTGAATCAGTGTGTTCTTTAAAAACTTAAAAGCAATTTAGACTTTTAAATAAACTGCAGCAGATTAAAATAGAAATAATAAAAGTACTAAGAGCATCACACATAACACGACATTTTAACGAGGTTCACCGATGTGGCTACTCCTCAAAAATACTGCTTGGACTACCATCCAAATCCAGTCAAATGCAAAGCTACAACTTTACATAATCATTCACCAGCACCAACTGGTAAGAGGCACCAACCTCTAAATTTTATCTGCTACAACAGAATGGAGCACCAACTCCAATTTTTCCAGCACCAACTGGAAAGAGGCACCAACCCCTTTTTCAAGCTACAACTTGAAGATAATAATAAAAATTGCAGAATGTAAACTTTCACCTCAATTATCATGATCTGCTATTTTTTTGTGATCTGTTGCTTGTCGACATTCGACTTTCTGCTGTGAAAAATGATTCGCACTTTTTCAACCACTCCTCTATATCTCTCCGTGTTCTCTGCTGCAACTTCACAGAAATATTACTTCTACAGCCAGCACACTGTCATTTCACACTTCGAACATGACTTCTGCATACCGCGTTCTTATCTTCTCTTTGCACCACTCACTCTACTGCACATTCCATGAAATCTCACTTCTACCATCTGCATATTTTTGCCTCAGACTTTAAACACGTCTTCTGCATATCGCTCTCTTTGTTCTCGATCAGTCGATACGCACTCACTCACTATCTCATCGCTGCGATCTCTTTTCTTTAACTCCAAAGAACTATCACCGACTTACACTCTGCTACACATGAACTTCATTCGCATATATCGCATCATGCCCACTCTTTAACCTTGCAACAGTCCCGCATTTTTATAGAATAGAATATCCCATCAAAACATTCTCAAACACGTCGGTTGTAACCCTAATTAGGTCAACATGAAACCCTAGAATTTTTTAGTTGCTTAACCTTGCTTTGTTAGCAGGAAACCCTAATTGATCCGTTGCAAAACCCTAGCAACGTCGGCTTTGAAAACAAGCCGATGAACAGCTTTAATTTAATTTTGAAATATTAATTTAAATTTTAAATAAATAAATAAAATTTAAACTGGATATTTAAAATTAAATATCTTCATCATCGGAGCACCTCTTTCAACAAAACGAAAAGCTAACTTGGGTTTTAAGAAAAACCCATTTCAAAACTGCTGACCATGGATTTAAACAAAACCTATAATTTAGTCTGCCTTGGTTTTCACAAAAACCCTTCGGCTCTTTGACATAAATGACAACATCAACACTTGAGCAAGGGCAATGTACCCAAGGTACCCAAAATTGCCAACAAAGATGACCCGAAGCAGGACTTTCGCCACACACTTTGGTAGTAAACTCAAGAGAGTTCAGACCACCCTGGGTGACCAGCGAACAAGGATCATTGAAGATGACATAGCCAATGGCTCCCAAGAAACCCTCTCTGACGTTGTTGTGAGCTTCACCAAAATGGACTCCCTTCAACCCAAACCCCCCATTCAATCTGGGAAGGGCGATAAGCAACCCCGCAATGGTGTCAAATGAAGCTCATCACCTAGAATATCAGGGGGCTCAATGGTGCCCCCAAGAAAATGATCCTCGACCAACTCTGCAGGGATCACCGCCCGTCCTTCCTCCTTCTCCAAGAGACAAAAATAGATGACATTGTTGCCCGAAGAGTAGCCCAAGCTACCTGGCGCAACTGTGAGTCCTTGTCTACCCCTGCAGCTGGCACAGCTGGGGGTCTGCTGTGCATGTGGGATCCCCAGTATTATGAGGAGAGGCTCATATCATCTTCTCCCAAAATAATCAACATTATGGTCCATTGCATGAAGTCAAGGTGATCATGGACTCTGTCTAACGTCTATGCCCCTAACAGCCTGATTGAGAAAGCGGGCTTATGGAAGGAAATTAGCTGGATGAGAGAATCCTTTGCCCCCCTCCCTTGGATCCTGGTAGGGTACTTCAACAGTCCCCTATTCCCTTCTGATAAAAGTGTGGGCTCAGTGGCTCTGGGCAAAAGCATGGAGGACTTTGGAGCCTTCACTGTCCTGAACGAGCTCATGGACGTTAGCCTGAAAGGAGCCAAATACACCTGGTCAAACAGAAGAGCGGGAGCAAGTCATATCCAGGTCAGGTTGGATAGAGTGTTCCTGTCCAAGGAAGCCCTTCCCCTATTTTCTGACGTAACCTTGTTGGCCCTCCCCCAAACTGAATCTGACCACAACCCCCTCCTCGTCGAAACCAATCATCGTTCCTCCCCCAAGTGACCCTTCTAGTTCGAGTCCATGTGGCTGCATCATCCCAACTTCAAGGCCCAAGTAGGCCGCTGGTGGGCTCGCCCAGTCCCTGGGTGCCCTGCTGAACAAGTCTACCACAAGCCAAGATGCCTCAAAGAGCAACTTAAGGTATGTAATAGAGAGGTGTTCAGTAATATCTTTGAAAACAAAGCTACAGTAAAGAAAAAACTCAAAGACCTTGAGCTCAGATTTTAGTCAGGCTCCCAAGACCCGGGGAATAGGGAAGAGGATCGCTTAGCCCTCAGCGAGTATCATAACATCCTTGCCAGGGAAGAAACATTTTAGAGGCAAAAGTCGAGATCCCTATGGCTCCAAGATGGCGATGCCAACACGAAGTTCTTCCACACATCAACTCTCAGGAAAAGGGGCTCCAACAGAATTGCCAAGTTGGTGGGCAGTGATGGTAGCATTATCGAGGAAAGTAATGACAAGGGTGAACCTGAAGGAGCGAAGGGATTGTATTAGGCTTTGTCATAACTTGATATAATTTCTTCTTTTTTCTATATTTCTTCTACTAAATTGAATTTTTTGAAGGGCTTGATATTTTATAGAAATTAAGTCAAATGGATCAAGGTGAATTTTTTTGAAGGGCTTGAAGGTTATTATTACTTCCCAATAGGGAAGTAATAATAACCTTAAACAATGCACTAAAACACTAGTAAAACTCAAATGCTAGCAGGAATAATTCAAATTCCACCATATCATCTTAATCATTATTCAAATTCAAAGTAGCTTGGGGATTTATTAGATTTTACTATAACTTAATATCGTTTATTTCTTTCTTCTACATTATTTTACTAAATATAATGCTTTTGTGTTTGAATGTATGTTTTAAATAATAGGTGCCATGCTTATTTTTATAGGGAGCAAGTCAAATAGACCACTTTATTATGGAATTAATAATAACCTTAAGCAATGTATTAAAAAATAAAAAACTCAAATGCTAGTATGAACAATTCAAATTCCATCAAAAACCATCTTAATGAGTATTCAAAAGTTTATATAGTGTAAATATAAACTATATTTTTTAAATTTCAAATCATAATGTGACACTGAGTGTTATGGCAATGCTAGGATGATAGAAAAATACATAATAAAAGCATCACAAAATAAAAATATTTATAAGACCACAATTCTTATGCTAAAATCACATGTAAGCAATGTTATTGACTCAACTTACTATAATGATTGAAAAAAAAAGTTGAACATAAAGAATATTGATAAAAAGGATAAATAAAAATAAAAGTATTAAACTCAAGGTTATTAACAATAGACAATTAAAAGAAAGCGATTGGTGAAATTATATGCTATTTTATAGACACTTATGAAATATTGAAAATATAATTACATTTTTAATATTTAAAATTTTATATATCCATCACCTTATGACATCTGTAATTTATTTTATGGATGTGAGATATGGGCTAAACATATTTCAAAACTCATGAAACAAGATTTAAATATGAAAAACAATTTATCTTAAACACTTTAATACTAAAGTCATTATATATCTTGTTATTTTTATGAGAATAAGTTTATATAATATTATAAGTCATACCTTGAAATGTAACTTGTTATATAAACATAATCTATTAAATCTTATACAAATAAAACCATTCATATATATGGTTGTATGCATGTGTATTATTGCAAGCATACTACCAAATGCCTAAGTAAACTATCCTAAATATCCAATGTTGTGGTTACTTGTTGAATTGTGGAAAGGTCTAACATATTATACATCCACATTTATGTTTCAACAATTGAAAGGAGGGAGATTGTGCCCCCTTCAACCTCTATATTTAGGCTAGCTCTCCACTATTCTCATTAAACTTAAACTAATTTAGACTAAATACATAAATTAAATGCATAAAATTAAAAATTTAAAGAATAGGATGTGAGAGATTAAGCAATTTGTATGAAATTAAACATTATCATAGTTGCAACAAGAAGAGTATGTGATCAATCAATAAATAAAAAAAAATGAGTAACAACAATGTATTCCAGTGAATGTGCAATAGAATTAGCAAGGAATGACAAGAGAATAAAAAGGAAGTACCACAATCATCATGCATTCCACAATCCAAAAAAGTAGTGTCACAATTGAAAAGCAAAAGTCTTCCTCTTATTACTTTTAAAATGAGCATTTATTTTTTGGGTCTTATAAAAACATAACTCTATTTCTCTCAAGGCCAAAAGATGTTTACAATAGATCCCATGGCTCATATTTATAGAAGAAATTTACCCCCAAGTTATGTTGGATGAGAAATTTCTATTCCTAGTAAAAGTAAATGTTTAGGGGCATATTTAGCAAAAAAATGCACTCGTAAATGTTACATCCATTTAAATACACTCCTACATGGCTTAGAAACCTTTTTAAATGGTTACTGGTGCTACTATATGTGAACATGATGCTTCCCAAAGATCTTTCTCAAGATTTGTGTATGCTTGTCCCACTTTACCTATCCATGAGCAATTCACTCCTAAATAGGTTTATTCACTCTTGTTAGGGAGAAATTCACTCCAATCTAATGAGTGATTTGTTATCATTGAACCAATCACATATATTGGAGTGAAATGCGTCTTTGGACCTAATCTTGCAAATCTAGCTTTTTGAAAACTTCAATTGAATAATCTTTTAGTTTTACACATCTACAAAATACTAGAAACCCTAAGGTAGTAACCAAGTAACTAATTTTTTATTGACTTAATGGGGTGCCAACCTCGATTAGAAAGAATATTAGCTATTGTGTTTATCCTTGGGTGTGGATTTAAAAAAATTGAATGTTGTCGCTATAAAATATAGAACTATTTAGTTCTACCAATATTCTCAAGGCAATAGCTTCATTAACTTTTTCTATTTCTCATCTTTTAGAAACCTGAGGTCTTTCAAGTTCTCTCCATCCCTTGCAAGATCCTTATATATTTTTTAATAGACCATCCTTCTATTCTACCATTCTCTTTAGCTATCCTAAAAATGCATTTAGATTTTCAATTTATCTTGGTGTAGCTTTTATTTCAACCTTGGACTTTTCCTCATTGAATAGTATGTATGAAAATTTATTAATTAGGAGTCTCATTTTATCATTGAACACATTCGACATATCAATATTTACTAACCCTTTCACTTTTGCTACCATTTCTTAGATCATCACTACAAAAATATCTTTTAAGGGCAGTTAAAATACATCAGTTTTTTATGATAGTAAAAAACCACCCTAATAGACCTTAAGAGGGTGGTTTTAAAATGCCCTCATCAAAAAAAAAAATTAACGATGCCTAAAAGATGGTGGTTTTTTACGACACTAAAAAACTGCCCTAATAAACCAAGAGGGTGCTTTTAAATCACCCTCACCAAAAAAAACTTTTAACGACATCTAAAAGATGATGGTTTTTTATGGTGGAAAAAAATTGCCTTAATAGACCCTAAGAGGGCAGTTAAAAACTGCTCTAAAAAAATACCCTTAAAAATATATATATAAAGGATTTGCAAGAATTTTAGAAGGTGGGATTTTTGAAATTTAGCTTGAGATGGTTTCAAAGGGATCTTTGCTAATCCTAATGAATCTGGTGGTGCCTGACTCCATTTTTTTGAAGGTGGAGCCTAACAAGGATGATGAAGAATTGTACGCAAATCTATATGAGCAACTGGAAGATGGTAGGCAAATCCACAAAACATCTCTATTGGAGGTATTACTCTCTTATTATTCCATTTATTTTGGGTTATATGTATATATGTTTATTTCTATTCAATTTTGAGGTCATGGGCATATGGGTATTGATTGCTTAGATGGAGGAGAGGGTGGGTCAACTCACAAAGCATACAAAGGAGATGCAAATGAAGATGAATTTTTTGTAGAAATAGGTATAGCTAGTACCCGCATAGAAACATTAGAGGGTAAAATCCATAATTTTCAATTGTGTGGGCTCATGACTGAGGAAACTATGGAATTATTTAGGGTTTTGCCTTACATTTTCAAACTAGGCAAGGATAAGATTAGGGAAAATATGGACTTTATAGTTAAGAACATGGAGCTCCCTATGAATTTTTTCTAGATAATCTGATGTTGTTAATATTAATTTTGGTAAGGGTTCTGAAGCCTAGGTTTTTAGTTTAGGAAAAAATGTAGTCTATAAATGAGTCTGGGTATCTCAAGCTCAAGTTGCTTTATACGATCTTGACAATGCCCAAGCAAAGCCTCTACAAGATTTTGAAGAGATGCTTTGATCTAAAATGTTGTATGAAATTTATAAAATCTATCATACAAACAAATAGACTAACATATTATCATCCAGGAGGATCACAAGTATTTAATTACAATTACTGAGCAAATAATCATTGTGAACATGGGATTGCATAGGGTGTCTCCACCAAGATATAAAACCTTAAATTTTTTGAACTATATGTCACTGGGTTTATTTTCCCTTTAAAATAGAATGATAATAAAATCATATTATAGTTTGCATTTGTTCTCTTTGATTCAATATGAAAATTTCCAAAAGTTTCTTAATGCAGTTGGCCATAGAAATACCAAATTTTGTTCATTAGTATTGATAGAATGATTAGGAAAAAGAATTTTCAAGTTGTTGTGGTTTTTTTATTGAATAGTTTTCATTTTATGTGATAAAGATAGAATAAATTTGAGATAGTGGTAAAGTGAAGATATTGGCATGTACAAACTACAAAGTTTTTAATGTGAAATATTTCATTAATAGGAGATATTGTTGATTATACAATACGTGTAACAAATTATCGATAGCGTGCAAGCAGTTGTTTATTTTTCAAGCTCCTAATGTTCTTGTGATTCAGTTAAAGGTAGATAAGATGAAAAATCCATAATTTGTGTTTGTTTCTTTCTCTTCCTATTCATGGAATAGAAGTTGTGAGCTTGGTTCATTAGTAAATTCAATTATCTCACCATTTTATTTTTCTTGTTTTTGGAACAGATATTTGAAGATGGATTTGGTAGAAAGATATATTACAACATTGCTTTTGAGGAACACTTGGGACTTTTTGAATATATTTCTAGATCTAGTTAGATATACTTAAATTCTTAATTCAAGAGTATGCTTTTACTCCAGTTTAGTTATATTCTTGTCATTAATTTACAATATAGATACAATCAAAACCATAAACTCTCATAATGTATATTGTGTTTATGTATCCTTCTTTTCAATAAAATGGTTCATGTTATCATGATACAGACATCATATATTGGTATTTTTAAGGGAAGCTACATTAAATTAAAAAATAGATTTGTTTCTATAGCTATCTAAACCATAGTCAGTTTTGAGTTTGAATTGTTGTTGGCTTACTCAATTTTTAGTTGGTGTCAATTTCTAGTTACTTTCATAAGCTTGTAGTCTCTTCATGAATGTTGTTTCCATTAACTACAAAAAAATGCAAATGAGATGTTTGTTGGGATTTCAAGAAGATGAGATATATTACACATAAAAAGAGTACAATATATAGGCATAAGCCTATATGAAAAACATGACAAGTTTCAAGAGAATATGACAAGTGTCAAGATGAAGGTATAGTGCACATTATAATATTATAGCATTCCCTCTTGTTGTGCACTATCCTAACTATAGAAAAAATAAGTCAACATTAGATAATAATATTTTAGGAATATAAGAGTAGATTTAGTTTTCATGGACCATAACGAGTATAAATGAGATAATGAGATGCTTTAAGTAGATATATAAAAGGTTGATCAAATGGGATGAGCTCAACCAGTTAAATACCTTGAATTTCAAGGAGACCTAGGTTCAAACCTTGCCAGACATACAAGCATAATTGCCAAAAATATTGTTATAATATCACTATCTAGCTTGTTGAAAGCATAATTGCCAAAAATGTTGTTATAATATCACTATGTAGTTTGTCAAAATATTATGGTAGCAAAGTCATGATGTAATATGGGTGGGGCCTATTTTAATTTGATATAACCAAATAAAAAACTAATATAATTATGGCATAATCTGAGGGTCAAGTAGGTTATGAACTTTACACATGGCGTGTAATATGATGAGAGGTTATTCTAATTTCATTGTTGTGATGTAATGACACCTTTTTTTTTATAAAAGCACTTATATGATGTTACTTATTGCCCCTTCCACTACCAGATAACAAATGAAAAATATGTTCAATCTTTGTGACCTATTAATCAAAAATTTCAAAAGCAAATGATAGATGCAAATCAGTGGATATAGTATTTGAACTAGCTAAATTATTCCTACTTTGTAGCATAAAGTTTTTTACATGGTAAAAACCCTCCAATATGGATTGTAAAAATGTCAAACCAAACTGAGAGAGTCAACATTACTTGTAGCTAATGTAGAGAGCTTTTCCAAAACATGGAAAAATATAAAGTGTAAAATAAATCACAGTTCTTCAAGACAATGTATGGGTTTAGCCTATCGATCATAGTGACTCACATTGGATGTTTATACAATGTCAAATACAAAACTAAGTAAAATGGGAACAAGGGGAGTGCACAATCTTAAGCAAACCTATGTTAAGAGCAACATTACCATCAACAAGGGATCTGGCTTGAGGCCCCATAGAGAAGTTTAGATGAGAGTCATTGTCCATGGAACCCTCTATTGGACCTCTGACTACTAGATTTTTTAAATCAAGACTATGGATTTTTAGTTGTTGAATGCCTTGAATAATACTTCTTCCAACATAGCATGCCCCCTTGTTCTAAATATTTCCCAGTATTATCCAGGATTTGAGAAGGATTTTCTTCTTTGCTTATTTTTTTGTGTTGTTAGAGTATATTACATCATTTGGGTCATGCAAATGTACCACATTTATTACATATCTAGAGTAGGCATTTACTTTAGAGTAATATTAGTTAGTTGTTTCAAGTATTATAATAAATACAAGTGTCAATGTGCAAGTTGTAAATGTGCATGTAGTCCATATGTACATGAGTCCTAGGTAGAGTAAAGTCCAAGTAATCTATCTTTCTATATAAAGGCCTCATAGTTGTAGTAGTGAGAGAGGGAGAGTGATACAGTAAGTATACGGTTTGTAGTAGATATAGTGTGTAGTATGGTACAATGTAGTTATTTCATATACTTTCATGGAGTTTTCATGTCCTCCATTATATAACATTGTACTATTTTCATCATTCTCATTAATGGTATATTTGTAATATTTGCAAATGTTCATCTTTTTATTTTCTTGCATATTATTATGCCTTTAGTTTTATAGTTATCTTATATTAGTTATCCTTCATCTTGTGGTTGTACTAACTCCCATAAAAAGCTAACAGTGGTATCAAAGCACATGGTAGATCATATAGGAAATATGAAGAGCCAAAAGTGAGACTGAGAGAAATACAAAAATATCATTTATAGAATTTTTGAGATTGCATTTGGCTAGAGTATTCCCACAGATTTACAAGAAAAATCATGTAGGTCTCAGCATTCATCCCACTAGACTAACAAATCAACTAGTGAAGAGTCATAATCTCTAGATTTTTTAATTTCCACCATTTTAGTTTCTAACATCTTGTTTTTTTTCAAACGAAAAACCCCTTGTGGGGCTGCCTTGGTCTGAGATACTATGAAAAGAGGGTTCTACATCGTAAAATTCACTTGGGACTCACACCCAACCCTGCCCACACCAATATTATCAATTGGGTTTTGGATACCCAATTTATCTTTTTGGTAGGGTGGAGATTTGAACCTGGGACCTCCCTTTGAGGATTGCCCTCTCCTCTCCAACTCACCTACAACACCTGGGTAGTTTCTAACATCTTGTTGTAGGAAAAGGAGATTCAAAAAAATTGGGAAGCTTCCTACATGGAGCAAGGAAGAGCATATTCATAAGAATTATTCCTGCACTTGCATCAACAAGTAGAAGACTAAAGTTTTTAGAAACTTGAGGAGAGGTATCATTACGAGAGATTATAGACCTGTAAGAGTGCAAAAGAAGAAAATGACATAGTAGCCTTACTGCTAATTTAAGAGACTCCAAAGAATATTCAAGAAGAATATTGGAGGTTGGTGATCTCCATAAAATACTACAGACAAAAAATTAAATAAATCAGTGAGAAGAAGATTAAAAAACCCTTAGAAGGCGCAATTACAAAACTTCTAGTTTTAGAATATTGGAGGTTGGTGATCTCCATTAAAGCCTACAAATTGTAGAATTAAAGAAGGACTAGTAAAGGTCCTATTCTAGATTCTAGCAGTAGTAGTTATTCAGATATCCAAGAAGAAGATATCATTACCAACACTTCCTTAGTAGAAAGTTGAAGGAGAGGTCTCATTTGGAAGATTGGAGAAGTTATGAGGTTGAATACCTTGGTAAGGTCTCAAGGAGAAACAAGGAGAAGGATTGGAGAGCCATATTTTCAAATTTTAAAGAAGTCCATTAAAGGAGTTCCTAGGAGAAATCTACCAAGAAGGAGTTATTGATAGAGCATAATTTGGGATAATTATCGCCATCCGACAACAAGCCCAAAAGGAGAAGAATTTTGCAAGGAGTGCTAAATTCTGAAAAAGAATAGCGAATACCTCAAGACATTCAGATTCTTGAGAAGAAGATCAGGATCAAATATAGAATTCAACAAGGATAAAAGAGCCAAACATTACTACCAAACTAGAAAGGTTTGAAGATTACCTTTGGAGGCTAGAAGGCTCATCCAAAGGATTTTACTGAATCTATAGCAAAATACTTAAAGGATACTTGAAGGAAAAATCAGTTGCGATTTGGAGGAGCTTCCTACCAAATTTATGAGTTTCAAGAATAGCATTTCAGTTGAAAAATTGACTATGAAAGGGCAAAAATTAAGACAATATTACTAGCTGCAAAACTTTAGGAGTGTTAGATTTCATCCTAAAGGCTAATAGAAGTCACCTAATATAGATTAAAGGGCATTAATATAGAAGAGTTACTAATGTGAAAATTGGTGAATTAAGGAGCTATTTAGGATAGCCAAGAATAGTTGCACATTCATTCAGTAAAAGGGTAGTAATAAGGTGAATCTAATCACCTGCAATCCTTCATCCATAATGATTATTAAGGTAAGCAACTTGGGTGCAAATAGGTTCATGTAGGCCCAAAATGGCCACATACTTAGGAAAATTAAAAAAAAAATCACCTAACTCATGAAGTTCCCATTC
The DNA here is from genome assembly GCA_028583015.1 of Wollemia nobilis. Classification (NCBI taxonomy): domain Eukaryota; kingdom Viridiplantae; phylum Streptophyta; class Pinopsida; order Araucariales; family Araucariaceae; genus Wollemia; species Wollemia nobilis. The sequence goes on along the minus strand of JAQPPZ010002170.1, from coordinate 7,791,958 downwards.
CGAACACGTTGTAGTGTATTTTGGAGTGGATCCACAACAAGGATTACCAATCTGCCCAATACTTGGTAAATTTTCACAGTTGGAGCAATTCTGAATAGTTTCTTATGTTCTTGGATTTGGACTGGAAACGTATCCTGAATCCGTAAATTTTTTGGGGAAAGATGACGTTAGTGTAAAATAAGTGTGGATTGGCGACCACTTTATATTTTTATATCTTCTGAGTGGCTAAGTGTTGGAGAGCCCGATTTCGAGAGGTGCATAGAACATTTATGGCCAAAATGGTGACAGAAGGCAGAAAGCAAAGTATAAAAGATGCAGATTCATAATGAAGCGTATTTTTGACTAACTTTCTTCCAGAATGAAGACAAGCAGTGTTTTACTCTAAAGCCAATGTGGAATGGAGGAACATTCACTTTACATTGCGACGGGTTAGGAATGAAATCCATAGAAGTTTTGAAGGAGATATAACATCATCGACCTTTTTGTGTGGATTGGTGAATGCTTCATCACCAAAGAAGAAAAAAGGAAGGATATGGAGGGGATTTCATCCCACTGTAATTTCAATGTATTTTAGTGTCAGATTGGTATTTCATATTTTTCTTAAGCATAAAAGGTGATGCCATAAATTTTAAAAGCGAAATGGTGCTGTGTTCTCCCCCACCATTATATCAAGCTTATTTCAGATTAAATCATAGCCATATGATTGGTGAGATCGATGATTGAGAGTTTTACCAAGAATTCTAAAGCATATAAAAGGGATATCTCACCAGAATTGAAAGTATAGTCAATTGGAGGAGGAATCTGAAGCATCGAGGGTTTCAAGAAGACAAGAACCAAATATGGTTGTATTTCAATGGCGGCAAAATGTTTTCAAGATTGATTTACAATGCATATGTAGTCTCCAAAGACCAGAACTTTAGTTAGCATCAAAAAACCAGCAAGTTGCAGAGGTTTCAAGCTACCATGGCGGTCCACTTGTAGCAAATTTCTCGAAGGTTGAACCAATAAGATAATGCCAGCAAGAACTCTTTGCTGAGCTGTTAAAATTTAATATTTGTAATGTTACTTATTATTTTAATTTTTCAAACTATAAATAGAGGTCGAACCCTCATTTTTAAGGGTTGGCTCTAGTATGTTTGCATGTGCTACTGTAAATATTCCCAAGGGCTAATGAAAGGAGAATTACATTGATTTTAACCTCAAATTGTGTGTCTTCATAATGCGATATCAGAGGTTCAAATTCTTAAGTTGTATTTCTATAAATACTTTAATGGTTAGTTTGTGTAAGATTAATGGATACTAAAATCTGCTTATGAATTAGATCTTTGTTGTTAGGGAGTGCATTTTTGTAAAATCTAGATATTGATTAGTTCTGCTATTTAGATTATCTTTGTTTGGATATTGAATTTGTTGGTTACAATATCTCGCTACTGTTATTTAATGAATGAAAGTGCATTTAATTTAGGATAATGTTGATCTGAGTAATGTGTGTCTGAGTTGGTTTATGGGAGCCTTTTATCGTAGTAACAATGTTGTTAGCCTATCCATCCACTATTGTTCACATTTTCTAACCCTAATGTTTTCTTACCCTAATATCTAAAACCCTAAGTGAGCATAATTTTGTCAACACCCTATTCAAGTTGACAAGGAACCAACCTACTCTTGAGGTTGGATTTGAAACCCCTGTTTTAGTCCATCCAATATTGAGCGTTGAGTTGTAGCTATCGGGTGTAAGCATGGATAAAAAGTAGAAAGATAGATAGCCATAGTACTAAGTAAAACTTGATGCAATTTAGTGCCCAACAGTTTTTTGCACACCCAATGGGACTAGTTCACAAGGAAGATGAAAACCCATCATATGAGTTATTGTTTATCTCAACCCGAAGGAATCAAGATTTGGTGAATTGTCTTGAACTTGTACGTGGAGAGTATCAAATTCACCTAGTGACTCCCTGGTCCTTGAAACTTGAAAATAATTACCCTTTTAGACCAGTGTCCTTTCATGTATACCAAGTATTTCAAAAGAAATAACCCTAACTCTTATTTCTATTGTAAATTACCTTATAGAGGGTCTACTATTGTCAAAATTTTGGATTAATATTTCCTCTCAGAAGAAGAGCTTCCTAAGTAAAACCCTATAGTTAATCCAATAGCCCCTCCAATAAGACCTACACCTGGAAATATGGTACAAAATGTGACCCCTAATCAACCATTACAAAAGTTCACCAGCTGGAACACAGCTGGTCCCCTGATATTAGCCCAAATGAATGCCATCCCCTAGGTTGTATCCAAGGCTATCCCCACTTATGATGGATCAGGGAAGACATATTATGAGCACTATCAAGATATTTTAAATCTAGTAGAAATTCACAACATAAAATAGGAGGATATTATTATAAGAATTCTAGCCCTATCCTTTAGAGGAAATATTTTGCATTGGTTTAGAAATCTGGAAGATAACACCATCACTTCATGGTAAGCATTGGATGAGTTGTTTATTGTAGAATTTAATGAATCTACTAACCCTTTCTCTATACTCATTTAGTTTACATCCATCCAAAAATCTCAGTAGGATACTATCTCAGATTTCAATTTGAGATTTAGCAAAACATGGAAAATAATACCTCCTATAGCTAGACCAACTGCATGTTTAGCCTATATGTATTATATCAGAGCTCTTGGATCAGAGCTAGGCTTATGGACACAACAATAGAAAGTGGAAATATTCCCTTAAGTTTATAATGCAGCAGTTCATGCTGAGAATATCCTAATTAATGTGGGGAGACTACCCCCCAAAATTGTGCTACCTTATAACTCAGAAACTACTAATTGCCAAAGCCCATCTTTCATGGATTCCCTTTATTTATCATACCCATCTTCGTAAATGAATGCAATCCATAAAACAAAGCCATCATCCTCTACAATTCCTTTCCATTCTCTTCCTTCTCAAACATCCCAAGAGTTTTTTGCTATTCTTGATATACAAAATACTTTGAAAACTCTGAGTAATAGAATGAATTCGATGGAAAAGAGAGACCAAGAAATTTCACAACAAGGAGATTTATATATGTGAATAAATATTAGATACCTGGTCCTAGTAATAGTATTGGGGTTAGGGTGAATTCAACATATGAGTATCTTGAGTGTTCTTCATATACTACTCTTGCAAATATCTAGATTCTGGTATGTAATGACCATCACGACTCATAGTCTTGTATTATGTACCAACACGTTATCCAACAAGCTATGGATAAAGCTAAAATAAATAAAAAAGGGAGAGTAAACATGTTATGGTAGCCTGATCAAATCATGGTTGGGAAAGATCTAGATGAGGACAACCCAATTGCTATTATGACAAGGTCTAGAAAGAAAACCTTGCAAGTAGATCCCCAAAATATGGGGTAATTCCCAGTCCCTTATCAAAAAATAAATGATCCTCTTCCTCATAGTAGTGATACTTTTCCCATTCCTCAATCTAAATGCAAAGAGAAGAAAGATATTCTTCCTAAGAGGTTGGAAAAGGAAACTTAAAGAGACCATATGAGATCTAAATATGAGGCTCAAGAAAGGATTATATTCCCCTCTATTACCAAAAGGTAAATAATAGAAGCCACTTACCAGTATAAAAATAAATATGGTGAGCCAGAAAGAAGGCATGAAAGACCTCCCCTAGCTAGGTCTGAGTATAACATTGTTGAAGAGATGAAAATTATTCCATAAAAAGTCAGTTTGTATGACACTTTGTTCATTCCTGGATAGATAGACCTACTTAAGGCTTCTCTCAACAAGTATCCACAGCACAAGTAGACCGCCACAATTCTTAGTATGCCATCAGAAAAGAAAGAGATGTCCCTTGGTATTTTAAATAATAAGCCCCATTCTTTGTATATCTCTCTAAGGATGGAAGGTTGGATAGTCCAAATTTGTATGATAGATTCAAGAGCATCAACCATAGTTATGCCCAAATAAGTCCATGAATAAATGGATATGGAGTATACCCTATCTTGTCCTAGAGTATTACAATTGGATGAGAAACATGTTAAGATAATTGGAGTCATAAAGGATGTTTTAATGAGGTTACACAGAGCCCTTGAGGTGACAATAGTATAAGAAATAGTGGTGGTTGACGTAGAACCCTACTTTGGATTATGCCTTTCAAGGGATTTTACTACAAAATTGGGTGTATGTATGTACATGAATTATTCTAGTATGGTGATTCCTTTCAAAGGAAAGAGAATAAGGATAACATCTAAAAATCCAGTAGCTTATTATATTAAAAATATTGAGGAAGACATGTGCAATCTTACCCCTCTGGAATAATTTGACACTTTGTTCATTCCTGGATAGATAGACCTACTTAAGGCTTCTCTCAACAAGTATCCATAGCAGAAGTAGACCGCCACAATTCTTAGTATGCCATCAGAAAATAAAGAGATGTCCCCTGCTATTTTAAAGAATAATCCCCATTCTTTCTATATCTCTCTAAGGATGGAAGTTTGGATAGTCCAAATTTGTATGAAAGATTCAAGAGCATCAACTATAGTTATGCCCAAAGAAGTCCATGAATAAATGGATATGGAGTATACCCTATCTTGTCCTGTAGTATTACAATTGGATGAGACACATGTTAAGATAATTGGATTCATAAAGGATGTTTTAATGAGGCTACATAGAGCCCCTGAGGTGACAATAGTATAAGAAATAGTGGCGGTTGACCTAGAACCCTACTTTGGATTATGCCTTTCAAGGGATTTTATTGCAAAATTGGGCATATGTATGTACATGAATTATTCTAGTATGGTGATTCCTTTCAAAGGAAAGAGAATAAGGATAACACCTAAAAATCTAGTAGCTTATTATATTAAAAATATTGAGGAAGACATGTGCAATCTTACCCTTCTGGAATAATTTGAGCTTGTTGAAAACTTAGAGGAGTTGGAAATTGAGTATGAGTTGCCTTTCAGAGAGGATTATAGTCAGTTTGGAACTGGTATGGGGACTTATAGTATCTTTGCTAAATCAGATAATAAAATCCCTGCTATATCCAATCAATCACTGAGAGAAAAGGAAACATGGATCATGCACTTTGACGATGCTAAATGTAGAAATGGTGTAGCAGTTGGTGTGATCTTACAGTCCCAATCAGAGGGGACAAATAATTTTTCCTATAGACTAACATGGTCATGTAAAAATAATACTATAGCATGTGAGGCCCTGTATCTAAAATTGATGCAGGAAAAAAGCATGGGCATTAAAATACTGAATATATATGGCGACTCTGAGTTAATCATCCATAAGGTAAGAAATAGGTGCAACAGTAAGCACCATTACCTAAAAGGTTACATAAATAGGGTATGGGATCTGATGGAATCCTTTGATGCCCTAAATATAAGTTTTGTTTCTAGAGATAAGAATACTCTGGAATATTCCTTAGAAACAAATGGAGCTAACTTCAACCCTTCTATAGACTTTGGAATCAAGAAAGCTAAGGAAATCAAAATGATTTTCAGACTTGCAGTACCAGACAAGTAGATTTTCTGGCAGGTTTTTAAAAGTGATGATCATATAATTGAATTTCTGGTAAGAGAAGCATGTATATCCACTGTCCAAGAAGATAATCTAGAAGATATGGATCAACAAGATGTTATTCAACTAAGAAACAATCACATTCCTAGAGTATTGGTCATCGCAGAGAGCTTGTTTGATAATGAGGACAAAAAAAATACCAAAGCTATGAAATTCAATAAAAAAAATAATAAATAAGTTGAAGTCGATACTAAAAAGAAGCTCAATGTTGGAGTTTTATTTTCACCAGAGGAAGCAAAATATATCAAAGCCCTATGTCTAAAATACCAATATATTGTGGCTTTGTCATATGAAGACCTCAAGGTATATGACAAGAAAGTTATCCAACATACTATCGAGCTAGAGCCTGATGCAAAGCCTTTTAGGAAAAAACAAAGGCCTTTAAATCAAAATATTGAAGCCATTATGAGATAGGAGCTATTAAATTTATTAAAGGCTAAGATCATATATCCAATAAAAAATTCAACCTGGGTAGCCAACTTGGTACCCGTGAGAAAAAAGAATGGGAATATTCGTTCGTGTGTAGATTTTAGAAATATTAACCAAGCATCCCTTAAGGATCATTACACCCTCCCACATATTGATCATATCTTATAGATAGTGGTAGGATCAGAAAGGGTCTCATTATTATATGGCTACTCTGGGTACAATCAGACTTGGATGAAAGATGAAGATCGGTATAAAATAGCATTCACCACAAAATGGTGCACATTTGCCTACCAAAGAATACCTTTTGGGATGCCCAATACGGGAGCCACATTTTAGAGATCCATGGATTATGCCTTTGGGGCACTAATCAATAAATTCATTCTTATTTATTTGGATGATATGACTGTGTTTTTCCATGATAAGCATGACCACCTATTACACCTGGAGCAAGTTTTTCAAAAATGTAGAGAATTTGGTATTTCATTCAATCCTAAGAAGTCATTCTTTGCAGTTCATGAAGTAAAGTTGCTAGGTCATGTGGTCTCAAAAGAAGGTATGTCCATAGATACAGATAGAATGAGGTCTATTCTTTACCTCTCATTGCCTACAAACAAGAATGCTTTACAGTCCTTTTTGGGTCAAATCAATTTTTTTAGGAAATTCATTTTTGACTTTGCATAGAAAGTAAGGCCGAAATCTGAGTTGCTCAAGAAGAATTTTGAGTTTAAGTGGACTGAGTTCAATAAAAAATATTTTGATATTATAAAGCAGTCCATTGCCATAGCCCCAATACTAGTAAATCTAGATTTCAGTAAATATTTTATCCTTTATACTTATGGAGCTGAAGAGAGTTATGCCTCAATGCTCACTCAAAAAGATGATCAAGGTGAGGAGCATATTTTATTATTTTGGAGCCAGACACTCCATGATTACCAGGTCAAATATAAATTTATTGAAAGATAATTATTTGTTGTGATGAAATCACTGAATAAGTTCAGGCAGTACTTGGTACAAAGTAAGACCTTGGTATATGTTTTTTATCCAGATGTAAGAATTTTTATCCTTCAAGGTTAACTAGGAGATAAGAGGGTTGGTTGGATTACCAAAATCTAGAAATATGATGTAGAGATACATCCCACCAAGTTTGTAAGAGGCAAGACTCTATGCCAAGGTCTGATAGAGACAACAACATCAATAGAAGCGATAGCTCTAGATAGTAGAAGAGGATCAGGTTGAAGGAGTACAAACAGTAGACTCTAATTGGGTTGATCAGATGGTAAAATATTTCAAACTAGAGTGTGCCCTCCCAATATAAATGCATACCAAATAAGGAGATACAAGATTCATGCTTTAAAATATGTGTTACTACCAGAAGGCCTGTACAAAAAAAATTTGGATAAAGTTCTAAAATGCTTAAAAGATGATCAACAAAAGAGGGTCATTGAAAAGTTCCATGGAGGACAAGGTGGAGGACATAGCTTAGGAAGAGATATAGCTTTGAAAATCATAAATGAAATATATTATTTGCCTATTGTATTTGTTGATACTTTTAGGGTTACTAGGTCTTATGACAAATGTCAGAGATATGTTGAAAGGAAAAGAAATGCTTCATTCCCCCTCAGGCCGATTGAAGTTGAAGAACCTTTTTAGCAATGGGGGTTGTAATTCATAGGGGTCATAAACCCTAATTCCTCAATAGAATATAAGTTTATTCTAACTGCCATGGATTACCTTACCAGGTGGGTAGAGGCCATTCCTACAAAGAAATTAAATCAGGAAGTTGTGATCAATTTTATGGAGAACTTGATTTCAAGGTTTGGAGTTCCAAAAGCCTTGGTGAGTGACAATGGACCAGATTTTATAGGAGCTAAGTATATTGAATTTACCAAAAAGTATGGTATAATTCTTAAGAATACTTCAAATTATTACCCATGGGGTAATGGACTTGCTGAATCCACCAACAAAAATGTGTTAAGGATTTTGAGGAAGTCACTTAAAGTGAACAAAATAAGTTGGCATATGTTTTTGGACCAAGATCTGTGGGCCGACATGATTATGATAAAAAAAAGTACATTAAAAATTCTCATTATGCTTTGTTGTATGGCAAAGAAGTAGTATTACCAGTTCATTTAGAAATTCCAGCACTTAAGCTTGTCAATACAGAGGAAGAGTTAGAGGAAGATCCAGTAAAAACCAAGTTGACCCGCTTACTACAAATTAAAGATAATAGAGCTCATGCATATGATAATTTTCAAAAGCATTCCTCAGATATCAAGGTATGGTTTGATACGAAGGATATATTCAAAAAATTCTAGGTTGGAGATGCAGTTCTCAGGTGGAATGTTGACAGAGCAAAATCGGGCAAACATGAGAAGTTTGATTCTTTCTGGGATTGCCCTTTCAAAATATTAGAGGCCAAGGAGTCCAATGTGTTCTAAATTGAAGATCTAGAGGGGAACATATAGCTGATTCTATTAAATGGTTTTCATACCAAACTCTACTATGATTGAAAGCATGAGCTCATTGTAACATATGTATATACATTGTATTATATTTCCCTTTCTTTCTGCACTTTGTATTCAGTTTCTTTCTACACTTTGTATAAGCTCATTGAAAAATATTTGCATAAAATGGCTAAGTGTTGGCAAAGGATTTAGAAAGGTTTCATTCCGCATGCAAATACATGTAAATTATAATAGAACAACGAGCAATGTGATTCTCCACATATGAAATTAAGTGATTATCAGCGAAATCAAATGCGTCATCAGTTCGTCGGTTTCAGGACTACGATGGAGCAAAGTGGTGATTACGTAATTATGCCACATTGAGAGAAGGGAAAAGACCCACATTCAATGCTAATGAACCCGTGCTCAAACCAAAGAGTAGTCCAACCAACGTTGTGATGTGGCAGCCATATTTGAATTTTTAACCAATAATAAACAATAACGCTACCTTTGAATCACCAAAAGGAATGAGTGGGAATTGGAAATTGTGTCAGTGGTTAGATTGCATAGAAGCCAAATTAATGGTGAAATATATGAGTGTACCAAGAAATAAAAACATAAAAAAGCATGAGCAACGTTCATTTAGTGGCAAATCGTGTTCATGGAGGAGAAGAGAGTGAGACATTACTTAGAAACATTCACTATAAATTTCAGAGAGAACACGATATTGTTGCTAGAAAATGGCTTTCGAAGAAACCCAAGAAGCTAAAAATTCGAGAAGGGTAGTGGCTCCATAAATTTATAGAGTGGAAGCTGTGGTGGATACCAAAATGGTCTTAATAGAGATAATAAGGCTCAGAAGGAGCATGAACAATAGATTCAAGAAAGGAGTTGCTTTATCGGTGGAAGGTAGATGTGTTATTCTCTCTTTCCCATATTTTTACATTTGTGATTCCATTCACCCTTGTCCAGAATTAATAGTGACAATAGTTAAATTTTATGACCCCATGGCCAAAGCAGTGAAAACCTCTAAAGGCATAACCCTATTTAGTATCACCACCATCTTCTAACATAATATTTTCACCCTAGGATCAGAACCATTAGTAAGGCTAAAATAATTTAGGATGACTGACCAGAATAGGTATTACTCTCTAGAGAAATGAGCTAATGATGGTGACTAATTTAAGATATGGGTTTACAAATAACTTGATGCAAATCCCAAGAAGAAATTACCTAAAGTCCTAATTCCCATTGATGAATTTTCAAACCCTGAACTATTCTCTATGTTGGTCTGTATCGAAGGTTTAAACTCTAACAGAATGGTGTATGTCTGGAAAATTATCGTGGCCTATTGTATTTCAAATGAAATAATGTATGAAGAAGGTATGGAGGAAAAAGGGACTAGGGTTATCTATTTTTATTGGCTAGCCTTTCTTGCTCAATGGATACATGAACAGTAAGTAATAATGAAAAGGGGATCTGATACTTCTAGTTTTAGGCATTGCTCAAGCCTAGTTTGGATGTTTTATGTTGCTATTAAGGATAAGATGCCTTGGATTCTGGTTAAGGATAAAACCGATGGTGGGAAACCCTTATCAGTTTATTATTGGACAAGTCATTTGAGGAGTAGGGAGTCTTTTTACAAATTTAGTTTAGAATTCCTTGGACCTGCTTTGAAAATAATGTATGGAGAGTGCCCTAGATTTCCACCCTTGGCTAAGGAAATTTTGAGAGCAGAGGGTGTTGAAGAAGGATACTGGTATATTTTGACCGAGGGTACAATAATCAGACTATATGGTTTCATGGGTAAACCTTTTCTCCTACCCCATTTTTTCATAGAAAGGCTCTTTGCCTTGGAATGCTTGAGGCAGACAGAGTATATTGATTTGAATTATGGTTTAGGAAGAAAAATAAAATCTCTGCTAACCCACCGCACTGTGGATGACATTACTATCACAAATAAGGTGTATAGTGACCAAACTGACCAATACCTTGAAAGGTTAGGTCTATTTTATATTCCACAAATATGGAGTTATGACCCTTATGATATTTTCACCAAAAGGAATGTAACCCTAAACAAATTTGAAAAGAGGCCTAGGGCTCATTTCAAACAAGGCAAAAACAATCATGAGACCGCTCTTTTGGACTGGAATGTTTCAAAAATGGGTTAGCTGCCTCCATGGTTAGATTTCTATGAACATATTGTGGATTTTTATATAGACAAAAATAAAATTCATTGGCTAAGAGAGGCCATATTGTGTGATATTGAGGAGAAAACTGGAAAGAAAAAAGACCTTCAACCTGATGAGGACACTGCTGAAGAAGTAGAATAGGTAAAGTAATGGAATGTAGCAAAGATATCAGATTTGTGGATAATGATAATTGAAATTGGGAAATATAAGTCCATGTTTGGCATGAATATTGATAATGAGTTTTCTAAAAAATATGATGAAAACATCAAAACCTGGAAGCCTAAGGACATCAGAAACATAGTGCTAACAGTTGAAAAGTCCAAGGCTAGTTATGTATCTCTCCCCACTTATAGACCAATAAGCTCCAACAGAAGAGCATGTGACTCCTTTGACGGTTGCTAAGGTCCCAAAGACATTCTAGCCTACCACTGAACAAGTAGAGAAGTTTCCTAAGGGAGCACAACTTTTGAGAAAAATGTAATATTCAAGTGAAAAGGCTATCAATACTCCAGTCATAGAGGTAGTAATTAGGCCTAAAAAATTAGCTCTGGGGGGGAAGCCTCTAGATACAGATATTAACTAGAAAAATAAGGATGAAAGATTCATATTTACTCCCCTCAATTTCACTACTACAACATCAGTAGAATTGCATCCCATTTCTAAGCAATTCTTGCTTACAGAATCAGCACAAGGAGAAGTATCTAAGGAAGATTCAAAGAGTGAATTGGATTTTTTTCAATTGATTCATAGAAGAGCTAAAAGAGCTCCAAAAATAATGGAAAGAGAGGTTTAAAATAAAAAAGGTTGGATATGGAGGATATTGCTAAAGAGGTAGCTATTCCAACTGTAGAAGAATCGACTCATCACGAGTAGCAGTAGGAAATAGAGGTGAAATAAGAACACCCTACATCTGTAGGAAAAGGTATGATTTATAATCCCTCTTCTCCTCTTCATAATACTAAATCTCTAAGGAAGTCTTCCTCCCTTTCTTTTCAATAAAATGTGACAAAGGTACTTTCCCCCTCTCGTAGTTCACCCATTATTTCATTGGTCACCACTGAAGTACAAGTCATCCCTTCTCCCTTGAATTCAAACCAAATCCCACTGTCATCGTCTAAGGTTCCCACTTCATAATCTCCCATCATTTCATCTTTACCATTGAAATTGCCACCCCATTAAAGAAATAAATTGTTTCAAGCACCCCCATTCATCCAATTGTTAGTCTTGCTTTGATTTCTATGATTTTACCAGTAGCTACCACAATAGTAGTTATAGAGTCCACGGTTATTACAAAAACTATCGTAGTTACTTCCACACAACCATTATCGGTGGTTGATTCTGCCCTTACATTCCTAGTGTCTTCATCTCCCCTAGCAGCTAGTTATTCAAGTCCTTTAATTTTTCCAAATGATCAGGAAACCACATAAAAAATAAATGATTTCTAGGCAAAGAAGCTATCCAAGCCTTCCAGTAGGAAGTTTTTCAGAAGAATGAGCATGTATTTTGATTCAGTCACAAGGAAAAGGATATCCAGGTCCATGATCCCCCTTGTAAGCAAGCCTGTGACCAAGATGATTTTCCAGTATTATCGAGTTGAAGAGATAACAGAGGACATTGAGAAGCTTCTTGAAGAATATGAGCTGGTAATGGTCAGGACCCATTTAGAGACCTTCTATGTGAAGAATGATATATCCAAAGAGAAGGTGGGTAAACTGGAGAAATATATTGAAAAGCTTTAGAAGACTATGATTAATCAAAAGGAAGTGGAAAAGGCTTTGAAAAAAGAGGCCAAGAGTTGGAAAGAAAAGTTCCAAGAAGCCAATAAGCTCAAAGACCAACTAGGAGAGCAAAATAAGTTGAATGAAAAACAACCAAAAGAGATTCAAAGTTTGAAACAACAACTTCAACTTGAGAAAGCTAAGTCTTATGGATTTTCTAAAGCTAATTAAAGAAGATTAGAAAATAATTGCTCTCCAAGGTCGAAGAGAAATGTTTAGGGCTTCATCTTATGATTGACTACCTAGATGATGCCAACCACTTACTCCCCAATGTTCAAGAATATTTATATCAAATCACTAGAGAGTTGCAGCCTATGGTTTTTCTAGAAAAACATATGTACAAGTTGGTAGATAGTAGACTCAGTGATTCTGCTAAGCCGATATCTAATAAATAATGGAATCTCGCCAAAGTTGCTACTAGGACCATGGTCAAGAAGCATAGGGTACTTCAAAAATCTTGGTTGTTGTTTGATAGGATTGAAGTAATGATTAAATATGTGGTGGATGTAAATAAATAAATGATTTATGTTGGTTTCAAATATCTATGGATGGAGGATCATAGCTTGCTATCTATGGAAGAGATCCAGAAAAGCATTGATGAAAATATATAGGATGAATATGGAATTGATTCTCTTGAAGAGCCACTAAACCAAGAGTAATCTACTCAACTGATCATTGATTTTACCAGGCTAAGAGATCTCATAGAAGATCTGGTGAGCAGAGGAAATGTTGTTAATTATGAGGATATTGGAGAATTACCGTATGTTTATAAGTAGCTAAAAGAAACATCTAACCCCTCTGGAGCAACCTAGAATCAAGCTTTACATTCTTTAAATTTGATGATTCAATTGTTTGGTGACAATTTTGGACAAAGAATAAAAAAACAATCTTCTCCAAAATAAGAAAATAAAGAAGAATAAGAAGAGAATGAGGAGTCCGAGGAAGAGGCCCACCAAGAAGAGTAGGATGGAACTATCACAGGCCCAAAAAGGGCCCACACTTAGTTCATTTTTGTTTTTGTACATATACACAAATTTTGTATTTTTGTTTTTTTCTCTAACATGGTCATAAATAAACAATAAAGGCATGAAGCCTATAGAGGCATAGAGAGCAGAATATTTTGTGTGAAGGCAGTTTTGTAACAAGACCTTATAAGAGAAGTAGAGTTATGCCTAATTTTTTTTAAGACAATGGCAGCAGGCCTGTATTTTTGGCATAGTCTCCATATAAACGGATAATTTCTAATATTTTTGGCATGGTCTCCATATGAACCCTTACTCTCTAAACATACTATTAGATTTTTTAGAGGGTAGTGTTTATATGGAAATCATTCTTTAAAGCATATTTTTGAAGATGAACATTTTTTGACTCATGAGGCCCAATGGATAAGACTCTGAGTTCTATGGCTTTGCAAGCAAATCCACCTGGGAGGCTCTAGAATTTAGGCCCAAAATGACCACATACTTAGGAAAATTTAAAAAAAATTCACCTAAGTCATGAAGTCCCATTTTGCACACATTGAAGTGTATTTTGGAGTAGATCCACAACAAGGATTACCAATTCACCCAACACATGGTAAATTTTTGCACTTGGAGCAATTCTGCATAGTTTCTTATGTTCTTGGATCCAAACTGGAGAGGTATCCCGAATATTCAAAAAAAATTGGTGAAAGATGACGTCTAATGTAAAATAAGTGCGGATTGGCAACTGCTTTATATTTTTTATATCTTCTGAGTGGCTAAGTGTTGTAGAGCCCGATTTTAGGAGGTGCATAGAATATTTTTGTGCAAAATGGTGATAGGTTCATAGAATATTTTTGCGCGAAATGGTGACAGAAGATGGAAAGCAAAGTATAAAAGATGCGGATTCATGACGAAGGGTATTTTTGACTTTATTTTAGAATGGTGACAAGCAATATTTTACTTTGAAGCTAGTGTGGAATGGAGGAAGAGTCACTTTACATTACGATGGGTCCGAAATGGTGTTCTCAGACCAATACACTTGCTTAGGTCCAGAATGGAATCCGTAGAAGTTTCGAAGGAGATATGACATCATCGACATTTTTGTGTGGATTGGTGAATGCATCATCACCAAAGAAGAAAACTTAAGGATAAGGAGCGGATTTCATCCTATTGCACTTTCAAGGTGTTTTAGGCATTCCGTAGTTTTTTGAAGCATGAAAGGTGACATCATCAATTTTAAAAGTAGAATGGTGTTGTGTTCTCCCCTGCCATTATATCAAGCTTATGTCAGATTAAATTGTAGCCATACGATGGGGAAGATTGACGGTTGAGAGTTTTTCCAAGAATTTTGAAGCATATAAAAGGGATCTCTCACCGAAATTGAAAATACAGTCAGTTGGAGGAGGAAGCCAAAGTGTCAAGGTTTTCAAGAAGATAAGAACCAGAGACAGTTGCATATTGACAGCAATAGAAGGTTTTCAAGATTAATCGATGATGCATATGCAGTCTCCAATGACCAAAACTTTAGTTAGCATTGAACAACCAGCAAGTTACAGATATTTCAAGTTGCTATGGCGGTCCACATGCAGTGGATTTCTTGGAGGTTGAACCAGTAAGAGAATTCCAGCAAGAACTCTTTGTTGAGCTAATAAAATTTAATATTTGTAATATTCCTTATTATTTTAATTTTTTAAAATATAAATAGAGGTCGAACCCTCATTTTTAAGGGTCGACTCTAGTGTTTTTTCCTATGCTACTGTAAATATTCCCAAGGGCTAATGAAAGGAGCATTACATTGATTTTTACCTCAAATTTTGCATCTTCATAATTCGATATCAGAGGTTCAAATTATTAATTTATATTTCTATAAATACTTGAATGGTTATTTTGTGCCATATTAATGGATTACTAACTGCTAGGATAATTGAAATTTGTTTCTGAATTAGATATTTGTTGTTAGGGAGTGCATTTCTATAAAATCTAGATATTGATTAATTCTGCTATTTGGATTATCTTTGTTTGGATATTGAAATTGTTGTCTGCAATATTTCTCTGTTGTTATTTAATGAATGAAAGTGCATTTAATTTGGGATAATGTTGATCTAAGTAATGTGTGTCTGAGTTGGTTTATGGGAGCCTTTTACCATAGTAACAATGTTGTTAGCCTATTCGTCCACTATTGTTCACATTTTCTAACCCTAATATTTTCTTACCCTAATATCTAAAACCCTAAGTGAGCATAATTGTGTCAACACCCTGTTCAAGTTGACAAGGAACCGGCCTACTCTGGAGGTTGGATTTGAAACCCCTATTTTAGTCCATACAATGTTGAGTGTTGAGTTGTAGCTATTGGGTGCAAGCTTGGATAGAAATTAGGAAGATAGACAACCGTAGTATTGAGTAAAACTTGATGCAATTCAGTGCCCAGCAGTTCATTAGTTGAATTTTAATTTGGGTTATTATCCAGTTCCATTAAGCACCATTTTAATTCTTTAAAAGTTGCAAAAAGAGAAGGTTGCATTATAGTATTTAAAAGAAGTGTAGAAGGAATTTTATTTTAGAGTTATTATCTGCATATTAAATAGGAGTTATATATATTTCAATAGAAAGAAAATATCATCTTCCTATTATCTAGTTATAGCAAAAGAAGACTACATTAAGTTGTAGATATTATAGTGCATGATTAAAAGTTACTTTTAAGGAGTGATAAGGTGAGATTGCAATTGCACTATACTAGTTCATGCTAAAGCTTATTAAAATTGCACTAAGTGTTTACAATAAAGTTAGTGCATATTTCAAGCTACTTTAAGAGTTCATTTATAGGAGTTATAAGGGTGATTATTACTACACTATATTAGTTATTCAAGTTCATTTTAGTGCAAATTTAAAACCTCTAAATAATGTTTCAGTTGCAATGTTAAAATCTTGGATTCATTGGTGTTAATATTATCCAAGTAAAGAGTTAGAGGTTAGTGTTGTCTAGAAAAAACAAATGCAACAATACATTGCTCTCAGAGATTAGAGCAAGTAGCTACCATATCTAAAAGTAAAGGAGTATATTTATATACAGTAAGGAGCCACTATATCAAAGGATAAAAGAAGTACCATAAGGCATCAAGAAACTCTTGAAACTTTGGTGCAAATAAGAGCATCTTATTTACATTACATTGGTGCTCTATATCCCTCATAAAAGAGGAATAAAATATGGTGTTTTAAGACATTACAACAATAGGTACCCTACATTCACAAGTGGATGAATCTTCTAAGGTAGAAGGTGCAAAGAGGAGGTGAGACAATCTAGGGCTCATAACCATCAGATTTGGGTGTTTAAAAGATACCAATTTTAGTCCATTATCCACTACCTACAATAGCATCAAATTGTAGCATGAAGACATGTGTAAACAAGCTTGCATAGCAATAGACATATATTTCTATAGGTCATCATATTTCCTAACAAAGGATAGCATAAATTATCTACATAAAGGAGCTATCTATATGAAAATACATCATATAGCAAGTGGTGTAGTAAGGAATAAAACAAAGGTGCCATACTAAGTAAACTAGCACCTCATTCAATCATCAAAGCTCCATAGAACTAGCAGCCCATCAAGTTCATTGAAGATCCATAGAACTGCCACTCCATCACCTTTGGAGCCTCATAGTTTGAACCAACTAGAATAATCTAATGGAATAGCTTGTAGAAGAGAAATTGTTTGTTGTCAAAGGAGCAAAGCAAGCTTACAAATGGTTGGAATGAATAGGCATTGAGAAGGCCTTAAGGATAATTTTTTTGGTACATTGAAGATAGTGTGCATGCAAAGGAGGCATTTGCACTTGTCTTGAAGAGAAATAAATATTGTGCCACTTGGTACAAAGGGTATCTTTACCCTCATATCTCCAACACTCAATAAAGGCATTCATTTATGTAACACCTACCATCATTGCTCTAACGTCTAAGGAATTTCAATGCTTCTCAATAACTAGAAAATATTGAGGAGCAATAAAGCAAATTCTATCACCACTTATCATTCATATCAATAAGATAAGCTTACATATAGTTGTTCAAAAACAATGCATGTAAGCAGAGAATAGAAGCAAGTTTATAATGAACATTAAGTAAAACTAATTTAGAATATAGTGTATTCAATAATCGGAGTCAAGAGTAATTTGAATATGAGAGTAAAGATTCATTAGAAGCTAGGAATTAAGGATTCAAAGGTGCATTTAAGACATCCATTTATTCTGTCATAAACAAGCAATAGCATTTTACAAGGATCTCCAGTGCTTATCAACCATTCAGACTACAAGGTATTCGAAGTCAAGCACTCATCAAAATATTAAGGTATTATTTAATTGATTTCATAAGGAGTAATAAGGGTAATATAAGGTTGAAGGTATTATTATTATTATCATTTAAAATATATATGCAAAATCAACCTTTTTTTGAAAGCAAGATTAAAGATTCCAGTCCATTCCAATTTACTATAATTGAAGATATAATATTTGCAATTAAATCATAGGAGGAATAAGGTTGTCTACATTGAAATATTATTATTGCAAATATTATTATTAATTTCTAATATTCCAAAGTAGGGAGTTATAAGGCATACTACATCAACCATAGGTTATTCAAATTTGGAAATATTAAACTATTGGAGATTGAGGGATATAAAAGGAAGTTCTTCATTTACTTAAAGGAGTTGGAATTATATACTTACACTTGTCTCATATTCATACTAAAGGGACAAAATAAATCCAACCATAGAGAACTTCAAATTAATTGCATAGTTCATTAGGAGAAATCAGGTGAAATAGAAGTTGATTATTGTTATTCACAAAACATTACAAAATCAACTCAAAAGTAAACTATTATTTACAAAGCACTTTATTAAGTTTATAGCTTACTTTAATCACTAGGGGGATATAAGGATCATCATGACAAAAAATAAACTCATCCTTACAGAATCTCAACTACTTAAGGTCCAAATTACTTCTCATGGAAAAACAAAGTGAGGACAATTTTAATAGTTGAGAAGCTTTGGGAAATTGTCAAAGGAATAACTACTAAATCTAATTTTGGTAATACAGAGATTCAAAAGTTTAAAGAGAGTGATCCAAAAGAATTAATGATAATAAATTTTTCCATTGCAGATGAAATACAATCATACATAAATTCAACAAGAACATCTATAAAATCTTGGAAAACCCTAGAAAAAATATTTAAAGGGAAAAATAAAGCTACTATCCTAAATCTTCAAACTCAATTACATTCTATGAAAATGAACAATGGAGAAAATATAGAACTATTCATAATATAAGTAGTAGACATTAAGGGAAAATTATTAAATTTGGGAGAAAAGGTTGAAGATAAATTATTTGTTCAAGTAACCATGAGAGCACTTCCAGATAGCTACAAGCATCTAGTTACATCTTTACAAGCATTAAGTAAAGATACATCATTTGATGAGCTAATCAACATTCTTCAAGACTATGAGGTAGAAATTACAGTAAAAGATGAAATGACTAACAATGCATTAGTTTTAAAAGATACTCCATAAGGAAACATAGCCTCATATTCAAAAGGTTGAAAGCCTTGGAATAACAAATATTATCATGTATGTAGGAGAAAAGTTCATAGTACTAATTACTGCAGATTCAATATAAGAAATAAAAATCAAGGGAATCAAACAAACTATGGAAATCAACCAAACAAGGTATTCCAACCAATACAATATCAAGCTCACAATAATGCTCAACAGTAACAGTTTCAGTGACCATACAATTATCCTCAATTGGAATATCAAGGAGAAAATCAGAAGGGACACTTAGCTCAAAGATTTCAACAAATTGAAGAATTAGAAGATCCTATAGATAATGAATTCAAAGCTCTCTTAGAAAAGATAGCTTTTTATGAAGACGCTAATTACTTGCTTGAATAGGATATAGATAGCATATAAGGATAACTTAAACTCCAATACCAGATAAAAGATCCATATTGAAGACTAAAATATTCAATACCCAAATAATGTAATACAGGGGGTGTTAGAGTATATTACATTATTTGGGTCATGTAAATGTACCACCTTTGGTACATATCTAGAGTAGGAGTTTACTTCAGAGAAAATTGAGTAAATTGCTTCAAGTATTATAATAAATGCATAAGTGTCAATGTGCAATTTGTAAATATGCATGTAGTCCACATGTACATGAGTCCTAGGTAGAGTAAAGGCCAAGCAATTTATATTTCTATATAAATACCTCATAGGCATAGTAGTGAGAGAGAGGGAGATTGATATAGTAAGTATATAGTGTGTAGTAGATATATTGTGTGGTATGGTATAATGTAGTTATTTCATATACTTTCATGGATATTATGTGCCATTAGTTTTATAGTTATCTTATATTAGTTGTCCTTCATCTTGTGGTTGTACTACCTCCCATCAAAAGCTAACATGTGCATGTTGTCTTTATTTTTTTTCTTTTTCTTTTTTTCTTTTTTTTTAAAGGCTTATTTAAATTCAATTATATGTTGTATTGTTTATATAAAATCAACATATACATCAGGATTTAAGCTCTAATTGAGAACATAAAGATATTATTGTGAAAACATGAAATGGCAAGAAAAACCAAGCTTTATTAGGCCACATAATGTAAAAATATAATGTGCTAATACCAATTTAGATTGGGTGCTATGTGTTCATGTTCCTATAATACTATTATGACTCGGATTGATTTGTGAAATAGGGAATTCTATGAAATTAATATTTTAAAAGTTATCTATTACTACTAACTGATTTAATTTGTGAAGTAGAATTAGAACAATGACCAAATAAGTAAACAAAGCATGCTTATAGAAATTTACACTTTAGTCATTACTTTGACTCTAGTTAATTCTTCTCTTTTTGTTATAAAATCAAATGGTAGGAATTAGCATTTGCATTATTATAAAAGGGTTTAAATACAATAATCATAGGCTATAGATAGCCTAGATGAGGATAATAAAATATCCTCCTAAAATGTAGCTAACAATAATCAAACTAATGTGCTTTGATAAGTAAGCGCTAACCACTAACAACTAACGTAGTCAAAATGACTATGACAACTAGCCACTTAGATATTTACGAAAAATGTAAATATCCTAAGGTAAAAATAAACTAACTACGGTAATAATTAAATTACCAAATATATCTACCCTAATGTAGGAATATGGATAATATCCCAAATAATGGAATATTACTCTAACATCCCCCCTTATTACATTATTTGGGTAATATATATAACTGCCCAAATACAATGAAAAAGATGTTGATTTGCTGGCTCTTGCTCTGTCACAATGCTCTAGTTTCTCTAAGAAAAAAAGTAGGTCATTCCTCACTTTGTCTTTACAACAATGAATTTCCTTATTGTAATATTGTCATCCAACCAGATTACATGGATAACCAGTCATTGTAACCATTAGATGTAGTAGATTAGATCACTACATACAAGGTTCATTCGGTTTACAATATTATTTTGCAAAAAATTTTGATAAGGTAGCTAAGGTGTCGATCGTTGCTGAAAATGCACCCTTATAAGTTTCCCCCTTGTTGCAAAACATGTTGTAATGGAATTTTTGCAATAAGTGTGACTAACGTGTTGGTCACTACCAAAAATTCACCCTTATAAGCCTTCTTCCCTTTTTATAAAAATTTGTGTGAAGTAGGAAAATAAATTTTTATCCCCCCTTAATTGCAAAAGATATGCAACTCATGAAGCTTGTTAAGGCTTTTACAAAGATTACCTCCTAGGCAAATTTTACACCAGAAAATCCCCCCTTTTGTTACAAGTACTTCAAACAAAAAGAGTTTGTTATTTATGAAGTCTAAAACAAGGTACAATCACCCCTTTATTGCAAGTACTTCAAACAAAAACTTATGTTATTTATGAAGCTTAAAAAGAGGGTCAAAAAGGTGCTTGCATAGGGTGATAAATTTGTTTCCCTTTACAATATTGTTTGAGCCATGAGCACTTTGTTTGCTCTTTCTAAACTAGAATCGGAATCGAAATCATACACTTCACTAGCAACATGGCCTTTGTGATGTGCCTTTGCCATTTTAGTTTTGCTTGTTTTGAAACCAACACCGAATGGTGTCATGGTTGTCCTTTTTACAATTTGTGAAAACTTTTCCTCCTAGGTAATTTTATCAAAAAATTTCACCAAATAATCCTTCCTTATTGTAAGTACTTCAAGCATGATTGCTATTATGAAGCTTAAAAGAAAAGATATAATTTTGATGATCTGCTTTTCTTATTACCTTTACAAGTTTTATCTCCCTTCTATCAAAAATTGTGTTTGATGAAAGAAAGAAATTATCCCCCTTTCGTGCAAAATATTGCTACTTTCAAGGTTCCTTATTTTACAAAAACTTGTTCTTTCTTTTGATATACCCTAAAAGAGTACCAAAAGATAACTCACTCAAAAATATATTTAATGGCACCTGCCTGAAAATCCTCCTAAAGAGGGATAACCAGTTTAGGGAAATTGAGCCAAAAAAATAAGAGTGAATTAGGGGTTTTGATTTAGGAGAGAATATCAAGAAAATTTGGCTTTATACCTGTGCAATGAATTACACATGTGAGTGTGAAATTTGGGGTTTTTTGAATGCTCTTTATTTTGTGACTTATAATTGCATAAAACAATAAAGTAAATCCAATAATTAATCAAAGAGTGCCAACAAATTATTATCACTTAGGTATCGATCACTACCAAAAATGCACCTAATTTGCCAATTTTGTAATGAAGGTGTCGAGTAATATCGAAAATGTACCTTTACCACCAAATTTTACAACAAAATTTGCAATTATGTTGTGCAAAAAAATGATATTTTATGTCTCCTTTTGTTTTTCAATTTTGCAAAGAATGTGGCATAAAACAATTGCCTTTCCTTTTTGTTTTGCAAAATTAACAATTTTTTATTTTGTTTTAAGTGCTCCTCACTTTGTGTTATAATTTTACAAAGAAATACAATTTATTGTCTTCCTCCCTTTAATTTGGAAAATGAACAAAGTAGCACTCCTTTCAAGTCAAGTTGACACATGACCTGTGTTTGAAATACTTCCAGAACCAGTCGACACACGACTTGGTTTTTATGGACCCAAGGTCTTCAATATCTTCTCGCTGCGAGATTGCGAGCGACGGCTTAGCGATTTTGCAAAAAATAAAATGTAAAATTTATTTTGTTATATTCCTCAAAGAAAATAAATGCATAAATTTTAGCTTTTGATTTTGCAAATTTGGTGTCTCCTTGTGTTACAATTTGGCAAAAAAGAATTCAAGTTTGATCCTTTATTATTTGCAAAATTAACAAGGATTTGAGAAGATTTTAGGGCTCCCTAGTTTTGCAAAATGGTGCTTTTATTTGTCTTACATCCCTTTAATGTAGAAAACAAAATCTCTCTTTGATTTGAATTTTGCAAAAAAAAATAGGTCTTTAAATTTTTAAGTTTATTGCATTTTTCTAATTAATTTAAGTATAATTTATTAATAATAAAAATTATTTTACTGTAAAAATAATTTTTTTTTTTTAAATGATTTTATATAAAACAAAATTAAATTATTAATAAAAAAATACTAAAAAGAATTAATTAAAAAAATACAAAATAAATCTTAAAAAATAAAAACAAAATTACCTTGGGCTTATTCATTTGCCCCTTTGAGCAAAATAAGGGGGGTGGCCCTGACGGGAGTTGAACTCTCAACCTCCCGTCAGGTAGTGCTTTAGTGTTGGCCCTGTCTTCGATCGGGCTAGCTAGCCTGAAGGGGAGGATAGGGCACTGTATTCTTGTTGAAGGCTTCCCCACCCTAGGTGCTTTATTGAGCACACGTCCTTGCGCACTCAAATATGCAAGGGAAAGCCTTCAAAGTATTTCATAGGAATGATCCCACATGCACCATGTTTGGTGCTTTTCACCTCCTTAAAATGACAAACACACTCATTCTACCTTGATTGCCTTAGGGTAATCTGACCAACCACATACCATTTTACCACACCTTGCAGACGAGTTATCCAATGAATAAATGCCACGTCAGACACCAAAAACTTGCCACTTGTCACCTTGTATTTGCCACCTCAAAACCGCCTCGTTAGCCTCCATATGTGCACCACGTGTTTGGTACAATGGTGCTAGCTACGCACCACATGGTTACCTTGAATTACATGCAAGTTTTGGGTTACGTGCCAGGTGGATGACATATTCCTACCACATGGAGTTTACCAAGTCAATACTTTTCATCGTGTCTCGAGATCCACACTGATTCAGATGCCATGTATCCCTCATGAGATTAGATTCCATAGTTCGCATCATCATGTTCACCTTGGGATCTGTGCCCAAAATATCCAAGGATTTTATGTCGATAGTGGCTCCAATTATCTTTCGTGATGTCTACGGGTTTTAGTGCCCATATTAGGGGATAGCCGATTGGTTCAAACTACTAGTGGCTCGCCATAGGAGAGGATAGCTTTTATCAGTCTACAAGCTGACAGGTTGTGATTGTCAATGCTATGGATAGCTCCTATAAATTTGTAGGCTGACAGGCTATCAGTGCACTTATAGGATAGTCGCATGTGCTTGTCTACTCTCACAAGTGTGGGGCTACACTGATAGTCACTATCAGCACTGATAGGTCTACGGGCTATCAACTCTTGTAGAGTTTATCAAGCACTTGACAGATTCCTATGGTCGATCTTCTCAAAGAACAACGAATAAACCAATAAAATGCTAGATACAATCATGAAATTTTATGTTGAACCTAGATTTCCATGTTAAGAAATTTTATGTAGGTTCCAGCAGATTACCTCAGGAACCATACCAAGTCTCTAGAGAGTGATACCTTAGGAAACGTGCCTTGTTTCTCAAGATCTATCTTGAGATCCATTCTGAGAAGCTGGTCCAAGGGGGTTCCATCTTGAGATTTGTGCCCCCTAACTAGCTCCATCCTTGTCCCGGCTCTATACATCCCACTTCACCACGCTCTAATACCAATGTTATAAAATCAAATCATAGGCATTAGCATTTGCATTATTATCAAAGGGTTTAAATACAACAATCATAGGCTATAGATAGCCTAGATGAGGATAATAAAATATCCTCCTGTATATTTACGAATAATGACTATGACAACTAACCACTTAGATATTTACGAACAATGTAAATATCCTAAGGTAATAATTAAATTACCAAATATATCTACCCTAATGTAGGAATATGGGTAATATCTCAAATAATGGAATATTACTCTAACACTTTTGAGAGTTGTATTAGAATTAACATTTGACAAGGTATTCAAAAGAGTATTTATTATGCTAGTTATTACTACATTATACTTTAATAATAAGGTTGTAAACTACCACAAGTAAAGCATAGGCTAGTAATAAAAAGTAGAGAACCCACCTGGTGAAATGGAGTTATGACAAGATGAGGAACGTGTTGTTATAATCTAATTTGATATATGTAGAGTAAATAATAGAAATAAATAAAGCACATAACAAATTAATGTTAAATTTGATTGTGATATAAGAGGTCAAATGAAAATTCGATATTCATATTATATTTAAAAGCCTCTCAAGTGCAGTTAAATCTGAGTTGAAGAGCAGTCTTAGAGGCCAATAATAATAAATTTGATAAAGCCTTTTTAGTGCAACTAAATCTATGTTGAATATCAGTTGGAGAAACCAGTTTCAATAACTAATGTATTAGGAACAAAACAAGGGATAAATGACTATATATATTATCTTCCTGTGTATATTCAACTAATATTTCATTGAAGAAAGGGTTATTTTTCCAAGCATGTTTGGTCACCATATTGTTTGAATAGAAACTATATTTAAGAGTGCTTGCATCTAAGTTGTATTATAAGTTTTATCTAAGATTGCATCATACACTAGAACTCTTAACTCCCTATTTTTATTTTTTTATATGTAGTATTTAGCATTCTATCGATCATTTAGAGAATTAGTTGTATTTTATCCCAGAATTGATGGCAAAGGATGCTAACTTTCATCTAGTACTGTGTTTATTCTTTTCTTTGTAGATTCATCTTAGTTATTTGAATTATATTAAGATATTAGATGTTTAATATTGTGCCTTCTCTATAGGACCCACAACTAGTGTATACATTATTTTGTACCATTGTCCATTCAGGCTATTCACAAGACTTTAGGTATTATTATGCATATGTTAAGGTATCAAAATGTACCCTTGCATGTTGATACCTTGGGTTAAAGAGTGTCAATTGTTGGTATAAAATGTATTTAGTCCACCAACATTGGGTATATGCATGTTGTTGATCAAATATTTACTAATCTATTGCACCAAAAATAATACATCATGTTATTAGCCTTCAAAGTAACTGATATTATGTTACATGCAGGATGCAAATTCTCATTGGTACTACTATAATGATGCCCATGTTTCTGCAGCCACCATACAGGATGTCTTAGTAGAAAGAATATATATTATTCTTTTTTTGAAGTAGTCCAATACCAAAATAAGGCAAATAATTGATATCGTCCAACGTCCAATGTAATAGATTGTATAAATTTAGTTGCTAATGGTGGAGATATTTTCTTTAAATAAAGGCCATCTAGATTAACCAACTCATTTGTTGGAGTGTTGCCTTATACATAAAATCTAGATAATGGTTTGGAAAAATTGCATCCAAAACCACAATTGAAGATTGCAAATTTGAAGAATGTTGGTTCTTAGATTGGGAGTAGTAGAACCGTTGAAAATGGTAATGATACATCTAATATTGATGTTGCTTTAAGTGATGGAGACTATGAAAGTTCCATAAGAAAGACATCTGAGAAGAGTGACCTGGATGCTTCATTTTGTGATAGCTCTAGTATATCCAACAAGGTTATGCATAAGGGGTCGAAACCAAAATGTACTTGTAAAAAATGGAAAATCTATTTCAAAACCCTGGCAAATCCTGGGCAACTTCATGTAGGAAGACATGGCAAAATACCTTATTTTTTCACCAAAAATTAGAAAAAAATGGCAAAGTTTTTGTTTAAATTGGAAAAAAATATTAAACAAAATCAAACTACCATTAGAGATGCATCTAAGGTAGTTTCGGGTGCAAAATTGCATCCGAGGGAATGCCAGGTGCATTTCTATCTTTTGGGGGAGATGGGTGCAGAAATACATTTGAGGAAGGCTTAGATGCAAAACTATATCTGGGGGGTCTTGTACAAAAAATGCATTCGAGGGAGGGTTGGGTTGGAGTTTTGCACCCGGCCCAACCCTCCCCAACCAGGTGCAAAATTGGATCCTGATGCAACCTGGGTGCAAAACTAGATCCTAATGCAACCTGAGTGCAAAACTGGATCCTGGTGCAACTCGGGTGCAAAACTGGATCATGATGCAACCTAGGTGCAAAACTAGATCTTGATGGAACCCTGGTGCAAAATTGGTTCTTGATGCAACCCAGGTGCAAAATTGGATCTTGATGCAACCCAAGTGCAAAACTAGATCCTGATGCAACCCAGGTGCAAAAATGGATCCTATCGAGTGCAAAACTAGATCGTATCGAGTGCAAAATTGGATCTTTTTGAATCCAAAATTGGATCCTATCGGGTGCAAAATTAGATCTTGATGCAACCTGGGTGTAAAATTGGATCCTTTCGGGTGCAAAACTGGTAAATGATGCAACCCGGGTGCAAAACTAGATCTTGATGCAACTCGGGTGCAAAATTGGATCCTATCAGATGCAAAACTAGATCCTGATGCAACCCGGGTGCAAAACTAGATCCTAATGCAACCCATGTGCAAAACTGCATCATGATCCAACCCAGGTGTAAAATTACATTAAAAAAAATGCACATGATCTGCTATAGAAATGGTTCCGATCAGTTGCAGCATAAGTCCAGCTACAATGTGGTTCCATCTGATGCTGCTAGTTCCAGACTAGGTTTTCAACCAGTTGCAGAACAGGGTTTCGATCGGTTGCAGAATTGTGGTGTCGGGCAGATATACAACTGGTGTTGGACGATTATAGAATTGGGTCGATATATTCATCGGGTGTAGAATATGGTCCGAAAATGAATCTATATCCCTGAGGTGTTAATTATATATAGAGGTATACTTGGCGAGTTTGGTAGGATAATTTAAAAATTTTAAAATTTTAGGGCCCCTAACCAAGTCAATCATGTATCTCAAATGTATCAAGTTTTATGAGGGCTATTCACATAGTTACCTGAGGATAAAAAAAAACAAATCACACACAACAACCAAATGAACCAAATAAAGCAATACCTACTCCTATAGAACAATAAAAAAATGTACCCATATAATTGAACCCCATCATTCCACCTCCACCTATCCATATCCCATATCATCCACATAGATCCATCATCACATTGAGAATTTGATTGACACAAAGCTTTAAGATGACTTCAGCTAAATTATCAATATATGAGCCACCTTCATCTTCCATAGGGCGAAGTTCCTGCCATCAAACTTTTCAATCTCAAACTTTGTTACACTTCCAGTCATTGTTGCAGCTCCCACTCGCACAAAACCCTATGCTCTAATACCAAATGTTAGAAAATCTAGCAAAATTATGTGCAAGCATAAAAACATAATAACGCAAGAAAAATAGATTACATACTTATCTTTAACGTCTTTTTTGTATAGTAAATAGAGGAATTCAATTAATATATTTTCATCTCCCTAGTTGAATCAGAAGATGATGGCAAATAGAGGAATTCAATTAATATATTTTCATCTTCCTATTTGAATCGAAAAATGATGGCAACTCAGACTAAATTGGTTAATAATTTATGTTTTTACATTCAAATCCTCTCATCGAGGTGATTTTGAGCATTCATTTTTTTTTCAAATATGGGATTGAAAACGGATCTCACTTGTATTACATCATCACCAATTTCAGGGCGAAAAGGGTACTTTATTTAGGTGGGATTACTTGTGAATTTTTCAAAATTTCGTTATACTATCATCAAAGGACGGCAAACCGACACCTAAAATTTATTTTTTCCCAAAAATTCTGGCTAAATGGCCAATGTCTGGGTCCCAAAAATTTTGCAAATTTGAATTTTCAAAAATGTTTTTTTGTCCCAATGGTGAAGTTTCGCCACTATGCATAACCCTAATATCCAGGAAATATGAATTGTTGAAGCACATAGAATTTTGATTTCCATTGTCAATATAGTAATGGAAAACTCTCATATTTGTCTTCTCATTCATCTTCACTTTACAAGGCTTCAAAGTGTAGTTCTGAAACAAATGGGTAAAGTTGTAGTAATGTTAGTATAAATGGAAACATATTAATAAGTATACCATGGCAATCTCCTTATGTGGCCCAATAAGTATTCTTCTAATGCTTAAAATCTTTGTATATTAGGTTTATATATATATATATATATATATATATATATATATATAAAAAGTAATAATAAGAGGGCAGTTTAAAATTGCCCTCTTAGGTTTTTATATATTTTTAAAAAAATTAATAATAAGAGGGTGGTTTAAAACAACCCTCTTAGGGTCTATACCCTAAGAGAGTAGTTTTAAACCATCCTCATAGTGATAAACTAAGGTGGTTTTTAATCGTCCTCGTATGACGCAGACTTTTTACAATGCCCTTATAGATGGTAACTAAATAACCTCCATTAAAGACCATTTTTGGTGTAGTGCATGATTACTAGGATTGTCATGGTGTCTTTGCAGTTCTACAAACCGCTTTGGGCATCTAGGATTTTCTTTAGTCGCATGATTATTTCTTCTTTGTCAACCCTAACTACTATGTCTTAGATATTGTAATTGTGGCCAATTATTTTAACACATCCTAGCACCTTTTTATGTCTAACTCATCCTTAATTAGTTAAATGACTTTTGTTGTATAGTCAAGGATGACTTCAACATTGGCCACAACTTCAAAGTATATTTTGGCATTTGTGACCTCAATTTTGATATTTTTACATAGATACTTTACTTGATCTACATTTAAGATATGCCATAGGTATATTCTAGATCATTTCCTTAGTTCTTCAAATTTCTTTTGAAGCTTAATTATCTTTTGATCTTTGGTTTGTTATGCAACTCGTATCTATTCAAATTATAGCTCTAGTTATTCCTTTTCTTGTTCAAATTGTTCCCTCAACCAGTTCTATCCTTGGAGGAGCTACTCTAAGAGATTTTCTAGCTACTTTCTCTATTGCTCATTCTTGACAAGGTTTACCTATAAATATTTCACTTGTTAACATAGCTAGATTGCTTTAATAACATCTTTCATTAGGGCTTCAATTTGTTATTGGAGTGGAATTTTTTTATTATAATTTAATATGTTGATAAAGCATTGTCACATGCCTTCTTGTTGGATTCATTATCCTTCACTAGTTGGCCATAGTACATGATAACTCCAAGTGATATTTGATTAGAGAGTTGGATCATTAGATATGGGTATGTTTTGGTGAGGTCTAGATTTAGAACCCTATTACCAAAGTTAGTCAAAATGGTGGAGGGATTATATTGGTTGACCCATAAATTATATATAATAAAAAATTTATTTCCATCCTCAACTACCTAGGACCACATGATTATCAATGTCCTTGAACTTTACTTCTTTAAGAGGTTAAAATTCTCTCTAAATTCTCTATCCTCTTTATAAAGGGGATCCAATGCTTCTTATGCATCCTTAACTCTAAATGCATCAATAATTTACAAGGCATAAGCCTAGATAGACCCTACTATTGTCTATGGCTCTTGGATATTTTTTGTAAACTTGGTTGCATAATCTTACATTTGCAATATAGTCATCTAAGGTAGGGACTATGAAGTTTGGATGCTTAGTGGATGTGGTGGATAAGATGAGATAGTGTACGGGATGAACTAAGTAAAAATAATGATGAATTTTGAGGTGGTTGTTGATACTTTTATGGATATATATGTTAGTGATGTGGATCATTATGATACTAACTAGGATAAGGATGATTAACTTTCAATATATGATACCAATGGATGTGTGGTGATGAATCTGATAGTGGGGGACAAAAAATAAGTGGTGGATAGTATTGAGAGATTGATTGCCTATGGGATATAAAGTGCCTCCTAAGGAACCAGTAGATGAAGGGGTAGGGAAGTGCAATAGAATAATTATATGGAATCAAAGATGTAATAATAGAAACAATAAGTGGAAAACAAGAAGGGAGGAGAAAATAAGGTGAAAATGGATCTTCCTTGCAAGGAGTAAATGATTTTGCATCTATTGCTTTTTTTATGGCCTTGTCTTGGTGTTCATTTTCTTTGTATTCATCGTCCTACACCCTAACCTCTTTGATTCTCACACTGCTTTTGAAATATTTAAGAGCAATACTGTATGTCTCTATGACTTATATTCTAAGGTGTGGCCTTTCTTGAGGGACCTCTCCTTTGAGAATAAGGGCTTCTTCACTTGGTCTTGTTCTTAGTGCTACCTCAATGCTTGTTATCATCATTTCTAGGATTGATCCATGAGGATATTTCTCACCCTTTTCTATATGTTCCCCCTCTATTTATTATATAGTTCTACTAATCATGGTCGATTTTGATGTTGCAACTAAGATAGCAATTTTTAGAAAAGTGATGGGAGATCATCTAAGACCTAGTATAGTGGTAGAGAAACCTTCAATGAGTATTGGTCTTTTAGATTATTTTATATGCTTTTAAACGTATTGAAAAATATCATTAAATGGTCCACAATATATTGGATTTTTAAGGGTGTCAGTCTCATATCTCATCCTCTACCAAGTAAGGGTCTTCATTCTCATGTATATAATATTTTCCAAGGCACTCCTCATATGATGATTGTTCTTATGATCTAGGTTGAATTCATTATTGAACTTGGCATCCATAAAAATATGAACCATTATGGAGGATTTATGTACCATTGTTCAAGTTCATATTCATACTTGTGTGGCTCTCCCAATTTAGCTAGGGCCACCTCCTTTAAAGGTTGTCATATTTTTCTACTCTATACCTCCTCTCATGTGCATAGAAGGTATGTAGTCCTTTAGCCTCTAGTTCATTTCAGAAGCAATATTTAGGATCATAATACCAAACATCCTTTAGCTACTCAAGCCACATGCTCCTCAATATTTTCTCTATGATGGTGGAGAATCCTTATAACTTCATAATGATGGCCATAATCTATATTTTGAAAGGGTAAAATATTATCTTATTTTTGGATGGCCAATTTCTATATATATTCCAAGTTTAAAAGGTAATTCAAAATGAAGAGAAGAAATTCAAAAGGTATAGTGCAGAAGCCAAAAATATGGATGAAAAAATATTGATTTCCTAGACAATAGTCACCATTCAAACATTCATCTAGCTTTAGTAGGTTTTAATATTCCTTTGACAACCTTAAAACTTTATCCTTGATCTTTATCATAATAAGATTATACTTTGTGTTATAGAAGCTATAGGAAGTCTTTTTCTATTCTTAGTAGGGTGTCTATGCATTCTATTACTATGGATAGAGGGTTGTTATCATGTCTTGTTTGGTTAATCTATACTAATGGGAATAATTTTTCTTATGGTAGAGAATAATTCAAACCAATTAGGATTTGTAAGTGAACTTATTTATTTTCTTGAAAACTCACATTTATTTTTTCTATAGCTAGTTATATACCTTACACAGTCAATTATTCAAGAGTATCTAGGATAATTATCCATTACATGTAGGAGTGATATGTGCTCCTCATATAGCAATTAATTCATCTTCTCCTCTAAAATTATATTTATATCAAAGATAACTAGCTATACACCTTTGAATATGATTCTTTCCATAGGAATGTTGAAGTTTAGGGATTTATTTGAATCTCAAAGATGTAGCTTAAGGAAATCTCTCCAATGATCATGGTCAAACCTAGAATAGTATTCCTTTTGTGATTTGGGATCATATGTAACCTACATGGTTGGGTTATCCTTTATATTTAGCATCCCCTAATTTTCTCCTTCCTAATGAAGGACTATCTTTCTAGTGTAGTTCTCTCACATCCCTTCCCTTAATTTTTACCTATTGGTATAGGCCTATACTAACTTTGGGTAATTCTAAACATGAGGTACCAAATTCATAGCAATTCCTAAGGTCCAAACTTTATTAATAATCTATGAATCTATTCCTTGTCTTACTTTGAACTACCTTAATGTCTCTCTTTTCACCTTAGCTGGTGAATGATTAAATTTTACCTCCTCTACCCTTTGGTAAGGTTCATAAAGCATTATCTTTGGTATCTTGGGCAAAGGGGGAGCCTTCTTCTTATTACCCTTACCATTTCCCTCAGATGAGATAGCTTAAGTTATAAATATTTGGAATAAAATTAGTTATGTAGGGGTATTTATTGGTGTGATAGTAATAGTGATATGATGTATTATCGAGTTTACTTCAAGTATGGATGGGCTAATGGAATCCATGATGGTTTTGGAGGTTTAAGTCACTTTTGGAAATATTTTTAAAAAATAAATTCCCAAGTATTATTTAGAAGAGCAAATCACTCAACAAGGTATAGCAAATCGCTCAACAGAAAGGAGAAAATTATTCATATAATTGAACTTGGAAAAAAAAATCCTTTTGGATCGAATGGGCAAATCTCCTAATCTTGGAGGGTCAAATCACTGAAAGACTTAGGCAAATTTTTTAAGTTGGGTATAATTTGATTCACTTGTTGTGGAGGAAATCATTACCTAGGACAAGTATTTACAAAACTCCTAGCCCTTATTTGGAATTTTTAAAATTATGTACTTAGTAAAGATGAAAAAGTGACGGCTTTAAGGGTTTCATAGGGTCCAAATAGCTCAAACAACTAAAATTGAAAGATAAAAAAAAGAGGGTCGTGGAAAGATGTCAACAAGATAGAAATTACATAAAAGAGGAGTTTAAAGTATTCTTTGAGCATGGGCTCATCCGTAGATGTTGAGGTCCCAATTCACTAAGGTAAAAAACCTAAATATGGGTGGACAATCAACAAAAATAGTTGTAGACTCCCTTCAGCTTAAGCTAGATAATCTTCAATGGTAACAGACATGTTTATAAAGAGTATACATAGGGTTTCATGGCTCAAAAAGCGTTTTAAAACTATGTTTTACATGACATTATGTTTTGGTAATGAGGTAAAATGCATTTTAATCTCCCTTTTTCCCGCGTTCCCTTTTGAAATTAATACAAAGTTCAAGTGGTTGGCTCATTTTAGGTGTTATTTACTTGCTTAGTTTTATTTTTTCTACTTTGTTCTTTTTGGATCTATTTGCTTTGGTTTTTAGAGTGAATTTCTCCTATAAATGGATCAATTCACTCTCTATAGAGTAAATTGCTTCCTTTTTAAACCTTCAACAACAAAATATATTTTGAAAATTTAAAAAAAAAATGAGCAATAAGAAGAAAAGTGAATGTTCAAGTGCCTTCCTAAAGGTTTTTAATTGAATTTGAATTTTTTTCTTTTCCTTTTATTATTTTTAGTATTTTTTCATTATTTTTCTTTTGGGGTATAGAAGATAGAATCAAGAGTCAATAGTTGAGAAAAACTAGAAAATTACTATTACATATTTACAACCTCTTTTCCTTTTGAACCTCTTAGATGGCTCTTATGTGTTGCCTAGTGATAAAGAGGAACAATAGCCTCTTCTCCATAATTACAAGTATATGTGAATTTGGTCCTATGATTTGAAGGATCTAGTATGATCCAATCTAGAGTGAATTGAATTTCTTATGACATCCATGCTTAGCCCTATCTTTGTACCACTTGAACATCAAGTCACTCTCTTTGTATTCCATATTGGTAGCCCTCTTATCAAACCACCTTTTATCTACCATATGATTTTAAACAAGTTGTTTGAAGGCCTTCTCCATTTTTATTCTAAAACTAGTAAGACATTCAATATTGTCTATATGGGTTCAATATTTGCATCTTCAAGCTTCAATTATTTAGAAATTTGAAGAGAAGGGATCTCTAGATTTATAGAAAATACTACTTATTTACCAAAAATAAGTATGATGACCCTATAGAAGGTTTATATGTTTTTCATCTACTCATCATGTATTTTTAATTTGGTATTTCAATAACTTTGTGATTTGGCTATTGTCTTTTTTAAGATCCAGACTATGTTTTTATTCAGATATTTTACCAAACCATTAGCTTGTGAGTAGTAATTGGACATAATTTTAACACAAATCCATATTTGAGTTCAAAGTTCATCAAATTAAATACTATAAAAATATTATTATTATCATTAATCACCATTGAAGGATTCCCAAATATGGTTATAATATCTTCCAAAAATTTAATAGTGACTTTTTATTTATTGATTTTACTAGCATTGCCTCGATCCATGTAGTAAAATTATTAATGGTGGTTAAAATACATATAACCCTGGTACTTGATAAGGGATTAATATTCCTAATGAAATTCAAGACTCATTGTTGAAAATTCTTAGTAATGATGATGGAATTTAGTAGCATCGATGATTTTTACCTATTACACATGAACATCCAACAATATTTGCATTCGTCAACCTATTGAAAGTAGTCAAAAAATATGGTAGGCTAGTATTATCCTACCATCAAGATTCTATGAGCTAGATTTTGATCATGATAATATCCTTGCTCATCATGATATTCTGTAATTAGGATTTTTTTTATTTCTTCCTTGATATATCCTAATAGAAATCCATTATACTATTTTCAAAAAAGCAAATTGCCTAGCCAGATGTAGTGCATTACCTTCTCCTTCAATTTAACCCTTTCTTTAGGAATTAATTCTTTTGTAACCTTTCCTTATATCATGTATATCCTAATGTCTCTCATCCATAATAGTTGATTATTAGGCTTAATCTCTTCTACTAATGCTACCTAATTCTTAGGAGTGGATATAGCAAGATTTATAGATAGAGCTTTCTCCCTAACTAGTTTGGTAGGTTTGATTTCTATGTTAAATTCCTAAATTTAGTTTATCCAACTTGCTATATTTTCTCCTAATTCACAATTAAATACTATAGGTCTCACATCAAGATTGTTGGCAATTTTGGGTACCTTGAGAACATTGCCTTTGCCTAAGTTTAATTGTTGTCATTAATGTCAAGGAGCTCTTGGTAGTTGTTGTTTTTGATGTCAAGGAGTTCTTGGAGCAATTTGTTTTTATGTCTAAGTATGTGTTTTGATGAAGGTTTCAACTGGTCAGTAAGTCTCCTAGAAAATCAGAGTAGCCCAGTTGCAAAAGATCAAGAAAAATATAAGTTAGAAAAATTTCACAGGTGGCTAGAAAAACTGTCGCAATTTCGTGACATGTTTTAGGAGAGAGAAAGTTTAGGCAAAACTGTCGTGATTTCGTGACAAGTTGAGTTGGCAGCGTTGAGTTGCAGGAAGTGTCACGATTTCGCGACAAGTTGAGTTGGCAGCGTTGAGTTGCAGGAAGTGTCACGATTTCACAAGTTGAGTTGGTAGCATTGAGTTGCAGGAAGTGTCACGATTTCGCAACAAGTTGAGTTGGCAGCATTGAGTTGCAGGAAGTGTCACGATTTTGCAACAAGTTGAGTTAGCAGTGTTGAGTTACAGGAAGTGTCACGATTTTGTGACAAGTTTCAAAGAAGTTGTATGGATGCAGAAAGTGTTGCGATTTCACGACAGGTTGAGTTGGCAGCATGCAGTTGGCAAAAGCGTCACGATTTCGTGACATGTTCCAGTTTCGTGAGCAGTTGGTAGAAAAGTGCTTAAGGTAGTGAAAGCGTTGCAATTTCGTGACATGTTCCAGTTTCGTGAGTAGTTGGAAAAAAAGAGCTTAAGGCAGCGAAAGCATCACGATTTCATGACATGTTCCATTTTCGCTAGTGCAAACCGAGAAAAGGTTGAAGAAGCAAGAAGTGTCGCGATTTCGTGACAAAGTTGTAGATGACGTCAGCAAGAGGCAAAGGTGTCGTGATTTCATGATAGAAGCTGAGAAGAAGGCTTTGGAGTCTAAAGTGTCATGATTTCATGACAGAGTTGCTGATGACGTCAGTAAGAGGCAAAGGTGTCACGATTTCACGACAGAAGCGGAGAAGAAGGCTTTGAAGTCTAAATCATCGTAATTTCATGACAGAACTGAGATGACGTCAATGAAAGGCAAAAGCGTCATGATTTTGTGACAGAAGAGCGAAGGAAGCATACAAAAGCAAAAGCGTCATGATATTGCTACAGCAAGCTAAAGAGGGTGTACGGCAGGTAAAGGTGTCACGATATCGTGACATGTTGAAGTTTTGTGCCAAAAGATTCAAGGAGGCAGTGAAGTTGACAGAGTTAAATCTAGGCCGACGTAGCATAGGGTTTTACAGTCGACGTGATTGAAGGTTGAACAGTCGACTAAGAACAAGATTTCAACTTGAGATTGTGAGTATTAAATGAGGGTTTTTTGAGCAATTTTGGTAATCGATCGAAGTGTGCGTTCGAAGAGTGGCATTCATAGATTTAGTGCGATAGTGAGGTTAGATCATCAAAAAAGTAGAGTGCGAAGTTTTACTGCAGTATAAAAGTGCATTTCGTCAAATTGTCTAAGTCTGGAAGACTATGCTGCTATTTATGTGAAGATTGTGCTGCTGTATGTGAAGACTATGCTGCTGTATGCGCGAAGAATGTGCTGCTGAGTTTTTCACAGAAGAGTATAATTTGATCGAGTGCTACTGTCTTTGCGAAGACTGTGAAAATTTTTTTTTGACCAAGTAGGAACTATAACAGAGAAGAAAAGAGGAAGAGCACAGATTTGTGCCAGACTGAAGGACTGTGTTTTGGTGCAGAAAAGAGGACTAGCTTGCTGTGATAGAGTTGAGGACAGAGATCTCCAGCCAGATCAGGGAAGATAGGTGTCTTCTGTGGATAGAGTTCCACTTGCTAAGGGCAGAAGAGATAGAGGTCTTCTAGAGGATCACCAGCCAAAGTTGAATTAGGGGAAGGTGTCTCCTTTGAGCTGTGGCTCATAAACATTGTAATCGAGAAGGATTCCTAGAGGACTTTGATACAAATTTTAGAAGAAAAGTTTTATCCGTGGAGTAGCCCACCTTGGGTGAACCACGTAAATTACTGTGTCACTTTGTGGATTGCATTTTGTGCATTGTTTTACTGTTGTTATTACTGCTATCTTTATTCTGCATGTTAGTGGTTTGAAAGCTGTATTGAAAGATAAAGTTAAAAGTGGTATTATACTGTTCACCCCCCTCTCAGTATAAGCTTGTGTTCTTCAAATATGAAT
This sequence comes from Wollemia nobilis, assembly GCA_028583015.1. Taxonomy (NCBI): domain Eukaryota; kingdom Viridiplantae; phylum Streptophyta; class Pinopsida; order Araucariales; family Araucariaceae; genus Wollemia; species Wollemia nobilis. The sequence continues at coordinate 7,754,313 of JAQPPZ010002170.1, read as the reverse complement.
TACAAAATAGTGGTCTTGATTTAAGACAAGTAATACCTATATTTTTTCAAGGCTTTCATCATAACAAACACATGCTTTTATATGAAAGTATATCTTTCTTCATAATTGTAGAGTACTTGACTCATGAAGGAGATCATTTTTTCTTCTTATCTATCATATTTTTGAGTTAAAATGGGTATAATACTTCCATCAATACCAACCACATACAACCTAAAATATTTAGAAAACCCTAGTTTGATGAGGAATAGGGATTTTATGATTGCATCCTTTATATCTTGGAAAGACTTTGTTCCTTCTTCAGTTCATACAAAGGTAGCATCCTTATTCAGCATCTTGGTTATTGGTTATATCAAATATGTAAAAATTATTATAAACCTCGCTACAAACTAGATTTGCCCAAGAAATGGTCTAATTCCCTTGATGGATATGGGTAAAGATATTATTGAATTGTTTTAATCCCATAGAGGTCTATTACAAGGTCATATTTAGACATCATATGTGTTAATATATTCCCTTATTACACCATAAATATAGACTTATTTAGGTTTAATGGGATTCCATATCCTTTATACCTTTTAAAGAAAGACTCTAGATGTTTTATATGTTTATTCCTTTTGTTAGAAAAGGTAGTTGAATCGTAGAGGTATATGAGTATGATTTCATCTACCAAACCTCTAAAAGTGATATCCATGGTGCATTGGAATATATCCCTAGTTTTTGATAACTTTATCTTTGGTATATAAAATTTTCACATTTACTCATAAAACTTATTTTATTTTGGTCATCATCTTTAATCTAGATTTTGTTATACCTTGAGAATCCATCTAGAAGTGACAACATCTAACATCCAACCACTTTTTATAATATATAATCTATGACTAATAGTGGTTTATGATCCTTTAGTGATGCTCTATTCAAGTTCTTGAGATTGATACATAACCTAATTTACTATTTTTCTTTCAAACTGGCACCAAATTGGTAAACCACATAGAATGTTTAATGAACAATATCATTTGTACTTGTATAAGTTTTAAAATATTATCAATTGAATTTATGGATCGTCAATATTTTATTTTTATAAAAAAGACTTTGCATCAGGTATTTTTCGTATGGTGTGTTTCGTGGTACTTTTGTTATAAACCTTTAAATATTCATAACACCAAGCATAATATCACCATATTCCCATAAATTTCTTTGAATAGGCTTATCTCTTCTTTAGTATATTATTTTCTAGACAACAAATTCTTCCCTTCAACAACTTCAACCAAATGGTAAGAGGATGCTTTCACCTTAATTGTAGATTTCTTAGCTTTGTAGAAATCTAGATTGAATTAATTTTCCAATGTTATTAGTCCCTTTTAAATGTGGTTAGTCAATAATTAGATCACTTTGTTCTTTATATCTTCTCTATAATTATTCTTGTCTTCAACAAGTTAAGCTTATTTAATGAATAACTCTATGATATTCTCATAATTGTTGAATACCTACCAATGATTAGAGTTATCAAGGACCATAGGTTTAAAGACTAACTCTAGCTCCTTTGGCTTATCCCAAACATCTAAAATAGGGTTAAACTTTGTTGACACTAAATCCAGTTTTTCTGCATTGGCATTTAGATCATGAGGGGTTGCCTTGATCTTGTATGTACTAAATATCTCTAGGAGATATTGAACTCTATACTTGTAAGATTTTAGGTGCTTGTTTTTGGTTACACACTCTGAATTAACTTGATTTATAACTATTTTAGAGTTGCCAAATATTTTAATGTTCTTAATACCCATATTTTGAGATTTTCCTAGATGTGTGCAAAGTATTTGATACTCAACCACATCATTAGTGCAATCAAACAATAATATACCAGTGTAATTTATCTAAATTCCTTGAAGATTAATGAATTTAATAACACCTAATTCATTCCTAGTTCTGACATCATCAAAATGCATAATCCATGTTCCATTAGACCCTTGTACTTGTTGGCTAGTCAGTGTTATAATATTAGAAGGTATTTCAGGTATTAGGTAATTGCCAAGTCCTATTTCTTCAAAATCACCTCTAAGACTTCATCATCCTAGAGTAAACTTATGATAATGTTAGTTTGTGTCATATGATCACCCTTAATGACCAAATCATCCACCAATTTGGGTAACTTATTTCAATTCACTACTCCATCTAATTTATACAACAAACAATTGCATGGAGGTTTATTTTCTATCCTAATTATTTTTTATCCTAGGGTACCTTCATATATGTGTAATACATTGCCCGGTATCCATCCCCAAATAATTTTTAGGTCCATTGTCTTGAGAGAAACATTACGAAATAAGGATAAAGGTCAACAACTTCTTGAACAATAACCAACTCAAGATAATTTTTCTAATATTATTATTAATTATTGTAGAACCCCTACAATGTTTGCCCTAGTACCATCCATATGTATTGGATTTCTAGCAATCATAGTGTGTGGCACTTCAATTTCTTTGCACATGGTATTTGGTATCATGGTTATAAAAACTCATGAGTCCACTATTAAACTTCTCAGTAAATAATTTTTTAATCTTCCATATTACATAGAAATAGGGATAATTTCAAGGTTTTTGGCTTTAGAGAATTTCGAATATCTACCACATTAAGTTGGATATCCAATAGATATTATGTAATAGGATTTTTTTTTTGTCAAACTGGATTGTGTTTGTTTTGGTTTCCTATTCTTAGTAAAACTTCTTTCTTTTTATTTAAGGGTCTCTTGGAGTAAGTTCGTTTAGTCTAATAGAGCTTGAGCTTCTAGCATGCTTACTTTGGTTGGTATTTTATTCATCTCCTTAGCAATACTAAATTTTAATTTGGTAGTGCTACTTTCATTGTGCAATATGGACTTCTTGTATATCCTTCTAGTAATTGCATGTCTCTAACTAGTCAAGGATGGGCATGTCAGATAATTTTTAGCCTCCTTCTAAAACTTAACCTTTTTGTTTTTACTTTACCTAGACTTTGGCTTGTTTTCTATTATTCCTTCATATATTATTTTTCTAGTTCCTTTCCTTTTTGTACGTGTACCCTTTCTCAGTCAGAGCCTAATTTTGTGGTGCCATAATTAGTGTCTTTTCTACATTTTTTAATATTTTTTTTTTGTCTCATTGATATTGTTCCCATATCCTTGACATGTAATTATGGCCTCCTTCTACTTAATGTTGTAGTGCCTAAACTAGTTTTAGCTTACTTCTTAGATGGTTCTTGCTCTTCTATCACTTTTAATTTGCTCCTAGTCCTAATACCTTATTAATTGTCACATACAACACTAACTTTTAGAGAAAATTTCTTGCCTTCTTCAACAACACCAAAGCTATAAAATATTACACTATTTAGATTTGGTAAAGTTAAAACTCTTGTTGAACTAGAGTTGGAACTTGATAAATCAATTGATTCATCATGATAGGCTAATAGGTTGGTTGATTAATTATAGGAAAATGCTTCACTATTGGTACAATCAACCCCAAAACAATGACCTATTGAACTTGATATAAATAGTCTAGTTGATTGGTTTGAGAATGTCTAATGGCTATGTCATATTTAGTAGGGTTATGACCAATATTATAGGGGAAGCACCTTTATATTTATATTATTTTTAGAATTATTACATCATTTGGTACTTTTAAGTACCATTGAGTACTATTGTAAATATTAGTGTGTTTAATATTTGTCTAAAGTAGGTGTCAAGTATGCAAGTGCACAAGTACGAGTGTGCAAGGTATCAAGTAAGCAAGTGAATATTCATAGGTGTTAGGTGTCAAGTGTGGAAGTGAAGATTCATGTAAAATTTATTTATGAATATTACATTATTTGGTATATGCTAATGTATCTTGTGGCCCCTTTATGATACAATTGTAAATACATAATAGATTAGGGTTGATTCTATAGTTTAGATGTATGGTTTATATTTATTCTTTTATGTAAGTGTCAATGTGTAGAAAATGCACAACTGTCATGTAAGAGTGAAATGTACATGAAATGCACAAGTTTCATGCAAGTTAGAGTGCAATTGTAGATTGAGAGAATTTGCACAAGTGTCATGTATGTAAGTGTGAAAATATGTAATGTGAGGATATGCACAAGTTTATTATATTAGGAGTGCATGTAGAAGTGTAACATTCATATAGATGTGTGCAAGTGTCTTAGAGTCTAGTGTCTGAAGAACACAAGCTTATACTGAGAGGGGGGGTGAACAGTATAAGACCACTTTTTACTTTTCTTTTCAATTCAATATTATGCAGTGTATAGACAACAATATCAATAGCAGTAATCAAGCAATGCACAAAACACCATACACAATAGAGACACCATAGTTTACGTGGTTCACCCAATGTGGGCTACTCCATGGAGAAAATATTTTACTAAAACTTTCTCAATCAATTTCTTTGGGAATCCTTCCCAATTACAATGTTTATGGATCTCTATCCAAAGGAGATGTTGATCCCCTAATCTCAAGTTCGTGGATCTCTTCCATAGGAGAACTCTTTCCCCTTCTACTCTAGCTAGTGATCTTCTAGAAGACTATGTCTCTCTACTGCACTTATTGGTGGATCTCTCTCCACTTGAAGACTCCTCACTCAGATCTATCTTCAATTATGCTGGTTGCTGGATCTCTATCCACTGAGACTCTATCCTTTGTACTCTATCACCTCCAAAGCTCTATCAATAGGCTCACTCAGAACCTGCTCAATAGGCTCACTCAGAACTTGTCCAATTTTTTTCAACAAGCTCACACAGAACTTGTCCAAATCTGCTCAACAAGCTCACACAAAACTTGTCCAAATTTTCTCAACAAGCTCACACAGAACTTGTCCAAATCTGCTCAACAAGCTCACACAGAACTTGTCCAAATCTGCTCAAGCAAGCTCACCAAGAACTTGCCCAAATCTACACTAGCAAGCTCACCAAGAACTTGCCCAAATCTGCACTAGCAAGCTCACCAAGAACTTGCCCAAATCTGCTCTAGCAAGCTCACCAAGAACTTGCTCAATAATTCAATCTCATAGAAGCATAAAGAGAATTGTTAGAGACTCAATATGTTCTATACTCAAATCCCAATCTCAACTCAAATCAATCTTATAGAAGCATAAAGAGAATTGTTAGAGACTCAATATGTTCTATCCTCAAATCTCAATCTCAACTCAAATCAATATTATAGAAGCATAACAGAATTTTTAGAGACTCAATATGTTCTATCCTCAAATCTCAATCTCAACTCAAATGTTTCCAACAATGCTCAACCACAAATCTCACATAACAATGATACTCATGTTCTTTTCAAGTTCAAGTTCTTTGCATAACCAATGGGCTTCAACAACAATGCTAATAAAACATTCTTCACATAACAATGATACTCATGTTCTTCTCAAACCCTATCTCAGGTTTTTCACACTACTAATGGCTTCAACAACAATGCTTATAAAACAAGGTTTAATAGCAACTCTCAACCCAGAAAACCTTGAGGCATTCAACCAACTACTTTCGAAAAGGAAACCACAATTAATCCTTTTCTCTCCAATGATATTTCAGAAATCAACCACCATAAACAATCAATAGGAGAATGTGCCCATACCTTTTATGAAGATGAAGAAGCCTTTTGGTTGTCCACAAAATCTGTCTCACTCAACACACTTTCTTTTTCAACTTTCAACAAGGGTTAGAGATCTTGATTAATAACACAACAATAACATCCAAATAACACCTTATTACTCCTACTCAATAACATACACCATGTCACTTCATAAATGAATTAATCTCTTTTGAAAAAGAACAAAGCAACCTTCACTTTTGAACCTCTTTACAAAATCAGAAATATCTCTTTACACACACCTTATTTCTCCCTCTAAGCAAGTTAATCAAATAGCCCTCGGAATAAGCTTTCCAACGATATATAATATGATATACTTTCAAAAATTAAATCATCAAAAATCTCTCCTTTTCTAAACATGCATCACAACCCTTATTCCTCCTAGGGCAACTTTAGAAAAATAAAATATATCTAAAAATTATTAACTTGCCTCTGTCCTTGACGGGATTCGATCTCGTGACCTTCCTTGCTCAGTGCCTTAACCACAGCCAACCTGCCATTGGGCCACACGCCCTCACGTGCTCAAAAGGAGCACACAACAAAACCTTATGCCGTGAATATATGCGCCCTTCGAAAACAAAACGCGCTTCACGCGTTTCAACACAGCAAAACACCTCCGGCAAGAATCGAACGTAGGACCTCCTGCTTCACACACAACGCACGAACCACTAGGCCAAGGAGGCCTATACGTTTGGCTTTACTCCACAATAGTCTCTTCAACGAACGCAAAAATCGTAAGCCTTTTAAAACCCTTTTCACACACACTTCGACACACGATGCGCAGGCTCTTTTACCATTCGAATCCAAATATCAAATCGAGCGCTTAGAGAAATAAATCGAAACTTTGGGCATATATATATATATATATATATATATATATATATATATATATATATATATATATATTGTCCTCCTCCTTTCCTTTGACGTCGGCGCTATAATTTAAATATTAGTTTTATGCCTTTTCCTTTCTTTGACGTCGGCGCTATAAATTAAATTTTAATTTTAATTTTAAATTTAAATTTTAAATAATTTAAAATTTAAACTTAAATATTTAAAATTAAATATCTCCATCACCGGGGCACCTTTTTTGATGAAACGAAAATCCAACCTGGGTTTTAAGAAAAACCCATTTCAAATATGCCATCCATGGTTTTAAATAAAACCTTTTATTTTGCCTACCTTGGTTTTCACAAAAACCTTGTATATATCCATGCTCTCCAAAATATCATAAATGCTTATTTATGAAATGCTTTGGCCACCAAAACTCAATGTGATCCATGTGACATCAATGATCCATGTGACATCAATGACAACATAAAATCACTCAAATTTCCAACAATCTCCCCCTTTGTCATTGATGGCAACACCTCTATTGTAAATCACCACAATCACTACAAAAACCATCTCTGAGAATCAAAGTTGCTCCCCCTAACTCAATACTCTCTATGGAGGCTGCTCCCCCTAACTCAATGCTCTCTTTGGAGGCTGCTCCCCCTAACTCAATGCTCTCCCCCTTACTCAAATCTCTCCCCCTTTGACATCAATGGCAAAAGGGACACCTATGGGGCTAAAAGATATGACTCTTAAGCTTAGCCCCCTCACCACCTTCTCTATTGAGGTGATTAATTTTGGGGTGGGAGTACATTTACTCCCATATTACATTGTTTCTTTCCTCTATCAACTTCCTTCCATATTTTTCTGATATCCTTCTCTTGATGAATTACTTGATCTTCTTGTCTTGAACCTGTTTGACCTTCTTGCCTTGAAACTACTTGACCTTCTTGTCTTGAACTTGTTTGGAATTGAGTCCTACACCATTTTGCAATATGTCCAAAGTTATTGCAATTAAAACACTTGATATTGTAGCCTTTGGATGGTGCCCATATCCTGAATTCTTTCTTGAAATAATTTCCATATCCATTCCTTTCTTGAACCTTGTATTGTGAAGTTCTGTTTTCATGACCATTATGACCATGACTTCTGATTTGTGTAGCTCTAAAACCAAAACCATGTTGCTCATTTTCTTTGCACTTGAGAAGCTCTATGACCAATCCTGTTGCATAAGAAGCAATGTCCCTGAAAACCATACCTTCTTCCTTTGAAGTTTCTTCTAGCAAAATCAAACTTCTTTGATCCATGGATCCTGTAGTGTATAGCCCTGTGTCCAAATCCATTACAAGAAAAACAATGTCCTTGAAAAGCCCTTTGTTCATGCCTTGGTTCCTCATACCTTTCTTGATCATTATCCTTGTAATCATATTTGACTTGTGCATTGTATCCTTGAATGTTCTTTGTAGCATCTAAATCCTCTTCCTTAATTTCTTCCTTGCTTTCCTCTTCAAGAATTTCTTTTCCTTTTGAACTTGATTCACCTATCTCAAAACAAGATCCAAACTGGATGTTTGGAGCCATAGGAACTTTGGAACTTTCTTCATAAATCTTAGGTGCTTCCTTGCTTTCATCTTTTAGAACTTCCTTTCCCTTTGAGTGTGATTCCCCAAACCTAAAATATGAGACCTTTGGTGCTTTGGAACCTTCCTCTTCTTTCTCTTCATTTGTGTCAAATAGTAAATTGGCACACATCTCTATAGCCTCTGAAATGCAAGTATCCATTTTTGTTGCTTCCTTTTCTTTGGGGACCGGTTCTTCCTTATAGATTTCTGAAACAAAGCCTCCTGATATAAATAGAGGTCCCTGTGTGTTTGTTTTTTATTTCCCTTCTTCATAACCAAGCCCTGTCTTTATAAATGGATCTCGTTGTAAACTCAAAAAATTATCCAGAGTTTTTGAATTCCTTTGAAATCATGCTAACTCATTTATGTAGGTCCCCAAACATTTCTGATCTTCTTCTTCTAACTGATTACATCTTTCTTTCTTCTTCTTCAATTGCTCAAAAATAGTGATGCCAAGCTCTTTTGTTTCTTGAAGCTCTTTTTCCAAATCTTGAATGTGTTGGTTAAGCATTATGTTGACCTTTTCATTTTCATGAACCTTATTTTCAAACCTTTTGATTTTCCTTTTCAATCTCCTAATTTTATTTTCTTGTTTTGTGGATTCCTCTTCTTCATCATCACTGCTACTAGAATTGTCACTAGAACTGCTGCTAGAACTATTACTGGAACTACTGCTTCCTTTTTCAATAAATAAACTTTCCTTGTTGCAATTGTTGTAGTACGTGCAATCATCATCTAAATGCCCAAAATCTCTGCATATGAAGCATTTTAGTATTCTTAGACCCTTCTTGTACCTATTTTCTTTCTCAATGGCTATAGCAAGCTCTTCATGTCTTTCTTCGATAGATGTATCCTCTTCTTTAACTTCAATACCTAGGAATAGGTGTTCTTGCCTTTCTTCACTTATTCCAAAGAATGTACATTCTTCTTCATCTGACTGGTCTTCATTGTTGTGAACTGAACCATCACTTGCTTCTTCAATGTAGAAATTTTTCTTTGTCTTACGAAAACTTTTCTTCTTCTCATACCTGTTTTGCTTGTATCTGTCATCTTTGTCATGTTTATGCTTTCCATCTTCTTTTCTTTTGTGACCCTATTTTTCATCATCACTATTTTCTTCATGTGGACACTTGTATGCATAGTGACCAAAATCACCACACTTGTAGCATCTGACTTTCTTCATATCCCTATAATTTCTTAAGTCCTTTTTCCTTTTGATGAAGTTAGCTTCCTCATCATTATCTGAATCTCTATGTGTCTCTGGAACTTTCCCTTTATTTTTCTCTGAAGCCTTGAATGCAGTTTCTTTTATTGGAACTTGATGCTTACTTCTCCTCATCTCATAAGTTGTGAGTGTTCCTTGTAGTTCTTCCATTGTTAGCTTGTTGATATCCATTGTTTCTTCTATTGTTGAAACCTTTGCATCATACTTCATGGGAAGTGATCTCAAAACCTTTTGAGTAACATCTGATTCTTTCATCTCAAATCCTAGACCTCTCATGGTGTTAGCAATCTCATAAACTCGAAGTAAAAACTATGCAATATCTTCAGAATCTTCCATTTTCAATTCCTCAAATATTTTTCTATGAGTTTGTAGTTTTTCCAACTTTACCTTGGAATCTCCTTCATAGGTATTCCACAACTTGGTCCACATTTCATTTGTTGAATTACATACCATGACCTTTGCAAAATATGTCTCATGTAGCCCACTCAAAATACAATTCATTGCCCTTGCATTGATCTCAACCAATTTCCTGATAGTCTTATCTTCCTCGGGATCACCTTCAACCTTATACTCTTTTGCAACCATCTGCCATACCTCATATCCTTGTGATATCAAGTAGTTCTTCATTCTCATGCTCTAGAAAGCATAATTGTTACCATCAAACAATGGAGCCTTATTTGTAGATGATCCATTCTATGAAGCCATCTGTGTTCTTGTAGAATCTGCCCTCAAGCTGTTAGCCTTTCCGAAGGAACCCGCTCTGATACCAATTGAAGAACACAAGCTTATACTGAGAGGGGGGTGAACAGTATAAGACCACTTTTTACTTTTCTTTTCAATTCAATATTATGCAGTGTATAGACAGCAGTATCAATAGCAATAATCAAGCAATGCACAAAACACCATACACAATAGAGACACCACAGTTTATGTGGTTCACCCAATGTGGGCTACTCCATGGAGAAAATATTTTACTAAAACTTTCTCAATCAATTTCTTTGGGAATCCTTCCCAATTACAATGTTTATGGATCTCTATCCAAAGGAGATGTTGATCCCCTAATCTCAAGTTCGTGGATCTCTTCCATAGGAGAACTCTTTCCCCTTCTGCTCTGGCTAGTGATCTTCTAGAAGACTCTGTCTCTCTACTGCATTAACTGGTGGATCTCTCTCCACTTGAAGACTCCTCACTCAGATCTATCTTCAATTGTCTTGGCTACTGGATCTCTATCCACTGAGACTCTATCCTCTATACTCTATCACCTCCAAAGCTCTATCAATAGGCTCACTCAGAACCTACTCAATAGGCTCACTCAAAACCTTCTCAACAAGCTCACACAAAACTTGTCCAAATTTGCTCAACAAGCTCACACAGAACTTGTCCAAATCTGCTCAACAAGCTCACACAGAACTTGTCCAAATCTGCTCAACAAGCTCACATAGAACTTGTCCAAATCTACTCAAGCAAGCTCACCAAGAACTTGCCCAAATCTGCACTAGCAAGCTCACCAAGAACTTGCCCAAATCTGCACTAGCAAGCTCACCAAGAACTTGCCCAAATCTACTCTAGCAAGCTCACCAAGAACTTGCTCAATAATTCAATCTCATAGAAGCATAAAGAGAATTGTTAGAGACTCAATATGTTCTATACTCAAATCCCAATCTCAACTCAAATCAATCTTATAGAAGCATAAAGAGAATTGTTAGAGACTCAATATGTTCTATCCTCAAATCTCAATCTCAACTCAAATCAATCTTGTAGAAGCATTTTAAAGAGAATTGTTAGAGACTCAATATGTTCTATCCTCAAATATCAACTCAACTCAAATATTTCCAACAATGCTCAACCACAAATCTCACATAACAATGATACTCATGTTCTTCTCAAGTTCAAGTTCTTTGCATAACCAATGGGCTTCAACAACAATGCTAATAAAACATTCTTCACATAACAATGATACTCATGTTCTTCTCAAACCCTATCTCAAGTTTTTCACACAACTAATGGCTTCAACAACAATGCTTATAAAACAAGGTTTAATAGCAACTCTCAACCCAGAAAACCTTGAAACATTCAACCAACTACTTTCAAAAAGGAAACCACAATTAATCCTTTTCTCTCCAATGATATTTCAGAAATCAACCACCATAAACAATCAATAGGAGAATGTGCCCATACCTTTTATGAAGATGAAGAAGCCTTTTGGTTGTCCACAAAATCTGTCTCACTCAACACACTTTCTTTTTCAACTTTCAACAAGGGTTAGAGATCTTGATTAATAACACAACAATAACATCCAAATAACACCTTATTACTCCTACTCAATAACATACACCATGTCACTTCATAAATGAATTAATCTCTTTTGAAAAAGAACAAAGCAACCTTCACTTTTGAACCTCTTTACAAAATCAGAAATATCTCTTTACACACACCTTATTTCTCCCTCTAAGCAAGTTAATAAAATAGCCCTCGGAATAAGCTTTCCAACGATATATAATATGATATACTTTCAAAAATTAAATCATCAGAAATCTCTCCTTTTCTAAACATGCATCACAACCCTTATTCCTCCTAGGGCAACTTTAGAAAAATAAAATATATTAAAAATTATTAACTTGCCTCTGTCCTTGATGGGATTCGATCTCGTGACCTTCCTTGCTCAGTGCCTTAACCACAACCAACCTGTCATTGGGCCACACGCCCTCACGTGCTCAAAAGGAGCACACAACAAAACCTTATGTCGCGAATATCTGCGCCCTTCGAAAACAAAACGCGCTTCACGCGTTTCAACACAACAAAACACCTCCGACAAGAATCGAACGTAGGACCTCCTGCTTCACACACAGCACATGAACCACTAGGCCAAGGAGGCCTATACGTTTGGATTTACTCCACAATAGTCTCTTCAATGAACGCAAAAATCGTAAGCCTTTTAAAACCCTTTTCACACACACTTCGACACACGATGCGCAGGCTCTTTTACCATTCGAATCCAAATATCAAATCGAGCGCTTAGAGAAATAAATCGAAACTTTGGGCATATATATATATTTTTTTTATTTTTTTTTTTTATATATGTCCTCCTCCTTTCCTTTGACGTCGGTGCTATAATTTAAATATTAGTTTTATGCCTTTTCCTTTCTTTGACGTCGGCGCTATAAATTAAATTTTAATTTTAATTTTAAATTTTAATTTTAAATAATTTAAAATTTAAACTTAAATATTTAAAATTAAATATCTCCATCACCGGGGCACCTTTTTCGATGAAACGAAAATCCAACCTGGGTTTTAAGAAAAACCCATTTCAAATCTGCCATCCATGGTTTTAAATAAAACCTTTTATTTTGCCTGCCTTGGTTTTCACAAAAACCCCGTATATATCCATGCTCTCCAAAATATCATAAATGCTTATTTATGAAATGCTTTGGCCACCAAAACTCAATGTGATCCATGTGACATCAATGACAACATAAAATCACTCAAATTTCCAACAGTGTCCATGTAAGAAGAAAGTGAAGAGTCTAGTATGCAAGTGGCAACATGATAAGCTAAATGTCATGTGACTTGTCATATAGAAAGAAATAGTCAATTACTTTAAGAGTCACATTACTATGGCTATATTATGGAGATAATACTCCATGAGAATAGAATCTGAATATCAGATTACAAAGTTGTAAGAGGAAAGAAAGGAATAAAACTTGTATACAATTTTTGAGCAATTAATATTGTAAGTTTTCTTCATACATAGTTCATAAATGACTTAGGCAATTTACATTCATGTTTTATTATATAAGTTAATGTTATTTTCATAATTATATTGGCTTTGATATACAAATTAAATTGCTCATATATTATTCTACTCATTGTATTCTTATTTTTTACCTTTAATATTGTGGCTATTTTATATTGGGACCTACGATATTTTATGCTAGTAAGGCTTAAAAAATCCAAAAAAATATGTCAAGATGTAAAGTGAGAGGTTATGTAATCATGTGAGGCATGTGAAAGGTTGCATATCTAATGAGTTTGAGGAGAGCAATAGTTAAGAGTATTGAAGAGTCATTTGTAAAGTTATATATTGGAGATAATGCTCCATGCGATGTAATCTCTTTGTAATCAAATCTTTTGAATATAATAAAATGTGTTTTGTATTGTGAGAAATATTTGATTTATAATGTGAGTGTCATTTATGTGATTGATATTTGATTTTGGAGAAATTAACCTGTGAGATAATCAAGAAAAACTATCAACTATGGTATCAAAGCCTTTTGGCCACTTGTGCTTATTTTTTCTAGGGTGGAGAGAGTGAGCAAGTTTAAAAATATTAAAGGTGATGAAAGAGAGAAGAATATTGTTGGAGGATATTGTGAAGATATTATGATTGGTCAATTGTTGGAAAATTTTCTAGATTTATTAAAGGAAAGTTGGACACAAAAATTGTGAAGAGAAAGTCTATGTATGAGAGATAGATAAGAGAAGAGGAACGTGAAGAGATATTGGAGTTGGCTAGATAATTTGATGAAGATTTTTGTGAGATTTGATATTGCTAGAGATTTTCAAAGAAGAATAATTGGAGTGAAGAATGATTTTTTGATTGTAGAAGAGATATTTGATTGCATATATTGGAGAAAGTTTGCTAAATGTGAATAATTGTTGTTGTGAAGAGATGTTTGCTACTAGAGACAAGTGAATCTAAGAGAGAAAATATCATTTGTTTATGCTAGAGGAAGGAACTTGAGGAACGTTTGTTGTTAGAGACAAGTGAAGCCGAGAGAGAATATGACAAATATTTGCTATTGGAGACAAGCGAAGTGCCAAAGACTAAAGTAGAAAACTAATTCAAAGGAGCATTGGAGCTATGGAAGAGAGAAAATCCTACAGAAGAGCATGAGAGAAACTTCAAACCTTGAGTGAAGAGGAACAACAAGAATTCTAGTTTTTAATATAACACCTTGGACAGTGCAATATTCACCCATAACACCATAAAATACCAATTGATGTGAGACATGGTAATATATAAGGTAAAGAATTGATTTATTCATTCATTTTAGGTACTTAATTTTTTTAAGGGAATATTTGACTAAAGTTGAGTAGTCATAAGGTTTAATTTGGAAAATTTAGAAAACTGATAATTAATAGTTACTTTGGGAGTTTAAAAATAATAATTAAAGGAACAAATTAATAAATGTAGTTAAAAGGAAAATGAAGAATAATTTGAAATTTTTTTATTAAATTATTATTTGAAGAAATGAATTGGTGAATGGGAGTTATAAGGAAATAAAACATTTGATATTTACATTTTGAATTAATTGGAGTGTGGGTGAAATTGAAATTTAAAGGAGAAATTGTGAAAAAGAATTAAATTTGGGATATATAAGAAAATTAAAGAACTAATTTGATTGAATGAAATGAATGAAAGGTGAATTAAAATTTTGAATATTGATTAATATTGAAATTTGAAGAGGGGAAGAATTTGAAATTGGGAATATTAAATAATTCATGACAATGTTCAAAGAAAAATATGGTACAAATTCAAATCATTGGTATATTGACTCAGGGGCAAGCAGACATATGACTAGAAATAAACAATGGTTTAATACTTTTCAAGAAAAATGTGAGAAACCAATCACTATAGTAGATGATAGGACATATGAGGTCAAAGGAGTAGGAGATATATTAATCAATTTATCTTATGCAAAAGGTATAATTAAAAATGTGTTATATGTGCCAGGATTAACTACTAATCTACTCTTAGTATCTCAAATGATAGATCAAAATTTAGTGGTTGAGTTCAAAATTATTGAAAACAAAAAGAAATGTATTATTACTAGACAAGGAAAACTCATAGCCTCTGGTTCCTACACAAATGGTCTATTTGCTCTTGATACATTATCAAATATTGTTCTATCAGTAAGAACATTAGAAACAAAAGAACTTTGGCATAAAATGCTAGGACATATAAGTGCATCCTCTTTGAATGAAATGAGTAGATATCAAATGGTGGTAGGATTACCTAAATTAACATGGGAATCTATAGTTTGTCCAGAATGCCTTGTAGGAAAACAACATAGAATACCTTTTGAGTTAAGTGTATACAGAGCTCAAGAGCCACTAGAATTAGTATACACAAATTTATGTGGACCAATGAACACTACTAGTCTTGGAGGACATAGATATTTTCAGTTATTTGTTGATGACTATTCCAGAAAAATATGGGTATACTTCTTAAAACTTAAATCTGAAGCTTTTAGTTGCTTTAAACAATTTAAGCAACTAGTGGAAACAAAAACAGGAAGATCAATCAAGAATCTTCACTCAGATAGAGGTGGTGAATTTCTATCAAAATAATTTGAATCATTTCTAAGACTAAATGGTATAAAAAGACAACTCACTACAACTTATTCACCCCAACAAAATGGTATAGTAGAAAGAAGGAATCGTTCCATTATGGAAATGGTACATTGCATGCTAAAAGAAGCACATCTTGATCGACAATATTGGGAAAAAGTTATTAAAACTATAGTATATATACAAAATAGATCACCCACAAGAATACTTAAAAATATTACTCCTAAAGAAACCTGGTTAGGACAAAAACCTTTAGTAGAACATCTAAGAATTTTTGGATGTAAGGCATATGTGCATATCCCAAAGCAAAAAAGAACAAAATTAGATGAAAAACCATATGTGGGATATTTCTTGGCTATGATGATGATTCAACAGGATATAGAATAATTGATCCAATCACAAAGAAAATTCATGTGAGCAGAGATGTGGTTTTTGATGAAGGAAACAAAACCCTTGTTGAAAATCCAAAGGTCAATACAAGTCCTATTCTGAATATTTTATCAAATGAAGAAAATTCTTCAAGTGAAGAATCAGAATAAAAAATATTTAATGAACCAATTGAAAACTTAGAATTCATAATGTCACCACAAAGAAAAGAGACAAAATGGTATATAAATACACTTAAGGACTCAAAGCTAGAACAAATGCCAGATCTTACCACTACAAGACCTCAAACTTACAACATGACAAGAACGAATATGGGATTAATGAGTTTAGTAGTAGAACCTACAACTACACAAGCCGCAATAAGACAACCAAAATGGAAAACAACCATGGAATCTGAATATGCAGCATTGATGAAGAATAAAACATGGGATCTAGTTGATCTACCACAAGGAAAGAAAGCAGTAGGATGTAAATGGGTCTACAAGATAAAATACAAAGCAGATGGTTCTCTTGAAAAATACAAGGTATGACTAGTTGCAAAGGGTTATACTCAAACAGAAGGAATTGACTATGAAGAAACCTTTGCACCTACAACAAGAATGACTACTATTCATACAATTTATGCATTAGCAGCACAACTTGGGTGGAAACTACATCAGATGGATGTTAAGAGCGCATTTCTTAATGGTGATCTTGAAGAGGAGGTATATATGACTCAGCCATAAGGTTTTGTTATCAAAGGATAGGAACAAAAGGTCTACAAATTAAACAAATCATTATATGGATTAAAACAAGCACCGAGAGCATGGTATATTAAGATTAATGATCATCTACTATGACACAATTTCAAAAGGAGTGCATCAAATTCAAATATTTATACAAAAAAGGTTGGGTCAGAGAGAATAATTCTTGTGGTATATGTTGATGATATAGTAATCATAGGAAGTTCAAAGACTCTAATAGATGAGGTTAAAAATGATCTAGAAAAGGACTTTGAAATGATAGATCTAGGACTTCTACACTATTGTCTTGGTTTAGAAATTTGTCAAAGAGACAATAACATCACAATAACTCAGACAAAGTATGCAAAATCATTACTTGAAAAATATAGAATGACAAAATGTAAACCTAAAGACACTCCTATGGAGCAAGGGCTACAACTATCAAGATATGATAAGTCACCACTAGTTTCTGCTACTATGTATCGACAACTAATTGGAAGTCTTCTGTATTTAACAAATACTAGACCTGATATTGTTTTTGTTGTAAATTATCTCTCTAGGTTTATGCAAGAGCCTAGGGAAAGTCATTGGAAAGCTACAAAGAGAATACTACAATATATCAACAAAACCATAGAATATGGCTTAAAATACAAAAGAAATGATAATTTTTACTTATAGGGATATTCAGATTCTGACTATGTTGGATCTATAGATGACAAAAAATCAACATCAGGATATGTATTTCATCTTGGGTCAAGACCTATTTCTTGGCATAGTAAGAAACAACATGCAGTGGCCCTTTCATCAATAGAAGTAGAATATCATGCAACAAGAGATGCAGTATGTGAAGCACTTTGGTTACAATACATTTTATCAGATATGGGAATCAAAAGACTCCTACAATACTAAATTGTGATAATCAAGGAGTTCTCAAATTAATCAAAAATCCTGTGATTCATGAACGAACAAAACATATTGAAGCTCAATGTCACTTTATTAGAGATCATGTTCTGGACCATCATATTTAGATAAAATATGTTCCCACTAAAGATCAACTTGTAGATATTTTTACAAAAGCACTTGGACAAAACAAGTATAAGATATTTCAGAGCCATCTGTGTACATCAAAAGATCTTCATACCAAATAATGTAATATGGGGGGATGTTAGAGATATTACATTATTTGGTAGCATTAAAGTACCATGGGGTACTATTGTAAATATTAGATTTAGGAGTGTTTTATATTTGTCTAAAGTAGGTGTCAAGTATGCAAGTGTGCAAGTGTGCAAGTGTGAGTGTGCAAGGTGTCAAGTGAGCAAGTGAAGATTCATAGGTGTTAGGTGTCAAGTATGGAAGTGAAGAGTCATGTAAAATGTGTCAAGATGTAAAGTGAGAGGTTATGTAATCATGTGAGGCATGTGAAAGGTTGCATCTCCCATGAGTTTGAGGAGAGGAATAGTTAAGAGTATTGAAGAGTCATTTGTAAAGTTATATATATTAGAGCTAATGATCAATGTTATGTAATCTCTTTGTAATTATTGGACTATATTACATTATTTGGTACATGCTAATGTACCATCATGGGTACATGTTTAGATTAGGAGTTTGTCTTAGATTAGGATTTAATCATTTACTTTATGCAATGGAATAAATGCACAAGTATTATTAGAATGTGCAATGAATTAAATGTGCATGTTGTCCAGATGTACATGAGTCCTTAAGAGTAGGAATATGAAGAGTCGTAGGAATATGGAAGGCCAAGATTCATATCTAATTATATATAGGCCTTCTTAGGTGATAGCAAATAGAGGATTTTGGAGTGCACAAGGTAGAATAGTAGTAGATACAACGTAGAGCATATATGCAATATGGAGTGTTTGAGACCTATCATGAGATTTCATTAATGGCTGATTTATGAGTATTTTCAGAAGTTTCTCATCATATTAGCATGCTTATTATTTTACCATTTCCATATATTTAATATTGCATGCTCTTTTTATACCTTGTGGTAGTTATTTTATTAAATATATAGCATCAAAAACTAACAGTGGTATCAAAGCCACAAGGGAGATTTATAGGAGATAGGGAGAGCCACAAAAATATTGAGAGAAGATAAGAGATTTTATTTTTAGAATTTTTGAAATTGCTATTTGGCTAGAGTCTTTCCACAGAGTTGTAGAAAAACTTGTGAAGACTAGGACTCAACATTGATTCCACTCATTTGACAATTCAACTAGTGAAGTTCAATATCTTTAGATTTAAATAATTTTTATTATCATTTTCTAATACTTTATCGCAGAGAATATTTGATTCAAATAAAGCTGATAAGCTTCCTACAATATCTAGGAAGAATGTCTTCTTTGGAATTAATCTAGTACTTGAAGAAACAATTTGAAGATTAAATAATTTAGAAGCCTAAAGAAAAAGGTCACATTTTAGGATTTGCAGATTGAAGATTCCAAGTAGAATATTTAGAATAAAGGAAGAGGCCAAAGGAGCCACATTGAAGATTATAGATCAAGGAGGAGGTCTAAGGGAGAAGGGACCATTGAAAATTGAATACATAAAATTGAGGAGACTCACAAAATATATCTCCATAGAAGATTGAATATTGAGGAGAGCAAATGAGGTATTCATATAAATTTAAAGATTAAATACTTCAGACTAAATATTGAATATAGAAGACTAGGAAAATTCCTATTGAATATTTGAAAACCTACATAATTTGAAGACCCAAGATAAATTTTGGAAGGAGAAATAAGAATAATATTAGATAAGCCCTATTGAAGAATTCAAAGATCCACCACCTTGAATAAAGCACAACCAAACCTAAATCATGCTCCGTTACAAAAGATTCATCCACGTAGAAATTGTCATAGGAGGAGAGCATTGGAGAAGTAATAGTTGAAATAACCTCAATGAATGTTGGTAAGCACAAATAAGTTTTGAAGTGATTGAAGGCCAAGAAACAAGAACCAAAATTAGAGCATAGAGGGTGCGTGATAAGGAAGGCCAAGTGTTAATAAGTCATTCACCATGTGGAGGAAGTTACATATTCTATTGGAGTACGTTACATATTCCATTGAAATATGTTACATATTCCATTAAAGAGAGATATGTTCTCTTTGTAACATTAAATAAGTCATAATACATTCATACCCATGAAGTATAATGGTCTTGTCAAGCGTTAAGCAAGAAAATTTGGGTAGAGCTTAAAAGGAAGATTAAATACCTCTAATACCACTTCGCATTTGATACTCAAAATAGTAGTTATGATTAAAGGAAGGTGCAACGTCTAAAGATATTTAGTGCATGAGCTGAAAATAGCTAGAGAACAATGAAGGGAGTGCATGGAAATCAAAGTTGAGAACCTTAGAGAAGTTGGAAAGCGTAGAGGAGAGTCAAAACTCAAGAGACCGTATTGAATGAGCAAGGAGACACATTGATTACAAGTAGATAGAAGTCTTTTTTGAGCACAGGTTGCAGAGTTAATGCAAGTCAATCTTGGCACATCGCATATACAAGAAGGTAAGAATTATTTAGTTCATAACCTTTGTAAATTTTAAAGGAGATATAAGGCATTTTTTAAGGATAAAATTAATTAAGTTCTTATACTTAAGATTATTTGAGCAATAGGAGAAATAAGGTGATAAAATTGTAACCTTGAATAAAGTATTGAAGGTCTTATAAGATATTTGAAGAGAGACATTGAAATTAATATATTCAATTCATATTGCATTAAAATATTTACAAATTATTAGACTTGGAGATATAAGGATTTCCACATTAACATTGAAATTGCAAATACATTAGTTTTCCAAATTTCCAATTAGGGAGTTATAAGGAGTTCAACACCAAATTTAAAGCTTTGAAATTTAGAAAATATATTATTGAAAATTGAAAGAAACACAAACATAGATTTTCTTGAAAATTTGGAAACTACATTGAAATTAGTCTCTTACTCAAATTAATGAGACATAAGAAATCCAACTATAGAGCCTTGAAGATAGATAATTACATCAATTGAAAGTGAATCAAAAATATCTTTAGCTTTCTATAAGAAGAAATAAAGTGCTTGTCTTAAATAATAGGAGTTGAACATTATATTAAAATTGCCATCAAAAAATTAGGGAGACAAAAGGGATTCAACTCAAAGGAAAACTTAGAAATCTAAGTCTACTATCAAATCCATATTCAAAACATTTGGGAGAGATAAGGTATTCTACAAAACTCAAGAATTGAAAAGATATTATCAAATACTAGGGAGCCAAAAGGAATACTACCTAGATATTTGAAAGATTACAAATAAGAAATTACAAAGCATACTACAAAAGTTGAAGAATTAAAAGATAGTATTTGATCTCTAAAATAGGGAGTCATAAGGTAGAAAACTTCAAAGGATTTGAAAGATAAAATATTCTATGAAATCCATTCTCAATATCAAATACTAAAGAGAAAAAAGAATGTCTACTTCAAATAATACAATGAATAATGATATGGAAAACATCATTAGAAAGGAAAGAGCAAATGTCATAAAAATTGGAATCAAGAATTTAGTTACAAATACTGAAGGAAACATAGATCTTAATTCAAAATCAATCTATATTGAAGTCTGTTATCTACATGCTAGAATCATTGAAGCAATTGATAATAAAAAAATATGATATTCTAATTCCTTTAGACATTGGTAGTGTATTATATATGGCATTACTTACATACAAATATTACAAAGAATAAAATTTGAAGCAGAAGGAATTTATTGAATCACTTAAAGAAAAAAAAATATAGATGAATCCTTCTTAGAGAATATATTTCATTCTTTATGCAGTATTAATACTTCAAGTTTTTCTAAATCATATCATGATGCTTTAAGTGATTGCTCAAAATATTGTACACTAAAGAAGACTCGTGATAAGAAGGAAAAAGGAAAAAAGAAAATATTTTTGTAAGAAATTTGATGATAGCATGACAACTCATAATAGCACAAAGACTGACTGTAATGATGAAGACAAATAAGAAGAAGAGGAACCTGACAAAGGATGCATACAATGCAAAGTAAATTGAAGATAAGATAAATACCATAAGACTAAAGTCTTCAATACCCAAATAATGTAATACAGGGGGTGTTGGAATATATTACATTATTTAGTACATGCTAATGTACCATCATGGGTATATGTTTAGATTAGGATTTTGTCTTATATTAGGATTTAAGTATTTACTTTATGCAATGGAATAAATGCACAAGTATTATTAGAATGTGCAATGATGTAAATGTGCATGTTGTCCACATGTACATGAGTCCTTAAGAATAGGAATATGAAGAGTCATAGGAATATGAAAGGCCAAGAGTCATGTCTCATTATATATAGGCCTTCTTATGTGATAGAAAATATAGAATTTTGGATAGTAGTAGATACAATGTAGAGCATATATACAATATCGAGTATTTGAGACCTCAATTTCAAAGCAATGTACTATTTTTGTGAGATTTCATTAAATGGCTGATTTATGAGTATTTTCATAATTTTATAATCATATTCTCATGCTTAGTATATTTTCATTTCCATATATTTAATTTTCATGTTCTTTTTATACCTTGTGGTGGTTATTTCATTAAATATATAGCATCAAAAGCTAACAGTAATCGAATCTTTTGAATATAATGAAATGTGTTTTGTATTGTGAGAAATATTTGAGTTATTATGTGAATGTGATTTATGTGATTGATATTTGATCCTAGAGAAATTACCTTGTGAGACATTCTGGCAAATTTGTCAAAAATTATTTTATAATTGGATATTAGGTTGCCCAACACTTCACTTGATTTTTTGTGAGGTAGAAAATCTTCCTTTGTTTTTAATTTTACTATTGCCACCCACTGTTTGGTTGTCACTACCTCTTTTCCATGGTGCTTTGGTTCACCAGTGCTCTCACAAATCTACCATTTCATTTATATGGAGTTTATATTCATCTTGGTCCTAAGAGGTAGTGTTATTACCACTATATGGAAGAATGGATAAAGCAAACATCTAAGGCTAGAAGTAAATTAATGAAGACACGCTTTGACCTAGAAAAGTCATGATGTAAAGGGAATTTATTTTTGGGTAAGTAGTAGTATGTAAATATTGTTGGATATTTTGAATAGTTGTAATAGTAAGAGTATACCCTAGAATTTGAGGATTTTGGGTAATATAGGCAACATAAGCCATACGTGGGATAGAGGATAATTTTCCTACTCTAATAACATATCCTACATGAGTATCCTCTTTGAAATTTATCACTAATAAAATATGATTAGAATTACAAAGTATTAGTGCTAAATTAGATAGTAAACCCTTTATATAATATGGCAAGGCCTATTCCTTGTTAGGATGCACATTCGATGGGATTAAATATAAAGTACTCACAAATATAGTGTTGTAATCATGGATTTTTTCTTAAGGATGTCTTTGCATATTATTTAATTAAAGAAGTACCACATATCCATTACCCATATTACCAAACCTCCTAATTAAAGGTTCTAGAGTCAATACCGAATTGGTAATAGAACTGTGAAGCAATATTTTATATCATAAAGTTGTTTTATATCTTAATGAGTAAATAAGTAAATATACCACGATGTCTTCTTATTGGATGCAATGATTCAACTTAAGCATAGAGATCTCATTCAGATGATCCATCACTATTTTAGTCATATTTCTATCAAAGGATGGTAAGGATTTTATGTCAGCAATTAGAATGGGAGAATAAGCCCTTAGACTCAAGGATTCTTGATAGGTCTTGTAGTGAATTATCACTACGCTCAAAAATTTTAGCCCTAGGAAAAATGTTTTAAAGATGGCCTAAATGGAGGTAAAGTAAGTTGGAAGCAAAGAAGGAAGTATTGGACAAAGTATGGGCAAAAATTTTTGATATAAAAATAGTGTCACTTTATAAAAATTTTGACTGAAGGTAAAAGACAAAATTTTTGACAACTCACATTATCTAAAGTTTAAAATTTGAAGGATGGAAAAAAAATTGAAAGGTGCAAAGAAGATTAAAATTACCAAAGATCGAAAGTTTTTAAAAATTCCAAGGGAGAAGAAAGAAGAAAAGTTTTGATAGCCCATGTAGAATCTAAAAATTTATGAGGATCAAGTCTTTTGAGGTGATGAAAAATATCAATCAAAGGTTTGCACCACTTTATAAAAATTTAGACTAAGGTGGAAGGAAAACATTCTAACAGCCTACAAAGCATATAAATTTTCAAAGGGTAGAAGGAAATTTTTTTTTTCAGGATGATCTAAAAGAGTTGCATGAACCATTTGATCAAAGAGAAAGCCACGGTATCAAATGTATTGGAATATAATGGGCTAAAATCCACTCATAATCTAATAATTTAGCTTACCTAATTTTCCTTAAGGGATCTTATTGGCCTTATAAAGCAATTCCCCTTTTCTTTTTATTTTTAACTTCTTTTTGAGTTTGTTTCTTTTTTATCAGTTGAGAGCATAAAAATTTTAGGGGTGTACAAGTCGTGTGCCTTAGTGTGGACTCATGTGCTCTGCTCCCCGAGCAGAGTAGGCAAGGTTTTTTTGGACGCACAAGTTCATGCATCCAAGTGTAGGCCTGCGTGCTCCACTTCCTGAGTGGAGCATGCAAGGTTTTAGATGGTGCACGAGTTGTGCACCTAAGTATGGGCCCAAACACTTTGTTCCCCAAGTGGAGCACACAAAGTTATGTTGGGCGTATGATTTTGTGTGCCCAAGTGTGGGTCCACGCAATCCACTCCCCGAGTAAAGTGCACAAAGTTTTTCCAGGCATGTTCGTGTGCCAAAGTGTGGGCCCATGCACTCTGCTCACTGAGTGGAGCACACAAGGTTTTAGAGGGCACATTAGTCATGCACCTGAGTATGGGCCCATGCACTCTGCTCCTCAAGTGAAGCATGTGAAATTTTGTCAGGCGCATGAGTTCGTGCACCCAAGTGTGGGCCCCTTCGCTCTGCTCCTCGATCAAAGCGCACAAAGTTTTTTTGGGTGCATGAGTTCATGCATATAAGTTTAGGATCATGTGCTCCACTCCCTAAGTAGAGTGCATGAATTTTTGGGGTGCACAGGATTTTGTGCACCCCACTCAAGGTCGTACGCTAACTTTCAATTTAGTGCAAATAGGTATTAAAGGTGCACGAGTTTCTTGCACCCCTTTCATAAAGTCACACACCTCACTCAAGCATACCCTATATGAACTAATAAGAAGTAAGTAATTGGATGGCTTTGACCCCACTCAGTAGTGATCCAACCATGCAGACCCTAGAAGCGTCCAATCATCATCTAACAGGGAATTGGTTTTGTGCACCCATATCTATGGCATGAAAAATAATAACCCTTCGACTAATGAAAAGTGGGTGCTCTACCTAACGGTATTTAATACAGGTACTTTAAAAATAAGGTGTTAGACTCCCACCATGGCATCAACATGAATACATGCATGCAAAGTGCATTATAGGGAAAGTGACCATAATTATTTGAAAGCACCCTCTATCTCCAAGGATCCGACCTCATGGCTTCTACGAGCACAACTATAGTTGGGATGGCAGATGTAAAAGCCTAAATTCAATGAGTAATGGGGGATTGGACTATGATAAAAATGATACGGAGATCTAAGGACCCAAAGGGGCTAGTTGACCCAGTAGAACAAAATAGAGACATTACACCAGACTAGTAGTAAGAAGTGGAGGGCGTAACCATATATAGCTTCGACCCCACAGAAGAAGATAACTAGTGTCACCCTACCCTATTAAGGGGTTTATTTATGAGAGCGTAAAGGTATAGCAGTGAGTCGATCCTCTTATACAACAAGCAGAATATCAACCTGGGCTGGTAGTGGTGTATGACCCTCGAAATAGAACTATCCAAGACCATGAGAATCAAGTGGTATGTAGGTTGATGGTAGATAGAATCAAGCAATTTTTTGGGCTCTCTATAGCCACGAGAGTTTTGGACTTCCAAATGCTGGCTCTCCAGTCCAAATTTATGCTCAATACCTCCTTCCTAGATATGATGCTAAAAAGGAACAAATGTGTGCCCATTGGTTTCCCCATTTGAAAGTTTTTTCTTTTCCCCTAGGAACAATATTATGCAGACATGATCAACCTAGTTTTGGGCACTAAATATTTAGAACATGTAACAAAGGAGGTAATGTTCCTAATAATATAATGCAATAGAATAGAGAAGGTGTCCATGTATCGATGGGAGGACATTATCAGTGACAACAGGGATAGAGAGCTGATAAAGCTACAAGAGGCCATACTGGTCAATATGGAAGAACTTCCCCTTTTCCTACTATTAATTTTTTAATAATTTTGTTTAGGTTAATTATACTGAGCCTTGGTAGAGAAAATGAGAGGAGTCAACACCACCATAATTTAGGACAGGCTCTTTTGTATAGAAGAAGGATGCTCAAGCTATGCAGCCTTCTTTGAGAACATCCTACCAGTTATTCATACTCGCCTATGCGAAGAGAGACCTGATAGGATTGGGGTTGGGATAAGAACCTTCCTACATTAATTCAAGGTAGGTGATTTCTTTTATACAAAGGAATTTTCCTATATCAAAATATATGGGTCCAAATTGCCACTGAAGGCATTACCAAAACATTTCCTAAAATCCATAGCCATCCTAGAAATATCCTGACAGATAGCTGAAGAAGTAAAAATCTGGTCTATAAGGAAAAAGGGTAGCATCCCATGGGTCTCTATTCCTTGCAAAATGGGTCCCTACATTTACCTAGGCCACTTCTCTTTGTTGCAATCTATCTGGAACATGGATACGTATTGCTTCCAAGAAGTGACCTGGAGACCCTACGACCTGCATGGATACCATATAAATGTTGTCTCATCGAAGCTTACTCTCATACAGGTATCACATAGGGAATATGGTTTTTAATATGAAATGCAAAAGGTAATCAGGAATAATCAATCGTTGGAATTGGTGTGGAAAATAAATAATAGGTTGCACAGCAAATTGGAAGTGGTAGGAGATTGTGCTTTTGATTTGAGACTTCACAGAGGGTTTTTGGTTTTCAAGGTGGTCCCTTTGGTCCTAGTCACTCCTCTAGAGGAATTATAGGATCCCACCTTCTAGGTTATTCATTAGGACACTGATCTATTCGAGGTCAAGATAAAAATAGCGGATGAGACTCAGTAGGAGAAAGCCAGGCTCACCTCATATTCTAGTTCCCTCATTACTACATCAAAAGAAAAAGAGTTGGTCATTTGATCATCTTAGTAGGAACAAAGTCATACTTCATCGGTCTAGGTGTTAATGTCTTCATTAGACCAGACTGAGCTGGCAGCCAGCTCAGTCTATATTATTTTTTTTACCCTAGTGATTAACCAAAGGGAGCACCTGATTCCCCTGAAGGTCTTGAAGAAGATATAATAAGTTTAGGTACTATCAAGCTTACTTAGGTAACATGAATTTCAAGAAGGTAGTCCTTTACAATCCACCACCAAGAAAAGAATCAGGGCTGAATCAACTAGTTTAAATGTAGAAAACTTCATGTTGTCTCAAAAAAGGGACTCACTCTAGTTTAAAACTAACCAAAAAGACCAAATACATGATATGGAGGAGCAAGGGTCCCCTAGCAAGGGAGTGAGTAGACCCCGAGGAACCACAAGGCATGAATCGTATGATATGTCCACTTCCATATTTACCATCCCTCTACCACAAAGCCTAAAGGAGGCCACAATAGATCTTAGTAAGGGAGTGATGTTGGTCGAGGCTTACCCGCTTGATATGATGAAGTCCCATGTAGCCTCTCAGGTCCAGGTGGCAGAAGTTGTGGAAAAGGAAGTATTAGTTTTAAAGACCAAAGCTACAAAAGTAAAACAACTACAACTCAAAGTGCAGTAACTACAGGCTGAGATTTATCAACTAAAGCAAATGTCAGCACCCTACCAGGCCATTGTTGCACAGGCCAGTGACCATTTTGGGTCCATTAATGAATGTAAATAGGAGATGAAAGATAAAATATAGGAAAAAATGGAGGATATTTCATCAATATTCTATGATATCTACACTACTAGACACATCGTCGGTCTCCTACGTGACTAATTGTAGTAAACTGACCAAAGGGTGGACTTGATATATCATATGTACCAAAAGTTCAAATAGAACTACGTAGAAATAAGCACATGAGTAGCTACATTTAAGGATGGTTTTGTTTGTTTCTTTGTAGAAGAATACGCTAAAGTTTTCATCTACCTACAGAACAAACCCAATTGGTTCCTCTAGGACCAAGAAGTTGTTAACTTTGAGCGGGAGATTTAAGATGAACTAAACGATTGTGGGTTTACATTGGATGAGTTCATCCAAACTCTTGACATCAAGGATTTTGTACTCAATAGGATATAAAGCTTTAACTTGGGTCAAGATATGAAACTATTAAAGTAATTAATAGCTTTGATGTAGATGGTGGATCACTTATGTGTCTTCACTGAAAACACCATGGAGTGGTCTAAGGAATAGGTGAACAAAGTCATGCAAGACCTTATCCTGCTAACATTTGTCTTAACCTTCCATGATGATGCATGGAGTTACATTGATCAAAGCTTGCAGAATCTCATAGGGGAAGAAGTGGGGCCCAACCCCCCAAAATATGCCCATAAGTAAAGCACAGCATAGCTACCTACTCAAGATAGTGGGAAGGACAGTGCATAGCCTCAACCACCATCCACCTAAAGAGAATAATGTGGACCACATATCCACTTTTTATTCTACCATACTTTTGAAGGAAGGGATATCAGGCCAAATGGAAGGTCGATGAAGAAATGGTTACAGCCCCGCTCGAGCGATATGCACTATATATAGAAGGCCACTACAGTGGTGGAAATTTTTTATCAAACCTTTGAGAGAAAAACTTGAGTCTAGGTATAGTTGTGTCTAAGAGTTAGTCAAATTTTCCCTTGTGTGTGTGTTTTTCAGTCTTCCTTACCTCGGCTTTTCTTTTTCTATTTTCCAAGGACTATCCACAAAGCATTGTTCACTGAGATTATTTCCTGCAAAATGTTAAGATTATTTCCTACAAAATGTACTAGAGATGGGGACTCTTGCATCACTACATCCAGGATGGAGAGAAACAACCCCTTGTTATGATATTCAAACAGGGGAGCCATTGTAATTATTATCATATAGGACCCGAGCACTTCGTTGGGATTTTCATATGTACATCTTGTTATATGAATATAAACTCCAACTCTATTCTGGAAATTTTCTATGTTCTTGGTCTGTGTTTTCTTATTTGCATATTACTGTAATCAAAATATGTGGGTGATGCCTTCTCTCTCTAGTTTAATTGTTTTTATTGATTACATAATTTGAATGAATGAAAACAAACTAGTTCTCCTTTCCTTTTCCTTTCTGAGTCAACAAATATAAACCTGCTATGACTACCCAATGGACATGGCACCGATCTGGTTTTAATATGTTTTAATAGTGCTTGGTTTGGTCATAAAATAACAAAAAAATACAATATCATTGAATCTAGTAATACATGGGTGATTGTGTTATAATGGTAAATATACGAACCCATTGTCTAGGGTTTCCTTATGCAACCTGGTATTTCTAGAGTCACTTAGATAATATATTCATGGGTTAAAGCGATAGATCCACCAGAGTCTACAATACTCATTATGATTTTTGGGATTCTAGTGACATGACAAAGCTTAAGGAGGTAAGCAGGAAATCTCCACAATAGATCCCACCCTCGAGACCTTGCATGGAGGGTCGCTAGCCCCTATATCCCTAGTCAATATCACAACCTTATACCCCACATATTGTGGTAAGATGTGAAGTCTATTGAGGTGTATAATCCTTTCCTACAAAAATATAGCTCATCTCCCAAATATGGAAATTGAAATCATAAAGGAAATAGTGGTAGAAAATCCTCAAGTCCACCTACTTATATCGTTTAAACATAGTAATCTATGTAAGTAGTTAACATACTAAAGATAAAAGTGATGGGATCTATAATAGGAGTAGCTTGAAGCCTAGTGGCATTAAATATAGATATTTTTTGTGCTCAAACTTTGGAAATGCCCAAAAGTGATATATAGCAATAAAGCAACAATTGAAAATCCAAAAGCCCATATTCCCTCAAAATTAATGATTCTAGATCTAGAGATCTTGAAGGAACCAACAACATGAATGAAGATGTGACCTATCATATAGAAGAGAAATTATTATGAAACTCCAAGAAGTTTTGGAGGAAAATTATTTCCCTTTTTTATAGCAACGTCCAAACCCTAGTCATTTTATGGATATGTTTTAAAACTCTCACTTATGACATGATTTGTAACTTGAATATATGTCATGACTATTAGGTATTTTATGTCCATTTCTTATGTTTATGTATGATTATGTGCATGTAAGAGGTCATGACTACTTCATTTTTTGTCCTACTTTTTATATATGCAATTTGTTATTAATCAATGTGTTGATAAAAGAAAGTTTTCCTTAAGTATTGTCCAAGATAATTCATGTTCTTGTGCATCTTTTTGTTATGTAGAAGAATCTTACGATCTTGGTGCATTTTTCCTTTATACTATATTTGTTTTCTCTTTCCCTTTTCCCCTTGAAGTTGGTTAGAGTAGGAAGAGTATTTAAGATCACATTTTAAAAGGAATCAACCTTATGAAGAATCCCAGAGGTAGTCTTATTGAGCCACATTTTGTGCTTGGAGATACTTTGTTGTGTTGCTCCATGTGAGGTATGGTAATCTGATAATCTAATTCCTACATCTAGTGACCAAGATAATCAAAGAGGATAATAGGTCTAATTAGCAAGTTGATTTTGAGGTCTAGGTGTTATATGCACTTGATTGTATTGAGGAATTTTTCTAAATTGCATCGGGTAAGGATACATCATGTATATTTATGGAAAGGTCACATATTCTTGAGTTGGGGGTATATATGGCACTATATATTGTGAGAAACCTTGAGGATTGTAATGTTGTAGTGGAAAATGAAGGTTTAGATTTTGTATAGGGGTGGATTTGGATAAGCTTGATTTTGGTAGGTATGACTTGCAAATTTTGGATAGGTGGAGGATTTTGTAGACCTTATTACAAGATTGTTGATTGGGAGGAGGAATATATTGCTAACTAGATTTAGGTGTCCCCATTTGACAAAATTGCACTATAAAATTGTGGGTCATGTATTGGATTGGAATTGGAATATTATTTTCCCTATAGGATTTATAGTGCTAGATTTGGGTTGATTGGATTGTCCTAAAATTATTGATTTGATAGAGCCTTCATATTTGAAACATGTTTTGTTGGCTAAAACTAGGCAAAGACTAGGTTGGAATGGTACTAGTTGAAGGATTATTTTATATATTGGACATTGGTGATTGAATCACTCCTACTTGGAATTTTTATGATCCTAGTGTTGATTATTAGGTACACCAAAAATACAAGACCCAACTTAGTTGATGGCTTGCATAGTGTTTGGAAAATCTTGGATTATGTGAAGCATTCTATACAATGGACTTGTATATATGGTCATAGATCTAATGGATGTCCATGTTTGATTTACAATAGAAAATGCATAGTTTTAAATCGAAGGGTGATCAAGGAGATTCACTTCTTATAACCATAACAAAGGTGAAGAAATTGGAATTTGACCTTGACTTGACTAGTTGGTCAATGGAATTTTTTACTTTGATGGAAATGGACTTGGAGTTGGATAGATTTTTGGCTCATAGCCCCCTTGTACCCACACAACAATTTGATTTTTTTTTCTTTTATATTTTGTTATTGAATTGGTATCAATTTGACTAGACATAATTCTTTGTCTAATTGTTGTGTCTTAGGGAACATATTTACAAGCCTAGATCCTCCCATAAACATACCTACACAAACATAATTTTGGGATCGAAAAATAGAAAATTGCATAGGGGAGTGAATTGTTTCCAAAATGAAACTTGGAAAAATCTTCAACAAAAAGGGTCAAATTTAATTGCTTTGAGTTAATTACTCCTAGTTTTTGGATGAATAGCTTTTTTATTTTTGAGTGAATTGATCCTTGAGTGGGACTTCAGCATTTTAATTTTGAGAGAAATCGTTCCTCAAATAAATATCGTAAAAAGTATAAAAATTTGACAAAATACTTTTTGTTAGTGATAAAATACAATTTAGTATTAAATTAAAGAGATCTTATACTTTTTTTAGTATTTTTTGTTGTCACTCAGCTAAAAATCTAGAAATTTTATGAGGTTCAAAATGGATTCATCATTTGGAAAGCACATGCAAAATAAAACACAAAGAATGAAAGATATACAAAATTAGTTTTTAAAAAAATACTAGGCATGATTTTATCATAGAAATAAAGCCCTTGGTCCTATTGGGCATGCAAAAAACTATTGAATTGCCATAAGTTCTAACTTCTAATGCACCCATAATTTCATTTCAATAATTGAAAGAAAGGATATTGTGCCTCCTTTGACCTCTATATTTAGGCTAATTACCCACTATCCTTGCTAAATCTAAACTAATATAAGCTAAATATAAATATTAAATGCATAAAAATAAAATTTGAAGGTTACGATGTGTTGTGGCTTAGATTGTCATTAGAATGAAAATGCACTGTAACTATTATCTTTTAAGATTTTTAAGATGAGCATCCACTAGTTATAGCCTAAGCCCAACATTGGATGAGTTAAAACTATTTTAACCCAACCTCTAAAGTAGGTTGGTTCCTTGTCAACTTGTTGAATGTTGACTCTCTTAAGCTCAATTGAAATGGTAAAAGTATAGGGATAGAAATGAGAGGGGTTAAGAGGAATACAAATAATAGGTGGATGAATAAATCTAATAGTATAGGCTTCTACTAAAAACCTCTTACATACCAAGTACATAGAAGTCAAATAAAACTAACAGCATTCATAATTTTCCATCCTCAAAATTAATAATAGTTGCATGCTTAAGAATCATCCCAAACATATAGGGTATTAGCAATAGCAGAATAGACCAATAACATAACTAACAAAAATTATTCTTGGAGCATACATTTGAATATGAATCATTCCAATAATTCTAAGTTAGAAATCCAATATCAACAAAATAGACTAACCTAGCAACATTAACAAAAATGACTTCATAGATTTGTTACCATAAAAATAGATATTATGTGCAAACATGAGGCAAACATTCCAAGTAATGCTCCTTTATTGATTTGTAGAAGATATTACAACAAGAGTGCAAGCAAAAACTTCATAGCCAACCCTTTAAAATGAGAGTACAACCTGTATTTATAGATTTTACAATGAGAATTACAAGGATGTTAGTGGACCAAGCTTGTAGAATACCAACGTGGCAACCTCTTATTTGATCAAATGAAAATTAACTACTCTTACTCTATTAATCTATAGATTCTTACTACAACTAGTTCTTGCAACTTGCTCAGACTTCATGGCTTCCAGTTGTATGAATTCTTAAAGCATATTTGGGTTGTCCCTTGTTCTTGCAGCCATTCCTCGCTGAATATCTTCCAATGACATCTTGTTATTCAAACTACTCTAGAAGCCCTTAGATCATGATGTTTCACCTTCCCAATATGATGTTTTATCTTCCACTAACAAATCAAATAAATAGCTTTAGCTTCATCTTCCCTCATCTATATGTTGTGAGGCCATGGTGAAAAACTCATCTTATTAGAATTCTTTGATGAGTTTGAATCTCATACATCAATCTAGATTTGAATGGATGCGATCAAGTTTCATTATTATTTTTAACATGATATTTGGTGTGTGCCTTGGTCAAATCTCATTGAATTTCTTAAAATTGTACTTGCACTTTTTCTTCCAATGCTTTCGACAATTTCAACCATAATCATGAGATTTCATGCTTTATTTTCATCTCATCTCAAAATTGTGCTTGATTTTCAAATTTGAGCATATGTTACTATTTTGACCATGGCTTTGGGCATCGACCTTCTATTGCTCTTTTAGGGAGACTTGGCTTACGACTGTGATGCATCTTTTAGAATTTTTCTATGTTGACCACGTTGATCCTGTCTTTGAGAATGCTCCACGTTGTGGCTCATTTTTGTGAAATCATTGTGTTGATTGCTTTGACCATGACAGAGAGTTTGATCACAATCGCAACTCTCTTAAAGGAAACTTCCTTTTTTGCCTATGTTGATCATAGTTTTGGGACTTCTAGCTTTCAAGCAACTAGCTCACAACCATGATCCAAAATTGAGTTTCTCTTGTATTGACCACTTTGATCATAGCATAGAGCTTTCTCATGATCGTGGTCACTTTTTGGCTCATGAGATATTTGACTGTATTGACCATAATTTTGAGACATCCACCTTCCATCACTAGCTTCTAAGGGTTGGCTCATGGTCACAATCCAAAACTCAAAATCTTCAAGTTTGACCATGTTGACCATAGAATAGAGGCACCCCATGGTAGTGACTCAAGTTTGGAATAGCACAATTTTGATCACACTGACCATGAATTTAATAATGTCTCAAGCTATGATCCTCTTTCAACTTGACCATATCCTTACTATAAGGATCATGGTTTCGAGCCTTCTCAGGAGTGCGACTATATTTTACCTTTGATAAATGTTGACTACATTGACCATGGCTTCGAGACATCCACCTCCCACAATTATGATTCATTTTCAACTAGGTACTCCTTTTTCTTCACTTGATCGTGGTTTTAGGAAAATCTCACAGCCATGATCCTTGTGCAACTTAAGCCTCTTTTTGACCATGTTGATCGTGATTTTGAGTAGGCTAGTGTCATACATCCATGATCTTTTATCTACTAGGCAACTTTGATCCGCCTTTGACCATGATTTTAAGCCATTTTCTCCATACTTAGCCATTTTTTGAAAATTATGCTAGCTTCTTTGTGATGTAGCCATTTTTTACCTACATTATTGGTTCCTCCTAGGAGACTTGGCTCACAAAGTTATAGAACTCAAAGCCTTATTCATTGGGTAGATAGAGTCAAAAAAATGAATGAAATGTGAAAATGATATGGGATGAAAATGAATGGTGAATGAATGAAATGAGGATGAATGATAAAAAAATAATGGAATGGATGGATGGAGTGAGAATGAATTAATGGATGAAATGAGAGGTAAAGCATCAAAAAGACAAAGGCCAACTTCAAAATTTGACTCTTACTTTACTACCATGTGACTATCACTCTCTGGAATGTTTTGAATGATTTTATAGAGGAACAAATAATATGGAAGCAAGACAAAAGGAAATATATCTCTTTGTAAATGCACTTAGCCTCTAGTTATTATAGGATCCTATTGCATGCTTTCCTCGTGTTCTCATATTCATGCCCCTTTTTCTGCACCATGCACATGTTAGAATCAGAGTCATTCTAAAGAGCAATTTTTTAGTTTCATATTTGTTGTTCTACTCCTATATCATCAATATTTTCCTTTTCGGGTGACTCTTCTTCCTTTTGCTCTTCTAATTTAGGTTTAACCTCTTCTTCTGCTTCTTGCTCTTTCTATCCTTCAATTTCAGCATATTTCTCCTCTCCTTCATTATCTTCTTCATTATTGTCTTCTTCTCATCCTTCTTCCTCTTCTTCACTCAAAAGATATATCATATTATCCAAAGCTTTACAAGCCTCATCATAGGCTTTCTAAGTGGGATTAGATATATTTATTATCTATTGGTGGGTATATTACAACTTGACCAGTTTCCCATAAGATAGATGTGGATCACTATCAACTATTTCTCCTACAACATCCTTAATTCTTTTACTAGTTGGACCACCTGGTCTTGCTAGATAAACTTTGGCCAACCATCAATCTCATATTCATATTCTATTATTGTATTCAAGCTATCTTGAAGTTTTTTTGCTCCTAAAAATTGGCACTTATCATCCAAAATTTTTATGAAACTGCATTGTACAATACCATCTACAGAGTGCACAATCCTATTAACCCTAGACTCTAGCTTATCAACTAGTTGCCACCATTTTTATGTCAAATTATTATTTCTTAGAATATTATTAGCAATAATCCTTGCAAAACATAACTCTTTTCTGGTAATGTATTGTGCATCTCTTTTAAATATTACTTCAACCAATTTGTATATCCTTTCTCCTGTTGGCACTTTTGGTTGTACTTCATTTTGAGTAGCATCAATATCTTCTCATACCTAAACTACAATTTGATTGAAATAATTGTAGCACAAGGGTGTAGTATTCCTAGTGTGGATGTGGTTTTACCAATATTAGAATGATAAACTTACCACTCACAATTGATAGACCAAATCGTACAACTATACAATCTTTACAACTAGCAATGTGCGACAACTAAACAACTTTTATGGACACCAAAGTGTACCACTGTATGATCACAAATCACATCGTGACAGATATTGTATGATTTCATACTTATTAAATCCTTCATATTTGGTTTTGCAATCTATCATACACAGTTTTTTTAATAAATAAGTCGATCTCTCAAAACTACCAAATCGGGTAAATTCCCTTCAACCGCATAAACTGCCAAATCGGGTAATTGTCTTTTGTACGATTTGTACAAAAATAAGGTACAACCAAGTGTTAAATTGGATACTCAACTAGAAAAATCTCTCTCATATAATTTTTGTAAGGGTTTACTGTGGCAATTAATCCTTTTCCATTAACATGCAAAACATATCAACGGGGCTTGAGAGAGCTCTATATCCAATTATGACACCTAAAAATCATAAAATAGTGTTCAATATGTCTCCCTTGATATCTCCCTTGATATTATTATCATCATAGATCATTATTCAAAACCATACCAGTGCTGGTTTAATCTAACTCCTCCATAGCAATGCATAAAATAGCCATAACAACAACAAAGAAGTACATGCAATAGAAGTAAACTATAAAATACTATTCTACCATTCCAGGATTGTACACTGTGTAATAGAAACCATAAACTATGTCAAGCTTTATTATTTTTCAACAATGTCACTCACAATAGAGATATGTAATAACAATTCACAGCTAGAACCCATAGAATTCCTCCATAACCAGAATAACACTAGATCATAACCAGAAGATAACCAAACTATAAAAATTTAAAATGGGGCCTTATATAACATTTCCTAGGCTATTCCCATGCATCACAAAATGCATTAATTAAGACTTTTACTAAGTCTAACATCTTAATAATCAAATACATGCGCAATTACAACTTAAAATTACATTTCCCATGTATTTCATTTCATTTCATTGTGTCTTGTACGATTTGCCTTTACCTTGTACGGTTTTTCCTTCTGACTGTACAGTTTACTCCTATTTGTACGGTTTACAAAGCTTGCCAAAATTATCAAATTTGGGCAAATCCATTTATCACTTCTTCTTCTAGGAGGTGGATTTGTTTCCTACATCTGCCCTCCCCTTTACTTTGGTCGGTGTCCTCATTGATTCATCCTTTTGTTTCAGCTGCGCCTCATAATCCATGGCCATAGATTTCAATTCATCCACTTAGGATTGAATAATTGCATGCTTGTTCTTCAACCTGGTTGTGTAGTTCCCCATTTCTACTACTTTCACCCCATGGAAATTAGATTTCTCTTCGATAATCTTCAAGAGTTCCCTCATTTGTTTTTCATGATTAGTGGAACTCTTCTTAAGAGTTCCCTCATTTGCCTTTCACGATAAGTGGAACTCTTCTTTAGCTTCTCCTGCAATTTTAATTCTGTTTGAATTGTTGCTTGCAATTCTTTATTCTTATTTGTAATGATCTGCATATGATGATGAATATCTACCTCCAAAGCACAAATAGTATCTTCTTTAGCACTCAATTGAACATGCTTCTCTATGACCATATAATTATACATTTTTTTATCCTTTGTGAGCTCTTCTATCTTCTTGGACTACATTGCCATTTTCTCATCTTTTTCAGCCAACCATGTTTTCATTTGTTCATCCTTTGCTTTGATTTGAGACTCCAACTCCTTGATCCTATATTCTACCATTTGCGAGACCTGTCACTTCTCCTCTTCAAGTGACTTAAGTCTGGATTCAAAATTTACCCTGGTGCTTAGCAATTTTTCTTCCAATTTCTTTATTTTCTCCTCTACCACAGCCTTACACTTCTATAATTCTTCCTCCATTTCAATCATCTCTTTTTGAGTGGCTTTCATCTCCTCCTTTTGAGCTTCCTTGAGATAATATATCTACTCCAATTTGATGCTCAACCACTCTATCCAATGTGTTAGTAATTTCAACTTCCTTAGAGTGATAGCCAATCATGTAGTAACCCTCTTATGCTCCAACTCTGTTGTATTCATGGGGCAAGTCGAATAATTGGCTCTATCCAGGTACAACCTCGAATACTACTTGTAATTAGTTATCACTCTCTCTAGTAAGTCATATCTTGCCAACAACATGGTTACCTCTTCCCTAAGTAACTTCCATGGTTTCTATGCATGAATGTCTACAATTCTTCTTGTATGCTCCTCATTTCTCACTCATTATGTTATCTTCTCTAGCTCAAGAGACACTTGTTCCTCCCAAATTTTCAATTCTCCCATGTGTCCAATGCAAAACTATAATTTGGCACTAGTTATGGCATTATCTATTTGAGAGAAGAAATGTTCCACGTCATCTTCTACTCCTTACATCACCTCCTCAGTTTCAATCTTGCTGAACTATGATACCTTTAACAGATAGCTTATTTGCATTTTCCATGATTTCTCATCTGTAGGAGTTCGTTCTTCCTCCTCTTCCAAGTGGTGGTTAGAGCTTCCCCCAAGCTCTAGTAGTGCTCTCTCTGTATTTATATTTTCTCTTGGTGGATTTTATTCTACATTCCTCACCACCTCTACCTTTCATCTATATTCACAATATCTTGCTGATATTACTATTGCTCTATCGATTCTTGGGCTTCTTTCTATTTAGTCAGGTCCACCTGTTGCTCTTTGGTCACCTACTCTTCTGCCCGATTATGTTTTGTCTCCATTTTTGTGACTTTTGCAACATGGTCTTCTTTTTTATGTGATGCCTTCATCTCTTCTTGTGCATCACTCTGATTCAATATTCCCCCCATTAAAATTTTGAAATGGGGCTTATTTTCTCTAGACTCTTCCTCTAAGGCTTCCACTCTCACTTTGGTTTTCTCCTTTTCCTCCTAAGTAGTGGCTGCCACTTTCTGTGCTATCTACCCCACCTCTGTATCATCCAATATCTTTGAAGAATTTAAAATTTCAAATTCATTATGCTAGAAAATATATGGGGATTCCAACATCTTTTATGCTTCTGCCCAATTCCACTCATGCAGATCCAGCTTCTCCGAGTCTAACTATCCCTCTTCTTACTGATTTTTTTGTATAGTCTCAACTTGTTTTTCTAGAATGGGGTTATTTGGCATTCTTTCATGTTGCCTCATTTTTCTTATTTGTATTAGGCTGGATTACCTCCCCATAATTTCCTCCCTTTCCTAAATTTATGGTTGCTCCTGCTACCATTTTTGAAGTGCTTGTTGCTCTAGTTCAGGTTACATATTCCTAGGCCTTTTCCTTCTATGGTGTAAATCCTCATTATTTGAGGAAGTATCCTCATGTATTTTAGTGGCCTACTGCTCCTTCTTTGTCTGAGACTTCTCTAGAGTCTCTTTCTAAATTGGTATTGACTTTACCCACCTCAATATGGTTGGTTGTCCTGCTTTAACATTCCTAGGTCCTATCAAACTTGGAAAGTGGATTCCCTTCTTTGTAACAATATTTAACAATAATACAATGGCATGTAATGTCATCTTGAACATCCTCAATCTCTTTATCAATACTTTGTGCATATTTTTCTCTAAATAGATACCCTAATCATACTTGATTTCTTTGGTGATACCCTCTACATATTGAGCCATCCATATTGTCATCTTTATAGCTTGTGTATCTCTTGATAGTTGAGTCATCACAGTATTCATAGAACATGGCCAATCATTCCCTTTTAACT
This sequence comes from Wollemia nobilis, assembly GCA_028583015.1. Classification (NCBI taxonomy): domain Eukaryota; kingdom Viridiplantae; phylum Streptophyta; class Pinopsida; order Araucariales; family Araucariaceae; genus Wollemia; species Wollemia nobilis. Next base: position 7,714,584 of record JAQPPZ010002170.1, on the reverse strand, counting down.
AGATCTACTTAATTCCTCGAGTCCTTGCACCCAAGATCTTCACATAAATTGGTGATTTCACATTGGTAAGCAAAGTTATGATTCGATATGTCTCAATCAGATCAACCAACTTATTAACTATCTTCTTGTCGTAGGCTGGCAATTCGAATATTTTCTTGAATACCTCTACCGTCACTTCTACTTTTACCGATCGCTTACCCACATTAACATAGGTAATTCTAGTTGCAGGATTATATGCCTAAACCATCTACAACAAATAGTTGTAGAATATCTTTTGGTGTGATGGCACTTGCACTATTACAGCTATAATAGCCTCCTCCAACTATTTTCTCTAGGGATGGTTCTTGTTCTATTCGTTACTCCACCACCTCCTGTATGTCTCTCCTCCATGTTGTACGAAGGATATATCTATTATCCTAACATGACCTTCCTCAGGTATGCTACTTAGATCTTCATCCAAGTCTAGGAAATGTACTTTACTCATCAAATCCCTCCTCGAGATCCTTTCTTGTGCCATCTCCTCCTATTGGTGTCTTGGTGATGTTCTCCTTCGATCATCCCTCTAGTAACTTTATCCTCTCCACGACCTGTATCCTCATCTTCTCCAAGGACAAGTACCACACCAATCATAGGATTGAAACTATCATCCTTGGTATTTCTATGGTCATGACTCTCTCTCGTGCAGGGGTCATGGTGATCGTTCCACCCTATTGGTTGTAATTCTTCTTAACCGGTATTCAAATTCTTTGGCTGAAATTATTTTATTGCCATACCTTCGGTTATCTTACTACTAAAACATCACCAATTACACAATTAGAAGTGTTCCAAAAATTGTACAATCTACTATAAATTGTACAGTATGCTTATCAACTTGCTCTTGTATGGTTTTCTTATCAACAACCTCCTCCAGATCGTACAATGTTCAATCTTCAAATTGTTCGATCTTCTGCAAATCATACAACTGCAGCATGAAATCATACAAGGTCATACTACTCCATAAAGTATCCCTCTCTAGCTACTTCCCATCATCAAATCTGTATAATTTGGTATGACTTCATACGATTTGCTCCAAATGGCTTAAAATAACCCAAAAATTGCTCGAATTTGCATAATATTTTTCCTAAGATCATACAATCTACCTCTAAATCATACAAAACATCCCTTGAAACCCTTACTTATCTAAAAATCATGTTTTTCACTTTTCCTCTATGATTTCTCACTGACCCAATTGTCGAAATGCCCCGATCTTCCTTTTCAATGCTTTTCAGGAGCAATTTCTCAATTCTTCCACACTTGACATAATTTATCCCAAAAAAAAATTGGTTGTTTAATATTGTTGTACGGTATTCTCCTTCCTTCCCTCTATATTCTCTTGTTTGTTTTTGGCTGGTTTCTTTTTTTGTACATGGTGGAATCGGTAGCCACCACAAATCCGGGCAAGCTGTCCAAATTTTTATTTTTGGTTGTTTTTGTTAGATTAGGGTTTGTAGCTTTCTTTTCCCTACAATTTCTTTGCTTTGGATCCAATACACCACTTATTCAAACCCTAATTTGCATTTTTCAAAAACATGGTTCATATTTGGATGCCTTCTACTACAAACCCTCATTTCTCTTTGGTTGAACTCAAAATCTTCTTTCAATGGAGTCAAACCCTTGCTTTTTTATTTTTCTTCTCCGGTTTGATTTCTTCGAATGTGAAAAGTCTCCCTGGTGTGAGTTTAAAAATGGGTCATAAATTATTGTAGCTTACTAATGATTTTTAATGCCCATGTAGTCACCTCCATTTATTTGCATGCTTTTCACCTTTGTCCTCATAAAAATTTTGAATTCCTCCTTGTACGATTTTAAAAATTGCTAGGGTGGGCCTTGTATTTAAACTATCTTCAAACACTAACCACTCCAAATTTTAAATTGCACCACTTTGCATTTCCTTTCATATTCCTTGCCTGGATTATCAACAACTCATCACTTTTCATGCGATTTTTAACTTTTTCCCGTGCTTTTTTGACAACTCATTGTTCCACACTTGCAAACATTAAATGCGTTGGTTGAAAATCGCACAACTGCACCCAAAACCATATATTGTACTATCCATATCATACAACATGCCTTCTTGTATGATTATACATGTACTTTTTTCAAATTTTCTTGTGCGATCTCTTACTTGTGCTTTTTTAGCTTTAATTTGACTTTGTACAATTTATCACTTAGAGAGTTTTTCTATTTTTCTCTCTTTAAAGAGGTGGTCGTTTCCAGTTTTCAACCCACTTCCTTCTTAATTGTGTTCTAAGGGATTTTCACAATTTGATATTCTCACAATGACACTGAGAGGGGGGGTGAATCAGTGTAACTATTTAAAACTTGAATCTGCAACTCTTAAAACTTAAAAATGCAAGCTTAAAAATAGATATAGCAAGTATAACACAAGAGCATCACACAACACAAGATTTAACGAGGTTCACCGATGTGGCTACTCCTCAAATAATGACTTGTTTGGACTACAATCCAAATCCAGCCTTTGCAAGGATTCAATCTTTACAAAAGTTTACCGAGCACCCACTGGAAGGAGCACCAACCCATGATTTATCTGCAACAACAGATAGGAGCACCAACCCCTTTTACCAAGCACCAACTTGGATTTCTATTTTGAATAATAGATTGACATAAAAATGCCTTCTCTTTTACAAGACCCTCACTGGTCTATTGCTCATTCAAATCAATCTCATAGAAGCATAAAGAGAATTGTTAGAAACTCAATATCTTCTATGGCTTTCTAAAACCTCTCTTTTAATTTTTCAAATGTAAAAACCAGGTTTCATTTCAGTTGTAGTTTTTCAAACAGCACTCTTTCTGTGTTTCTTAATCAACCTTTTCTTTTTGTTTTTCAAGAATAACCACGGTTGCAGTAACCTCACTTACTGCGCTTTTCGATTCTTTATACTTGGTTCAATCGAACGGCTATTTCAAAAAATGGCTCTATTTTTCCCTCCATTTTTCCATGCATTCTCAGCTCCGTTCAATCTGTCAAACCCTCTCTGACGCGCTCTGTCTTTTAGCCGCTTTCTTTCTGACTTATTCTGACATTCTTCTCTGCACATTCTGACAGCCTTTTTCTGCGTATCCTGACAGCCTTTTTGCGTATCTCGGCGCTCTGTTATTCTTCTTTCTTCTCTTTTGAATTTTGTGCTACCTTTTACTTTTGTGCGTGACTGTGATTTCTTGATATACGCAACCTATTAATGAATTTCTCTGTAATCGTGATTCTCGGTATATCCACCCCTGTAACAGCTATTCTGTCTTTAATGCTCTATTTCGTAACTTCCCCTTGTAACTCTAGTTAACTTTTACATGGTTGGCTGCATGATTTTCCTCTGCGCTTTCCCCGACAACTGTCACTTGTAACTGCAGATCTGACTCCAGTTAACTCTTACGTAACTGGCTGCATGATTTTCCTTTGCGCTTTCCCCGACAACTATCACTGTGCATGCTTCTCGGCTTTTACCCGCCAAACTATTACCTATCGCGATATCACGACATTTCTCCCTATTTGACTTTTTCATGATAGTTGACCATGAAAACAAGACATGTCACGATATCACGACATTCTTCGCCTCCTTGTCCTTGTCTCGGCATGCACGGAAAATGGAACATGTCACGAAATCGTGACGCATTTTGCCTCTAGCTCTTTCGCTCCTACCGCAGAAAATGGGACATGTCACGAAATCGTGACACTTTCCTCAGACTCTTTGTCATCACTCCCTGAAAATGGGAACATGTCATGAAATCGTGACACTTTTTGCTTTCCACTCTACTTCGCTTACACCCGGAAAATGGAACATGTCACGAAATCGCGACACTTTTCTCTGTCGTACACTTTTCTCCGCATGCCTCAACGAAATCGAAACATGTCACGAAATCGTGATGCTTTTCTGCCTTAGCGCTGTTCTTTGCCTTTCACCCGCAAAAATGCAACATGTCATGAAATCGTGACATCTTTCCCATCCGTACAACTCTCTCTTCATGCACTAGCGAAATCAAGACATGTAGCGAAATCGCTACACCTTTTTCCCTTTGCACTTTCTCTTGCTTCGACCTCGAAAATCTAACATGTAGCGAAATCGCTACAACTTTTTCACTTAGTGCTTTTCTTGCTTGCCGGAAATCCTACATGTAGCGAAATCGCTACACCTTTCCTTAGCACTTTCTCTTTCTTTGTAAACTTTACATGTAGCGAAATCGCTACACTTTTGTCCTTGCACTGCTTTGGTTCGTGAAACTTCGACTTGTAGCGAAATCGCTACACCTTTGTGCCTTGCACTTCCAGCCTTGCTTTGGTTCACAAACTTCGACTTGTAGCGAAATCGCTACACCTTTGTGCCTTGCACTTCTAGCCTTGCTTTGGTTCGTGAAACTTTGACTTGTAGCGAAATCGCTACACCTTTGTTGTTGTACATTCTCTCTCCTCTTCGGGTCATGAAAACCCGACGTGTCGCGATATCGCGACACTTTTCGCCCTTAGCGCTTTTCTTCGAATCTGTCATGAAATCGTGACACTTTTCATCCTTGGTGCTTCTACTCCAAACATGTCATGAAATCGTGACACTTTTTCAACTTTGCTTCTTTCCTTCCAACATGTCACGAAATCGTGACAGTTTCTCTAGCTTTTTCTCTCTCCTCCGATATGTCGCGAAATCGTGACATTTTTGGCTGCGCCTTCTCTCTCCTCATTTTTGTCATGAAATCGTGACATTTTTGGCTGTGCCTTCTCTCTCCTCAGTTTTGTCATGAAATCATGACATTTTCGGTTGCACCTTCTCTCTCCTCAGTTTTGTCATGATATCGCGACAGTTTTCTTACTTGTCTTTTTCTGCAAATTTTTGAATCTGGGCCACTTCTTTCTTCTTGGAAATTCACCGTACTTGTTCTGACTGACCTCTGAACTGCATCAACTGCATCAATCTGTCTGTGTTGACAACAATGACAATACTTTTGCAATGCTTTTGCTGCACCTTGCTCAACAATCTCCCCCTTTGGAATTGTTGGCAACACATGTGCAATTTCAATTTCTTCTCCCCCTTTGCCAATAATACCAAAGGGCTGCTGCAGACTCCCCCTGAGTCTATGCACAACATTCTCAGGCATAAATAATTTTAATGCTCCCCCTGAGAATGTGTTCCCCATAGCTAGTCAGTGCTTGGGTAGTGTGACTACTCCCAACTTATTCCGAAGGTACTCAAAAACTTCCTTGGGCAATGGTTTTGTGAATATATCTGCTACTTGCTCTGTAGTTGGAACAAACTCCAATTTGACCTCTCCTTATGCAACTTTATCTTTCAAAAAGTGATACCGGATTGCAATATGTTTGGTGCGGGAATGCATGACCGGATTCTTTGAGATGTTGATTGCACTAGTGTTATCACATTTAACTGAAATTGGCTCATTGAAGTGAATACCAAGGTCTTTCAGTGTTTGTCTCATCCATAATATCTGTGTACAACATGTTGTTGCTGCAATGTATTCAGCCTCTACTGTGGATAGAGAGACTGATTCTTGTTTCTTGTTGTGCCATGCTACCAGCTTATCTCCAAGATAAAATGCTCCTCCACTGGTACTTTTTTTGTCATCAATACATCCTGCCCAATCTGCATCAGAATATGCAAAAAGAGTGAAGTCTTTTCCTTTTGGATACCATAGCCCATACTCCATAGTACCCTTGAGGTACCTAAAAATCCTTTTCACAGCTGTCACATGAGTCTCTTTGGGACTAGCTTGAAATCTTGCAACCATGCAAACTGCCTGTAAGATATCCGGTCTGGTGGCTATCAAATACAGTAGGCTCCCAATCATAGATCTGTACATTGTTTGATCAACATCTGGAGATTTGTCATCCTTGCTCAACTTGCAGCTTGTTGTCATGGGAGTGCTAACAGGCTTACTATCCTCCATTGTGAACTTTTTCAGCATTTCTTTCACATATTTAATTTGAGAAATGAAAATCCCCTTTTCGGTTTGATTAACTTGCAGTCCGAGGAAATATGAAAGTTCACCAATCATAGACATTTCAAATTCTTTCTGCATTTTATTTGCTATGTCTTTGCATGATTCATCATTGCTGCTCCCAAATATTATATCATCTACATAAACAACAAGGACAATGAAATTGCCATTTTTGGTTTTGATATATAAATTGCTATCCACCATACCTTTCTTGAATCCTTGCTTAGTGAGATAGCTGTCCAATCTTGCATACCAAGCTCTAGGTGCTTGTTTCAAGCCATACAATGCTTTCTTCAGCTTGCAAACAAAGTTAGGATTATCACAGAGTTGAAAACCATCAGGCTGTTCAATATACACTTCTTCTTCAAGATTTCCATTTAGAAATGCTGATTTCACATCCATCTGATAAACTTTGAAATTCCTATGAACTGCTAAAGCCAAAAATAGTCTGATTGCTTCAAGTCTGGCCACTGGTGCAAAAGTCTCTTCAAAATCAATCCCCTCAACTTGAGCATATCCTTTACTGAGACCAATCTTGCTTTATTCCTTACAACCTTGTCCGTCTTCATTCAGTTTGTTTCGAAATATCCATTTAGTACCGATTATGTTTTTATTTTCAGGCCTTGGTACTAATTCCCAGGTTTTGTTTTTCTCAATTTGATCTAGTTCTTCATTTACTGCCTCCATCCAGCTTTCATCTGTGCTTGCTTCAATAATATTTTTGGGCTCAATGCTGGATAACAGAGAGTAGTTGTTTACTACTCTTCTTCTTGTTTGAATACCAACTGTGGGGTCCCCAATAATCTGCTCTCTGGGATGATTTTTCTGCCAACTTCCTGTTTTGAATTTCCTGTTTTCTTCTATTTCTAAATCATCTGAATCTGATTTCTGTCTCTCTTCTTTTTCTTGATCTTCATCTTCTTCAATAAATTCTTCATAAGTCGGGTAGTTTTCATTATGGCTGATTTCTTGTTTCCTACCTTCATCAACCTTAACATCCGCACTCTCCACAATTTTCTTTAGTCTTTTGTTGTAGCATGTGTAGGCTTTGCTTTTTGTTGAGTAACCAAGAAAAATTCCTTCATGAGCTCTATCTTCAAACTTGCCAAGATTGTCTTCGATTCGTTTAATGTAACACTTGCTTGCCGAACACTTTGAAGTATTTTGCTATAGCCTTTTTGCCAAACCACAGTTCATAAGGTGTTTTGCTTTCATGCAGCCTCAACATGCACCTATTCTGGATGTAAACTGCAGTATGAACTGCCTCTTTCCAAAACATGTCAGCAATTCTGCTCTCTGTCAACATGGTCCGTGCCATTTCTTGCACAGTTCTGTTCTTTCTTTCTACTACTCCATTCTGTTGAGGTGTTCTTGCTGCCAAAAACTGTCTTCTAATCCCATGTTTTTCATGGTATTCTGCAAACTCATCTGAAATAAACTCTCCTCCTCTATCTGATCTTAAACATTTAATTCTTTTTCCTGATTGATTCTCAACAAGATTTTTGAAAGTTTTGAACATCTCAAAGGCTTCTGATTTAAGTTTCAGAAATAGTACCCATGTCATTCTGGAATAGTCATCTATACACAGCATAAAATATTTGTATCCATTTATGCTTTCCGTTCTCATGGGTCCACATAAATCAGTGTGAATTAGTTCTAACGGCTTGCTCGTGAAGTACTCTTTTGCTTTGAAAGTGGCTCTGGTTTGCTTCCCCTTTTGGCATGACTCACAAATACTATTTGAAGGTTTACCAATAGTGGGTATGTCTCTTACTGCCCTTTTTGAGCTGATTTTTACCAGATTATCAAAGCTTATGTGACCGAGTCTCTTGTGCCACAGCCAATTTTCTTCTTCCTGTCCAACCAAGCAAGCTCCTTCTGAAGTCTCTGAGAGAGTATACAGATTTCCAGAAGTTCTCGATCCAGTAGCTATCAACTTCCCATTTTTTGTCTTTCTTACTTCACGACCCTGCTTCTTGAAAATTACTTCATGACCTCTGTCACAAATTTGACTTACACTCTGTAAGTTATGCTTCAGACCCACCACAAAAAGGACTTCTTTAGAGTTGATTTTTCCATCACTTAACTTAACTGATCCTTTACCCACTATCTTGGCTCCATCATTGTTTCCAAATTTTACAGAACCACCTTCGTAAGTCTGTAACTTATCAAACTTCTGTTTATCTCCTGTCATATGACTTGGAGCATCCACTATCCAGAATCCATGGTGCAGATTTGTTCTGGGCTTTGAGAGCTGTTTGAACGATCAAGGATTCCTTATCTTTCTTAGGTTGTTCCTTTTCTTTCCACTGTGATTTGACAGTAGATCTGGTCACTTGTTTTGCCTTCTCCCTTTCATTGGCTTGTGCCTATTTTTCGAGAAATTTTCTGTTTTGTTTCAATCCAGTTGGTTGAAACTTTCTTCCCTGGTATTTATTTCCTGCAAAAGAGCTACGACAATTTCTTGCAATATGTCCGAAGTTATGACAGTTATAACATTCTACAGCATAATCTATCAAAGGTGAAAAAATATTTCTACTAGTGAAATTCCTTTGTTCTACATTATATCTACAATTTGAAATTTTATGACCATATGCATTGCATTTAAAACAATAACCAGAAAAGGAACGAGTGTACCTGGGTAATGGTTGTTGCCATGTTGTAGTAGGAGCCATGGGTCTTCTTCTTCTTTGATATGTGACTTTGGTGAATCCATCATTGGCAGTACTTCTTTCATGCTTGGCCTTATGGTTTTCTTTTGCATGATACGGTTTTTCTTGATCAACCCGGATCTTATATTTATTCTTTATTGGTTCTATAGTTATAGCCTTTGAATCCTTTGAGGATTCTCCTTCATCAAAGCCCAAACCAAATTTGATGCCCGTAGGCCTTTGATTATTTAACATTTTATTCAGCTTCGTAGAATTGTCTTCAAATTTATGATGACAACTCAATTTTCGATTCATCTCTTCTAGCTGCATCCTTAATCCAACTATGTCTTCTTCTAGCTTATTGCACTCATCTATTTTCACGGTTAGCTGTGCTTCAAAATCTTCAGACTTTTTCTTAAATTCTTCGATCTGTACTTTCAAACTGATTATTAATTCGTTGGCATCCTCAAATTTTCTTGAAATCTTTTTATTCTTTTTCCTTTCTGTACTTAATTCTTCAAGTGCAGCAACCAACTCACCTTCCAGATCTACCTCAGCCTCATCCTCTAATTTTTCATCACACTCCTGGGTTTCCTCTGTTCTTTCTTCTTCAAAAGCCATGAACAAGGCTTCACCAGTTTCTTCTTCGAGTCCTCACTTGGAGCTGTCTTCAGAAGAGTCAACATTCTTGGAAATGAAACTTTTCTTCTTGAAGTTCCTTTTTCTAAAATGTGGTTTCTTCTTCCAGACACTTCTTTCTTGGTGTGTCCCTTCATCACTTTTGTTTTTCTCATTCATTGGGCATTTTGCTGCAAAGTGCCCGATGCCTCCATAGTTGAAGCACTTGAACGGTAGCTTACCTCTGTACTTTCCTTTTCCCTTTATTAGTTTCCTAACAAAGTTTGCTTCAGTTTCATCTGCAGATTCTTCTTCCTCAGATTCTTGTTTAGCTCTTATATTTTTCTGTGCTTGAAAAGCCGCTTCTCTGTCTGAGGGCTTAGTTTGTCCTATTCTCATTTCATAGCCTGTTAAAGAACCATGCATTTCATCCATACTAAAAAAATTTAAATCTTTAGCTTCTTCTATGGCAGAAACTTTAGCATCAAATCTTTTATGGAGAGTTCTTAGTACCTTTTTCACAACAACTGCATCTTCTATTTCCTCACCGAGTCCTCTAATAGCATTTATGATTCCATTTACTCTCAGCATATAGGCCTCTATGTTCTCATCATCATTCATCTTTAATGCTTCGAACTGGGCTCGATGTGTTTGCAGCTTGGCTTCCTTGATCTTGCCATCTCCTTCATGAATGCTCTGTAGTTTGTCCCATATGTCTTTTGTCGATTTACAGCTCATGATCCTTATCAATTCACTGTCTACTAACCCACACATAATAGCATTCTTAGCTTTAGAGTTGTTCTCAAACTTTTTCTTCTCAGCCGCATCTGATGGAGGAGCAGAGGGTATTGTGTATCCATTTTCAACAGATTCCCAAATGTCATATCCCAATGCACACAGATATGTCTGCATCCTGAGTCTCCGAGAAAGAGTAATTTGTTCCATCGAACAAAGGAGCTTTGTTGGAAGAAAATCCTTCACCACCGGCCATTGTGTATCTTCCAAGATCACCTTAGCTGATTAAGCTTGTTCAGGTACCTTGCTCTGATACCAATTGATATTCTCACAATGACACTGAGAGGGGGGGGTGAATCAGTGTAACTATTTAAAACTTGAATCTGCAACTCTTAAAACTTAAAAATGCAAGCTTAAAAATAGATATAGCAAGTATAACACAAGAGCATCACACAACACAAGATTTAACGAGGTTCACCGATGTGGCTACTCCTCAAATAATGACTGTTTGGACTACAATCCAAATCCAGCCTTTGCAAGGATTCAATCTTTACAAATAGTTTACCAGCACCCACTGGAAGGAGCACCAACCCCTGATTTATCTGCAACAACAGATAGGAGCACCAACCCCTTTTACCAAGCACCAACTTGGATTTTTATTTTGAATAATAGATTGACATAAAAATGTCTTCTCTTTTACAAGACCCTCTCTGGTCTATTGCTCATTCAAATCAATCTCATAGAAGCATAAGGAGAATTGTTAGAAACTCAATATCTTCTATGGCTTTCTAAAACCTCTCTTTTAATTTTTCAAATGTAAAAACCAGGTTTCATTTCAATTATGTTTTTCAAAGCACTCTTTTTCTACTCAACCTTTCTTTTTGTTTTTCAAGAATAACCACGGTTGCAGTAACCTCACTTACTGCGCTTTTTGATCTTTATACTTGGTTCAATCGAACGACTATTTCAAAAAATGGCTCTATTTTTCCCTCCATTTTTCCATGCATTCTCGGCTCGTTCAATCTATCAAACCCTCTCTGACGCTCTGTCTTTTAGCCGCTTTCTTTCTGACTTATTCTGACATTCTTCTCTGCACATTCTGACAGCCTTTTTTGACCTTTTTCTGCGTATCCTGATAGCTTTTTGCGTATCTCGGCGCTCTGTTATTCTTCTTTCTTCTCTTTTGAATTCTGTGCTACCTTTTACTTCTACGCGTGACTGTGATTTCTTGATATACGCAACCTGTTAATGAATTTCTCTGTAATCATGATTCTCGGTATATCCACCCCTATAATTGTTCTGTCTTTAATGCTCTGTTCCGTAACTTCCCCTTGTAACTCTAGTTAACTTTTACATGGTTGGCTGCATGATTTTCCTCTGCGCTTTCCCCGAAAACTGTCACTTGTAACTGCAGATCTGACTCCAGTTAACTCTTACGTAACTGGTTGCATGATTTTCCTTTGCGCTTTCCCCGACAACTGTCACTATGCATGCTTCTCGGCTTTTACCCGCCAAACTATTACCTGTCGTGATATCGTGACATTTCTGCCCATTTGACCTTTTTTGGACAGTTGACCATGAAAACAAGACATGTCACGATATCGTGACATTTTCTGCCTCCTAGTCCTTGTCTCGGCATGCACCCATGAAAATAGAACATGTCACGAAATCGTGACGCATTTTGCTACCTCTAGCTCTTTTCTGTCTCCTCCCTAAAAGCTGAATATGAGGACATGTCGCGACGAAATCGTGACACTTTTGCTTCTCTCTACTTCCTTCCCCCGAAAAATGGAACATGTCACGAAATCGTGACACTTTTCTCGTACACTTTTCTCCGCATGCCTCAGCGAAATCGAAACATGTCACGAAATCGTGACGCTTTTCTGCCTTAGCGCTGTTCTTTGCCTTTCACCCATGAAAATGCAACATGTCATGAAATCGTGACATCTTTCCCATCCGTACAACTCTCTCTTCATGCACTAGCGAAATCAAGACATGTAGCGAAATCGCTACAGCTTTTCGACTTAGCACTTTCTCCTTGCTTCGACCAGCAAAAATCTAACATGTAGCGAAATCGCTACAACTTTTCACTTTTTCTTCTTAAACATATGTAGAAATCGCTACACCTTTTTGCCTTGTACTTTCCTTTCTTGCAAACTTCGACATTGTAGCGAAATCGCTACAACTTTTCACTTAGCACTTTCTTTTGCTTGCGAAACTTTGACTTGTAGCGAAATCGCTACACCTTTGTGCCTTGCACTTCCAGCCTTGCTTTGGTTCAAACTTCGACTTGTAGCGAAATCGCTACACCTTTGTGCCTTGCACTTCCAGCCTTGCTTTGGTTCGTGAAACTTTGACTTGTAGCGAAATCGCTACACCTTTGTTGCCATACATTCTCTCTCCTCTTCGGGTCATGAAAACCCGACGTGTCGCGATATCGCGACACTTTTTGCCCTTAGCGCTTTTCTTCCGAATCTGTCATGAAATCGTGACACTTTTCGTCCTTGGCGCTGCTTCTCCAAACTTGTCATGAAATCGTGACACTTTTTCAACTTTGCTTCTTTCCTTCCAGCATGTCGCGAAATCGCGACAGTTTCTCTAGCTTTTTCTCTCTCCTCCGATATGTCGCGAAATCGCGACATTTTTGGCTGCGCCTTCTCTCTCCTCATTTTTGTCGCGAAATCGTGACATTTTCGGCTGTGCCTTCTCTCTCCTCAGTTTTGTCATGAAATCGTGACATTTTTGGTTGCGCCTTCTCTCTCCTCAGTTTTGTCACGAAATCGCGTAGAAAACATGTCGCGATATCGCGACAGTTTTCTTGTCTTTTTCTGCAAATTTTTGAATCTGGGCCACTTCTTTCTTCTTGGAAATTCACTGTACTTGTTCTGACGTGACCTCTGAACTGCATCAACTGCATCAATCTGTCTGTGTTGACAACAATGACAATACTTTTGCAATGCTTTTGCTGCACCTTGCTCAACACAATTAAGGCATTTTATTTTTTCCTTTTGTTTTTCTTTTTCTTTTTTCTTTTTTTTTTTCATTTCCTAACCTATTTACACTTACCATCGCAAAAATCGCACAGTAACATTCACTTGTACGATACCATCAGATTCTTCTCTTGGAGGTTCAACTATGATATTCTAAGTGTTTGTGTTGCCTGGCACCACTTTCTCTCTAGGTCGATTCATCTCTACTTATGATGTTACTGAGTTTCCTGGCCTTTCCATACCATGTGTGCAATTTGGAATTGTACAATTGCAAGTTGGAGTATGTTGAGAAGCAACACACCCCCACTAAAAAAATGAATTTCCATCCTTTGAAAATATTTAGCTTTCATTTTATAGTAGGGACCCTCTTGATGTTTTCTAGGTTTTTATTCCAAATTTTGCTTGCCTCCTTCTTCAAGTTTCCTTTGAAAATATTTAGCTTTCATTTTACAGTAGGGACCCTCTTGATGTTTTCCAGGTTTTTATTCCAAATTTTGCTTGCCTCCTTCTTCTTCAAGTTTTGCATATACCAAAGTATCCAAGTAGGCTTGCATGTGGCTTTGATTTCAATTTAGAATTCATTTTTAAAATGTTAGAGTCATTTTTGAGTAAAGAAAATCTTTCACTAAATATGTAAAAATGCAAAATACAGATGAATGAATTCATTAGAGTCAACCTACAATTTTTGGAAAATTTGCTAAGTAATAAAAGCAGCGCGATTTCGCGACATTTCCATTTTTGGAAACGTCGCGATATCGCGACATTTCCATTTTTGGAAACGTCGCGATATCGCGACATTTCCATTTTTGGAAACGTCGCGATATCGCGACATTTCATTTTGGAAACGTCGCGATATCGCGAATTTTATTTTGGAAACGTCACGATATCGCGACGTATTTGGACTAAAAGAACCAAGTGATGAGAACGTCGCGATATCGCGACAGGTTTGGACCAAAAGGAAAGCTTGTAGAAAACGTCGCGATATCGCGACGTGTTTTCAAAAAAAAGTGCCAAGTAGGGAAGGTCGCGATTTCACAAAAAAAGGAGCCAAAAAAAACCTAAGTCCCGAAGGTGTCACGATTTCACGACGTTGCGAAATCGTGACACAAAAGTAAAAATGAGCCTAAGTCTCGAAGGTGTCACGAAATCATGACACAAAAAGAAAAAAGTGCCAAGTTGGGAGACCGTCTCGATTTCGTGACATGTCGCGTTTTCGCGATGGAGGAAAAAGAAAAGTGCCAAGTCAGGAGAACGTCGCGATTTCGTGACATGTCACAAAATCGTGACATGTCATGTTTTCGCAACAGAGGAAAAAGAAAAGTGCCAAGTGGGAGATGTCGCGATTTCGCGACATGTCGCGGTTTCGCGACAAAAGAGACAAAGAGGCCAAAATGAAAAATAGCTGGAGGAAAGCGTCGTGTTATCATGACACGTGTCAAAAGAAATAAAGCCGACATATAATGAACATTAAGGTTTTAATTTAATAATATTAAAATGCTAACCCTTGCTTTTCTTTTGCAGAGAGCGATACAATTGCATGATGGCGGAAGTAATGACGAGAAAGACAAAGTTAAGCGCAGATTAATCGAGGACCGTCACATTGAAATGGGAGATGCCGAGAATTGTTGGTTCATCCAGATTTTATAGATCTGGCCGCAAAGAGACTTTACGGTGACTAAGCAGCTGCCCATTTAATGGAATATGTCGACAATTGACCGAAAAATGAAAATATCTACACACAGTTATCGAAATTTGCCGATGGACGCATTTAACAAGAGAATTTATGGTGAAAGTAATGGCATGCAGAGAATTTCAACTCAGGGGCGGCTCTACGAAGATAAAATGTCAGAGAAGTCGGTGACTCATCCGAATTTCTCTGAGGAATTAATGAGACCCTCTCGGAAGATGCACCAGAATGATGAAGATATTTAGAAAAGAAGATATTTACTTGCAGTTACAGATGGATGAGAATAATATCGGATCATGCCTTCTCCATTTATGGCAAGTAACTACACTAAGATTTGCAGAGTGGTTAGGGTTTATTCAAAACTCTATTTTTAAAAGGGCTTATATTGTAAAACCCGGGGTAGTAAGGTTAAGAGGATAAAATTTAGGGTTTGAGAAGAAGATATTTCTAAAAAGATCAGGGTCTGTCTCGGGTCTATAAATACTTCTTCTGAATGTAAATCACGGGAGGCGAAAACTTAGAAATACAAGCTATTGGAGCAATTTCCTGCAAATCTTGTTTGAATGCTTTGTTCCGGACTTAGAGTTGGTGTGACTTTCATTTTTACGTGATAGCGTGGCCAGGAGCCTAATCTCTTTCAGATTGTGATAAGTTCATCTTCTTTTGTTTTCGTTTCATTAAGGTTTATTTAATTTATGTTGTAGATCCGTGTTACCGGGATTGGATATCTTGCTAGGCTTCATTTTCTTTATTGTATGTTAGGGAAAATTACAGATTTAAGGTTCAATCCTGTTCTAATTGCTCTGTCCTCACTGTGCGAGCTAGGCTGTTGGTGAAAGATACCAATTTTAACCGACTTCCCTTCTGTTTGTGATTTTCTTTTAGATCTGTTGTTGTCTTTGTCTTATGCTCTTAGTTGAAGGTGATCTTAGAAAGTCTGGACACTTTCCTCTTTGATTTGTTCTATTTTGAAGCTAACCGGTATAACTAAAATTGGTAGTTTTGGTTTTGCAACTAAGTTAGATAAACTTCTCTTTCTGCCCTACCCTACTCTCTCTGTTCCACCGTGAAATGATCCATTTTTATCTTTCTTTAAATTTGTCTTTTATTTAAATCTGCTAAAGCATAAAGAGCTAGATCAAAGAACTGATTGTAAATCTGATTATCCACAAAGATAACCAACTCCAAAAACATTACTGAACTGAAGTCCCGAGCCCGTTGTAAGGTAACAGACAGTCCACTTGAAACTATTCCAAAAGCGAAAAAGAGTGAATAGACATTCGACCCAACTCTGTAACTCACACCTTGGATATCCAGCAAGATCCTAAAGTGAGTGGGATTTATCCCGTATAAGTGTTATCGGTATTTTATGCTCATTCTTCACAGGGTGTGTATAAAAGTCGAACCAACATTTAAAATTGGCGCTAGAAGGAGGGCCATGAACTCCGTTCAGTATTGTAAGTTGTCTATGCAGAGTCTGGTATTTTATCTTTTGAATCCTTTTCCCTCCTCTTTAGCTCTTTTTAAACTTGTTTGTTTGAGTTTTGCCTAAACAGCGAAACTCAACACCAATATTTAAAATTGCTAGAAAAGAGGACCTAAAGTTCAGTAGTTTGTTAAGGATTGTAAGGTTGTAAGTTGCTTGTGAAAAACTGGATTCCACTTATAGAGTAACAAGGTCCCACTCTAGAGCTGGAGAGCTCCTTGTGCCTGAGTTAGAAACTCCCAGAAGAAGCAGCCTCAGAAGGGCCAAGTCCTTGTCTGAAATAGTTTTGTCACCACTTGTAGTTACTCCAACTACAACTGAAAGTATCATTGTCAATCAAGTAGTAATGGCAAACTGGTTGGGTTCCACTGCCTTAAATATCCCGGGTGCAGCCCATGACCTACCCAGAAATCCTGAGAGATATCTTCCTAGATACAAGCATGATGGAACTAGGACAGCAGAAGAACATCTAGTAGCATTCAAGAATGCTCTAAAATTGTTAAATGTACGAGCATGAAGATGTGGCTTGCAGATTGTTCCCGTTCACTCTCCAGGAGGGAGCTTACGACTGGTTTCTAAATCTCACTAACGATTCTATTACCGGTTGGAATGACTTGGAAAAGGTTTTTGTATCACAGTTTGGTGAAGTAATAGATCCCAGTGTATTATATCAGCAGTTTTCTGGTATTAAAAGAGAAATAAATGAATCTATCAGATCTTACAATGTCAGATTTCAGAAGGCTTATGGTAGACTGATTGGTTATTATGTGCCAAATGCAGACCTGGCATTAGAGATTTTTAGGAATTCTCTAGATCCAATGACTTCTGTTTTCTTGAAAAGAGATCCCTCTATTACCAATCTAACAGAGGCTTACAAAGAAGCTTTGGTTCTGGAAAGACAGTTGGGACCCCAACCTTTAAATGCTCATCAAATTCCTTTGGTCACACAAGGTACCCCTATTTTCAATCCCATACCGCATCAGATGATGTTGCCAGTGTGTCAAACTCCACCATCAGGAAATCCATTGGCTGTAACACTTGCTGAAAATGTACAGAACCCAGGTAAAGAAGTTGATAACGCAAGAGTTGAAGAAGTGTCAAAAATAGTCCAAAAGTTGGCCAATGACTTTTTAAGTTTTAAAAGGCAAGTTTCTACTGGGGAGAACTCAAACAGGTATTCTTATCAGCAGAACAGATTCACTCGGCCCCCATACGAACCCAATAAGGATTATAAAGGTAAAGGTCATGATGTAAATATTTGTGATTTGGCTTTGCCTAACTGGTGCAGGATACATGCTACTTCTCAGCATGGGGAGTTGGATTGTTTGGAATTTTGTAACGCCTTTGAAGCTTTATCTGGGGAGTTGATTTCTCCTGAACATCAAAGAAATGCGGATGGCCCAAGTTCATCTAGCCACAGTGCAGCTATGGTCTTAGATTCTTTCACTTTCCCGGGTGAATCTGAGAATGTAGTTGAAATGCCTATGGATGAGGTGCAGGCTTTTCAACAATACAGGAGGGACAACTACAACCTCAGAAATAGAAATCCGGAGCCCAACACTACATCTACCCCTCCGGACAACTCCCACAATGTTCCTCCAGATCCATCTTCAAGCAATAACCCATCTCCACCCAAGGGAGGAAATCCGAGAGGACCAGATGCTTTTGTCCCTCCACTCAATAAGGGATATAATATAGTGGAGGACATGAAGAAGATCAAAGCCAACATCACTCTTCATGAGTTGGCCCAAATTTCAGAACAGAGGGATAACTTGATTAAAACATACTCTGGGCCTACTACCAAATCTTTGGACAGGGGAAAGAAGATGGCAAATGCAAATGTAGCCATGTATAAAGAGAAGACTGAAGTTCCACCTTTTCTACTGACTGTTCGTATTTTTGGGAAAAACTTACACAACTGTCCGGTAGATTCGGGTGCTTCGACTAATGTTATGCCTTTGGCCATTTGTCAACAGTTGGGTTTGACCCCAATGAAGTCCGAAAGAAGAGTTGTCCAATTGGACAAATCGAGAGGTTAAAGTAGTAGGTGAACTTCAGAATATTCATATCCGGTTAGCATCCGAGCCAAGGGCACAACACGAGAATTGAAATTCAGGTGGTGGATATTCCTGTGGGGTACGGGATGCTTCCGAGCAAGGATTGGTCAAAATCTTTGAATGGATACTTGGCAACTGACTTTTCACACATGTGGTTGCCATGGAAAGGAGTGGCAAACCAATTAAGGGTTGAAAGAGAACCCAGATACAAACATACGATCACTGAATATAATGCAGAAAATGAGACTGTAAATATTGCTGATGTAGATATTGGAGTTTATAATTTAACAACGGGACAAAATGAGAAGTTTAGTAAAGCTCATCCTGTTCATAGTAATGAAGTTTGGACGCTTCATGTGGATGGGGCTAAATCTAAACAGGGTTACGAGTACGGGGCAGTCCTTAAAGGGCCTGAAAGTCAGACATATTTTATGTCTTATCGCCTACAGTTCCCTTGCACAAATAATTTAGCGAAATACGAAGCACTGGTGCTAGGATTGAAATTTGCTTTGGACAGAGGTGTAAGAAATATCCAAGTTTTTACAGATTCAGAGTTGGTGGCTAATCAAGTTAAAGGTAAATTCCAGTGCAAAGCATCTTATTTAAAAGGATACAAACACCGAGCATGGGATCTCGTGGAAGATTTTGATGCTTTTAATTTAACGCACATACCTAGAGAGCAGAATTCATGTGCAGATGTCTTGGCTTCATCAGCCGCAAGTCTAAAACCACTGGAAGAATTCAAATGGAACAAGTTTTCGATCGAGTTAGTCCCTTGTCCTTCGGTCCCAAATAATGTGGATAATTTTTAGGTTTTCTCCGATGACCAGCAGATTATAAATTTTTTAGAGTACCAAAGCGTTTGAAAATGCTATAATTGATGATGGACAAAGGGATACTCTGCTGGAGCAGTTAGACGATGAAAGGGGAATAATAAGGTTGAAAGATAACAGAATTCCAAAAGGGATGGTAGAACTGGAGCGGCTCTTTGATGTTGACCAAATCAAGCAAAAGGTGAGTTCTGAGGATTCTATGGGTGTAACAAACAGTGAGACTGAGAACCTGAACGTGGGGACTGAAGAAGATCCCAGGCACCTCAAGTTGGCTAAAACTTGTGACCCAAAAATAAAAAGAAATATGATTGATTTTCTTCACAGGTCCAAGGATGTTATGGCCTGGTCTTACAAAGACTTAAAGGTTTTTGATCCGAAAGTTTACACTCATGTTATACCTTTAAAAGAGTTTTGCAAACCTTTCCGGCAAAAACAGAGGCATGTCAACGCTCTGCTAGAGCCCCTCATCCAGAAGGAGGTAGAAAAATTATTGAGTGCCGCCATTATTTTTCCCGTTAGGCATTCTACTTGGGTGGCCAATTTGGTGCCGGTCAGAAAGAAAAATGGAGAGATCCGCTTGTGTGTGGATTTTAGAAATTTGAACAAGGCATCTAAGAAAGATAATTATCCTTTGCCTTCCATGGATGAGGTGCTACAGATTGTCAATGGTTCGAAAATGATGTCTTTCCTAGACGGTTTCTCAGGGTATAATCAGATATTAGTTGAAAAGGAAGACAGGATGAAAACTGCCTTCACAACCAAGTGGGGAACTTTTGCCTACAAAAGAATGTCGTTCGGATTGATTAATGTCGGAGCTACTTTTCAACGTGCGATGGATCATGCTTTCAAAGGCCTTATGGGTAAGTGCATTGTTGTTTACATGGATGACTTAACAGTTTTCTCTAAATCTCGGTTTGACCACGTAAAACACTTGGAGTCTGTGTTCAACAAATGCAGGGAGTTCGACATTTCTTTGAATCCGAAGAAGTGTGTTTTTGGTGTAACGGAAGGAAAGCTCCTTGGACACTTGATCACCAAAGATGGCATTTCCATGGATCCTGACAGAGTTGAAGCCATATCCGGCATACCCTTTCCCAACTCTAAGAAAGAGTTAAGATCCTTTTTTGGGAAAATTAACTTTGTCAGGAAGTTCATCTCTGGTTTTGCAGAAATAGTCAAGCCACTGAATGACATGCTAAAGGAAACTGCTCAGATTGCCTGGACAACAGAAGCTAAAACAGCGTTCCAAGAAATCAAGACTGCCATCAAGCAAGCTCCAGTTCTGGTGAGCCCAGATTTCAGTGCAGATTTTTACTTGTACACCTTTTCTTCTGAACACACACTTGCTGCAGTTCTGACCCAACGAAGAGAAACGGGGGAGCATCCAATTGCTTTCAAGAGTACCAATTTAAAGGGGGCTGAGCTAAAATATTCTCGCTTAGATAAACAAGCCTATGCCTTGGTGAGAGCGATTAAGCGATTCAGGCACTACATACTAAGAAGCAGAGTTCATGCTATAGTTCCCGACCCAGTTGTTAAATACCTATTAAGCCAGGACGAATTGGGTGAACTAAGAGGTAATTGGGTTACAAGACTGCAGGAATACGACTTAGAAATTTGGCCTGCAAAATTAATCAGAGGACTTGGTTTGTCTCGACACATTGCCGAAATACCTGTACAAGAAGAAATTAATCAGTTGAATTCTGGATTCGATGACTGGTATGGAGATATTATTCATCTGCTGCAATTTGGAATTTGTCCATCTCACTTGAATAGAACCCAAAGGAGAGCACTAAAACTGAAAGCTGCTCATTATCTCCTCAAAGGAGGCAACTTGTATAGAGAAAATTATGCTGGCATTTTCTTAAGATGCATTTCTCAGAGTGAAGTCAATGAGGTGATGTCCAGTTTTCATGAAAAGTTAGGGGCAGGGCATTCCTCAGGATCTGCTACTACGCATAAAATATTGAGAGCAGGCTATTACTGGCCTACATTGTTTAAAGATGCGCATCAGCATGTGAGAACTTGCCATCAGTGTCAAACTTTTGCATCCAAAGAGGCCAATCGAGCTCTACCATTGCAGCCTGTTGTAATAAATAAACCTTTTATGCAATGGGGACTTGATTTTGTGGGAGTGATAAACCCAAATTCTTCAGCAGGGCATAAGTATGTTCTAACAGCTACTGATTACTACACAAGATGGGTTGAAGCAGCAGCCACCATGAGAAGTACAACTCATGAAGTGATCAAATTTCTAGAGTCAAATGTCATAACCAGGTTTGGGGTTCCTCTGAATTTGGTGTGCGATAATGGACCAGCCTTCCAATCATTAGAGTTTGCAGAATGGGCATACCAGATGGGGATAGTTATCAGATTTTCATCCAACTATTATCCCCAAGGTAATGGACTAGCTGAGTCCACGAATAAGAATTTAATGAATGCCATTAAGAAATCTGCAGCGGACAAACCCAGACAATGGCATACATTATTGAAATATGCACTTTGGGCTGACAGGATAAGATATAAAGTGGCTCTTAAGACTTCCCCATTTGCTTTGTTGTATGGTACTCAGCCCATTGTTCCCATCTCTCTGAAATTACCTACTTATCAATTTGTTTTAGACTATTTTGAGGATCAAGCAGATGCAGAGGCTCGTGTTTTGGATCTAACTAATTTACAGGATGAACGACTCCAAGCCCTGGAACATTTCAGTCGGCACCAAGAAACCGTCAAGCGCTGGTTTGACAAAAGAGCCAGAGTGAAAGCTTTCAGACTTGCAGACCTGGTGCTTCTATGGGACAAGGCCCATGAAAAGAAAGGTAAACACACAAAGTTGCAGCCGCTATGGATAGGGCCATACCAGATTGCTGAGATCCTGGGTAATAACGCATTTCGTTTACAGGACCTTGATGGTAATTTTTTGAACCTCCTTGTTAATGGTCAATACCTAAAGCATTATTTCTCAGTTGTTCCATCCAATATAACGTTTGAATGAATCACAAAGACGTTGTAACATGTGTATATATTGTAAATAAGCTTTGAAGTAGTTTGTTTTATTTTATTTTGTTTGATTTTAAAGGTCTGTGTTTTATCCTTTGGGGTCTGTACAAAGTAGTTTGTTTTATTTTATTTTGTTTGATTTTAAAGTTCTGTGTTTTATCCTTTGGGGTCTGTACAAATTTCTTTAGCTTTTAAAATTCTTTTTTTAAGTTTTGCCTGGGCAGTAAAGAAAAAGTCAGCCTTCTAAAATTGTTTTATTCTGAGTTCAAAATCCAGTGTTCATTATTCTAATTGAGAGATAGTCTGCTTAAACTGAATAGTGGAACTATTTTGTTATTCAGAACAACAGTAGAAAGATGATTGGATTTTGTGTCTTGCTTGCCACAATTATTTTAATTATAAAGAAACTGCTATACTGTTTGGCTGGAGAAACTCCCAGGGAATCCAAGAAAAGTTGGTCATAAGAGGGGACTCTGATTCGTGAAATTATTTGAGTATCCATAGAGGCTATCAGTACCCAGGCTGAAGCAGTTCCAGATCGAT
The DNA here is from genome assembly GCA_028583015.1 of Wollemia nobilis. Classification (NCBI taxonomy): domain Eukaryota; kingdom Viridiplantae; phylum Streptophyta; class Pinopsida; order Araucariales; family Araucariaceae; genus Wollemia; species Wollemia nobilis. The sequence continues at coordinate 7,691,987 of JAQPPZ010002170.1, read as the reverse complement.
GAAATATTAAAAAAAAAAAATTGTTCTTTTTAAGGCTTTTCAGATTTCGGTATATTTCAAAGGAGAGAGAGAGAAGGTGAAAGTTGAGCAAGACAACATAAAACTGGCACTCTGTTATTTTCTATACAAAAAAAAAAAAAAAGTTATGTAATGAAAGAGATAGCCAAGGCTTCAGAAGATGTTTTCTTTTACCAAGTTGTAGATACTACCTCACAGTTGTGGATCAGGGTCGTGAAAATCTAAAGAGTAACTCTGTCGAGGTTGTAAAAGGCTAAACTAGTAAACAGAGCCCTACTCGGTTTCCCCTTTCACAATCTAGAAAAGTTGATCAATCCAGAGTACAACATTCGAAGGCCCAGTCATTCTTGAAGAAAGTTTTATACGCTTATAATTGCACATCAGAAATCTTCCTTAAGTGATTCAACCTAGTATGTCCTTGGGAAATTTTAACAACTATCAGGTAGTAGTTAAATTATTTTGAAGAATATTTGTGGCAAGGCATGGTACATGGTCTATATTGTTTTGAAACTAGAGTCCTGGATTCTAAAATAGTGCTACTATTTTCCCCATAGATATCGCCATTTGTTGAGAAGCAACACACCCCCACTGAAAAAATGAATTTCCATCCTTTGAAAATATTTAGCTTTCATTTTACAGTAGGGACCCTCTTGATGTTTTTCAGGTTTTAATTCCAAATTTTGCTTGCCTCCTTCTTCTTCAAGTTTTGCATATATCAAAGTATCTAAGTAGGCTTGCCTATGGCTTTGATTTCAATTTAGAATTCATTTTTAAAATGTTAGAATCATTCTGAGTAAAAAGATCTTTCACTAATATGTAAAAATGCAAAATACAGATGAATGAATTCATTAGAGTCAACCTACAATTTCTAGAAAATTTGCTAAGTAATAAAAGCAGCGCGATTTCGCGACATTTCCATTTTTGGAAACGTCATGATATCGTGACATTTCTATTTTGGAAACGTTGTGATATCGCGACATTTCCATTTTTGGAAACGTCGCGATATCGTGACATATTCGGACTAAAAGAACCAAGTGATGAGAACGTCACGATATCGCGACGGTTTGGAAAAGAAGGAAAAGTCGCGATATCGTGACGGTTTTGAAAAAGTCAAGTGAAGTCACGATTTCATGAAAAAGAAAAAAATAAAAAAGTGAGTCGGATTTGGATGCAAATGGAAAAAGAAAAAGAAGTGTGTGAAATGGAAAAGAAATAAGGCAAGAAGGTGTCGCGAAATCGAGTGTATGGATAAATCAGACACAAAGAAAAAGCTAAGAAGGTTGAAATAGAGGATGAAGAAGAAAAGGAAAGCAAGGAAATCGTGACATGAAAGAAGGAAGGGGAGGGATTTCGTGACATGTCACTAGAAAAGAAAGGAGGAAGTCACGATTGCGACATGTCACGAAATCGCGACATGTCGCGGTTTCACGGCAAAAGAGACAAAGAGGCCAAAATGAAAAACAGTTGGAGGAAAGCGTCATGTTATCACGACACGTGTCAAAAGAAATAAAGCCGACATATAATGAACATTAAGGTTTTAATTTAATAATATTAAAATGCTAACCCTTGCTTTTCTTTTGCAGAAAGCGATACAATTGCATGATGGCGAAAGTAATGACGAGAAAGACAAAGTTAAGCGCAGATTAATCGAGGACCGTCACATTGAAATGGGAGATGCCGAGAATTGTTGGTTCATCCAGATTTTATAGATCTGGCCGCAAAGAGACTTTACGATGACTAAGCAGCTGCCCATTTAATAGAATATGTCGACAATTGATCGAAAAATGAAAATATCTACACACAGTTATCGAAATTTGTCGATGGACGCATTTAATAGGAGAATTTATGGTGAAAGTAATGGCATGCAGAGAATTTCAACTCAGAGGCGGCTCTACGAAGATAAAATGTCAGAGAAGCCGGTGACTCATCCGAATTTCTCCGAGGAATTAATGAGACCCTCCGGCAAGATGCACCAGAAGATGAAGATATTTACTAAGTTATGAGATGGATGAGAATAACATCAGATCATGCCTTTTCCATTTATGGCAAGTAACTACACTCAGATTTGCAGAGTGGTTAGGGTTTATTCAAAACTCTATTTTTAAAAGGGCTTATATTGTAAAACCCGGGGTAGTAAGGTTAAGAGGATAAAATTTAGGGTTTGAGAAGAAGATATTCCTAAAAATATCAGGGTCTGTCCTGGGTCTATAAATACTTCTTCTGAATGTAAATCACGAGAGGCGAAAACTTAGAAATAGAAGCTATTGGAGCAATTTCTTGCAAATCTTGTTTGAATGCTTTGTTCTGGACTTAGAGTTGGTGTGACTTTCGTTTTCTGTGATAGCATGGCCAGGAGCCTAATCTCTTTCAGATTGTGATAAGTTCATCTTCTTTTGTTTTCGTTTCATTAAGGTTTATTTAAATTATGTTGTAGATCTGTGTTACCAGGATTGGATATGCTGTTAGGCTTCATTTTCTTTATTGTATGTTAGGGAAAATTACAGATTTAAGGTTCAGGCCTGTTCTAATTGCTCTGTCCTCACTGTGCGAGCTAGGCTGCTGGTGAGAGATACCAATTTTAACCGACTTCCCTTCTGTTTGTGATTTTCTTTTAGATCTGTTGTTGTCTTTGTCTTATGCTCTTAGTGGAAGGTGATCTTAGAAAGCTGGACACTTTCCTCTTTGATTTGTTCTATTGTGAAGCTAACTGGTATAACTAAAATTGGTGGTTTTGGTTTTGCAGCTAAGTTAGATAAACTTCTCTTTTCGCCCTACCCTACTCTCTCTGTTCCACCGTGAAATGATCCATTTTTATCTTTCTTTAAATTTGTCTTTTATTTAAATCTGCTAAAGCATAAAGAGCTAGATCAAAGAACTGATTGTAAATCTGATTATCCACAAAGATAACCAACTCCAAAAACATTACTGAACTGAAGTCCCGAGCCCGTTGTAAGGTAACAGACAGTCCACTTGAAACTATTCCAGAAGCGGAAAAGAGTGAATAGACATTCGACCCAACTCTGTAACTCACACCTTGGATATCCAGCAAGATCCTAAAGTGAGTGGGATTTATCCCGTATAAGTGTTATCGGTATTTTATGCTCATTCTTCACAGGGTGTGTATAAAAGTCGAACCAACAGAGTATCTTCACCTAGTTTCCCTTCCTCTTTTCGTGTAGGTGATTTATCCCTTGGTAGTGGTGTCCTTAATACTCTACTATAATTCAAGGAACTTATTAATCTATATCCCTGGATCAATTATTGCTCCAAACTTGGTGATTGAATCCTTTATTGTCCTTGATTTCTTTCATATGCAAAATGTATTCTTCCTCTCCCAACAAGGCCTCTACCATGCGAGTGTCTTCCTCATCCTATTCCTATTTACATTAGGATTCTGTGTGCCAGTAGTGATTCCTCCCTTTCTTTAAGTACTCCTTAGCCACCTACCACTCTTTGGGATCCTCATCATATTAGGGATGGTCATCCCAATGGATAATGCCTTATGGGATTTGGTAGGATCCCTCTCATTCATGGTAAACCTTACAGATTCCTTATCCAATTCCAACAAGCTAAGGGTGTATCTCCCGACCATCTAGGAGTAGGGTTTCAAAACCTTCCTTGTCCTATTCCTCCTCTAATTGTAACATCATCTTGTCCTTGCTCACTTCATAGTCAAATACCTCCTCCCCTTCCTGGTTGAAGCCTTAGGGGTCCTTCTCTATTCCTTCCTCCTATTGCTTGATTATCAGGGTTTATTTCTACCAACTCAATGTTGGCTAGTGGACTTCTCCTTCTTCTTGTACTTGGTGAAAATTATCACAGTGCTCTAATTCTATAATCTACATGTGATAAGCAACATATCCATCTTCTTTCCTCGAAGCATCTTTATGGATATGAATTTTCCAAGACCTCTCTATATGCGTCAAAAAAATATGTCTCAGAACTTGAGTTATTCCTATTCTCTTCTCTCTGTTTCACCCAATATATAGGTAAATTAATCAATCTCTCCAATCTCCTCACTTGTCTCCTTTGTCTTCTCATTTGTTGATGGGCAATTATATATGCTTGCATATCAAGGTTGGTTTTATGCTCCTGTGATATTCCTAGTTGTCGTTGTGTTGTACATGCTAGGGGATCACGATTATCTTGAGGATTCTTAGGATTCCTTGGGTAATCCTCCTCATCACTAATTTTTGTGATAGGTTCCCTTACTATCCAAGGTATTCCTTCATCACTGGAGTCACTCAATTCCAACTGTGCATTACCTTGTTATGTAGGTGATGTGGTTGCTTCCTCAATATCTTGCCAAAGCATCTCTACATCCTCATTCATTATTGGTGGATCACTTGGTGGTACTTGCGATCTTGTGCTTGTACCATTATTTCTTACAACACTTATTGGATTTATCCCCTCATCATCCTTATGTTTCCATTCTAGCTCCTGTAGTCTAGTTGTTCTTTGTTCATCCAACCTTCGTATTGTACTATCCAATTCCTAGATGGTTTTTCTCTCAACCTTTGCATTATGACCTCATAACGTCTGATATTCTTCCTGCATTTCTTGATTTTATAGTCACATTCACTACTATAATAGCCCTATCTAATCTAATGTAATAATTCCAACAAATTCTTCATCGATGGTCTCATTATTATCCTCTTTTAGAACTTCCATTTCAAAGGTGTCCACTCTATCCTCATATCGTACTGTTAATTGTATCCTTCTTTGTCTTCTCACTTTTTGGTGCAATTCTCTATGATTCATCTAAGGATACATACTATTTCTATTCATTTGGGGTGCTTCTTATTGCCTTCCCCTATTTCTAGGTAATAGTACAATCTCTTGCTGTCCTCTTTCGTTTGGAGGAATCCATTCTTCATCTTCCTCTTCTACTTGTTCGGTCCCATCCACAAATTGGACATGCACTCATAATATTATTCTTTCTCCAAATTGAGGTACCAAATATTGTTGTTCTATGGTTGGTCTTTTCTCATTCCCTTATACAAATAAATGTGTGATTCCTGTATCAAGCTCTTCCTATGATGGACCTTGCTCACCTTGAGTCCTTCATTGAGCTTATGCTCGTCTTCTTCATTCAATCTCTTTTGAAGAAATGAATAAGCATTGTACTTTATAAGGCTTCAACTTTGATTTGTTGGAAATTTGAGTTATTTTATGTTTTCATTTATGTCACATGGATCACATTGAGTTTTGGTGGCCAAAGCATTTCATAAATAAGCGTTTATGATATTTTGGAGAGCATGGATATATACAGGGTTTTTGTGAAAACCAAGGCAGGAAAAATAAAAGGTTTTATTTAAAACTATGGATGGCAGATTTGAAATATATTTTTCTTAAAACCTAGGTTGGATTTTTGTTTCGTCAAAAAATGTGCCCCGGTGATGGAGATATTTATTTTTTAAATATTTAGTTTAAATTTTAAATTATTTCAAATTTTAATTTTAATTTTAAAATTAAAAATATTAATTTTAGCGTCGAATAAAGAAAGAAGGAAATGCTATATTAATTTATAGCATCGACGTCTAAATAAAGAGGAAAGGCATATATATACCAACAATAGCTTAGACTTCATTATCCTAGCACTTATTTTTTCAAATGCCTTCGAGTGGGGAACGAATTGCGAAAAGAGAAAGTGTGACTTTAGTCTATTGAAAAATCATTCACAAATTTTAATAAGATACATAGGCATCTTTGGCCTAGCATTTCATGTGCTGTGTGTTATGCAGGAGGTCCTATGATCGAGTCCCATCATGGTTATTTGCTTTGTTGAAGCGCTCGAAGCACTGTTAAGTTTTTCGAAGGGTGTAGAAGTTTATGATATAAGTTTTTGTACATGAGGGCATGTGGCCCAACGGTAGGTTGACTATGGTTAAGGCGCTGAGCAAGGAGATGTCACGAGATAGAATTCCATTAGTGACAGATGTAAGTTAATAAATTTTTAATATATATATTTTTTTTTTCTAAAGTTGCCCTAGGATGAATAAGGGTTGTGATGCATGTTTAGAAAAAGAGAGATTTCTGGTGTTTCTCCTTTTGAAATTATATCATATTATATATCGTTGGAAAGCTTATTTCGAGGGCTATTTGATTAACTTGCTTATAGGGAGAAATAAGGTGTATGTAAAGAGATATTTCTATTTTTGTAAAGGGTTTCAAAAGTGAAGGTTGTTTTGGTTCTTTTTCAAAGGTGATTAATTCTTTCATGAGGGGACATGTTGTATCTTATTGAGTAGGAGTGATAAGGTGTTATTTGGATATTATTTTCATGATATTAATCATGATATCTAACCCTTGTTGAAATTTTAAAAATATTTTTGTTGAGTGTGGTAGATTTAGTGGACAACTAATAAGGCATCAAAAAGGTATGAGCAATATTCTCCATTGACTTTGTTTATGGTGGGTGATTTCTGAAATATAATTGAAGAGAAAAGTATTGATTGTGGTTTTCTTTTTGAAAGTGGTTGGTTGAATGCTTCAAGTTTTTAAGGTTTGAGAGTTGTGTTTAAACATTTTTTTATAAGCATAGTTGTTGAATCTCATTGGTTATGCAAAAGAACTTGAGTTAGAAAAGAACATGAGTATCATTGTTATGTGAGATTTGTAGTTGAGTTAAGATTGACTTGAGTTGAGTTGAGATTGATTTGGGTTGAGATTGAGCTTTGAGATTAGAACATATTGAGTCTCTAACAATTATCTTTATGCTTCTATAATATTTGAGTTGAGTTAATATTGAATTGAGTTGAGTTGAGATTGATTTGAGTTGATATCATTGTTGTCATCCATTGTAGAGTGCATTGTCATTCATTGTTGAATTCATCACTGAGCCTTGACTTTATATATTTTTGGATGATATTTGAGTGCTAATTGAGCATGATTGGTTGATCCTTTGAGAAGGCTTTTGGGATAGATTTGTGGATAGATTTATGGCAGTTTTTGTGGATGATTGATTGAGCCTTTGAGAAGACTTTTGGGATAGATTTATGGACAGATTTGGGATAGTATTTTAGCAAGTTCTTGGTGAGCTTGTTGAGCAGATTTTGGGCAAGTTCTTAATGAGCTTGCTAGAGCAGATTTGGGAAAGTTCTTGGTGAGCTTGTTGAAGTAGTTTTGGGTAAGTTCTTAGTGAGCTTGCTAGAGCAAATTTTGGGCAAGTTCTTGGTGAGCTTGTTGAAGTAGTTTTGGGCAAGTTCTTAGTGATATTGCTAGAGCATATTTTGGGTAAGTTCTTAAGGAGCTTGCTAGAGTAGTTTTGGGCAAGTTCTTGGTGAGCTTGTTGAAGTAGATCAGTGGATTACCTATCTGAGTAGATCAGTATATTACCTAGCTTTGAGCAGATCAAAGTAATCATTTGTATTGGATAAGGATCCTTATTTCTGTGTGAAATATTATAAGGAGATGGAATACCCCACATTGGGGGAACCACGTTAAATATTGTGTCTCAATTGTGTGTGGTGATTTGTGCACTTATTTACTATTGCTATCTATGTCATTAATGCACATTGTTATATTTGGTTATTGTAATTAAGGACACTAATTGATATTGGTTTGGAAAGAAAGTAAAAAGTAGATGCTATATTGTTCACCCCCTCTCACTATAAGCTTGTGTTCTTCAATTGGTATCAAAGTGGGTTCCTTCAGAAAGGCTAATAGTTTGAGGGTAAATTCTACAAGAAAACATATGGCTTCTTAGAATGGATTATCTACAAATAAGGCTCCACTATTTGACGATAACAATTATGCTTTCTGGAGCATGAGAATGAATAACTACTTGATATCACAAGGATATGAGGTATGGTAGATGATTTAAAAAGAGTATAAGGTTGAAGGTGATCCCGAGGTAGATAAGACTATCAAGAAATTGGTTGAGATCAATGCAAGGGCAATGAATTATATTTTGAGTGGGCTACATGAAATATATTTTGCAAAGGTCATGGTATGTAATTCATCTAATGAAATGTGGACCAAGTTGTGGAATACTTTTGAAGGGGATTCCAAGGTAAAGTTGGCAAAACTACAAACTCATATAAAAATATTTTAGGAATTGAAAATGGAAGATTCTGAAGATATTGTAAAGTTTTTACTTCGAGTTGATGAGATTACTAACACCATGAGAGGCCTAGGATTTGAGATAAAATAATAAGAAGTTACTCAAAATGTTTTGAGATCACTTCCCATGAAGTATGATGCAAAGGTTTCATTAATAGAAGAAACAATGGATATCAACAAGCTAACAATGGAAGAACTACAAGGAACTCTCACAACTTATGAGATGAGGGTGAGTAAGCATCAGGTTCTAATAAAAGAGATTGCATTCAAGGCTTTAGAGAAAAATAAAGGGAAAGTTCTAGAAAACACATAGAGATTCAGATAATGATGAGGAAGCTAACTTCATCAAAAGTAAAAATGACTTAAGAAATTATAGGGATATGAAGAAAGTCAAATGCTACAAGTATGGGATATTTTCATTGAATACAAGTGTCCACATGAAGAAAATAGTGATGATGAAAAGCAAGGTCACAGAAGAAAAGAAGATGGAAAGAATAAACATGACAAAGATGACAAGTACAAGCAAGGCAAGTATGAGAAGAAGAAAAAATTTCGTAAGACAAAGAAAACTTACTACATTGTAGAAGCAAGTGATAGCTTAGATCATAGTGATAGAGACAATTCAGATGATGAAAATGAAGAACATCTATTTCTAGGAATAGAAGGTGAAATATAACAGTGCTTTGTATGTGGTCAAAGATATCACAGATCAGGATATTGTAATGTTTTCAATGATAGTGAAGATGAGATGACACATCCAGGAAATAGGTATGGTCAAAGAAATAATGAAATTTTATTTGCTACAGAAGATTATAATGATCTTAGTGACAGTGAAGATGAAGAAGGTTTTTTCTATGGGATAAAATAAGTAGAAGAAAAACATTCACTCCAAACAGAAGAAGTTAAGCAACAGAATATTGTAATAAAGATAGATGTCTCAATTGATCTAAAGGAAAACTTCAATGATATCCATGAGCAAATACAAGAGGTTAAGAAGAATCTAAAAGAATTGAAATGTTTCATACTTGAGAAGTTTGATCCATCACATGACTCAAAAGGTCAAGATATTTTCACTAAGAAGGAAACATGTATTTCAGAGACAATAAATATGAATGTCAATTTGTTATTTGATACAAATGAAGAGAAAGAAGAGGAAGGTACCAAAGCACCAAAGGTATCATATTTCAGGTTTGGGGAATCACACTCAAAAGGAAAAGAAGTTATAATAGATTAAAGCAAAGAAGCACCTAAGTTTTATGAAGAAAGTTCCAAAGTTCCTATGGCTCCTAAATTCAGTTTGGATCTTGTTTTGAGATAGGTGAATCAAGTTCAAAAGGAAAAGAAACTCTTAAAGAGTAAAACAAGGAAGAGGATTTAGATACTACAAATAAGGTTCAAGGATGCAATGCACAAGTTGAAAATGATCATAAGGATAATGGTCAAGAAATGTATGAGGAACCCAGGCATGAACAAAGGGCTTTTCAAGGATATTGTTTTTCTTGTAATGGATTTGGACACAGAGCTATACACTGCAGTATCCATGGATCAAATAATTTTGATTTTGCTAGAAGAAACTTCAAAGGAAGAAGGTATGATTTTCAAGGACATTTCTTCTTATGCAATAGGATTGGTCATAGAGCTTCTCATTGCAAATAAAATGAGCAACATGGTTTTGGTTTTAGAGCTACATAAATCAAAATTCATAGTCATAATGGTCATGAAAACAAAACTTCACAAAACAGGGTTTAGGAAAGGAATGGAAATGGAAATTATTTCAAGAAATAATTCTTGATATGGGCACCATTCAAAGTCTACAATATAAAGTGTTTTAATTGCAATAACTTTGGACATATTGCAAAATGGTGTAGGACTCAATTCCAAATAGGTTCAAGAAAATAAGGTCAAACAGAAGAAAAGAAGGTCAAACAAGTTCAAGACAAGAAGATCAAGTAATTCATCAAGAGAAGGATATCAAAAAAATATGGAAGGAATTTGATAGAGGAAAGAAACAATGTAATATGGGATTAAAAGTACTCCCACCCCAAAATTAATCACCTCAAGAGAGAAGGTGGTGAGGGGGCTAAGCTTAAGAGTCATATCTTTTAGCCCCATAGGTGTCCCTTTTGCCATTGATGTCAAAGGGGGAGATATTTGAGTAAGGGGGAGAGAATTGAGTTAGGGAGAGAAGCCTCCAAAGAGAACATTGAGTTAGGGGGAGCAGCCTCCATAGATATTATTGAGTCAGGGGGAGCAAATTTGATTCTTAGAGATGGTTTTTTTGCAGTGATTGTGGTTTTTGCATTAGAGGTATTGCCATCAATGAAAAAGGGGGAGATTGTTGGAAATTTGAGTTATTTTATGTTGTCATTTATTTCACATGGATCACATTGAGTTTTGGTGGCCAAAGAATTTCATAAATAAGCATTTATGATATTTTGGAGAGCATGGATATATATAGGGTTTTTGTGAAAACCAAGGTAGGCAAAATAAAAGGTTTTATTTAAAACCATGGATGGTAGATTTGAAATGGGTTTTTCTTAAAACCCAGGTTGGCTTTTTGTTTCATCAAAAAATATGCCCCGATGATGGAGATATTTATTTTTAAATATTTAGTTTAAATTTTAAATTATTTAAAATTTAAATTTAAATTTTAAAATTAAATATATTAATTTTAGCGCCAACTAAAGAAATAAGGAAAGGCTATATTAATTTATAGTGTTGATGTCTAAAGAAAGAGGAAATACATATATATATATATATATATATATATATATATATATATATATATATATATATATATATATATGCCAACAAAAGCTTAGACTTTATTATCCTATCGCTTATTTTTTCAAATGCCTTCGATTGGGGAACGAATTGCGAAAAGAGAGAGAAGTGTGACTTTGGTCTATTGAAAAATCATTCACAGAGTTTAATAAGATGCATATGCATCTTTGGCCTAGTGGTTCGTGCGCTATGTATTATGCAGGAGGTCCTGCGATCGAGTCCCACCGTGGTTATTTGCTTTGTTGAAGCGCTCGAAGCGTTGTTAAGTTTTTCAAAGGGTGCAGAAGTTTATGATATAAGTTTTTGTTTGTGTCCCTATGGACACGTGAGGATGTGTGGCCCAATGGCAGGTTGGATGTTGTTAAGGCACTGATCAAGGAGATGTCATGAGATCGAATCCCATCAGGGACAGAGGCAAGTTAATAATATTTTAATATATTTTATTTTTTTCTAAAGTTGCCCTAGGAGGAATAAGGGTTGTGATGCATGTTTAGAAAAAGAGAGATTTCTGGTGTTTCTCCTTTTGAAAGTATATCATATTATATATAGTTGGAAATTTCATTTCAAGGGTTATTTTATTAACTTGGTTAGAGGGAGAAATAAGATGTATGTAAAGAGATATTTTTGTTTTTATAAAGGGTTTCAAAAGTGAAGGTTGTTTTGGTTCTTTTTCAAAGGTGATTAATTCTTTCATGAGGGGACATGTTGTATATTATTGAGTATGAGTGATAAGGTGTTATTTGTATATTATTGTTGTGATATTAATCATGATCTCTAACCCTTATTGAAAGTTGAAAAATAAGTTTGTTGAGTGTGGCAAATTTAGTGGACAACCAATAAGGCATCAAAAAGGTATGAGCAATATTCTCCATTGACTTTGTTTATGGTGGGTGATTTCTGAAATATCATTGGAGAGAAAAGGATTGATTGTGGTTTCCTTTTCAAAAGTGGTTGTTTGAATGCTTCAAGGTTTTCTGGTTTGAGAGTTGTGTTTAAACCTTGTTTTATAAGCATAGTTATTGAAGCCCATTGGTTATGCAAAAGAACTTGAGTTAGAAAAGAACATAAGTATCATTGTTATGTGAGATTTGTAGTTGAGTTAATATTGACTTGAGTTGAGTTGAGATTGATTTGGGTTGAGATTGAGATTTGAGATTAGAACATATTGAGTCTCTAACAATTCTCTTTATGCTTCTATAATATTTGAGTTGAGTTAATATTGACTTGAGTTGAGTTGAGATTGATTTGAGTTGAGATCATTGTGGATCATTGTTGTCATCCATTGTAGAGTGCATTGTCATTCATTATTGAATTCATCATTGAGCCTTGCCTTCATAGATTTGTGTATGATATTTGAGTGCTACTTGAGCATGATTGGTTGATCATTTGAGAAGGATTTTGGGACAGATTTGTGGCAGTTGTTATGGATGATTGATTGAGCCTTTGAGAAGACTTTTGAGACAGATTTGTGGATAAATTTGGGACAACATTTGAGCAAGTTCTTGGTGATCTTGTTGAGTAGATTTTGGGCAATTTCTTAGTGAGATAGCTAGAGCAGGGTTGGCAAAGTTCTTGGTGAGCTCGCTGAAGAATTTTTGGGCAAGTTCTTAGTGAGCTTGCTAGAGCATATTTTGGGCAAGTTATTAGTGAGCTTGCTAGAGCAGATTTTGGGCAAGTTCTTAGTGAGCTTTCTAGAGCAGTTTTGGGCACATTCTTGGTGAGCTTGTTGAAGCAGATCAGTGGATTGCCTACCTGAGAAGATCAGTATATTGCCTAGATTTGAGCAGATCAAAGTAATCATTTTTATTGGGATAAGGATCCTTATTTCTATGTGAAATATTATAAGGATTTTATCTTGTGGAGTACCCCACATTGGGGGAACCACGTTAAATCTTGTGTCTCAATTGTGTGTGGTGATTTGTGCATTTGTTTACTATTGCTATCTATTTCATTAATGCACACTGCTATATTTGGTGATTTGCAATTAAGGACACTAATTGATATTGGTTTGGAAAGAAAGTAAAAAGTGGGTGCTATACTGTTCACCCCCCCTTTTAGTATAAGCTTGTGTTCTTCATGAGCCATTTACAGTTTCGGGTACCTCCATCTTTTTCATGTTCTGCAACATGAATACTCCATTATTCATTACTTCTACCACTTTATAGGTGCCAATCCTTAAATTCTTCAACTTATAGGGCTTAATTTTCTACTTTCCATTAATCTTTAGAACCAAGTCTCCCATACCAAGTTCTAACTTCCTCAAGTGTTTTTCATGCCACGCCTTCATTCTTTTCTGAGCTACCTTAATCACCCATTGTGTCATGACTCTTCTTTCATATAACTTGATCAGTGTTGTTAGTCACTCTTCCAAATTTTCTTGATCACCCAAGCGATTCTCTACTGTGACTCTCAAAATTAGTATCAAGAATTCAACTGGCACTACTGCCTCCTTTCCATACATCAACTAGAAAGGTGTATGCTTTGTTGTTGGTTTAAAATTTTTTCTATATACCCACAAAATAGATGGTAGATTTTCCTCCTAATCTGCTTCTTCTATTCCACAGGTTTATACAAAGTAGATACCAGGACTTTATTTGTTGCTTTTGCCTACACATTTGCTCTGGGGTAATACATACTAGACAATGAGTGCAAAATCTTGAATTCTATCATCAGCGTCTTGATGATTTCATTGACAAATTATCCTCCTCGATCACTTGTTATCTATAGCGAAATACCAAATCTTGTGATTACCTTCTTGTACAAGAATCTTGTTGTACTTTTTTCTTAGTTATCAGGTAATGTTGTTGCTTCAACCCATTTTGTCAAGTATTTCATTTCTACTACAATGTATCTACACCTCCTATGAGATGTATTTAATGGTTCGACAAAGTCCAATCCCCACCTTTCAAATAGTTCCTGGGGTTGTGATGGATGCAATGGCATAAAGTCCCTCTTTACTAGCTTTCCTACCCTTTGACAAGTATCACATGCTTTCACATACTCTTTTGCATCATTATATATTGTGGGCCACCATAGTACTGCTAGTAATATTTTCCTAATTGTCACATCTGGTCCCTTGTGCCCTCCTGCTAAGCCTTCATGATATTCTTTCAATACTGCTCTAACTTCTTCCATAACACATCTTCATAGGATACCATCGCTTCCCATATTATACAACAATCCTACTATCAACTGGAAGGGTGTTAACTTCATAATCACTTTCTTTTCTTGGTTGCCATCATTTCTTGTGGTAACTCTCCTATGGAAAGGTACTGGCCAATCAACTTGTACCACAATGGGACAACATTGATGGCAAATAATTATGCATTAGGGAATTCATCCAAAACATATATTCTTATAGGCTCTCCTAATCATATCTGATACAACTAGTCTACAATGACATGCTTCTTACTAGGCCTCACTACTACTTGAAATACAAACTCCTGTAGGGTGATGAACCACCTACTGACCTATCCTTGTATCATCGATTTGTTTATCAAGTACAACAAGGCTTGGTGATCTATATAGAAAGCAAAGGGATTCTCCAATAGGTAATGTCTAAACTTTTGGACTACATATACCATTCCCAAAGCTTCTCTTTCTATTGTACTATAATTTTTCTCTGACCTTGACAATAGGCAAAAAGTAAAGAAAATAGGTTGATCCATCATGAATTATCCTTCTTATGCCAAAGCACATCCGATTGCAAAATTCAAAGTATCAATATGGACATGGAATTCCTTATCCCATTTTGGGACACCAAAATTGGGCTACTCACAAGCTTAGCCTTCAGCTCCTAAAAGGCTCCTTGGTGCTCCTCTGTCCATCTAAAGGGAACATTCTTCTTCGTAAAATAATCCAATGTATAGGATACATGTGCATAGTTCCTAATAAACCTTCAATAATATCCCATTGATCCTAAGAAGGTTTTAAGTGAACTTACATCGTATGGTTCTTCCATGTGTAATATCACACATATATTATCAGGATTTGTTTTTAATCCTTCATTGCATACTATGTGTCCTAAAAATTTTCCATATGGTACCATCAGGTAGCATTTCCCAGGATTTAATGATATATGTGTATTTTTGCATCTACTCATGCATTCACTTAGGGCAAGAATATGCTACTTGATCTTCCTATAAATGGACCAATCATCCAAAAATTATTTGAAGTTCCCTATTTCCAACTGATAAAATATATACAGTATGATGCGTTGAAATGTAGTTGGGGCATTACAAATCCCAAATGGCATTCGATTGTATGCATAGATGAAATTCTCTACAATAAATGTGGTCTTCAGCTTATCTTCCTCGACTATACTTATTTTATTGTAACCCAAAAATCCATCCAAAAATTAATAGATCTCGTGTCCTGCGACTTCTTCTAGGATAGAATCTGTGAAGAGAATAGGGAAGGGGTCCTTGATAGTTACTACATTTAGACTCCTAAATTCCACACATAATTTAATTTTTTCTACTTCTTTCTTCAATTTGATCACTATAGGTGATACCCATTCTCTTTTTATCACCCTAAAGATGATTTCTACCTCCAGCATCTTCTCTATCTTTGCATTCACTAATGTAGCATACTTTGGGTTCATTCTATATGGTCTCCTCCTTATGGGTTGTGCTCAAGGCATTAGTGTAATCTTGTGGACACATAATTCAGGTGGTACTCCCTTCAAGTCCTTATATTTCCATGCAAAGACATCCTTATATTCCAATAATATCTTAAAATCTACCGCTTTTAGTATAGGGCTCCAATCATTGCCATAGCGGATCATCCTAGGTTCATCTTCCATTCCTAGATTGATGTCTACTATCCAAGGTCCTTCATATTTGATATTCTCTGGATCACTTGCTACTTTCTCTATATTTTTGGATGTGTTGTTCTTGTATCAATTTCCACATCTCCTATTGTATACTCTGCAAAACTTTTTGGAAATGTCTATTTCTCTTCTACCTCCTTCTTAGGTTCCTAACTGACTTTAGGTTCATCTTGTTTTTCCTTGATCTCCTCTGAGTCAATACAGAGGTAGTTGGGCTAAAAAAATTTGTACTCCTCCATTTTCCAATGAATAGGCATGTTACTAGATCTAGCTTCATCTTCACTACATTCATCCAAGTACAACATTCCTTCTCCATATGGTTCATACCCTTCATCACCTAAGGAATTTTTTATTCATCGGTCGTAACTACATCCTCACTAACATTTTGATTAGCCAGATTAATAATATATTTGTTTTGTCCCTTTTTTTATGTGATTTGATTCTTTCCCTATTTGTAATTAACTTTGGCTACTCGTAGTCATCCTCTCCCAAGAGAGTGTCATATACAGTCTTCTGTATAGTAATCACAATGAAATCCAAGATAAACTCTTGGTCAGCTATCACCACTTGTTTTGTTTTCAATACTCCCTTTGTCTTGATACCATACTGATCAACACCATATAATTAGAAGCTTGGTGCCCATAGAGATGGAGCACCCAATTCTATCCAGGTCCTTTCAAGTAGCACATTGATGTTGGATCCTTCGTCCATAATAACTTGTGTTAATTTGTGCCCTAGGATCTCCATATGAACTAATGTAGGTTTCTTTCCCACATCAATCATCAATATAGTTGGATCCATAAATTGGTCTTTTCGTTATTTTTTTGAATCGGTTGACTCAACACTTCCATCACCTTATGTGGTTGTATCTCTTCCACCATCACTTTATGTAATGATGGAATAGCTTCCAAGAGGTTTACCACTTTGATATATATTGTGGTATCCAAAACCTATGTTGCCAGACTGCATAATAGCCTTCTCTTATTATGGCTTTTTCAGTTCCTTTCCTTTAGCTAACTTCACTTGTTTAGCTTTTTGTGATTCATCTTGTAGTATTTTCTTTGCTACTTGTGAGCATTGCTTTTCCTTTGTTGGCTCTGGATACTTATCCTTTTTAGCCTGATTCCTTTTCACGGCTAAAACTTCTTGGATTTCCTCAACTTGAGGAACCTCAATGTCTATATAATTTACATTCTATGGGTTATTTGAACTCAGCTACTAGGGATAATTTGCTTCCTTGTGGTTCCCCAGACCACACCACCTACACATATGTGTAGTGCTCACTTGTGGTGTTTCCTATATCTAATGTGAAGGACATTTTTTTGTGAAATTCCCCCATTATTGACAATTATGATACTATATGATTGACTTCCCTTCTGAGTCATACTGCAAATGACTTTGTCCTCCTTGTCGATTACCCTGGTTCAGGCTTCCACCTTGTCGATTATTTCTATAACTGCCACTTGTTGCTTATTGCCTACTTCCTAGGGTCTTCTATTTCTCTTCCTACTCCTAGATTGTCAGTACCTATGGATGTACTCTTGCATTATACAGACATAGTATAACCTCATAACCCATCACATTACAAATGTGACAATAGTCATTTCATGGACACTTTACATTTGTATACGCTTCAATCTTAAATTTTGTGTACCAAATGTCATTCCTATCGGGTTTTTTTCTTTTTTATTTCATGATCTTGTCAAACTCTTGATAAAATGATGCTACTATCCTTTGTATAGTATCATATTCATCACTATCTGAATCATTAGACTTGGGGTGAGATAAAATTCCTGTATACATCTGTTTCGATTCACTTTCAAAATTATTTTCATGATTTATAGCTTCTTCATACATTTATGATGATACTGCCTTCATATTTTTCTTATATTTTGGTAGCAATCAATATGTAAACCACTGCTTTACCAAAAAATATGCCAAAGGCATCTGCATCTTATATTCTAACTACTTTACTTTACAAGTTCTGATATGTCTTGTGGGATCTTCCTTACCCTCACCTATAAAATGTGGACATATCTACCTAGCTTCCTTATGATCCATCTTCGGATAATCATCCTTGTCACTAAAGGTTTCCCATGGAATCTCTGTCTAATTCCTCCTTGGGGATGTCGTACTACAGTCATCGTCAAAATTTTCTATCTGATGTATCTTATTCTATCCCACCAATCATTTACCAAACTCATGTGTGTCTTCACTCTATGACCTCCTTCACTGATGTGAAGGAGATAGTCTTGGTTCTTCCTCCTAAGACTTCATGCCCTATTGCTCTGGTGCCTGATTCCCATTCTCTACACTCTATTACAACACTTCCATCACTTTCTCAAGTGTCACCATCCACTCTCCTTACTCTTGCACTACTTCTCTATCAACTCGTACCTCTACGCTAGGTGGTTATATTACCTCCTCTTATATCTCTATCAACAACACCTCAAAACATCCCTCTACAAATGCCCAAAATTGCTCTATTTCTATTTCATTTGTACTATGGTATGAGTTACTCGCATTCTCTCTTCAAGAAATCCTTGTGCTCCTTAGTATAATTTTATCTCATACTTCCCATCTCCTACACCTTTGTACACTGGTGTATGTCATTCACCTCCAATTTTATAGTATTCTTACTTTATCAATTTGACTCGTTTTAACAAAAATGCCAGATTTGATAAGGCAACAACACAAAATGTAGCATAGGCTTGTAGTATTACCAGTGGGGAGGTGCTTTACCAAGATTATAATGATCAACTTGCCACTCACAATCAATGGACCAAATCGTACAACCGTACAATCTTTATAACTAGCAATGTGCGACAACTAAACAGCTTGTGCAGACACCAAATCATACCACTGTATGATCTAAAATCATACAGTTATATATCTTGTATTATATGACACTTATTCAATCCTTAAAATTTGTTTTTGCAAGGTGTTGTACACAGTTTTGTAAATAAAAAAGTTGATCTCCCAAAACTGCCAAATCGGGTAAATTCCCTTCAATCGCATAAACTGCCAAATCGAGTAATTGTCTTTAGTACAATTTGTACAAACTTTGGTGTACAATTGGTAAAAAAAAAGGTACAAGAAGGTGCTAAATTGGATACTCTACTGGGCCAATCTCTCTTAGATAATTTTTGTCAGGTTTCAATGTGGCAATTAATCCTTTTCCAATAACATGCAAAACATATCAACGGCGCTTGAGAGAGCTCTATATCCAATGACGATGCCCAAAAATCATACAACAGTGTTCAATATGTCTCCCTTCATATCTTCATTGATAAAATATTGGTTCAATATGTCTCCCTTCATATCATAGATCATTCCTTATAGCCACATCAATATTGGTTTAATCCAAATCCTCCATAGCAATGCATAAAATAGTCATAACAACAACAAAGAAGTACATGCAATAGAAGTAAATTGTAAAATACTATTCTACCATTCTAGGATCATACACTACGTAATATAAACCATGAAATATTCCAATATTTACTATTTTTTAATAAAAAAAAATTGGTAGATAAGATACTATAGCATTAATACTGGGTTTTACAGGTTGACCCAAAACCTTTTATAAAAATTAGCCCAGGGTTGTTGATGAACATATCCTTACTAAGGATCCTATATATGTAAAATCTACATGCTGACAAACCCATTACATCCGGTAAGGCACATAGCCTGTTATCAAAAATAAACTTCCCATACAAAATTTTGGGTATACCCCAAGAAAACACACGTGCATCATAATTACTAAAAAGAAACAGACACAGATCCCTTCCTTGAGGTAATGGAGAAACAAAAAGTTGCAGACACACATAGCAGAGTACTAAAAAATCTTCCACAAGCTCTATATTGACAGTTACTCTTAATTATTTCTTTGCTAATTGCTTTCTTTCGTATATGACATGTTTTGGTACCACATACTATCTTGGCCAATCAGCCTTGGAGAAGTGAACCTTCTGGCTAGATTTATGGTGGTGGCTATCTGGTGGTCCACGTGGCTTTGGTTCGAAGTCTTATATTTTCATTTCTTTCCTTACTTGTGATTATCAACCAACCTCAAATTACTAATATGACTAGGAGCCATGTTATCTGACATGTGACTATCCCCATTAGTCTTTGTGGTATTTCCAAGCAACATCCACGAAGACTGACAACTCAGATAATTTTTATTGTGAGTCCAATTCAAAAAAATATGGGAATTCTCCTAGCCTTCGAACTTACAGTGCCTTACCTATTGGTAAATTCTACTATCATTCTTGGAATTCTTGTTGAATAAGCTCCTCTAATTCACTTGGGACATTGTGTTCCCATTTGAAAAGTCTGTCACCATCGACACCCAAATTGGCTAGCTTATCAACAATTTTGTTAGCTTCTCGAAAGACATGTTGGGCTTTTCTATCCTGTCTTCCTTGGAAAAGGATTATAGCCTCTTCAATAATTGTTTTAATCCTCCAAGGAGGTGTTTTCCAATTATTGAGGAGATTTATAACATGCATAGAGTCTCCTTCTATGATCAAATTGCCTTATAAGTCTTGAGTCATTTGAAGGCCTCTCCACATAGCTCTAGCTTCAGCTTCGTTGTTCGTCCTTGTTCCCAAATATTCAAAAAATGCAAGCATCATATTCCCATTATGATCTCGCACAATGCCACCAATGCCTACTCTGCTAATATTTTCCTTAGATTCTCCATAAAAATTAATCTTAAACCAACCCGTAGGAGGTGGAGACCACTTAACATTGGCTCTGGGGTTGACTACCCTAGGCACAAACTCATCTAAGAAGGTTAATCTTAAATATTGAGCAATCTTGGTCTCCTGCAGATGAGGTTTACAGCTATCAAAAGGGATAAGGTTAACATTCTCATTGACAAAGGTAGGATCCTGGAAATGATAGTTTGATGATCATGGATAGACTCATTAAAGACTCTATGGTTCCTTTCTAACCACACCTACCAAAGATAGTGATTGAGACAAATTTTTCACATGTATCTAAGTCTTTGGCTTGAAAAGGGGCAAGGACACTGGACGAAAAAATCAAGTACGATGGTTGGTTTAACCCATGAAATATTGAAGGCCTAAAAAACCCCACTTAGGACAGTCAAGGAAAAAGGGCACTCAAGGAAAATGTGATAAATGGTCTTCCAATTAGACCTGCACATATAACAACGATTAGTGATATAAATACCTTTACGCATCATATTATCAATGGTTAGAATTCTTCCTTGGATAACCAACCATGAAAAGACTACAATTTTTGGAATTAAATTTTTTATCCAAACTAAGTCCTTTTGGAGGACAAAATCCTCGTCGTCAAGAAGAAGCTTGTAAGCTAATTTAACAGTGAACTTCCCATTTTCCGTAGGAGCCCAGGTCACTTGATCTTCCTTGGGTCTCATGGGGATAAACTATTTCCCGAGAATGTTATAAAGATCATTTGATTCTGCTTGAAATTCCTGAATTCTTATTTATTTCCACTTCATTCTACCTCTGTCCTCAACCATATAATCGGAGACTTTTCTTCCAGTGAGTTCTTCTGTGATATCTCTTATTCAGGCTAAGTTAGGATATTGCGTCAGTGGTTCATCCTTAGCCCACCTATCATTCCACCAATTTATCCTCTCACCATTGCCTAAAACCCATCTTAGAAATTTTTTGATGATTTTCTTACAATTAAGAATTGCTTTCCAAAAAGTAGAACCTCTGATTGGAACTGAGTCACTTAGAAATTCCATATTTTGAAGATACTTTCATTTGATGATAGTTGTCCATTCATTTTCTTCACCAAAAATGAGATGCCACGCCTGCTTAGCTAGTAAAGCTAAATTTATATGAGCAATTCTCCTCAAACCTAAGCCCCCATTTTCCCTGGGTCTACACACTTTGGTCCATCCTACAAGGTGTATCCTTTTTTTCTCCTCTGATCTAGTCCATAAAAATTATTTTTGGAGTTTCTCAATTTTTTGGAAAACCTTCAGAGGGACTTTGAAAATGGAGAGGAAATAGACTGGAATGCTCTGAAGAGAGGCCTTAGTGAGGGTCAGCTTTCTTTCTTTAGATAGAAGATGACCTTTCCATCTAGCAAGTTTTTTTTGAATTCTTTCAATAACCCTGTCCCACATTGACTTTATCGGAGAACCAATGAAAAGAGGGAGACCGAGATATGAAGTGGGGAGGTTTTCTATATCACACCCTCAAATTTCTGCAATCCTTCCTTGCCTCTGAATGGGGGTCTTCAATAAATATAACTTGGTTTCACTGAAATTAACTTTCTGACCAGCAGCATCCTCGTAGAGTTGTAGGATGTATTTAATTATTTTGGCCTCAACCATTGATGCCTTAGTCAATATAGGGGTAGCATCGACGAATTGTTGGTGAGAAACATCCCTAGTGAGAGATGTTGCCTTGATTCCCGATATTAGCCTTGAACTACAAGCATTTTTTATGGTTCTTCCTAAATCTTCTGCCATAATTATGAATAACATGAGGCTGATAGGGTCCCCCTACGGAATTCCTCTACGACTTTGAAAGTAACCAGTAATTGTTCCATTAACTAGAATCGATAACCATGCTTTAGAAATACATTATTGGATCAAATTAACCCATTTGGTGGTGAAAATAAAACTTAAGGAGGACAACAATCAGAAAGTCCCAATTTAGCCTATCAAATGCTTTGTTCATATCAAGCTTGAGGGCAAAAATAGACCTGTTAGTCTTATGAGTAGATTATAGAGCTTCATGAACTATGATAACTCCATCCAAGATTGACCTGCCCTAGCCAGAGCTTCCCTAGCATGGATATATGATGCGGGGCATAATATCTCTTATTCTATTTGCAATGGCTTTAGTTAGGATCTTGTAAGAAACATTACACAGACTAATTGGCCTGAAGTCAGCCATAGATTCATGGGTTTGCTTCTTAGGAATTAGAGAAATAAAAGTAGAGTCGATACCTTTTGGGATATGATTGCTTGCTTGGAATTCTCTGATAGCAAAAATTACATCCTCACGATGTCCCAAAAATCTTGATAGAAATGAGGGGGAAAGTCGTCGGATCCTGGGGATTTGTCTAGCTCCATGCTAAATAAGGCTTCCTTAATTTCCTCATCAGAAAATGGAGCTAGAAGCTTAAGGTTTATATCCTCATTTATTATGCTAGGAATGGATTGTAAGAGAATATCTTTTGCCTCCTCATTGCACTACGATTCCTGACCAAGGATAGAATTGAAATAAGTTACTGCCTCCTTTCTAATTTATGTTAAGTCTTGAGTAATAGAACCATCGACTTTTTTTAAAAAAATTATCTTGTTATTGCTTCTGTTTCTAAGCATGGTGACATGAAAAAACTTGGAATTTGAATCTCCATATTTCAACCAAAGAGCCCTTGATTTTTGCCTCCAATAGATTTCCTCACAGGCCAAAATATTATGAAACTCTGCTAGTTTTGTTCATTCCTCTTGCCTAGTAGTTTCATCAACATCACCATGTTGGATCCTTTGATCAATTATCTTCAAAATTTCAACAACTTGTTTTTTATTTTCAAAGAGGTTAGCAAAGACCTCTTTGTTCCAAGTTCGAAGCTTTTCCTTAACAAACTTTAATTTGCCAGCAAGTTTAAAAGTTGCACTACCCCTGACATGTTGCTGCCACAACTGACTTAAGTTATCTCTTAAACTGGAATGTTTGATCCACATAGATTGAAATATGAAAGGTTTCTTGAAGGACAGAGAGTTAGGGATCTCCAACAAAATGGGATTATGATCAGAGGCAATTTTAGGAAGGGCTTGCAGGGTAGAATAATCAAACAAAGTTGTAGCCTCCTTTGATAGAAAAACCTATCAAGCCTTTCTTGAATGAGATGAAACCCTATCCACCGATTGCTCCAGGTATAATTCGCTCCTCTAAGTTTTACATCCATCAACATGTTGGAGTTCACAAAGTCATTGAACTCATCCATGCTCCTGATAGGTGGTCTATTTCTACCCATTTTGTCTAAATGGTAAAGAGGAGTGTTAAAATACCAAGCCAGAATCTAGGGGACATTATGGAAGATTTCACTCAGATTGCCTAAGTACTCCCACAGTAGAGCTCTCCCTTGAATTGAAGTTGGGGCATAAATATTTGAAAGGATCCACGACCTGTTGCTATTTATTTCCTTAAATAAAACACTAAGAACCCTGTCATATTTTTGAATAATGGTGCCTTCTACTATCCGGGGATCCCACAAAGTCATAAGGCCTCCAGATGCTCCTCTGGATGATTTGCAAACCATCTCCCCTTGATTCCAATTTTTTTTTGCTATTTTTTTTATTGAATCTCATCAGTTTTTGTTTCTTGCAACATGATAATAGTTGGATTCACTTGATTTCTTATTGCACTGACTTCCTTGTGTTTGGGCAAGCCATTGAGGCCTCTCATGTTCCATGAGAGGAACATCATTTAGATTTTTTGGGATTTCTTCCTCTACCCCTCCCTTGATGGGGTTTTCCTAATTTGTTGTCTTCAAAACCTAGAATAACCTGTTGAAACAAGGTTCTCTATTTTCCATTGGCAATGTCATTATCAATTTTAATTTTTTGGTGCTCAGCATTTGATATTCTTCATCTTCTTTTTTCACTGTCAAAATCTATAGGAGACTTCACAATGCTCTTGGTTTGTTTAGGACTAAATCGGGGGGAGGTAATTTGTTGCAGAACCGGACTTCCATATTCCTCAGTCTGAAGAGTTTCACATATCTCCACCCCTACATCCAAATCTTCTCCTTTTTTCCTGTATTTCCCTGGTCTACGAGATGACCCCTCGGTAGGATTCACTTGGATCCTAGTGATGATGTTAGGGAGATGAGATCTTTTATTTTCCAAAGCCTCAACTTTCTTCCTAAGTTCTTGAGCATTAGGGTTTGGCTTTGGGATGCCCACTGGGCTTGAAGTATTTCTAGCATTGGGGTTTAAGGATCCTTACTTGGATGTGGATTCTGGAGATCGTGCATTAGGGTTTGGATTTGTGATGCCCATGGGGCTTATAGTAATTTTAGCATTAGGGTTTGAGGATCCTCACTTGGATGGGGATTCGAGAGAGTCAGAAAGGTTAGCCTGAAGGTGCTGGGATTTCAAGTCTTCTGATAATCCTCCTACTCCCATATTGGATAGAATTAAAAATTTATTTGAAACTAGAGGATTGGAACTTACCTGAGCATTTTGGTTGCCAATAACCTGTTGTTTTCCTTTGTCTTTATGGGACCCTGCACCCTCTCTTTTATTTTTTTGGTAGACATAGTATGCCTAATTGAAATTGCCTCTGCCAGGGAAACTCCTCAAATTTCCTCTATCTATCATTCCCTGCTTCTGCTTTTTTGTATTCATTACTAGGTTAGGGCACTGATTGCATAGATGTCCTTGATTTTTACATTCTACATAGAATGTCGGTCTGTTCTCGTATTCTATCGACTATTTTCTATAGTATTCTCCATACTCTAGATCCATAAACCTTGGAAATTCATTATTCAAATTAGCATTTACGCATATTCATGCATGAGTCATCCTTGTCCTGGCCAAGGTCGCATGGTCAATGGAGATCAAGTCCCCTATAGTTCTGGCTATGCCTTGCATCCAATATTAATTGAATAACTGGGTAGTGTTGTGGTTCATCCACAACACACCCCAGAAGTGGGGACCCACCTTTGTTTTTGCGGGTTTTAGGGAAGATCTCAAAGACCCGGATGCTAAAAATGAAGAAAAGAAGAAAAATGCCTAAGTGTTGAAAGGGTCGCAAAATCGTGACATGTCGCGATATCGCGACCTGTCTCTCCATCGTTGCGACGCGTTTTTTGGAAGCGTACGGAAAGTTGAGAATGGTAGCGATTTCGCTACAAGTTGCCAAGAGGAAGCACAAGGTTGAAAGTGGTAATCATTTCACTACTTTTTTGTGAAGCGGAGGCTCGAAAGAAAAGTGGTAGCGAATCGCTACCACTTCGTGAAGCGGAGGCTCAAAAGAAAAGTGGTAGCGAATCGCTACCACTTCGTGAAGCCCACTTTGCGAAACAAAGGCTCGAGACCAAAGTGGTAGCGATATCGCTACCACTTCATCGAAGGAAGACTCGAAACCAAAGTGGTAGCGATATCGCTACCACTTCATCGAACAAAGTCTCGAAACCAAAGTGGTAGCGATATTGCCACCACTTCATCGAATGAAGGCTCGGAACCAAAGTGGTAGCGATATCGCTACCACTTTTTGAAAAGAAGGCAAAGCAAAGTCGATAGCGATATCGCTACAACGAGCTACTACGGGCGTACGGACCAAGAACATGTCGCGATATCGCGACATGTCGCGTTATCGCGGCTAGGAAACGAAAGAGGCCAAATGCAAATTCTATCGGGATTTCCGTGGGAAAGCATTACGAAAGGTGTAGAAGACGCAGGACACGTGGCAAAAATGACAGAACCAGAGTAACGTTTCATAACAACGATTCATCGCCCACGTAGATCGAGCGTTACGAATGCACGCAAAGGTTAGAATACCAAAAGGCGAGAATTGAAGCGAAGGGTCCCAGGAGTCGAAACGAAGCATCATGGAACAGCCGAGAACGCGCGACAGAAAGGTTAAATAGAAAAAATGTAGATGGATACGGGGCTGGAGACTGTAACAAAAAGCATTACTTATTGAAATAAAGGATTTTTCTTTGGTAACACGACTTTTGTGTGTAAAATCAAAAGGAGATCGAAGCCAAAACTATTGTTTTACTATCAATATTTTTGTTGCATCATTTTGTCTTGTATCTATTTTGTTTACGCCATGGGATGGGTTACGATAGGTGAATGGTAGAATGATGCAGTTATATTCTTTTCCTTAGAGTCTTGCATCTGATCTGATTAGATTGTGTGTTAGTATAGATCTGATCGGTTGGGTTGTTTTGGGGACTTCATCTCTTAACTTGGGATTTTGCAGGGAGGAGATCGTTAACCATTTTAATATCCTTCATTATTTTCCAGCTGACTCAAAAATAACAGTTTCTATTTTATTCCTTGATATGCTTAATTTCATGTCAGAGACTAACATTGAAATAACATAACTATTGAATAGAGATAAAACGAACAGGTTAACCTTAGAATAAATTGTGAATATTAGAACATAAAAAGGATTTTTGTTTATTTTTGATTAATCAAACAATTCAAGATTAGAAAGTTCATTGAGAATCAACAAAGGCCCTTTGTTAACAGCTATCTACAGGATTTGAGTTATTCTGGGATATATCAGTTGTATGTATTAAATTGAAATTCATTTTTATATACATAAAAGCTGTTTCACAAAGAAGATTGGAGAAATAATAAAAGGAAGGAAAATAAAATAAATTATTTCTTTGCAAGAAAGAATTTTTTTTTCGGGACTCTAAGTTGTGTGTTATTATTTGTAATATGACAAATTAACACTCAACATTTTGGCGCTAGAAGGAGGGCCTTCTGTATTGCTTTGCAATTTTGATTTGTTCTAACAATTAACGTGGGTAGTTTTGTTTCCACCTATTGTGCTTGCAGGTGTAACATTTAGACATTTTATCTGGAAGCAGAGTTGAGAAATCTTTTAGAGTCCTAGAGTTTCCAAGCTGGCCCAACCCGAGTACATTGCTACTAGGTCTAAAACCACAGGGGAAACTATCTTCCAAAGCCTTTCTCCCACTGCTAGGAGGCCAAAAAACAAAACATTAGAAGTTGAAATACCACCCAGTATACTTGAGTTAGGGATTTCTTTGGACTCAAGTACCTCTAGTGGGCCTGAACCCTTAAGTTCAAGTGGGATAGTAACACCAGTTGTATCTGTCTCCACGAGTTCCAGGAGTTCCAATTGTTCCCACAGGGTTGACACCTTTGAATAACATGGACCAACAACAACAACAACAACAGCCACCTGCCCTTTGGTATGGTGCTCAGAGTTCCCCTTTAGATATTCCCGGGGCAGTCCATGACTTGCCTAGAAACATTTAAAGGGGATTACCCAAATTCATTCATGATGGTCCAACAACAACAGAAGATCATGTCCAAATCTATAAAGATTACATGTTTAGGCAGGGGGTTACTCACGAGGATGTTGCCTGTCGAGTTTTCCCTGCTAGTCTGGACCACATTGCTAATGAATGGTATCAAAATTTGCCAACAGGGTCCATAACTTCATGGGCCCAGCTAGAAACTGCGTTCATAGGTCAATTCAGACAGTTAGTAGATCCCTCCATGACATACAATTTCTTCGTATCTTGCAAAAGACAAACCAATGAACCCATTCGAACGTTCAATCAGAGATTTCAAAAGCTATATATGAATGTGACTCGTCACTTTGCGGTAGACCACCGCAATTGCCTTGCGACTATACTTCGAGCCTTAGATCCTTTAACATCTTTGTTGACTAGAAGGAACCCTCGAGTTACAACCCTTCCTTTGGCTTATACAGAAACAATGACTCTCGAACAATGAGATGAACTCGCCGAGCGCAGGGATTGTCTCAATTGATCGGGATGGGACAATATGGCCCATACGACCAATTTGCCATGATGAACCGGTAGTAGCACCACGAGGCTCCGATGTTGAACAATTTCCAAACACCCACCCAAGTTACGCCATTGTCAGGTTATCCGAATGCCGCTGTTCAAACACAGAGTTTGATTCAAAATAACTCGATGGGTTTGCATGGGTTCGGTATGGGCAATAATCTATTGACCATGTTGGGGTTTGCTCCAATTAACATGCCAAGCTCAACGACTTATCCAACAATCACTCCCATTCAAAGTGTGAATCCAGGATGGAATCCACCTACCCAAACTCAAGCCATTCAAAATGGGAATCTAGGATGGAATCCACCTGCCCAAACTCAAGCCATTCAAAATGGGAATCCAGGATGGAATCCACCTACCCAAACCCAAGCCATTGTACCCAGTCTAGAGGTGCCTAATGCAGCCAACACAACTGGACCTGTAATTGCAGTGCCTCAACCACAAGGGTCCGAAGCAACCATAGAAAATATGAAAGAAACGTTGGCCAAGGTGTTGGTAACAGTGGGGAATGTCAATAAAAAAGTTGATCAGGCCATGGGCCATAACCGACCTCACAATCATAGAGGAAAAGGAATGTATAACACGCAGCCTAACAACGGGCGGGTACCCAATCCCGTTGCCAACCGGGTAGACATTTCGGAAGACGCGTGGAGATGCGAGGATATTATGATAATGATTACCCGCACTGTGGCCACGTGAAACCGGAGTCTATGCTAACGGAGGTCATACATTCCCATGAAAGTGAAGAAGAGGAGGATGTAGAATTTTTTGGAAGCGAAGATGAAGAAGCTTTGGAAGTTCATGCAAACAAACATTTTGGGAAAGCAAATCACAAATATTACACTAGGAGTTCTAAAGAGCCCAAAACTTCCTCTGCTCCTCCTAATAATCAATTACTCCCTCTTGACCCTAAAGGAGATGTCAATCCCCCTCCTCCATCAAAGGTCAAAAAGTCTAAGATGATGCAAAACTTGCCAAATCTAGAAAAGCTCACTTATGATTTGGTGGAAGATATGAAGAAGAATAGGGCCAATGTATCGATGTATGACATGGCCCGATTATTAGGCCAAGAAGTGAGTTCACCAAAAGGATTAAATCCATCTGCACAAGTTCATGAAGCTAAAAGTGCTGAGTCCCAAGTGGTTGTACAAAAAGAAAAACGAGATATACCTCCCTTTTTGGTAACCATTAGAATTGCAGGTAAAAACTTGCATAATTGTTTAATAGACTCAGGGGCCTCGGCTACTATCATGCCCTTAGAAATCTATAAAAGATTGGGACTTACACCAAAGCCTTCTAGGAGTAGGGTGGTGCAGTTGGACAGGTCAACCATGGAGGCAGTAGGAGAGCTGGGTGATGTGCATATTCAAGTCAATTCAGAACCCAAAGTTCAACAGCGCATAGACATATTGGTGCTCAATATTCCTATCAAATATGGCATGGTATTGGGAAGAGATTGGAGTAAGAACCTAAACGGTTACATTGTGACAGACTCTTCACACATGTGGCTGCCTTGGAGGGGAGTGGCCAATCAAATTTGAATTGACAGTGAACCCCGACTCAAAGAGATGATCACAGATTACAACAAGCCGAACGAGATCCAGTACATTGAAGCTGAGTTGGGAGCATACTATTTGGACATAGAAGCACTCAAAAATACCCATGATGAAAGGATTGGGTGCAACTTTACTGAAGGACATCAAGACATTTGGACCTTAACATTTGATGGATCTAGGTCCAGACAAGGAGCCGGTGTTGAATTGTCATGTTCGGACCAGGAGCCTATATTCGCTGCATACAGACTACAGTTCCCTGCCACCAACAATATGGTAGAATATGAGGCTTTGATTCTTGGACTACAGTGGCCATTCGGAAGAAAATTAAATATAT
Source organism: Wollemia nobilis (assembly GCA_028583015.1). Lineage (NCBI taxonomy): Eukaryota > Viridiplantae > Streptophyta > Pinopsida > Araucariales > Araucariaceae > Wollemia > Wollemia nobilis. The sequence goes on along the minus strand of JAQPPZ010002170.1, from coordinate 7,661,851 downwards.
CAAAGTCCTTGGTGATTCGGAACTGGTGGTGAAACAAGTGAGGGGAAAATACATATGCAAGGACAGGCGGCTCAGGCTTTACCGAACTAGGGTCAGAGATTTAATAGATGAGTTTGATGCCTTTAACATTTCTCTGATCTCGAGAAAGGGCAATCGTCTGCAGACTCCCTAGCTGTAGCAAACGAGTATGTTGAAGCCGATGGACCATAAGAAATGCAAGAAGTTCTCTATAGAGTTGGTCCCTTGTCCCTCGATACCAGATAATGTTAAGAACTTCCAAGTATTTGATAGTGACAGGCACATATTTCATTTTGTCACTAATTCCGGTATATTTGAAAAGCAGTACATAGATGAAGAAGAAAGGGACGTAGAGGAGGTAGTTTCGAAAGATAAAAATCTTGTAAAAAACAACAGGATGCCTGATGAGATAGCTTCATTAGAAAAAATCTTTGATATCGGATGCAAACCAAGAAAAGGTAAAAGGGTTCCATCTCCTGGAGAGGCCTATGATTTGGTTAACATTGGAAGTGCAGAAAATCCTCGGGAGGTATTCATAGCAAAAGCATGTACCAAGCAGGAGAAGGATTCCATAGCAAATGCATTAAAATAATACATAGATTGCATTGCTTGGAGTTATAAGGAGTTGAAAACCTATGATCAGAATGTCATAATGCACACGATTCCACGAAGCCAGAGTCCAAGCCCTTCAGGCAAAGACAAAGGCGAGTTAATCCATTATTAGAACCCTTGATAGAGAAAGAGGTGAAGCGACTGTTAGAATCTAAGATCATCTTTCCCGTTAGGCATTCCATGTGGGTTGCTAACCTAGTCCTCGTGAGGAAAAAGAGTGGAGAAATAAGGTTGTGCATTGATTTCAGAAATCTCAATAAGGCATCCCAAAAGGACAACTACCCGTTACCCACCATCGATGAAATACTCCAAAAGGTAAACGGGTCGGAGATGATGTCATTCCTGGATGGTTATTCGGGATATAATCAGGTCCTTATCCATCCTAGTGATAGGATGAAGACTGCTTTTACGACAAAATGGGACACCTTTGCATACAGGAGAATGCCCTTCGGACTATTGAACGCAGGTGCCACTTTCCAGTGAGCTATGGATTTTGCTTTTAAAGGGCTTATTGGTAAGTGCATCATTGTTTACGTCGATGACATTCCTATATTTTCTAATAACACGGAAAACCATGTCAGGGATCTTAAGAAAGTCTTTCAAATATGCAGGGAACATGGTATATCTCTCAACCCAAAGAAGTGCATCTTCGGGGTAATGAAGGAAAACTGTTGGGGCATATAATATCTAAGGATGGAATTTCCATTGACCCTGAGAGAATAGAAGCCATACAACAAATTCCTCGTCCCAATAGCAAGAAGGGGTTGAGATCATTTTTTGAAAAGATCAATTTTGTCAAAAAATTTATCGCAGATTTTGCAGAGATAGCAGGACCTTTGAACGACATGCTAAAGAAAGAGGTCCAGATCATTTGGATAGATGAAAGGATAGAGGCTTTTGATAATATCAAGGATGCGATTTCTAAAGCCCCGATTTTTGTGTGTCCCGATTATACGAAGCCTTTCTATATCTACACATTTGCTTCAGATCACTCCTTTGCGAGTGTTTTAACTCAGAAGAGTGAAGGCAGCATTGAAAATCCCATCGCTTTCCTAAGTAGTCCTCTCAAATATGCTAAGCTGAGATATTCTACCCTAGACAAGCAAATGTATGCGCTGGTTAAGACTGTAAAAAAGTTCAGGCACTACATAGTCCACAATAGGGTCTTTGCTATCGTCCCAGATCCTGCTATCAAAGCCATGTTCATTTAGAATGAATTAGGTGAGAAGCGTGGTAAGTGGGTTTCAACTTTGCAAGAATTTGATCTGGAGATTCAATCGATGAAGATAGTGCGGGGGCAAGGGTTAGCTAAGGCAATCGCAGAGCAGGATCTCGCAATTCCTTGTCAACATTATGAAGTCGCTGATGTAACCAAGGAGGAGTGGTATGTAGATGTGGTGTACTATCTACTAAATGGTAGGTGTCCATCATTTTTGAATGCTACTCAGCGTAGAGCCTTGCGTTTGAAGTCTGCTAATTTTCTAGTTAGATCTGGCACATTATACAGAAAGAACCATGAAGGTATTTACCTTCGTTGCGTTGATCAAGAGAAGGTAGTGCAAATACTCGAAGAGTTTCATGGTAAACATGGGACAGGGCATGGGTCTGCTAATGCCACAGCCAATCAAATCCTCAGAGCCGATTATTATTGGCCTCAACTATTCAAGGATGCCCATTCTCATGTGAGGTCATGTCACATATGTCAAAGCTGCAGACCAATAGAGACGAACGCTTCCATGCCTTTACAGTCCATAATCGAGTCCAGACCTTTCACGCAATGGGGCCTGGATTTTATTGGGATTATCAGCCCCAATTCATCCGATGCTCACAAATATATTCTGACGGCTATGGATTATTGCACGAGATGGACCGAAGCTATCCCCACAAAGAATGCTACTGCAGAGGTGGTCATTAAATTTTTAGAAGATAACATTGTCACTAGATTCGAGATGCCTAACTCCATCGTAAGTGATAATGGTTCGGCATTTTCCTCTCTAGAGTTTGCTAATTGGGCATTTGATAACAGCGTGAGTTTAAAGTTCTCCTCCAATTATTACCCTCAATGTAACGGATTGGCCGAGTCATCCAATAAGAATCTGTTGACTCGTCATAAAAAAATTGTTGGAAAGGAATCCGCGGTTCGGCACAATAAGCTTAAGTTGGCCCTTTGGGCTGACGGAATCGTAGTCAAAGAAGCAATAGGGACATCTCCTTACCATCTGGTTTATGGACAAGATCCCATTTTTCCTGCAAATCTTAGATTACAAACGCTACACTTCATGAAATATTATTTTGGAACTAATGATAAACTTGAGTCTAGACTAACGCAATTAATGCGCTTGGATGAAAAAAGGGATGAAGCTATGCTTCATTTTAGTAAACACCAAGACATTGTAAAAATATGGTTTGACAAAAGGTCTAATGCCAAGGCGTTTAAAATTTCAGATTTAGTGTTGTTATGGGACAAAAGACATGAGAAGAAGGGGGAACATGATAAATTTGATTACCTTTGGTTAGGTCCCTACCAGATTTCAGAGATCCTAGGGGAAAATAGTTTTAGACTAAAAACCTTGGATGGAAAGTATTTGGCACTACCTATCAATGGGTTGCACTTGAAGCATTACTTTCAAGCATGAGATTTGATACTTAAGTGTGTGTTTCAGGAGATATCTAGTTTTGTGTCAATGCTGTAATTTAGTTTCTGGATGTGCAGATTTGATATGTTAGTATGTATTCATTTTTTATTTCAGGTTTTTCTTGTATTAATGTTGGGTTTTTGCGTTTGTGTGCAGGTTGGACATTTAGACGGTGGTGTTCCTTTGATTTCCTTTTCATTGCCTTAAAAAAAAAAAAAAAAAAAAGGGAATAAAAGCTTGATGTTGAACACATGCCTAAGATTGGGAGAATATGAAACATTGGAATCATGTTGTAAAAGCTCCACATGTAATACAAACAGTTAATTTAGATCATTTGAAGCTTGTGATGCATGAAAAAGTCGGTTTTGCATGACAAATCATCTCATTTGCAATTCAAGAAATAATGCATTCATGTTCCATCTCACTTTTCATACATTTCACCGTAGTGGCATATGCATCTTAGGTGCAATTCATTTGAGTATGTTGAATCCTCTTAGGGTTATGTTATAACATAAATCTAAGTAAATCCTAAGGTTGGAAACTGAGTCTTGAAGTATCTAGGACCAAGCATGTTTCATACATTAAAAGGGATCTTGAGCAAAATGATCAAAACCTAACTTGGAGGAAAAGGTTGGGCGAAAATGGTTTTCATGTCTATCCTATTATGCAACATGATCCTAAAAAATAGTGGTTTTGACCACTTCCATAGAGCTTAAAGCCTAAAATCGGAGTAGTAAGGATAGGGTTAAATTCTCATCTCGGTTGGTTGAGAATCTAATTCCCCAAAGCTTTGATTGGACCCACATGGAGTAGTAAGGATAGGGCATAAATTCTCATCTCGGTTGGTTGAGAATCCGATTCCCCAAAGCTCTTATGTTTCATTTCGTATTAAGTCTTAGATTGTAAGGATCGTACTATTTGTCCTCTGCAAAGGATGGGTAGTCATCCCCAAGGTCTAAGTAACAAGATTAATATTTTCCATTTACATTTAAAATCTTGGGTTGTAAGGATCGTACTATTTGTCCCTAACTAGGATGGGTAGTCATCCCCAAGGTCCAAGAAGTAAAATAAATAAATTTTTCCCATCTCATCCTTATATTGGATTGTAAGGATCGTACTACTTGTCCTCTGCAAGGGATGGGTAGTCATCCCCAAGGTCCAAAGAAATGAAGATAAGTTTTGGATTATGGGGTTAGATAGGCCCATGCATGGCATCATGTCTTGCTTAAAAAATAAGACCACTGATTGTCTAGAGGGTTAGACTAGCATGACCATTTCTTCCATAATTTGTTTAGTTATTTTGCTCAAAGTGAGGTAAAGAATTCTAAATTAGAATAGTAAGGATAGGGTTAAACTCTCATCTCGGTTGGTTGGGAGTCTGATTCCCCAAAGTTCTGATTTCACATCCACTTGCACATGGGTTCAAGATAGTAGGGACTCATAACCAACTTTGGGATATAATGAACCGTTCACTAGTGGATCCTAAGAGGGTTTGGCAGTATTGAATGTTTGCACATAATACTACAAGAGTGACTATGCATTTTCTCATGGCATATTCAGTAGGATACACAAATCATTCACAATTTCGCATATGCATTCATGCAAAACCTATGATGGAATTTGGATCAAATTCAAATGATAAGGAAAGGAATTCATTGCACACACCGAGCTAGTACTTGATGATTCTGATAGTTCATGTACTTCTGATTTTGGGCATTAGTTATATTGATTATGGGCTAACCCATGTTTTCAAATTTGTGATTTGTGTTAGGTTGGGTTCTTACTAAAATGCTCAAGAGAATTTGACAGCAGAGTCGCCATTTGTTGTGGTTCATCCACAACACACCCCAAAAGTGGATACCCACCTTTGTTTTTGCAGGTTTTAGGGAAGATCTCAAAGACCCGGATGCTAAAAATGAAGAAAAGAAGAAAAATGCCTAAGTGTTGAAAGGGTCGCGAAATCGCGACATGTCACGATATCGTGACATGTCGCGAAATCGCGACCTGTCTCTCCATCTCTGCGATGCGTTTTTTGGAAGCGTACAAAAAGTTGAGAATGGTAGCGATTTCGCTACAAGTTGCCAAGAGGAAGCACAAGGTTGAAAGTGGTAATCATTTCACTACTTTTTCGTGAAGCGGAGGCTCAAAAGAAAAGTGGTAGCGAATCGCTACCACTTCGTGAAGCGGAGGCTCGAAAGAAAAGTGGTAGCGAATGGCTACCACTTCGTGAAGCAAAGGCGTGAAAGAAGAGTGGTAGCGATATCGCTACCACTTTACAAAGCAAAAGGTGTGAAAGCAAGGTGGTAGCGATATCGCTACCACTTTACGAAACAAAGGCTCAAGACCAAAGTGGTAGCGATATCGCTACCACTTCATCGAAGGAAGGCTCGGAACCAAAGTGGTAGCGATATCGCTACCACTTCATCGAACAAAGGCTCAAAACCAAAGTGGTAGCAATATCGCTACCACTTCATCGAAGGAAGGCTCGGAACCAAAGTGGTAGTGATATCGCTACCACTTTTTGAAAAGAAGGCAAAGCAAAGTCGGTAGCGATATCGCTACAACGAGCTACTATGGGCGTACGGACCAAGAACATGTCGCGATATCGCGACATGTCATGATTTCGTGACATGTCGCGTTATCGCGGCTAGGAAACGAAAGAGGCCAAATGCAAATTCTGTCGGGATTTCTGTGGGAAAGCGTTACGAAAGGTGCAGAAGACGCAGGACACGTGGCGAAAATGACAGAACCAGAGTAACGTTTCATAACAACAGTTACTGGTCGCAGAGATCGAGCGTTACGAATGCACGCAAAGGTTAGAATACCAAAAGGCAGGAATTAAAGCGAAGGGTCCCAGGAGTCGAAACGAAGCGTCATGGAACAGCTGAGAACGCACGACAGAAAGGTTAAATAGCAGAAATGTAGATGGATACGGGGTCGGAGACTGTAACAAAAAGCATTACTTATTGAAATAAAGGATTTTTCTTTGGTAACACGACTTTTGTGTGTAAAATCAAAAGGAGATCGAAGCCAAAACTATTGTTTTACCGTCAATCTTTCCGTTGCATCATTTTGTCTTGTATCTATTTCGTTTACGCCATGGGATGGGTTACGATAGGTGAATGGTAGAATGATGCGGTTATATTCTTTTCCTTAGAGTCTTGCATCTGATCTGATTAGATTGTGTGTTAGTACAGATCTGATCGGTTGGGTTGTTTTGGGGACTTCATCTCTTAACTTGGGATTTTGCAGGGAGGAGATCGTTAACCATTTTAATATCCTTCATTATTTTTCAGCTGACTCAAAAATAGCAGTTTCTGTTTTATTCCTTGATATGCTTAATTTCATGTCAGAGACTAACATTGAAATAACAGAACTATTGAATAGAGATAAAATGAACAGGTTAACCTTAGAATAAATTATGAATATTAGAACATCAAAAGGATTTTTGTTTATTTTTGATTAATCAAACAAGTCAAGATTATAAAGTTCATTGAGAATCAACAAAGGCCCCTTGTTAACAGCTATCTACAGGATTTGAGTTATTCTGGGATATATCAGTTGTATGTATTAAATTGAAATTCATTTTTATATACGTAAAAGATGTTTCACAAAGAAGCTTGGAGAAATAATAAAAGGAAGGAAAATAAAATAAATTATTTCTTTGCAAGAAAGAATCTTTTGTTCGGGACTCTAAGTTGCATGTTATTATTTGTAATATGACAAATTAACACTCAACAGGTAGGTAGACTCAGGAGACAAACCCAAATAGGGGCAATGTTAATATTTTGCTTTTCAAGGTTGAAATCTTCACCCCATTATCTGAGAAAAAACTAGAAACCAAGGACCTCCTGTTAAAATGCGGTTAGCATCCTCCATATTGTTAAAACGGATAATGAAGAATCGTCGAGTTAGAGCTACCAACTCCAAGCTGCCTACCAGTCACCATTTACCCATCGCCCAAGCCCTAATGTCTCCATGTCCAGCCTACCTCCCAAAAACTTACATTTTTTAATAATTTCACTCACAATAGAGATATGCAATAACAATTCACAACCAGAACTCATAGCATTCCTCCATAACCAGAATAACACTAGATCATAACCAAAATCTAACCAGACTATCAAAATTGAAAATGGGGCCTTATATAACATTTCCCAAGTTGTTCCAAAGTGGTTCTTGAGGAAATTAGTTATTTACAACTACCCATGCATAACGGAATGCATTAATTAATACTTTTACTAAGTCTAACACCTTAATAATCAAATACATGTACAATTACAACTTAAAATTACATTTCCCATACATTTCATTACACCTTGTACGATTTGCATTTACCTTGTATGGTTTTCCCTTCTGAATGTATGGTTTAATCCTACTTGTATGGTTTACAAAACTTGCCAAAATTATCAAACTTGGGCAAATCCATTTATCACTTCTTCTTCTTATGGGAGGTGAAATTGTTGTCTACAATCCTCTAGAAAAATCCTACAAGTTGGGACTCTAGCATTATTTTTCGAATCTCACTCCATATCTCTTTCCTTATCTATTTTACTTTCTCTTTAGAGAAACCTAAATATTTAACCTTTTCCACTTGAAGTTATTGTTGGTTTTGATTGATTTTTTCAGCAAGAGATTTGTTATAACTTTGAGTATTTTTAGCTTCCTATTTGTATTTTGCAACTCTTTGAAATTTGTCTTTCCATTTCTTGACCTCATTACTAAGAGCCTTTCCAAATTATTTTTGTCATTGATCATAGTTTCTAGCTCTTCCACATTTTCCTCTAGCTTCTCATACTTTTCTTTATAAATATCCCCTTGTAGATAGACAATATCAAGGTGAGATTTGGCAGCTATGACCTCATCCTCCATGGGTAGTTGAGTGATATCCATTATTTGATCCTCTACTTGGTAGTCTTCTAAGGTCATATATTTCTCTAGATTATCTACTAGAGGGGTGATGGTAAGCTTTGTTCACTTGTGAGTTGTTGGATCTACTATCATTGTCTACCTTGGGTGGGCAACTTTCTTAGAAGGCTTAGCAACTTTGCTATTCCACCAATATCGAGCACTTATTAAAATATTCTTAATTCTCTAAAATGTGGTGGTAGTAGGGTGAGTGGGAGAAGTGGATGTGGTGATCAAATATGGAAAAAATAGGATTGGAGAAGGTGGAATGGTCATGACAGTGGAGTCTAAATTTATGAGAATCATTGGAATCAGTGTTGCTACTTTGGAATATTGCGGAGGAGATGCTAACATTTGTTGTCCATTGTGATAGGGGAAGATGTTTATGTTGGGGGAGAAGAAATACAGATCCAAAAAGATGATATTTGGACTCTCGATGTAATATATGGGGGATATGGACGATGTGATGAAGGAGGTGAGGGAAATTATGGAGGAGATGTATGAGCTTGAGGTGATGGAACTTTTTCAACTTGTTTCTAAGAATTAGAAGGGATATTACTTGGGGATTAATGAGGAGAAAGAGAAATATAAGGGATAGATATTGTACCTAAGTCCTTTATTGAGGAATTTTGCATTGTGGTCTCTTGATCTGGCTACTCTAAATCTAGGGGTTGTGCCTGCTCAGTTGTTTGTAGTGTCTGATCTAATTTCCTTTTCTTGTCAACCTTCTTAGTAACTTCTCTCACTAAATTCATTTATTTCCACTTAAACACTATGTGAGAAGAAAAGCTAGTTTCTGCAACTATATCTTGATGTTGAGGTTGAGGTAATGCTATTGCCTAAGCTAGTGAAGGTGGTGGTTTAGGGATGGCTAAATTAGCAAACTTGATCTGAGAGATATCAGGTTTATATTTCACCCTACCTTCAAATTTTTCCTCTTCTATGGATTTTTCTCCTAGGGTAAAATTTTCGATTATTTTTTCAACTTGAATCACCTCTATAGGTCCTATTTCATGTTTTCCTAATCCTTTTCCAACATAGCCAATTTTTTCATCATTTGTGACCCTTTTGTATAAGTTTACAATTGCTAGGGTGTAGGTTCAGATACAATCTATGTTTTTTTAGTTATGGAAGATGGAGTTGTCTTTGTACTAGCTTGCTTTTGTGCTTGACGGGCTAAAGGAGGTGGGGAATTTTGAGCTTCTTTTTCCTTTTCTACACCTAATTCTTTCTCAGCTTCCTTAATTTTTCTACTTCACATTTTGCAGTTGTTATATGAAATCTTAAAGCTAATATCAATCCATTGTTGGCCTTCCATGATTTGTAAAATTCATCATACTTGCTAGAGAATTACTTTTCCAAATTGGTGCCATACTTAGAGCTAGTGGTATTTTTTTCAACCCTCATTACCCACCACTCAAATATCTTGGCATCATCCCATGAGTTATTTTTTTGCAAGGAGTGGATTTTTGACTCATTAATAACATGTTGCTTCTTATTTTCAGGGTCATAATCTAGCAATTGGTCATAAAAATCTCTCCATGGGGGTAACACCTACATCTAGGTAACATTCCATTCTAATTTTTAATCTTATTTATTATTCCTACACTTTTCAAAATGGGGCATCTCTATATTTTCAAATTATGGAGGCTTTCCTACATTGATTTGACTCAATTTGTCTAGAAATTTGTTACCAAGATCATACCTCTTGCATTAATTTGAATTATTTTGTCTAGAAATTTTTTAGTAGGGTCATACCTCCAATGGTGAGGGAGTTCTTTTAAACCCATTTTCATTACCATGGAAATATCTTCATGTTGACCTTTCCTTGTTACAGTGATATCTTCCATATTAAAAGGATAACTACAAGTACCCTTCTTATTAATCCCTATACCAAAAGTGAAAATGATATAATCAGTTTGTCTACAATATTCCATAGTAAACAAATGATCCATGACAAAATGGAATAATAAAAATGGCTTTTGAGTATATTCGTATAATCTAACCACTGTACCCTCTGTTAAAATGTACCATTCTCCCTCTTCTAGTTGTGTGGTCTATAACACTTTATTTGCTTTGGGAGATGATCTAGGTAACTCTCCATAGATAATCTTGAGGGCTAGCCCCAAAAAATTCCTATTGAAATTATATTAGGCCTCAATTTTAATCAGTAAACTGGTCCATGTATAGACTAGAGAGGGATTTTCCTCTTGATCAATAGGAATAACTACTATCCATGGCATTTCAGGCTGAGCAAAATGGAAAATAACCAAGACAAGTGGGAGCAATGTTTGAAAGAAGTAGCTTGTGAGCCATGTTTCACCCTTCTCAACTACTTATGCACTTGGTTGCAAAGGTAGGAGGAACAATCAAATAATATTGGCTTGGTGTTCTTATCCATTAAGGATGTATCATATTATTTGGGTTTGAAATGCAATAGGTTGTGGTCATATACCAGTCATAGACTAACTTATCAGTAGTCAGGCTTGTTAATATTTCCAGCATTGAAAAGTCTTCTAATTCTAAAATTCTTTGGCCAAAATGGGATTTTTGGACAAGGTGTTGCCTACCACTATGTTTTTTAGCTATGAACCTAACCAAGTATTAAGATAATTCCCATCATATGCATGGCGTTGTAGGGTATAATATGTATATTAATCCTTAGGAATCGAGAGTTTAGGCTTCATGTTAGGTTGTATGCCCATGGCAAAAGCATTGGTGAAAGCCTCGAGGGTCAACCAGAAAAGGGGTTTTCCTTGGGCCATTTGAACTTGTCTTTGCTTTGGGTCATAGAATTTAGCTATATAAAATACTAATTCAATGCGAGGATGAAAAACATCATAGATATAAAAATATATAAGGTAATGCAGAGCAAAATAACATAAACTTAACTGTGAAAGGCCCTACAACACCCTTTTACTCCTTATTCTTCCACATCATAATTGTATCAACAACCCTAGCCACTGCATCTTGAAATAGATTTTCATTGCCACTCTTAGCTCCTGTAGATGCTTTTTTGGCTAAAGATGACATGGCCATTGTTGTTTTCTAGGAATCATTTGCTTTGAATGTTATAAATTAGTGAAAAGTGAAAGGCATGCTTCTAATTTTTGTGGTCTCTACAAATTTTTGATAATTCTTTGAGGTTTCTAAGCTCACTATGCTTTATGAATGCTAAGGGATTGGTAAAGAATGAGTTTTTCCTCAAGTCCCGATTTAATAGCTCATTGAAATTTTTTTGTTATTAATGCAGTAGTTGGACTTCTTCTTTGGTACCTTCAATCACATGCATCAACCTAGTTGACACAATGTTGATGAGTTTCCCAACCGTGATTATTTCTCTTCTATTTTGGGTAGTATAGTTTTGAGGTAGCTTATGATTGTAGTGTATCTCATTGATTTCAAAATTCTTTACCACATTGATCGTGGTTTGGAGGAAACTCACGGCCACAAAGCACCTTCAAACTTAAGAGATTTTTTACCGCATTGACTATGGTTTCATGAAAATTACATATCATGTGATTGTGATGCTACATCACTTAAGGACCTTTGACCTAACTTTTAACCATGGCTCAGATCTAGATCATGGTAATGGCTTCCATATTATTCTTATTTCTTTATATGGTATATATGATACAAGGAAAATAAACTACAAGAATATTTACATAAAAATTGTACATATGATACAAGGAGAAGAAACTTCTTAAAATAAATCTTGAGATGATATCCATTGACTTGGATTGACTGCACTCTCCCCTCTTGATCTTGCAATTGGAATGTATTATTTTGCTTTATTGTAATGATAATGAAATGACCTTCCTAGAATGTATCAAACTTCTGATGATTTCTTGGTCTGGCCTTATCTTCATTCCATATTAGGACTACGTCTCCAACCTTGAAATTCCTGAATGTGGTCTTTTTGTCAAACCACTCCTTAGTCTCTGTTAAATGCTTCTAAAATTTCTCATAGGATTTATCTCTTTGCTTCTCCAACTGCAATATTTGCATTAGCCTTACTTCTACTAAATTTTCTAGCCAATCTTAGAGCATGCATTTCAATATGGGTAGGAATAATAACTTATTTTCCATATAATAGTGCATAGGGAGATGTGTTAATTTATTTCTTCATGGTAATTTTGTCTACCCATAATTCTTTATTTACAATTATATACCAACTGCTTTTGTTATCCTTAAATGCTCTCTTCAAAATCATAAGCAAATTCTTGTTAGTATATTTGGCTAACCATTCCCTTGAGGATAATAATTTATGGAATTTTGTAGGTAAATACCTTATCTACTAACAAATTCAATGTATTTCTCTCCAATGAAATAAGGGCCATTATCACTCACTAATGCATTTGGTATGCCAAACCTTGTAATGAGGCTTTCAAAAAATCAACAAACTTCTTTATAAATCTTCTTAGTGGCTATTGCTTCAGTTTATCTAGTGAAGTAATCTATAGCAGTTAAGATATACTTATGACCTACTAAATAATTGAGATTTACCATTCCAATTAATTCCAACCCCCACTATTGGAAAGGTTTCTCAACCTGAATTGGCCTGAGTGGAAATGATGCATTTAAATTCCTTCCCACATATCTCTGACACTTATCACAAGATCTTGTTATTTAGAAGGTATCAATAAAACTAGTAGGCCAATAATAGCCTACTCTTAGTATTTTTATTGTAGTTGTTCCACCTGAGTAATGGCCTCCGGATAGCCCCTCATGAAATTTATTTAAGATCTTTTATTTTTTATCATCTTTTACACATATCAGAAGAACACCATCATGGTTCTTTCTGTATATTCCTTTAGGTAGAAGAAAAAATTTCAAAGATTGTATTCTATATCTTCTTCTTTGTGAAGCATTTAAATTTTTCAAGCATACCCTTGTTTGGAAGTAATTTGTGATTTGATCTACCCAATGTGCATTCTTTGAAATACTATCCTCCTTTTGGTCTAATTCTGATGATTGATAAACTACCATGTGATCTTTATTTGCCTTCACTGCTAGTTCTTGATAAAATGCTCTTCCTCTTACTAATTTTTTAGGATGGATCTTCACATCATATTCCTGAATTTTAGTAATCTAACTTTCTCTCTTGTCACCTAGCTCTCCATGTAGGATTAAGTTTCTAACATCTAGGTGCACTACATATACCATAGTCCTACTCTGATCTAGGTATTGTTTGAATTTTTTAAGTGACTTCATAGTTGCAAATACCTACCTCTCTACATAATTGTAATTCATCTAGTATTCATGAAGAGTCTCACTCCAAAAAACATATGGGGTGCTCATCACCTGCATCATCCTTTTGTGTCAACACTATAGCATATCTTTCATCATCTCCATAGGCATATAGGATGAAATATTTATTAAAATATAGATTTACTAGCATTGGGGTAGTAGCGATAGCCTACTTAATTATCTCAAAATCTTGTTTTCTTTTCTTCATCCATTTGAATTCAATATTTTCTTAAGGAGCTTAGAAATAGGCTTTACGATTTGGAAAAAATAAAATATGAACTTTTTTACAAAGTTAATATGTCCAAAAAATGACTGTAAAGCCTTCTATTCATAGGAAGAGAGAGAGATAATATAGATTTCACTCTATCTGGATCTATTGACATTCCTTGTTTAGACAACACATGCCCTAACAACTTTTCTTCATGAACTACAAAAATTAACTTGTTGGGATTAAGAGATATACCAAATTATCTGCACTTCTGAAAGACCTATTCCAAATGCTTCAGGTGTGCCTATTTTTTATGAGAAAACACAATAATGTCATCTAGATATATAAGAATAATTTTATTTATCAATTTTCTAAAGGCATAATCCATATCTCTTTAGAAAGTAGCTCCTGCATTGGACAGACCAAATGGTATCCTATGGTAAACAAAAGTGTCTCATTTATGGTAAAAGTTGTTTTACATTGATCTTCATCTTTTACCCAAATTTTTTTATAGCCAAAGAAACCATATAATAGAGAAAACCTTTTAGCCCCTACAAAAATCTATAAAATATGATCTATTTGGGGTAAAGGGTAATGATCCTTGAGATATTTCTTGTTGAGATTTCTAAAATCTACACATAAGTGAATGTCACCATTCTTCTTTCTCACTAGAAACAGATTGGAAACCTATGTAGAATGCTTAACTGGATAAATAATCTTTGGCTTTAACAACTTAAAAAAAAATTATCTCATGATTGACTCAATATTAGGATTCACTGGTCTCTATTTTTTTTGAATGGTTTTGCATCAAGAACTAACTCAATAGTGTGTTGGATTATATTTTTATCATAGACCTTCAAGTCTTCATAAGTCCAAGCTATAATATCTTGATACTGAATGCACAAAGCTTTGAACTCTTCAACTTCCTTTGGAGTGAATTGAATGCCAATCTTGAGATTCTTTCTATTTTCAATTTCAATTTCTCTATAGGCTTTATCATCTATTTACATAGTTTTTTATTTAGTTCCATCTTCATTATCAAAGAGACTTTCTAATTTAATAAATACCTTAGTTATATGATTTTTATTCAAATGTATAATATCTTATTCAATTTCTTGAGGTATTTCTTCCTGTAGGTTAAAAAATCTATATTCCCTAACTAAGAAATCAACAATATGATCATCATTTTCAAATACCTATGGAATATTTGTCTATCTTGGACTAAGGGCCTAAAAACCAGCCTGACTACTTTGTTCTTAATTGAACCAAGGTCTAAATATGGAGTAAAATTAGAACCTTTGATAGCTAGGAAATCTGCTAACATATTATGTCGTCTAGGAATAACATGTATATTTAAGGCATCAAAATATTTCATTAAATACCATACTCTATTCCTATATATTATCAAGTAGTGATGTTTTCTATTACATAGTTTAGTAACCTAATTTACTACTAACTTTGATTCACCATATGTATCCAGTAATTTTATGCCCATTTTCTCAGCCTACATCAAACCTTGGCATAGAGCCTCGTATTATTTAGCATTTTTTGTGCAATACCAAGATAGCCTATAAGCAAAATAACACCTTTCAAATGAGATTTCAAAACTACTCCAGCACAAACCCCATTTTTACACCTTGCTCCATCAAAGTACATAGTCCAAATTTTAGATTCCCTCTAGGTTTTATTGGATATGATAGGGATTATTTTTTCCTTTTTAGAAGTAATGTTTTATGTACCCATTGTGGTTTCAAGCAAATTATGATCATCTACAAATGGAAGCTCATCCTTAAGTTTCAAATCTTCTAGAATTTCCACCAACTTTGGTTCTTCCATAACAGAGTTATTATACATATCATATTCAATTTTTTTAATATGGTGGGCTACAAGCTTCTTTGGAACTATCTTTATTCTCTTGTCTTTGTAGGGAATTATCTTGGAAGAGTAATATAAATACATATATCTCCCTAATTTGGAAGTAAAATATCTTGAAAGGCTAAGCCAAAATAAGGTTGTAAATCCACTACAACTATTTCTTGGACTATAGTAACCTTTGGGGCTCTATGCAATCTCATAAGAACATCTTTAACCATCCCAATGGTCTTCACTAGTGTTCCATCTAACTGTGAGACTCCTAAACATGAACGGGTGTATTCCATACCCATTTCTTCACAAACTACTTTTGGCATAACTATAGTTGAAACTCCTAAATCTATCATATAGTTGTGAAAAATCCATCATTCTTTATAGAAATGTAAAAGGGATAAGGTTTATCTTTTAATTGAGCTAGAGTTATTGTATCTTGTCCATGTGCTAAGTTGTATATAGTGGATGTCTAGGGATGAAGAGCGTATCATATAGACTTGCTTCAGGAGTATTCTTCAATTCCTCTATAATATTGAACTCATATTTTCCTAAAGGAATAACCTCATATTTCTTTTTGACTCACCAAATTTCCTTTTGTATTGTTTAGTTGCTTCAATTCTTTGCATTTTTTGTGATAGAAGGAAACTTAAATTTTTTTATACACCTAAAACACGTCATGTCGAGGTGACTACTCATATGGGACATGCTAGAAGACCATATGGAAGACCTTTGGATAGATCCAAGGTATAGCAGTGGTTTTTACCACTCATTTGGGGTATCTTTGCCTAGTCAGTGCTAGCCGCTGCTGACACCCACGGTTAGCAGTGCTCACCGTGCATGTCAACCACGGTCAACACTCAAATTTAGTTGGCCTTCATCCGACCCAAAGTTGGTTGCAATGGCCAATTGGTTGCATATTGGAGTGGTTTGAGTGAGGAAGGATCCAAAACCTTCCATCCAACAGACTCAACTGCCCAATATTGATCTTGGCTTCATGAGGAAGCCACCCCTAGCCCTTGGCAAGTGCTATAAGATCCCCCTCCGAATTGGGGATAAGTCTAGATGAAGTGTGATCAATTGAGCAGTGAAGCCCTATCGAATTGCATACTCACTTGCATACATTGAGAGGGACACTTTTGCTACCCAATTGGAGATCAAATCGCTATGGAAGCCCTAGGAGCCTAGGAGAGCCAAGAAATACAAATTCATGCAATCGATGCACAATTCGGATAATTCAACCACCAAACCTATCAGAGGACATAGAGGCGACCCTTGACCATCAATTTGGCAAGGAGGATCAGAGAGGAAGCCCTAATTCTGAGGGTAAGTCTACTCAGAGCTCCACCGCGGCTATCAACCATGGTCTACAGTGTTGACCACATCTCAGACCCATGGTGAGAAAATGGCTATAGATCCCCTTGTGTTATTTCTTGTAGATTATTTTATTAGATCATATTATGCTTAGTATAGGTTTAATTGATATTTTAGAGACATATGATCGGTGGAATTCAGCATTAGAAGTAGATTTACCTTCATTAAGTCAATTTAGTAATTAGTGCAATTGTGGTTTATTTCATGCTTTCATGTCTTTTATTTGATAAACTAACCCTATAGATAGATAGCTATGCTTTCTATTTACATATTTCCATTAATATTTTTAAGTATTGCATAGGTTTAACATGTTTTATCTACTTTCTTGATTATATGAGTTTTATGACATTTTCTTGTGAACATATCCTTTTAAAGGCCTCATCATGAGAGGCTTCCTTTGCTTTTAATGTTGTTATGTTGTTTCTTGAATGCAGTAAAGCAGATTCAAAGGATCATTCAATCATCAAATTCCTCCTCTAAGCATGGAGAAGAAGGTCATCTCCACCTTGGAGCAGTTTGTGACTATTTAGAGAGCCTTAGTATTGTGCCTACCCCATTGGGGCTTTCGAATTGTATCAATTGTATCAACATTTGGGTGACCCTAAGAGGGGCATGATTGTAACCGAGATTCATTTTCAATATTAATAGAAGAAACATCCATTTTCTTGTTATATGCAATCTTGTTTATCATTTTATGCTTTGATGTTGATTCCAATTGATGTATTAGATAGGTGCATGCTTTTTGGATAGGTCAAAAGGTGATCACGATGGAACTCCATAAATTTTGCCATGTTTTACTGACTATGGTTCAGTTTTTCATGATAGGTGCTCACCGTGGTTGATAGCCATGGTCAAAAAGTTGGCCCATGGTTGACAGTCATGGTCTATAGTGGCCACCATGCATCAGAGCCATGGTTAGCATCTGACATAGTAGATAGTAGGGAGTTCAAAGCTAGATCGGATGAGGACCTGAGGTAGGCCCTTCTGACACTCTTTGTCTCTGTATTTTGCCTCTGTGTTTTTCCAGAATGCATAAAATGAAATTTAATTAGGACACCTTAAAGAAAAAGGGAAAATGAATTAGGTCCTAGGATTTCATTTTTATTACGCTTTAGCTAGGCGCTGCTAGGAACAACGGACCTCTGAGTGCAGTCCACCCTAGACTCCAGTATGCTAGAATATTTCATGTGGTGGTTTTGCATGCTTGAGGCCTAATCAAAGGCCATTTATCATCGTAACTTGCATTGTCAAAAAGTCATGTAGGATGTAGCTTGCATTCTTCTGAATATAAAACGTTCTTTTTTTTGCATATCATTTAGGAAATGATCATGTGAGTGTTGTATTATGCATCTTTATTTTTATGCAATCTAAAATGAACCACACACACCATGTTTCAATTAAATGCTAGTGAGTTGGAAGTCACATCCAACCACTAGTAGGGTTTCAATGATGGTGGAGGTGATTTCCATCCATTGGCCCAACTCCCACGTACCCTATGTTCTAGACCAATATCGGATCCAAGAACCTTTCGTAGCCTAGAAAATTTGCATATACTCCTCTTCGGAGGGTATAACGTTGACTAGGTGAAAATGGGTGAGGATCTAGGAGGACTTGTGCTCCTTGACCATGTGTGGGCTTCATTACCACACATTATAGGTTGGATTACATGACTTGGAGTTCATAGCCAAGTTGTCGAGCTATGAGTATATAGGTGAAAGCCAATTAAACTGAGATTATCATCCAACAAGCTTTCAAACATGATAAGAGTTTCTAATACTGATACAACAAATCATGAAAACACATCAAATAGTTTAGGGCTCATATTTAAAATTGTAATTCAGAGATAATCACCATTGTATACCTTGTTTGCATAATAAAAGATAAATCTAGACACTAGGTGCACCATGGTGGAGACACGGGGAGGTCGGTAAAGGCTTAATCCTGATGCCAATGACCAAGCCCCACCAAATTCACAACAAAATGTGTCGAACCCTCACCCACATGCACTTCCTAAATATCGTTCGATGAGCATCAGAGGAGACAATTCGACACGAGGGGACACCATTGAGCGTACCCTTGATAGAGGAGCTTCTGTACACTCTTCTAGATATAGGATAGAGCATGGAGCCTCTCAACATGAGGGTGCTCCACTCGGAGGCCATTATCAAGATTGTAGTGCACGTGCATCCATGGGATCGATCGATGAGTATGTCATACAGGGGGCCAAGTTGGTACCCCTACGTACTAGGTCTATAGGAGGTTCCATACCTCCAAATTTAGAGTATAGAAGAGATTGAGATCCACCCATTCAGGGGCATGCTGATAGGTCCACTTTCGAGCATAGGTCTATTCACACTCCCACACATAGTGAACCTCACAAGATCACTATCGACATATCCAAGGTGGGAGCCAATGGTACACCATCGCATGAGCCATGGTGATCTAGATAGTTGGATGGTTTAGGTAGCATCCTCGAGTAGTTAGGCTACAAGCCTTTAGCTCCACCCACTCGTGCTCCGAGTGAGCATAGTGGGAGCATTATTAGGACTACCAGAGAACATGGGGAGGCTTCCAAGCACCCTCATGGTTCACATCCACCATCCATGCATGGTGGCACACAACATAGGACTCAGCATGATGCCAATGTCATCTTCATGGACAAAGGCAAAAGCATAGTGAATCTGCCAGATGGGTACAGAACCCATAAGGTCACTCACATGGAGCACACATACCAGAGGCCTCTTATGGCCGATCACATTGATAGATCGCATAGACTGGTATCCGAGCAGAGATGACAACTCCTCCAAGATCAATTGGAGGATGCCCATGCAGAGAGGCAACATATTGAAGATGAGAATCTTCAGTCACAAAGGCTCATTAGACAAAGATTATATGAGTAGCGTATGCATGAGGAATGCATCCTTGCCCAAAAGGAGTATGTAGAACAAGAGGATAGGCTAGCCAGGGCTGGTTTATTCACTCACACTGAGCATGAAGAGCACATTCATAGGAGGGCTTTTTCACAAGTCGACGTGCATCAGGAGCGTAGAGATGCTCACACTCATGTCAGTGCCCAACAAAGAGAATGACCACCACCATTCGAATATCAGAGGCAAAGACAATATGAGGAAGAAGAGGGATATGGAGCTGATCATGGATATCCTGAAAGCTCCCATGTTGAGGAGGAGGAAGATCAACATCCTCCACCTCGATAGAGGAAGAATGTACCTCCAAGACCACCCTCACATCAGCTTAGGGAGGAGGACTTTCTATCCTCGTAGGCCTATAAGGCCTTAGCAGAGAAAGTGAAAGCAATCAAGAGGCAAGGTGCGACTTTTCAAAATCCAACATTGAGCAAGATTCATAACGAGCCTTTGGACCCCTCGATGCCTACTCCAGCATATCTTGAGCATTTTGACATGCCCAGGCTAGATAAATTCAAAGGTGACAAAGATGTGCAAGAGCATGTCACAAGATTTTTGGACATATGCTTCCAGATTGCAAGCAATGATGCCTTGATTTTGCGTACATTCATCACAACCCTCTCAAGCCCAGCCTAGGAGTGGTTTAATCAATTGAAGAAGCATAGTATCACCAGTTTTGAGCAACTAGCTGATGCCTTTCTTGAACGCTTTTCTTTTAGCATCAGGAAGCAAGCTAACCTTTCCGATCTGGCTGTGCTAGCTCAACGTGATGATGAGCCAATCCTAGAATATGAAAAGAGGTGGAGGAGATTAATGGTAAAGTTGCCATTCCCCATTCCTACTATAGAATTGACCTGGATGTTCATGAAGAGTTGTGCCAAGCACATCTCGTTATTGTTGCAACTACAATAGTACCAGATATTCGAGGAAGCTTTGGTGCAAGCCAAAGTAATTGAGGATATCAAGTTGCAAGAGGGCAACTTGAAGCTCAAGAATAGGAAGGAGGGGCACAAGAAGAGCTCCACAAAACATCAGGGCAAGTAGGCCCATGTCAATCAGGTGATGTTAAACCTCCAAAGAGAGGATAAGGGGCAACAAAAGTAGAATTATCAGGCCCAACCTCCTCCTGCACAATACGAGTAGCACAAGAATAATTACAAGGGAAAAAATAAGGAACAATACCCACCTCACCAATTCATGCCTTTGATAGAATCATTGACATCGATATTCCATCAATTGTGTGAGGCTAAGGCAATCAGGTTGCCCGAGATTAAGCTAGTCGATCCTAATCAGCCCAAGCCAAAGGGGTATCAGGATGATCTATTTTGCATCTTCCATCGCATGAAGGGCCATGACATCGAAGTGTGTTGGTCCTTCAAACATATTGTGCAAAATATGATCGATAAAGGTGAGCTTATAGTGTCGAATAATCCATTGGTGCCCGACAACCAAAACATGGGGATTTATAAAAATCCATTGCCAAACCATGAGGCATCATGCAACAATGTTGGCCATGTCAACCAAGTGCATGTCGAACCACCTACCCAGGGGTTCGTAGGTATGGTTAATGTTGTTACTAGACATGGGAGGTATGAGCAGCCAAATCAACCTCATGCTCCCATCAGGATACAAGCTACACCGAATCAACGACCAGTTCAAAATATTCCAGGCCCACCAACTAGACCGATGGTGACCATACAAAGCAGGTTGGTTCAAAGCCTACAGACAACTCCTACGAAGTTGTCTATTTATGAGCTGATACAGTAGTCCCCTAAGCATAGGGAGACTCTCATGGACATTCTGAGGTCCATCGAGGTGCAGTCCCAGGATGCTCAAGCATTCACCAATTTTGTGGGACACGTACAATAGTGCCAGGAACCTATGATCCAATTCTACGATCATGAAATCAGGATGGTTCCTACAGATATGGTTGACCCACCATTACATATCATCATGTGTGTTAATCACATGCCATTCAAGAGGGTCTTGATCGACACTGGTTCATCGATCAATATTATAATGACCAAGGCATTAAGTCATTTAAAGCTGCCCAAGTCACATATTGTGCCCACCGCATTCACATTGAGAGCGTTTAATGATGTGCTATGCTCGATGGTTGGCACAATCATCCTACCTATTTAGGTGGGCCTAAAGACCATCCCCATGATGTGTCATATGATCGAAGGCACCATGCAATATAACATCCTTCTTGGAAGACCTTGGATTTGAGAAATGCATTGTGTTCCCTCTATACTACATCAATGTGTAAAATACATTCATGAGGGACAGGTTCATGTGGTGCCATCAGATGAAGAGCCCTTCAAATTCGTGAACCTAGCTGATTTTCCAGGGGGTTTCATACTCCCATCAATGCACCTGGACGTCCGACCAACATCATCGATTAAGAATCCAGGAGGTAAACAAAAAGTGTGTGCTCAACCATCGACATCTGTATCACTCAAATCCGAGCACACTACAACAACTTCTTTGAAATCGACTGCATCAGCAATGCTTCGGGATGAAAGGAAGCTAAAGGTGAAAATGGGTGAAAAGGAAAAGAAGCAGGTGCTCGAACTAGTCACCAATGAGGCTCCCACTCCCATGGAAGTGGAAGAAGCCTAAGACAAAGCCAAGGAGGTACCTCAGCCTACCTCACCTGCATCATCAGCAGGGTCATCCGCACCATGGGTGACTGTTCATCTGGCCAACATAGGGTTAGGTGAATATATTGTGTAGAATGTCACCTTTGGACCAATCCTAGAGACTGCACAAGAGATGGGCCGACCCCATGCTCATCATTTTTTGGTTGGATCAGTAGTGCCATTGGGAGAGCCACCCAATCAAATGAACTTCATCTACGCTGGGTCGGATCAACTTCCTACTCGAATGCCCATGGATGAAGATGATGACGAACAATTCATAGTGAATGTTCATTACCTATCCAACCCTAAATATTCCATGCATATTTTTGAATTATATCATTGGCATGGGTATGGCCTTGGTATTTTTGAGCAAGGATGTAGGACTCCACTTGAGCCACATTATCAGTTGGCAATTGATAGGTTTGGGCTAGGGTTGCAAATATGAGGATAGGATGATTTGCTTATAGCATCTTTAGATCACCTGTACCTTAGTCTAGGGGATGATGTGGATTTCAACCCATATCACCCTAATCCTTCTACTTTCTAGAGGGATAATCGAATGGTGTCTTACATCACCATAGCACCACCCAAGACATATCATGAGGATATCTTGGTGGACAGTGAGTCCTCACTCGATAATCAGTTGGGGGATGAGGTTGAGCCGATTTATGAGGTAGTATCATATTTATGATACTTATACCTAATTTTATCGGACAACGATGATAGTGATCAGGAGATAGCCTATATGGGGCCACATTTTCTAGAACATCCCATTCTAGTGGGGGCAAATGAAGGCTTGTATTATGATAGTGATGAAGAAGATGAGATAGAGAGAGCCTACCTAGGACCTCCCTACTTATGTTATCATAATGCACCTTATACGGCTGAGGATATGCATAGAGAGATCAATCTCAATCCTCACCTTAGGGGAAGACCACCAAACTTCGATGTGATCTATCACATGGTGTTTCCTGACCCACCTATGTACATGGAGCTCATTGAGCCGAATGATCCAATATTGCAATCAGTGCATAGAGGAACCCAATCATCTATAGCCCATATAGAGAGGACCCATTTGTGCTCGTGTTGATAGAGCCAGATCTCGGGTATGGGAGCTGCATCGATGATGTAGATGTTTGTCTATGTGGTCCTGGAGATCAATTCCATTCCATCAATATGGTCTCCATTGATTTGACCACTCCACTCCACAATCTAGCCGATCCATCCAAACCATTGCATTTAAATGTAGATGCTATCGATTGGGATCATGTTGACTCACCTGTTGAGCCTGAAGATTTCTTCCCTAATGAAGAAATGTTGCAACCATTTCATTTTGCACTAGGTTGTGCTTATGATGTCTATCATGCTGAGGATGCTTCCAATGCGGAACCTATAAACCCAGTAGATGACATCCATTTGATCCCTATGCCTCATCATCTTGAGGAGGGATCACACATGTCAGTAGAGGAAACCTTCGATGTGGATATCAGTAATGATCCCACCAATCCAAGGAAGGTTAAATTTGGAGAGAGTCTCACTCCCGATGAGCGTGCCACCCTCATCCCTCTACTGAAAGAGAGACCTAATATTTTTTCTTGGACTTACAAAGATATGCCAGGTCTAGACCCAAAATTGGTTACCCATAACCTTTCGCTAGATCTATCAAAGAAGCCAGTCAAGCAGAAGCTTAGAAAGATGCATCCAATAGTAGCCTTAATGGTGAAGGATGAATTGCAAAAGTTGTTGGACGTAGAGTTTGTAATCTCCATCGACTATCCAGAATGGGTATCCAATATGGTGCCTATAGGAAAACCTGATGGAAGGATCCGTATTTGTATGGATTTTAGAGACCTGAATAAGGCAACACCAAAGGATTCATTTCCATTGCCGAATATTGATGCTCTTGTAGATGCAACTACAGGTCATGAGATGCTCTCCTTGATGGATGATTTTTTTGGATACAATCAAATTTGGATTAAGCCTGAAGACCAGCATAAAACCATGTTTATAATGCCATGGGGGACATTCTGCTATAAAGTTATGCCATTTGGCCTTAAAAATGTTGGTGCCACATATCAACGTGGCCATGACATATATCTTTCATGACTATATGCATAAGATCTTAGAAGATTATATTGATGACTTGTTGGCTAAGTCATTACTACATTCTGAGCATGCAGAGGTCTTAAGGAAGGTCTTCGATCACCTGATAGAGCATAATGTCAGGTTGAATCCTAAGAAGTGCGTATTTGGTGTAACTTCAGGAAAGCTCTTAGGATTCATCATTTCAAAGTGAGGCATCGAAGTCGACCCAACAAAGGTCAAGGCTATTCTAGAGATGCATCCTCCCTCAAACATCAAAGAATTAAGAAGCCTACAGGGCAAAGTAGCATCCATAAAGTGATTTATCACTCAATTATCGGATAAATGTCGACCCATGAATCGACTGCTACACAAGGGGGTCCCATTCAATTGGGATGAGGACTATCGAGCAACCTTTGCTAAAATCAAGCAATACCTGATGATGCCACCAGTATTAGCTCCACCAAGGCCAGATGTGCCATTTCTACTATATATCAACAATCGACTTTGCATTAGGGACCATGTTAGCCCAAAAGAATGTGCAAGGCAAAGAGCAAGCCATATATTATATTAGTCGAACCTTGGTGAGTTATGAGCTAGGATATGCATATGTGGAGAAGTTGTGTTTAGCAATAGTGTTCGCTACAAAGAAATTGTGACACTATATGCTAAGTCATACGACATATGTAATATCAAAACAAAATCCTTTGCAGTATATGATGAGCAAGACATATCATAATACACGTACTGCAAAGTGGATCATGCTACTAATAGAATTCGATCTGGAATTCATAAGCCAAAAGTCCATTAAGGGACAAGTCATAGCTGATCAGCTGGCTGAGGCACCACTATCAAATAGTAGGCCTCTTACCATTGAGCTTTCGGATGATGCGGTCTTCATCGTATCCGAAGCTCCCAAACCTGAAGAACCAAAAAATAATGTTGATATGACCTTGTTCTTCGATGGTTCGAAGTGCGAGCAAGGGGGTGGTGCAGGAATAGTGTTTGTCATGCCGCAAGGAGCTCCAATGCCCTTGTCATTCAAATTAGACTTTCCTTGCACCAACAACAATGTTGAATATGAAGCCCTACTTCTGGGCCTCCATACAACCATCACCATGAACATTAAAATATTAAACATCTTTGGTGACTCCTTGCTCATAGTCAACCAAGTTAAGGGGCTCTTTCAATGTCGATGTCCCATGTTAAAATCTTATAAAGATCTTGTTGTTACATATTTGGCTAAGTTGGAATGGTATGACATCGAGGCAATCCCTCATTCATCAAATAGGTTCACAGACACCATGGCATCTTTGGGATCCTTAATCCCTCAGAATCCATCTGCTGATTTTACTACCATTCATGTTAAAATGCTCTCGCATCCTATAGTGGAGCATGAAGCCTTTGATAATAAAGAGTCAATCAACATGATTAGCATGGAACCAAAAGCTGAATGGTTCTGTAGAGCTGAAGACTTTCTGAAGAAGGCACCCTAGGGGTCATTAACCTCTCAGAGTCCGATGGGGAGTGGTACTACCATTCACCACAAGGTTGTTTCCTAGTCTGCATTTGCACATGTAGATATGCAGGGGGAGCAAGTCATCTTGGCAGTCAAAGCTGAGGCTTACCAGAGTTGGATGTCACAAATCCAAGACTTCTTAAAACTTGGTTTGATCCCAGAGGGATTGTCGCATGCCGCAAAATGCACATTCAAGCAAAAAGTGACTAAATATGTCTTGCTAGGAGATATTTTGTACCGACGAGGCTATGATGGAGTTCTCCTTCATTGTCTAGAGCCCCAAGAGGCATCTTGGGTGATTTCACAAGCTCATGATGGTACGTGCAGTGGCCATTTCAGTGGCATGGCCATCGTCAAGCGCATCCTTCGAATGGGTTACTATTGGCCCACTATGGAGAAGGATTGCAATGTGTATGTCAAGAAATGCATCAAATGTCAGCATCATGCTAATCTTATGCACTTGCCATCGTAGGCCTTACAACCCATCCAAGCGGCTTGGCCATTTTCTCAGTGGGGATTAGATCTTATCGGTAAGATCTCTCCTCCATCATCGGGCCAACATACTTTTATTATTATGGCTACTGAGTACTTTACCAAATGGGTGGAAGCAATACCCTTAACAATGATGACTGGAACTTGCATAGCAGAGTTTATACTCGAGCATATCATATGTCATTTTGGGATTCCATCCAAGATAATTTTGGATAATGGAACATCATTTAAGAACAAAACTATGAGAGCTTTGACGTCTAAGTATAGAATCAAACATAGTTTTGTGACTCCTTATTATCCACAGGCAAACGGGCAAGTTGAGGCCTCAAACAAGATAGTGGTGGCTATCTTGAAAAATATGGTCCAAGAAAACCACAAATATTGGCATATCTAGCTACCCCTTGCATTATGGGCTTACAGGACTAGCATTCGGACGCCCACTAGGGCAACTCCATTTTCACTAGTATATGGCATTGAGGCCATTATGCCCTTAGAGTTGGAAATTCCAATACTGTGCATCACATTGAAAGAGTTCATTGATGATGACACCGCGTGACAAGCTCACCTAGATCAATTGACATTGAACTTATAACATGAATGCCCTGGAGCATCTCCACATTTATCAGGAGCGATTAAAATGAGCTTATAATAACAAAGTCCATCAGAGAGACTTTGAATTTGGGGATCTTGTGTTGAAAGAGAACCAATAGAACTCTAATTTGTTGCCTGATATGCGAGACAAATTCATGGCTAATTGGCTAGGACCTTATATCATATCTAAAAATATTGGTCCGGGTACCTATCGCCTAACATCGCTAGGGGGTGTTGAAGAGCCTAAACCTCTCAACATCATCCATATTAAGGCATTCTATGCTTGAGAGTATACAAAAGGCACCAAGGGTTCCTAAAACCGCTTGGTCATGTCAGTTAAAGGCTCTAAGGGTTTGCTTAAAACTTCTCGATCAATCCCAAAAGGCTCTAAGGGTTTGCTTAAAATTGCTTGGTCAATCCAAAAGGCTCAAGGGTTCTTAAGAATCACTTGGTCATCCCTAAAAGCTCCAAAGGTGCTCATAATTCCTTTGGTCAACCTAAAAGCCCCAAGGTTTTTAAAAAGCTTGGTCAATTTAAAGGCTCCAAAGGTGTCTGTTAGCTCTTTGGTCAATCCAAAAAGGCTCCAAGGGTTCTTAAAACTTGGTCAAATCCTAAAGGCTCCAAAGGCATGTACTCATCGTTTGGTCAAATATAAAGGCTCAAAATCCATAAAAATTAAAAAAATCAATAAAATCCAAAAAAATTGGTAAAGCATAAAATCCAAAAACATTTGCATTTGCATTATGCATTTTCATTTACACATGCATTCATTTCATCATTGCATTGCATGTAGGCATTCTTCATCCATTGCATTCTATAGTAGGATGGATTGTGTTTGTCAGTCTTACAAATGATGCCACGTTTGTGTTTCAATCATGCACCTCTGCATTTATCATAATCCATCATTCATGTGAGTAATTGTGTTTTTCAACACAACCCATAATGTTGCTATGAAGAATATACTAGGGTTTTTCGGTCATTCAACCATACCTAGAGGTCTTCTCAAGAGTTGATAGAAAGTCTTGCTTTGCTTTTGTAGTTGAGGTCTAGTTAGTATAGCCCTTAGCATATCATAATCCTATCACTAATCAACAAATTAAACAATCCTAATAAGGACTAGGGGAATATGAAAGCCATGAAGTAGGACCAGGTATCCTGAGGTGAAAAGAGTTATTCTTGCTTATCCCCCTGTGCGGACGATATGGGAAATGTTGGTAATTGGCAAAAGGACAAGTTTATTCCCTACCCATAATCCCTTGCTTACGATAAAATGAGCAATATCCTAAAGTGATATCCCACATCAATCCTCAATATTGATACCCTAGATCGATATCATAGATCGACATCCCATATTGATATCCCATATTGATATCATAAGATCGATATCCTAAAATCAATATCCCAAAAACAATTCCCCAAAGGAAGTTTCTGAAGAAAATTATCAAATGTAAAATTCCAAAAATTCAAGTCAAATGAAGACAAATTGTACAAAGGAAGAAAAATCAGTATCAAATCCCTTGCTCAAGAAAAAAAAAGAAAGTACAAAATAAACAATGATTATTATCACTAAAGTACAAAAATAAACAGTGATTTTTATCACTTTATATGAGCAAGTATCCCAAAAAATTGAAGAAAAGAAGGGAGTGAACTTGAATCCATGGAATTTTCAACACTATTGTACCTTACGCATGATGATATGTCTGATGCATTAGCACCTCGCTTATGTACAGACCAATGTTTGAATGTGGAAGAGCTAGCTTCAGGTGTCCTGTATCGCCTAGTGGTCTAGTCCAACTAAAATCTAAACCTAGGATTGGATAAACATTTGCGGACCCCCTATCTTAGCAATGGGCTGAAAGAATCCCACTTGACATCGGGGTATGCTTATGCTTTATCTTAATATATTCATTTGCACACACAAGGATAATGAATAGTTAGGGCCTATCCTAGCAAAAGCCTTACATTTCAGAAGTCTAGTTTGGTCAGTATACAACTTTTGATAAGTCAACTAGGGTGTTTGAGTCTCATGGAAAACCTCAAAAATTCCTCTAATAGCAACAAATACCAAATATTCAAATGCAATCATCAAACATCAACTTCATTATTATAAGAGTTTGAATCTATTAGAATTATATTGTATTATATGATTAGATACCGGATGGATATCAAAAATGATATTTAGATAGCCATTGATTATATTATACATATCCTTTTAATTTACAAAAGCTATATGACATAGAAAACATACATCATTACATCTCATATATGGGTGATAGATTAAATCTTTCACAATGAGGATAAAGCAATTACATTCATGATTTTTATACATTCTATGGTGTCATCCATTAGATTGTTAAACACATATCACATTCATTCCTTATGTTTTAAGTGATTAAAGCATATAGGTTCATTTACATTAGATTACCATCATGTAAATAATGCATTACATTCATTACACCAGCATATCATGACATCGTCATAAATTAAATGCATACAATAAAGAAAAATTAAATATGCATTTAAAAGTAAACATCACATCCATATGCATCCATCATAAATAGCACATCTAAGCATCTAGATCACTGCATATCATCATCATCATAAAATTAAATAGCTATCTAGTGCATGTCATCCATACATCACATCATATAAGCATAACATCAATATGAACATCTGCATCCATGTGCATAACATAAACATAAAATCAAAAATATACAAGTACACATAATGAGCCAAAATGATCAATCTCATATATATATATATATATATATATATTGTTGTATATACATAGAGGTACATCAAAATGCTTGTAGGCTACAACTATGTAGGTCCTCGACCTTACACTCAAAAATAGTACAATAAAGTATATCTAAGATCTATACTAAGGGCCTACACCCCTAGCCTATGAGTCACCACCATCACCCCTACCATCCCTGTGGCTCCTCTATGAGCTAGCTCCATGAGTGCTAGAAGACCTGTGTGTCCTCTCGGTCCTATGAGTCCTACGACTAGAGCTGGAAGTGGACTGCCCTATCTCTCTAGTCTGGGATCAGCTTTGGTGGGTCCCTGTAGTGTGTGTATCCTCTAGAACCTCCCCACCTATCAACCTAATGTAGCCCTCCAACTGGGAGATGCGAGCTGCATGACCTGTATCTCACTCATTTCCCTCCTCCATGAGGGAATGAAGCCTCTTGATCTCTTCCATGGGGTCATGACCTACTAGGAGTAAAGAAGATGGTGTTGTCGAAGGTGGCATCATAGCCTATGTAGTAGAGGGACCCCCCATCACTATCCTCAGTAGGTCCCTCTTAGTAGTGATAGCACTCAATTGTGCCTATGCCACATCTCGCTCACTTGTGAGCTATGTGATCCTCGTACCTATTGAGTCTACCTATGCCTGGAGAGTTGTCCTCTCCTCCTGAGCCTGTTGTAGCTACCTCTCACTATGAGATAGCTTCACCTCTAGAGTGGTGATAGATGTATCCCAATGTAAAATCTAGGTATGTAGCCTACCCACCTGACTCTGCAAGTCAGCTACCTATGCCCATAGCTACCCAATCTCATTATCTAGCACTGCCTCACCCTCCTCGAGACCCTCCTCCTCTGCATCCACCTAGGGGCCTCCCCTGTTGTACCCTAGTCACCCTCTATCCTCTATCGAGTGCAACACCCATGGGGATCCACCTCTGTGCCATCAACACCCTCTATAGCAAATCCACCAATTGGGTGATCGAGAGGTCCCCTCTCATGCCATTGAATGTCAGCCCACCATCCATCGTAATCAGGAGTAGTACCTACATCCCTCTAGCTTGACTCCTAGAAATCATCATCCTCCTCTCCTAGAGGAGTAACCTGAGGCCAAGTGAGGTCCCTCTCTAGGACCAGGTATCTATAGATAGTAGGCATGTCCGGGACATCCTTTCGAATCCCGAACTATCGTAGGATGTGAGAAAAGTAGTGGTACTCATGCCACTCGACCTTGCGGCTGATGATCCATCTATCCCTACATGCCCGATATAGGTATCTAGCTACCTCAGTCCATGCTGGGTAGTCCATGTAAGAGCACCACTCAATGTCCCTAGAGTAAAGTTAGGTGAACCGATCAATGTAGTGAGTCAAGTCTCCTACATGAGACCTGCTCCTAAATCCCTCCTGCTCCCAAGGCCAGTAGGCGATATAACACTAACAAGCATCTACAATAGTGGTGATCTCTAGGGGTAGCTCCATAGGGTGCTCTATCTGGATGTGCTGCCAGCCCCATATCTACAATAGGAGGCTACAACCAATACCCACTCTGCTTCGATGGGTGATATGATATAACTCTTCTAGTAGAGAGCTCCCCCAGGATAGGATAATTGGCTCCTCCATCGAGCTGGTCATGATAGGTCGAATGCAAGCTAAGAGGTTCTAGGGGAACCTCACACCTAAAGAATTGGGTAGGGCTATCCGAATAACCAGATGCATGAACACAACCTCCCACTGTGAGAAGATGTCAACCTCATACCACTCTTCGACATGGATGCCACCATGGTCGATGCGGCCCTGTGCCTCCATGCTCTGATCTCCGAAGATAACATCAAAGATAACTCTCCTCATTGTAAATGGGGAGGTGATGATAGGCTCACCATCGATGGGTAGCTAGAATATGTGGTACATGTCCTCTAGTGTGACCATCATTTCACCTGTGGGTAGGTGAAATGTGTTGGTCTATGCATCCCAATGATGGGCCAAAGCAGTCAGATAGGCCTGGTCTACTCGGATGGGAGGGAGATCCAGGATGTATCCAAAGCCAATAGTGGTAAACCACTCCCACTCCACATCAGTCAAGTAGGGGTGTAGAGTGTGAAGGAGATCGGTCTCCCTCACCCTATTAGTCAAAGACTGAATAAAAGAAATAAAAAAGAAAGTGAAAAACAATTAAAATCACTCTAAAATCGACAAAAAAAATTATAAAATCTCCTAAAAATGCAATAATATGCACAAATATGAGCAAAATTTTCAAATAATATCAAAGGAGTGCTTCAAAGCAACAAAAAGTGGCATTAATTGCCCATAAAAACTCAAAAAACATAAAAAATTTGAAATTTTTTTCTAAATTTGGGCATCGCGGGTCATAGTCGCGGTCGGCCCAATGGTCAAAAATTTGATCGTTGGGATTTAAACCCCATCATGGCTGATAGCTGTGGACCCCAATCTGACAATTGGGGACTATGGCTACCACCTGCGGCTAGCGAGCGAAACCCTAAATGGGTTCACTCCTACCCTAAAGCACCCCAAAACCCAAAATTAAACTCCCCCAGCTAACTAACCTAAGCTAAATCCTAATCTAAGGTGAGGTTCATTGCCTACGGTTTAATGTGGTTCAATTACCGATTAATTAATGAGGTTAATTTTTAAACCCGGTAATCACAAGCGAGGTCTCGGTTTATGAGTTACCTTTGAGCCCCCGACTCTCCCGCTGGTCGATGCCTCTCCTGGGTCAGCCATAGGTGTGAAGTCTAGGTAATCTGGTTTGGTTTTAGCAGCATTCTAGGTTAAGTTTTATGGTTTTACCTCTAGATCTCTCAGGTTAGCTGTTGAAGTCAGGTGAAAATGATAAATTTTCAAAGAGGAAGCCCTTTTTATAATTTTTCCTATTTAGGTCGGGTCGTAGCTGACACCCACGATCCCCAAGTTAGGGTTTTGCGACCACATGTCCTAGCCACGATGAGCAAAATTACCTGTAGTTCAGAGCTACGGTCAGAAAATTGCATAAATTACCCTTAATTTACCTTGAGGAAAGCTGCTAAATGATAATTTAAACACTCCAAATAAGTGAACCAAGCACAATGACACCAAAAAATGTCATCATAAGGCAAAAATAAAATAATCGGCTGAGATTATAAAGTACATTCAACCGAGGTCATCACCATGGAAATCCTTCCTTAGAGCGCCACACCTCCCAACCAATAAAACATGCCAATTCAAAATTCATCAAAATAAACAAAAAAATTAAATAAATCAAAAGCCAAATGCACCTCGTATTCAGTTATTTACCCTATACACTTGGCGGTTGCAGCGATTTGCGATCCATGCAATCTGACAAGATGAGTAAATTACCATAAGGAAATTTGGGGCAAATTCATCATTGTAGAATTGCTATGCTTCATTTCAATCCCTAAGAAGGCCTACATAACTGAACTGCTCCATGGGAATGAGATATTCATCATAATTCTCCTATGATATTTTCAGCATATCATCGACAATATGATTCAACTTATGCCTAATTGGACTTGCTTTCATTTTGATTCCCTAAGAAGGCCTTCATGGCTGGACCGCTCCATGGGATAGAAATAAGCAATTACTATTAATAGTTGTAATCATAGCTGATTAGGCCTTGCCAAGAATTTCAAATGCTAAATCTAAATGTGTTCAAGATCATTCATAATGGTCAAGCGACCTCGTCGCTTCATTCATTGTCATTACCCTCATCGACTCATCACTTGAGGGGGTAGTCATAATATTAAATCATAATCAAATTCAATAGAAGATCCCTTGATCGTAGATCCCTAGATCTTGTCAAAATTGTGTTCATCTTACGAATCATTGCCAAAGACTATCATAAGCTTACCCTTTTGTTGGGGAAAATAGCATATATGATAGTTTATTTGTAGCTCTCCTCCTTTCGGTTATATAGGCCTAACTCCTATTGTAGCACCAAAGCTACCCGAATGCTTGATGACGAGTGCAAACCCTTTCAAATTTAAGCCTTCTACTGAGTTAGAAGCAATGATTCTAGGATGCGCATCCTTTTGCTAGACTTGGGGCATCTAATGTTGATCAGATAAATGATCATCATGCAACCTACGACATCATTTTAGGAGGTCTAGTTTTTCTCAACGTTGTTCGATCTCACAATGCATCTCAAAAGGGGCATCTGTAGACACCTAAAATATGTCATGTCGAGGTGACTACTCATATGGGACATGCTAGAAGACCATATGGAAGACCTTTGGACAGATCCAAGGTATAGCAATGGTTTTTACCACTCATTTGGGGCATCTTTTCCTAGTCAGTGCTAGCCACTGCTGACACCCATAGTTAGCAGTGCTCACTGTGCATGTCAGTTGTGATCAACACTATGAGTTAGTTGGCCTTCATCCGACCCAAAGTTGGTTGCAATGGCCAATTAGTTGTATATTGGAGTGGTTTGAGTGAGGAAGGATCTAGATCCTTCCATCCAACTGACTCAACTGCCCAATATTGATCTTGGCTTCATGAGGAAGCCACCCCTAGCCCTTGGCAAGTGCTATAAGATCCCTCTCTGAATTGGGGATAAGTTTGGATGAAGTGTGATCAATTGAGCAATGAAGCCCTGTCGAATTGCATACTCACTTGCATACATTGAGAGGGACACTTTTGCTACCCAATTGGAGATCAAATCGCTATGGAAGCCCTAGGAGCCTAGGAGAGCCAAGAAATGCAAATTCATGCAATCGGTGCATAATTCGGATAATTCAACCACCAAACCTGTCAGAGGACATAGAGGCGACCCTTGACCATCAATTTGGCAAGGAGGATTGGAGAGGAAGCCCTAATTCTGAGGGTAAGTTTACTCAGAGCTCAGTCGCGACTGTTAGTCATGGTCTACAGTGTTGACCACATCTCAGACCCATGGTGAGAAAATGGCTATGGATCCCCTTGTTTTCTTTCTTGTAGATTATTTTATTAGATCATATTATGCTTAGTATAGGTTTATTTGATATTTTAGAGACATATGACTGGTGGAATTAAGCATTAAAAGTAGATTTACCTTCATTAAGTTAATTTAGTAATTAGTGCAATTGTGGTTTATTTCATGCTTTCATGGCAGATAGATATGATTTCTATTTACATATTTCCATTAATATTTTCAAGAATTGCATAGGTTTAACATGTTTTATTTACTTTCTTTATTATATTAGTTTTATGGCATTTTCATGTGAACATATCCTTTTAAAGGGCCTCATCATGAGAGGTTTCCAATGCTATTGATGTTTCTATGTTGTTTCTTGACCACATGAAAGTAGATTCAAAGGAGATTCAATGCATGCCAATTCCTTCCTCAGCATGCGAAGAAGAGGGTCAACTCCACCCTGGAGCAGTTTGTGACTATTTAGAGAGCCTTAGTATTGTGCCTACCCCGTTGGGGCTTTCAAATTGTATCAATTGTATCAACATTTGGGTGACCCTAAGAGGGGCATGATTGTAACCGAGATTCGTTTCCAATATTAATAAAAGAAGCATCCATTTTCTTGTTATATGCAATCTTGTTTATCATTTCATGCTTTGATGTTGATTCCAATTGATGTATTAGTTAGGTGCATGCTTTTTGAATAGGTCAATTTATCCTTAGCTTCTTCTTTTGACCTTGTAGGTTCCTTCATCTTCTCTTTATCATCCCATTTTGGAATATACTTATTTTTTCCTTGTTTTTTTGGCATTGGATTAATCTTTTTATTTGCTTGTGGAACTGGTAACTTGTCATTAGTTGGTAAGGAACTTGAAATTGACCCATTTTTTGTGGATCAACTTGTAATGATTTCGTTCATGATCTCGTAAGTATAGAGACAACTTCTTCTAAAGGATCTTGACCAACAATGATTTTTTTATGTTGCAAAAATATATTCAATCTCCACTTTAAGTTTCTCTCTATATTTTCCATAGGTTTTTGTACATGGTGTTGATACATAACATAGGCATCTAGACTATGAGGGTCATTGCAAACTAGACACCAAGAATATCCACTAGTTTTTGGTATTAACTCATGTTCTTCATGATTAGAATTAATATTTGGTCCTATGTTACTACTTTTCATAGGACTTTGATCTTTGTTAAGTATGGGAAGCATTTTTTTCTGAAATCTCTATATTTCCTTTTTTTCCATCATATTTACCTTGTTGTCGATTATTTTCAATATGCTTTGAATATTGAGTAATAGAGATGATTCTTGAGGATCTTGAGCTGGGAGAGGAGAAAAATAAATTGATGTTGATTATGTTTAGGAGGAGGAGGAATTGGAGCTATTGAGGGAGGTAGGGATGATAATGGAGGTGGATCCATAAATGAGGATGTTATCTTTGATTGAGGTGGGTACTGAGCAACTTCAGGGTAGTAAGGCATGACAAATTTGGGAGGTAGTCTTCCTACTAAAATCAAAATATTTTCTACATGAACAACCACCTGATAAACTTGTGGAAAGGTAGTTATACTTTCCTATTGAGTTTTAAATCCTAGGTTAGGACCAAGGGCTCTAATATAATACATATATGCAAGAGGGATAGTTGGACTAACCTCGGGAAGAATCCTTTTCCAAGTTATATTGAACCTTAATTTGAATTTGGTGACTAATTCTTGTGGATATCTTTGCATAATAGTAAACTTAATAAAAAGTGAAAATTATTCTACTAATTCATTGAATTCTTCCATGAAAGGACTTGCTAAATCATCTGAAGAATGGATGTTATTATCATCTAAGATTCTAAAACAATGTAGGACTTTACCTCTAAAATATAATGCTAAAAGTATTATAATAACATCCTCATTTATGATATTATGGATGGCTACTAAATATAAAATATCTTTAAAATATTCATAAGGAGTTTTACCAAAATCATCATACGTGAGCATAGCCTTCAATGCAACTTGAGGGATATCATTCATGTGAGGGAGTCCTAAAGGGCCTAAAGTATCCTAGTTGAGATAACGTTGTTTATTGGCCATGGTGACTATGGTATTTAATGGGTTTGGTTTAGGGTAAGTTGAACAATCTAGTGGTGATTAAATATCCTCATAGGTGGACTCAAAAGAAGGATTTGTGGTATACCTAGTATTTCTAGTAAATAGCTCAAAAAAAGATACTGGTTCTTAACGTTTTTTGTAGATGACCTGGTAATCATGAAATATGTGATGCAAAAAAAGAGTTTCCAGGTTATTTCACTCACTAAGTCACCAAGTGAATTTACTCTCTCTAATTAATGAGGTCAAGAAAATTCACTAAACCTTAATCCCTCTAAGGAATATCAGTCAATGGGATTAATTTTACTTAATGGAAAATAAAACCTTGTGAATGGTCCCATCGAGCATACCAAAAACTATTGTGGCTTAGATTTACATTGGAATCAAAATGCACTATAACTATTATCTGTTAAGATTTTGAAGATGAGAATACACTAGTTACAACCTAAGACAAACATTGGATGAGTCAAAACTATTTTAACCCAACCTCCAGAGTAGGTTGGTTCCTTGTCAACTTGCTCGATGTTGACTCTCTTAAGCTCAATTAAAATGGTAAAATTATAAGGATATAAATGAGAGGGGTTAAGATAAAGACAAATGATAGGTGGTCAAATAAAGCTAATAGTATAAGCTTCTACTAAAAAACCTATTATAGATCAAGTATAAAGAAATCAAATTAAACTAACAACATTCATAATTTGTCATCCTCAAAGTTAAGAACAGTTGCATACTTAAGAATCATTCCAAACATCTAGGGTATTAGCAATCCAATATTAGCATAATAGACCAATAACTTCAATAATAAAAAAATATTCTCAAAGCATGCATTTGAATATGAATCATTCCATTTACCTTAAGTCAGCAATCCAATATCAGTAAAATAGGCTAACCTAGCAACATTAACAGAAATTACTTCACAAAATTATTACCAAAAAGAGATATAAGATGCACAAATATGAGGCAAACATTCCAAGTAATGCTTCTTTATTGATTTGCAAAAGAGATTACAACAACAGTGCAAGCAAACACTTTAGAGTTGACCCTTTAAAATAAGGGTATGACCTCTATTTATAGATTTTACAATGATTATTACAAGGATGTTAGTGGGCCGAGCTGGAAGAATACCAACGTGGTAACCTCTTATTTGATCAAATGACAATTAACTACTCTTACTCCACTAATTTGTAGATTCTTGCTACAACTAGTTCTTGTAACTTGCTTGACCTTCATGGCTTCCAGTTATACGAATTCTTAAAGCAGATCTAGATTGTCCCTTGTTTTTGTAGCCATTCCTCATTTAAGATCTTTTAATGACATCTTTTTATTCATACTATTCTAGAATCCCTTAGATCATGATGTTTCATCTTCCCAATCTGATGTTTCATCTTCCACCAGCATATATGAATAAATAGCTTTAGCTTCATCTTCCCTCCTCTGTTTCTTATGATGTTGAGGTGAAAATCTCATCTTATTAGAATTCTTTGAGGAGTTTTAATCCCATTTGTTGATCTATATTTGAATAGACATGATCTAGTTTTATTCTTATTTTTAATATAAGAGCTGATGTGTGCCTTGGTCAAAGCTTGTTGACTTTCTCAAAATTGTGCTTGTGCTTCCACTTCCAATGATTTCAACCATTTTGACCACAATATTGAGATTTCATGCTTCACTCTCATATCATCTCAAAATCATGCTCAATTTTCAAATTTGAGCATGTTTGACCATTTTGACCATGACTTCACGCATCGACCTTCTATTGCACACTTGGGAAGACTTGACGTGCGATCGTGATGCATCTTTTAGAATTTCTCTATGTTGAACAAGTTGATCGCATCTCCGAGAAGGCTCCATGTCATCGCTCATTTTCATGAAAGTTGTTGACTTCTTTTACCATGGTAGAGAGTTGGCTCATGGTCATAGCTCTCTTAAAGAAAACTTTCTTATTTGCCTATGTTGATCACAATTTTGAGACTTTTAGGTTTCAAGCAACTACCTCATGGCCACAATCCAAAGTTGAGTTTCTCTTGTATTAAACACTTTGATCATGGCATAAAGCTAACTCATGACCATGTTTTCTTTTTATCTCATGGTAAATTTGACTGTGTTGACTACGATTTTGAGACATCTGTCTTCCATCATTGGCTTCTACAGGTTGGCTCATAGTTGCGATCCAAAACTTAAAAACTTCAAGTTTCACTATGTTGATCATATAATAGAGGCACCCCATGGCTATGACTAAATTTTTGAAA
This sequence comes from Wollemia nobilis, assembly GCA_028583015.1. Taxonomy (NCBI): domain Eukaryota; kingdom Viridiplantae; phylum Streptophyta; class Pinopsida; order Araucariales; family Araucariaceae; genus Wollemia; species Wollemia nobilis. Next base: position 7,622,727 of record JAQPPZ010002170.1, on the reverse strand, counting down.
AGAACAAGTTTGATCGCACTAACCATAGATTTAAGAATACTCCGAGCCACAATCCTCTTTCAACTTGGCCATATCCTCACTATAATGATCTTGGTTTTGGACCTTCTCAAGGATGTGGCTATCTTTTACCTTTGGTAAATTTTGACTACGTAGACCATGGCTTCGATATGTCCACCTCCTATGGTCACAATTCACTTCCAACTAGGCGCTCCTTGAAGAACACAAGCTTATACTGAGAGGGGGGTGAACAGTATAAGACCACTTTTTACTTTTCTTTTCAATTCAATATTATGCAGTGTATAGATAGCAGTATCAATAGCAATAATCAAAGCAATACACAAAACACCATCCACAAAAGTGACACAACAATTTACGTGGTTCACCCAATGCGGGCTACTCCACGGAGAAAATATTTTACTAAAACTTTCTCAATCAATCTCTTGGGAATCCTTCCCAATTACAATGTTTATGGACCTCTATCCAAAGGAGATGTTGATCCCCTAAATCTCAAGTTCATGGATCTCTTCCATAGGAGAACTCTTTCCCCTTCTGCTCTGGCTAGTGATCTTCTAGAAGACTCTGTCTCTCTGTTACATTGACTTGTGGATCTCTCTCCACTTGAAGACTCCTCACTCAGATCTATCTTCAATTGTCCTAGCTACTGGATCTCTATCCACTGAGACTCTATCCTCTGTACTCTATCACCTCCAAAGCTCTATCAATAGGCTCACTCAGAACCTTCTCAAATATTCTCAATAGGTCCACTTAGAACCTGCTCAAATCTTCTCAATAGGCTCACTCAAACCTGCTCAAATCTTCTCAATAGGCTCACTCAGAACCTGCTCAAATCTGCTCAACAAGCTCACTCAGAACTTGTCCAAATTTGCTCAACAAGCTCACTTAGAACTTGTCCAAATCTGCTCAACAAGCTCACTCAGAACTTGTCCAAATCTGCTCAATAAGTCCTCTCTAGGACTTGCTCAAATATTCTCAACAAGCTCACTCAGAACTTGTCCAAATAATCTCAATAAGTCCTCTCTAGGACTTGCTCAAATCTGCATAGCAAGCTTTCACAAAAGCTTACTCAAAATCAGTCCACAAGCCTTCTCAAAGACTTACCTCAAATCAGCTCAACAAATCAACCAATCTCATAGAAGCATAAAGAGAATTGTTAGAGACTCAATATGTTCTATAACTCCAATCCCAATCAACTCACAATACAATCTCAACTACAATCTCATAGAAGCATAAAGAGAATTGTTAGAGACTCAATATGTTCTATACTCAAATCCCAATCTCAACTCAAATCAATCTCAACTCAGAAATCTCATAGAAGCATAAAGAGAATTGTTAGAGACTCAATATGTTCTATACTCAAATCCCAATCTCAACTCAACTCAAATCAGAATATAGAATAGTTTGTTTTATGGAACTTGAACAACCACTTCACACAATCACTTGACTAGGCTCAAACAACTCTACTCAACCAATCACCACAAGGAGCAACTCTTTCTCACAAACCCTAGTCCAAACATGAATCAACCAACTCAAAATATTTCCAAAAATGCTCAATCACAAGTCTCACATAACAATGATACTCATGTTCTTCTCTAACTCAAGTTCAAGTTCATTTCACAATCAATGGGCTTCAACAACAATGCTTATAAAACAAGGTTTAATCACAACTCTCAAACCAGAAAACCTTGAAGCATTCAACCAACCACTTTCGAAAGGGAAACCACAATCAATCCTTTTCTCTCCAATGATATTTCAGAAATCAACCACCATAAACAATCAATAGGAGAATGTGCCCATACCTTTTATGAAGATGAAAAAACCTCTTTGGAAATCTGCCACAATCACAATATTCTTTTGCCAATCTTCATGAGGGTTAGGAGAAATTACAAAACAATTATCATAACCTTTTACACCTTATTTCTCCTAGTCAAAAATCACATCCACCACTAGAAAATAATTAAAGATAATTATTTCCTTATCTAATTAAGCATAGCATGAATATCACCACAACCATTTACCATTCCCTTATTTCTCCTAAAAACACTTTGCACTAATGCACAACTCACTAAGCTCCTTAATGCAAAAATCCCACATCAACTAGTGCAAAATATAAGCCACAACTCATAAACTATACCACCATGGCAAACCCTCAATAATGATGCATTAACCTTAGCTTAGGAAAATTAAAACATTTATATCTCAATCTCCAAAAATTGCAGCGATGGCATACCTTGGAAAAAATTGTTTTCTGCTCCGAAAATTGCGACGACAACACACAAGCAAAAAATGAATTTCGGGTGACTCGAACCCGAGACCTGCAACAATGAGTGCGCCTTTGCACTCCTTCCACCCACCAAGTGGGCTAAGCTTCCCACATGGAAGCTATTCCACTTCGTGCTTGAAGTACTTCCTCTTGGCGCCCACGAACTTACAAACTGCGCTTCTCCCAAACCTTCATCGTCAATAGTGCACGATTTCGGAGGAGGATAACTTTTGCAAAAGAGGATTTATCATTCAAATTTCGGAGGACATAAACCATTGCTTAACAAGGTGCATTTTATACACGATGCGGATGGGGAAGAATAAAAGTCGACGTCAGCAAAAAATGGAGGGAAAACTTTTGATTAATTTTAAAATTTTAATTTTAATTTTAAATAATTAAAATTTAAACTAAATATTTAAAATTAAATATCTCCATCACCAGGGCACCTTTTTCGATGAAACGAAAAGCCAACTTGGGTTTTAAGAAAAACCCATTTCAAATATGCCATCCATGGTTTTAAATAAAACCTTTTATTTTGCTTGCCTTGGTTTTCACAAAAACCCTTCCTTGCACTTTCACAAAACATAGTGCATGCCATCATAGATCCTTTTGACATCAAATAACCTTTTGACATCAATGACAACATTTTAGCTTAGGGACTCAAAATGTCCAACAATCTCCCCCTTTGTCATTGATGGCAACCCATATCCTTTTACTGAAATCTGACCTTCTTTTCTTCTCCCCTGGGACTTTGCTCCCCCTGGCTCAATGCTCTCTCAATTATCAAATCTCTCCCCATATCAAAAACTCTCCCCAATATACAAATCTCTCCCCCTTTGTCATCAATGGCAAAGGGTCACCTTTGGGGCTCGGGGCTAAGAATGAGCCTCTTAGCTTAGCCCCTCCCCCACCTCCACATGAGGTGGTTAATTCTGGGGTGGGAGTATTTCTACTCCCTGAAAGCATAGATCTATGCTTTTATCTTTCTCTCTTCTTTTGTTAGTTTTCTGAATCCTCTCACTATTTCTTTCCAAGATATCATCCCTATTCCTGTCATCATTTTTGTTCCTATTTGTGCTCTTGTTTTCATCCATGTTCCTATTCCTGTTCATACCTGCTTCTGGAATATTTTCTCTACACCATCTTGTTGTGTGTCCATCATTATTGCACTTATAACACTTAATGTTATTATTCCTTGGAGGTGCAAATGTCTTAGGATACCTTCTAGTGAAGCCATATCCTCTTCTGCCATGAACCTTGCAATTCATTGCTTTGTGACCATACTCATTGCATGAGTAGCAATACCCATGGAAAGGTTGTCCTTTCCCATATTCCTGTCTTTCATATGACCTACACTGTGAAGCCATGTGCCCAAACCTATGACATGAGAAGCATCTCCCATTGAAGCTTCCTTGCCTAGACCTCATTGGTCTCCTATTCTGATTGTTGTTCCATCTGTATCTTCTTTGTGCATTGTTCCTCTCTTTGTTGAACTCTTTGTTGTCCAACTCAGCCTCTGATGTCCCACTTTTACTTAAATTGTCTTCTTCTGATGTATCTTCTTCTGAAGTTTCTTCTTCATCAAGACTTGAAGTAGATTCTTTTTCCTATTTCTTTTGAACCTTTCCAAAGCCAAGACCTGTTGAACATGATGTTCACTGTTGTCCACAGATGAACTTATCCAAGTTCTTAGAGCTATTTGTGAAACTCTTCATCTTGATCTTGGAGTCCTTTAAGTCTTCTTTTAGAGTAGCCACTTCTTGTGCTAACTTCTCACATTCCAAAATATTTGCTTCTAACTTATCCTTGAACTTGCTTGCCTTAGCCTTTGACTTCTCTAAATCCTCTATGAGCAATAACCTTTCTTCATCACATTCTTGAAACTGACTTTCAAGCTTAGAGTGTTGCTTTCTTACCTTCTTTACTTGTGTCAAGGGCATAGATAAGTTCTCCCTTGAGATCATAACCATTCTCTATTGAGTAATCCTCTATTTGTTTGCCTTTGTCCTTATCATTACTTCCTTTTGGCTTGTCTTCTATGGGATCACTTACTTCATCTTCTAGAGCCATTAGAAGATTCTCATCTGGTCTTTCAAGTGCATCTTCAAAACCATCATCACTGAAACTATAGCCATCCCTAGTGCAATCATCTTCAAGATGTCCAAATTTACCACATCTAAAACATTTGAGAATAACTAGTCCTTTTCTCTCTAACCATAAATAGGACTTCATCTCTATCATTGTCTGAAAAACTAGCATCACTATCAATTGAGTACTTACTTGCATTATCTGCATAGTAGCTTTTCTTTTGCCTTTGGAAGAACTTCTTTCCTTGTCTATTTTGTCCATCCTTGCCTTTCTTCTAGTACCTGTGTCTTTCTGATTCCCTGTACCTGTGATCCTATTTTTCTTCATCACTATTGTACTTTGGCTCTTTGCACTCTGTTGCATAGTGTCCATACTTTCCACAATTGAAGCACTTAATAGATCTTATATCTATGGATATTTTGGAACCTTTATCTCTTCTACCATAGTTAGCTTCTTCATCACTAGATGACTCACTGCTTGATTCTATCTTTTTACCCTTTTTCTTTTTGTCCACTTTGAATGCAGCTTCTTTCGAAGGAATAGGATCTTTTGTTCTTATCTCAAAAGTAGTAAGCATGCCAAGAAAAGAATTCCTTGTCAAATAATCACTATCAATTGATGTTTCTATAGCAAAAACCTTTTCACTATACCTTTTTGGAAGAGTTCTCAAGATCTTATCACAAGCATCAGATTCATCAACCTTCATTCCAAGACCTCTCATCTCATGTACAAGCTCATCAATCTTACTGAGATAATCATGAATATTTTCATCATCTCTCATTCTTAAGTTCTCAAATTCTCCTTTGAGATTTTTGATCTTAGCTTTCCTGACACCTTTATCACCCTCATATATGTCATGCAGTAGATCCCACATATCTTTTTTTGTTTTACAATCCATAACCTTCATAGATTCTGATCTACCCAATCCTTTTATAATTGCATTCATAGCTCTTGAATTTGCATGCATTAGAAGCTTACCTTCCTTATCTGTAGGAGGATTGACTATTGAATCATATCCAAGTTCCACTGCATCCCAAACTTCATTTCCAAGTGCCATCAGGTAAAATCTCATCAGCATACACCAATACAAGAAGTCACTTCCATCAAATACTGGTATTGCATTATTGAATGACCCATCCTTTTGATCCTTGTGATCCATTGTGTTCTTAGACCACTTTTCCTTCAAGCTATCAAACTCTTCTGAAGGAACCCACTCTGATACCAATTGAAGAACACAAGCTTATACTAAGAGGGGGTGAACAGTATAAGACCACTTTTTACTTTTCTTTTCAATTCAATATTATGCAGTGTATAGATAGCAGTATCAATAGCAATAATCAAAGCAATACACAAAACACCATCCACAAAAGTGACACAACAATTTACGTGGTTCACCCAATGCGGGCTACTCCACGGAGAAAATATTTTGCTAAAACTTTCTCAATCAATATCTTGGGAATCCTTCCCAATTACAATGTTTATGGACCTCTATCCAAAGGAGATGTTGATCCCCTAAATCTCAAGTTCGTGGATCTCTTCCATAGGAGAACTCTTTCCCCTTCTTCTCTGGCTAGTGATCTTCTAGAAGACTTTGTCTCTCTGCTGCACTGACTTGTGGATCTCTCTCCACTTGAAGACTCCTCACTCAGATCTATCTTCAATTGTCCTGGCTGCTGGATCTCTATCCACTGAGACTCTATCCTCTGTACTCTGTCACCTCCAAAGCTCTATCAATAGGCTCACTCAAAACCTTCTCAAATTTTCTCAATAGGTCCACTCATAACCTGCTCAAATATGCTCAATAGGCTCACTCAGAACCTGCTCAAATCTGCTCAATAGGCTCACTCATAACCTTCTCAAATCTTCTCAATAAGCTCACTCAAAACTTGTCCAAATTTCTCAACAAGCTCACTCAAAACTTGGTCAAATCTGCTCAACAAGCTCACTAGAACTTGCTCCAAATTTAATCAATAAACTCCTTAGAACTTGTCCAAATATGCTCAACAAGCTCACTCAGAACTTGTCCAAATCTGCTCAATAAGTCCTCTCTAGGACTTGCTCAAATCTACATAGCAAGCTTTCACAAAATCTTACTCAAAATCAGTCCACAAGCCTTCTCAAAGACTTACCTCAAATCAGCTCAATAAAATCTCAACTCAATCTCATAGAAGCATAAAGAGAATTTTTAGAGACTCAATATGTTCTATACTCAAATCCCAATCTCAACTCAGCAATCTCATAGAAGCATAAAGAGAATTGTTAGAGACTCAATATGTTCTATACTCAAATCCCAATCTCAACTCAAATCAATCTCAACTAAACAATCTCATAGAAGCATAAAGAGAATTGTTAGAGACTCTATATGTTCTATACTCAAATCCCAATCTCAACTCAACTCAAATCAGAATATAGAATAGTTTGTTTTATGGAACTTGAACAACCACTTCACACAATCACTTGACTAGGCTCAAACAACTCTACTCAACCAATCACCACAAGGAGCAACTCTTTCTCACAAACCCTAGTCCAAACATGAATCAACCAACTCAAAATGTTTCCAACAATGCTCAATCACAAGTCTCACATAACAATGATACTCATGTTCTTTTTCTCTAACTCAAGTTCAAGTTCATTTCACAATCAATGGGCTTCAACAACAATGCTTATAAAACAAGGTTTAATCACAACTCTCAAACCAGAAAACCTTGAAGCATTCAACCAACCACTTTCGAAAAGGAAACCACAATCAATCCTTTTCTCTCCAATGATATTTCAGAAATCAACCACCATAAAAAATCAATAGGAGAATGTGCCCATACCTTTTATGAAGATGAAAAAAACCTCTTTGGAAATCTGCCACAATCACAATATTCTTTTGCCAATCTTCATGAGGGTTAGGAGAAATTACAAAACAATTATCATAACCTTTTACACCTTATTTCTCCTAGTCAAAAATCACATCCACCACTAGAAAATAATTAAAGATAATTATTTCCTTATCTAATTAAGCATAGCATGAATATCACCACAACCATTTACCATTCCCTTATTTCTCCTAAAAACACTTTGCACTAATGCACAACTCACTAAGCTCCTTAATGCAAAAATCCCACATCAACTAGTGCAAAATATAAGCCACAACTCATAAACTATACCACCATGGCAAACCCTCAATAATGATGCATTAACCTTAGCTTAGGCAAATTAAAACATTTATATCTCAATCTCCAAAAATTGTGGCGATGGCATACCTTGGAAAAAATTGTTTTCTGCTCCAAAAATTGCGACGACAACACACAAGCGAAAAATGAATTTTGGGTGACTCGAACCCGAGACCTGCAGCAGCGAGTGCGCCTTTGCACTCCTTCCGCCCACCAAGTGGGCTAAGCTTCCCACATGGAAGCTATTCCACTTCGTGCTTGAAGTACTTCCTCTTGGCGCCCACGAACTTACAAACTGCGCTTCTCCCAAACCTTCGCCGTCAATAGTGCACGATTTCGGAGGAGGATAACTTTTGCAAAAGAGGATTTATCATTCGAATTTTGGAGGACATAAACCATTGCTTAACAAGGCGCATTTTATACACGATGCGGATGGGGAAGAATAAAAGTCGACGTCGACGAAAAATGGAGGGAAAACTTTTGATTAATTTTAAAATTTAAATTTAAATTTTAAATAATTAAAATTTAAACTAAATCTTTAAAATTAAATATCTCCATCACCAGGGCACCTTTTTCGATGAAACGAAAATCCAACTTGGGTTTTAAGAAAAACCCATTTCAAATCTGCCATCCATGGTTTTAAATAAAACCTTTTATTTTGCCTACCTTGGTTTTCACAAAAACCCTTCCTTGCACTTTCACAAAACATAGTGCATGCCATCATAGATCCTTTTGACATCAAATAACCTTTTGACATCAATGACAACATTTTAGCTTAGGGACTCAAAATTTCCAACACTCCATCTTCATTTAATCGTGATTTCAAGAAAATCTCATGATAATGATCCTTGTGCAACTTAAGCCTCTTTTTGACCACATTGTTCATAGTTTTGAGTAGGCTAGTATCGCGTGACCACAATATTTTATTTTCTAGGCAAATTTGACCCACCTTTAATCATGGTTTTGAGCCATTTTATCCATACTTAGCCATTTTTGAAAATTTTGCTATCTTCTTTATGATGTGGCCATTTTTAGCCTATGGAATGTAAGATATTTAAAGCAAATTAGATGAAATTAAATACTATAGTAGTTTTTGTAAGGAGTGTGTGTCATCAATCAATATATAAGAAAATCAAATAACAACAATGTATTCTCATGAGTGTGAAATAGAATTAATAAGGAATAATAAAAGGAAAAAAATTTAATACCATAATTATCATGTATTTCACAATCCAAAAGAGTATTGCTATAATTGGAAAGCAAAAATTCTTGCACAATCTCTTATTACTTTCAAAATGAGCATTCACAATGTGTATGTTACAAATTATAGATTTGATTCTCTCAAGGCCAAAAGATATTTACAATAGATCTTATAACTTCTTTTATAGAAGGAATTCATCCTTCAATTACCTTGGGTAATAAATGTTTACTCCTACTAAAAGTAAAGATTTGGAAGCATCTTTAGCAAAGTAATGCACCTCCAAATATTACATGCCTCTATAACACACTTATAAATGGCTTAGAAATTTCTAAAATAGTTAGTGGCAATACTACATACGAAAGTATCATTTTCTAAAGATCTTCCTTGGGATTCATACATGTTTGCCTTGCCTGACTTATCAATGGATGAATTGGTCTTGTCTAATAAGCAATTTATTATTAGTATACCAATTGCACCTCTTGGAACCAATTGCACCTTTGGAGTTGATTTTGCAAAATTGGCTTCTTGAAATCTTCAATTGATCGATCTTTTAGTTTTACACATCTCCAAAATGTCATTAATCCTAAGGTAGTAATTGGGTTACTACACTTGTAAAAAAAATAACAATTTTTAGTATTAGAATTAACTACTATCATTTACATATTAAAACTAATAGTTGGGTATTTTAAAAAACTCTTGATGATAAATGATATGTAAAGCATGCAGTGTTAATAAAATAGAAGATGAAAAGCAAGTGATACTAATGAAATAGAAGATAAAAATTTATTTGTCCATTCTCTAATAATTTTAAACATAAATTCACAAACATTTAGGAATGTGATTTTATAATAAAATACCACTCGAGCCAACCAAACTAAAAAAAACTTCATTATCAAGGTCAACCCTCACAAAATTTGTTTTCTAACTAAACAAATGTAAATATATCTACTTGTCTTCTAATTAAATTGATATAAACAAATATTAATAATCCTTAGGGATCAATTTTACCTTAAATACATTAAAAATCATCACCCTTGACAATTATTCTCAATGTTATTTTTTTGTTAATCCCAAAATGGTGGTTCAAGTCAATGTGAACAATCATATATTTAAAACATAATTATATATATGATACTAAATTACACCAATCGATCTACACTTTTAAAACTTATTATCAATCTAAAAATTAAATAATATTCTAATTAAACTCACATAAACATATCTAAATAGCCCCTATATATCAATCTAATCTAAAATACCATAAAAATTACTATCCTCATCATTAATCAATTTTAGTAATATGATTTTATTGGTTCCAAAATATTAGTTTAAATTGTTTTGAAAATAGATTAATAAAATATATTCATTAATTAGTTGTGTAATGTCAAATGGAATGATCTCAAGTGGTTAAAAATGAACTTTTTAGGCAAAAGACCCACATTCAAATCTTGCTCGATGACATATAATTTTCAAATTGTTAATAGTATTTGTTTTTGGAGGTATTACATTATTTGGTATCTTGAGTACCTTTGTAAATATTTATATTAGGATGTGTGTTTATTATTTGAGTCAATAGTATGTGTCAAGTTGTGAAGTGTGGATATGTGTCATGTAATCAAGTGTGAGTTATGAGTGTGAGGTGTCATGTGTGTAAGTGAAGAGTTATGAGTGTGAGGTGTCTTGTGTGTAAGTGAGAGTTATGTGAGTGATGTGTCAATTTTAGAAGTAAGAAGTTATATAATCATGAGAGACTTTATCATTATGTAATATGTGAAATTTAGGTAATGTAAAGAGGGAAATATGAAAGGTCGTATCTCTTGTGAGTTTGAGGAGAGCAAAGATCAAGAGTCAAGTAATGTGAAGAGTATCACGTAAGCTTATATTGCAAACAAAGCTTTGTATTATGTGATTGAAGATAATTGAAGAAGCATTGCTTTAAGCATATTTTTGTAGATGTATTTTTAATAAATATTTCTTTTATTAGTGTGCAAAATTATTTTTGAATGGTTAAATGAATTTATAAGTTTACGATTTTATAATCCTTGGACTTATTGACCTATGATCATTGGGTTCATTTGCTAATAGTGGTATCAAATCCACTTTAGTTAAGTCATTCAGGATGAATAGAATGAGAGTTTAGAAGGTGTTAGAGAGAAAGAGAAGTTGATAGGAGTTGAGGAAGAGAGATGATTATGTAGCAGTTGGAGATTGAAGGTGGAGTGTTGGAGAAAAGGAGAATGAAGGAAGAATGTAAAAATGACAGTGCTAGAAGTGGAGTGGGAGAGCACAAAATATTGATGGATAAGCATTGAAAATGAAGAGCTTAAATGAGGTTTAAGGAGAAATATTGGAATGAGAATACTAATAGTCAGCTAGATGTAGTAAGAGCAGATTGGAGAGAAGGATTGAAGAAATAAGATGGCTAGTATGAGACACACTTGTCTGGAATATAGGCAAATATTCTACAGTAAAGAACAAGAGTAGTGCAAGATATAAAGCTATGTCTAGGAAGGAAAGTGAGAAGAAGTTAGAGTGCTACATCTGAAGGTGAGAAGTAAGAGAATTCATGGAGACACGTGTGTTGGAGAGTTAGAAACATTAAATTTTTTGAGTGATTGAGAGAATCATGAAAAAAAGATAGATCTTGAGTGTAGAAGACATCAAAACATCAATAGCACATTAGAAGATAGCGCTTGAGAAGGATAGAAGCCTACAAAATACTGCAGTTGAGGGAGAATCTAGTGGATTCAAAGGTGAATGTCAAGAGGAACAAAAAAATAGTGCTTGAAGAGGAATTCAAAAGCATGAATTTCATCTACAACTAGATAATTCTATTGTGCTCATAACAATGTTAAAATTGGAGGGGGAAAGTAGCCCTAACGTAGAGAATAAAGTGACACATATGCATGCAAATGTATTGGGATAAATAGAGGTTAAAGCACCATCAAAAGATAAATTATATCCTTAATGTTAGTAAGTTGAGTACACATTTGAAATTAGATTAATTTCATTTTTGGGAGATATAAGAAGTTGATTAATTTAATGAAATGAATGGGAGATATAATGAAATCAATTAATTGAAATTTGAATTGGAAATTTGATTGAAATATCAAATAAATTGAATATTGGTTAGGGAGAAATTAAACTTTGGAGGAAGTAATTAAAATTGAAAAATCAGGGAGATATAAGAATATTAAAGATGTTGGAAATTGATTTGATTTTTAAATTGATTGATAAATTATTAAAATGAAGAAGAATTGAAATTGATGAATTAAATTGAAAGGATCCATAAGGAGAATAATTTAATTGAATTAAGAAGTGAATGAGCTTTGATTATAGTAAATACAAAAAATTTCTTTTCTTAATCACAAATTCTAAATGATAAAACCCAGTAAGGGGGCAGAGGTCCAAGGTTCAAATCTTGGGCCTCGTTGGACTAAACGCTTGTCCTTTTCCTGGTGCTTTCAGCAATGTAAAAGGTTTAAAATGATTATGGATGGTGGTTATAGGGATGGACTGCATGAAGATCTATGTGGTGGCTTTCAAGGCAAAAAGTGCAGAATACTGTGGCGGCCATAAAAGCCAGACAGCCTACCCAGATTCATGGCGGCTACCGATTCCACCATGTAAATTTAAAAAATCACTTCTAAAAGGGCTAAATTTTACTCCGTGGAAAACAAAACAAGATCAATACTCGGTGTTGAGAAGCTTTGGAATGTGGTATATGGAACAAAAACCACTCCTAAATATACAATTGGAATACAAAAATTTAAATATGATGATGCAAAATACCTTATGTTAATTACATTTGGTTTATCATATAAAATACAAGCACATATAAGTGAAGTAGAAACTTCAAAAAGGAAACACTATGTAAATGTTCAAAGGAATGAATGAAGTGACCATTTTAGACTTGCAATCATAATTATATTCTTTAAAGGTTCATAATGGAGAGAGTATATAACTCTTTATTTGAAATATAATAGAATTAAAAGTAAAATTACAAACCATGGGAGAAACAGTGGAATACAAGTTATTGTCCAAGTTACATTAAAAGCATGCCTAGATACAGTCAAAACTTTAGTCACTTATCTTCAAGTGCTAAACAAAGCCATTTCTCTTGATGAATTAGTCAACATAATCCAAGAGTATGAAATGGAAAATCTAGCTTGAGATGAAATGATAAATAATGCTCAAAGTCAAAGAAAAAAGTGTTAAATAATATTGTTGTATCATCTCAATCTCAACCTAAATGGAGGAAAATATATTGTCACATATGCAATAAGGAAGGTCATACCACAAGCTATTGTAGATACAATTCTTTGAACCAATGGAATCAAATGAATAAACCTTTTTAAATATTATACTCAAGATAATATCAATCTTGATATCCATCAATGCAACAACATCCAAAAGGAGAAAATAAAAAAGGAAACTTAGTTCAAGAAATTCAAGAAACAAAAAATGAGGGAGAAAATGAAATAAGAGCCCTTATGGGAAGAACTATAGACAATGAAGGTATGGACCAAATTGAGAAATAATGTAACAAGAATGATAATACAAATCATTTAAAAATTTCTAATGGCACTAATGTTTTTATAACAAAGCAAGAGTTGTTAAAAAGAAAAAATAAAAGGCATGAACCAAAATAAAGAATGCTTTAGAATTGTAAGATCTATGAAAAGACCAAACCAAAGACATGTTAGAAAAAGAAAATCAAAATACATTATGGATGGATTAGTAAATCAAAATGGAATAGAATCATGGACATGTTAAAATGTTTTTACAATGAGAAAGAAAGTTTGACAAGCAATATAGGGAACATGTTAGTAGAATAGTGTTATAATCTCAAGCAATATGAAAGATAGAGCCAAAAAATGAAGACAAGAGTTAGAGATTGAAGGCAAAGGCCTTCATACCAAATAATATAATAAGGGGTGTTGAAGGTATTACATTATTTGGTGCCTTGAGTGCCTTTGTAAATATTTAGATCAGGATGTGTGTTTATTATTTGAGTAAATAGCATTTGAAGTGTTGATATGTGTCATGTAATCAAATGTAAACTATAAATGTGAGGTTTCATGTGTGTAAGTGAATAGTTGTGAGTGTGAGGTGTCTTGTGTGTGAGTAAGAGTTATGAGTAATGTGTCAAGTTTAGAAGTAGGGAGTTATGTAATCATGAGAGACTGTACCATTATGTAATGTAAAGAGGAAAATATGAAAGTTTGCATCTCCCATGAGTTTGAGGGGATCAAAGGTCAAGATTTTGGCAATGTGAAGAGTCCCATGTAATATTATATTGGAGATAAAGCTTTGTAGTATGTTATTGAAGAAAATCAAAGAAGCATTGCTTTACAAATGATTTGTGGATGTATTTTTCAACTAAGATTTATTTTATTAGGGTGCAATATTGTTATTGAATGGTTAAATGAATTTATATGTGTGAGATTATATACTCTTGGGAATTATTAACCTATAATAATTAAAATCATTTGCTAAAATTTGTAAGAATATTCTGTTCAATAATATTCTACTTATAATTATTGTTATCAAACCTATTATAAATATCGTATTTAACAATTCTCCTAATTTATTATTCAAATGTGTTTCAACCAATAAAATTTCAAAGTTTTTATCTAAAAAATCTCCTACTTAATTATGTATAATTGTCAATTTGTTATTAGTATTTGTAACAATATTGTGTTCAACAATATTCTACTTATAATTATTGTTATCAAACCTAATAGAAATATTGTATACACAAATATCCTACCTAATTATTCAAAAGTGTTTCAACCAATCAAATTTCAAATCTTTTTATGTTGAAAATATGTTGAATGTTTTCCATGTTATTCTGGCGGGGTTCACTCTACAAGGTATTGGACGCTCTCCATGTATTTTTGCCAGGGTTTAGGGGATACAACCCTCAAAAGTGGGGGTTCGAGGGCGGTAGCCCCCAATAGAAGTTTTAGGGTTTCTTAAGCTATTTTTAGACCCATATGGGTTGTTTAGGGTTAAATATTTGAACCCATGGTTTTTTGCCCATGGTATTGTAAAATTTGTTCTTATGTTGTTATTTAATTGCACTTGCATCAAGGCTTGAAGAGATATATGAGATGAACATTATTGTATTTGAGATGGCTAATTTTATACAATAAGAAGATATTACTATGTCAGGTTTTTTCTCATAAGGATTTTCCAGGTGAAATATTGTGTTATGTGTGTATCTATTATCTTCTTCTTTTTCTTTGATTTTGTATTTACTATTTTTCTAGATTTAGTTTATCGGGGCCTTTTTCTCTTCATTTGGTATCAAAGCTAGGTTTTTTAGCTTTGTTCAAGGAGTAAGGGTTTCAATCTTGTGATAAATTAATTCTTGAGTGGAATTCATACACGAAATAATCTAGGTGAAGGAAAATGACAAGAATCACATGGGTGGAGATTGAAATTTTTAATGGATACAATATTGATTTATGGAAACTCAATATGGAGAATTTGTTGGTTGAGAGAGATCAGTGGATTGCAGTCTCAAGAATAAAACCAACATCAACGACAGATGAGAATTGGTTGAATATCAATACAAATGCAAGGAGTTCTATCATATTGTGCTTATCTAATTTGGTATTGTTGAATGTATCAATAAAGACCATGACAAAGTCATTATGGGATAAGTTGGGAACTTTGTATTAGACAAAGTCATTGGTAAATAAATTCTTTCTCTAGAAGAAGTTGTATTCACTTCGGATGAATGATGGTGACTCTGTGTTTGAACATCTCAATGCTTTTAACATTGTGGTAAGCCAATTAAACTCTATTGAAGTAAAAATGGATGAAGAGGAAAAGTGTATTACTTTATTTTGTTCATTACCCGATTCATGGGATAACCTGGTTATGGCTATCAAAAATACTACTTCTACATTGAAAGTAGAGGATATAAAAGGAACATTGTCATCTCATAAAATAAGATAAAAATATTATAAGGATTATCATCAGAAGGATACCTTGGTTATGATAGGTTATTCTCAAGAAATAAGTAGAAAGAAATTAGGAGAAAGGAAATCAAGATCTAGCAGTAAATATGTTGCTCTAAAAAAGAGGAAATGTTGGAAGTGTGGTAAAATAGGACATTATAAAAGAGACTATAGATCTAAAAATATTTATAATAGTTGATCATATGATGAAGGAACTTTTGTAGAAATTAAGACCACAAATGAAGATTCAAAGAACTTATTCTTAGCTACAATATTGTCAAGTGAATGGCGTGAATCATGGTTGATTGACTCAGGTGCTTTCTTTCATATGACTCCTCATAGAGAGGGGTTCTATGAATATAAAAATATAAATGAAAGTGAAGTCTTCTTGGGAGACAATTCGACATATAAAATAATAGGTTGAGAAAGAGCCAAGTTGAGGTTAAAATATGGAAGAATTAAAATCCTTTTTGGTTTGTTGCATATTCCAAGTTTAGCAAGGAATCTAATATCTATTAGTAATATGAATGACATGGGTGTGATTGTGGCATTCAATAAGGATAGATGCAACATGGTTCATGGATTCTTGGTGTTGGCAAGGGGATTTTGTACAGGAACTTTGTTTAGACTTGAGGTCAGGAACACAAGCTTATACTGAGATGGGGGTGAATAGTATAAGGCCATTTTTTACCTTTATTTTTAAATCAATATTATGTAGTGTAAAGATAGCATTATCAATAGCAGTAATCAAAGCAATGTACAAAACACCATACACAATGAAGACACAAATTTAACATGGTTCATCCAAATATGGCTACCTCCATGGAGAAAATATTTCTTCTAAATATTTCTCAAATGATCTCTTGGGAATCCTTCCCAATTACAATGTTTATGGACCTCTATCCAAAGGATATTTTGATTCCCTAAATCTAGTTTGTGGATCTCTATCCATAGGAGAACTCTTTCACCTCTGCTTTGGATGGTGATCCTCTAGAAGACTACTACCTCCACTGCACTAGATTTTTGATCTCTATCCACTGAAGACTCTTATACCCACTCAAAAGATATGTCCTCACTTCCCTAGCTGATGGATATCTATCCACTTGAGACTCTATCCTCTCTACTATGTCACCTCCAAAGCTCTATCTCAATTCTATACTAAACACGGTCCAGTTGGTCTAGCATATCTCTGCTCAATCTCTTGCACTAAACATAGTCCAGTCGATCTAGCATAAGTCTGCTCAATAAGCTAACTCAAATCTGCACTAAATACAGTTAATTCGGTCTAGCACAAATTTGCTCAACTCTTGCACTAAACACAGTCCAGTCATTCTAGTACAAGTCCACTTAAATCTACACTAAACATAGTCTAGTTGGTCTAGCACAAATCTTCTCAATAGGTCCACTCAGAACCTACTCAAATCTGCTCAACAGGTCCACTCAGAACCTACTCAAATATGCTCATCAAGTCCACTCAAAACCTGCTCAAATCTACTCAACAGTTCCACTCAAAACCTGCTCATATTTTGTCAACAGGTCCACTTAGAATCTGCTCAAATCTTCTCAACAGGTCCACTCAAAATCTGCTCAAATCTTCTCAACAGGTCCACACAGAACCTGCTCAACTCTACTCAATAGGTCCACTCAAAGCCTACTCAAATATGCTCAACTGGTCCACACAAAACCTATCCAAATCTACTCAACATATCCACACAGAACCTGTCCAAATATACTCAACAAGATCACATAGAACTTGTTCAAAACTGCTCAATAAGTCCTCTCTAGGACTTTCTCAAATCTACTTAAACACTTTCTCAACTCAAATTAATATCATACAAACATAAAGAGAATTTTTAGAGACTCAATATGTTCTATACTCAAAACTCAATCACTTTCTCAACTCAATATCATAGAAGCATAAAGAGAATTGTTAGAGACTCAATATGTTCTATTCTCAAAACTCAATCACTTGCTCAAATCAATCTCATAGAAGCATAAAGAGAATTTTTAGAGACTCAATATGTTCTATTCTCAAAACTCAATCACTTGCTCAACTCAATATCATAGAAGCATAAAGATAATTGTTAGATATTCAATATGTTCTATTCTCAAAATGCAATCTCAACTCAAATCAGAATATAGAATAGTTTTTTTATGGTACTTGAACAATCACTTCATACATCCACTTGACTAGGCTCAATCAACTCTACTCAACCAATCACTTCAAGAAACAACTCTTGCTCACAAACCCTAGTCCAAGCATGTATCATCCAACTCAAAATATTTCCAACAATGCTCAACAACAAATCTCACATAACAATGATACTCAAGATCTTTTCAAACCCTATTTCAAGTTCTTTGTATAACAACTTACTTCAATAACCATGCTTATCAAACAAGGTTTTAAACACAACTCTCAATTTTAGAAAAACCTTGAAGCATCAACTCAACCACTTTCGAAAAGGAAACCCTAATAAAATCTTTTTCACTCCAAAATAAATCAACTCAATCAAGAAGGAATTTACTCATACCTTTTTTTTGACAAGTAGTTGGTCTCACAAATCTGCCACACTCACAATTACTTATTTGCCGATCTCAATAAGGGTTAGAGGATAATTTTCTTCAATAAAACATATCACAATTATAATATCAAAATTACATCTTATCACTCCAAATTGATTAGTAATCAATATCCTCACAATAATCACAAAAACCCTTAATTCAAAATAACATACCACCCACAAAGTCTTAATCTTCTAATATTCCACAATAGCAATTTAAGACTTTTAAAAATAAAAACAAAATTCTCCTTATAACTCCTAAAGGTAATTCTCAACTACCACAACTTTATTACAAAGCAACCTTTCCAAAATCAACCACTAAACAACCTTATACCTCCAACTTAGGCATTTAATTAAAATTAAAATCAAAATATTACCTTTACCTTTGGAGGAAATATAACCCTCGATGTTGCCTCCTATGAGCACCTTAACCATGACCAAATTTGTCTCACGAGCCAAGCGCTCATTGATATTAACAAAGCACCACGTGCTTCTTAATCTCCACTCTCTCCTTCTGCATTGGCAAAAGAACGTGCACCATAGGCACTTCACTCAACACACCTCACGATGCACTCGTCGTGATTCAAACACGAACTCCCTTGCAAGCCAGCGCTTTTGCACTTTTAAAAATGCCACTAGACCACGGTGTCTTATGCAACTTCGAAAATCGAAGCTTCCTCCCTTCAACACTTTGTTGTCCAATTTTTTGCATACACTCACGAGCTCTTACTTTCGTAGACCAATCTTTTTTAACTTTAGAGCAAGGATAATAAATTTAAACTTTAGGCATAGTATTTATATGCTTCCTCCATTACTTTGAAAACGTTGACGCTTTCCTTTTTTTTTTCCATGACATCGACGGAGATCATAAAGGCTTTGAATACCTTTGGTTTTAAACCCAACCTTTGGGTTTAATAAGATATATTTAGCCTTTATAAAACCCACTCTTTGCATTATAAAATATTATAACAAAAAATATAAATATTTTATTTGGGTTTTCACCATGGCACATTTAATATTATAATAACCATTATTATAATATTATACCTTTGATAAAGTACCTTTAATATGTATTTATAAAATTTAAATTCTCACTGAATTTAAATAATTTATAAAATAAATACTATAACTCCTTTTTAATTTCTATCTTTTGCACTGTTTCACTTGATCTTTGGCCTTCTTCTTGGATATCAAATAACCATTTTATCCCCTTTGTAACATGCTAAAATATTTGGTATTAATGATGACTTCATCTGGTGACATCAATGACAACTTTGACTTAGGGACTCAAAATGTCCAACAATCTCCCCCTTTGTCATTGATGGCAACCCATACTCTTCTTACCAAAATATGACCTTTATTTTTATTCTTCTCCCCCTGGCTCAATGCTCTCTCAAATATCAAATCTCTCCCCCATTACACAAATCTCTCCCCATTTGACATCAATGGCAAAGGGTCACCATTGGGGATCGGGTCTAAGAATGAGCCTCTTAGCTTAGCCCCTACCCCACCTCCTCATGAGGTGGTTAATTTTGGGGTCGAAGTATTTCTACTCCCCGAAAGCACTATTCTTTACCTTTATTATTTTCCCTTCTTTTCTAAGTTTCTTGAATCCTCTGACTATTTCTATCCAAGTCATCATAAATGTTCCTATCATCATTCTTGTTCTTTTTATTGTTCTTGTTCACATCTAGGTTCTTGTTCCTTTTCTTGTTCCTATTTTCATCCATGTTCCTTTTCTTGTTCCTGTTCCTATTCCTGTTCTTGTTCTTGTTTTCATCCATGTTCCTTTTCTTGTTCTTGTTCTTGTTCTTGTTCCTGTTCCTGTTCTTGTTCCTGTTCCTGTTCTTGTTCCTGTTCCTATTCCTGTTCCTGTTATTGTTCTTGTTCCTATTCCTATTCATGTTCCTATTCGTGTTCCTATTCCTATTTATACCTGTTTCTCGAATGTCTGCTCTACACCACTTTGCTATGTGACCATTATTATTGCACATATAACACTTAATGATATTATTCCTTCGAGGTACAAATATCTTAGGATTTTTCCTAGTGAAGTCATATCCTCTTCTTTCATGAACCCTGCAATTCATTGCCTTGTGACCAAACTGATTACATGAGTAGCAATACCCATGGAAAATTTGTCCATTCCCATATTCATGTCTTTCATGTGTCCTACATTGTGAAGCCATGTTCCCAAACCTATGACATGAAAAACATCTTCCATTGAAGCTTCCCTATTTTGACCTCATCGGTCTCTTGTTCTGATTATTGTTCCATCTGTATCTTCTTTGTGCATTGTTCATATCCTTTTTGAACTCTATATTATCCAATTCTTCCTCTGATGTCTGACTTTATTTTATATTGTCTTCTTCTAAAGTATCTTCATCTAAATTTTCCTCTTCAGAACTTGAAGTTGAATCTCCTTCCTATTTCTTTTGAGTTTGTTCAAAACCAAGACCTATTTTGTTTGTTGACCTTCTTTGTACCTTGACTATCTTATCCATAATATTTGAGCTATTCTTGAATCCTTTCATCTTGATCTTGGATTCCTCTAAATATTATTTTAGTAGTGCCACTTCTGGTGCTAACTTCTCACATTCCAAGATCTTTGCTTCTAACTTATCTTTGAACCTTTTTTCCTTAGCCTTTGATTTTTCTAAATCCTCTATGAGCAATATTCTCTCTTCATCACATTATTGAAACTAAATTTCAAGTTTAGAGTGTTGCTTTCTTACCTTATTTACCATTTCAAGGGCATAGATAAGTTCTCCCTTGAGATCATAACCATTCTCTACTGAATAATCCTTTATTTGTTTACCTTTGTCCACATCATTACTTTCTTTTGGCTTGTCTTCTATAGGATCACTTACTTCTTCTAAAGTCATTAAAATATTTTCATCTGGTCCTTCAAGTGCATTTTCATATTCATCATCACTAAAACTATAACCATCCCTTGTACAATCATCTTCAATATGTCCAAAGTTACCACATCTAAAACACTTGAGAATAACTGGAGTCATTTTCTTAACTGGTTCTTTTTCTTCAATCATAAATAGGACTTCATATCTATCATTGTCTGAAAAACTAGCATCACTATCATTTGAGTACTTGCATTGTCTACACAGTAGCTCCTCTTTTGTATTTGGAAGAAATTCCTTCCTTGTCTGCTTTGTCCATCCTTGGTTTTCTTTTGGTGCCTGTGTATTTCTGATTCCTTGTACCTGTGATCCTATTTTTCTTCACCATTGTTGTTCTTTTTTTTTTTTTTTTTTAGCAAAAAACCCCTTGTGGGGCCGCCTTGGTCTAAGAGACCATGAACAGGGGGTTCTACACCGTCAAATTCACCCGGGGGTCGCACCCAGCCCTGCCCGCACCAACATTATCAATTGGATTTTGGGTACCCAATTTAGCTTTTTGGTAGGGTGGAGATTCGAACCTGGGACCTCCCTTGGAGGATTTCCCTCTCCTCTCCAACTCACCTACAACACCTGGGTACCATTGTTGTTCTTTGGCTCTTTACAATCTATTGCAAAATGTCCATACTTTCCACAATTGAAACACTTAACAGATCTTAGATCTATGGGTCTTTTGGAACCTTTATCTCTTCTACCATAATTTACTTCTTCATCACTGGATGACTCACTGCTTGATTTTGACTTCTTACCCTTTATCTTCTTGTTCACTTTGAAAGTAGCCTCTTTCGGAGGGATAGGATCTTTTGTTCTTATCTCAAAAATTTTAAGCATGCCATGTAAATAATTTATTGTCAGACTGTCACTATCAATTGATGTTTCTATAGCAGAGACCTTTTCACTATACCTTTTTGGAAGAGTTCTCAAGATCTTATCACAAGCATCAGATTCATCGACCTTCATTCCAAGACCTCTCATCTCATGTACAAGTTCATCAATCTTACTGAGATAGTCATGAATGTTTTCATCATCCTACATTCTTAGATTTTCAAATTCTCCTTTGATATTTCTGATCTTAGCTTTCCTTACACCTTTGTCTCCTTCATACATGTTATGCAGTAGTTCCCACATTTATTTTATTGTTTTACAATCCATAACTTCATCGATTCTGATATACGCAACCCTTTTATAATTGCATTCATAGCTGTTGAATTTGCATGCATTAGAAGCTTACCTTCCTTATATGTATGAGGATTGATTACTGAATCATATCCAAGTTCCACTACATCCCAAACTTCATTGCCAAGTGCCATCAAGTGAAACCTCATAAGCATACACCAATACAAGAAGTCACTTCCATCATATACTGGTATTATATTATTGATGGACCCATCCCTTTGATCCTTTTGATCCATTGTGTTCTTGACCGCTTTTCCTTCAAGATGTCAAACTCTTCTGAAAGAACCCACTCTGATACCAATTTAAGAACACAAGATTATACTAAGAGGGGGTGAACAGTATAAGTGCACTTTTTACTTTTCTTTTCAAATCAATATTATGCAGTGTATAGATAGCAGTATCAATAGCAGTGTTCAAAGCAATGCATAAAACACCATACACAATAGAGACATAGATTTAATGTGGTTCACCCAAAGATGGCTACCTCCACGAAGAAAATATTTCTTCTAAATATTTCTCAAATGATCTCTTGGGAATCCTTCCCAATTACAATGTTTATGGACCTCTATCCAAAGGATATGTTGATCCCCTAAATATGGTTTATGGATCTCTATCCACAGGAGAACTCTTTCTCCTCTACTCTAGCTAGTGATCCTCTAGAAGACTACTACCTCCATTGTACTAGATTGTGGATCTCTATCCACTAAAGACTCTTATCCCCACTTAGAATACCTATCCTCACTTCCCTGGCTGATGGATCTCTATCCACTTGAGACTCTGTCCTCTCTGCTTTGTCACCTCCAAAGCTTTATCTCAATTCTATACTAAACACAGTCTAGTTGGTCTACCACAGCTTTGCTCAATCTCTTACACTAAACATAGTCCAGTTGGTCTAGCATAAGTCTGCTAAATAAGCTCACTCAAATCTGCACTATATACAGTTCATTCGATCTAGCACAAATCTGCTCAACTCTTGCACTAAACACAGTCCAGTCATTCTAGCACAAGTCCACTCAAATCTACACTAAACATAGTCCAATTGGTCTAGCATAAATATGCTCAATAGGTCCACTCATAACCTACTCAAATCTACTCAACAGGTCCACTCAGAACATGCTCAAATCTGCTCAACAGGTCCACTCAAAACCTGCTCAAATCTACTCAATAGGTCCACTTAGAACCTGCTCAAATCTGCTCAACATGTCCACTCAAAACTTGATCAAATATGCTCAAAAAGTCCACATAGAACCTGCTCAAATATACTCAATAGGTCCACTCAGAACCTGCTCAAATATTCTCAACAGGTCCACACAGAACCTATCCAAATATGCTCAACAGGTCCACACAGAACTTGTCTAAATCTACTTGACAAGCTCACACAGAACTTGTCTAAAACTGCTTAATAAGTCCTCTCTAGGACTTGCTCAAATCTGCTCAAACACTTTCTCAACTCAAATAAATCTCATAGAAACATAAAGAGAATTGTTAGAGACTCAATATGTTCTATACTCAAAACTCAATCACTTTCTCAACTCAATCTCATAGAAGCATAAAGAGAATTGTTAGAGACTCAATATGTTCTATTCTCAAAACTCAATCACTTGCTCAACTCAATCTCATAGAAGCATAAAGAGAATTGTTAGAGACTAAATATGTTCTATTCTCAAAACTCAATCACTTGCTCAACTCAATCTCATAGAAGCATAAAGATAATTGTTAGAGACTCAATATGTTCTATTCTCAAAATGTAATCTCAACTCAAATCAGAATATAGAATAAATTTTTTATGGTACTTGAACAATCACTTCATACATCCACTTGACTAGGCTCAATCAACTCTACTCAACCAATCATTTCAAGAAACAAATCTTGCTCACAAACCCTAGTCCAAGCATGTATCATCCAACTCAAAATATTTCCAACAATGCTCAACAACAAATCTCACATAACAATGATACTCATGATCTTTTCAAACCCTAGTTCAAGTTCTTTGTATAACAACTTACTTCAACAACCATGCTTATCAAACAAGGTTTTAAACACAACTCTCAATTTCATAAAAACCTTGAAGTGTGAACTCAACCACTTTCAAAAATGAAACCCTAATAAAATCCTTTTCACTCCAAACTTAATTTTCAAGACAATAGTCAATCAACTGAATCAAGAAGGAATTTTCCCATACCTCTTGTTTGACAAGTATTTGGTCTCACAAATTTGCCACACTCACAATTACTTCTTTTTCAATCTCAATAAGGGTTAGAGGATAATTTTCTTCAAAAAAATATATAAAAAATATAATATCAAAATTACATCTTATCACTCCAACTTGATTAGTAATCAATATCCTCACAATAATCACAAAAACCCTTAGTTCAAAATAACATACTACCCACAAAGTCTTAATCTTCTAATATTCCACAATAGCAATTTAAGACATTTAAAAATAAAAATAAAATTCTCCTTATAACTCCTAAAGGTAATTCTCAACTACCACAACTTTATTACAAAGCAACCTTTCCAAACTCAACCACTAAACAACCTTAGACCTCCAACTTAGGCATTTAATTAAAATTAAAATAAAAATATTACCTTTACCTTTGGAGGGAATCGAACCCTCGATTTTGCCCCCTATGGGCGCCTTAATCGCAGCCAAAGTTATCGCATGAGCCAAGCACTCGTTGAGATTAACAAAGCACCACGTGCTTGTTAATCTCCACTCTCTCCTTCCACCTTGGAAAAAGAACGTGTGCCATAGGCGCTTCACTCAACACACCTCACGATGCACTCATCGTGATTCAAACACGAACTCCCTTGCAAGCCACCATTTTTACACTTTTTAAAATGCCACTAGACCACGTTGTCTTATGCAACTTTGAAAATCGAAGCTTCCTCCCTTCAACACTTTACTGTCTAGTTTTTTGCATACACTCATGAGCTCTTACTTTCGTAGACCAATATTTTTTTACTTTAGAGCAAGGATAATAAATTTAAACTTTAGGCATAGTATTTATATGCTTCCTCCATTACTTTGAAAACGTTGATGCTTTCCTTTTTGTTTTCTATGACATCGACGGAGATCATAAAGGCTTTGAATACCTTTGTTTTTAAACCCAACCTTTGGGTTTAATAAGATATCTTTAGCCTTTATAAAACCCACTCTTTGCATTATAAAATATTATAATAAAAAATATAAATATTTTATTTGGGTTTTCACCATGGCACATTTAATATTATAATAACCATTATTATAATATTATACCTTTGATAAAGTACCTTTAATATCTATTTATAAAATTTAAATTCTCACTGAATTTAAATAATTTATAAAATAAATATTATAACTCCTTTTTAACTTCTATCTTTTGCACTGTTTTACTTGATCTTTGGCATTCTTCTTGGATATCAAATAACCATTTTATTCCCTTTATTTCCTGTTAAAATCTTTGGTATTAATGATGACTTCATCTGGTGACATCAATGAAAACTTTGACTTAGAGACTCAAAATGTCCAACATGAGGCTAGCATTGTAAGTATTGATTGTAATAACTCTTTAGTTGTAGAGGAGAATAATAAGGTAGAAGTAGCTTTGAGTATTCCTATAGCGAAGACAATGTTGTGGCATCAACGCATGGGGAATATTGGTGATAAATGCCTTCAAACATTAAAAATGAAAGGTATGGCTAAAGGAATTTATGATTGCCCATTAAATTTTGATTTTTATGAGTATTGTGTCTTTGGAAAGTAAACCCGAGTCAAGTTTCCTAGTAGTGCTACAAGATCTAAAGGAATTTTGCATCTAGTTCACAGTGATGTGTTTGGACCTGCAAAAGTACCATCGTAAGGTAAATCTATTTATTTTGTTACATTTATAAATTATTTTTCAAGAAATAACTGGGTATATTTCTAATGAAACAAATATGGTGTGTTCAATAAATTTAAATATTTTAAGGCTCTTGTAGAAAATTAGATAGAGAAAGGTCTTGAGAAGTGACAATGGTGGTAAGTATTTCTCTAATGAATTTGAGTCGTTTTGCAAGGACTATGAAATAGAAAGGCATAAAACAACTTTGTATACTCCACAATAGAATGGAGTTGCATAATGGATGAACATAACATTGATGGATAACGCTAAAAGCATGCTATTTGTGCAAGTTTAGAAAATAAATTATGAGCAAAAGTTGTGTTAACTACTTGTTACCTCATCAATAGATCTCCTACCTCAACTTTGGTGGACAAGACTCCACAGGAAGTGTAGAATGTAAGAAACCCTCTCTCAATCATATAAGGGTTTTTTGTTGTGATGCTTATATATATATATATATATATATATATATATATATATATATATATATATATATATTATAAATAAATAAAGGACTAAGCTAGACTATAAATCTAAAAAATGTATATTTGTGGGTTATAGTATTGGTGTTAATGGATATAAGTTGTGGAACATAAAAACATAAAATATTGTTTATGGTCGTAATATGATCTTTAGAGAAACAAAAAGGGTTTCAAAATAGGAAATGCAAATAAACAAAGAGCCTGAAATAACTCAAGTAAAATTGGAACAGGAGGAATAACCTATGGTAGAACCTGGTGCTATAGAAGAAGATGAACTATAGTGAGAGTCTGAAGAGGAAACTTTAGAGGAAGAATGTGAGGAGGAAGTCGAAGTTATAGAACCTGGAACTCCAAGTTTGAGGAAATTAGAACAAGTGAGAAGATTCCTAGAAAGGTATAACCCTTCAAATATTTGTTTTGTATTTAATATATTAGTTACTAATGAAGAACCCAAGACTATAAAGAAGGCACTTTAGTCAAGTGATAATAATTCTTGGAAAGGGATATGGAGGAAGAAATGGAGTCCTTGAATAAAAATAAGAAGTGGGATTTGATGAAATTACCCCCTGGAATAAAATTGGATGGTTTTAAGCAGGTATTCAAGAAGTACAACGTAGAAGGAAAGTTGGAGAAGTACAAGGCTTGTCTAGTAACAAAAGCATTTTATCAAGTTGAGGGAATTGACTTTGGTGATATTTTTTCTCTTGTGGCTAAAATAATTTCAATTAGATTTATGTTGGCTATTTTTGCTACTTTTGATCTTGAAATAGAATAGATGGATGTAAAGATGGTATTTCTACATGGTGAACTCGATAAAGAGATGTATATATCACAATTAGAATGCTTTAGGGTAAAATGTAATGAGGACTTGGTATGCAATTTTAAAATGTCTCTTTATGACTTGAAGCAAACTCCAAGAATGTGGAACTAAAATTTTGATAGGTTTGTTTTGACACTTGGGCTTGGAAAAAGCAAAGCAGATTTGTGTGTGTATTTTAAACAAGAAGGTGAAAATTTTGTTATCATTATTTTGTATGTGGATGACATGTTGTTAATTGGTAACAATAAGGAGATGATAAAGTTACTAAAATTTCAGTTATCTTCTAAATTTTACATGAAGGATTTAGGTGCTACAAATTTTATTTTGGTTATGGAAATAATAAGGGATCATGCAAATAGAAATTTGTGGTTAAATCAAAGAAAATATGTTGATTTGATACTATAGAGGTTTAGGATGCATGATTTTAAACCAATATGTACTCCATATCCTGTTGGTCAAAAGTTATCTACTAAACAATGTCCTAAAATAGATGAGGAAATTGAAGAAATGCATCATGTTTCTTATTCTAGTATTGTTGGTAGTCTGAGGTATGCAATAGTTTGTACTAGACCTAATATTGCATATGTAGTGGGAGTATTTAGCATATATATGTCCAATCTAGGAAAGGAGCATTGGACTGCTATGAAGAGTATCTTTATATACTTACATGGAACTTCAGACTATGTTATCTATTACCAAAAAAAATTAGAGATAGTAATATTATAAATCTATAAGGTTTTGTGTATGCTGACTAGGTTGGAGATCTGTACAATATAATATCCATGAGTGCTTAAGTGTTTAGAGTATTTAGAGAGGCAATAGGTTTATGAGTAAAAAGCAATCAGTGGTTGTTTTTTCCACAACATAGGAAAAGTACATTGCAACAAATCATACCTATAAAGAAGTAGTGTGACTACAGAGGTTGTGTTCAACATTTGGTCTTAAGCAGAAGGTTGTGAGAATTGACAGTGACATTCAGAGTGCAATATTTTTGGCCAACAATCTTGGTTTTCATGATTGGTCAAAACATATTGATATTAAGTACCATTTTGTGAGAGAGATAATTGAAGGGAATCGTGTGATGTTGGATAAAGTTGATACAGAGAATAATGTTATTGATTTATTAATAAAGGTTGTAGTTGCTCAGAAATTTCTTGTTGTAGAAGATCTATGGGCATGGTTGCTTTTGACAGTTGATAATGGCAATTGTGTTAGCTTTTGAATCTAAATACTAAAGATAAAATAACTTTAAGATCTAAAATAAAGTTACAACATGAAACATAAGATAATGGCAATATTCTAAATATGTAAAACTCATAAATAACTTCAAGAATAACTCATATAACTACCATTAACAAATGCTCATGAAAATTGTATCTCTATTGAATAGAGATCAAGTACTCATACTTACAATCACTCTCCAACTATAATCCATATCTCTTGCACACACATAGATACATATACAATGTAATGTGACTCCTCATATGAAGCACTCTTGGCCTTTACTCTTCTAGAGACTCTTCATCTTCCTATTATATGGACTCATGTTCACATGGACTATTATGCACATTTACAATACCAATATACTTCGCACACTTTAATAATACTTGTGCATTTATTACATTGCATAAATTAAATACTCATCCTCTAATCTAGGATACTCTTTCCTAATATAAATATGTACCAACGTTGATATATTAGTATGTACCAAATAATATAATATATTCCAAAACCCTCTTGTATTACATTATTTGGTTATTGAAGACTTTAGTCTTCAATATGGTCTTCATATTTCAAATGGTCTTCAACTTGATCTGGTTCTTCTTCTTCTTTGGCTTAGTCTTCATGTTATATTTTCTTGTCTTCTTCATTCCACTGTTTTCCTATATTTCAAAGTGATTGGTTAAATATTTGTTCTTGAAATTTTTCAAGTATCCTTGATGAACAAGAGATATCATAATCTTGCAAGTCACAAGTTGACCGGAATTGATCCATTTTCTTTCATTTTGTTCTCTAAATAGCCTATATTTTTGCTCTTCAAAAATTTCAAACTTGAATTCATTGTTAGTAGATGCTTTAGAAATAAGAACTTGAAAGAGAATCTAATCTGAATATCAATTTCTCTTCAAATATTTTATAGTACTTGTCTTTATAGTAATAGAAGAAGGATGAATGAGTTTTTCCTCCACAATATTTACAAGTATAGAAATTCCAACAGTTTGTTTTCTCATGACAAAATTTGTTGTAGTAAGTATATCGTGAGAATGTCCTAACTTCTTTATTATTTGACATAGAATAATCAAGTTCATTCATTTCCTTGATAAAATAGTCAATCCATCTATGTACAACTCAAGATAATCTATCTTTACTTCTTTCATAAGTCTGTAGGACATATTTTTAATCAACATTCTTTTCTACTTTTTGTGTATGAATTTTGATTGTATTCATAGTATATTCATTAATATAGATGTCATCAATTCCTTCTATCATGTCATTGGAGGGTAACTCTATAGAGTCTACTTTTTCCAAACTATTAGTTTTTGAGTTCTCATAAATCTTTCCAATCCATATTGGTTCTTCTCTTCTAATTGCATCTTCTTTTTTATCACTTCTAGAGTCAGGTACGTCTCTGAATCATTTTGATTCCTTGAATCTAGTATACTTAATAAGTTTTTCCATAGTACTTTTAAATTAATATTTCTTTTAATTTTCTTGTAGAATTTTAAACTTTAAACCTTTGAGGTTGACTACCTTATGACTTCCTAGTTTTGAATAGTAAACTAAAGAAAATTTTGAATGCAATTTTTTATTCTCTAAAACCTTTGAGATTGACTCCCTAATCTCAAAAAAAAAATCCTTTTAACTCTAAATTTCTCAATCCTATGTTTGTGTTGAATTCCTTATAACTCCAAACTTAGAAATTTAGAAATTCCATAAAAAGATAATTGCAGATTTTATAAATTAAATTTGATGTAAAAAGCCTTATTACTCCAATATAATCAATTGCAAATATTTCAAAACGTTTTGTAAATTCAAATAATCAAATTACAAAAATTTAAATTTATTCCTTCAACTTCTAAAACCAAATTTTAAACCTTTATAAAATTCTCAAATAGCATTACTATTATTTCTAAGGTTTTCAAAATTTAGTTCTTATCCCTCCAAAATAAATAGTTTCACTTTTAATCTTAGACAATAATAATTGTAATCAACGTTATACCTCCTATCTTGAGTATAAACATAGATTTAAATAAAATAAATTACCTTCTACCTTGAATATAGTAATTCTCTTGGTCAATAGTGTTTGACCAACTTCTAATAGGTGCTCTTCCTTTTGTGTTTTACGTATGGAATCTTTGCTATACTTTGGCCTACCTTGGAAAGATTATTCTTTCTCCTCTTTGATTGGTCAATTGACTTCAACCTTTACAAAGGTGCTCTAATTCACACCTTATCCTTGCTGCTGCAATATATTTACAATCTTTGACCCTTTGACTTCCTTGTTGCATGTAACTTGAATGTATCTCTTGCAATGCCAAGTGAATATCCTTATTACTTGCACTCAATCTTCAATTACTAAATATTCTACTACTTTCAGTGCTTCTCTACAAATGCTCTTACACTTTGCTATCTTTGGTTCCTTGAAATGCATTATCTTCCTCGCTATGGGTGCTTGAAATGCTTCTAACTTATAGATCTTCTAGTTTACATGTGCCACATGGCACTAAAACTCTTCCAATGCTCCAAATTCACTTCCTTTACTCTCCTCAAGATTTTATAACATAACTTTGTCTTGTTTGATAATAATATGACACTGTGAGCATTACTAATTACAAGTGTCCCATTTCCAATTAATATTTAACATCTCCTTTCAGCCCTTTTGGCACCTGAAATTTTTGCTAGCTTGTCCTCTCACATGCTTTGTCTTCTTAACAAATTTCCATTGCATGTAACATTTCCTCCAATCCTTAACACTTGGATTTTACCCTAATTTTCAACCTTTTATCTTCTCTATGTATTCTCTTTCACTTTATTTTGTAAAAACATCTCAATTGCATTCATTTGGACTCCTTGGGAGAAATTATGGTATTGGACCTTTAACTTTGATAGCTTTGATTTACGTTTCTAGAGGTGGCTCTTCCTTGGATGGTGGTGGCTCTTCCTTGAGTAGTAGTGGTGCTTCCTTGGACTATGGAAAGTTTTCCTTGAATTATGGTGGCTCTTCCTTGAGCTATGGTGGTGTTTCACTACTCCAAACGGATGCTTTTACTTCTTATTTGAACTGTGGCTTTCTTAGTGTCTTTAAAAACTTAAAATATGCTCTCTTTGATATTCTTTTTTTCTTAGAATAATACCCTTATTTGATTTTCTTTTACACTAATAAATCAGCACTTTCAAAGGGTTATAAAAATAACATTTAATATTAATATTTTTCCTTATTTCTCCTTTTCAAATAAGACTTAACTTAGATCTTTGTTGTTTTAATCTTGCATATTTTAAGATGCAAATGCTACCAACTCCTTTTTCTTGAAGACTCTTTTTTCAAATTCCTTATTCAGATTTTAATAAAAGTAATATGGTGCTCTCAAATACTTAATGTAGATTGGTTTTAATAGTCCAATAATAAACTTATGTAGCACCAAAAATGCATACCTTTTTTATCTCCTTTTTTCATCTAATTTTCTTGGTGATTTGATTCACCCTTTTGCTATCTCGATCTTGTAATTTTTGTAGCTTTACCTTCTTTCACTTTGCTTCTCTAAACTTATCAATTTTAGATCTAATTACTACTCAAATACCAACTTTATCGTTGCTCAAAAAGTCTCTTAAATATGCCCCAAATTTCTCCAAAAATGCAGCTCTTTCTTCTCCTTCTAATGTCCACAAATCCGATTTTTGTGGCTTCAAAAATCCTCCGGATTTGTTTTCTCGAATATTTAAAATTGCAGCTATTAGTGCTGCCCAAATGTTGTCTAAAATTTTACAAGTTTTGTTGTCAATTTATCCTATGTTTCGCTATCCAAAAATATCTCAAAATTCTCCAAATTTTTTCCTTCTTTTTCGATCATGATCTCCTTCAATTTGTTGTTCAAGGGCACTATGGAAAGTATTCATGTAATATGTTCCAATAAATTTTTGGCCCCTATGGAAAGTATTCAACAAGTGGGAGAATGTTGGAAATATGTTGAATATTTTCCATGTTATTATGGTAGAGTTAACTCTAAAAGGTATTGGACACTCTCCAAGTATCTTCACCGAAATTTTTAGGGTTTCTTAAGCTATTTTTAAACCCATATGGGTTGTTTAAGGTTAACTATTTGAACCCATGGTATTTTAAACTTCATTCTTGTGTTGTTATTGAATTGCACTTGCATTAGGCTTTGAAGAGAGATGAGATATGAACATTATTGTATTAAAGATGATTAAATTTATATAATAAGGATATAATACTGTGTTGGTTTTTTTCCCATAAGCATTTCCCAAGTGAAATACTGTGTTATGTGTGTATTTATTATCTTCTTATTTTTTCCTTTGATTATGTATTTACTATTTTTCTAGATTTAGTTTATGGAGGCATTTTACTCTTCATTTTAAAATTTATCTAAAATATAATTATTTATATTTTATTTAATAAATTTGTTAACAAGTCATAAAAACTTTAATGAAGTAGTATTAATTTATTATCAAAAATTTTATGTTAAAAAATCCTTCCAATTTTATAAGGATCAATGATGGGAATTTGCTTCGATAATTTGCATTATTGGATTGGAAATATTTATATGTGATTTCCTTTCCCATATACCATAACAAACATTAACTACCTAGATGCAAGTAACTTATGTTCAGTGGTTGTAACCACTTCAACCTTACTATTATGCTAACTATGATGCTAATAACTCCTAACATTTCCCCCTATATTACACCATAGTTTAGAGTATCTTGGAGAGAATATAGAAATTTT
This sequence comes from Wollemia nobilis, assembly GCA_028583015.1. Taxonomy (NCBI): domain Eukaryota; kingdom Viridiplantae; phylum Streptophyta; class Pinopsida; order Araucariales; family Araucariaceae; genus Wollemia; species Wollemia nobilis. Next base: position 7,589,246 of record JAQPPZ010002170.1, on the reverse strand, counting down.
TCAAACATAATTTGATCAAGGGGCTTGATGAAGATGTTTACACATTATTCCTGAGTAGGGAAAAGCTTGAATTGAATTTTGTATTGTTGAACATGTTCATGTATGAAGTGTCACTAAACTTCAATACATTTGGTGCATTCATGGAACATTGGATTATGAACAAGTTTCAATACACATTGGTTGTTATAGTCCATGGTTGTTGGTTTAGTTTGTGGTACACCCATACTTGCTAGTATATGTTTCAACCATATTTCCTCACAGACAACTCCTCCTACAACATGATATTGTACTTTGGTGGAAGATCAAACTTTTGTTATTTCTTACTTCCTCATGATATAGGTGTATATCCCAAAAAGAATACATATCTGGAAATAGATTTTCAATCATCGATACATCTTAGATGATATGCATTTGTGCATCCAGTTAAGAATTGATTGCTCTTCTTGAATTCTAGACCATGCTCAATGGTACCTTGGACATACCTTAATACTCTTTTTCTTGCATTCCAATGAGATATTTTTCATTCTTGCATGTATCATGAGAGGTAACTTACTACAAAGTTGATATTTGGTCTAGTTTAAGTTAGGTAAATAAGACATACAACCAATTAGTGATAGATATTTGCATTCACTAGAGGATATGAATCAGACCATGATAGTTGTAGCCCTGGTTCCATAGGAGTCATCATAGATTTTCAATCATTTATATGATACTTCTTAAAACGTGTCTTAGAATATTTGATTTGTGAGACAAATGTATAGTGATGTGTATACCACACCTCCAATCCTGAACAATAGTGCAATAGTCTAAGATCATTCATATCAAATAAGTTTTTCAACTCACCTTTACTGCAAGCATCATTCCCTGAGAACTTCTTGTGATGACTAAATCATCCACATATAATAATGATTACAAATTCCTCCTCTTGTTCCTTGTGGTACTTGGATCATATGGATTTCCTTTGAAACCATGATTTTCAAAATTCTCATCTATTTTTATATACCAGGCTCAAGGAGCCTATTTAAGACCATTAAGAGATTTAATCAATTCACACACCTTTATTTCTTGTCCAAATATACTAAATTCCTTTGGTTGATTCATGGAGACTTATTTTTTAGGTCTCCATTGAGGAAGGCACTTTATACATCCATCTAATGAATCCTCCATCCAAATTATGTAGCTAAAGCAAAGATTATTTTGATGGTCTTTATTTTGTTGTAAGTGCAAATATTTCTTCATAGTCAATGCCTTCTTTTTATGCATAGGCCTTGGATACAAGTCACACCTTGTATTTATCAATACTACCATATGATTTATATTTGATCTTGAAAATCTATTTACATTCAATAGTCTTCTTCACTTGTGGAAGATCAATAAGCTACCAATTCTTCTTCTTCATTAATGCTTAATATTTAGTATTCATAAGATTCTTCCAAGAATTAGACTGAAGAGCCTCTTACATTGTGGATGGCTCAATAGTGCTCATTAGTGTCATATTTACATCATCACAAGCCATGCTATGTATCCTTGGTCCTATTGTAGATGTGTCTAGAACTCCATCTATCCCTAAATCTTTTGATGTGCTAGTGTACCACTTGAGTATTTTTTGTGAGTGATGTGGTAAAGCATATTGGTCCACATAGTCTTTATCATTGTTGTCCTCAAATGATGGCTTTTGAAGCCTTAATATTAATATAAAACTTATAGAATAAATTTCACAGGATGAAATATAAGATAGCTACAATATAATAAAATCAAGATAATGATTTAAGTAGAATAATGTGAGAAAATTAATATGTAAATCAAGACTTATAATATATCAAATAGCATTCATTAACAAACAACAATATGAATGTAATAGCCTTAATCATACATAAATTTGAATTTTAATTTGTATTAATGTCCATCAGTGACCAAAAGAGGTCAATAGGACTGTAAAGTAGGACATATACAAAGCAACGGGAGTGTCTAATGCAGCTCCAGAGAAAATAAAGTAAGAAAAATAGTAAACAGGATGACATATGATATACAAGATCTGTGGATCAAGGATTACTCCTAACATTCAAGGCTAAAGAGAAGTAAGTGATGTAAGAGTTGGATGTCGTCGTAGATGTTCTTCGTTGGAGGCGACGATGAATTGATCTTGTTGTATATTTATGATCACCTTGGCGCTTCCTATTTGTGGCCTCTGAAGGCTGGAAGAATGAAGTGCTAAGTCGGGATCCTATTATCTTCTGCAAGTTGTTACTAAGTAGTTCTTACCTGAGATTGAATAATTCCCAAATGAAAAGGGCAATGCATCACTTGATCACAACTTACAATATTAATTACTTAAAATATATGCAATTTTTATTACTCCACTTCTTCTTACAAATATGACACTTTATGATGAATATGCATGTGCTTCTATATGGAGTACTATATAGCCCTAGTAGAATAACTCTTTGTATACTTGACTATTCCTTTCTATATGCCAAGTCTCATGACTCTTAGCTTCTCTACTTGACACTTGCATACACATGACTCTATCTTGTATGTACACCTAGATATGACTCTTCACTTAGCACACTCTAATCTAAAGACACTTGTGCACACTTACATATAATATACTTGTGCATTTTCTATACATACACACTTACATAACACTTGTGCATTTCCTGCACATTATTACATTACATAAAATATTACTCACACTCTAAACTAAGACTTAACCTTAATCTAATATTTACAAGATGTACCATGAAGGTACCATGGGGTTACATTAGCATGTACCAAATAATGTAATATACTACAACATCAAAAAATTACTCATTAGAATCCTCTTCATTTTCATAATTTTGAAGTATTACTAGAGCAGATTTAGATGAAAATTCTTGTAGAGAGGATGAGGGTGAGTTATCTTTCTCATAAAAAATGACACCATGGCTAATATACAATTTTTTTGGTAGCCAAATCAAATAATATATAGGCTTTTAATTCATCATTATAACTTAGTAGCATGCATTGATGAGACTTACCATCCAATCTTTGTCTCCTCTCCTTTGGGATTTGCATATATGTTGTACAACCAAACACACAAAAATGATAGATTGATGGCTTGTGTTTGGTTCATGCTTCTTTTAGAGTGATGTGATCAAGTGATGCAGTGGGGACACAATTGAGAAAGTAGATTGTTGTATATATGCTTCTACCCAAAAATAATGTGCGATTTGAGAATCTTTTAACATACATCAATCATTTTCATGATGGGTGTATTTCTACATTTAGCAACACCATTTTGTTATGGTGTGTAAGTAGTTGTTAGTTGTCAACAAATATCATATTTTTTCTTAAGTTGAAAACTCATTATTGGTAAAATCCTCCCCTATCTAAGCAGAATATATGGATTCGACAACCTATGAATGTCTTGACTTGTACCTTAAACAATTTGAAGTAGAAAATTTTTCTTCCTTGTTTTATAAAAATTACACTTTGTGAGTATTATCATCAATAAAAACCTAAAAATATTTAGAGCCATGGGTTAGCAAAAATCAATATAGATCAAATCAAGAGGCCCTTTAGATTGAGATTCTGAAGAACTAAATGAAAGTTGATGTTGCTTTCCAGCTAAGCAACAAGGTAAAATTTGAGTAGATTTCTTCAAATAGGGAAACCCTCTTACCATGTGCTTATTTTGAAGTGCAATAATATGGCAAAAACTTAGACAACCGTATCATCGATGCTAGAGTGATGCAAAAATATTAGATTTGATAATTGATACCCTATTTTCATGATGAACTATATGAAGCTCAAATATTTTTCCTATTTCTTTACCATATGCAATAATCATGGAATTTTTAGCTTTGTCACAAATGAGATATACCTTGGATCTTATCGTTTTTCAAACTTGACGCGCTCAATTAGGTGAAATTTTTGAATTAGATCGCACTACTTTGAAATCTGAAACTTCAAATTATGGTTGAGTAATTGATTTCTGGAGAGCAAATTCTTAGTGAGTCCTAGAACATACAAAACCTCTATTATCATGTATGTGTGTGATCCAAGTTGTAACTTGATATCACCTATACCTTTGGTGTCATAGAATGTGTCATCACCTAGAGATACCTTTCTTATATAAGAGGAACAGTCTAGATTCTAGAACTAATATTTTTTATCAGGCATATGTTTGGTTGCTTCAAAATCGACATACCAAACATCATTGGGTTGACTTAGTAAAGCATGAGCAACAACTACATGATCTTCTTCTCCTTAGTGGTCATATTTGACAATATTACTATGTTGTTGATGTATTTTCTTCTAATTTGGATTTTTCGTATCCATTGATGACTTCTTTTGTTGTGAATGCATTACTTGAGAAGAGGACCCATTTATGAAAGGGTTGTACCAACATTCCTTCAATGTGTGGTGATTATTACTACAAATTTTACATATCTTCTACATGCAAAAATAATATTTTGATGTTGAAAGTGATGTTGAGATCTTGTACCTCTCTTGGATGGTTGATTCCCCTTTTGATTTAAATAACTTGATCTTCATCTTATGATGTATGAAATACCTCTACCTTTTGAAGTAGATTCACCAACTTTCAAATGTTGGTGTTTGCTTAGTGATATTCAAAGTTATCAAAAATACATCATACTATGAAGAGAGACATTTTAAAATAATAGGAACAAGTATATCATTAGATTATTTTTCTCCCAAATCTTGTATCGTTACACGTAGCTTTGTAAATTGCTTCATGAATGCCTCTAGTTTTTCTTCATTCTTCATTTTAAAGCAATGAATTTGATTTTGAAGTAACAAGATTTAGTTCTTATTCTTTTCCTTTGAATACTTTCTAGAGCTTATTCTATGCATTTTTTGTTGTGGTTGAATCATGAATGTATGGTTGTACTTCATCAACAACACCAAATATGATGATCAACCAATCCTTTCTATCTACTTTGTCAAATTTTATCTATTCTTCATCATCTATGTCAATATGGGTAATAGACCCATTTATAATTTCCCACACTTTCTCAAACTCAAGTTGAGTTATGGATTTATTTTTCTAAGCAAAGTAATTATTCCCTCATAATAGCTTAGAATCAGGCAATAGAAACTTTGGTGCTCCACAAAAACATGTTAAACCTTCATAAATCTAGAAAATTTTAATTCCATTGGATTGGTCTAAAAAGATCTTTCCAACGAGAATATATAAGCCTATACTCATAAATTGATTGATGCCTCGAGTTACAAGAAATTAGCAATGTCTTGTAGGGAAAAAAATAGGTAGGGGATTCTTCCTCCAACCAAAATTATTTGAGGAATATTCTTCAAAATATTCCAGTTCTTTAATTTTGTTTATGATCTCACTCTTTTCACTTACATCTAATGAAGAGAAAGAAGAAAATAATATAATATTCAATGAATATTCCCACGCTAAATGTGGGATAATTAGAATAAATTGATTCACCGGTTTTTTATGGCTAGGACTAGAGACACAAGCACCATGTCTTCTATGAAATTGTCGAGGCAGATAAAAAACACCTCCACATAGATGGTTGATTTTGTCACCTTAAAAATGATTGGTGTGAATGCATGTAACATGTTTACAATCTCCTTGAATTCTAAAAATATCTTCCTCGTGAATATTCTCATAAGGAAATAATCCTACCAAAGCTTTAGGGGCAATGCTAGCTTTGTACCCACTCTACCACCCAGAGAAGCCAAAATACTTGATCAAGAAGATTTTTGTTTTGCACTTCACCCTTAGGAATGATGGGAGCCTTTTTGTTTAGCTCTAGGTGATCATTCACGCCTGGAACCCCAATAAGAAGATGGGGATCTTCTATGAGAAGGACAATCATCTAGCAGTCTCGTATTTTGACATTAGTTCTGTCTGATCTCTTATGGTTTATCAACACAAATGGTTATATCCTCGAGTAATAGAGACCACAAGGGTAGTGTGCATAATGTATAGGCTTGAAGGCTTTTGAGGAAGATGCTTTGATCTAGTGTGCTTTTATAATATCCTATGACAATGCTTTCAAGAGTACGAAATCCATGTTTAGCACGTCGTTGAAGCAGAGTGTTGTTAGGCAAGCTTATTACTTTAAGACTAGTTTTATTCATGCAGATTAAGTCAAAAATATTGTACATAGGAATGAAAAAATTTGTCAAAATGCTTTTTTGTTAGATATCACACCAAGCACTTTTCCATGGTAACACTTCTACGATTTCGAGTTGCAGCGAGTGATTTGTATTCAAAGGTTCCATCGTATACATGTGAATACCCACACCAGAACTTGACTATGAAAAATTAAATAAGATTCCCCTCGGTTCAAAAAATCCACATTGATAGCCATCTAGGCAATTATATTCTGATTCAAGAATTAGAATAGAAATTGAAGAATCTACTTGCGTAATCTCCTTAGTTTGCAAGGAGTTCCCTTTCATGACCTCCAATTTATCAATGGAGTGTTTTTGTAGCCTTTCCATCTTGAAGTAAGAGGAGAATGGATCAGAAGGAGAGTTGGCTCTTCCTTCAACCTACTTTATGAGAATTACCTTAATGATTTATATTACTAGATTAGAAATATTTATACATGATTGCTTTACCCATTATCATATAACAATCATTAATTACTAGGATACAAATACCTTATATTGAATGATTGTAACCACTTCAAGTTACTATCATATTAACTATAATGCTAATAACTCTTAACAATCACATTGAAACAAATACATTAAAATATATATCAATTTTTTTTTAAATCCATACTTTAAAGATACCAAAACTAAAAAGCAAATACTTTCAATAAAACTCTTTATTAAAAATAAAGCAAAGACATCCTGTATATAAACTTAAAAAATAACTATTTATTTACTCAAACTCTTTTAATAAATAAAGATAAACATTTGCCTAAATTAAAAAATTGATGATGTGAGCATCTCTATAAACAAGATTGAATATATCATCATGCTTTTATCGACATATTGTAATGGTAATGAGTGGTTGTAACCATTTCAACTTCCTATCATGTTAAACATCGTAATGATAATGAGTAGTTGTAACCACTTCAACTTACTATCATGCTAGCTATGATGCTAATAACTCGTAACAATCACGCTGAAATAAATACATAAAATCTATATTAACTATTCTTTTAAAAATATCCACACATTAAAATCATCAAAATTAAAAAGCAAATACATTCAATAAAGTCTCTATTTAAAAAATAAAGCAAAGACATCTTGTATATAAACTTAAAAATAATTATTTATTTTAGTGAAACTCTTTTGATAAATAAAGATAAACATTTACCTAAATCAAACATGAGAATTAATATATCATCATGTTTTTGTCAAGATATAGTAATGGTAATGAGCAGTTGTAACCACTTCAACTTACTATCATGCTAAACATCATAACGGTAATGAGTGATTGCAACCACTTGAACTTATTATCATGTTAACTATGATGCTAATAACTCGTAACAATCACACTAAAACAAATACATTAAATCTATATTAACTATTTTTTTTAATCCACGTGTTAAATACATCAAAACTAAAAAGTAAAGACATTCAATAGAACTCTTTATTTAACAAAGAAAACAAAAACATCTTATATATAAACTTTAAAAATAACTATTTATTTATTGAAACTCTTTTGATAAATAAAAATAAACATTTACCTTAAAAATTAATTGATAATATGTACATTTAAATAAAAAAATAATTGATAATGTAAATATCTTTTATAAATGAGACTGAATATATCATTTGTCTCTATGTAAACATCTCAATAATAAAATTGTTAAACTTTTTCAATAAAAATCTAAGTTCTATTCATAAAAATGATGGTTTTGAATATGACCTAACATATATGTTTCCATCAAATAACATCTTTCAATCTATCCCTCTACATTACTTTTTCTCAGTTGAAGACAATAATTTCATCATTACACATCCAATCACCCATGTGAAAGGAAGTAGAATGTTTTCAAGCGATAAGTTATCACCAATATTAAAAGATAGACGTCCATATCTACATCTTGAACAGGAATTCAATCTTTTCACATGGAAACTTTATCAAATTAGATATATTTATTTGAAATAGAATAAATAAATATTTAAGAAATAAAATAAATATTTTTATTTAAAACAGAATTAATTATTATTTTAAGAAGTATTATATCTTAAAAACGTGCTAAAGTATTATATCTTAAAAACGTGCTAAAGTGTTATATCTTAAAAATATGTTTAATCAACTTTAGCTTATCAACATTAATATTTAAAAATTAAAATTTTAAAAACCAAGTAAAAGAGTCTTGTTTGCTTTTAATTTATGCACGATTTTACTATGATCATAATAATGGTATTATGATCTGCATATGCTTTTGGTGATTTTACCTTGTTGAGGATATCAACAACTTTAAGAGATTTATTCTACCCCTTGAATTAATTGAAATTTGACTTTCTAGTTGTGGAACGTACTACCTTAGGAAAGCATCACAATAGTGATGAATAAGTTTATTTTTTTATTAAATAATATTAATTTAATCAAATAGACTCCTTAATATTTATAGAGAAGATTTCGGTTTAAAATTTGTTAAGTGATACATGGATAATTTTTTAGCTTTGTTATAAAATTATTGTAATACTATTTTACATGATGATGTATTCAATCTTATATTTACTCTCTCTTGTAAGTAAAAGGTAAATGTTGGGTGGATAGAACATAAAGCAACTAGTTGTTTCATCTTTGAAATATATTTTTAATATTAAAAAATGATATTATGATATATTTGAAGAAATTTAACTATAATTGTATAATATATAGAAAAAATTAGTAACTATTTTTATTATTTACATTTGGTTAAGGGTTTTATTTTTGTTATTATTATTATAATCCTTACTTAGTCGAGGGTTTAATTCTAGATATAGCTACTATAACCCCTATTAAAAAGGCATGAGGTAGACTATTGGTCCTAAGGGAAATCAAATTTAAGTTATATACTAACAAGTAAATAATAGATTAAAGAAATTGCTTCTAATATAATATCCACAGAGAGCTCGCGATTTGGCGGGAAATCTTCTGATCTGTCGGAGGCCGAAGCTCTAGGATTCTGGCTCGCGGCTTCTTCCTGGGTCTCTGTTGGTTTGACATCGTTCCCCTCTGAAGGCTCGTCCGTTACCCCGGGAGGGCCCTATGGGGTCTCCTCCAGGTTCTCTTGACGGGAAGAAGGGCTCTTATGCCGAGATTCTAAAAGAAAATTTTGCGTCTTCTTCTATGAAGCCCGGCGGGGTGCTTACCAAGCGCTTCTCAAGAATGTTGGCAAGGGTTCTTACGCAAAAGAGTTAATGGATGCCTCCCGCAATCTGCTTCCAGACCTAAGATAGTCATAGAACCAAAGATGGTTGAGGATACGATCACCTACCGTGCTAACCATGACTTGATCTGCAAATTCATGGGAATCCGACCCACTCTGCACTTTCTGCACACCTAGGTTAGACAGAACTGGGAACCTATCGGTGAGTACTCCTTATGGCCTATAAGCAACGGGTATTTCATTATTAGTTTCTCTTCTTCGGTAGATAGAAACAGAGCATTTGAATCAGAGAAGAGGACCCATGGCCCGACGGGGTTATTTGTCCAACCATGGAGAGTGGGTTTCGATCCTCGCATTGAGCCCACGGCTGTTCCGAGTGTGGATCCGGTCGTACGCTCTCTCGATGGAGTTTTGGGGCGAGCAGATTCTTGAGATGATTGGTAACTCTCTAGGTAGATTTATGGGAGTTTCCAAAGATACCATAGAGGGAAACACTGCTGTCTTTGCTAGAATCTGTGTTGAAATGGATATCAGCCAACCACTACCAGCTGAGGTGGAACCGGAGTTAGCGGGACAATCCTGGATACGACGAGTTAGATTACGAAGCCCTACCTTTTAGATGCGAGGGTCTGCCATAAGCATGGCCATTTGGCTAGGTTATGTCCGAATACCTTGAGCACAAAAGCGGAGGCCCCGCTAGGAATCTCAAATCGACCCAGAGAGGGTAAGTTCACCCCGGTCAAAGAATCACAAAACACCCCCCAAGGTTCTGAAGCCCAGAAAGATGGCTTTGAACAGCAGAAACGAAGAAGAAACAAAAAGAGAAATGGCAAGGACCAAGCTTCTCTCAAGCCAACCAACCGGTATGAAATCTTTAAATCCCTGGTGGATCAGGAAGACCAAGTTATGGATGGAGTGGATGGGAACACTGAGGATTTTAACATCCACTCTCATGTTTCTCCCTCTTCAACTCCTGCCCGCGAGCAGGTGCTTAAACCCACTGAGTTTTTACAGCCAGAGAACCCAGGGGCATTGGTAATCCACTCCTCAGCACAGCCAGTTATTCAGGATGTCATCATGGGAAGTGCCGAAAAGAATAGAGAAAGGCCAGCCACAGGGATTACCCGGTGGAAAAACGGTCCAAGAATAACATTTCTCAAGGTGCGGGCGGGAAGTCTAATAAGGACCTAATAGCATCGCAAGGAGACAAGCTGGTCACTGATGGATCAGTGAGAACAATTGACTCTTACTGCTCTCAAGGTTTCCAATGATTATTCAATCTTGGAATGTTAGGGGTTTAAACAATGAGAACCCATCAATCTGTTGTTCAAAGACTCATAAAGAAGGGTAAAACAGACTTTTTGCTCCTCCGGGAGACAAAAATGTCTTTAGATCTTATGTGTAGAACAGTTAGTAAAATATGGAGGGGAGCTGGATATATGGATGTGGCAGCTCACGGTGCCTCGGGGAGGAATTGTTACTTTTTGGAACCCCCTGGAATGGTGCGCTTTAGAACATATAGCTTGGAGGGGTGTTCTCACATCTCTTTTTAAGAATAATGTGACGGTTGAGCAAGTTTTAAGAACAAATTTTTATGGGGCTCAAAGCCATGATGGCCAGAGGCTTCAATGGAAAGCAGTTCACAACATGAGGTCCTCAAGACAAGCTTTTGATTGGATCATTGCTGGAGATTTTAATGCCAAATTATCTGCTCGGGATCAGGAAGGTGGTTCCCCTGTTTTGGATCAGGGGGATCGGCTTCTGATTGCCCAGGTTCAAGCTTTTCACTTAGTTGATGTCCAAGGTCCTGGAACTTTTTTCACTTGGACTAACAAACGGAGGGATCCACACTGTTGTAAGGTAAAGTTGGATCGCTTTACGGTCTCAGAGGAGGCTTTTGTTAAGTGGAATGTGCAATTACAGATTTTGGACGGTCCTGTTTCCGATCACTCTCCCATCATGCTGAAGGGTGGGACTCTGACAAGGCAGTTCCATAAACCGTTTAGATTTGAGAATTTACGGCTTCAGAAGGAGGACCTTCATGAGGTAATTCCGCAATGGTGGGAAGAAGGTCGTCCACCTTTTGGGACAACAATGTTTAAATTTCACAAACAACTTCTTTTTGTCAAATTTAAATTGAAACAGTGGAGGCACGCCAATAAATCGGATTTCAAGCTGCAAAGAGCCCCCTTGTTGGCCCGCTGGGAGGAGGTGCAGAAACAATTTAGGGAAGGTTTAATTTTTGAACAGCTTAAAACTGAAGATGATGCCTTGCGCAAATCTGTTGAGGACATTGATAACCACGAGGAAATTTATTGGAAGCAGCGGGCTAGAAATTCTTGGCTATTGGAAGGAGATAGAAATACAAAATTTTTTCATCGTTCAGCATGTGCTAGAAGACAGATGAATAATATGGCGGTTTTAAAAGATGAGAATGGTCACTCCTTTGATACTCTTCCGGTATGCACTCCCACTCTGTGGATTACTTCTCCAAGCTTTTTGCGAGAAAATAGGGACCAAGATGTGGGGGCTCAAAATGAAGTTCTTGATGTTATTCCCCCTATTATCACTCCAGCAGAAAATCAGGCTCTCCTCAGACCTATTGACCGAGATGAATTGAAAAATGTGGTCTTTGGAATGAGCACAGGCAAATCTCCCGGTCCAGATGGTTTTCCTATTGAGTTTTTCGGGCCTTTTGGGATACCTTGGAGGAAGATGTTTTGTCTGTAATTGAGGAGTCCAGATCTAATAAGAGAATGCTCAAGGCTCTAAATCATACCTTTATCACGTTAATTCCAAAGGGGGAGGAAGGAGTTCATATCTCTGACTTCAGACCTATTGCTTTATGTAATGTGATTTATAAAATTATCACAAAAATTATAGTTGAACGTCTTAAACCTCTCCTTCATTACATCATTTCATCAGAACAGGGGGGATTTGTAGAGGGTAGACAGATCTTGGATGGAGTGGTTCTTGCTCAGGAGGCTATTCATTCAATGCAAAACTCTGGTAACAAAGGAATGTTCATCAAACTGGATATGTCTAAGGCTTACGATCGGGTTGAGTGGGGTTTCCTGTCAAGGATGTTGGCTGCCTTTGGCTTTTCCCAGGAATGGATTGACTGGGTTATGAGTTGTGTTTCCACGCCTTCTTATTCGGTTCTCATCAAGGGGATTCCCTCGCCTCCCTTTGGAGCCTCTCGTGGCCTCCGACAAGGGGACCCTTGCTCGCCCTATCTATTCCTTATCTTAGCTGAAGGATTAGGCCGACTCTTCTTGAGAAGAAGACTTCAAGGCCTGATAACAGGTATTAAGGTCGGGGATGAAGTCTTGACTCATTTACAATTTGTGGATGACACTGGCTTGGTTGGAGTGGCTAGTCTCAGGGAAGCTAGGGGAATCAGAGACTCTCTTTTTGTTTACCTTAGGGCCTCCAATCAAGTTATCAATGACAACAAATCTAAAGTTGTCTTTTTCAATCTTGACCAACGGATGCAGGACAAAATCTTAGAGATTTTGGGCTTCTCTAGATCATCTCTTCCTATAGTCTATCTGGGGGTTCCTTTGCACTTCAAGAAATTGAAAAATGATATTTGGAAAGATCTTATGGATGGCATCAAAGATAGAATGAACCATTGGTCTCACAAATGGTTAAGCTACGGTGGCCGTTTAACTTTCTTACAGTCAGTTATTCAGGCCATGCCTATCTATAAATTTTCAATCTTGGCTGCTCCTCTTTCTATTTGGAAAGAGTTGGACAAAGCGGCTAGGCGATTCTTATGGGAAGGAGCAAAAGGTGGGAAGAAATGGGCCTTGGTTGGCTGGGACAAAGTTACTCAGCCCAAAGAAAAAGGAGGGCTGGGTTTGAGAAGCTCTAATCTCAACAACAAAGCCCTTGCAGGTAAATTGTATTGGAGATGGATCTCCCAGCCATCATCTTTATTCAGTAGAATCTTGACCAGCAAATATTTGGGTAACATCCACCCCTTTGAAGTTTGTCGTTTCCCTCTGGATGGTAATGGTTCCCTAGTTTGGCAAGCTCTCAAGTTGGGCTCTCAAGTAATTAAAAATCAATTGTTCTGGAAAGTGGGAAGAGGGGAGAAAGCACGTTTACGGACTGACTCATGGGACCAGTTTCCACCCATCATTGCGGAGTATCTGAGCTGCTTCCAATTAAAGCTGCCATAGAATCCAAGGGCTGGGTCACTATTGAGAACTATTTCATCACTAGTCAATTGGGTGAGTATAAATTCAAGAAATTTAAGCGACTTGAGGAGTGGCTTGTCACTATCCCTCCGGAGCTGGCAACCACTCTGACCAACATCTTGTCAGCAAGATTTCTCACGGGCAGAGATGAAGAAGACGAGTTAGCTTGGGGCCATGGGAATCTTGGAATTTACACTGTGAAGGCTGGTTATGATCAGCTTCTCCCAGAGCCTCCCCGCATTTATTTTCGGTTCATGAGTGGAAGAAAATACGGCATTCCAAGTGCTTGGCCGAAAGTGAACTTCTTTGTACGCGCAGTTTATGCATAATGGCATCCTCACCTATGATAACCTCAGAAGCAGAGGAATTATTGGTCCTTCTCAGTGTATTTTGTGTCGTAAGCATGAAGAGACTGCTGACCATTTGATGTTCGAATGTTCCTTCACAGGTCAGATCTGGAATCGATGGTTCTCTCTTTTTAATCTCCAGGGTAATGGTGCTCTGACTCGGAATAATATCTGGCAAAGATGGAAGAAAGCTAGATTTAAATCAAAAGCCCTTCGATTGGGGTGGGAGCTTGGTCTCTTCTTCATCTGGTGGCAAGTGTGGCTGGAAAGGAACGCTCGAATCTTCGGGAGAGACCTTCTCCTCTCTTGATGGAATTTGGCGAGGTTATACGGAGCAAAGTCATCGAGACGGTTGCCTTACATCCTTGAAGAAGATATTACGGTTGAGCTGGGTCCACAGGAAGAGAGAGTTGTTGCTCACGTTAGAGAAAACATGGTTAGTTGGAAACCCCCCCGGTTGGCTGGATCAAAATTAACACGGACGGAGCTGCAAAGGGCAATCCGGGCAACGCTGGAATCGGTGTTGTGTGCCGTGATCATACTGGAACTGTTCTTTATTGGGAACTCCAAGGTATGGGAAGAGCCACCAATAACGAAGCCGAAGCTTTTGCCATCAAAGTTGCTTCTTTTTGGGCTGTCACTCAGGGATACAGAAAGATAATCCTTGAGACTGATTCTCAAATTTTGGTTGGCGCTCTTGATTGTATGAGAAATTTTGCTTTGAAAGCGTGGAGGATTCAGATCTTAGTCTCTCAAATCAAGGTCCTTTGGAGGGAACTTGAGGATGTGATCCCTATCCATGTGAATCGGGATTCAAATTCGACGGCCGATTTCCTTGCCAAGTTGGGTGCGGAAAAGGAGGTTGGAGTTCAGTTGCACAGTAACATGCCTGTGGAAGATGCTGTGATTAGACAAGGTCTTGAAAAATTTTTGAGCAAATGAAAAAATTCTGTGTCTTGGGAGTTTTTAGTCACGTTTTCGTGACCTGCTGTGTTATCGCGACCCTCGGTGGCAACCTTTCGCGATATCGCGACAGGTTTTGTCGCCACGGCCTTTGGAGACTTCCTGTCGCGATATCGCGACATTCAGCGATGTCGCGTTCTTTGGCTAGTTGTTGTCGCGATTTCGCGACCGGTTGTGTGGTCGCGACTAACGGGTGGAAGATGTCTCCTTTTCGCGCCATGTTATGTCGCTGGGACCATTGGCTCGATGTTGCTTGGTTTTCGCGTCACTTTGGTTGCTGGGGCAACACGGAAGACATCAGTCACGATCTTGCGACTTTTATGATGATTGGTCGCCGAGTGGTCAACCTGTCGCGTTTTCGCGACACTTGGGAGGTTTGGATGCTGAAGGTTCTTCTTGTCGCGATCTCGCGACACTTCTGGCGCATTGGTGGCATTTGGAATTTGCGTCGCGATATCGCGACAATTCTGAGGACTGTTTGCTTTGTGATGTTTCCGTCGCGATATCGCGACATCTTTTGTGGTCGGGAGCAGCTGGACTTGGCCGTCGCGATTTTGCGACATGTCGCGATTTTGCGACATGTCGCGAAATCGCGACACTTTTGGTGCAAAGGTGGCAACTGGAAAATGCGTCGCGATATCGCGACAATTCTGAGGATTGACTGCTTTGTGATGTTTCTGTCGCGATATCGCGACATCTTTCGTGGTCGGGGGCTGCTGGCTTTGGCCGTCGCGATTTTGCGACATGTCGCCAAATCGCGACACTTCTGGCGCATTGGTGGCAATTGGTTGATGCGTCGCGATATCGCGACAATTCTGTGGATTGACTGCTTTGTGTTGGTTCCGTCGCGATATCGCGACATTTTTTGCGGTCGGGGGCTGCTGGCTTTGGCTGTCGCGAATTCGCGACATGTCGCGATTTCGCGACATGTCGCGTTTTCGCGACCGGTTGTGCGGTTGTGACCTCGGCCGGCTTGTCTGTCGCGATATCGCGACATGTCACGATTTCGCGCCTTGTTTGTCTCTAGTGCTTAGTGTTGGTTTGTGCTGCCCTCTCGCTCTTTGCTGAGGTCTTGTGTCTCTGGGTTCTTGGTTGGGATGTTCTTGCTCCCTCTTGTACTTGCTCTTTGTTTTAATACAAGATTTTCAATTTTTTTTCAAAAAAAACAAGTAAATAATAGCAATTGATCAATCATATTCCCCGAAGACATTTGCAACCAATAAAATTATTTTTCTCGGGCAAGGAAACCAAATCTCGTATTTAATTTTTTTTTAAAGAATCATAATCTTCTTTTATAAATGCTTCCTACTATGAGTGTCCCTTAACCTAAGCATAACTAATTGGATCTTCAATAATATTCATATTGCTAAAAAAAGCATGAGGTAAAAGGATTATAATGATTTTCTTGATAAAAAAGTCTTATCATCCTATAAGGTGCCTCTGGCATACTTGTACATAAATCAAGATAAAGAAAGAGAAAGAGCCTCAAGAAGAGGAAAGTCATTATGAAAACCAAAATAAGTAGAATAAAAATTCAATACAATATCAAATTAGAAAATACATTAAGAAAAAAAGTGCCTAAAGTGGAAACATCCTTCATAAAATATCCAAAGAATTTGAGTGGTTGGAAGCAATAACAAAAGAAATTTCTTTGTCATTGGGTATTGGGATGATAAAAGAAATAACCCTTTTTCATTTCATCCACAGTAAAAAGTATTTATGACTCTTACATTTAAGCTTGTTCTATGGTTGAATAAAATGTGAGCCCAAGCCACAAATCCAAATACCTAAAAATATGAAATGAAAGGCTTCTCCTTGGTAATCCTCTCAAAAGGAGTTATACCTTTGATGGCATGAGTAAGATTCTTCTTAATGGTATAAACTTCACAATGAATTACCTTTGTCCAAAGTTGAAGTTCCACCTTCTTATCATGGGTCATACAACAAACCATTTTTATACTGACACATTTTTTCAACTTAGCAATCTCATTTTACTCCAAAGTGTAATGAAACACTTCCAATATATGCCATGGGAAGTTAAATCTATTATTGATATACTTTCGACTTCAATCTATCCTTAAGCATTTGATCTTCCTATATTATTGATTCTCCATGAAAGCTTTAAAATACTAAACTTAGTAAAAACTTCAGCCTTGGATTTATTAGTATATACCCAAACAACATAAGTAAAATCATCAATGGAGGTAAGAAAATAATAATTATTGGAGAAATAATAAATAGTCATAGGACCACATATGTTGTAATAGATCAACTTCAAATACTAAGAAGCAAATATTGTTTCATATATAGAAAAGGAATCTTGATGATGCTTATCTCAAATACATCCATCATAAAAACCTATAAGAGGCTCATAAATAAAATACCCTAAATCATGTGAATATGACTTATATGCCTTATGGATTCAAAATTGGTATGCTTTGAATAATGATGCTAAAGTGCATTGGTAGAATTCACATTTAATAGCTTAACAATGAAACCCTTTTTAGCATGAGAATATGAAGCATAAACAAGTTATGAATGTAATATATAATGCCACAACCTTAATCAATCATCCATATTCTTAAGAACATGTCAATCTAGTCAAAACTCAACCTTCTCATTGGTGAGAGTGATGAAATATATGGAAAGAAGATCAAGCTCAACTCCTAGAACATGGAGGAGTTCATTAGTTTTGGTGTCATCAACAATCATATCACTATTACTTAAAACCTGGAAGGTACTAGTTGTAAAAATAGTATGCTCTCCATTGTGACAATTGTTGTAATTAGAAAGTAAATGATAATGCTTGATCATATATCTAGTAGCTCCAAAATAAATAATCCACTCTTATGAAGAAGCATATACCTAATTAGTATAATGCATTCTAACATGGACATTGTGAGTAGTAGCTCTCATATGATCTTGATGATCAATAAGGTTTTTCATCAAGACTAGCCTTTAAATAATTTGATTAGATCTCCTATGATGTACAAGGTAAATTTTGGAATAATGACCTTCTCTTTTACAATGTTCATGAAATGGTTGCTTCTTGTTGGAGGATTTGGACTCATATTTCTTGACCTCCTTAGACTTATATGTCTTATCCTATTCTATTTGGACATGGTGTCCATGTTAACTTGTTCACTAGGAAGTATACTACCAACCTAAAAATACATCAAAAGAGCAATAAAAAATCAAAAATATAACACCTATCCATGGAAGGATGATATCAAGAAGAATTCCAAGTCTCATGAGCCAATAATAAAGATTGGAGCGAATAGTCTTGTTAAAATCAAAATACATATTTATCCTCAAAGTCTTAAATGTAGCAATATAGTACTCAAAATCAAAAAGATGTTAATTTAATGAGTATCAAGCTCCATATAAAGGTAATAGACTTCTATAACATTCACTTGACTAATCAAATATTCAACTTATTTCATAGAGTAACTAAATTTAAATCATCTTAAAGATAAAAAGTAAATCAAGATCAACTAGCAAGGAAAGGAGACAAATTGCTTCTTCCTTCTTAGACAAGAAGCTTTCCTTTGAAAACACTCCATAATCCTTTAATTCATAGTAGATTAATCATTTGAGTATTCCAGGTACTATATTTACACCTATTTAAATGGGTAAAATATATCTTGGATCCTTAATGAATACATAAAAAGTATCCTCAAAATTACATAGAGCTTGAAAAACTATGAATCTAGAAAAGCAAGTTGAAAGGATTTTATATGATAAAGTTATAGCCTAGAAAAGCAAGGCTCTATCAAATGACCTCAAGCACAAAAAATATGAAAATCTAATATTAGGCTTTATATGTAATTGTTTCAAGGATGTTGTTTAGAAATTAAAAAAATGTCTTTGTCGAGCCAATTGAATTTTGAAACTATCCATAATGGGAGAGAATAAATTAACTAGGTGTTATGATATTACCTACAAACGATTAGCCAAACATAAACCATAATATACAAAAAAGAGAGAATGTTGAATTTACAATAAAAATAATTACAAAATATACTTATATTTCATGAATTGGTTATAATAAATTATGAGCCTCTTTAAGGGATAACCTCCTTAAGAGTAGTGCTTTGATAAAATTCGAGATCTCCCTTCTTGTATTTTAATATATAATCATCCAAACCCTAACCTTAAATTTCTAGGGTTGGCCAAAGTCTTAAAATATGTGCCTAAACTAACCCTAACCCTAATGCTCAAAAGTCATCCCCACATACAAAATAGATGTTAAATCTAAAGAACTAAGCTATGACTATTACTATGATCATAATAATAAAAAGCTAAAATAATAGTCTTTTGGAATACCACGGTGACGACGATCGAAGGTCCGCATAGTAGCAAGCAAAGTTTGCCTCCTGGTGGCTTTCGACATTTTCTGCGAGGGTTTGGTGTTCGACCGTTCATTTCCCTCCTTTTTTGATTTTCGATTCCACATTTTTCCTTGGTGGATTGTTTCTTGCCCTCCGCCCATCCTCCCGTCACTTCCTAGGGCTATTCGGGTGCCTTCCCCGACTCCCAAAACTAGGTCGTGCCAGCGAAATGATTCTCGCAAGCACTCCCCATGGCAACGCACTTAGATCATGATCATTGTAGCAGAGATGTCGATGGATCCGTTAGGCCTGGCACCATGGCCAAGCAAGGGCCCCATATCCCAAGCAGGGTTCCAATCGTAGGCAGCAAGCCATCCTTTGCTGACTTGCTCCAAAAAAATGAATTCCTATGTCGTCTATGGCCAACGAATTCATCACGCAAGGGAATAATGTTCTATGTCCTAAATCCCTCATGAAAAACTATGAATCTCGGGATACCAATTCCTTGGTAGGCAAATTCATTGACGGGCGACCTGACTTAGATGTTATTCGCAGATGGGTAGCTTCAAAATGGAAACCCCTAGGTAACTTGGAGATCTCGACAGTGACAAGAGGTATTTTCATGATTTAACTCAATTCCCATGAAGACATAGAGCACATCTTATCTAGAGGGCCCTGGTTCTATGGAAGGCGAAGTTTGTTCCTCAAAAAATGGCAACCAAACTTCAACCCCAGCTCCCAGAACATCAATTTCACCCCCATCTGGGTTAGACTTCTAGATCTCCTAGCCCACTTCTTCTATGAAGATGCCTTGCTTAGTCTTTCTAAGGCAATCGACGATCTCGTGGCTATCGACCTGGCCACCCGGGCAAGAACCCGGCTAACCCAAGTCTGCATTTGCATGAATGTGAACCTGGAAAGTTAGCTTCCAGACCATATGAACCTCATCTATGGTGACTTCAATTGGAAGCACCCCTCTTCTATGAAAACAAGCTAGCTTTTTGCCCTGAGTGCCAATCCCAGGGTCATCTTCAATCGCAGTGTCCCAAACTCCAAATCTCGCCATAATCAAAACCCGCCAAAGACCATTCAAAGAAGATGCAGCATCAACACCCGCATATCTTGTTGATGGTCAACAAATTTATTTCCAGACCCCCTCTGATCCCGCTCAATCGTAAGGCAAGTACCTATGTTCCTCTAATCAATAAATTCAATCCTTTGCATAGTTCTGTTATCAGTGAGGATTGTGAGGAAGGTGAGATCTTGACCACCTCTGAACCAACGACCATCCTCTCACCCCCTCGACCTCCCTTGGTCCGCCCCCCTGTTGCCCCCATCCATAATCCTCCCCCCATCCTCGGTGCCCCCACTTCCCCGAGAATCCCTCAAGGCCTGCCTCCCCTCTCTCCTCCTTCGTCCCCTCGCCTAGGTCTTGAAGACCCAACCTCTCCTGTGTACTCAGACTCTGTCTCTACTGATGACGAAGCCAAGGACCAGTCATCCCCTAAGCAAAGTAGTCCCAGGATAACTCGGAGCTCTCGAAAATCCATGATGGATGTAGGAGGGGAAAAAAATAGAGGAAGACCCTCTCATTTGGACATAAGGAACAAAAATACGACTGAAGATATAGCCAATGGAACCCAGAGAATGATATTTTAGGAAACAATAAACAATTCCAAAGGCGAATGTCGAAGATCCAAACCCCCTGCTCAGCAAGGAAAAGGGAGCAAGAGAATTTTCAAGAGTTTGAAATGAAAGTCCTCTCCTGGAATGTGAGAGGTCTAAATGGGGCAGCCAAACAGATATTGGTTGTAGCCATGAGGAGAGAACATAATCCAATCATTTGTCTCATTCAAGAAATAAAATTGGGTGATCAATGGTCCCCTAACATTGCTAGAAATATTTGGCAAAATTGCGATTTCATTCATTCCCTGGCTTCTGGGATGTCGGGAGGGCTCCTATGTCTCTGGAATCCTACAAAGCTCTAGGGAAACCTTATTTTGGGCCACGATAGGGTAAGCAACATCCTGTTCCAAGATACTGAATCCCAAAATTTTTGGGTGATGTCAAATGTCTATGCCCCGAACACCTCTATGGGCAGAGAAGCTCTGTGGAAAATGCTCACTTCAATGAGGTAGATCTTCGAAGGAACTCCTTGGATCCTGGCAGAGGACTTCAATTCTCCTTTACACCTCAAGGACCAAAAGGATGGAACAACATCAATCACAGAGATACTGTAGACCTAAGAAACTTCATTAATTCCAACACTCTTATGGATTTCCAGCTTCAGGGGTCCCTCTTCACTTGGAGAAACAGAAGGAAGGGCACCAATCTGATCCAAGAGTGCCTAGATAGATTTTTGCTTTCCCAGGAAGCCCTCCCCTACTTTGGGGATGCCATTTTGTGAGCCCTCCCAAATATAGGCTCTGATCACAATCCCCTCATCCTGGAATTAGATTCTAGATCACAGTTTAAGACCCCTTCCAGGTTTGAAGCAATGTGGATTCACCACAAGGATCTCAAGGGCTTGATACAGTCATGGTGGAGTAAAAAATTCTCGGGATATGCTATTAACCAGGTAACCCAAAAACTCAGGTTCATCAAAGGGAACTTGAAAAAGTGAAATAAGGAAACCTTCAGGAACATCTTCGAAGACAAACAGTAGGTCAAATCCCAAATCAACCAGATTGAGGAGTTATTTCAGAAAGGCGAAGGCAGTGACAGTCTTAGGGATGAGGAGAGCACCTTGTTGTTTGAGTACCACAACATCCTCACCAAGGAGGAAACTTTATGACGCTAGAATTCAAGACAACTTTGGCTCAAGGAAGGTGATGCCAATACCAAGTTCTTCCACATCTCAACCTTGAGACATAGGAGTGCCAATAAGATAAAAAGCCTTGTCTTGCAAGATGGGGCAACCATTTTGGATATCCATGCAATCAGAGAAGAAGTCATCAATCATTTCAGAAGCCTCCTAGGTTCCAGCCTGCCCCAAGCCCCTGAAGCCATGGAATCCCTCCTGGCCATCATCCCCACCATCATCTCCTAGGAATCAAATGATTTTCTCCTCAGCCCCATCTCCCAGGATGAAGTTCACCAAGCCCTCTTTTCCATGAAGCCCGACAAAGCCCCTAGGTCGGATGGGTTCTCGCCTAGGTTTTTCCAAACCTTTTGGGACATCATGGGGCAGGATCTTTCTAATGCCATTAGGGAAATGTAAATCTCCAGGTCCATTCCCAGATATGTGAATTCCACCTTCTTGGCTCTCATCCCTAAAGGGGCCAATTCTCGATCCCTCTTTGATTTTCGGCCCATCAGCCTGTGCAATGTCATTTATAAAATCCTCACCAAAGCCCTAGCTTCCAGGCTATCCAACATTCTTTCATCCATCATTGACTCGTGTCAGGGGAGCACAATCAAAGGATGCAATATTCTCGATGGGGTCATCACCATCCATGAATTGATCCATTCAGCCCATGTTTCAGACACGACAACCTTCTTCCTCAAGCTGGACATGAACAAGGCCTTTGACAGAGTCAACAAGGAATTCCTCAGCCAAATCCTTCTCAATTTTGGGTTCCATGAGTCTTGGGTAAACCCAATCTACAACTGCATTTCCTCTTCTTGGTTCTCTATCATGGTAAATGGTTCTACTACGGGTTACTTATCGAGTTCTCGGGGCTTGAGGTAGGGTGACCCTTTGTCCCCCATTCTGTTCATCATCCTGGCAGAGAGTTTGGGGAGAACTATCAAGGAGGCTTGCTCTTGCAGTTAGCTTTCTGGGATCAGGGCAACATATGGGCTTCCCACCACCACTCACCAACATTTTTTAGATGACACATTGATGGCTACTAATGTTTCGATAGCAGATGCCAAGGTGATCAAGGATATTATCAACTCCTTCGAGGAAGCTGCTGGCCTGAAAATCAATTACACTAAAAGCAAGTTGTTCTTCATCCATACCCCAGCCAAAAGACATCGCAAGATTGCCAGAATCCTAGGATGTTCCATTTCTAAGTTCCCGACCACTTACCTCGAGCTCCCCATGTTCCATGGTAGGGCCCGACCAACCATGTGGGCAAACGTGGTGGACAAGATCCATAACAAGTTAGCTGGGTGGAAAGGGGCCCTACTCACCAGTGCAGGGAAGGCAACTTTGGTCAAATTTGTCTTGCAGAGCATCCCCACATATTTCATGTTTGTGTTCAAAATCCCGGCCTCGGTGGGAGAAGCCATTGAAAAATTCAAAAGCAGTTCCTTTGGTCTAGATCGGAGGCCTCAAGAAAGCTCCACCTAGTAGCTTGGGATAAATTTTACTCCCCCAAAGATCAGAGAGGTCTTGGTCTACGTCGAATCTCAGTTGCCAACCTAGTTCTCCTAGCTAATCAAGTTTGGAGAGTAGTGACTAAGGCAAATATTGAATGGGTAAACATCATGAAAAGAAAGTACCTTCAGCACAAGGAATTCCTCCAAGTGTTTTCCCCACACAACGGTTCCCATTTATGGAAATCCATCACTCATACCCAAAACATCATCCTCGAAGGGTCTTCTTGAAAGCTGGGGAATGGGGCCACATAAACTTCTGGGAAGATACCTAGGTCAGGAATTCCCCCCTCATCAGCAATTTAGTTTTGATCCCTACCAGGCATTTGAATCATAGCAGATTCGGTCTCAAGGTAGCAGACTTCATTTCCTCCAGCTCGGAAGCCCAGGAGTGGAAGAAGATCAATTTCAAAATAAGAAATGAACCCATCAGGGAAGCCGTGAAAGGGATTCATGAGATCTAGCGATCAACTTTCCTCCCTCGTGTCAACAAGAGAGATGAGCGATGTTGGAAAGGCACCAATGATGAAAATTTCTCTGTTAAGACCGCGACCCAACTTATTGAGAAGATGGGTTCCCAAGGCACCCCCATCTGCGAGAAGGTGGTTTCTAAAAATGTGTGGATCAAATCCTTCATTTCCAAAATCACGCACTTCTGTTGGATGGAAATCCACAACAAAATCCTTACTAGGGACAATCTCATGCGACGAGGGATCATGGTACCGAATAGATGTTTCCTATGCCTCCAAGCCTAAGAATCTGTTCACCACATCTTGATGGATTGCCCCTACTCCAGAAGTGTTTTCTCCCTAGCCACCCAAAGCTTTCAAGTTAGCTGGACCTAGCCAAACTCTGTCAAAGAGTTCATTTACCAATGGCCTAAGCCCTTCAAGTATCCTAGGCTAAGCTTTTTGTGGTAAGTCCTCATCCATCACATCTTCTGGCAGCTCTGGTTGGAGCGCAACAAGCAAGTTTTCAACAAAGTCCCCAAAACCTACAAAGTCATAGCTGCTAGAGCCCTTGGTTACGCCATCAAAAATTTTGGACTCATCCCTTGTCAAGCAAGCCCTGCTTCGGGGATTGAATAATTGCTCTGTTCCACCCTCAAGATTCCCCAGGATCGCAGTAAGTATCAGAAACCCAGAAAAGATAGATCTCAGGTCACTTGGGTCCCTCCCCCCAAGGTTGGCTCAAGGTTAACTTTGATGGTGCCTCCAAAGGGAACCTAGGCAAAGTGGGAGCAGGAGGGGTCTTTAGAGATCATAGTGGCAAAATCCTTAAGGCCTTTGTTGAAAATATGGGGTCCCAGACCAACAACTTCATAGAAGCCAGGGCCCTCTGGAGATGTATTGACATTTCAAAAAACCTGGCAGCCCCTGTCATCTACGAAGGGGACTCGAAGATCATTTTCAAACTCATCCAAAGAAATAGCAAGGGTGGGAAAAATATAGAGAATATTATCCAAGAATGTCAGCTAGGCCTTTGCAACAACGATCAATCCCAGATCAAGCATGTGTTCAGGGAGGCCAATCAAGTGGTTGACACCTTGGCAAACAAAGCAATCAAAGAGAGCTCCCTCACCATTTTTGAAGACAACTTTCCCACGGAAGTCATCGAGAAAGTCAACCTGGATAATGACAAAATATCAAACACTTAGCTCTGTCGAAGCAGGAGGGTGCCTCTTCTTTAACGATGTTAGAATGTTCGCAAAGGGCAATCATCAGTGGCCAAATTTTACCGGTGGTTCTAACCACCTAAAAGGTGTCTCTTCGACACCATCAATCAGTTTGTTTTGGTTTAGCTCAGCTGTTAGTTTTTGTTGGTTTCTAACTATGGTGCTAGTCTTTTTGCCCTGCATTACAAATGCAAATGAACTATTGTAAATTGGTGTTTTTGGCCTGCATTTCGAATGCAGATGATCTTCTTGTAAATAGGGGTGGGTCCCTTCAACCCGTAAGTAAATAAATTTTACTTTACCTACCAAAAAAAAAAAGTTTTGGACATAAGGGTCCTAATATGCCCTCCTTACAAAATATTTTTCCTCAAAGCTTTAGTTATGGAAACTATTGTTGAAGCTAGTGGAGAGCCTCCATAATTGTATCTTCTAGATGTAAGCCTTGCTACTAGATTAAAATATTTATGATGGTATAGTTACAAATTTTGCATGATCATTTGTATAGAATAACCTCAAATTCAAAGATGATGGATCCTTCATCATCTCTTTAAATAAGTGTCGATTAAGCATGAGTGAATTGTCTAAGTAGTTTTTTTTTAATAAATACTACTTATATTACTAAAAAGAATTCATAATACATCGCAGATACAAAGATTACAAAAACCTACTCAAGGACATCCAACAATCAGATTTGTCTTGAGCAGAACAATACTTAATGTCTTTAAATGCTCTACATTGATCCTGGCTATCAATAACAGCCCTAGAAGCAATCCCCGAAGCACTGAGTGCTTCATCCTTAAATACCAAACTACACCTAGCCCTCCATATAACATACATATATGCTGCTCTAATGGTAGTCCACACACCCAAAAAATGCCAAGGATAGCCAAAATCATCACCAAACAAAATCATTTTCCAACTAAACCGATCCTCAAGAATATGGAAATATGTCCACTCGAGGTTCTTCCAAAATTTCTTTGAATTTTTACAGTCCCAAAAGATATGTTTGACATTTTTCTTACTTCTGCAACTACTGCATTAAT
The DNA here is from genome assembly GCA_028583015.1 of Wollemia nobilis. Lineage (NCBI taxonomy): Eukaryota > Viridiplantae > Streptophyta > Pinopsida > Araucariales > Araucariaceae > Wollemia > Wollemia nobilis. The sequence continues at coordinate 7,563,039 of JAQPPZ010002170.1, read as the reverse complement.
ATGAAATTCTCATCCATTTTGCCAATCTAGCCTTACAGTGAATACCTTAAAAAATTAATAACCATAAGAAGACTTTTAGTTGAGGAGCTATCCTAAACTTCCATATCTGGGAAAGTCTTGTTTTCCATTTCTTTTCAAGGCAAACAATCCCCCAACGCCTATTCAAATATGTAAGGAAACCTTAAGCAGAAGAGCTCTATAAATCTTACCAGATTTATAAGAAGTAATAATACCATGAAAACTCCAATGCCAGTCATGCCATATGGGACACATAAACCCACCATTTAATTTAAAATATTGCTCAAACGGAAGAAAATATTGAATTTGCATAACAGCATCTCTATTAGAAGATTTTAGCTTAAACTTATTGCATAAATTAGTCCACTTGACCTAACCTCCAATCCCTGAATCCCAAAGATCCGACCATTTCACAATCCCTTTTTTAATCAGCCTCTTACATCTGAGGTGAGGGAAGTCTAAAGCATATACCCAATTCTTCTTCCAAGCCCAAATAGATCTATACGAAAGAACCCAACCCCTATGTTCTTCCATATAAGCCCAGTAAACAACTGAACCAACAGTCTTCCAAACCTCCCAAATCCTCTTAACAAGAATACAAACTCTGATTTTAAACTTGTTGGGATGACCCACAATATCCTCGATATGAAAATCCCCTTTTAAACCTTCAACATGTTGAGCGTTTTGAATTTTGAACCGCAAAATATGTTTCCATGCATCATTCCCTTCTAGATCCCTAACCACCCATTTCACAGCCAAAACCTTACCTTGCATCTGGATATCCAAAAAACCCAAACCTCCTTCATCCTTGGGAACAATGCAAAAATTCCAGGAAATAGAGGGGATTTTCTTTGATCCATCAAAATTAGACCATAAAAACCCATGAATAAGTCTTTCAAGCTTTCCAAATTGTGAAGCATTAGGCAACCAACAAGAGGAATAGTAGAGGTGACAATCTTGAATAACCTTCCCAACAATGACCACTTTTCCAGGAAAAGAAATAAGTTTGTTTTTCCAAAGCTGAATATTTTTTTCAAATATAGTAAGACACCAATACCACATGTTTTTCAAAGAAATATCCTTACCAAAATGGATTCCCAGGTACCTAACAATCTCACCATCCTTTACCCATCGCCAACCAGAGGCAAAATCACTACTTCTGAAAGAATTATTGCTCTTCACACTTTCGATGATAGGTTGGTAGATTAGGGCTGTTGTTGGAGCTATTTAAGTAGCTTCTTCAAATAGAACATATGGAAAATAGAATGTATCTTAGAAGATGATGGTAGGTCTAATCTATATTCAACTAGGTCAGTCCATTGTGGTGCTTGGTAAAATTTGGTGCTAACTCATGAATACCTCTAAGCTTCAAGGATGTTTGCTTATATGGTTGTAGGAAGGAAAAAACCATGTCTTCGTTGATGATTGTAAACTCTAAATGGTGTTTATCAACCTATTACTTCATACAATTATGAGCTAGTGCTAAGTTGTCATTGAGGGTTTAGAGTAAAATTTTCTAATTGTTAATAGTGGAATCAACAACCTATACCTTATAACTACCTAGAAGGTAGGATATGAGAGATGGCAGTGGTTTTTCGTAATTGACCTCATATGGTGTCATTTTGATCATAGAGTGATAAGAGGTATTACACCATCATTTAGCAAGAGATAATCATTCAGCCCATTGAGTATGTTGCTATGAAGTAAAGCAACATAAATAGATCTCCACGTAAGTATTGAATATTTTATATGACCATTAGTTTATAGGTAATATGTCGAGATTATTTTTAGTTGTGTTCCATACAACTTAAAGAGTTCCTTCTATAAGTTACTAAAGAACGTAAGATTATAGTCTCAAACAAAGGAAGTGGGCATACCATAGAGGCAAAATATTTGGTCAATGAAGGCTTGTATGATGGTAGAGGCTTTATAAGGTTGGGCCAATGATTAGAAATGGTTATACTTCGGGAGATGATCCACCACCACAAAAGTAATAGATTTTCCTTCTAACTTAGGAAAGCCCTCAATAAAATCCATGGAGATGTTGATTTATACAACATAGAAAATTGTTAACAGTTGTAGAGTGTGGAGTTATCAAAGTTTCTCCCTTGTGGTGTTGATAAGTATCACATTCCTCAATGATTTTTTATTATCCTATTTTATACCAATCTGGGAAAGTTCCTTTTAGCTCTTTTATACATTTTTTAGAATTCAGTTTGCCCTACAAATGGTAATGCATGTAATTATTGCAATAATTTATCTCAAAGAGTTGAATTTGTGGAAAGCATCATACACCCTTTATAGAACAAGTAATGTCCATTCCACGAATAACCAGACTTAGTTATGGGATTGGTGATCTGATAATAAAAGAGATATTGATTTGTACATTCTATTGCTATAATTATAATTTGATTCATGACCAAGGCCGACATAGTATGATTGATAGGCCTAAGAGCATTCATTATGCAATATGTTGAATTGATTGTAAGTCCTCTTAAATGGATTAGTCACCTTTCCCTCTTGTTATTTTTTGTATAGGAGAATTGAAAAGACCTTTTCCCGATGAAGGGTATGACTCACAATTGAACTCAGATGCCACTGTAAATCCTAGCTTGTTAGGTAAAGACCGACAAGACTTCAAACTTCTAGAAAATCAAACTGAGACAGTTCATGGGCAAACACTTGGCCATTACCAACTAACCTATCTCTTTTGGGTAAAATGTTAAGGTTGACCAATGAACTTTGAACCTTGATTTAAGATGTAAATTTTTTCACTCCAACCAATTGCTCTAAATCTCATAAATAAAACTTTTCACACTATAAAGACACCCCAACAGTAAGTTCAAATCATAAGAAAGAAGACCCTTGTTGCTATGCCCCATGTAGTGTGACCCTTGATTGATTGTGCCACCCATTATATATTATATTTCTTAAAAAAAATCAAAGTAAAATATAGATTTTTATTTTTTTAAAAAGATCCAATCCCTTATATAATAATTTAAACCTAATTTCAAAACCTTAAAACATTATCCTATAATATTTTATTTTTATAAATTCTTTTATATATATTTAACTCATTCCTTATCAACATTTAAATCTCCAAAGTAAGACCTTGTTGTTGCCTATCAGGCGAGCTTTCCCAAAATCTATATCACATCATCAATTTGGATTGCATTATCTCAACTATAGCAATAATATTACATTTTGAATGATGTGATGCACAAACCAAGATCCATGGCAGAGATTTAGATCAAATGAAAACCATCACATATCTTTCACTTTTCTCTAATAGTAATTTCCGTATGCTTATTCCTATGATAGCAAAAGGCACATGGTTGATCAAAGCAATAAGGTAATTAAATCATATGTCCCTATAGTCGGGTCAAGGTTGTTGCTGACATGGCTTTTTAATCAACTAAGGGACATGATTTATCAATGCGGTAGATAATGTATCTTTCGAGTCAAGCAAATGCATGTGATGAACCAATTTTCGTTAGGTAGATACTAATGGAGGTTGGTGATCCATTTTCAATTTAGGTAATATGTGAAAAAAAAGTTGTGTATGTTTAGGTATATGTTTAAAGTAAAACCCTATTATGAAAACAAGTGTTATTTTTACTTATCTATATTCATATCAAATATTTTGTAAAGCAGTTTTGATGGTATATTAAATTATTATGTAAATTATTTGGTCTAAATAATTAGAAAGAAGACTTGTTATGTCTTATAGTTGAATTATTATACAAGACACACGTCTAAATTAGAAAGAAGAAAAAAGAAGAAAAACCCGTTATGCCCTATTGTTGAATTACTATGCAAGTTACCTAATCTGAATCACGAGGAAGAAAGTCCTCGTTGTGCCTTATCTTTGAACTGCTATGCAAGTTACTCAGTCTGAATCATGAAAAAGAAAACCTCCATCGCGTTTTATCGTTGAACTGCTATGCAAGCTACCCAGTCTGAATCATGAAGAAGAAAACCTCATTGTGCTTTATTATTGAATTGCTATACAAGCTACCCAATCTGAATCAGAAGGAAGAAAACACCCATTGTGCCCTATCGTTGAATTGCTATGCAAGCTACTAATCTAAATCACAAGAAAGAAAACCCCATTATATCTAAACGAATGTAACCTTCAATTATACCACCTATTATAACTTCAGTTAATACCTTACCTACTTCCCAAATAAAATGATAATTACAAACAATTTTATAATGCAAAAGTTGGCGCTTTCGAAATTCGAACTAGCCATGGAAGAAATTTGGCAATATCCACAATTTTATATGATATCAACTGTGCTACCAAATGCCTTGAAAATCTCCCTCAAATTCGCTAAAGACATGCCACCGACCTTAGATAAAATATGCTTATGGATCATAAAAGGACTTGATTTTCTCAATAAAGGTTCAGGGGATGTTCTCAAACATCCATATGTTTAAGGGGATGTTCTCAAACATCCACATGTTACAACACCTTTTGTCATGTGTTCTTGGTACTTTGCTCCATCAACGATGTCGACAGACAATTACTTTAGTGGTTAAGATGATTGATTATAATCATCTTAGTTTATCAAGATCCAAGGATTGAAATTACAGGGAGTTGGTTTTTATTCGGATATTTAGTGATACGTTTTTGGATTATTATTTTAATTTGATTATGTTTCCGAAGAGTGTGATCTTATTATCTAAACTATTCAAATTCGAATTATGAAAAAGAAAACTTTCATTATATTTCCTAAAATTATAATTCAATTATATCACCGATATACTTTACTATACTTCAATTAACAAATCTAGGGATTGAGATTGGATTAGGTAACTGCTTGGTTTGTCAAACATGGAGAGCTCGTTTACAAGATTTTAGGGATTGGAATTAATTGGAAAACAAGCAAACCACTGCCCCACCCGCCACATATTTGCTTCTGGATAGGAGTTAGACTTTTGAAAAGTCTAAGGTCTCAATCACCGTGAACAATAGATACCATGGGCATATTCTCATCAAACCGCCCTCCTCTCTCTCTTTCCCATCAGTCTTCCATAGTTTTAACCTTTGAAACCATCAATTCCACATCATTGTCATTCATTAAAAGAATAATTCCACCTCTACCATAGCATTATAATACTAAATCCAATGCAGCCTTTGTACAAAGAATAGAAATAAAATCAGGACTTTATTACATCATTGTCATTCATTAAAAGAATAATTCCACCTCTACCATAGCATTATAATACTAAATCCAATGCAGCCTTTGTACAAAGAATAGAAATAAAATCAGGACTTTATTACGTGGAAACTTTTGGGGGCAGTAGCCAAAAATTGCTAGTGTAAACCCAACATTTGATTTAAAAAATATTAAGCATGACCAAAAATCACAACCATATTACGTACATTAGACCATGCTTACTTAGATTTAAAAAATATGAAAATAAAATAAAATAAATAAAAGACCTAAGGCATCAATAAAGTGTATGGCCACGCTACATAGATTTAAGGTTGTTTTTTAAATTAATTTAAAAACATATTTGAGGTGGATAAGTGTCTTCTTACAGTTAGAATATAGCGGGCTTCTTTTTAAAGTCTTGGTCACTAAGATTATTGGAATCTTGGCTTTAGCAATTATTAAGGTTGTATTTTATTTTTCATTCTAAAATATTTAAATAAAATATTAAAATTAAAATTAATTTTTATATTATTTTGTAAGGTTTTTATGTTTCATATAGGGAGTTGGTTACATTCATTCTTTTTTATTTAAGTATTTAGCAAATTCAAGTCAGACTATAACTCTTGCAAACATGCATGTCCCAAGGTTTGAATCTAGGTCTCTTCTTAATAAACTCCAGTACACTTAGTTTAAACAACTATAATTAAAAATACTCATTTTGCTTATGGTGATGTGACATGGGTTCAACCCCTCTGCAGATATGTATATGTATAAGAAGTATTTACTCAATAAAATAAAATACTCATTTTATATTTTTTATAAAAATTAATTAATTCAATACCATAAAAAATACAATGTTAATTTTAAAATAACCTTCAAACATTTTTTTTAATATATAATTGAATTTATCTTACTTAAAATATTTAATTGACTTTGAAAACAATAAATATTAATCGTAAATTTGAACACAAATTGAATTGATTTTAAAGCAAGGCACAAACTTTAACCATAATTACTAATACTAAATAATTAAACTTTTAAATGTTATAAAATTCATTTATAAATATTATTATGAATTAAATTTATTAAATTATTTTAAATAAGTTATTTAATTGATTTTAAATATATTTTTTATTTAATGAATAACTTTGTGATAAATAAAATAACAAATTTATATACAAAGTCATTTACATACATCTTGTCATGCTTTTGAACTTGAATCCTCATAGTTTAAATTGGGGTTTATTCCAAAGCCTTTTTATATTTAATTATGACTTATATTATTATTTAAATATAATAATTTTATTTTACTTGATTATATAAAATATCATACCAAGTAATGGTATTACAATAAAGTTCATATATATATATATATATATATATATATATAAACCTCCCTTGTAGGGCCGCCTTGGTCTGAGAGACCGCGAACAGGGGGTTCTACACCGTCAAAGTCATCCAGGAGTCGCACTCGACCCTGCCCACACCAACATTATCAATTGGATTTTGGATACCCAATTCAGCTTTTTGGTAGGGTGGAGATTTGAACCTGGGACCTCCCTTGGAGGATTGCCCTCTCCTCTCCAACTCACCTACAACACCTGGGTAGGTTCAAATATTATTAGCTTAGCAAGATTAGAACATGATATTTTCAAATATTAAAAAATTCAACCAATTAAACTAATACCATTTAATTTAATATTATTAAATATTATAGTATAAATTTTTATGCATTTTAATATAAATTTTCAAAAATAAACCATTCATGTATTTTATTTCTTGCTTAAATTTTTTTAATAAATAATTAAAGGGTTTTTAAAATTAAGTCAACTTTACTATTAGTTGTATTTTAGTTTAAAAATGTTAAATAACATTATTCTTGAAATAAAATTAATTATTATTTACTTTTGTATAATTTAAAAATATAAAAACTTTATTTTTAAAAAAAATATTATTTTATTATTATTTTAAATTAATTTGATACATAAAATTTAATATAAATTGTTAATTTTTTTCATAAGTCTAAACCCTTACTATTAATGTATAGGAATGAGCAATCTTTTCCTCGTGATCCCTTGTGAAGCTTAGAGCTATGCTTATCAATAGGGAATTTAACACAAAACCACCACACTCACCCCTTACACACCCTTAGACAAATGATATAAATACTTGTTTAAGAATATTGTAAATTTCAATTAAAAAATATTTTAAACAAACTTATTATTAAATAACCATCTTAAAATATTTGTATTTCGTAATTTTATATATTTTAATCAGTTATATCAAATTTAAATGACAACAAATTATTTATGATTTATGTAAAGTTTGTATGTATACACTTTAACAAGATTTGATCATAAACCTTTTCTTTATCAAATGTATTTATTATTATTTAATTTTTTACCAAAATTTTTGAGATGGTAAATACTTTAATACTTTAAAAATATTATAGAGACACAAATTTAAATGACTGGAAAGACGTTATATTCCAACTATATAATTCAATGTTAAAGTCTGTTCAACCAAAAAAAATATCTGGCTACTATCTGGCCATTAAGAGTATATTGATTGAAGTCAGAAGCATAAATAAACCTCCAAACATCTGGGAAACACAAAAACTGCCAAGAAACCGCTATAAATTTAGCTCAAAATACAATATTTTTAATTAATGTTTTTTTGTGTTGAGGGTGGTCATAACTTCAAACCCGGCAAGCAGTCAACTTCACCACAAAATCAAACCGCCACACGTTTTATTTCGGCGTCTATCCATTCCAACGTCCACCTCAATAAAGATCTATCCAATAACCGTACGACAGATCGACGGCATCATATTAGGTATAACATTGTCTCGGGAAACGTGCAGGAGATCGGAAAAACTCGAGAAGCCAATGGGATGATGACGCTGATGATGATGGCGTGCACCAACTCTGCAAACCGCCTCAGCCAAAACACGGCGGTAAAAATTTGCCGGATTTGCCTGCGCACTGGACAAATTTACAAACCCGTTGGCGGCTGACTGTATTGCGGAGCCTCCCAATGATCGTACGTGTCAGACCTCGTATCCAGCGTGGCGGGGAGGTCAAAGGCTGACGTGTCCGACCACGTCGGCTGGAATGTTCCCCGAGCCCGACGGGTGCGTAATTCAAAGCCTCAGAAAACCAGCCCCGGGAATCGAAGTGGAAACCCCGCGTATTCTCAAATGGACTTATCGATTGGATTGGATTGGATTGGATTGATCACGTACATTCCTGCTGCTATTGTTTTCGCGAAAGCGGATTGATTGGACTGTTTTATCGGATTTTGATGATCTGCCAGCGTGATTATTAAATTATAATATTAATTTTTTAAACTTTGATTTCACGGCTTGTGCCGACAGCGCAACAACTAGGATTACTGGACGAACTTCCCTCCTCCCTCTGTCTCCGAGTCAATATAAAATCGTCCTCCCTCTCCTTTCTTTCCACGTCTCTTGTTTGTGCGTATTTTCGTTTATGGCAAGCGTTTGAGCTTTCGTTTGTGCTTTCTTTCAATTTGTCAAACTCTCTAGAAGGGAGAGAGGGGTCTATGTTTATCTAGCTATAAATCTGTCAGCTGCTTTTTCAATTGGGTGTGCGGTTCTGTTCAGGGGGATTTGATCGGTGTAATTGTAAGTTGGGTTTGAATTTTGGTTTCTCTGGTGGTGGTGTTTCGGATTCGGAAGCGAAGATGGTGACTGCTACGCTGAGCCGGGTTCTGAGCATGCGAGAGCGTGTGGAGGATACCCTCTCCGAGCACCGCAACGAGATTGTGTCCCTGCTGTCACGGTAAATTAAGTTTTTGTTATTATACTGGTGAATTTCCGCCATGCGCATTCCTTTTTTTGGTTAAGTTTCTGAACTTACTGGAAAGATAGTGTGATTACAGCGTCATGGTTAGAGTGTTAGAGCACTTTGAGGCTTAAGGCCTATGTGAGGGGGTTTCTGCCCTGTACATGATCATGTCTAGTTGAGCTCGCCACATCTGCAATTACTCATGTTTAGGCTGGTTTTGGATTTTATGGGGTCAGATGTTTGGTCTGACTTTCTGAGTGGAGTCTGTTGGGCATTAGAAGATAGAGGGAAAGATCTTATGGTGTTTTGGATAATGTTGGCTTTTTGGGTTTGGTAACTTGTCTTTGGGATGTTTAAAATGCCCATTTTTGTTGAGTTGTGGAGATTTTTGGTGGTAGGTTATAGGTCTTTTGGCAGGACAATTGTGGGTTTAATTGGTGTTTTGTGTGGATTAAGTTGGCCCAGGGTTTATGGGTTTATGACTGACTGTAGTTTTTATTAGTTTTAGGTTGTAATTTGAGTTTAATGTGGGGAGCAAAGGTTGGGTTTTTCTGCCTTGCTGGCGTTGTTTGCCACTCTGGTCATGATGGCTGGAAATGGGTCAGGTATCCGTGGTTGTTCTGACGTTGCGGGGTTGATGGGTGATGGGTACTGGTTACCATCGTCACCTTTTGTACTTTGGTGAAAGTTTCAGGGGTTTTCCCAGTGGGTGACTGTTTTGAAGCTGCCTGCAAGCCATTTTTTTGGCAGTCTCTAGTAACCAATTAAGGATTTTGCATTAAGAGAGGTTTTACGAGATATATATCTGTCATCTAATCTGTAAGGTTTGGGCCTTGTTAGGAATTAAATGAGCTCCTGGCCATGTGTCAGCATGTAGTCTTTGCAGTGTTGTGGGTAAAGCAGGTTTTTTCGTTTACACCATTGTGTGCTTGTATACGTTAATGGAATTACCAGGAAATTAGATCTGGATCAGTAGTGTTGAGCTTTGTGGGTTTTGCTAGGTGTTTGTTCATCGCTGTATTTGTGACTTATAATAGGAGATAGCTGACGGAATTCTTAATTCAAGCAGTGACAATGGAGCTTTCTGAGTGTTTATATAAATTCTAACAGAGATCCAAGGAGGAAGCTTGTTCATTGCTGTATTTGTGACTTAGAATAGGATATAGCTTACGGAATTCTTATCAAGCAGTGACAATGGAGCTTTCTGAGTGTTTATATAAATTCTAACAGAGATCCAAGGAAGAATTTTAGCTGTTTATGTTCAAATCATCCTTACCCTTTTACGTTTCTCTACTTGTAGAAGAACAGATCACTGGATCCTGTTATAACTTTGACAGGCTGTCATGGTAATTATTGCTGGGCGGGGATGGCAACATTCTCGTTTACCACGCATCAAATTATCAACGCCTTCTTTTACTAGCTATTTTAAGGCTCACTATGGAGATTATAAAGCAGGCCATGTTAGTTTTATTTCTCTGAGGCCAATACATCCCCTGATGCCTTACAATGTCTAAAATAGGGGAGCTTAGTTTGAACTACAGTGCATATAAAATGGAGGCCAAATTGTTTTAGATAGAATGTAGCCAAGCAATTTTGTATTTTCCTAGATTTTCTTCAAGTCAAGATTATATATAGTCTCGGGAAGCATTTTTCTTTTCCATTTGTGCATTAGATTAAGAGATTTGTCTACTTAAGGCATAAGATGATGAGCTTATGTGAATTAGGATATAGTAATACATTTGCATAGCTAAACGAAGCTGGAGTACAAAGTTATTTAAAAGAATAACCCTTTTCTTTGGTGTAATATTTAGATATGTTGCCCAAGGCAAGAAGATTCTGCAGCCTCATCACCTGTTGGATGGGCTAGCAGAGGTGAAAGGAGAGAGTGAGGAGCGCGAAAAGCTTACGGATGGGTTGTTTGGAGACGTGTTGAGGTCTACACAGGTATGATCAAGCCCTTTTCATGGTTTATTTGTAACCTGTACCGATTTAGTGGTTAATCATGACGACATTTATTTATGATGCAGGAAGCCATAGTTATTCCACCGTGGGTTGCTTTGGCTGTACGTCCAAGGCCTGGTGTTTGGGAATATGTTCGAGTCAATGTGGATGAACTCGCAGTAGAACAGCTTACAGTGTCTGAATATTTGGAGTTTAAGGAACACCTTGTAAATGGAAGGTAATTATATACTTTATGGATTCATATAAAAATGTATTAAGCAGATAACTTTCCTTTGTTATAAAGCTATTCTTACAACATGCTTTGTGTTTATAAATTCTTCTGTGATGCATTTGATTTTCACTAATTTTTCCAGTATAAAATAAAAAAGATGAAGGTTTTAAAATATTTTAGCATATGCTTTCAAGTAAAACTGCATTTATGTATGTCACTGAATGTGGAGCAAAAGGAAATTACTGGAAAAGGTACTCTTCGTATATTGCCTTAGATGTTTCATCATGTTTCATCGATTATGACAAGCTGTGTGTTTTGCAGAGAGAAGGACAACTATGTATTGGAGCTAGACTTTGAGCCCTTCAATTCATCCTTTCCTCGTCCATCAAGGCCATCTTCCATTGGTAGTGGAGTTCAATTTTTAAACCGACACTTGTCCTCGAGGTTATTTCGTGATAAAGAAAGTATGCAGCCCTTGCTGGATTTCCTTAGACAACACAAATACCAAGGACAGGTTGGTAGTTTTTCTTAATAACAAAGAAAATTTGGCAAATTTTACAATCTAGAAGGGACACCTTGTAATTTTCTTTTATACTCCTTGTTTGGAAAAAATCTGTATGTATAAATACTTTCAAAGTAATCTGAACCAAAGTAGAGAAATAGCAGCCTAATCTGGAAGAGGCATCTATTAATCTGCTATATTGATGATGCTATTATTTTTAATTGCTTGAAGCATTTTGTTTATGTTAACCAGGCTTTACATATAACTTGTTGAAGAGACATTGACATCAGTGTAGATAGATATCCTAGGAACCGTTCATTTTTCAGGTTAAGAAGAAGATACTTCATGTAATTTAATTTCCAGCGTAACTGAGATAACAAGAGAAAGTAACTTTTGACAAAAAATTTACATCATGAGCTGTCCGTGTCTTTCTTGATCTTATCAATATAGTATATATCAAAGTTAAATCAGGGATCAGTTATAATATTTCTCTTTACATTTGCAGGCGCTTATGCTGAATGAAAGGATACAGAGTTTGCCCAAGCTACGCTCTGCCTTGGTAAAGGCTGAGGAACATCTTCACAAGCTTCCTAAGGATACTCCATATTCGGAGTTTGAGCACAAGTAAGTTGGAGATGTACTTTCTATCTTTTGTGCTTTGTCTTTATCAAGATATCATAGCTGATAAAGACTGAATTGTAAAGTTTTTATGAAGACGTTATTGGAGTTAGCATTTCCCTTGTTTTGCCAAGCAATAGTACCTTATTTTAGTAATCCTTATAATATCTACATAGTTGACAGCTTAGGACAAAATGAACTGAAAGCTGTGTGAAAGGAATTTAAATTCAAGTGATTGCCATCATATTTAATTGATGTTTAATGACTGTGATGCGGGCAGGTTTCAAGAAATGGGATTGGAAAAGGGATGGGGGAACAATGCTGAACGTGTCTTGGATATGATTCATTTGCTTTTGGAGAACCTTCAGGCACCTGATCCATCCACCTTAGAAAAGTTTCTAGGAAGAATTCCCATGGTCTTTAATGTTGTGATCCTTTCACCTCATGGGTATTTTGGTCAAGTAAATGTTCTGGGTATGCCAGACACTGGTGGACAGGTACATCTTTCCTTTTAATCACAATAACAATTAATAAATCCATTTGAAAATCAGTTCTCTTTTATTTGGAATTTTAAACCTTATAATTGAATATTCAATATTTGGCCCACTGACAGATCATCAGATTGAAAGATTTAAATCCAACCTGTACTCTGCTGAATGTTTTAATTATAATATTAAAGTTTTAACAATTTAGTATCTACATACTACTTGGAAATTTTTATAACTACTCTTTTTTTTGTTGTTTTTTTAAAATGCAGATTGTATATATTCTTGATCAAGTTCGTGCTTTGGAGAACGAAATGTTGCAAAAAATAAAACAACAAGGATTGGACATCACACCTGAGATTCTTGTTGTAAGTGCTGTTCTGTTGCCTGTAATTTATTTTCCTTCTAATTCCATTTGGCAAAATTATGTATTAATGTCTTCTGTTTACATTTGTGTCTAAGGTGACTCGACTGATTCCGGAAGCTCATGGGACAACATGTGACCAACGTATTGAAAAAATTAGTGGATCACAACATTCACGGATACTTAGGGTGCCCTTCAGAACAGAGAAAGGAATTTTGCGCCGCTGGGTTTCTCGATTCGATGTGTGGCCTTACTTGGAAACTTTTGCAGAGGTAAAAGCTTATGATATGTCAAGATATTATAGATAAAAAAGAAAACTGAAACAGACAACTTTCAAAGTGATTCTTATTGGGTACAGGAGACTACGCATGATATAAATTGTCTTTATTGATTTTGTACCCTGAATAAATGGAACTTCAGGTTGTTGGTTTAAGATAGCGTCGACTGTTTATTCCATGTATTTAATCCTTTAACCTTACATTTGCCTTGGTGTTCGTTTAGGAAGCATATAATGAAATAATTGCAGAGCTAAAAGGTCAACCTGATCTGATCATTGGCAACTATAGTGATGGAAATTTAGTGGCATCTTTGATGGCACATAAACAAGGAATCACTCAGGTTTTTCAATTGGCCTTTATCCTTTTTTATATATGTCTTGGCAGAATGAACACTCTTCTGATTTTGCCTCTAAAATTGTCAAGCATAATTTTCTTTTAATTGTCATGCCAGTGCAACATTGCTCACGCTTTGGAGAAGACCAAATACCCAGATTCTGACATATATTGGAAGAACTTTGAAGAGAAATATCATTTCTCTTGTCAGTTCACTGCTGATGTAATTGCAATGAATCATGCAGATTTCATCATTACCAGCACATATCAAGAGATTGCAGGAAGGTATGATAGTGTGCCTCATCTCAAGGGTTTTTGAAACTTCTGGTTATTTATTTGTTCTTTTAAGGGTTTCTGAACTTCCATTCACTCTATTAATTATTTTTTTTTCTCTTTATGTCATAGTTCTAAGTTTTCTATGCTGGCTTATGGATTTTTTAAATTTACAGTGTTACAGTTTTATTTATAGAGTATTTGTAACATAGGCAAAATCTAATGTAGTTATTAGCATGTTTAGTTTAAATGGGACATAAAACATCTATGAAGGTGCTTTTAAATGCATGGCTTTAGCATTTTATTAGTACTAGGGAAGGCTCTTTGGTAATGTGAACTAAAAAGGTCAAAAGTGTGAGTTAGTGAAATTGATGTGAGTAGTCAATATTTCAATGGCGTAGGCTGTTAGATCGGGCCTTAATGTGGATGTATCTTTTTGGTGTTGCAGCAAGGACACTGTTGGACAGTATGAAAGCCACACTGCTTTTACTCTTCCTGGACTCTACCGTGTGGTTCATGGAGTTGATGTTTTTGATCCTAAATTTAACATTGTTTCTCCTGGAGCAGACATGAATATTTATTTCCCCTACACAGACAAGCAGCATCGTCTTACTGCTCTGCATGGGTCCATTGAAGAACTCTTATTCAGTCCTGAACAGACAACAATTGAGCATGTGTAAGTGAGACAATGTGAAAGCAAAATTCTCTTCTGGGATTTCCTTTCTTTCATGATTCTTGTCTTCATTTAGTGTTACAAAATGTAAGCATAGCAATCCATCTCTCATTTGAGTCTTGAGAAGCCTGGTGCATGCTGGTTACAGTTTGTTGAAATCATTTAGTGTCACTTCTTTACATGTAACACCAATTGCTAAAAATGATTGTTTTTCAAATGAGATATGTCCATTGTGCTTTACAAAGCTTTAGTTTTCCATGTCAAGATATGCTAGAAAACTCCTCTGAGATGTCTCTATGCTTCCTAGTTCTTGTGCTTCATTAAGTGTGAGAAAGTTTAAACCATCTTTTCAAACTCACAGGTTTCACAATTCCTAGGAAACAATCCAAGGTCATAGGAGTTGAGCCTGCCTTCAGACGATAGCTGTCCTTTGTTTGAAAGAAAAATAAATAGAGTGAACTATTGTGAGTGCAATGTTTCTTAATTGCAAAGAATAGAAGCCAGCTGAAATTGTGATTTAATATGAAAACAACTAACCAATCTAACATCATGTTTGTGTTTTCAGCGGTGACTTTATTGACCGAAACAAACCTATTATCTTTTCTATGGCAAGGCTCGATCGGGTGAAAAATATGACAGGGCTGGTTGAATGGTTTGGAAAGAACAATCGTTTGAGGGAGCTAGTTAACCTCTTTATTGTTGCGGGTGATATTGACCCATCAAAGTCCCGAGATAGAGAAGAAATAGCTGAAATCGAGAAAATGCACTTACTTATCAAGCAGTATAACTTGAACGGGCAGTTCCGATGGATATGTGCACAAAAGAACAGAGTGCGCAATGGTGAGCTGTATCGCTACATTTGTGACACAAGGGGTGCCTTTATTCAGGTTAGCTGTTTACTTTGTTTTCATTTTTAAAGCAATAAAGTTGTTTCCAAGACTAATAGTTAGAGCTAAATTGCACATATCAATCAACTGCTTGGTGAAGAATCTGTTCGCCATTCATCTAGAAAGGGCTTGATTTAATGGGGATTGTAATGCTTGTTTCTTTGTCATGTTTCAGCCTGCAGTGTATGAAGCTTTTGGGCTTACAGTTGTTGAGGCCATGACATGTGGTCTTCCAACATTTGCAACATGTAATGGAGGCCCTGCTGAGATTATTGTGGATGGAGTTTCCGGATTCCACATTGATCCTTACCATGGTGAGTCTGCAAGTGAACGGATTGCCGACTTCTTTGAGAAGTGCAAGACAGATCCTGGCTACTGGGATGAGATCTCTAATGCAGGTCTACAGCGTATCTATGAAAGGTGAGTTTTGGACATAATTTTGTTTCCATTTAGCTTCCTGACTTGTTGATCAAGAGAGAAAAAATTGTCATTCATCATGTTTCTGTATGATGTTGTTTGTGGGGCATGATGACAAGAATTGCAGTTAAACCTTCTGTAAGATATTTGAGATTCATGTTGTCAGCCCATTAAATTGTTTTTTTCTTATAAGGATTTAGTTTGCATAATTCCCATATAGATGGGGCACCAGAGATTTATTATAGCTTGGTAGGTTGAACATTTTTTTGGCGTTTGGAGGCTTTCATATAGAACCAAGTATAAACTAAAAGTTTGATGTGCTTTGTCCACAGATACACATGGCAGATTTATGCTGAGAGATTAATGACCCTGGCTGGGGTTTATGGGTTTTGGAAGTATGTATCGAAACTTGAAAGGCGGGAGACTCGCCGTTACCTGGAGATGTTTTACATCTTAAAGTACCGCAACCTGGTAAGTATTGTTAAAATACTCATGTAGTTGGTGCTATCTGGTTGAAAGTAGGATTTTGGTTGATGGGATGTCTGATTTTTATGGGCAGGTTAAAACCGTGCCACTGGCTATTGAGGGTGTTGATGGCACTGATGCAAAGACTGACTAATCCTTGAGTGTGCCACAGGCAATGCCCATCATTGGCTTAAAATAAAAATGGGTGGCACAACAATGATTTATACTGTTTCAGGAATTTAGCATTTCTGTGTGAGAGGCGGATTTCCTTTTTGCTATGTTTTTGTCAACTTAAGCTTCCTCCTTTGGAGAAGCAGTCATTTTATTATTTTTCAATCAAAGCCTCTGCTGGGGAGTGAGTGAGCTACTGCTGACTCAGATTGTCAAGGTGCTCTGCGCCAATGATTTGAAACAAGAACTCGGCATTTTGTTTGGTGCATTCAATATGAAAAGCTTCAATTTTTACTCCTATTTGACATTTGAATAAAATACCTTTTCTTGTCAAGAAGCTATTATTTTTCACTATAACATGAAATATGGCAGAACAGGAATGGAACATAAATCCTGGGGGAGGACAATCGTACCATTTGGATGAAGATGGACCTCTATATACAATAAATTTCTTGAAGGCATATTCTGGATTTAATTTAAATAATAAAATCAATCAGTCTTGTTGTTTGTGATAGCATTCAGATAGTTGACAATACTAGTTGATTGGAAGGGTGCTATACGGAACTAAGTACAGATAATTGCCTGAAAGGGTAAGACGGGTAAAAATTGTTGGCAAACAATGCCTAAAGATTGATCAAATGGCCTTTTTTAGGTTTATAACTTTATTATAATTAAAAAAAGAAACCCAGTTGAATGCAGAATTGCAAAATGCCCCTACAATCATCACAACAAATAACAATACGATTAAATTCCTAACGGATATAAAAATCATGATTCCAAATGCTTGTGTGGCTATGGAGGCTTTTGAAGAACTCCTCCAAAAGTGACAGACAGAAATGATTTGTGGCTTAAAAAAAACAAACTCAGGCAGAGTCAGATTGCAAATTTCTTTTAGAATCATCATGACAGCAAATGACAACAATATAATGTTGCATGGCTCCAAACAAAACGACAACTTCCAAAGACCAATAAAAGCTCACAAGGCTTTGAATAAGTCCTTTAAAAGTGACATGTAGAAACTGGAATAACAGTTAGCAACCTGCCAATAAGCATCTCAATAGCTATCATGATTGATTGTACATATAGGATGTAGTTGCTCTCTATATTCTTCAATCATTAGAAAATTAAAATATACAAACATTTTAAAATCTGAAAGGACAATAGCTGTCTAAGCAATTCAAGCTATGCATCCAAATATTTCATCATAGAAACTCATGGTCTGATGACCTACATAGGAACACATTCACTGAATCTCAAGTTGATGAGTCAAACCCCAGCAAGTATGATACTGAGGATAACTGAAGTTGTCTTTCACAACTTTGGATAAGCTGATGGATTTATAGATGCGATATTCCTCTATTATATAAATTAGACACTAAATGGTTGTAGTTCTGAGTCTTGTTTCCAAATTCTGAGTTTGTGATTCAGATTTGAGAAGAGGGTTTGTGCAACCTATATTGACCTCAAAATCATTTCTGCAGAGGGCAGATCATCTTTAGTATGGTGTAAGTAATAAATTAAAAAGTGTCTTGAGTAATTCATAAATTAAGAATGTTATTTTCAGAAAGTTTAGAGAATATGTGCAACTATATCCTTGTGTTAATAGCCAAAATCATAAAATCATTTTGCCAAGGAACCAATGATACATGGCATACAGATTATGTGCAACTATATTGACAGAACTGTGACAGGGGAGCCCTCTTTGGCATTGACTGAAACAGTCAAATGGTAAGGGTGTTTTGGAGATTGTGTCTAGACTGCAAAAGTTGACTTTGAAAATGGTGTGGATAGGGTTTATAGAGTGATTTTTTAGGGTATTTTTTTTCATTCAATTAAACTATATGCAGAGTCTTTGCTGTGCATCTGTGGGGCCAGTCAATGAATAGGTGTGGGGGCTTTACATTAGGAAAGAGTCCAAATTTGAACATCTTACGAGATGGTGCCTTAAGCTTAGGCTCCATTTTTTTTTTTAACATTAGTGTCACGTTACATGTTTCTCGTTTTTTGATAACATAGAGGTACAACTCTATCTATTAGCCAGAAGCATTCAATCATTTTGTCAAAGAACTAATATTCAATCATTCAATCAACAAAATGGCATATAGATTGAATGACTAGTAGAGATTGCCGAGGATGCCTCAAGTTTACTTAGTTGACTGGTATTTATAAACACAGAATTTAAGGGAGAATACTTCTCTACTTGTCATCATAAGCACAACCTTCCCAAAGCATACTATTTACAAAATAGTATTGCACGTAGTTCTTACCTCAAATGAAGGCTCAATGATGCTTCTATTGGCAAGTATTATACCAGGTATCCATGTGTACAAGGTTATGAGATTGGTTCGGATGAATCGTCACAAAAATGCAACGCTTCACAGAGAGTCGATGTCTGGCAAATGTATGCTTGTACACAAGAACGTCTCAACAGACAGCTAAATATGCCTGCAACCTAGGCACTTGTCTATGCCATGGTTCAAGAGTCATAGACAAGCCTGAACAAGCTAAAAAGTCTGTAAGAAGTAACAAACTAGACATGGAGCTCCGTCACAAATTATGAGCACGATGGAACTCACAAAGGCACTTCTCTGCAAGGGGCAATGGTGTTCTTCTACAAACCACATCCACAAGTAATTGCACACAGATGATGATGTAGTCGCATAGTGTTAGACAGAATAGTTGGAGAGACTGCTAGGAGATGAATATTCTGTGGGATAGCTTGTATCCTTTGATGCATTCACAGCAGAGATTAATACACATATTTAGTTCTCTAAAATTCAGTATTTAATATACTAATGCATATGAGAAAAAACACTTGCGCTTGTGTATGTATGTAAGAAAGTTTAATTCTCTGAATCTGAGAAATGGCTTTAATATTTGCAGAAAGAATAATTGTTATCTATAAGATATTTAGGTATATAATAATCATATATGTAAGACCAATGCTTAATTCTCTGAATCTTACAGATGGCTTTAAAATTTTCAGCAAGAATGATTGTTCCCTATAAAATATTTAGGTATGTAATAATCATCTGGCTTTATCTGCAGGACTTAATCAGTCTTGGCCCAGCTTCCAGTGGCATTGCCGGGTTCACTACACTTTTTACCCTCGAGGTTCCCAAAAAAGAGCAGCTACTCTAACCTAAAAAAATCATCCATGCAAAGAAAGAGAACAATAAGAAGGTTTACCGCACACTTGGACGAGAATAAAAGCCCTAAACTAGGGGTCCATGGCCAAAGGGCTTTAACCACTAACATTGCTTCTAAAACCATTGGGAATGAAAAATATGTGGATTTTTTGGAGAATCATCACGCGGCAGAAAAAAAGCGTGGAATCCTGATGGCTGACTCCTTCATGGCTCATTAATGCTAGTTTATTGAGGGGTCATTGCGTCTAGGGTTTCATAAGTTCACATTGCCTCTCCCTCTCATGCAAATATCAAACAGAAAGCTCAGCTCAAAAGCGGGTTTTAAAGTGGGTTTTAAGTGCTCTGTATAGGCTGTTATTAAAGGAAGATGCCGACCCAAAGGGCGATGAAAGCCAGAGTCATAGTTGCCCACGAAGGATCCCGTGACTATGAATCCAGAGTAATAGTTGCCCACGACGGGTCCCGTGACTACGAATCGGTTCTAGGAATCGTAGCTATTGAGCAAAGTGATATCTTCAAAAGGTCATTGCTACAGATGATCAATAGGTTATATATGGAGTCTCTGGTAGGTGTAGCCAAGAAAAGTGAGTGCCCCGAAACCATCAAGCAGTGCTCGACCATCTGACGACCTAAAGAACAAAGGGCCAGCCCTACTAACCAGTAAGTAATTTTATTTTTTAATATTTTAAAATTTCGGTTTTAAATTGCAATTTTTCATTTAGATTTGCATGAAATAAGAAATCGGCAAAGAAAGAGGGATGTTGTGAAACACGGTTTTACAGTGAAACGGTTATCAAATTATTTTGTTAGATTCTCTTCCTCAGCTTTGTGGTTTGAATTCTGCATTGGTCAGTTATTAAAATAGTGATTGTTGCCAACTCTCATATGTAACTAAAAATATATATATAAAATTGTGGAAAAGAGAAAAAGTTAATAGGATCTTGATCATTTAGGAAATCGAAACGGAATAGTTTATCTGGGAGTATATATATAAAATTGTGGAAAAGAAAAACAGTCAATAGGATCTTGATCATTCAAGAAATCCAAATGGGATAGTCTACTTGTGCCGCTACCTAAAATTTTTAGGTAAAACATGGGTTTTTGAAAGGGATTTGGGTTCCTTGTAACAGGGTTTGAACTTAGTCTTCTAGATCATGGGAGGGTAAAACACAGGTTTTGAAAGGTTCTTGAAATCTTATATAGGTGTTTGTACTTAGGTCTCCTCAATATACCACTATGTAATCTCTCACGAAAACATTTTTTAAAGATAAAGTGCTGGTTTTTAAAAGGGTCTTAGTCTCTTGTGCGGTGGTTTAAACCTAGGTCTCTTATGAAAACCCAAAGCCAAACCACTAAGGTTGGTAAAGTATGTGTTTTTAAAAGGTTTTAGTTCTTGTGTAATGGTTTGAACCTGGGTATCTTGGATGGAAACCAAAGGCATACCACTACGATGTTAAGTGTGGAGGTTTAGTTCCTTGTGCAATGGTTTGAATCTGGGTCTTTTGAATGAAAACCCAAAGCCATACTACTAGGGTATTCCAATAAGAACACAATTTTTATGGTAACCCAAATACATACCAATAGTATCTCTCGTGGGACAAATTTTTAGGATAAAGAATGGGTTTTGAAATGACCTTGAAACCTTGTATTAGGTTTTGAACTCGGTTTTCTAAATGAAAACCAAAGACATACCACTATGTTATTCTTAAGTATCTCTCTCGGACAAATTTTTAGTTTAAAGTACGAGTTTTGAAACCTTGTATTAGGGTTTGAACTTGGTCTTCTAAATGAAAACCCAAAAACATACCATTCCACCTAGGTATCTCTCATGGGACAAATTTTTGAGGTAAAGCATGTATTTTGAAAGGATTTCAAAATTTTGTATCGGGTTTGAACTTAAATCTTTTAATTGAAAACCCAAAGACATACTACTATGATATTTCTTATGGAACATTTTTTTCCAAGGATAAATAGGTTTTTGAAAAGGTCTAGGATGTTAATCCCTTGTGTAACTGTTTGAACTTGGGTTTCCTAAATAACTGTTTGAACTTGGGTTTCCTAAATAAAAATCCAAAACCATATACCACTATGGGTTCCAACAAAAACTTAAATTTTAAAGTAAAATATAAATTTTTGAAATTTTTTTAAATTATTTTACGCTGAGATTTGAACTTAAAACTATGAATAAAAACCTGTACAATATTTGCTATTGTATCCCTTAGAGGGCTTTTAGTTTATAAACCTGTTACATATTTGCTATTGTATCCCTTAGAGGGCTTTTAGTTTATACATATACACGTATCCCTTAAAGGGCTTTGTCAAATATATTTTAGTTTATACATACACACGCCATGGAAAAAGGTTCATGAAAAACTTGGGGGCTTATTTATATTGAATAGATAGATAGAGGAAGATCTTTATCGCATATGTTATTCCTATTAGGAAAGTATGGTGTACAGTTTTTTTTTATTAATATTATATATATATATTTGTCGTGAGGATTGAATTTAGGTCACATCATCGATAATGTAAATACACTCATGTTGATATGGTGTATAACTTTACTTTAGTTGGACTCATTTTTAAAGTCTTAACCTACTAAGAGATTTAAATTTGTATATTTTTTTAAGTTTAAGAATTTAAATAAGTAAGCTCATGTCATTTGATAATATATTTTATTTATTTAATAATATATTAAAACATTAATAATTTAAGTATTTTTTTTGGGTTATATTTAGTGTCTTATTTTTACTTAAAATGTTATAAAATAAAATTTAATTAACTAATAGATGATAACTATATATTGTTTTTAGAAAGAAAGTTTTGTCTGGAGGTGATTATGCGGGCTTTAGCTCTTCTTTGGGATGTCTAAGGTTCAAATTGTGACTTGTGTTATCATCCTCTCTGTTCATAAGTTTAGTTTTCAGTCTTAATAGGGATCATAGCTGGAATGAGAATGCAATGTTAACCATTGGTTGTAGGGGTTTCTTACCCCCTCTCTCTCTCTATATATATATAGTGACCTAAAGAGTCGTTTATACATCATAACTAGCTATCTCTATCATGCTAAGTTCTATCCTTAGACACCTTCCCAATTTATCAAACAATATCCTTTAAATCACTAACTTCTGAGTTTTTTGAAAAAGTTGTTTTATTTGTGCTTGCTTTAACTAGAGTGTATTAATCCCCCTAGATAGAGATTTGGACCAGTTGTAGTGCATTGCCCTCATTGAATTCTTGTACTAAGCATGTACTTGGATCAATCTGAAGTGCCTCCTTTGAGAGTTCATCTGCTTCCCTATTCAGTTCTCTATAAATATGCCAAAAAGTAAAAGCTTCACTTCGATCCACAACTTCTTTTATTTGAGAGAAGATGGGTTGTAGAATCATGTTTTCCATCCTAAAAACACCAAGCATCCAGTTTATTACCACCTGTGAGTCTCCATAAATTTGAATTTTTTGTATTCCTTTTGATTCTGCCAATTGAACCAACAATTTGAGGGCCATAATTTCAGCATAATTATTAGAACCTTCTCCCAATCCAACCTTGAATTTAAAATAATGAGAGTCAAAAATATATAGTAATCCTCCTGCTCCACAAACTCTAGGGACCCCTATCTAGCCCCATCAAAAAATCCCCAGGCCCCTGATTTATCAATCTTTGGAGGGATGATTTGTCTGTTTACCTTTGTTGTTGCCGAAACCTTATAGTTATTGAAACTTCCAATGATTTGGGAGGAGACCTACCAAGTAGGCTTCTCCTGATCCTGAAAAATTATTGCATTCCTAGATAACCATACTCCCCAAGACACAAACAATGGGAGAGCTATAAAATCTTTGAAAGACCTATTTTCAAACCAAGATTTTAAGCACTCTTCTAAGGAATCTTCTTGCCATCCTATAGGAAGCTTTAACTATGCTATAACCTCCCTCCAAACCTGTCTAGTAAAGGAGCAAGCAACCAGTAAATGATCAATTGTTTCATTGTTTGACTTACATAAATGACACCTTCCTGGACCATTCCAATTCTTCTTTTGTAATACCTCCCATGTCAGAACCTTATTTTTCATGGCAAGCCATAGGAATAATCTTGTCTTCAATGGGGTTTTTGCTTCTAGAGTGTCTTCCACCACCATGTTGGATTGTCATTGCTATCTTCCAATAGAGTCTTATACCCCAACTTTGGAGTGTACTCCCTCATAGCTCCATTCTTTGTCCAGACCAATTGATCAGTTTCCTCTCACAACTTGATATGTCCAACTTTAAGTCTCCCCACATATTCTTCCCACTGGTGTGCCTCCTGGCCTTAAAGCCCTAACATTGTTGCTTCCTTCCATCCCTGACTCTAGTTTGTAGAAGATTCTAGGTCAGCTACTTGGGCAAGATTTCCAATCCCTTGAGCTCTTAGGGTCTGAATTACATTATTTGGTAGTCTATGCATATCACCACAACCAATCCAAGGGTCTAATCCTAGTCTTATCCTTGAACCATCCCCTATTTTCTAGGCAAGCCAATCACCTACAATATAAAAGGCCTAAATCATTCCTCCAAAAGATTGAAACATTATGGGTTTGCTTCATTGGGGCCCTTATCCACTCCTCAACTATGAGTGGCTCTAAATACTTTTCATGTATGATCTTATTCCATAAGCCTTCCTTTGATATTATCTTCCAAACACACTTTGTTGCTAGAGCCTTGCTAAATAGGAAGATGTTCTTAAGTCCCCATCCTCCATTTTCCTTGGGCTTGGCTAAGGATTGCCATTTAACCAAGGGAATACCTTCCCTTTCCCTTTTCCCTATCCATAAGAACCTATAGCTTAACTATCTAATTTTTCCAAAACTCCTTTTGGTATATGAGCCAAAGATTACCAATATACTGGTATTACCTCCAACATAGACTTGACCAAAGTCAATCTCCCCTCCAAAGAGAGCCATTTGTTGCACCATATATTAATTCTTCCTTCCACCTTCTTTATCAACCAATTCTAGTCTTGTTTAGTGTAGTCATTGGGTTTAAAAAAGAACCCTAAATATTTAAACCCCTCTTGAAGATCAAATCTGTTAAAGGGGAAAAGTTGACCTATTATTATGGTTTGATTCTGATCCACATAGTTAAAAGAGATGCTTGAATTCTATGCATTAATTTGCATACCTGTTGCCAGACAAAAAATATCTAAAGATTGTTTTAACTTCTCTGTAACTCTTATTATTCCATCTGTGAAAAGGAGAACATCATCTACAAAAAGTAGATGGGTGACTTCCATTATTCTACCTATTCTAATTCCCTTTATTACTCCTTCCCTCTTGGCTTCTATAATACACCTACTTAATCCCTCAACTACCAAAAGAAATAATAATGGTGACAAGGGGCAACCTTGTCTAATCCCTCAAGAAGCTTTGAAGAACTGAGAGGCTGACCCATTAACCAAAACTGCAAAAGAAATAGAACAAAGACATCCCATAATCCAGTTCACCATCTACACATAGAACCCAATATGAGTAAGTATCATTCTTAAATATAGCCAATTTACTCTATCAAAATCCTTGGAGAGATCCAACTTCATCACCATTGCTGGTAGTTTCTTTGATTTTATGGTATGAAGACTTTCTTGAGCAACACCAATTGCTTCATGAATTTGTCTACCATGCAGGAAATCGAATTGCTCAATAGATATAGAAGTAGAGAAGAACCTTTTAATTCTTGATGCAATTATTTTTGCTATGATTTTATACACATAATTACACAAATAAATGGGCCTAAAATCATCAAAGGAAGAAGGATTATCCTTTTTTGGAATAAGAGCAATGAAGGTAGAGTTGAAGACTACATTTACCCTTTCTTTTATCCTAGACTCCTCCACAACCTTGAGTAGGTCAGACTCCAAAAGGTCATAGAGCCCATCGAGGTCCTAGACTCTTATCTTTCTGGAAGGAGGTTAAAACAACTTTGAGCTCCTCCTTTGAGACTTCCTTAATCAACTCACCATTGGCTTCCTCATCTATAAATCTAGGAAAGAGAGAAGTTATTTTAACTATTTTAGCTATATTAACTTGACTAGGATCCTTGTATAGTTGACCAAAATGCCTTACACCCATGTCAGTTATTCCTTTAAAGGAGGAGACTTTACTTCCATCTTGTCCCTATAGCTCCCAAATTGTATTTTGTTATTTTCTATGATTTGCAAAGCTATGAAAAAATTTAGTGTTCTCATCCCCACTTGCAATCCATAGTGCTCTACTTTTGAGCCTCCATCGTGCTTCTCTCTCTACCAACAATCTTCTCTTCTCTTGTTCTAAAATTTTATACTTAAGCCTTATTTCCTCATCCATTTCTTTTTCAAAGTCATCTACTAGAAACACTGCAAGCTCCTCCTCAATCTCCCTCAATTTTTGCTCATCCATCAATTTTTTATAGGCCCACTAAACCACTATTACCTTAACCCTTTTTAGATTTATTACAAATTGTATACTAGCATATTCTCTCAGACTAGGATCAAACTTCACCCATTCTGATTTGACTAGAGTTACAAAGCTATCCTCTTTTAGCCACTCAAAATTGAATTTAAAAGGACAATGTGGTTTTTTCTCCTCTTTTGTTATAAGAAGCATGATAGGGGAGTGATCAAAGTCTCCTCCAACTTCAATCTGTAAGTGCCATTTACCAAACTCTCTACTACTAAGAATCTATCTAGTCTCTTAGAAATTCTATCAACTCCTGTCCTCATGTTTCTCCAAGTTGGGATAGATTTTATAGGCACCAAGTCTACCAACCCCTTGGATTCAAACTTTTGGATGAAGTAATTAGCCAATGGATCAATTCTAGCAACAAAACCCCACACTTCACTCCTCGAGAGAGTTAAGTTTAAATCACCTCCTAAAATTAAATTATTAGCTTCTAAAAAATTTTGATCCATAAGCTTATCCCAATACTACATCCTGTCTTTATAGGGGCCATAAATGTTCACCATTATCACTATTTCCTTGAGCTCCACTAAAAATAATTTAGTCCCTACTCCTGAGTCAAGCAATGCAAATTTGGTTAGCCTAAATTGATTTGCCTTCCACCTTATGGCCACTCCTCCTAAGGCTCCTACAACATCAAGGGCCATAAAATCCCATCCTTTAAGCAATTTACTGAGATCTTCCATCACTTTCATAGCTAACCCTTTTGTCTCTTGAATTAGCAAAATCTTTGGATTATGAATTTCTACCAACCTACATAGAGCAACATTTTTTGCAAAGTTGCCCATCCCTCGAATATTAAAGGAAAGTACTTTCATTGATAAATTATGTCTGGGATCATCCTTGCTCTAAGGATCCCCTTTAAGGATGGTTGCTTGCCTTGTTGAACTTCATAGAGGCTTTTATTCTTAGCCAATGAAGTAAAAACTCTTCTGCCCCTCCTACTAGTAAGACTTCTATCCCCCATATATTTATTGGGGCCTCCCCCAAATCCTTCTTCCCTTAGACCTATTC
The DNA here is from genome assembly GCA_028583015.1 of Wollemia nobilis. Classification (NCBI taxonomy): domain Eukaryota; kingdom Viridiplantae; phylum Streptophyta; class Pinopsida; order Araucariales; family Araucariaceae; genus Wollemia; species Wollemia nobilis. Next base: position 7,535,784 of record JAQPPZ010002170.1, on the reverse strand, counting down.
TTCCTTTTAGGGATCGTAGGGGATACCTATGGGTTTCTGGGGACACAGAACCTTCCTGACCATAGGCAAAATGAAGAGGGGAAGCAATTTCAAAGTGATTTACTTGTGAAGCATTACTGAAAAACTTACCAGAGTCTAAACCAAGGTCTGGATCTACTTCCTTCAAGGAAGAGGAATTCAAGGGTCCTCCTTGCCCCTCAACTCCACCCTTACCTTCTTCTAGTGGAGACTTTATTTTACAGACTGGTAAATCTGGCCATTGGTTAGTTGAGGGACTCAAAAGAGAATTACCTATAATCCCATATGAGAAATGAGATTTGGCAATAGATTTGCTTTGAAAGCTTGTATCTGGGTCCAAGAGCATGACATCCAACTTTTGCTCTAAGAATCCTTGCCTTACTTTAATATGAGATGATTCTGAATCCATCACTTGATCTGGCACAAAAATATTTATCTCCACCTTCTCTGCATTTTTCTATTTTTCTCCTTGATTTCTCTAGCTTGTGTTCCTTATGCATTGATTCAATAATATAATCAAACTATAAGTTATGTGCCTGAAGGGAAAATTGCATCTCATTCTCACCCTTAAAGATCCCTCTATCTTCCTTACGATGCCAAACCTTCCTTGAAAAATTAAGAGAATAATCCCTTGCAATATGCCCATAATTATGACAATGTGCACACCTAAAAGGCACACCAATATAGTCTAGGGTTTGTACATGCATCCCTTTGTTATACTTCAACACAATTTCCCCCACCAATCCATCTCTCTAGTCCACATCAACAAGAATCTTGGCCACTATCCTCATGCATGAGGACTGATACCTCTCGTCCACCTCCAAGAAAGAACCAATGCAATTGCCTATGGCTTGGAAAACATCTCTAGACCAAAATTCTAATGGCAACCTTGGTAACTTTACCCATATAGGGTGAGAAGGTATTCGAGTGGTCCTAGGGTCAAAACAAGGGTCCCATAGTTTGAGTATTAACAAAGTTGACCCCCAAAACCATTTCTCTGACATAATATTTGCCACATCTTCCTTAGTCCTGAACTAAAATGACAACCACCCTCTTACTAGAAGTAAAAAACTAGGCACATACCCTAGAACTTCCATCCATTCCCTGGCCATCTAATCTACCAAGGATTTTTTAGAAATTGCATGCCCATAGAACCTCCCAATAAGCATTTTCTCTGAGAGTTCAATGACTTCCCCCATTTTCACATCTTCTCCTAGGACTAATTTTGCTCTATTACTCTTCCTTCGAATGCACTTGGTTGCCTTTTTACGTGCTTCCAAGGGATTCTTCTTTGGGTTTCCTCCTTCCAAATTCTTATGTTTTCCCTCATAGCCCTGATCAGAGAGTTGTGGCCTATTTTGAACTTGCTCTAAAGAGGACATATCCCAATCATCACTCTTGTCCAAGAGTTGAGTGTCTTCCTATAAAATCATCATCGACTCAGGCCCATTCTTGAACTCTTCTAAAGGAGACTTATTTCTTTCAAACTTTCTTCCACAATCAAATATGGAGACATCCTCATAAGGATCCATCGAATAGTCCATTGCTTCTTCTTCATGACCTTGTTCTAGAAAACCCCTAAATCTTCCTTCCTTTTCAAAATCTTGCATTCTCCTTATAGCCTCAAGGTCAGGGGACTCTCCATTAGCATTTGCATTAGCAAAACTAGCCTCGATAGAGAATGTCCCATTGTCTTTATCACCCTCTACTTCACTCACCATGGTGGCAGTCTTGTCAAAAAAAAACTCTAAAAATTTGTCCTCTTAGCCCATGTCTTTACAACCTTAGGGTTAAGATACATGTCATGTGATGATGACTCCATCCTTAGTGGCCATAGCCCTAGTCTATTCTTCTCATTTTTCTCCTCCTCAACCATTGCTCTATTTTGCACTAAACTCACCAACAAACCCCCTGCAAATACCTCCTTCAAACCCTCTATTGAGCTGCTACATCTTGTTGGTGATACAACCTGGAACCAAGGGTTGTGTGATGGATCTAACAGTTGCAATGGTAGTTGTAGTAGTGACCCATATTTCTCCTTGTCCTCTTTGTATCCCCTTGACCCCTTTATTTAATCGTGTTGAAATGTTAATCAATCTATTAAATAATAATTTTATATTAAGTAAATATGATAGTCCCTCTTGACATTTCTTCACAATTTTATATTAACTATATTATTATTACTATTTATATTACTCTTTTATATTAACTATTTATTATGTAAATATAAATGTGCTAGTTAACGAGTAAACATTGGTTAGGTTTGTAAACTTTACCTATCACATTTTGTAAAATAAAATTTAAGTAAATAATAAATTTATTTCAGCATATATCAGAACATGGTCGAAGAATTATATAGTATGATAAAAATTTAAATAACTATATATTATATATTATGATAATTTATTTAATAGATTAGATAACATTTCAATAAAGGTAGTTATCGATTATTATATATATATATATATATATATCAACAAGTAAACATTGAATAAGATTGTAAAATTTACATATCACATTTTATAAAATAAAATTTAATTATCTAATAAATTTAGTTAACATATATCATGCCTAAGTAGCTATTACATAGTTAAATAACTATATACTATGAAAAACAATTATGAGACTTGTCCTACATAAATTATAGTTACATTATTATTAAGCAACTACTTTCTTTTAAAATAAAAATAATTAAATAATAACTTTATATATTTTAAGAAAGATAAATATTAATTATATTATAATTTTTAAAATTTATAATTAAGATATTTTATTAAAGTTAATATTAATGATTAACTCAAATTATTTTAATTTTGTTATAATGTATTTTTAGTTCTTCATATGGCATCTCTTAAAATCATAAGAAAAATTGGAGATAAAAAATAGAACTTATGAACCCAATAAATAAAAATAAAAATAGAACTTATTTATTATGATTCAAGTTCCTTCTAATCTTATGTATAAGTTTTTAATTAATATATTCTTATCAAATTAAATTGTGTTTTTGATTTATCCATTATTATGTGAGTGGTTGGTTTTTAATAGGCAAGTTAATTATGTTTGATTTATTATAAATTAAATTTATGGTTATTTAATAGAAAATAAAGATAAATATTATCAAATAACATGAGCTTAATAGATTAGATTCCTTAACTTTTAAGGAGGAGATTGAATCTTGCCAAACATTATGTGTATGATTGTTAAACTGTTGCAATAATATTACGTGATCATGATGTAATATAGGTGAGACTTATTTCAATTACATATAACTAATTAAAAAATATATATTATTAACTTTTTTTTGCTGCATAATAAGGGGTTGTACTTAAGTGTGAGCAATCGGGGAGGGCAGCTAGGAGTGAGCGTAGCCATGAGTAAACGCAACCGAAAGCAAGTGGGAGCACAAGCTGGGAGTGAGGGCAACCAGAAATAGGTGCAAGGACAAGTTAGGAGTGAATGCATCCATAAGAAAGTGCGAGCATAAGCCAAGAGTGAATATAGCTAGAAACAAGAGTGCGAGTGCAAACTGGGTGTGAGTCCAGTCGGTATCGAGTGTGCAGTCGGGAGTGAGTGTATCCAAAAGCAAGTGCGAGCGCAAGTTGAGAGTGAGGAGGAAGTGTGAGCAGGAAAGCAAACAGTAAAAAGAAAAGTGTGACCAGTCACTTCTTGTTCCAAATCTCAAGAAAATTTAAAGGATTCATTTAAAAAACCTAGGTAACATGGAAAAAAAGTCATTTGTGAAAGTCCTTACTGAAAGTATGAATGACCAAGCTAGAAGTTTGGATGCCCTAGCTAGCAATAAGGGTAAGAGAGAATCTATGGAAAACCCAGTCTGGGTAGCAGTTCTACACCGGAAGTGATTATCAAAGATGAGATGATTGAGCATGATATAATGATTCTTAAAACCGGAGGGTTAATTTGTAAGTTTCATGGATATTGGTCAGGTTTTTTGAGATTCAAAACTGGATTAAGTGGAAGTGGGGATTGAATTCAAATTACTCTATGACTTTTCTTCGAAAGGATTTTTCCTCATTATTTTCTCCAGTTCAGAAATAAGGGATAAAATAATGGGTGGAGGCCCATTGTTTAGGGGTAAAGATGCATTATACTTAAAACCTTGGAGTGAGAATTTTTCTGCGGATAAAACTATTAAAAGAATTTAAGTATGGATTAGGCTTTTTGGACTTCCTTATCAACTCATCAATAAGGAGGTTTTGAAGAGTATTGGTAATACTCTAGGCAAATTCATCCAAGAGGGACCATCTACTAAGGAGAGAAGACATGTTGTATACACTCAAATATGTGTTTCCATGGATATTTATAAAGCTTTACCGCAATTGATTAGGACTAAAACTGAATCAAGAGAATGGGATCAATAGGTGGATTATGAAAACATTGCATTCTTATGTCGCAAATGTCATGAAATTGGGCACATGGCAAAATAATGCAAAGTAAAAATGGAGGAAGAGATGGAATGTTTTGGGCATGAGGGTAATTTCAATTTGAAACAAGTAGACCATATCATAGGAGAAGCTAGGTCTCCTAAGAAAGTGGCAAGAAAAATACCTCTACATCATCAACTGGAAAATGCAATTACAGTTCACTCGTTTCAGCCATTAGAAGGAAAAAAATGGTATGGAAGATGAGGAAGTACATTGCGCAAGTTCAAATATAGGAGCTCAAGGTGTGAAGGAAGAGGGGAAGGAAAATTTTAATGCAAAGGAAAATGGGGAGATGAATTTTAAATCAAATAAGGAGAAAGAGGTCAAGCTTAATCCAGGTAAATCACCTTTACTATCCTTAAGTAGCTTAAAATCTTCTCCTTCCAATAAAAATGAAAGTAGTAGGGAGCGTGTTCCTTGCACTTTAGGTTTTCAAGAGCAGTATATTAAAGAAAATATTATGGAGGATATCCAAGAAAATTTAGGATTTTCAGGTCAACATAAGAAAGCGTAACTATGGAGGATCATATTTGCAGTTTAGAGTTTTTAGGGCAACATAAAGAAGAAAATGCTAAGGAGGCTATCCCTTGCACTTTCGGCTCTTTAAGGCAACATAAACCTTTAGAAGATAAGTCTCATTTTGAACAATATGAAGAAATGGAAGAGATTGATGAAGATGAGTGTTGGCAAGAATGGAAGAAGGAGAGGAAGGCCATCAAACCACGATTTAAGAGAAAAAAAAGAAACTCATAAGGATATTGATTTGGGAAGCCAAACAAAAATATCACAGGTGTTAACAAGAAGTGGGGCTAAGCCCACTAACAAAAATAAAAAGTATTGATGATGAAAATGATATCATGGAATATTCGGGGTATGAATAAAAAAAGAGTTATTAAGGAATTAATATGTTGTTATAGCCCCGAGTTTATTTTAATACAAGAAACAAAATTAAGCAGTGAGGAATGTAAGGAGGCTTTTAAAAAGATTTGGAAGACAGGTGATTGTTTAGCAGTTTCTTCTACAGGAGCTTCAGACGATATTGCAATAATATGAGACAAATGCAAATGAGATGGAGAACTATTAGAAGCAAAAAGTAATTGGTTTGTTGGATTATTTTGCAGGAAAGAAGAAAACATCAAAGTTGGGGTTATAAATGTATATGCTCCAACTATAGTTACTCCACGTGAAAGATGTTGGAATGACCTTAGTATATTTTTGTCAAATACAATGATGAGTCATTGTGATCTATGGATTCTTGGAGGCGATTTTAATACTGTTATATCTCCTTTGTAAAAGAAGGGTGGCATTCTAGAATGGTCTAAATCAATGTAATATTTTTCTTCATTTGTCAATTCAAATGACCTTTGGGATGTTAGTCCCTCAAGATTTCAATACACATGGGATAACAGATGCATTGGAAAAAATCATATAGTAGAAAGATTGGATAGATTCTTGTTATCCAATAACTGGTTACAAACAAAGTATACAATATTTTCGAATATTTTATTGCGAGCATGATCAGATCACAAACCCTTTCTTTTGACTTGTGAGTTACCTAACAATGGTCATCCAAAGCCATTTCGCTTCCAGTCTATGTGGCTCCAAGACCCTGATTTTTTCTAGATGGTTATGTTATGGTAGGATGAATCAAAATTTGAAGGATCATGTATGTACAAGTTTGTTCAAAAGTTGAAACATGTAAAGGAGCAAATGAAGATATGGAATGTCAAATATTTTGGTAACATTTTTAAAGAAAAACGAAATTGAATCCAAACTCCAAAATTTACAAAAGATAGTAGAAATTAATGGAATGGACCAGGATTCTTATGTGAAAGAAAAACAATTACTTTCTGATTATCATAATGCATTGAAAAATGAGAAGTCATATTGGTTCCAAAAATCTAGAGAGAAATGGCTCAAGGAAGGAGATAGAAATACAAAGTTTTTTCATGCTACAACAAAAACAATTTTTTTTGTTCATCATATCAAAAATATTATAACTCTAGATGGAAGAAATATTGAGGATGAAGAAGATATAAAGAAAGAAGCAATAAATTATTTCAAAAATATTTTGTTAGATTCTAGGAAAGATAAGGAGGCACAAGAAAAAATTTTGCAAAATATACATCAATTATCACTCAGAGACAAAATGAAAGCTTGAGGAAGAAGATATCTATGGAAGAGCTCCATGAAGCAGTTTTCTCTTTCCATCCTAACAAGGCACCTGACCCCGACATATTTCCTGCAATTTTCTTTCAAATTTTTTGGGATTTGCTGAAGAGTGATATGTTAGATGCAATGGAAGAGGCCCGAAAAAGGAAGGCTATAATAAGTGATATCAATGCTACTTTTATTACCTTGTTTCCTGTTGAGGTGTGATTTTGTACTCAACAACTAGGATTCAAAATCCTCTTTTGCAAAGAAAGTATACTTCTCCAAGGTTCTCACTTAATGTTTTTATGTGTCATGCATATGTGCGAAAATAAGTGCTTGAATAATCTCAATAGTTTGCAAGTTACTGATAACAAGGGGCCTGGGAATCAGGTAATTAACTTTAAATTCATCATGTGTTAAGTGTCTTTTACTCCAACTCTTTCTCTAAGCAATAATAGATAAATTTACCTTTTAATTTTGATAAAATTTATTCTATAATCTCAAACCGACATATTAATTAAAATGTTTCCAATGATTTTAGATTAAAAGTTTAATCTAGCATTTTAATTAATATTAAATTTCAATTAACTTTAATAAAATCAAAGTTTATGAAACTTTAATGAAATTGATTAAATATAAACCTTAATTATAAAGTCTAAACTTTATAATATTCAAAATTTAAGGTTTATTTAAATGGAAATATTTGTTCATCCAAATATGAAATTGAAATTGAAATATTTGGAGAATGAACAAATGTAATAATGATTAACCCAAATTATAAGGTTTTGAAACCTTAATAATTATGAAACATAGGGTTTAATATAAAACTGATCTATGAACTTTTGAATTTTATGATATGAAAATAAAGTTCATAAAACATCTCCTTCCCGTAATATTTATTTCTTAAATATTTAAGAACAAATATGATCCTCAAATGTAAAGTTTGGATCTTTGGATAAATTGAAACCATATTAAAATAAAACCCAAACTATTTAATGAAAATATATCAATTCTGAATTCTCAACTTTATGAAATTAAAGTTGGAATCAGAATAGTCATTTATCCTCGGTAAATTTATTTATTCAAATATTAATTAAATTTAATATTTGAATAATAAATTTATTTATAACCTAGTTATAAAGTTTAACTTTATAAAAATTAAACTAGGTTAAATATATGCAAAATTTAATATAAAATAAATTGCAAAAGATTTAAAGTAAAGAAATAAATTTAATCTCGGACAAACAACTACAACATGGAAAAACACAGAGACCCTAAAACCAGATTTATGCCTACCAAAAAGTAAAGCAATAAATTGGTGCAATCTTCAATGGAAATTTAATTCTCAAAAACTATATCAAATAATTTAATCATAATTCAAATACGATATTCACGCTTATTTGAATCCATAAATGATTTGATATAATAAACAGATCTTACAATAAAACTTTGAATCCTCTAGAAATCCAAATCAATGTAGTATTATTTTGTTCTCCAACTTTGCTCCTTCAAATCCTTCCTCTTTCTTTCCCTGCAAAAATGTCCGACCCCCTTGCCTAGCTTTTCTTGGGCCTTTTATAACTTTAATTTCATTTAGTTTATAATTCGTTCTTTTCGTTCCTTCTGTTATTTTCGTTCCATAACAATTCATAAAACAACTTTCAAACTATTTATCTTTTAATTGGAGGACCCTTTTAATATCAATGTTTAGGGTACAAAATTTCCACATATGATATAATGTCTATGCCATGGTCTTTATGGAGAATTTTCGATTTTCATTAAATGTTCTATAATGTTCTCTCATATTCATCTACCTTTAGAAACACATCCAGCTCTCCAATCGGCACCATGATTTCTAACACTACCATCGAAGCATTCACCGTCAAACGAAGATCCATAATAACCATGATCGATTCTTGTTTCCATTGGTGAATGACATATATTGTCAAATTTACGAAATCAGATTCTCTTAAAATCAGTAGCTTTTTGAGACGTGAAGATTTCTATGATAAAATGAGGTTATAGGCCATACAGTGGAAGTAAGCCAAGGCCCCTACGGTCTGACAAGTGATATCCAAAATCTTCACTCAGAATCAATACATCACATGATGATGATCTGTCACAATTTAAATTAATTCCTTAAACTTGACCAGTTCCAAATTGTGCAAATCCGATGAAATCAAACCAACATGCAAAGATAATGTAAATTTGTGTTATCTCAAAATTTGATGTCTATCACATTTCAATTAATGAAATCGTCAGAAACCTGAACATTATGTGAATTAATTGCATCTCCAATACTGCCATTCTAACGCCATCGTTCTATTTTGATTACCGCATCAAGTTACGTAATCTCCAGCCCTCCATACGATCACACTATCATACTTTGAAAAGTATACTCTACAGATGGCCAAATGGCTCGTCTCGATAAATCATTCAGTGGTGCTAACAATGACAATCAAGGCATATTGAGGACATATTATCTCAAAGCACAACATTGAAAAAAGCACCTTGGATGGGTTCTAAAACGTCCATCGTCCATGGTAAACCATATGTCGACCAGACCCATTCCGTGCTACGTCGGCCTGCCGTGTCCACCTGCTCTTCATCTCGATTTTGTACCTAGTATGCGCTTATTCTACTCTCCTCCTCCACGTTTCCTTACAAAAACGTGTCAAATCTATTTGAGGATGATATGGGTAAAAAAAATTGTGCATTCCCTTTTGCGTCATCTACAATGTGCCATTAGTAGATAGTTCTACCCCATTTTATTGAGCGCTTTACGATGACATCCAACGATGTCTAACTCAAGCATACCTCCTGTACTAGACATCATTAACCATCCGAGTGAAATCTCTATCATTATATGGGTTCGCAGGCCTCACGGATACTTCCACTATAACAATATTGTTCGTCATAATCCCCATTCTTCAGGTTCGAAACGGTGTTACCAACCCAACACATTATTCATTGTTTTCAAACTGTATTAATAACACCACTTCTAACGACGCTATCGTATCACAGCTACCACATTCGAATGCATAAGCTTCTATTATCCCACATGTATTGGGATGCACGCCATCGATAGTTCATAATCTTGAAATCACACAAAGATTTTCGAAGAATGACTCAAATATAAGGTGCCTCTTAACAACTATTGGTTCTCGAAATTCGTGCCAAAGCATTGACCACGTTGATCGCCCCGCGTCGTGTCCGTGGGTCCGCTTTGGTATTTTGTCTCCATTAGCCTGAAAATCTGCAAAGACAAAACACATATTTTATTAATCCAACTATAATTGAAATAATAAACAAAATTACAAACAAACATATCAAAACAAAATAACATATACCACGAAAAAAAAACAATACTATAATATAAATATAACAAAATAATAATATAAACTTATAATAATCTAATAACATAATGTATTGTTGTAAGGCAGCCTCGTAAGGGGTTTTTCACTTTAAAAAAAAAAAAAAAACATAATATATTGTTGTAACAACATAAAAACATACACCAATATAATAACATGACCATGTTACAACAATGACTAACAAACAAACATAACAATATACAATAAACATAATAATATACTAACATAATAAAACCTACTTAGCACATTAAAATACTGACATCATAAATAAAATAATTACAATATTAAAACATATAAAACAAAACATAACGCACACAATAAAACATAACAACACTAAACATTACAAATATAACATAGCATACCTAACATATTAAGACTAACCTACACAACATGACCATACCAAAACAAGTGAAATAACCTAAAAGAACTTAATCACAATAAAACCACCTAACACCTAAAAGAAAACTTATTGAATTGTGAGACCAAAATCTAACATTGAATCAACTACAAACAAATTTATAAAGATGGACTTTTGACAATAAAACAATGACGACAGTCAATAACAAACAAAAACACAATTTGGAACAATTTCAAAATTCAAGTGGGTCCCCAATTTTGGGGTCATTGTGAAGGAGTCACAACAGTTCCCAAGAAGGATGACACAAAATATTTGATAATTTTCATCCAATAAGCCTTTGTAATATGATTTACAAGATCATTTAAAAAATTATGGCAAACAAGGTTGAAGGGTATTCTAGGGTGTATTATCTTAGAGGAACAAGGTGGCTTTGTTCAGGGTAAACAAATTCTTGATGGTATAATTATTGCACAAGAGGCCATACATTCTCTTCATTCCATGAAAAAACTAGGTATGCTTTTGAAATTAGATACGCTTGTGAACAAAGCATATAATAGGGTTTCCTGGAATTTTTTACATGCTATTCTCAGAAAATTTGGCTTTGATTATAGTTGGTGTGAGGGGATTAAATGTTGTTATAGCACAACAAATTTTTTTGTTTTGATCTACTTCAAGTCATCTTGTGGACTTCGTCAAGGTGATCCTATTTTTCCTTATCTATTCATTATTTTCGCAAAAGCATTAGGGAGAGCATTTTCAAAGGCAAAAATGGAAGGAAAAATCAAGGGTATTCAAGTTGCAAAAATGGTCCCTTTGAATCTCATCTCCAATTTTTTGATGACATTTTTCTTTTGGGTCATCCCTCGATCAATGAGGCCATGGAGTTTAAATCAATATTATCATGTTATAAGAAGGCTACTAGACAATTGGTTAATACTTCAAAATCTACGATTTTTTCATTAATACTGCCCTAGATTTACAACAAATTATTGTGAATATTTTGGGGTTTAAAATTGAAAAATTTCCATCAATCTACCTGGGTATTCCTTTGTATGATAAAGGAAATAAAAAGGAGCTTTGGATCTCTTTTTTGGATAGAATGAAAGCTTGCTTGGCATATTGGAAAGGTAAGTTCTTAACCATGGCAGGAAGGCTACAACTCCTAAAGACTACTTTGCAATCCATTCCTATTTATATGATGTCAGTTTCAAGACTGCCAACAAGTATTGCATCAGAAATTGATATCATTCAAAGAGAATTTCTATGGAAAGGTTGTGAGGAAAAATTTAGGTTTCCTCTTTGTAAGTGGGAAAGGGTTTGCAGAGGAAAGAATATTGGAGGAGCAGGCTTGCGAAATTGTAATCTTATGAATTTGGCATTAGGAGCAAAGCTTGGATGGAGATTATTCAGAGATCAAGGAAAGAATTGGGTAAAAATATTACTTCAAAAATATATAGGTTCTCTTGATGCAATGATTTTTTTTAGAAAAAGAGATCTACCCAAAGGATCATCAACATGGAACTTCATATCAGAGAGTTTGCAATTGATAAAGAAACATATTAGATGGTCAGTCAATGAGGGGAGTTATGCAAATTTTTGGTCTGATGCTTGGTTGAAGCCTTATGCTCTCATCTCAGACTCAAAATGAAAACCATTGGCTCAAGCGTGCCTAGCACGTAAAGGTCCAAAGGTCAAAGATTATATTATTATGAATAAAAACTCTAGATCATGGATTTATTTTAGTGACCTGGTTGAAGGAGAGGAACAAAAATAAATTGCAGATGAACTTGAAAATATGCTTCTAGAGTTTTATTTACCAATTTTTATACGAAAAGATGAGTTGGTTTGGAACTTATGAAAGGTACTTAGTAAAGTTGGGATATAAAATTTCCTTCTCCCAAGGATTTTACTTGGAAGAATGTTTGGCAATTAAAGGCTCTCACTAAGGCCTCAACATTTCTTTGGTTAGCAGTTCAAAGTAAGATTATTTCAAGAGAGAGTCTACAAAGAAGAGGATATTATGGACCCTTCAGATGTGCCTCGTGTGAGAAGGATTTAGAAACATCAGACCATTTACTCCTTCATTATCCATTTGCTCACACCATTTGGGGTTACTTTTTAAAAAATATGAAATTATATTGGGTATCTCCTTCAACATTGAAAGAGTTGATAAAATGTTGGATAAATTATTTTAAAGCTAAAGCATAATGTATTATTTGGAGTATTGGCCTTGCCATTATTTGTTGGAATTTATGGCTTGAAAAGAATAATATAATTTTAATAATAAATATCAAATTAATGCCCAAGTCTGAAACCGTATTAGTGCCTCTCTTGCAAAATGTCTACAAATATGGTGCTTATCATGGGAAGTCTCAATTGCAAAAAAATAAGTGCTAATAATTTGGCTACAAGATTTGAACATACATGGAAGAGTCATCTACGACAATGGAATTAAAACAAATGATCTACTTCGATCTATGGTAAAATGGAAATGTCCAGAAATTGGGTTTATCAAAATTAATTTTGATGGTGCTTCTAAAGGAAATTAATTTTGATGGTGCTTCTAAAGGAAATCCAAGAAAAGGTGGTGGAGGTGGTGTTTTTACAAATAATGAAGGCAAAATTCTCCTCACTTATTCAGAATCATATGGAACTTCAACTAACAACTATGCAGAGGCTAGGGCAATTCTTACTAGGATTAAAATTGGCGCAGAAAAAGGATGGAAATATATTTCAATTGAGGGGGACTCGCAAATTATCATCAATGCTATGAACAAAAATTGATGTGAAGATTGGATAAAAAATAATATTATTGTTGATGTTCATCATATATTACTAGAGGCAATCTCCTGGCAGTGTGAGCATATTTATAGAGAAGGAAATCGAGTAGCAGATATATTAGCAAATTATGGTGTTGATCTACATCCCAATGAAATTCAATTTTTAGAAGACAATTGGCCAAGTGAGATTTTATGTCTGAATCAAAATGATGTCAAGGAGTTGATTGTGGAAACATAGCACTTTGAGAAAGTTGAAGATATATTTAAGAGAAAAAAGAAAAGAAAAACAGTGATAAAAATGTTTGCTTCAACAAATGTAATATTCTGGTATTTTGATGGGAGTGGCCCCCAATAGAATCCACATATAACCTATTCAAAAAAATAAGGGGTTGTACGTAGGTCCTCCATCCTTACAAGTTACAACTCTCTTATTTAGATCTTGAGAATTTACAAATAGATACACTTCTCATCTCAATTGAGATGCTATATCTAGAAACCTACATCATTTTACATAAAATATATGAATTTTTAATTTTAAATTTCTCGATCTTTTCAAATTTTTGTATGAATACAAATATTCCAGAATTCAATATCCTTGACATTTTTCTATTGCAGCCTTCACAATACCAAAACATCACCTCTACTATCTATGCATTGCATCTTAGTAGAGTAATATTTCCAAAACATCACACTATCATAGTCCGCTTTACCAAATCTAGATTGTTAGTTTCCTTCCTGAAACACAAGTGCAAACACAAAAATTATAATAAATAGTTTATATGAAAACACATTAATGTTATAAAATAAAACAAATATTACCAAATAAAAAAAATAAAGTAAATCTTAATCATTATTTGATTCAAGCAATCAACATTTTCTTGTCAACTTCGACTAAACTTACTACTTCCTCTAACCATGGAAAGGAGAATTTGTTTTATCTTAATCTCCCTAATTTTCTAATTAGATCCCTAATTATGTCCCAAATCCTCCTCAAAATTTCCATATTCTTAATTAATCCCTAATATTCTAATTAGATCCCTAATTATGTCCTAAATTCTCCCTACATCCCTAATCAAATCCCAAGGCAAATCTTAAAATGAATTTTTAAATCCCACCCAAATCCCTAAAATATCCTCTCCATTTTCCGTAAGTTCCTCTTATACCTCCTTAATTTCCCTCAAAACTCTCATAGTTTTGAGAGAAAACCGCCTTCCCCTTTGTTTAGTGGGGCATCACAGCTCCCTTCACCTACAATTTTGTTGCACACCATAACATCCAAATTACCCCTTTCCCCTATTCATTATTTTTCATTGTCATTCCAACCATTCCTCAACATTCTTCAGCATCTTCATCACATATTTTGCATCACAAGTTTTCTTCTTCATTCCTCACTTTCATCCCACCATACCTTAATCTCCATCCAATCTCAATTCATTCCTGCTACCCTATTCATAACCATTCCTTCTTGACTAAGGGGTCACCCCTCATTCCATCCAATTTTGTGCCTAAGGGAGATCACTCCCTCCATTTCATCAATATATCACCTTATATCCATCCATTTCATTGATCCACCTCCCTCATCTATTACGTTCTTGCATATGACTTCTAGCATGCTAATTTGATCTCCTTTTTGGTTTCGCGTATGTACGTCTGCTAATTTTGATTGGTATAATTAATCAATGCCATCAAACAATTGTACGTATTGTATCCATTCCTATCTCTCATGTTCTATTTGTTCCCTCTTTATCCATCATGTCATATTTGGTCATGCATCATGGTGTTTATCCATTGTCTTATGCACCCATTATCCCTTTTATGTTTTTTCATCATACACCATCCTTGGTTCCATCATCCCAGTGTCTTAGGTTGCTTAGACGTAGCGGTTGTTTTGATTATTCAGCCATACCTAGTGCTCCAATCAACCTTTATCAAATGTCATCATGTTTCAAGGAGAGTTTGGACCTTCCTTGGCTAACTCGAGTCCCTTATTGGACCAAGCACATATCACATATTAATCAAATTATAAGTTTAGGGAGGATGAAACCATGCATAACTCTAGCCATGAAGAAAACGATTTTCCCTGCTCATCCTATCATGCGCATAATCGGAACTTAATAATCCACCGTGCAAAAAAAAGTTAAAAAATAAAAAATCTTTATCATTCATCATGGATCCTTAGGTATTTTAGACATCTCCATTAGGGCTATAGATGCTTGGTTGGTAGTGGAGCAACATAGAAGGATTATGGGGCTATCTCCATTAAGGCTTTAGATGCTTGACTGGCAGTGGAGTATGCCCTATGCGTTGTGATATGTCTATCACATTAGCGACCTTCTTTTGTATAGATCTCTGACCGCTCACGGATAAGCTAGCTTACAATGACTTGATCTACAATTGGTTAGTTCAACCTCGCTCAAAATAAAAAATGAACCTCATTGCACACACATGGTCCATAAGTGGCTTGACTTCTCCAAGATGGTCTCAGTCTCCCACAGGTATTTATTGACTAGTAGAATGAGTTTGATTGGTGCTACTAGGTTGTTTGAGTTTCTTGAAACACTTCTAGGATCTGAAAACCCTAAGATTTATGAGGTAACATCGCATGTTAGTTCCATACCATTTGTTACAAACGTCTTAATATTTCCATTTGTATCATGTTTCATATATCACCTGTCATCGTTTACTCAGTTCACATATCACTATCCTTATGTCTTCTCTCCATTGTGCTTATCGTATCTTCCTTATGTGTCCTTGTGATGACTACTTTATCATTGATTAATTACACTAATTGTGATAGGAAAATACATATACTCCTATCCAAAATGTTATCACATACACATTTATAAGTCACTACACATCATCATCCATCACTTCCACATATTGAATCCATGTTATCTAACTTGTCTCGTCTCTCCAACCACATGCCTCCATCAAGCACCACTATTTAAATGTACTACACATGTACATTCTCATATCTCTATCATGAGTTAATCGATGCAATCCATCACTTATTCATTTACATATCTCATCCTCAAAAAAAACTTCATCGATCTTGTCAATCATGGTTATCTCAAGTGTGTGTGCATCCTTACCACCTGATCATTTACCATCAATCAATCATCAATCAAATCAATCTTATATTAGATTTCATTTCATATCAATCATCATCAACCCTCTTATTCTAGGGCACAAGTAGAACCATCATTCATCAATCATGAATCCATCATCACTTATCAATCAATTATCAATCAAATCAATCTTGGCATAGGTTTCATTTCATGTCCTTTACCACTTTCCTAGATTAGCTTGTATCACTTTCCTAGTGTAGGTTCTTGAGTGAACCTTGTACCTAGTGATATACTCTAGTACACCTAGCAGTTGCAGGGACTGGTTATCCATGCAATTTGGTAGGATGAGTAGATTACCATAAGGACACTTGTAGTTTAAAAAAACCCTCAATGTACCATCTCAAGCTTCCTTCTTCCACCATCACATTTATTCTTCTCTTACCCATGTTGACAAGGAGCTATTATGGAATATCATGACATTATGCTAGGTGTTTCTTGAAGATTACAAGGGCCTACCTTAGAAGAATAAAGTAGTTTTTAGACTATAATAGCTCTAAAAAAATTAATTTTCAACCCTTGGGGGTGAGACTTTGTCTCTAGTTCATGAGTGTGTAAGGAAAATATTAGGACAATTGGATTGATCACAAGTGAGCTTTGTGTGTTTGAACATTGATGGTGTCCATTATAGTGGTGAAAGTTGTGATAAGGATGAATTTAGGTTTTTATAACCACTAGATTAACATTGTGGAAGGGTAGGTAGTTGACGAGGAAAATGAAGAAGACACCACATGACCATATGTTGGTAGTGGCATAATGATAGCCCTTGTGGATGGCACATGCCCTTGCCTATGGAAGAAGTCCATGGTGTTGTTGAGGGATGGAAGTACATGTGTGCTACATCCTCTTTCAGTAACTTGAGTGTTTTATGAGACTTGCAATCAGAATGACCATGGCATTTGCTACCCTAATGACAACTTGATGAGTTAAGCAATTAGGGTTAGTATATTTGTATTTGATTTCTCTCCTATTTTTTTTTGTCATTTGGAGTAGATTTCTCATTCTCATCTTTATCTTTTTTTTTAAGGCAAAAATCACATTATTTGAATATAATAAGGTAACTCAACTATTTTTTCTTGTTAATTTTAGCTCATTAATTGGTTTTTTCCCTCTCCCAAGACTTAAGAACTAATTTTCCTTATTTTGGAGGAGCTTTTATAGTCATATAAACATTTATTTATTTATTGATAGTTTAAGAAGGGGATTGAAAGGGCCCTGTCCCTTTTACATAAACTTCCTTACAAGAAGATCATAAAAGACGAAGAAAATAGGGTGCCAAGTCCATATGAACTATTAATAATCATAAAGAAGGAATAAAAAGCACCTGATAGATAAACATACGAACTATACCACCAATAACAAGAATAACCAGACAATAATTGACTTTACATACATAAAACTATGCCCTAAGAACTGATCCCCAAAATTTAGCTTCCTCCAATTGGAAAGTGAACATCGTTAGGACACTTTGGCTTTGGTTTTGATGGTTTTCCTTGTATTTGTGGTTATTTTTCTCAGATAATTTGTAAATTTTTGGTGTTTTCCCATGAACAACTCATTTCATGGTTATTTTTTTATTATGTTTAGGATTTTTGTTTATATATTCTACAATTGATTGTAATGTAGTTTGTGCAAATTACCAGAGCTACTTTTAGGAAAAATAAATACTCAACAACTATAGTTATGTGGTCCACTAGACCTTTTTGACTTTTTCAATTAAAATTTTGATTTCCTTTAGGAACTTTACTTAACATTTGCTCAGAAGATTTTATATTTTTATGGTTATTTGGGACTAAGAGCTTGTATTGCATATTAATTTATTACAAATATGCCAAATCATAATTCTACGTTAGGGTGCTCTTGTGGAAGTCTCAAAAGTGTTTTTTTATTACTTTTTCCTAAAATATTATTCTAAAGGGCACCCTTATGATGGTATTCCAATCCCTTGTTGTAAGTTAGCTATGTGCTATAGCCTGAGTAAGTCGTTTGCCTAGAATCAAACTTTTTGGTTTCTCTCTTTTCTTTTACTTTTCCATTGTAGAGGTTTGGAACATAAAGTGTCTTTGTTATCATGTATGGTATTTTACCTATTGATGATGCATTGGAGTATTGACATGACTTAATTTACTATGAAGTTGTTCAAGAGTCAAAATCCAGATTTCAAGTACATGAAATGTTAAACCAAATTAGAAGCCCAATTTTAGGGCCAGTTGCACTATTAGAAGATTGCTTAATTTGAGTAATATGTATTTTTAATATATTTAACATTTACAGCATAAGATTTTTTACATTAAATAGTGTAGGATGGTGTAAACCTTATAACTCAAAGGATCCAAATATACAAATTTTTCTATCATCCACTATGTAAACAACTCTAAGGACCAAAAATGTTTTGAAGGAGTCTTACTACTTAAGTCTTAGAATACTTATTAACCCAAGATTCCAAGGCTTCAAATGTTAAAAACCTTCAAATAAAAATAAGCATTATCGAAGTAGCAATTTAATAATTAATGGAAATGATCACAAACTAAAATACCATGAAAAAGAAAGTAACAAAAGCACTAACGAAAAAATAGTTGTATGAAAATGACAACAAATTTATGTTAATAAGGAAAAATTGATATTGTAAGTCTCTCCAAGGGGACAACATCCTTGGAAGCAGAGCCCATATATAGTATGAGAAAAATATGAGATGCCTTATGATCCAATCCCATGTCCTTATGTAGACTCTTATTTACCCTGATCCTAATGCTCAAGGGTTGGACCAAGTGAAATAGGGGACCCAAGAAATTAAATCCTACTTACAATAAAAGTAAAGGTTACATCATAGTGGGCCCATCCACACTAGGAACCCATGCTATAAACATACACCCACACTCGACAAGTACATAGTGATAGTTATGTTAAAATAGGTTCCTAACATACCCTACCTCTTCAAGAAGCTTTGTCCTCAAAGCTTGATGTGAGGAAACTACTACTGTGGTTGATGGAGCAGCTCTTAGGTAGCAACTTTTGGTTGTAGTCCTTACCACTATAATAGGAGTTTAGTGAGAGTGCAGTTGCAAAGTGTGCATGTTCATCGGTCCATAATTTTCTTAGGTTCTAATATAATTGAGCTTTCCTCATCCAACTAGGGTAGTATGGATTGGACATGTATACATTTTACAAGGACCTTCTTTAAAGATGAGACACTAAAAACTAGATGTATTGTGAAAGAAGGTGATAATTCTAACTTATAGGCCACAGGGCCAACCTACTAGAGCACTTTATATAGTCCATATAATTTTGGTGCTATCTTATGACTACCATGGAGTTTCAACAATGACTACTTGAAGGTTTGTAGGCATAGGAAAACCATATCCTTGGGGTTAAAACTATGTTCAGAATGGTGTTGATTTTCTTGTTATTGCATATGGGTCTACGCCATGACCAAATTATCTTTGAGATTTTGGAGTAGTTGTGCATACTACATGAGAGTGGAATCCACTACTTGAACCTTAGAACTACCCAAAATATATGTTAGGAGTGATTATGGTGGTTTTCCATAAACTGCTTCATACTATGTCATCTTGGTGGAGTTGTAGGAAGTATTATACCACCACTTTGTCAAAGGAATCCATTTGACCCAATGAGTTGGTTGATAGGTCTCTAAGCACTTATTGATAATTTTAGTTTACCCATCAATATATGGATAATATGTAAAGCTCATATTGAGTTGTGTCCCATGTAACTTGAATAATTCTTTCCAGAAATGACTAGTGAATGTAGGGTTAGGATCAAACACAATGGACTAGAGCATGCCATGAAGGCAAAAAATAGAACCAAGAAATTTTTGGACAACAGTTGAGGCCTTGTAAGGATGGGCTAGAGGACAAAAATGAGTATACTTAGAGAGACAATTCATCACCATGAGAATGATTGATTTACCTCAAGAATTTGGGATCCCTTCAATGAAATCCATAGAAATACCTATCCAAATAGTCTTCAAATTTGGAACAGGATGGAGTGTGCTTGATGTGTGAATAGTTTCACCCTTAACTTATTGAAAAGTGTCACATTTTGTAATAAAGGTCTTAATATCCTTTTTTGTGCCTACCTAGAAAAAATGTGTTTAGCTCATGCATACATTTTTAAGGAGTATGAAGATCTTGTGGTTGGAAAAGCATGCATTTCTTGTAGTATGGACTCATGAAGTGGAAATTATTTAGGGAGAACAAGGTGACCCTATTTTTGCATGTATTGTCCATCCCATATATATCCTGGATGGGAGTTAGAATCAATTTGAAGTTGTTGAATTAGTGATTGCAAAGTAGAACACTTCTCCTTGAAGCCGATGAGCCCATTGAGGAAGTGGAGTGATGTTGGGTATCAAAATATTTCTAAAATGGTTGATGAACTATTCCAAAACTCACATCCCATAACTAAAGGAAAATGAAATAGTGCAAGAAGGGCACAAAAAGAAGATGAATGATGGAAGGATAAAAAGTAGAATGAATGTAGAAGCAAACAGGGGAATAAAGGACAAGGGAAGAAGAGAAAATGAATGGGAAATATCTACATGCAAACAATAGAGATATAAAATGATAGGTTTGAAGAGATAAAAGGGAAGATATAGAAGAATTTATTTCCCATCCTAAAATGTTATTTTATTCTACTATACATACTCTAGTAGGAGAATAATAATAAATACACCTTATAACTTTCAATTTTTGCCATTTGCTATGTATATATCAAATGTTTACATTGTTAGAATGGGCAAGTTATTGTTGGCTTGAATTGGTATGTGCAAGTTTGTGTGGTTGTAGAAGGAGACAAGGTATGGCACAATATGAATATAGATATTGAGAATCGTTCGAGTGCAGATTGTTGTGTTATCCAACCCCATTGTGTCATTTGATGAGAGGAGAGGAGTAAGGTGTGATTATTGTTCCAATAAAAGGCATGACTACAATTCAATACAATTTTCAATGCCATCTAAGTGAAGCCTAAGATGTTATCTAAGATATGATCATTTGATTTATGTAGAGGAGAGATTACTAGTCACTGTTCAATAAAAGTTATGGTCACCATTGTTCAAGTGGAAAAAATAATATCTTTTAAGTGCATGTTGTTTGGGAGAAAAAGGTGGAATCCATTCAATTAGGGAACATTGAACTTCAGTCATCGTTCAACTAAGGAATTATCGTACAGTTAGATCACCATACAATGAAAATGATCATACAAGCAGATCAATCATATAATAAGGAGATATTACAATACAATCTGAGTGAATTTACCATCTTGTTTGACTACATAATTTTTGGTATCAAATCTAGTTGTGATATGTACTAGAGGAAGATGGTACAATGAGGAATATGAAGACTACGTGGTCTGGGACCCCACTCATAGATATAGCAAAAATGTTGAGAGGAATGAATGCCATGTTAGATGCGATACGAGGTTGAAGGGATCATGTCCAAACTGAGAGATAACAAAAGGGAAAGGATAAAATTTGAACTTGGGAAAAGTTTGCGTCCAAATCAAAATATAAGTTCTGGTCTACAAATTATCAAATTAATTGTTTAGAAGACTTCGAAACTTGAAGCAAAAAGAGTTAGGAATAAAAGAATATTTGAAAGAATTTTATAAATTGACCATAAGAGCTAATCATATTGAAGATGATGAGGAAAATGTGATACGATATATAAATGGACTATGATTATCTATACAAGATGAGATTTGCAACAACCCTCCTTGGTAGAACTTGATTTTGATATGGAGTTATGTATAGATGTGTGGATATCTAATGCATGTTCTTATTTCCATGTTATCAAAATTTGTTGGTATTGCATTTTATGCTTTACTTGAAATATATATAATATGGTATTGTTGATGAACTCTTTGGATGCAGGATTAGGTACTCTCACCAGTGGATTGATTAGGAATAACCATTGAAGTTGAGAGAAAAATATGGTAAATGATGGTGATGACTTGTTCATCGAAAACTCAAGGGTAAGATAATGCCCTTCATGTAGATGCATTTGCATATATGTTGTTTGAACACCCATTGGATGAAGAAGTTTCTATCACAAGGGAGTCCTCCTTAGTAGGTAGGTGATAATGTTGATTATCTTTAAAGAACCACCTACTCAAGGAAAAAAATGGGTGTAGTATTGAAATGCTTGATTCTTGATGGCTTTATCTGGCTTGGCAAGAGCCTTTGTTTGTTGTTTGATATCGATGCTAGTGGTTGATATTAGCACTCGATAGTATCCAATTGATGGATAATTGTTCTTTTTCTAATGTTAGTAGCTTTTCAAAAAGGGATTAATAAGAAAGGATTTATTAAGCTATTAATCCAAAGAACATTAGAATACTAATGATTAAGCCTTGCTTTGGTAATTATTAATGAGTGATTAATTAAATTAACCATGAGTGCATGACTTGAATTAAAATAATGTTATGCTTGGAATATACGACAAATGGTAAATCTTGCATCAATGTATCTTAAGTGAAAACATTCTCTTGTGGAGTAATGTATTGTATGAAGGTTGGAAGCTTTGGCTTGGGTTAAAGTAAATCTTATTTGAACTCCAAAGGGAAGGGTATTTGGAGGTTGACAAAAGGTGTTGGACGAGGAGAGGAAAAAGGAATGCTAGGCAAGTGAGGATGAAGTATCTCGGATCGAGGTAACCCTTTTTAGAGTGCAGTGTAAAGGTGTCACTTGAGAGCTATATGCTATTGCTTTATTTTTAAATTAAATACATATAGATGCTTGTGTTGTTTGCATAATGGATGAATTTGATTTTTGGGCTATTGGGTTTTGTTGCTTTGTTGCCTTGCTTTTGGTCTAGTAGATTGAGTCCTTGTTTTTTAGAGTAAGTCTTCATTGTTTTGAAGTTAGCACCCACTTCTAGTTTTTGCGCTTGTATATGCTAGTTTCTCAAGGCTGAGATCTTTAGTGGGGTTTACGTCTATGTTATTGCTTGTGTGTGCCTTAGTTTATTGCCTTGTTGGACATCTATGGGGTTGCCTGTATGCACCTCAATTTTGCTACCTTTTGGATGTCTAGGTTGTTGTCTGTGTGCTTTGGTTGGCTACCTTTTTGTATGTCTATATTTTTGCCTATGTATGCCTTTGTTTTTCTACCTTTTGGATGTCTAGGTTGTTTCCTGTGTGCACCTTGGTTGGCTACCTTGTTGAACGTCTATGTTGTTCCCTCAGTGTGCTTTTGTTGGATGCCTTTTGGATGTCTATATTGTTGCTTGTGTATGTCTAGTTTTCTGAGTTATGGGCATCTCAGGTTGCTGCCATAATGTGGGTTGTACAGTTATGGATGGTATATAATTTCCTTGCTAGTAGAGTTATTATTGTTTACCTTTTTGAAACTTTGAGGTGTGAGTTGCTTTATTTTGTGACTTGATTAAATTTGAAGGCTAAATGTTTTAATTTAGAGCCTCCTTTGAATAAGCATTGGTTAATTGTATAACTTAGTGAATGGACATCAATAAGTTATTAGTAGGCTCTTTGCTTCCTTTCAATATTAGAAGGAAATTAATAGTTTTGGATGAAATTTTATTTATTGGAAAAGGCATGAATTTGTAAATAGAAAAGAAAGATATTTTATAAGCAAGCATTCTTTACTTTGAGTTGCTTGGCATATTGTATGTAAAAGAGTATGGGATGGCTTGAAGAGTTTTATTATAATGAATTTCTGAGGCTTGGGTAGATAAGAAATTCATTGTGGAGAGAAGTATGATAGTTTCTTATTGATTGTATGAAATGTATTTGTGCATGGTTGTTGCATTTCTACATAGAACATATTAAATTGCATTGCATGAAGAGCTGTCATGATCCCTAAGTTTTTTTAAAATCTGTGGACGACTCCATTTATGAGATCGATCATGAAAATAACTTGGTGAAGAGGCCACTTGGGCGGACTTGCTCTAGTATGCCTACACATAAAATGATGCTATGTGAATGGAAATTTGTTATGTAAAAACTTGGTTGTTCTGTCTGAAAACCAAAAAGAATTGAAAGACTATGTTAAATGAGATGATGATTTTCTTTTGTAATATAAAAGTGGGATAGTTTGATCTCCTTAAAATATGTTTTCTTTTGAATATATGAAATAATTATTTAATGGAATCTAGCAACTATTGAGCTTGTATTTCTAGTTTTAATGAGATGGTATTTGGTTAGCATTATGTTAGGTATCTTCAACTTTCTTTAATTTCAATCTATAGAGAATTTCATGGGTTATCATAAATGAATTTTATGTGGAGCAATGAATTTTTTAAATCTTAGTTTTATTTAGAATTGTGTTATATTGAGCAAGTTGTTTCTATTATAGCACTTTAAATTCTTATTTCAAGAAATGTGATATCTTTTGTTTTGCATAAGTTTTTGGGAAGGGGGTTCTCGGGTATGGATCTAGAACCTTTTGACCTAGAGTCGGATAGTAACCCAATCTTGGGAGGAGTTACAATGATGCAATAACTAGGAAGGTGTGAGTCCTATAAGGAGTTGTGGTGATGCAATATCTAGGTACTCACAAGTCTGGAAGGAGTTGTGGTGATGTAATAGTCATATTCTCATGATTGATACACCTTGAATGATGAGGATTGGGTGTCCCATAACTATAAAGTTAATGAAATCAATTTCAAGTCAGTTATGGTGGTACCTTGAAGTGAGCTTCCAGGTGGCCATGCTCATTGTTAGGCAAGTGATAGTGACCCTAATTAGCCCATGGAGGTGCAATAACTAGGCGCCAAGGCTTTATGTCATATTAACCTACATAGAAGAACTTATGGAAAGGTTAGGAAAAATACATCCCCCTTTAAGTGGTATGAGTCTTAAAGGATAATTTATACGCTATGGTTGAATTGTCCTATATTGGTGAGGGTAAAGGAAAGGTGGATGAACCATGTTAGCATCCTTCTAAATAGTGAGGTTTAGTAAGGTGAACCCCAAAACTACAGAAAGTTGGCCACTCTTATATACTTGAGTGTTATTTGCAATGACATTAAACTCAAAATGTGGTAAGCCTTGTGAATGCTAAAAAATAAATTATTGAAAACCTTGGTGAACCCTACTGTTGTACTTACAATGGCATTGAGAGGGGGGGTGAATCAGTGTAGCTCTTTAATCATGAATTAACAGCTCTAAAAACAATGAGCAGTTAAAACTTATAAACAGATATAGCAAGAACAACAAGAGAACATCACACAACACAAGATTTTAACGAGGTTCACCAATGTGGCTACTCCTCAAAAATGACTGCTTGGACTACCATCCAAATCCAGCCTTTGCAAAGCAACAACTTTTACAAATAGTTTACCAGCACCCACTGGAAGGAGCACCAACCCCTGATTTATCTGACCCAACAGAAAGGAGCACCAACCCCTGATTTACCAACACCAACTAGAAGGAGCACCAACCCCTGATTTACCAGCACCAACTGGAAGGAGCACCAACCCCTTATGCCAAGCACCAACTTGGACTTCAAATCTGAAACTTAGAAGAATGATAGTAAGATACCTTTGCCTTTAACAAGACCCTGACTGATTTGCTTCACTATTTTGTCTTGTGCGCACTCTGCTCTCCCTATGCTATCACTTCGCACAATCTGCTGCTAAACTGTCGAACGTTCGTCTTCTCCCCTTCGCGCACTCTACTTCCTTTGCGATCTTTCACACTTAGAATGTTTCGACGAAATGCACTCTGCACACTATGATCGAATTTCGCACTCTGCACACTACGATCGAACTTCTCACTCTACGCACTATCTCCGAACGTCGCACTTCACAACACAACCAACTCTTCAAAACAACCTTCCTTTTATAACCACATTTTCAAGATCAAAACCTTAATCTTAGTCGGCTGTAACCCTAATCTTAGTTGGCTAATATTTGACTTTGTCAGCTTCAATCGCCTCTGTAACTCTTCTGTAGCTTTTGCCATGAAAATACAACATGTCACGATATCACGACACTTTTGCCTCCGTACACTTTCTTTTGGCTTTTGTCACGATATCGCGACACTTCTGCCTTTGTCGACTTCAACTAAGCTCTTGTCGCGAAATCATGACACTTCTACCATTGAAGACTTGCTTTCTATTTCTATCATGAAATCGTGACACTTTCTACATCCGTACGCTTTCTTTGCAACCCGTCATGAAATCACGATGCTTTTAACTTTCGTACGCTTTCTTTGCAACCCGTCATGAAATCGTGACGCTTTCAGCTTCCGTACACTTTCTTTGCAACCTATCATGAAATCGTGATGCTATCAACTTTTCGTACGCTTTCTTTGCAACCTGTCATGAAATCATGACAGTTCTCATTTCGAACTCTTCCCTTTGCTGCATGTCATGAAATCATGACAGTTCTTACTTTGAACTCTTTCCTCTGCTACATGTCACGAAATCATGATAGTTCTCACTTGGAACATTTTCATCTGCAACATGTCACGAAATCATGACGATTCTCACTTTGAACTCTGTAGCATGTCACGAAATCATGACACTTTTCATTTTACTTTCTCTCTCCTCGAACTTGTCATGAAATCGCGACAGTTCACACTTCGGACTCTCTCTTCTGCAGCATGTCATGAAATCGTGACACTTTATCTTGCCTTCACTTTCTCTTCTGACTTGTCATGAAATCGCGACACTTTAACTTGCTTGTGCTTTCTCTTCGAACATGTCATGAAATCATGACAGTTTCTCTTCCGTACTGTCTCTCTTGCAAATTGTCACGAAATCATGACACTTTTCTTTGCGAGCTCCTTTTCCCTAAAACATGTCATGAAATCATGATAGTTTTTCCCTTTGCCTTCTTTGCTTCCAACTTGTCACGAAATCGTGACAGTTTTTCTACTTGGCTTCTTTGCTTCCAACATGTCACGAAATCGCGACAATTTTTCTACTTGGCTTCTTTGCTTCCAACATGTCGCAAAATCATGACAGTTTTCCCTATTGTTTCTCTCTCCTCCAATATGTCATGAAATCATGACACTTTTACCTGCTGCTTCTCTCTCTTCCAATATGTCATGAAATCACGACAATTTTTCTTGCCTGCTGTATATGTCGCGATATCGTGACACTTTTCTTACTTGTCTTTTTCTTTGATCTTTTGCAAAAGGGCCACTATGGTCTACTTGGAAACTCACTGTCCATACTCTGAATAACCTTAGAACTCCTGTCCTCTGCATCTGAATGGCTTTTGACCTGCCTTTCCACTACATCATTAGATCTAACTGACTGTGTTGACAACAATGACAATACTCCTGTTGCACCTTGCTCAACAATCTCCCCCTTTGGAATTGTTGGCAACACCAGTGTAATTTCCTGTAACTCTTCTCCCCCTTTGTCAATAATACCAAAGGGCTACTGCAGACTCCCCCGAGTCCATGCACAACATTCTCAGGCACAATTTGTTGCACTTAGCACAAATTATGATCATGAGCAAAAGAATAATCAAATACTCAAATGCTCCCCCTGAGAAAGTGATCCCTGTAGCTAGTCAATTCTTGGGAAGTGTGACCACTCCCAATTTGTTTCGAAGGTACTCAAACACTTCCTTGGGCAATGGTTTTGTGAAAATATCTGCTACTTGTTCTGTAGTTGGAACAAAATCCAGCTTAACCTCACCTTCAGCAACTTTCTCTTTCAAAAAATGATATCTGATAGCAATGTGTTTTGTCTGTGAATGCATTACCGGATTCTTGGAGATGTTAATAGCATTGGTGTTATCACACTTAACTGATATTGGCTCACTGAAATTAATACCAAGATCTTTCAGAGTTTGTTTCATCCACAAAACTTGTGTACAACATGTTGTTGCTGCAATATATTCTGCCTTCACTGTTGATAAAGAAACTGACTCTTGTTTCTTGTTGTGCCAAGCAACCAACCTATCACCAAGATAGAATGCACCTCCACTGGTACTCTTCCTGTCATCGACACATCCTGCCCAATCTGCATCTGAATATGAAATAAGGGTGAAGTATTTACCTTTTGGATACCATAACCCATACTCCATAGTACCCTTGAGATACCTAAGAATCCTTTTTACTGTTGTCACATGAGTCTCTTTGGGACCGGCTTGAAATCTTGCTACAATGCAAACTGCCTATAGAATATCCGGTCTGGTAGTTGTTAAATATAGTAAGCTTCCAATCATTGATCTGTACATGGTTTGATCAATAGGTGGAGATTTGTCATCTTTACTCAACTTGCAACTTGTTATCATGGGAGTGCTAACTAGCTTACAGTCCTCCATTGTGAACCTTTTTAGCATCTCTTTCACATATTTGACTTGGGAAATAAATATGCCTTTCTCATTTTGATTAACTTGTAACCCAAGAAAGTAAGACAGTTCACCAATCATAGACATTTCAAATTCTTTCTGCATCTTATTTGCTAAGTCTTTACAAGATTCATCTTTGTTGCTGCCAAATATGATATCATCTACATATACAACAAGAACAATGAGATGCCCACCTTCTGTTTTGACATATAGATTACTGTCCACCATACCTTTCTTGAATCCCTGTTGAGAGAGATAGTTGTCTAGCCTTGCATACCATGCTCGGGGTGCTTGTTTTAAGCCATATAAAGCTTTCTTTAATTTGCAGACAAGGTTGGGATCTTCACTAATTTGAAAACCATCTGGTTGTTCAATATAAACCTCTTCTTCAAGTTTCCCATTTAAAAAAGCTGATTTTACATCCATCTGATAAACTCTGAAATTCTTGTAGACTCGCTAAGGCCAAAAACATTCCGATTGCTTCTAGTCTGGCCACTGGTGCAAAAGTCTCCTCAAAATCAATGCCTTCAACTTGTGCATAGCCTTTGCAAACCAGTCTAGCTTTATTCCTAACGACCTATCCGTCTTCATTCAATTTGTTACGAAAGATCCATTTAGTCCCGATTATGTTTTTGTTCGTAGGTCTAGGTACTAATTCCCAGGTTTTGTTTTTCTCAATCTGGTCTAATTCTTCATTTATAGCCTTCATCCAACCTTCATCTTTGCTTGCTTCAGCAATATTCTTGGGCTCAATGCTGGATAACAAAGAGTAGTTACTTGCTACTCTTCTTCTTGTTTGAACACCAACTTTGGGGTCTCCAATTATTTGGTCTCTAGGATGATTTTTCTGCCAGCTGCCTGTTTTGAATTTATTATTCTCTTCTGCTTCTGAATCACAACTTACATCATCTGAGTCAATTTTTTGTATCTTTTCAATTTTGTTTTCCTCATCTCCTTCAATAACCTCTTCATAAATTGGGTAGTTCATTTCATGGCTAATCACCCGTTCTTTACCTTCATCAAACTTAACATCAGCACTGTCCACAATTTTCTTTAGCCTCTTGTTGTAGCATTTGTAAGCTTTGCTTCTTGGTGAGTAACCAACAAAAATACCTTCATCTGCTCTATCTTCAAACTTGCCAAGATTGTCTTCAGTTCTTTTGATATAGCACTTGCTGCCAAACACTCTGAGGTATTTTGTTGTTGCCCTTTTTTCGAACCATAATTCATAAGGAGTTTTGTTTTCATGTGTTCTCAGCATGTATCTATTTTGGATATACACCACAGTATGGACTGCTTCTTTCCAAAATCTGTCAGCTACTTTGCTTTCAGCCAACATAGTTCGTGCCATTTCCTACACAGTTTTGTTCTTTCTTTCTACTACCCCATTTTGCTGAGGTGTCCTTGCTGATGAGAACTGTCTCCTAATACCATACTTTTCACAGTATTTTGCAAACTCCTCTGAAATGAATTCTCCACCTCTGTCTGATCTTAAGCATTTGATCCTCTTTCCTATTTCATTCTCAACCTGGTTTTTGAAGATCTTGAACATATCAAAAGCTTCTGATTTCTGCTTCAAGAAGAATATCCATGTCATTCTGGAATAGTCATCAATGCACAACATAAAATACTTGTCACCATTTATGCTTTGTGTTCTCATGGGTCCACATAAGTCAGTGTGTATTAGTTCCAGCGGTTTGCTGGTGTAGTATTCTTTAGTTTTGAATGTGACTCTAGTTTGCTTCCCCTTTTGGCATGAAGCACAGATGTTGTTTGCAGGTTTGCTGATGGTGGGAATATCTCTTACAGCCCCTTTTGAGGTGATTTTCACTAGATTATCAAAACTGATATGGCCAAGTCTCTTGTGCCACAGCCAATTTTCTTCTTCCTATCCAATAAAGCAAGCTCCTTTTGAAGTCTCTGAAAGAGTATACAGGTTACCAGATGTTCTTGACCCTATTGCTATCAATTTTCCATTGTTGGTTTTTCTGACTTCACAACCCTGCTTCATAAAGACCACTTCATGACCTTTATCACAAATCTGACTTACACTCAATAAATTATGTTTCAATCCATCCACAAATAAGACTTCTTCTGATTTAATCCTTCCATCACTAATTTTGATTGAGCCTTTGCCGACTATCTTGGCTCCATCATTATTTCCAAATTTTACTGATCCTCCTTCATATTTTTGTAACTTATCAAATTTTTGTTTGTCACCTGTCATATGACTAGAGCATCCACTATCTAGTATCCATGGTACATATTTATTCTGTGCTTTGAAAGCAGTTTGAACGATTAAGGATTCCTTTTCTTCCTTCGATCGTTCTTTCCCTTTCCACATTGTTTTGATAGTGGTTTTGGGCACTTGTTTTGTTTTTCCCTTATCAGCGACTTGTGCATGTTTTACAGGAAGTTTCCCATTTTGTCTCATCCTGTTTGGTTGAACTTTTCTTCCCTAAAACTGATTTGATGAAAATGTGCTTCTACAATTTCTTGCAATGTGCCCAAAATTGTGACAGTTATAACATTCTATTGTGTAATTCATCAAAGGAGAAAAAGCATTTCTACTTGTGAAATTCCTTGGTCTAACATTGTACTTGCAGTCTGAGATTTTATGTCCATAGCCATTGCATTTAAAATAGAAACCAGAGAAGGGATAATTGAACCTGGGAGATGGTCTTTGCCATGTTGTCGTAGGAGCCATAGGTCTTCTTCTTCTTTGATGTGTGACATTGGTGAATCCATTATTGTTAGTTCTCCTTTCTTGCTTGGCATTATTGCTTTCTTTTGCATGAGGTAATTTCCCTTGATCGACTCTGTTTCTTATCTTCATTCTTTGTGGATTCTACATTTCTGGCTTTTGAACCACTTGATGATTCTCCTTCGATAAAACCCAGACCAAACCTGATGCCTACAGGTCTCTGGTCATTTATGATTTTATCCAGTTTCATAGAACTTTCTTCACGTTTGTGATAACAACTGATTTTCTTGTTCATCTCTTCTAGCTGCATTCTTAGACCAATAGTCTCTTCCTCTAGCTTGCTGCAATAGTCTATTCTCATGGTTATTTGAACTTTGAGATCTTCGATGATTTTCTTAGATTCTTCTATCTGAACTTTTAAGCTGGTTATGATTCCATTTGCATCCTCAAGCTTTCTTGATAGTTTCTTATTCTTTTTATTTTCTATCTCCCACTCTTCAAGTGCAGATATCAACTCACCTTCTAAGTCAACTTCAGCCTCGAGATTTTCACCACAAACTTTAGAGGTCACTCCTTTTTTTCTGATTTAACTTCTTCAAATGCCATAAAAAGAGCTTCATCTCTTTCTTCTTCGGACTCTTCACCGGAGCTGTTTTCTGATGAACTAACATTCTTGGAGATGAAACTTTTCTTTTTGAAGTTGCCTTTTCTGAAATTTGCTTTCATCTTCCAGTCACTTCTTTCTTGGTGGGATCCTTCATCATTTTTGTTCTTCTCTTTCAGTGGACATTTAGTTGCAAAATGCCCAACGCCTCCACAGTTGAAGCATTTGAATGGAAGCTTCCCTTTGTATTTTCCTTTCCCCTTTTTCAATTTTCTCACAAAGTTTGCTTCCATTTCATCTGATGTCTCTTCTTCCTCGGACTCTTGTTTTGTGTTTTTATTTTTAAGGGCCTTGAAAGCTGCTTCTCTGTCAGTGGGTTTAGATCTTCCTATTCTCATCTCATAAGCAGTTAAAGAACCATACATTTCATCTATACTAAAATAATTTAGATCTTTAGCTTCTTCTATTGTTGAGACTTTGGAATCAAATCTTTGAGGAAGGGATCTTAATACCTTTTTCACGACAGCAGAGTCATCGATATTCTCGTCGAGTCCTCTGATTGCATTGATGATTCCATTAACTCTCAACATGAATGCCTCAATGTTTTCATCGTCATTCATCTTCAAAGCTTCGAACTGAGCTCGATGTGTCTGTAACTTGGCTTCTTTGATCTTATCATCTCCTTCATGAACACTCTTCAATTTGTCCCATATTTCTTTTGCTGACTGACAGTTCATGACCTTTACCAGTTCACTGTCTACTAATCCACACAAGATGGCATTCTTTGCTTTCGAATTGTTTTCAAACAGTTTCTTTTCCTCTGCTTCTTTTGGAGGAATGATAGGAATTGAGTATCCACTCACTACTGAATCCTAGATATCATATCCCAAAGCACAGAGATATGTCTACATCCTGACTCTCCAGAATGCATAATTAGATCCGTCAAACAATGGTGCTTTGTTTGATGAGAAACCTTCACCACCTGCCATTGTGATATTTCCAAGATCACCCTAGCTGGTTAAGCTTGTACAAGGACTTAGCTCTGATACCAATTGTTGTACTTACAATGGCACTGAGAGGGGGGGGTGAATCAATGTAGCTCTTTAATCATGAATTAACAACTCTAAAAATAGCAGCAGTTAAAACTTATAAATAGATATAGCAAGAACAGCAAGAGAACATCACACAACACAAGATTTTAACGAGGTTCACCAATGTGGCTACTCCTCAAAAATGACTGCTTGGACTACCATCCAAATCCAGCCTTTGCAAAGCAACAACTTTTACAAATAGTTTACCAGCACCCACTGGAAGGAGCACCAACCCCTGATTTATCTGACCCAACAGAAAGGAGCACCAACCCCTGATTTACCAGCACCAACTGGAAGGAGCACCAACCCCTGATTTGCCAGCACCAACTGGAAGGAGCACCAACCCCTTATGCCAAGCACCAACTTGGACTTCAAATCTGAAACTTAGAAGAATGATAGTGAGATACCTTTGCCTTTAACAAGACCCTGACTGATCTGCTTCACTTTTTCGTCCTGTGCGCACTCTGCTCTCCCTGCGCTATCACTTCGCACAATCTGTTGCTAAACTGTCGAACGTTCGTCTTCTCCCCTTCGCACACTCTGCTTCCTTTGCGATCTTTCACACTTAGAATGTTTCGATGAAATGCACTCTGCACACTATGATCAAATTTCGCACTCTGCACACTGTGATCAAACTTCTCACTCTACGCACTATCTACGAACGTCGCACTTCACAACACAACCAACTCTTCAAAACAACCTTCCTTTTATAACCACATTTTCAAGATCAAAACCTTAATCTTAGTCGGCTGTAACCCTAATCTTAGTCGGCTAATATTTGACTTTGTCGGCTTCAACTGCCTCTGTAACTCTTCTGTAGCTTTTGCCATGAAAATACAACATGTCATGATATCACGACACTTTTGCCTCCGTACACTTTCTTTTGGCTTTTGTCACTATATCGTGACACTTCTGCCTTTGTCGACTTCAACTAAGCTCTTGTCGTGATATCACGATGCTTCTGCCGTTGAAGACTTGCTTCCTGATCCTGTCGTGAAATCGTGACACTTTCTGCATCCGTACGCTTTCTTTGCAACCCGTCATGAAATCATGACGCTTTCAGCTTCCGTACGCTTTCTTTGCAACCCATCATGAAATCGTGACACTTTCAGCTTTCGTACGCTTTCTTTGCAACTTGTCACAAAATCGTGACGCTATCAACTTTTCGTACGCTTTCTTTGCAACCTATCACGAAATCATGACAGTTCTCATTTCGAACTCTTCCCTTTGTTGCATGTCATGAAATCATGACAGTTCTTACTTTGAACTCTTTCCTCTGCTGCATGTCACAAAATCACGACAGTTCTCACTTGGAACATTTTCATCTGCAACATGTCATGAAATTGCGATGATTCTCACTTTGAACTCTGCAGCATGTCACGAAATCATGACACTTTTCATTTTACTTTCTCTCTCCTCGAACTTGTCACGAAATCATGACAGTTCACACTTCGGACTCTCTCTTCTGCAGCATGTCATGAAATCGTGACACTTTATCTTGCCTTCACTTTCTCTTCTGACTTGTCGTGAAATCGTGACACTTTAACCTGCTTGTGCTTTCTCTTCGAACATGTCACGAAATCGCGACAGTTTCTCTTCCGTACTGTCTCTCTTGCAAATTGTCACGAAATCGCGACACTTTTCTTTGCGAGCTCCTTTTCCCTAAAACATGTCACGAAATCGTGACAGTTTTTCCCTTTGCCTTCTTTGCTTCCAACTTGTCGCGAAATCGCGACAGTTTTTCTACTTGGCTTCTTTGCTTCCAACATGTCGCGAAATCGCGACAGTTTTTCTACTTGGCTTCTTTGCTTCCAACATGTCGTGAAATCGCAACAGTTTTCCCTACTGTTTCTCTCTCCTCCAATATGTCACGAAATCATGACACTTTTACCTGCTGCTTCTCTCTCTTCCAATATGTCGCGAAATCACGACAGTTTTTCTTGCCTACTGTATATGTCGCGATATCGCGACACTTTTCTTACTTGTCTTTTTCTTTGATCTTTTGCAAAAGGGCCACTATGGTCTGCTTGGAAACTCATTGTCCATACTCTGAATAACCTTAGAACTCCTGTCCTCTGCATCTGAATGGCTTTTGACCTGCCTTTCCACTGCATCATTAGATCTAACTGACTATGTTGACAACAATGACAATACTCCTGCTGCACCTTGCTCAACACCTACTTGCAAAAGAAATATCTCTCTTGTGTTAGTTTTTTGGGTTATTAAAGTTGGTATCAAAGCTCTAGGTAATAGGGCTAGAAGTTTCCATGGAGTGTGCCTAGGATGAGCCTTGACTTGATGTGCTACTTTGCGTAAAAACTAATTCTTCTAGAGACCTTAACATGATCTGAGATTCAACGGGTATTGCACACCATTCGTATCAGTTAGACCAAGGAGTAAAAATCCTAGAGGCTATAGTTTCTTATTGGGAAATGGTACCTTACAATGAGGCAAGTGTGACCATGATCATTACCTAGCAAGAGATAATGATGTAAGTTCATGGGGAAAATGAAACTAACTGTAAGTACAATTGATGGAAATTATAACTTACTCAGCTCCTTTTTGTGGATAGGAGGTGACACCTACTTTAAGAGGAAGTTTGTCCAAGAAAATTGAATCGGTTGTATAGAAGGAAAATTAGTGCAAACCCAATGAATGTCTATATGAACTATGGGCTGTAGTAAGGAAATTGGGAGAACAATGACTCCTAGTAAGAGGTTTGGAAGGACAAAAAACCTTGATAGGGGTACCAGGGAAATAATAGGTTCCAATGGGAGAGAAGATCTCTCTTTCGTAGTGAAGTTACTTCAAGAATAGTTGGAACAACAAGATAAACTAATAGAA